>OY723410.1:20902942-23484540 GCA_963210345.1 Inga oerstediana
AAGCTTATGACTTAATCTATGTAGCTTTCTCATAGTGGGTCGGTCCAGCACCTTGTACTCTTACAAGTGCCTAAGACTTTGATTTGTATCCTCATATCTTATCAAAGTCATACTGGTTTTACTTTATCTTTACTCCAGTATAAATAACCAACCAATGACATTTAGGACAATTTTTATGATTTATCCAAGGATACATTCATCATAGTGAACATGCAAATAATAAATAACATGATGGAGAAATTCATTAAATAATAATGTTTAAAGTATAATAATTGGCCCTTAGGGTATAATTTCCAACAGTAAGTTGTATCAATATTTACAAAAATGCCACAAGTTATACTTTTTAAACCGTCTCTACCTATAAAGGTCTAGATATGCCAGTCTTATGTGCCTTTTTTCTTCTTGTAGTGTGATTTTCTTCAATAAGTGTCACTCTAACCCTTCCCTGTACAAATTCATTACAAATATTATCTTTACTTACATGACCACACATCCATCTCAACCTTCTCATCTTACCTACTCACACTTTGTGTTCATTTAGCTCCTTCAAAGCCTAACATTCAATATCATAAAGTATTGCTAGTTGAATAGCCATACAAAAAAATTTCTCTTATACTTGATCAAGTACTTGTTTTTATCACAAATAACTCTGGTAGCTTTTCTCCATTTAAACTATCTAGCTTGAATTATATGATTAACATCTCCATCAATTTCACTATCTTTTTATAAAATTGGTCTCAAATATCTGAAATTTGTCACTTGTGAAATAACATGATCTCTCATTTTACCCTCTAAATCACTTCTTACATTCCTCTTATTAAAAGTGCAATGCATATATTCTTTCTTACTCTTACTCAATAGGAAACCCTTCGACTCGAAGGTTATTCTTCATAACTCAAGTTTAGAATTAATCTCTTCTTTTGACTTAGCCACAAGGACGATATCATCAACAAAAAGCATATACTTGGAGATTTCTTCAAGTATATGCTCAGTTAGAACATCTAAGACCAGTCTAAATAAGTATGGGCTTGGCGCCCTCTGGCTCATTACTATTCACAATGAACAATGACTGAGGGGATAGAGTATTAATAACCCCTCCATGTGACATCTTTAAAGGGCTACTTGCCACTTAATATAATTTTCTTTTTTTTTAATAAAGGAAAAATTGTCGATAAATACCTATTTGAAAATTTATTTGTTAACTCAGACCTCGAATCTCTGCCTTTGACTTCTTCGGCTTCTTCATCTTCTTTGCCTTCGACTTCTCCAAAACTACAACTTCCCACCATCGACAAGCTTTAACTTCTCCATATTTGCAACTTTGTCGATCACCAAACCTTCTTCGATTTTGCAAATCATTTGAGCTTTATTGTGATTTGGCTTTCATGATTTGTACTTCTCATGTTGTATATGATTTTTGTTTCTCCTAAGTTTTGATTTCTAAAGCTTTATTTCATTGTTTTGATTGCTGGAGAAATGGTGTGAATTGTCGATCTGTTTGGTTGGTTGGAAGTTTTGCAAAAGACGAAGGAAGAGGTTTTTTTTAAAGAAAAACTTTTTAATTGAATGGACATTTTGGTCTTCTATATAAAAATTAGGTCTCACTTTCCTAGACATACCAAATACACTTTTAAACCCATTTCTATTTCCATTTCCATATCCATTTCCATCAAAATCAATTCTGTGTATTAAATAGGCCCTAAGTTTTTTTACCTAATTTTCTTAACAAGGCAATGTTGACTAAGTCTTTTAAAACGGGTTAAGGTGAAAATTTAGCAATAAACTATTTTCCTATTAGTACTCAATACAATTAACTATTTTTGTAATATCCTAAAGTGTAATTAAGGGCTAATAACTTTAAAAGTGATGTAATTATTAATGAATAAACACTTTTGAAAGATATGATGTACATTGTGATATAAATATATTTAAAGATAGTTTAATAAATGTTGTGATAATCAGGGGAAAAATGGTAAATTTACCAACCAGTTGGTCAGTTACCGAAGAGGAGACTCATAGATAACTTGAGATTAATGGCTAGGATTGAATGAGCAAGGGGTGGAATTGAGTGTACATGTGTTTGTGTGAGTTCATAGAAGAGAGAACTAGGATTTGACAAGTGGCAAAGTATGGACCATTGGATCAAGGTCAAATTTTCAACTCTTTCCCTCTCTCTTTCTTTTCAAAGTCAGTAAGGGAGTATGAGGAAAGAGAAATTGTTCATCTTCATCATTTCCATATTTTCTCTCTCTATTCTCCACTTTCGTACAAGTGAAGAAGGAAAGAGAAAGCAAAGGTGAGATTTTTCACATTGTAGTCGGCTTCAACTGCTCAAATGCTTTTCTTTAATATTGACCACCTTGATGAGAGCTTTATCTTGATCGTTTTAGATTTTTGAAAGAAGGTGTTTTGGAGCTTGAACAAGTTTGAAAGCTAGAGAATCAAGAAACTAGTCTTTGAAATTTGAAGATGTGAGTATTTGTAGTATTTTGGTATATTTGTTGTGATTTTTGGTTAAGTTTTGATATTTGTGGAATTTTGCCCTGCTTTCATGAGAATTGGAAATGGATGAATTAGATGTGGTAATGTGAGGAAAATGGTATTAGGATATGTTATTGTGTCATTCGTTTTGATTGGAATTTGAAAGGGAAGAGATGGGTCATTGGTGGTTTGTGTGTAATGTATTGATCCAAGACAAAAAAAATTGTTGTGGAGATGATTTTGGGTATTTTGGGGTTTCCAATAGGTTCCTTATGACATTTTAGATAGGAATGAACTTTGGTATAAGTTTTGGAAGTATTGGAAGCAAATTGGGCAAGTCTAGAAAGTTATATCAACTGCTATGTTTGGGCTTCTGATAAGCCTCACTCGAGTGAGGTAGGGCCCCACTTGAATGCAGTATGATATTTTCCCTTCTTCTTCAGAGTTTTGGTTAAGTCCTCAGGCATAGGTCACGAGTGAACTTCCTCACTTGTAAGTGATATAAGTCCTCACTCAAGTGCAAGGGTGTTTTGGATTGTGAGGCCACGTCTCGGGTTAGTACTAGTAGGCCATTTTTCAAGAGTGTGCCTCAGCACTCGTGAGTATTGGGTGGTCACTCGAGTGCTAGGGCTAGTACTCAAGTGCACTTGTCACCTTGGGGATTTAGTTGCTCTCGGGTTGTCACTTCTTGCACCTCACTCGATAGGATTCGGGTGAATAAAAGCCATTACTCGAGTGCCAAGAATAGTGCTTGAGTGAACTGGCCACTCTAGGTGTGTTGGTGCTCTCGGGTACACACTTTCTGCGTCTCACTTGCTGGGACTTGAGTACAAATGAAGGCATCACTGGAGTGAGGCCTTCTTCACCGAGTGATTCAGCCAAAAATCAGAGTTTTTCTTTTGAAAGGAGAATCTTTGGGGTAGTTCTTCCAACCCTTTAGGCATATGTTTAGCCATTTAGTAGCCACCTAAAGAGTTCAAATGATAACCAACTTTAAGTGTTATAGAAGAAAGAGCTTGGAATAAGAGATTAATCCGCCATTCTTAATTTTAGTTGATAGGGTTTGACATTTGCCCTGGTCGTGAATGAACTGTGCCAGAGCATGTCAGGAAAGAACAAGGTAGTGACTCTTTTTCTTATACTATGTATAAATCATTGTATGTATGTTTGTCATGCATTGTGATTCATTGTGATGCTTTGAGATTACAGCGAAAGCTGGCATAGTGATTACAGCGTAAGCTGTTGCATTGAGATCGCAGCGAAAGCTGACGCATAGTGTTTACAGCCATGAGTGCTGTCGTATGTGGCGTGAGCCATATATCATTGTGATGCTGCTTAACGTGATCGTATATGCTATGAGTTTATACACTGCACGAGTGACTTGTTACTATTGGGATTCTCTTGAATCTCATTCTTTCCATTGACTAACATTTCAGACAGGGCTAGTGGCTCCAAAGAAGAGCGAACGACCAGGAGCGGTTAGGATCTTGTAGGGATATTCAAACTTGGAAATGCTGGTTAATCATTTTGAGTAGGGATTACTATATATATTTTTGGGAATGTAAATAGTTCTGGAATATGATTGTATAATCCCCTAAAAGGAAATTTGATACCTTTAATATAGATATGTGAACCCGGGGGTTGTCGGGAATTTTGTTGTACACTCTGATATGTATAAATGTGATATAACTGCACAGGTAATTATATTCAATATTTGAACTTGAGACTAGGATAGGGAAGAAATTTTGAAAGATTTTATGAAGCCCCTATCGTAAGGGAGGGAGTTGAAATGAGTTTTCAACTGTCCAACGGTCTCTAAACCAATTTATTCTGTGACATCGAATCTTAATTACGCTTATTAAGGCAGGGGGTTACAATTTTAGGGTGCAAAAATAGACGTAATCAATTTTTTTGGTAGCATACTAGTTTACTTCCATTACTTTTTGTACTCTGGGTCTCACACTGTTAACCCTAGTTAACTTCCGTTACTTTTTGCACTGTGGGTCTCACTAATCTTCTCACTCTCTATTATTTTAATATATTTTTTAAAAAATGTGCCTTTTTTAATGGGAAAATATCACCTAGATCCCATGGAACTAACTTTATATCAGTCAATCCTTAAAAGATTAAGAAATTTTACTACACCCCTTGGATCAAAATGAAGTTAAGTTTTGTCAGTGAAAAGATAATAATACCCTTGCTTTATTTTTTTCATAAGAGCATTTACAAGATAAATAATGATATTCACAAGACAAACAAATGGACTTAAAAGAATTCAATGAGGTAAACAAAAATTTTACAAGATAAATATGAACATTTATAAGATAAATATGTGAATGATGAAAATTTCTTAACTCCTTGGATTCTTTCAAATCCCTTTACAAGACAAATATGGTCATTTACAAGACAAATAAGAG
The DNA here is from genome assembly GCA_963210345.1 of Inga oerstediana. Classification (NCBI taxonomy): domain Eukaryota; kingdom Viridiplantae; phylum Streptophyta; class Magnoliopsida; order Fabales; family Fabaceae; genus Inga; species Inga oerstediana. Next base: position 20,907,841 of record OY723410.1, read on the forward strand.
AATTTACAAAATAAATATATGCATTTATAAAACAAAAAATGTTTGTCTACTTTTGAACCCAACAAAAAATAATTGTATTGTGTGTTTATAGCGAAATAGTTTATTACTAAATTTGCACATTTGCCCTTCTAAAAATATATTAAAATAATATAGAGTGAGAAGACTAGTGGGACCCAATGCAAAAAAGTAACAAAAAATAACTAGGATTAACGACGTTGCCATATATGCTACCAAAAAAATTGATTATGTCTACTTTTACACCCTAAAATAGTTAATTGTGTTGGGTGTTCTTAGAAAAATAGTTTGTTACTAAATTTACGCCTTTACGTTTTAAAAATTGATTTACAGTTTTTCTCTTACCAATTTTTTTGAATTTTTTAGTAAGATTTTAATAAAGCGCATTCTTGGATGGCAAAGGTAATATTAAATTCTTGAATTTTTGAGATTCATCTTCTTAAATTGATGTACTCCGTAATCTGTTTATTTCAAAGTTAATTTGATATACGTTTTTTCAATCATATTGCCTGATATTTGAACAATAAACTATTCTAGTTTTAGAATCTATGGCTTATATTCAAGTGTAAAAAAGAATATAGGGTAAATCCCATTTAAATTCATTTGAAATATTTAAATTCAGAATCAAGCCCCCACTTTTAATAAATCCTTAATAAAGCCTATAATCCTAATTAGGATGTTTGAATTTATTGATTTTACTAATATGCCCTTTTACTATTCTCTCTCTGAATCACTCTTAACCAAGGTGGTGGAAGAGTATTTATAGATATATAGATAAAATCTCCATATCTATCTCTCAACTTTCGCCTCTCCTCTTGACTCCTCACCTCAATCTCCGACTCAATTCTTGTTTTTTTCAACCGAACCCTTCCCCTTCACATCGAAATTAGGTTTCCTCCATGCTGGCAGTACCTGAGTTTTGGTTCAAGTTCTTTGTCTTCATTCGGAAACACCAAGGCCAAATCACCGCACTAATACCCTAAACCATGACCTGAGTCGCATCTATTTTATCGCTCGAAGGTTATCTCTTTCAAGTGGGTATTTGACTTCATCTGCCTCCAACTCATATTGCGGTTTTATTTTGATTTGGGGCTTCATATTTCAAATTTTCAATACGAAGGAAAAGGTTTTACAAAGGAATTTTTTTTTTTCAAACTTCTATCATTGAATTTTTATCTTGTTTTACACTATATCTAGTATGTTGAGTTTGCTTCCGTCTCATCAATTTCAAATTGTTATTGAAGCCTTGTGGGAAACTCTCCCCAAATTATTAATTTCTTCAATAATCACTCGTTAAGTACAATATTGGATCCAATTCCTGACCCTCTTTTTTTCAAAAACGAAAAAGTAATTAATTCTGTGAACCTAGAAAGTATGGAGAACTGGAGACTATTGGATTTATAGTATGATTAACTGTATATGGGAATTTAAAGTTAAAAATATGCATTTTTTTTATTGAATCGGGCACTATGGTCTTTTAACAACATTATGAAATTCCTAATTAGGTCGTAAGAAATTTATTGAAAGTGTAGGCCGGAATTTGGATTTCATTATTTCGGAAGGCTTTAATTAGAATTCTCCCAAGAATATAAGAGAAATCATTCTTATTCCTATTATCTTTGTTCATTCTTTGTCATCTCTTTCTATTATTTTAAATTCGTTTTTTTTTTTTCAATTTGCAACAATGTTATAACCCTTATCATACCTTTAAATCTTAATTATCATTCTCCCTGCAATATAAAAAGGAAAAGAAAAGGTTGCTGTAAAATCTACTATTACCTTTAAATCTAATATGCGACCTATCTTCAACCATGTGTAAAACCCAAAACGTTTGTATATAGTTAAAAGAAAGGGTTACACAGGCTCTTAGAAATTGTGCCTGGAATCAAGTTTTTCCAAACCCATGAGGCCATGCCCGACGTGGCCGGCCAGATCAGATCCTCTACGGTTTCCTTCTCCCAAACCCTCACGTGCGCACAAACCCACTCGGGCAAATCATTCCTCGCTTTTCCCAAATTTATCTAAATCCAGAAAGAAAACCATCAAAAGCCTGTAAGTACGCGCAAACTGTACAAACAGCCACCAATCTGATCCTCAACCGTTCGATGATGCCACGTCATCATTCGTGGGCCCCGCATTCATGACGTGGCGACATCATAATGGTTAAGCAATCCTACTTGGCGGTGTAAATCGCAGATTTGGAGGGAAAGTGAGGAAAACTGTCGGGAAAAATAATCCCAGTTGATCGTTTTCTTAAAAAAAAAAATAACGCACTTGGAGTTTGGAAACGTGAATGAGAACGGGGAAGAAAAAAATGGGAAAATAATTTCAGAGAGGGAGAGAGAGCGTAATGGTATGGTACTTATAAAGCAGCACTGCTATTACGAGCCGAAAAATCTTTGCTTCTTCTTCCTCTCTCCCTCTCTGATTCGCGTAGCACTCCGATCAGTTTTGTTTGTGTCAGGGAATTGCGGAGCTCGGAGCAAGAATTACCCGAGGGATTAGGTGAATTTCACGGAGCGAGGTAAGGTTCCTCGAAAATTCTTGCTTTGGCGTGTTGGCTTCTTTCAAGGGGTAGGCTTTGTCGCATTCGGATTGTTTTGCCTCAGATCTTGTTATGTGTTCTGTGGGATTTCTGCAAACGGTGATTTAGGTTTCTTGTTTGGTTTGCTTGGTGAATTCTAGTGGATGGATTTTGTGGGCGAGGTTTACCCGATTTAAGGGGGTTTTGGTTGTGGTTTTTCATGTAGATGGAACCCGGCATGAGATCAGCTGGCCATTCCAGGGTTTTAGTGAATAATAGAAACTCTTCAGGCTGTTTAATTGTTAAAAAGAAAGGAGATGGATTGGGTGGTGGATTTGCTTCTTCGAGCAGTTCGCGGAAGCTGTATGAATCAAAAGTTAGGAAAAGGTCCACCGTGGTTAAGAGTGATTCAGAATCAAGTGACCAGTTGCCGATGCCTCCAATGAAAAGGCTTGGTTCTGAGACTATTCGTGTCTGTAATGGCTTGACTGCTTTTGAGCGGGGTATAGGAGAAAGGAGTGAAACTGGTAGAAAGAGGGATAGAACGGAGCAAATCAGACGTGATGAGGATTCTGTGTTTGATAAGAATGGTTTGGAGCAGAGGGAAACAAAGAGGAATAAGCTGGGCGTGTTTGATTTTGATGAATATGATGGTTTCGATGCGCAAATGAGTCAAAGGAGGAAGTCTCATGATGATAATGGAGTTAGTTTTGGAGGAAGAAGGTTTAGGGAACCGATGCATGAAGCTTCTAGTGGCATTGAGAGGGAATTTGATTCAGGGTCATGTAGTCACATTGTTTATAGTAGAAAGAATTCTTATTATGGCAGGGCTAGGGGCTTGGATCTAGGAGATAATATTAGTCAAAGCAGGTTAAAAACAAATGGGGCGCCTCTGTCTTTGCTGAAAAATAAGTTTAAATCAGATGAATCCATCAGGGTTCAGGGGAAAAATGGTGTTCTAAAGGTGATGGTTAATAAGAAGGCTAGCCCATCAGAGCACTATGGTCATCGCAAACCTATGGAAAGAAAACAGAGTTTGAGGACTGAGGCCACTGCCAAGAAGAACACCTTGGCCCATCCTTCATCGTACTCAAAAACAAAACTTCAAAAGCCGGGTTTAGCTGTTAGACAAGAGCAAAAACGGATAGTATCAAAAAACTCATTTTCAACTAAGGTCAATAAGGGTCGTGTTTGGGATACAGAGGACAGTGACTCATCATCGAATCAGGAGTTAGAAACTTCTAAAAGTCGCAAGTCTTTGAAGAGGGTGGGTTCTGAGGATGAACAGACTCCTTTGCGGCAGAAAGTCCCCACTACAATCATGAAAGAAGGGAAAGTGAGGCGAGGTAGTGGCACTGAAAAACAGAAGCTGCGAGAAAAACTAAGGGAGATGTTACTGAGTGCAGGATGGACTATAGATTATCGGCCTCGAAGGAATAGAGACTATCTGGATGCAGTTTACATTAATCCAGGGGGTACGGCCTATTGGTCTATCATCAAAGCCTATGATGCTCTGCAAAAGCAATTGAATGAAGATGAGGAGGCCAAGCCCATGGGTGGCAGTTCTTCCTTTGCTCGCGTCTCAGTTGAGGTGTTGAGTCAATTGACGAGGAAAACTCAGAAAAAGATGGAGAAAGAATTGAAGAAGAAGAAAATTTATGGTAGTGAGAGTGAGAGTGATAGTGAAAAAGAACCCATCTGTAAAAGATATTCCAGTGACAAGCATGATATGAATAGCATGGATAGTGATAGTGATGAAGAGAAATTAAGTTCTTTTATAAAGCAGGGAAGTAAATCAATGAAAAATAGGATGACGGAAAATGTTGTTGCCAGTGCCAGCTTAAGATCCCAGAAATCTACCCGTCACATACATAATGAAGCTGACAATTCATTGTCTGAATGTGATCCTCATCAGTCACATGGGAGGAAAAGTAGAAAACTTGGAAGATGTACCTTGTTTGTTCGGAGTTCTAGCAAGGGATTGAATTCAGAATCTGGCGGATTTGTTCCATACACTGGCAAAAGAACAGTGCTTTCCTGGTTGCTTGACTCTGGGACAGTGGCATTGAGCCAAAAGGTTCAGTATCAGAGACGAAAACGAGTAATGCTGGAGGGATGGATTGCAAATGATGGCATTCATTGTCGCTGCTGCAGTAAAATCCTCACTATTTCCAAGTTTGAGATTCATGCAGGTAGCAAATTGCGCCAGCCATTTCAAAACATATATTTGGATTCAGGTGTTTCTCTTCTACAGTGTCAAATAGATGCATGGAATAGACAAGAAAATTCTGAGAAAATTAGTTATCATTCTGTGGATATTGATGGTGATGATCCAAATGATGACACTTGCGGTATATGTGGAGATGGTGGGGCCTTAATCTGTTGTGATGGTTGTCCATCAACATTTCACCAGAGCTGCTTGGGTATTCAGGTTTGTCTAGATATTTTATTAGCCACGTGCCATCTTTTTGTTTTTTCCCATTTTATTTATATAGGTTATTGTTCCCAGTAACTATCATGATGAATAGATGCATGATATCTTGCATGTGGAGCTCTATAGCTTCTTTGATATTGACATGGTTGGTTGAATGAATTTTCTCATTTAATTAATGTACCTGTTTTCTAACCATGATAAGAAAAATCCTCTATTTTGTTATAGACTGTGGTTTTACTATAGAATACTATTTTGCCTGATGATTAATTTGCTGTACAAGAACAACCCCCAACAAAACACACACAACCAACATGCACCTGCAATTTTGTGGAATAGCCAGAGGACTGTTAAAAAAGGAGGTGCCAAAAACACCCCCCCCCCCCCCCCCCCCCCCCCAAAAACAAAAAAAAAACCACCCCCCCCCCCCCCCCCCCCCCCCCCTAAAACAAACCCCCCCTACTTTGTCTGTATAAATTTGAAGAGCTCTTCAATTTGCTCATATATGCCTATTTTAATATATTTTTACTGTTTGCCTAGACCATGAATCTTGTGCTGAGAAGATGGACGCCCTTTCTATTAACTCCAATATACTGGATCTTCTTTTTGTGGGAAAGAGTGCAAGCAGGTACCTCTTATATTTTACATTTTGGCTCTCAACAGTTTATAGTTACTTTGTGTGTGTGTGCGCGTGTGAGAGAGGGGGGGGGGGGGGAGAGGGAGAGATTGAGCATGTAGAAGATGTTAGAGTTGTAATAATGGTTTTCTTTCACATTGGTTGAGCCATGGGGTTGGTCCCATGTGATCTATACTACTGGACCTTTATATGTATTTTGGGAATGCTTATGCTCTCAAATTTAACTTTTATTTGTTTAATATGATGTCAACTTTGGGATTAAATCTTCAACTGAACATTCTTGTCTGAAACTTTAATTATCTTCAATGAGCTTTGGATTTCCAAATGAGTTGATCGAGAAGGAAGACTTGTCTAGTTGGAGTATTAAGTAAGGAAATGGGATAGGGCTTACAGGTGTAGACCCCTGAAGCATATTGTTTCCAAGCTCCCCTTTCGTTATTTGTTGATAAATGACAGGATCGAGAAGCAAAAGGGATTCAATAAGCACATTAGATTTATCAAACAATTGTTTTTCTAACCAGAATAGAATACCCAATATTTTTTCCTATTTAATGCAAATCTAAGTATACCTTGGTAAACAAGTGGTCGAGGATGCTTTTGCTAATTGATATACATGGAGTTGATCTAAGTTACAAAAAATGTTTGTGAGTGGGAGATTTTCTTTTCTTTTATTTTTTTAATCATTCTCTGAATTTGCTTATGAGACAGAGTATGGTTTGGTATCTGCATTGTGTTACTAGAAATTTGACTAATGAAGGAAAAAGGAAAAGAGAAATAAGCATTGCACTAGAGCTTGATCTTGAAATATACCTTTTATGCTTTGACAGCTTTTTGAGCATTTGAAGAAGTACCTAGGTACCAAGCATGAGCTAGAGGCAGGATTTTCATGGTCTCTTACTCATAGAACAGACGATGACTCAGAGGCAGCTAGTAGGGGAATTTTTCAAAGGGTGGAATGCAACTCCAAGCTAGCTGTTGCACTGACTATCATGGATGAATGCTTTTTACCCGTTGTTGACCGGAGGAGTGGGATCAATTTAATTCATAATGTTTTATATAATACTGGGTAAGAACTTGTAGAAAAAATCATGGACGAGCAATATATTCTTTTATGGATGAAAACCTTTTTTTTAAAAAAGAATGAATACTTCGCTCTGATTTAATGTTATATTTTTAACATCTCTAAATTTTCTATTTGATAAATAATGTGTTTAAGCATTTACCTTCTAACATCATATGCTTAATTTTCTGAAGTTGACCATTCTGTCTATTTCAAGTTGGAGGAAAATGAATTTTAGTTCATAAACGTGATTTTTAAGTGTGGTCAAGTTACTCAATTTTTAAATTGCTTGCAGCAGCTTCTGCATGAACTTCTGTATTGTGCTAAAGTTCTCTATAGAACAACGGATTCAGCTATTAAAGTGCATAATCATTTTCTTGCCTCTGGACAAACATTAGATCATGTCTGATTTAGGTTCTTTACATTGTAGTTTTGCCACAGAAAACACACTTTTAACCTGTGGAGCATATTACCCTTTCCATACTAGTAAAAGGTGTCTGATTTAAGACCTGGTTAGCTGGAATACCTGTCATTAGGTTTGCAAAAGTATGTTTAATCTGTCTTCAAGAATTGTATGATGACACTAACCCCTTATAAGCTTCCACAAGGGGATAACATATATTTCTTGTACTTAGTTCAAGGTTTTCTACTTTCTACTTTCGTAAATTTTATTTGACTTTTACTCCTCGCCTTTATATTTGGGTAGTTATGCTAACTCAGCATTAGAATCATTCTTTTAGTAAGATGAAATAGAAGTTGGTGGTTTATGTTATGTATGTGTGACTTACTCCCTTTCACTCCAGACTGTTATTGGTGACTGAGTGTGACTGGAAGCACTGAGGAAATGATTTATTGAATAATTTTTCTAATTGCAATGGTTATCTGGAACCTTTGTACGGAGTACCATTAATTGCCATGAGAACATTGCTTGTTTTCGCCCTTTAAAATGTTTCATGGTGTTGCTGATTTCTTTACTTTTCTTTCTCAGGTCAAACTTCAGTAGGTTGAACTATAATGGTTTTTACACTGCTATTTTGGAGAGGGGTGATGAAATAATTTCTGCAGCATCTATCAGGTACTCTGCTTCAGGCCTCTTTTTCATTTTCCTTCTTCTAGAAATCTTCTTAGAAGCCTTTCTAACTCATTCAGAAAACCTTTTTCTGGGGCAGAATGGCAAAATTTAAACCTTGGAGATTAGGAAGGATTAAAAGTTAATTGATTCCATATAGGTTTCTGACATTTGTTGATTAGACTGGCTTGGAGAATACTACTATACTAGTGTTGAAATTGAAGGATCACATTGAAGCACAGGAAAATACTCTGAATATTATTGATCCTTAAGAATAAAAGAGAATACAAAGAGGCCTTTATATAGGCAAACTAATAGACTAACCCTAACCCAAGAACCTAATCTAATCAAATCTAATTGGATGACTTCAAATCATAATATCTTAAAATATATTCCTAAAATATAATATTTATATCTAATCCTAATAAATACTAAATAATCAACCCTAATAATATTAATTATTTTAATATTAAACTTTCTATTCTCGACATTCCTCCTCAAGCTGAAAGCAAGCTTGAATGCGAGTAGCAACTAATCACCAATAATTTGTGTCTTCATGAGATCTTGCATCTAGCAGCAAGTTCGGGTACATCTAAGAATAGTTCAACCCACACCGAGGACATCCAAAAGTAATAACACAAAAGCTTCACCAGGAGATGAACAACAGGTCTCAAAAGGGTCCAAAACAACAACCAACGATCTCGCAAGGGACCAAAGCAGCAACAAACGGTCTCACCCGAGACCAAAAAACACTTCAAATGTCTCACCAGGGACGGACACCAATGGTCTCCACAAGGATCAAACAAAAGAATGCAACCAAAAGAAGGCGAAACTTACAAGAAACCTTGAGATACGAGAATGAAACCATTAGGGGTAAAAGAAGGAACCCTAAGGCTCTAAGACCATGTTGAGATTGAAGTATCACATTTAAGCACAAGAAAATACTCTGAATATTATTGATCCTTAAAAATAAAAGAGAATACAAAGAAGCCTTTATATAGGCAAACTAATAGACTAACCCTAACCCAAGAAACTAATCTAATCAAATCTAATTAGATCAAATCAAATCATAATATCTTAAGATATATTCCTAAAATATAATATCAATATCTAATCCTAATAAATACTAAATAATCAACCCTGGTAATATTAATTATTTTAACATTAAACTTTCTATTCTCAACAACTAGAAAGGAAGGAAACTTCATAATTGGGAAGGCTCCTCATTCTTCACTGTATTGCTAAGAAATGTGTGGTAGTAATTGATGCTTCAAATGGATAGGCATATGATATGTGGGCAACCACTAGCCATGTTTTTGCTATATTTCTTCACATTTCTTGAAGGAGGATGACTTAGCTTTATTATTTAGTTGAATAGAAAACGAAGGCCATGATTTTGTTCCCCGTTTTTCTTGGATTTGTGTTTTGTTGGGATGGAAGAATGCATTTATGTTCTGTAAAATGATCCTCGATTTCAGAGACATATCTATCAGAAGTTTACTTAAAAAGTCCCTTTTCCTCATGCGTAGTAAAAGGGGGCCTAAGACCCACTATGCACAAAGCAATTACACACCCAAAGGAACATGAGTTTCCATAATGTCCTCTACATTCATTGATCTAACCCTTGTCGGAATACTGTGTCAAAAATAGATGCCTAAAGAATTAGATAAACTTTGACTAGATTTTGCTAAGCTATATGCGTAGCGATTTGCTTTGCACCAGGTATCAAACACTGATATTCCACCTCCTGCCAACAAGTTCCAGCAACTTTCCATGCATTAAGTCCAAATTTTCCATGCAGTGTCCCTCATCCCCAAGCCATGAAGCTAAACCCGCATTGCCTGTTTCTGGCATTTCTTGTCTAAATCTCATCTCCTATGCTAGTTGAACCCTGCAAACAAAATACTTTTAAATAAAAATGATCAGTGTTTTGAAGTACTTTTAAGCAAGCTATTGATACTGATTACAGGCTTTTTAGTTGTCTAATATCATACTTGTAACTTTGATATTGAGCGGCATTCATTTTGCTGGCAGGACTCTGTGTATTAATGTTTTCTTAGTTTCTTGAGTAATCAAGGTGCCTCTATGAGGTTGCATCTTGTGAATTGCATTAATATTTATCCTCTTCTTTTCTGTGAACAAAGGGAATGTACTTATTTGTAGTCTGTGTAATTTTTGTTTTTAGGTTCCATGGGACTGGGCTAGTGGAGATGCCATTTATTGGAACTCGCCATATATATAGGCGTCAGGGCATGTGCCGCCGACTTTTTTCTGCTATTGAATCGGTATACTTTGAGAGCTATGGTTATGTGTGGTTTTCTTTGCATTAGTTGTCTGCATAAAACTCTGGTAGGTATTTTCTTTGTTGCATTTATCTTTCACAGTTTTGACATGCATTTTTCTTTTCCCCTCTTGGAAGGCCCTCCGCTCTATGAAGGTTGAGATAATGATTATTCCAGCAATTGCTGAGCTCATGCAAACATGGACAACGAATTTTGGCTTCACACATCTTAAGGAATCACTGAAGCAAGAACTGAGGTTTTTGAATATTCTTGTGTTCCCTGGGATAAATATGCTACAGAAGGTGCTAGTAGAGAAAGGTAACAACTGCCCCAGGTTTTGGTCTTCTGTTTCGTATTATTTTATTTAACTTTCTGCAAATTATTTTTCCCCTTGCATAAGTTTTATGATTTTAATATGATAGGTGTTGAGAAAATGGAAAATGGAGATGAAGTTAGTATCAAGCCAAAATTGGCGGATAGGTCAGATGATTCCTCAAATCAACAAGACCCTGATGGAAGTGATAACGCTGATTCAAATCCTGTCAATGAGATATATGATGAATGTATCGATGCTTCTCAAGAGATGAAAGATCAGGTTTTATCTGACAGGACTGTGTGCTCCAAATCTAATTCCAAGGATAGGCTATCTGACTCGGCTGCAGATGAATGTTCTTCTCCCTCTAGTACAAACCATGTTGCGCTGGAGATGGAAAATCCTGTGGAAGATAATTTGAATGCATCTGGCAAAAGTCAGGTCATTTCTCTGAATGATACTTCTATTGATGTACATCGGGCAGATGCTCTGGATTGCCCTGAAAATAGTACTTTGGTTCCGGAAACTGCTCCCTCTGATTGTAATTTGACAGAAGACCTGGTTGAGCCTGTTTCTGATCAGAAAAGTCACTTGCCCACTGCTGTAAATGGTGATTCATCTGAGAATGAGATGAACCCAGTGGTGGATAATATGGTGTCACCTGGAGAGGTTGGCATGAATAATACTCAAGAGGTTCATAAGGTTGTTCCTTCAGGTGGGTTATCTGAAGAAAATATTACCACATGGAGCTCTGATTCTATTCTCAATCATGCTGATGAGAGTTCCTTGCAAATCAGTTCAGGTTTAAATAGTGAAAGTGTGTGCCAAGAAAGAAACTTGCACGTACACGTAGGCACAAAAGTTGCTTCAAAAAGCAAGCCTTCTGATGAAAATGGCATCAATGCGTCCAATGATTGGTCTGAGACTGATCAAGAGTAAGAGAATTGCTGTGTCTATTACCTGCCAATGTGCTTACTTCTCAACTTCTCACACTACACTCCTCAAAGCCTTCTTTTCTTCAAAAATGGCAATGCCTTGTATGGAATCACTTTTTCAAGGCTTTGAGGTTATGATATGCTTCATGATGTGGTCTGGATGGTATGAATAAAAACCCTACGATTATTTTTAACGGAAGTATTGATCGGTCCCTTGCATCATATGGATAAAGTATGAATTTTTTTAAGGACCCCTAAATCAAGTTGATTTTCTTGTCCTTGTTTCTTCTGCCATGAAGATTCAATAATGCTTTATGCAGAAGATTGATTACACGGCTGTAATACGTAATTGTTCAAGTTCTTGGTTGCATTTTGATGGATAATTGGCAAAAGGGGGCAAAAAAAGCAAGACAAATGACTACTTATAGTTAGTTTAATCCCACAGACCACAGCTTCTGCTCAGTTTTGTGGCCCATGCCATTTTTAACTAGGAACTAATACGGGTCCTATGTATTATTATTATTGCACGGAAATCATGTAAGATGGTGTAAATGTGCATTTTACGAGGTTTTGATTTCGTTCGTATTTTCTCTGTAATTAGGTTATTTGATGTCAATGCAGAAAACTGACGTTTGTTGCGAAGAAGCAACAGCAAAAAAATTTCCCCCCAATGTTTTTTTAATGCTATCTTGCAATCCATGTAGCCGACTTTATTTAATAAGGTTTTATTGTTGTTGTATGTTTTTTACCTTCCAACTTCATTTTTTTAATGATATTTTCCTTCCAACTTTAAGTATCACTAATGGCAAAGTAATTTATACACATGTAATACTCATGGTTCATGAACTGATGAACCTGGACCGGACTTGCCGGTCCATCTAGAAAACCACTGGTTCCGGTTTGGCATCCGGTCCGGGTCACTGTATAAAAAAAAATTATTTTATTTAGAATTTCATATTAATAAGCCTAAAATCTTTAATTTCTCACCAGTTTGGCTCTGATCTGATCCACTGACCTTTAACCCAATATCCCAGCTGGTTTAGTACCCGGTCCGGGTTCATGAACCTTGGTAATACTCATCTGATTCTTAGTATGAGACCTAATTGAAGAGTTGATATTGGCATTAAATATAATATAATGCCTATTTCACATATTTATCAATTTATTCTCAAATTAGTCATACTAATATTCCCTCAATAATAATCAAGTAGGAGAGACGGAGGAAATCAAGAAAGATAATTAGAATACTTTTAGAGGGAAAATGTTATATTAACTAACTTATTTAATTTTTTTAATGTAATCTAATTAGTTAATTACGTTGTACATTAAAAATCATAGGAGTATGATATAAATTTTATCAAAAGAAAAATGCCATGGCTTTGAATGATATGCTTTATTAGCAAAACTTACTTGAAGGATTATTGAAAGTGATGAGTTCTGAATTGCGACTTATTAATAAGTGCGTGTTTTGATATTCGAACTTGTTTTTTTCTTTCTTATTAGGGTGAGTTCACTTATCATATCAACAAAACAGTTTATTGGTCAATCTTCTGAAACCATTTCTTATTTAGAACATTGAATTGAGGACCCTATTATTAATTTGTACAAAAACTTTTTGACATATAGAAGATTATGCCTCTATTGTGGAAAAAATCTGATGAGGAAAAAAGATGAGGTAGATGTCATATAGACATATCAGTTCAGCATAGTTTACTTAACTAAAGATTGATCATTAAGGTTTGTTAACGAAGGGCGACATTACCCTATTTTTTAAACTTCTAGGACGAAACTCTTTTCTCAAACACTTTTATACACCTAATGCTTTTCATTAAAAACGTCTGGAGCATTTTTACCATTTTGTCCTATTTTATATGAATTTAAAGTATGATTACATTATTTGTAATTTATTTTTTTCCATAAAAATTATAAAAAAGTTATCTTTTTACTAATTTACCCTTATTATACCAAATCTCTAATTTCTCTATTAATATTAATATTTAGGCTAAAGTATATATTTAGTTCTTTATATTTGTATCAAACTTTATTTTAGTCTCTTAAGTTTTTAAAGTACACTTTTAATCCTTTAACCTTAACGCCGTTAGTTTCCTTTAACAAAAAATGTTGAGTCAGCAAACTTAAGTGATGGTTGTGCAATTAAATAGTATGAAACATGTTTACATTTCAATTCTTTAATTACTTAATTTAATATATTTATATTTTAAAATGAAAATAAATCATGTGAAAACTAAAGACACGCGTCTTCTCCTCTTCTTCGTCAATGCATCTTCTTCTCCAAGCCCATCCATGACTTCACCTTTGCTTCCATTCCCCTTTTACTTGAAAGAAAAGCACCCTCCTTTCACTTCGGGACCCACAATATTCTGTGTAATTTAATTTATATAATGGCCCAATTTTACAACTTGTTTTGGGGTTCTCAAATTTTATATCTTATCTTTCAATCATTCAATGGCAATAAAAGTAATGCTCACGCTTTGCAAGATCAGAGCAGGAAGCAAACCAGAGTACTCAAGGGACGAGTTGCTCCTTGTAGGGCCCTTGTAGGGATGAGATGTTCCACAGTAGCAGGCATGAGTTACAAAATTAAACCTAGAACAATTTTGCATTCCAATTTTGAAAAGATACAGTATCTGTTTTTAATTTTAAACTTTTATAAAATCAAATTATTTATATTGGCAAAAGAATTACACTATTTAAAATACAAAAATATTATATTAAAAAAATAAAATGTAAGTATGGGTTGTGATCGCTTAATTGCATAGTTATCACTTAAGTTTATATAGACTAAGCATTTTCTATTAAATGAGAGTGATGACGTCAAGTTTAAAGGATTAAAAGTGCACTTTATAAATTTAAAGGATTAAAATAAAACTTGATGCAAACATAAATGACTAAACGTGCACTTTAGCCTAATATTTACCCAGGAACAAAAAACTGGACCGGGCAATGAACAGGTCATAGCATAAGTTTAAGGGTTAATGGGTCAACTGGGATCTAACCGGTAGTTGAACCGGTCATATTAAAATATTATGATATATTAGTGATAATATATATTAATATATTTTTAAACTTCTATAAATAAAAATAAAGATTTTTAGAAAAAAAAAGCTTAAAATCTATTAGTATTAATTATAATGCCTATACTGATGCAATTATATCTCATTTCCTATAATTATTATATCTTTTTAAATAATTTTTTTCATTATCTTCTTCATTTTTTTTAAATTTTTTCTTTCTTTACATATTTTTCTCTTCATTTTAATCTTCAACCTTCCATTTTCCCATTAAAAACCACAAAATAAAAATTTGAAAAATTAAAAAAAAAATTGAAACTGGTTCAACCACTGGTTATGACCGGTCCAACTGGTTTCATACCGGTTCAACCGGTCTAATGGTTGAATCAGCAAACCAAACCGGACCATGGACCAGTTCCCGGTTCAACCGGTTGAACCGGCCGGTCCGGTCCAGTTTTTTGTTCTCTGATATTTACTAATGATCTATATAATATTTTTACTAAATTTAGAAAAAAACAAATTTAAGTAATCTTCTTACGTGAAGAATATGAACAACTTACTTAACAATTTGAGTAATGTTTTAACAAATATATGCTTCACAAAATATATTTTAAAATCTTGAATTATAATATACTAATACAAGTATCTCAAAATTATATCATTTAATAATTTAATTGAAAATACAAAATACACTCTATTGCAAAACATCTTAACCAAGTATTTAAAAGATTACATCATAAGCAAGTTTTAATAAATAAACAAGATTAAACATTTAAATTTATTGAAAAATAAGAATTATAATTATAAAACTAATTACATTTGTAATATGGTAATCAATTTAACGGTATGACAAAAAATGAAAATATATGAAATTTATTTTTTAAATTTTGGATAGAGATATTTTGTGATTAAATGATTATTTAATAATATTTACGTTAGAGAACAACATTTTTATCAAATGATGGGTCAATGATGTGATGTAGCAGTTAACTAACGTTTTGGTGGATGAAAGTTAAATATCAAAACTCCCTTTAGGTTTTTAAAATGGAGGGAGACCTCTCACTTATTGTATTTTACTCTAATATTTATCATTTAATATAGTTCTAACTCTTTAGTATCTATATGACGTCCTTGGTTCAGAGGAAAGAGTTGATAATACTGCCTCCTGTCTAAAATATAAGACATAATTGATTTTTTTTTGGTGAGATTAAGGAAGCTAAATAAGTTATTTAATTATATTATATCTGTGTATTATTAAATTATATATTAGTTTGTGAGTTAAACTAATTAGTTTTGAGAAAAAATAAAAATAAAAAATATTTTAAAATAATTTATTTCTTTAATCTCTTCAAAAAAATCAATTTTATCTTATATTCATGACATAAGGAAGTACCGTATTTCGAACTCGCACTGGGTTGGAACGGACCAACCCAATCTAAGCAAACAACGTTACTGCAATCGACAAACCTAGAAACCTTAATTTTACCGAAACAGAAAAAGGCCCAAAGCAATGAACCTACGGCAGATCTTAAAGCCCATAACTTTTCGCTCAAACCCTTGAACGCCGCATCACGCGCGTGCCAGCGTTCCTCGTATTTCCCAAATCTTCAAACTGAATAA
Source organism: Inga oerstediana (assembly GCA_963210345.1). NCBI lineage: Eukaryota > Viridiplantae > Streptophyta > Magnoliopsida > Fabales > Fabaceae > Inga > Inga oerstediana. The sequence goes on from OY723410.1 coordinate 20,923,759, forward strand.
ACAGTAAGGTCAAACTGTATAAACAGCCCTGGTCTGGTTTTGAACCGTCAGATTCTGCCACGTCACCCGAAGAAAGCCCTACGTCGCACTTTCATGATGTGGCGAAATCATTGCCGTCAAAATATTCCCTGGGGGCGCTAAACCCAGGATTTGGAGGGAAAAAGCGAGCGAAAATATATTGTCCGTATTCTGGAAAATACACAACTAGGAGTTGGACATGGAAACGGAAACGTAAACTGGAAAAGGGGGAAAATGGGAAATAACTTACGAGAGAAATTTATATAGAGAGAGAGTAATGGTTGGGCATTTATAAAAGGGCTTTGCAATTCCAATTCCAATCCCAAACCCAGAAATCCCCCCCTCCTCCCTGATTGGCGTCGCTCTCTGATCAGTTCAGGTTTCGTCGGGGGATTGCGTCTTGAATTTTTGTTCGGGAGAGGGAATTCGGGGAATTTTCACGGAGGCTGAGGTAAGATTCTTTGAAAATTCTTCTGTTTTGCCGTTTTGGTCACGTTGGTGGTTTCTTGCAAGGGGAAGGCTTTGCGGCATTTGGATTGTTTTGCCTTAGATCTGTTTAGTGTGCGCTGAGGAATTTCTGTAGCCAGTGATTTAGGGTTTTGTGTTTGGTTCTTTTCGGTTTATGTTTTGGGGTTTATTATATGCGGGAGGTTTACAAGATTTAAGGGGCTTTTGTTTTTTCATGTAGATGGAACCTGGCATGAGATCAGCTGGTCCTTCGGGGGTTGTGGTGAAGAGCAGGAACTCTTCGGGCTGTTTAATTGTTAGAAAGAAAGATGGGTTGGGTGGTCAATATCGTTCTTCAAGCAACTCTCGCAAGTTGTATGAGTCACAGGTTACGGGAAGGCCTAGTATGGCCCTGAGTGATTCAGAATCAAGCGATGATGACTCGCTGATGCCTCCAAGTAGAAGACTGGGTCCTGAGACTCTTCGAGCCTGTAATGGATTCACTGCTTCAGAGAGGGGTATAGTGGAAGGCAATGAAATTGGTAGAAAGAGGGATAGAATGATGCAAATCAGGCGTAATGAGGATGCTATGATTGAGAAGAATGGTTTCGAGCAGAGAAAAAGAAAGAAGACTAAAATGGAAGTCTTTGATTTTGATGACCATAATGGTATGGATGTGGAAAATATGAAAAGGAGGTTTTTTTACGACAATGACGGAGTTGGCTTTGGGGGACGAAGGTTTATGGGACAAGTGCATGCCACAAGAAGTGGCTTTGAGAGTAAATTTGAAAAAGGGTCTAGCAGACACACTCTTGATGATAGAAACGACTCCTATTATGGCAGGCATAGTGGATTGTTTCCGGGAGATACTATTGACCCCAGCAGGTTCAATGTGAATAGGGATGCTGCTCACCTAAGTCTTCCCTTGCCGAAAGATAAGTTTATCAGGGTTCAGGGGAAAAATGGAGTTTTAAAGGTTCTGGTTAATAGGAATAAGGTGGGTGGCCCATCTGAGTACTATAATCATCACAAACCTATAGAAAACAAACAGAATTTGCAGACTGAGGCCCCTACAAAGTGGAACATTCCAGTCCATTCTTCATCATACTCAGAAACTAAACTTGTTGAGAAGCCAGGTTTAGTTGTTAGGCCTGGGAAAAAACAGATGGCATCGAGAAAATCTTTGTCAATTAAGGACAGCAAGGGACGTGATTGGGACTCTGAGGACTTTGACACACCATTGAATCAAGGACTAGGAAATACTAAACTCTACAAGTCTGTGAAGAGGGTAGGTTCTGAGGATGAAAAGACTCCACGTGAGAAGCTCCCAACTACAATAATAAAAGATGGAAAAGAAGGAAAAGTAAGGCGTGGGAGTGGTACAGAAAAACAGAAACTGCGAGAACAAATAAGGGAGATGCTGCTGAGTTCTGGTTGGACTATAGATTATCGGCCTCGAAGGAACAGAGACTATCTAGATGCTGTTTACATCAATCCAGGGGGTACAGCATACTGGTCAATAGTTAAAGCATATGATGCTCTTCAAAAGCAATCGAATGGTGATGATAATGAGGCCAAGCCCGTGGGTGATGGTTCTTCCTTTGCTCGGATCTCAGATGAACTGCTGAGTCAATTAACAAGGAAAACTCGGAAGAAGATGGAGAAAGAATTGAAGAAGAAGCAAAGAGATGGCAGTGAGAGTGATAGTGAAATGGAACCTGACCTTAAAAGATCTGCCAATTTCAGGCATGATTTGAATAGCATGGATAGTGATAGCAATGAAGAGAAATTAAGCTCTTTTATAAAGCAGGGTGGTAATTCAATGAAAAATAAGCTGATTGAAAATGTTGCCAGTGTTAGCTTTGAATTCCAGAAATCAACCCATCGCGTACAAGATGGAACTGAAAATTCATTGTCTGGATGTGATCCTCATCATCCACATGGGAGGAAAAGTAGAGAACATAGAAGATGTACTTTGTTAATCCGTAGTTCCGATAAGGGAGTGAATTCAGAATCTGATGGTTTTGTTCCATATACAGGCAAAAGAACAGTGCTTTCCTGGTTGATTGACTCTGGGACAGTTCAGTTGAGCCAAAAGGTTCAGTACCGCAATCGAAAACGAGTAATGCTGGAGGGATGGATCACTAGAGATGGCATTCATTGTGGATGTTGCAGTAAAATCCTTACAGTTTCCAAGTTTGAGATTCATGCAGGTAGTAAATTGCGCCAGCCATTTCAAAACATATATTTGGATTCAGGAGTATCACTTCTACAGTGCCAAATAGATGCATGGTTGAGACAGGAGAATTCAGAGAAAATTAATTTTCATTCTGTTGATGTTGATGGCAATGATCCAAATGATGACACTTGCGGTATATGTGGAGATGGAGGGGATTTAATCTGTTGTGATGGTTGTCCATCAACATTTCATCAGAGCTGCTTGAATATACGGGTATGTCTGCATATTTTATGGGCTATGTGACATCTCTTATATCTTACCATATCATTGATATTTGGTATGGCTCATAGTTTGGCTGTTCCTTGTTTCTTGTAGCACTTTGGCCCATTAAAATATATGCTTCTCTTGCTGACGATTGTTTGCCCCCTTCCGTTTGCTTGTTTGTTTATTTTGTTGGAAAGGTAGGGATGAAATGTTACTTTCATATTATATTGCTTGAGCTGAGTCCTTGTCAATGTGCTGAGATTCGGTGCTCTAAGACTGAACTTGTCAATGCTAGCTATTTGGTTTTCTTGCACATTGATTGAAAGGATTGTCTTAATGCATACTGCAACTAGATTTGTGCCTGTTACTGTATCTTGATGGATAGATACGTGACATATTGCTTGTGGAGCTGGAGCCTGTAGATTCTTCTGCATCTACATTTAATGTTCTATTGGTCATTTATCTATATCGCTTGTTGAATTAGTTTTCTTATTAGATTGATGTATTAGTAACTACCAAACATGTATGAGAAAACTGCACTATTTTGTCACTGATAATGGTGTTGACTTATTGAATGCTATGTGCTAACAATTATTTTGTTGCAGATTCTTCCTCCTGGTGAGTGGCATTGTCCAAAGTGCACCTGCAAATTTTGTGGAATGGCCAGTGGGACTGTTAAAAAAGGAGATGATGCTACTGTATATGCTCTTGTCACTTGCAACTTGTGTGAGAAAAAATGTACTTACTTTTTCTTGTTTAGATTTGAAGCTCAATTAACTTGCTTGTATATGCCTAGTTTAATATATTATTGTTTTGCTTAGACCATGAATCTTGCACTAAGGAGATGGATGCTATTTTTATCAACTCGGATATGCCAGACTTTTGTTTTTGTGGAAAAGAGTGCAAAGAGGTATCTCGCATATTTACATTCCATATAGCTGCGATATAGACAGTTGCTGAGTTTTTTGTTCTGTGGGCTTCTCGATTATTGTGTTATACCAAATCTGACTTGTGAAGGAGAAAAGCGGAAGTAGCAATGTAGCAGAAAGCACGATGTTGAAATATACTTATATTTTTATTCTTCTACAGCTTTTTGAACACTTGAAGAAGTACCTAGGTACTAAGCATGAGCTAGAAGCAGGCTTTTCATGGTCTCTTATTCGTAGAGCAGATGAAAACTCAGAGGCAGCTAGTAGAGGAATTTTTCAAAGGGTGGAATGCAACTCTAAGCTTGCCGTTGCGCTGACTGTGATGGATGAATGCTTTTTACCCATTGTTGACCAGAGGAGTGGCATCAATTTAATGCATAATGTTCTATATAACAGTGGGTAGGCACTAGCAGAGAACTTTATGAGCAGTATATTTTTTATACGTTGAGATAACTCTTTCCTCAATAATAATGAATTACCTCTTGGCTCTAATTTTATGTTACAAATTTTAGCATCCCTAAAGTTTCAATTTGATAAATGCTTGCTTGCTACTGTTTTACCTTTTAATATTACATGCCTAATTCTTTGAAATTGATAGTTCTGTTTAAGTTGGAGGAAAACGGGTTTGTTATTTCACAGACCTGATTTTGCAAACTGTATTTTTTTTTTAAGTTGCTGAATTTTGAAATTGGTTCTGGCATTGTCCGCCATGATATTTTTTTTTATTTTGCTAATGTGCTGCATGAGTCATTAGGTTCAAATATTGAAGTGTATGCTCATTTTCTTTCCTCTAAAAAGCAAAGGCCTGTGCATTTATTCTCTGGCTGTAACATAATCTAGTTTTAGCCACAAAAGTACCCTTTTTTTGCCAACACAAAAGTACCCTTTTAATAGGCATAGTCTGTCACCATCTGATGTTGAAACCTCTGGTTAGCTGGATTGTTTTGCCAAAAATGCCTGACCTCAAGAAAATTGTATGATGGAACTTCTTCCACCTCCACTTGGTTATCTCGTGTATATTTATTGGCATATAATTGAGGTTTTCTTCTTTTTTAGTAAAATACTGTAATTGCTATATGAACATCCCGACTCTCCCTTTACAATGTTTCATGATTTTGCTGGTTCCTTTACCCTTCTTTTTCAGATCAAACTTCAGTAGGTTGAATTATAGCGGCTTTTACACAGCTATTCTGGAGAGGAGCGATGAAATAATTTCTGCAGCATCTATCAGGTACTCTGCCCCAGACTTCTGTTTCAGTTTTATTCATTGAGCTAGGAAAAAAGGCCATGGTCTGGTTTCTTATTTTATTGGATTTTTATGTTGTTTGCATAAGAATACATTCATGTATTATGAGATCATCGTGAAACAGTTATATCTATCAGAAGTTTATTGTAAAATTTTATGATTAAATTGAAATGGTCACTGTTACACAATGCTTTTTGGTGGAGTAATGATGATGGACCATTTAGCCATCTGATATGATACTTTTTATATTCAGTGTTTTTTATAGTAACTGCTTATGTGCCACAACAATAATTTCATGTTTTCACTTCTTTCTATTGTTAAATTTTGCTTATGTGGTTCCTGTGTAATAAATGTTCTCATGCTAGGTGGCTCTGTGATTACACGAATACTAATGTCTTTCCTTTTCTGTGAATAAATGGAATATGCTTACCTTGGCTGTGTGCTTTACTGTCTTAAGGTTTCATGGGACTAAGTTGGTGGAGATGCCATTTATTGGAACTCGCCATATGTACAGGCGACAGGGGATGTGCCGCCGGCTTTTTTCTGCCTTGGAATCGGTATGCTTTAAGAGCTATGATTCTTCTATATCTTTGCATTTGAGCTGGCATTTTCTTAATTTGCATACATTCTTAATGATTTGTATCTTTCTTTTCCTCTTTGTTTTAGGCCCTCTGCTCTATGAAGGTTGAGAAAATGGTTATTCCAGCAATTGCTGAACTCACACAAACATGGACTGCAATCTTTAGCTTCACACCTCTTGAAGAATCACTCAGGCAAGAAATGAGGTCATTGAATATGCTGGTCTTCCCTGGTATTGATATGCTGCAGAAGTTGCTGGTGGAGCAGGGGTACTTTGAAGAGAACACAACTTCCACAGGTATTGGTGTTTTATATTTTATCTTTTTTTTAAAAAAAATTACTGCATGTTTTATGGCTTGTTGACAAGTTTTATCTCTATACCAATAGGTGCTGATACAATGGACCATGGAGACAAAGTTTATACTAAGCCAAAATTGGCTAATAGGTCATTGGCTAATTCCTCATCTCATCTAGATATTAATGGAAGTGATGATGCTGGTTCAGATCCTCATAATGAGATAAAAGATGAGTGTAGTGATGCTTCGTTAGATCAAATCAATCAAGTTTTGTCTGACAAGATTGTATGTTCCAAATCATGTTCCGAGGGTAGGTTATCTGACTCAGCTTCAGATAGATGTTCTTCTCCCTCTAGTACCAGTCATGATGTGTTGGAAATGGAAAATAAAGTGGTGGCTTCTCCATCATTGAAAGATAGTTTGCATGTGTCTACCAATTGTCAGGGCAATTCTCTGAATGACACTCAATATATACGTCCATCCGATGCTCCAGATGGCCCGGAAAATTCTACTTTGGTTAAGAGAACTGCTACTTCTGATCCTAATTCTACAAAAAACTTGGTTGAACCTGTTTCTGAGTGGCAAGGTCCTTTCCCTATTGCTATAAATGGGGATTCATCTGAGTTTGAGATGAACCTGATGTTGGATTCTCAAATGATGGATAATACTACTACCACTTTTAGGGAGGTTGACATGAATGATTTTCAAGAGGAACAGGAAGCTGTTCCTTTGGGGAGTTTGTCCGAAGAGGACGATGTTACCAACAACAACATTGAAAATACAAATGTGTCTGATTCTGAACTCAACCATGAAGAAAAGAATGAAACTGAGTATGAAGAGGAAAGAAACGTATATATAGACACTGAAATGTATGGAAGTGGCATTAATGAATCCAGTGATAGTTCTGAGACTGATTCGGAATAAGAATGCTGCCAGTGTGTTAACTTCACTACTTGCTCACACTACTATCTTCACAATGTCTCTTGAAGCTACAATGCCTTTTATGCAATCAATTTTCAAGGTAGCTATGCTTCATTCATGCCTTGGTCTGGATAATTGGAATGAACTCTATAGGTCTCCAGTGAAGTATTTACTCGTCCCTTGCATCATGGATGAGTATGAAAATTTTTAAAGTTCTAAATTAAGTCGGTTTAATGGTCTTCATATCCTTGTTTCTTCTGCCACAGAAGTATGATAATACTTTTGACACAAGATTAATGTATATGGTCCTTCTGAGAGTGTCGTAATGCTCGTGATCATCTCTGATTTTTGTTGGGTCGATTTGTCCCTGAATTCATATGACATCAGCAGCTGCAGATGATTCTTGGATCAGTTTGTGTTTAGGACTTTTGGTTGGTGGCATGTGTTTTAAGTGGCTTGCTTACATTTTGATGGTCAAGTAGATATGAAAGCTGGAAATTTTGGGTGTATATAGTTTAATTCCTCCACCTTCTAGCTGGTTGTGACCTATGCAGCCTTTCCTTGTCTCTGAATTCAGAAATTTGGTCTCCAATTTTTTGGGTTGCACAAGTGGTTTTCACCTGACTCAGGCATTTTCAGCTATCATCAAAATGGAAGGCAGGTTTCATGGGATTTTCAAAAGGGACCTCATTGGCTTACCAGTGCATAGTTGAGTAAATAAAATAATTGTTTTTTTACTTGCATATAGGATATCTAGGCGTCTTCTTATATGAAGGGTTAATTTTCTGAACTGATGAGGTTTTTTTTTTGGTTCATTTTTTCTCTCTGTAATTAAGGTAATAGTTATTTTTTGTCATCCCTATTTTTGGCCTAGGGTAAATGTTTAATGTAAAAACGACAATTGAAGGTCTCAAATAATGTTATTGCTGTATTATCATTTCATGTGAGTTTTTCGGCTGGTGTCACTCTTGGGCTCTTGAACGGTAGATTCTATGATATGTTACATTAAAATGACTGAGTGAACCAAGGATATTTGACTGGGTGAATGGTATTTGTTTAGAATAGTGATTGGAGGCTTTAAAATCAGCTTTTCAATCATGATTTACGGTATACAAGGTAAGTATGTGAAAGAAGTTTTATTTTGATTTACATAAATAAGTACTTTTAGATATCTCAAACTAGATCTCAAATAAGCACTAAAGTGTTGGACCTACTTTTAAATCATAAAGTGGGCCGACTGAGTTTGAATTACATCTTGATAAGAGAGACTCTTGAGAAAAGGTATTTTGATCGCAAAGCCTTGATTCAAATTAGTAGATTGATTGGATACCGGATAATAAAATTTAGAAAAAGTGCTGGATACTTGGTAGATCAAATGGTTGTATGAAAAATGACTCAAAAGTGATTGGACAACGAACAAAGATGGCAGGGAATATGTCATCTATTTATGTGACTCCAAATATTAAAGACTTCATCCAAATAATGATACAGTATGGAACTTTTGAAGGTTATATCTTATTTCCTCCGGTTCTAAATATAAGACAAAGTTAATTTTTTTTTGGAGAGATTAAGGAAGCTAAATAAGCTATTTAATCATATCATATGTTGTGAATCCTTAGATTATATATCAGTTTATTAGTTAAACTAATTAGTTTAGAGGAAAAAAATTAAAATATAAATACTCTAAAGTAATTTAATTAGCTTTCTTAATCTTTCCAAAAAAGTCAACGTTCTCTTATATTTAGGACCGGAAGGAGTATTAATCATGAGAAAACTTCTTTCAAACCGTTTATTGGGAGGTTATGTAGTATAGGACATAAATATTAGGGATGTTATGGATTTTAAAACATAAAATGATGAATGCCAAGGATTGGGAGTTATAGAAATCCATTTAAATTTTACAAAATTTATATTCTCCCTATGTCCATAACTATAGTGTGGCTTGTTAAAACTTTATTAGGAAAAATACTTTTCACTCGACTACCTCATGATTTGATAACTAAAGTTTGTTTTATTAAGCCTCATGATATAGGTATTAAAACCTGTTTTATATATTTATCAATTTTTTAAAAAAATTAACTTATTGATGTTCTCTCAATAATAACCAAATAGGAAAGGGAGAGAACGAATTAAGAAAGATAGTTATGGTGTTCAAGAAAAATCATATTAACTAACTTTCTTAATTTAATCAAATTAGTGAATTAGGTTTTATATTGAGGAAAAGAGTAGTATCATACACATCAATTTTAAATCAAATATTTGATAACTCTATATCAATCAAGGTATTAAAACTCGGACTGAGCATTGAACCAGTCGGTGTAATACCCCGAAATTTGGGATTGGAGGCTTGGGAATAAGCCTAAATTAAGCGGACTGCTAAGCCCCAATTTAACAGGTGTCCCAAATTTATCCCCTAATGATTCTAATATCTTTGAGGTATTAAGAAAGTAAAATGATGAATTTTGGAGAAAGTAATTATGTTTTTAGTGAAATCGCCTATGAGGTAGTAAGCTTGTCATGTTAATTTAAATGAACAAATGATGATAAAAAATTATGAAATTTTACAGGATGAAAGTAGACATCCTAAGCTTTAATTTGATAGGTCATATGACTCAATTAAAGCTATACACAAAAAGATATGAATTTTTGAATTCAACACAGAAAAAATTATGAAATTTTACATGATGAAAGTAGACATCCTAAGCTTTAATTTGATAGGTTATATGACTCAATTAAAGCTATACACAAAAATATATGAATTTTTGAATTCAACACAGAAAAACTGTGAAATTTCTGGAACAATATGCAAAGATTGAAATTCTGGGAATTTTGTGATTCCAGAAAGCAAAAGTCTATATTTTTCCTTGAAACTAGACTCAATAAGGGTTCTATAGGCTTTGGAATCACCTCATTTCGATTTTTCTAGAATTAGTTATGATTTTTCAAAGTTTGGGCAGAAATCTGCCAGAATTTTGTAAAATCCGAATTTTGGAAAATTAAACAATTGATTAACATATTATAATATAAATGATAAAAGGAAAATCATCATCTTCCTCCCACCATTTCAGACGTGCTGCAGCCAAGGAGAGAGAGAGAGTTGTGCTCTTTTAGAGAGAGAAGGAGAGGAGAAAACTCACAAGATAGGTCGATTTCTTCGGTGAATTCGTACCTAACGTGTATAATCCTTCTCCTAAGCTTATCTCCTATGTTGTTTGAGGTGTTTGAAGCAAGATTTTGGAGTTTGGAGGACTAGGGTTTTCAGCCATATTTGGGAAAAGTCAGAAGGAGCTTGAAGTAACTTCCAAACTTTCGTATATTGCTTATTCTGACTGCTGTGGACAATTTAATCAGTGAAATTTCGCCGGATTGTCTTTGTGTGTAAAAATGGAAAATGGGTTGTGAGGGCTGTTATGCTGCCCAAATTGATACCAAATGGTAGTTTTAACCTAATGGAATAGTCAGTAAAGTGGTTAGGAGTAGAAAGGAACGCGTTTACGGAGCCAAAACCGAAAAACCCCAATTTTCCCTAAATTCCCATATATTTCGGCCAGCACTATAAATGGGCCTTAGAGTTGGATTTTCAATGATTTGATGGTTCCATTGGATTCAGGAGGGAAAATTAGGTGGGGTTACAGTTGGGCACTTTTTCGGAAAAGGCCGAGAAAGCATAATTACGGAAACGCCCCTAAAACCCTAAAAGTAGGGCTGCCAAGGGCAATTTCGTAATTTGACATTGAATTTGATAATTTTGAGTCCGGAAATGGATTCCTTGGATGAAAATACGTCAGGATAGCCCTAGTCAAAAATTTGGGAAAACGTGCCATCGGGCCGGGTACGGCGGGGCCGGAGTCCTGGGGGCATTTTGGTAAATTTTCAAGATAGACTCATATAACCCCCAGAAACACTATGGAAGTGTCTAAATAGTACATTTGACATTGTAGGATCGAATATGGAGCCCTGAGCTGTTGGCACGCATTACGAGGCACACATTTCGAGGCGGAAAAGGGTTAAGGTAGGGGACTTACCTTACTTGCATGTGTTTGATATCTTTGCTTGTGTAATGATGTATGTGATTGCTTTACTTGATTATGTAGAGCATATTTGAATAAATGAAGCTCTGTTTCTGTTTTCGCTGTGGCCATAGTCTTGTTGTATGAAACATTGAGCATGCAGAAATGTCATTATAGGGCATACATCTAGATAAAGCTAACATGTCATACACATAGCATCAATCATGCATGCATTATGGTATCTGTTTCCTACTGAGATTCTCTCGAATCTCACCCTCCCCTACCAACAATTTAGACAGGAGACGACAAAAGATATGCAAACAACAATGCAGAGTATCGTACGAGGGGATTACAGTAGTGGAATGAAGATGGGAAGAAGTCTCCGTTTCACTGGGATGAGTTTAGACACCCTAGTAGCCTTGTGCGGCTACCTTAATCGTAAGTATCATGTACGAACCCCTATGTGAAATTTCTGTAATCGAGTACTTTTTATCAGTATAGTTATGCTATTCATGTGTTGCCTACCGAACCGCATATCGTTTTCCGCAAATACTCTGGTAAATGTGAAATTAAAATAAGGGCGTGACAGTCGGGGTACTGGGTTAAGGGTCAGTGGGTCAGACCGGTGCCAAACCGGGACTAATCCGGTGAGAAATTGAAAATTTTAGACTTATAATATGAAATTCTAAAGGAAAAATAAAAACAAATATTTTAAAATACGAACCCGGACCGGTTTACCGGCCGGTTCGCCTGTTTCCGGGCCGGACCGGCCGGTCCGATCCGGGTTCAATAACCCTGATATCAATTGTCCCCCAGAGATATCAAAATAGATATTTAACTCTGTTTCAATGCGTTCTTGCTGTTTTTTAAGGAATGTAACAATTTTTGAAGGGCGAATCTCATCATTTTTCATCAACTAGTTGTTGCAAATATAATAAAAATGTGAGATTAGTTTAGAATACTTAAAACCCTTCTCATGATATTGTTTCAGGAGTTCATTTGAAATATGAAAAGTAGAAAAGATTTTTTTCCCAATAAGTCCTAATTATTTAATTTCTCAGCAAATGATTTGAATTAAGAACATATTTTAAAAATGAAAAAAATGGACAGAAAAAAAAACCTTTAAATAGGGAAAATTTCAACGCACCTTCTCTGTAGCCCTTTAATGTCAAACAACCTCTAAAACTTTTTGAAACTTTACTACACCCCCTAAGACTAAGCTAAAATTAAAATTTATGGGAGAAAAGACAATTAGACCTTTACTTTACAAGTAATATATGATTATTTGTAAGATATATGAAATTTACAAGTCAAGCATGCTTAATTACAAAACAAATAAGTGAAATTATAAGACAATTTCTGCAATATACAAGATAAGGAGTATATTCATAAGAAAATAAATACACACAAATAAAAGAAATTATATCAAGAACATAAATAAATTGATTTAATAGCGAGTGATTATAAATATGTATGGGTTCACCAGGAACAAAATAAGATTGCATTTCTCCTCAAGAATATTTTAGCTAAAATATCAGATCTTTCTTTGCTAAAAAATACATAAAATTTAAAATAATAAAATATACTAAGAGTATTATATGAATTAGAGTAGTTATAGCACATCAAGAAATTAAAAGTAATAATTACTATAATATTTCCCTATCTAGAAGGACACAAAAATTGCATAATCACTTTTTCATTTCATTTTCTCTCTCACGAAGTTTAGAAACTACTCCCTCCGGTCCTAATTATAGGACAATATTTGATAGTTGATCTTGGTCCTAATTATAGGACAAAGTTCTAATTTTTGTCAATATCTTTCCAAAATATCTCCTATTGATACTTTCTCAATAATAATTTAATAAAAGTAGATCGAAAGTTGTTGAGGGAGATTGACGACGCCGGATTGTGTGAGAGTTTGGAGAAGTCGTGTGTAAGGCAGGAGAGGTATAAGAAAAAATAGAATCAACGTAATTGGATGCCATTTTAAATTTTAAATAAGGATATTTTAGGAAAATAAATATGATTAACTAATTTAACCACTGTCCTTAATTTCTCCAAAGTTAGGTAAATATGTCCTATAATTAAGATCGGAGGGAGTACCTTATTTTTTCATCTGTGCCCCAGTTTGATATAAAAATAGAACAGTAAAGGAAAGGGCCAAGTTTGCCCAAAAAAAAAAAAAAGGAAAGGGCCAAAAATTACATTTACCAAATATGTCACCATATTCTTGTATTTGTCAAACATTACCCAATACTTGTTTTAATATTTTTTGTTGCCCAATTCAGGACACGTCACACGTCTCTAGGGTTTCAGCTTCCCCTTCAATAAAACCGTTCCCTGTTTCTGCTTTCTCTCTCATACCCTTGCTCCCCGCCTCTAGAGAGAGACAGAGCGCCGAAGAGTGAGAAATCATTAGCCATGGTGAGCAACTCATTCAGATTCACTTACCTATTCAATTATGGCTTCTGGTAGAATTATCTCTGGATTTTTGGATGTTAATCTGATGATTTTCTTTGTTGTTGTTATTGCTGCTGCAGTCTCTTGTAGCGAACGAGGATTTTCAGCACATTCTTCGTGTTCTTAACACAAATGTCGATGGTAAGCAGAATATCATGTTCGCCCTTACTTCCATCAAAGGTATTGGTCGTCGCTTTGCCAATATCGTCTGCAAGAAAGCCGACGTCGATATGAACAAAAGGTTTCTTTTATATCCCTCTTTTATGGTTGTTGGATATCTGAATAATGTTATTTTGGATTTTGTCTACAAGAAGGTTACTTAGGTTTGAAACGAACAAAATTGATGAGTTCACTTTTTTTTGAGTGATCTTTAATGTTCTAAATGCGTCTATTGATGAGTGCCCTTGATATCTGAAGGTTTTAGATTGAAGAACTTGTGTGAATTTTTTTTGTTAAACAAATTGCTTGACATTCTTGTACGAAGCAAAAGCTGTCCTGATGTTTGGCATCATTGTTTTACCATAGGCATAATTATGATTTGAACTAGGTATTTTTAGTGATTTCATTCACTTTGGACATCTTCGCCGTGAATTTCTTCTTGAAAACTAAAAATAAGTTGTGAAAGGATAATGCACCTTTTATTTGTATCAAAACTTTGCCCCCGTCAGCATCACAAGCAAGTGTTGCTGCAGCTTCTGTGTTTTGTTTTATTTGGACTGCATACTTCTTTGTTTATATCATTTGGAAATTGTTACTTTATCTAACTGGATTTGGTTTCATATGATTGACTGTAGGGCTGGTGAACTGTCAGCTGCTGAACTTGATCAGCTAATGACAATTGTGGCAAATCCACGCCAATTCAAGATTCCTGACTGGTTTCTCAACAGGAAGAAGGATTACAAGGATGGCAAATACTCTCAGGTTGTTTCCAACGCATTGGACATGAAACTCAGGGATGATCTTGAGCGTTTGAAGAAAATAAGGTTGTTCATCTGACCTTGAACTTGTTAGCTAATTGTTCTCCTCAAATTCCATTCGTTTTAAGTTGTCATTAGTTTTGTGGTTGAGTCCATGTGGGTAGTTGTGAGAGTTTATTACTTATTGATGTTACATAAGATGAGTTGTCTTTTGGTCAAGAGAGGTGTGCGACACATGTTTTAGTCTTGCTTATTTTTTTTGACCAGTTATTATGTGTAGTATGGAGATAATCTTAGTGTATGCTTATTTATGATTCTCTTGCCATATCCAAGTAGTGTTGATCATTCTTACTTTGCATAATTTAATGTAATACGATTGGTTGATGATGCAGAAACCACCGTGGTCTGCGACACTACTGGGGTCTTCGGGTTCGTGGACAGCACACCAAGACAACAGGACGCAGGGGGAAGACTGTTGGTGTCTCTAAGAAGCGTTAAATGTGTTCTCCGAGTTCTTTTTCGCGTCCCAAAAGTCTTGCTCTCAGTTCAACATGGAAGATTTTGTTAGTTTAGTAGATTTACAGGATGTCAAGATGTTTGTTTTGTGTTTTTAGTTTTTGGTGTTGAGAGGAAATATTTTTCTATGCTTTAGCATCATTATCTTGAAATCCAGAAGATCATGATTATTTTTGTTTCTTTTATGATGCAAGATTTCACTTTTCTTCAATTTTTTGGCTCAATTTTATAAATTCCATGGACTTCGTGTTTTGTCCTGTATTAATGTAGTACACAGTATTATTTTGGTTGAAACAGGATAGCTAATCAACAGTGCTTTTCAGCAATATTATACTGAAAATACGCCATTGCAATTCTTCTCCAAAGAGTAAGTCCTACTAAAGTCCATATACACCTTACTCTGTTAACTACTACCTCTGACTACTATCTATTATCATTACTTCCAGATCATTCTGCATGCTCAATAACTAGTTATTGAAACTTTGTGAAATTTTAGAAGAGGACAAATTTACTTGTATATCAGTTCTTTGCCTTGCGCCATTTCCAAACTGAGAACTACGTCTACTCTCCCCAATGCCTCTATCCTTCTTGATTGTTTAGATTAGTGATTTGAAGTCTCAATTTGGCTTTTTAATCGTGTTTATAATGCAAGTATAGTGAGATTTGAAATACTGATTGGAGTCTTTAAAAGTATCTTTTCAATAGTGATTTATAATATATAAGGTAAGTATGTGAGAATAGTTTTATCCTAATTTGTGTAAACAAGCACTTTTGAGGTGTTTAAAAACGAGATCCCAAACAAGCACTATGTGAGGCTGATGGGCGTTTTGTTTTGGTTTGTGTGAATGTAGGTATCATGAGTAAGTTTACACTAGTCCTCCACATGAATCCCTGGAAGCTACTCCCCCAGGTCCCTATATATG
The DNA here is from genome assembly GCA_963210345.1 of Inga oerstediana. Taxonomy (NCBI): domain Eukaryota; kingdom Viridiplantae; phylum Streptophyta; class Magnoliopsida; order Fabales; family Fabaceae; genus Inga; species Inga oerstediana. Next base: position 20,939,464 of record OY723410.1, read on the forward strand.
CTATGGTCCTTGTTATAATTTCATTGCAAAATAATTTTTTGGTTTTAAATACAAGTCCTTGAAGTGTTAGTAATGACTGTATTACCATTTTATTTTCATTTAATTCACGTTGGAAAGAGAGAAATGTGAGAATGATGACTTGTAAAATAAATGTTCAAGAGATGGATTTTTTTGAAAAAAAAAAAACAAGCCTGTATTTTTGGAGAGAGTAAGTGTTACAGAATAATCGAAGTTAATATACAAGCATGTATTTAACAAGGTAAAAATAGAAAGAGTAGTTTCACTTATACTTACAAGTTACAGCAACGCTACAGTGAATAACTGTAACTCGTATATAAAAACTAAAAGGTGTAACTTATATTTATATGCACGTATTTAAATTTCATGCAAAAAAAAAGTGTAACTCGTATTTAGAACCAACCCTACTTGAATAAATGTAACTTATATATTGGACTAGCGAGATTAGAATCTTTTTGATTGACCGATACATGAGAAAATTTTCTTGTTTTGGTGATGAATAAATCTTATTTTCTTTTCATTATGTTAGCAACCCGAAAGAACTAGTGATTAGGGAATAAGCTGATCTCAATTAGGAAGGTATAAGGCAATTTTTGGGCATAAAAGAAGCAATAATTCAACTTTTTTATTTTAACGAGAAAGATGACCCCGAAATGTTGGAAAGCAAAAAAACATAATTCCTTGGTTTGACGTTATGACGTCAGCGTCGGAGGTATGTTTATTGTTGTTGTTGTTTATAATAAATATTGTGGAATTTTTTTTTTTTAATAATAAGTCAAACTTTGGCTGTCATTCTCTTCTTTCACGCTGTTTAATGCCAGAGATGTTCGTTTCCACTGTTCGTGGAGGCTTCGAACCTCGTTGGTTTACTTAAGTGGAGCATGTCCTCTAAAAAACGTGATGCAACACCCTCTTACTTGCTCCTCCTCGAATCTCTCTGGTTCCATCTGCGCCTTTGGAAGTGCATGGTGGCTCTCTTTTGTTGGCTGGAATCCTTATTTGTACCGAAGATATCTTCTGCTTTCTTCTTTTGTTGTTTCCTTGTTTTTTGATCTCTGTTTGTCCTTTGCCCATGTGTCTGCTTTGTTGTTTTATGTCTTGGGCTATATTGTGGAAGTTGATAAAACTAATGAAGAAACAATATACACGTTTAATAAATAACCCGTTTATCTAAAAATAGGTTGGGTAATCGCGCCATAAAATTAACCCATGTGTTTACACTCCGTTAAAGTAATTTCATTTTGTGAAAAATTATTACAAATTACTTCCTAATATAGACAATTTTCCTTTACTCTAGAAAATTTGACCTCTTCATTTTTTTTTTTACTGTGCAGAATTTTTCTTGGAAGAAAAAAAAGAATCTAATGATTGAATTTTGGGAGAATGACAAAAAAATAACACTTGAACTTCAAAATCCTCAATTAGTCCTTTGACAAAGATTTGCGTTGTCAATCCCATTACCATTCTTGCCAGCGGGATTTTGAAGTTCAAATGGTATTTTTCTGTCATTCTCCCTTAAATTTTATTGAATTACTTAAATTTTAATGGACTCAAATTTTAATCCCAAAATTCTCTCTTCCTCCCTTTTAATTAACCGAGCCACCACAGCATAAACAGAGGACTGCAAGGAAAGCTGAAGGGAGGACCTCGATCTCTTGGGCGCAATATTCACTACCTGACAATCTTCTTTTTCTGTCAACACACAGCTCCACCCTCCACCAATTCCATTATCTTATTTTATTCCCTTTCTCCATTCACTCACACAATCTATCCAGCCATTCCCTCTCTAACGCATAACATCTTCTCGCATCCTCCATTGATACTCCTCATCCACACCATATGCAACCACGGGACCCACAGTCCACCTTTGTTAATCTTCACCTCTATCCATTATTTCTAATGTCCGAGAGTTGTTTAGCACGTGGAGAAAGGATGATATTCATGGCAGCTTAAGTTTATTTGGGAGGTAATTTGGGAAGAGCATTGAGAAAGCTAGAGCTTAGAAGCTTACTGTTGGGAATTGGGCTTAGCCCACCCTTAGTGGATTAGGTCCAAACCTATTAAGCTTTAAGTTTTTTGGGCCAAATAAAATATTCAAATGAATGTGGGGTATTTATTGGTAATTTTCCCCAAGGGTTTAAAATTGAAACCTGGTGGGAACAGTTTCCCCGTATGTTTTGGGGGAACGGTTTTTGGCTGCATATGTGTGTAAAATAGAACTACACATGAAAAGCAGTGACAGAGAAAGATTTCTCTACAGAACCTCTTCTCCTCTCTTCCCTTCCTGTGTATTTGCTGTGTGATATAGCCGGTGTCCTGAGAGTGATCCAGCTCGCATGGGTATCGTAAGAGTTAGAAACAACGCTTAAGGTATGCCCGAAATCCGACATTGGTATCAGAGCATTTAGATTTTCATCAGTCTGAATGTGGCTTCTGCTGTGCATCTATGTTCTTGAACATGAAAGCATGTATGTAGAATTTTTTTTTATGTACGATAGTCTAATTTCATGAATATGTGAGAGATATGATTCGGCTCATGTATATCTTTCTGTATAAGAATTTCGGTTCATGTGTTTAAATGAAAAATATGAAATTGTGCTTGAGATTACTCAGTTCTGCGTTTTTTGTTGTTGCTTTTTTGGTGCTTTACTGTGCAATCTACTTTCGGTGAACTTAAGTTGTATGATAATGTCTTGATTCTATGAGCATTAGAATATTGAAAAGCATCATAAAACATATACTAAGGCTACAGAACAAAAGTACCAATAGGTTGTGCGAAATCCGAAAAAAGAATCGGAAGACTGAAAAGAGAATTGAAATGGATCACCATAAAACGAGTTTTTTAGGATTTAAAAATAATCCCATTGCATAGAACTCGAAAAAATGATGAAGATGGACACTAAGAACGCGTAAAATGGATGCCGGACGGTGAAGTTACGGAGGAGAGAAGGTACCGGGTTGACGGACCCGACACGCGCCTGAAATTGGGTCCAGGACGACCCGACTGGAGGTTGAAGACAACCTCCAGTGACTCCAAAACGGTGCCGTTTTGAGCCTGTTAAATAAAAAAAATCCGGATCGGGTCTATGACCCAGCCCGAGCCGATGCAGCTCCAAAAAAAAAACGGATTGGATATATGGCCCAACCCGATCCATTGCAATAGTATTTTTTTAAAAAAAGGATATCTGGGCCGTCAGTGGCTCTAAACCCAAACCAAAAACAAAGGGATCGGGTCAGTAGGTAAAGGCCCAACCCGACCCATCAACCCAAAAAAAAAAAAAAAAGAATTTAAAAGGGACAGAAACGCCATGTGGCACGTGTGGCCACGTGGCAGACCCGATTGACACCTGGCGGACATAGACCGACAGCAGGCGGAGCATGGAGTCTAACTAGCCGGCGCGTGTGACAATCGGAGGACTGCAGAGTGGCGCGTGTAGGACACGCGCTTCCAGAGAGAGTGGGCTTTTTGCAGTTTTTTTTTATTTTCCCTGGATTTTTCTCTTCTTGGGGCTTGTGAGGGCGCGTTGAAGCTCCGTTTGAGACACGGTTTATTCCTAAAAATCCCAAAATTCGAGATCTTCATAATGATATGTTATTTGCCTATTTTTATGGCAATTCAGGATCTGTTTGTGAGGTTTTAGTGCTTATTTAAGTGTTTTTCATACATTTAAAAATACCTAAAATCATGATAATGACTTACATTTGTTTATTTAAGTAAAAAATGAAGCAAGAGGCTTCTAACAACACTGAAACACTTGAGTATGGGTCAATGAGCATTGAGTTTGTAGATGATCAAGCTCATATAGATGATCCTGAAGAGGATCCTGAAGAGGAACCTGAAGAATATGAATTTTTTGAAGAAGATCATGAGGATGATCTCAATCTTATCCCTGAAGAATATGAATTCTAAATAGATGATCCATTTATGCTGTTAGTATTGAGAATATGACTCTAAATGTTATTGTTTGTATGTTTTATGTATGGACATGATATTTTTCATGTAATGAATTATGTTTGTCAGTTAATGCTAATTTTTAATTGTGCATTATGATGCCATGTATCCCTAATGAGTGGGAGCTTTTAGAAGGTGAAACTTTTAAAAGTTGATGACTTATTTAAAGTACTTATATGAAGTTTTTTTGATAGAAAATAATAAGTTGCTAGTATTTGTGAGATGGGAGGTACAAACGTATTCTCCTGATCATGGATCTAGTAATGAACTTATTTTCTGGTCAAGAATGATATAAGTACAGACGTTGTATACCGTGTTGTGCTATATAATCGTTTGGTTATGTTCTCTTAAAGAGAACAATGTTTCTAAATGTGAAAAACGTTGCTTCAGAATTGACAAATGGCCACGAAAGGCATCATTGTTGAACTGAATAAAGGGGAGAAATTGAATGGCGACAACTGGGACATCTGGCACCATAAGGTGCAGTACATTTTGGAGGAATAGGAGGCTGTTAAACCACTAACCACTATTCTAGTGGAACTTGAAGCTGGGACGACTACCCAGCACAGGAGAAACTTGGAAGTTTACCAAGCGTGGAAGAAGAAGAACAGCATTGCAAGAGTCACCTTATTGAGCACAATGGAGAATGACCTGATGTGCCAATATGAGAAATACCAAACTGCTCAGGTTATGTGGGCTGCACTCAAGGATAAGTTTGATGGCACATCAACCACTAAGCTTAGAAGATTGCTAATCAAATTTGATACCTACAAGCTTAGAGCAAATACTGCTATGAAACAACATCTGAGAGAGATGTTTAACATGATCAGAGAACTTTAGGAAAATGGACACACCTTGACTGATGAACAACAAGTTCAGGCTGTAATCAGATCGCTTCCTTCTAGCTGAGAGCACATGAAAGTGAACTTGACTCATGATGACAACATCGTCACTTTTGATGATGTAGTAAAACATCTTGAGCTTCAGGATGAACGCCTAGAGGTGTATAAGGCTTCTGGACAAGCCTACTACATTGAAAATGCTGGTCCTTCTAATGCAAAGCCCAATTCTAAAAAGGGCAAGAAATCTCAAAAGACAGGAAAGAAGGATGGCTCTAAGTTTAAAAAGGGCATACATCAATTCAAGAAGAAAGGTAAGAAGGGCATCAAGAAGAAAGTTGACCTGAATAAGGTCAAGTGTTACGCCTGCCAGAAAATGGGTCACTTCGCACGAGACTGTACCGAGCGAAACGACCATGAGAAGGTACTAGTGGATTATGTGAATTCACACATTTCTTTTGTTTTAAGTACTTCTTTTCTAACAGAACCATTTGTTCTTCTTGGATTTTGGATTCAGGCTCAACAGACTATGTGACGAGGGATTGAGGGTCCTTCGTGGAATACCGTCAGTTGCTGCATCTAAGCAAATAGCTTTACGTGGGCAACAATACAAAGATCGAAGTCAAAGGAATTGGCACCTGCAAGTTACCTTTGCGTGGTGGGAAGACTTTTATCTTACATGATGTTCTTCATGCACCTGACATCTGAAGGAATTTAGTTTCAGTACTTTGTTTATTAGATTATGGGTTTAATGTAAACTTTCATGGCAAAGTTGCAGACATTTTTAGCAACAAGACCTTTTATGGTTTAGCTTTCATTTCTAGAAAGTTCTTTGTTATGGATATTGTTGGTAATTTTAATGTGCATGACGGTTTCGTTATTTCCTCCAATATAACTGTTGATATGAATATCTGGCACACTAGACTAGGACACATTAACCAAAATAGAATGATTAAACTAGCTAGAGAAGGTTTGCTAGGTGAAATTTCGAATATGGAAATGTCCTTATGTGAGAATTATCTAGCTGGAAAGGCAACTAGGAAATCTTTCAGTAAGGGAACTAGAGCTGAGATTCCATTGCAATTAATCCATTATGATATATGCGGTCCAATGAGTGTAAGGGTGAGACACGGATCTTGGTATTTCATTACTTTCATTGATGACTATTCGCGATATGGTCAAATCTATTTGATCTCACACAAGTCTAAATCTCTTGAATGCTTTAGATGGTACATGAATGAAGTAGAGAATCAAACAGATTGTAAAATTAAAGCTTTGCACACTGATCGGGGTCGTGAATACTTATCTGATCAGTTTAAGGAGCTCTGTGAAGAAAAAGGGATAATTAGGCAACTAACCATCCTTGGAACTCTACAACAAAACAGAGTTACTAAAAGGAGAAATAGAACTCTTCTAGACATGGTTAGGTCAATGATGGCTTAAGAAAATCTGCCAATTTCATATTGGGGTGATGCTTTACTATCGGATGCCTTCTTTCTTAACCATGTGCCCTCAAAATCAATTGCTTCTACACCCTATGAGTTATGGACAAAACACAAGTTAGATTTAAACATCCTGAGACTCTGGGGGTCTGCTGCGTACATTAATAATGATTCCCATAGGTATGTGAAATTGGGTCCTAGAGGAAAAAAGTGTAACTTTATAAGATACTCTGAGCAATCAAAAGGATATGTTTTCATAGGTGAAAACGAAGATGGAACTGTGACTGAAATTGAATCAAGAGATACCGTATTTCTAGAAAATGAATTTCCTAGCAGGGGAGATATTGATCGCACAGTGTCTCTTTATGAGACATAAGAACAAGGTAGTACAGAACAAACTCAGACTAATGATCCTCAATCGTCTAGATACATTGACTTGAGTGGGAGCTTAGAAAGGTCTTTACAAAGGCCTAGACAAGAGAAGCGAAAGAGGCAAGAAGTTCCCACAAGAAGGAGTGACAGGGGAAATGTACCTAGGAGACGCTTCTCCATTAAAGGAGAGGCACTTATTGTTACTCCAGATAGAGATGATGAGCCTCATTCTGTGCAAGTAGCCTTATCAGGTCCTGCTAAAGATGAATGGAAGAATGCAATGGAAGAAGAAATTGATTCAATGAAGAAGAATCAAGTTTGGGAACTAGTTGATTTACCAAAAAGGCAAAAAGCCATTAGGAACAAATAGGTTCTCAAAATTAAAAGAAAAGTTGATGGATCAATTGATAAATATAAGGCTCGATTAGTTGCAAAGGGGTACACACACCAGGAAGGTATAGATTACGAAGATACCTTCTCACCTGTTGTACGTTTCAATTCTATAAGACTTATTTTGGCAATAGTAAAAAGTTTAGACTTGGAACTGTATCAGATGGATGTAAAAACCGTATTTCTAAATGATGATCTAGATGAAGAAATCTATATGGAACAACTATTAGGTTTCATTAAGAAATGAATGGAGAGCAAAGTTTGTAAGCTCAAGAGTTCCATTTATGGACTGAAACAATCATCCAGACAGTGGTATTTGAGGTTTCATAAAGTGATAACCTCTTATGACTTTCAAATGATTGAAGAAGACTACTGCATCTACATTAAGCAGTTTGAGGGTAATTTTGTAATATTATCCTTATATGTAGATGACATACTATTGGCTGGAAATAGTCTAAACTCAGTCTTAGCTATTAAAGAATGACTATCATCGAATTTTGAGATGAAGGACATAGGTGAAGCAGAATATATACTTGGAGTTAAAATCCAAAGGGATCGCTGTAACCCCCTTCAAGAATCAGGCCGGGATTAGCGTTTAAGCACATTTAATTATCGAATAAGAAATCCGGGATAATTAAAAACTTTTTAAAACACCTGTATAAATGGATCTCCATTCATTTCATTCATTAAAACAAATGGCCTGTTTGGTCTGTTACATATACAATATCAGAGTAAGCATAATTCCCGACGTTCACCCGGGATAATAACATTAATCCAAAGGTTTATACAGGGCATCATTGCCCATCTCAGTATCCATACCGGGGATTATACAAAACTATACCACTACAATTCTATTCAATATGTATACATTTATCCAAAATGATAACCAGTTCAATATAAAACCAAAATATATAGCTAAGACTACCGCTGGCAGTCTTAATTGTCCTTATCCACTTGCTTGCTTTTCGATCTACTTGCCCTGTCTAAAAATGTTATTTGGAAAGAATGAGATTCTAGAGAATCCCAGTAGCAACAGTTTATTTATATGATGCATATATACAAAGCAAGTCACATATATCACAATGCAGCAATCAATATTCGAGACCGGGCTTTCGCCACGTTCCCTTCACTATATACGAGGTCGGGCTTCCGCCACGTCCCCTTCACTTTATCTGTATTCGAGTCCAGGCTTTCACCACGTCCCCTTCACTTTCACTATAATCGAGTCCGGGCTTTCGCCACGTCCTCTTCACTTTCACTGTATTCAATGACTAATGCAAACATGCAATGCAATACACATGATATAGGATAAAGTGTCACTACCTTGGTCTTTCCGCTCTTGAGCAGGCACGGGCCTTCTACGCTCCGGGCAAATATCAAATTCTAAAGTCATAATTAAGGATGAAGCATTATTCTCTATTCCAATACTCAATTGAATCTTCAACACTTAGATTTGGTTATCAATAATGACCCTTAAGAAGCCACAAATGCCTCTAATAAAACCCTTAAAAGGTTGGGAAACCATAGGTTGAATATCTCTTTTCAAAAACTTAAAGTGCTGGAACACAGGGGTTGGCCATGGCCAGCCCTTCCTTGGGCCGCGGCCAAAATATGGTCAGAAGGCCACTGGCCTCGGCCAGCCACTCATGGGCCTCGGCCAAGAAATTTCCTGATTCTTGGCTGAACTTCAAAAAATCATATCTAATTGTAGAAAACTTGAAACGGAGTGATTCCAAATCCAAATGAAAGGTATTTAAGTCCTCTTTCAAGGAAAAATATGGATCATAACTTCAAATCATCACAAAAATACAGAATCACCCAAAACTCAACACTACTCCAGAACAGAGTTCTGTTTCCATCCCCAAACTTTGGATAATCATATCTCCCAGAATACTAAACGAAATGACACAAAATATTTGTCCATTTTGAAGCTTGGGATGTGAACTTTAAGATTGGAAAGTTTCACAATTTTCTGAAATCATTTGTTTATTCAAAACTTCTACACAAAGAAACTGCCCAGACAGAGTTCACATTGACAGCATTTTCCAACTTTTCTACCAAAGTGTCCAATGACTCTAAAATCATTAACCAAAAATATTCCCATACAATTTTCCACAAGGAACACAATGGTAATCTCAAAATGACCAAATTCACAATCTAACCACATGCCCTGTTTTGACCAATACATCAAAACCAACACAAAGTTCCCAAACTTTACTTTTAATGATTCAAACCAATCCATTTGTCCAAAAGACATCACAATATACCATTTCCATGATCACAACATGCCAAACTCACTAAGACCCTAATTTTTGAAAATAGGGCAGAAAATTCCTGAAAAATCAATTCTCAACCAACAACCACAATATATATATCAAAAGGGAGTTAACACTCACCTCTTTCACTTTGCCAAAGAGATTTCTTGATTCATCAACTTTCACAATCTCTTGAGGTCACAAACTAACACTAATGAACACATTACAACCATCAAAATGAAGCTCTTCATTCAAGGATCAATATTAGAGAAGGAAGTTTGAGCATTTGGAGACATTTCCCCTTACCTTTTGAAAGCTTTTCCTTCTCCTAGCTTCTTCAAAAATGGCGCAGAAATGGAGTGAAGAGAGAGATGAGATGAGTGTGTGAGGAAGAAGAAATGATGATTCCTTCTCCAAGCCCATGCTTCATCCAACGAAAAGGAGGGAGGGAGAGAGAAAACATTAAACAATTGGGGGGTTTTGACTTTTCTCTACCTCTCTCATACTCTCATCTTGACACATGTCAATTCTTCATTGGCTCCCATAAAGGTAAACCACCAATTAGCTACTTTAATCCCTCCATTAGCCATTTAATTACACTTCTCATTTTTCTCTTAGCTAGTAATTAATTTTCTCTATTAATCACTAACTAATTGCCCAACTATTTCATTCTTTCAATCTCCACTAATTATGGCATATTAATTAATATAGCCACCAAACCCATAATTATTTCACTTTAATATGATAATTATCCTCAATAATTATCATTAGGCTTTAATCAAAAATTGGGGCGTTACAATCGCTCTAAAAGAATTCTCTCTCTTTCATAAGAGAATTACATCAAGAAAATTTTTGAGCGATTCAATATGAGAGACTGCAATCCCTTAGATACCTCAGTAGCTTCTGGTGTAACCTTAAGTTTTGATATGTGTCCCAAAACTGAGTCAGCAAAGACGAAAATGGATAGGGTTTCCTATGCTAGTGCCGTTGGAAGTTTGATGTACGCAATGATGTGTACAAGGTTGGATATTTGTTACGCAGTTGGACTGGTTAGCAGATTTCAGTCAAATCCCGGTGAGCAATATTGGAAAGCAGTGAAAAGGATTTTGAGATACTTGAAGGACACGTCAGATTATGCACTATGCTATCAAGGTAGCAATCTGCGCTTGGTTGGATACTCTGACGCTGATTTGGGTGGAGATGAAATTGAGCGAAGATCAACTTCAGGATACACCTTCTTGCTAAACAATGGCGTCATATGTTGGAGCAGCAAGAAGCAGACGTGTATTGCCCTACATCCTATGGAGGCTGAATTCGTGGCGTGCACCTCAGCAGTGTAAGAGGCTATATGGCTTAAGAGGTTTATTGAACATCTTGGATTTGGAAATGAAAGTACAAATCCGGTGTTAGTGTATTGTGACAATACCGCAGTCCTAGCTTATATGAAAGATCCCAAATATCATAGCAAGACCAAACACATAGATATAAAGTATAATTTTGTGAGAGATTATGTAGCACAGAAAGTTGTTACTGTACAACATATTTCGACCAAGAGTATGGTCGCAAACCCCCTAACCAAACCCATAGCCAAGGAAATGTATGACAAACATGTGAAGGCTATTGGGATGCACAAAATGTAAACTTGCAGAGACTATGTAATATGTTTATGATTAATGAAAATGTTTCTTCAAAAAAATTTGTGTCTATATGAAAGTATACAATGTCTAGTATGTCGTACAGGCAGGTAAGGTTGGCTCTCTCACACGAGCAACCGCCTTTGATACTCAGGAAGAGTATGCAAAGATGAGACTGTTGTGTTCACCAGTAAAGCAGCAGGTGTTAGATCTCATGTTTTGATAATAACAAAGAATGGCATGAAAAAGATTTGATAAACAAATTAGATTGAACAATGTAATAACAGGAAAAATCATCTCTTGAAGCAAGCATTGGAGTAATGAAGAAAGGCCAAGAGAAAAAGATGAGAAACTTGATCAGTGGCAAGTTTTCTAAAGGGTTACTCGAGTATGTACTCGAGTAATGGACTTAAACTTGAAGTAACCAGAGTCGACCTTCAAGTAACCTGCCAACGATACTCGAGTAAGTACTTGAGTAATAAGGTAAAAGTTTTCAAGTTGCTTTCGTCCTGCCAACGTTACTCGAGTAGCTACTCGAGTAACCAGGTAAATCACTTGGAGTTGCTCTTGGCCTGCCAATGTTACTCGAGTAGCTACTCGAGTAACCAGGTAACTCACTGGCAGTTACTCTCGGCATTTTCAATCCTACCAATGATACTCGAGTCTGTACTCGAGTTACTCTGTTTCAGGAAATGTGTTGCTCTCGGCATTTTCAACCCTGCCAATGTTACTCAAGGAGCTACTCGAGTAACGCACTGTGGTAAACAAAACCTGAAGGTATTACTCAAATAACATGAAATGTTTTTCTCACCCTTCACTTCAAGTTACTACTCGAGTATGCAGAATTACTTAGAAGAAAAACTTCAAGTCACTACTCGAGTATGCAGAGTTAGTTGGAAGAAAACTTCAAGTCATTACCCGAGTAAGCTATGCAGAAAATATATGTATACTCGAGTAAGCACTCGAGTACCAAGGTAATTAAACTTGAAGTGCTCTCGGCATTGAAATCCTGCCAACATTACTGGAGTGAAGCATCGAGTAACCTAAAGTTTATTTGAAGGTTTACTCGAATTGCTACTCGAGTAACCTATAAAGTAAAAGGTGCAATACTCGGTAAGTACCCGAGTAAACAGGTATTTCCGAAGGTTTGAAATTTTGTTTACTCCATGCACTACCCGAGTAATGTAATGTTTGCTTATTGACTTGCAGTTTATGAAAGTTTTCCCGATGATACTCGAGTATGTACTCGAGTAAACTTAATGAATACTCGAGTAACTACTCGAGTATGCAAGTCCAAAAATTTAGAAATCATTCCAACGTTCATTGATTTGTTTCCTATATGATTAACCTTTCATTGTATTAGTATTCTTAGCATATTTACAGATAATCAATGAAGAGATCTTACCAAATAAGGAAAGTCAAAAGTAACGTTCAAATGTCACCTACCGCAAACGGATATTTTTCAAATACTGGAAAAGTCAACAGTGGCTGCGTACTCTCTAACGGACGAGAAGAAAATGTTCCAACGGTCATTATCAACACACCTATATATATGGGAACATCCAAACAGAGAAGAGAATAAGATCAGACACACGAACGCATTATCAAGCTCACTACTCTATTTTACTCATATTTGTAATTCTATGCTTCAGTGATTCTTATTCACTCTGTGAGAGAGATATTTCATTCAAACTCAATATTTGTTATTGAGATAACTTAAGGTTGTGGAACCTTGAGTTGGGATTGGATTACAACTTGTAAGGGGGAGCGAGTGTCCAGGCGAAGGAACTTGCTTGTACTGAGGTGCCAAGAACCCACTGAATCTTGGAAGTTATAGTGAAACTCTCAAAGAAGTTCTGAGGACTGGACGTAGGTCAAAGTGGTTGTGGTCGAACCAGTATAACTCTCGGTGTATACTTCGGTGATATTTCTCCTTACTCTTTATTACTTTATATTCACCGTCAAGTTTTTATATTTGCAATGAAAGTTTAGTATCACCCAATTCACCCCCCTCTTGGGTGAAACGCTTGCTCTAACAGCAGGAATGTTGATATGGTAGAGAAGAAACACAAATTATATCACCTCGATAAAAGTGTAGTATGTCGAGATGAGATCCAATAAGACATAATATAAATATGGATCAAATCATGGATACCCACTTCCATGATGCCTGTTGCCAGATACAAATTCTTCAACATTGACGTCATGATAGATAAATGGAGTAGAAGAATTTGGGTTTATATACTGGGAGCATATAAACTCATGTCTGTACGGTGTTAATAATAAGATTCAAAACGACGTACGCTCTTATAGTACAAGAGTAACATCGTAGCATATGATTTATACCACATGTGCGAAAGAACCGCAAATAGGAAGCAAGCGAATGGATCCCTGCTTCATTGCTGTGTGAGTCCCAACAAGGTTAAACACTTATGTGATGTCCTTCAACTTTGACATTATCATGAAGGTATACTTTAGCGTCTGCTACCTTAACATTCATCCTATGATCATGACTGATACGATCCAAGGTTTTATGTTAGGAAAGTGGTTGACACATATCAAAATGATATATTAGTGAAAGGAAAATTACCTAAAATATACACATCTATACTGGTGGCTAAGACATGTCCCTTGTGATATTAATATTGGTAATTTCATGAGTGTGGATACTAAGCATATGAAAAGGCAATCTAAGTTTTATCTTGACTTGAGAGGGATTAGATCTGCTATGTGGAAGTGTATATTGGTATATCTAGGACATATGAGGCATTATATTAAATTCAAACTACACAAAGAAAGGTTGTTTTGTGTTGGTCCTGTGAAAGGGATTGCTAGTACAAGCACCTGGGAGACGTCATGCCCATGCGGTCACGGCAAAGCACCTAGTATGAAAGAAGAAAGAGAGGGAGAGAGACAATTCTTATGGCATCCAATCCACCAAGTGTGAGTGGGAGATGTTGGGAATTTGACTTAGTCCACCCTTGGTGGATTAGGCCCAAACCCATTAAGCTTTAAGTTTTTGGGGCCAAATAAAATACCCAAATGAATATGGGGTATTTATTGGTAATTTTCTCCAAGGGTTTAAAATTGAAACCTGGTGGGAACAGTTTCCCCGTATATTTTGGGGGGAACGGTTTTTGGCTGCTTATGTGTGCAAAATAGAACTGCACATGGAAAACAGTGACAGAAAAAGATTTCTCTATAGAACCTCTTCTCCTTTCTTCCTTTCCTGTGTATTTGCTGTGTGATATAGCTGGTGTCCCGAAAGTGATCTGGTTCGCGTGGGTATCGTAAAAGTTAGAAACAACGCTTAAGGTACGCTCGAAATCTGACACTTACACTTAAATATCAAGAAAAAAAGGGTTGATACAATTTTTTGTCCTTTAAATTTACTTATATTTTGGCTTTGGTCCCTCAAGTTTTAAATTATGGGTTTTGGTCCATCAAAGGGTAAAATGATCCATATATATATATATATATATATTAAATTATAATGAAAAATGTTTTAAACAGAATAAAATTTGAGAGACCAAAATATTGTTTGAAACTTAATAGACTAAAGCTAAAATAAAGGTAAACTTAATGGACCAAAAAATTATATTAAATTTAAAAAAAACGACAAGTCTTTCACCAACATCCTTGAAAGGTTTTGCTTGATTTTAAATAGTGATGAGAAGTTAGACTTTCTTAAAAAGTAGTCAAATGTATTACTTTTATCCTTAAAAAAATTGAACTTTTCTAAAAGTTAAGCCTTACATTTCCCTCACAGCTAGGGAAGCAACACATTAAGCGTATGTTTGGTGTGGCGTTTTGGGGGGCCAATTGTGCAATTGGGGGCTCAATCGCGCGATTGGCAGTTTATTTAGTAATTTGGTATGTTTGGTGTGGGGATTGGTTGGCTGGGCTTATGTGTGCATCGTGCAATTGGTGAAAAGACACCAGGTAGAGCTTTTAGCTTTTGAAAAAAGCCCAATTTATTTTTACATAGCGCATTAATTACTTTTAAAAAAAATCCACCAATCCTCAGTTGCTATTTCTCTCTCTTCTCCCTCTTATAATTATCCCTCTTCTCTTCCGTCTCGGCGCCGACCCCAGGTGGTTTTGACAACAATGGCCATACATAGTTTTATTAGGAGAAATTTTGAACTGATTTTTATTTTCAACAAGTTTAAAATGGGAATATAGGTCATATAGATAATAATAGTCTAGATAAAGAGCCTTCCTCAAGAAATTATGCTGCGTCTTCTTCAATTCAAATGAATCATATTCGTAACACAATCAGAGATCAAATTGTACGGGACATATGATCCAATTAGTTATGTAATATTATTTGATCAAATTATGTATTTTTGCATGGCCAAATTTCCCAACTTCACTCTTTTAACTTTTTTATAATTCTTCTTTTATCATTATCATAAAAACCATTTATGCTATCACTAATCCAAACAAGTTTTAGTTTCAGAAAAGTATTTATCCAACTGCCAATTTAAACATAAATAACATTATACAATATTTCTTTTACTGAATCTTAAGTTTCTATAAGTCAAATTGTAAGCTACTTTTTTTATTGCTATCCCAAACACACTCTGAGTAAAACTCATAAAAGTTCAAGTTCTCTAATATATTTGTCTTTTAATTAAAAAAATGTATTTTTTTCAAAGGATTAATATAATTTTTGGTTCTTCATATTTATCTTTATTTTAGTTGTGATCTCTTAAGCTCAAATCATGAGTTTTGGTCCATAAAGGGCAAAATGATCCAGTTTTTCATTAAATTATAGAAACCAAATTTTTAAATAAAATGACATTTGAGGGACAAAAGCCTGCAGTGTAAAACCTTATACCAAAACCTATATTTTCTTCCTTGATGGCGGGTATTATGAATCTAAAAACGCCTCTTGTTCTTTTATAATTTTTAGGATTTTTTTATGGAATTTTCCTAAAATTGCTTATTTTAAAAAATTATTATTATTTTATTAATATAATTTTTAATCCCTAAAATATCCTCTTATTTTAATTTTAATCTCTCATATTTCAAGCCATATGTTTTACTTCCTAAAGTTTTATTCCATTTCAAATATTAGACCCTATAATCTAATAGTAATCAAAACCATTTTGTCCCAGAGGAATCAAATCTCATGATTTGAAATTTGTTGGACTAAAATAATTTTTTTTTTTTCTTATTAGAGAGGTACTAAGCATCATACACTAGATTACATTACAGGCAAAATTCACCCGCCAACTCCGGCGGTGACTCATTCGCTAAAATATTATCCTTCTGTAGTTCGTGCAGAGTCGCCACAGAATCGTTGCCAAGTACTTGCGCCCCTCCCAGAGGATGGCCGGAGGTAACCCTCAGAACAAGTCCTCGCTCCCGAAGCCGCCGCCACCGCAGCCGTCATCGGCCTCATCCTCTCACCGCAAATCTCGTTGGGAATCCACCAGCAACGCCAACAAGAAATCTCCGCCGTCCGATCCTAAATCCGGCGAATCTAAGAATCCCAAACCCTCCACCGCCGCCCCATCCCCAAAAACCAAGCCGACTCCAAGTCCGGCTCATGCTAAACACCACCCTAACGAAAATTCAACCCATCAATCGGGGTCCGCCGCCCGAGTCACCTCTCCCGGAGCTCCGTTTCCCTTCCCGGATCTTTCTAGCTTGGGGCCTCCGCCTCCGCCGGCTTACGGCTTCCACATGCTCGAGCGCCGTTCGATTGTTCTTGCCGACGGTAGTGTTAGATCCTACTTTGCTCTTCCTCCTGATTATCCTCTTGATCCACCTGGAAGATTATTCCCGCCCCCAATAGGTCCTGGGTTCGATCCAGGTCGATTCGGAACCCGATTCCCTCTTGTACCACCTCATCTTGATCTAGATGGAGGGCGTGGTGGGAGGCACCTAGATTACTGGGATCCGATTGGTCTTGATGGGCGTGGTAATGGACCTGTTGAAGGTTCAGCAAAGAGGAAGTTTGGTGGCGATGAGGTGGAAAGGGATGACCTTGCTCGACAAAGAAAGCAACTTTTGCACGATGCTAATGTTAATCCAAACGGGTTTCCAGCAAGGGGTGAGTTTTCTATGGGGACCAGTGGACCGTTCAAGCATGATTTGATGGATCCTGGACGAGAGTCTGAGTTGAGGGCTTCCAAATATATGAGGGTTGGTGGGGCTTATGACAATGTAGGTTTAAGGCAACCTGGTGGCACTGTTGATAACGTTGTCCTTAAACATTTGGAGGTTGATCAGGGTGCACTAAAGAAAGCGTTTCTTCACTTTGTTAAGTTAGTAAATGAAAATGCTGCACAGAAGAGGAATTACTTAGAGGACGGAAAGAACGGGCGGATACAGTGCGTTGCTTGCGGCAGGTTTGATATGTGTTGGATATGTTTGTTTGTTTGTAAGTTTGTGTGCTTGGTCTTGGTGTCACTTAAAAGCTGTGTTTTTGTTGCTTACGGTGACGAAATCTTGTGTGGCAACTCAATTGCCATCTGTATTGATTTTTAGGTTTATGTTCAGGCTCCATACTCCTTCTACTCATCTCGTATCCCAAATAATTAGATGATGCATGTAGTCCGTCGGCCAAAGTTTCGACCTTTCTGTTCTCCCCAAGATGAATTTGCTTCTATTGGTCTATATGACGCGGCTGTAGCTTCGTAGCAGTACCTAATGGTCCTAATTCGTATGATTTTGATGCTTAACTGGAGCAAAGGGGACTAAGCAAGTGCTTGAGATATTTATGATAGATTTAGGTACTACTACGAATGGTCCCAATTCGTATGATTTTGATGCTCAACTGGAGCAAAGGGGAGTAAGCAAGTGCTTGAGATATTTATGATAGATTTAGATCAACTGAAGTTTATAGGAAAATCATGATTATTTTTCTGGCAAACTTTATTATTGTTCTTTTAATTTTATTTAGGTTTATCATGAAATTAAGTAGAATGATTTTCTATATGGTGATATTAGTTGTTCCCCCTTCCTGTGAATCATGGGGAGTATCATTTCTGTTCGAATGCTCCATTATACACTATTTGCTGGTGTATTTACTTAGCTGCCATATTTAATGTGGTTGTTATAGTCTTTACATTAGAACAACTTGGAAGTGGTACCGTCACATGCTCACTAGAGTCATTTGAGGTCATTTGATCTCCATTCTTGTGATGCATTTCGTGCTTATCCCTTGGAGATTTATATGTAACGTAACATTTTCCAGAGATTTGAAATTTCTCTTTCGGTGATGGATGGTTGTTGGTTAATGAATATCCTTGTTTATGGAGTTCTTCTGAAGCTTTGAAGCTGTTACATCTTCTAATAAGGGCAGAGCTTTGTGTCATCAACTGGGCAACGTGTCTGCTTCATTTTCTGATTGTGAAGTTACCATATTCTATAAATTGGTTGTAGTTATGATAAATTCTGTCTTGCTATTAATTATAACCTTTGTACAATGTATTTTCTTCCCTGATATATGTATAACATCTCTAGTCATTTGTTTAGGTTGGATAGGGTGGGTAGTTCCAGTGATTTGAATATTTCTTCATTAGGTGCTACAGCTGTGTGAATTTGATGCCTGTGGTAAAAGACTTCAGGGTCATGGTCATTTAAGACAAGGGTTACAAAGCAGCTAGTGATTTGCCTTTTGTACTGGTTAGAAGGCATGTTTTACTTGGTCACTTTTGATCATCCTTTTACATTATGAACGGTGGATGTTTGTTTATGAGTTTGATATTTTTATATCTTCATTAGCTCTTGTCTGGTGCTGATTTTTTTTGGGGCAAAGTTTATCCATTTTGGATGAACATTTGGTTAGACATTAAAACACCATAGTACAGGTTCCCTTTGTTTGTGTTAACTTTGTTGTTGGTATGATTAATTTATGACGGTGATGCTGCCATTTGGTTTTTTCCTACCCTTCACCCACTAACAAGACCCAAAAAAAAAACACGATGTCAAACAGAATTTGGCTTGACTTCCAGCTGTATTCGTTATGGGCTTCTGATTCATTTCCCATCTATCCCTCCTTTCTTTTACTTGTTTGCCCCTTTTATACTCGGTGTCTTTGTCTTGCTCAATGGTAAGGTGCTTTGCAGGAAATAGAATTTACTTCTACGGAAGGTTATTGAGTTCAAAATATGACATAGTTGGGGTGGTTTAGGGATGAGCTTAGAAAAAGATTACTGAGATTCTTCTGTGCAACTTGTGTTTGTTAAGTTGGACGATCTTTGAAGCTTTTTAACATCATTGATGATGGCTTCTTAAGAGGCTGTTGCTTGATAGACTATGTTACCCAGCAGCCAGCTATTGTTGCTGATTTGGCACAAATAATTCAGCTTCCTTAGCATAAGATCATGCATTGTTATGATCCTTTAGAAAATTTCGTAGGCTGTTTCTTGGCATAATGTTTTGTGTGCACTCATGTTTATTTGCATGCAATGTCTCAACCCTGCAACTTGCTGAGTTCTGTGATGCAAACATAAGGTTCCATTTAGATTCACTCTTGTCTCTCTTTGGAGAGATTTTTTCTATTTGGAGATTTCTGTATGCTTTCTCTGTTAGTATTTATATTGCTATGCCATGACATGCCATGCCATGCCTATGCTGCTCAAAGTATGGGATGCGACCTAGAATATAGGTGGTCCTTGTGTAGATTAAAATGCTTCTCGGGTGTTTGTGTATCAAAGTTAATGTATGTGTTCCATTCCTTTACTACTATTATTATTAGAATCTAGACTGTCATGCTAGTTCTGGATATCAACCTGAAATGTAATATTCAATACCCTTGATATTCCAACTTTCAGGTCTTCTAAAGATTTTCCAGATATGCATGCTCTCGTTATGCACACCTACAACTCAGATAATGCTGATTTGCTTGTTGATCATTTGGGCTTACACAAAGCCTTGTGTGTTTTAATGGGTTGGAACTACTCAAAGCCACCTGATAACTCAAAGGCGTATCAGTTCCTACCTGCTGATGAAGCAGCAGCAAATCGGGATGATCTGATCTTGTGGCCTCCTTTGGTGATCATCCATAATACAATTACTGGAAAGGGAAGAGATGGTCGCTTGGAGGGCTTGGGAAACAAAACAATGGATAATAAAGTTAGAGGTATAAAGTACCCCTCCATTACTTATTATCTTATATCGCAATGCCTTATAGGTCAAACTTAGTTAAAGCGAATCAGTAGCATGCTTACTAAGTTCGTACTTGACAGCTGTCTTTATAGGCAATGCCTGTGATCTGTGCAAGTCTATAAAATTGTTTGGATGCAATATTTTGCTTGTTGCTAATGTGTGGTTTAGGCTGAAATCTAGTAGAATACTTTTATGACTTGTCTTTTTCTATCGATAAGAAGATGGAAGTCATTTTGATTTTATTGTAGTTGCTGGTGACATGGAAGCGTTCTTAGAACAATTTGGAGACACAAGATACCATACAGCCTTTAGTATGATGGTTGAGAGTTGCAGCCTTCTAAAATTTACCTTTTCTGCCCCATTGGTTAGTAGTTATTGAGTTGTTAAGAAGGGTGACTCTTCTTTTGTACAAATACCTGATTTTGTCCTGTAAAGGTTATGCCAAATTTCTGTTGGTGTATACCTTTTTGTTTAGTTGGGAGTAGTTGTCATAGATAGTTAATCATGAGCTCCCAAGTCCTGATCATTTTTTAGGGATAACTGCCCATAACAGCATTGATCTTCCCAAGAGTTCTGGATTTGATTGCTATCGTTTTCCTTCCTTTTAGGTGGAATTACATCATTCTTATTTTCAAAGTAGACGCATGATCTGGTCTTGCTTCTGGATCACCCCTTGTATTCTTGTCGAAGTACTGTCATTTTGTAATTTGATTGATCTTGCATTACCCTTCTTGTAGCAGAATGACATATAGTTAATCATTAGTTGCCCTAGATCTCTGTTTTCAGTTACAGCTTATGATGGGGTTGAAAGATTGTTGAAGCAATAACTTAAAGCAGGTTTCTTGAAGTTGTTGATTGCTTTTATAAAACTTCTTTCCCCTTTTTAGTGAAGTCTCAAATTGTCATGCCCTTTTAATTTAGGTGTATGGTGAGCAACTCTAATTTAATTGGTGGTAGTGTAAGAGAAAATAATGGAAGAAGTCCCCAAATTTAAGTGGGGTCAAATTAGTCAAGTTAGCAAAACGTTATGTTTCCCTTGAAGATTATGTTATGAGATATAATTTGTGTATGGGTGTAGTTTATGTAATCAAGAGGCGGTAAGTAGAGCTTCTAGAAATTATGTTTTATTCAGATCATTTTTCCAAGGTTTGTTGTGGCTGTCTCTTGTCCAGTCGTAGTAAGTGGAAAAAGTTAGCATCATCCCTTTATCACCCAATTATCTGCTCTCATAAATGATTAGAACTATTTGGGTTTTAATGCAAATGACCTTTAACCTTGTGTGCAATTTAGTTTTGACAATGCATTATTACTGATTACTTTTTAAAAATTTTGCAAGTATGAATTCAACTTGAGTAGATTTTTTGGTTGTTTTTCCTTCATTAATTTATGTGCTCTGTAGTCAACACATGCTTGGGTTCTTAATTGGTGGTAGTACATCTGCAGTGTTGGGATGTGGTTGCCATGTTGATTCTCACACTGCTACTAGCCTTATTTAGATTCAGACGCATTTAGTTCTTTGATTATTTTGGTCGAGTAAATAACTTGGGTGACTAGATTATGTCAAGTTATTGCGATGGTTCTTACCTAGAAACTATCCAATCCATTGTTTGGATGAAATATGTTAATAATGAAGAGTTTTCAGCTTTGTCTTACTCATCAAGTGTTGAAGCCACAAACAACCCCCCCGAAACCAAAAAAAAAAATCAAAAGACAGCACACAAACATATATGTTGCTTGCTTATGCATAGATCTTGCTATCATTGGCCTATTAGGTTGTATAGCTGACTTGACAAATGTAGTATGGGTGCTTATGCATATATTTTAGAGAATAGATTTTGAACAGGTAAAAAAAGAAAAATAACTTCTAGAAAACCATGGTTTTGAACCCCCGAACCATGGTTTTCTTGCTAAACCATGGTTCTACAGAATTTGAGTGTGTTTGGGTCTCTTATCTCAAACCATGGTTTTGAGGGTTAAAAGCTATTTTTAGTTTTGATGTGCTGTTTGGTAACTTCACTTTTAAAACCATGGTTTGGGCCAAAACCATGGTTTCAAAAGTGATAGCAAACACACTTATTGCCTGTTTGTTTTAGCTTTTCAGAAGTGCTTTTACGATTTTCAAGGTAAGTATATGATAGAAGTTTTGTCTTGACTTGTGAAAAAGAGTTTATGAAACCATATTTTGGGGGTTTCCCAAACAGGCATTTAGAGTTTGATTGTGACAGCCCTAGAAAGGGCTTCCTTTACAGGGTTTTGATCAGCAAGAAAATCGAGTGAGGTGTCATAGAGGGTAGCTTCCAGAATGTTGGTTCTTCAAGATGGACCAATTGATGCAGATTAAACTAGTTTGAGATTCTTAAGTTTCACATTGAGTGGTATAGAATGGTTAATGGGGTATCATGTGGGTTCGTCACTTTTTAGGGGCCATGGACGGATGCTTATGCTTTCATGTGCATCTGAACATGTCAATGGGTTGCATTTTTGTATGTTGGTCGAATGTTCATTTTCCTTCATTGGAGCCAAGTTTTGATAGATAGGCAATTTTATTTGGTTTTGCAATCACAATTTAGATATACGTGAATTTGCAACTGTTGCGTTTTTAGGGGTTTTTGCCATGTTTTCCTGATTGCTTCTTGTTTTCTTATCTGCCACGTGATTGTGCTTGGTATTTCCTTCACCTTTCTTACCTATTAACTTTTGAGATCAGCTGATCTTATTGACTGATTAAGTGCCTTAGCTGGTTACTCTGCTTTTTCAAGTAGTTTGTTTAAGTGTTAACTAATTTTGCATAACCCCTGCAAGTTCTATTGGTGACAATAGATGTTGTAAGACAATGATCTCGTTTGAAACTAGATAAAACCTCTACTGTTGAATACAAATATGGGTACGTTAGATTGAATTTATCTCCTACCTCTGAGCATCCCCCTTATGTTACTGCATTCCTTGCTATCGTGGCCTTTGTTTTCTACCTCTGCTCATCCCCGTCCATCTAGTTTTACTTGACAACAGCATTTATTTTGGGCGTGGCATTTCCTCAAAGATATGAAATTGTTAGTTTCTATCCATAAAGAAGCTGCATTTCATGGCCACTGCTTCGTTGTTTGATGGGACTATTAAGATTTTAGCATTTAGGAGACGTCCACCTGAATATCTGACTATAGTGAATTTATCTTGACGATGTATTTTTGCCATTTTATGCTTATGGTTTCCAGAACTTGGAATTGGGGGTGGCAAGTCAAAGTCATTATACGGAAGAGATGGTCATTTGGGCATATCGCTGATTAAATTTGCTGGTGAGCAATCCGGTGTTCATGAAGCCATTCGGCTTGCTGAGCACTTCGAGAGGGAGAATCATGGACGCATGGCGTGGGCCCGTGTGCAGCCCCCGGTATTAGGTAAGGATGATGAGAACAATCCGAATTTAGTGAAATACGAGAAAGGAGAGAAGAGGAGGATCTTGTATGGCTATCTGGGGACTGCTTTTGATCTTGAAAGAATTGATTTTGACACTAGGAAGAGGGTGGTAATAGAGAGCTTGAGGGATAAAGCTTCATCCAGGTAGTTTCTGGATGAAAATTCTGCGTATCACAGTTGACTTCAATGGATGTGGATTGGTTTGGATGAAATCTTATCCTAAATTATTGCATTTTTAGTGAAAATGATGATAATAATTCTTGTAACTTTCAAGTCAGTTTCTATGGTCTATTAGGATACAGCCGATGCTAACAAGTGGAATTTTATTTGAGTGATGATGAGGTAGCTTTGGTTTCTTCATGCTGATGGCCTCCTCTGATCTTTTTTGGTTTTTTATTTAAAGTGATAGACACCAACGGTATGAAGTTACTAGTGGCTTCAAAGCCTGCGGCCTCTCACTTACTGAAGAACTTTCATATCATTATGCCATAAAGCCATTAACACTGCTTCCTCCTATCAATAAAAGCTGTGTGAAAGCTTAGGTCCTTGGCTGAGGGGGAGTTTTCAAAAGTGAACTGAACCATCTCAAATTTACTCCGGCCCAAAAACAAATATTCTCAAATTACCAAATTGATAATAATGATAATAAGACGTCAGTTACATGTAAAAATTTATTCATTATACGACATGAGATCAATTTGGTTGGGTTTTTATTTCATCAAAATTAAGAGTTCAGGGGCACTTGAGATTCAAGAGTCCAAGGTATTATTAGTCTGACTTTTGCTAGATGGAAATTGTTTCTTGAAAAGTTTAGTGTGAAAGTTTTTTTCAAAGATTTATAAGTAAAAGAAGTTTTTCTCAAGGTGCTAAAAACAGGATGGACAATGAAGGGCAGTGCTTCAAGGTTCAGTGGATTAGATTGGGGTTAGATTGATCATATTAAAATCATATAATTTAATTGCAATATATAAAAATATTCAACCACAATCTTTAATTAAAGAAAATATTAATTGAATCTCATAAATAAAGAGATCCCAACATAAGAATTATAATTAGTATAATTAGAGAAATAAGTAGTAATTATTTTTGGATACAAGATGGTGTGCCGCATATAGGGGTGGAAATAGGCCAGACGGCCTGTCAGGGGCCTGTAACCTGGCCTGTCAGGCTAAAAGGCCAGGCCAAGGCCAAAACAAAAGTTTGTTTTGCTTAATAGGCCAGGCCAAGGCCTATTGACAGGTCTGTTAGGCCTGTCAAGCCGGCCTGAGCCTATAAAAATATTTTTTTTAAAAAAAATTAAATAAGGGTTAAAGGATAATTTCGCCTGAGCCTGTAAGTTTTAGCCTGTTTTCGGCCTGTTTAAGAAGGCCTGTTAAGGAGGAGTGTTTTCAGCCTGTGGCTTGTTGGCCTATTATGCAGTGTGGCCTATAGGCCTGTCGGTTTGTTTAAAAAATTTTAAAAATTCAGGCCTTCTTAACAGGCTTCAGGCCAGGCCAGGCCTGTGAACAGGCTAGGCCCAGGCCTAAAAATTGGCCTTCAACAGGCCACAGGCCAGGCTCAGGCCAGTTTATACCTTAACAGGCTAGGCCTGTTAAGGCAAAAGCCTGGCCTGGCCTGTTTCCACCCCTAGCCGCACATGACAATTATATCAATTATTAATAAGTTATTGGAAAAAAATATTTATTATTAACATTATAATTTTTAATTATTTTAATTGGCAAAAAAGTGCATTTTCCTCCTAGTGCTTTCTCTCTCATTTCCGTGAAGATATGAAGATTCATTATCCCTTTCACACCCTGGCATCAAAATCAACCTGGCAAATCAACACCAAACGTCTTTCTGAATATTTTCTGAAATGTGAGTAGAAAATTTAATATGTGAGTTATGATAGAAAAAAATTAGCAGATTAATGCATGATTTAAAGAGAATTCTCTGTGATTTAATTTATTTCAAAGCAACTCACTCTTTTATGATTATAGTTTTACCATATTACATATTATTATCTTCAGTTCTAAATATAAGAATTAGTTAACTTTTTTTTTAGAGATTAGGGAAATTAAATAAGCTATTTAATTAAATCATATGTTGTGTATGATTACATTATTTATTAGCTTATAAGTCAGATAAATTAAATTTAAAAAAGCGATAAATATAAATACTTTAAAGTAATTTAATTTACTTTTTTAATTTCCTTAAAAAAGTCAACTATGTCTTATATTTAGGACTCGAGATAATATTATGTAATGTTCAATATAGAAAACACAAATCAAATTTGCTGGATTGACCTGAAAATCAATGAATATACTGCCTGACTCGTTAGATTTTCATTTAAACCAAGCAAAGATATGACTTGGATTAACCCGAGTGACACTGTTCTAACCTGGAGGAACTCGGCCAACCCTTGCACAAGGGGTTGCCCGATTTAGCTTTCATTATTTTTGAGCGTTTTGCACTTAAAAACGGCATTATTTTGAGCATTATAAAATTAAAAACAAAGGAAAGCCAAAATATACAAAAACAACATACTCCTCTGTCCTTTTTATAAGAGTTTGAAATTTGAATTGTCTTAATCTTTTTTATAAGAGTATAAGAGTCTGACAAGAGTTGTCTCAATATTTGATGAGTTTTTTTTTTCATTCATGCCCCTCATTAATATTATATATATATATATATATATATTGCATTAATTAAGAGGTTAATAATACTTATACTTACTCTATTTCTCTCTCACAATTGCCCCTTATAAATGAAGACTTACTTAGAAAAAGTTTATTTTAAGACATACTTATTATTTTTAACTAATTTTAACCACTTTCTTAAACCTGTCATTTGATTATCGACTTTTATAAATAGGATAGGAGGGGGTGTAAAAAATCCCAACACTATATATCATAGTTTTGAAAATCGAAACGGACCGGCTGATTTGAGTTGGAAACCGACCAACCAGTGGTTGACCCTGGTTCGACTGGTTTTTAGGCGGTTCAACCTGTTTTTTTATTTTTAAAATATTGTATTCAGAATTTCATATAAATAACCTTGAAATCTTCACTTTCTTACCGGTCTAACCCTAAATTAGCCCTGATTTGACTCCGATCTAACTTCTGACTCTTGACTCAATACCCCACTCGGTTTAGTGACCAGTCCAAATTTCAAAACCTTCCTATATATTATTGTATATGACAACTGAGCACCTCTCTCCTCATAGATTCAAATCTTTCATGTCGTAAGAGTAAAGACCCTTTCGCTGTGGTAAAAAAAAAGTTATTGATAAATCTGTACAAATAAAATTTATTAGGTTTGTTTTGCCCCCTTCGATTATTAATATAAAACTTCGTTGATTTTTTTAGAATCATTAAAGAAGTTAATAAATTATTTAATTGTAATATATGTATTCGATTATATATCAATCTATAAATGCTAGTAAAAAATATCCAGCCAAAAAAAGGTTAAAAAATATTAGTTTATAACTCAAGAAATTAATTAAAAAAACAATAAATATAAACATTTTAAAATAATTTATGTAACTTTTTTTGATATTACCTTTCAGTATCCGGTTCAAGGTTCGTGGCTACCACTTCCAACACAAGTGTATTTTTTGGAACTCGAACTTGAAACTAAGAGGGATCTAAGGGGCATTATACTGCTAGACTAACTCTATGATGATAATTTATTCAATTTTTTTTTACTAAGCACATGTATCCTTTTATTAAAGATAATCTTATTTAAGACACTGCCAGACACTAATGAAAGTACCTCTCTCTCAACGGAGATTCTAACCTTATTTCCCCGTAAGGACTAACCTTGGTAATTTATTCAACTTTTTAAACCGTAAGGGTGGAGGAAGTACTGTACATATTGGGTACGGAGAAATGCGCCCAATCAAGCTAAAGTGAGTATTTCGAATAACTTAATTTTAGGAAATAAGACTTATTACATAAGTTGAGATAAAACTCCTCTCATATATTTACCTCGTATACCGTGAATCACAAATTATAAACACTTATTATCTAAAAATAAACACTAAACCCGCAGTCACATAACATTAAAAACATCAAAAACAAAGAGGCGAAAGAAGTTCAGGCTACAAAACAAAGAGGCGAAAGAAGTTGGCCAAGGCTGGCTTGTCGGCGGCGCCAGGTTTCCATATGATGTCAAATGCTCCTCCAGAGCTGGAGCAACTTATTCTGAAGGATAAGCCGTAGTTTGTGTGGTTGGCTGCCTCTTTGTATCAAAAAAAAAAAAAGAGGCGAAAGAAGTGAAGCACTGAAGCCGGACAAGGTTGGTGGCGACGAAGAGGACGAAGGGGATGACGACGTATCTCTACTCACAAACTCAGCAATTCAGCGACCATACGTTCTGCAAAATCTTCCCTTTCTTCTTCCTCTCATACTTAATTCGTAAATCAAGCAGCAAAAGAAAGCTACAGAATCGGAGTCTCGCACTTTCTCTCTACCACTGCACGCCAATTGTTTGTTGATTTGCCTCTGAGTCCTTATTCCCATACTTCTCATTTTGAATTCCCTATAAAATTTCTGATTACTACTGGGTCGATGCTCGCGAGAAAAGGAATTTCCTTTCTTTCATGGTATAATCCAAACCTCTTGAGGAAACTCAGGTTTTGCTCTGAGGCCTACCAGAAAATGCTCAATAAGGAGGATGGAGCTATAACTGATTCCACACCAGTTTCTGATTTTCCCAGTAACCTTCATAATCTCTCTCCATTGTTCTCTGATGGTAAATTTCCTTCAAATGGTTACAATATTGAGCTTGTTGATCACGATGCCTGGCGGGTCTCATCAGGGCTATCACAAGCTTGGCAAGAGAAGGAATTGGGTACACCAGAAGCGAGTTCTACAGGTAAGGAAGAAACTAATGAACTCATTGATTTCAATTCGTCTAATTTTGAAGATGAAATTGATATTGAAGACATTGATAATATGAGAATTCGTGGGAATCTGTTTTACAAACTTGATAAGAGTTCTAAAGAGTTTGAAGAATATAAACTAGAGTTTCACAGGAGGAAATCTCTGAAGAAAGGAGATGATAGAAAGGAAAATTCTAAGAAGGAAAAGAAAGCTAGCCAAAGTCCTAAAACTTCCAGAGTTCAAGAAGTCAAAAGCACTAAAAGTGTTATTAATAATATGCCTCAGCTTCGTGAAGCTAATGTTACTTCTGTGGAGAACAAGAGGCAGAGGACTCTTACTTTTAACCAGCTTACAGGTCCATATCATGAGCCATTTTGCTTGGATATATTCATATCAAAAGCCTCTGTTCGTGCTTGTGTTGTTCATAGAGTAACTAGCAAGGTTGTTGCTGTGGCTCATTCTATTTCAAAGGATATGAAGTTTGATTTCTCTTCCACTAAGAACAAAAACACTTGTGCTGCTGTGGGGGCATTACTGGCTCAAAGAGCATTAGCTGATGATATTCATGATGTGATCTATACACCAAGGAAAGGAGAGAGGCTGGAGGGAAAGCTTCACATTGTTCTTCAGTCTATCATTGACAATGGCATTGATGTGAAGGTGAAGATTAAGCAGAGAAGGCCTAAGAAGGCTGTTCAATCGCCTAAGACATATTGACATCGGCACAGTTTTTAAAGTCAACGCATAATTTGAAATATTGGTGTGTACCTCCCTAGGTATGGAGAAAACTCTCGCTGGGACACCACAACCCTTTAAGTGGATCTCTACCAGGTGGGGCTGAACTAGTCAGTTGCTCAGGTAATTGGTTATAGGAAAATGCTCAATTTTTGTATACATTCCACTACAAAAGGCTCAATTTTTGAAGTACTCCTCCGTCTTTAATATAATACATATTTACCTAATTTGATTAGATTAAGGAAGTTAGTTAAATTAATTAATATGATATCTATTGTCTAGAACACTCTACTAATCTTCCTTAATCCTTTCATTCCCTCTTCTTCTTGATTATTATTGTTGAAGGAGCATCAATGGAGATAAATTCGGAAAGTATTGACAAATATAAAAACTATGTTTTATATTTAGGATCAAAATCAACTCTTCAAATATGTCTTATATTAAGGACCGGAAGAGTATTGATGCTTCATAGAAATTTGATTGGCACTTATTGTTTTGTCTGATGATGATCCACTTGGCTTTGTATTATGTTGAAGACTAAATTAATTGGCATAATGTGTTATGGTGCTGGTTATACACATATGAATGTGCATAATTTCATTGTCGTAAGGGGATGCAAGGCTTCAATTCAAGCACCTTCTAATCTTCTGTGTTGAGTCATTACCCTAAAATGAGGTGCTAACTAATTCATGTTTCCATGGAAACTTGCTACCTTATGGACTGGGATTTCAAGCAAAAATCAACTGTGGCCTCACAACAATGGAGGATTTTGTTATGTTGAATTTTGTCCTTGTAAACTGTGACCAAGTTTCAATATTGGGGGCAGTTCTTCCAAATGTTTTTTCTGCATTCATATGGACTCGAACTTGAGAGTTGTTCTTAAGTAACTAAAGTTCCTTCCCCTAGGACTAACGTGTGCTGGTACATCTTGTTCATCTTCGCTGAAAAATATTTATCTTCAATGGTTTGGCTATCGCAAACTATTCTGATTCCACTTAAATGTTCTGGGATTGAGGTGGAGAAAGAGTGACATATGTATATAGTTCCTTCTTTTCTTTTTATCCACTCTTTGTATTTCTCTGTTTTCAATAATAAACACTGATTAGCAGATCATTCAAACCAGATGTTTTTATGTATAACTGAAATGGCAAATATGATTTGAGTTTAGAACTGGAGCAGCAGCTCAACTTATTAGGAAACGCCAAAATCTCATTCCTGAGAATGTTGGCTGATTTATTGGTTACACATCTTATTCATGAAATAGGTCGGGTTGTATTAGCCTGGAAACAAGAAAAATAACGAGAGAGTTATGTCTCAAAATTTCAATTTAATCATAGTTAAGTCTTCAAAAACCTTTTGTTAGGAAATACGTTGGCAATATATTGATTCAAACAGTTGTAAATATACAAGCTTTGGGTGCAAATCATGAATTAAACACAATTAATTCTTATAATATGCAACTGATATTTTTATTTTTAAACTGTTGAATTGTTACTTGTGAGCGTGTGTTTCAGCAAACTTTTTTAAAGATGTAATAACAGTCATTAAATTAAAA
Source organism: Inga oerstediana (assembly GCA_963210345.1). Lineage (NCBI taxonomy): Eukaryota > Viridiplantae > Streptophyta > Magnoliopsida > Fabales > Fabaceae > Inga > Inga oerstediana. The sequence continues at coordinate 20,970,061 of OY723410.1, forward strand.
TTATGGGACTAAAAAATGTGATATAAACACACAGTAACTGAAGTTCTATTGCTCTGTGATCAAAACTAACATGTGATGGCAAGTAAGCATGGCTACTTAATTATGTGAAACTGTGAATCATAATTACATTTGTGGACATGTTTGGGAAGCACCCACTCAACACATTACTTCCCCTAACTTGGGGATAACCAATTAACAATCCCATTTTGAGTGTATTTGGATTCACTTAAAAAAATCAATTTTGAACCTAAACCTAGGTTTTCATAAAAAACATCCAAACATTCGTAGATTTCAAAATAATCTATTTTGAGCCCAAACCATGGTTTTGGATCCTAAAACCATGGTTTGGGCATAATCTATTTTGCACTTTGTGGGCTCCACCCTCTCACTCTCATTGGTTCTTTTTCTGTTTATGGATCCGATGTCACACTCCCTGTCACTCTCATTGGTTCTTTTTCTATTTGTGGGTCCCACGTCACACACACACTCTCCATAATTTCCCATAATTTATTCTCCTTATAATCTATTTTCTAAAATCTATTCTTCTAAATTTATTCTCCTCATCATCTATTCTTAAAAAGCTAATCCAAACACATTCTAACCAGTATGGTACTTCTGGAACCTCTCCCGAAGTATGTTAGGTTTCCTTATTCAAAATAGGAATGTGAACAATTTTTCTGGTAAACAAAAATAGGTTTCCACTTATTTTTCTTTACCTCACCTCTAACAAAGAGCAGTTGACAGGAGACATAGTCTTGACTTTATGTTGATGGATAGGCGGACTTTACTCCCATTGATCTAACAACATGGGATATTCTCCCAAGAGCTGATTCAATCGGATTTAACATCGGGTATTGTCACTGCTAGCAATCCATTTAGTTAGGTCTCGTATGCCTATTATACAGTCTGACTAAGACTTCATAGTATCTAATCTGATATGAGAACGGAATTCAAATAAACCAAAAAGGTGAACGCAAATGGGGTGTACTTCTACGTACGGATCTAAAGGTACATAAGTCACTCAGTTAGCTATATGAGGTAGGCCATGACCTCTCCATTTTGAGAGTGCGAGTATGCACTGATTGCGATAAGGTCTATCACAATTGCAGCAAACAACTATATTCGCTACTGAGAAAGTTGCGTTTAACTATGAATGTGAAATCATCCTAGTGATGTCAAGAAAAGGTGTTATGCTATTTTAGTCCTCTCCTTTTAGTCGAGTGATTTCATACCTCTCACTTTGCTCAAGTGACTTGTGTACCTATAGAGCAATATAGACTAAAAAGTTTGATTACGGACCTAAAACCTCTTTGCAAGCTCTGCAGCTCCAGAGTGGGATTCATGATGGGATAAGGCCAAGATGAATAGTAACCTAACCTAAAGGTTAGTGACTACATACCTAATGGTTGACCAGCAACAAAGCTAACTTAAAGAGAAAAGTTTAATCGGTACTTGAAAGATCTTACACACCGGTGCAGAATGAACTGTAGCTAAGGCAAAAGAGATAGGTCAACATCCTAAATAAGATAAGGAGGGGCTACCGATCAACAGCCGACAGAAAGTCAAAGGAGAAGACCAACCTATCTAATCTAAAGGTTGGGTTTGCCAGTATGTGGCGTCTATAGGCAACATAGCCTAGCCACTCATGAAGAGAGCGTAAAAGCCTTTGGTTGACATAGTCCTATAGCAATATGCGCCACCTTCCAAAGCAAAGGACAAACACTGATCCACTAATTAGTTGAATCAAGGTACATACTCAGTCCAAGAGGCGGAGGAGTTGTAAAGCTTGTTTGATAGAATAAGGACTATTAACTAGTCGTTGCTGATATAGCTTGTTGACTAAGTACGTACAAGCACGAGCCCTATAGATGGCCCAAATATTGTTGTCTAATGCATTTTCTGATATCTTTTCATATTTCACAGTCTAGTTAATTCCACATGACTCTTATGATGTTCTTTTATCAGTAAGAAGAACTTGATCTATATCTGTGTAAGGAAGCTATAAGGGAATAAAGGCTCTTGCTCTTTGAGTCGAGTATTCTATTTCATATTTCTCTAGCCAGTGAGAGGCAAGCTGAGTTGTGTTAAGCAAGAGACGAGTGAAGGTGAGAGAGGATTGAAAACTCTCAACGTAACAAGCAACGGACTGAGTGCACGTTAGCAAAAACAGGTGCGAACAAACAATGGCCTGAGTGCAAAAGCGCTAAAGTCGGTGTGCTTTAAACACATCCGTTTTCTTGCTCATTGTGCATTAGCGCATCCGTTTGATTGCTAAGAGAGGTACAATTTACCTTATATAGCTTTCACTCAATTAAGTCTAACCTGATCGTGCATTCACTTGTCGAAAGAAAGAGTGATCTCATCATAAGTCTCGTAAAAGAACATAAGTTGAATTGCGTAAGTGATCACTAAACCTTCCTCTGCTCGAACAAATAATAGCTAGAGTGCAAATGCGTCTCAAACCCTCGACCTGACGCTCGAGCAGCTCAACAAGCAATGGCCTGAGTGTGCTAGCATGAAAGCCATTGCACATTAGCGCAAAAGTTTTCTTGATCGGTGCGCGTTAGTGCATCCATTTGATTGCTTGTTGCATGTTTGGTAAATAGCATCTTGAAGCTAAGGCATATTTCTTTGAACAAAAGAGATGACGCGTCGGTCAATTGCATTAGGTAGGGGATGTAGGACCTATCTTAACCTCAAGTGCATTTGCTATTCGATGGAACCAAATTTGGATTTCGTATTTATTCTTTACTTTTAAGTAAGGGGGTGAGAAAGGGTTCTTCTTCTCTATGTCGCCATGTCATCAATGAGCGTAGATTGATAAAGATGGCTTTTGTGCCGATCAATCTGTATCCCATTCTTTAGGTATAGTTTTGTTGGATCACAGATCGACAGGTGATCCGTCCTTTCTCCTCCTTTCGTCAGTTGTCTTAATCGGCCAGAGGGTCTTGAGCTAGCTTCCTTGAAGAGGCTTGATGGGAAAGAGAAGTGAAGAAGGAGAACCTCAGGATTCTAGGGAAATTTTGGCATAAGGGTGGTGCTAGGGCTCAAGACCATTTGGAAGGGGGAGTTGGATCATAAAGAATCGTTTTTTCCTTTGTTTGAAGAGAAACAATCCCATCGGACTCATTTGATATAGGAATGGCTAAACTTGTTACCTAAGGTAGAAAGCTAATGAAAGAAAAGGTCAAGAATATCTTCGCATAAGTTAGTCAAGCTGATTCTCATTGTTTGTTTGATTGGGTTGTTGTGCCTGACTCCATACTCTAGCAAAACAGAAAACTCACACCACACAACAGGATACTGAAACTTCTGTCAAAGTGGATTCTCTTCCTGAGCCGTTCTTCGCTCCAATCCTTTAATCCCTTCATTATACATATTGTTGTTCCATCTCTTTTATTTTCTTGGAAAGAAGTAGATCTCACTTTTTAGCGAGTGAAGACACTTGGTGTAATACCCCGAATTTTGAAACTTGAGGCTAGAGAATAAGCCTGTGATAAGTGGACTGCTAAGCCCCGGTTTAGCAAGATCCTAAATTGTGATTAAGAGATAATGACTCCAAAAGTGGATGTGGTTAGTGATAAATAACCCTTTTGGAGAATTCGATGTGATTTGAGTTCCGGATGTGATTCGTATGTGCTGTGAGCAACGCCGAAACCCTGTATTTAAGTTCAATTATGGATTAACCTCTAAATTGACTTAAAATAGAGGGAGGGCGCATAATGTGGTGATATGGAAAGATATGAAGTGTTTGGTGGTGATTCAGGAGGAATTGCCATAATCAGGGGCAAAACGGTAAATTTACCGACTAACTGGTTAGTTACCGATGAGAACACTCCTTAGTAATCAAGATCAATGGCTAGGATTGAAAGAACAAGAGGTGGAATCCTATGCATGCAAGTTTATATGAAATCATAGTAGGAAGTATAGGATGGTGCCAAGTGGCAAAACAAGGACCCTTGGATTAAAGTTAAGCTTTCTAATCATTTTTTCTCTTCTCTCCACTTCTAAATGTCGGCCAAGTGACTTAGCTCATCTTAAAATAAGACTTTCTTCATCATTTTCCAGCAGCTCACTTCATCTCTCTTCTCCACCATTGACGTCCAAGTTGAGCAAGAAAGAGGAAGAAGAAAACCTAAGGTTAGTGCCCTAAATGACCATGAATGCCTAATTCATCTTCACTAATATTATTCATGAGGTTGAGGGCTATATTCCTATGGTTTCAGAATTTTGATTGGTGAAGTTTGAGAACTTGTGGAAATTCGGAAATTGGAGAGTTGAAGAATTGGCTTTAGGAAGAAGAAGAGGTAAAAATTAGAAGCATTTTGGTATAGTTGTTGTAATCATTGGTTGAGTATTGAGAATTTATGAATTTGCCCTGATTTTGTGCAATTTTGAATGGTATGAATTGGCTTATGTGTTATGTAGAATTTGGTCTTTTGTTGAACATTTTGGCCATTGGAATTGATTTGGGAATCATTTGGGATCAAATGTAAAAAATTTGGAAAATCTGTCCAGTGTAAGTTTGTTCTGGACAGTCAGATGGCGTGGACGTTTTGACTAGGCAAATGATGTTGGAAAATTATGAAAATTTCCAGTCTTAAATTTCACATCTCAAAATTCAAAATGGACATAAATTTTGTGTCATTTCGCTTGGTGAGCTGGGAGTTTGAACTGACCAAAGTTTGGCATCCAAACTGGACCCTGTTTTGGCAAGTCTGTTCTGGACAGTCAGATGATGTGGACGTTTTGACTGGGCAAATGATGTTCGAAAATTATGAAACTTTCCAGTCTTAAAGTTCACATCTCAAGCTTCAAAATGGACATAAATTTTGTGTCATTTCGCTTGGTGAGCTGGGAGTTTGAACTGACCAAAGTTTGGTATCCAAACTGGACTCTGTTTTGGCACAACGTTAGATTTTTGGTAAATCTGGACTTTTGTGGTGATTTCTAGTAATGGCCAATATTTTTCCTAGAAAGAGGACTTAAATAGATTTCATTTGGCTTTGGAATCACCTTATTTCGATTTTTCCTGAATTAGTTATGATTTTTGGAAGTTCAACCAAGAAACTGGATTTTCTGGGCCGCAGCCAACCCCCATTTTCAGCATTTTGACATTTTGAAAGGGTTCAGTATTCGTTTGGTTCGCGAGTAAGCGGAGCTGGAGCATACATGGAAAGAAAAGTGTAGGGAACTTACCTCTCCTGCATGTATTGATATTTGTGTTTGTGTATTGATGCATGTTATTGCTTTGCTTGATTATGTGAAACATATATGAATGATTGAAGCTCTGTTTCTATTTATGCTATGGCCATAAGTATGTTGTTGAAACATTGAGCATGCGAATATATCATTATGTGAACATGAGTTATTGTGATGCAAGCATGTCATGCATTAAACACTTATCTTGCATGCATATTGGTATCTGTTTCCTACTGGGATTATCTAGAATCTCACCCTCCCCTACCAACATTTTAGACAGGTCAAGTGGCTCAAGGAATGAGCAAGTGACTAGGGGCGGCGAGAATCCCTTATTGGTATTTGTATTTGGTAGTTGGTTATCGTTATATGCTGGGATAATTGTATATGTTCGGATGATAGTTGGGATGTATATTTGGATATTGTATTTGTATATTGGATGAGTATTAAGTATGCATGTATGGAGTTGAGATTTGTGTAATCCCCGTTTGAGGAATTGTAAAAGGGCGAATGTGCCCTATGAATTCTATGTAAAGGTATGAACCCGGGAGTTGCCGGGAAGTTATTGTTGTACACTCTGATATTTTTATAAATGTGATATTCCACGTAATGTAATTGTATTCGAAATTGAATATGAGACCAAGTAAATTATATTTCGAAAGTTATCTGTGAAAACCCTGTCGTGAAGATGGGATTTTAAATAAATTTTGTTTCCTATTGGTCTCTATTTCATTTTAATTGAGTATTTCGGATATAATTACGGAAGGGGGTTACACTTGGATTATGCTGGTGCCTTGGGAATGCTGACTTGAGTATGCTAGCATTGGAAGCTAATTCAACTAGGACCTCTTGTCTTTCTTTTCCTTAAGGATTTCTTAACGCGATTCAGTAAGTCGATCCTAATACTATTTTATCATGGTTATGATAACTTTTATTTCACTCGCAGTGCCACAGGTATCCCTTATAGAGAGTGAGCAAGCTTTATAGGGAAATTACACAATTGCAATTCTGATATTATGACTCAGAACAGAAGGCTTTTTTTGGAGATCTTTTTACAGAGTTCTCTTCGTATTATACATGTTACATGAGTGAAGCTACGAAACCCCCCAAAAAAGACTCAATTCCAGCTTGGATTAAGTTAGATGTACAGGCTACTGGCAAAATTCCACATAAGGGACTACAATCCACCAGAATAGGTTTAATTTTGTATGCTATTGAAATGAAACATCCTCAACTCTGTTTGAAAACCCTTTTTGTTACTTTGGCCAACAAAAACACTTGAGATATCTTAGGTTCATGCCGGGATGAGGAGCCCTTATTTTGCTAAATTTATGTTCCCTCGCATCAAGAGGCTTTCTTATATGAAGATCATGACAATTCCTATTTGGCGCTACCATGTCACGAATTTATTTGCACCAAGCAGTGAAAGAAAAAATCTTTGATACTGAGAGCTCATGAGCTAGGTTAGGTCGTCTACTATTTTTTTCCGAAAAGGAGAGAACTTTTTTCAAAATAGAAATGTACCGCTATAAAAAGCACCAATAGCTAAAATAGAAGCGCTTATGCCTAATCCCAATGCCCTTACTAAGAATATATATACCAATATTTTCCCCCACCAGATATGTTTCTGTTTACTCAAACCAGACATGGAAAGACTTACTTTTCACTTTTATTTTTTTCAGTGAACGGATGGAGAACGTGGATAAGTAAGTGTATTACTCGCTCTAGTTCTAAATAAGAGATATATTTATATAGTTGATTTTAGTTTTAAATATAAGATATAGTTTTTATATTTGTCAGTTTTTTCCTAATTTATCCTATATATAGAAGGAGAGAGAATGAGGGAATTAAAGAAAATGACTAGGGTGTTTTAAAAAATACATGTCATATTAACTAATTTTCTTGATCTAATCAAATTAGGTAAATATGTCTTATATTAAGGACCAGAGGAGTACATTATATCCCTTAAAAATGACGTAAAAAAGCCATCCAAAACAAACAAAGCTTCTGCTGTAGTAGTGAAGAGTCAATGTAAATAATCCATTAACTTCAATTTAAATAGGTTCAAGTCATCAGCGTCAAATTTGAATATGTCAATAAGGTGCAAGAAGCCGATAAAAAAAAAAAAAAGGTGAAAGAAACTTTGTCCACTGAACATTGGCAGCCTGAATATAAGGGAAAATTCTAGATAAATACCAACTTAATGAAAGTCCAAAAAATCTGTTATAATTTAGAAAGGATATATTGGTCACAAGTAAAGAATTTGGAATTTTGAAATATTGTCTTTTTATCAAAATGCCCCCTAATTTTTTTTTTTTTTAAAAAGGAAAGCCAACACTAGCGCTCACTCGGCCGGCGGGTGGGCTGGCTGGCAGAGCTCTCATGCCGACGTTGGCTCTTTCCTTATTATGACTTATGTGTCCTTTTTAAGTTTTAACATACTTTTTAGAATTTTTCTGATTCAGATGATATTTATATGCCTTTTTCTCTAAATATAATATTATAAGGTAGTGTTAAATTTTTTAAAAATATTAAGAAAATTAATTAAAATACTTTAAAATATTTATATTTATCATTTATTTCTCCAAACTATTTTGCCTATGAATGAAGGATGTGCACAAACTAAGATAAATTTAAAAATTGTAATATTATTTCTTATGACATACTAGCAATCCATTTTAAATAAGATTTTTAAGTCATTTTAATTTTGAAAAATTTCTTTCATCTGAATTATCATTACTAGCGGTATAATTGATATTAATAACACGAGTCAAAGGAAAAAAAAAAGTCTCTTCTTCTTGTCTACATTTTCCCCAATATATTAAATTTTGAAAATATAACAAAGCAAGATCGCTCGTCAACATGAAAGCAAAAGAGAAAGAAAAGAAAAGAAACTATTTAAATGATAAATACAGCCATAAAAATATTTGTATTTGATATAGTATATATATGTATGTGGGGGGAAAAGAAATTGTATAAATATTTGATGCATGGTAAATATATACTCTCTTCGGTCATTCTATATGCAACTTTTTTCTTAATCGTGCAATTGTTAAGATTAGTTAAAAATAATAAATGTGTTAAAAATGTTATATATATTTTTTAAAATATGCCCCTATTTATAAAAAAGAGTATAAGATAGAAAATGAGTAAAGAATATGAGAGAGAATGTGTATAAAATGAGATATAATGAGTAATAAATGATTAAATGAAATGAAATTAGTGGTAATTGAAGGATAATTAATATAAAAATATGTATTTAATAGAGGTAGAAAAGAAAAACATAGTTTAAATTTTAAAACATAAGGAGAAAATTATTTATATTAGAAACCAACTCCCAAAATGAGGAAGTTACTTGTAAAATGAGTGGAGGGAGTACTACATAAAGTTCACCCTTTTATGTGTTCGTTTGGAATAACTTATTTTTGGGCAATAAATGTTTATAATTTGTGATTCACGGTATACGAGGTAAGTATGTGAGAAAAGTTTTTTCTCGGCTTGCATAATAAGAACTTATTTTCCAGATATAAGCTCTTCCAAACACACACATATATTGATCGAGTACTGTGACAACAAAACAGCTTAATACCACAGGTAAAAACAAAACATCTTAACCACACCCAAAACAACCTTTAATAAAATCAAAACCTTCAAACGTGCAGACGCAAGTCCACTTCCCTAAACCTTGATAACATAATTAACTTTGCGTGAACTGTCCCCAAAAAAAGGTGGGAGAAAAGCAAAACAAGAAAAAAAAAACAAAAAACATCCTTAATCAGTCTACACAACCACGTCGTACAATTACTGGTTGTTGTTGTTATTAGTATTCTCGTTGAGTCTGGCAGCCGTAGCCACAGAAGCCGCCACACCTCCCGGAGTGGTAGTCACATTAGGGTTGTTCCTCATCTCTGCACCCACCACTCCTTCAGCATCTTGCCGTGTTGACGGCTTGTCCGCCGGCAACCTCGCCGTCGCACCTGAAATAATGTCACTCATCTTGATCTTATTCTCGTCCCTATCACACCGCCCGTTGTAATCCAGGGCCGACTGCGCCATTGCCGCCAGTCCACCTGGTGTTATCTCATTCCTTCCGGTCGCCCTCATCTCCGCCGTTTGTATCGCCGCAGCACCACTCTGCTCCCCGGCTTATCACCCACTGTATGGGCCGTGGCTTCTAAAGCTTCCCCTATGGTTAACTTTGCTGTGTCTCCGCCGTCCCCGCCCCCGCCCCCGCCTGAGCCGGCTGATTCGAGCTCGGTTGAACATACTGTCCCACAACCTTGGAAACACATCAAAAGGAAAAGAAGCATCATACACACACACTTAATCATATTGATATCCAACGAGATATAAGATCAAAGAGATGGAGATGATGATGGGATATAATTAACGAACCTGACCACCGACTGCTTCGGTGACCATGCTTCTTCCGGCAAGTTGAGTCTCCATGAGTCATGACAGTGACACCGCTGTCACCGGTGACGTCGCTGACGTCACGGTGACCAAGAAGTCCAGCTTGTTCATTTATCCTAGAAGCGGATTGCATGGTGGCGGCGACACCTCCGGGCTGTGTCCGGTCCGTCACCCAGGTTTCAGCTATCTGCATCATGGCGGCGTCCTGTGGCGCGACAGGCTTCTGGGCGAGGTCACCGGTGACATTGAAAACGTCGCCGTATTTGGTGGGATCTTGGAAATTACTTGAGTCCCCTTGTGGACGCCTTGGCTGCTCCTGGCTCATCTTCTTCAACAAAACTTGTTTCAGAAGTCTCCGATGGATATTATTAAGCAGGCGAAGTCGATTACAGAGCAAGTTCGTGTAGTGTGTTGAAGGTGGTGACTATGTTGTAGAGTGGTATAAATAGCATACAGTGGCGTATAGTAAGGGAAGTGGCAGAGAATGACACATGGCAAACATATATTGTTCCAGGTGGACAAGCGGCGACAGCCACGTTTTACACGTGTCATCTATTTAGCATTGCATGACGCCAAGTGTACGTAACAAGGCAAACTGTGTTGGCTGTATCGGTTAGTATAGAATATATTCTGCCAGCACACTATGACGCACTTAGCATGATATGAGGCCTATTTGCGTGTATATCTGGGTTCGATCTTAGCCTGCACCCAGTGGGGTGCTACTCCAAAAAAAAAAAATATATATATATATATATATATAGAATATATTCTGCCAGAATAAATTAGAAATATTAATATTAATGTTGATTAAACATTAAAAATACTAAATTATCATTTAAAATTTTTATAAAATAAATTATTATTATTAATATTTTAAAAGTTATCACTTAACTTCTGTTAATTTTATTACATTATGTCATATTTATTATTAAAAATAAAAAAACAATACTTCCACCATAATTATTGTTATTAGTGTTATAGCTAAAAAACAATACATTATGTCATATTGACAAAACATTTTTAAACGTATTAAATTTAATTATTGTTCTTAGTTTTATAGGACAAAAACTAAAATATTGTATGAATTCATGAGCAAAAAATATTGTATAAATTTAGTAAAGAAAAAATGTGTACTCTACCATTATTTATATCATCATATGCTTATTAAATTTTTTTTTATTTGTCAAAAAATATCATAAATTAATTTCATATTCTATAAAATTCATTTTTGTATTTTCAAATCAAAATTTAAGTCCTATTGAATTAACACTAGATCGCGTCTCTCATTTGAAGACTCTACTAAGAACTAGCACACATCTCAAGTGGCTTAATAAACTAGTAAGACCATGCTTGGCTTGGCTTTATGGCACCAATCATTTTTGGACACCCAAAAGTATTTATTTACAAAAATCGAGATAAATCTTCTCTCATATTATTTATTTTGTATATTGTAAATTACGAATAAAAAACTACTTTTAAAGATTTCAATCACTATTTCAAATAAGCACTTACCTAAAATAAAAGACTAACACATGACACAAATATTTGGCCTCGCTTTACCCTGATGATAACCGACATTGTAAGCAGCCATTTTCTGTGCCACCGTCGCCATCCCATTTGGTGTTACCTCGTTCCATTGGGTTGCCCTCATCTCCGTCGTTCCTATCACTCTGCTCCATCGGCCTGAAACCCGCCGTATGTGTGGTCTCTTCTAGAGCTTCCACCATAGTTAGCTTTATTCTCAAGTCTCCTCCGGCTGCCGTGGGCGCTCCTCCTGGCTCATCTTCTCCAACAAAACTAATAATAGGCGAGATCGATTTGCTCGGAGCGAGTACTTATGTGTGTGTCTTGAAAGTGGCTATGTTTCTTTCTCAAGGGTCTTCAACTGAACGTATTTATTTTTTAAGAATTTCTTAACGGTACTCCCTCCCTCCGTTCATTTTCTATAAGAAACAAATGACACACATTCCTCTTTTTCTTTTTTCGTTTTAAAGAAACATTCAAGGAATGTCTTATTTTTTATTTTTTCATTTTACCCGTATTTGATTACTCATATTTAATTTTAATATAATAAATTTTCATAACTCTAACTATCTTTTACTTGTATCATATTTATTTTTTTATTCCCTCTCTTCTACAATGCTCCTTCTTACTACAATAAATGTATGTTCGGAACATTGATTGTAAAAGTGATTTTTTACAATTTGGCTTTTTATAATTTTATTTTTGGGTAAAAGTCAGATTATGTAATATAATTTATATATGTTTGGATTAATAGTTGTATAAGTAACTTTTACAAAAGTAAAATTTGTTTGGATTAACTTTAGCATAAGTGGCTTTTGTGATAATGGTAAGAGAAAGTGGGTGGAACAATATTTAAAAAATCAAGTAAATATTTAAAAATTACTTTAAAATATTATGTGTTATTGGAAAAATATTTTAGAATGGGTGAAAATTAATAAATTAGTATTCTAAGTATGGGTGCTCGTTACTACTAAAAAAAATACATTAACGGTAAAATTGTAGTCAGTTTTCTAAGATTGAGTACAACTAAAAAAATATTTTAAAGGGTTAAAAGTATCAAAAAATATTTTAAAGTATTTTTGGATCTGAAAAAGTACATTAATGGTAAAATTGCAATCAGTCTAATAACACACTGGGTACAATTAAAAAAATATTTTTAGAAGTTAAAAGCACTAAAAATTATTTTATGATATTGCATGCTACTTAAAAAACATTCTAAGATACTAAATAAGGCCAGAAAAATACTTCATAATATTAGACACTATTTCTTAAAAAAAAGGTTTAGTGCCATCATTTTTGAAGCAGGATCCAATAATTTCAGACAAGCCAATTATGAAAAGCTCCAAATTTTGGCTTAAGGCAAAAGCAACTTAATAAGTCAAAAGCCATTAAACACAATTGAAAAACCAAACACTTAAAAAAAAATTCACTCTGTCTATCGTGCTTATGGGTCCTAATGGTACGATTGGGTAGCCCAACCGCACCACCAAATACTCTCTAATTTTCTTATTCGGTCTTACTCCCTATATCATCATAAATAAAGGTGTATTGGTAAAAAAGGGTTATAATTTTAATATATTTATTATTTTTAACTAATATTTAAAACCGCGTGTTTCAGTTAAACCAAAAAACGGGAGAAATATTGCATAGCTATTAGGGGTGTTCGGGATCGGGACGGGATCGGGAAATGTCATTCCCGATCCCGATCCCGAGAAGGGTTCGGGAATGATTTTCCTTCCCGATCCCGAAAATTTCCCGATCCCGAAAATCGGGAAATTTTGGGATCGGGATCGGGAATTTCCCGATCCCGGATTTGCTTATTTTTTTTTAAAAAATCTCTATATTAAATTTTTTATTGTGTTTTCTTTAGTCTAGTATAAATATATAATTTATCTAATATCATATTGTACTAAATAAGTCTAATATAAATATATAATTAGTCTAATACATGCTTAAAGTTGTTGATTCAGCTACAAAAAGAATAAAGACAAGAACAAAAAATTAGAGTTATTTAATAAATAATAAATGAAATTAACTAAATAAACGAAAAGAATAGATATTACCTTAAAGGTGTTAAGGATTTTCATATTTTATTTTACATTTGATCTTATTTTCTTAAATATTTTTAAAAAATATACATGTGTATATATATATTTTCGGGATCGGAAAGTCCCATTCCCGATCCAGAATTTTTCCCGATCCCGAAATCACATTCTCGATCCCAAAATTTTTGGGATGGGATTTTCCTGATCCCGAGCGACGGGAAGGTCGGAACGGAAAATTCATGAACACCCGTAATAGCTATAGTAAGAAAGGATAATATGTGGGTGGACACACGGACAAGTGGAAATAGCGAACATTTTACAAGTTTCATCTATTTAGCGCATTGGGTTACCCCAAGTGTTTATAACAAGGCAAGGCCTATTTAAGGCTCTCCTAAGGGAAATAATACTTGTGCTACTTTCTGTATGGCAAGTATGGTTGGAAATGTTGGATATATTCGACAACCTAATTAGTTATGATAAAGAACCTAAAAGATTATAAATATTATGAATTGATTTACATTTTATAATTATAAAATCATATAAAATATCTCAAATTTGAACAAGACGCATCTCTAAAAACATGGAATTGTGTCAGCTTTACAACAAATACATTTTTCGCAATAGAATTACATAAAATATCTTGAATCAAATTTGGTTAGCCTAATATACGACAGGTTTTCTTTTTCTTTTTTTGATAAAATATAAGTACGAGCAAATTTTCATAACCTGATAGTATTTAGAAAAATTTATTTTTTTAAATCACATATCATTCTTTTTCAAACCCTTTTAAATCCAAATCAAACAAATCATCAAATATTCTTTCTTTTGAAATAATAAAGTTAGAATATTAAAAAATTTTAAAATAAATATTTATTAATAATATTTTAAATGTAATTCTTGAATTTTAAAACCGTGTAAAAATATGTTTTAGTGTGACAAATGCTTTTCTAGTCCAAATCAAATAAAATCCTCGGTGGGGATTAATCACAAGATTTCCTTGCTATCCTAAAATCCTGGTATGATTTTGGATTCATTCCCTATATATTTAAGTAGGACCGAGACGAAGAGAAATTGGTAGAGTTAGTGAAGAATAATTGAAGGAGATGGAGCTACTAAGAAAGAAGACACGGAGGAAGAATCAATCTAACGAGTAGACTTTCCGAATTTACCATTTTTATGTTTTTACTTTATAAAATCATGTTGAGTAGTTGGTAAACTTGTGTTAGTTGTAAAATTAGATAAACTTGCGAGTTTACACACCGAATTTTCCGTTTATACATTTCAAATCTACAAAACCGTGTTAAATCATTCTTAAATTGCTGTTAAATTTTTTGATTTAATCATATTCATTGGCTTTATATAAATATATTTTTAAAGTATCATAAAATATAAATGTTGATGCATTTACTTCAATTATTTGGATTTAAAATATATTTAAATCAAATTGTTGTCATTTTTATATTATAATTATTTAATTATATACTATGAGGATAAAAGTAAACTTTTACGGGTAGGGGTAGAAATAAGCTATGCTAGGCTTTACCTAATAGACATGGGCCTACAACAGAGATTTAAAGTCTGAGCCTGTATATAGGCTCTTTTTTAGGCCTAAGCCTTGGCCTTCAAAGGGCTTGACAAGGCCAAAAGCCTGTTTAAAGGCCTACTTAAAATGTATGTCTTTAAATGGCCTTTAAAGCCGATGCATCCAAATTCAAATATAACCCTTCATGTTTATTTACAATCCTACATTATGTTTTAAAAGCTTAACATCCATTTTCGTCGTGTTATTAGGGCTTGTCAAGGAATAAAAAAAGAATATCTAGTGACAACAATTGTTCGAGCAAATATGAATAAAAAAAACTAATTATCTATTAACTAATGGGATATATTTTTTAAAATCGATCAAGTATAACAAACAACATATAAAACTAGAATTTACCTCTTTTACTCTTCCCACATAAATTGCACAAACTCTTCTTAATAAGATTATAATATTTCATTTGGTATTAAAATAAACTTATAGCAATTATTATATTTTAATGGACGACTAAGTTAGGAGAGAGTGAGTGAGTTAGCGTCGTCATCTTAAATGATCCATGATAAGAGAGAAGAGAGGTAAGGTAAATGATTGATATGAAAGCAATGGTTGAGTGTAACGACGAAGGGATGTGAAACTTAGAATTAAGGTTAAGTTGGTAAATTTATATATAATTTATAAAGTTATTTAGATGATATTGTATATACTTATATAATAGTATAAATTAAAAAAAGTTAAATATGTCAGGTCTGTAGGCTAGGCCTTATGAAAATAGGCCTGACCTGTTTATCTAAATAGGCCTAGCAATAGGTTTTAGCTTGAGCCTAACCTATTTACTAAATAGGCTAGGCTCGGCCGTAGGCCCCTGACCCATTTATACCCCGATGTGTTTTCTCAAAAGAAATGGTTTTCAATTATCACTAGTTAATCAAATTTTGTCATACCATTATGGATAATTATTGTGTGTGAGAAAGGGTCCTTGCAATACATAATAGTCTCATTTTTTAACCATTATTTATTTAGTAACATACATAACAATTTGTATCACTACTACGGATTTGTCTATATATGATGCTCCATACTTAATGGTTTTAATGAAACCGTTACATATATAGAGGTGTTTGGTAATTACATATATATTAAAATCATCCATTAAGTATATGAGAACATATTTAACAGTTTTATAGTCTAATTGTCATATATTAGTTTGGTTTTTTTCTGGAAAAAAATGGTATCTTTTATTTGACGGTTGTTTGTACAAAATCGTCAAATACATGTGACATATATTTGACAGTTCATATATTTGACAATTTTTCAATAAGAACTGTTATATAAAATATATTTAATGGTTGTTTAATAACAACCGTTAAGTATACTCTTTTAAAATCCCCTCCAAAGACCCATTCTTGTATGACATTTTAAACTTATAAAGTTACAGAGAGCTCACTTCTACAACTCTGTTGACTCCACTCCGGCTCCTCCACCAACAATTCACTCTCCTTTGTTACTCCCATAGTGTTTTTGCTCCCTTCTCCTCCTCCGTAGCTGTCATTCATCGTTCATTGTTCATGGGTTCTGGAGTTTTTTTGGGTTTGTGGGTGCTCCTACAAGTAGCATCTTGGTTGGTTTCTTCTTCTAGGGTTTGTAGGTTAGGTGTTTGAGCTCTCCTCTTCTTGCTAAAGGTGACTTTAGTTGAGTTTCTCTTAGTGGTTTTTGAGCTTTTTTTTTTTTTGGATATTGATTTGGGTAAAAAGTCTGTAAACTTTTGTATGTGTATATGGTTTTGTCATTGATTTTAAGTGTTTCTTGTTAATAGAGTTATTATTTATTAGTATTGATTTGGATAAAGAGTATGTAAATATTGTTTTTTGAGTGAGTTTAATTGTTTGGTGTTACTAAAGTTGTTATTTGTTAGTATATATTTGGGTAAAGAGTATGTAAAAATTGTTTTTTTAGTTCTTTTAAGTATTTGTTGTTACTAAAGTTGTTATTTGTTAGTATTGTTTTAGATTTAGAATATGTAAATATTGTTTTTTGTATATGCTCTAGATGGAGATTCCAAATAAAGAATGGATGTCTGCTAATCGTTTATCAAAGGAGTACTGTGATGGGGTGGGGGATTTCATAAAGTTTGCGATTCGTATTAACGCTGACGAGCGCGGTATCATTATTTGATCTTGCGTTAAGTGTGGCATTGTGAAATGTGTTGATCCAAACAATTGTGAGTCATACTTGTGATGCATGGAATTAATTAGACCTATACATGTTGGAAAAACACATGGGGAGAATGATGTAGGCAGCAGTGCTAGTCCGCCGAATTTGGAAATGTGTGAATCATCTATTTGCGATACAAGTTCATTTGAGGCCAATCGTCTTCAAAATATGGCCGATGTAATTGAAACGAAATTTAGTGAATACCCAAAAAAGTTTGAGAAGATGAAGGGCAATGTAGAGAAGCCTTTGTATGAGAATTGTATTGAGTTTACATTATTATATGCCGTGTTGAATTTGTACAACTAGAAAGCAAAATATGGGATAAATGACTCAGGCTTCACAGAATTGCTTGCGCTTTTGAGAAGAATGCTACTACTGGGAAATGATATGCCAACCAAGACTCATGATGAAAAATAAGTGATGCACACTACTGGCTTGAGTTATGAAAAGATACATGCTTGCCCCAATAATTGTATTCTGTTCAAAAAAGAATATGAATCGTTAACTGAGTTTCCTCTGTGTTCTGCATCACACTACCAAGCGAATGGGAAGAGTCCAAAGAAGGTGTTATGGTATTTTTCAATTACACCTAGATTTAGACACTTGTATAGCAATGCAATTGATGCAAAAAATTTAAGGTGGCATATGGATGAAAGGATTCAAGACAACATACTTCGGCATCCTGCAAACTCTATGGGATGCAATAAGTTAGACTTTGAGTATCCTGAATTTGCTGAAGAAACAAGAAACATCCAACTAGCATTGGCTACTGATAGGATGAACACATTTAGGATGCAGAGCAATACCCACAATATATGGCCATTTATGTTGTTTATAGATAAACTCCCTCTATGGCTCTCAATGAAACAAAAGTACATGATGTTGTCAATTCTAATCTTAGGGCCAAGGCAACAAGGAATGACATATATGTATACCTCACGCTACTAATTAAAGACTTGAAGAAGTTATGAGACAAGGAGAGGTTGTATATGATACTCACCAGAAAGAAACATTCAATATGAAGGCTATATTATTTGGCACAATTAATGACTTTCTTGCTTATTTGTCAGGGTACAGCATTAAAGGCCAACTTGGATGCCCGATTTGTGAAAATGGAACAGTTGATCAAGTTGAAGCATGATATGAAGAATTTCTATATAGCACATCGCAGATGGTTGCAAAAGGGTCATCTGTATAGCAGTATGAGAAAATACTTCAATGGGGAATTAGATGAAAGGATGGCATTTGAACCTTTAACTGATGAGGAGGTTTTTGAAAAAATGAAATATATAGATTGTAAATTTGGGAAGCCATTTGGAAAACATATTGAGAAGTGCAGGTGGAAGAAAATGTCTATTTTCTTCAATCTACCATATTGGAGAAAAATGTGTGTGAGAGTCTTTTTGGAGCGTTACTCCATATTCCTGGAAAGACGAATGATAGCATAAAAACAAGACTAGACATGGTTCAGATGAGAATAAGGGAGGAATTGGCACTGGAGGAGAGGGAATCTTGTACATTCCACCATCCAACGGCTTTCATACTATATAAACAAGAAAAAAGAAGTTTTTGTGAGTTTCTTGCTTTCGTGAAAATGCCATAGGGTCACTCGTCAAACATTAGCAATCTTATGCCAATGAAGGATTGGAAGCTGAAGGGTCTGAAATCACACAATTACCTTGTATAGATGGAAAACCTTATTCCGATAGCAATACGGGGTATTTTATTCGATAAGGTGTGAGCTATGATCACGAAGCTTTGTTTCTTCTTCAAGTCACTGTGTAGTAGGGTGATTGACCCCAAGAAATTATCGAGGCTGAAAACCCAAATCGTGACTACTTTATGTGAGCTGGAGATGTTTTTCCCTCCATCTTTCTTTGACATAATAGTGCACCTAACTGTTCACTCAGTTAGAGAGGTAAAATTGTGTGGCCTAGTTTATATGAGACGGATGTACCTAGTCAAGCTCAAGATAAAGGACCTAAAAAGGTTTATGAAAAATCAGAGCCGGCCAGAGGGTTGCCTTGTTGAATGGTACATTTTTGAAGAGAAGGCTGAATTCTGTACTGATTACTTGAAAAATGCATGTGATATTAGCCTTTCGGTGTTTCGGCATAAATGAATGACATCTGGAGAAGGGTTTATGGGAAAGAAAGTTATTGCTATCTTAAACCAACACTAAGAGCAAACACACCTATACATACTTCATAACTCTAAAGAGATTGACGAGTATGTAGATATTCATATGGATGAGCTTAGGAAGGGAAACCTTAACAAAGTACACAGTTGGTATGAAAAAGAACATAATAAACAATTCATAGCATAGTTGAAGCAGCACATGGATGACAAGTACAATGTTGATCATAAATCAGTTCTGGAGAAAGTAATGTTCTTGGCATGTGGTCCAACCAGACATGTGCTTTCTTTCTCAAGCTACGTTATCAATAGCAAAACCTTCTACATTAAAAAGTAGGATGCCCGAAGCAAAAGGCAAAATAGTGGGGTAACTGTTAATGCTAACACCATGTATATATGAAGTGCGAAAGATAAGAATCCTATCTGTACCAATATGACATACTTTGCCATAGTTGAGCACATTTGGGAGTTGGATTACGTAGGATTTCATGTTCCAATTTTATGGTGCAAGTGGTTGACAATTGTAACGCTCCAAATTTTGATTAAGGGCTAATAATAATTATTGAGAATGATTTGTGAATTAAAGATAATCTGAGACTCGAATTAATTATTGGAAATGCTCAACACCCTGTATTTTAATATAATTTTGGGAGCTAAAATAGGGGTAAACGGTGCATGGAAGAAGGAAAAGAATTTAAATATGTGTTATGTGGAAATTTAAGTTAATATGCCATAATTAGTGGAAAAATTGAAAGTTGAATGGTGTTTTCAGTGAAATCGCCTGCGAGGCAATGAGTTTGTTATGTGGTTTTGAAAGACCAAATGATGAGCAAATATTATGAAATTTTATAAGATGAAATTAGACATCCTAAGATTTAATTTGATAGGTGATATGAATCAATTAAAGATATGTACAAAAAGATATGAATTTTTGAATTTAGCCCAAAAAATCTGGAAAGTTTCTGGAGCAGCGGTCAAAGATTGAAAATCTGGAAATAATATGATCCTAGCTAGTAAAATTCCATATTTTTCCTTGAAACTAGACTCAATAAGGGTTCCTTAGACTTTGGAATCACTCCAAAATGATGTCTACAAAATTAGTTATGATTTTTCAAAGTTAGGGCAGAAAATCTGCCAGAATTGGCATTATTCCGAAAATTGAAAATAAAATGTGTTAGAAATTGATTAATGGAATTAAAATGCCAAGTGTCATGATCATATAAGGAGGGGATTAAATTATAATGGATTTGTATAAGCACATGTCAAATTGCATTAAAATAATGCTACATGGACAAATAATGATGAAATGGTATGCTACTTTGAGTGCAAGAATTGGTCTAGTTAGAAGAGTAATGGTTTAGTTGGAGCATAAGAAGGGGGAGCACGTCTTTTTAAGAGCTAACCAAGGGATAAGGCTAGTTCAATGTTAAGGAGAGTTAAAGGGAGCAATTATGAAGGGAGTATGGGTGGAAGCATGGATAGAAGTATAGTGGTTGGCACGTGTCACCATGTTAACCCTTGATGAGATCAATGGTGTAGAACGAATGGAGGAAAATTTATGAAGCCATTCCTTCCTCTTTTCTTTGTGCATTTTCATTTTGAGCCATGAGAAAAGAGAGAGGGAGAAGCTTAAGGGAACTCAAGCTTTAGAGAGAAGGAGGAAGAGAAAGATTAAGGTAGGTTTGTGATTTCTTAAGATTTCCTTCTAAACTTGCATAAGCTTCTTCTCTAATCTCTATTTCTCTATGAAATCCATGGTTTAGCAAGCTCATCTTGAGCCCAAGGAGAGAGAGAGGAGGACATCTAGAGAAAGAGAGGAAATGAGCTCAAGAGGTAACTTCACAAATCCTAAAACTATGCTAGTATGTGGTTGTTGTTGATGATTGTGGTTGGATTTGGTTATTTTGTTAAGTTTGTAAATTTGGAAAGCCATAACCCTAAGGGGTTATGCCACCCAAATTTCTTTGAATCATGGTTAAGATGTGTTTAAATAAGTTAATCAAGGATTAGAAGTGGAAAAATACAAGTTTTGGATGCTAAAACACAAAACTACATTTTTCCATTTTTCTTGAAGAATTTTGGCCAGCACTGTTTCAGGGGGTAGGAGCTATATTTTCATGAAATAAATGGTTCTATTGGATTCAGTGGGTAAAAATAGTTGGGGTTACAGTTGGTCACTTTTTCGGAAAAGGCCGAAAAAGCATAATTATGAAAACGTCCCTAAAATCCCTAAATTAGGGCTGTCATGGGTAATTTCTTAATTTGACAGTGAATTTAGTGATTTTGCGTCCGGAAATGGATTCCTTAGGCAAAAATGCGTTAGAATAGCCTTAGTCAAAATTTTGGGAAAATGTGCCATTGGGCCGGGTATGGTAAGGCTGGGGTCCTGGGGGTATTTTGGTAAATTTTTATCATAGACTAATATAACCACAACAAACACTATGAAAGATTCTAAAATGATATTTGGATGGTTATGACCTATTTTTTGTACATTTAATATTTTAGGACCGAGTCAGAAGCTGGAAGCGGTACATTTTACGAGGCACACTAAAAAGGGTGATCTTTGAGATAGTACTTCCCAACCCTTTAGGTAGTTATTTGGGCTTCTAATAGCCACCTAAGGGACTTTAATGATAACCAAATCTAAGTGTTTTGAAGTTATTTGAGTATTGGGATAAGTGATAACTTGTCGTCCTTAATTATGACTTTAGGATTTGATATTTGCCTGGAGCGTAGAAGGCCTGTGCCTGATCAAGAACGGAAAGACCAAGGTACCAACACTTTATCCTATATCATGTGTAATGCAATGCTTGTTTGGTATTTATCATTGAATGTATAAGGGGACGTAACGGTAAGCCCGACCTTTAATAGGGGATGTGGTGGTTAGCCCGGCTTTGAATATTGTTATTACTGCATTGTGATATATGCTTACATGCTTTATTTAATTATGCATCATATACGTAAACTGTTGCTACTGGGATTCTTTTGAATATCACTCTTTCCAATTAACAATTTTAGCCAAGGTAAGTGGATCAAGAGACAAGCAAGTGGATAAGGGAGATTAGGATTGCTGATGGTAGTTTTAGTGTTTTGGTTTTTGGTTATCATTTTGGACAATTGTATAAATATGTTGACCATAGAATTGTAGTTGTTGTGTAATCCCCGGTATAGGAAATTGGGATAGGTAAAGATGCCTCATAAAACCCTTTGGTTATAGAATATATCCCGGGTGAATGTCGGGAAATTTGCTAGCACTCTGATATTGTGTATGTGACAAACCGAATAGGCCAAATGTTTTTATTTAAAAATGAATGGAGATTGTAGTATACGAGTTTTGTAAAAAGTTTAAATTATCCTTGATCTCTCATTCAATTATAAAACATGTTTAAACACTAATCATGGCCTTGATGACGATGGGGGTTACAACAATAATAATGCTTTGACAATGGATGGGTTAGAATTGATACAATTGAACTTGAACAAGCAAAAGAAGAGCCTTTCATTTTGATTTCTCAAGCTAAACACACTAGTACAAAAAAGGCTTTTAAGACCTGCACATTTAGACGTGTTTTAGCGGATGAGGTCTAAAAGGTATAGGCGGTGGTAGTTTCGCAATTATGCAAAACTTGTGAGACCGGTTCATCTAAAATAAGGTCTAAATGTATGTTATTTAGACCGGTTATAATAAGAACCGGTCTAAAAAGAAATAAAATAACAAAAAAAAATATAAGCAATACATTTTATAGACGGTTGTAATATAATAGATATAATATATGTTCTGAATTAAAAAAAAAATATTCATTATTGTTTAGACCGGTTGTTGTTCAAAACAGGTTTAAAATGTTAAAATTTTTAGACCTTTTGTCATTTAGAACAGGTCTAAAACGTGGAGGAGTAAAAAAAATTGTGGCCCACTTTTAAGACCGGTTGTTCCAAAGTTTGATATTTTAGACTGGTTATTCCCTCTAACCGGTCTAAAAAGGTGATCATTTAAAAATAAAAATATTGCCCACTTTTAAGACCAGTTGTTCCTAACAACCAGTCTAAAAAGTTTGATCTTTTAGACCGGTTATTTTTTATAACCGGTCTAAAAACGTGAGCATTAAAAAATAAAAATGTTGCCCAGTTTTAAGACCGGTTGTTAGGAACAATCGGTCTAAAAGGTTTGATCTTTTAGACCGGTTGTTTGCTTCAACCGATCTTAAAAGTGCCCAAAACCTAAATCCCCAATCTTGCGCGTGTTTTTTCATATTCTTGAATCTGAAACTTTCCCCTCTTCTTCTAAATTCCTCATCTGCCCAGTCGTTCCTCTTGCACATACCCCTCCTCCATCCTTAATGCTCCTCGCCGTCCCTTTTGCACACATCCCTCCTCCGTCCTTAATGCTCCTCGCCGTTCCTCCTGCACACGAAGACCGCCGACGAACGCAGATCTAGATTGCATTACGGTGCTCCTCGCCATATCTCCTTCGGTGTCTTCCTGAAGCTCCTCGCCGGCCATTTCTCCTTCGGTGTCTTCCTGAAGCTCCTCGCCGTTTCTCCTTTGGTTTATTCCTGCAGGTAATTTGAATATTCATTGGGTTTGTTTCTTTGCTAAATTGGTCAAGGCATTGTTCGCCATTTTCCCCTTCTTTTTTTTCGATTTTGTTATCTGAATTTGAGATACAGATGCATGAGAAATGTTGAACCCTAACTATGAGTGAAATTTCTAATGAACTTGGTGTTAGCGAATTGTGCTTTTGTGCTTATTGGTTGTTTATAAGAAGCATTGTGCTGTGAAGGCGTGAACTATGAGTAAGTTAAGTTGTCTTTCTTTGTTGGTGATTAGTGGCGAATTAGAAACAAGTTCCATCTTTCATGGCTTCCAATTAGCTAGTTTAATATTTTATTGTATTGAACTATAATGTAAGTTGAACATACCTGCGAGCTATTAAGAAGCATGCATCTATTATGAAAGAAGGATTAGCTAGAGAGTGCTCGTAGCATCACTAAGAGAAAGAGTGATGAGACCTTTTGCTGTGATCATGTTGTTGGTTACTCTCACATGGGGTAAGAGAAATGTGCATTTAAATTTTTAGTAATTAATAACTTGATTAATGCACATAATTTTATTGAATATTAATACGATTTTGTTTTTATTATGCAAATGATATAGTACAACTAGCTGATGCAAATGAATACGACAAGTATAGTGTATTTTGGGTTAGTTTGAATAAGCCATTTTCTAAACTTATTTGGATCACCCCCCAATAAGTAGGGGTGTGTTCATAAGGCAAGACGGGATTAAAACAATTCTATCTAACGAAATGGTTAGACGATTTGTTATTTTGTATCGTGTCCTGTATGAGATGACCCATCCAAATTCAATTTTAAATTTTCTTGACCTCACCAAAACCACGTGATTTCAAACACATCTAAAGCAATGAGTCTAATGTAAATATGATAATTGAGAGAATTGCATCCCACAAAATGACAGAAAAATGACAGATCCATGGCGCTTAGTGTAGAGGATCAACCACCTACTGCACCTCAGAGTCAGCCACCTATTGGCTAGCAGAGTCAGCCAGTTAGTACTCCTCAGAGTCAGCCACCTATTGGCCAGCAGAGTCAACCAGTTAGTGCTCCTCAGAGTCAGCCACCTATTGGCCAGCAGAGTCAACCAGTTAGTGCTCCTCAGAGTTAGCCACCTATTACCCAGCAGAGTCTGCCACCTATTGCTCAGCAGAGTCAGCCATCTAGTGTTAATCAGAGAGAGCCTAGCAATTCTCGGAGCCAGGATCATAGTGAGCCTAGTAGCCAGTCTGTACAGAGGGGTAGACGTGGCACACGGTTGACAGACATTTCCCTCAGTCGGAGTACAGGGCAAAAGATACCGATTGAGTTTGATAGATATTGGAAACCAATTGGGCCTAATACCCAACGGTATAGGAGTTTTGTCGGCCACCTTGCACGTAACAAGCCGAGCATCTTAATAGAGGAGTGGAGAAATGTCGATCAAAAGGTGTGGCAACATATTTGGGACACTATCCAGGTATACAATTCTCTTCTATTTTGTATGTAATTATTATCATATATGTCACAAATTTGTCACTTACTCCTTCAATGCATGCATTCCAGCTCACCTACGATGTTCCTCAGAATGAGATGTTGTACAACAAGACAATAACTTATTGTTATGAGCGTTGGAGCAAGTTTAAGACAAATCTGACCAACAATTACATTCATATCGAGGTGAAAGATGGTCAGCCTCGTCCTAATCCGTGCGACCAGTATACATTTCTTGATCAAGCGACTTGGGACGCATTTGTTAGGCTTCGGACTACTCCAGAATCTTTGGTTAGTTGACTTATTTTTCATTTTATTTACTTAGCAATTATCAGAATTGAATATAACACTTTCCTTTTGTATAATTTCTTATTAGCAGGCAAAAAGCACAAGAGAGTGGTAGAAAGAACGATTGCCCTCATACAATGTCTCGTGGGGGTTATGCAAAGGCTGAAAGAGACTTGTTGGCGGCTAAACGGAAGAGATTGGAAGAAGCATCTCAATCCGATCCTTCTGTTCTCCTTTCTCCACCATCTCTGATTCGTCGCGAAGAAAAATGGTTGTTTGCCCACCAAAAGAGGAGTGGGTCTTATACGAGTGAACAATCTCATATAGTAGGTGCACAAATTGTAAGTATATATCGTTGTTGTTATTAATTACATACGAAACATACTTCATTACTTATGTTTGTTATTTTGTATTATATTACAGGAGGAAATTAGAAAAAAAAGAGGTTGAGGGATCTTTTAAGTCGGAGGGCAGGAAGGATATTCTGACTGTTGCTACTGGCAAACATGAGCATCCTGGCCGTGTCAGGGGAGTTGGAGGAGGGGTTGAGATACGAGATTACTTTAGAGCCCCCGTACGCCATTCCTCAAACATCGTGACTAGGGAGGGATTGGAGACTATGTTAGCAACTGCAAGAGCTGAAGCAAGGGCCGAGGCTGAAGCATCCTTTGATGCACTGCTAGAAACCCGATTGAGCAAGATGAAAGAGGAAATGTTAGTGTTTATAAGCTCAAGACAAGATACCAGTGCTCCCCAGCCACAATCGCTTAATCCTAATAAGCAGAGCACTAAAGGGAGTTGTTGCAACATGAGCAATCATCAGAGGGTCATGCAAGAGAAATTACTGAGCCTTGTGACATTTTTGTCGAGGATCCTCTGAGATAGTTAGTTGCACGGAGTAGTGTGCATAACCTCGGATCAACTGTCCACCACCAACAAATGGAAGCTGATCAAGTCCGAGTGTCAGTTGACGAGGTGATCATTGCAGATGCACATGTCCCTATCCCTTCTGATGAATTCAAGATCGTAAGCGATGTCCTGGATACATTCATCTTATGGTCAAAGAACCTTGTTTCTGTTCTCACTGAGGAAAGTCCGATCAAAGCCCCACCAAGTCTAGCTCCCTTCATTCAAGAAGTTTCACAGCCTCCATTGAATATCATGCAACAAGTGATTCTGATGGCATATGATACAACCTTTAAAACAAGAGATTGGCCTACGGATTCAATTGTTGGCAAGTCAGGGGCGACATGATATCTTAAGAGGGATGATTTGATGTCCCTGGTAGCTCCTGGACAAAATCTTACTATTGGGATTGTCCAACTGTTCTTAATGTAAGTATCTTCTGCAATTCAAAGTAAATATTTTAAAAATTTCACCGTTTACCTTTGATTTATGTGCTTGCATTATTGTAGGTACATGCATCGTAGGTTGGTCTCCTCTGGCAAAAGCACAAAATTTGGTTTCTTATTCCCCCATCAAATCCAAGAGAAAGGGACCACTGCTGCTATCAGACATACATACTTATCAAAGAGGCTTAGTGAAACCGGAACTGAGTGTTTCTTGGCTCCATATGTTCATGGGTAAGAAAAAAACTTATATTTTAAAATATAGATAATGTTTTATATTTGCTTAATAATAGTCTTCTCTGTTTTTCAGTGATCATTGGCAGTTGGTTCTTCTATGCAAGAGCAGTTATACTGTCATCCTCTTATGCTCCCTCCACTTCAAACCAGGGAATGATTTGAAAAAGACCATGAACTCATAAGTTTTCTTGCATTATTACCTTTTGTTTGTAAAGTTTATGGAATTTGTGTAAAATAATTAATCTTTCTGATTTTGATGATGATAGGGCTATGCGGACATTCCTACACACTGCTTGTGGTAAGCATATTCGTGACTTAAAGGACCCTACATGGATTATGCCAAAGGTTAGTACATATTGATTTGTTTAGAGAATGTAATAAGTCATGCCTTTATACTCATTTTAATGATATCATGTTTTTTTTTCAGAGCCGGAGGCAACCACAGGGGTCCAACTTATGTGGTTTTTATGTTTTGAGACACATCTACAATATTATCACTCTAGGCACAACTGATTTTTCTAAAGAGGTAAATTTATATTTCAGAACTTTTGTATTACGTACTTTATTGTTTTTAAGTTACTAAGTTAATATGTTGTCTGGTATTGGTGTTACAGATGTTTGACCTTGCTGATCCCTTTTCTGAAGAAGATATTAATTTCATTCGCACATGTTGTGCTGAATTCATCTATGAGCTATTACAAAAATAGTGAGTTTTTGAATCTAACGTAACATTGTACATTGTTCTCATACGTATTGCTCCTGCTGTATGAATTTCTAACTGGGTTTATGTATCTGTGTAGGACAATTTCTGGGATATGGGTGATACAGGAGGCATGGGATTTGAGGGACTGTCCTCTATACTTTTTCTTCACTTTTTATTTTGTAAAACTGACGAATTTCTGCTGTTGCTTCTATATATCCTTGAATTTTATTGCTGCCATTGCCATTCAAAGTTTTGCATCCATTTCTGAGCAAATTCGTTTGTTTGGACATTCCTTCATATTGCACATTAAAATTGATTCATATGCTGTGTTTTAGTTTTAGACAGTTGTTGAGTGCATTTAGAGTTCTTGGAATCTGATTTAAGCTTGTTGCTTGAATTGTCCACATTTGATCTTTAACCTTGATATCTTGCAACATTTCACCAAGTGTTAGCTATCTCAATTTGATTTGTGTGGCTTAAAATTAAGTGTTCTACACTAATTAACATTTGTTGGAAGTTGATTTAAACTCACCTATCTTACACCTTCATTTATGCTTGATGTTGTCATTGCTTCTGTGGAATCTGGGATAGAAATGGTTTGCTGGGTAGCTTATGTATAAAAAGGGTCGATTTTTTTAAAAAAATAGAAATTTTAAGACCGGTTTCAGCTAGAACCGTAAGACCGGTTGTAGCTACAACCGGTCTTAAAATTTAATTTAAGACCGGTTGTAGGCACAACCGATCTTAAATTAAATTTTAAGACCGGTTCTTCTTCCAACCGGTCTTAAAAGGTATACTTTTTAGACCGGTTGTGACAACCGATCTAAAAAATAATACATATTTTAGACTTGCTGTAACAAGACCTAATACACAACCGGTCTAAAAAGTCTTTTTTAACCGGTCTAAAAAGTCATTTTTCTACTAATGACAAATGTTCTATGTTCCTGATCCTACTAATAAAGAAGGGTCTATTATTTTGTTATCAAACAAAATAAATGAGGATTCAGGAAGTGAAATTAGTAAGGATGATCCTTTTCAAAGGTTGTTACTTGAAACACAATTCAACGAGGATAATGCTTTGTACGTTAGACATGACCTCATTGAAGGAATTTGGATATGAAAGAGGGGGAAGTTGCTTCACAAATTAAAGAAAACAATTGTAATTAAAAAGAGCATTCAAATTAGTAAAACTAGGAAAATAAAAAAGGACGCTTGAACATATGTATATTCCTGTACCTTAGCTTTGATGTATTCATAATTTTTGTATAGATAGAATTCGATGATTTGTTTTAATTTGTTTGCACTAGTTGGTCAGAATTAGTTATTTTGTGTGTGTGTGTGTATATATATATATTTTGATCCATTCTGCTAGAACCGTATCTTTTTGGGTATTTGGTATATATACATTGTTTATGTAGGTTATTTTGCAGGATCTAAAGTGAGCTCCCAAATTTTTTTTGAGAAAATTGTAATACATACTTAACGGTTATTCGCCAATAACCGTCATATATTCAAATAAATAACGGTTTTTTTTATAAATAAACGTCAAATAAAGCCTTTCCTTTAGTGATAAATACTTTACCTTTCATTATTTAACCGTTAATTATTGTACCAAATATATCACGAGTTTTTCTGAATAACCGTTAAATATTTGTTGCTATATTTAACAGTCATAGTCTAACAACTGTTAAATATAATCCCCTATACATAATGGTCATGTTTGAAAAACCGTAAAATATAATACTAAATATTTAATGGTTAAAAACCGTTATATATACATATTTGATGCTTGAATATTTAATAGTTGAAAACATTAAATATCCACGCACAAAAAACCGTTATATATAGACAAATATGTAGTAGTATAAATAAGAACCGTGATTTTTATTAAAACTAAATAATAGTTTCACATAGACAACTGTTATGTATTTAGTACATAAATAATGGTTTATAAATAAAAACAGTGAACTTTTATAATACATGATGATTTTTATTTAATAACCGTGATGTATGGATATTAGATTCTTCAAGTGAGGGTTTCTGAGCTAGTTTTAAAATAAGGACCGAAACAAAATATTTTTTAAAATAAAAATAATTATACCAATTATTTATATCATGATATCATCAACTAATGTAAGATAGGAAATTTATATTAACTTATTTTGATAAAAAAAAATACTTATATTACGTTGTGGCATTGAGAAATTGTAACTAAGACAATTTATTATTGTCTATTGTGTGTATATGTGTAAACTATAAAGGATCTTAGGGTTTATGATGTCTGAAAAGTTGGGTTTAAACTTTAAAGTGATAAATCTTTTTTTTTTTTAAGGCGCAGAGTATCTACTGCTGATAATAATGACTAATCCCCTTGTATTGTAGATTTTCTGAAAGAACTTTAATGTTGGCTATGAGACCCTCTTCATACACATTGTTAAGGATCAAACCCCTGACTAGATGCTTAAGGAACCCATCTAGTTAAAGTGATAAATTGATAAGTCATTAAGAGGAAAAAAGATTATCAATTGGTATAAGTAAATTTGTGCAATGAAAATCACTCCAAAAAAAAAAACTATGCATTGAAAAAGGCTTAGGGCCTGTTTGGGTTAGCGTTGGAAAAACACGTTCACACAAGTTGAGGCAAAACTCCTATCACATATTTACCGCATACATCGTAAATCACGTTAGAAAAATAGTTTTTACCATCAATCCAAACAAACACCTAATAAACAAATGGATAAAAACGCACGGACAAAAATAAATCATCAGGTAGCAAATCCTAAACTAAAAATCACACCAAATTGTAAAGTTAGGAGGGACTCTCGGGTGCTGATGGAAATTTCACCATGCTTTTTTTCAGAAAAAAAAAAAACCTTTTGTTTCCTTTTTCTCCCTTCAAAGAAGCATGCTAAGGCGAACCCTTTTTTCACAGCTTTAACCACCACACAGACTAATCTTTTTTTTTTTTTGCCAGTACCACAAAGACTAACCAATCGACAATTTCCCACTAAGTCGATACAATATTTTGGGGGGGGGGGGGGGGGGTTTCGCTCTATAGGCGGTGGTTCTTCTGCTGCTCACGTTCATGCTGATTTCCTAGATTAATCCTCATCTCTGCTACCTTAGGTGGTTTCTTGGTCGTGCTTGCTGCAATTACGTTCTCTTCTGGCTTTTTACTATGGCGTTCTCTGTTCATGGTGACTTCCTGCTTGTGCTGCCTCCCGGTTACAATACTGTCGCGCCCACTATTTATTTGCCAAAGTTTTATCTGCTCAGAGTATTCATGATCTCTGCTACCTTAGGTGGTTTCTTGGTCGTGCTCGCTGCAATTACGTTCTCTTCTGGCTTTTTACTATGGCGTTCTCTGGTTCATGGTGACTTCCTGCTTGTGCTGCCTCCCGGTTACAATACTGTCGCGCCCACTATTTATTTGCCAAAGTTTTATCTGCTCAGAGTATTCATGTGAGTAAGCTTCAATCTTTGATATCTCTTCATTGGGAGCTTCTAGGACAGGTCTATATCACTCAACAACATGGTCCGTACTATGTCCTTCATTTTTCTCATGCTGATGATCGTAGCTTTGTACTGGATCATGGTTTATGGCTTCTCCAATGCTTTTCCTTCGCGGTTTATCCTTGGGATCCAGATATCTCAGTTTGTGATCTTTCTTTTTCATCTTTACGGCATGGATCCAAATCTTTGGTCTCCTAATGGAATTTTATAATTCGGACGTGGCTCATTTTCTTGCTTCTCGGTTTGGCACCCTACTCCAAATTGATTTTTCATTACAAATGGTTTTTGGTAGGTTTAGAATTAAAGTTGCGTGCCCTCTCAAGTCTCGGAGTCTGGATCTTTCCAACGTCTTCAATCCCTGTGGTAAGCCTCTTCGTCTCTCTTTTCTTCTGGAGCATGCTGCTTCAATATGCTTTGGCTGTGGTGAGATCGGCTTGACTGAGATGCACTGTTCTACGTCGGTCTGTTCTGGGATGCCACGTTTGTCATGCCCTTATCTAATTTTCACATTTTTCAGAGTATTCGCGGAAGTTGATATGTGATTCGGTGGGCAACACAGGAATAACATGAATATACTGATAATAAGTGCATGATTACATAAATTCCCCATAGGGGTTTGTACATGATACTTACGATTAAGGTAGCCGCACAAGACTACTAGGGTGTCTAAACTCATTTCAGTGAAATGGAGACTTCCTCATATATTCGTTCTACTACTGTAATCCCCTCGTACGGTACTCTGCATTGTTGTTTGCATATCTTCTGTCGTCTCCTGTCTGAATTGTTTGTAGGGGAGGGTGAGGTTCGAGAGAATCTCAGTAGGAAACAAATACCATAATGCATGCATGATAGATGCTGTGTATAACATGTTAGCTTTATCTAAATGCATGCTCCATAATGACATTTCTGCATGCTCAATGTTTCATGTAACAAAACTATAGCCACAGCAAAAACTGAAACAGAGCTTCATTTATTCAAGTATGCTCTACACAATCAAGTAAAACAATCACATACATCACTACACAAGCAAAGATATCAAATACATGCAAATAAGGTAAGTCCCCTACCTTAACCCTTTTCCGCCTCGAAACGCGTGCCTCGATCTATGTGCAAACAGCTCGGGGCTCCATATTCAATCCTACAATGTCAAATGTACTATTTAGACACTTCTATAGTGTTTCTGGGGGTTATATGAGTCTATCTTGAAAAATTACTAAAATACCCCTGGGACCCGGCCCCATCATACCCGGTCCGGCTGTACTTTTCTCGAAATTCTAACCTGGGCTATCCTAATATATTTTCGCCCAAGGAATTCATTTCCGGGCTCGGAATTACCAAATTCAATATCAAATTATGAAATTGCCCTTGGCAGCCCTATTTTTAGGGTTTTAGGGGCGCTTTCGTAATTATGCTTTTTCGGCCTTTTCCGAAAAAGTGTCTGACTGTAACCTCACCTAATTTTCGCTCCTGAACTCAATGGAACCATCAAATCATTGAAAATCCAACTCTAAGACCCATTTACAGTTATGGCCGAAATATATGGGTTTTAAGGGAAAAATCGGGGTTTTTCGGTTTCGGCTGCGTAAACGCGTTTCTTTCTACTCCTAACCACTTTATTGACTATTCCATTAGGTTAAAAGTACCATTTAGTATCAATTTGGGCAGCATAACAGCCCCCACAACCCATTTTCCATTTTTACACACAAAGACAATCCGGCGAAATTTCACCGATTAAATTGTCTATAACAGCCATAATAGTCAATATGCAAGAGTTTGGAAGTTACCTCAAGCTCCCACTTGATTTTCCTTGACTTGGCTGAACCCTAGCTCACTTCAACAAGCAAATTTGAGCTTCCAACCCTTGATTCACATAGAAGAATAGCTTAGGAGTGGAGTTATACGCATTAGGAACCGATTTACCGAAGAAATCACTTACCTTTGCAAGTTTTTTCCTCCCCTTCTCTCTCTACAAATCTGAGTTATCTCTCTCTTAGGGTCTATTATGACGTCAGAAATGGGGCCAAAGAAGGAGATTATCACTTTATATCATATCCACTTTTAATTAATTATTTTTCCCAATTTCGGATTTTTACAAAGTTTTGGCAGATTTCTGCCAAAACTTCGAAAAATCATAACTAATTCTAGAAAAATTGAATTAGAGTGATTTCAAAGTCTATAGAACCCTTATTGAGTCTAGTTTTAAGGAAAAATATATAATTTTACTGGATGGAATCACAAAATTCCCAGAATTTCATTCTTTGCATATTGTTCCAGAAATTTCACAGTTTTTTTGTGTTGACTTCAAAAATTCATATCTTTTTGTATAAAGATCTAATTGAGTCATATGACCTATAAAGTTAAATCTTAGGATGTCTACTTTCATCCTGTAAAATTTCATAATTTTTTCTCATCATTTGATCATTCAAAATCATATGACAAACTCACTATTTCATAGGGGATTTCACCGAAAACATAATTATATTCTAAAAAGTTCACCATTTTACTTTCTTAATACCCCAAAGATATAAGAATCATTAGGGGATAAATTTGGGCTCCTGTTAAATATGGGCTTAGTAGTCCACTTAATTTAGGCTTATTCTCAGGCCTCCAATCCCAAATTTCGGGGTATTACAACGTCAATAAGGTGTGGGGCCACGTTCCTCTCATAGTAACCGCCATACACCTTATAAAGTCTTCAGGATGGACTTTTGGATTTCATTTTGCCTTCTAATCCAATAAATTTGGACCAACTCAATTCTAATAGGTTCTTTAGCCTCCTCATCTCCACCCTGTTGCTCTGTTTCGAATCAAGCCTCGACGCCTTCTTTTAGTGGCTCTTCTCTAAAATGGAAAAGGTCCGACTTAATCTCTTATTCGGTTAAACGAACGAGACTAGTTACCACATCTTTTAAGGCATTAATGGTGTGTCATTTGGATCGATTTGATGGCTGTTCATCTTATAATGACAATCTCTAGCTTCCCTTGAGTATGTGCCGTCTGGTGCGATCTACCACCTTGCTTCCGATGCTATTTCCTCACGCCATTCCTTGCCATAAATCTTTTCCTATAGTGGTTCGCGTTGCTCGTTTCTTTTCTCTATCCACTGGCCGGCATCGAGTCCTTTTAAATTATTCCATGTGCTCCTCTATTCATACTCTATCTTCTTTGGTGGCTCGGTTTAGGCGACGCTCGGAGCTTTTCTGTTCTAGTAAATCCATCAGCTCTCAGGTCATGGATCATAGGCATTTCTCTTTCTTTTCTGAGGATTTCTTCTACTCCTTCCTTCACCGATGGAGGATTGCTGGTCGGATGATACTCGGAATCACTGCTGGTGATTTCTTTTTCCTCCTCAATCCATCTATCAGAGAACACGTTCCCCATCTGGCTGTGGAACGAGCTGTACTTCATGTAGGGTCGGTTACTTGGTTTGACTTACCATATGAATGGTTCCAGTGGCTATATAGCTTAATGCGTGTTCATGGCTTCCGGGAGCCACGGTGGGAATTACTCATGCGTGATGGTTACTTTGTACTGTTTCTGCCAATATCATTCATTAAGCATTTCAGGGAGCTTGTACCTCACTTGTGCATCTCTTATCCCAATGAGCTTGAAAGTCTCTACTAATTCATAATCGTTCAAACTCTACTTATATGAGAATTAAAGCTAAGACTAGGGAAGAAGCTTTGGAATTTGCTCATGAACTCTCCATTTTTGGAGTCTCAGGTTCTCTCGATCCTCGATGTCCTAACTTGGTGGAGCTCGCTTATGCTGTTCGTGGTGGTCGCTGGCATAGCTATGGTTCTCCTTTTCCAAACGGGCATGGCCCTCGATATATGTCACATGCTTCCTTTGATCTGGGTTTGTGCAAAACTTCTGCCAAAAAGTTTTGCCTCGAATCTTCATAAGCTTAGGCTTCCTACCCTCCCATGGAATAGGTAGTGCCATGCGAGGGTTGCACAAATGCAGGCTGCTCTGTTTTGCTTCTCTCTTGGCAGTATGGCTTTGGTATGGTTTTCTCGGATCATGCATAGTTTTGGATTTCATCAAGTTTCTCTTTTACCTCCGGCGTTTGATGAACCCTTTGCTTTTTGTGATCGATTGAGTTCTTCATCTTTCACCCTTCTCTTCCTACGGCAAGCATCGAACCTCGTTGGTTCAACTGGATGGCCAATGTCTTCTGGGAGATGTGCTGCAACACCCGCTTGCTGGTCCTTCTGTGTTTTGCTTGCTTCGATTGTGGACTTCGAACTGCTTGACTTCCGTCTTCGATGCATGGTTCATGCCTACTGTGCTTGTCTTTATTACTGTTTGCTTTCTTTTCTATTTCCGTGCTTTTCTTTCTGTTGTTTCTGTATGTGTTTCTTTTTCTGCTGTGTTGTTTGTGTTTTTACCTTTCTCTTGGGCTATTCCATGCTGCTGAGGCTCTTTTGTAAGCTAATCCGAGTGTGTGATTGGTAACATCTCGAACTATGGTTTGCGTAACCCGAGACAAAACTTCTCTCATACTCTTACTTCGTAATCTATTGCACATCCTAAGTCATGTTGGAATCGCTTTTTCTTGTTTGTTAATGTACTTGTCATTTTATCTAAAAAAAAATCAATCGACAATTTTCTTCCTTTGAGCTCTGTCAGGACTATCCATCCTCTAATTTCTAATGCTTTAAAGTAACATTAAGCAGACTTGAAGCTGATTCATACCCGTCATGTCCTTTTTATGAGGTAGAACTTCTCAAATCACACAAATTAAAATATTGGTTAAAATTGCTTAAAACAATAAGCGCGTAACAAACACATTTTTTCCAATTATTCCCTCATTTATAAACAAGATGACTCAAAGGAAGAATGAATGAGAAAAGATATGGGAGATCATAAGTTGAAAAAATAGATGAAAGAAACATATAATAAATTAGTGGTAAAAATGAAAAAAGTACATTAGATTTTTAGATAAATAAAAATTGTTACTTATATCTAGGACAAGCCTATCATATGAAACAATGTTACTTATATATGGATTGGACCAAAAGGAGTAATTTACAAACTTGGACAAGTAGCCTTTAATCCTAGACCTAAGGTTGTGCTCGAGTGAATGTCAGATTTTGTTTTTTGCATATGGATTAGGGGCAACATTTAAATTTTAGAGATAGAATTTAACTTGTTTACCACAATCCAATCCTATCCCTCTATAATAACACCTCAAAGATGATGATACTTTCCTATAAAATAGAAAATAGAAGCCCTAACTTTGGTGGATCAACGTAACCACACAAATATACATATACAGGGCAACTTTTTTTATTGTAACCTAAGTTTGGTATTCTCATGAAATAATTCTACAGTATATAGATTCATGCACTGCAATCCTTTAAGAGTCTTCCTTACTTGCAACCTCCAAACCATTACCTGCAAGTACAATGTAAACCTCAAGTTCAAATTAAGGCTTCCCAAAATCTCAACAACAAAGACATACAATGAGATTATATTGATTAGCAAAGTTTTAGTTAAGTCGTCAACCAAATTGAATTGCAGTAAAATTTAAACTATAATAATAGCAATAATTACCATCTGGATCGAAAAAGAAGACTTGCTTTATCTTCCCATTAGGTAGGGATTTCTGAAAAGTTTCAATGCCCTTGTCCTGCACAAACAGATTCATGTAAACCCCCATATCTTTCGTTTTTGGTATTTATAACAGAGAAAATCAAAATGAAATTGAACCGGATCTTCTTGATGTTAATAGGCATTCATATGCATAATATGGTTGACATGGGATCAGAGAAGAGTCTATTTTGGTTTGTGTTTTACTATAACTACATAGGGCAAGTTTGAGGAGACATTTGCAATGTTCTTTGCAAACTTGATTTCAAACATGCCCTTGGTCTCCTTCTCCTAACTCCTTCCTTTTTTCTCACCGTAGACTGAAAAGCTTCTGACCAAAACCTAGAATTTTAGGGGTTTTTGTTGTGAGGTTCTCTCAATTGGATTATGATAATGGAAACATTCTTAAGAACGTGTTAGGGAAGAACATGTCTATTGAAGAATCTCATGCACATAGTTAAGAAACTACATCATTTTTCATTAAATTAAGAAAAGTAATGGATAATGGATGTTGTTAATGTTTGATCACTAATCGTGGCAGTGGTTAGTTGGAATGGTCTTTTTGGCAAATGATCCAAAAAAATTGAAAGAAGTTAGTAACTAATTAACCTGTAATGAATTTACTCGTTAATTTGCAATCTAGATCTAAAATGACCAAATGATTAGTTCACCCTCACAATCCTATTTGTTATTCACTCACTCATTTGTACACTGCAAAAGAAACATCCAGAAACAGACCCAGAATAGTTCATAAAACAACTTAAACCAACCAAGGAACAAACACACTATAATCAAACCATGGAATTAAGCATGATATGCAAGAATAAATACCTTGAGAGTATGAAGAAATGAATCAAAATTGGAGACACAGAAGCAAATATGGTGAACGTTAATTTGAAAGAAGTTAGTAACTAATTAACCTGTAATGAATTTACTCGTTAATTTGCAATCTAGATCTAAAATGACCAAATGATTAGTTCACCCTCACAATCCTATTTGTTATTCACTCACTCATTTGTACACTGCAAAAGAAACATCCAGAAACAGACCCAGAATAGTTCATAAAACAACTTAAACCAACCAAGGAACAAACACACTATAATCAAACCATGGAATTAAGCATGATATGCAAGAATAAATACCTTGAGAGTATGAAGAAATGAATCAAAATTGGAGACAGAGAAGCAAATATGGTGACCTCTGGGAAGATGCTTCGGGTCAGCGATGGGTGAGACGGCACTCCAGGGACCTTCAGGGAGATTGGTGGAAGGGTTTCTCTCAATGAGGTGGAGAAATAGAGAAGACGAAGGATGACGCAGCCAAATCACCTTGAAATCTCCGAAATGAGGGCTTTCTACCTCTTCGAACCCGAATAGCTGTAGAGATACAAAAGAATAATAAAACATCGCACCAATTCGTGCTAAGATTATAAGTCTTCAAAGCCTAAAAATGCACAAATAGGGATTATGAAAACTGTTGATCGATGTTCGAAAGCTACGGGAAGCTAAAAAGAGGGATAAATTGGGACTGAGAAAATCGGAGAAACCTCCTGATAGAACTTGGCGAGGCGGTGGACGTCGGAGGTCTCTCTGGACATATGGTTGAGGCTCACTCCTTCTGCTGCCATCTCTTCCGTTCGTTCTCACTCTGGCTTCAGTACTTCTGGAGAATGAAGGTGACGCTTGTAAGTTGGAGTCTACTGGGGATTGGCATTTCTCCCATGCCCTTCCATCCTTTTCCTTCATTTTTACTTTTCGAGATAAATTAAAGTTTTCGAGATAAATTAAAGTGTGTGTGTTTAGTATAGTTTAATTTTAGATAATAATTTCTTATTATCTAAGTCGAGATAAAACTCTTCTTACATACTTACCTCGTATACCGTAAATCATAATTTATAAGCAGTTATAAATAAAAAATATGTTATCTCAAACGAGCACTAAGATGTAAACGATCCAGTTTCCATATTTTATATAAAAAAATTATTTTGTATATTGCATTAAAAAAAATTATTTTTGTATCTATTAAGTA
The DNA here is from genome assembly GCA_963210345.1 of Inga oerstediana. NCBI lineage: Eukaryota > Viridiplantae > Streptophyta > Magnoliopsida > Fabales > Fabaceae > Inga > Inga oerstediana. The sequence continues at coordinate 21,008,886 of OY723410.1, forward strand.
AAATTATAATAATATCTTTGTAAGATATTAAATCTAAATCATTGATATCTTATTGTGTGTTTGGGATAACTTATTTTTTTTTTGCTTATAAGTTCTTTTTAATTGTGATTCACGGTATACGAGATAAATATGTGAGAAGAGTTTTATCTCGATTTACATAATAAGTTCTTATTTTTAAAAAATAAGTTAAACCAAACAAGCTTTTAATCTAATAAAGAAAAGGAAAAATGATGGGAAAAGGTAAAGGAGTGAAGCCAATCTTGAGTTAGAGGGTTAAAAGGAAAATTAAAATGACCTCGTTACCATGTGCACGTGACACCTTCTCAAGAAAATAGAAAAAATCCAAACTTTATGGAATTTTTTTTTATATCTAATTCCTCTTCTTTTTTTTTAAAAAAAATACTAAGAATTTAAAAAGTGGTTATTTTATCAACAAACTGTTAGTTGATATGGTAAGCGACGTTATTTCATAATACAAGTTTAAATTCTATGAAGCATACTTATTTTTTGCGCTTTAGTGTGTGTTTGGATAGATGTTTAAAATCGATTATTTGACTAAAACCAAGGTTTTGTAAAATAGTCACTGAACACATTTCATTTGTTCACAATCCCATTTTTTATTTCAAACCATGGTTTCAGCCCAAAACCATGATTTTGTCCATAAGCTATTGCTATCCGATTTTCCCCACAAATTGTGACCGTTGAGGGTAATTATTATGTCCTGTCAGCCTCATATGCTCTTTTTCTCTTTCCCTTTCCCGTGTCTTCCCTTTTTCTTCTTCATTCCCGTCTTCCCAGTCTCCCGTCTTCCCTTTCCTTTTCCCTTTCCCTTTCTTATTGCGAATACCCTTCTCGTTCCCATTCTCTTACAGATCCCCTGTTCCCCTTCTCATTCCCATTTTCTTCCATATCCGAAAAATTTGCTTGATTTCAGCCGATTGATGAGCGTGGGTTTGAGCTTTCTGTTGTTCTTTTTCTCGAGTTGATTTCAGCCGATTCATTAGCGAAGTGGTCGGTGGTAGAGGTTAATCGGCGATAGGAAGCAGTGAACGGCCCGGAGAAGGCAGTAGCGATTGTGAGGTTCAGTTACATACGCATTGCCGGTGATGTCGTACAGGTATGCATTTGTGGTGTGTGGTGGTAGCTCTATTTTTTGCATATGTGTTTCATTGCAACTTTGTTTGTCTGCGTTTGGTGCTCTGTTTCTGGTGCTATCGTCGGTGAAAATTCTGGTGTTGTTGGCTGAATTTAAAAGAGTCTCTGGCTTGAATATTTGACCTTGTTTTGTGGCCGATGCAATTCTAAAATTGATTGGTACACTGATAACAAATTTGGGAAAAACGGAGTCTTGTCGAGTCTTTCTCAGCAGACAATTTTGGCTAGCAAGTTTCTAGTCCATCATCATAATGATCAGAGGCAAAAATTAATGAAGTATTTGGTTCATTGTTATTTCAGTTCTTATATTTTTAAATGCTAAGTGTTGCATATTGTGCATGTGTACGACTATAAAGTGTTATTTTGCTAGAACCCAGAATCTTAATATAGATTCCATTAAGAGCCTATTTGTTCAAGCTTAAGAGGAGGAGTAATTCAAGTGACAGTTTTTTCTTGCTAAATTCCATTGAGATTCCATAGAATGTGGGTATGAAATTGTTTTTTCCCTTATTCCTTGGGCTTTAGGTTTACCACAGTACATTCAATCCATGACAATTTGAGGATCATGGGACATGGGTTAAGGTGCCTTTTGGAGGCACTGCTCCTAGTATTTCTTTAGGAGTCGTACGCAAAATGCTTCATTTAATAATATCTAGAAATGAGGGTGAGGGAATTAAGCAAGCAGAGATCAACTTTTTGTTTAGAAAGGAACAATCAATGTTATTATAAAGAAGGTTCAATCAATGAATGCAAATAATGATTAGAAAGCCTTTTAAACATTTGATAGGTTCCTTTCTGTTCTTAATGTTTAAGAATGTAGATATTTGTATTTTTTTGCTATCATAAAGTTGTCAATTTTTTTTAAAAGGACTTAATTGTGTCTGACTAGATAATAAGTAAGTTGGTACTAGGTGGGTGATCCAAAGTTATGGATTTTCTTTCTTGGAATTTTTTACATTGCATTATTTAACAGACTTAGTCACTTTGAATGCTTTGCTCTTACATTATAATGTATGGTTCCTTAAAATGACCTTAGTTTGGTTTGGGATGTAAATAAACCAAATTCTTAAACTTGAACCATGTTTTTATTTATACTTTTATAGCCCTAGCACACTGGGGAGTTGCAAACATACATTTCTTTGAATTTCTTTTTCCTAGATTGAAGGAGTTACTCTTGTACATCCTCCATCTATAAACTATCTCAATTTCATTTGTTTGAAGTAACTTAATCCTGGGAACATGCAACTTAGCAGCATAATGAGTAAGGTTAAAGCATTATGGGATGTAAAAAGCACGAAATTTTTTATTGACTTGTGCATAGAACAAGTTGAGAAAGGAACAAGAAAATGCACTAGCTTCCAGAAGAATGGGTGGAAAGAGATATCGGAAGGCTTCACTGCAAGGACAAGGAGATTATACAAGAAGGGGCAGTTCAAAAACAAATACGATGCCCTTTGAAAGAAGTGGCAACTGTGGGATCGGTTGTTAAATGAGAATGGAGTTAGATGGGACAATGAGAAGAAGACTATTGTTGCTGACGATGATTGGTGAGAGAAGAAACTAGCGGTTAGTAATTTACTTATACGAATGAACATATTTATTTCCCTGATATCGTGCTTTTATGAACTTGTGTAATAAATTTGGTGATTCACATACAGGAGTTCCCAGTTACGACAAATTCAGAAATAATGGCCTACAATTCCAAGAAGAATTAACCCAGTTGTTTTCTAGTGTGGCGGCCACAGGAACAAATCATTGGGCACCTTCATCCATGTCTCTCCCACACCCTATCAAGACCACCCCTGATGTTGATATGCAAGAAGGGTTAGGAGACAATGTGAGGTGTTAGGGTCAGCGACTAGGTTAAGTGGGGATTTCAATTCAGTCAATTTCAATAACACCAGTGGAGGTAGTGGAGGGAACAATAACAAAAGAAAGGGAACTAGTGGAGATCATACGGGGAACGATGATAAAGGAAAGGGAACAAGTGGTGAAAAGAAAACAAGTAGTGGTGGTAGAATACAAGCTTACTGGGGGTGAGGAAGAGGGGCGCCCTGATGAAAAAGAAAGCGCCTGCATCGAAAATATCCGACGCCCTATGTAGGATAGCTGATGCCACTGACATTGATGTGGAAGCTGCAGAAAGGATGCAACAGAGGCATGTGCAGAAAGGATAGCTGCAGAAGCACGGGCGTATGAGTTTTCAATATCGGGAGTCATGAGTCACCTTAATCAAGTCACTAAAATAACCAATGATAATGACTTCTATATGCAATGTGCACACCTTCTTATGAGGGATCCATCTGTAAGGGAAATGTACGTGGCAATGAAGGAAATGAAGGACAAACTTATCATATTTCTTAGGCATGAATGCTATGGACACTTCTGAAATGTATTTCGAACGTTGTTGCTATGTAGTTAATGATGGTTATATTTACCTTTCTATTAAGCAAGTCACTTGATACGTAATGTTATGTTATTTCTTTATCAATGACATATGTGTGCATCTTATTAATGTATACTTGTGGTTGTTTCCGTTTTATAAAAGTTAATGTATGTGTCTACAGGAAAAGGCAGATATGGACAATTCTTTGAAATTTAGTACAATTCATAGGGCGTTGCATGCTGTCTTACAGGCATGTTGTAATCTTGCAATGTCCAACATCAAACCGCTGGATCCTACATTTCATAGCATTCACTCTAAGGTAAGCCAAAGCAATAGATACTAGCCTTTTTTTAAAAGTGCTATTGGTGCAATTGATGGCACACACATTCCATGTAAGGTCAAAGCAAGGGAGAAAATAAAATATATTGGAAGAAAAGGATTAATGTGACGGCGGTTTGTGATTGGGACATGTGTTTTACCTTTGTACTGGCTGGATGGGAAGGTACGGCACATGATTCTCGCATATTTTATCATGCCCTGACAACTCCGTCAATGAATTTTCCACATCCGCCTACAGGTATTTTTATACTTTGTACAATTTAATTATTTTTAACCACATAGACATGTATTGGCATTAAGCTTATTCTTTCATGCAGATAAATATAACTTGGGGGATGCCGGCTACCCTACCCCAACTGGATATCTGGGGCTATACAGATGCGAGCGTTACCATCTCCCTGACTTTCAAAGGTCATCTAGGCTTGAAAATGACAATAAGACCTTCAATTACTTGCATTCAAGTCTTAGGTGCACAATAGAAAGAACACTTGGTGTTTAGAAGAACAAGTTTGAAATCTTACAGAAAATGTGTAACTATAACTTTCACATACAGGTAAGAATTGTTTATGCGACGATGGTTATACACAGTTTCATCAGAAGAACATCTATTTCTGATCCTGACTTCCGGTACCATGAATGAGAAGATGCTTTGGTTGATGTCGATGCCCATGATGTTATAGATTCTTCAACAATACCTTCATCTGTTGCATCATCATCTGACATGACTTCTCTTCGTGATTCGATAAGAAATCAAATCATTTATTATACACAAGAGTAGTAGTTATGTATTATTTTCATATTTTTACGTACTCTTTTATTGACAATATGTTAAATATGATTGTATCCATATCTTGACTTACTCTATTATTGACAATTAGGCTGAAATTGTACTTTTGTGTTTTGTAATAGATTAATTTAACTCCTTACTATGTAGAAAAGATTGCTTTTTTTAACAATTTTTTAATATACTTATATATATATATATATATATATATTTTGAGAGACTGGGCAGGAGTGATAAACAAAAAACAAAACAAAATTTAAATACACGGACACACTTGCAAAAATAAAAAATATCTACAAGAATTTAATGAAGAATATTACAGTGAGTTTGACAAAAGATAACTCGAGTTATGAAAGGACATGAAAATTAGAATAGTGTATGCCTTCAGTATGTATGTTTGATCTAATTTTGTAATTTACTACATAATTGACTAATGTTATAATTTTAAAAATTTTTGCATTTTTTTATTTCATAATTGACAAATGTTAAAATTTTAAATTTTTTTTACAAATTAATTTCATTTTTTGTATTTATAATGCAATTTAATGTTAAATAATACTTAAAATATAATCTTATCCTTTATATGTAATTATCACAAAAGTTAATGTCCTTTTTAGTCATTTGACCATGAAAAAAGTTATTCTGATTAAAACATCCAGACACTTTCATTTTATCAAAATCACTTTTTTCCCATAATCTATTCTTCAAAAGCTATTTATCACTTTTTCTCTCAAAACTATTCTTTAAAAGCTAATCCGAACACACCCTTAAGCCTCAAGAGGAAACACTCAATCAAATAAAACAAAAAGGTTACGTTGTTGTGAAAATAAGAAATAGACAAGATATTTGGATGAGATAGATGGAGAAGATAAAAGATAATTAAGAGAAAAATATATAAGGAGCAATTTTTATTCACTTCTTGAGTACACGTCTTTTATTTATAGGCCATGTGTTCCTAAATATTATTCCTCCAGCCCTTATATAAGATCTAGTTAAGAGTGTAAATTATATTTTATATCAAAGACTAGAGGTAGTATTTCAAAGGGGGAACTTAATCTTTTGATCATTCAACTTTTAACTCACTTTTGATTCAATTCCTCAACTATAACATTCAATGCTTAAACTTTTGGTCCGTATATGATTCAACCCTTTATCTTTTTTATTTTATTTTTTAATCCTTGTCATCTATAACTCGTTATGAGTTATCCTTTACGACAAGAGTGAGTAATAAAATTTTTGCCCACTCAGCTCCACATAATTAAAGAAGGATGAAAGAAGTAGGATGAAGTGGACAATAAAATTTTATCACCCATTCTTGTCAATAAGATGACTCACAATGAGGTGTAGATGACAAAAATACAAATATAAAAAATGAAAATGATAAGGGATTAAATTATAAGGGAGTCAATAGTTCAACAAGTCATAACTGAGAGACATAATTTTATTAAGTGAATTAAAAGTTTAAGTATCAAAAGATTAAGGGCATATTTGTTTTTTTCTGTGTTTTTTCCCCAAAACAGTTTTATAAAATGGTTTTAAAAGCAAGTTTTGAAAACCAAAATAAGAAAATCTATTTGGATAGTTGTTCTAAAAAGTTATATTTGAAAACCAAAAATATAAAATTTGTTTGAAATAATTGTTTTTATAGCATCAACTTGGATCAAAATTACATCATCGATGGTAATGTAGCAGCTACAGTCATCTTCGCCTGTAGTGACGTGGCAAAGACCAATGGCTATCAGCATCATTGATGTGGAGTCAGTCAATGATTGATGCCGGTGGGGATGTGGTGATGGCCATTGCTAGCAGGGACATAGCGTTGGCCATCGTCGTCGATGATGTGATGGCAGTCAGTGGCGGGGGCGTGGTATAAATGACGGATAGGTGGTGCCTCAAGCCTTCAAGCAAAGAAGAAAGACTAATTTTTTTATTTTCTAAAACTAAAAATGAAAAAAAAAATTAGAAAACATCTAAAAACTGTTTTGATGTTTTAGTTTTTGAAAACTACTTACTGTCTTTTGTTTTTATAAACACCTGATTAAAACTATATTTCTAAACAAGTTCTATTATTATTTTTATTTTTAAATCAAAAAACTGTTTTTTACACTAGAAATAACAGGCACTAATTTTCCCTTTCAAAAGATTTAAAAGTCAAAAGAAATGAGGACATCTACATGTGTAGCATACATAACATTTGGGTGTTATATGCATTGACTAGGGTTGCTTAAAGACCAGACCAAGTCGGGTTTACCCTCACCCCGAGGTCTGGTCCGAAATCATACTGGACTCAAAATTATGGTCTGTGGTCTGGTCTAATTCGAGAGAAAACCCGATGCTAGACCAAACCATGTTTGGTCTCTCGGGCTGGAGATTGATCTACCAAACCAATTTTTTTTGGCACAAAAATAAAATGGAAAATCATGTCCAAATCCAACGAGACCACAAAAGCAATTAGATCTCAATAAACCATTTATATCTTATCAATAAAAAAGATTTAGAAGAAAGAATCAAATCAATACCTCACAGCAACATATCTAAATCTAAATAGAAAACACAATTCTTAGAAGAATATATTGGTAAAAATGGAAACAAAAGAAGAACGGAAAAAAAAGCCAAAAGAAAGCTTGTGGTGTAGCCGCCTTGGTGGATTTGAGCAATAAACTTTTTCCTTGCAACGAAGGATGAGGGAAACGGAGGATCAGCGCTGCTCATGATGTTGATGATATGAAGATGCTGATAGTAAAAACTAAACGAGAAGATAGTCATATAGATCTGGCCTAGTGGACTTCGACGGTGAGAACAAAAGAGATGGCAATGGCAGCGGAGCTTGACAAAGGAAGAGGCCGATGATGATTTAGGTGAATGGAAGAAGCCGAGGCGGAGAGAGAAGGTGGCTAAGAATTATGGAGAGAGAAGGTTAGAGATGAAAAGGGAAAAGGTACCTCCTACTTAACCTAATCTAATATATTATATAAACATATAAAAAATAAGAAAGAAAGACATTAGGCTGGACCAAATTGGACTAGTTGGTGTCATACCCTTATCTTATTTTCATATTTCAGAGTGCTTGCACACAGTTCAATGAGTTGGACAGGAATAATATAAATATACTGATATATTGATACAAGGTACTTGAATACAACACAGGTTTTCCTCGCAGGGTTTGATGATATCCACAAATGTATACAAAATTCCCAAAATAAGACTACATATATAATCACTATCTTTACCTCAGGATTCACAACATCATTTCTCCATGTCTACCAACTTGCCATTGGATCCGCTGATTCCCGCTGGCACATTATCATTTTTGGAAAAAGAATGAGATTTCGAGGAATTCCAGTAGTAACATATAACCAAACATATAAAATACGAGAATCAAATATGCAATGTACCATATAATGTAAAATGAAAATTCATAACAATACATGTGTATGCACAAAGCTCAAGGCCAAATCACTGTTTGGATCCCCTACATATACCTTAACTGGGCCCCTAACCACAGCTAGGTAATGGACCCCAGGCGTACATCAGTTGGGTACCTAACCATAGCTAGGTATCATACCTCAGGCACCATGTTCATATCACAGAATACAGTAACATACAATATATCAACAATCACATAGTGTATAAGAGATTATATTTACTACCTTAACCCTTTTCGCCTCGAAACTCATGCCTCGTAATGCGTGCCAACAATTGGGCTCTCAACTTAGTCCTAAAATGTCAAATGTACAAGAATTAGGTTCAAACTCATTCATGTACTATTCTAGGCATTTCCATAGTATTTTTAGTAGTTATATGAGTCTATTGTGAAAATTTACCAAAATACCCCCAGGGACTGGCCCGGCCTTGACTTACTCGGTCCAATCGTACTTTTCCTGAAATTTTGACATGGGCTATTCTAACATATTTTCGTCTAAAGAATCCATTTTCGGATTCAGAATCACTAAATTCACTATCAAAAGACCATAATATTAATACCCTTGGCAGCCCCTAACTTAGGGTTTCAGGGGCATTTTAGTAATTATGTTTTTTAAAGCTTTTTTGGAAAAGTGTTCAACTGTAACCCCATCTAATTTTCCCTTGTAAACTCAATGAAATCATCAAATCATCAAAAATCCAACTCTAACCCCCTTAAACCAACACTAGCCGAAATTCCTAATTCTCCGGGAAAAATTGGGGTTTTCCAATTCTAACTTCGCAAATTTATTCCTTTTTATTCTTAACCACTTTATAAACTATTTAATTACGTTATAACCACCATTTAGACTCAATTTGGACAACATAACATTTAGGACACAACTTTTCCCAAATTTACAATCAGAGCAAATCCAGTAGAAATTCACCGATTAAATTACTCACAGCAACAAGAATAAACAAAGATTGTAGTTTAGGAAGTCACCTTAGCTTTCGTCTAGCTTTTCCCTTTCTTGGCCAAAAACCCTAACTCCAAACACTGCAATTTCTTGCTTCAAACACCTTAAATCACACGAAAGAGAAGCTTAGAGGAAAGATTACACAGGTTAGGAACCAATTCACTGAAGAAATCAACCTACCTCGTGAAATTTCTTCCTCCTTCTCTCTCTAAAATTCAAAGCACTCTCTCTCCTCTCTATGCTTTCTGCTGGATGAAAATGGGAAGAGGATGAAGGGAAATATATTTTATAATATCTTATTTTCCTTTTTAACTATTTAATTACAAAGTAATTTTACAACTTTGACTTTTCATGACATAATGTCTATCTCCATCAAATTGTGCCATAAGCTAAATTAGCATGTAACTAACATTTCCCTCTTCTTGTTACATGTAATGGCATCCCAAGGATCCTTCTTTTAGGACCAGATTGGCTTCACAACTTATTCAAATTACATGTACACCTTGTGTCACATTCTTTGTCAAATTTGCACATGTGCTCCAATTTTCCATAAATTCATATTTATTTGACCAAAATATTCCAAATTTATATTTCCCCTTTATTTTCCTTAATTAATTGAAATTAAATTCAATTAATTGAAAAATAATTAAGTTGGTGCTTGTTCGGAAAAATTACAAGTTTGCCATTACATTTTCTTCATATTCGGATTTCTGGCAGATTTTTGCTCAATCTTTGAAAAATTATAGCTAAATGTGTAGACATCATATTTGAGTGATTCTAAAGACTATAAAACCCTTATCGAATCTAGTTTCAAGGAAAAATATAGCATTTATCCAAATGGAAGTACACAATTCCCAGAAATTCAATCTTTAAACGCTGTTCTAGAAAATAGCTCGTTTTCCTGGACTAACTTTAAAAATTTATAACTTTTTGTATACAACTCCAGAAATTACCCATTACTATCAAATTAAATCCTAGGATATCTACTTTCATCGTGTAAAATTTTATAATTTTTGATAATCATTTGGTCATATAAAATTACATGACAAGCTCACTGCTTCACAGGAAATTTCACTAGAAGTATTGATCACCTTTCTATTTCCAATATTTAATTCCTATGACCAAAATTAACAATAATGTTGGGCCAAATATTATTTTCTCATATTCCTGTACTTTGGGGCTCAATATTGGGCTTTTCATAAAACCAAAGAATTAATTTCATAATTTATTCTAGCCTAATTTTCATGAAAATGGAAATTTATAAATTTCTAAGATTCCAAGTTTATGAATATTTACCATTTTATTCCCTTGAATATAATGAATTTTGATGATCGAAATTCGGGATGTTATAGTTGGGCTTAATGCTCAGCCTGAAACCTGGTCTGACCCGATGACCCAGTCCAATCTGGTCAATCCAGTTGTCTCATCGGGCTACTTTTCCTTTCTTCGGGTTGGATTGACCAAAGGACCTTTCTCAAAATATAAAGAAGGGATATTAGTTCTTTTTTATTTATTCTAAAATAAGTTTATTTATACACACACATTCATATATCTTCAATTTTCAAAACGGAGAAATTAGAACAATTTAGAACTTTTTTTTTACCTCGTTTTCTATCTTTAGTCATGACCATATATTGTTTTTCTTGGTGTAAGGAAAATCCACCACTCGTATCTAGCTCTTCTTTTGATCCTAACCTTTTTCAACATGGGTGAAATATTTGAGCAATGGATTAGTCTAGCGTGAGGAGAGAAAGTGCATAACCAATTTATTGTTGATCATGTATACTTTTTTATTCGTTTTATAAAATACTACCACTCTTATCCATGTTGTAAGTTATTTCTAAAATAAATGTGTGGTATTTTATTATAAGTTATTAAGTTAGGTATTAATTACACTTTTCTAAGATTGCCTATATTTAAAGTAGGGACAATCCCATATAAAGCTACTTAAAATAGAAAAATTCTAAATAAAGTTGGTAAATTCAACAAATCTCTAATTGGGTCATTAACTCAATTTAAGATTTTAAAATGTAGGTAAAATAACTTTAATACCCTCTCATCCCTCATCTTTAAATAGCTTTATTACTCTATAACTTATATTTTTCAATATACATATGTATACTGTTAAAAAAAATATGCACCCGTGTGTATATATATATCAATATTAATAGTTAATAAAACAAAACATGTACTTTAAATATATTAACAATTATCATAAGAATAAAAATGTCCAATACTTGTGAACAAGGAGTTCATTTTATTAACATGAACAAATTTTTTCAAAAAAAATTAGAATATACGTCACTATAAAATTCTTTTAATCAATATATTAAGTATAAATTTTACCGTATTTGTTTTATATATAAATTTTTTTAAAGTTCTATATTTTAATATGTAAAGTATTTTATGAAATTGTAAATACATTTATCTTTTTTATCTAAAATACTCATAGAAGTATATGAAATTTACACGCCTGTTATTGGAAACAAATAATTAATATTAATAATTTACATTTAAGAATGAAAAACTTAAAGAATTGAAATCTTAACTAAGTTATTTTTTAAAAACTCACATTTATGTGTTAGTGAAAATTATTCAGGGATAGTTTAGATTAATATTGATAAAAGTGATTTTTATTTTAATTGATTTTTGTAAAGTCAAGTTGATATGTGTTATGCTTTATTGTTTTTTCTCACATGATAAAAATAACTACATTATTTTTTTCAAAAAAAAAATCACCTTTATTTTTTTCATTTTGAGTCATTAATATCAATCATCAATCAATTAATTGATTTCTAAGGGCAAAAAAAAAAAAAAAAAACTAGCATGGCCTGAGTTACACTTTCACATTTTTTTTTGAATTAATTATTCTTGATAATTCTTTAGAACAAAGAAAAATTCCTTTGATTTAGCATATATTAATGTTGATATATAGAGCAATAAAGTCATAAAGCAATAAAACTCTTTTAAGAGAAGAGAAAAGAAAGGAGGGGGCATTCAAGTTATCTTACCTACATTTTAAAATTCCAAATTGGGTTAATAGCTCAATTAAAGATTTGTTCAATTTACCAACCTAATTTAAAAGTTTCCTATTTTAATTAGCTTTATATGGGATTTTTGCTTTAAAATTTGCAATTTTCCTTTTTTACTTCTCAAGATACAATTCATAGCTTTAAATAAGGGCTTATTTGGTATGATGGAACTACGGGATATGAAAATGGAATTGGTTCTCAATTCCATAAGAAGGTTTGTTTGATATGATGGAATTGGAAAATTTTCTAATTCCATATAAAAGCCAAAACAACTAATTCCATCAAAATGGCTTCCATCCAAAAAGCTCAGTTTTGCAATTCTTAGGATTTAGTTAATTTTACGCCACATTGGCTTTTAACCATTCAAACAAATCTTAATAATCCATCGATCAACATTTTGACATTCTGCCAATGTCACCTGCTTTGTATAGTGGAGCTTGGCTTAGGGGATTTACAAAATACCTAAGCATGTTGTCCCCATCTAAGGCAAAGGCCTAGGATTGTTGTTACGAGGCATGAATCATGCATAAGGGCTTTTTATGTATGATTGATCAAGTAGCTAAAAAGCTTATTCTAGTAATTAGTAACCATAGAACAACCCTTAAAACCCTAACCTCACCCCAATTATGGAGGCAACAACATCGTGTGAAATAGAATGTTAGACTGAAGTGATAGGCATGGTTTGTGTGTTTTGTTGAAACCTAGTTTTGGGAGCAAATTGACTCAAGATCCAAATGCCCAAACTTTGTAGAAAAATTATATTGATAGAGGAAAAAAAATCAAAAGTTAAGAAAATTAAATGAAATAGGTTATATCATTGTAAGACTCATCTAACAATGCAAAATTAAGCTAAGATGCACATAAGATATATTAATACAAATCCGAAAGATTCGTTTTGTTGTGAGTTAGCACATTTAATTCAATGCAAAACTTATATGATCATTTAAACAATCTACAATTAAAATAAAATGAACGATAGATTCTGAAATGAAATATTATCTAAATCTTACGAGTCACTCCATTTAATTCAGAATTCGAGCTTCGATTAATTTTCCGAGCCGGGCCATTTGTCTTGGAATATGGGCTGTGATTTTTTTTTTTTTTGATGGATTGTTTGAATGATATTTTTTATGGATTTAGAAACAAAGCTTGAACATAGATTGCCTAGTTAATATTTGATGGGCTGTTCACAGACATGGCTGGGTTCATGGCCTAACAAACTAGAACTATAAGAACAAAAAGGCAAGGATGCGTCCCTAGGAGAGCGAGAGACCGAACAGCGAGGTATCAAGCTGCGGCTGGAGAGTGAGAAGGAACGTCGTCTTCAGCTGCAAACTCTTCCGATCACCGTCTGGTCACAGCTAATGACGGCGGAGCGCAGGCTTGCATCACCACCGCAACCACCAGCCACTGTAGTGTAGCCCACCCCCAGTAAGTAAATCTTTATTGGCGTCTGATTGCTTTGATTTTATAGATAAAACATGAATTCAGATATTGCTGTTCCAGAAATTGGAAACAGAGAGATATATATTTATTCAAATTATCAACCATAAGGGCCATTATCAATGAGAATATGGAGTTTAGGTATGAAGGTCTTTGTGTAATTGTAAAAGATCCCTAACTTGCCTCGAGGCTTGTATTCTGTGTGGGATAGACACCATTAGATACTAGCACAGAATCATGGGGGGAATCGAAGGATGATTAGTTTAGATGATGGCATTGGTGATGGAGATAATAATGACATTAGTCTTGATGAATCGGAGGATAATTAGTTTTGGGTTCGCTTGCTTATGAAATTTTCTGTTTTTACCTCGTGTTTGTGTTTGGATTAGCATTTGCAAATATGAAGTTTCCACAAAACGAAGTTTGCAAACAGAAATTTGGGCAAAGTCTGATCCAAGTTGCTTCTGATTATATGTTTAAACGTGGTTGAGTGAAAAAGTAATCCATACATGAAGAAAATTTCCCAACCATCTTTTGACTCTCAAGCCTTGGAACATGCCCTATGGCAAAAAGTAATCCAAACGTCATTTATATAATATATTTCAATTTATTCTTCGAATTTGTCTTTGACTCATACTATTTAACATGATTTATGATTCACACTTAAAGAATAAGCCTCCTCATTCATGTTTTGAATTGTGATTTGACACCTATGATAAGTGCCAATGAGGATGAAAGTTCGAGACAACCATTATGTCAAGTGATAGCATTTGGTTTAAGAACATGGGATATCAAATCTATCTTATGGAGATGACAATAGGTATCAATTAGGACCAGTGGTTGGTGTTGAAGGGAGGCTGTATTTTAATCCTTATCTTGGAATAATGCTTTCTCTATTTGAAATTTCTGGTGTTGAAGATCCTCGAGTCAGCAAAATTTCCGTTTTCATACTCTTGATTATTGCCAAGTTGTAATAAGTGGAATTCGTTTGAATTTTTTTTTGAATAAATATTTAAAATGGCTGCAAATTCATTGAATTGCAGACTGGTCCATTTAGCTCACTAACATGCAAGAGTGGATATGTATGGCCTGTTTGACAGTGCTGCTCATTGAGGACTTTCATTGATCTACATTTGTCTTCATTCATCTGCAAAGTGTTACCTGACTAATTCATCTCATTTTATGTCTGGTAAATCAAAAATTTCTCGTGAAAATATGAATTTTATCTCTTGTACATGAATTTGAATTTGGTGTTGTAAAATGTAAAATATTGGTGTTGAATTTGATCCTTCTTTGGAAGCAGTAACTCCAACATTTGATGGAGATGGATGCTGAGAACAATGGTAGTCCAACTGGTATGAATCCATTGGCCTTGATACCTGTGGTAGGAGAAACATCTGGTGAAGGTTTACCTTATGCACCTGAGAATTGGCCTGAACCTGGTGATGTTTGGGGTTGGAGAACCGGTAAAAGAGTTGCTCAGACTGGGCATTTCGTGGATAGGTACCTGTATCTTCCTATGCGTCTTTCTCGTTCCGAGAACCCAGGCTCAAGTCGCAAATATAGGGTCTGTTTTCCTAGCAAGCTTGCGATTGAACGCTACATCAAATTGAATTTTCCAGAAACTGATATTGATGCATTCTTTGCTATGTTTAGCTGGAAGATTCCATCCATATCATCTATACCAGCCCAAGGTCAGTTAGAATTTTTTCAAGTACACCCCTTCTCCCAAAAAAATAAAATCCAAGTTTATGTTTTCCGACTTTCCCATTTGTGCAGTCTGCATCACCAGGCCATCAGATTTTCAATTTATCATTGATTGCAAATTAGCTGAATGAAAGTGAGTGGAATAATCTTCTATAACTACGTGTTGTGATGGAATTGTCTGTGCAAGGAATCTTATCCGTTGATGAGGGACGCGTTCGTGTTAAGAATCCTTCATGTCTTTTCATATTCTTAGTAATTTTATCCTTACCATACCTTTCTGATATATCTTGAAAGCACTTCTCCTTAGTCCTATGTTGTTTTGTTTGGGTGTGGTGTCACGGTGATTCTAGTTTCTTGTGCGATCTCAGAGCTATATAACTAAGAATGTTGCTCTGCATTGTAGGAAACTCACAGCCTATAGTTGCTGTTCCTCTCCAACAGATTTCACCTAATTCATTTACAGAATTGTCAGCATATGAGTTACAGCCTGACTCTTTTGGGTGTAAAGTTAAAAATAAGAAGTGCAAGAATGAGAAGCTGAAAATTCCAGAAGATGGTTTACCAGCTATGCCTTGTGATATTTGCTGTGCTGAGCCTGGATTTTGCCGTGATTGTTGCTGCATTCTTTGTTCCAAAACTGTCGATTCAGCTTATGGAGGCTATAATTACATCAAGTGTCAGGAAAAGACTGGCAATAATATTTGTGGGCATATTTCACATCTGGAATGCGCTCTTCGATGTCGCATGGCTGGAACTGTTGGTGGAAGTATTGGATTGGATGCTGAGTATTATTGCCGGCGTTGTGACGGGAGGACTGATCTGATTCCTCATGTTAACAAGCTTCGACAGATCTGTGAAACTATTGATTCCAGGGATGACATCGAAAGCATTTTAAATCTCAGTGCTTGTCTCTTGCGTGGTTCAAAGAAAGATATTGCAAAGGTGCTGCTGAATCGTATCGAATTGGCTAATTTAAAGGTATGAACATTTGACTTTATTGCATGCATGTGTACATGCCTGCTCTTTTTTGCCTCATAAACGCTGCAGTATGACCAATTTTATTGTTTACATCAGCTTAAATGTGGGACACATGTTGAAGATATCTGGGTGGACGAGGAAAATCATACAACTTATTCTGCAGGTAAATATCCTCACTGAATAACATATTCTTCAGAGTATATTCAAAGTGCTTTCACTCGCAACAGGATCTATGATTATGAAGTTTCTTATGTTATTTTAGCTTCAAGTTATCAATATATGGAATAGACAATATAAAATCCATAGAAAGCTGCACTTTTCATAAATTATTAAGGTTAAACCCACTCCTGATTCCCATACATCTTTTTATTTTTCCGTTGTTTTTCATCCTTATAATTTATGCTGTCCAAAACATTGGTTCTTTTCATTTCATAAAGACTGGGATATAAGCTTAACAGTGTTATGTTACTAATGTAGTTTTAACATCGTGAAGTGAGCTGATGTGGACTGCTGACTTGGACTAATGTGTCTTACGTGTAGGGACCAAAACCAAAACTCGTAAAATGTATGATAACTTAAATGTGCGACAGTGGACAAAAAGTAA
The DNA here is from genome assembly GCA_963210345.1 of Inga oerstediana. Lineage (NCBI taxonomy): Eukaryota > Viridiplantae > Streptophyta > Magnoliopsida > Fabales > Fabaceae > Inga > Inga oerstediana. The sequence continues at coordinate 21,025,693 of OY723410.1, forward strand.
TCTCTATGATATAGAATACTCTTCATAAATATCAGTCTATTTAATCTCTACTTCTATAAATCTATAGAAGTTGAACTCTTAACTTGGTGTATTTCCAAAGTAATGTTCCCGAATGATAAGTTTAGATTCATATCTGAAGAAGTTAGATGAATTAATCTTGCTTAGTTCATTTTAAATTGATGAAACCATATTTGAAAGTAACTAAATAGAGCATAAATTCAAATGTTGGGAATCAGATTTTATTATTAAAAATTGATTTCTCTGCATAAACAAAATCAATTTCTTTGTCCTCTGCAACGCGTTAAAGTTAAACACACTCAAAATTCCTATACTTTTCAGTAGTTTCGGTTTTAGTCTCTACATGTGAGTCACATCAATCCTAGTCAGTAGTCCTTGTCAACTTACCTAACGGTGTTAACGCCATTAAGCTTAGATCCAAGTCCTCATAAAACTGTAGGGACCAACGTTTTGGAAGACAACATATAGGAACGAAAAACAACGAAAGAAAAGTATAAAAACCAAAACCAAAACTTGTCACAAGTATATGGATCTAGGGTTGGTTTAATCCAATTGTTAATATTGTGATTTATCTTAGACTCTTGGCAAATATTCTAATTTTGCATAAAACTGTTATGCTGTTTCTATAAACAGGCTTGGAAGAGAATGGCCATGCAGCAATGGATATAGAACCACAAGAGAGCCCTTTAAATGTTATAGAATCAGAATCCTATAGTGATGATCTTGACGTGACGGTAAAACATGAGATGGACATTGATCAGGTTCTTCAGAATCTTAGAAAGTCACAGGAATATGAGTATAAATTAGCAGAAGAAAGACTCCATGCCCAGAAGAATTATCTGAGCAATTTGCATCAGCAACTGAAAAGTGAGAGGTATGAACTGGCTCGTCCAAGATCATCTTCTTCTTCTTTGGTTGTGTCTGATCAGGCTATCAGAAAAAGAGAGGAACAGATAAGACTTGAAACTCAGAAACTTGAAGTCATGAAAAAGGTAGGAAATGGCTTTGGCAGAACCAGCCATGATTTATTAAGGGAACACTTTGGCTTAGAAATTGAAGATTAAAGATTGTAAATGTATAGGTAGTTGCTGCTTTAAATTTTCATTAACATTTTTTTAAATGTCTTCGGCATAAAGGTTTGCTTAATGTAAAAATTGATCAAAGGTAGGGGAAATTTTAGTTTAGACCTTTCTTTTAACTTAGTCTAATCCTGATCACGTTCAAAAAGAAAATTATATGTTTAATATATAGTATAAAAAAAAAAAATCTGATAATCATCCAAGTTGTGCTGACCCTACTAACTTGATAATGTTCCACCAAATTTGGTGAGGCGGTTACCAAGAATTGCATTAGGCATGTTAACTTGTTCAAATTGTATTACGTTAACTTGTTCAAATTGTATTATGTTAACTGATTCGTCTCAGCTTAACATATGTTTGACATCATTTATTTTTGGGTAATAAGTCCGTATTATATAAGTCGAGATAAAATTCCTTTCATATACTTACCTAATATACCGTAAATCACGATTTATAAGTACTTATAAGTAAAAAATAAACTACCACAAATGAGCAGTTAGATGCATGAATGCAAGTTCAAAATTTTAGCCGCGAACTGCCTTGTCGCCTACTGAAATAAAAGCAAACTCCAGGTTGCTAGTTCGATCATAACTACAAGATCCCCCCAATGAATAAAGAGTGATTCCATGTTGAGTTCTATCTTTAAAAAAACAAAAATTAACACTTTTCATTGATCCTATTTTTCATTCATACCATATTTTCCTTGGAAAAAAAGTACTAACCCGGTTCATCCGCTACCCAAGTTATAAAGAAAAGTTTTTTTTGGGGGGGGGGGGGGTGGTGGGAAACAATACCCTTTGGCAAAAATGTAAGTGTGCGTTTGAATTAGCTTTTAAAGAATAACTTCTACGATTTACAAGATAAACATATGAAATGAGTTTTGTCTCAGTTTATAAAAATGGGTTTCTAAAATCACGGTTTCATAGTTTCCCAAACACTCACTTTTAAAAATAAAAGGAAATAATCCTTAACAAGACAAGCTTCAGCATGATGGTTTCTGTTTGCCAGATCCTTCTGAGAAAATGTCCCAAAACTTGATGCAAAGAATATGCTTTCCAGCAACATGAAGCAACACAGATTTATGGTTTGCCTACAGCATTCAATTTCAAGATGTCCCAAGTCCAATCATAACAGGATGTCTTGAAACACAACACATATTTGATTAAGGAACCACCATGTTCATTGTTGTTAGGTGTCTTAAAAAACAACACAGTACTGGAAATTGACTAAACACTGATTTTATTCTCAGGACTAATCGTGCTGCTCACTTGGAAGCATACCTACTGTTTGTCTCTTAACTTTGCTTGTACAAATGATTATAACAAGGAGGATATTGAAATAAATGTATAATCATACAAGAAAAGATAAGATTCATAATAAATATATACAAGAAAGAGTTAAAATGACATCTATTGAAGAAAAACAATAGAAAATCGCCTAAGATAGTTTATACACATTCTAAAAAGGGTTCCAAAAAGGCTATTAGATGCACTGGTGAGGAATGTGCCAATGAATCAATGATTATGACCAAGAGATTGACAAAACTTTGAAACTAAAGATGACACTGAAACAAATCCAAATTATGGGATGGAATCCAATCGTAACATTCTGGGCTACACACTACTTAATGCCGCAACCCTTCAAATCTAGTTAAAAGAGCAGTAAAAACAGCACAGTATGCATTACATCAAAGGGTTTGTCTCAGGATTAGAAAATGAGAATAAGTTCCTAGTTTACCAAAAGCCAGTTTCTATTGCGCGGAGAGAAATAAAAAATGAAGCTGATTAGCCAATGAAGTGACGGACTCAATCTTCGAGATTGAGGATCTGTTGTTGAGGGTGTAATCCTACGCATTCTACCTTTTCCCTTTGGCCCTCCTAATGCTTAGGCCCCATTTGTAACCAAAAGGAAAAAGAAATGCAACTGATTGAGTATCAACAAGTGTAAAGAGGAATATGTAGTTTCACTTTCTACATATTCAAATGATGCAGCAGTTAGTCAATGATGGGAGATAATGATATAACTTCTTTGCAATTCATGTGTTGCGCTTATTAAGCACAGAAAAATGTTGCAAAGAACAGATCATAAAAAAAAAAGTGATATTCAGATTAGGAAGACCTGGATCAAAGCCTTCCAACCAAACTAACCATATGGCCTAAAAGAAAAATGAACAAACTCAATTTAAAAAAATCTGAAAAGAAACAGACTAGTTTATAACCTCCCTTCTCTTCCCTGTCATCTAACTTATACTTCTATTCTTAGGGATCATGCCCTGAAGTTCAGCTCAATCAAATGCAAAAAAACTGTGTTAGAAGGCAGAGCCAATAAGCAAATGCTCTTCAAACTCAGAATTGAAGAGCAATTGCCTATCTTCACCAGGAAGTAGAGTTACTAATAATCAAGGAGGACATTCTCCAAAGACACATATAATGAATAAAGGGAAGGCATTATGCATCTGTTATCGAATTTATAAAACCCCCATTGACTGGACATGACATCATTGCAATGTGAAAGGAACATGTTTTGATTCAAAGGCAACAAAAAAATACAGTCACTAGTTCCAATAACAACCTGAAAACTAACTCGCATACTAAAGGAACATTGAACAAGAACAAGGTTAAAAAAAGAATATTACTGTACAAGCACAAGTCTTCCTCCGAAATTCCCATTACCATCATTCCACATCCCTCCATTTTCATCCTCAGAATTCTCCAATTCTTCACTCTTTGGCACTGTCACAATGAGCTCTCCGTCTACAAAAACTGCGCTGGCGAGTTCCGGCCGTGTCGATTCCGGCAGCCGAAACCTCCACACGTCAAGCTCCAGTTCGTCCAACGATAACTCCAAAGACCCACTATCCCTCACCACAACCTTGGTGACCCCAGGATGAATTTCCACCATATGAGCTTGCACGTCGCCGATTCTGTCCGTTACAGCCACGAATCGGAAGAAGTAAGGGCTTTCTTCCACCGTTACATCGGCATCGGAGCGAAAGGGAAGCTCCAGGACACGATTGAAAACATGTGGGAGCCTCCGTAGCTTCTTGTTCTTGAAACCCAGAAGTTCATGAGCTTCAGAGATAGGGTTTCTTGCACTCATGTCGTACTGAAGGGTGATGTTGCGTTTTCTGGGCACGGGATGAATCTTCATGGTTTGGGAATCGCTGCAAATGCTTCTTGCGGGGAAAACAGAACAAGATTGCAATAAAGTTAATATAGCAATAAAAAACGCAGCGTCTGGAAGGAAAGTTGCAGAATAAAGGATGAGAATCAAGAACTGGGTCTGATTGCGAGGTCGAAATGAAAGAATCATATATGGACAGTTTGTTTTGTCGGGTAGTTTTCTTTCGGTGAAAGTGAAAGCTATGGAGAATCGAAACCCTAAACCTAACTCAATGCCTAACGAGGATGGAAGATTAAGAAGGTAGGTTCACGAGAGTCCATGAGAGAGCCTGAAGAAAATCTGTGCGAGCAAATGCAAATGTTATGTCTGAGACATAAGTAAGAAGAGAATCACAGAGTGTGTAGAAAAGAAGAAAAGATTATTGTTATTATTACCCTCTTGCTTCTCCGAAATTACCAAAGAGGCATATTTGTCCAAAAAAAAAAAAATTACCAAAGAGGCATATTATGATATGCCAACAATTATTACTTGTATTATTTTATCTGTAAATAAACGATAATTGTTATAAAAGTATGTGTTATAAGAAAGAAGATTGATAGGATTCAAAGAGAATTGATAGAATTTCTAGAGAGAAGTTAGAGAGATGTTCTCATTCAGTTCAATTGAAACAATCGATTACAACCCTTTATATAGAGGCAGAAATCTAACCCTGGTTGTATTACCATGGTTATATTTAAATGACCATGGTTACTTTATATCGTCTTTATGTCCTTGTCTTCTTTTCTTTATATCCTAGTCTTCTTTTGCTTTTGCTTTGTGTCATGTCTTCTTTTCTTCTTTATGTCAAGTTGACTGGAAGATTAATATGAGTCAATGGACATCCACATATTTAATATTCATAACACTCCCCCTTGGATGTCCATTATGAATGTGCCTCATTAAAAACTTTAACTAGGAAAAACCCAGTGGGATAAAAACTTAGCTAAAGAAAAGAGTACATCATTCATTGATACACCGTCGAGTGCTGCCTCATTAAAAACCTTTCTAGGAAAACCCAGTGGGACAAAACCTAAATAAGGGAAAAAGAGTACAGCGTGTATCGACTCCCCCTCTTGATAATATCAGTTGAAATCTTTGAATCTCCGAAGACCAATATCATGAACAAGTTTTTCAAAGATTGTACCTGGAAGTGACTTGGTGAATAAATCTGTTAGATTTTCACTTGACCTGATTTGCTGGATATCTATTTCACCATCCTTTTGAAGATCGCGAGTGAAGAAGAATTTTGGTGAAATATGCTTCGTTCTATCGCCCTTGATATAGCCTTCTTTAAGTTGAGCGATACATGCAGCATTATCCTCATAGAGGATTGTTGGGATCATTTTGCCGGAAGATAAATGACAAGTTGTACGTATATGATGTATTACTGACCTCAACCACATACATTCTCGACTTGCTTCATGTATTGCTAGAATTTCTGCATGATTAGATGATGTGGCTGATATAGTCTGTTTCATAGATCGCCATGAAATAGCTGCACCTCCACATGTAAATAGATAGCCCGTTTGTGATTTACCATTATGTGGATCAGATAAAAATCCAGCATCTGCATAACCAATCAGTTCATGCTTGGATACATTTGAGTAGTATAACCCCATGTCTGTTGTACCTCTGAGATAACGAAAAATATGCTTTATTCCATTCCAATGCCTTCGTGTTGGTGAAGAACTATATCTTGCTAGTAAATTAACAGCAAATGATATATCAGGACGTGTATGATTAGCAAGATACATTAGTGCTCCAATAGCACTAAGATATGGTACTTCTGGACCAAGTAGTTCTTCATCACCTTCTTCACTAATTTCTTGAGGTCTGAATGGGTCTTTATCCACCATCAAAGATCTTACAATCATTGGGGTACATAATGGATGAGATTTATCCATGTAAAATCGCTCTAGGACCTTCTTTATATAAGTTTCTTGATATACAAATATCCCTTTCTTGAAGTACTCGATCTGTAATCCAAGACAGAATTTTGTTCTTCCCAAGTCCTTCATCTCAAATTCTTTCTTCAAACAATTAATTGCCTTTTGGAGCTCTTCAGGAGTTCCAATGATGTTGATATCATCAACATAAACAGCAATTATAGCAAACTCACTATTAGATCTTTTCATAAAGATGCGTGGGCATATCGGATCATTTTTGTATCCTTCTTTCAACAAATATTCATTAAGGCGATTATACCACATGCGCCCTGATTGCTTCAGGCCATACAGGGACTTATTTAACTTAACTGAGTATTGTTCTTGAGAACTTGAATTAGATGCTTCTGGCATCTTAAGTCCTTCAGGGACTTTCATATAAATATCACTATCAAGTGATCCATATAAATAGGCAGTCACAACATCCATTAGATGTAAATCAAGTCCTGCATCTACTGCTAGACTGATTAAATAACGAAAAGTAGTCGCATCCACTACTGGTGAATACGTTTCTTCAAAATCAATGCCAGGTCTTTGTGTAAAACCTTGGGCTACTAGACGTGCCTTATATCTAGTTATTTTGCCCTTTTCATTTCTTTTTCGTACAAAGACCCATTTGCATCCAACTGGTTTTACATCTTCAGGTGTAAGGACTACAGGTCCAAATACTTTTCGTTTTGCCAATGATTTTAATTCTGCATTAATGGCATCTTTCCATAGGGGCCAGTCTTTTCTTTGTTGGCTCTCACTAATGGATTTTGGCTCATGATCCTCATTATCATTCATTACATCATATGCTATATGATAAGCAAAGATGTCATCAATGTTGACTTCATTTCTATCCCATCGGATTCCATTCATAACATAATTTATTGAGATCTCATTATTTTCATATATATCAGGTACCTGGGTCTCTTCTGGGACTACAATGTTCTCTTCTGGAGATAATATCTCTTCAAGAGATGGCTCTTCTGGAGCTACTAATTTTTCTTCATTATCCTCGACTTGACCATCTATATTCTTTGCTCCTTTTCTTTTTCGAGGATTTTTATCTTTGGAACCGATAGGCCTGCCACGCTTCAGGCGTGTTTTAGATTCATTCATATCATGTTGTCCTTCAGGGACATCAATTTTAATAGGAGCATTAGCAGCTGGGATATGTGACTTTGTCACTTTCTTTGGGTCAGTAAATGCTTCTGGCATTTGATTAGCTAAATTCTGTAAATGAATTATCTTTTGAACTTCAAGTTCACATTGCTTTGTACGAGGATCAAAATGAGCCAATGATAATTCATTCCAACTAATTTCTTTACCCAGCTGTTTGTTTTCTCCCCCTAATGTTGGGAAAAATGATTCATCAAAATGACAATCGGCAAATCGTGCCGTATATAAATCTCCTGTGGATGGTTCTAAACATTTTATAATTGATGGAGATTCATACCCAACATATATTCCCATCTTTCTTTGTGGGCCTATCTTAGTGCGTTGTGGCAGTGCTACAGGCACATATACCGCACACCCAAAAATTCTTATATGGGAAATATTAGGTTCCTGACCAAAAACCATTTGTAAGGGGGAAACCTTTAAATAACTTGTTGGCCTAATACGAATTAACATTGCTGCATGCAAAATGGCATGGCCCCAAGCAGAAATTGGTAGATTAGATTTCATAAGTAAAGGTCTTGCAATTAGTTGCAACCTTTTAACCAATGATTCTGCAAGTCCATTTTGCGTGTGAACATAAGCTACAGGATGTTCAACATCAATTCCAAGGGACATACAATATTCATTAAAAGCTTGTGATGTAAATTCACCAGCATTATCAAGACGTATTTTCTTGATAGGATAATCAGGGTAATGTGCTCTTAATCTAATCAATTGAGCAAGTAATCTCGCAAACGCCAGGTTACGAGAAGATAATAAGCAAACATGCGACCATTTAGTTGATGCATCAATTAAAACCATATAGTACCTAAATGGTTCGCATGGTGGGTGTATTGGCCCACAAATATCTCCCTGTATCCGTTCTAGAAATGTGAGAGACTCACTTTCTACTTTGCTTGGTGAGGGGCGAATAATTAACTTTTCCTTGGAACATGCAACACATGAAAAATCATGGGATTGTGGTATTTGTTTACACTTCAGGGTATGTCCACATGAATTCCCAATTATTTGTCGCATCATTATTGAACCGGGATGGCCTAACCGGTCATGCCAAACATTAAATTCATTAGTAAACTTCTGGTTCACATTATCAAACTGCTGGTTTGTATAGACAAACTTCTGGTTTGCATTATTGAACTTCTGGTTCTCAATAGTATGTGTTTCAATTGTGCTTATGCATGTGTAATACAAACCAGAAGAAAAAATAGGAAAACTTTCTAATATGCATTTTCTACCAGCAACTATATTTGTAATTACAAGATATTCCTTATTATCTTTAGTTGTTGTTTCTAAATGATATCCATTTCTGCGGATATCTTTGAAACTCAATAAGTTTCTTTTAGACTTGGTAGAATAAAATGCATTATCAATGCATAATTTTGTTCCTTCAGGTAACAAAATATTAGCTCTTCCGGAGCCTTCAATTAAATTTATACTACCAGATATAGTCTGAACATTGGCTTCTCGTATTACTAGGGAAGAAAAATATTTATCATGTCTGAGTATGGTGTGGGTTGTTGCACTATCAACGAGACATAAATCTTCAGGATTGATGCCAATAGAATTCATTCTTCATAAAAATATAAATAAAATTAATACATATGATAGAAACAACTGTAAATAAAATATAACAGTTTAAATTATATTAAGAAATCTGCAACATCCAAATAGTTATTATCTATATCGGCATACTCAGAATTCTCACCTTGATCAACATGATTAACTTCAACATTTGATCTTTTACCAGTATTTTTTATTGATTCTTGGTAAAGATCAACTAGGTGCCTTGGTGTACGACAGGTACGAGACCAATGGCCCTTTCCACCACATCGATAGCATGGATTATCAGCATATTTGTTATGCCTACTGCTTTCCCCTTTTTAGTTCTTATCAGTCTTTTCCCACTTCTGGTAGGAGTTTGAACCTCCATGATATCGACCACGACCACGCCCACGGCTGTAGCCACGCCCACATCCACGTCCATGTCCACGGCCATGGCCACGGCCACAATAAGATTCATTAGTGACTACATTCACTTCAGGGAATGGAGTTGAGCCTGTTGGACGGGATTCATGATTTTTCAATAAAAGCTCATTATTTTGTTCAGCCACAAGGAGACAAGAAATTAACTCAGAATATTTCTTGAAACCTTTTTCACGATATTGCTGCTGCAGGAGCAAATTGGATGCATGAAATGTGGAGAATGTCTTTTCTAACATATCATCATCAGTAACATTTTCTCCACATAATTTCAATTTAGAAGTAATTCTGAACGTAGCTGAATTATATTTGCTTATAGATTTAAAATCTTGCAAGCGTAAATGCATCCAATCAAAATGAGCTTTTGGAAGAATGACCAACTTCTGGTGATCATATCTTTCTTTCAAATTGTTCCAAAGGACAAGTGGGTCCATAACTGTCAAATATTCAGTTTTTAAATCTTCATGTAAGTGGTGGCGAAGAAAAATCATTGATCTGGCTTTATCTTTGTTGGATGCCTTATTCCCTTCTTTAATCGTGTCTTCCAGACTTTTGGCATTCAAGTGTATTTCCGCATCCAATTTCCAAGATAAATAATTTTTCCCGGTAATGTCAAGAGCCACAATTTCAAGTTTTGCCAGGTTTGCCATTGTTCAAACTAATTAAAGAAATAAATGAACATAATTAAAATATGAAATGTAAATGTGCCATATAATAACTGTAAATTCATAAAGACAATAAATAATTCATAAGGCAAGATAAGAAAATTAAAACATGTATGGCTTCGGGCCATTTAATCTCATGACTTCAGGCCATGTATGGCTTCGGGCCATTTAATCTCAAGATGAGGAATTAACTATTATCTTCAGGATAAAAATTGTACATGACTTCTGGCCGTACAATAAGATAAAAGATAAAAATATATATAGCTTCTGGCCATATAATAAGATAAAAGATAAAATATATATAGCTTCTGGCCATATAATAAGATGAAAAATGTATATAGCTTCTGGCTATATAATAAGAATGAATATGGCTTCTGGCCATATTATTAAAACATTACGACTTCTAGTCATAATTTCAAGAATCAGATATGTATGGCTTCTGGCCATAATAACAATAATAATAATAATAATAATATAAAAGAACTGGTATATAAAAACAATAACAATCTCCAATCTTTAGCCATGGAACCCGATGTTATATAACAATCGGTAAAAGTATCTCTCCAATTCCATATAGTGGCTCAGATTATCCCAGATTTATAAAATAAAACAACGTATATATAATTACTAAAGAAATCATAAGAAGATCATACCTTCTTTTAGAGCTTCGTGCTGATAACGTGTTATAAAAGTATGTGTTATAAGAAAGAAGATTGATAGGATTCAAAGAGAATTGATAGAATTTCTAGAGAGAAGTTAGAGAGATGTTCTCATTCAGTTCAATTGAAACAATCGATTACAGCCCTTTATATAGAGGCAGAAATCTAACCCTGGTTGTATTACCATGGTTATATTTAAATGACCATGGTTACTTTATATCGTCTTTATGTTCTTGTCTTCTTTTCTTTATATCCTTGTCTTCTTTTGCTTTTGCTTTGTGTCATGTCTTCTTTTCTTCTTTATGTCAAGTTGACTGGAAGATTAATATGAGTCAATGGACATCCACATATTTAATATTCATAACAATAATAACATTTTTAACAATTTTATAAATTGGACTGACTTTTTTCCATGTATTTCACGAATTCTGACATGCGTCTTACTAGTTGCGATCAGTGTCATAGAACCAGGCCAGGAAAGCGGCAACCGGCCGGTATCGGTCCGGTTCAGTTTTTTTTTTAAATTGATTTTTGTTTTAGAATTTTATATTAATTATCTTAAAATCTTTAATTTCTCATTGGTTTAACTCCAGTTTGACCTACTGACCCTTGACTCAGTACGCCGACCGGTTTAATGGCCGGTCCGGACTTAATTACCTTGGTTATGATAGTTTTTATAATTTGTATATTTCAGAAATGTTTTGATGACTTTTATATTTTATATTAATAACAATATATGAAATATTAATATTTCATCCATACATATAATTAAATTTTATAATATTTAATTATAAAAAATATTATTAAAATGCAAATCTAAAAAATTTATATAACTTTTTTTAAATTGGGTAAAGGAGCAAAAATGCCCATAATAATTGCATAAAAGAGCATTGAGCACCATAAAAAAATTTTAAGGGAAAAAAATGCCTATAGTGTATAAAGATAGTAGCTTAAATGCCACCACCATTTTGTTGAGCAATGTTGATCATGTGTATTGAATGATTGACCAAAGATGGTTGATGTGGACGGTGACTTGGCGAAGGGTGTGTAGATGACATGGACGATTAGCTGGGGGGGACAAAAGACTGATTTGGACGTTGTTTTGAAAAAAGAAAAAGAGTAAGGGCTTGGGTGCGATAGAAAGAAATGTTAGCAATTGAGACAAATCGAAGCTAGGGAATCGATTGAAAGAGAGGCGAATCGCGAAAGGGACAGGGAGAAAATTGAGTAAGTGCAGAATACAAGGTTAAAGATTGGGAAATCCAGAGGTTGCAAAGCGTTAGAATAATATCCTTTATATTCGAAAAGCTTCCTTGTAAAACATTGATTTTTATTCGAATACTTCATCTTGTATTCAAATAAACTTTCAGAGCTTGAAGGTGTATTTGAACAGTCAATTCCTTATTCAAATAGCTCCTTTTGTAAAACATTGATATTTATTCGAATAGAATATCTTGTCTTCGAATAATCCTTCACAATTAAAAATATATTCGAATAATCCTTCACAATTAAAAATGTATTCGAATACTTAATGCTTTATTCAAATAAACATGTGTTTTTATTTGAATATACTAATGGTTATTTGAATAAACTCCTTACAAGAGAAGAAGAGCTTATTCAAATACACCTATTTGTATTCGAATAATAATAACCTTCATAATCAAATACCCCAACATGTATTGAAAACAAACTAAATACTGTAGTTCGAATAGCTAGTAGTTCAATTTGAAACCTGTATTCAAATAGCTAATCTTTTGCCAAAAAAAAAAAAAGCTTTGTATTTACATGCCAAAGCCAATAACATATATACAGAATTTAACCACCATCCTCTAAAATTCCCAAAACGAGTGTACAATTTCACAACCACCATTCTTACAAACTATCAAATTTTCCTCCTCTTTTGCAAATAAAATAAATAAAAAACGCATATATATAGTCCAAAGCCAATCACATATATACAGAGTTTAATCACCATCCTGTAAAATTTCAAAACCAGAGTATACAATTTCACAACCACCATCCTAAAATTTGTGGTATGTTCCTCATCTTTTGCAAAAAAAAAAAAAACTCATTTACACTCCAAAGCCTTCACACTCCTATTAGCATCAATTATCTTCAAATCATTTAGAGTCTTACTTGATTGTAGTTTGGGCAGCCATAAAACCTTCTCCTCGGGTTCCCTTTTGTCCATGCCGTCCACCATCGAGCCGCCAATTTGTGATGGTAGTACCTCGGTGGCCCTTCATAATTGTTCTTGTGACTTGGATGCCTCAAGAAAACCACCCTTCTTTTGCTTGTTACGGACGTTGAAGAAGAGGACGGAGCCATCCCCTTCCTCTCATCAAGTCTCCTAGCTCCAATCTGCTTGCTTCTCCTGTCGCTCATGCTTTAATTTTGACGACAATCGTTTTTTAGCACCTGGGTCCCACGTTCAATGGTGGATATTACTCTTGACACCCACACATTAATCATCCACCTGCCACATTTACCTCCCACTCAGCAACTTCAGCCACGTTGGGGGGTGATTAATGGCTGTTTGCTTAACAAAACGATGGTGTCATTTAAGCTATTTTTTTATACACCATGGGCATTTTTGCCCCTAAAATTATTTTATGGTGCTCAATGCTATTTTATGCAATTATCATAGATATTTTTGCTCCTTAACCCTTTTAAATTTTACATTATAACCTTATTAAAAATGGACCCCTTTCAACTTTAATCCTAATATTTCTTCTTTTTTTATTCTAAAATTTCAAAATTGGAGTTGATTTGGTCCAACTCCAACTGGCTTCAGTTAAATTAAAATGAATTTATATAATATGTAAAACAAGAATTGATATTCATAAAATTAGTCACAAATAGGGGTGGAAACAGGTCAGGCGGCCTGTCAGAGGCCTGTAGCCTAATCTGTGATTGGCCTGTTTAGGCCTGGCCTGTCAGGTTAAAAGGTCAGGCTAAGGCTTATTGACAGGCTTGTTAGGCCTGTCAGGCTAGCCTGAGCCTGTTAAAATATTAAAAAAAAATTAGATGAGAGTTAAAGGATAATTTCGCCTGAGGCTATAAATTTTAACCTGTTATCGGCCTATTTAAGAAGGTCTGTTAAGGATGCATGTTTTCGGCCGGCCTGTGACTCACAAATTAGTTAAATAAAATTTTCAAAACATATTAATCCATTTAAATGCGACGTGGGGGCTTTTATGATAATCACGTGCTTGCTCACGCCCATCATCTACCTTGTACTTCTTAACTCTGGCCCACATCTCATACGTGAATGAATAATCAAAGGTATTGATGAATTTAATTTATATTTTGAGACAAATATATGGGTAAATTCTAAAAAAGTACCATTCAAATGTTAAAATAGAACAAGTAAAAAAAAAAAATGTTAAAGTAGAAAATTATATATTCGAATTTCAATAATCCCAAATTAATGTCTAAAATTTTAAAATGTTGTGGAAAGATATCACTCTCCCCCTAATGCCTCTAAACAGTAAACACCCATTGCCGACAGCCGGAGCTTTGGTGGCAGCAGCTGGTCAACGAACTTTGCTGACGTTGGAGACCTCTTGCTAGTCGAGAGCAAAACTTATTACTACCTCCGATCCTAAATATAGGACATAGTTTATAGTGTAAATTGCACTACAAACTATGTCCTATATTTAGGACCGGAGGGAGTATTTGCTATATTTATTTTGCTATTTATTATTCTTATTTCGGAAATTTGAAAAATGTATTAGGAAACTCCTGCACTTAAATAAATTTCTGGAGCAGACCTTTGTTGCCGACTATTTATTATGTTTTTTAATACAACTATTTACTAAATTTTTTTGCTATTTATTATTCTGATTTTGTTATTTACTACTATTGTTTCGAAATTTCGAAAAATGTGTTTGTTGACTCTTTATTACAATCACTTTTCTATATTCTACTTCTATTATGATTTCACTATTTGCTATTTGAATAAAGAGGTTTAATTATAGCTACACTTATATGAAAAACCCATTAATATGTGTAATTAATAGAATTTTTTTTTGAAGAAAAAGTTATGAATGTGAGAAATGAAGTGAATTAGAGTTTTATATTTAAGATTAAATCTAATTCTTTAACTATGTTAGAGACCGGAGGTATAGTATAAAACGTTGCTTTGTCATGCAATTTATAAAACATTGCAATATAAAAAAATTTTGCTGATAACAACAGCCTACCCAGTGGGGATGTTTCAAGAGGTCATCATGTGAGAAATAATAATTTCTGTCCTTTTGGTTGCAATGTAGAGAAGTTATTGGATTATATATTCATCAATTGTCCTTACTCACAGGTCACAGCCATTTAATATAGATGTTTCTCAATCAAGTTCATGAATTCTAATTTCCCTTTCTTTAAATATTGGTTTTAATCGATCCTTACTTCACTAAACTATGGAATAAGAGGAACATTTCAATACGTAATGGGAAAATATCAACAACTCAAGCTGTGATTAAAGAAATCCTTGGATCTATTAATTTGTCACATATGGCCTTTGAATCTAGAGGCCACACTTATGCTTATTGCTCATACGCCTGATCGGAAAGATATCACTATGCCTCGGGATTCAATCAAGTTATGAGGCTGCTCAATGATAGTGTCTAAAAGGAAGATAAATAGAAACATATCATGTATGATTATAATCTGTCTAAATGCGTCGATTTCATTCAGATTTATTTGCAGTTGACAATATGCAGAACCAAAAATGTTCATTACACTTAGCCTTGGAGGAGCATTGAAATCACTACTACAGAAATTGTGATATGTGATGGTTATTATCTACCATATATAATGATTCTGAGCTATTATATATGCAAGCGCTATAAAAGCTTAGCGCAGATTTATTACGGTTTCAAACCGTTATTTATTCCATACCTATTATAATGATTATAATATAACACTCGTTATGTATTAAGGCTCGGTGAGGCCATGATATGCCCATTGTTGTGATAATAATTAATGGGTACAAGTAAACGACTGTCATAACATATGGTAATACTTGCATAATACATAACAGTTCCACTTTAACATTAACATATATAACGGTTCTTTCAAAATAACTTATATACGGTTGACATAAATAATGGTTATTAGGTAACAACCAAAATTTATCGAAGCTATTTTTTTTTAAGAAAAGGGGGTGTTTTTGCTTTCGAGATTCCCCCTGAATATACATTTACAAAACAAATCACAATATATATTTACATTTTCATTCATATAGAGAACACTATAACAAATCATAATATATTTACAGTCATTCATGTACAAGTATATACTAAAACCAAAACTTTAAACAAACAAATCATCAATATCTAGAAAATTTGCAGTCATACTATGTATTATTTACTCTACAACTAATGTTACACAGATGCGGCCAACTCTTTAGGCACTTTTTTCATTTGTGAGTTGCTCAACATCGTGTTAGGAGGCATTAAAATACCGTGCGAAAAGGAAACAATAGATGGAAGTTAGATACTGTAATATATAGCTGACCGAATATATATATGAACGAATTGAGCATATAATATACTTTATTTATATCAATATTTTCATGACCATGTGTGATTATGTCCTTTATGTACTGCATCATGTAATACCCACAATCATTGCTCATATCCGATTACTTTGGGCACTATAAAGAAATAAAAAGAAAATTTTGTCAGTCATATATATATATATATATATAAATTATATATATGCTTCAATTTAATATTGTAGTCATTGGTGAATAATATATATACCTTCGGATGCAGCCATTGGAAGGCGTATCTAAAGCAGCCATCGGTGAGGTTGCAATTACTGCAGTTGAGACTATTCTGCATGCAATACCCGTGCACCGCTATGAGAAGATACAATACAAAATTATATATACAAAAACATGTAAGTTGAATTGAATTATAAGAGATGATAAATGGATAACTTACTGGTTGAGTGTCTCCTGCATGTATGGTCTCCTGTCTAGATTCCTGCCCATAAAGTTGTAAAACTAAATCTTTTTGCATATTGGATTTACCACTATGAGCATCCAGTGCTTTCTAAGTACAATAATAGATCACACCATTAGGATAATTACAAAATAAATAAAAACTAATTTAAACAGAGTTAATAATATTCCTATCTTTGAATGTAAGGCACGAAGAATTAAGTGTCCCTTCTGTCTGGTGCCCTCCTTATCAATTCATCCCTTAGAAACCTTGCGTGATTTTACTTGAAATCTTCCTTCATGTTGTTACCCTGGTGCCTAACATTGTCAAGGCGGATGAATTTGATCTTATCCTAGAGGCTGCGGGGGAAGATGTAAGTATTGTATAGGTGCTTGAAATGTTGAAACCAACGTATCAAAATGTAATCAAAGTTCTAAGCAGCCAAATACTTAATCATAGTTGAAGAAATATCTAATAAAGAAGTTGAAAGTGCTTGTACTTGTCATATCCTTGTTCAGCACCTCAGAAACAAGTTCTTAGCTTGTAGAACCCTGTTGGTCTACTTGGTCGAAAATCTCTCTCTCAAATTTGATCATTGGAAACAAGTATGAAGTGAAGATCTTGTCGGCAAACTCCTGGAGGGACTTTTGGACAGGTTGACTAATGGGCTTATTCTATGCGGAAGACTTCTCCTGAATTAATTATTGGGCATGGGATGCATCCTTTTCTTAGATTAAGTGGGGGTCTTGGAATTGGGGGGCTTGGACTAATTAAGGGTCTTGGAATTGGGAGGCTTAGACTGAGTGGGGATCTTGAAAGTGGAGGGTTTGGACTGATTAGAGAGCTTGGATTGAGTGGGGGCCTTAGATTGATTGGGGGGTTAGACTTGGTGGTAAGCTTCTTTTAAGCGTCAACTTCTTTTGAGTGGGGAGCTTCCATACTTGAACTAAACAACGAGGCTATACAATAAAGCTGCTTGTAGCTCCTCCCTCTGTATCTATGTCTTTAGTAGGCAAAGGGAGAGGATAACTGGGATCAATGTTTTCACATTGTCAGGAGGGATAGGCTTGTTATGAAGCATGTTATCCTTCAGCCAGTTGAACATGCAGCCCTTTGCAACTGTATGGTATCCAGGGCTATCAGTAAAACAGTTTACATCCACCAAACCCTTAGGCAGATCATGAGAGAAAATGTGCAACTGCCTCTAGTACTTGGGCTGCCATTTCCCTTCGTTGCTTCGTAAAATGCTCCTTCATCAACTCCTGTGTGAGAAACTGTATTTATTTATGCATTTAATCACACTGTTTCTGGATCTTTTCATACTTTTTATCCCAGTTATTTCTTCAAGGTTGCCGCTGACCATAATATTTTGTCTTAGTCAATCTAAAGCCAGAATCCCTAAAAAGACTAGGATGGTCGGGTCCTAATGTCATGGCCTATTACGTCCTCACTTGCAAAAAGGCAGCCCCCCTGTGTTGTAACTTCCTAGTAGAGCCGGGAATTCGGGCCGAGCCCGTCGGGCCGGCCCGTTTAGGCCCGAGCCCGTCAAGGGCCGGGCCTATGATTTAGAGGCTGAAAATGGAAGCGGGCCTAAAAGGGCCAGCCCTGAAGCCCTGTGGGCCGGCCCTTTTAGGCCCGTTTAATATTTTTTTAAAATAAATTAATAAATATAATATCATTATATCAAATTATCAATATGAGAGACACCTAAGTTCCTAATAGAGTATTAATAACAGGCAAACACTTATTAATTGTTTTGATTTATTTTATTTTCTACAATGTTTTATTCATTTAAACTTAAAAAAAAGGCTAATTTGGACATTAGATGATTATTTTAACTAAAAATTTATGAGTTTTAAAAATAATGTATACCAATTTAAAGCAAAATAATAAATAAATTGTAAAACTTAAAAAAAAAAAAATTTTGAATTAAAATGAGTTTAAGCCCGAGCCCGTGAAGGGCCAGCCCTGTAGGGCCGCAGGCTTAAAAAATATGGTACTTTTTAGGAAACGGGCCGGCCCGTTTAGGCCCGAGCCCGTGAAGGGCCGGGCCGGCCCGTTTTCCCAGCTCTACTTCCTAGGATATGGTTTGCTGTGCATTTAACAATTATGTTAATATTGATAGTTAATTGAAGACATTACTTTTATGCATCAGGGATTAATATTAATACTTACCATTTTATCAACGACCTCATTCACTTAAGGATCGTCATAAGAGTCATCTTTATTTTTCCTTGCCACTGACTAAAGTTCATGACAGGAGGTCTACTACTATCGCTACTCGCAGTAGCCAACTTTTCAGTAATCTGAGCACGCCCTATTCACTCTCCCTTGTTTCTTCACCCTCATCCTATTCACCTAGCTTAATTCCTACAAAAATGCATAACACTCAAGTTAATATTAAACAGATACATGCAGGTCTTATAAATTGAAAATAACAATTACCTGGAATGTTGGGTCGCGAGGTGAGATGACAAATTCTCTCCCATCATCCAGTTTGATAGTAGACCGAAGCTCCATAGGAACTTTTATCTTATTCGCCTCTTCAGGATTCTGCAAATGTGCCTCGTCAATGCATGACGGAATGTGTGTAGTGATTGATCAGCCTTTTTCATGACAAATTCCCTGCTGGACTTTCTGTCTATATGATATCAGATTAAAATGCACACAATTCAATTCAACATTTTTTTACAAGTAATTAGCAGACATATATACCTTGCCATGATATTGTCCCAACTAATGTTTGCGTAATCTCCCTATACCCAATGCCAATTACCCGTTGTGATAGGAACATTGGTTCTTGTTGTTAAGCCGATGTAGCTAATAAAGTGTGATGGCTCAAGAAGTTGACCATCATTGTTCCATGTCAAGTGAAATTTTCTCCCCAAAGACTTTGCTTTGTTCACAAGAGTCAAGGTGCAGCGGCCCCTCCTTACAATATCCTGCACTCGTTCTAATGCCTGTTTTGGGGTCTCGTTTCTGCGTTGCCTCGTGATAACATTAGTACCAATAGGAATACCAGTACTAGGAGCATTATCGGAATTAGAGGCACTAGTAAAACTAGGGGAATTATCAATACCGCATGATGTAGAACTGGCCATTTTAATTGAAAAACAAAACTCATTCAGTCAACCATAGAGAATAGAGCAATGGGTTTTCCAAAACATACGATCACGACTAAGGTCAAAACTTACCTAGGCAAGATGAAGTGAAAAATAAAGAGAATGTGAAATGCAGAATGGAGAATGCGAAATGTAGAAGTGAAATCATACCTTAAAATAAGGAGAACAGAGCACACGAAGAAATGCAACCTAGCTAGGGCTATAAAATGAAAAAGCGAGTTAGGGCAATTGAAGCAACTAGCGCGGTTGTCGAACCAAAGTTCAAAGAAAGCAGTGGAGGATGTGGTTTACCTGAAGGCGACTATCGACGACCAAAAAAGTCAATTGGAGTTGTGGGGTTCCGAGGATGGTGGATAACGTTCAACCAAAGACAAAGGTGTTAAGTGTAATAACTTGGGAAAGTGAAGAGACGCAAGATAACGGGTGTTTTAAAAGACTTGACGAAACTTTCTCACGGTTATAAGTTTAAAACCGTTATGAAAGGTGACATTTTTCTTGTAGTTCTTAATTTACAACCATAACAAACCTTTGAATGAAAGTTCACGGTTTTAACATCACAACCATTAGGTTTTGTAAATGGTGACAGTGATTTCTTAATAACCGTTAGGTATTCAACATGGTATTCTAAAATATGATGGGTTTTATATAATAATCGTAACTTATTTGACTTTTTTTTAGTAATATTTAAAGTTTATTATTCAACCCCACACTATACACAAAAAATTAAAAAATGAAAACTAGAGTGTGAGAAAAGGAGAGTGCTAACGAGAGAGGTCAGCTCCTTCAAACACTTGTCCATATGTCCCTGCTCTCCCATGTAATTGATTAAGAACAAAAGGCAGAAGTTGGAATAGAAGTAGATGTATAAGGGGTTCACGGGTTATCCAGGAGATCGTATCCTTTGAAATGGAAAGGTTATGTTATAGAGCCAACGTGTCGTTATAAATTGTCACGATTAACATAAGTAACAGTTATTTACTAATAACAGTGAACATTCCTTATAAAATGCTTAAATCAATAACTGTTGTTTACTAATAACCGTGAAGAGACAATTATTTTTTAAAAAATATTTTTGGGTTATATTGCCCTAACGATTATTTATTTTTAATATTCAAAAAATAAAAAAATAGTTGTGGTTTTCAGTCATCACCATTATTGTTGTCCTCCTTCTCCTGCCCCTCCCCCTCGCTCGGCACATCATCAACGTCTAAGGAATAAGATGAAGAGTCTGATTGGAAGTGATCATATACAACCTAATTGTGATTAAATATAAGGTCTAACTTCATGTTTAAACTATAGGCATGTCTAGCGAGATGCCTTGTAGAGCGGTCAAGGCTGGCCAACCACTATAGTAGAGCCTCAATTTAAGGAGGAGGTAGAAGAGGAGAAGGCGGAGGAGGTGGTAGTGGTGGAGGAGGAGGGGGAGGAGCTTGTGGAAGTGGTGGTCTTGGTAGACCCAATGGTGAAAGGGGAGGGCTTGTGGAAGAGGAGGGTGAGGATGACAAGAAGGAGGAGGAGGAGGAGGAGGGCGAATGGAAAGAGCTCTCTAGTGTCTGACTATAGAAAGAGAAGGATGAGGTTATGAAAATGTACTTTTTAGAAAAGTACTAATAATAAAAGGAATACGTTAGTATAAATACAGTTGAATGCTTTGCTCTAAAAGTATTTAACTTAGGAGAACTGGTACTTGGTGTCGGACCAAACCGGGTTTTGAAAAGGTGCCTTTTAGATTTATTCTTTACATGATGGTTGTTTATTATGAAATATCTTTTTTTTTTTATTCATGCTTTACAGTCAATAGATGTAATTGTTATGTTTGTATTTTCGCTGATGTAAGGTTGGAAGACGAATCGTTCGTAAGTGTTACATGATGGTTGTTTCAAAAGAACCGTTATTTTTGTCACTCAATAAATAACGGTTACTAACTACAAAAGTTATTGTCATGTTTTCGCGAATTCTACCTCGCAATACATGACAGTACGTATAATTAACTATTAGTTTTAAGCAATATATATCCATGTGCGACTTGTACCTTGATATACATGACGGTTTATTAGTTATAACTGTTATGTATTAAGCATTATTTGTAGTAGTGCATGGATCAAAGCTTTTGTATCGTCCAACGTGCCTTCTCAAATGTCCTTGTATATGATTTGTGTGGGAAGAAAATTTTACTGCAAGACCGGTCTCAGTGCCCTTGTTATTTAGAGGGATAGAACTATGTACTGTCAAATTGTCCGTCTTGTACCAATTTGGAAATTTATGTATTAACTCTACTTTAATTCTTATTGTGTGATATGCAAAAACCTCATTTTATTTTTAATAAAAAAAAGTCTAAGTGTAGATCAATTGACTGTTGCTGTTTTTAAATATACGGGTCTATTCTTTTTCCTGACGCTAGTTGTTTTGAAATTAAATTTTGTTAATTAGAGGAAATTCATTAATCAAACGCATTATATATGAAAATGAAATTAATCCAAAAAAAATTCGGCATCTTCAAATTGCCGGTGGACTTGCAGAAGTTGAATAGATGGATAAATCTTAAATTTGCGTTCTAACCGGTGCAATTAGATGGCAATAAAAATTATTTAAAAACTGAGATCATGACAAATGAGAGAGATATTATTAATTGGTGTCCTGTGTGTGTAAGCAATTGAGTTTAGCGCTTGTTTGGTATGTTGGAATTGATTTTGATGGATATGGAAATGGAGATGGATATGGATATATAGATGAATATAGAAATAAGGTTTAAAAGTCTGTTTGGTATGTCATGGAAATGAAATTTCATTTTTATCTAAAAAGACCAAAATGCCCATATATATATATATATATTTTAAAAAAAGCCCTCTTCCTTTATTGGGATAATTCGTGAACAAAAATCTGCAATCAAGACCATAACTCAGGCAATCAAAACCATGAACAAAAATCTGCAAAATCCAAGAACATATGATGGTGAACAAAGTTGTAGATCTAGCCGGAGAAATCGATGAACATCTGAAGAACACGATCTTCTGGTTGCTGACAGTGACAGAGCTGGAGAAATTGAAGATGAAGGTCGGCCATGGTACATCAATGGAGGTTGAGAACCCATTCATCGAAACAAACTCCCTCCATAATGGCGATGTTGTCGCGCACAGTGGTCTTGCAAGACATCGATTCACCGGAGATTGCCGCCGTTGGTCGCCAGAGGTCGACGTCACAACTCACAGGTTGCGGAAGGTTGTCGTCCTCGGTTGGTGAAGGTTGCCGTCAGGTTGGTGATGATCTGGAAATCTAGAAGCTTGCGATTGGTGGAGGTTGCCGTCAAAAAGGGGTTGCATCCATGGAGTTTTGTGGATTGGATGAAGATGAAAAGGGGGGAGGGTAAAATGAGAACTCCATGGAATTTTTCGCAAATCTTGGCTTAGCAGATGGAATTCAATTCAAGTAATTTTGGTGGAATTGGAAATAGAATTTTTTTTAAATTCCATCATACCAAACACACATTTTCATGAAAATCAATTCCATTTCTATTTCCATACCCCTCAATTCCTCCGTATCAAACAGGCCCTTAGGTTTCATGATGTAATCATTGTCAAATAATTCCTCCTATTCAAAGTAATTGTGGCTTAAACTTTACGGAATCAAAGTTATATCCGAGTATGAAAAAAATTAGTAAATAATGTAAATTATAGTAAAATATAGAATAATAATACAATATGACCTCCCTTGTCTCTTTCATTTTGCTAAAATCATAAACACCTATTATCTATTTTCAAATCACACATTTTAGTCCAATTTTAAATCCGGTAACAAACATTTTGTTAAAAATTCTTAAATGCTTAGCTTTACAATTTTTAATTATTTTGAAAAACTTTACCTTCATAATCTAGTTGGCTACTCTATTCTCCAAATTTTAAGAGCTTTAAATAATTAACTATGATAATATTTAAATAAATAATTTTTAAAAAAATAATGTACCAAAATTAATAAAAATAAATATTAATTATATTGATTAATGTATCCCTTATTATATTAAATCCCTGTTTTATTAATTTTTTTTTTTCTATACACATATGTTTGGATTATTACTTTGGAAAAATCCCATATAAAGACAATTGAATTACCCAAATTTCAATTTAGGTCACTAAACTTAACAAATTGTATATTAGATTATGCGTCATAATTAAAGATTTAAAATTTGGGTCAAATAGCCTTATATCCTTTAATTATTAAGACAGAAAAATTGAAAACAAAACCCTATTATTTGCTCTATCAATTAATTCCTTAAGAAGTACTGTATAACGAAATATCGTTTGTTCTTTGACTTCTTTACAAACATTAATTATGCACAATATTCTTTTTTTTAATACAACATTCAATTTTATAAAATAATGTATTAAGTCAATAAAGGTTGGTCCAGTTAGTAAGTGCTTTGGCTCATAACCATAAGGTTGTGAGTTTGAATCTCACTGATGTGAAAACTTTATTGGTGGGTGATTTATAAGTACCTTTATAAGCGCTCTTTGATATTTATATTTTTATTCAAATATATCCTGAATATAAAATCCATGATTATAGAAAAGGAAAATATCATATAAAGATATTTGTGAAACATTGTAGTACATAAGAATTCACCTATTTCAATTATATATTTATATATATTCCTACTCTCCTATAAACTGAATATTGTATCAAAAAAGAATATGGAGGTAATTTGGAAAGAAGTCGGAGAACAAACGGTGCTCTGTGGTATAGTACTTCTTAAGGAATTGATTTTTTTGATTTAATAATTTAGGAATATGGAGGTAATTTGACCCAAATTTTAAATTCCTGATTATGACATATAACCTTATATATAATTTGTTAAGTTTAGTGACTTAAATTAAAATTTGGGTAATTCAAAAAATGTGACCAATTACTTTAGCATGGTCTTTAGATGGGATTTTCCCTTTTACTTTGGCCCATTTATGTATTTAAAATTTTAAAAATTACTAAATAAATAAGTTTTCATAAATAAAAAAGTTAAGATTATGATTAAAAACTTAAAAATATATGTATTAAAATTTTTTTAACATAAATTAATTTAAAATAATATCCATATTTCATGAAGGCTATTTTTGTTTCGAAGGTATAAATTTATAAGTTAACGATTGGTTAATGTTTAGGCGGATAAAAATGATATCTTAAGTAAAACTTTAATAACAATTTTTGGCCAAAAAATATTATAACATTTAATTAAAATACCGTCAAAGGGATAAAATATATTTTTTAGAAAAACGTATTAAAGTGTTGTAGTTTAATAGTTGACCAAAAAATAATCTAAATTAATACAAAATTAAGTGGTTGCAAAATGCTGGAAATTGAGAAATGGGGAAAATATGGAAGTCACATGCAAATATTGACTAACGTGTAATGGAAGGAAATAAAGATATTGGGGACGAAAAGGACAGAGAATGAAGGTGCAGGGAAGCTTCCTAGAAAATAATAAATGACCACATTTTTTAAAAAACAAATATCACTTTAGTCTTTCCCATCCTAGATGTAATACCCTTGCAACAAATCTATAAAGATTAAAAAATTAATTAAGTTAATTATTTATAAAAAAATGTATGTCGGTTTCCCGCAACATTCTTTTTAATTATTTGCATTGAAAAACTCCTCTTATATGTGCAATCAATATGAAAAGTTTTAAAAAAATTACTATAAATTAAGAAATAAAAGGGATTGAGATCTTCTTTTTATTATTAAAACAAACTCATTTATTTAAAACTAAAAGGAGTAGTAGTTTTTATTTCTTTTATATCTCTTGCAACGTTTTCTTTGCAACACTCATCTAGTCTTAAATGGAGGATTTAATTTATAGTGTTATTAGTTATTATATTTAGAATAAGAGGTGGTATCTCATAATATGTGCCAAGGTGTTCTCTTCTTGGATCCATGAATTTAGTCAGGTGGACGTTGTGCACTTGTGTGTGCGTGTTACTTTTTTAGAGTCGATAATGTTGTGGGACATATGATGCTATGTTGTTTCATGCTAGATTTGCCCTAACACGTCTTACCAACGTGATATGTCATGAGTTTTTTTTAGTAGTGTCTAAAATTGTCAACATCCGTTTCCATTTCGATATGCACAGAGTAATAGAGACCAAGTTTCACAGGCATACAGAAGAGTATATATATACTGATAAAAGTATTTGTTTACAGTCCAAAGTCAACCCTACAGAATGCGACAATATACACCACTATTACAAAATATCCAAAAGTATTTTAGACATAGACTATCTATAACCACGAACTTTGTATTTGCTTTGAGGCACATGCCAGTCACTTCCCTTGGTCTACATTCTTGCCTTTTGATCCACTGGCGCCCGCTGAGATGTTTGGTTTAGAAAAAGGGGTGAGATTCTGAAGAATCCCAGTAGAAACATGCTATCGTTCATAGAAAATGCGAAAAGTAAATATGATATATGCCATGTATGCACTAATTAATAAACAATATAAATATATCATATGCATATATACATGAGTAGGGCCCAGCCCCACTAATCTGCACCGGTTGGTCTTCCGCCAACTCCAGTGTAAGTGTCTCTAGCACTACTGGCCCCTCTCTGGGCAAAACATGTTGATTAATAAAGCGCATTTACAAATAATGGCATCCACACAATCATAAAACTATGGCATGATGTATGAAGGATAATGTCCCTACCTCGAAGTTCTATCGACCCCTTTCTATGTGCCTCGTAAAGCGTGTCAACTTTCGGCTCCCGATTCAGTCCTAAAATATTAAATGTACAAGAAATAGGTCATAACCTATCCAAGTATCATTTTAAAATCTTCCATAGTGTTTCTTGTAGTTATATTAGCCTATGGTGAAAATTTACCAAAATGCCCCTGGGACCCTGACCCGGCCCGATGGCACGTTTTCCCAAAATTTTGACTAGGGCTATCCTGACGTATTTTCATCCAAGGAATCCATTTCCGGACTCGGAATTACCAAATTCACTGCCGAAAGACGAAATTGCCCTTGGCAGCCCTTATTTCAGTGTTTTAGGGGCATTTTCGTAATTATGCTTTCTCGGCCTTTTCCGAAAAAGTGCCCAACTGTAACCCCACCTAATTTTCGCTCCTGAACTCAATGAAACCATCAAATCATTGAAAATTCAACTCTAAGACTCATTTACAATGCTAACCGAAATATATAGGTTTTAAGGGGAAAATTGGGGTTTTTCGGTTTCAGCTCCATAAAAACGTTCCTTTCTACTCCTAACCACTTTATTGACTATTCCATTAGGTTATAACTACCATTTAGTATCAATTTGGGCAGCATAACAGCCCCACATACCCATTTCCAAAAATTAAAACCAATGGCAATCCGGCAAAATTTCACCGATTAAATTGCCCACAGCAACCAGAATAGTTAATATACGAAGGTTTGAAAGTTACCTTAAGCTCCCACAAGTTTTTCCCAAATATTGCTGAAAACCCTAAGTCCTTGAACACCCAAATTTGAGCTCCACAAACCTTGAAGAACGTAGAAGGATAGTTTAGGAGCGGAGTTATACGCGTTAGGTAAGAATTTACTGAAGAAATTGCCTTACCTCGCTAGTTCTCTTCTCTTTCTTTCTCCAAGTGCTCTCAACATTTTCTCACCTTTGTTTCAGCTGAATACGTCGGTTTAGGGGCTGATATGAAGAGGATAATGTTACTTTATCATATATATTGTATGACATGTAATTATTTATTAATTTTCCAAAACTTCAAAAACTAATTTTTATGTACATAAACTTATGTACATGTAATCATATCCATTAAGCCCAACCAATATTTCCTTCTCCATGTCACATGTAGGAGACTCCTAGGGGTCCCTCCCTATGGTCTCAATTGGCTTCACAACTTGTTCCGGTTACGTTTACACGTAAAGTCTCAATTTTGGTTAAAATTATACTTTTTGCTCAAATTTTCCATAAATTCATATTAAATTGACTAAAATATTTTAAATATATTTTTAAACTTTATTTTCCTTAATTAATTGAAATTAACTTCAATTAATTGAAAAATAATTTATTTTGTACTATTTTGGCAAAATTATGATTTTGCCATCACCTTTCTAATCCAATTTCTTCTCTTATTTTTCCTTGGCCAATTTTCATCTATTTTTGGACCAAATATTTTCTCTAATATTCCTTCATTTTTGGACCTTAATATTGGGCTTTTTAAATTACCCAAATTAATTCCATAATTATTTTTGCCTAATTTCCATGAAATTGAACATTTATGAAATTCATAAATTCCAAATTCATGAATATTCACCATTTTATTGAATTTCCCAAATAATTACAATATATTTGGTGAATATAAAATTTGGGTTGTTACAGAAATGAAGGCTGATAATGTGCCTAGACGGGATAATTTTCATGTAAGATTCTATCAGCAATTTTGGTCCTTCCTTAAAACTGATATTATCAGTATGGTTTATCATGTGTTTGGCTAGGGCCATATTTTTAAGGAATTTAACATATCATTCATTGTACTTGTTCCCAAGTGCTGTAACCCTAATACGTTTAAGGATTTTCCGCTAATCAATCTTTGCAATATCACTTGTAAGTTAATTTCCAAAATTGTATGCAATTGATTGATGGAAATCCTTGATGATCTCATTACGCCATCAAAATGCTTTTATTAAGGGACAGCTTATTTATGATACTATCATCCTTTCCTCGAAAAGCATGCCTAAAATCCACGGAACACATAAAAGTAAGGATAGTTGGGGTACACTCAAGTTAGACATAGCAAAGGCCTGTGACAATAAGTAGGAAGACTTGTCCTATTGAAAAACTCCCTGACTTCATTATTAGAATACTCTTTTTCTTGTATGAAGTTCCCTTAGCAGCTGTGTCATAAAATTACCATGAAAATGGCAAATTTCTTCTGGGGATGGACTACAAATTCAAATAAAGCTCATATTTTGAAATGAGAGGAATTGTGTCTCCCAAGAAACAGAGGGGTTTGCAAATCATGCACTTGGAAAGCTTCAATTCAGCATTATTGGCAAAACACATGTGGCAAGTTATCTCTAACCAGAAGCCTTTGCTTAGTAGAATCAAGCTTGCAAAATATCTTGACTTTGACCAAATTTTATTTTCAAGCCAGCCTATAACAGTTCCTTATTGTGGAAAAACATCATCAAGATTAACTTCAACTTGGCAATATATCCAGTCTCCGCAATCATATCCTCTAATATGTCACCTTGTAAAATAAACCCATGTTGAAATTATAACTTCAACTAATATAGTACTATGGAAGCTCTGGTACTTACTACATGATGTATGTGATATGTTACAATCCTTCGTAAACATTTATTTTACTTCATAATGTATAGTTGCTCATCATAAACAAAAATGATATGTCATGAGTTGTATTGTTTGTGCTTGTATATGTTGCTTGATTTTACATGTACTGTTTTTTTAAAAAAAAAATTGATTTGGAAAAAGTTTAATTATCTCTCCCAACTAATGCAGCTTCATCTCTACCAATATAGTTGTGACAATATCATTGTTGCTTAGAAGATCATTGACTTTGCGCAAAATATGAGTGAGGAAAAAAAAGAAGCTATATGATCGTTTTAAATTGATTTGGAAAAAGTTTATGATTGGGGCAATTGAAAGTTTCCTTTGATTTTTTTTTTTTTTTTTGATAATCAGTTTCCTTTGAATTGTCTTCATGAATTGAGACCCTTAGACATGAAGGATGATTAATGTCACCTCTAGTTGCATCTCCATAATTGCAATTTCTTTGGAATTGAGACAAAGTGGTCTTCTTCCATCATCTAGATGTGTGAGACAAGGGGATTTTATTTTCTCTTATCTTTTTATTATTTGTATGAAAAAACTCACGCACCTAATTCAACAAAATGTTGAGGGTAGGACTTGATGACCCATTCGGCTTCCTAAGACTGGATTGCCTATCTTTCATGTATTTTTCATAGATGATATTATTCATTAGTGAGATTAGCATGATGCTTGGGTTTGTGGAGACAGGAAATTTGGGTAAATATCTTAGAGTGCCTCCTCATTACAAGATGGTACTAAGCGACACCTTTAAAGAGGCGACTGATAAATTGAAGAAAAGGTAACCAAGGTGGAATGCTGACTTAATAATAGTAATTACTACCAATTAGATGAGTCAGTGCCCTTGTGATATCAATTGTATAAAAACTCTCATTTTAAAAGGAATGTTGTGAGTTGGATTATAGTGTGTGAAACCCCCCCCCCCTCCCCCACACCAATTGTTCAGCAAGCGCCAAATTGCCCATTTGAAAAAAATTGTGAGTGTTTGTTTCCCAAAGTAAGTAATCGAGCTTAATTCTATCTTAATAGTTTTTACCATAAGCTCCATCTCTCAGCTTTTACTGATTTAGCTTTTGGGGAGAGTGAGAATAGTTAAAATATTTTTTCAGTTGTGTCCAGTGTACTATCAGACTTATTGTAATTTTACCCTTAATGTACTTTTTTTGCTATAAAAATTAATTTCAACTATTATTTGGTGCTTTTAACCCTTAAAATATTTTTTCAACTGTACCCAATGTGTTATCAGACTGATTGCAATTTTATCTTTAATGTACTTTTTCAGTTCCAAAAATTATTTTAAACTATTTTTTTGTGTTTTTAACCCTTTAAAATATTTTTTCACCCACTCTCTCTTACTATTATCACAAAAGTCACTTGTGCTTAAGTCAATCCAAACAAGTTTTATTTTTACAGAAGTCATTTATACAATCGCTGTTCCAAACATAAATCACATTACACAATCGAGCTTTTACCAAAACTAAAATTACCAAACGCTAAATTGAGAAACTCTATTTTTCCCATCGCTCTTCCAAACACACTATGTTTGTAACCTCAATCCGTTAACTTGTCCTTAATTCAAAATTTAACAGTAATAATTAAGTGATAAAATAATATCTAAATGCAAATTATAGATTAGCAGTGGCAAATTACACTCTGCAAAGTTGCAAATAAAAAGCTATTACTTATTAATTAAGTAAAAGAACATGAAAATATTCTTAATCACAAATGAGAGTGCCAACAAAACATTGCCATAATCTTCAGTATCATTTTTGTGATTTTTGAAAGGAGACTCATAAGATTTCCCAGTAATAATTGCTCTAAAGTGTTTGATTGATTGTGTGATTGGCTCTATTGAGATTGAGTTGCTTTCGATTTGACAACTTTCGTAGTAATTGACTAATTTCCTACTCACAAATCCCTTCCTTTTGGAATCTTCAACATAATATTACTTCGGGGTAGATTAAAATTTCAGAAATATCTGGCCTGATTATTTAAGGACTATTAATTAATTAATTGAACTTAATAAACATTGTTATACTTTGCTAGAAATTAATTTCGGACTCGAAAAAATTTATTATGCTGGGCCACCTTATAGGCCCATACAATTTGCCCATAATCCAAGTTGTGTCGGCACTATAAAACCTTTTGCCCTGGCCCGTTCTCTCTATATGTCCCAGTTAGGCCCAAATTATTTTCATATAAATTAGTCAGATCCTTCTTCTACCCCATATTTCCTCCAACCAGTAAAATAAAAAAAAAAATGAGTAGAAAATATTTCAACAAAGATGCGAGGGCCTTGTTGATATCCACATACATACTTAAAGAGGGCTTTGTAAGCGCTTTTTAGGTCTTGTGGTATGCTCTAGTCTTGATGAACTTTGAAACTCAACTCACCTAAAATCTTCACTGTAATTTAAAAAAAAAAGTAGAAGAAATTTTTTACTGGCATTATAACTTGGTAATACATTAAGAATAGAAACGGGATATTAATAAATGGTAAAAATATTATATATGTGTGTGTATACGTAAGTATGTATATCGACACACATTCGTGTACTAAACATGATCATAGCATTAAAAGTGTGATTGCGATGAAGCCATACAAGATTGTCACTTTGGTGAAGGTAATATTAGGCAAAGAAGTTGATGAAATAGGGGAAGAACTTGGCCTTTTAGATATATATTTGTTTTAACAAGCACTAACTCTCCCACGCGATGCGCGTGATGCATATATTCAATGTATTAGTTATTATTCCAGCTACTAACACATTGATTTGCTATTGTCACAATTTCTAAAAGCAAAAAATGCTCTCTGATTTAAATATGAGAGAGTTGTCATTACATCAATATCTTTCAACATATCTTTGAACTAAAAATGTGGGTGGTATATTTTTCAAAAAATAATCATAACTTTGCCTTATATATATGTAATGCATTGAATGTGACAATTTTAACATGGGCTGCCAACAATAAATACAACTTTTACTCTCCAAGCATTAAATTAGATGAAAATAATTCAATAATTTTAACATTATAAGAAATTAAATTAATCATGTATAAAAATCTTACAACATAACTTGTCATCAATGAAGGTAGTGATGCAATTTAAATTACATTAATGATCTAAAAATCTTAACAATAATGAAAATATTAAAATAAATCAAATTCACAATATTCAAAGTTAGACATTTTTAACTCAAATTTTTCATATTATTCTTCTTTATCACTAAGGGTCATATGACACAAGAATCTCTATTAAAAGAATTTACACTATTGCTTGAAGAAAAATGCAATAATAAATGGCCAAACCACACGGAAGTTTATATCGAGTTAATTAGTACCACAACAATCAAATGAATGGTCATTCTCTCTCCCATGCTTCTGAGTATTCTTTTTGGCACATACTAATATGAAAAATGTATACTAACACATGCAGCGAAAGAACTCCCTTCATTGGAACCAATAGGTCTAATTGCTTGTAATCTCCAACATTCCAAAGCAACAACATAATGTCTGTACATTTAGAAATAAACAAAATAATGTGATGGTGATTACTCATTCAAAAGTTGCTTCGCTGCAACTTCCTTTATGGAATTAACTACATCATCTTACATTTGAAGAACTTTGATGCAAGAAGCATTTAGCGGCACAAAATACTCACTGCAATAAAAATGATCCCATGCATCAATTAATTTCTCTTAGGGACACCAGTATTGACATTATCTTTTCTTTCTCTCAAATATGCATTTAGCTTGATAATGCTTTTGCATGATTCATCAATTTCCAACTGTGGTGCAAATTCATTATAGTATAAACCTCCAGATAATGGCAATGAGATTCTTGACAAACTTTCTATTGTTTTAGAGACAATGTCTTTTCAATTTTGAGTCTTGGAGGTGCTTCAAAAGCATTATGCCCTTTAATAGGTTCAAGATTCCTAGAGCTACCGCCATCACCAAGAATCAGAAAGGAAACCTCTCCAAATGGCACAAAACGTGAACATTTATAAGGTAGAGTCATAAGAACCGATGGAGCTGCATCCTAAGCATCCTTCTGGAGATTCTCAAGTTGAGTCACAAGAACTCTTTCAACTTGAAGATAAACATCACTTGGCAAGAACATATCATCCATTTATTTGCCTACCAAAAATCTTAAGAAACACAAGACACGGTGATACCCCTGCATCAAAAGAGAAGAAACTCCATAAGTATCAATGATAAAACTTACCAACATAAACAACTTGTCAAAAAAACTATAACTACCGTAGTTTCAATAACTGCAATCTAATTATTACCGCATTGTAGTAAACAATGTTGCCTTCACAATGAACAAAAGAAAAGTAACAAATTTAGAGAAACCATCATACAGATATGCTTCTTGTAATTGCTGTTGAGACATTATCAGAAAAGTTTGATTTGAGAGTTAATAAGTTTACTCTTCTCTAGGGTGCTAGAAACCTATCATGTGAGTGATTTGATGAAACTATTGGATTATTTGGTGAACTATTGTTTAAGTCAAATATTATGCTATTCCTTACTTTTAGTATAAGGAAATGTGTCAGAATGCAAAACTGAAATGACATTTCATTATTTAAACAGTACAGGTGGCTTCACATGTACAAAGAAAAATATTTTAATGCAAAATCACTTAACTTACAAATCAGTAATTCATTTCGACCTCTATGAGAGGGATTGTGGATATCCCAAGGAGCTCATCTCCCTTGATATGATCATCTTTTATGAGAACATAATGTGTCTCTTTGGTGCTTTGTTCATAACTTAATTATGATGCTGGACAAAAAATGACCTGATTTTTTGTTTTTATGAAGGGTGTACAAACATGCTTCTAAGGTTAGGGGTTGATGATACGATTTTCCATTTATTAAATGTTTTTAAAATTTTAACTATTTTCATTATATCTTCCAAGTATTGGCGCTGGTGCTGGATAATATCTGCATAGCAATATTACTTAATCTAGTAATTGGATAATAAGAAAACCAAATGATTAATAACTGATATATTAAATGTAGATGTAAAAACCGGAAAACCATATCAAATTTAAGATTTTGTTTACATTAAGTTCCTATAAATGGGTGGCTATTCATCTAGAACCTGTTAGATCCCATATGTTTTGATGATAACAAAGATTGGATCAATAATATGAAAGGATTTGATAACAAACAAATGGATTTGAACAAAGTAGCATAGCATCACTTGGAGTCAGCACTGGAAGTAATCAACAATTTTTAAGAAGGCTTACTCGAGTAGCCACTCGGGTAACAGAAGCTATTACTCGAGTAAGCAAACAGAATTTCATCCAGTGAGGCACTGCCAAATTTTGAACAAAGTTACTCGAGGGATCACTTGGGTAATCTACAAATTTATATAGACCATTACTCGAGTAGCCACTCGCGTAACAAGATTTTCACAGGCATTACTCGAGTAGCCACTCGAGTAACCAGGTCCAAAATCTTCCAGTGACTCTCAGCCAAAAAATGCAGCATATCACTCGAGTAGCCACTCGAGTAACCAGTGAGAAAATATCATTACTCGAGGGACCACCCGAGTAATCTACAGAGTTATTTGAAGTACCACTCTAGTAGTCACTTGAGTAACCAGAAAACAAACTCTCGGCCAAGAATTTGATCCCATTACTCGAGGGTGTAATCGAGTAATCTGCCGGGTTATTTGAAAGCCACTCGAGGGACCACTCAAGTAAGGTGTGAAGAAAAATGAAGCCCACTCGAGTAAGTAGTTTACCACAGTGATTACCCGAGTAATCTGTGGAGGTAAAGACATGGCCACTCGAGTAATCATGTATTCTCAAGGTTTGTAATATATCACTCCATGTCTTACCCGAGTGATATCTGATGCAAAATGTTGATTTGCTCACTGCCATATTTTTGACAGGTTGACTCGAGGGACCACTCGAGTAACAAACTTGATCACTCGAGTAGCCACTCGAGTAAGGCAGTCCAGAAATTATATTTTCATCAAATATTTCTTGATTTGTTATCTATATGATTAACTCTTCATTATATTAGTATTCTAAGTACATTTACAGAGAAACAATGAAAGAGTATGACATATTTGAGAAGTCAAATAAAAGTCCGAACATTCACCTACCGCTACCTACCGCCAACGGATAGTTTTCAAATACGAAGAATAGTCAACCGTTGCTGAGTGACTCTAACGGACAAGTTTGAAATTGCTTCCAACGGACACTTCAAATCATCTTTATATATGGAACATTCAAAGAGAAGAAAAGAGAAAAAGTAAAAAAAAATTGAGATTACACTGATCAACATACTCTTAGTGCTTTGTTTTCATATAGTCATTCATTTGTACTTAAGAGATTATATATTTGCTCTGTGAGAGAGTTTTTCATTAGAAACTCAATATTTGTTATTGAGACAACTTAAGGTAGTGGAACCTTGAGTTGGGAATTTGATTGCAACGTGTAAGGGGGAGCGAGTGTCCAAGTGAAGGAACTTGCTGTGTACTGAGGTGCCAAGAACCCACTGAATCTTGGAGAATATAGTGAAACTCTCAGAGACGCTCTGAGGACTGGACGTAGGTCAAAGTGGTTGTGGCCAAACCAGTATAACTCCCGGTGTACACTATGGTGATATTTCTCCTTGCTCTTAACTGCTTTTATATTCTGTCAATTTCTTTATACGCAACAAAATTTCTGGAATCACCCAATTCACCCCCTATTGGGTGAAACGCTTGTACTAACATTTGGTATTAGAGTGTAGGTCTTCTTGTTAAGGTTTAATAGCCTAAGAAGGATCAAATGGCAAGCATGGGTGAAGGCATTCTTCCCGACGGAGCTTCTATCACAAGACCTCCAAGTTTCAATGGCGAACACTTCTCATTCTGGAAAGCAAAGTTCAGAGTCTTCGTAATGGCTACTGAATATGGGCTATGGGATGTGTTTGAGAGTGGAAACTACAAACCTGAAAAGATTGTAGATTCACAAAGAGTTCCCAAGACACCAGCATAATATGATGAGAATGACAAGAAACTCATCACACTCAATAGCAAAGCAATTCTAATGATTCAAAGTGCCTTGAGTCAAAATGAGTACTTTAGAATTTGCACACTCCCAACAGCTAAACAAATATGGGAAGCTTTGAAAATAGCTCATGAAGGAACTTCTGGAATAAAAGAAAACCGGATTAATACTCTAGTTACTGAGTTTGATTTACTTCGAATGAAGTCAAGTGAGTCGATGGCTAAATTTGAACTTAGATATACTCACCTTGTTAATCAACTTGCAGCACTTGGAAAAGTCTATAATCAACATACCCAAGTACGAAAGATTTTAAATATTCTTTCTAAAGACTGGGAGGCAAAGGTCACTGCAATTGAGGAAGCAAAAGGTGAATCAATGTGATCAGTTGCTTCTCTATTCGGAAGCCTTTCTGAATATGAAAGCAAATTAAAGTTCAAACGAGAACTAGATGATATTGACGACAAGAAGAAAAGAGGTCTAACACTAAAAGCAAAAGAAGAAGAACAAGATGAAGATAAAGAGCTTGACGATGACGAAATGGGCCTAATTATAAAATGATTCAGAAAGTTTTATAAGAAGGGTCAAGGATTCAAAAACTTTCAGAAAGGAGGAACAAGCAATAAAGAACACATCATATACTATGAATATGGAAAGCCAAGACATTTCAAATCAGAATGTCAAGAACTAATTTAGAAGAATAAAGAGAAGAGAAAAGGAAAATTCTACATCAAGAAGAAAGCCTTTGTATCTTCCATATGGGGAGATAGTTCCTCTGACGAAGAAAGTGATGAAGAAGAAGTAGCCAATATTTGTCTAGTTGCTCAAGAGGAAACAGAAGAAGAGGTAACTGATTCTGATCCTACCTATGATGAATTACTTTTCGAATATAATGCTTTACATTCTAAATTCATCAAAGTAGTTAAAAAACTAGTTGTTTTCAAAAAGAAAAACAAAATTCTTGAAGTAGAGCTTAAAGAGAATTTTGAAAAGGATTGTGAAAATTGCACCTCTTTGAAAAAGAAAAACACTGATCTTACTAAATCTCTTGAAAAATTCACTAAAGGAAGTGAAATGCTAAATGTGATTTTAAAAGCTCAACGATTTGTGAATGATTGATCTGGAATTGGATATGATCGAAAATCAGACAAAAGGAAAGGAAGAAAGAAAGCTGGAGTAAATCATACTTGAATTATTTTCAGCATTCTGTGCATACATCAAATCCTTTTGCACATTGTAATTATTGTAATAGAAAAGGTCATTATACCTCATCATGCATTCATAGGAAGAAAGGAAATATAGGAACCTACAAATGGGTACCTAAAGGTTCATATGTCCCAAAAAAATTTTGTACTAACCCAAAAGGACCCAAAAAGATGTGGGTACCTAAGACTTAATCGTATTTGATTGCAGATATGTCTTAAAGCATCCAAAAATAACAAGTGGTACATAGACAGTGGATGCTCTAGACATATGACCGGTGATTTCGAAAGTTTTACCACATTACAACCTAAGGAAGGTGGAAAGGTAAAATTTGGAGGAAATCAATCCAAAAAATAGCAGGAATTGGTGAAATCAAAAACGACAAAGGAATACAAGTCAAAGATGTATACTACGTTGAAGGCTTGTGTCATAACTTGCTGAGCGTAAGTCAAAGTGCATATAAAGACAACTGGATAATATTTGATTCAGAAGAATGTCTGATTGTCAATAAGAAAGACTTACAACTTGATAAGAAAAATATCAAGGCAAAGCTCAGAGCAAAAAGGGAAGGTAATTGCTATACAATTGATATAAATAGAAATGATTCTGAAAATTGTTTTATGAGCAATGCCGATGAAAGTTGGTTATGGCATAAGAGACTAGCTCATGTCAACATGCATCAACTAGGCAAACTACTAAAAAAGGATTTAGTTCTTGGTTTACCTAAAGAAAGTTTAAAAACAATTTGATTTGTGACGCATGTCAAAAGGGTAAACAAACTAAATCATCTTTCAAATCAAAAAATGAGATTACAACAAATCGACCACTTCAACTGATACATATGGATTTAGTTGGTCCAGCAAGAGTTAAAAGCCTTGGTGGCAACTTATATTCATTGGTCATTGTTGATGATTTCTCTAGATTTACATGGACTATTTTTCTGTCATCAAAGGATGAAACCTTTGCAGAATTCATTATTTTTGCCAAGAAAGTGCAAAATGAGAAAGGTATGTCCATTGCAGGTATCAGGACAGACCACGGTGGAGAATTTGAGAATCAAGCCTTTGAAGAATATTGTGATACTAATGGCATTGATCACAATTTCTCTGCTCTAAGGACACCACAACAAAATGGAGTATTGGAACGAAAGAATAGAGTACTCATTGAAATACCTAGAGTAATGCTAAATGAAAAAAACGTGTCTCAAGTTTTCTGGGTCGATGCAATGAGCACAGCGTGCTATGTTTCAAACAGAGCCTACATTATAACAAAACTTGGAAAGACACCATACGAGCTATACAAAGGAAGGAAGCCGAATCTTGCACATTTACACATCTTCGGTTGTAAGTGTTTCATTCATAATAATGGTAAAGATAACTTAGGAAAATTTGATTCAGTAACAGATGAAGGAATTTTCCTAAGATATTCTAACCGAAGTAAAGCATATAGAATTTTCAATAAACGAACA
This sequence comes from Inga oerstediana, assembly GCA_963210345.1. Lineage (NCBI taxonomy): Eukaryota > Viridiplantae > Streptophyta > Magnoliopsida > Fabales > Fabaceae > Inga > Inga oerstediana. The sequence goes on from OY723410.1 coordinate 21,064,447, forward strand.
TGTGTTGTTGAAGAATCAATTCATGTTGTATTTGATGAATTTGAATCCTCTGACAAAACCATTGATGATGAGCAGGAAGTTGTTTTAAATCAAGAAAATGGTCAATCTATTTCTAAATCTCTTATTCCAGAAGTTGATAAAACCAAGGAAGAAGAACAGTCACTAGGTCAACCTAAAGCCTGGAAATACAATAGGAGTCATCCCTTAGATCAAGTCATAGGAGATGTGAATGAAGGAGTCAAAACTAGAAATAGAATTTTCAATGAAGTAAGTTTTTCTGCATTCATTTATGAGATTGAACCTTCTAACATTGACGAAGCCCTATCAGACAATGATTGGGTTATAGCAATGCAAGAACAACTAAATCAATTTGAAAGAAATCAAGTTTGGGATTTGATACCCCGACCTAAGGATCATCCGATCATTGGCACTAAATGGGTATTCAAGAACAAACTTGATGAATCCGCAATTATTGTCAGAAATAAGGCAAGATTGGTGGCCAACGGCTATAATCAGGAAAAAGGAATTGATTATGAGGAAACGTATGCTCCAGTGGCTAGATTGGAAGCTATACGAGTACTCTTAGCCTTTGCATGCATCAAAGGTTTCAAACTCTATCAAATAGATATAAAGAGTGCATTTCTAAATGGCTACATCATGGAAGAAGTATATGTAGAGCAACCTTCAGGTTTTGAAGATGTAACCCAACCTGACCATGTTTTCAAACTCAAAAAGGCTTTATATGGTTTAAAACAAGCTCATAGAGCATGGTACGAGAGGCTCAGTAAATTTCTTATTGATCAAGGTTTTGTACAAGGAAAATTTGATACAACACTTTTTACAAAACAAAAACGTGATGATATATTAATTGTGCAAATATATGTTGATGATATAGTTTTCGGTGCTACTAATGAAACCATGCGCAAAGAATTTTCTGAGATATTACAGGGGGAGTTTGAGATGTCAATTATGGGAGAATTAAATTTCTTTCTCGGTTTGCAAATCAAACAAATAAAGAATGGAATCTTCATATCTCAAACAAAATATTTGAAAGAGCTATTAAAGAAGTATGGATTGGATGAAGCAAATAGAATGGACACACCCACGGATGTCAAGGGAAAAGATTACAACATCACAAAATATAGAGGAATGATTGGATCATTACTCTATCTCACTGCAAGCAGGCCTGACATTCAATTCAGTGTGGGTATGTGTGCAAGATATCAATCAGTACCAAAAGAGTCACATGTTGAACCATCAAACAAATCTTCCGATATCTTGTTGACACGCCAGAATTGGGTCTTTGGTATCCCAAAGGAAGAAGTGAATACCTAGTTGCATACTTATACTCTGATCATGGAGGATACAAGCCAGACAGAAAGAGTACAAGTGGACAAGGCCAGTTTCTTGGAGGCTCACTTGTATCTTGGTTTAGCAAGAAACAAACTACAGTGTCCCTTTCATCAACGGAAGCTGAGTATGTTGCGGTATCAAGTTGTTGTGCACAAGTAATATGGCTAAAGCAACAACTCTAGGATCTTGGTATTTATCTAAAAGAAACACCAATATACTATGACAACACTAGCACGATAAACTTGGCAAAGAATCCTGTTCAACATTCCAAAACCAAGCATATTGATGTCAAGCATATTAATCTTTTTCAACCCATCTTCAACTAGCAGATATCTTCACAAAACCCCTTGCTAAAGATCAATTTTTATATATTAGACGAGAATTAGGAATGGTAAATCCCAATGATTTGTAAGTTATTTAGTGTTTACAAAATGTTAGATGATATTATTTATTGATGTTTTGATGATTACTAACTTAAGCATCAGAGTTTCTAGCAATTTGTTTTGCAGAATCATAATATTATGTTTTGAGGTATGAATAGCAGAGGTTAACAGAGGACAACATTACTGGAGTGTCAACTTCAAGTAAAGAGCATCACTGGAGTGACAACTTCAAGTAATAGATGTATCACTGGAGTGACAACTTGAAGTAATAGATGATTACTCGAGAAGCCACTCGAATAAAGAACTTAGAAATGTGCCAGTGAAGCATTAATTTCAAATAAAACGGCACAATAGTTGAAAATAAACATTCAGAAGGTAAAGAGACAGCTTACCCGAGGGAGGCCTCGAGTGATGTTCAATGTTACTCGGGTAAGGCCTTGAGTGAACCTGGGTGCAAATTTTAAATCATCTGATTTTCAGTTCAAATCTGTTCTATAGAGTCATCCAATGATCGAGGGAATATACATGGATTATTACAATATTATTCATACCAGGTACACGCTCAAAACTGCTGTATTTTAAAAATTTTTCATATGATCACTCGAGTAGCTACCCGAGTGATGATGATGATCACTCAAGTAAGCCCTCGTGTGATGTCGGGTTCTAGGTTATTTCTACTCGAAACTCCATCATTTCTCATAAAATCTCCTCGAGTGATTCTTCTGTGCTCTCACCAAAACTTTTCAAGGAATCTTTCTCTTCCAATTTCCGTCAAAACCCAGTGATTCATAGCCTCAAAAACCTCTTAAACATCTCTGAATCCATGTCCGAAACGTGCGATAGTTATCCCTGTTTTTCTTAAAACTTCTTATTTTCTAAAATCACAATGGTAAGGACAAAATCTCCCAACCTTAGTACTCCTTCAGAGTCTTCGAAGCCTTATCAACCCTTTGATTCACTTTCCTCTCCTCCTACCAAGAAGAGGAAAATGTCTCCCAAAGCCAAAGCCAAACCGCAAACCAAACCTAAGGTAAAAGGGGTTGTGATCAAGGAGCCCATTACCACAAGAGCTCATTCCAAGAAGAGTTCACCTCCAGGAAGAGGCAAAGTAACAAAAGATCCATCTCCTCCCTCCTTTGATTCTTCAGACACACCTACCTTTACTCCTAAGCCACTGAAGAAGCCTAAGGTCAGTGAGAAGATTACCAAAGTTATGGTAGGCATGCTTGAGCAAGCTTTTGAGTCTAAAGATGCAAAGAAAGGGCAAACTTCAAAGCAAACTAAGGAGAAGGATGAAGAAATCACATTTCCTCCAAAGGGATTTAATGTGAAAAAGCTTGAGGAATCACAGAAGTACCTGAGTCATTTTGCAAGAAGGAATGTATGCAAGATGCACTATATTGACTACAAAGTGCTTCAAGAGGTATTGAAATTTGATCTCAGTCCCTACCTCGATTCCTATATGCCTTGGTTATCTGTCAAGCTACCTTATTGCACCAAAATAGTGAGACATTTCTATTGCAACCTCAAATCGATTAATGATCCTGTTAGGAAGTCAGTAGAAGAAGAAATGACTTCTGAGGTTAGAGGTCAAAGAATTCTTATCTCACCCCCCGAATCAATAACTGGTTAGGAATAGAAAATCCTCCTGATGATGATTACCCTAACCTTTCTCCAAACCAAATTTTTTCTGTTCTTAGACCTGGTGAGGTTGTGGGACCTCTCAACTTCAATCTGAGTGATATGAGTGATTTCCATAGAGTCCTATAGTATATCTACTCTAGAGCTATGGTGAATAAATCCAACAATTTCACTCACTTCATTGAGAGGGACTTCAGGAAATTTGCCTCAGTGATCCTTAAAGAGGAAAAAGATTTGGGAGAGTATATCTTCAGTGAGATCAAGAGGTATAGATATGAGGGAAAACCAACTACTCCATTGCCTTATCCTCAATTAATTTTCCTGTTTCTCAAGAAGAAAAAGATCTGGTATTTGGAGAGTATGGATCCAGTAGAGAGGTTAGCACCAGTGGGAAGGAATCAAATTGGAAAATTGAATATTGAGATTCCTCTGAAGACACCTCTTGAAGCAAGCCCAAAGAAAAAGAAGACCGAGACAGCAACAAGCCGAATGGATGACACACAGTCTTCTGCTCCTGCCAACACATCTCCTTCATCTTTCTTTGGTGCCTCAATGCAAACATTCATGGAGAATATTTTGAGGATTTTCCACATTGATATTGCAAATACCAATGCGGAGTTGATTACCCACATGAATGATAAAATGGGACAACTCGTGTAGACAATGGACAAAAGGCACGAAGAGTTGCTTGCTGAACAACGTGCCCAGGGTGAGCTTCTGAGATCCATTATGGCTAGATTTGATGCTATGGCATCTGGATCTTCTACTCCTGGTCCTTCTGATATTCCAGAGCCCATACCTACCTCTGAGCCTGGACCCTCTATCCCTACTGAGCATAGACTATTTGAGAGTGGACCCAGTAACATCTTATTCTCTATGCCAGATCCTGAAACATCTGAGCCCATTCACATCACCTCTGATGAACTACCTCAGCCTATTCAGCCTGAGCCCACACCGACTCCCATTGCATCTCCTGCACGCACTGAGGAGGTACTTGTGTCCTCACCGGTTGCTACAGAAGAAGTAGAGATTACCTCTCTGGTTCCTTATCCTTCATCTCCTCCGGTGAATCCTCCAGATGATCTTCAGACACCGCCAGTGAACCTTCCTGAACCTAAATCATCATATTCAGATTATTCTAGTTCTGATAGTTCATATGAGTCATTGGCTTTTCCTGTCACTCCCATCTCAGCCGCCAAGCCACCTAATCCTCCTCATGATTGATTCCACCTTTGTGATGAAGACAAAACGGGGGAGAAGAACTTGAGTGATTTTGTGAAGAATGGCTGAGTCTATAGATTGGGATTTGGGTGTGTGGGGTTTTTAGGTGATTTATTTCTTTTTGTTCTTGAACGATTTTAAGTTTTAAGTTTGATTATGTATTAACTTCGTCATTATGCAATTTGTTTCTTTATGACATTTCATTGAAATTATATTGCATTTTGGGACTAATATGTTTTTAATAATGTATGCAAGGTAAACAAGTAATCATAAGAACAAAAACTATGAAAAGATCTTCAATAAGTTATTTCAAAAAGTTTTCAAGTTTAAATTCAACAAATGATTTCATATGAAAAGAATTTGATAAGCATATCTTTAGAAATTCAACTTCAAAAACTTTATTCAAAATCACCAAGTTTTGTCATCATCAAAAAGGGGGAGAATGTTAGATCCCATATGTTTTGATGATAACAAAGATTAGATCAATAATATGAAAGGATTTGATATCAAACAAATGGATTTAAACAAAGTAGCATAGCATCACTTGGAGTCAGCACTGGAAGTAATCAACAATTTTTAAGAAGGCTTACTCGAGTAGCCACTCGGGTAACAAAAGCCATTACTCGAGTAAGCCAACAGAATTTCATCCAGTAGCCACTCGAGTAACAAGATTTTCACAGCCATTACTCGAGTAAGCCAACAGAATTTCATCCAGGGACCACTCGAGTAATCTGCAAAGTTATATAGACCATTACTCGAGTAGCCACTCGAGTAACAAGATTTTCACAGGCATTACTTGAGTAACCAGGTCCAAAATCTTCCAGTGACTATCGGCCAAAAAATGCAGCATATCACTCGAGTAGCCACTCGAGTAACCAGTGAGAAAATAACATTACTTGGGGGACCACCCGAGTAATCTACCGAGTTATTTGAAGTACCACTCTAGTAGTCACTCGAGTAACCAGAAAACAAACTCTCGGCCAAGAATTTGATCCCATTACTCGAGGGTGTAATCGAGTAATCTGCCGGGTTATTTGAAAACCACTCGAGTAAGCAGTTTACCACAGTGATTACCCAGTAATCTGTGGAGGTAAAGACATGGTCACTCGAGTAATCATATATTCTCAAGGTTTGTAATATATCACTCCATGTCTTACCCGAGTGATATCTGATGCAAAATGTTGATTTGCTCACTGCCATATTTTTGACAGGTTTACTCGAGGGACCACTCGAGTAACAAACTTGATCACTCGAGTAGCCACTCGAGTAAGGCAGTCCAGAAATTATATTTTCATCGAATATTTCTTGATTTGTTATCTATATGATTAACTCTTCATTATATTAGTATTCTAAGTACATTTACAGAGAAACAATGAAAGAGTATGACATATTTGAGAAGTCAAATAAAAGTCCGAACATTCACCTACCGCTACCTACCGCCAACGGATAGTTTTCAAATACGAAGAATAGTCAACCGTTGCTGAGTGACTCTAACGGACAAGTTTGAAATTGCTTCCAACGGACACTTCAAATCATCTATATATATGGAATATTCAAAGAGAAGAAAAGAGAAGAAGTAAAAAAACTGAGATTACAATGATCATTACACTCTTAGTGCTTTGTTTTCATATAGTTATTCATTTGTACTTCAGAGATTATATATTTACTCTCTGAGAGAGTTTTTCATTACAAACTCAATATTTGTTATTAAGACAACTTAAGGTAGTGGAACCTTGAGTTGGGGATTTGATTGCAACGTGTAAGGGGGAGCGAGTGTCCAAGTGAAGGAACTTACTGTGTACTGAGGTGTCAAGAACCCAGTGAATCTTGGAGAATATAGTAAAACTCTCAAAGACGCTCTGAGGACTGGACGTAGGTCAAAGTGGTTGTGGCCGAACCAGTATAACTCCCGGTGTATACTACGATGATATTTCTCCTTGCTCTTAACTGCTTTAAATATTCCGTCAATTTCTTTATACGCAACGAAATTTCTGGAATCACCCAATTCACCCCCTTTTGGGTGAAACGCTTGCACTAACAGAACCCTTTTGTTCAATTTGACATACCACCAAAACATGATGATACTGTCACATTTCAAACTAAATTTTCTTTTTCAATGAGTAAGAACCATTATATATTTAAAATTTCTTGAGTATGCATACTTGATGTGTCATCATACCAAAATCTTATCTACCCAAGAAGTCACTCGAAGAGAGGTTAAATCTTAGCTTTTACCAATGTGTAATAACCATTATTATTTTTATCCAACAATAAAAGCTGTTGGGTTTGGAGATAAACTTTTCAGAATTAGATAGAACTTATAGTAAGGTCAAATCTTAGCTTTTCCAATGTGTAAGAACCATTGTGTTTTTTCCAATTTCTTGTGTATGCAATCTTTTATCTTTCATCATACTAAAAAGCTGCATACTGCTTCCAACCAAATCTTACCTACTCATGAAGTCACTTAAAGGGAGGTCAAATCTTAGCTTTTTCTAATGTGTAAGAATCATTATGTTTTTATGCAAACAGTAAAAGAATAAGCCTTTTAGAATAAGATATAACTTTATGAACTTCATCTGCAGGCAAAATTTTGGACAAATAGATGACTTAGTTTAAAAACATTAAAATGTGATTTCCTTAATATTTAATTTTAACTTACCCTGTCTTAAAATTGCATTAGACTGATTTAACAGCAAAAGCCTTTTGGTCTAGTGATATGCAAATCAAACAAATTATGTATGATGTGATTTTGTCCAGGCTAATCACTCTATGGAAACTGTGGATTACTCTCTAAGTATGAATTGACACAATGAATTCAAACTCAATCATTCAATTCACACTGAGTTATGCATGAAACTAAAATCATTTACTTAGACAAATGAGAACAATGTTTCATAACAAAGGTGAAAATCAGTTAACCATCCATTACTTTAATCAAAATGAGTCAACATAGATGCAAGTGCTTCTCTACCCATTAACAATGAAGAGCGTTGTTCACAGCTTGCAAAAAATAAGAGTAATCAGGCATTCTCTCGAGAATAATCTGTAAGGAAAAAAAACAAAAGAAAACAAAAAAAAATATCCACTCTAGACAGAAAGATTAGTAAATGCAGCAGACCACATTCAGTCCCTTGGACTTTATATATGACAGAACCTTATGAGTCAATTTGCAGTTGGGAGTGGAACATAAACCATTCAAAACTTAGTACAGACAGTAATTTTTTAGGGATCACAAATATAGGGACACATCCTATCATCCTTGTTACATTTCCCAATCTAGTAAAGAATTGACAATACTTCTGCTTTCAAGCCAATCGTTGTCTTGCTGTGTGTAAACTCCATCTAATTTTTTCATTAGCCAATAAACGGGTTCACTTCTTTGGGTCTCTGATAAGCTGATGGCTATTGCCAATTCGAACATATCTGTGAATGTTGAAAGTTATAATTTATACACACAAAATTGTAACGATTAATGAAACCATAAAAGGCTATTACCAACTGATTAAAATCAACAAAGAAATTAAAACAGATATAATAAAGCACATACCCATCATTTCTAATCACAAATCTCCTTGGTATGTATGAACTTTTTAAATGCAAACCTGAACAAAGTGACGCGGAGGCCAAAAAAAGGGATGCTAGAACAGAGTAACTCAACTTTTCAACTGCTAAATGATTCTTGCCCTGGTTATAATGCTAAAACTAACCAAAAAAACAACGAAACATTAATCTTCAACACAGGAAAGAAAGCCACAAAAGGGGATGCAAGAAAGATAGGATGGAGAAATAAAGAAATTGATATCCTTATAGAATCATGAGAGAGGGTTGACATGGAAAAATGACTACCTTGAAGAACTGTCTCAAACTCCCCGCAGTCACCACGGCATGCTCGTCTCTGCCTCCCCACTATCATCGACAACATTATCGTAACTTCTCTACTAGAGTCACCACCAAATCTGCCCACGATCCCTCTAATCTAGGGTAAACTTATGCCATGTAAAGAAAGAGAATGAGGGTATGAAGAGAGAGGGAAAGAAGAGATTTAGATGCCAAGAACCAAAACCACATCTGGTATGAAGTCTCTCTCAAAAAAGAACACGATAAACGATGCCATTCTAGGCTTATCTGCCTCTCATGATCCCTCAAAAAGAAGAAAAGGAAGACCTTGAAGGAGGGCGAGAAAAGGAGAGACGTGGAGATCCAGCAGCTCAGATTGAGAGATTAGAAGGAAGGGGAGATCTCCTGAATCAAAAAGGCTTTAGGTACGATATTATTATTTTAAAATAAGAAATTTAAAATATGAGTCAAAAATTTAATTTTTGAAGCATTCACGCATCCCTATGATAAGAGGGGCTCAAGATACGATGTTTTGATTTAAAAGAGTGGCTTGCACGGAGTTCGAAAATGGCACTAAGCCATACATGAGCTGTTACTGTTCATATGAACAGAAACATGAGAGAGGAGCAAGTAAGTGACTTGGCTTGGCTCAGCTAACAGTGAAACAGATTTATTATTATAGAGGGATTCTTAATTAATTTGTGGAAAAAACTTACATCAAGTTTGTTATATCCAGTCCAACCAGTATTCCAATAAACCAGTGCCACTTGGATTTTTCAAACAGGTCATCATTAACTTCGTTACTCTTCTCCTCCTCCATCTTCGTTCATGACCACCAAATCCCACAACCTTATTTGCTGCTAACTCTCGATGATCGTGAGTAAACAACAGTGGCCAAGAATATCATAGAGAGGTTGGCGGATCCTAGCACCAAATTCTGCTGTTTATTTAGCCCGTACTATATACTATGCCACATACTGCTGCTGTTGCCTGACTTTTGTTTTGCCAGAGAAAACTCCTCTAGTAGGATCTTGGATGGCATGAGCTGAATATATGCTTCATTCACAGGTTCTAAGTCAATCTTTGGTGGTGAATATTATCAACATGAAACTCCTTTTGTTCTTTTCCATTGTCTTTCTTTTCATACAGTTTGAAGGCTAAAGAGGTAGTCTTTCCATTCAAAGAATATTTGTATTTGCAGTCATCCCCTTTGGATTTGTTAACAGAGGGAATCATGGATAATTAATTGGAAAAGCAAACAAGCAAGCAAGAGATCCACCCCCTTCAGTGAAGTCACGGTGGTTTGATTTGATTTGTCGTCAATGGAAATCATATCAACTACTGGATAGCTCCTTTTGGTTTTAGAGATGTGGGTTTAATCTAGTTTGCCTCTTGTGAACTTAGATAGGGAAGAGTAATGGAGTTAAATGATGACATGTTTAAAAAATCCAAGAGGCACTGGTTGATTGGAAAATTGGTTGGACTGGATGTAAGTTTGGTCCTTAATTTGTGATATTAAAAAAATTAGTTAAAAACTTAAAATAGTTATTTATAACAAATATATGTTGATTGCTTAAAATACACTCTTTAATCATGAGCATATTGTAACTACCTAAATAAAACCCCCCTTAATATGGGCAATCAATAAGGAGAAAAGATTATAAATATGGAAAACAAAGTACATGTGGTTCTTATATTTATTACTAAAATAAAACCCCTATTTAACTTCTATATTTAGAACTAGAGGGAGTATTGATTTGTCATTTATGTAGATTTTGTTTTATACTCCCTCCCGTCTTATATATATAACTTAAATGATTTGTGAAGATTAAAAAAGAAGTTGGTTTTTTGTACTAGTGTGTGAACAACTTATGATAGTTTTCCTGAAGTACCCCTTTTATTTATTAAACTACTAGCTTTCATTCATTTAAATTTTTAAAAAAACATGGCCCATTAAATATGGATATTTGAAGAAAAGAATAATTAATGTGATAAACAAAAATATAAAGTTGTTATATTAAGGATCAAATTAAACCAAAATTCTCAACAACTTCCTATATTCAGGGATTTCAATAACTTCCTATATTTAAGGCCCGAGGGGTAAATTGATATTGCCACAATTCACAATGATATATGAAGAGTTGAATGAGTTATTTTTTAATACAAGATGAAATTTTATCAAAAGATAAAATCACTACTAGATAAAAGGCCTATAAGAACGCCACATCTAGACTTCTATAGGGGAGACGGTTTAAAAAGTATGACTAGTGGCATTTTGTAAATATTTATATAACTTAAAACCTGTCGCACTTTCACATAGTCTAAATAATATTTTCCAAATCGGTTGTAATGTAATATGGTGTCGATAAGTATTAAATATTAAGAAAATTTAAATATTTAAATATTTTTTAGACCAAAGACTTATACATCTAGTTTAAATATCCATTTAGACACTGTTATTTCTTTATACCTAGTCTTAAATGTTTTACAGTTTCTTTAGCTTCCAAGGTAAACTTCTCAATTACATGCCTCTTTGAAATCTGATGCCACTTCAATAAATCAATACTACAAAAAGTCATTTTAATGACTGTAATCAATGTTCGTTTTAAAAAAACAGTCGTTGAAAAGGAGGCAGTGGCAATTTTGAAATTTGGGCTAAATGTTTCAACATTGTTTCAATAATAACAGTCATTCAAAAATAGTCATTGAAAGTCCTTTTCAATGATTGGTTTTGGAACAGTTGTTAAAAGTTTTACTTTCAACGACTAGTTTTTATAACTAGTCATTAAAATTTTTATTTCAGTAACCGATTTTTAAAAATCAGTCGTTGAAAACTTGACCTATATCATCATTTTTCAATATGTGGTATTGCCACTCTCACGCCTCCATCATTTTTCAATCTGCGGCATTGCCACTATTCCTCCACCTCTATTCACTACAAAAAAAAAAGGTATTTTGTAACGATGCATTTGTAGCGGTTACATTTGACCACTACAAATATTGACATTTGTAGCAGTTATAACGTGAACCGCTACAATATTATAGCGGCAAGCTACGCGCCAAGTGGCGTGACTAATTGTCAACATTATTTGTAGCGGTTCAAAGAAAAAAAACGCTACAAATATGGCGCGAGTTCTCCGCCAAAATTTGCTACGGTTATATTGTAGTGGTTATATCATAAAGACTGCTTCAAAGTTCACACCACTTGGCACCACCAAGCCGGGCCAATAGTATGGCGGTTCTTTATAGCAGTTCCTACGAAATGAACGGCTACAAAATGCCAAATGTTATTTGTAACGGTTATGAAGTCATAACCGCTAGAACACTTCAAAGGTCGTCATTTTTGTAGCGATTAGATTTTAATAACCGCTACAGAACTTTAAAGGTCATCACATTTATAGCGGTTTTTTAACCATAACCTCTACAGAACTTCAATAGTCATGATATTTGTAGCGGTTATATTATAACCCCTACAAAGTTTTGCCGTCCTAGCTTTTTTATAGCGATTTATGTAGCCGTTATTTTAATAACCGCTACAAAATCCACTCCTATTAAAAGCCCGCCGCCCCCTTCATTTTCCCATTTAGCCATTTTGTAGCGGTTTATGGCGAGAATAAATGATTAAACAAATTATGTTTGTCTTAAAAAAATATTAAAAGAAAATTATTTTGGAAAAAATAATAAATATTTGTAGCGGTTATAAAACCGCTACAAAAACACAAAATGATCGCTACTAATAAAAACCGCAACAAAACTCGCCATACTAACCGCTACAAATGCAACGCAGATCCTTGTGAATACATACCCCCAGCACATCTCATTTCAAACACTCCCCCATTTCTTTCCACCTAACCCTTCTTTCATTTTCTCTCATTCACAAATCTCTTTCTATGAGTTGAATAGCTGAATAAGGTAATCAGATATGTTAACAAGTTTTTAAATTTTTGATTTCAATACTTTTTTCCTTCGCATAAAATTTATTCTCGGTATTTTTTTTATAGATATTTAAGAGCGTTTTCTCATTTACACCTATTTTCCTTACACAATTATAAACACATTGTAGTAGACAACATAATAGTGCTTTGTTACCTAGGTATCCTCAGTAATATTATCAATACAATCTTCATTCTTTTCCAACGAAATTCAAACATTCCTTTTTAATTATAAATGAGTTACACTATTGTATAATAAACTAATTAAATTTGCTAAACTACTAAAATAATAAACCATTTAATTTAATATATAAAAAGGGCAACAAACGATTGTATTTTATTTTTTTAATTTTTGCTTAAACTTGTAACGGTTATTTAACCGCTACTAATTAAAGGTGCCATTTTCAAATGGAAATTATTTTTTTGCGCAAAATTTGAATTTCACTGAAATTAGTAGCGGTTATGAAACCCCTACTAGTTTATGGCACCTTTTTTAAAATTCATATTAGTAGCAGTTCATGAACCGCTACAAAGTTAAGAGAAAATGAATTTTTCTCTTGGCACTGTTGTAGCTGCGGTTTTAACCGCTACAAATATAGGAGCGAGCATTATGTATGAGTAGCAGTTTAAAAAAACTACTACAAATCTGCTTGCAACAGTAGATTTAGTAGCAGTTTTAGGAACCACTACTAATGATGTTGGTAGCGGTTAAAACCGCTACAAATAGGCCTTTTTAAATGCTACTAAACCATAATTTTTTTGTAGTGGTTCGTCGGTCTCTCTTGCTGTCTCACGCCTCAACCTTCTTTCTCCTCCTTCTTCGACCTCAGACGCGACCTTCGCCTTCTCTCTACCAGAGCCCTCCTCTCCACCTGAGTTGTCACGACCCTATCCTCCAGTCTTCCTGTCCGTTAGGGTTTCATTCAAGGTAAGAACTTTACAATAACTTTCTATTTAGCCGCTGAGTCCCGATTCAGCTATGGCTTTTAAACCAAAATGTTTTAGGATGCTTAATGATGATATAAATTGCTATTTTGATGACCACGAAAGTATCTCCAAACTAGAAAAAAAAAACTAAACAGATCATATGGAGCTGTTGTTATTAGGTCATTTTTCATATTTACAGTCTGATTTATATAGTTAATAAATGTGAGTAGTTGTTTAATTATGTTTGTAGATTCATATGAGAGTGATTCTTCTTGAATCAAATTGCTAAAGCTTAAAAATAGCCATAAGGTACTGCTTTGAGACTTTTAAACGCTAAGCAAGGTTAAAGACTTTAAAATGATTATTAGAAAAATAGTTTCAAGCTGGATAACTTATCTTGGATAGCTAAAGCTGTTATTAACAGCATTAGGGTCTGTATTGTTTAAGCTTGAAATTGATTAAAGGATCCTACGGTGGTGATTTAAATATTGTTCTTAAATTTGGAAAATTTAAGGAATGAAATGGCATGTTGTCCAATAAATTTTTAATTTGATGATGCTATGAAAATATAGGAACAATTGATTGTTTGTTGCTTCTTTGTGCTAAGTAATTATCTTATCTAAATCCATCTTGTTGAGAGACTTTACAATCAGGATTATTGATCTTTTTCCTAAAACGTTATATTCTTCCTAAAAGTGGTTGGTCATCTTGTATTTCGGGACATTTAAAATGTCCTTCTTTTACTTATTCCTCACCCAATACGTTTTTATACTATTCCATTGACATACAAACATTCTAGCTCTCAAAATAACTTAGAGCAATCCTTCTCTTTAACTCTAAAAATATTTTTAGACAATTTTCCAAGCTTGAAGATGGATTATGCTGAGTTTTCTGCCATGAAAGTGTATTCTTTAAGTTCAGGGTCATTGAGGGAAGTAAAATTTTCTGTAAGGTTTGGACTCATTCATGATGTTGAATGCAAGGTGGGCAATGACTTGGCAAAAGTTTTTCTGTCTCTTCAATCTCACAGCTCTTGAATTTAAGATGCTTGCTTCCTTAATCTTAAATAAATTTCTCTAATTCTAGGGACCTTATTGGAATTAAAGGGAACTAAGTGAAATTCACTTTTTGCATAAATTCTTGGAGTAATCATATGATATGAGACTTGTACTTAGAATTATGATTAAATCCAAAACTGGCAGAGTGGCAGGTGACTGTTTAGACATGTCGTTTCACAATACCATCCCAATATCTACATGTTTACTCATACACTTGATATTTGCGTGTTTAATGTACCACCTGATATCTGCTTGTTCTTCCATATCAATACCTCTTGTAAAAACTCACAAACTAGAAAAGACTACATTATGAACTTGTGTTGATTAAATTGCTGGATTAACTTATTGGTATTTTCTTGAATTGCTTCAAATAGTGTTGTTTAAATTAAGTTGAATTGGGTTGTTGTTGAAATTTTTGGATGTCTTTTTTTTAAGGGGAAATGCTGCTGGAATTTTTTAAAAATGAGTAAGGCATCCCCTTCTATCACCCATATTCACATGTCACAATGACAATTGTTCTAAACTTGAGTGTTTTTGAAAATGGGTTAGGTGGTAATAAAATGGATCATAGTTGGATGAATCATTGAGAACTAGTAAAGAATATGAGAATGGGGTGGAAGACTTTATTGAATTTGCTAACATAAATGAGCCTAGTAAAAATGGGAAATATTTTTGTCCTTGTGTCAAGTGTTTAAATGAGAGTTAATAGGATATTGGTGATATAAGAGATTACTTACTTTGTGATGGAATAAATGTTTGATACATAATATGGATATGGCATGGTGAGGAAGTAACTGCTTTACGTCCCACAAGAAGGAAGTTTTGGATGTCGAAGATGATGATAGAATAGAGAAAATGATTCATGATGTTGAGGTAGAATCTTTTGCACAATCACGTGTATATGATAGCATGCAGAATGATGTAGAGACACCTTTGTACCCTGAGTGTACTAAGTATACACGCTTGTCAGGTATTTTTGCATTTGGTTAACTTAAAGGCAACTTGTGGATTGATCGATAGTAGTTTCACATTGTTACTTAAATTGTTGCATGATACGTTTCCAGAGGATAATGTACTTCTAAATCGTATGTATGAGGCCAAGAAAATCTTGTCTACGATGTGTATGCAGTATAAAAAGATACATGCTTGTCCTAATAACTGCGTATTATATAGAAAGGAGAATGAAGGACTAAGTGAGTGTTCGAAATGTAAAACTTCCCGATAAAAAGTGAAGAAAGATGCTGGCTGTGGTGATGAGACAAGTAAAAGGCAACCTCTAAAGGTTTTGTGGTATTTTCCAATCATACTGCAGCTTAAGCAAATGTTTGTTAATACAAAAGAAGCAAAGAAGTTGAGATGACATTCTGATGAGAGGATATGTGAAGGAAAATACCTTCGGCACTAGGGTTGTAACACCCCATATTTTATATTCACTAAATATATTATAATTATTAGAGAAATTCAATAAAATGGAGAATATTCATGAATTTGGAATTTAGGAATTTTATAAATATTCATATTCATGAGAAAATAGGAAAAATAATTATGAAATTAATTTGAGTAATTTAAAAAGCCCAATATTAAGGTCAAAAAATGGAGAAATAATATAGAAAATATTTGGTTTAAAAATAGATGGAAATTGGCCAAATAAAAAGAAGAAAAGAAATTAGACTACAAAGGTAATGACAAAATCGTAATTTTGCCAATTTAGCACAAAATTAATTATTTGTCAATTAATTGAATTTAATTTCAATTAATTGAGGAAAATAAAGGAAAAAATATATTTGGAACATTTTGGTCAATTAAATATGAATTTATGGAAAATTTTAGCAAAAAGTGTAATTTTGGCCAAAATTGAGATTTTACGTATATACGTAACCGGAACAAGTTGTGAAGCCAATTGAGACCAAAGATTGGGGTGACCCTTAGGTGTCTCCTACATGTAACAAAAAGAGGGAAATATTAGATATATGTGGATTGAGCTTATGACACAATTGGATGAAGATAGAAATTTTTGCAAGACAATCCAAATAATGGAATTTTTGGAAATTCCATAAATCATTAAAAAATAGCATATAACATTGTTACGAGTGTAAATAATCTATTAAATAGTGCAAGTATACACTATCATAATCAAGTAATATAGAAGTGAGTAGAGTATCATTCCCACGAGGATTGATCACTAATTACCAAAATGAGTAATTTTAACTCTATTTAGTCGACGATTAGTTGGTTATTGAGATTACAAAATTAAAAATAATTAAATATGAATGCAAATGATATGAAAGCAACTATGAGAAAAAGCCCTAGGGGTCAGATTTCACTTAACAAATTCCGGATTGAATCACTTATCTATTCTAGCCCAATTTATTCCACATGATTAACAATCGAGTTTTCATAATTTAATTACTAGCCTCTTCCAAAGTCAAGCAATTCTATAATTAATTGCTAATCCAATATATTCATATATGAATTTAAGCAATCAATTATGCATTAAGATTTATGGAACTCAGTAAGACTACACAACTCATCTAAATATATTCCTATTTCATATGCAAGTCATAGTTTTAATCATAGGATATATACACATGCATCTCCTTCAGGTCTCAACATGCATATTTAAATCATTCAAAAGATGGCTAGTCAATCAAAAGCATTAAAAATAATAATTAAAACTCAATCATGAAGGAGAAATTCAAACTAGATTTAATAAGTTAAGATTCAATCCGTTATTAGTAAGCTACGTCCTCACCATAGGAAAATGGAAATTTAGCTCATGATGAAATTAAAAACAAAACCAAAATAAATTAAAAACTTTATAAACATTGCAATAAAGTAGTACATGAAAACGAAGATGAAGTGGTAGATAGAATGGTTGGTGGAATGGTAGATGATTCTCGCTATCAACTTCCAAGCAAAATTCGAAACCCTTGGAGATAGAACTAGGTTTTGGTCTCAACATGAAAGTTGTAGAGCTCTTTCTTAGCTTTTTATCCATATATAAAACATCCAAATCCAACATCTAGAGCTCCAGATATTGCCTGAAAACTGAAAGAGGGTCTAATTTAGTATTTTTCAAGAAATTCTATTTCATACCAAAATCATTATTTATTTATTAATTACACCCAAATTTTACTAAATTGAGGTCAAATATCATCCACAAAATCATCGTATAAAGGAAAATTAATATGCAAATATTTTACTTATTAAATATGGTAAAAGCTCTTTCCTTCTTCTTCAGCCCTGCATTTCACGCCATAACAGATCTGAACTAGGGAGAGAACGTGAGGAATTCTAGAGAGAGAAAGGAGGAAAAAGCTTACAAAGGTAGGTGATTTCTTCGGTAAATTGGTTCTCAACGCGTATAACTCCGATCCTAAGCTTCTTTTCTATGTTCCTTAAGGTTTTTGAAGCTCATCTTTGGTGTTGTGACAAGCTAGGGTTTCGGCCACCTAAGAGAAAAGCCAGAGGAAGCGAAAGGTAACTCCCAAACCTTCATATATTGACTATTCTGGCTGCTGTAGACAATTTAATCAGTGAAATTTTGCCGGATTGTCTTTGATTTGAAATTTTCAAAATGTAAAGGCCTAGGGGTTATGCTACTGAAATTTGGACCAAATGGTAGTTCTAATGTAATATAATAGTTAATAAAGTGATTAGGAGTAGAAAAGAACACGTCTGCAGAGTTACAATCGAAAAACTCCGATTTTTCCTTGAGTATTCCATAATTTCGGCCAGGGCTAAATATGAGGGTTGAAGTTAAATTTTCAATGATTTCATGATCCCATTGAGTTCAGGAGGGAAAATTAGATGAGGTTACAATTGGTCACTTTTTCGGAAAAGCCCGAAAAAGCATAATTACAAAAACACCCTTGAAACCCTTAAAATGAATGGCAATTTCATCTTTTGGCAGTGAATTTGGTAATTCTGAGTTCAAAAATGGATTCCTTGGGTGAAAATATGTCAGAATAGCCCATGTTTAAATTTCAGGAAAAGTACAATCGGACCGGGTATGGCTGGGCCGAGCCAGGAACCTAGAGGCATTTTGGTAAATTTTCATCATAGGCTAGTATAACCACAATAAACACTATGGTAGTGTCTAAAATGATACATGAATGGGTCTTGACCTAATTCTTGTACATTTGACATTTTAGGACCAAGTTGGATGCCTGTGTTTGCACGTTTAACGAGGCAGACTTGTTGAGACGAGAAAGGGTTCAGGTAGGGATGACTATCTCTCAGATACTATATGACTATTTATATTATGTGTGTTATTGTATTTGGTGATTTGAACACGTGCTGGAGGCATATTGCCTAGCTATGGTCTGGGACCTAGCTGAGGTACACTGGTATTATAATGCCTCAAATTTTGATTAAGAGCCAATGATAATTATTGAGGATAATTTGTGATTTAAAGATTAAATGATTATGTGTTTTGTGGCAATTTCAGTAAATGTGCCAAATTAGTGGAAAATTGTTCATTAATTAGTTAGTGATTAATGAAGAAATTAATTACTAACTAAGAAGAAATGAGATGTGTGATCGAATGGCTAATGGAGTGGTTAGAGTAACTAATTAGTTACTCACTTTATGAGAGCCAATAAAATGGTGACACTTGGCAAGTTGTTAGAATGAGAGAAACTATGGGAAAGTTAAACTCTTTTTTTATCATTTCTCTCTCCTTTCTCTCCCTCCTTTTCACTGAAATGGTATGGGCAAGAGGAAGCTTATCATTTCTTCATCTTCCTCACTCTTCACTCTCATTTCCTCTCTCTTGTTCGTCCTCCATTATTGCTCTAGAGAGAGGAAGAAAAGCTTGAGATTAAGGTAAGCAAATGACTCCAAATGCCAAAACTCATTTCATTAATGTTGTTCCTTGGATTGAGGGCTCCATTTTGATGGTTTAAGATTTTCCATTAAGTGGTGTTTGAGCACACAAGGAAATCTAAAGTTTAGTAAATCAAGAAACCTCTTTGAGAAAGTTATTAAGGTAAGTGAAATGAGCCTTTCTATCTATATTCTGTGCCAAATGATGAAGCTTTGAATTTCTGGAATTTTTGGCCTTATTTTCTAAAAATTAGGGTCATTGGTAGTTTGGCATGATATGGTTATGAATGTGGTGTCTTGAGATGTGTTTTGAATAGATAGAATTGGTTTGAGGTTGAAATGTTAAGTTTGGTGATTTTGGGATTTTGGGATTTTGGTGTTGAATGTGGTCAAAAACCAAAGCATCATAATGGAATAAGAATTTGGTAGTTTTGATTGTTCCATTAGATTCCTTGTGCAATTTTATGTGGGAATAGCCTTTGTTTAGTATTTGGGATCACTGGAATCACTTGGGTAAATTTTGGAAAAATGTTGTAACTTTACTGCATTTTTGGGTTTTGATATGGTTCACTCGAGTGATATAGGGTCTCACTCGTGTAAAGCAAGGTATCTTCATTTTCCTGTTATTGTTTCACCCTTACTTCCATGTTCAAAATCTAAAAGCGTTGTCTCACTTACGAGTGTCGCGGGTTATCACTCGAGTGAACCTTGTCTCACTCAAGTCAAGGTGTGTCTGACACTATGAACTCACATCTCAGGTTGTTACTTGCGGCCAATTTCTCAAGAGTGTGTCTTAGCACTCACGAGTTTTAAGCCATCACTAGAGTTCCAAGGTTCATGCTCAAGTGATGTTCCATCTTGAAAGTTTCTTGTGCTCTCAGGTGAGCACTTCCTGAACCTCACTTTGGGGGACTCGAGTGAGCATTAGGCTATCACTCTAGTGAATTGAGTTATGCTTGAGTGCAGTGATCAATTCTGGTTTCTATAATTTCTTTCTGCTCTTAGGTAATCACTTCTGGTGCTCCACTTTCTAGGACTCGGGTGAGAGTGAGGATGTCACTCGAGTGTTGAGTCCATCACCTGAGTGCAATGATCAGTTTCTCGTCTCTGTCTATGATTTCGGTCAAGCACTCACACGAGTGTGCTTTCGTACCCGAGTACAAGTCCATCATCACTCGAGTGAGGCCTTCTTTACTCGAGTGAAATAGTGTAAAATCAGTTCTTGAACTTCTAAAAGGGAATCTTTAGGATAGTTTCTCCAGCCCTTTAAGGCTTTTGTTAGAGGCATTTATAGCTTCCTAAAGAATATATATGATAACTAATTTAAGTGATTTAAAGTCATTTAAGTATTGGAATAGAGAATAATACTTCATCCCTAATTATGAATTATAGGATTTGACATTTGCCCTATTCGGGAGAAACCAATGCCAGAGCACTCACAGAAGGTTCAAGGTAGTGACTTTTCTTTCATGTTGTGTATGATGCTTGGTATGCATGACTTATCATTGTATTGTATGTGTTATCAGCCGTAGGGCATTACAGCGTGAGCAATTCAACGTGAGTAGTCGTAAGGGGTGATGGTTATGACACCTACCCTAGTCGTTGTGTCTGCCGTTGTAATTACCGAAGTTGAGTAATGGAATTGTGAATTCCTGTGTGATTATCCGGCATGTATGGCTGTGTGTATATGAAATATTTTATATGGATCCCAGCTATGGCGATATATGTGATATGAACATGTGGTTATGCAATACAGCGTGACCACTTCAGTGTGAGCAAATGTAAGGGTGACGTAAGTCATGCCAGCCCTTGCCGTTGTAATTGCCGTTGTAGTTGCATCTGTTGTGTGATGATTTGCTTTCATGCTTTGCAGTTGTGCATATTATGAGTGATTTGACACTATGGGGATTCCTTAGAATCTCACTCTCCCAAAATAAATTTCAGACAGGGCTGGTGGTTCCAAAGAGAAGCAGGTGACGAAAGGCGGATAGAGTTTCGGGATAGGAGTTTTATTTTGGTTAATTGGTTATCATGTATAAATCATTGGATATTTTGTTGAGAATTACGTGTATGTTTTGGATCATAGAATAGTTGTCACGCCCTTATTTTAATTTCACATTTACCAGAGTATTAGCGGAAAACGATATGCGGTTCGGTAGGCAACACAGGAATAGCATAACTATACTGATAATATGTACATGATTAAGGAAATTCCCCTCAGGGATTCGTACATGATAATTACAATTAGTGTAGCCGCACATGGCTACTTGGGTGTCTAAACTCGTCCCAGTGAAATGGAGACACCTTCTCGTCTTCATTCCACCACTATCATACCCTCATACGATTCTCTTTGTCGTTCTCAGAATATATACTGTCTTCACCTGTCTAAATTGTTGGTAGGGGAGGGTGAGATTCGAGAGAATCTCAGTAGGAAACATATACCAAAATGCATGCATGATTGGTGCTATGTGTATGACATGTTAGCTTTATCTAGATGTATGCCCCATAATGACATTTCTGCATGCTTAATGTTTCATACAACAAGACTATGGCCACAGCGAAAATAGAAACAGAGCTTCATTTATTCAAATATGCTCTACACAATCAAGTAAAGCAATCACATACATCATTACACAAGCAAAGATATCAAATACATGCAAGTAAGGTAAGTCCCCTACCTCCAATCTTTCTCCTCGATTTGTGTGGCAATAGGTCGGGGCTCCATATTCGATCCTACAATGTCAAATGTACTATTTAGACACTTCCATAGTGTTTCTGGGGGTTATATGAGGCTATATTGAAAATTTACTAAAATACCCCCGGGGACCGGCCCCATCATACCTGGTCCGGCTGTACTTTTCCCGAAATTTTGACATGGGCTATTCTTACATATTATCACCCAAGGAATCCATTTCCGGACTCGAAATTATCAAATTCAATGTCAAATTACGAAATTGCCCTTGGCAGCCCTACTTTTAGGGTTTTAGGGGCGTTTTCGTAATTATGCTTTCTCGGCCTTTTCTGGAAACGTGCCCAACTGTAACCCCACCTATTTTCGCCCACTGAATCCAATGGAATCATCAAATCATTGAAAATCCAACTCTAAGACCCATTTATAGCCCAGACCGAAATATATGGGTTTTACAGGGAAAATCGAGGTTTTTCGGTTTCGGCTCCGTAAACACGTTCCTTTCTACTCCTAACCACTTTATTGACTATTCCATTAGGTTAAAACTACCATTTAGTATCAATTTGGGCAGCATAACCCCTAGGAAAACCCATTTTCCATTTTTACAACCAATGGCAATCCGGCGAAATTTCACCGATTAAATTGCCCACAGCAGCTAGAATAGTCAAAATGCAAGAGTTTGGAAGTTACCTCAAGCTCCCACTAGCTTTTCCTTCTTGACTTGGCTGAAACCCTAGGTGTTTTAACACCAAAAGAGGAGCTTCCAAACCTTAAAGAACATAAAGCAGTAGCTTAGGATCGGAGTTATACGCGTTAGGAGCTAGATCGTCGGAGAAATCGGCTTACCTTGCGAGTTCTCTCCTCCTTTTCTCCCAAAACCCTCTCAACTCTTTTTCTTTATTTTGGTTGCAGAATGGCGTCGAAATGCTGTAGGAGGAAGATGATGTTGCTTTAATAATCTTATGCCTATGTCATTGCTTATGTCATCAACAATTTTCCATTTTCGGATTTTTTCAGAAATTCTGGCAGATTTCTGTCCAAACTTTGAAAAATCATAACTAATTCTAGAAAAATCAAATTGAAGTGATTCCAAAGCCTATAGAACCCTTATTGAGTCTAGTTTCAAGGAAAAATATATAATTTTGCTTAATGGAATCACAAAATTCCCAGAATTTCAATCTTTGCATACTGTTCCAGAAATTTCACAGTTTTTCTGTGCTAACTTCAAAAATTCATATCTTTTTGTATATAGCTTTAATTGATTCATATGACCTATCAAATTAAAGCTTAGGATGTCTAATTTCATCCTATAAACTTGCATAATTTTTACTCATCATGTGGTTATTCAAAATCATATGACAAGCTCACTACCTCATAGGTGATTTCACCAAAAACATAATTATATTCTCCAAAATTCACCATTTTAGTTTCTTAATACCCCAAAGATATAGAAATCATTAGGGGATAAATTTGGGCTCCTGCTAAATTGGGGCTTAGCAGTCCACTTAATTTAGGCTTATTCCCAAGCCTCAAATCCTAAATTTTGGGGTATTACAATAGTATTTGTGTAATCCCCTTGTTATGGGAAACTGATTATGGGCATTTGTGCCTTGTAGACCTTTACTGATTAATAGAACCCGAATGTGTCAGGAATTTATATTATACTCTGATATTTATGAATGGAATCGTACTATACAGGCCATTTGTGTAATTGAAATGTGAATATGAGACCACTGTTGAATAGGTTTAGAAAAGTTTTTGAAAACCCTAATTTTCGAAAGTTTACTTTTATTAAGTCCTAAATCATCTTACGGTCTCTAATTTATTAAGTCCTAAATCATCTTATGGTCTCTAATTCGACATAATCACGTATTTATGAATTTAATCTCGGCCTTGATCGTGAAGGGGGTTACAGGTATACCTAGATATAGTCGGGGACTTGGCTGAGGTACGCGTAGGGGTTTCAACTGGACAGTTGGCCCTGAACGTTGTGTTCACACACGGATGATATGAGTTTCCGTGTTACTTGATACGATGCATTACATGTTAAATTCTCACATTTTATATGTTGATTATATGTTTCTATTGAGATTCCTTGGAATCTCACCTATATTTTCTGAATCACAATGTCTCAGCGGATGCCAACGGATTGTAAGTCAAGGATGTAGATAAGGGAAACTGACGGGAACATTTCTCGAGATGAAGATAGTGGTTATATACATTCTGTACTGAGAGTATTTTGGGATATCCTATATCTAATTGTAAATATTTTATATTCTGTTGTGTTGATTTCTGTCTGTAAACAAATACTTTTTTAAGTATATTTGTACTTTCTCTGTATGCCTGTGGAACTTGGTATCTATTATGCTGTGATTATCGAAATGGAAATGGGTGTTGACAAGACTGACTCTCCACAATAAAAGAAAATAGATTAAATGTTTCTCGGATTTGGCAGTGAGGTATGAAACCTTCAGCTTGGGCTTTGCACAAATGGAATCAATCCTTATGGCACTCTTAGTAGTACACATAGTACATGGTCATTTCTACTGGTGATTTATAACTTACCTCCCTGGTTGTGCATGAAACACAAGTATATGATGCTTTCTATGATAATTTTAAGACCAAAACAGCCAAGGAATGATATTGATGTCTACTTGGCACCTTTGATAAAGGACTTAATGAAGTTGTGGGTAGATCGTGTTGATGTGTTTGATGTATATAAGCAAGAATCCTTTAAGCTATGTTCAATGATTTTCACCAAGATTAATGACTTCCCTGCATACGAAAACTTGAGAGGGTATAGTGTGAAGGGGCATAAAGCATGTCTGGTATGTGAAGCAAGCACACACTTCCATCAACTTAAGCATGAAAGAAAAATGATCTACCTTGGTCATAGGCGATTTCTTCCTCTGTTTTACTCATACCGTAGGCTCAAAAAGACTTTTAACGGTTTATCGGAGAATGGAATAGGTCTAAAGGCATTAACTGGATAGGAGGTTTATAGTCGGGTGGAAAAATTTAATGTCACTTTTAGTAAAAATCAGAGGACTACGAGTGCGAAGAACATATGGAAGAAGAGGTCAATTTTCTTTGATCTTCTATATTGGCGTAGTCTTGATGTGAAACACGGTATTGATGTGATACATTTGGAGAAAAATGTATGTGATAGCCTTGTTGGTACGCTTTTACACATACCAGGGAAAACTAAAGATAGAATTAGTGCGAGACTAGACTTGGTTGAAATAGGAATAAGAGAACAGCTACATCCACAACTAAGAGATGATGGTAAGAGAGCATATATGGAGCTAGCAGTGCATATATTGTCAAAAGACAAGAAAAGTTTGTATGGGTGTTTGCATGGATTTAAGGTGCCACAAGGGTATTCTTCTAATGTGAGAAGGCATATCTCAATGGAAGATTTGAAGTTAGTAGGAATAAAGTCTAATGATTACCATGTCTTAATGCAACAACTATTACCAGTAGCTATTAGAGGTGTTATGAAAGATGATGTGTGAAGTATGATAACAAGGTTGTGCTTTTTCTTTAATACTATTTGTATCAAAGTTGTTGACATTGAAAAGTTGGACGAATTGGAAAATGAGGGTTATATTATTCTATCCTAACTAAAGATGATTTTGCTCCCATATTTTTTGATATAATGGTGCATTTAATAGTTTATTTGGTAAAGAAGATAAGACTATATAGCTCAATTTATCTAAAGTGGATGTACCCTTTTGAGTGATACATGAAGAACTTAAAGGGTATTCTAAAAATTCTTATCGACCTAAAGCCTCAATCATTGAAAGATATGTGGTTGAAGAGGCTATGGACTTTTGCAAAGAATATCTATCAAGTTTGAAGGTGTAATCTCATCATGAAAAGGGTACAAGTAAGGGAACACGATGGCTCAAAGTGGCAAGTATGCATCGTAAAGAAGTGTTGCAAGTGCAATTGTATATCTTGAATAATATGGAAGAAGTTCAGCCGTACTTTGATGAACACAGAATAGTTTAAACCATATCTATCCAAAAAAAATTATATACAGATAGCTAATGAGCAAAACAAGACATTCATAAAGTGGTTCAAGGAAAAGGTTTCGCATGAGACCAATGTGTCTGAGACAATCAAATGGTTAGCTTGGGGGCCTTCTTTTGAGGTCGTTACTTAGAATTGTTATTAAATGGGTATTCTTTCTACACAAAAGCCCAAGATAATAGAAGTAATATGCAAAAAGTATGGTAGTAGCTGAAGCAATGTATTTTTCTAGTTCGAAATACAAAAATCCCATATTGGCATCCATAGCCTATTATGGAGTTAATAAAGACATATGGGAGATAAGCTACACCAAGTTGAAAGTTCCTATATTCAAATGTAAGTGGGTTAATAATAATACTATTAAAATATATCAATTTGGATTTACCTTAGTTGATCTTGAAAGAGATGATTATAAAGATAACCCATTCATTCTAGTAAGCCAGGTAAAATAAGTGTTTTATGTCATTGATCCTGCAAATGAAAAATTGTCCATTATACTCCAAAGTAAAAACAGAAGGATGGTGATCCAAGTTTGAATCTTGACAACACGTCACCTTTCACTACAAATCCACCTATACCAACTAAAGTAAAATTGGTAGATGATAATGAATATTAGCTAGAATTGATCGTTGTGAGGGAATTTGGGAAAACAAATAAAGTAAGCTTTTTTTATTGTTTAAAGTATTCATTTAATTACAATTTACTTATCTTATCTCACCTTGATTTCTTAGCAGGAACATGGCAAGTCCAGATAGGGGGACTTCGGTGGCTTACCTGTCTAGAAAAAGGTTAAAGGAAGCACAAAGTTATGAATGTTGGTTGTACGTCATGAGGAAGAAAGGGAGAAGGTGCACATGGAATTTGATGTAAATATGAATCCAATTGGCGAAGAGGAAGACAGGTTCATTAGTTATATTGGCTATTTGAGTTGAAGAAAAGTTGGCATTCTATTTACTACTCGGAAGGAAGTTCCAAAAGACAGAAAGGCTATAATTTGAGAACAACTTTTGGTATATAAATTTATATTTTCATTTCTATCTTTACTTCTATTGGTTCATATATAACTATGTTTGTTGTACTTTGTAGCAAACCTATGATGTCCTTAACATGAAGCGGATGTACAAGTATTGGATGGGGAAAGTTCATGAGTGATGGAAAGATTTCAAGCCCACACTCACAACCAAGTACATTAAGGGCCAAAGAGTAATAAGGATCCATGTAAAGTTTATTCTTATCTTTCTCCAGATGGTTGAAGATTGTTTGTGGCATCACAACAGGATCCCAAATTTCTAGTATATATATTTTATTCATTATAGTATGAAGCATTTTATTTGAATTTATTTGACCTCACTAACACAGTTTTCTTTATTCTCTGTTCATATGAATTAAGTGAATCAAACAAAGAGAGGCGAGCTAAAAATAATTATCCATATTACATGTCTCATGGGGGTTATCGGAAGCTAGAAAAGAAGATCATACAGTTTGATTTGCAAAAAATGGAGGAAGCAGCCAATCAGATCCTAGCATTATCGTGCAGATGCCGCCTCCTCCCCCACATCACAGAAAATGGAAAGCAGGGAGGATAAAGGGAGAAAAATATATAAATCCAATCGTTGCTTACTTCACTGGAAGGATTGTGAGTATTTCATATAAAGTATATTTAAGTGTGTTTTATTTTCCTTAGAAGATTACGTGTAATTAATTTATATTTATTAATTGTATGCTACAAGATGAACTTGAAAAGCAAAGCAAACTAGGTTCCTTCACTCAAAGTGGAAAGATGGACATCTTAGCAATGGTGCTTGGGAAGCTGGATCACCCTGGTTGTGTTAGATGGGAGCTAAAGGGAATTGGTCTCTCAAGATACTTTAGACGAATTTCACAACCTTATGGATAAAGGGAATCAAGTAGAGAGTTTATAGCCAAGGTTCGAGAGAAAGTATGAGCAAAGCTTAAGGTGGAAACGCATCAATCACTTCAACAAGAGTGTCGAGAAGAGCTGTTGCATGAGCTATGTGGTGAGATAAGATCGATGGTATTGTCTAGCATTAAAGTCGGGATGGGTGACGATGAACATAGATCTCAGGTTTGTAAATAATTTCAATTAATATAACATTGGGTTTTTCCTTAAGTTTAATTAATTCTTTCATTTCTCTTACCTAAGAATCCCCAGCCTTTCCCAACACCAAAGGCAGTTACAATCCACTAGAGATTGGACATAGCGACCCTGGTCCTACACTAGAGATTGGAGAACCTTGCTCTCTTTTATTGGATGTACCATTTTGCATGTTGTTGTCAATGATATTGTATACACGTATGCTGCCACCTACCATCATAAGGAAATTCAAAACGATCAACGTAAGGTCAATGCCACAAGTGTTTGACAGGGAGAGGAAGGTGTAGAGGTCCCACTCCCTGATGATGAGGTTGCCTAACCATAGGATTGTTCATCCTTTAGCCTCAACATCTTGTTCATATGGCGATAACACTTCCAATAGTAGAAAATACCTTACTGTTACTAGATTTGAGAATTTTGGGATTTTTGTTGAAGTAAGCTATTTGAGAGTTATTAAAGATTTAATTGAGTTATTTAAATTTTTAAAGAAATATAAAACTTTATGTTGAAATGATTAGTTATGGTTTATGGGAGATTTGAGAATTTTTCTTTACCTAGAAAGTACAAACTTAATTATATTTATAGTCAAGTTGTTTGAGTTAATGAATACCTCAAGCCTTGTTGGGATGACTAAGTATGGCCTAGAGTGGAATTGGGAACTCTAGATGGGATTAAGTCCCTAAGTCATTATTTTTACAAACCAATTAGTTAGTAAACTAATATGTGGTGATGCTGATTGTGTAAATTGAATTGTAAATTGTTGGTATAGAGCTTGGAGTTTGAATTATTATGGTAAACGTGGCTTTGGTAAAAGGTAACCACTTTCCACTTGTTATGCTTGTTGGTATATTGATTGTGAGTATTTTGTGAAATGATTATGAGAATGAAAATGGCATATTGATGTAATTTGAATCGTTTATTGAGATTGAGAAATTTATCATGATGTTGAAAAGTATTTTGAAAGAAATAGCCTTGCGGAACCTTATGATTTGAATTGTGAAATATATATATATATATATATATATAAATGAGTTGGGAATTGAGATATTATGGCATGTATATGAAAATGATTTGAATAGCGTGATATGAATATGAAAATCTTGAAAAATTCCCGTTGAACTATTTATTGATAATTATCGTGATGGTTGGATTAGGAGGGGATGGAGTAGTTTGTTTCACTAGGTGGTATAGCCTCTATTTTACATAATGGTTGGCTTTTTATTGTCCCATTGATTCAATAAGGGACTGTCCCAATAGTTCAATAAGGGACTGCCCCACTAGTTCGATGAGGGGCTAAGACACCCCATTGGTTCAACGAGGGGTAAAGACCCATGATCTGGGCATGTGCTCTGTGGATTTGGTCGGTCCTCACCACATGACCAGTGAGCTTTTGAGTGGCTAGTAACATGAATAGCAACCTAGCCCATAGGTCTAGTCAGAGGAAATAAGGCAGTTCGGTTGGATTGATGGGAGGCAACTTATGGAACTGTGATATAGAAATTATGATATGAAATTTGTGACTTAGGAATCGTGATGTGGAATCTAGATATAGAAATTGTGATATGAAGTTTGTGATTTGGGAATTGTGATGTGGAATTTGTGATTTGGGAATTGTGATATGAAATTTATGATATGGAATCATGTGAATTAGATCTATAATATATCGTTATATAAATTGTTCTACTTGGCACCTCATGAGCACATATTAGCATATGTGATAAATTCGATAGATGGTTACTGAGATTGTTGTATCACCCCATTGCTCTTAACATTTTTTAGGTGATAGTCTCTGTGGGAAACATTGGGGAGACCTTTAGAGGATTATATAACTCTTTATCTGGGTATAGCCTCCATTGTTTATTTATGTGTTGAGATTGATGTATATTGCCACTCATAGGGCTTACTTTGGATACTCTAATTTAATTCTATAATTGTGATTAATTGTCGCTAGCTAATGAGCTAACAGAAGGCTAAAGGCCTTTAAAGATTTTGTTAGATAATGTTGTGGATCCACAAATGCATATTTTGACATTTCCTGATGTTGGAAATATGGTTGATATTATGTGAAAGATGGTTTAATTAGGTGGGCTTATGATTGAATGTGATATTATGGGTTTCGTGAAGCTCAAGGCCCAAGTGTATTAATTAATTATGGTTTGGTTTACGAAATGATGAGAAAGGTTTTATTATCTATGATATGTTTTAAATGTTTATTCTGTCTCTTTTCTATTACAGATAAGTTCATTAAGTAGTTTTAATCCTTTTAACCATGATAGGTGTTTTCAAATGAGTTAGTTCAATTATATTCTATCATGGTTAACTTCAATTCAAAAGAGAATTTTTTTCGTAAAGGTATTTAATATTTGAAAAGTAAATATGGAAATTTTCTACTATGGTAAAACTTTGGATTTAATCTTCTCTGTCCATCATAGTACTATTGATTATGCTATAATTTTGATTTAGTGTATGGATTGTAAGGAAAAGATTTTACAATTTACACTCTCTCACTATCATCACTAAATATGTGCATATGTGGAAAAACAATATTTAATACTCTTTAAAGCCAACAAATGCCTTATAAAAAGTGTCAACACTTATTTCCATTTCGATAATCGAAGAGTAATAAAGACAGAATTCACTAGGCATACAGAAAAGTACAATTATACTGATAAAAATATTCATTTACAATCCCACGTCGTTCGTCAACGAAATACATAAGATATAGCGGAAACTTTAATATTTACAGGATTCCCAAAAATATCTAAACATAAACTAATTATAAGCACGATCATGTCCTTGCCTCGATACACGTGCCAATCACTTCTCAGCGTCTACGCCTTGGCCCTTTGACCCACTAGCACCTACTGAGATGTTTATTGAAAAATGGGGTGAGATTCTGAAGAATCTCAGTAGAAACATGCTATCGTTCATAGAAAATGTGAAATGAAAATATAATATGCGCCAAAGTATGTACCAATTAATGAACAATATAAACA
The DNA here is from genome assembly GCA_963210345.1 of Inga oerstediana. Taxonomy (NCBI): domain Eukaryota; kingdom Viridiplantae; phylum Streptophyta; class Magnoliopsida; order Fabales; family Fabaceae; genus Inga; species Inga oerstediana. Next base: position 21,095,462 of record OY723410.1, read on the forward strand.
CATCATCGTCATGTATATATGAGTAGGGCCCAGCCCCACAATCTACACCGGTTAGACTTTCGCCAACTCCCAGTGTAAGTGCACCCCGGCACTAAATGCCCCTCTCTAGGCAACCATGTTGATTAATAAAGTGCATTTACAAAAATTGGCATCCACACAAGCATATAATTGTGGCATAATGTATGAAGGATAATGTTCCTACCTCAAAGCTTTATAAACCCCTTTTTAGATGTGCCTCGTAAAACGTGTTGTTCCAACTTCCAACTCGGTCCTAAAATATTAAATGTACAAGAAATAGGTCATAACCTATCCGGGCATCTTTTTAGACTCTTCCATAGTGTTTCTTGTGGTTATATTAGTCTATGGTGAAAATTTACCAAAAAGCTCCCGGGACCCCAGCCTGACCCCGCTATACCCAACCCGATAGCACGTTTTCCAAAAATTTTGACTAAGGCTATCCTAATGTATTTTCGCTCAAGAAATCCATTTCCTAGCTCAAAATCACCAAATTCACTTTCAAATTACGAAAATATCCTTGACAGCCCCGATTTAGGGTTTTAGGGGCGTTTTCGTAATTATGCTTTTTTGTCTTTTTCCGAAAAAGTAACCAACTGTAACCCCACCTATTTTTTCCCACTGAATCTAATAGAACCATTTATTTCATAAAAATCCAGCTCATACCCTTGAAACAATGCTGGCCGAAAGTTTCAAGAAAAATGAAAAAATGGGGTTGTGTTTAAGCTTCCAAAACTTGTACTTTTCCACTTATAATCCTTTATTAACTTATTTAAACACATCTTCATCATGATTCAAAGAAATTTGGGCAGCATAACCCCTTAGGGTTATGGCTTTTCAAATTTTACAACTCAACCAAAAATCACCAAACTAACAACAAACTTTAAAACCAACTTCATACAAGTATATATTTGAGTTTGGTGTAGTTACCTCTTAGGCTTCTTAGTTCCTCTCTCCCTATGTGCCCTCTCTCTTTTCTCCTTAAGCTAACAATGTGTCTTCAAGATTATGGATTCATGAATAAACAAGATTTAGAGAAGGATTCCATGACAAAATCACAAGAAAACCTTAAGAGATTAGCTTCTTACCTTAAGTTCCTTATTCTTCTTCTCTGTAGCTCTCAAGAGTTCTCCAAGCTCTCTCTCCCTTTATGTTAGACAAAAATACACAAAGGAAGAGGAAAGACATGGCTTCATAAATTTTGCTCCCTTCATCAAACACCATTGATTTCATCAAGGGGTGTCATGGTGACACTTGTCACCACCATACTTCTACCCATACTGTAATATCTTGAATTGTAATTAAGGGCTAATAACTTCAAGAGTGATGTAACTATTAATAAATAAACAATTTTGAAGAATATGATGTGCATTGTGATATAAATATGTTTGAAGATGGTTTAGTAAACATTGTGATAATCAGAGGCAAAATGGTAAATTTACCGACCAGTTGGTCCATTATCGAAGAGGGGACTCATTAGTAACTTGTGATCAATGGCTAGAATTAACTCTTGAATGACCAATGGGGAGGAATCAAGTGTGTGTGTGTGTGAGTATGTGAGATAATGGAAGAAAGCATAAGATTATGCCAAGTGGCATTTTAAGGACCAAAGGATCAAGGTCCAATAGTCAAACCATTTTCCCTCTCTCTTTTCTCTCAAAGTTGGTTGATGGGTATAGTTCAAGGGAAAATCTGCTTCTTCATCAATATCTCATTCTCTCTCATCATTCTCCATTTTTGCACAAAAGAAGGAAGAAAGAGAAAAGAAAAGGTAGGATTTTGACTCATGGAATGCTCTCTTTAGCTCAAATGGTTTTCATTAATGTTGTTCAAGAGGTTGAGAGCTTTAATCCTATGGTAGAGAAGTGTTTTAGAGCATGAACAAGTTTGGAAGCTAGAGAATCAAGAAGCTAATCATTAGAAGTTGAAGAGGTGAGCATTTGTAGTATTTTGGTATACTTGTTTTGGTCATTGGTTAAGTTTTGGGAATTCTAGATTTCTACCTTGATTTCATGAGAATTGGATATGGATGAATTAGATATGGTAATGTGTGGAAAATGGTGTTAGGATGTATTAGTATGTCATTGGTTTTGATGGAATTTGAAAGACTAAGTTTAGGCTATTGGTTGGTTTGTGTCCAATGTGTTAGTCTAAGACTAAAATTGTTAATAGTATATGATTTTAGGTATTTTGAGGTTACCAATAGGTTCCTTATAGAATTTTAGGTGGGAATGAACTTTGGTATAAGTTTTAAGACCATTGGAGACAAATTGGGCAAGCCTGGAAAGTTATATCAGTTACTGCAATTTGGCTTCTGATAAGCCTCACTCGAGTGAGGTAGGGTCTCACTTGAGTGCAATATGATCTTTCCCTTTCTCTTCAACGTATCAGTAGACTTCTCAGGCAGAAACCGAGAGTGCACTTCTTTACTTGCGAGTGATAAGGGTTTTCACTCAAGTGCATGTGCAAGTAGCACTATGGACGTGTGTCTCAGGTTCACACTCGCAGGCAAGTTGTTAGGAGTGCGCGTGGGTACTCGCGGGTATTGGGTGGTCACTCGGGTGCTAAGGCTAGTGTTTAAGGGTGGAAACAGGCCAAGTCAGACCAGGTTTTTGCCTTAACAGGCCTGACCTGTTAAGGCATAAACTGGCTTGAGCCTGGCCTGTAGCCTGTTGGAGGCAAAATTTTAGGCCTGGCTTGGCCTGAAGCCTGTTAAGGAGGCCTGAATTTTTGAAATTTTTTAAGCAAACCAACAGACCTACACGCTACACTGCAAAACAGGCCAACAGGCCACTGGCCAACAACATGCCAAAATTTATATAAAATACGATCAATGATTCAAAATACATCAAAACACAAGAGAACAAGTGAGGAACACGCATTAGAACTAAGATAACTTGTTAGTCACATACTTTTACAGAAGAAATAACATACACTTGTTTGATACAGAGAATTAAAGTCTATCATAAAATCAAGGAACGATCCAGTAAGCCATCACACACTGTATTGACTTTTTGCTGATCTTTGCCTCTTCGAATCATCCTACACTAAGTAGAGAAGAGAAAATTACCTATATATTTTTTAATAGCCAATCTGAAAAGAAAAACAGAGTAGAGCAGAGAAATATACATAAGCACTGTAATAGATCTTATCGTTGACGTCAATGATCTCCTTCCATTTCCTCCCAATACTCATCTACACATATTTCATGAGTTACCATTTAATGATCCTGAATGAAATGGATCTTATGTAGCTGCTTGATAAAATATGTTCATTTATCTCATTCAATCTAAACAAGCACACTACATTCATAACCTTTAACTCATCTCATAGTAAAAGAAGGATAACGAAACATGAGAAATTCACTAATCTAATCAAGGTAGAACGATTCTACCCAAGAATCTCATATATCCAATTCAGTTGAATGTCTTTCCCAGAGTTAAATATTGCTGGCTATAAACTAATGTATCATTAACCAAATAAAATTCCAATTATAACAAAAGCATCATTGGCATATAGCTCCACAATGACAACATAATAATACAAGCAACCTATAGACCACAATCATTTACATACATTTCACAACTTTATATCACAGCTGTTGCAACAAGCATTTCACTAAAGACAGAACTTGACACAACTTGCAGTGATCAGTTCTTCAAAAATAATGCCATCAATTGGACAAAACATATGAATTTATAGTTACGGATTACCAATTATGATTAAAGTTGGCACAAGTAGACCTTCTCACGTTGACATTAAATCTTCAATATAATCTCTCCTTCTCCTTCGAAAACCTTGAAAGAAAGTAATCAAATGTATAGTATTAGAGCATAACACAATTTTACATGTAATATGCATACGAAATGATATTATTTTAACAATACAAGATTTATACCTTTTGTTTCTTCTTTAAACCGTATTTGTTGTGAAGCCAATCCCCACCACAAATAAGTACTTTAATTGATTCTTCATTCAATTTAGAACAATATTCATCAATAACTCTACCTCCAACACTGAATGTGGACTCTGATGCCACAGTTGAGATTGGAATAGCTAGTATGTCAGCAGCCATCTTAGATAAAATCTTATACTTTAGACTATTATTTTTCCACCATTCTAGGGCACTAAAGGAGTTAGAATTGCCATCAGGAATATAAACACCCTCCTCAAGATAAGCTTCCAATTCTGATTTCATAGGGGGAATTGCTTGCTTTTCACGAACAATATTTATGATTTGATCAAATCTAGTAATTATAGAAGAACTAGGCACATGGGGAGAAGAGTTGTTGCCAACATTATCACTTTCATTACTTGTCTCTCCCTTGTACACGGCAACATAGGCATCATACATTGAGTTTAATGCTTTCACCACTTTATCTATATTATCAGAAGCAACATAATCAGGCTTGTAAATCAAAGGAAAGCAATAATTAATAATATATAATTTGCTCCTGGGATCCATAATACTTGCAAGAGCCATCACCAAATTGCATTCCCCCCAATATTTGTCAAACTTCTCTTTCATTGCAATTGCCATTTCTACTATAAAAAATCATCATCCTTTAAGGAATTGCAATTACTTGTTTAACTCTCCAAACCTCAGGAAGGTATAAATTTATAGTAGGATACTCACTGCCTGATATGACATGAGTGGCTAGATTGAACACTTCTAAAAGTTTGCAAATCTTCTCAACCTTCTTCCAATCCTCTTCAGATGGTGCATAGTTGTAATGTGGTTCTCTTTCCTTATATTCAGGAAAGACAGCCTTGAACTTCAAAGCAGTAGATAACATCCTATATATAGAATTCCACCTTGTTAGACAATCAAGAATGAGCTTCCTTTCCTTCAAACGTTTTTGCTCAATAATGTCACAAAATGCTTTTAGCCTCGAATCATTGTAGTTGATATATTTCACATTCTCACAAATATTATTTATGATGTCCTTAATTCTACCAAGGCTATCTTGTACCAACAAGTTCAATATATGCGCACAACATCTAATGTGAAACAAGTTACCCCCAGAGGCAATGAAGTACTAAGTGATAAGGTGTCTCTAAGAGCCCTTAAACAAGAATCATTATAAGAAGCATTGTCAACTGACACAGAAAACACTTTGTTTTCAATTCCCCAGGACCTCAAACACTTTGACAAAACTCAAAACCCTCTTTTGAAGATTCCACCCCTCATCAATGAAATGCCCAGTGATAACCATGTATTCAGTCACTTGATGACTTGATTTCTACATGTCTGTAGTTAAACTAATCTTGCTCACACCTTATAATAAGGCTTTCAATTTTTTCTTCTCTGCTTCATATATAGCCAAACAATCACTTCTGGCTGTCTCGCGAGAAAATTTTTGAAATTCCGAATTAGCATATTGGAATCCCCACATCCATACTTCATCCTCAACAATGCTAAACGGATGCTCATGCACCATAATTGCAGTAGAAACTATTTCCCTCATCTTCTTATTAAAATATATGGCACTCGATGCTAGAAATGGATTAATGCATAAATTTTGAAGGTTGAAACGGAATAGTGGATTGATTATTTTGGGCAGCAAAGTACAGCTTCCTTGAATCACAAGATTTGACATGTCTCCATAGATTGGAAGTGCTAGCTCCCTTGCCTGAATATGAAAATAGACTTTTACACTACTAGCATTTAGCTTTAAGCCCATCATTAGTTTCAACTTGATCAAAATCATCCCAAATAGCTGAGGTTTTTCTCTTTTTCTTCTTAATGATATCATCATCACCATCATTTTTCTCATTGGTTTGTTCACTAGCTTGTTGACTAGTTTGTTGACTAGAATCTGTTGGTGCTTGTTGATGGACCTCAATAGTATTAGGAGGAACTAAACTAGACGACATTGTTTCACTCTCAAACGGAGATGACATTAACTACAATTGAATCAGAACAACACTCTTTAGTAGTAAAAGTGACAAGAACAACATAGAAAAGACAGGTTCTCTTTAGTAGTTAAAGCATTCTTTCATCAAGTTCACAGAAAAGTTTCAGGAAATCTCGATTATATCTTGTAATATTGATATAATAAAACTACACTGATAAGTCACTAAACTATGAAGCAGAAACAGAAAATCAAAAAATGAACCAGAAACAGAAAATAAACCAGAAATAGAAAATCAGCACATGAACCAGAAATAAAAAATTAGAACATGAACCAGAACAGGACAGTGACGAAAATCAGGACAATAAACCATAAACAGAAAATCAGAAACTGAACCAGAAAGCTAACCAGAACATTAAAGAATCCAAAAATAAACCAGAACTAGAATCCAAAAATGAAGAACCAGAAACAGAAATTGAACCAGAACAGGACAGTGATGAAAATCAGGACAATGAACCAGAAACACAAAATTAGAAATTGAACCAGAAAGCCAACCAGAACAGTGAAGAATCCAAAAATGAACCAGAAATAGAAAATGAGAAAAATGAACCAGAACTAGAAAATTAGAAAATGAACCAGAACAGGAGAGATGAGGGACTGACAGAGAGACGACGGAGGGTAGGGCGGTCGAAGGCTGTGGACGACAGATGGAATCAGAGAGCTTTCGTGCGCCTGTGCCGCTGTGCGAGCTGCGATGTTGGAAAGAGGAGATATGTGATGCCAGAGAGGAGATCTGCGATGCCGGAAAGTGGAGCTAAGGATTGAGGGGGAGGAATGAGTGAATGACCGAGAGGCGAGATTCGAGAATAAAGATGAAGATTGAAGAATAAGAGGGTTAGGGATTTCAGAGGAAAGGAAGAAGATTTGAAGATGACGAAGTGAGGAAAAAAATTTCAATAAACTTGCATGTAATTAGTATCACCCACCCTCATTTGATTTTTTTTTAATATGTTAACAGGCTCAGGCCGGCCTGACAGGCTTATCAATAAGCCTTGACCTGGCCTATTAAGCTAAACAAGCTTTTGATTCGGCCTTGGCCTGACCTTTTAACCTGACAGGCCAAGCCTGAACAGGCCTATCACAGGCCAGGCCATAGGCCCCTGACAGGCCGCTGGCCTGTTTCCACCCCTACTAGTGCTCGAGTGCACTTGTCACTTTGGGATTTTAGTTGCTCTCGGGTTGTCACTTTTTGCATTTCACTCGATGGGACTCGGGTGAATATGTGTCCTCACTCAAGTGCCAAGGATGGTGCTCGGGTGAATTGCCCACTCCAAGGTGTGTTGGTGCTCTCGGGTACACATTTTCTGCGTCTCACTTGCTGGGACTCGAGTACGATTAGGGCATCACTCGAGTGAGGCCTTCTTTACTCGAGTGACTCAGCCAAAAATCAGTGCTTTAGCTTCCAAAAAGGGATCTTCAGGGTAGTTTTCCCCAACCCTTTAGACATGTGTCTAGGCTTCTAATAGTCACCTAAAGAGTTCAAATGATAACCAACTTTAAGTATTATGAAATTAAGAATTTGGAAAAGAAATTGATCCGTTGTCCCTAATCTTGGTTATAGGGTTTGACATCTGTTGTACTCGTGAGCCCACTGTGCCGAGGAACATCAGGAAAGAACAAGGTAGTGACTCTTTCTCTTGTACTGTGTATAGAACATTGTATGTATGTTGTCATACATTGAGATGCTTTGTGATGCTTTGAGCATAGTGATTACAGCGTAAGATGTTGCATTAAGCATAGAGATTACAGCGAAAGCTGTCGCATTGTGTATACAGCCATGAGTGCTGTCGTTTGTAGCGTGAGCCATGCATCATTGTGTTACTGCTAAACATGATCTTACATGCCATATGTTTATATATTGTATGAGTGATTTGTTACTATTAGGATTCTCTTGAATTTCATTCTCTCCATTGACTAACCTTTAGACAGGGCAAGTGGCTCTAAGGAGAAAAGGACGACGAGGAGCGGCTAAGACCTTGTAGGGATATTACTCTTGGGTTGAAAATACTATTTTGGAACGGTATTGTAATCCTTTATATGGGCAACTTTAAACCCTTAGTGAGTGAATCTCGGGAGTTGCCGGGACTTTATTATGCACTCTGATATGTTTGAATGCAACTAACTGCACAGGTAATTATATTCGAAATTTGAAAATTGAGACCAGAGAAAGGATGAAATTTTGAAAGAATTTGTGAAAACCCTTTCGTAAGGAAGGGATTGTAAATGACTTTTGATGATTATTGGTCTCTATTTCATTTTAATTACATATTTTGAATCATAATTACGGTTTTATGGCAGGTGGTTACACATACCTTCTTTACTTTATGCCTTACTTGCTCCATTAGGTTTCATTTGGAATTGGACTAATTTCTTCCCTTGGTTTGCTTCACAAAAACCGTCCCCCTCTCTCTTGATTATTCACCATAAGATCAAAATTTCATGAATATTCACCATTTTATTGAATTTCTCAATTAATTACAATATTTTTTTTTTAATATAAAATTTGGGATGTTACAAAAAGATTAAAAAGAACACCTTATAAAAGGCAACCTATAATAGGTACCAAAGGGAGTATTTAAAAAAATGTGTTGCTTTCCATAAATACCCTTTTTAGTTATTTATATTGCAAAAAAACATGTTAATATATGCAATTAATAAGGAAATTTTAAGGAAAAATTATAATTTTAAAAGACAAAATAGATTGCAGTCTTGTATTTAATATAATACTAACTCTTGCAATCAATCATATAATAATCAAAATGAATAGATAAGATTTCTTCAACTAAATTGGACAGTTGTCATAGATTGCACAAAGTCAAAATTCTCAGACATTATCTTTGTATGATTTCAATTTCAATGTGGCAAAATTGTATGAACTTTTTGTGAAGAAGATAATTATTGTTTGATCTCATTTGAAGCACAAGGAAAGTTTCCTTATGCAAGGATTCATGAAATGTTGGGCCATGACAATGAAAAGAAAGAAACTTCACTTCAAAGTTGTAAAGAGAGAAGAGAAAGAGTCCAAAAGGCTCTGAATAGGAAGCAATTGTTGTTGTTGCAAGTCTTCTCCAATATAATTGCATGTCTTCGACATACAGGACATGCCAACAACATCTTCTCTAGCTAGGCTTTTTCAACAACTAGCTGGAGACACTTGTGCATTTGTATAAGTTTGAAAGAAATCACTAAGACCAACAAGCTATTGGGTATGTTTGTTTTAGCGATTTGATTGCTTATAAGTTATTTTTTAATAGTGATTTACGGTATACGAAGTAAGTATGTGAGAGGAGTTGTGTCTCGATTTACGTAAAAAGCAACTTATAAGTTTTTATAAGCTCAAACAAACATGCTTATTGATGTTTGATATGGTATCTGACTTCACTCCCGTAAAAAGAAAAATACAAGTTTAAATATCGGAAAGCGCACTTGTTGAAAGAAGTGAAATTTTTTTGTGCTAAGCTTCAAAAGGAAAAACCCTTGATCAAATAAAAAATAAATCACGATTTTCAACTTGAGAATTGGATAATCAATTTATAAATATTAAAGAAATTAATTACGTTGGTTGTTTATAATATGTGTGTGGTTTCTCTAAAATACTTTTTCTAAGGTTATTTCTATTAATGAAAATCCCCTTCAATACATGTGATTAATAGGAATAATTTGAAAAATGTTGATAAATTTGAGAGGCAAAGTGGATTAAATTGATGTATTTAGGATCAATACAAACTCACCAACTAACTCTTACATTTAGGATGGGAGAGAGTATATTCTTTACAATTTATAAATATTAAATAATTAACTTCCTATATGTTATAGTCATATTAATATTGATATTTATAGCCTCTTTATGATCATTAATGGTTAAAAATAATATGCTCTAACAACTATTGAAGGATGGTCCAATTGATAAAGACAAGACTTGTATCTTATGATGGATAATCCAGATATGAATATTTCTATCGGAGACCCTAATCTTAAAGAGTTCTTATGATAAAACACTTCAAGATTTTTCTTTAAACTTCAGACAAGCACACTTGAAAATAATATAATTCAATTAATTGCATCAATATACAATATTTTGGAGCATACATTTTTAAAAAGGAACAAAAATTGAACTAAGTTGGTTGAATTTATTGTATCCGGGTGCATTTTTCCATTTAGTTTATTTATTTTCCTAATGTATATAGCTCAAAAGTCACACTATTTTTAGGGGCATCTCATATATTATTACAAGTTTACAACATTGGATTTTTTTTCTTATCTGAAATTAAGATATTTTTATCAATCCATTAATCTATTATATATTGTCAAAATTGGTCAAATTAACATTTATTGATATTTTGCCATAGAGAGCGATGTCTTAATTGAGAAGTAACTTTCTAGTGTACTATGTCCATTGTTAATTTGGAAAATCAATTTATTTATTTATTTTTTGTTCTTATTGGATGCCCCACTTGAAATTTATTGTTTTGGATCTTTTTTTAATTTGGATGATATTAATTGCTTGTGTCAACAAAACTATGATCAACCAAGCAAACAGCATAATAAAAAAAAGAATAAAACTTGAAAACCAAGTTGAGAAGATGTCATCATCCATATTGCTGCTCAGTGATAAAAATAAATTCACATTTTTGCTTTTGAAAATGGATTGTTATGGCATAAACTATACCTATATGGGAGTTGACATTTTTGTTCCTTTATTAATTATATAATTCAGATTCTGAGATATTTCAGGAATGATTAATTTTATTATCATTATGGAGTCTTGGTGCTCAATTTAACTTTCTGGCTTTTTTATTAAAAGTTTGCCTTTAAAGAAAAGTTGAAATTAAGGTAGTCTACAATTAAATCCGAAAACTGTTTATTTTTTAAAAAAAAATTGCACCGTAATATTATCTGTCATACCCTTATTTTATTTTTCATATTTTCAAAGTGCTTGTGCGCAGTTCGGTGGGCAACACAAGAATAGCGTAAAAATACCAATATATAGTACATGATTACATTGAGGAATTCCCTTCAGCTTTAGGTAATATATACAATTTCTTGAAATATTCAAAATTAAACACTAGATATAACCACAATCTTCGTCATGGGAAACATGCCCGTCACTTTCCCATATCCTCGTCTTTGCCTTTCAAGCCGCTGGCACCCGCTGTGGTATTTTATTTAGAAAAAGAAGTGAAATTCCAAGGAATCTCAGTAGAAACATACAATCGTCCATATAATATGCGACAAGTAAATATGATATGCACCATTTATGCATCAATTAATGAACAATATAATCACATCGTCATATATACATGAGTAGGGCACCAACCCCACTAATCATGCACTGGTTGGATTCTCACTTAATCCTCCAGGTGTAAGTGCACTTCCTGTACTAACTGCCCATTCTAGGCAAACCATGTTGATTAAAATCACAAGCAATGACATCCACACAATCATATGAACTATAGCATAATGTATGAAGGATAATGTCCCTACCTCAAGTCTCTTCCACCCCATTTTGCGTGCCTTGAAAAGCGTGCCAAGCTCAGGCTTCCAACTCAGTCCTAAAATGTCAAATGTATAAGAATTAGGTTAAAACTCATTCATGTACCATTTTAGACACTTTCATATTGTTTATTGTGGTTATATTAGCATATAGTGAAAAATTTACCAAAATACCCCTGTGACCTCGACCCCACCCCGCTGTACTCGATCTCGCTGTACTTTTTTTGAAATTCTGAATGGGGCTAGTCTAATATATTTTCACCCAAGGAATCCATTCTAGACTCAGAATTACCAAATTCACTGCCAAATTACAAAAATACCCTTGACAGCCCCGCTTTAAGGGTTTTAGGGGCGTTTTCGTAATTATGCTTTTTTGGGCTTTTCGGGAAAAGTGACCAACTTTAACCCCACCTAATTTTCCCTCTTGAACACAATGGAACTATTAATTTCATGAAAATCCAACTTTAACCGCTCCAAACTAGCCTTGGCCGAAATTCTCAGTTCCCTGGGAAAAATTGGGGTTTTTCGGTTTCGGCTCCGCAGACGTGTTCCTTTTTACTCCTAACTACTTTATTAACTATTACATTAGGTTACAACTACCATTTAGATCCAATTTCAGTATCATAACACCTAGGCATACACAATTCCAAAATTTAAAGAAAAAGGCAATCTGGCGAAATTTCACTGATTAAATTGTCTACAGCAGCCAGAATAATCAATATACGAAGATTTAGAGGTTACCTTAAGCTTCTTCTGGCTATCCTTGATGTGGCTTAAACCCTAGCCTTTGTAACACCAAAACTCTTGCTTCAAACACCTCAAACAATATAGAAGAGAAGCTTAGAAGAAGGATTATACACGTTAGGTACGAATTCACCGAAGAAATCGACGTATCTCGTGAGTTTTCTCCTATCCTTCTCTCTCTAAAAGCACACAACTCTCTCTCTCTCTCTCTCTCTCTCTCTCTCTCTCTCTCTCTCTCTCTCTCTCTCTCTCTCTCTCTCTCTCTCTCTCTCTGTGGAGCAAGATGCCAGTTTTGAAGGAACGAAGGAGATGATGATTTGTTTTATATCATTTTACTTTATGACACCATTTTTCTATATTATTTAATTAGCAAAATTCACAAATTTAACTCTTATGACATAAGAGTTAAATTTCATATTAATAAACCTAAAATCTTCAATTTCTCACTAGTTTGGTCCCAGGTTAGCTCTGGTTTCATTCCGATCTGACCTACTGACCCTTAACCCAGTACCCCGACCAATTCAGCGGCCGGTCTGGGTTTCAGAACCTTGTAATTTAAGTTTCGCAATGTATGTGAGACTCAGATAAAATTTAGGGAAAATTTCAGTTAGTCTCTTGGCAGCAAATTAATTTCAGCCAACCCTCAAAACTTTCTAAAACTTCAATGCACCCCATTATCAAAATGAAATTAATTTCTATGGGTAAAAAGATAATGATACCCTTACTTTATTTGTCTTGTAAATTATCTTATTTATCCTGTAAATACTCATATTTGTCTTGTGAATTTTCATATTTGTCTTTTAAATGACTAAAATGTTTTATATTTTCTATATTCTTTTGAATCCCTTTATTTTTCTTGTAAATACTCATATTTGTCTTGTGAATTTTCATATTTTTCTTATAAATGGTTAAAATGTTTTTAACTCCTAAGGTTCTTTTGATTCCCTTTATTTGTCTTATAAATATCTTTATTTGTCTTGAAAATACTCATATTTGTCTAGTGAATTTTTATATTTTCCTTGTAAATGACCAAAATGTTTTTAATTCTCTATGTTCTTTCGGATCCCTTTATTTATCTTGTAAATCTCTTTATTTATCTTGTAAATACTCTTTTTAAAAAAATAAAAGAAGGGCATTATTATCTTTTCACCTACAAAAATTAATTTCATTTTGACCATGAAATATAGTGAAGTTTCGAAAAATTTTGGGGGTTGACCAAAATTAGTTTACCACCAATGAGGCTAACTGAAATTTTCCTCAAAATTTTGGCAACAAAAATATTTGTAATAAGAAGTACACTCACATGTAATAATAGTTAAAAAGATTGTGATAATCATTTTATAATATTATTGAGTAGCTATAATTAATTATCCTCAGACCTCTTAATCACTTTCGTGTGGTGGGTTTCATCACATACCACTTCTTGCAGAACACATTTACTAAAAAAATTTTGAAAGACCAATAAAAATTGGTTTTAGTATATGAGGTTTTGACAACTTAAATCGAGTTGGAATCCGTATCATTGTAAAAAATATCTTTAGGAGAGCTATCATTAATCGGCATAAAAAATGCTTAAATCTAGCACACACACTCAGACAACCATATAATAACAAAAATTTTCTAAAAGGAATGTGGAAGTAAGAGTTGTGCTGAAGCACAAGCTAGCTAAGAAGCATTAAAATCCTTAATGTTCTGTGCAGAATTATGTTTTGTGCTCGTTTGGGAACTTCTAAAAAATATTTTTTCAGTGTTTTTTTACAAGTCGAGATTAAACTCCTCTCATATATTTATCTTATAAATATCTCATAAAATATAAAAATAATTTTAAAAAACTAAAACAAACCTGCACTAGTTACTAATTGTTAAAAGGCTTTAGAGAAGTTGGCCCAAAAACAAGACGAGAACAACAACAAACCTTATTCTAATAGCCAAGAATCAACTACATGAATCATTTGTTGACATTATGCTCATTCAAACAGTTAAATATTTGAATAAACCATTAACTAAACATTTTCTTTTAATAGCTTTATTGAGTGTTTTTTCGATCTTCCTACTCTGATAATTTCGGGAAAAATGGTTCAGTTTTTGGTATAAGAAGAAACATGAAAATCATCATCTTTCTTTTTGTTGAAAACAGAGAGAAGATTCCGGATCAAAGACCAGCTTGAGAAGAAAATCAAAAGTAGCAGAAGAGAAAAGAGCCTTCATTTGAAATATCAATCCCTGTACAAAAAAAGTCTACCCATCGATTCTTATTCCATTTCCATTTCTCAACAGAGAAAACAGAGTCCTCTCTGTTTCTATCATCATCTTCTTCTTTTACCTCTTCTCTCTCTCTCTCTCTCTCTCTGTGCTTTGTTTTCCATTAGGACCTAAGAAACACCGATCCTGACATGAACACATGTACCAAGCAACATATTAAGACATATAAATGCTTAAACACGTAATTTGATTCTGAAAGCATCGGTGGTTCTTGACGAGGTTTATGTTTTAGTAGAATGAGATGGTGGATGATGAACCAGCAACAGGGGAAGCATTAGTTGACCTGGAGGAATACTTGTTGGATGAAGAAGGGGACGTGGAAGAGAAGTCGCCGGATCTTCGTCGGAGCATCTGCTTCATGCCGTCGGCGACACGAACGGCAGGGTTGGATTTGAACTTGCGACAGAAGGACATGTGAGCTTTGACAGCTTCATCCATGGCAGAGAAGGGATTTTTGGCTCTGTTAACTTCATCCCTGACAGCTTCAGAACAGAGGCCACAGAGCCATTGGCCATCAAATTTGGCCTTAACTTGGGAGATGTAATCTTGGGTACAATCTTCTTTCAAGCCACAACACTCACACTTGGCTGATTCAATCTCCATGGATGGCCTTCTTGCTCTTGCTCAAAGAAAGGTCAAGAAGAAGAAGAAGAAGAAGAAAAAGAAGCAGACAAAATTGAAGTTTGTGAGATCAAAACATGGATTCTCTCTTTTGGATGAGCTGTGGTTCTGATTTGTTAACTTTTTATGTTGATCTGTTTTTTTAAGGAATTGGTGGGTTTTGGAGCTTCAAGAAGTAGGAAGCGTTTCATTTTGTTGGATGGGTTTGGTTTTTATGCAAAGCCAGGAAGGGAGGGGAGATCATTTTGGCTGATACTATAAAATCTATATAATTTTGGATAATATTTCAGAATATGCCCTAACATGGTTGAAAATGTGGTGTCTTATTTACTCAGAATTTAATTATATAAAACTATAAAAAAACAAAATAAATAAGTATTCCCCTCTCACAAGTAATTACAATGGAGACACGATTGAGTACTAAATGTGAACATCTCACCCAATAAAAATTCAAACCTTAATTTATCATATTGTGAAGAGCTAACTCATTCTGAAAGACTCAACCTCATTGGTCTAATTTACTTCTGTCTTTTAATTTTACCTAAAATTAGAAATTTTTTCCATATATTGCACAAAATTTTAAGTCAGTCATACCATTTGTAATGTATGTATAATGCAACTTATTTTTTACTTGAAAAAATATTATTTTATTTTTATTTCAAATTTCTGCTATATTTTTTTTAACTAGGCAAGTTCTTGTATACATTGCACATGATATAAAAAATAAATAGGATCGAGAATTCTACCCTTGCCAAGGCATATGCATGAATGTGAGTTTGGGGACGTGTGTATAATATTTTTAGTTGTCCCTCGTTTCAAAAAAAAAAAAGATAAATAGCACTCTTCAAATATTGTGAATGCTACGAACTTTTATAAGACTTTACATTTTAAAATTTAAATTTTAACATCTTTCCCAATCCCTATACATTACATACTAGGTTACTCGAAATCTAATTGTTATGGATATATATATACACACACATCTTGATATTGATAACTTTTTAGAAACTTGAACTTTAATTTAATAATGTTCCAGAGAAAGAAACATTATAGTAGTATCTAAAAGTTATAAAATAAAAGTACGGGCTAAATCAAAATGAAATGTGATGGCAAAAAAAAAAATGTGATGCAAAGTTAAAACATCAAACTTAATGTGTATATAATCTTTTGGTGTTAAAAATATAATATGCTATTTATGAGAAGCTTATTATTTACATAAAAATAAATAATGCAAATCACTTCATATTTACCAAGGAACGAAAAATCGGAACGGGTAATGAACCGGTCACAGCACAGATTCAAGGGTTAATGGGTCAACCGGGATCTAACCGATAGTTGAACCAGTAGTGAACCGGTCATATTAAAATATTATAATTTATTAGTGGTAATATATTTTTAAATTTCTATAGATAAAAATGAATATTTTTAAGAAAAAAATACTTAAAATCTATTAATATGAGTTATAATGTCTATACTTATGCAATGATATCTCCTTTTCTATAATTATTATATCTTTTTAAATAATTTTTTTTATTATCTTCTTCATTTTTTTTAGATTTGTTCTTTCTTTACTTATTTTTTTCTACATTTTGGTCTTCAACTTCCAATTTTCCCTTAGAAAAAGCAAAAACAGAAAAATAAAAAAATGAAACCGGTTCAACCGGTTGAACCACCAGTTTTATTGGTTTTAACCGGTTCGACCGGTTTCAGACCGGTTCGACCGATTCCCCGGTTTAACCATCAAACCAGACCGGATCACTGACCGATTCCCGGTTCAACTGATCGAACCAGTCAGTCCAATCCGATTTTTTGTACAATGATATTTACTCGCTTTTGTTTTGCCACCATGGGCATAAAATCCAGTTAAACAAGATTGAGAGGGAGAGGCGAAATTTTAAATAAAACAAAGATATGAAAGTAAAAAAGGGTCAAATTAAATTAAATGAGTAGAATGATTTAATTTTTTTGGCTAAAAGTGAAATTAAGTTTATATAATTATATTGTAATGAGAGTCAAAATTACATATACATATATATATATATATAGAGAGAGAGAGAGAGAGAGAGAGAGAGAGAGAGAGAGAGAGAGAGAGAGAGTAGGGAAGAGTGCCATGATTTCCTCCATGTTCTAAGGGACATGAGGCAGTGGAAAATAAGACAAAGGTGGTCGGAAGGCCCTCACCTCGGGCCCCACGATCTATTTTTAAAATCTTTTTATTTATTACAATATTCCTTTCCTTTCCTTTTCTTTTCTTTCCTTTTTTGAATATACAATACTCCTTTTCTTGTTTATAATTCGTTTTACTTGTTCTGTAAGTTTCTAAAAATTTACAATGAACAAATAGTTTATTCTTTGGGAAATTTTCAATTAAATACTTAAGAATTTAAAATTTTCAAGTCATAGATTTCCAAAAAAAATTGTATTGTCATTTGCTCATCTAAAAATTTCCCTTAATTTTTCAAGACGAGTACATATAATATATTTAGGCTTTGTTCATTAATCCATCACTTTAACGGTGGAAAAATAGAATAAAATATGAGATACATCAAACATTAAAAATCGATCACAAAGTATATTGTCGTGTGTTTAATTCAATTTATATAAATTAAATTACAAGCATTTGTCACTACTAATTAAAAAAAATCTATATTGAAATTAGATGTGACGTTACAACAAAGGATTCTATCTTCTAAGATGCTGAGATCTTTTTTGTTTGTTATAAATAAGATGTGTGCCTTCAAGTTTTCATATTTATTAAGAATGAGACTGAAAATCTGAAAATAATCATAACAGATTTTTTTTTTATTAATCCACTGGAATCCTATGCTAGTAACAGCCGATTAGTCTGATTCATTGGAATGTAGATTATAGACCCACAATAGGGGAACCTCATTACCACCATATAATTATCGCAGCTGCATACCCAAGGTTCAAACACGAGACTACTTATTAAGCTAGAACAACTCATAGCCAGTTAATCTAAGTATTTGATAGTACAGAATATTTTTCAATATCTCAAAGAATAGAGTTGTTAATTGCATTAATTATCTTCAAATTATTGTGAACTCTCATTTCATTGCAAGAAAAATTGATATTTACAAGCTCATCATTCATAAAACCACACCTCTTAGGAAATTTAACTACTAATTGCAGATGTTAATTATGCAAAATCATAAAAGTGGGTCAATATAAACTTAAGTTAAAGGGAGAATTACATTCAGGTCCCAAGGAAGAGGAGAAATAAAGAAATGGTTCCTATAGATTGCAAAATGAAAAAATGGTCCCATGGAGTTGTCAATACAGGCTCCTGGAGTTGTTAATAAGTTGTCAATACAGGCTCATGGAGTTGTTAATGGGACCATTTTTTCATTTTTTCTCTTTCATGAGACCTAAATATAATTATCCCTAAGTTAAACTTATATACACTCACGCGCGCGCGCACATATTCCATTACGTACTCAGGTCATATATATATATATATATATATATATTTCATTACCATTTTATCAAATTAAGACATGCACAAAAGTCTTCTTGGATCAATTAATGGTTGTGATTATAGTGGCTATAAATATATATAATTAATCTATTATTGACTTGACTAAGACGTTGTATTCCTCCATTAATTTTCCCACTCCCTGATTAAACAAGAAAAAATTAAAAAATGGATAAATAGGATATATAATATGTGATAAAATAAAAAGGGTGAAAATGAAAGAAACTCAAAGCACATGGCAAGGTAGACTTGTTTTGTTTGTTTGATTATCTTACTTCCGTGAATGTTGAGTGTTGACTAAGCACTTACGTCATAATGTCCCTCTAGTTTTAGTTCATGTGCATTATTAGCTTTGCTTAATACAGTCAACATCTTCACTATAAAAATCTCAATTCTAACAAGACAACAAAATTTGAATTTTTTTTAATATTTCTGATTGATGTAATATCCCGAATTTTGGGATTGGAAGCTTTGGAATAAGCCTAAATTGAGTGACTACTAAGCCCCGATTTAGTAGATGTCCCAAATATATTCCCTAATGATTCTAATATCTTTGGGGTATTAAGAAAGTAAAATGGTGAATTTTGGAGAATATAATTATGTTTTCGATAAAATCGCCTATGAGGCAGTGAGCTTATCATAAG
Organism: Inga oerstediana; assembly: GCA_963210345.1. NCBI lineage: Eukaryota > Viridiplantae > Streptophyta > Magnoliopsida > Fabales > Fabaceae > Inga > Inga oerstediana. Next base: position 21,114,652 of record OY723410.1, read on the forward strand.
GTTTTGGAAGACTAAATGATAAGTAAAAATTATGAGATTTTACAGGATGAAAGTAGACATCCTAAGCTTTAATTTGATAGGTCATATGAATCAATTAGAGCTATACAAAAAAAGATATGAATTTTTGAAGTCAACACAGAAAAACTGTGAAATTTCTGGAACAATGAGCAAAGATTGAAATTCTGGGAATTTTGTGATTCCATAAAGTAAAATTCTATATTTTTCCTTGAAAATAGACTCAATAAGAGTTCTATAGGCTTTGGAATCACCTCATTTCGATTTTTCTAGAATTAGTTATGATTTTTCAAAGTTTGGGCAGAAATCTGCCAGAATTTTGTAAAAATCCGAAAATTTGGAAAATTAAAGTAAATTATGATATAATAATATATCATCATCATCTTCCTCTTGAGCTCATTTCAGACGTGAGCTGCAGCCAAGGAGAGAGAGAGAGTGATTTTCTTTTAGAGAGAGAAGGAGAGGAGAAAACTCACAAGATAGATCGATTTCTTCGGTGAATTCGTACCTAACGTGTATAATCCTTCTCCTAAGCTTATCTTTTATGTTGTTTGAGGTGTTTGAAGCAATATTTTTGGAGTTGGGAAGGTTAGGGTTTCAGCCAAGAAGAGGAAAAGCTAGTGGGAGCTTGAGGTAACTTCCAAACTTTCATATATTGCTTATTCTGGCTGCTGTGGGCAATTTAATCGGTGAAATTTCGCCGGATTGCCATTGGTTGTAAAAATGGAAAATGGGTTTCCCTAGGGGTTATGCTGCCCAAATTGATACTAAATGGTAGTTGTAACCTAATGGAATAGTCAATAAAGTGGTTAGGAGTAGAAAGGAACGTGTTTACGGAGTCGAAATCGAAAAACCCCGATTTTCCCCTTAAAACCCATATATTTCGGTCAGGGGTCTAAATAGGTCTTAGAGTTGGATTTTCAATGATTTGATGGTTCCATTGGATTCAGGAGGGAAAATTAGGTGGGGTTACAGTTGGGCACTTTTTCGGAAAAAGCCTAGAAAGCATAATTACGGAAACGCCCCTAAAACCCTAAAAGTAGGGTTGCCAAGGGCAATTTCGTAATTTGACATTGAATTTGATAATTCTGAGTCCGGAAATGGATTCCTTGGGCGAAAATATGTCAGGATAGCCCAGGTTAGAATTTCGAGAAAAGTACAGCCGGACCGGGTATGATGGGGCTGGGTCCCCGGGGGTATTTTAGTAATTTTTCAAGATAGACTCATATAACCCCCAGAAACACTATGGAAGTGTCTAAATAGTACATTTGACATTGTAGGATCGAATATGGAGCCCCGAGCTGTTGGCACGCAAATCGAGGAGAAAGATTGGAGGTAGGGGACTTACCTTACTTGCATGTATTTGATATCTTTGCTTGTGTAATGATGTATGTGATTGCTTTACTTGATTGTGTAGAGCATATTTGAATAAATGAAGCTCTGTTTCTGTTTTCACTGTGGCCATAGTCTTGTTATATGAAACATTGAGCATGCAGAAATGTCATTATGGGGCATACATCTAGATAAAGCTAACATGTCATACACATAGCATCAATCATGCATGTATTACGGTATCTGTTTCCTACTGAGATTCTCTCGAATCTCACCCTCCCCTACCAACAATTTAGACAGGAGAAAACAGAAGATATGCTGAGAACAATGCAGAGAACCATATGAGGGGATTACAGTGGAGGAACGACGACGAGAAGATGTCTCTGTTTCACTGGAACGGATTTAGATACCCAAGTAGTCCCGTGTGGCTACATTCTTTGAATTTATCAGGTATGAACCCCTCGGGGGATATTATGTAATTATGTACATATTATCAGTATAGTTATGCTATTCTTGTGTTGCCTACCGAACCGCATATCGTTTTCCGCGAATACTCTGATAAATGTGAAATTAAAATAAGGGCGTGACATTTTGGTATCAGAGAAAGGATTCTAGCCACAGAATTGTCTGCTCAGAGTAAGTGCGGTGGTTCTGGCAACAGGATGGTATACTGATAAGGTCTTGATTACACATTGATAGGAAATATGCATAGACAAAAAGTACCAAAGGAGGGTATCTTTCCGATTTATGAATCTGCCCTGAGAAATTGCGAGTACTGAAGGGCCGCTAGTAGTGCAATACTAGACGAGAATGGTCTAAGGATATTGCGGAACCCAAGGATATGGGTACGGCCAAGGCTAATGTGCGGTCCATACTCAATATTTTGGTGACCAGAGATAGCCGGCGTGTCTTTTGAGACAAGGGTAGTCACAGGGTACCCGTGGATGGAAGCAGTAGAAGTTAGTATCTACGTTTGGGTCTGGGTACGCGAAAGTTAACCGTGCTCAATCCAGGGAAATCCCAGGATGGGTGAGCCCCTGGGAAGTGATTTTATAGGGTCATGAAGATTTGAGACATAATAATTGTCTTAAGGTTTCTCCATGACTAATGATTATTTATGTTAGATGATTTAAATGGTGTGACAGGGGGTGGATTTACCAAATTTGATTAATAGTGCCTATGGGTACATCGAACATAGTGCCTTCAGGTACATCGAATATAGTGCATATGGGTACATTGAGTATGATCGAGCATGGTACCTACGGGTACACTGAACTGCATATTGTTATTCTGATTCAGATCGATAACAAGTGGTATGTAATTATCAATGATTATCAGGAAGGTTATCCAAGAAAGGCCAATGTAGTAACTATAATCTCTCATACGCTATGTGATAGTTAATATGTTGTATGTTCTGTATTCTGTGATATGAACACGTGCCTAGGGCACATTACCTAGCTATGGTCTGGGACCTAGCTGAGGTACACTGATCTTACCTAGCTGTAGTCGGTGACTCGGCTGAGGTACACGTAAGGGTTTCAACTGGATGGTTGGCCCTGAACTTTGTGTACACACACAAATTGTTGTTTTAACTGGGTGTTTGGCCCTAAACTTTGTGTACACACACGGATTGATATGATTTTCATTTTACACTATATGGTGCATGACATATTTATCTATCACATTTTCTATGGATGATTGTGGGTTACTATGGAAGGCCATGTGGTGTGAATAAAAAGGCACCCTACCCGATGAGGTTGCTAGCCACGTCCTAAGGGACTCGGGTACGAGGCCAAGAAGGGCTACGGGTGTGACAATAATAAAAAAAGGGATGAGATGTTTATATTGAAATTTCCCAGAACTCATCATTATGCATGGGATGATGATTACGAAAGGAGCTTCAAAGAGCTGATGATGAAAATTTATTAAAGTACCAACACTGATAATCCCAGATCCATAGTGGGCCTTTGTTGTCTTCACTGATGCCAGATGGCATGGATTGGGAAGGGAATTGAATCCCCAGATGCGAGCAAGCATAGATCGAGATAAGAATTGATGCGAGCCGAGTGAGGGCATACGCATCTCGTCAACTAAAGCTTCGGGAATTGAACTATTCTATCTATAATCTTGAGTTGATGATAAGAATGTTTGTATTGAATCAAGAAACGTTGCCTTTATGGCATAATTGTGGAGTTGTACTGCGACCACAAAGATTGAAAGTTCTGATCGGAAAGGGCTACCTACGGTGAAATCTGATCGGAGAGGGCTACCTACGGTGAAATCTGATCGGAGAGGGCTACCTAAGGAAAGTTCTGACCGGAAGGGGGCTGACCAGGTGTATGGGCACCTGTGTGAAGCACCGAGTATAGAACCCTAGAGTGCAGCCACCGTGACGATGAACCCTAGAGTGCAGCTACCGTGATGATGAACCCGCGAGTGCAGCCACCGTGATGACTAATCCTAGAGTACAGCTGCCATGAAGTTGAATCGTAGAGTAGGGCTACGAAAACATTGGCCCTTAACGATGGTGCATTGTAATGAATCCCACAGTGAATGTGTTTTCTTGAGATAAGAGTTTATATGGATTAGAATGATTCAAGTTCAATCGGGTAAAGAGTGGGCACAGAGGAATATAGATTGTGGGTGCTGTCAGGTGTCATGGGAGGTTCTTGTAGGACTCCTATTAAATCATCCTGACATTATTAAAGCTCATATGAGGAGATGAAGCATCAGAGTGCGCAGCGGAAGTGTGATGAATCTAGGTGCAATTTTGAAACTTACAGGAGGGGTTGATGTTCGCACCATTGTTGATCATCCCAAAACATAATATGGCCTTGATGGTCAATAGTGTTACAGTATATGTGATGAACAGTATTACACCCTGAGTGGTGTACAATATTACATCCTGCGTGGTGTACAGTATTAAACCCTGCGTGGTGTATAGTATGATGACCTATATGGTCAACAGTCACACAACCTTTGTAGTTTGTGGTGACACATGTGAACTGGAATTGGGATGAACCCTAGTGTAGTAGGGTAGAATGGTGGTGAATACCTCTCAACAGCACCAGTGATAACAATCCCATATCTACAGTCGAGCTTTATGGTCTACACAGATACAAGTAGGCATGGATCGGGATGTGTTTTGATGCAATAAAGTTGAGTAGAGGCATGAGCGTCTCCATAGCTATAGCCTCACAGAATGAATCATCCACTTGTGATATAGTGCAAACAGTGGATGGTCACATAGTGAATAGTGCACACAGTACGGCCAATAAGGGTCAAATAGTCATTTGATCCTAAACACTGAATAGGTAAGCATGAATTACAGAAAGTGTACAAGTTTGTACAAGGCGGTAAGATCTGATGTTCAAGGTTGCATAGGGCGGTGTCCCTAGGCTGTAAGACTTGTGTGTCTAGTGTTGTGGTTGATGCCTAGCACGATGACATTAGACTGGTGTGTCCAAAGTAATCTTTTGAGGTTGACAGAACATTCAAACCATACCAAGTTGTAGCGGAGGCAGTAAGACCAGTGTGACCAAGCGTTTTGGTGTCCAATAGTACCATGTCTCACATGAGGCGCGATATTCTACTATGAGAGGAACCTAACGAAGTGAACCATGGCTGGCTCACTAGCCCAACCTCGTAGACTCGGGGTGTGGGACATCCAAAAGACCGTGTACTCGGGTGAGGATTGGGCCGTTAAGAAAAAGTGATCGTGTGAATTCGGGTGAAGTTCCGAAGAGGCTGTAAGGCCAATAGAACCAAGCGTTGTGGGAACCTGTGTTTGATTGCACGCTACCTACTGTGTACAGAATGGATAATGAATGTTGACTACTATCTAAGATTAGTAATGGAAATATGACTATGGTGTTACATGGCTTTTGAGCCTGCATGTGATAATAGAATGAGATAGGATAAATCCCTAAGTTGTAGACGTTCAAATTTCGAGGACGAAATTTATTGAACGGGGGGAGAAATGTAATATCCCGAATTTTGGGATTGGAAGCTTTGGAATAAGCCTAAATTGAGTGACTACTAAGCCCCGATTTAGTAGATGTCCCAAATATATTCCCTAATGATTCTAATATCTTTGGGGTATTAAGAAAGTAAAATGGTGAATTTTGGAGAATATAATTATGTTTTCGATAAAATCGCCTATGAGGCAGTGAGCTTATCATAAGGTTTTGGAAGACTAAATGATAAGTAAAAATTATGAGATTTTACAGGATGAAAGTAGACATCCTAAGCTTTAATTTGATAGGTCATATGAATCAATTAGAGCTATACAAAAAAAGATATGAATTTTTGAAGTCAACACAGAAAAACTGTGAAATTTCTGGAACAATGAGCAAAGATTGAAATTCTGGGAATTTTGTGATTCCATAAAGTAAAATTCTATATTTTTCCTTGAAAATAGACTCAATAAGAGTTCTATAGGCTTTGGAATCACCTCATTTCGATTTTTCTAGAATTAGTTATGATTTTTCAAAGTTTGGGCAGAAATCTGCCAGAATTTTGTAAAAATCCGAAAATTTGGAAAATTAAAGTAAATTATGATATAATAATATATCATCATCATCTTCCTCTTGAGCTCATTTCAGACGTGAGCTGCAGCCAAGGAGAGAGAGAGAGTGATTTTCTTTTAGAGAGAGAAGGAGAGGAGAAAACTCACAAGATAGATCGATTTCTTCGGTGAATTCGTACCTAACGTGTATAATCCTTCTCCTAAGCTTATCTTTTATGTTGTTTGAGGTGTTTGAAGCAATATTTTTGGAGTTGGGAAGGTTAGGGTTTCAGCCAAGAAGAGGAAAAGCTAGTGGGAGCTTGAGGTAACTTCCAAACTTTCATATATTGCTTATTCTGGCTGCTGTGGGCAATTTAATCGGTGAAATTTCGCCGGATTGCCATTGGTTGTAAAAATGGAAAATGGGTTTCCCTAGGGGTTATGCTGCCCAAATTGATACTAAATGGTAGTTGTAACCTAATGGAATAGTCAATAAAGTGGTTAGGAGTAGAAAGGAACGTGTTTACGGAGTCGAAATCGAAAAACCCCGATTTTCCCCTTAAAACCCATATATTTCGGTCAGGGGTCTAAATAGGTCTTAGAGTTGGATTTTCAATGATTTGATGGTTCCATTGGATTCAGGAGGGAAAATTAGGTGGGGTTACAGTTGGGCACTTTTTCGGAAAAAGCCTAGAAAGCATAATTACGGAAACGCCCCTAAAACCCTAAAAGTAGGGTTGCCAAGGGCAATTTCGTAATTTGACATTGAATTTGATAATTCTGAGTCCGGAAATGGATTCCTTGGGCGAAAATATGTCAGGATAGCCCAGGTTAGAATTTCGAGAAAAGTACAGCCGGACCGGGTATGATGGGGCTGGGTCCCCGGGGGTATTTTAGTAATTTTTCAAGATAGACTCATATAACCCCCAGAAACACTATGGAAGTGTCTAAATAGTACATTTGACATTGTAGGATCGAATATGGAGCCCCGAGCTGTTGGCACGCAAATCGAGGAGAAAGATTGGAGGTAGGGGACTTACCTTACTTGCATGTATTTGATATCTTTGCTTGTGTAATGATGTATGTGATTGCTTTACTTGATTGTGTAGAGCATATTTGAATAAATGAAGCTCTGTTTCTGTTTTCACTGTGGCCATAGTCTTGTTATATGAAACATTGAGCATGCAGAAATGTCATTATGGGGCATACATCTAGATAAAGCTAACATGTCATACACATAGCATCAATCATGCATGTATTACGGTATCTGTTTCCTACTGAGATTCTCTCGAATCTCACCCTCCCCTACCAACAATTTAGACAGGAGAAAACAGAAGATATGCTGAGAACAATGCAGAGAACCATATGAGGGGATTACAGTGGAGGAACGACGACGAGAAGATGTCTCTGTTTCACTGGAACGGATTTAGATACCCAAGTAGTCCCGTGTGGCTACATTCTTTGAATTTATCAGGTATGAACCCCTCGGGGGATATTATGTAATTATGTACATATTATCAGTATAGTTATGCTATTCTTGTGTTGCCTACCGAACCGCATATCGTTTTCCGCGAATACTCTGATAAATGTGAAATTAAAATAAGGGCGTGACAATTGAAGTGTGTGATAAAAATATAACCTGTTTAATGTTTTTTAATAACTAATTAATTCAGCTTCTGATCGTTTTATTTTAATTGAGCTTCTATCTTTATAAGTTTTTTAAAGAAGGTAATAGTCAATTATTGCATTTTTTTAATGATTTTGGCATAAATTTATTAATTTAAACTAACATTGGTTAGATCACATAAAACGTTTAAAAATCCATAACCTTAATGCATGTTACTACTGGCAAAAAAATTACATGTTACCGGCTTTGGCCCAAACAAAAAAAAAAAATACATGTTACAAACTAAAATACAGTCTCAAATTTAAGAATTCAAGTTCACGTACAAAAATATTTGTTTTTTTAAATTAAAGAGGCCGACACTAATGATTTAAGGTTATAAATGAGATTGAAACCCGTGACCTCCCTATCTATAAGGGAGCTTTCATGTTCTTAGACCGTAAGGACAATGACCAAAAAAAAAAATACATACATCTTTAAAAAGAACTATTTCTTATTTGGAGTCCAGGGCAGTTTAAATCCGAATAAAGTTTATAAAAATAAACTAATGAGGTTTGGCACAGTTGGTTAAGGTCTTGCCACCCCGATCACAAGGGAGTGTGTTCGAACCCTCTGACCGATGGGGAGACCTCATTGGTAGGCGATCTCGTAAGTCCCTTGTAAGCGCTCAAAGAGCCCTGGGGCCGTGCCCTGGCCTTGGTAGGGGACTGGTGTCGAACCTACCTAAACTTTCTACTATCAAAAAAAAGTTTATAAAAATAAAAAATAAAAAAGTGGTAGTTGATTCAACAAACAGAAAAATGATCCCCCATTTGATATCAAAATATCACCTTTATCAAGAAAAAAGATAACTTAAGGAAAAGTCCTTCACTGATTGATGGTCTCACCATATATAATAATTGAGTCTTTCAACTAATAAGCGTTTTATTGAATGAATATTTTATTTATACATATGCATATATATTTCTTTTTCTTTCTCCTGTTGAGCCACTATCTGAGAAAAAGAAGTTTTTATTTTTTGAATAATAGCTAGGTGTGGGGTTGAGTCCTAAAGACTCCATTAGAGTTTGGTTTGAGTGACTAAATGACTCACCAAGGGTGAATGACCCCTTGACCGAATATAACCTCTGGTTATGAAAGGAATCCTGTCTTCTTTTATACAAGAACTAATTATAGAGAATCCTTCATTTGGATCTCAACCTTTCCTCTTCAGGTTATTTCAGCACAGCTTGCATTCGTTTCCTACAAGAGGCGTAATACACATACACACACACACATATATATAATATGAAGGTGACACAACAATAAATTAACTACACACACATTTTTGGGAATACTTATTTTTTTTGAATATAAGTGCTTATTACGCAAGCCAAGATAACACTCCTCTCACATACTTACCTCGTATACCATGAATCACAATTTATAAGCACTTATTACCCAAAAATAAGCTATTCCAAACAAACACTTAAGTAGCATAATTTCTTGACACATCAAACACATTTATTTCCCTTTTTCTTCTTTGTACAAACTAAAATGTTTTGATCCAAGCTCCATCAAATTTGATCGTTCCCTTTCAATCTCTCAATATAATGTTATGTTTCATTTATTTATCCTCATCAATTTTCAAGAAAAATACATACACATGCTCATTACTTAGAGGAAGTTAAGAAATAAAATGTCAGTTTTTTGAATCGACAAAAAATCTCATATAGAACAATTTGGGAAAAATATTAAAATTATATGAATAATAGCTGAAAATGAAAGATCTTGTTAAAAGAGTTAACAAATTTGAGACAACCAAACAATAATTTACTCTCTGAAAAACTTATTCACTGCAGCTTTGCCTGTTTGTCTTGACCAATCAAGTTAGCATATATAGACAAAAATGCATGAATCTAATCAACATATACAAGGAAACAACCCAACCCCACAGTTGAACTTATTGTACGTTTATATATATAGATAGATATATGTATATGTAAAATATACATATTATATGTGTGTGTGTGTGTGATACACACACATATGTATATGTAATATATATATATATATATATATATATTAATGGTTATTGCTCTCTTGAATTTTCTCAAACGATATCGGATTAAATTTGATAGAGCACCATGGAGTCATGCATGCAATTCCTGTAGCCAATCATACCTAGTAGGATAAGATTGGTTGTTATATCAAATTAAATACTTCCTCTGATCCTTAATATAAGACATATTTGACGAGATGATCTTAGTTTTAAATATAAGACATAGTTTTCATATTTGTCAATCTTTTATTGATTTACCCTTATTGATGTTCTCTCAACAATAATCAAGAAAAAAAGAGAATGGGGGAATTAAAGTAAATGACTAGGGTGTTTTAGTAAATGCATTTCATATTAGCTAAGTTAACTAACTTACTTAATTTAATCAAATTAGATAAATATGTCTTATATTAAAAATCAAAGAAGTATCTTATTTTGAAGAATTTAAGGGTTATATCTCCACACTAATCTTATATGTTTAAAATCTTATTTTTAGAGATTTTTTTTTTTAAAATATCAAGCTTGAATTAATGTTGTTAAAGTAGAATGTTATCCATATATAATTGAGTTATTTCACATAAGCGCCTTTTATTTTCAATTTGGATGTCAGAAAAAGAGAGTTTTCTTTCTCTTGGAGATTGAGAAAGGAGGTTGACGGAGTCAGATCCTTTAAAGAACTTTATAAGAAAACAACAAAGACAAAAACAGATCATTAAAGAAAGATTAAAAAGGAGGGAATAAAAGAGAGAAGAGTACGTTCGAATTTTTTGTAATCTTTCAATAAATCGGATATATATGTGACAGAGATAAAGACAAAGACACTAGCTTGGTATTGTATATACGACAGAATTTAATTATATATTCATCTCATTCTTTGCGTTACTCTCTTCAGTTAAAGATTATCAACAAGTGAGTTTTCAAGGAAGAAACAAATTTTATATATACTCTTAATTATTTACTTATGCAACTATATATCTTTTTAACTTTACAAATACCTTTTTTTTCCTGTGAATGTTGAACTTCAAGTTAGTCCTTGATGAGTCAGACTATTTTAATTAGGGTTTGCAACCGATTAAAATATAAATTAAATATGAGAATTTAATTTATATATCCAATACCACATTAATTATGAGAATGGTTAATTTGGGAACAAATAAGGCATATTATAGTAATATTCTAGTTTCCTATAATTATGAGTGATTGCATCTTCCTAAAATATCATCAACCTAGCACCTTAAATATATAGTGCCTCCCTCAGTTGTGCTTGCACTTGCCAATGAGTTCTCTAATGCTTTGTTTGGTTCAACGGAGGTGAAATTAAATGAAGTTCATTAAAGTTAGGTTAATGAAAGATATAGCTTTGTTTGGTTCAAGAAGATGGTTGATTTGTTGTTTGATTCAGAAGGGCAGGTGAGGGGAGCTAATTATAAGTGGCCAAATATACCATTTTCTCTTTATCTATATATTTTCCTTCTTATTTTACAATTTTTTTATTAAAATTATTATTTCTTAAATTATTAATAGAATTCTAACTCAGTCATCATAAAAGGCAAAAGTGGGACAAATGTAAAGACCAATTTGAATTGGGAATCATAGTCATGACCAAATATATTGCTTTCATTTTTGGTAAAAGAAAACTTTTTGATCCGGTTTTTTGCATTAACAGATATTGGGTAATAGAAAATAATTATTTTTGCATTATGAGATATTGTGAAGATATTTCATAAGAATATAACTGATCTTGGATCTACAGGTACATGGCATGTGGCAATGAATGAGACTAGCGGCTCCGCTAGAGGAGGAGAGGAGCGAAGTGGACAAGCGAATGAAGGTACAGGCGACATGAAGGGAAAATGGGGTTTTTAGTTCAGAGGAGTAGCTATGGAATATCAAAAAATTGTCATAAGCATTTTGGTCAGGATGGGATACAAAATTTCTCTTACCTAGAAAAAACCCTAAATTTGGAAGATTGATAAAGGAGGGGAGGTGAGCACAAGAAGACAAAAATTTTTCCCACCCCTCACCTCCGCTCCTTCCAACCAAACAGGATTTTTATATCTCAAACTCTCACCTCAACTCGCCTCAAAAATCCTCTAACCAAACAGACCTCAAACATCTCTCATTCTCTTTCTTATGTGGTGCATCTGCTATGTTAGGTTTAGGCTCTAATAGTCTAAACCTCCCTTATGAGCTTCGGTGACTCAACTTGCAGAATCGGAAGATTCAGCCCAGATTCAAACCCGGATCGGGACCTGGTACGTTTCGCTACCCGCTCTATTAGTTTCTTACAACGAAGATGTCCAAAATACTTGATTAATGTAGAGAATCTATTTTCTCTGCAGCGTGATCTTCTTTTTGAGTGACATCAGAGTGACCATACTTGAGCAGCATTGAAAAGGAAGCCCTAATTATTAGAGGATGATACACTTACCGTTGGATTTTTCCACGACTTTTTATAGTCTTTTTGTGTGCATGCGTGTTGGTCTAAAGCAGCTTTCCTTTCCTTTCTGCAACGTTGCTTTCGCCCTACAACGATTTATCTAATCATGTTGACCCATTGTCACATGCCCATATCTGTAAGTCTTTAATTTGGACAGGTGGAGGATTCCTATTGGCCAGCCCATTGCCACATCAGCTCATCAACCCTTGAACTGTTTTACCACAATAGGAAATTAAAGAAAGGGTCAAAAGGCAGGGTAGGTGCATGTTTGAAGCCGTGGAGGAAGGTGCACATGCATACAATAAACTAAAAAATCAAATGCAAACAAAGAAATTATTATGTTGATTCCATTTACCAAATACAAATTATCAAATTCAATATTAAAACATAAAATTAATAGCAAGTCACCTGCAATGATAAGTTCCAATTCAAAAAATAACATAAAGTTTATATAGCTCGATCACTTGTCGTTGGAAATTTTAGGTAATTAAATTCCTTTAGTAGAACTTTATAGTAATTTTCCCTAAATCATAAACAATACAACTCGTTCATCATGCTCTATACAATGCATCAAAGTTCACTTGGTTTTTTATAATAGAAAATGAAAATAATCACACACCACCATGTCGATGTTGATGCCTGGTCCTAACTCAAGACCGAGTCATGTCAATATAACATGGACGCTTTCCATATATGGATCAAATTTAAAGGTAGCGTATATCGTTTTATAACAAAAATTTCTCGGTGCATGCCATGTTAGAAGTTTGAAACATCCTTTTTGTAGGTGTTGGGGTTTAACCAAGATGGTAGCTGAAGCTAATTTTTAAATGATTTCCCATACTATAACCTACTTTACATTACAATCAAAATGATATACTCCCTCCGGAACTAAATATAGAAACTAGACGAGGGATTTATTTTGATCCTTAGTATGATATCTCAATTTTGTCTCCCAATCTCTCTCCAAAATATCGTCTACTGATTGCACATATTAAGAAGTTTTCATTAAAGGGTAGTCCAAATACATAAGATTAAGGAAGATATTTTAAGAAAATCAACAAGCACTTGTTACAAAAAATGAACTCAACTAATTTTTTTAGTATCCATAAATTAGTTATCTAACTCTTATTCTAAGGATAAGAATTAGTATTATATATATAGTGAATGCAAGGGAGGGCTCACCAGCAGAGATGAGTGGTCTTCTGAATAAGTAAATAAATAAAAGTAGCTAGGTTCATCACACAAAAAAACCATAATTGAATGGGGCAAGACTTAAACTTTTTAAAGAAGGTCACATTATTAGAACCATCATAATTATTGGTGACCAACCACGCTTTATTTTTCAAAAAGAAACCACCCACACGCATCAAATTAGATTAAAAAACAGTAAGCTGTCAAATTTTACCTAATTTGAGTTTGGCTCCAACTCTGACATTAACCTAAGAATTTGATCAATTAAAGGCAGTTGGGACCAATGCAATTAAGACAAACCTCAAAAGCTATGGCTAACTATATATGAAACTAGTATTGATATATGTTCTATCTAGCCACTATACGTCATATACCACTCTGGTTCTTATTACAAATTCACTTATAGATGAAATTTTTGTCCTAAATATAAGTCCATCCACAAAGAGATTATTAATGATTTTTTTTCTAATTTTACCCTTATTTAATTTTCATTAGAAATTTAGAAATATTAGAGAGAGGTGAGAATAATTTGTAAATGTAGAAAGAGAAAATTTTAATAAGGTTAAACTTGAAAAAAATTATCAATTTAAGGCATATTTAATAACTGAATTGTTATTGCTTAATATATGAAAATTAGTTAAAATAGTCTTATAATAAGGATAAGGGTGATACACATTCACATTTATTTTTTGGCTTGTGGCATATCAGAGTATGAGATATTGGCACAACGTTGTGTCAACAATTGGCCAAACCAAGCAGGTCAGCATGAATAAGACACATATATATGGTCTCCATATAAGGAAAATTTGCAAACAAAGATGGAATGAGATATTAGAAACCTCATTCTATGAAATAGTTAAGGTTCTATCTTAATGAAATAATTCATTTAGTATATCATTTTGGAAACTAAAAAGTAATAATAAAAAAATGCTCAAGATATAATTTATAATATAATATCAGTTTATGTTTTCTATAAACTAAACACCTACCGCATATCATAATAAAATACTCTCTCTCTCTCTCTCACACACACACACGCACGGATCTGTAAATTCTGTTTGTATATTATATCATGTGGCCTGCCCTGGCCGATAAGGTTTAGGATTGAAGCAGAAAGAACCAAATGATGATACCCAATGTCAAGCTTTATCTTACTAGGCGGCCTTGGTTATATGAATTGTATGGTGCCATTTTATTTTATTTTCCTCAAATATTTAGATACATTGTTAATCAAATTAAATTATCTTGCTTAATAACTTCATTGAATGTATTCTTACTTCCACCACGAAGACTCCATATTGTTTGCTACCTTTCTCATTGACACATCCAATTATCTTCTTTCAACATACCCAAACCACTTCAAATAAATTTTTACTATTTTCTATTTAATGGATGCTACTCCAAATCTTTCATGTATACATATACATTACGAATCTTATCTTTTTGTATAATTGATTTCAAGTATCTAAACTTTGTTAATTGTGAAATGATTTGATCTACCAATTTATACACAGTATGATAGGGAAGTTAAGCTTATTGCGCAAATGATTCAAGATACCAAAATCGCTTATGGAACCTATATATTGTGATAGGGAAGTTATGAACTTTCTGTGTTCTGGCACATCATCAAGTAGGAGAGGCAAATTAACATTTGACATTCCCAGAAATAGGACTTCGAGTGTATATTTGTTTGTTTAGGTCCACAGACAAACTAACATGGCCAATGTGGCGTCGTTTACAGAAGAGAGAAGATGAAGAATACATATATATATATATATATATATAAGATCTTTTTTTTACCATAATTAATTAAATACTAACACACATAATAAAGCCACAGCATCACTTTCAGTCATTTTACAGACGCATAAAGCTTGTCTTGTCAGGTAGGTGCCCAGCAATTACAATGGGCACAAATGGGTTATTTTCTAATTTTGTCGTTGCGGGTCACGGGCTACTACTACTACAGATTTTCATTATCTTTTAGTACCATAGATATTTATTATATGATCAGGAAGAAGATGACATTTCTTCTACTGTGCAAATGGATATATAGTATATTAGTATTTGGATATCAGCGTGCTTCAGTTTTTGTATGTATTATAAAATAAAGCTTTTTTATTCATCTGGAGATATTGGCTCAGTTTATAAGAAAATAAACTATAGTTTTATTACCATATATTTAATTTTATTATTAACAAAAGCATTTAGTCCAATCATCCAATTAATGCTTCATGCAGAGACTGATTGGCATATGAAGAATGTGTAAATGGGTAAGTTTTGTGCTTAATTCTTTGTTGTACGTACAATAATGCTCTTTAAAGTTACGATCAAATGTAGCGAATTTTGTGTTACTGTGTGAAGGTTATCAGTAAGAGAAATAATACTTTTGTTCTGTTGTCTGTGTTCTGAAACAATAATGCAACTTACCCTTCAGTTTAGAAGAGAGAGAAGTTCAAAGAATCCGATTATTATTAAAGTTTTTTAAGGCCATCTTAACCACTAAGCAATAGTATTATAACACAGAAGCCGAGTTTAATTAAGTCTCATTAGACAAAAATAAATAACAAAAATCTAAGTCTAGCTAATTAAGCTAATGTTATTCGGCTAAACATGTGATGCAAGCTAAATATACGGCGGACAAGAAGTTTAAAATTTTGTGAGGTAAGTAAAACTAAGAACTTTTTCATAGAATTCACATTTTAATTAGTTGGCTTATTGCCTTGTTTAATTTTGGACATTTAAAATAATTTTTTTAACTTCATCAAAGTGTGTTCTACATTATTAATAACATATTTTTGTGTCACCAATAATAATATGATAAAGGATTTTAAGTGAAGACAAGCTAAGACAGCATAGACAACAAACATTCTAAGCAGAATTTAAATGACATGGCTAAACTTTGAATAATGGCCAAAATACAAAAATAAAAAAGGAATAAAGGATTAAAATGGATAATTTACTCTTATAGCTAGATAAAGAATTTACATTAGATAATATTTCTTATAGATAATATTCTCTATATATATTACTATATTTTTTGGTGAAGAATATTCTATTAGTTTAATCTGACTGTTGTATGCATAAATTTTCTTAGATATGCTTAATCCACAATGATGAGACATGAGGGATCAATTATTTCTCACATGGGGGCTTGGTTAAAAGTATGTTTCAAAAAAAAAAACTTAATGACCTTCACATGGCTAACCACATGCATTTTATTGCGCTTACCCTCCAAATTGTGGACTCTTTCTTCTCTTCCAAGCTAGCTTACCACTCTATAGTACTCCCTGTCCTAATTATAGAACATATCTACCTAACTTTAGAAAAATTAAAGATAGTGATTAAATTAATTAACCATATTTATTTTTCTAAAATACCCTTATTTAAAATTTAAAATGACATCTAATTACGTTGATTCTCTATTTTTTCTTATACCTTTCCTGCTTCACACACGACTTCTCCAAGCTCTCACACAATCCGGCATCGTCAATTTCCCTCAACAACTTTCAATCTACTCTTATTAAATTATTATTATGTTTAATTATTATTGAGAAAGTATCAATAGGGGGTATTTTGGGAAGATATTAACAAAAATTAGAATTTTATCCTATAATTAGAACCAAAATCAACTCTTAAATATTATCCTATAATTAGAACCGGAGGGAGTACTAATCATTTAGCAATAGCTGCCCTACCTTTAAGGCTTAAATTAATAAGTAAGAACTTCATAATATTATCTTAACACACTACTCTATTAGAAAGCAATATGAACGGATAACCTCTTTCTCCAAATCAATCATCAAACTGCTTTTGCTTTAACCTCTTTTTCCATCATTATTAGCATTCTTATTGTCTTTCAAAAGACACTACCACCACCAATTATCAACTTGGTACTGTGCATGCATGTAGTTTCAAGCATCTAAATCTCTATTTTGGTGCTTCATTAATTGTTATGTCAACTCTCAAATTGTCCACTACATTTTTTTGTTTTTATTTCAGATATTTATAGTTCATTCAAATTATTCTATTTGTTAAGTGAAATATTAAATATTAAATTTACCAAATAAGTTGTTGGGGTAAAAAACTTTGTTAATGAATCTGGTGAATTTTATAATGCCATGTCACCATATGAGTAAAAAAAAATTAGCCGTTTACTTACAAATGGACAAGCTTGGATAAATTTCAGATGTTTCAAAATTAAACATAATAACCTTGAACAAAAAAAAAACATGAAAACCAAAATCCACTACAGATGTAATCCATTCACATAAAAGACCAAAAATTTAGTTTAACTCCTCAGACTTTACTAGAAAGTAAATTCTTTGAAATTTGGAGGAAAAAAAAAAGTAATTTGTCCTCTTCCTTCTATAGAAATATTTAAAATTACATCATCTCCTTTATTTAAAAAATAATAATTCACATATATATTTTTTAAAACTACTTTAAGGGTCATATTAATTTCTTTTACGATGTAAATTAAATAGCTAATAAAAGACAGTACTTTCAAATTTTAATTCAATATTTTGGTTAAAAAAAACGTTTAATATCATATTACTTATTCCATTTTGAAAACTATAACTATAATTTCTTCTAAACGTAGAAAGATTTCATAAATTAATTACCTAAATATAATACTTTTTGCATTCTTAAATATAATACAGCAAAACTTTCAAATTTAAAAGATAAAGAGTAACTTTATGAAAAAGAAGATGTAATTTATAGAAAAAGTTTAATCTTTACATAACCAAACCCCAAGAATATGAATAAAAAAGTTAAAAGAATGGCAATCACCTTTCCAATAACAAAAGTTAAAGATTTCTTAAAGCACAATAGCTTCCGGGAATTCAGAATATGACCAAAAGACCCTTTAGATATTATTGGTTCTGTAACTGTGGATCCTTAATATATTTTACAATGTGGGGCACCATGTTATCAGTTACTTATTGGAAATCACAGTAACCAGATAACCAGAATCTTCTATTGGTGATGAAACTTTGAAGTCTGAACATTTGCCTAATGTTATTAGGTGGGCCACAATCATTTCTCGCATGCCTTCAACTATTTTATTGTATCATTGGTGAGCTTTAATCATATAGAGACAAAACAGCTATTTCATCCACACTCCCTCTTAATGCAAAAGACTTTTCACATGTTTAACTTAAAAGAGCAATAAGCAAAGAGTCTCTCAAGTGGTAATGCAGAGTCAAGTTGCACCTAAAGTACCCTAAGAGGGATTTGGAAGAGAAGGGAGGGGAGGGAAAAATTTTAATGGTTGGATTTAAAAAAATTGAAGAAGCATGGTTATAAAGTTTTAATAAAGAGAATATGTAAAATAAAAAGAGTAAGAAAAATTGATTAAAAATTTTTAACCCCGCTTCTCTATTTTTTTTAAAATCCAATTCAAAAAAAAATTCTCACCCCTCCCCTCAAACCAAACAGCCCCTAAAATGCAAATAAACAACAACTAATTAAAGGCATATTAAAATCTGCATGAAACAACCTACAAGTTGTTTAATCATATATAGGGATCATAAAGAAGTACATAGAGACCTAAATGCAAAGCAAGTATGAGCTATCAAACTTTATAACAGGGTTTGCATTGAATGCAAGCAAGCATTTAATTTATCCATAAACAATTAAGTGCATGATTGCAGAGAGTTAATTACATTATGACTGACATTCATTACCCCACATACCCGTCCAAAATCAAATAGATTCAGCAATATACCTATGTCCCTATATAAAATAATTGCTGGGTTCTGTTTTGTCCCATTTGGTGGCAAAAAAATAAAAAAAAGATTCCTTATGCAATATATCTTAAGCTTTCTGAACAAAGAGGTTAAATTAAAAAAAAGCATTTAGAAATCCAGTGCAGTGATCCTCAGAAACAATGCAATGAGCTAAATTGTTTCTTAGAAATTCTTCCCCAGATAAATGATTGAACCGACTACCCTTTAAAACATATCCAGGATTGACAGAAAGTCATTGATCCTTTCTTATATTTTTCCAAGAAAATGGTCCATCCTTGGTCTGCATTCTGTCCATTGAAATAGAAGCCTGAAGAGGTGTTGTAATCTTATTTTCCTCAGAGTTTTGATCCTTAAAAGCCAAAGAAATTGAGGATACGGCAGAATCAATTTCTTTAATAACCATGGAAGGATGAACTAGTTTGATCTTTTTGATGGATAATTTGATTTCTCTCCATCCAAATAACTGATAGAAGTTTGATCATCTTCATCATCTCTATGCTAAAGCCATCTTTAACATAGATCCATCCTGTGGAGCTAAAACTCCAAATAATTCTATATAGTTGTACATGAGTTGTTTTGAACCAGCTTTTAAAATTGCCAAAGGATGACAAATTCAATCTCAATGAAAGACTACCATACCACACTGCTTTAGTTAAAGGGCAGTGAATGAAGAGATGGTCCCGGGACTCCATTTCAGAAGGCAGTGAATGAAGAGATGGTCCCAGGACTCCATTTCAGAACATCCAAAAACACAGCAACCAGTAATAGAGAAGTGATGATTATTCAGGATATCAACAGAAGGTATGACTTCATTAATAATTTTCCATATACACAAAATATCCTTCATTGGCAATGACATTGACCATAAAAAATTTTAGAAATTAAAGCATCTTGCGAGTTAACTGACTGATCCATAAATATGATTTTATAACCAAGTCTGGTAGAGTACTCACCTGTAGAGCTAAACTCCAAATAATTCTATCTTGGGTATCGCAAAATGATAATGGGACATGGATAAATAGTTTCCGCTATCTGCCTCTGGTACAAAGATTTAACAAGAGGTACATTCCATCTTACTGGGCACCAAATTGATGGAAGATGCACTAATGGATCCCTAACTTCTTTCAAAGATGAATCTGTTAGAGATCTAAATTGCATGGGCCTCCACAAGTTTACCTTTATCAATAGATGGCTATATGAAAGTACATGATTAAATAATTAAATACAAAAAATGACAAAAATTGGTTTTAAATATATTTCAAATCCAAGTAATTAAAATTAAATTCATTAATATTCATAATTTATCATACTCAATAAAGAAATTTGAGAAAGTCGGTGAAAAATCTTTGTTTAAAATTTTATTGATTAAAAGGGCCTAAGTTCAAGTACTCATAATCTTTATATATAATTTCTACATAATACTAGAATTCGCGAGTATGACACTAACATAGCGAATAATCAATTCAACCGTATGTATTGACAATGCTATATCAACATTTGGCAAGGCCCAGCTGTGCTCATCAGGTCTCAACAACTGACACTTCAAATAGCAGTAATTGTTAGTACTCAACTATGAATTCAAGTGGGGCTAGCCTACAGGCAAATTTTGATGGCAACATTCACTATCACAGATTATATACCTAACTACAATAATGGATTCAGCTTGCAACTATATCATTTATCACCTATCAACTAACCTGACGAATCCTAGAAACTTAGAGAACTACCACTGATACAAACACGACGCATATCGAAATATAGAGGCCTGTTTGGTTCAATCACCATGTGCGTAGATATGGTAATACAATATAGTGCAATGACATGTAATGCAATGTTCATTACCATCAATATGTTTGGTAGGTTATTAAGAAGATTGAGGAAAAAAATTGTTTTTAATATTTAATAAAAATAATAATAATGAAAACTCTATATTGCCACCTCAATTTAAAAAAGAAAAGGAAAAAAGAACTCCTTCCTTTAATTTCCATATTCATTCACTCTCCAGATTCACTATCTTCTTCCTCAACAAAAATCCCAAACAGCATTTCCATGGCTATTACCGATGGGTATCTCCAGATTACCTTCGTCTTCTTTAAACAAACCAAAAAAATCTGGTTTGAGGTGGTTCACGGTGGTCCCACCATTTCCATGGCTATGTCCGATGGCGGTTCATAGTCATCAAATTCCTATGGCTTTATGAAAATCAAACACTCAAACACAGTGCTATTCTTTTTCAGATTTGAATAGTACAATCGGAATATTACAATTTTTCTATATTATTTCATTTTTCTAGAAATCGTTATTTTTAAGCACTTTGCAATTGCGAAATTCACTTTCCCTAAACTGAAACTCTGCTAATGCTGGATACTATTGTCGACGGTGCTGTCAATTTCAAGGTTTGTCCGGTACTGATCTTACCCCAGTGGCTGGTGAGCAGGACCCTTCATTATTAGCAAAATCACCAACTTGCTTGAATCCATTTTGCAAATCATTAATTCTCGTTTCTGTTAGGGAGGCGAAGCACGGCGGCAAGGATGGGCAAAAACGATGGCTGTGCTAGATGTTGGGTGTGGCGGCGCTCACGGTGCTCAGGTCTTCATCGGCAAATGGCGATTGTGTCATGCACTTACCTTGTTTTAACCTTTTTCAGAGTATTCACGAAAAATGATATGCGGTTTGGTGAACAACACAGGAATAGCATAAATATACTAATATTATGTGCATGATTACTAAAATTCCCCATAGGAGTTCGTACCTGATAATTATAATCAATGTAGCCACATAGGGCTACTAGGATGTCTAAACCTATCCCAGTGAAACGAAGATATCTTCTCTGTCTTCGTTCCACCACTACAATTCCCTCATACGGTACTCTGCATTGTTCTCAGCATACCTTCCGTCTTCTCTTATCTAAATTGTTGGTAGGGGAGGGTGAGATTTGATAGAATCTTAGTAGGAAATAGATACCATAATGCATGCATGATAGATACTATGTGTATGATATATTAGATTTAACTAGATGTATGCCCTATAATGATATTTCTGCATACTCAATGTTTCATGTAACAAAACCATGGTCACAACGAAAACAGAAACAGAGCTTCATTTATTCAAATATGCTTTACACAATCAAGTAAAACAATCACATACATCACTACACAAGCAGAGTTATTAAATACATGCAAATAAGGTAAGTCCCCAACCTTAACCCTTTTTCAGCCTCGATTTGTGTGCCTCGTAATGCGTGTCGACCCCTCGAGCTCTCAACTCGGTCCTACAATTCCAAAGGTACACTTTAGATACTTCCATAATGTTTTTAGGGGTTATATAAGGTTTATATTGAAAAATTACTAAAATGCCCCCGGGGACCCAGCCCGACCCCATGTATCCGGTTCGGCTGTACTTTTCCCGAAATTCTAACCCAGGCTATTCTGACATATTTCCGCCCAAAAAATCCATTTCTGAACTTGAAATTACCAAATTCACTGTCAAAAGATGAAATTGCCCTTGGCAGCCCTTATTTCAGTGTTTTAGGGGCGTTTTCGTAATTATGTTTTTTTGACTTTTTCTGAAAAAGTAACCAACTGTAACCCTATCTAATTTTCCCTCATGAACTCAATAGAATCATCAAATAATTGAAAATCCAACTCTAAGGCCCATTTCTAGAGCTGGCTAAAACTTATATCATTTTACTTTATAACACCATTTTTCCAAAATTCGGATTTTTACAAAATTTTTACAAATTTCTGCTCAAACTTTGAAAAATCATAACTAATTCTAGAAAAATCAAATTGAAGTGATTCTAAAACTTATAGAACCCTTATCGAGTCTAGTTTGAAGGAAAAATATATCCTTTTGCTAGCTGGAAGCATACAATCCCCAGAATTTCAATCTTTGCATGCTGTTCCAGAAACTTCACAGTTTTTTTTGTGCTGAATTCAAAAATTCATATCTTTTTGTATATAGCTCTAATTGAGTCATATGACCTTTCAAATTAAAGCTTATGATGTTTACTTCCACCCTGTAAAATTTTATAATTTTTTGTCATCATTCGGTTGTACAAAATCATATGACAAACTCACTACCTCATACGCGATTTCACCATAAGCATAATCACTTTCTTCAAAATTAATCATTTTATTTTCTTTAATGTTCTAAAGATATAAGAAAAATTAAAGAATAGATTTGGGACACCTACTAAATCGGGGCATAGCAGTCCGTTTAATTTAGGCTTATTCTCAAGCCTCCAATCCCAAAATTTGGGGTATTACAGATTGTGGGTGGGATGGGGGTGCGGGAGTGGGATGATAAGGTGCTTGTTCGGAATAGCGATTGGAATATTTAAAAGGAACTTTTTAATCGTGATTTATGATATACGAGATAAGTATATAAGAAGATTTTTGATTCAATTTACGTGAAAAACAACTTATAAGAAATCCAAACGCTATACCAAACATGCCAAAAGCCAATCACCATATTAAAAAGCAACCAAACGTCGATATCTTAATAATACAATCATGATTACTATTGGATACATGTAATATAGTGAAGCCAAACAGACTCCTAATCTTTAAGGAGTTTGAAATGAAAGTCGAAACCGTAGAGTGCAGAGAGAACAGGGCACGTGGCAATTGAAGATATTGTTGGGTGTAGTGTGTATATATGGAATAGTCGTTTTCTAAATGAAATTACGATTAATGGAGAGAGTGAATAATTGAACGTTGAAGGAGAAGTCACATTACAGGGAGTGAATGCGTTGCACCTTAGGGCTGAGACCACTATGGCTTCTTCAAAAAGAAAGCAAGGAACGAAAAGGACAAGGCATCGGGCAGAGGAAGACCCACCATGTGCGTCTGATCACTGTGTTGTCCACCACTGATCACTAGCCGCCATGCATAGCCCATATTTGGTGAAACATGCGCTTAGCTGGTTCATAGGTATAGACTCGGTTACATTTTATACAAATATTCTATGTGTAAGTGGATTAATACTTTTTCTAATCAAATATTATTTTGATCATGACCGGCCTAATTCTAGGTTCACCGTATTTGAATCACTAACTCTTAAATCATATCTCAATCGGTTTATTGATAGGTCCAATTTTTAATACCTTAGAAGAATTATATTACTAACCCTTGAATCGTAGATTCACGTTAATTTTTTTGTTAGGACTTAGAAGAATTATATACTTAATATGATGACCAGCTTTGTTTAATAAATGATCATAGAATGGATTGGATCTTTGTTCACTATTCAATTGTATGTACTCTTTTTACATAGATGACTTGGTAATTAACTTTATATACTAAATCCGGTCTTAATTTAAGAGTTGGATAACTAACTAATTTGGGTAACAAATTTGGATTGTATTCCTAAAATACCGTCTTTCATAATAACAACCATTAGGTGAAAAGTAGTCAAAAAGGATACTTTGAAAAATAAATTATAAATTTAGATGAAAAAATAAATTGAACTCTTATATGTAGAACTAAATCTAACTCCCAACTAACTCTAATTCATTGTTCTGAAAACCGGACCGGACCGGCCGGTTCGGACCGGAAACCGGCGAACCGGCCAACTGGCCGGTCCGGTTGAACCAGTGGACCGGCACTGTTCCGACCCGGTCTGACCCGGGGTTGACCCGGTGCAACCCGGCCGGTTCACGGGTTGCCTCTTTTTTTTTTTTTTTTTTTTTTTAAAACTTTGCTTTTTTAAACTCCAAATGACATTTTTCTTACTTTTTTTTTTTTTTAAAAACTATTTTCCTAAAATTTTTTAATTTTCAATGAGTTTTAAAAGGATTATGGAATATTTTTGGCATTAGTTGGAGAAACATTCTTATGTACTTAACAATATTTTTGTGGGTATTAGGTTTAGAAGGTTATATTGGACTATTGGTTAGAAAAAAACTCTTATTTAGTTTTTTAAATGGTATGGATGAATATTTAAATTATATATATATTTTTAATTGACCCCGGTTTGACTACCGGTCTGACTCCCGGTTTGACTCCGGTCTGACCCACTGACCCTTGACCCAGTACCCCGACCGGTTCAGTGCCCGGTCCGGGTTTTAATACCTTGCTCTAATTTAAACACGTGAGATAATAATATACTGTTGTTCGCTCAAATTAGAATTAGAAGATTTTAAACTATTAATCATATCAATCACAAGAGTTTAGTATAGAATAAGAGTGTGCACACAAATCTACATGCTCCTTTCGATAATATGTATGCATGCATGCATGCATGATATTCCCTCCAGTCCTAATTATAAGATAAAGTTGACTTTTTTGGAGAAATTAAGGAAGCCAATTAAATCACTTTAGAGTATTTATATTTTTAGTATCTTTGGATTATATATTAGTTTATTAATCAAATTACTTAGTTTGAAGAAAAAAATATAAATATAAATTTCTAAAGTGATTTAATTGGCTTCCTTAATTTCTCCAAAAAAGTCAACTTTATCTTATAATTAGGACCGGAGGGAGTACAATTTTTTGAGACTGTCTAGTCTCATTTATGAAATATACATAAAAGTTGTCTTAAGTTTTAATAAACTTTTTTTTTCATTTTGCAAGATATCACTGCATTAATTATCTTTTATGCAGCTCTTTTTCCTTCTCATTCATTCTCTCCCTCCATTAATAAGGATATTTTTTAAAAAAATAAAATACATTTGTACAAGTTTATTTGCTTTTAAGCAACTTTGACCATGTTTTTATCACCATAATACGGTTAATTGGAGGGAATTAATATATTGATTTAAATAGAAAGAAGTACCTTAATTATGTAAAACTAAGTATATGACTTAGTTCGGTAGTACAAACTTTTGGCTTTAAATAGAATGAATATTCATTGAATCATCTGTTTATAAATATCATCAAGAATATTAGAGAATTCATTAAAAACATTTAATGGTTGTTTGTTGGTTTAACCGTTTAAGGATGGACCTCCTGAAGGCAGCTTATCACATTGGACACCTGCAGATCCATGTACACATATTATAAGAAAAAAAAATAGTGGTCCATTTACACAGCTTTTGGCCCAACAGGACACACTATTTGTAATCATTTTCTTTTTTATGGGAAAAACTATTTTTCAAACTTTCCTTTCCAAAATCCATTTTATGATGATTATATATATTGATAAAAAAAAAGGTCACTTCTGTTAAAATATTTTCTATGATGATCATATATTAATTTTTTTCATTTTTATTTAATATTTTTTATATCTGTATAACTAAGTTTTGCTAATGATAGTACAACAGATAACTAGTTTGCGTTTTCTTTTGGATACTTCCAGGTAAATACCACTTAATAAGAGGGAGATTACACTTATTTCTTCTTGGGTTAACACCCATTTTTGGCCAAAAGTTTCCGCGTAGGAGCTGAGTATTGGAATTTTTTATTAAATTAATATCACCCCATAAGTTTAAAAAACAAACAAACTCACACTAATCATTAAAAAATTATTATTGATCCTTAATATTTTTAGTTGTTAGGGGAAATATTATTCCTGTTTTAATACTTTTTGGGCAATATTGAACAATCAAAACGTTCTGAATACCCACACCCAAGGTTGTCAAACTCACGAGTTTAAGCAAACCCGTGATGGTGATGTAAATTCGTATCGTAAACTCGAATCGTAAACACGTAAGAGTTTAGTTTTACCATTAAATAGATATTATTAGTATATAATTAAATAATTAAAATATAAAAATTTGACAACAATTTGATTTAAATATAATTTAAATTCAAATAATTGAAATTAAATCTATCAACATTCATAATTTATCGTATTTAACAAAGAAATTTCTATAAAATTCATATATAAAGCCGTTGAGTATAATCAAATTGAAAAAGTTAACACAAGTTTAAGGGTACGTTAATACAACTTTGTAAGCTACAAACGTAAAAACGGTAAACTCGATATATAAACTCGTGAATTTAACCGAGTTTATAATGGTCACGAGTTTACCAATGACTCGACTCGATTTTATAAATTATAAACGTAAAAACGGTAAACTCGGAGAGTCAATTCGTGAGTTTGACAACAATGCCCACACCTCCCGCACGAAAACATTCGGGGTAAATTGTGAATTATATGACTTCATATAAAATCAAGTTCAAATCATTATAGTATATTTCTTCAGTAAAAATTTAGATTAAAATTATGCAATTTAATTTATAAGAGGAACATCCACCTTTTTTATTCGAAATATAAGGTATTTCAAGTTCAATCTTTTGCTGCAGTAAAATCATATATTTAAAAAAACAATACTAAGAAGTGATATTGCAAATAAAAACTCCCTTTTACTTACACTCAGGACCCAATCTTCTTTTTTTTAAAAATATTCTATCTGTATTACCCAATAAATATAATTTATTTGTAACATCCCAAATTTTATATTCACCAAAAAATATAATGTAACTAATTAAGAAATTCAACAAAATGGTGAATATTCATGGAAATTAGATCTTGTGGATTTTGAAATATACATATTCATAAGGAAATGGGCAAATAAATTCAAGAAAGGAATCAATTTACAAAGGTGATAGCAAAATCATAATTTCGCTAATTTAGCCCAGGATTAATTATTTTTTAATTAATTGGAGTTAATTTCAATTAATCAAGAAAAATAAAGGAAAATGTATAATTGGATTATTT
Organism: Inga oerstediana; assembly: GCA_963210345.1. Taxonomy (NCBI): domain Eukaryota; kingdom Viridiplantae; phylum Streptophyta; class Magnoliopsida; order Fabales; family Fabaceae; genus Inga; species Inga oerstediana. The sequence continues at coordinate 21,142,219 of OY723410.1, forward strand.
TTAGCGGAATAAATCAAGAATTGTGAAATTAGGGGGGATTATACATAATTCAATTATATGAATTATGGAATCAATGAAATGAATTTTTTTTCTTCTCCTCTCTTCTCTAATTTCGTCCAACCATGAAGATAGGGGGAAAAAATTTGATTTCATGATCACATGCTATATGAATGAAGTCATGATGGCTAGGCTACAAGGGCATGGTTCTTATGGCCAATGATAATAATGGTTGAGTGATTTGCTAGGTTAATTGTTAAATGCATGATGAGAGGATTAGCTTGAGTGAAAGAATAAAAGAACTTAAGTGCATAGAAGAGTGTAAACTTGGACTTAGTTGGAAGAAGAATGCGTTAGTTGGAGCAAAGGGGGGAGGACGGTTTTGGAGGAGCCAAACAAAGGAAGACATTGGTTCAAACTCAATAAAAAGCTAATGGAGTAATTATGAGGGAAGAGAGGATTGTGACAAGTGTGACACTTTCTCCTTCCTCTTTCAAGCACAATTCGGCCAAAGCCAGAGCAAAAAGAGAGAGAGTGAGCTTATGAGTCCTTTGGAGATTTAGAGAGCAAGAGGAAGCAAGATCTAAGGTAAGAACTTGTTTTTCAAGTAATTAAGATGCCTACCTTATGTAGTTCATTCTCTAATCTCTTATTCTTCATGGAAATCTTGGTTTAGCAAGCTAATCTTCAATATTCAAAATTGACGAGAGAGAGGGAGGACGTCCTAGAGAGAGAAACACCAAGAATCAAGAAGTAATCTCCAAAACCTCAACTTCTTAGTGTATTGATGTTGTTGTTGTGATTCTTGAGTTGTTTGGTGGTTTGTTGTTGGTTTTGCAAATTTGAAAAGCTATAACCCTAAGGGGTTATTGTAACACCCCAAATTTTATATTCACCAAATATATTGTAATTATTTGGGAAATTCAATAAAATGGTGAATATTCATGAATTTGGAATTTATGAATTTCATAAATGTTCAATTTCATGGGAAATTGGGCAAAAAATAATTATGGAATTAATTTGGATAATTTAAAAAGACCAATATTAAGGTCCAAAAATGAAGGAATATTAGAGAAAATATTTGGTCTAAAAATAGATGGAAATTGGCCAAAGAAAAATAAGAAAAGAAATTGGATTAGAAAGGTAATGGCAAAATTGTAATTTTGCCAAAGTAGCACAAAATAAATTATTTTCCAATTAATTGAAGTTAATTTCAATTAATTAAGGAAAATAAAGGTTAAAAATATATTTAGAATATTTTGGTCAATTTAATATGAATTTATGGAAAATTTGAGCAAAAAGTGCAATTTTGACCAAAATTGAGACTTTACATGTATACGTAACCGGAACAAGTTGTGAAGCCAATTGAGACCATAGGGAGGGACCCCTAGGTGTCTCCTACACATTTCAAGAGGAAGGAAATATTGTTAGGGCTTAATGAGCTTAGTTACATGTACATAGGGTTTATGTACATAAAATTGATTTTGGAATTTTTGGAAATTCCATAAATCATTAAAAAAATCATATAATATAATAAAAAAACTTTACCATCATCTTCCTCAGCTCATTTTCGTGCCCAACCAGATCTGAACTAGTGAGAGAAAGTGTGAAATTCTAGAGAGAGAAATAGAAGAAAAACTTGCAAAGGTAAGTGATTTCTTTGGTAAATCGGTTCATAATACGTATAATTCCGTTCCTAAGCTACTCTACTATGTTATTCAAGATTTGGAAATCTCAAATTTGGTGTTCTAAAGTTAGAGTTTTCAGCCAAGAGCAAGAAAAGCTAGTAGGAGCTTAAGGTAACTTCCAAACCTTCGTATATTAATCATTCTGGCTGTTGTGGGCAATTTAATCGGTGAAATTTCGCCGGATTACCATTGATTTTAAATTTTGGAAATGTGACATTAGAAGGGTTATGATGCCCAATTTTAGTTCAAATGATAGTTATAACTCAATTAGATGGTTAATAAAGTGGTTAGAAGTAGAAAGGAACGCGTTTACGGAGCCGAAATCGTAAAACTCCGATTTTTCCTGGAGAACACCATAATTTCGGGCAGGGATGTTTGAGCGCCTTAGAGTTGGATTTTCAATGATTTGATGGTTCCATTGGGTTCAGGAGGAAAAATTAGGTGGGGTTACAGTTGGGCACTTTTTCAGAAAAGGCCGAGAAAGCATAATTACGGAAACGCCCCTAAAACCCTAAAAGTAGGGCTGCCAAGGGAAATTTCATAATTGGACATTGAATTTGGTAATTTTGAGTCTGAAAATAGATAGCCCTATTCAAAAATTTGGGAAAACGTGTCATCGGGCTAGGTATGGCCGGGCCGGGCCGGGGTCCAGGGGCATTTTGGAAAATTTTCACCATAGGCTAATATAACCACAATAAATACTATGGAAGTATCTAAAATGATACATGGATTGTAACATCCCAAATTTTATTCACAAAAAAATATATTGTAATTATTTGAATAACTCAATAAAATGGTGAATATTTATGAAATTTAGATCTTATGAATTTTGAAATATTCAGGTTCATAAGAAAATGGGCAAATTGATTCAAGAATTGAATTAGATTACAAAGGTGATAGCAAAATCATAATTTTGCCAATTTAGCCCAAGATTAATTATTTTCCAATTAATTAGAGTAAATTTCAATTAATCAAGGAAAATAAAGAAAAATGTATAATTGGAATATTCTTAGTAGATGTATGCTTGTGACAAGTGTCACATTATGTCCCTAGATGAGATCAATGGCTAAGAGGTAAGAAGACTCAAATGATGTGAAGGCATGGCATAAATTATACGGAAGTATGGCATAAAGTGAAAGCATGGGGGAGGCATGGGTGAAAGAATGAGAGGAGATATAGTGCAAGACAAGTGCCACCATATCATCCCTTGATTAGCTCAAGGGCTAGAATGAAAGAAGAGAGATTTCATAAAACACATCCTTTTCCTTTCCTTCCTCATTTTCATCCAACACAAGAAGAGAAGAGAGAGAGAGAGAGCTCTAAAGTTCTAGAGAAAAGGAAGAAGAATTTTAAGACTCATTCTTAGCTCAAGGAGAAGAGAGAGAGGACGTCCTAGAGAGAGAAACACCAAGGATCAAGAGGATCGAGTAGAGAGCCTGATGGATTTGCACGCAAATCGAGGCATGTATTCAAAGATCAGGGAAGGGCGATTAAGACAGGAGAAGACAGAACGTATGCTGAGAACAAAGAAGCCAACCGTACGAGGGGATTGCAGTGGTAGAGCGAAGACGAGAAGATGTCTCCGTTCACTGAGACGTGTTTAGACACCCACATATCGTTGTGAGGCTACGTTAATTGTAATTATCAAGTACGAACCCGTATGGGAAATCCGTAATCGCGCACATAATATCAGTATATCTATATTATTCTTATGTTGCCCATTGGACTGCGTATCGTTTCCGCAAATACTCTGAAATAGTTGAAAATAAAATGAGGGTGTCACATTTTGGTATCAGAGCCGAAAGCGGTTCTGGAGGTGCCGAAAGCGGTTCTAGAGGAGCTTAAGTGATTCTAACAGAGTGGCAATTATGGCAACAGGATAGTATACTGATACGTTGTGTTTGTATAGTGATAGGAACCGCAAACGGTTTTAGTTTAAGCAGTTCAAGCGAGGAATAAGAGGGATCACTCTTGTTGGTGAACCAGGGTACCCCTAGTCAGAGTATTTCTAAGGAGCAGAAGTCTGTAGAAACAATGATATCAGATGAAGTAGTATCGGGACGTTAACAGTAGTCTCAGGGAATAGGGGTATCGGGGTACTCAGAGGTGATATCAGTACCCAGATGGAAGTATCAGTGATACTGGTACACCTGGAGATGGTATCAGAATGGTATCAATGATATCAGAATGGTATCAGTGGTATCAGGATGGTATCAATGGTATCCGAATGGTACCAGCGGTACCAGAATAATGTCAACGGTATCAGAGGACATCATGAGTAGTTCGAGTGAGCATGTGATCGTGATTAACAGTGACAACAAGATGATAGTAAACCAGCGGGTTCCAGATAGAGGGTTGATGATCGATTACTTCGGGTAAGCGGTGTGCGTATGCACTCCACAACATGGAAAAGCGTGCTGAGTCTTCCAGTGCACAGTCCAAAGCCAAGGCCGGCGTCTCTAGGAATAACAGAGGTGGGAGAGACTGGAGATTCGCCAGAAGAGTGGGAATTCTTCCCAGAAATGTAAGAATCAGGAAGTTCCCTCTAAGGGACAATGATAAAAATCGGTATCAGGCTGATAGTGGTAGCGAGCAGAGATCCTCTGGAGATGAGACGTGTTGGTGTTGTTGCCAGTCACATAGTGAGGAACCATGTCCCTTGGGCCTAGGTTGGGCTTACTGACAGGGGTGGACTTACCAAAACTGATGAATCTGGAACCATGTCCCTTGGGCTTGGATTGGGCTTACTGACAAGGGGTGGACTTACCGAAACTAAGGAATAGTGCCTTTAGGTACATCGAACATGGTACCTACGGGTACACTAAACTAAATTGAGTACCTACAGGTACACTGAACTATGCATTATCGATAATAAGTGGTATGTAATGATCAAATATCATAGCCATAAGCTGTGAGAGATGTAGTAGAAGCCAGACCATGGGAGATTAGAAATTCAATATTATCTAGGAAGGGCCAATATAGTAACTTTATCCTTCATACACTATGTGAATGTTTATATGCTTTGTATATGCCATCTTCTACAATATGTGTGATACACAATGCCTCCAGGTATACTGATGAATAGTGCCTTTGGGCAGTGCCTCCGGGTACACTGATGAATAATGCCTACAGGCAGTGCCTTCGGGTACACTAATATGCCCAGTCGAGGACTGAGGTACGGAATGTGTAGGGGTTGCAACAATGATTGGCTCTGAACACATTTCCGACTGAACTGAGTTATATGTTAGTATAATATTGCATTATATGGTGTAAGGCATATACATTATCACCTTTTCTATGAACGATTGTGTGTTACTACAAAAGTCAAGTGGGATCCAACTAAGGTAGTGGGATTTGGCTTCCAGAGCTTAAGTTTCTGGGCCATATAGTCTGGGATTCATTAATTGTAGGGTAAAAGCAGTATTGAACTAAGAAAAAGGTTAGAGATTGTTTTTGAAATGCGCAGTTTTCTGGGTCTTACTAAATATTACAAAAGATGCATACTGAATTTCTCCAAAATAGTTTTGCCTTTGACTAGGTTAACTTGAAAAACTAAACATTATCTGTGGGACCGTAACTAGGAAAAAGGGCTTCACTGAGCTAAGACAAAAATTAACGTTGGTACTGATATTGAGAATCCATGATCCACTGTGGACCTTTGTTGTCCTTATTGATGCCAGTAGGTAGGATTGGGAAGTGTTTTAATGCGACATAGTCATGCATTGACTTATGCATCTAGCTAATGGAAGCCTAATGAAAAAAAAAATTTCCCACACATGATCTTGAGTTAGCAGCAATTGTGTTGCACTGAAAATATGGAGACATGCCTTTATGGTGTGACTGTAATGTTGTACTGCGATCATTAAGATTTGTAGTATGGTGATAATCAAAACAAACTCAATACGAGAAAGCGTTACCCGGAGTTTATAGCTATGTAAGTGTAGCAAATTTCAGGGATGAATTTAATTAAGTGGGGGAGAACTGTAATATCCCTAATTTTATTCACCAAAAAATATATTGTAATTATTTGAATAACTCAATAAAATGGTGAATATTTATGAAATTTAGATCTTATGAATTTTGAAATATTCAGGTTCATAAGAAAATGGGCAAATTGATTCAAGAATTGAATTAGATTACAAAGGTGATAGCAAAATCATAATTTTGCCAATTTAGCCCAAGATTAATTATTTTCCAATTAATTGGATTAAATTTCAATTAATCAAGGAAAATTCATAATTGGAATATTCTTAGTAGATGTATGCTTGTAACAAGTGTCACATTATGATCCCTTGATGAGATCAAGGGCTAAGAGGCAAAAAGACCCAAATGATGTGAAGGCATGGCATAAATTATGAGGAAGTATGGCATAAAGTGAAAGCATGGGGGAGGCATGGGTGAAAGTATGGGAGGAGGTATGGTGCAAGACAAGTGCCACCATATCATCCCTTGATTAGATCAAGAGCTAGAATGAAATAAGAGAGATTTCATAAAACACATCCCTTTCCTTTCCTTCCTCATTTTCATCCAACACAAGAAGAGAAGAGAGAGAGAGAGAGAGCTCTAAAGTTCTAGAGAGAAGGAAGAAGTTTAAGACTCATTCTTAGCTCAAGGAGAAGAGAGAGACGACGTCCTAGAGAGAGAAACACCAAGGATCAAGAGGACCGAGTAGAGAGCTTGAGGGATTTGCACACAAATCGAGGCATGTATTCAAAGATCAGGGAAGGGCGATTAAGACAGGAGAAGACAGAACGTATGCTGAGAACAAAGAAGACAACCGTACGAGGGGATTGGAGTGGTGGAGCAAAGACGAGAAGATGTCTCTGTTCACTGAGACGTGTTTAGACACCTACGTAGCGTTGAGAGGCTACATTAATTGTAATTATCAAGTATGAACCCGTATAGGAAATTTCGTAATTGCGCACATAATATCAGTATATTTATGTTATTCTTGTGTTGCCTATTGAACTACGTATCGTTTCCACAAATACTCTGAAATAGTTGAAAATAAAAATGAGGGTGTGACATGGATAGGTTATAACATATTTCTTGTACATTTGGTATTTTAAGACTGAGCTAAGAACCTGAAGTTAGCACGTTCCACAAGGCGAGCTTCTCGAGGTCAAAAAGGGTTGAGGTAGGGATCACTATCTCTCATATACTATGTGACTATTGTATGTTATGTGTTACTGTATTTTGTGATATAAATGCATGCTAGAGGCACAGTACCTGGTTGTGGTTCAATGCCCAGCCAAGGTATATCGAAAATCCTAGATGTGGTCGATAACTTGGTTGAGGTATATGTAGAGGTTCTAACTCAATGTTTGGCCTTGAAATTTGTGTACACATATGAATCGAACTGAACTTTCATTTTGCCTAATATGGTGTATTGCATATTTAATTTTCACATTTTATATGTCGATAATATGTTTCTACTGGGATTCTTTGGAATCTCACCCCTTTTTCTAAATCAAAATGTATCAGCGGGTGCCAGCGGTTCAAAAGGCAAGGACACAGTTAAGGAAAACTGATAGGCACGTTTCCCGAGATACAATCGGTGGTTATATTTAGCCTGTACTTGGAATATTTTGGGATATTCTATACATATTTGTAATTATTAGTGAATTTTGCTTTGTTAGTGTCTGTCTGTAAATAAATACTTATTATCAGTATATATATACTTTTCTGTATACATGTGGACCTTGGTCTCTATTATTCTGTGAATATCGAAATGGAAACATGTGTTGACAATCATACTGCCCAAATTTCTTTAAATCATGATTAAGAAGTGTTTAAATGAGTTAACCAATGATTAGAAATAGAAAAGTACAAGTTTTGGAAGTTAAAACACAGAACTACATTTTTTCCATTTTCTTTTAAAATTTTGACCAGAACCAGAACTGGTGTTAGGAGCTGGATTTTCATGAAATAAATGGTTCCTTGGATTTAGTGCTCAAAAATAGGTGGGGTTACAGTTGGGCACTTTTTTGGTAGAGCCCGAAAAAGCATAATTACGAAAACGCCACTGGAATCCCTAAATAGGGGCTGTCAAGGTATTTTCATAATTTGACAGTGAATTTGGTGATTTCGAGAACGGAAATGGATTCCTTGGGCGAAAATATGTCAGAATAGCCTTAGTTAAAATTTTGGAAAAATGTGCCATCGGGCCGGAGTCCCTGGGGTGTTTTGGTAAATTTTCACTATAGACTAATATAACCACAAGAAACACTATAGAAGAGTCTAAAATGATACTTGGATTGGTTATGATCTATTTCTTGTACATTTAATATTTTAGGACTGAGTCAGAAACCGGAACGACACGTTTTATGAGACACATATGAAAAGGGATCTTAAAGCCTTTGAGGTAGGGACATTATCTTTCATACATCATGCCATAGTTATATGATTGTGTGGATGCCATTGTTGTAAATGTACTTTATTAATCAACATAATTTGCATAAAGAGGGGCCAATAGTGCTAGAGGCACTTACACTGAGTTGGTGAGAATCCAACCGGTGCAGATTAGTAGGGCTCGGCCCTACTCATGTATACATGCAAATGATATGTTTATATTGTTCATTAATTGGTGTATACATGGTATATATCATATTTATTTTTCGCATTTTCTATAAACGATAGCATGTCTCTACGGGGATTCTTCGGAATCTTACCATATTTTTAAATAAACATCTCAGCGAGTGCCAGTGGTTTGAAAGGCAAGGGCATAGACGTCGGGAAATAATTGACACGTGTCTCGAGTCGAGGACAAGATAATGGATTATAATTAGTTATGTTTAGATATTTTGGGAAATTCTGTAAATATTAACTTTTCCGTTATATTTTCTGTATTTCGTTGACGAACGACGATGTGATTGTATACGAATATTTTTATCAGTATAATTATATTTTTCTATATGCCCATTAAATTCTGTCTTTATTACTCTTCGAATATCAAAATAGAAATGGGTATTGACATTATTCAAGTAAGGTAAATACTACAACAACTTGTCTTGTCCCATTAAATGGGTGTGGTTGCACAGATCATATAATGCTATTGTGCTGTCAATAGCAAAATCTTTGAATAAATAATTACTAATCAAAAGGTAATAGCTTATTGAGTGTTTTATTTGATCTTACTGTTGGGGGAAAAAAATAACTCCATACTACCTGATGTATTTTCTTTATCCATGAGGGCCAATAGCATTTATTATAGGGAAAAAGGTAGAAAAAAAATTTTGAATTCACAAAATTTTAAATTAGGTATTTTCCAAAATATAAGTTTTGAATTGCTTATTAAGTTTCATCATTTCCTTATCCATTCTTGGTTAACCTAATTTAAAATTTTGAAATTTTAAAATTCTTTTTCTACCTTTTTTTCCTTTCTTATCCTCATCGGAACCACTTAATAAGAGAATATTACAATGGCTTCCTTCCACTCCAACTAATAAGTTCTAAACGCTTTATAAAGGTTCAAAGAATCTTAGATTATTCTGTTGCCGCAGCATCCAGCACTTTAAAATTGCAATACTATAAATAAATAAATACATAAATAAAAATATGCTTTGTAATTTGTACAATGGCTTTCATCATCAGGCGCTGCAGAAAGAAAAAAGAATCTTCCAGAGCACCACAGATGAGTGCACTGACTATCAATACATCAATATTTAAAATCTAAAACGTTTATATAAAAAGTGTAAGAACAACCAACTATATAATTCAGTTTTTAAAAAAATAAAAAAATAAAACTGTCTAAATAATATATCTCATATTAAGTTCGTTATAGATACCCAATCCCATCCATTTCCCATAGAATAACCCTAACAAGTAATCAACTTTGGTATACCACATGGTGTCCCTGCAAAGTTGAGTTCAAACTTTGTATATGGGGAAAGAAATTTGTTGTCCTTAGAAAACTTGTACACCTAAATTATCATACTTAACTTGATTCAAATTAGTTGCACAAATCTTATACTAGTTATGTATAAAAAATGGGGTGTGTGTAGCTAAGTGTTTCCTCAATTTCAAATGTAAGAATTAAATAAGTTTTTCACAGAAATTAATGAAATTGGTTAAATTTGTTGGTTATTATTTTATAAGAAATATGTGATGGTTTCCAAAAACAGTGTGTCATTAGGTGTTTCTTAGAAAGGAAAAAGACAAAAAAAGAATTTTAAAATTATAAAATTCTTGTTATTAAGAATTAATAAGGGAATGACGAAACTTAATAAATAATTTATAACCCATCTTCCTTTTTCCCTTCCTAAAATTCCCCTTTAATCATTTGTATTAAAAATTGTTTTTAATGAAGACCTTAATAAGTGTGATTAATAAAAGATAACATTGGAGAAAAAAATTAAAAATTTAAAGGATATATTAAATTGGAGTATTATATTCAGAAGACCCACCCCTTCACTATTTACATTTTGAATAGGAATAATAATTACTATATACAATCTATTGGATTGATTGATATGTGGGGAATATCTTTACAATGATAAATTAAAAAAAAAAAAAAAGATAATGTTAAAGCTTTTTTATTTTTATTTTAGTCATACATCGTTTTCACTACCACCTTTGAGTAAGAAAAAGCTTTCAAGAAAACCGTAGACAAAAACCCAACACCAATCAAATCCAACACAATATATAACTTTTCTTCTTTTTTTCTTTTTTCCTTTTCCTGACAAAAATCATTGTTTCTTCTTCATAACACTATCTTTATTACAAACCTTCCTTTTATCTTTAGCCTTCCCAAGCCCCTTCTTCTTCTTCTTCTTCTTCAACTTCTTCTTCCACCATCTCATCACCATCATCATAATAAGCCAAAACCCAAAAAAAAAAAAAGAAAAAGAAACAGAGCAACCTGATATTATAATGACGTTCCGATGAAAGATGGATTGGATTTTCTGGGACTCATCATTCTATCCCCAGAAAATCGTTCAAAACCTTAAAAATAATAATTAAAAAAAAAAACAAGCTTAATCAACAAGATTACAAATAATCTAGGATCTTGTAGGGTTTTGAAGAAACCTCTATGAAATGGGAAATTCCTCTGCTTCCAATTTTTCCATCCCTTCTTCCTCCTCCTCCATCAGCATCCCTTGGTAACGGCATTCTCGGCTGCAAAATGCTCTCTCACCCCTATAAACACATTGAACAGATTCAGATTCACTGCCTTCCTTTTACAATGTCCTAGTTAGGTCTTTGGTTCAATCCGTCCCGCGGAGCCGGAGACCGGGAAACCACATTGTGCACAGCTATGAACAATGCATAGTCTTTATGCATGTGTAAAGATACCACAACTAACAAATTTTATTTCATTTCATTATGCGGGTTTGGCAACATAGATCAATCAACCCATGTTATTGTACTCTACCAACGGCTCGTCTGTGATAGCGATTGGAATTTTTAAAAACAGTTTTTCAATCATGATTTACGGTATACGAAGGAAGTATGTGAGATGAATATTGTCTCGATTTACGTACATAAACACTTATAAGCCTCATCCAAACAAGCTAAAATAATATGTCAAAATAAGTTACTATGAGAATGTTATTTGGGACACAAACAAGCCCCAAAAAAAAGGGAAAAAAATTCATAAATTCCAGATAAAAAATTAAATATAAATAAGTTTCAAAGTTTCATTTAATACTAATAAATCTAAAAAAATAATCATATTTACAATTTACTTCTAAAAGTCAAATTTTCTTATTTACAAAATTTTCTTCTAATTGTTACTTTCCAGGACAAAACAACTTTTCATCGTTGATTCCCCTTCTTGAAGGTGAGACTAAATTGAATCTTATAGTTTTCTTCTGCCAAAATCTGTGTTAAATTAGGCTCTTTTCATGTTTTGTTATATATAACAAGAATCTCCCATCCTTGTACCCAAAAAAAAACCCAAGAATCTCCCATCCAAATTGTTTTTTTTTTAAATTAAAAAGGTCAGATATGATTGTATTCTTGATTCTAAATATGAACAGATAAATATAAATAAACAATTTTTTCAATAAATATTATGCATGCAAAATTAATTTAATTGACGCCAAATAACAACAATCATTCACAGTATTTTTAGGGACAATTATTAAGATCAATTATAAGAGGTGAAGCTATAAACTTTGAATTCAAATACCAGTTCAATTACCATTCACTCAGAATTTAGCTGTCTTTAAATTGATTAATCATACTTTGATTAGATTGAGGTTAAAGTGTTAAGAAATTAAAGAACCTCGTACCTGTAATCCACAATTTCAAACGAATGAATTAGAGGTGCAAGAAAATTACCTGTACATGAAGATGTCTTTGCCTTGGCCAAGATTCTTCTTACAGTAAAAGCAGGAGCTCAGAAATCTCTCCGATGGATACTCAAACTCATTCTGCTTCACCCTCACCGTCGCCGGAGAAGACAACCCAATTCCGACATCGAAACAGTTACTCTCAATGACGCAGTCATCAAATATATGAGTCGTTCTCGGGTTCGGACCATGCGATATCACCCGAGTGTATTCCTCGGAGCTCTCGATCTCACTCGCGGAGAGACAACCTTGGAATACACGAGGCGAATAATTCGATCCAAACCCAGATTTCTTCTCCGGCGGTTTCACCGATTCCGATGGAGACATTAACGGAATCTGGATTTTCAGCTGGGATCCGAAAACGACCATTCGGGTATCGGGTTTCGATGTAAAGTTCGGATTTTGATCGTCCTCAATGAGAGAATCAACAAGGCCGAGACCCACTGGTCGCCGGGGCTGTTCGCCGGAGGAAGAAGAAGAAAAAGGCGGTGTTCTGGGGCTGTTTGTTTCAGACCAAAAAGGGTTTTTGAAGACGACGGAGAAAGGTTTGTTAGAATCAAGTATGGAGGTTGGGCTCATGATTGTTTCAGTTTCAAAGAACCCTTTTGAAGTGAAGTTCGTGAAGAGTCTCGGCGAGCTGAAGAGAGAAGAAGACGAAGTGGGTTTTTGGTAATTTCCCGAAGATGGAGACCGTAACGGAGAAGAAGAAGAAGAAGAACCAGGATCCGCCATTGTTCGAGCTTGCTTGCTTGTTGAACCTGTTCCTCTGGATCTCTTCCTCAGCATCACTCTGTACACGAAATAGAACAAAACACACAAAAAAAGGAAAAAGTTTCAGAGAATTATTACAGGTTTAGATTCTTACGAACACCATCTTTTTTATAGCAGAGTGTGTGTGAAGTTGAAACTGACCTGAGAGAAAGCAAACAAAATCTTCTTCTTTTTTTTCCTGGGTTTTCTGGGCTTAAACCTCTGTGACCTCCATATTTCTAAAGAAGAGTGGAGTTTGTTTTCTCTTCTGAGTTTCCTGCCCTCGGTTTCTGAAAATGGAATCAGAGAATCACTCACTCACAAGTCGTGATCAAAAGGGCCAAAGCTTGAGTCTAAACTTATAATACATTAAAAAAAAAAGGAGGGGGTAGAGGAAAAAGCTCGAATTGAAGTTAATTAATTATGTGCTTGAGTTCTATTCTATCATTTCTATGGACCTAAAGGGTCTAGAAAACAAAAAAGAAAGTATCTATGTAATATATCCTCTCTCTTTTTTTAATTACATGAACAAGAGTAAATACTCCATTTACTCTTGGAGGTCATTACAAGACTCTTAAATCAATCTTGCAAAAACAAAATAAGTGAGAATAAACTAGATCTTAGTTGAGATTAGCTAACATTTATATTGAACAAAAAACTGGAGGATCTTGCAACAATATGAGCTCATTGTTCGATTTTAATGTCATTTTGGCTAAAAAATCAGCACATCTTAATACTTTCCTATGAGAGTGATGAATTTTTAAATCCCAAACAAGATAGATTAAGTGTCTAACTTCCTCTAATTTCATGTTGAGCGGATGGAATCGACCATTTGACTAAAATAATAATTGAATAGCTTCCATTAAGTCAGTGTATAACCTAACTTTAACAAACTTCAAAGATTGGTAGGTTTGCAGACCAATCTTTATCATTTGAATATCAGCTGCGTTGATTTAGTTTTTTTTTAAAAAAATAAATGCATAAGTTAGCTAAAATTATATTTTACACCACTAATTATAAAAAAAAAAAAAAGTATTTCAAACATATATGTAAAAACATTCAATGAAAAATTATTTAACATAATAAGGTTATATAAATTAGTAAAATAATTTAGATTTATTTACATTTAAATTTTATTAATTACAATGCAATATTTTTAAAAATCATTTATTGAAAAATTATTATAATTATATTATTACCATTTAAGCACAGTATCTCATCTTCAAGTTTTTATAAGTGCGTGTTTGGAATGGCTTATTTTTGTCCAAAACGTGCTTATAATTCGTGATTCACGGTATACGAGGTAAGTATGTGAGAGGAGTTTTTTCTCGGCTTGCGTGATTCGGGCTTATTTTTTAAGCTGCCGTGAAAACAAACAAGCCCTAAATGCATAGAACGGTTTAAGAAAAGCTATTCCATTTGGGACCTCACCAGACTCAAATACAAATTAGTTAAAAATCCAAGGTGACTTTTGAGAATAGGTGATAATTTGCTAAAAAATTATACCAAGTAATCATATTTATATATTATGAACAATAATTCAGTTAATACACTACAACAATAATACTCCATCAGCTCTTTAAAATGAGGCATTTTTAACCATCTTATGAGAATGAGAATTAAGTAATGGTAGTTAGCTCATTTAAAAATAAATTTATTTTTCAAGTAAAAATGTAAATAAGGACTATTTTATATAAAGTAATTAATATATAAAATGATTAGTGTATTTTGAAAGAGGACAGAAGGAGACGAGGAATAAGTTTTATTTCCCAAGTAAGTCGACCATGTATAAGTTACAATTATGATTGAGTTATCATTTAATGAAAAAAATAATTGAGTTTTCAGGAGGTGATGCATGTTTAGTTTCACTTATCATGGTTGATTTAATATTTTATAAATGATTTTTTTTTTCATTTTTCTGTACTAGAGTTATCAATGTTAATATCAATTACTGACTGTTTAAATTTATTTATGCTTATAATAATTTTACAAAAATATCCTAGTAATCTTTTTTTTTCACTTTATAACCCATTTTTTTGTGAGAGTAGGAAGTTGATCAAGTAACCTCATGCCAGTATTATTTGCCTCTCCAAATTGGGGGATGAAAGAAATGGAATAATTGAGATGGCCTCTCTCATAGGCACAGAGGGATCAGCTGGTGAGAACGTCAGGGGATCAGATCAGAGCTGCGTGACGGAGAGGGGTTCGATGGAGATGCCGTATATGGGGACACTATCAAACCACCCTCATATCTTTTATTATATTATTATTATTCCTACAATTTACCAGAACAACCATTTCTTTAAAGTTACATAAATTACAAATAGTATTATTATATTTTTGAATAAAATGACACTATTATGTTTTTATAAATAACTAGTTATTTAAATATGATACTCCCTCTTGTTCGAAATATAAACTCTTAATGTGCGAGGGGTCTAGCATTTTATATAAGTTACAAGTTACAGCTTAGTATTGTCTTATTATTTAATAATACGCTTTTTCTCAAGATAAAATAATAATACATTTTTTCTAATCCCATTTCTAATTAATTATATGTCTTTCTCATCTTTTTTTTTCCCACTCATTCCCTATCATTTTTTCTTCTCATCCTCTCCCTCACTTGAGAGTGTTTGGTTTGGCTTATTTGAACCTAATAAGCTCGATTTTACAATATAAGCCCAGTCTAAAACGCAACTCAAATTATCATATGTTTGGGTGAGCGTTTGATCAATTGGATCACAATTTTAAAAAGGAGCTTCTTCAAAAAGCCCCCAACTTCAGCTTTTAACTTATAATTAACGAGCTTTTTATATTTCTCTATCTTCTCTTCTCTTCTTCGAGAGAGATGCGCACGATGACCTTTGTAGTTGAGGTAAGAGTGGTAGTGAGGTCTCTACACTGAATTCCAAGCGAAACATAAAAGGAATGATCTGCAACACACTTGTACTGTCGTCTTTTTCTACTTCTTCCTCTTCTACTACTTGTTCTTCTTCCTGTACTATGATAATGGAATGGGGTGGCTTCTTCACAATGACAAAAGCGATGGTAGTGATGAGACCGAGGCTGCCGGAGAAACCAAGAAAAGAATGAAGGATTCGAGGAGGCGGTGATGGTGGAGAGAAGGAAGAATGAAAGAGAAAAAAACTGAGAAAGACATAGCGGAGAAGATACTAAATTTATTTAATTATAAATACTCTTCACTTCCTATTCAAAATATAAAGGGAGAATTGTAAACAAATACCTCAGTGGGAACTTAATTGTTAAATGGGACCCCAGTGTGCAAAAGATCTTCTATTTTGGCATCACATTTTCTAACTTTAATTTTTGGTATGACATTTTTTAACTTCAATTTTTCCACTTGTTTATAATATTAAATATCTTTTTTTCTTATAATTAATATAAAAGCACTTATATAATCGTCAATCCAAACAAGTTTTGACTTATATAAAAGTACTTATTTAATCGTTCATCCAAACATAAATCATGTTAGACAAACTGACTTTTCTATAAAGTCATTTTTAATAAGTCAGAATCAAAATAAGTCATTTTTCCTACAGTTATCCCAAACACACACTTACTCTCCTCATAAATAAGGGTGTTTTAAGAAAATAAGTTAAAATTTTTTTATATTTATTGTTTTTAACTAATTTTAATTAACTTTTTGAATTGCATTATTTAGTTATTGGGAGCTTATATTTTGAATTAGAAGGAAGGAGTATTTATTATTGAATTTATATTGATAATTTTCATGAGTTTTTTTATCTCCTACTTTTTTAGATCCATATTGAGATAAATTAATTTATGTGCATGTATAAAAATATAGGTAAATCATGATATACATATACATATACATATACATATACATAATACGACAAATAAAAAATCATATTACTCATGCTATTTTTTAAAACAAAATCAATAAATTATAAATACAGGAGAATAAAACATAGTATTTCACATCTATGAGTATTTGTGAGGCAGGATGATGGGCAGAAAATTAGGTCACCTCCGCGGGTACTGAAAATTGTAGAATTTCATGGTGTTCGTTTGAGATAGCTTATTTTTTATTTATAAATGTTTATAAATCATAATTTTCGGTATACGAAGTAAGTATATGAGAGGAGTTTTTTCTCAACTTATATAATAAGCTATTATTACTTTTTTAAAAAAAGCTATTCCAAATATAACTGATGTTACCATAATAACGAGACAAGAAGAAGGAATCTCTAGGACAAAAATTTATCCTGTAGTGAGTTTCACTTACAATATTCATTTTTAATTATTTTTATATAGCAAAGGGAAACCAAATAATTTATCTAAATAATATTAATTTTCATTATTTTTTACCGACGGACTCAAGAAATAAATTCCATTTATAAATCAATTTTTATTTCTTCGATTATAAAATTTAAGGAGTTGTTAAATAGTATTTCTTAATTGTCCCTTATAAGTTATAACCAATAAAATTGCATGCTCCATTTTTGTTTGATGAAGGTGTCTTTAGGTGAAATTTAACAAATTAATGACATTTAATTAAGAGCAATGTAAAAATGAATAAGAAAATTTTAAGATATTAAATAAAATTAACAATTGTTTATTAGGAATAATTGCTTAAAATTTCATCGATGTAAAATTTAGAGCCCGTTTGGTTCAACCCCATTGCATGCCTGCAATGATAATCATGATTGCATTACCAAGAGAAGAGTGTTTGGTTGCTCTTTAGCATGGTAATAGGGCTTACCATGGTAATAATGATTACCAAAAAATTGGTAATCCACATTCATACCTCCCCCCTATGAATCCTCATTACCATCTCATTGCATGGTGAAAAAGTCTAATTTACCCTTTAGTTTTATGTGTCTATTTCACTGATCTCATTTCATTTGCTACAACCATCACCGCCACCACCTTATCCTCCGCCATCCCCCGCCGCCGCCGCCGCCGCCGCCGCCACCGCCGCCGCCGCCGCCGCCATCTCCTCCTTGGCCAGCCACTGCCTCCGCCATTATTTCCTCCACCACCCGCCGCAGCCGCCGCTTCCACCACCTCCTCCACCGCCCACCCCCCGTTGCCGCCGCTACCTTTTCCTCCACCACCCCTCATAGCCATTGCCGCCGCCGCCTCCTCCTCCACCACCCGCCGCCGCTACTACCTCCTTCTCCACTACTGCCACCACCACCTGTATCGTTGCCTCCACACTACCTCCTCCTCCACCCCCTAGCCGCCGCTACCTACTGCCACCACCAATACCTCCTCCTCCTCTACCATTGCCCCCACCCCCACCGTTACTGCCACCAGCACCTCCTCCGCCATTACCTGCCCACCCACAACCACCACCACTACCTCCTCCGTCGCTGTCGAAACCGCCACACACCTGTTGCCATCACCACCTCTTCCTCCATCGCCGCCGCTACCGCCACCACCTCCTCCTCTACTGCCACTCCCATCGTTGCTGTCGTTACTACCTCTTCCTCCTTTATCTCTGCTGTCGTCCACTCTTAACTATTTTTTCTCTAAAGATTATATTAAGGGTAAAATAGACTTTGTGCAATATATTAATTTTAAATAATTATTAAAATATTAACTCATTGCACCTTACTTAAAAATCAAACCAAACACTACCCTTGTAATTAATATTACATTGCATTATCATTGCATTGCACTGCATTGCATTACAAGGTGTGATGGGATCGAACCAAACGGGCCCTTAGTATCCCAATGTATTGTATTCTCAATTTGGTGCAGCTCATATTTAGAGTACAACTTTTTTTTAATTATGTGCAACACATCTTCAACTATACACAAATCTCTTATGTATTGTAGTTAAAGATGAATTGTACATAATTAAAAAAGAATTATACTTGCAAATGCAGATAGTGCGTGTTTGTTTTGGCAATTCGGAGGGAAGATTGGACTTCAACAGTGCTCAATTGGACTTGAATAGTATTTTGATAAAAAATGGGTGTTTGTTTCAGCGATTAGATTTAAGGTGAAAAAATTCATAAGTTGGAAAAAGTCATAAGCCTCAAAATGAAGCTTATTGGAGCTTATATGCTTATATGTGTATAAAAAAATATTGATAGGAGTATTTTCATATTTTTGGGGATCAATGAGGTACTCAAAATCACTTCTAATCACAAAACTTCTTTTATGAAAAATGTTCTAAATAATTTTCTCTTTCTTTATATAGTAATCTTTTGCTAATTAGAGAATACTTTGGTATAAGAGTTTAAACAAGTTTTAAGTTTTGTTAATATATGACTTTAGAAATGTAGAGAATAATTAATAATTAATTTTAATTAGTTTAGATTTATTATTTAGTTATTTTATGATTTTATAATCAATTTTTTTTATAAACATGTCATAAATTAGTTTCTATATAGTGTTTTTACCCATTAAATTTAGTTTAAATAATTTATTTGGATTATTGGAGATATTATTGAGATTTTAATCGGTTTATTTTGTTAGATTTTGAGCTATGTGAAAATATAAGTTATGATTTAATATTTAAATTAGAGTTTGATATAATTTATAAGATTTAAACTTGAGATGCACAGTAGAAAAGATTTTTGGAGCGTACCAATTTAAATTAGAGTTTGATATAATTTTATTAAAATTGTACCATTACTAAATTTTCAAAGTTAATTTTTGAGATTGTGAAAAAATCCCTCCGTGTGTGGATATCTTCCCAGGCCCCATTGCTAATTAAGTTGTTAATAATGACTTTTTTCACAATTATCCCTTCATTTTTCATAATTTTTTCAATTTTTTTTCTCTTAATTAATATAAAAGTCACTTATGCAAAAGTCAAACCAAATATCCTAACTTTTACATAAGTTACTTTAAGTTACTTATCCAATCACTAATTCAAACACTCATAATTTTACCCAATCTAACTTTTTTCCAATTTTAAGATTCCATAAGTTTAAGTAAAAATAAATTACTTATCTAATCGTCAAAACAATTACACCCATAATAGATTGCACTGAGTCTTAAACAAATTACAGGTATTTTGGATTAATAAATTTTACAAGGATTTTTGAATAACTTTCTCTTATAATAATTTAATATTTGAAAAAGTGCAATTTTCTAAAAAACAACTAATAAATTAAATATATGGTAAAAAAAACTAATAAATTAAATATATCTAAGATCATGATTCATGAGTATCATAAGTGAACAATGGAGGGCCCACAACGAGAGGAGCCGAAATAGGAATGGCGACTCCCTCACAGTCACGGATTAAGGTGTAGCCTATGATGCGAATCCAACAGTTCTGCCCCACACTCCACACAGGCACACCATCGATCTGCGATAAAATAAATGTTGTAAAAAGCACCTAATGACCTGGGTCCCACCTAACTCATGTTTTCAGAGGCCCCCGCCTTTGGGCCCCACCTCACTTAACTCCAGTTAAACTCAAAACCCCCTCGATTCCTGCTTTGACTGGGCCCCACCACTCTACCTTGTCACGTCATCATCATTTTTCCCCTCCACTCCCGTTTTAATTATAAAACTAATAATCAATGCAAAAATTATTATATCAGCCACCTCGTGGAATTACTCCAATGCCCACGCCGAAAGGTTTGGGTTTTTGGTACAGAGAGGAGGACTTGATTGTGAATAAGTGAATTGAGAAGGAGAGGATTGGAAAGGAAGGTTTGAAATGATAGCCACACAGGGCTCAATCATGAGAATCCATGGTCCATCTTCGGACCATACGCCACTCCACTATAACCATCCGATCACTCTGACCGGACCCATTGGTTAAGTGTTAGGTTTGAATACTCCAAACGTTCATTATTCTATCTCATCACCAAAACTGCAAAGGTGAAAAAATTAATTAATTATCATATGTTTTTACACATTTTTGTTATATTGTAAAATTTTTCGATACAATTATTATTTTATTAATACAGTCTCGATAAGTATTATATATATAAAAATCTTAAATTTGATGTTGAGACAGTTTAAAAATTTTAGTTTGGTCTCCTCTCTCAATCAACATTATTTATATCAATATTTATAAAAATGTTCATATTTTTAAACCGTCTCCTTCTATAAAAGTTTAAATGTGATAATCTTAAAAGTTATTTTTTTAATAATATAAATGTACCAACAAACAAACAAATAAATAATAAGATCTGTATTTTATTTAGATAGGCTAAAAAAAGTGAGAGTAATAGTACTATAGTAGCATAGTGCAATGACATTCTTGCCGTTGTGCAATGACAACCCAGGAGAAAAGTGATAAACGTTACAACAACTTTACGGGGTTCTTAATTTTATTTCCTGAAAAATTATTTATGAACATATTTATATCTATCAAATATTAATTTTATTGGATGTTTAAAGTATAAAACATTATTACTATTTTTGTATCTTTACTCTAATTTTTTTACTTTCAATTTTTTTAAAATTATTTTAATGTGTACGGAATTTAAAATAAAGATAATATCTTAATTATTAATTTATTTTCAGAAAAATAATTTTTTATTTAAAAATAATTCGTTCAAAATTTTAAATATAAACTGTTAAACTGGATTTGAACGGTGTAAATCCCATCACATCGATGAGCAACACTAAACTGATTGCAGGTAAAAGTGACCTATATTTTAAATAAAAGGCCGTGCACTAAAATGTGGTATGGGAGAAAGTTCAAGGAGAGTGATGATAAATTATTAAAGCGAGTGTAAAAGTAAGTCAAACCTCTATAATGAATTTGGGGCATGCAACGTCCAATAAATAAGTATATAGGTGGAGTAAGGAGAAATTTGTTTGTCCAAAACTTTGATTAAATCCTGTTTTAATGATAATTACTGTATTAATTCTATAATCACATATTCCCAGGTTAGATTTGGCGTTTTCTGCTTCCTCTATTTACTATTTTTAAAATCTTATCAAGTAATCATAAAGGAAAATCAAAGTTTACTCGTGGCTCCACATCACCATATTATCAAAATCAAAAGTTTTGTGTTTAAAGTTGTGTTTGAGATCACTTAATTTTAGAGAATAAGTCCTTATTACGTAAATCGAGGTAAAACTCTTTTCACATATTTACCTTATATACCATGAATCACGATTTATAAACACTTATTACCTAAAAATAAACTATTCCAAATAAACACTAAATTTTTATTCATCTGTTTGGTTGATTTTACAAAATTATATATAACACCAATTGTATATATCACCATAAAGTTAATTTCTTACCATCTCATGATTCTTCCAAATAAAATCTAGGGGCAATTACAATGAAGTCCCACACAAGAGAAAAAATGAAGAAATGGTCTCTGAAGTTGTCAGTGTAAGCTCCTCGACTTGTTAATGGACGCTCCTCAACTTGTTATTAACAACTTCAGGAACCATTTTTTCATTTTTTCTCTTATGTGGGACTTCATTATAATTGTCCCTAAAATCTAAGCTCGGCTGGAACACAGTGTATATAGTTAAATAATTTTTATTACGGAGTAATACTTTTTTATGATACTGTGTATATATATAATACTATTTACAGCATAAAAATTTAGCTAATCACTGGTTTGGTTCCTTAGTGGAACATTTTATGAAAAAGTACGAAAATTCTTCTACTTTTTCATTTAAAGCTAAACAAATTGTTTTGAACTAAAATTGAATTAAGCCTCTAATTAAGAATAAATGAGATAAGCACGAGCAGACTATATTCATGAAATGATGGGGCCTAACCAGGATACTTGATAACTGGGGTTCCCAGTATGTGTGTGTAAATACTGCCAATTTTTTAATATCTATGGTAATAATTCTTTATCAGAAATTTAATATATTTTAGTTAAAAAAGATTTAGTTATGTCAAATTTTAAAAGGACAAAACTTAATTAGCTCCATTTGCAAAAATCTATTAGGTCCAATTCTCAAATTAAATACATAATTATTTTATTAATCTAACAAAATTATGCAATTTTATCCATGTTAATTTTATCATTAAAAAATTATGAACTACAATTTAGTTGGAGAATTAGACCTTTCAAAAGGGACCTAAGTTTGTTCATTAAAGAAAAAGCTTTAAAATGTTCAATATGAAGAGATGTTTTATTTCTTTTACTAAAAATATTTTATTTAATATATTATTTTTTAAGAAAATTAAAAAGAAATATACAAATTTTGTATTCTTAAATATATTTTTCTATGTAAATAAGACAATGTTTTAAATAAAAGATTAGGATAAATTTTAAAATTTTATAAAAGAAACACTTCAATTAAGTGGGCGTTACCTAATAAATTAAATTTTGATTAAATAATTTGCATGAGAAATTGAATTAATTTAAAAGCACGTGATGATTTTTTTTTTTTTTTTTGGTTTGAAAGCACATGATGAGGGCCAACCCTAATAAAAAGACTATCGCAATGAGAAATTTTAAAACTGGCGATTGATTATATGAATCTAACATAATCTAGAAGCAGAAATAGAACAGACACATAATGTGGACATAATGTTTACCTAACAGAGCCTAGGATGAGGTAAGTAGAACCACTTTCAAACTCAAAAATCATTGTGTAACCTTATTCACAAGCACATACTTATGCTTTTTGTGACCAGCTTTTTTTTTTAATACATAGAAAATAGTTTGTGCATATATTTATAGCTAAATTATACAAAATCTCTAAGGACCTATTTGGTATAAGGGATTTGGAAGGAATGAGAGGTGAGGGAAAATTTTTATAAGTTGAATTTTAAAAAGATTAAAGAAATTGGGTTATAAAATTTTAATAAAGAAAATACGTAAAATAAAAAAATAAAAAAAGTTAATTAAAAATTTTAACCTCATTTCTCTCATTTTTAAAAATTTAACTAAAAAAAATGTTCTCTTTATTCACTTTTCCTCCCCTCCCCTCCCCTGATAGGAAACAACCCTAAAACTTTATAGAATATTTGTAAGCTGAAGGGGTTTATTATTGAGTTTTCAATGTTACGGGGCTATTTGTAGATGCCCTTATGTTTAGGAAAGTTGTATGTAATTTAGCCTTTATTTTTACATATATCTAGTTTTATTCATGATAACTAACAAAGATTTCTATTGATTTCTTTATCAAGAAAGCTTAAGCAGCCTTTTACCTAAAAAATACAAAGAATTTTATTTTCTGTTGAAAAGTTTCTCAGATGTATCTTTTATTTTTTTAAAAATATTTTCCAAACTATCATTTAATTAAAAATAAAAGAGTAAATGATGTAAAATTTGTTTACTTGTGCCTGACAATATTCAAATATAACCCAATTACATAGTTGTGTGTGTGTGTATATATATATATATATCAGAAAGTACTTGCTTACTTCTTTATATATATAAAAATTAACTATGTTATATTATAATCATATAGCATTAATTACGTTATAGTTAGGTTTTTTTTTTTTTCAATTAATCAATATATGCCGTGTGGGATATGTTGATGGAATAAATGATGCATTAATCATAGGTGTGACAAACTTTTCTGTCCAAAGAATACGTTACAGTTAGTCATATTTATAATGAGTGTATCAAACGAATCTCATTATTATATATCACAATATTCTGTAAACTTTCGTCACTAAAGAGAAAAAAATATTTTTTTTCTTTAAATCTTCGATAGAATATTATGTCGTCACCAGCAATAAACCAATACTTATCTCAATTGTTTTTTCAAATGCTCAAGTTTGCTTAATTAATTTGTTTTATAAAATATAAGGCTGAAATATATGATGATACGGCTATTATTATATACTTTATTTCTTTTGAAGACATTATCCACCATGTGTACATTTCTGTCTTCATTATTATGATAGTTTGAGAGAAAAAATCAATCATAGAAAATCAAATTATTAAACAAAGCATATCTGTTATGCATACTATCACA
Organism: Inga oerstediana; assembly: GCA_963210345.1. Classification (NCBI taxonomy): domain Eukaryota; kingdom Viridiplantae; phylum Streptophyta; class Magnoliopsida; order Fabales; family Fabaceae; genus Inga; species Inga oerstediana. The sequence continues at coordinate 21,166,820 of OY723410.1, forward strand.
AGGTACGATGTATTGCGCATAAATTATTAAGATTCAATGTGCACATATAAAAATAGATAAGCTGAGGAGCTGAATTATTGAAATTATGCACTACTATAAATTTGCACATTTATAACGCTTAATATAAATGGTTACAGCTAATAAACATCATGTACGTCGAGACGGAGGTCACGTAAGGGTATATAACACTTAAAAATAATGGTTAATTATGCGCATTGTAATATACTGCAAGGCAGAACTCGCAAAAATGCAAAAATAACGGTTGTGGTTAATAACCGTCATTTATTTAGTGATAAAAGTGACAGTTCTTTTGAAACAATCGTCATATAACACTTATAAACGATTCGTCTTCCAACCTTACATTAGCAAAAACACAAACATAGGGGTTATATCTATTGACCGTAGAGTATGAACGACAAAAACGATATTTTATAATAAGCAACCGTCATGTAAAGAAAAAAAATCTAAAAAGCGTCTTTTTAAAACCTCGTTCGATCTAACACTAAGTACCAGTTCTCTTCAATTAAGTGTGTGTTTGGGATAGTGGTAGGAAAAATGACTTATTATGATTCTGACTTATTAAAAATGACTTAATAGAAAAGTCAGTTTTTCTAATGTGATTTATGTTTGGATGAACGATTTATTTTTGGACAATAAGTGCTTATAAATCGTGATTTATGGTATACGAGGTAAGTATATGAGAGAAGTTTAATCTCGACTTACGTAATAAATGATTTAATAGAAAAGCTGTAGTGAGGAGCTTATTTAATAAGTAGTTTATTCTACCCGTAATGCAATTAAAATAAGTTGAACCAAACACTGCAGAAACGCAATACATTTTTATTTGGGCTTATTACCCAAAAACGGGCTTATTTCTGCCCAATAAGCTGAACCAAACACACCCTAAATACTTTAAAGCGAAGTATTTATACCTTTTGTTCTTAGTATTTTTCAACAAAGCACATTTCTCTCATCATTCTCTCCCTCATCATGGTTAGACGCCAGAAAACTCTTTCCATTAGCCCTCCTCCCCCTTCACATGTTCCTCCCCCTCCTTCTCTACCACCACCTCTTCTGCCTTATCCTCAAATGGAGGTTTAGCTGAAGACATTGACTAGCCTTGATCGCTACCACCACCTGTTCTGCCTCCTCCTCAAATGGAGGCTTAACTGAAGACATTGACTAGCCTTGATCGCTCCACAAGGCGTTCGCTAGATACGCCCACAGTCTGAACAGGAAGTTAGACCTCATCTTTTATCACAATCAGATTGTATATGATCACTTCCAGTTAGACCCATCATCTCCTGCCTCTGATGTCAATGATGTGCCAAGCAAGGGGGAGGGGTAGGAGGAGAAGGACAATAGTAGTAGTGATGACTGAAAACCACTACTACTTTTTTTAAATTTTTTAATATTAAAAATAATTAATCGTTAAGGAAATATAGTAAAAAAAAATATTTTTTTAAAAAAAGACAATTGTCTCTTTATGGTTAAACAACCATTAATAAATTAAGAGATGTTCACAGTTATTAGTAAAGTTATTTATGTTAATTGTTGCAATTTATAATGACATGTTTGTCTCTATAATGTAACCCGTTCAATTTCAAAGGACACGATCTGCTGGATGACTCGCGAAACCCATTTAGCCATCTACTTCTATTCCAACTTCTAACTTTTGTTCTTCATCGAGTACATGGGAGAGCAAGGATTGATGGACAAAAGCAGTAAGGGGAGTTGACCTCTCTCTTTGCACTCTCATTTATTCACACTTTCATTTTCTTTTTTGATTTTTTATTATATTATGGGGTCGAATAATCAACTTTAAAAATTATTAAAACAAAATTCAAATAATTTATAGTTATTATTTAAAACCCGTCACTTTTCATAATACCATGTCAAATACCTAACGGTTATTGAGAAATCACCGTCACTATTTACAAAGCCTAACGACTGTAATGTTGAAACCATACACTTTCATTCAAAGGTTCATAACGGTTGTAAATTAAGACTGATAAGAAAAGGTCACCTTTCATAACGGTTCTAAACTTATAAATATGAACAAGTTTCATCAAGTCTTTTAAAACACGTACCCGCTATCTCACGCCTCTTTACTTTCCCAAGTTATTATACTTAACACGCTTGTCTTTGGTCGAACATTATCCACCATCCTCAGAACCCCACTACTCTGATTGACTTGTTTAGCTGTCAACAATCGCATCCATGTGAACCACATCCTCCACTACTTTCTTTGAACTTCAGTCTGATAGCCGCGTGAGCCGCTTCAATTGCCCTGACTCACTTTTTCGTTTCGAAGCCCTAGCTAAGTCGTAGTCCTTCGTGTGCTCTGTTTTTTTAATTTTAAGGTATGATTTCTCTTTTGTATTCACATTCTCCCTTTTGCATTTTGTATTCTTCTTATTTTTCACTTTGTCTTGCCTAGATAGGCTTTGACCTTAGTCGAGCATCGTGTTTTTCTAAAAAACCCATTGCTCTATTCCCTGTGGTTGACTAAATGAGTTTTGTTTTCCAGTTGAAATGGCTAGTTCTACTTCTTGCTGCATTGATAATGCCCTTAGTTCTGATAGTGCCTCTAGTTTCGATAATATTCCTACTAGTATCGATGTTGTCACTGGGCAACCCAGAAACAAGACCCCACAACAGGCGTTAAATGAGTGTGGGATATTATAAGGAGGGGCTACTATGCCTTAACTTTTGTGAACGAAGCAAAGGTTATGGGGAGACGATTTGATGTGACATGAAATAATGACGGTTAACCTCTTCACCCATTCGAGACCCCCACTCAGTCCAGGAATGGGAAGCATTCCACCTCAATGATCAATTCAGGAAGAAGTCTTGCTCACAGAATAAGACCGTTGGTCAATCTGCTCAGAAGTCCCTCCAAGAGTTCTCTAATAAGTACTTTGCTTCATACCTATGTCCAATGATCACACAAGAGATAGAGGTCTTTGACCTTCCAATCCAAGTGCAAGCTATAACCGAAGGGCTTGTTTCTGAGATCCTGAATAAGGACATGACAAGTTCAATGTTTATCAACTTCTTTATGAGGTATTTCTTCAACTGTTATTCCTTAGAATTTTGATTACATTTTGATATGTTAGTTTTGACAATTCAGGCACTTGTACCATAATTACCTTGTCCCTCGCAGCCTCCAGGACAAGATAAAGTTCATCCACCCTGACCAAATCAATAAGTAAGGAGAGGGCATAAAGGAAGATGACAAGTAATGGTACACAAGGTTTCTGGGGATGAATCCCTCAGGATGATGTTAGACAGAAGTGACACTTACATCTTGGTGCTTAACGTTCATGGGTAGGAATGTAATCCCCGCACTTAAATAGGCTGTAATTAGTGTTTAAACATGTTTTATAATTGAATAAGAGATCAATGATAATTTAAAAATTTTTACAAAACTCGTATAATATGATCTCCATTCATTTTTAAATAAACATTTGGCCTGTTTGGTTTGTCACATACACAACATCAAAGTGCTAACAAATTTTTCGACATTCGCCCAGGATATATTCGATTACCAAAGGGTTTTATAGGGCGTCTTTGCCCATCTCAGTTTCCTATACCGAGGATTACACAACAACAACAATTCTATGGTTAACATGATTATACAATTGTCCAAAATGATAACCAAAAACCAAAAGAAAACTAAGACTATCATCGGCAATCCTAGTCATCCTTGTTCACCTGTTTACCTCTCGAACCACTTGCCCTAGCTTAAATTGTTAATTAGAAAGAGTGAGATTCAAAAGAATCCCAGTAGTAACATTTCATGTATATGATGCATAATTAAACAAAATATGTAAGCATATATCACAATTCAGCAACATAGTATTCAAGGTTTATTGTCATGCCCCATAATTCCACCGCCCCGTAGGCACAATCCTCCACCATGGGTTGATCCCCCATGTGGCCGCAAGTTACAACTCACATGGATTCAAGGTTGGGCTACCCACCACAAACCCAATCAGTAATAGCAGCATTCAATGATGAATACAAACAAATAATGCATTAAACATCATATAGGAGAAAGTGTCACTACCTTGGTCTTTCCGTTCTTGTTCAAGCACAGGCTTTCTACATTTCGGGCAAATATCAAATCCTATAATCATAATTAAGGACGACAGGTTATCACTTGTCCCAATACTTAAATGACTTCAAAAATACTTAGATTTGGTTATCGTTAAAGTCCCTTAGGTGGCTACTAGAAGCCCAAACAACTGCCTAAAGGGTTGGGGAGTATTATCTCAAAGACCACCTTTTTAGTATGCCTCGTAAAACGTGCCACTTCCAGCTTCCGACTCGGTCCTAAAATATTAAATGTACAAGAAATAGTTTATAATTTATCCAAGTATCATTTTAGACTCTTCCATAGTGTTTCTTGTGGTTTTATTAGTCTATAATGAAAATTTACCAAAATGCCCCCGGGACCCCGACCCGGCCCCGCCGTACCCGGCCCAATGACATGTTTCTCAAAATTTTGACTAGGCTATATTGACATATTTTCACCCAAGGAATCCATTTCCGGGCTTGAAATCACCAAATTTAGTGTTCAATTATGAAAATACCCTTGACAACCTAGTTTAGGGATTTTAGGGGCGTTTTCGTAATTATGCTTTTTCGACCTTTTCCGAAAAAGTGACCAACTGTAACCCCACTTATTTTTGCCTACTAAACCTAATGGAACCTTCTATTTCATGAAAATCCAGCTCTTTCCCCCAGAACAATGCTGGCCGAAACTCTGGTCAAAAGTGGAAAAATTAGACTCGTGTGTTTTGGCTTCCAAAAATAATAACTAATTCTAGGAAAATCGAATTGAGGTGATCCCAAAGCCTATTGAAATATATTTAAATTCTATGCATAGGAAAAATATGAATAAAGGCTGTCCATAACCACAAAAATACAGAATTAGACGAAATCCCATACTGCTCCAGAATTGCTTCCGGTTTCAACCCTAAACTTCGGAAAATCATAACTTTTAGTTCACAAATCGAAACGACATGAATTATATGTCAATTTTGAAGCTTTGCATGTGAAATTTAAGAATGGAAAGTTTCATAATTTTTCATCACCATTTACCCGTTCAAAAAGTCCATACAAACTGATTGCCTGCACAGGGTTTTCACTAACCAAAACTTGCAATTTTTAAACTTAAGTTTCCAATGGTCCAAAATTCACATCCAACACTACTCCCACATAATTTTTCATAAGGAAACCAATGGAAACATCAAAACAACCAAATTACCACTCCATCTATATGTTTTGTTTTTGGCATATATTCAAAACAAAATCCAAAATTGCCAAACTTGACATTTAAGCTTTAATTCAATTCAGTCTATCCAAAATACATCTCAAGGCATCATATCCATGACCACAACAACTCAAACACACAAAGACCCTAATTTTTGAAAATAGGGCAATATTCAAGAATTCCAAAACTTAATTAAATGGCCACAAAACCTATATCAAAGTATTCAACTCGCTCACCTCTTTAACTTTCTCAAAGGAGTTCCTTGCTTCTTCAAACTTTAAGTTTCCTTGAGTGCTCAAGACACCACCAAATGAAAAATATAAAATCATAGAATCGAAGCTCTCAACACAAGGAACAAGATTGAAGAAGGAAGTTTTTGCATTAGAGGTCATTAAAAGGGTTAAAATACTTACCTTTGATTTCTTCTTCCTTCTTCTCTCTAGCTCTCAAGAGTTCTCCAAGCGCTCTCTCTCTCTCTCTTCTTTCTCTATGCTGGACGAAATATGCATGGAAAAGGAAAGGAAAAGTCTTCATAAAAATTGCTCTCTTCATCCTATACCATTGATTTCATCAAGGGGTGTTATGGTGACAATTATCTCCAACCATACCTCCACCCATACTTCCTTCATAATTACTCCATTGGACTTCCCTTAGTATTGAACTAGTCTTCTTCTCTTGGTTAGCCTCACAAAACCGTGCCACCTTCATGCTCTAACTAAACCAATTGCTTCTTCCATTTACTTAAGTTAATTGGTACAAGAGTTGGCTACCTAACCTTATGACATAAGTAAGGACTTATGACACACAATTATCTCCATCATCTTTCATGTGGTGTTGACACTTGGTCTCATTGGATTTTGACACTTGTCTTCTCCTCCTTCATCCCTTAATTTCTAAAATAATTAGGAGAAAAAGGAAGATTAATTTAGTTCTTCAATTTTCGCACAAATAGAAAATCTGGGCAGAATTTTCACCAATTTTGAAAATTCATAATTAATTTTGTAGACATAGTTTTAGAGTGATTTTAGAGGCTATGAAACCCTTATTGAGTCTAGTTTCCTGAAAAATATGGACTTTTACTAGCTAGAAGTATATCATTCCCAGATTTTCAATCTTTGACCGCTGCTCCAGAAACTTTCCAGATTTTTTGGACTAACTTAAAAAATTCATAACTCTTTGTACATAGCTTCAATTGATTTATATTACCTATCAAATTAATGCTTAGGATGTCTACTTTCACCCTGTAAAATTTCATAATTTTTCTCATCATTTAGTCTTCCAAACCACATGACAACTTCACTGCCTCGCAGGCGATTTCATTGAAAACACTGTTCACCTTTCAATTTTCAATATTTAATTCCTTTGGCCTTAAATATTTACCATATTATTGAATATATAAAATAATCACAATATATTCTTGGTGAATAAAATTTGGAGTGTTACAAGGAACATCATTAAGTCTGCTTGAATTATGTTTTATTTATTTTATAAATGTCCTGATTGTGTGATATATTATTGTACTTAGGAATCACTCGATGCTCATAGTCATAAAATCCAATGCGCAAAAAGGATTTGGTATTACAACTCTATGAGCGGGGTTCCAAACACGAGACCATACACGTAGCAAACTTCCAATCAGTAAGTTATTTATTCAACATCTCTTATAATTCATTTCATCTTGCATGTTTTGGTATATATAATTTTATCTTGTATCTTCTCAGAGCAGTCTACACTTACCGCACTCAAAATGGTTTCGAGTACACTAAGAACAAGGTCACTGATGGCACCTACATATGCTTTTTTCAATGATTGTATCCGAAGGTATATATATTATTCACCAGTGACTATAATATTAATAAATTGATGAACTACACAATATAGTTTATATATATATAACTGACTGATAAATTTTTCTTCTCATTTCTTTATAGTGCCCAAAACAAACAGACAATAACAATGATTGTGGGTATTGCATGATATAGTACATGAAGGATATTATGTCATATCCTTATCTTATTTTCATTTTTTTCAGTGTATTTGTGGAAAATAGAGTCGGGCTCGGCCCGTTTAGGTCCAATCCCTTCAAGGGTCGGGCTTGTGATTTAGAGGCTAAAAAGGGAAGCGGGCCTAAAAGGGTTAGCTCTGTAGGGTCGCAGGCCTTGTAGGGCTGGCCCTTTTAGGCCCGCTTAATATTTTTTTTAAAAAAAATTAATAAATATAATATCATTATATCAAATTATCAATATGAGAGACACCTAAGTACCTAATAGAGTATTAATAACAGGTAAACACTGATTAATTAGTTTGATTTATTTTATTTTTTATAATGGTTTATTCAGTTAAACTTTAAAAAAAAATGCTAATTTAGACATTAGATGATTATTTAACTAAAAATTTATGATTTTTAAAAATAATGTATATCAATTTAAAGCAAAATAATAAATAAATTGTAAAATTTGAAAAGGAATTTTTTTAATTAAAATGAGTTTAAACCCAAGTCCTTAAAGGGCCGCGGGCTTAAAAAATATGGCACTTTTTAGGAAGCGGGACTAAATGGGGGCTGGCCCTCTAGGGTCGGGTGGCCCGTATTCCTGGCTCTAGCAGAAAATGATATGCGGTTTGGTGGGTAACACAAGAATAGCAGAGATATATTGACAATATGTGCATGATTATAGAAATTCCTCATAGGGTTTCGTACATAATAATTAGAAACCTTATAGCCACACAGAGCTAGAGGGTATCTAAACTCGTCCCAGTGAAACAGAGACATCTACTCGTCTTCATTCCATCACTGCATTCCTTTCATGTAGTTCTCTTCCTTGCTTACACCTGTCTAATTTGTTAGTAGAGGAGGGTAAGATTTGGGAGAATCTTAATAGGAAAATAGTATCAATATACATGCAAGATAAGTGCATATACTTGTATTACATAAACCCATGAATAACATGTTTGCATTATATAAACTTATGCTAACACAATGACATACCTACGTACTCAATGTTTCAAACAACATACTTATGGCTATAGCATAAATGGAAACAGAGCTTCAATCATTCATATATGTTTCACATAATTAAGAAAAGCAAATGCATGCTTCAATACACAAGCACAAATATCAAATACATGCAGGAGAGGTAAGTTCTCTACCTTAGACCTTTTCCACCTCGAACCGTGTGCCTCGATTTGCATGTCAATCCCTCGGGCTCTCAACGCGGTCCTAAAACGTCAAACGTACCAGTTTAGACACTTTCATAGTGTTTCTGGTTTTTATACGAGTCTATCTTGAAAATTTATCAAAATGTCCCCATACCCCGGCCTAGCCTGGCTCGGTGGTACCCAATCCGGCTGTACTTTTTTTTTTTTGAAATTTTGATTGAGGCTATTCTAACATAGTTTCGCCTAAGGAATCCATTTCCGAATTCAAAATTATCAAATTCACTGTAAAAAGATGAAATTGCCCTTTGCAGCCTTAATTTCAGAGTTTCAGGGGCGTTTTTTTAATTATACTTTTTTGGGCTTTTCTGAAAAAGTGACCAACTATAACCTCACCTAATTTTCCCTCATGAACTCAATGGAATCACAAATCATTTAAAATCCAACTCTAAGGCCCCTTTCTTGCTCTGGCCGAAATACTCATATTCCCTGGGAAAAATTGGGGTTTTTCGATTCTGACTCCGCAGATGTGTTCTTTTCTACTTCTAATTACTTTATTAACTATTTAATTAAGTTACAAATACCTTTTAGACTCAATTTTGGCAGCACAACCCCTAGGCAATGTCAATTCCAAAATTTCTAATCAAAGCCAATCTAGCGAAATTTTATTGATTAAATTGTCCATAGCAACCAGAATAGTCAATATACTAAGGTTTGGAGGTTATCTTTGGCTTCCTTCTGGCTTTTCTCAAAGTGGCTGAACACTAGCTCTCTTCAATACAAGAAATTGAGCTTCCAAACCTTAAATTACATAGAAGTGTAGCATAGGAACGGAGTTATACGCTTTAGGAACTAATTTACCGAAGAAATAACTTACCTTTGTAAAATTTTTCCTCTCCTTCTCTCTCTAAAAATCTGAGCTCTCTCTCTCTCTCTCTCTTTAAGACTGAAATGGCGTCAGTTTGGGAAGAAGAAGATGGGAAAGGATTTTATATAATATCCCATAATTACATAATTAATTAATTTCCAAAATTCCCTCATTTTCGGATTTCTGTCATATTTTTTGCCCAAACTTTGAAAAATCATAATTAAATTTGTAGACATCATATTAGAGTGATTCCAAAGGCTATAGAATCCTTATTGAGTCTAGTTTCAAAGAAAAATATAACCTTTAGCCAACTGAAAGCACACAATTCTCAGAATTTCAATTTTTGCATGTTGTTCTAGAAAATAATCAATTTCATTGGGTGAATTTCAAAAATCCATAACTTTTTGTATACAACTCCAAAAATTACCTATTACCTACCAAATTTAAGCTTAGGATGTCTACTTTCACCCTATACAATTGCAAAATTTTTGAATATCATTTGATCAATGAAATGCATTGCACAACAACACTGCCTCACTAGAAGCAATGAAACGGAATGCACTTGAAACTCCAGTAAATTGCATTTTTGTATACAAATTTTCCATACTCTTTAATTCACTATTTTATTTCCTTTAATACCTCAAAGATATAAGAAACGTTAAGGAATAGGTTTTAGACACCTGCTAAACCGGGGCTTAACAGTTCGTTTAATTAAGGCTTATTCCCAAGCCTCAAATCCCAAAATTCAGGATATTACACATTATCATCCACGGTCCTGAAAATATTGTTACAAATAAGGTATATTATATGCTCAATTTATTCATATATGCATTCGGTCAGCTACAGATTACAATATCTAACTTCCATCTAGTTTCCTTTTGCGCACAGTATTTTGATATCTCCTGCATGATGTTTAGCAACTCATAAATGGAAGAAGTTGCTGAAGAGTTCGCAACATCTGTGCAACATTAGTGAGAGAGTAAATACATATAAAATGATTGTAAATTTCTAGATTATGATGATTGGTTTGTTTTAAAGTTTTTGTTTTAATAGTGTATACATGTATTTGAATGACTGCAAATATATTCTAATTTATTGTATTATTCTGTATATGAATTGATGTAAATATATAATATGATTCTTTCTGTACAAATGTATATGTAGGGGATATCAAAACCAGAACCCCCCCAATTATTTTTTTTTAAAAAAATTAGCTTTGATAAATCATAGTTGTTATCTAAAAATGGTTATTTATATCAACTATATATTATGACGGTTGCTTACGTATGCCCATTAATTATTATCACAATAATGCGCATATCAGGGCCTCACCAAATTTCAATACATAACGGGTGTTATATTATAACCGTTATATAATAGATCCGAAGTAAATAATGGTTCAGAACTATAATGTATCTACGCCAAGCTTTTATAGCTCCCGCATATATAATGGTTTAGAACCGTGATATATGACAGTTAATAACTATTATATATCATGATTTGTATATTAGTGAATGCAATGATTGCATGCATGCTTAAGCACAATACTTTGATACTATCGAAAAAACATAGTATTTAAAAATTTAATCATAAAAAAAAATAAAAATAAAATTGTAGCTTAAAAGATCTAACAAGAAATCATTTAATTTTGAAGATTTAAAATTATTATCAATTTTTTAATTACAATCATTATCTTTTGTCAAAGTTATGGATTTTTTTCAAAAAAGTAATAAAGCTATAATTTTCCTAAAATTTGATACTATTTTTTTAAAAAATATTGACAGAAAATCTTGTAGAACTTAATATTATTGATGTGCTAATAAAAGGGATTATAAACTTCAAGATATGTAAAATTCAAAATTTATCAAAATCGAGTCTTTATTCACATCTAAATATCTGATCAATACATTAACATATTATATAAATTATTTTTCAGATTTTGTGTAATTACAACACCCATCATTTAGTATTTTTGTGAAAACTTCAAATTTCAAACATGTTTGACAAAAATGGCCTATCAGAGTGTTTTTGTCATGGAGGATGATTCCTTTGACGTCCTAATCATGAAAAAAATATTGTTCAAGAAAATCATGAAAAAAATAATCTTACTTTGGAGGTTAAGTGCAAAATTAGATGAAAAAAATATTCTTACTTTAGAAATAATGGTCAAAATAATTTAAAGGGGACCCACATTGACTTGGCATTTGTGTGAATCCACATAAGCACATAGATGCACATCAATTTTAGTGTTGACTAGGACCCCCTTCCACTGTCTAATAATGCAACATATAGTACTTACCTGCTTTGGTTTGATGGGACTAAGAGAAGATAAGACACCACCCAAAAACAAAACCAAGTGCTCAATCTTTGAATTTTGCTCACTGCCTTTCACTTTTTGCCCATTGGAATCCTTAGATTACGAGATATGTAAAGTTTGATTCATGTGTTGGTTTTTTAGGGTGTTACTTTACTTAATATATTTCATGAGTTTTCAATTAATTTATTTTTTTTGAGAGAGTTAATATAATCTTTAGTTCCTCAAATTTACTTTTATTTTGATTTTAATTTATCAAGTCAAACTATAAGTTTTGGTCCATCAAATTTAATTTTATTTAAAACATTAGTCTCTATAATTCAACAAAAAATTGGATTATTTTACCCCTATAGAAATCAAAATTAATGATTTAAAATTTGAGGGACTAAAACTAAAATAAAGAAAAATTTAAGAACCAAAGATGGTATTAACTCTTTTTGAATATATATTTTCTTTGTTAAGAATTAAATGTAAGTTGATATGCGAAGCATTTGGGCTAAATAATAGACTTGAGGTCAAAATACAGTTTCATTGAGGGCTGGTTTGGTTGCTCTTATTCAATTGGATCTTGCTCTTTTTTCTTGCCATCAATTGGATTTTGTTCTTCAAACCTCGATTTTCCCAACATAAGTAAAGATTTTTTTTTTAAAAAAATTGAATATTCTAGAGTAAAGTTTTCCAACATCATTTTCTCTTTTTGGATATGGATGGCCAAAGACAAACTAAGAGATGCATGAGAAATATATGCCAATTGATTTAACGTCTTAGTGCTGAATTAGTTAAAAGAATAGTAGGGAACGTAATGTAATTAATGGAATGAGTAATTATTACAAAATATATTTGAATTTTTTTCCCTTCATACCTCAAAATATATTTGATCTGCCATCAACAAATCATCGAATGAAATTTATATTTTTATCTAAAATATAAAATAAATGTGAAACGATCTTTTTAATTTTACCAATACTAAGAATGGATGGTAAAATATTTAAATGTTAATTTATGGAGGGTATAGATGTTCATATATACACTAATTCATATAAGCTATAATATGCATTGCACGACCAAAATTATGTAATGTTATATTTGATTTGTTCTAATGTGTTGTACTTAGAATTATATACTACTACAAAATAAGAGTTTAGCAGCACCTCTTCTATGATGCTTACCCCACCAAGCGTCGGCCAAGGCCCTTGCCAAGCCCCGTTGGTTGTTTTTTTTTGTTGGGTGAACCACCCTTAGACGGTGCTTGTCCAACAAGCGTCGGAGGTGGAGGCGCAACCTTGACCGACGCTTGCCACACTAAGTGCCGGCCAAGGCCTTGGTTTAATATATATATTTGGCCTAGACCGTATCTGTTTCTTTGTTTTTTTTGGTGGACCACCATTGGCCGGCACTTGGTGGCTCACATTGGCCGGCGCTTGCCACACCAAGCGCGGGCCAATGCCTTGGTTTAATTTTTTTTGGGCCCATAACATAGCTGCTTCCATTTTTTTTGGTGAATCACCATTGGCCAGCGCTTGGCCTGTTAACACCCGTTTCCATTTCAATAATTGAAGAGTAATAAAGACGGAATTCAATGGGAATATAGAAAAGTATAATTATATTGATAAAAATATTTGTTTACAATCCTACGTTGTTTGTCAACGAAATACAGAAAATACAGCGAAAACTTAATGTTTACAGAATTCTCTAAAATATTTAGACATAAACTAATTATAATCACGATCTTGACCTCTCCTCGAGACATAAGCCAACTACTTCTTGACTTTTATGCTTTTGCCTTTTGATCCACTGGTACATACTGAGATGTTTATTTAAAAATAGGGTGAGATTCCGATGAATCCCAATAGAAACATGTTATCGTTCATAGAAAATGCAAAAAGTAAATATGATATGCACCATGTATGCACCAATTAATGAATAATATAAACACATCATCTGCATGTATACATGAGTAGGGCCTAGCTCCACTATTCTGCACTGGTTGGGTTCTTACCAACTCCAATGTAAGTGCCTCTGGTTAAATGTACAAGAAATAGGTCATAACCTATCCAAGTATCATTTTAGACTCTACCATAGTGTTTCTTGTGGTTATATTAGTCTATGGTGGAAATTTACCAAAAAGCCCCAGGGACTCCGGCCCAATGGCATATTTTCCCAAAATTTTGACTAAGGCTATCTTAACTTATTTTCGCCCAAGGAATCCATTTTCGGGCTCGAAATTACCAAATTCATTGTCAAATTATGAAAATACCCTTGACAACCCCGGTTTAGGGATTTCGGGGGCGTTTTCATAATTATGCTTTTTCGGCTTCTACCGAAAAAGTGACCAACTGTAACCCCACCTATATTTACTCACTGAATCTAATGGAACCATCTATTTTATGAAAATCCAGCTTATACCCCATGAAACAGTGCTGACCAAAATATTTCAAGAAAAATAGAAAAATGTAGTTGTGTTTTAGCTTCCAAAACTTGTACTTTTCCATTTTTAATCCCTTATTAACTTATTTAAACATATCTTAACCATGATTCGAAGAAATTTGGGTAGCATAACCCCTTAGGGTTATAGCTTTTCCAAATTTACAAACTCCACAAAATAACCAAAACCACCCACAATCAACAACAACAATCACATACTAACATAGTTTGAGGATTTGTGAAGTTACCTTTTGAGTTTCTTTCCTCTTATTCTCTAAACGTCCTCCTCCCTTTCTCCTTGGGCTCAAGATAAGATTTCTAAACCATGGATTTCATAGAGAAATAGAGATTAGGAAGAAGCTTATGCTAGTTTAGAAGGAAATCTTAAGAAATCACAAACCTACCTTGATCTTTCTCTTCCTCCTTCTCTATATGTCTTCAAAGTTTCTCCAAGCTCTCTCTCTCACTCTATTTTTCTTTGGTTTGGCTGAATGTGCACATGGAAAGAGGGGAGGTTATGTTTTATTAATTTAGGTCCTCTTGCCTCTTGACCATTGATCTCATCAAGGGTTGAGATGGTAACACATGTCTTCCTCCATGCCTCCCTCCATACTTCCACTATACCTCTTCACTTTATGCCATACTTCCTCATAATTTGACTTACTTGCTCCCTTACTATCACCCTACCATAATCATCATGTCCATATTTCATGTCATACCCACCTTACAATTGTCATCATTTTTTTTTCTTGTAGCATTTTAGACATGTGCTCATGAAATTAATTTATTCCCCTTAATTTTATGTGTTGGCCAAAATTAGGGAGGAGAAGAGAAGGAAAAAATATTTTCAACAATTCCATAATTCATATAAATGAATTATGTATAACTCCCCCTAATTTCACAATTCTTGATTTATTCCATTAAGAATAATCCAATTATACATTTTTTTATTTTCCTTGATTAATTGAAATTAACTTCAATTAATTGCAAAATAATTAATCTTGGGCTAAATTGGCAAAATTATGATTTTGCTATCACCTTTGTAATTTAATTCCTTTCTTGGATTAGTTTGCCTATTTTTTCATGAATATGAATCCTTCAAACTTCATAAGATCCAATTTCATGCATATTCACCCTTTTTATTGAATTTCTTAATTAATTACAATATGTTTTTGGTGAATAAAAATTTGGGATGTTACATGGCCTACCAAGCGCCGGAGCTTGGTGGCCTACATTGGCTAGCGCTTGCCACACCAAGCACTGGGTAAGGCCCCCTTGGTTTTTTTGGCCCAGAATGTAGCTGTTTCTTTTGTTTTTTTGGTGAACCACCATTGGCCGTCTCTTGGTGGGCCAAGCGCCAGAACTTGGTGGCCACCTTGGCTGGCGCTTGCCACAACAAGTGCCGGCCAAGGCCTTTGCCGACACCATTTTTTTTATATGCTTCAATTGAAAGGCTGCCAAAGCTGCAGGCTTGTTGCATGTGCAAAAGTTATCTTCTTTATCAATCTATATATTATCTAGACTAATGAGCGAGTGAGAGATCAGACATTGCGCGCATAGAGACTGAGAGTGAAAGATAAGAGATACTACCACCATAGCGAAGAGATCACAAAAGGCAATCAAGCTTCGATCATTACCTTCATTCCTCCTTCATACGCTAAGGACATGCAAGCTGTAATACCCTAAATTTTGGGATTGGAGGCTTAGGAATAAGCCTAAATTAAGTGGACTACTAAGCTTGATTTAGTAGATGTCCCAAATTTATTATCTAATTTTTCTTATATCTTTGAGGCATTAAAGAAAATAAAATGGTGAATTTTGAAGAAAGTGATTATGCTTCCAGTGAAATTTTTTATGAGGCAGTGAGCTTGTCATTAGGTTTTGGAAGATCAAATGATGAGAAAAAAATTATGACATTTTACAGGGCAAAAGTAGATATCCTAAGCTTTAATTTGATAGGTCATATGACTCAATTAGAGCTATATACAAAAAGATATGAATTTTTGAAGTTAGCCCAGAAAAACTGGAAAGTTTTTGGAATGAAATCTGAGAATGATGTGCTTCTAACTAGTTGAAGTCTATATTTTTTCTTGAAACTAGACTCAATAAGGGTTCTATAGCTTTTAAAATTGCTCCAAAATGATGTCTACACATTTAGTTATGATTTTTCAAAGTTTGGGCAGAAAATCTGCAAAAAAATCCGAAAATGTAATGACCAACTTGTAATTTTGCCAAACAAGCACAAAATTAATTATTTTTTGATTAATTGAATTTAATTTCAATTAATTAAGGAAAATAAGAGGGAAAATATATTTAGAATATTTTTGGTCAATTTAATATGAATTTATAGAAAATTTGAGTAAAAAGTATAATTTTGACCAAAATTAAGACTTTACGTATATACGTAACCGAAACAAGTTGTGACGCTATTTGAGACCACAGGGATAGATCCCTAGGAGTCTCCTACATATAGCAAGAAGAAGGAAATATTAGTTTGGATTAATGAGCAAAGTTATATGTACATAGGTTTATGTACACAAAATTGGTTTTTGGTAATTTTTGGAACCTAGTAAATGAAGGAAATATGACATAAGCTAACGAAATAAAACTTCATCTCCTACCCTTTACTCTCATAAATTGATATGAAGTTCAGCATTTAGATAGAGGAAGTGCAGCTATGTTCTAGAGAGAGAAAGGAGAAGAGATCTTGTATGGTTGTGAAGCTCATATTTTAGTGTGGAGGAGTTAGGGTTTTAGCCAAGAAGAGGAAAAGCTAGTGGGAGCTTGAGGACCAAGTTGAAAGCCTAAGGGATTGGCATCTGAATCTAAGCACACGGTTTGAGGTGAAAAAGGTTTAAGGTATGGAACTTACATCTCTTGCATGTATTTGATATTTGTCCTGGTGTATTGATGCATGTCATTACATTTCCTGATTATGTGAAACATATATGAATGATTGAAGCTCTGTTTCTGTTTATACTGTGGCCATAATTTTGTTGCACGAAACATTGAGCATGCAGATATGTCATTGTGTGAACATGAGTCTATGTAATGTAAGCATATCATGTATTAAGCACTTATCTAGCATGTATATTGATACTGTTTTCCTACTGAGATTCTCTCGAATCGCACACTCCCCTACCAACAATTTAGACAGAAGGAGATAGAAGATATGTTGAGAACAAATAAAAGAACCGTAAGATGGGATTGCGGTGGTGGAACGAAGACAGGAAGATGTCTTCATTTCACTCGAACGGGTTTAGACACCTTGGTAGCCCTGTGCCGCTACATTGATGGAAATTATTATGTATGAAACCCTATAGGAAATTTCTGTAATCATGTTCATATTATCAGTATATTTACGCTATACCTATATTGCCCACTGAACTATATCATTTTCCGCAAATACTTTAGTAAAGGTGAAATTAAAATAAGGGCGTGACACAAGCTAATTATTAGCTAAGGCACCCCGTTAATTAAGGTAAGCTTCAACACCTTCTTTCCTTATTTAATTTATATGGATTTGGCATTAATTGTCTTATTATCTTTTACTTCCATTTAATTTGCCAATGCTTTAATTTCCCTTAGAGTTATTTCAATAGAGGGAATTTAGGTTATATCTTTTTGTATTTTAATTTATCTAATTTTTTTTTTGTTTAATTACAATGCAAGCAAAGAAGTTGGTATGTACGTAGTTTCACTATCACCATTCATTTCTTCATCACTTAGCTTTCACATGAATAATAGAGACAATAATATATATTGTACTTTTTAGTCTTACTTTTCATTTGTCTGACTTAATAATAGAGACAATAATATATATTGTACTTTATAGTCTTACTTTTCATTTGTCTGACTTAATAATAATAATAATGATAATCACTATTCATTTGTCTTACTTTATATCAATTAAGGTTATGCTTGAAGGCTAATAATAAAAAGACATATATGGGATGCAATGGCGCTTTTACAGCAAGCGCTATAGCTCCCTTCACCATATAATCTATTTATTTATTTTATATATTGAATGGATGCTACGGCGCTTGGACACCAAGGGCCGTAGCTTTTACATATCTTTTGTGCCGCTTAAGGTAAAAGTTCCATACAAAGTGTACAAATTTGCCTCTCCCGCCATTATCATTGTCTTTTTGTCTTTCTCGCTCATCCTCCCATACTCCATTTTTCAGATCTAATTGGTCCCCACTATACCTATCTTTATCCATTGTCCCTACGCCCTCCTCTCTTTAACAACTGCTGTTAGAAGCTTCATTAGTCCCACTTTCTGTTTTTTCTTGTCTCCGTGTGTGCATTTCTTCAAAAAATTTTGGTCACGCACTTCCGTTACAGTACAAAGCTTAGTTACCCACATGATTTGCTTTGTTTCAACCTTGTACAAGAAGTTTCCCAGCTCCTAAGTTTTCTTTAGATACGTTTTCTTCCTCTTCTTCTTCTGGTAAAATCTGTCATGAATAGTATATGTGTGCATATGAATTTTTTTTTCCAGGTATTTATTTGAAGTTTCAGCTGTCTTCTTAAAGCTTGGTCTCTCGATTGTTTTTTTCCTTTGTCTCAGCCTCTTACAGAAGTTTTTGCTAGCTTGTAAGTCTTGAAGTATATATTTTGTACAGACCCTTAAGTCGTATATTTTCATGTACCTTTTTAAATTTTGGGTACTTGAAGATTTGTCATGAATTTATAATAGTTGATTGCAGAGATTTCTTATGTGTCCTGCCAATCATTAAATTAAAGGAGTAGTGAACTAACTAATCAGAGCGTTAAATATCATTAAACTATGTAATATTCTTTTGATTTATTTTTGTTGTGAGTTGTGAAAAATTAGTATGATACATGCTGCGAGAATTAATTGGTTGATTATTTATGACTTTAATAGTGTTTAATACTTGAAAAAATTTAAATTTGATGACGTTATGCTGCCCGTTTTTTTTTAAATAAATGGCAGAAGATAAAAGAAATTAGTAACTGCAAGAGGCAAGCAACTAACTACTTTTAAACATATTTTTAAAGGTAATGATGGATTGAAAATGGATGTCATCTGATCAATACTCAAGGGAATATATAGATGGGGTGAAAGAGTTTATTAGATTTGCAAGCTAGTATACAAATGATCCTAACAAAATCTTGTGTCCTTGCTTATCTTGTTGTTATGGAAAGTGGATTAGTTCATTTGATTTACTATATCATTTAGTGTGTCATGGAATTGATCAATCATATACCCGATGGACAAGGCACGGTGAGGCGGATGATGCACGTAGTGGTCGGGTGAATACCACGAGCAGTCCTTCGAATGAGTTTGATCGAAGCATGAGTAATGATGAGGATGATGGTCTTTAAGAAATGCTAAATGCAGTCAAAGGGGTGCTTCATGACTATCCTCAAGAATTTGAGGCGTTGAAAGGTGATGCAAAGAAACCATTATATGCCGGTAGTGCTAAATACACAAAATTGCTAGTAGTATTAAGATTGTACAACTTTAAAGAGTGATATGGATTGAGAGATTCGGGTTTCACTACACTGCTTGAACTTGTGAAAGATATGCTCCCAGAAGAAAATGTAATGCCTACCAAAACATACGAGGCAAAGCGAATACTTTTCTCTACAACTGACATGGGTTATGAGAAGATACATGCATGCCCCAACGATTGCATATTATTTCGAATTCAATATGCAACATTAGAGAAGTACTCTAAATGTAATGCATCTTGATATGGGAAGAAGAAAGGAAAAAGTCCGTTGAAGGTCGTATGATATTTTCCCATTGTTTTGAGATTCAAGTAACTGTACAGTAATGTAAAGATTGTTCAGCTGTTGACGTGGCATACAGATGAAAGGGTTGAAGACATGAACCTTAGGCGCCTTGCAGATGCCCCTCAATGGAAAAAAGTTGATCATGACCACCTTGACTTAACAAATGAAGCAAGGAACCTATGCCTTGCACTTTCAACTAATGGAATCAATCCCTACGGGGTTCAGAGTAGTACACACAGTACGTGGCCAGTGATACTGATGATTTATAACCTTTCTCCACACTTGATCATAAAATGTAAGTATATGATGCTGTCCATGTTAATTTTTGGGCCAAGGCAACCTGGGAACGATATAGATGTATACTTAGCTCCTTTAGTTGATGACTTGAAGCTGCTTTGGGAGGAAGGCGTCAGTGTGTATAATGCGTACATGGAAGAAAGTTTCACTTTGAAAGCCATATTGTTTGGCACAATAAATGATTTTCCTGCTTATGGTAATTTGTCTGGATATAGCGTTAAAGGATATTGTGCATGCCTTATATGTGAAGATGACACTCATTCAGTGTGACTAGATCATTGTAAGAAAAATGACTACATGGGACGTCGAAGATTCTTACCATTAAAACATCATTGGAGGAAGTGGAAAAAGGCTTTTAATGGTGAGTCAGAAGAAGGCAACCCACCGAAGATGTTGACCGGTGCTTAGGTTTTTGAGAAGGTCAAACACTTGGATAACAATTTTGGCAAGCTATTTGCAAAACAAATCAAGACAAGCGGCTGGAAGAAGAAGTCTATTTTCTTTGAGCTTCCATATTTGAAGTCCTTATATGTGAGACATTTTCTTGATGTGATGTACATAGAAAAAATGTCTGTGATAGTCTAATTGGCATACTGATCAATATGCAAGGGAAAAGCAAGGACATCGTGAATGCTAGGTTGGATTTGGTTAACTTGGGAATCAGAGAAGAGTTAGCTCCGGTTGAGTAAGGGCACCGCACTTATCTTTCTTCAGCGGCTTACACTCTGTTGAGGAAATAGAAGAAGTTATTTTGTGAGTTTCTCGAAGGAATTAAAGTTCCAGAGGGCTATTCTTCAGATATAAAGAATCTTGTTTTAGTGAAAGAGTTGAAGCTAAAGAACCTTAAATCTCATGATTGTCATGTGCTTATGCAGAATTTTATACCGATTGGTATATGGTCAATCTTACCCAAAAAAGTAAGGAATTCCATAACTAAACTGTGCTTGTTCTTCAAGTTGATTTGCAATAAAGTGGTTGATTCAAAAAAGTTACAAGATTTGCAAAGGTTAATTTTTTATACTCTATATGAACTCAAAATGTATTTTCCACCTTCATTTTTTAACATTATGGTCTATTTAACTGTATACTTCATGAAAGAGGCTCAATTTCGCGGTCCAGTGTACCCGAACGAGCAATTTTTGAAAATTTTAAAAGGGTATGTGAAAAATAGATATAAACCAGAAGGGTGTATAGCTGAGCGTTACATGGTTGAAGAAGCAAGTGACTTTTGTGCTAATTTTTTTATCAAATGTTGACCCTGTAACGATCCCAAGGTCTCGACATGATGGGTAAAGATCAAGGCAAGGAACGAGTAAGAATGATGTAACCAGGATATCAGTGACTGAATGGGAGCAAGCTCATATGTATATGCTACATAACACTGATCAAGTTGAACCATATGTTGAAGAACATAATGATGCTCTTTGATTAGTACATTGTGAAAGGAATGAAAATTTGATAACAACATAGCACAACAGACATTTTCCAACCTGGTTAAAAAGGCACATTAATGATGAGGTGGAGAGGAATCCTGATTTAGTTTCTAAAAATTTAAGATGACTATCAAATGGACCAAGCTTAAATGTATTGTCTTACAACGGTTATGCAATCAACGGTTACACATTCTACACACAAGAACATGATACAAGGAGCACGATGCAGAATAATGGGGTAACATTTGTTGTTGATTCGTGGCACAGATCCAGTGCCAAAGATGTACACCCTATCTATGCAACAATGTCAAACTTTGGTGTAATTGAACGAATATGGGGGTTAGATTACACTATGTTAAGGGTCCCTGTATTCAGATGTAAGTGGATTAACAATAATAGTGGATTGTGGACATATGATTTAGGGTTTGGTCAAGTGGATCTTTCTAAAGTGTGGTATAAATATGATCCTTTTATTTTAGCATCACAGGCACAACAAGTGTTTTTCATTCCAGATCCTTCTAAGAAGAATTGGTCCATTGTACTTCCATCAAACAAAAATAATCAAGAACAAGTTGATAATGAAAGTAATGAATATTTGAATATTCCTAAAGATGATCTCTCCTTTGACATGTTTTGGTCAAAATATATTGATATAGATGAAGAAGAAAATGAAGATGAACCATTATACATTAGACATGATCATAACGAGGGGACTTTGTTTTTAAATCAAACAAAAAAAAGAAAAATATGATAATGAGTGCCTTTATTTTTTGCCTTGTATGTTTTATTACATGCATTCATATATTTCAACATAATTTACTTTTATTGTCATGATTATCAAGTGCATACTCTGATGTTTTGTTTGATTTATTTAACTTATAGGAAAATGGATCCTCACGGTAGAGACGATATTGTTCCTATCGAACACGATGATCATTAATCATTTGAGGACAAGGTGCTAGGGGCAGGACCGTAATGAAAAAACTTATCAAACTAAGGAGTAAGGGCATTAGGTTAGAGCTTCAGTGGAATGAAAAGAGAAATCTAGTCAGACCAAATGCCAGCAACTTGATTAATTACATTGGGACGTCAGTTAGAGAAAGAGTTCCCATTGCTGTTTTAAGTTGGCGCCGCGTGAAGAAAGATTATGGTGATATGCTCTTCGATTCTGTCAAGGTAAACATTATTTACTTTATTATTCTAGTTGTTTTGTATCATGAAATTACAATCTAACAAATTATATGTGGTTTTTCTTATAGTCTTGCTTCATAATTGAAGACGATAAAGAGAAATTCGTGCTGCGAAAATGCGTTAGCCACTTGAAATTTTTTTGCTCCGCTCTTGTCAAATTCTTCTTGCGGTTGACAATGATATTATCATTCTTACACTACCAGAGATGTACGATGGGATCATAACTCAAGAGTAATGGGATGAGTTTGTGGCCTCACATACTACTCCGTAGTTTATGATAATATAATATTAGCCTTTACCGGGTCATGAAAGGACCGGTCTTGTATGTAGTAATAATTTATATTTATTGATATGAATCATTTGGATCTAAACAGGAAAGGAGTGAGTGAAATTGCAAAAACGCATCCAACATGCCATACCGGTACATGAAAGGACCAGTCTTGTATGCAACGTTGGAGTAACAATTAGTAAAAACTAATAATTATTTCATATGAATATAATATATATGCCTAATTTTTAACTACAATTAACTTTGATATGCAGATGCAAGAATTGCATTCTGATGATGTCACACATATACCTTGACATGATTTGTGGCTGGAAAGCTGCACAAACAAAAAGGGAAAAATTCCTATCGAACAAGCCAGATAAGTTGCCGAATATTGTGTAAGTAATAGATTATACATACAATAAACATTTAGCTTCATTTAAAAGACCATATTTTATACTACCTCCGGTCCTAAATATAGGACATAGTTTGTAGTGTAATTTGCACTACAAACTATGTCCTATATTTAGGATTGGAGGGAGTAGTAATTAATATTGTTGTAATTCTTGTTGTGTAGCGCTCAACAACACAGAAGTAGCCAGACTTGGCGTATTATGTTGGTCGTGACGATTTGCTCAGCAGAGCGCATGGAGTTGCTGAGTATGATGGTCATGTTTAGGGTACTGGTTTTGCAATAACCTAAATATCGTACTACGGACCCAAAAAGCGAGCCACAAAAAATGACTTACTACAACTACAAGAGCAAATTTCTGACTACAAGCATCCCATAGACCAGAGGATTAGTGGCTACAAGCATCAAGTAGAGCAATTTACCGATCATATACATTTGATACAAGAGCAAAACGTGTTACTGAAGGCGCAAATTGAGGCCTTACTACAGTCTAGGCCAACACAGAGTCTAGTGTGTGACAACATGAGTGCGAGGGATAGTTGGTCCTCCGTGCCTAAAGTCTCCATTCCTATGGTAATTAATCTCTTCTCTACTTCACTTTTTGGTATGTTATACATTAGTGTACCTTAATATATTTAACTCTATTTTTCATAAGGGAGAATCGGACTGCAAGTTGCATGTCGATGATTCTTTCAAGCAACCGATTGCTGTTGGCGTGGCCTACAACACTGAAAGTGATATCTTGCATAATTCACCATTGCCGCCGAAAACACTTAGAGTTAGGGTCGAAGTATGCACAATTGATGATACCCCTTTACCAATCCCTTCTTTGGATGAAGCAACAATGGTGAAAGATATTGTTGGTGGTTATGTTACATGGCTAATAGGTCTAATTGAGCCATATAAAAAGGTAGTTAATTTACAGTTCTTTTTAATTTTTCTATAGACTTTTGTTTAAAACCACATTATTTAATTTTATTATATTTTTAGGTTGCTGCTCGTGCTAAAGGAAAATGAATTGAAGGGCGCGGGAAGAACTCAAAGTAGTTATCAACCAAACGTAAGCCCCAACCCTCAACTAGCAACCGAAGCAACCGACAGATGCCCTCACATCTCCAACAATTGGTATCAATGGTACCAGATTTGGTCAGTCGAGGAGGTCAGTCAATATGTTTATATCTATCATGCAGTTATAGATGACCATGTCGATGATCGTGTGCTGAACGATCTGCTTAATCGTGATTAGCTTGGTGTGATAGCCATCAATATATAGATTAGGTACTTTACATCATCATCTATCATTGTTATTATTATTATTCATCGTTAATTTTTTTTAGGTTTTAATGACATTGTTTATTTTTTATAAAGGCACTTGTACTACGATCTGTTACTACACAGATAAAGGGCATATGGATTCGTATTTCTCAACCCACACCTCCTTTGCCAGCATAGATTAGATGTGAAAGCACTATATAATGATGTTAGGGACATCTTCACGCAACGAGCAACCCTTAACATGCTTTTTATCGTGCAATACAATCTGGGGTAAGTTATTTGCGACCGTATTTTAATATGTGTTTTTTTATTCTTCCACTTTTACTATAACATGATTGTCGAAGTAAAATCTTTAAAATATTTTTGGGGACATTGGATTTTGATTGTTGTCCATCTAGCGTCACCTGGAGTCCCTGGGATTCACTATTTGGATCCTATAAAGACCGGTTCTACAGACAACAGACGTGATTTGAATATTATAATCAATAAGTAAGTACATGGGTGTATGTGTAAATATTTGTCATTACTGAATTACCAAAATTAATCAGTCACTGCTTATTTTGTTATTCTACATGCAAAGACCCAGCTAATAGCTATCTCTGGAGAAAGATTGTGGTACTTATATATATGAATTTAATTACTCCAATCTTGTTATTCGAAAATATTTTCTTAACTATTTCATTGTATTGTCAGTGTCCATTCCACCCAAACAACAATGATTGCGGTTATTATATTATGAAATTTATGAAAGATGTAGTTACTCATGATAACATTTCTGTTCCTACACAAGTAAGTTCTTTTTACTAGCAGTTACTGTGTTTTAAATTTAATTGAAAAGTGTCTAACTTAATTGATTTTAGGTAATTTTAATTTTTTCTGTGCATGCTTTTTATGTATTATTATGAAGATGAACGTTATAACCAATTGACTGAGTAACAAATAGATGAAATCATTGAAAAATGGTATGAATATATGGTCAAGGAATTAGCCAATATTTAGGTACATACATAGGTTGTTTCTTGCATATTCATCTTGGTTGTATATTAATTAGTTGTACATTAAAATTATTTCTTGCTTACATTTTACATACATAGGTAGTTACAATTATTTGTTCTTGTTTGTTATGTTGTAATCAAATTACATTAGTACTAGTTTTATGAATTAATTATTTTGATTTGAGTTATTATTTCATTCTGATTTGGTGTAATTCTGGCTTGAATTTTTACTGTTGTGGATTTGTAAAAGGTAAATTGCTGTAGATTAAATGCGGATTGAATGTATATTAAAAAAACGTACCTCTAATCGCGTTTCCCAGGGGAAGTGGCATTGGAGGTGATATACCTCCAATGGCACTTGCCCTGGGAAGCGTCGTTGGAGGTAATATACCTCCTATGCTGCCTGCCTTGGGAAGCGCCGTTGGAGTAGTTTACTTCCTCCGATGGTTCTCTAAATAAGCGCCTTAACTTTTTATTAAAAAAAAATGAAATACTTAAGCTATGATGCTTCCGTATATTCAAGAAGCACCATAGCTTTTTTTAATGGTGTTGGAAGCTACGACGCTTCCTAAGTACCATAGTGTTCTTTAAATTAAGCGTCATAGCTCGTATTTTTTCTAATAGTGATATTATATTACTTTACTGTGCCAATTAAATACAGCAAATAAGTTTATGCATGGAATTTAACCAAACATACCATTAAGATTTAGATCAAGACTTAAGACTCGGGTCAAAAAAAAAAAAATCAAGACTTAAGACGCGGTATCAATCAATTTATATAGACTTTATGATATACTCTCTCAAACCTCAATATTTTAATTCTTAGGTTAATACTATTAATTCAGTTTAAAATCTAATATCATCAATAAACATACAAAAAATTATAAGAATTATATTATTTGTCACACCCTTATTTTAATTTCACATTTACCAAAGTATTTGCGGAAAATGATATGCGGTTCGGTAGGCAACACAGGAATAACATAACTATACTGATAATATGTGCATGATTATATAAATTCCCTATAGGGGTTTATACATGATACTTACTATTAAGGTAGCCGCACAAGGCTACTAGGGTGTCTAAACTCATCCTAGTGAAACGAAGACTTCTTCCCGTCTTCGTTCCATTACTGTAATCCCCTTGTATGGTACTCTGCATTGTTGTTTGCATATCTTCTGTCGTCTCCTGTCTAAATTGTTGGTAAGGGAGGGTGAGATTTGAGAGAATCTCAGTAGGAAACAGATACCATAATGCATGCATGATTGATGCTATGTGTATGACATGTTAGCTTTATCTAGATGTATGCCCCATAATGACATTTCTGCATGCTCAATGTTTCATACAACAAGACATGGCCACAACGAAAACAGAAACAAATCTTCATTTATTCAAATATGCTCTACACAATCAAGTAAAGCAATCACATATATCATTACACAAGCAAATATATCAAATACATGCAAGTAAGGTAAGTCCCCTACCTCCAATCTTTCTCCTCGATTTGCGTGCCAATAGCTCAGGGCTCCATATTCGATCCTACAATGTCAAATGTACTATTTAGACACCTCCATAGTGTTTCTGGGGGTTATGTGAGTCTATCTTAAAAAATTACTAAAATACCCTTGAGACCCGGCCCATTGTACCCGGTTCGGCTGTACTTTTCTTGAAATTTTGACATGGGCTATTCTTACATATTTTCACCCAAGGAATCCATTTCCGGACTCGGAATTACCAAATTCATTGCCAAAAGATGAAATGGCCCTTGGCAACCCTTATTTCAGTGTTTTAGGGGCATTTTCGTAATTATGCTTTCTCGGCCTTTTCCGAAAAAGTGCTTAACTGTAACCCCACCTAATTTTCGCTGCTGAACTTAATGGAACCATCAAATCATTGAAAATCCAACTCTAAGACCCATTTACAATGATGGCCGAAATATATGGGTTTTAAGGGGAAAATCGGGGTTTTTCGGTTTCGGCTCCGTAAACGTGTTCCTTTCTACTCCTAACCACTTTATTGACTATTCCATTAGGTTACAACTACCATTTAGTACCAATTTGGGCAGCATAACAGCCCCTACAACCCATTTCCAAGAATTAAAACCAATAGTAATCCGGTGAAATTTCACCGATTAAATTGCCCACAACAACCAGAATAGTCAATATACAAGAGTTTGGAAGTTACCTCAAGCTCCCTCTGGTTTTTCTCAAGATGGCTGAACCCTAACCCTTGAAACACCAAAATATGAGCTTCCAAACCTTAAATCATATGCAAAGGGAGCTTAGGAACGGAGTTATACGCATTAGGAACCGATTTACCGACGAAATCACTTACCTTTGTAAGCTTTTTCCTCCCCTTCTCTCTCTTTAAAAATTATGCATCTCCTCTCTCTAAATTTTGAACTTCATGTCAGTTTATGCTTGAGGAAGGAGATGAAATGTTTTAATAATATATCATAAATTTAACTAATTCATTTTCCCAATTTTCGGATTTTTACAAAATTCTGGCAGATTTTTGTCCAAACTTTGAAAAATCATAACTAATTCTATAAAAATTGAAATGGAGTGATTCCAAAGCCTATAGAACCCTTATTTAGTCTAGTTTCAAGGAAAAAAAATAGAATTTTACTGAATGGAATCATAAAATTCCTAGAATTTCAATCTTTGTATATTGTTCCAGAAATTTCATAGTTTTTCTGTGTTGACTTCAAAAATTCATATATTTTTTATATAGCTCTAATTGATTCATATGACCTATCAAATTAAAGCTTAGGATGTTTACTTTCATCCTGTAAAATATAATAATTTTTGCTCATCGTTTGATCATTCAAATGAACATGACAAGCTTACTATCTCATAGGCGATTCCACCGAAAACATAATTATATTCTCCAAAATTCACTATTTTACTTTCTTAATACCCCAAAGATATAAGAAATATTAGAGAATAGATTTGGGACATCTACTAAATCAGGGCTTAGCAGTCCACTTAATTTAGGCTTATTCCCAAGCCTCCAATCCCAAATTTAGGGATATTATATTATTTTCAAATGAAAAAGTAAATAAAAGGGGGCTAGAGTGAGACTTTTACGATTCTAGGGGTTGTGAATTTTTATCTCTTTAGAGAATTCCAGAAGAAGTAGGGCTCCAACATGATTAAGGGATAAGATATTTGCTATTTGAATGTCTGCTGCCATGAACCAATGAACCTAGAAAATAGGTTGCTGCCATGTACTTTATTGTTGCACTTATTAATGAATATAATGTTGAAGATAATGTTTTCAACATAATTTTCTTTTCAACATGCATGTACATGCAATATATTTAAGTTACATCTCCTCCTATCCTAATTATTGGAATTAGAATATTAATTTATAGTTATTAAAACTTTAATTACGTTATTTATATGTAACAAATGCATGTTAGTTTTTCTAAAGTACATCTTTTATTTTGGTTATGTGTAGGAATTAGATAACTAATTTACTTGATGTAAAATAAACATTTATGTTGGTTATTAGACAAACTCAAAGTAAATAATAAATAAAATAATTGATGATATTTTTATAAATAATATTTAGCTTGATATAAAAAGATGTACCAATGTTAATAAATAATAAGTATGTTTTGTATAAGTGATTATTTATAATCATGGAATAGAATTAATAAAATGTATTTATTATATTGCTAGATTGTGGATGTCTGAGATTAGCTTATTTTAACTTATTTTTCATTATACAAAGTAAATATGTGAAAAAATTAAAATTTTGTCTCGTACAACATACAAATTTTTTTAATTGATTATGGTGCTCTCCAAAATATGAAAATCCTTCGTATCACTTTCTCTGTTTTCTTTCAGCCACATATATATAGCAAATCACAAGACTTTTTTTATAATAATATTTTTCAAAGAAATTGCGTTACCTTTTTAATTTAAAAAATAAACATAATTTTTTTGATAACTACACATTATTACTATAATTATTGGTGAATATCATTGTCAATTCATTTCACAGTTGTTATCATTTGCGTCATGAAAGAATATGACTAATTATATTAGTGCACTTCATTCTTTATCGTGCTTCGTACTTCTATTGGATATTTTGTTCAAGGGCGAATGAGAGTGAAGCATCTCATCTCATGAAAACGAATTAATTTTAAACATATATAATATGATGCATATGGATATAAATTTTGACAAAGGTCTAAAAAAAATTTCTCTAATGCTAATATGCTATACAAAGTCGCAGGGGTACATGCAGTATCTTTTTTTTAAGACCTTCTAAATTAAAATTTATATAATTTTGGGCTATATCTTTATTTTTTTTTAAAAAAAAATGGCTATCTCACTATATTCTTGTTAATCCTGACTCATTATATGCTTAAATATTGGCCCGGCCCACCCTTGGTTATAAATTCATATGTGCCAAGCAATATCATATTGGAGTCTGTAGTTTGATGACACAATGAGGCATGTTGATAGTTGCTATAAATATCTGGACTTATGTATTCAAAGGGCGAGATATTACATATCTTTAATTATTATTTTTAAAGTGGATTAGATCATAGCATTATTTAAATATAAAAGTAAAAGGGAAAAATGACAAACTTGAGTTGGACGTTTTTTCAAGGACAATCGGTATCTTTAACAATTGGAAAAGTCGCTGTTAGCTCCCAAGGAAAAAAAAAAAAAAAAACTACAACAAAGTAACAATGCAAATTCTAAAATAAAAAAAGTACCTAGGGACTTTTGTGTTATTAATTGTCAATGTGAAATGGCTAACTTGCCCCTAAGGAATAAAAAAAAGGAAAAGACACATATAACACCCTAAATTTTATATTCACAAAAAATATTATAAATATTTGAGAAATTCAATAAAATGGTGAATATTCATGAATTTGGAATTTATGAATTTACAAATGTTCAATTTCATGGGAAA
This sequence comes from Inga oerstediana, assembly GCA_963210345.1. NCBI lineage: Eukaryota > Viridiplantae > Streptophyta > Magnoliopsida > Fabales > Fabaceae > Inga > Inga oerstediana. Next base: position 21,197,433 of record OY723410.1, read on the forward strand.
TTGGGAAAAAATAATTATGAAATTAATTTGGGTAATTTAAAAAGCCCAATATTAAGGTCAAAAAATGAAGGAAGGAATATTAGAGAAAATATTTGGTCTAAAAATAGATGGAAATTGGCCAAAGAAAAATAAAAAAAGAAATTGGATTAGAAAGGCAATGGCAAAATCGTAATTTTGCCAAATTATCACAAAATTAATTATTTTTCAATTAATTGAAGTTAATTTCAATTAATTAAGGAAAATAAAGGTGAAAAATATATTTAGAATATTTTGGTCAATTAAATATGAATTTATGAAAAATTTAAGCAAAAATGCAAATTTGACCAAAATCGAAACTTTAAGTGTATACGTAACTTGGACAAGTTGTGAAGCCAAATGAGACCATAGGGAGGGACCCCTAGGTGTCTTCTACATGTTGCAAGAGGAAGAAAATATTGGTTGGGCTTAATGTGTCAACACCCATTTCCATTTTGATAATCGAAGAGTAATAAAGACAAAATTCAATGGCCATACAAAAAAGTATAATTATACTGATAAAAATATTCGTTTACAATCCCAACGTCGTTCGTTTACAATTCCGATATTGTTTGTTGACGGAAACGGAAAATCCAGCGGAAGTTTTAATATTTACATATTTCACCAAAATATCACAAAATAGACTAATTATGACCACGATCTTGTCTGCGCCTCGAGACACGTGCCGCTCACTTACCGGCATCTACATCTTTTCCCTTTGGTCCACTGGTACCTGCTGGGGTGTTTATTTAAAAATAGGGTGAGATTCCGAAGAATCCCCGTAGAGACATAATATCGTTCATAGAAAATGCGAAAAGTAAATATGACATGCGCTAATGTACGCACAAATTAATGAACAATATAAACACATTATCGTCATGTATACATGAGTAGGGCCCAGCCTCACAATCTACACCGGTTGGACTTCTGCCAATTCCCAGTGTAAGTGCACTTATGGCACTAACTGCCCCTCTCTTGGCAAATCATGTTGATTAATAAAGTGTATTTACAAAACAATGGCATCCTCACAATCACATAACTTATGGCATAGTGTATGAAGGATAATGTCCCTACCTCAAAGCTTTAATATCCCCTTTCTAAATATGTCTCGAAGAACGTGTCGTACCCGGCCTCCAAATCGGTCCTGAAATATTAAATGTACCAGAAATAGGTCATAACCTATGCAAGTATCATTTTAGATTCTTCCATAGTGTTTATTGTGGTTATATTAGTCTATGGTGAAAATTTACAAAAATGCCCCCGGGAACTTGGCCCAGCCCGGCTGTACCCGGCTCGATGGCACGTTTTCCCAAAATTTTGACTAAGGCTATTCTGACTTATTTTTGCCCAAGGAATCCATTTCCATGCTCGAAATCACCAAATTCACTGTCAAATTACAAAAATACCCTTGACAGCCCCTATTTAGGGATTTCAGTGGCGTTTTCGTAATTATGCTTTTTCGGCCTCTACCGAAAAGTGCCCAACTGTAACCCCACCTATTTTTGCCCACTGAGTCCAATGGAACCATTTATTTCATGAAAATCCAACTCCTACTACCAGTTCTAGTCCTGGCCGAAATATTAGGGAAAAATGGAAAAAAAATGAGGTTTTGTGTTTTAGCTCCCAAAACTTGTACTTTTCCACTTCTAATCCTTGATTAACTTATTTAAACACTTCTTAAACATGATTTAAAGGATTTTGGGCAGCATAACCCCTTAGGGTTATGGCTTTTCTAATTTTACAACTCAACTCAAAAATCATAAAAACCAAACAATAATTATCAACAACAACTCAAGAAGGCAAGTTCATGAAATTACCCTCTTTGGCTTCTTGGTTTCCTCTTAATCTAGGCTCCTCCTCCCTTTCTTCTTGATCTCAAAGTGTCTCTTCACCACCATAGATTCATGAGAAACAAGAGTTTAGAGAAGGATTTCATGGAAGATCACAAGGAAAATGCTTAAAAGACAATACTTACCTTAGCTTCTTCTTCCTTGAGCTCTCCTCTTCTCTCTATTTCTCAAGCTCTCTCTTCTATCTTTTTTTTTTCTTTGTGCATGAAGTGCATGAAAGGAGGAAGGAGTGTGGTTTATTATTTTGATCTTCCATCTTCCTATCCATTGATTTGATCAAGGGCTTCTAATGTGACACTTGTCACACTCTTCTCCATTGTCTTGCCATTAATTTAATTCAATTGCTTCCTTTTCTTCCTCCTAAAAATCCATCCCTCTCATCCTCTCTTACAAGACAAGTTAGCTTCTTACATGTAATCAAGTGTCCTCTTCCAATCACTCAAGTATTCCTCTCCTACACTCAAGCTTCTCTTCATGCATTCACCATACATCCCTTTTGTGTGCACTCCAACTTTGCCATCATTGAGTTGTGCATGTAGTTTTGTCAACATCACCTTCATCTTGCTGCTTGGATTTACAATTTCCCTCTTCTTTCCATGTGTTAAACGAATTTGAGGGAAGGTAGAGGAGAAAAAATGTTTTTCACATATTCCACAATTTATCTAATTGAACTATGCATAATTCCCCCTAATTCCCCAAATTCTTGATTTTATTCCACTAAGAATAATCCCTTTTATGCATTTTCCTTTATTTTCCTTGATTAATTGAAATTAACTCCAATTAATTGGAAAATAATTAACCTTGGGTTAAATTGGCAAATTATGATTTTGCTATCCCCTTTGTAATTTAATTCAATTTTTGAATTAATTTGCCCATTTCCTTATGAATATGAATATTTCAAAATTAACAAGATCCAAATTCATGAATATTCACCATTTTATTGAATTATTCAAATAATTACAATATATGTTTGGTGAATAAAATTTGGGGTGTTACATAATGAACTTGGTTACATGTACTTAGGGTTTATGTGCATAAAATGGATTTTGGAATTTTTGGAAATTCCATAAATCATTCAAAAATCATATAATATAATAAAAACACTTTTCCATCATCTTCCTCCAGCTCATTTTCATTCCCTAATAGATCTGAACTAGTGAGAGAGTGTGTGAAAATCTAGAGAGAGAAAGAGAAGAAAAACTTACAAAGGTAAGTGATTTTTTCGGTAAATCGGTTCCTAACACGTATAATTCCATTCCTAAGCTACTCTTCTATGTGTTTAAGGTTTGGGAAGCTCATATTTGGGTGTGTAAAAGCTAGGGTTTCAGCCTTGTTGAGAAATGTCAGAGTGAAGTGAAAGGTAACCTCCAAACCTTTGTATATTGTCTATTCTGTTTGTTGTAGGCAATTTAATCGGTGAAATTTCGCCGGATTGCCATTGGTTTTAAATTTTGGAAATGTGTGTGCCTAGGGGTTATGCTGCCAAATTTTAGTTCAAATAGTTGTTATAACTCAATTAGATGGTAAATAAAGTGGTTAGGAGTAGAAAGGAACGTGTTTAAGGAGCCGAAATCACAAAACCCCGATTTTTCCTGGAGGACCCATAAATTTTGGTCAGGGATGTAATGGGTCTTAGAGTTTGATTTTCAATGATTTGATGATTCGATTGGATTCAGAAGGAAAAATTAGGTGGGGTTACAGTTGGGTACTTTTTCGGAAAGGGCCGAAAAAGAATAGTTATGAAAACGCCCCCAAAACCCTAAAAATAGGGCTGCCAAGAGCAATTTCGTAATTTGACATTGAATTTGGTAATTTTGAGCCCAAAAATGGATTCTTTGGGTAAAAATACGTCAGGATAGCCCTAGTTAAAAATTTGAAAAAACGTGCCATCGGGCGGGATACGGCGGGGCCGGGCTGGGGTCCCCTGGGGTATTTTGATAAATTTTCACCATAGGCTAATATAACCATATGAAACACTATGGAAGTGTCTAAAATGATACTTGGATAGGTTATGACCTATTTCTTGTACATTTAATATTTTAGGATCGAATCGGGAGCCGAAATTTGACACGTTTCACGAGGCACACAAAAAGGGGTCGATAGAACTTTGAGGTAGGGACATTTTCCTTTATACATCATGCCATGGTTATATGATTGTGTGGATGCTATTGTTGTAAATGTACTTTATTAATCAATATGTTTGCCTAGAGAGGGGCCAGTAGTGCTAGAGGCACTTAAATTGGAGTTGGTGAGAACCCAACCGGTGCAGATTAGTGGGGCTGGGCCCTACTCATGTATACATGCAGATGATATGTTTATATTGTTCATTAATTGGTGCATACATGGTCATATCATATTTACTTTTCGTATTTTTTATGAATGATAGCATGTTTCTACTGGGATTCCTTGGAATCTCACCCCTTTTTCTAAACCAAACATCACAGTGGGTGCTAATGGATCAAAAGGCAAGGACTTAGATAAAGGAAAGTGACTGGCACGTGTCTCAAGGAAAAGTTAAAGTTCATGGTTATAGATAGCTTATGTTGTAAATATTGTCGCCTTTTGTATCTTGACTTTGGACTGTAAACAAATACTTTTATCAGTATATATGTACTTTTCTGTATGCCTGTTGAACTTGGTCTTTAATGCTCTGTGAATATTGAACTGGAAATGGGTGTTGACAACACAGGTGAAGGAGGAGAGACACGTTTTTCTCACTGAAGAGAAAGAGAAAACGAACAAAGGCTATGGTGGTTGAAACTACAAGGTTGAAGGGATTAAGTGTGGTGTTCATGTCTTCAGAATTTTTTTCCCTGTGTGAGTTGGCTGCATTGAAATTGAAGGGTTGGTCAAAGGTTGGAAGTTAGACTTAATAGTGGACATGGGGTAGGAGGTAGATAATAAATGCTAAGATTTTGCTAAAGATATGATTTTGACCATTGAAGTTGGGGTTTCACCTTGGTTCTGTTGTGTGAATTTTATTGTGCTATCTTTTTAGGCAAGGTTACAGAGGGAGTGCTCTATTTTAAGTGGGAATGGTTGAATGTGATGGTGGTTTATTTATTGAGAAAATGTTGATATGATATAGAAAAAGTGTTGTTAATAGGTGCATTTATAGTTGTTAATATTGTTCTTGTAGTTATTAATACAAAACCTGTACTCTATTTTTGGGCAATGTAATAGAGGGATTGCTCTATTTTTGGGCAATGTTATAGAGGGAGTACTCTATTTGAAGCGGGAATGGTTGAATGTGATGGTGGTTTGTTTGTTGAGAAAATGCTAATATGATATAAAAAAGTGTTGTTAATACGTATAGTTGTAGTTGTTAATATTGCTGTTGTAGTTGTGAAAATAGGAATAAGCTATTGTCACAATTGGCATATTGACCTGTAAAAAACTAGGCACAATAAGGTGTTAAAATTTTGATAAGCATTTGTAATAGTTGGGACTTGTGAAATTTATAAACTCCTCCGGGAATTACAATTCAGTTGTAAAAATGACTCAGGAACTTGTCAAAATAGGCATAAGAAGTTGTTAAAAACCAAATAAGTTATTGTGACATACCATATGGGAATAACTCATTCGTTGTAAATATAACTAATGCACTTGTTAAAAAATGCATAAGAAGTTGTTAAAACCAAATTAGATATTGTGACGTGGGAGTTGTCAAGTTCTACATTCCTTCAGGAATAACTCATGCTGTAATGACCCAATTTGGGATTAAGGCTAATTATGTTAACAGTGATGTAATTATCGCTGAATTCAATGTGAATGTGTTTTAATCAATGCCTAAGACCTATATTTATGTTTATGTGTGGATTAATGTTTAAATGGGTTGGAATATAGGGGAGGGCGCATAGTGATGTTATTGGAATGATATAAATAAGTTTGGAAGTGATTTGAGTGAAATTGTCATAATCAGGAGCAAAATGGTAAAATTGGAAAGTTATCGACTAATTGGTCAGTTACCGGAGAGAAAAACTTATAGGTAATTGAAATCAATGGTTAGGATTGAATGGGTAAGAGGCGGAATCCTATGTTTATAAGTCTATGTGAGCTCATGGAAAGGGAAATAGGATGATGACACATGGCAATTTTGAGGGCCATAGGCTTGGTCAACTTGTCAAACTTTTTCCCTCTCTCTTCCCTCTTCCAAAAGTCAGCCAAGAGGCCTCCCAACCCCAAAAATCTGACCTCGTTCATCATCATCCTCACCAACTCAAATCATCTCTCTTCTCTCCTCCATTGTCGACCAAGCTAAGCAAGAAAGAGAAAGGAAGAGCTTCATTTTTAGGTGAGAAATTGTCCCTAAATGCTCAACTCACCTTCATTAATATTGTTCATGGTGACAAGAGCTTTATTCCTATGATTTTAGATTTTTGAATAGTGGTGTTTAAGAACTTGAGAAAAACTAAAAGTTGGGGAAACAAAGAACTAGCTTTGGGAAGAAGTTGAAGTAAGTATTTGAAATATTTTGGTGTATTCATTGTGCCTATTGGTTGAGTCTTCAGAATTTGTGATTTTACCTTGATTTTTGATAAATTTCGAAATGTATGGATAAGCTAGTGTTTTGTGGTAAAATTGATGTCATAGTGTATCTTTATGCCACTGAAATTGATTTGGAATTTTGGTTTGGAAAGGTTTGAATGTGGTGACTTGATTGTGTTTTGGTGTGACATGTGGTCATTGAGTAACATGTCAATGGGAATAGAATTTGGTTGTTTTGATGGTTTCAATGGATTCCTTATGCATAATTGTATAGGAATGGTGTTTAGTTGGAAATTTGGAACCATTGGAAGCCAATTAGAAAATTTGTTAAGTCTGGAAATTCGCCAAGTTTAAAATTTTGTGCAAGGACATAACTTTGTATGGTCTTTTGACCTAGGAAATGGTGTCTAAATAATTTGAAATTTTCCATGATTGTAGTTCACATTGCAAGCTTTCCATCCATATAAAGTATGAGTCATTCTAAGTTTTGTACACAAATTTATGAGGGTTTGAAAATTAGCCAGGAGTCAAGGTCACAGGTTGGCCGCGACCCAAGGTGGTTGGCCGTGGGCCAAAAGTTTCTTACCTGACTTTGGCCGCGGCCTAAGATGGCTGGCCGCTACCCAAAATTTTCTGTGCATCCTTTGGCCGCGGCCAACTCTTTAAAAAAATGACTTTTTGAGTTTTAAAAAATGGTCTTCGAGCAATCTTTCCCTAATCTTTTAGGCACGTATAGGCCTCTAATAGCCACCTAAGGATTTCAAATGATAACCAACTTTAAGGGTTTGGAAGTTAGAAATTGGAATAGAGTTTTTATCTGCCTCTCTTGACATTGAGTTATAGGATTTGACATTTGCTATACTCGCGAGCCCACTGTGCCGGAGAACGTCAGGAAATGACAAGGTAGTGACTCTTTTTCTTATACTATGTGTAAAAGCATTGTATGTATGTTTGTCATGCATTGTGATACATTGTGATGCTTTAAGATTACAGCGAAAGCTGGCATAGTGATTACAATGTAAGCTGTTGCATTGAGATCGCAGCCGAAGCTGACGCATAGTGTTTAAAGCCATGAGTGTTGTCGTATGTGGCGTGAGCCATATATCATTATGATGCTGCTTAACATGATCATATATGCTATATGTTTATACACTGTATGAGTGACTTGTTACTACTGGGATTCTCTTGAATCTCATTCTTTCCATTGACTAACATTTCAGACAGGGCAAGTAGCTTCAAGGAAAAGCGAACGACCAGGAGCAGTTAGGATCTTGTAGGGATATTCAAACTTGGAAATGTTGGTTAATCATTTTGAGTAGGGATTACTGTATATATTTTTGGGAATGTAAATAGGTTCTGGAATATGATTGTGTAATTCTCTAAATGGGAATTTGATATCTTTAATATAGATATGTGAACCCGGGGGTTGCCGGGAATTTTGCTGTACACTTTGATATGTATAAGTGTGATATAACTGCACAGGTAATTACATTCGATATTTGAACTTGAGACCAGAATAGGGAAGAAATTTGGAAAGATTTTGTGAAGACCCTACCGTAGGGGAGGGAGTATAATGAGTTATAAATTATCCGTTGGTCTTCATTCCATTTTAGTTATGCGTTATCGAATTATAATTATGCTTATTAAGGCTGGGGTTACACATGCTGTTGTAACAATGACTCAGGAAGTTGTCAAAAAATGCAGAAGAAGTTGTTAAAAACCAAATCAGATGTTGTCACATGTGGGAGTTATACATTCCTCCAGGAATAACTCATACTGTTGAAAATATGACTCATGCACTTGTAAAACATGGCAGAAGAAGTTAAAAACCAAATCAGCTGTTGTGATAGACCCTGTGGAAATAACTTATGCTGTTGTGAAAATGACTCATGCACTTCTAAAAAAAGGGCAGAGAAGGTGTTAAATTGGTTGATGAAGATGTTAAACCTCTGATAAGCTGTTGTGAACGTTGGGACTTGTGAAATGTGAAATGTGAAATGCATTCAATGAATGAAAATGGAGTTGTAAAAATAACTGATGAAGTTGTTAAAATGACCGAGATAGATGTTAAACCTCTAATAAGAAATTGTGAGAGTTGGGACATGTAAAATTTGAAATGCACTCAATGAATGAAAATAGAGTTGTAAAAATGACTGACGAAGTTGTTAAAATGACGGATGCAGATGCTAAGGACATCATAGTCATTTCACATTGTCAATTAATCACACAAAAGTCCCTATGGGATTTTTTGATTTGGGAATTTATATTGGAACTTTTTTGTTTTTTTTTAGTCATTGGGACCAGTGAGTGATTTTCCCTTAACAATTCGCATAATATGTTTATGAAAGTTTTAAAAAATGGTGCAATGCCGTCTCATGAGAACGCATGTTTGATTAACGTTCTAGTCAGGTGAATAATTCTAAGGTTTATGAATAATTTTGCCCCATGAGTTTGTATGAATGAATGATTGTATCCTAAACTTTCAATTGGCACCATGTACGCAATGTATTTATGTTATGAATATTCAAATTAGAAGACGACTTCAACAACTCGTTATAACCCAAAACCGGAAGAAGATTTTGGTTTGAGTTATGACTAAACCCATCTAAGTAAGAATTTTGGTTAGAAGTGACGCATGTACCCATCGTCCGCTTGACAACCTGCAATAGGGACCTTAGCTTTCAAATGCATGTGTTGTCGATGGATGAATCGCAAGGGACATTTTCAAGAAATTTCTATCAAGTAGTACGTAAAATACTTTATAGACAACTTGAATATATAATTGGATTGTTGTAAGTAGTAAAGTGGCTTTACTGATACGATACATAAAAATTCAGCCAAAGTTGCTTTAATTTGTTTTTCCCACCTTAGGCTAGTATAAGTTGGTTACAAATAGGTCTAAAACAAATCTGCATTTGTTCATAGTTGAGCCTGAGTGGGCCCATACTTGCTCATAGATAGGCATTCCTATTAAGCGGCGAGTATACTCTTGTAGAGATTATTTAAATATGAGATTGAGTAATGTAGATGGTAACGTGACTTTGTTGCTATGATACACTTAAATTTAGCCAAAAATGCTTAGATTAGCCCCTACCAAATTTCATTCCTCCCATCTTGGGCTAATCCGTGTTGCCACACATGCAGATTTTGTCAAGTTTGTGCTCGTTCACAATTGAGTCTGAGCAAGACTAAACTTTTCAATCCTCCCAAAAAAAACCAAAAGCTTCTACATGTTTATAATTACTCCTTCAGAAATTTTTAAAAAAAAAAATCATGACAAAAAAAATTCTTTAACCCTAGTTAGAATTGTCAGCCTAAAAGTTAATCTTGGTTAGATATTAGTATAAGGTGACATTGCATCATTTTTTAAACTATGAGGAAAATATTACACAAATTAAAAGTTAAGAATATTATTGAGTCAGATAAAATAAATTTGATGATAAATTTGTCCTTTGACTCAAAATAAAATTCCATTTAATTATATTTGTATTTTTTATTGGTGAAAAAGGACTTCATCAATAATAGAAATTAAAGTAAAAATATTTTGACTACCCTTCTGTTTTGTCTTAACTACATAGTCATCTCCTCTATTTTGAAAATATACACTTAGGTCAAAACCCTTAACTTTGTTAAGAAGATTCCAAAATTATTCTAAAGATATATTTCTCAATTAAAATTTATATTAAAATAAAGTTTATTTACTAATTTTCCCTTTATCATGTCCAATGTCTAATTTATTTTTGAACATTTGAAAATTAATAAATTTAAATTATTTTCAGGCCAAAAAAAATTAAATTATTTACATAATATCTCAAACTTATGGTATTTAACTATATGATAAAAAATACGCGTTTGAAATATGTTTTTCTCCATTTAAAGAAAACCAAAATGAATACGTTTAAATAAATATGTGAAAGCTTAAAATTATAATTTTATAATATAAATAAAATTAATAAATTTTACAACATATTAGGAATTAATTTTTGGTTGTATAATTCTTTTGACAAAATATAAATGTTCAAATAATTCTTTTGTTACTTAAGGGTATTTTGGTCAAACAAGTTTGAGAGTCAAATTTAATGGCCCACTAATGGTTAGATTGATGGAAAATGAATCTTAAAAATATAAGGGAGGTTTGTGTAACACATATTTTTTGAGTAAAAAGGAATGTATTATTAAACAATACTAGAAATAGTACATGCTATAGCATAAGCTAGCAATCAACAGAAAATGATAGTAAAAACTAGACAAACTAGAAAGGATTACAAGCCACTATCAAGTTAGTCAAAGCTATTCATTCTGGCCATGAAAGACATAGCGAAGGATTCTTCCCACAACTTCCAGTTGAGCAAGCCAAATTTCAAAATCCAATTGATGTTGACCCTGCGCGGGTTAATATTTTGCAGCCGCCAACCTATAGAGTTTCATTGAGAAAGCGATTCAGATGATTTTCTGGGAGTAACATCGCCAGCATGTGACAACTAGGGGACATTGCGAAATACATGGTCTAATCCTCGTTGCCTTGTTGACAAAGTTCACATGTAGCTATTATAGTGAGGTTCCTGTGTGCTCTTTCTGAGTTAGTTAGGAGCTTGCCTTTATAGGCCAACCACAAGAAAGACTTGACACGTTGTGCTCCTGGCCACTTCCAAATTAAGCTCCATTGGTTTTCTTCCAGATTCCATCCATCTTCCTCTTGAGTCTTGTATGCAGAGGATACAGAGAATTTTTCGAATTTATTGAGATCCCAGGTATATACCGCATCACCGGCCCGTGGGGACGGAGTGGGTGTCATAACTATCTATTTGTATATAGCCTTGGGAAGCTTGTCATTAAAAAGTTGCAACTGCCACTGGCCATTCTTGTTAATGAATTCCACTATCGGTTTCCGCAGGGTCTCTTCATCCAGATCTATATAGGCAAGATTTTTTAGAGGGCCTAAATCACCAATCCAATTGTCTGACCAGAACCTTACCTGCCTTCTATTGTTGGGCTTCTATCTGAGTCTAATCTGCGTGTCTAGCCAAGTTTTAGCTATTCCCCGCAATGTGTGAGAACATGAGTATGTCTTGAAGCTATAATTGGACTCCATAGACCATCCATATTTTGATTGAAGTACCTGTACCCATAGTAGGTTTGGCTGAGAAACTAGGAGAAACCCCAACTTTGATAGGAAGGCTCCATTTTGGCTTTGTAGCCTCCTTATCCTATAGCCTCCTCTCTTAATCGGTTGACACATTTCTTCCCAGGAGACCAGATTGATGCCTTTTTGCTGATCGTCATTACCCCAAATAAAGTTTTTGGTGAGTTTTTCAAGCTGAAGATAGCATGTGGTGGGAATCCTAGTTGTCTGCATTATATAATATAGGATAGTGGTCAGTACTGATTTAGCAAGCGTAATTCTCCCCGCAAGTGAGAGAGTTTTAGCTTTCCAATTGGTAAGTTTCTGCTTGACTCGCTCTACCACATAAAGGTAAATGTCCTTAGATACCTGTGAGTAGAGGAGGGGAACTCCAAGGTACTTACCTAGATGCTCAGTTTTGGCATAACCAAGGCGCTCACAGATATGGTCAGCTTCTTGCCTCTTCACATTCTTCAAAAAATAAATGCGGGTTTTGCTTTGGCTGACTAAGTGACCTGAGGAAACACAAAAATCTCGAAGGGTTTTCATGATTAGGTTGACTTGTTTATGTAAAGTGGTATTAAAGAGCACAAGGTCATCTGCAAAGGAGAGATGCCAGAGTTGCGGTCCTTGTGTACCCATCCTTATCGTTTCCCAATTACCAGCGTTAAAATCTGAATGTGTGGCTTGCCAAAGGCGCTCCATGTAAAGGACAAATAAATATGGGGATAATGGGTCACCCTGCTTGATGCCTCTGGATGGGTAGAATGGAGTTGAGGGGGGTACTGTTCCAAAGAACTCACATAGATGAGGTGGTAAGGAAGTGCATTATTAGGCGCATAGCACTTTCTGGGATCCTAGCATCTCTTAGAGTATCTTCAATAAAGCTCCATTTAAGATGATCGAAGGCTTTTTCTAAGTCAACTTTGTTTGCCATCCATCCTTTACGGCCTCCTTTTTTCCTCATGGAATGTATTACTTCCTGGGCAATGATTATATTATTCGTGATGTTGCGCCCTGAGATAAAACTCGACTGATATGGGAGGATGAGATCAGGTAGGAGTGGTTTGAGTGTGGTGGCAATGATCTTAGTGATGACTTTGTATACTACTGAGCAGAGGCTCATGGGTCTGAAATCTTTGAGGGTTTGGGGTCTCTTAATCTTTGGAATCAATGTAATAAGGGTTTGGTTCAAAAAAGCATCTATTGGTTCTCCTTGGAATATTTTGGCTATAGACAAACAGAGGGATTGCCCAATTATATCCCATTGGTTTTGATAAAAGAAAGCATGTAGACCATCCGAACCTAGAGCCTTGAGCGGCTTCATGGCAAAAAAGGCTTGCTTGATTTCTTTAAAAGTGATTGTGGTCATTAGAGAGGTCCAGGACTCCACCGGAGTTGGAGAAATCTATTGGGGTGACCATACAGGCATACGACCTCATTGTCATCCACATAGATATCAGAAAAGTATTGTTGCACCATTTGATAAAGTACTGACTTATCATGTATCCAATCACCTTCAGCATTTTTTAGTGCTAGAATACGGTTGTTCCTTTTTCTAATGCGTTATTTTGTTTGGTAGTATCATGTATTCCGATCTCCAAGACAAATCTAGTCACTCTGTGATTTCTGAACCCACAGGAGCTCCTCGTTAAAGCAAAGATCCTCGTACTCAGCTCGAAGTCTTCCTTCTAGGTTATTGAGGTAGTATGAGAGGGGCATTTCTTCCAAGGCGCTTGTACATCAAAGATTCTAGCTCTTAATCGCCTCTTATTTTTACTAATTTCCCAAAAACTTATCGATTCCATATGGTGGCTGCCTTGGTGAAATTCTTAATGTTGTCCGTAATGCATGCATTGTTAGACCAGTTATCTCAAACCAACTGGGAAAAGAGGGAATGCTTAGTCTAAGATGCTATAAAACAAAAATGCTGAGATGAATTACTTGTATTGGGTTTGAGCCCAAGTTTTAAAAGCAATGGTCTGTGATCTGAGTTTATCTAGGCCACGTGCAATACCTTTGAATCCGGGAAGGATTGGATCCAAGTAGTATTTGAGAAGGCACGATCAAGTCGTGCTAATGTGAGGCCATGTCTCTAAGTGAAGGATAGGCCTAAAAAGCCCAAATCCACTAAGTTGTTACCTTGGCAGAAATCGTTGAACAGAGGGCATCCCCTTCGGTGATTAACGGAGCCTCCTTGCCGTTCGGTCGAGTAGAGCATTGCATTGAAGTCTCCTAAAAAACCCCAGGTGTGGCATCGCATGGCAGGAGAACTGAAAGCTCTCTCCAAACACTAGCACGTAGTTGAGGATTGGGATTAGCATAAACCGCGGTGAGAAGGAAACTATAGGAGTTTTCATTCGTGGTAACCTTAGAGTGGATAAATTGGTTGTGGCAAAGGAGGATCTCTACTTCTACCTTATTGGACCATATGAGCTAGACACAGCCTAAGAATCCATTAGCTTCAACTCTATGGGAGCGTGGCATGCCTATTTTCTTCATAACCTTATCTGCCTTAATTCCTGAAATTCTGGGTTCCACTAATATAACAATTTGTGGTTGATACCCTCTGATAAATGACTTGAGCACGGAGTGAAATTTTTTGGCAGCAATGCCTTGACAATTTCAATAGAAGATTGACATAAATACCATAATGAGGTTGATGATGTTAGCACTCCATAGAGGGATGTTCTCTATAATCACTATCTTCATCATCGTACGGGATACCATCGCTATGGTTGTCCTCATAATTATCGTCAACTGAGGTTAGGGACTTTGTTATCATACTGAAGGCTTCTTCTGCAAGGGTGGGGATAGGATCATTGGGCTTGGTCTTGCTCTTTCAGAGTATTATGCTTGCTAGTTTTTTCATTCCCTTTTTTCCCAGCCCAGGGTCGGGTGGTGGGTTGGGCTGGATATTTTCCTTATCTGACTCCATAGGCCTTTGTGGGTGGTTTGGGGGATTAGGAGTTGTAGTGGGCTTGGGGCTATGGGTGGGTCTCATTGTGGTCTTGGGTTTTGGGAATTATGACTGCACTGTAGAGACTAGAATTGAGCATGGTAAGGTTCAATGCTATGTAGGCACGACTAGCGAAAATAGAGTCTTGGTTAGGTGAAGTCTAGTTTTGTTGCATCATTTTATAGGACAGGTGGGCAGGTTTGGTTTTGGGCGACGTAAGTTTTGTAGGGTGGTTATAGGTTTCTTTGACTTTTGGGGGTACGAAGGATCCAGAGTCATCCAAATTTCCTTATTGGTGAATGTTGGCAGAGGGAGTGTCATTGAGCATTGTGTCTTCAACTCTAAAAGGTCAAATTTATTCCCTTTACTGATGCTCTGACGATAGCCTGGTTATGGTCCTTTCCTGTCAGTCACGCTTCGCCGGCGTCCTCGTGATGGTGCTTGCATCCAAGCACCATACAGGCTGTCAATTGCCTCTATTGAGTCCCATGAAATCTTTGTCGTGGGCGATGGTACATCGCCGGATCTAGCTGCCGGCAAAACAGTTGTTTGCCCATTCTTTGAAGGGTAGACATGCTCCAGATGTCCATAGGAGTAACAAATGGTGGGTAAGCCTTTATATTCAATAAAGAGAACTTGGGTATCAATTAGAATATTTGATGTTACCACTTTAGAGAGATCAATCAAGATAGCCATTTGTGCAAATTTGCCTCTGTCTCCAGATGCTGTATTATAATTGATTCTTAAGACTTTTCCCAGCACTTCTCTAATGGCTCTTATGACACTTTTCTTGTAATACTTCACCGAGAGACCTAGTATTCGAACCCATCCCATGACTTGGGAGGCAGCGTGAGTGGTCGGGGAAAAATCAGGGTTCTATGGTTGGACGGTGAGATAGTGCCCAAATATAATCCATGGGACACCCAAGAGAACTTATTGGTTATCCTTTTCATTATTGAGCTTGGTGATGAAACAGTTATTCTCAAGGTCCGTGAGGTGCACTAGTGCTGTGAGCTTCCAGAGGCTCACTACTTTGTCTCTAAGATCCTTGTAACGTATGTTTCGGCCTAACATCTTGATAACCACGGCATATTTCATACTTGCATTTAGTAGGTTGTGAACGAGTGCTGAGAAGGAGATGGAAGGAGATGGACCATCTCTGTTAACAATAATAACTCCATCCTGGAAAGCAAGATCCTCTTCCTTTGCCTCCTTTTTGGAAGTTTTATTAATCAGCATTTCCTTAAAGGATAGTGGAAGTTTTGGTTCCTCTTCTTTGGTTAGCCCTTCATCTTCTGAATCAGAAATGGGGTCATAGGAGAGCATGTTTGTGTCCTCATCAGCGTGGGAGTTATGAATTTTCTTCAATAATCTTGATTCATCCGGTTGCGGGGGATTCTCCTCCTTCTCATAGAGGGATATGGGAACTGAGCGTTCTAAGGTTCCATTCAGTGGCTTCTGGTGCGTGTGGCTATGCATGTTTGAGTTGTTCGTATCAGTGGTGGGGTTTACCTTATCTATAAGTCCACATTGTCGCTCTCTGCTTCGATCCCTTTCTCTTATCAATCTGAGTTCCTATTGTTAAAAGAGTTTTTTAGTCTGTTCCTCCGCTGCAGTGGACAACGGAGGCCTCTACCTCACCGGAAGTGGAGAGACACCTTGACACAAATTCCAAGTCAGAGCTTCTCTCACTACAACCTCTCTCACTTACGTCTTTTCTCACTACTAGTATTATTTGTGTAACACATATTTTAATTTCAAATGAGAAAATATTAATAAATATAAAAAATAAATATTATATTTAGGATAATCAACCCTATAGGTAGCTTCTGTATTAAGTAGAGGAGGGAGTATATATCTTTCAAATAGGTTTATTTTATATACAAAGATTGGGAATCAAGTTTCTAACAACTTGTTCAAGAGATCAGAGGAGAATTGTTTCCAAATGTGAACTTGGGTCAGTTTATATTTTTTGCCATGGGAGTTAGTTTATATTTATACTTTTATCAAACTAACTGATTTATTTTTATGAATATTATGATTGTATAGATGTTCATAACATCTAAGAATAAGGCTCTTCACCTCCCATCAATATTGAATGGCATCATAACATGTAACCCCCAAATTGAAGAGTTTCTAACTTCTATATTTTGTAACATCTAATACTACAATTATATTACTTAATTATCCTCTTTATGTGTTGTAACTTATAGGGTTAGTTTTTAATATTGGGTCCTATAAATATAGGGATGTACACATATTTGTGATAAGCAATAAAAAAAGAATCACTCCCTCTTTGCCAAGGTAATTAAACCCAGGTTTGTTACTGAACCGGTCGGGGTACTACGTTAAGGGTCAGTGGGTCAGACCGAAGTCAAATCGGAGCTAAATCGGAGTCAAACTATAAGAAAGTGAACTTAATAATATTTTTTAGAATAATTTCAGAATTTGATAATTTTTTAGGATCAAATGATAATATTTTTTGGTGATTCTTTTTGTATTAGAAAATAGATATCTTAGGCTTTCCATAGACTCCTAATTTATAATTTTTAGACATATGTAGAAATAAATATGAATTTTTAAAATCAGGAAAATCTTAATAAATATTAAACTAGTCAACCGGACCGGTTAGATGACCGGTTCGATAATTCTCATGGTGGAATTGGCATGTCCGGTCCAGTTTTGTAATACCCTGAAATTTGGGATTTGAGGCTTAGGAATAAGCCTAAATTAAGTGGACTACTAAGCCCCAATTTATCAGGAGCCCAAATTTATTCCCTAATGATTCTAATATCTTTGGGGTATTAAGAAAGTAAAACGATGAATTTTGGAGAAAGTAATTATGTTTTTGGTGAAATCGCCTATGAGGTAGTAAGCTTGTCATGTTCATTTGAATGATCAAATGATGATAAACAATTATGATATTTTACAAGATGAAATTAGACATCCTAAGCTTTAATTTGATAGGTCATACGAATCAATTAGAGCTATACAAAAAAAGATATGAATTTTCGAAGTTAGCACAGAAAAACTGTGAAGTTTCTGGAACAATATGCAAAGATTGAAATTCTGAGAATTTTGTGATTCCATTCAACAAAATTCTATATTTTTCCTTGAAAATAGACTCAATAAGGGTTATATAGGCTTTAGAATCACTCTAATTCAATGTTTCTAGAATTAGTTATGATTTTTCAAAGTATAGGCAGAAATCTGCCAGAATTTTGTAAAAATCCGAAAATGGAAAAATAATTATGGGATAATTATAATATCTTATAAAATCATATTTTATCATCTTCCTCCTCCCATTTTCGTCAGTTTTTCTGCAACAAGAGAGAGGAAGTGTGAAATTTTGGAGAGAGAAAAGGGGAGGAAAAAGCTTACAAAGGTAAGTGATTTCTTGAGTAAATCGGTTCCTAATGCGTATAACTCCGCTCCTAAGCTACTCTCCTATGTGTTTAAGTTTTGTGAAGCTCAAAATCTCTTGTTGGAGTAGCTAGGGTTTCATCCAAGTCAAGAAAAGCCAGAAGGAGCTTGAGGTAACTTCCAAACCTTCGTATATTGACTATTCTAGCTGCTGTGAGCAATTTAATCGGTGAAATTTCGCCGGATTGCTATTGGTCGTAAAAATGGAAAATGGGTTTCCCTAGGGGTTATACTGCCCAAATTGATACTAAATGGTAATTGTAACCTAATGGAATAGTCAATAAAGTGGTTAGGAGTAGAAAGGAATGTGTTTACGGAGCCGAAACCGAAAAACCCCGATTTTCCCCTGAAAACCCATATAATTCGGTCAAGGCTATAAATGGGTCTTAGAGTTGGATTTTCAATGATTTGATGGTTCCATTGGATCCAGGAGGGAAAATTAGGTGGGGTTACAGTTGGGCACTTTTTCGGAAAAGGCCGAGAAAGCATAATTACGGAAACGCCCCTAAAACCCTAAAAGCAGGGCTGCCAAAGGCAATTTCGTAATTTGACCTTGAATTTGATAATTCCGAGTCCGGAAATGGATTCCTTGGGTGAAAATATGTAAGAATAGCCCATGTCAAAATTTCGGGAAAAGTACAGCCGGACCGGGTACAGCGGGGCCGGGCCGAGTCCCCGGGGGTATTTTAGTAATTTTTCAAGATAGACTCATATAACCCCCAGAAACACTATGGAAGTGTCTAAATAGTACATTTGACATTGTAGGATCGAATATGGAGCTCCGAGCTGTTGGCACGCAAATCGAGGAGAAAGATTGAAGGTAGGGGACTTACCTTACTTGCATGTATTTGATATCTTTGCTTGTGTAATGATGTATGTGATTGCTTTACTTGATTGTGTAGAGCATATTTGAATAAATGAAGCTCTGTTTCTGTTTTCGCTGTGGCCATAGTCTTGTATGAAACATTGAGCATGCAGAAATGTCATTATGGGGCATACATCTGGATAAAGCTAACATGTCATACACATAGCATCAATCATGTCACGCCCTTATTTTAATTTCACCTTTACCAGAGTATTCACGGAAAATGACATGCGGTTCGGTAGGCAACACAGGGATAGCATAACTATACTGATAATATGTGCATGATTACATAAATTTCCCATAGGGGTTTGTACATGATACTTACGATTAAGGTAGCCCCATAAGGCTACTAGGGTATTTAAACTCATCCCAATGAAATGGAGACTTCTTCTCGTCTTCATTCCACTACTGTAATCCCCTTGTACGGTACTCTGCATTGTTGTTTACATATCTTCTGTCGTCTCCTGTCTAAATTGTTGATAGGGGAGGGTGAGATTCGAGAGAATCTCAGTAGGAAAAAGATACCATAATGCATGCATGATTGATGTTATGTGTATGACATGTTAGCTTTATCTAGATGTATGGCCCATAATGACATTTCTGCATGCTCAATGTTTCATACAACAAGACTATGGCCATAGAGAAAATAGAAACAGAGCTTCATTTATTCAAATATGCTCTACACAATCAAGTAAAGCAATCACATACATTACTACACAAGCAGAGATATCAAATACATGCAAATAAGGTAAGTCCCCTACCTTAACCCTTTTCCGCCTCGAAACGCGTGCCTCGATCTACGTGCAAACAGCTCGGGGCTCCATATTTGATCCTACAATGTCAAATGTACTATTTAGATACTTCCATAGTGTTTCTGGTGGTTATATGAGTCTATCTTGAAAAATTACTAAAATACCCCCGGGGACCCGATCCGGCCCCGCTGTACCTAGTCCGGCTGTACTTTTCCTGAAATTTTGACATGGACTATTCTTACATATTTTCACCCAAGGAATCCATTTCCGGACTCGGAATTATCAAATTCAATGTCAAATTACGAAATTGCCCTTGACAGCCCTACTTTTAGGGTTTTTGAGGGCGTTTTCATAATTATGCTTTCTCGGCCTTTTTTGAAAAAGTGACCAACTGTAACCCCATCTAATTTTCGCTCCTGAACTCAATGGAATCATCAAATCATTGAAAATCCAACTCTAAGACCCATTTACAATGCTGGCCGAAATATATGGGTTTTCAGGGGAAAATCGGGGTTTTTCAGTTTCGGCTACGTAAACGCGTTCTTTTCCGCTTCTAACCACTTTATTGACTATCCCATTAGGTTAAAACTACCATTTAGTATCAATTTGGGCAGCATAACAATGCCACAAACCCATTTTCCATTTTTAGAACAAAAGACAATCCGGCGAAATTTCACCGATTAAATTGTCCACAGCAGCCAGAATAGTAAATATACAAGAGTTTGGAAGTTACCTCAAGCTCCCACTATCTTTTCCTTCTTGTGGCTGAAAACCCTAACTTCAAAACACCAAGATTTGTGCTTCAAATACCTTACATCACATAGAAGAGAAGCTTAGGAGAAGGAATATACACGTTAGGTACGAATTCACCGAAGAAATCGACCTATCTCGTGAGTTTTCTCCTCTTCTCTCTCTAAAACTCCCACTCTCTCTTTCTCCATGGTGCTGAACGGTTTTTGGATGATGGAGGAAGAGGATGATGATTTTATAACATTTAACTTATGTCATCTTTAATTATGATGATGTCATAATTCCCATTTTCGGATTTCAGCAATTTCTGGCAGATTTTCTGCCCTAACTTTGAAATATCATAACTAATTCTAGAAAAATCAAATTGGAGTGATTCCAAAGCCTATAGAACCCTTATTGAGTCTAGTTTCAAGGAAAAATATAGAATTTTGCTGAATAGAATCACAAAAATTCCCAGAATTTTAATCTATACATGCTGTTCCAGAAATTTCACAGTTTTTCTATGCTGACTTCAAAAATTCATATCTTTTTGTATATAGTTCTAATTGATTCATATGACCTATTAAATTAAACCTTAGGATGTTTACTTTCATCCTGTAAAATTTCATAATTTTTGCTCATCATTTGGTCATTCAAAATCACATGACAATCTCACTACCTCATAGGCGATTTCACCAAAAACATAATTACTTTCTCCAAAATTCATCATTTTACTTTCTTAATACCCCAAAGATATTAGAATCATTAGGGGATAAATTTGGGCTCCTGCTAAATTGGGGCTTAGCAGTCCACTTAATTTAGGCTTATTCCTAAGCCTCCAATCCCAAATTTCGGGGTATTACAAATCATGCATGCATTATGGTATCTGTTTTCTACTGAGATTCTCTCGAATCTCACCCTCCCCTACCAACAATTTAGACAGGAGACGATAGAAGATATGCAAACAACAATACAGAGCACCGTACGAGGGGATTATAGTAGTGAAACGAAGATAGAAAGAAGTCTCCATTTCACTAGGATGAGTTTAGACACCCTAGTAGCCTTGTGCGGCTACCTTAATCGTAAGTATCATGTACAAACCCCTATGGGGAATTTATGTAATCATGCACATATTATCAGTATAGTTAATCTATTGTTGTGTTGCCTACCGAACCGCATATCGTTTTCCGCGAATACTCTGAAAAAAGGTTAAAATAAGGTAAGGGCGTGACAAGTTTCAATCACATTGCTCTTTACTCTCTAATTCTCTCTTGTCTTGCTTATCTCTCTCATCCCAAATCTCTTTTGTATTCTTCTCTTTTTCATAACAAGTTTTGTTTATTATACAAAATTTTAAAATTAGTCGTACTATAAAAGATTTATAAATAATTCAAATTGCTATAAATTTTATATCTCATTCCAATTACAGCTAGCCTCATATATTTATATCAAGTTTAAAATGAGTTATAATATTCATAATTTGAGAATATTGCATTTTTTCATTAATTGACTTAAAAAATATAAATATAGAATTTAATATTGATATTGCCTAAGGAAAAAAAGTACATATTTAACTTTTTCTTTTTACATATTTAACTTTTTCTTTAAGTAATTATAAAATGGAAACTTCAAGTTTGTGTGTAATAGAGATATGACAATAGCTTGATTGTGACCTCATAAAGAAATAATATATAAACGTCCACTTGTGTCATATACGCAGGGTTCTGAAAACCGGACCGGACCGGCCGGTCCGGCCCGGTAACCGGCGAACCGGCCGGTTGGCCGGTCCGGTTCCCTTTTTTAAAAAAAAAAAATTTTTTTTTTTTTTTTACTTTTTCCTTTAGAATTTCATACTATAAGTCTAAAATTTTCAATATCTCACCGGTTTGGTCCCGGTTTAGCTCCGGTTTGGTCCCGGTCTGACCCACTGACCCTTAACCCAGTACCCCGACCGGTTCACTACCCGGTCCGGGTTTTAATACCTTGCATATACGTATAACTGGTTTGTTGGCACTTGTCCCTCCTTCATTCATTTGAATTGGAGTATAGCGATAGCCGGAAATCCCACCATCCAATCAATTTGATGCTTGAATAATAAAATATTATGACACATAAATCTTATATAAAATAATATATAATATACTGCTAAAAAAATTTAATGTATAAAATAAAATCAAAGTGTCTCACATTATAAATTGGCTTAATTAGTTTCAATAGTATGGGTAAATCAAGAACCAAGTGACAAAGTCAAAATATAAGATTTTTTGGCCAGTTTGAAGGTGCAGTTTTCTTTATATTTTATGTATTAATATAATTTCATATTTCATAAATATGTCTCATAATTTTTCTAAATTTGCATTTGGCGTGAATGCTACAAGATTTGAGAGCCACAAAACAAAAAATATATAGACCTTAATTAATTCTTGTTTGATTCATTTGATCGAGATTGATTAGCTATTTAGGTTAATTTACACCTAAAATGCTTTGAGATTCATATGAAAATAAAATTTAAAAAACATTTCATAAAAATAAAGTAAAAAATGATTAATAGTAATAAAAAAGAAGTTTAATGTTAGAGATTTTTTCTATTCTTATTTAACTCAAATACTGAAATATAATTTAATGATAACGATGAAATCATTTAGAAATTTATTAAATTAAAAAAATATGGTTGAATAAATATCATAAGGAAGAAAATTAAATAAAAATTCATTCCCGCAAAATGAATCAAAGAAAATAGAAATAAATGAAGCTAGAGTACGTAATTAGCAATAGAACACAAAAATTACAATTTAAAATTTAAAGTACAAATACTTTATTCAATGATAAAAATTTTTAAAATTTCAATAAAAAATTAAAGGATGAAAAATTTAAAATGCATAAAATTTTGATTTAAAGATCAACAACAAATATTTTAAAAATAAAGGATATCTTTATATAAATTTATTAGGCAAAATCCTTATAAAATACTTTTAAAATAGGAAAATCTCAAATCAGTGCGCCGAAATTGTAAAATCCTAAAAGCAGAAAGAGGAGTTGTTAATGTAGAATGCGGTGTTGTTAATCAAGAGTGAGGTATTATTATTCCGTACTAATACAATACTGATATGATATTTTACAATTTCGACGCACTGATTTAGGATTTTCTTATTTCCAAATAATTTTTTTGAAATTTTCCCAATTTATTATGTGTCGGTATGATAATTTTCTCTAAGGAAAAAAATGTTAAAAAAAAATAGAAACAAAGGATGCCATGTTAGAGATGTCAATTTCAGAGGCCTAATTATTTATTAACAAACGGCTTGCTAGCCAGCTATTACAGTCTTACATTACCTATTGTGTACGAATATAATGTATGTTTGGATTAACTTATTTTTTTAAAATAAATATTTATTACGTAAGTGGAGATAAAACTCCTCTTACATACTTATCTCGTATATCGTAAATTATAATTTATAAATATTTATTGCCTAAAAATAAATTATCATAAACGAATACATACTAAATTATTATGTTGTGATTTGGCACTTAGGAAATAATTTATTTAAAAAATATGTATTATTATTACTTGCCTTTTCTGGGATTAGTGAACATTGTTTTTATTTATGTTTTTTTTTTTCTCCTTCCTTTTTAATTGACTATTATATGATCATGTCATTTGTGGGTAGATAGATGTTCTCCTCAGCATCAATCATAATCCACTTTTTTCTCCTTCCTTTTTCGCTTTCAACTTTATCCTTTTCCGATTTAGGTTTTTTTTTTTTTTTAATAATCATAATTTATTTGGGTTTGTGATACGTGACCATTAGCTTTTTTTGCTCAAAATTTATTATACGCTTTGACAGTAGCAATTTTCAATAGCTTATTAGGACTTTCCATACCTTTTTATATTCATAAACTATAATTTGTTTTTCTTAAAACAAATATGTTATGAATATTTTTGGTTTCATTTTAATTTTTTTATCAGAACATGATAAAAATAAAAAAAAATTATCAACACTTCCTTATATCCTAAACGTAGGAGCTAGATAAATTATTTATAGAGATTAAAAAATTAGTTAAGTTATTTTTTTTACAAAAAATATGTGTTGATTTTTTAAAAGTATCATTTTTAATAATTTGTATTTTAAACTACTCACTTGATAAAGGTTTTCTTTTAACATGTCATCAATAAGGAGAGTTTAGGAAAAAAATTATAAATTTAAGAGACAAAAATAAAGTGAGATCTTATATATAAGATTAAAGGGAGTGCTGTGTGTGTTAGGGCATAATTGGCACACCCTCATCTTATTTTCACATATTTCAGAGTATTTGTGGAAAACGATACGCAGTCTGGTGGGCAACACATGAATAACATAAATATACTGATATTATGTACACAATTGCGACAATTTCTCATAGGGATTCGTACTTGATATTTACAATTAATGTAGCCTTGCAGCAATACATAGGTGTCTAAACCCGTCCCAGTGAAATGGAGACATCTTCCTATCTTCGTTCCACCACTACAATCCCCTCGTACGGTTCTCTTTCTTGTTCTCAGCATTCGTTCTGTCTTCTCCTGTCTAAATTGTTGGTAGGGGAGGGTGAGATTCTGGGGAATCATAGTAGGAAAGCACTACCAATATGCATGCAAGATAAATGCTTGATGTATAACATGCTTGCATTACATAACCCATGCTCACATAATGACATATCCGCGTTCTCAATGTTTCAAGTAACATACGTATGTCCATAACATAAACAAAAACAGAGCTTGAATTATTCATATATGTTTCACAAAATCAAGCAAAATAATAACATGCACAATACACCAGCATAAATATCAAATACATACAGGAAAGGTAAGTTCCTTACCTTAATCGCCCTTCCCTGATCTTCGAATAATGTGCCTCGATTTGCGTGCCAATCCCTTCGGGTTCTCTACTTGGTCCTAAAATGTCAAATGTACAATTGAGACACTTCCATAGTGCTTCGGGTGGTTATATTAGTTTATAGTGAAAATTTACCAAAACGCTCTCGGGACCTTGACCCGGTCTCGCTATACCCAGCCTGATGGCACGTTTTCCCAAAAATTTGACTAAGGTTATTTTGACGTATTTTCACCAAGGAATCCATTTCCGGGCTCAAAATTACCAAATTCACTATCAAATTACGAAAAATACCCTTGACAGCCCTTATTTCGAGTTTCAGTGGCGTTTCGTAATTATGTTTTCACCCTTTTTCCGAAAAAGTGACCAACTGTAACCCTACCTATTTTTGTCCATTGAATCCAATGGAACCATATATTTCATGAAAATCCAGCTCCTACCCCCTGAAACAGTGCTGGCCGAAATATTCAAGAAAATGCAAAAATGTTATTTTGTGTTTTAACTTCTAAAACCTGTACTTTTCCACTTCTAATCCTTTATTAACTCATTTAAACACTTCTTAATTATGATTCAAAGAAATTTGGGCAGCATAACCCCTTAGGGTTATAGCTTTTCCAAATTTACAAACTCTACAAAATAACCAAAACCACCTACAATCATAAACAACAATCATATACTAACATAGTTTTAGGATTTGTGAAATTACCTCTTGAGTTCCTTTCCTCTTACTCTAGGTGTCTCATCTCTCTCTTCTTGAGCTCAAAATGAGTCTTAGATTTCTTCTTCCTTCTCTCTAAATCTCTTAAGGTCTCCAAGCGCTCTCTCTCTCTCTCTCTCTTCTCTAGTGTTGGACTAAATGTTGCATGAAGGGGGAAGAGAATGTGTTTTATTGAATTCCTCTTCTTTCCTGTCCATACTTCATGTCATACCTACCTCACCATTGCCATCATTATTCTTTTTTTGTAGCATTTTGGACATGTGCTCATGAAATTAATGTATTCCCCTTAATTTCAAAATTCTTGATTTATTCCACCAAAAATAATCCAATTATACATTTTCCTTTATTTTCCTTGATTAATTGAAATCAACTCCAATTATTTGGAAAATAATTAATCTTAGGCTAAATTGGCAAAATTATGAATTTGCTATCACCTTTGTAATTTAATTCCTTTCATGAATTAATTTGCCCATTTCCTCATGAATATGAATATTTCAAAATTCATAAGTTCCAAATTTTATGAATATTCACCGTTTTATTGAATTTCTCAATTAATTACAATATATTTTTAGTGAATAAAAATTTGGGGTGTTATAATAACCTTTTATAAAAGACAATTTTTTACTATAAAAAAAAACAATTTTTGTTTGATGTATTATTAGGCACTAAATATAAGTATTTCTCCTGTGGAGATTGAACCTTAATTCGTTATTTTATAGGAGAATGATCTCTCCTTCTAAACCCAACCCATATTAGAGGTGATCTAATTCAAGATACTATCAGGCATTTATATATACACATTTTTTAATGAGGATTTGAATATTACTTCACCATGTTATATGAGATTGTGCAATAGCCTAGCCCAAAACCACAATGGACATGACTAATCTTCAGAAGGGCCCATTAAGAGGGTACTATTTATTTATTTGTCAGTTTTATTGACACCAATTTCTTGGGCCTGGCCATTTAGACCAATTCAGTTTTACTTCCTGGGGTCGTTCTAATTCGGCAATATTTCAAGCATGTGATAGTCCAAAATATATTTTAATAAAAATGAATGGACCATTGATTTTTAATTGGGTTAATACTATATTTACCCTCTTATACTTTACCCTTATTTTAATTTTGATCATTCTAAAATTTTAAATAAGTGATTTTGATTTCTCTAATTTACTCCTTTTTAAATTGTTAGTACCTATGGTTTGAAAAAAATGTTGATGGTCCGAGAAGCTATTATGTGTACTGATATTTTGGCGAGGCAGGCTCTAGACACCAGCAATGATCTGTCTCTTCTGGAACATCCACCAGATTTTTACTCGATCCAAATGTTAGCTAACCTCAGCTAAGATTTGGATCCCTTTAGTGTTTTCTGTACTTAGGACCACTGTAATGGCCCGTCACGGCCTCAAGAGTTTTTTTCTCTTGTCATTTCAATTCAAAAAAAAAAAAAATGTTGATGGTATTAAATTTGATTATATGACATTAATGCTGTCAACATTATGAGAAATAGTTACATGTTTTATAAATACTATTTCATTTATACATTGACTAATTAAAATATAATAACTCATCTTATATTATGTTAGTGGCTGATTGGGTAAGGTGACATGGAAATTCTGCTTACTAAAATCTTAAAATACAACCATAGGCATGAGAGGATCAGGATTTGAACGCTTAAACAAATGTAAGGGAAACCCAACCGCGGTCTGAAGTTAAGAACCAGATTTGAAATATATGGAAGAACCTTGTGTTTCAACGCCCTCCCTCCGCTTTGATTTTTCTCTTAATTTTCTCTCTTTTCATTGGTTTACCTCTGTTTTTCGACATCAAAACAGAGGTCTCAGAGTTTAACTCGTAAGGAATGTGGTTGCAGGGCTATAAATATAAATCGACCTTGTGCTTCACCAAATTAAGCTCTTTCGGGTGCACTTTGCAGTATAAACCCTATCAATGGCAAATCGCAGCTTCTTTAGCATATAGATCCACACAGAGTTTTACATGGTAAAACTTTTGTAAAATTTAGGGAGGGAGAGAGAAATCAGGAGTGAAAGTATATGAGGCCTACCTTTTCTTTCCCCCCCTCTAAAATATACAAAAATGTTACAATAAAAAGCTCTAGTCGCTCTAGAGAATCATACGAAGCCTGCTATTTTTTGGCTGTCATGGATCGTCATCCAATAAAGGGCATCTTACTCTCTAAAATGCACCCTACAAGTAAGCGCCTAGCTTGTATTGGCAAAAATGGCATGATGACACAGTATATTCAATGGCACTAAATACAGGTACTAGCTGCAGTACTTTCATGCGTTTGGTTGTATTTTAAGGTGTCATATGTCCAGGTGGTTTCTTAATCAGCAAAATTACCCAGTCTTGTTGCTCAATCAGCCACCCATATAAGCAATTTTAACAGTGTTAATGTCACAGAAACAAACTTAACACCATCAACGTCCTTTTCAAACTATTGGGATTAACGGTTTGAAAATGAATAAATTTAAGGGACCAAAATCATTTGTTTAAATCTTCAAAGACTAAAACCAGAATGATTGTAAACTGCATGGACCAATGTTGGTATTGACCCTTTTTAATTTGTCAAAATTAACCTTCATTAACCATGACGAGAGAGATTACATAATGCATCCCAGGTATCAGTAGATGATGATGTGTAGACATTAACACATTATACTATTACTATTTATATAGGGGTATTTTTGGAAGTAGTTTTGAATGTGTTCAGTTTAAATAACTAAGACTGATTTTTATAATTCGGCTAAGTACATTTTCCCGTTAAATTAGCGACAAGAGGGGTAGTAAAAATCAATATAGAGTATCATAAGAGGTACGATAACATACACATTCTCTCTCCCCATACACACACACATTTACATTTACATGTCATGATTTGTTAAGAATATGGATCATTATTCAAACTCTGTGTGACTAAAAGATAGACATCTAGTTGTAGTAATACAATTTGGATATCTTATGTACGAATTCTATATAAAATATAAATTATTTCTAAAATAATACATATATATGCATGCACACATATATGTTGGGAAGATGATGAACAAATGCTTACACACTTTTACCTTGTGGCAAGCTGGTATATTTCATAAACATTTGCCACATTTCATCAAAATGTCTATCATTAAAAACGGGAAGTACCAAAAAAACAGAGAAGGAAAATCAAATTAAATGGAAAACCCAAAAGGGGAAAAACAAGAACAGAGTCAGCCACAAGCACATCTTGGTATTGCTATCTTGTTCCCCGTATATTGACACAGAATGCTCAGCTTCTTCTTCTTCATCATCCACAGTTAAATTAGTTGGAGGAGGATAAGAAACCAAAACATCCACATTTGGAGAAGACAACTAGCTTTGCTCCTTGGGGCTTTCTGGTGCAACCAACACTGCCATTTTTAGCCAATGCTTCATTCATGAAAAGAGCAAACAATGCCTTACAATATACCATGTGATCATAAATATTAAAATATAAGGCACTTTTAACTCATTTTACACTTAAAAAAAACAGCCAATTACCCACGGAATTCCCTCTCTGAAATCAAATTACCTATGGATTAGAAACGGAAACGGAATTACCGACGGATCACTGACAGAATTTTTTCCGTCTCTAAAAAATCCATGGCAAATTGATTTACCGACGGAATTTTTATTCCATCGGAAATTACTGACGGATTACCCCTGACGGAATTTACCCACGGAAAATTTCCGTGGGTAATTACCGACGAAATTTACAGACGGAAAAATTCCATGGGTAATTACCAACAGAAATTACCCACGGAAAATTTTCCGTCGTTAATTACCCCCGGAATTTTTCCGTGGGTAAATTCCGTTGGTAATTTAATTTTTTTTTAAAAAAAAATCCATGTGGCGACCTTAAAAGAGGCCACGTGGACATCACCGAAAGCCCCCCACTGCCCAACCCTGCATCCGGCCCCGACGGCCCCCGAGCAAGGGCCATATGTCCCTCTAACCTTGCGCGCACGTATCTCTATGAGATAATTGTTGCATTTTGTGACAAAGGTGGGATTCAAACCTCTGACATTTGGTATGTGTAATATCCCGGAATTTGGGATTTGAGGCTTGGGAATAACCCTGAAATAAGTGGACTACTAAGCCCCAGTTTAGCAGGAGCCCAAATTTATCCCCTAATGATTCTTATATCTTTAGAGTAATAAGAAAGTAAAATGGTAAATTTTGGAGAAAGTAATTATGTTTTCGGTGAAATCGCCTATGAGGTAGTGAGCTTGTCATGTGATTTTGAATGATCAAATGATGACCAAAAATTATGAAATTTTACAGGATGAAAGTAGACATCCTAAGATTTAATTTGATAGGTTATAGACTCAATTAGAGCTATATACAAAAAGATATGAATTTTTGAAATCAGCACAGAAAAACTGTGAAATTTCTGAAACAGTATGTAAAGATTGAAATTCTTGGAATTTTGTGATTCCATTTAGAAATATTATATATTTTTTCTTGAAACTAGACTCAATAAAGGTCCTATAGAATTAGTTATAATTTTTCAAAGTTAGGGCAGAAAATCTGCCAAAATTTCTGAAAAATCCGAAAATGGGAAAATAAATAAGGAATATTCCAAAATATTATAAAATAATTCTCATCTCCTTCCTCCTCATAACCTGACGTGAACCAGCTGAACATAGAGAGAGGAAGTGTGAAATTTTAGAGAGAGAAAAGGGGAGGAAAAAACTTACAAAGGTAAGTGATTTCTTCAGTAAATCGGTTCCTAATGTTTATAACTCCGCTCCTAAGCTACTCTTCTATGTGATTCATGGGTTGGAAGCTCAAATTTGCTTGTTGAAGTGAGCTAGGGTTCAGCCAAGTCAAGGAAAATCAAGTGGGAGCTTGAGGTAATTTCCAAACCTTCGTATATTGACTATTTTAGCTACCGTGGGCAATTTAATTGGTGAAATTTCGCCGGATTGCCGTTGATTTTAATTTATGGAAATGGGATGGTTTAGGTGTTATGCTGCCCAAATTGGTACTAAATGGTAGTTGTAACCTAATAGAATAGTTAATAAAGTGGTTAGGAGTAAAAAGAAACGTGTTTACGGAGCTGAAACCGAAAAACCCCAATTTTCCCTAAAGTTCTTATAAGTTTCAGCCAGCTCTAGAAATGGGCCTTAGAGTTGGATTTTCAATTATTTGATGATTCCATTGAGTTCAGAATGGAAAATTAGGTGGGGTTACAGTTGGTCACTTTTTCAGAAAAGACCGAAAAAGAATAATTACGAAAACACTTCTGAAACCCTTAAAGTAGGGCTGCCAAGGGTATTTTTATAATTTGACATTGAATGTGATAATTCCAAGTCCGGAAATGGATTCCTTGGGAAAAAATATGTCAGAATAGCCCATGTCAAAATATCGGAAAAAGTACGGTCAGACCAAGTACAGCAAGGCTGGGCCGGGTCCCCAGGGGCATTTTAGTAATTTTTTAAGATAGACTCATATAACCCCCAGAAACACTATAGAAGTGTCTAAATGGTATATTTGAAATTGTAGGACCAAGCTGAGAGCCCGAATTGCTGGCACACAAATTGAGGAGAAAAGCTGGAGGTAAAGACAAAAAATTTCTTTCTTTGAAGTTTTTATCGCAGTTGCACCTATTTATATCAATCAATATTCATACACAAACACAAATTACTTCATAATTTGTCATGTAATTATTAAGATATATGGTAGGTGTTTTTTTTAATTTCAAGAATGAAAATATAGATTTATTTTGAGATATCTCAAGGTGTGAAATTATGGAATGCATTTGAAGTTTTTAATAATATTTATTATGTATAATTGGAGTTTTTATATGTATGGTATTAGTTAAGGAATTACCACTTGGGCAGAGAAGCCCACCCCGCCTAGCCCACCTTTGTCCTGCACGAAATAGTTAGGGCTTTTACCGGGTAGGACCGGACATTTGTAGCCGGTTCATTTTTTAGGTTGGGTATCAGGTAGGGTCTTGCCCTACCCAACCTCACCCCTAATTCAAACTGTATAATCAAAAGACTGACATGTATTTGTAGTAATTGAAGTTGGATATCTTATGCATGAATTCTACATAAAATATAAAGTGTTTCTGAAATAAGAGGCACATATAGGGAAGATGATGAACTAAATGCTACACATTTTCATCTTGTGGCATATTTCAGAAATATTTGCTAAATTTCATTAAGAAGTTTATCATTGAAAATGGGAAGTAACAAGAGGGGGTGGGGGATCAAACTAAATAGAAAACCCAAAAGAGAAAGAACAAGAACAGAGCCAGCCACAAACACATCCTGGTATTACTATTTTGTTCCCCATTTGGTGACACAGAATGCTCAGCTTCTTCTTCATCATCCACAGTTAAATTAGTTGGAGGGGGATAAGAAACCAAAACATCCGCATTTGGTGGAGAAGACAACTGGTTTTGCTCCTTTGGGCTTTCTGGTGTAACCAACTCTGCCATTGGAGCCAATGCTTCATTCATGAAAAGGGTCAACAATGCCTTACAATGTATCAAGTGGATCATAAATATTAAAATATAAGCCACTTCCAACATACTTTATCGGAGTAAAAAAAATCTTAAATCTTATTAACTCTATTTTAAAATTTAGTATTACAGGAATATATGTGAATAGATCCTCCAGTGGGAGAGAGATGGATCCTAAACTATAAGCACTAAACTCACTTTTCTTTGCCTCTCTCCTGTTTGGTGATCTTTGAGAGGATACAACCATCTGATACCAAATGACAGTGTAAATTTTAGAGTCTTCAGATTTTTTGGAAAATTATCCTTGTTAATCACTCTTATGTTTCATGAGATAACATTCTCTCATATTTGCCTTATACAATGTAAAATCAGTTTTCCATAACTAATTCAAATGGACACCTAAGCAGTATTAGACTCAATTGAGATAACTCTCTCAACAGAATTTTGGACTCATTTATGAGAATTAAGTCACTTTTCTTTGATCCAACTAATCGTTAGTATGACTTAAATGCGATTCTAATCAAATTTGTTTTTAGGCTTTCTAACTAAAACACAACAGATAAATGATTTTCCAATCAAACATGACATGACTAAATTCAAGAATCAAAATTATTCTTTTTCCCCTTTGCAGAAACTAGAAAACAGTACCTGGACAAGGATTGAGTGAAGGCATTGAGATGAAGCAGTTTAAAAATGATAGAGAAAGAGGAAGGCCAGCAATAGTAATTGGTGGTATTGTTCTAAGTGAGCACAAGCACTTAAACCCAGATTCATCTATCTGACTTAGGGTTTTGCAGCAACTTTCTTCTAGGTACAATGAATTCTTATTGCTTTGGTTCAAACACTTTTGGATATCTATGTTTGGTACTGAACATCCATAATCTGTCTCAGAGTTAGCGTTGGGAAGAAGATAACTTAGTGTGAATAATAAAAGACAAGTGAACCTCAAGGGAAGAAGCATCCTTCTGGAATTCACAGTCAACAATTGGAAATAAGAAACAATGTTTGAATCATAATTGATAAATATACACAAAGTAAAACTCAATTGCTGATGTTTGTACTGACTATGAAATGACTATATTGACCTTGTTATCATCTTATCTTTGTGAATCTCCTAAT
The DNA here is from genome assembly GCA_963210345.1 of Inga oerstediana. NCBI lineage: Eukaryota > Viridiplantae > Streptophyta > Magnoliopsida > Fabales > Fabaceae > Inga > Inga oerstediana. The sequence continues at coordinate 21,230,858 of OY723410.1, forward strand.
CTTAAAGTGAATGGCCAGCTTTTATCTTATGATGGGGAAAATTAATTTTGGACTATAATTAAGTAAACAGATTAGTCTTTCCGGTGATTTGTTCTCTGTTTGCATGTTTTCTTTTCCTTTTTCAATGCTAACGTTGGCTCAAAAAATGCTTGAAAAATGATTGTTGCAGGGGTGAAACGGTAAATTTAAGAACCTTCACACTGATTGTGAGAAGTGGCACCAGTGGAACATGACCATAGCATGAGCAACTGGAGAAAATAGAAACCATGAAAGAAATATATACACATATATATGGACTTATATTATTATATTCTTGCAGTAATTAGTGGCTATCAGATTATCTGATATATCCATAGTTCTGTATTTATGTTGTTGCATTGAATAATATTTTCATATTTATCTGATATATTCATTCATGGCTCCGTAAATAATGTTTGTGTTCACTGCACATATACATCAATAAAAATAAAAACTCTTTAATTTCAAGTAACTCATATACAATACAGTACAAATGCTTTTAATAAATATGGTAAGACATCCCAATATGGATCTCAAATTATGTAAACAAAACTCAATAAACCAACAACAGACACACCCTAAAGAATAGATTTTGTAGTCTATGATATCATAGGTACAATAACACAAGACTATGCAGAATAAAAATGGTGGTGACACATGAGGAAGGAAGCTAGTAGTGGTTGAGAAGGGCAGTAAGTGCCAAACCGATGAGAAGAAAAGAGGGAGAGAAAGTGGAAGAAGAAATTGCAGAAGAAGATGGAGTGAGATCAGAACGGCCTGATGTTGTTGATGATGGAGGTGTATTAGTATTATCCACTGATGAAGATGGTGGGGTTGTGTCTGATTCAGGTGCCTCAGAAGGTGTCAATTGTGATGAAGGTGGAATGGAAGACACTGCATCAAACAAACAATAAGAATATCATGTTAATAATTCCTACTCCTTCATGTCCTAAACATAAGAGTTAGATAACTAATTAGTAAAAATTAAAGAAATTAGTTTAGCTAGTTATTCATACAAAAAGGTATTGTTTTCCTCCTTAAAACACTTTCTTTAATCATTCACATTGAAACTACTCATTACCCCTTAATATGTGTAATCAAAAGAGATAGTTTGGGTTCTACCAAAAAAAAAAATAAAAGAGATAGTTTGAGAAAAAATTATAAATTTTGGAGATAGAGGGAATTAAGGTCTTACTTTTAGAACCAAAGTAAAACCCTTTAACGGAGTAATTAGTAATATCATAGTCTTGAACTATCAAATGATGTGTTTGAAGTGGCCTCAACCATCCTAAAATGTAGTTTTGGAGGAAGCAACATAGGCAAAAATTTTCTTGTACGATCCAAAATCATTTAAAATAAAATAGAAGTTGCCTCATTTTGTATAGTCATGCCAAAGAAAAAGATTTGTAGAGAAGCTTGACCCTCCATATACATACATATGCTCTTTTGTATAATGATTTTTGAATTTTTGAGGCAAAGAAGTACCTTGAGGACTAGGAGATGGAGTTCTAAATCCAGAGGGAACTGATGCAGGTGAAGCAGATGGGCCTAGAGATGCAGGTCCTGTAATTAATATATTAATAAATCATCAACATCAATATAATTAAAATATGAAATTTATATAACAAGTCATATTAGGAGAATTGAAATGGTATTGGGAATACCTGGAGCAGGAATTGGCGAACCAGCGGCTGAAAAAACAGAACATCATAAAAGGGACCAAGAAAAAACAACATATTAGCGCTGTTTTTTTTTTTTTTTTTTTTGCAGCTCAATGAAAAAGCGATCGAATGAGAAGAATACATAGTCAATATACCTTTGCACTTAACAGGGACATTTTGCATGCGACAGGCACGTGGGAGGGAGATGGCTAAGGTTCTGTTAATAGGTAACTGGAAGGGAACACTGCCGGTAAAGATGAGGCAGAAACAATCCATGCCACCGGTGGAGAGAGTCTTGAGAGAATCACAGCATTGTGTGGTCGGCGACGAGGAGCGACCGGTAGAGCTGTTCGTCAGGTAGTTCATGCAAGGTGTGAAGTTATTTATCATGGACGCGTTACAGGGCGTGCTGATCTGCCCTCTCGCCGGAGCGGCTACCATCGCCACCATGACCACCGCCAAAACTAACCACCTTGACTGAAAACTCTCCATATCTCTCTGTTTTGTTCTGTTCTGCTCTGTTCGGTAGGCTTGTGGGGGATTTTGGAAACTTGAAGGGAATTGATCAAGAAGTGTTTTTGATGGTTTGCGTTGAGAGGAAAAGGGATTGGTTTAGGGTTTAAATAGATGAAAGTGGAGGGAAAAAGTGTGAGAGGATTGAATTAGAAGTTGGTTTAGGAGATCAACTACTTTAACTAATCTTTTACAAGTGGAAGAATTTGAAGTAAGTTGGTATGATTGGTGTGTTCTGTTCTGTTTTGAGAATAAATGTTAATTTATATATATATATATTTTTTCGTTAAATATTACAAATTTAACTTATTTAGAGTGTAAAAAAACTTATTGCCATTATATTGATTAAATATGTATGTACTTGTCATATTACATAAATATTGAACATAGGAAAAATTGCTGAAAAATTTTTCAATGCAAAATTTATTACCCATATGTACCGGAAACTTGTCTAAACACTTTGATTCTGCTTATCTTCAATTGGTGCAATTATTTTTTAGTCATGTGTAATTTATCTTTAACAATGTGTAAAATATAAAATATTTGTATATAACTAAAGATATATTTTATATAGTTGAAGAAAAGTTGCACTCGATTAAGGACCAAGTCGATAGATAGTTTGGACAATAAATTTTGCAATGGGAATTCATCAATTTTCCCTTGAATATAAAAGTAGTTTGATCAAAATAAATTAAATATTAAAAAAGGTTGGGAACTTGATTACATACGATGTCATGAACGTCGCATAATTAAAAAAAGGGAAATGGGGGATGATAAGTCAATTATGAGAATGAGTTAGTTGAACTGTGAATGGGATCAGTTAGATGACCAAAAAGATTAAACAATTCGATCGACTTTGTCTTTTTGTTTGCGTGCTTTGTTTTGCTACGTTTCATTCAATCTCATGTAAGCTTATTATGAACCAATCTCCGAGTAGGAACACCTGCTTCATATAATTGGAACCTCTCTGTTTTTTTTTCTTTTAAAGTTAGTTAAACGTTTCAAACTCAACATTTTCTTCTTTCTTCAGCAGTGAGCGCCTAACGGCTTGGGCTCTAATTTCTCAAACTTGAACTTAATTACCACCCTCCAATCTTAGTTTGCATATCGTCTCCACTCTCCAATATACTTGATGCTAGCTCACTGGTATTGATTTATTATTTCAAAAAAGTCTTTATATTTTTTGTTCTCAAATATGATATTTTTAGAAGAATAACCCAAGCAAATTTTTTTAATTTTTTTTTTTTATAAAACTATTCTAAAATCATAACCGGAGGAAGCCTTTTTATTCCAACAAGTAAAAAATCCCCCCGCGCTTTGTGCGGGTGCATCAACCACATCACATCCAAACATAAAGTTGCATCTGACTCATCCGATGCATTAGGAACACATTTAAACACGAATTTGAATAACCTTTCATTAGGTACAAAGAACATCAATTAACAACACATTGTCCACTTAATACACGTAGCCAAATTATTCTTCCAGAACATACGCAGAAAAGAAAGGGTAAACATTACGCACAAATTGCATTTGCTTAGCACAGCATAATATCGGACCCTCCCCCCAAGTTGGAAAAAAACTCATCCAAATTATGCTCTTCACAACTAATTCGTCAACTTGAGATAAACATTCAACAACCAACAGTCAAAACAGAAACACAAAAAACAATCCGACACAGAAGATGTGTGCACATGTTCAAATGAATGCTACCCAATATTTCTGAATATCTCTCTGTAAACCACATTGGTGGTTGTGTTTTTAAGAGTATTACTCCCATGATCTATAAGAATTTTCAAACCAGTAATATTCTTAACCCTTGATAAGGCAACATATAATTGTCCATGTGTGAACACTGGGGTTGGCAGATATAAGCCAACATTTTGCAGAGATTGACCCTGACTCTTGTTAATTGTCATTGCAAAGGACAAAGCAATAAGAAAATGTCTTCTCTTCATCCTAAAGGGAAATCTAACGTCTGAAGGATTCATATCTATTCTGTGTATTAAAACCTTTTGATTCGGGTTTGACCCATTTAATGTAATAGCCTGAATAACATTTTTTCCAAGAAGCGTGATACGTAACCTGGTATCGTTGCATAACCCATTGGCTTGATCGATATTCCGTAACAGCATTACAGGCACTCCAACCTTGAGGTTAAGACTGTGCCTAGGCAAATCTGAACAATTAATTGTATTCAAAAACTCTGTTGTGTATAGATCTTTAAACCCATCAACCTCTTGTGATGACTTACAAATAGTATCACAACTATGATATTCTATCAGTTCACCTGGCAATAAAGAGCACATGTACTCATTGACATGGTTGACTCTCTCGATAGTAGGGCATAAAATGGCTCGACTATTGAAATAGTATGAGTTACATAAATTCGCTAGCAAACCTGGGTATGTGACCGACACAATAGCATGCACAGGGTCATCAGCACTCTGAATAAGGAATTCATCAGGAATCTCAATATCCATAATACCATCATGTGGCAACCCTAACTTACCATCACCTACAGCTAGGAGCCATTACGAAAACACTTGTAATTTGTGGTTATCTTGATTTAGTGTAGATGAAAGTCTCATATTTCTTATGAGATGGAAAACTGTACATGAATCCCATAAATATGATGACGTGATGCAAGCATCGACTATAGTTGCTCTAGATCCCCTTGGAATAACAGGTAATAGCTGTCGAAAGTCACCACCCATCAAGACAGCGTTTCCACCAAATGGTTGATTACAACTCATAATATCCTTCAAAGTTCTGTCAAATGCTTCAAAACAGAAACGTTGAACCATGGGTGCTTCATCCCATATAATCAATTTACTGGCCTTAATCAACTCAACTAAGATTGAATTTTGCTTTATATTGCCCATAGAATCTTCATTCACTTCAATCGGTATTGCAAACCTCGAATAAGCTGTCCTTCCAGCTTGTAGCAATGTGGCTGCTATACCGCTTGAAGCAACCGTCAGGACAATTTCACCTTTGGACCGAAGTGTTGAAGTAAACGCACTCCACAGAAATGTCTTCCCAGTTCCTCCGTAACCGTATACAAAGTAAAAACCGCCAATACCAGCGTTAAGTGAAGACATGACTGAATCATAAATAACTTTCTGCTCTAAATTCAATGACTTAATTATTTCTAATGACTGGTTGGCAAGCTGAACTTTGTCATAATTTAATTCCTGATGAATCAAGTGATTACCAATATCTACATGACTTGTTGTTAAAGGTAGTGGCAATGAAGGAAAATCTAAAATACTTTTTCCGTTTTGCTGCAAGAGACCTTCAATATCAGTAAGAGTAGCTTCCTCCCTATCTGATGTTGATATCTCAATACCTACGTATGAGTAGACAAACAAGTAAGGACATGTTACAAAGTGTTTAAAAAAAAGCGGTAGTGAACATCAACTTACTTGACGACAATGGGTCATGATATGGGATGTATAATAGATCTTCAGACAGAATTTGAGAAGTTTCCTTCCAAACAACCTCAGGCCGGCTTAGACAACTACACAGTAGCATACTCACAAACATACTACGAAGTAATCGACCTGTTACCCAAACTGAAGCCTCCTTCAAAGCAGAAATGAATTTTGTGTCATCGTCTAACAATCCTAATGCAATACATGCCACATGAAATGTTGGACGTATGACGCCATCAACAGTCTTAATAGCTTCATACGACGATAGCCCTTTAACTTTAGTTAATAAAATCCGGAGGTAATAAAGTTCTCCAGATGCAGGTGAAGCATGAGTAAGATGACCAATTGCAAATCCTCTTTTCCTTTTTTTCCAGATTCGTTACCTCCGATGATACACATAATATTGTGGGAATTCATAATAATAGAGTGTTTTTGCAAAATCATCATCTTTGTTTTCTTTCATCCAAGCTAGGAATATAGACTCACACACTCTTGGCTTGTCTAGAAGCTCAGCCACATCATCAGATTTAGAGTAAACGACACATTGTTGGTTTGGTAAATGAAAACTTAGCCTTTCTACAGGTGGGAACCTATGATGGATATCGAAACCAAATAAATGCCAAGCTGCCTCACATGCAGAGATGTAACAGAAATTATAATATTGTTGAATTCATCGAACAATGTTTCAGAATTCCCATTTTGACCACTATCATAAATTAAGGCAATCACGCGATTATTCCCTTTACTAATATACTTGAATAGATACTTGATTGCGGTAGATTGATTACATTTTTCAACATTGATGTGAGCATGAAACATAGACAACAATATTGGGTTGTATGGAACCACAAACCTGTTATCCAATGGAATGCCTTTCACCTCAATAGACTTGCCCTTCAGCAGGGTCTTTTTTATACTGCTTGAACATGTATTTGTTCATTATTGACGCTTGAATCTTAGAACCCTAAAAAAACAAAAACCCATCATTAAAACTCGGGTGACACCATACACAGCCAATGTAACAAATGAAGGGAAGTTAATTAAGGCTACTGACCTCTTGGTCCATGAGAAGGAAACATATAGCATACAACTGTGTCGGTGAGTCTTTCAGATAGCTATTCCACCTCCTCATGACACGTACAACAATCCTCCATATATCAGTGCTATCATCAATCTCTCTGATCATGGAACATTTCCTCCCTGCCATTGCACTCAATGAATAAGATCACTATTCTAACATACACCTTTATGCTCAATGTGCATAAAACGCAAAACCAAAGCTAGACTATATAGAAGGACAGATGCAAAACTGAGATCCACTTTATCCCACGTGCATTATTTTATTACACAAGTAGGCATATGCAATAGGTATTAGACAATAGGCATTTAAATTGAAGTCAGATATCATGACTATAACTGTTGCTAAGGTGCCTTATTTTATTTTTGAAAAAAGAGACATGGTCATACCAGCTACCATGACCATTAGGGATAAGACATTAAGCATTTAAAACAGATCAAGTGATAGTTGGAACAGTTCAAGGGAAGTTAACTATTCATGCCAACTACCATGGGGATCTGTCTGGCACAACTTCATTACTCATCGAAGTTGGACTTTGGAATTAAAGGACAGGGCATACACAGTGTACTGCATTTAGAACAGATCAGTGCATATAACTTGATGATGACACATTGATTAACATGCATTAAAGTTAGCTTCAGAAAAAGTACAATGAAAGAGATGCTAGACCGAGAATTGAGGGATTGCCATATCTTGGAAATGACTAATGGAAGAAAGATGGCTGTCCTAATAAAAGACACCTTGCAGCCTAGTAAGATTTAAAAGTGATTGTACAACCACCAACTCTGCTTCCAATTGGTCTGGTTGTCTGATGACCTTTAAGCAAAAGCTGTAAACCATTTTTATGGTTTTTATGGGATGTCATGAATAAAATGAAATATCAATAAGCAACATCTAGAGGATTAATTGATTATTAATTAATATTTTTGACTTAATCTTTTGGTTTGAACAACTTAATGCAGGATCACATTTCTTTGGAAGGTTTTTAAATATACCAGTGATCAAAAGTTGATAGGATTAGCTTCATTGACAGGAATGTAAATTCACCTAATCAAATGTAGCAATAATTACACAATACACCAATATTTAAGAGTTTGCCATACCTTGTAAATGGCTAATGAAAGGAAAAAGACTGCCTTTAAAGGAACATAGTTTTTCCATAGTTAATTCTGAGAACATACAAACAACACATGAATTTGTCAGCATATTGATGAAAACCAAGTAAAAGGAAGTTAAATAGTCAAAAATTTTAATTGGTTGTTTGGTGACTTTAGACAAATGGCTTATGGTTAGTAACATATATTAACCTCATTGACCTTTAATCAAATTTGCTCTAAAATGTTCATGGTGAATGAACTAAGTACTGAACAAAGGCTCAGTCTATAGATCTTCAATGTGGGAACTAATTAATTGGTGGTTAACTAATAACATTACTCAGCAGGTGTGGACCTACATACTCTTAAAGATGACAGATTCGTTTTTTATTTTAATTAATCGATCTTGTAGTAAAACTAACTAATTTTGTACTTGATAAGATATGAGTTTAAATGCCTTTTCCTAAGTACCATATTTTAACTTGATTGTAAATATCTCCAATGAATCCAGAATGTAAATTCTTCCACATAACCACTACTCATATCCCCTTCACCTCTGTGATTTTGATTAGGTATGGTACTAACCAATGGAGAAAACAAATAGCTGACTCACTAAGACCTAATTAAGTAGTAACTAAAGACCTTAATCTAAAATACTTCAAACTCCAGATTAGACAAAAAGTAGCAATGTTCAAACTTTAATTCGGAAATACACAAAACATGTCAAAATGAGGTCGTGCAAGACCATATGCGTTGTAATAGTAACTAACGAACGACCATATAGTTACAGGGACTACACTTTCCTGATACACCTCTTTGATAGCAGTAAAGCCCTCAATGAAAGAATCTCATTGAATCTTGGATTCCACATCACCCTTGTTGCAGAATAGTAGTTGACCATTGTCACTTTCCTTGTAAGGAGTAGTGTTACGTGATCAAGAAAAAGGCGCTGAGATGTGGAGGATAATTTCCCAAGACACAAAGTAACCAAAAAGATGTTGATGTTTTCATGACTTCGAACTTCATCAATGATTTTTCCACATACACGATATGTTCAAAGACTGGGGGTCACCACATTACTGCCAACAAATTACAAAGTGTATTTCAGTAATCTTAGTCAACATATCATAGCAATAGCTAACAGAGCAATGTGTAATTTACTAATTTCAGTTAATATGGCTGAAAAAATTCAGTAATTTTAGTTAGCTAAAATTGACATATATCATGATAATGTTATGAACAGTTATCCGAAAAGCACATAAAATAAGTAAATGGAATATAGCATATGTAATATCTTAATGTTAAGAAACTATTAAGCGATATAAATCAGAACATGAAGACATATTTAATGTTTTGTATAGCCATCGTAATGTAGATCTTATTGATGGTAGGAAAATTTGTATGACACAGAAAAGACATGGTGTGGTTATTATATACCGTGTGCTCTCCTGATCAAGCCAAACTGCACTATTAGAATGAGGTTGGACAGCTGAGAAACAACCTCATAGTCCTTGCTCGCTTCCTTGGCCGACTCACCATGAAGAACAACAGGAAAATGTTTCCCCCTGTCACCATGGAAGAGAAGTTGCAAGAAATTAGACCAAAAATAATTTTTGAAACTTAAAAGTGTTTGAATGCCATTTCCTTTACCTTATATCTGCAACGACAAATGGAAGCTCATAAGTTATATGTCATCATTCCCTTGATCCTTACTTTCCTCAATGGACCAATCCTATAAAGAAGCCCCATAACATCTGAAATAGAACAATTAGTAAAAAAATGACAGAGAGGAAGCCGACAGCAAAAAAAGCTTTAGAAACCTTCACCTGTGACCATGGCAGGTTGACACGTCTGCTCTTCCAAGTCAACAACATCCCAAAGCTTGAAGCAGTGCTTAGGAAACAAAGCTCGACATACCATTACCTTAGAGGTCGGCATCAGTTTAATCATAAAGTTTTCATGAATGCCTTCACCACAACATGCCACAACGAAATTCTGAACTAAAAACTCTTGGCCCTCCTTAAGTAAGTAAGAGAATTGGTCCATAACCTCGTCATCCCTTAACCTCATTAACATGCGATTCCCCTGTACAATAGCCACAAAGAACAAAATGATTAAAACTGACAAAGTTGCAACCGGAAAGAAACTTAAGGTAGCAACATTGGAAAAATTACCTTCTCATCAAATACAACATAATCAATACATATAATCTTCCTTGGGTAACCATACTCTGTCCCATTCAGATCGAAAGCTGTCCTCCAAAACTCTCGATCAACCTTCACCAAAACTGTGGCTTCTGTATTGTGAGGATCTAGAGCATCAAGCCTTAGGTCGAGTATAACCAAGATGGAAAAGAGGCAGAAAGAAGAAACAGCATAAGAAGTTTGGAGGAAAACAAATAGACCTAAAGTTAAATCAGAAGTTTGGAAGAAAAAAGACGAGGCCTTTATTGTTTCTTCGTTACCCATTTGATGCCTTTGTCTTCCGTCCATAGCATGGTCACAACTCCTTGAAGATAGACATCAATATCAGAATGTGGAGGAGAAAATTTGGTCCGAAGCTTCGATTTGCAGAAAAAATTCAGAGGAGTAAAGGGAATTTTTGAGTGTACCGACTAAACAGAAAGAAAAGGCATAAACTTTCGAGGAATTTGTCTTCACCAACTCCAATTTGACCTCCAGGAAGTCGAATCAATGAATCCATTAATTCGACTAGAAAGAGTGTATTGGGAAAGCAAAAACATGACCAACTCTGAAAGAAAGTCAGAAAATTTACTACTGAATATGACACACTGAAGTGACCTGGCAGTGGGAGTTAACTTTTAGTGGAGGAGGAACTGTTCATAGGGCATCACATTTGAACCAAGCCGAATCAGACGGAAATAGCTTGCAAAATGAAGCCGGCACTGTTGTTGTAAACAGTAAATCATGAGACGTTTCTGCGTTCATTTTTGCCAACGGCTTATCTCCCTATTCCTCTTAAGAATATATTGATGAGGACATTCCTAATGGTAATATTGCTTTCACCTACACTTCAAGTTGAAAACAAGGATGAATTTCTTGGCTCATGGAGGGAGAGAGGGGAGGCCCACAAAATATAGTATTCATACCTAGAATATAAGAGTGAAAATTCTAGAAAAATACTTTTTTTTGTTCAACCTAGAAAAGTATTTTTAAAATATTAAAATTTTAAATCAGTGATTTTCTACTAACATGAGTTATAAATTGCTAATCAAGTGTTGTCTACACCCGTTTCCATTTCGATAATCGGAGAGTAATAAAGATGGAATTCAAAGGCCATACAGAAAAGTACAATATACTGATAAAAATATTCATTTACAATCCCACATCGTTCGTTAACAAAATACAGAAAAATACAATGGAAAACTTAATATTTACAAATTTCTCCAACATATCAAAACATAGACTAATTATAACCGTTATCTTGTCCTCGCCTCGAGACACATGCCAATTATTTCCCGATGTCTACACCCTTGCCTTTCGAACCATTGGCACCCGCTGAGATGTTTATTTAAAAATAGGGTGAGATTTCAAAGAATCCTAGTAGAAACATACTATCATTCATAGAAAATGCGAAAAGTAAATATGACATGCGCCAAGATACGCACCAATTAATAAACAATATAAACACATCATCGTCATGTATACATGAGTAGGACCCAACCTATAAGCTACACCGGTTGGTCTTCCGCCAACTCCCAGTGTAAGCGCACACCAGCACTAACAGCCTCTCTCTAAGCAATTCATGTTAATTAATAAGGTGTATTTACAAACAATGCCATCCACACAATTACATAACTATGGCATAGTGTATGAAGGATAATGTTCCTACCTCAACGCTTTATAAATCTATGTTTAGATGTGTCTCGTAAAACGTGTCGTATTCGTCCTCCGACTCGGTCTTAAAATATTAAATGTACAAAAACTAGGTCATAACCTATCCAAGTATCATTTTAAACTCTTCCATAGTGTTTATTGTGGCTATATTAGTATATGGTGAAAATTTACCAAAATGCCCCCGGGACTCCGGCCCGGCCCGATGACACTTTTTTCTAAAATTTTGATTAAGGCTATTCTAACTTATATTCATCTAAGGAATTCATTTCCGAGCTCAAAATCACCAAATTCACTGTCAAATGACGAAAATACCCTTGACAGCCCCTATTTAGGGAATTCAGTGGCATTTTCGTAATTATGCTTTTTTAGCCTCTACCGAAAAAGTACTTAACTGTAACCCCACCTATTTTTGCCCTCTTAATCCAATCCAATGGAACCATTTATTTCATGAAAATCCAACTCCTACCCCTTGGAACAGTGCTGGCCGAAATATTGAAGAAAATGGAAAAAAAATAGTTTTGTGTTTTATCTTTCAAAACTTGTACTTTTCTACTTCTAATCCTTGATTAACTCATGTAAACACTTCTTAATCATAATTTAAAATATTTTGGCAGCATAACCCCTTAGGGTTATAACTTTTCAAATTTCATAACCCAACCAAAAATCACATAAACAAAACAACAATTACCAACAATAACTTCATACTAAGATAAATTTGAGATTGATATAATTACCTCTTAAACTTCTTGGATGCTCTTACTCTAGGGACCTCCTCCTTCTCTTCTTGATCTCAAAGTGTGACTTCACCATCATGGATTCATGAGAAACAAGAGTTGAGAGAAGAACTTCATGCATGCTTACAAGAAGAACACTTAAGAGACAATACTTACCTTAGCTTATTCTTTTTTGGGCTCTCCTCTTCTCTCTTTTTGCCTAAGACTTGGACGAAATGAGGCATGAAAGAGGAAGGAGGATGTTTTTATTAATTGGTCTTCTTCCTTTCTAGCCATTGATTTAATCAAAAGCTCATAATGTAACACTTGTCACAATCCCTTCTTCCCTCATAATTACTCCACTTAATTTCCATTAAATTGAATAAATTTCCTTCCCTTTCTTGCTTCTCAAATCCATCCCCCCTTTTTCTCCAACTAGCCCATGCTTCTTCCACTAGATCCAAACTTACACTCTTCCATGCAATCATGTTTTTCATTCATTCATTCAAGCTTATCCCATCATACATTACACCATCCTTCCATGTTGTGTACACTCCATCTTGGTTATCATTGATATGTGCATGTAGTATAGTCATCATAACCTTCTTCTTGTGGCATGTGATCATGAACTTAATATATATTTTTTCCTTTACCTTCATGCTTGGACGAAATTAAAGAGAGGAAGGGAAGAAAATTGTTTTTCACAACTCCATAATTCACATAATTGGTTTATGTATAATTCCCTCTAATTTCACAATTCTTGATTTATTCCACCAAGAATAATCTCATTATGGATTTTCCTTTATTTTTCTTGATTAATTGAAATTAAATCCAATTAATTAGAAAATAATTAATCTTGGGCTAAATTAGTAAAATTATGATTTTGCTATCACCTTTGTAATTTAATTCCTTTCTAGAATTAATTTGCTTATTTCCTTATGAATATGAATATTTCAAAATTCACAAGATCCAAATTCATGAATATTCACCATTTTATTGAATTTCTCTATTATTTATAATATATTTTTGGTGAATATAAAATTTAGGATGTTACAAGTATAGTGTAGCCAATATCAAAATTATTCTAGAAAATAAAACTGACTTGGATTTTGATACTTTAAAGGTATTTTTCTAGAACTTTTCCAATATAATACTCCTACTGTGGGAATTTTTTGGACAAATAATATTGTGGGATTGGAACACCACTCTTAATTGTATTTTCAAAAAAAAAAAAAGTGAATATATGGGCAAACTGGCTTGCTCATCCATTATGTGAATTATGATAGTTTGGAAACTGTGATGCTTTTCGACAAAAAAAAAAGAAAGAAGAAAGATATTGTGATTATTAGTAATTTTCTTTCTCTAGAGCGTAGGGATCGGATCTTCTGCTTTCTAACTTGACCTAATTTTCATTTCTCTTCTTTTAATTTTTTTTATTTTTTTTAAGAAAATCCTAAAATTAGCTAATTTAGACCTTTGAAAATTAGTTGGCATAAATGAAAAACTATTTATGATTTATGGACATGTAATGAATTTTTAATAATATTATATTTCAGGTTCCAAAAAAAATATTATACTTCTTTTACACATTTAGTAAGATTTATGTTAGAAAAATAAGTATAATATTCTAAAAAATTTTATGTTCTTATTTATATTGTGCATCCCTATGGATAAAAAAATGATAAACTATATAAATTTCTGAAATTAATTTGTACATTATATTTTCTACAACAATTTAGATATTAAATATACTTGATGTACAAGTAACAACTCCTTCGAAGGGCATTTTGGAGGATTCGTTTCTTCTAACCGTCTCCGGCTTACATGGCTTCCACCGTTCCCTCGCTACTCGCCTACTCCGTCCTCTGTTGTACTCTTCTCCTTGCCGCTGCGTCGCCACCGCCACCTCCCATGGCGTCGCCGTCGCCATCACCAGCACCGACCTGCACGGACGAGCTTGTTTTATTTTCTCCATGTCTGTCTTACGTTGCATCTCCGCCGAACGACCTTGCCGACGCCGCCTCCGCCAACTGCTGCAATGCTTTCTCCGCCGCCGTCAAATCGAATGCCGCGGTTTGCTTCTGTTACCTTCTTCAGGAGCCTCCGATCTTCGGCTTTCCTCTGAATCGGACGCGACTTCTTTCACTGTCTTCAAATTGTCCTCTCGCTAATCGCGAATCTGATAGGACTCCATCTCTCAGTTCTCTGTGTTCAGGTTCGGATTCTTGGATCTGCTCCTCTTAAGTTTTTTATTTTTCGAGCTTATCTTCCTCAAATCTTGAAAAATTTTCTTGCATTCGAACCACACTGATGAAATAATGTTTGATTGCTTGAAAAAATTGTTAGCAATAGTACTTGCAGAAACGAAGAATTAACTAATGACATTGTTTTTCTCTTTTTCACAAATCCACAGAATCGCCGGCTCTTCCTCCTCTGAACCACTCTGCAAATTTAGGGCTCACAGTTCCTTCTATTTCTGGTGAGTGATGATCGATCTTTGAATGTTTTCTCACATGAGTTTAGTGACTTCCGACAATCATATTGATTATTTTTTTTTTGTTAAAAAGTAATCCTAAAATTCTATTGAAAAATGAAAAAAAAAATTAAAAGAATAAAAAATATATATTAGCTTAATAGAATATGTAAAAAATTGAATCACTGAACACTGAACATTTTTAAAAATGTTTAATTAAAGCAAAAAATTTTAAAAACTGTTTGAACGATATAAACATATAGTTTGTCCTATATATTCTTCTTCCTCTTTGTTTTTTGCTAACAATATATATAGCTCGGTTTTCGTCTTCAAAGAATTATTATTAGGTGTGAAATATATAAATATATAAATTTGACTTTCTTTTTCTGGCAAAAAAATAAATGTGATTTTCTTTTAGTGGGAGAAAGGAAAATGTGATTGTAATTAGAAATAAGTAGTACATCCAAGCCACAACATTGCTTTAACCGGAACTAGAGGACTAAAATAGTTTTCTTGCATGAATTATAACCATGCAAAATTACAATTAAACCAAAATTTACTTGTATATAAATTAAAATCCCTTCCGCCCTCTCTCACACACTCGACAAAGCAAGTAATGAAATATTAATTAGGTCGATGAGATTTAAATACGGTCTTTCTCAGCTGCTACCTTAAATATAGTTCCCTTGAAGGAAAAGGAGGCTGATTGGTACAGTATTTCTTATGTGGTTGATATTGTAAAATAAAAAGTTCTCCATAAACTATTAACAATAAAAACCAGAATGGTAATCCCCCATATATATATATATATATATATATCCGTTGGGTTGTGATCCAGATGCTTGTGTGTGTGAAAGATATGTTTCATTATCTCATTGTTTGAGCGTGGTAAATATAATATTAGGATCTGGAAGTGGGTCATCTTCTCAGGTGTTAATAACACCGTCCAAGGGTGGTGGTGGACGAGGTGGCTCCTCCGGTGGCCGTGGCAGAGGAAAGGGGTCCTCAAGGCCGATAAGTGGAGGGAGTGGTTCCGTAGTGGTAGGAGCAGTGCCTCACCATGGTGGCAGTTCATCTGAGATGACTGAGATTTGCAGGAACACAGGTTGGCTATTACTTTGGTTGCTTTCTCTGCTAATGTTCTACATTTGCTGATGCTCTTGCAAGCTCATCACTTGGAAAACCATAAGAGCTAATACGAGTAACCCAAATGCCCAAATGTCAAAGATCAATTTTTCAATATAACAAATCCAACTGACAAGGAGATTGTCTTCTTAGTATCTTCCCTATTTTGGAAGGACAATTGTTAGTTTTCAATAATAATAATTCCTGTTAAGAGTATTAGTGTGATACGATCATAATTTTTAAGATTGTGTCATCGTAATTTTAGTATCAAAATTTCAATCAAGTTGCTATATGCGCTGATAAGCATATGCACTTTTGTCTATTATTTCATTCTTGATTTGTCAACATAAGGCATCATAATTTCAAAAGAGTATGAATTTGATGTGAGACCGGATTTCCCTCTTAATTTCCTACTGCACGAGAAATCTTGCTTCTTCTTCTTCTTCTTCTTTTCAACAAGATATTGATTGAGATGTCAAGTGACCTTACTTCGTAAGAAAGAGAATACAAATTTAAATCTTAAAAATCGCATTTATTGGAAAGGACAAAAAATTTTTAAACTTTAAACTTCCAAAAGGATTATACTCTTGAATGAAAAAAAAAAAAATTGTCGATGTTGCCTTGAATACGGCCCTCCACAAGTTGCTTGTCCTCTGATCTCCAATTGATGAAGTTGTCAATGTCCAGTCTAACGTGACTTAGCTATTTTTGAGTGTTCTTTGGCGTTGCTAACATGTTTATCTTAGCTGTACTTGAGTACTAATGAAAACGGTGACTCAAAAATGTGTTTTTTTTTTTCTGTCGTGTGGTAAATCTTTTTAAATCTACCTTTTTCTTATGCTGACTACGAAATAAGTGAAGAGTCCTGCCCTATTCTTCTTCTAGCTTTAAGACACCTGCTTTGTTGTAGTGTTCCACGTAACACAATCCTTCAAATATTATTTATTGAATTTTTTTTTAGGGTTAACTAGCAAATTTGTTCAGAAAGTATCTGTCCAGAAGCAATTTTGTCCTAGAAGTTTTTTGGGGAGTAATTTCGCCCCGGAAGTTTTAAACGTAGCAATGTTGCCTTGTTCCGTTAAAAAATAAACGTTGATCATTAAAAAATTGACATTGACTGTTAATTTTTTAACGAAAAAGGGCAACATTGCTACATTTTGAAACTTCTGGGGCGAAATTGCTCCACAAAAAATTTTTAGAGCAAAATTGCTCCTGTACACATACTTCCGGGGAAATTTGCTACTTAACCCTTTTTTTTTATTAAAAAATTTCAATACAATTACAAGGAATATAACAAGATATAATTGTAACTGACAGATCTTTAGCAACTACGTACTGGCTCCTTTGCTCCAAAGAATATAATGTCGATTTGAAGCCGATAAATTGTTAGAAGAAGGACCTCCAGATGGTGTTTTGACTATTGTAACACATAATTTTGTTTATCATATTTTCTAAAACATGTGATGAATGCACAAAAGTTAATTAACTCCACCTAGTATATATTTTAAACCCGATTAAGGTGGCTATACTATTATTAGTCTAATCAAACTTAGTTATAGATTACAATGAAAAAGAAGTAGAGTTTATTAGACTATTTTTCGAATTCCCTCATCCAATGTACCGTCAATCGAATCAACTAAACAAAGTACTGCTTAGATATAAGAATCTCAACATATAATAAAATTATTTATATATATATATATATATATAATTTTTAAAAAGAATGCTAATTCAAATGTTTTAATTAAAAAACTACTCCCTCTGGTCCTAAATATAAGATAAAGTTGACTCTTTTAGAGAGACTAAGGAAGCTAATTAAATTACTTTAGAATATTTTAATTTTAATTTTTTTTCTCAAAACTAGTTAGTTTGACTAATAAATTAATATAGAATCTAAGGATACACAACATATAATATAATTAAGTACTAACTTATTTAACTTCTTTAATCTCTCAAAAAACAAAAAGTTAACTCTATCTTATATTTAGGATGGGAGGGAGTATATAAGATTCTTGTGACCGAAATTCACATTGACAACTAGAGGCAGTGGCTTTTTATTTATCAGCAATGTTTGTGTAAAAATACACCTAGCACCCTCTTTAAAGATTGATAATTCAATCATATTTCATCATCATCAACATATGAAGACCTATTATGTCTCTTATCCTGCTTAGAGTAAAGCACCAGTACTATAATCTGAGACCTCAACAGCTTCATTATAAATACGTATAGCAAGTCAAATATAGTTTTTAAAACGTGGTCTGCACTTTCAGAATGCATGTAACGGGGGAAAATAATACTACCTCCTTCCGGTCCTTAATATAAGATTACCTTATATATAAACTAGATCTTATATTAAAGACTAGAGGTAGTATATATAATAAGGTGATTAATGCATGAGTTGGTTCTACAAGGTGAAACACTTGAATAAAATCACTGTAAATAATATATGACATATAGATTGTGAATAACAATAATAACGGAGTGTTTAATACATATTTTTGTCTTATAGTTTGAGCTCTTTTTGTCTTATATACCAAATAAAGTTGCGCTATCAACCCATTTTTTATATTTGTCAATCTTTGCTATCATTAGGAATTTACCATATATTTTTACACAAACATTAGTGCCACCATTGATGTAAAATTTGGGTTTTCTGAAAAAAAAATTAATAATTTTTCATTGAGTTTCTCAAAATTATTCTATTTTTGTGTTTAATTTGTCTAACTGAACATATTTAAAGCCTTAAAGGGGAAAAATGAGTTTAAGGGATGTTGCTTTCTTCTAACCTCATTATTTTATCATGATGCTTACAAAATGAGATTGATTAGTAGCTTCCTGTATTGATATTTTCTTTCTGTTTAATTTATTCAAATAATTCAAGAGATAAAATTTGTAATTATGGACCTCAAGGAATTGGAATTATTAATATCATTGATAAATCCTGGGAAAGAGAAGTGGCTGTATCTTTTACTATAGCAATATCATACCCCGATCCTTGTATGCCAAATCAATTACTGATGCAGCAAAATCTATTTCTTTGATTACCACCTGTCACTCATCTCACAGCCACCCTTGTTTGAATTCATATCCAAATCTTTATAAAATTATAGCGATGAACAGTTGGGATAGTGTAAAGCATGGTGACTTAAAACAACGAAAACAAAGTATATGAACTAAAATTAAAACTTGTCAAAAATATAAAAATTAATTATCTAGTTTTTATATTTAGAATAACTGGGAGTATTATACGATGTAATTAACAGGTAACTATGTTGAGAGGTTTTATTACCATGTCATTTACTAAAGCCATAAAATAACTTTAGTAATTTTTAGCATGATAACTCCTTACACAACTTTTTATATAAATCCCTTAATTTCATAAACATGACTTGATAAAAAACACATCTCTTAATTTTAAAATATTCCAACATATGTTGCAAACATATATTACTTGCAGCACATATAATTTAGTGTTCTCTTCAATTATATAATTAAAAGGCTAAATTTACGATAGTTTAATATTATAACTTTAAAAATTAACGATACTTTAATATTATAACTTTAAAGTAGAAGACAATTCCTTGGATGGCAACTGAGAGCCAACAACAAAGCATCATTATAGAAGCAAAATCCAACAGAAAAAGTTGATGAACTCTGAATAACAAGACGGATTAGCTTCCATTAGCAACTAGCAAATTCCGGGAGCTTCAAGGACATTATTATTTCTCGAAAATCGAAATGACAACGCCTTCAACCTAATGTGAGATATTTTAATTATTAATATATTTATTAGTTATTAATTAGGTTAATTAAAATATCCTGAGTGTGGCCCGTTAGTCAAATCTAGGCCCAACTACAGGATTAGGGTAAGAGTGGACTGGCTATTTATTTTATTTCTGATGGTGAAATAAATTATTAAGGATTACAGCCGTCTAAACTGAGCGTATGAGTGAAAACCCTAGCTGCTCTTTGAGGTTCCCTGACTGGCGACGGCTCTCACATCAGTTGCCATCACTGTGCCTTACGGTCAGTCAGAAGAGTTACCTGTCAATTCTTTCTTCTGACTCTTTCTGTTTTGCAGTCTCATTTCCCAGTGTTCGTGAACTCCTGTTGTTCAGAGAAAAGCTATGGCGAGAGGTATTTATTAAGTCTTCCGCTGTAACTTGTAGAATATGTTATGCTTTGATTATCATGATGTAATTGGCAATTAGCATGATATATTCCAACATGTGGTATCAGAGCCTCGCTCTCTGATCCTCTACCTACTTTTCTTTGATCGGGGACTATTTATCTATGGAATTTAATGAGTTTACCGTAATAATTTTTATACGGATTCCATATTTTAAATTAGAGATCAGACTTGCTGATTTTGAAACATTATTCCCTTCATCTGGTTTTCGAAGGATCGTCTCTGTCTTTATGATTAAATCTGGGTTTTAGAAATTATTCTTTTCAATTCTGGGTTTTTGTTGAATTTCGAAATATTGGTTTCGAATTTGATGTGTTAAATCTGTTTGGCAAGAGAGAACGAGAGGAACATTTTTATTGAACACAAACGCTCCTTCATCGGGATTTCGAAGGAACCCAGAAGCTTGTTTTCTATTCGTTCATGTGAATTCTTGTCTGGTTTTTCATTAGCTAACGTTCTCTGTTACTGTGATTTTAATTGCCGAGAGAACCTTCGTTTTTGTTTTCTTCGAATATGAGAAAATCTTGTTTAGAAATTGTTTAATCACTGTTTTATGCGATAGATTAGTGTTTGGATTGCATTTTCGATGAAAACCGTCGGTGAGAGCGCCATTTTTGAGCCCTCCGTTCGCCGGAAAGCACTGCCTGAGAACGTCCCCGACGTCGCGGGTCACGGCGGCTCCAAGCGGGTCCTGTCAGGTTGGCGGGTCGGGTAGGGTTCAGGGAAACGGGTGGGGGAGACGATTGAAACGGCGCCATTTTGACTTAAATGAAAGTATACTGTGTCACTTAAAATCGTTAATGATTTAAATGAAAGAGTATATGGTAAATTAAAGGGAAAATTGTGAAAAAAGACCTCACCAGCAACTTATTTGTCAAATGGGACATTCGCGTGCAGATCATCTTCCACATGTGCAGAATATCTTCCCTGGTGTGCAGATGATCTTCCCTCTGTGCAAACTTCTTCCCTATACGTGTGCAGAAATCTTCCCTGCGTGTGCAGATATCTTCCCTCCGTGTGCAGATAACCTTCCCAGGTCCCATTTGACAAATAAGTTACTGATGAGGTCTTTTTTAACAATTCTCCCTAAACTAAATCACATATATAAACATTGTGAAATATAAAAGTAAATAGTCATCACCCACCTGTTAATGACCTGAAATGAAGTAAAGGTTCCCTCAAAACCTATAATTGTCATGAATCTTTTTCGGATATGCATCAAAAATTTTCTTGCATTTGAACCACACTAAAGAATGTTAGCAAATACTTGCAGAATCGAAGAATTAATTATTGACATTATTTTTTCTCATTTCGTTAATCCACAGAATCGGCGGCTCTCCCTCCTTTGAACAACACTGCAACTTTAGGGCTCACAGTTCCTTCTCCTTCTGGTGGGCGATCAATCCTTGAAAAGTTCACTCACGAGTTTATTTACTTCAAAGAATCACATTGATTAATTCTGTGTTAAAACTTGTATCAGTTATTTATGTAATGCTGAAATTCTATTTAAAAAATTGAAAAAAATTAAAAGAATAAAAAAATATGAATAAAATACGTAAAAAAAATTGAATCAATGAACAATGAATAGTTGTACAAAACTCAAAATGGAGATACACTGTTTATAAAAAAAAATGTTTGAACGATACAAATATATAGTTCGGTTCATTAAGTTACGTATAGAACAAAAAATATAGGCTTGTCTTTCATGACTTTTATGTTTTCAAAGAAATTAGCATTAGAGGTGAAATATATAAATGTAATTTTATTTTTGTGGGAGAAAGGAAAAGTTGGTTGAAATGAGAAGTAACACCATTGCTTTTACTGGAACTAGAGGACTAAATTAAAATTGTTTCCTGGTATGAACTATAACCATGCATAAGTACAATTAAACCAAACTTACTTATATAAAATCTCTCCTTAAATTTATATTTATTTTAATTTAAAGAAAGATCAAAAAAGAAGAAAATTCATATTTCCACTTAAGGGAGTAAATATCAGGTCGATGGTATTTATATATGGTCCTTTCTCTGCTACCTTCAGTAGACTTCCCACTACAAAAAACTGTGATTTAATAACAGTTAAAAAGGGGTATTAGTAGCAGTTTTAACCGCTACCAACATCATTAGTAGCGGTTTCTAAAACCGCTACTAAATCCAATGTTGCAAGCGGATTTGTAGCGGTTTTTCTTAATCGCTACTCATACATAATGCCTGCTACTATATTTGTAGTGATTAAAACCACCGCTACAACAGCGCCAAGAGAAATATTCGTTTTCTCTGAACTTTGTAGCGGTTTTATAACCGCTACAAATAGCAAACAATGAAATTTGGGGAGCGGGAAATGAAAAATAAAAATTGGGTTACACTTTGTAGGGGTTTATAAACCACTACGAATATGAATTTTACAAAAGGAGCCATAAAATAGTAGCAGTTTCATAACCGCTACTAATTTAAGTGAAATTCAAATTTTGCGCCAAAAATTAATTTTTGTTTGAAAATGGCGCTTTTAATTCGTAACGGTTAAATTACCGCTATGAATGTAAGCAAAAAAATTTTAAAAAATCTTTTTTTGCCCCTTTTTATATTAAATTAAATAGTTTATTATTTTAGTAGTTTAGCAAATTTAATTAATTTATTATACTATAGTGTAACTCATTTATAATTAAAAATGAATGTTTGAATTTAGTTGGAAAAGAATGAAGATTGTATTGATAATATTATTGAGGATACCTAGGTAACAAAGCACTATTATGTTGTCTACTACAATGTGTTTATGATTGTGTAAGGAAAATAGGTACAAATGAGAAAAAGTGCTTAAATATCTGCAAAAAAAAAATAGTGAGAATAAATTTTATGAGAAGAAAAAAAGTATTGAAATAAAAAATTTAAAAACTTATTACCATATTTGATCACCTTATTCAGCTATGCAACTCAGAGAAAAAAATTTGTGAATGAGAGAAAATGAAAGAAGGGTTAGGTGGAAAGAGATGAGGGAGTGTTTGAAATGAGATATGGTGGGAGTATGTATTTATAGGGATTTGCGGTGCACTTGTAGCGGTTAGTGTAGCGAGTTTTGTAGCAATTTTTATTAGTAGCGGTTATTTTATGTTTTTGTAGCGGTTAACCGCTACAAATATTTATTAATTTTTTTAATATATTTTTCAGACAAAAACATAATTTGTTTAATCATTCATCCTCGTCATCCCTACAGAAATTGTATAGAAAAATTGTTAGTGATGCATTAATTTGTTAAAAAATTTAATTTAAATGATGTAAACTTAAAAAATACCACCGAAGTAGAGGTAAATTCTCATCCCCTTCAGAGAAGAAGTTTTCAAAATTGGCGGGCTAAAATGGCTCAGACTTGTAGGCGATGTTATCGCCTTCACCCATGTCGTAAAGGTCTCGTGGCTTTAAATGAACGACAATGTGCCAATCCCTGTGCCTCTCGTCCTCGACATAATAAACCTGGTGTGCCTCTGAGGCAAGAATATACGGCTCATCATCTTGAGAATTACCAGTATGAATTGCCGTGAGAAATTGACTGATGTGATCCCTAAATCGTCAGTTGGAAGTCCCTAGGAAGTAGTGGTATTTGCCCACAAACACTTGAATAGCGTCACGGTGAAACGGCCTTGGTAATTAAGTTCAACGACATCAAGAAGTTTTCTATAGTAAGAAATGCCTCCGAATTGCATATTGGCATCACTGTTGCTAGAATAACTCCTTGCCCCAAATGTGCCATAAACACCCGAATTTTGAGTTTGCAATTCTTGATCCCGTGAAAGCGTGCAAAACTTGAAACCATCGACATTGTATGTTGTAAACCTTTCTACATGATCGAAAGGGCCGATTGCGAGAGTTCTGAAATCTGGTGAGTGTGGGTTGTGGTCATTTAGTATTTTGCGCGTAAACCAACTCAGGAATTCTCTGTAGACCTTTTTGTCAACTTCGGAGGATGTTTGTGTACGGATCCTAAGTTGATGCTTAAATATGACTTCTGAATTCCCTGTAATTAATCATGGAAAGGCGATAGTGAAATGAAAGTGAAAAATGTTACGAAAGATATAGAATAACATGTGAGTATACAATTCTTACTATATGAAAGGTTCAACTTGAGTGCAATTAAGCAAGACATGTCTGTGTGCTTGCAACTTCTCAGTTGCCGTTAATTTGAAGTTCTCAGTTCCTCCAACTGGTTTACCAACACGAGGGATAAATTCTCCTGATGTTGGCGCAGGTTCAGGACAATCATCAACATGAGGTGGGTGGTTGAAAGCCGTCTCAAGGTCATCAAAGTACCTTAAACAAAAATATAGCACCTCATCCCCTATATAGCCTTCAGCTATAGAACCTTCTGGCCACACCTTATTCCTTAAGTAAGATTTTAATTTCCCAAGAAACCTACAAAGTAAAGAAGGGAAAATTGATATTAAATGCTGAAAAGGGCGACTAACAAACATAGGAATTAACAATGAAGCACATATTTAAAATGAGTACCTCTCAATCGGATACATCCATCGATATTGAACAGAGCTAACAAGCTTTGTTTCATGAACGAGGTGAACTATAAGGTGAACCATTACAGTGAAAAATGAAGGAGGAAAGATCATCTCCAAATGACAAAGGGTAAGAATGATTTTGGACTGCAGCTAATCGAGCTCCTCAACGATCAAAACTTTGGAACACAACTTCCGAAAGAAAGAACAAAGTTCCACCAAAACGATGGACACTTCGGGAGGAAGTGCATTCTTTATAGCCGAGGGAGTAGCTGTTGCATAAGAACATGTGAGTCATGACTCTTCAGGCCAGCAACCTTTCGAGCTTGCAAGTCAATACATAGAGAAATGTTGCTTGAATACCCATCAGGAACTTTTAATTTCTTCAATGTTGTGAGGAAGACTTCCTTGTTCAGTTTTGTGAGGGTAAACTTTGCCGGTTGAAATTTGTCATGCTCATCTGGCCAAGCGTCTTCACGAACTCCCATGGAGCATAAATCTTTCCTAGATTGAAGATGATCTTTTGTCTTGTCGGGTTTGTTAAGCAGCATATATAGCACATTATTGCAAACATTCTTTTCAATGTGCATGACATCAAGATTGTGGCGAAGTAAATTAGATTTCCAATATGGAAGAGAGAAAAAAATACTTATCTTCTTCTATTGTTGAGGCACCGAAGTCCTATGCATCTTTTGGAGAACTTGTAAGATATCGTTGCTTTTTCCAAACTCGAATTCAACATGCTCAAGCTGCTATAAGATATCTGTACCGGACAAAGTCTGAGGTGATCCTCTTTTTTCTGGTTTCTTATTGAAGCGATTCCTTTGCAATCTGAACTTTTGCCTTCCATCGAGAAACCTCCGATGCCCCATAAAGCACCACTTTCGGCTGTAGGGAAGGCGCATAGCGACAGGGTCAAAATTACAAGTCGGACACGCCGACCCAGTATGCACATTCCAACCAGATAATGTGCCAATGCCAGGAAAGTCACTAATCATCCACATCAAGGCTGCACGTAAGTTGAACAATGTCTTCCCATAAGCGTCATACATCTTGATGCCGACATTCCACAGGTCAAGCAATTCCGTAATAAGCAATTGGAGATACACATCGATGTCATTACCCAGTGCCTTTTTGCTTGGAATAATCATAGATATAATGAAGGAGCTTTGTTTCATACACATCTAGGGGGCAAGTTGTAGGGAACTAAGACTACTGGCCAAATACTGTAACTTGTGCTAAAATTCTTGAATGGATTGAAACCGTCGGTCACCAAAGAAAGCCGAAAATTCCAGGAGTCTGCATCCCAGGGATGTCTTAATTTACCATCTTCATTCTTATCAACGTCATGCCACCTCATGTGCTCCGTTATTTTGGATGACATAAATAATCTTTGTAGGCGCGGCTTCAAAGGGAAGTACCTGATAATCTTTACAGGTTTCTTCTTCTACTTTATCCCCTTCAAAATTGTCTTGTACCTTGATGTGTGGCATCTCTTATAAGTCTCCATGCTGGAATCGTCTCCCCAATACAACATACAATCATACGGGCATGCATCAATCTTCTTATAGTTCAACCCCAACCTATTGATAATCTTCTTGGCCTCGTAGAACGTTGTGGGAATCTTCGTATCGGGGAATGCATCTTGTAATAATTCAAGCAACATTGATATTCCCTTATCTGTGATTCCACACAAGGACTTGATATGATACAACTTGATCAAGAAAGATAATTTAGAGTATTTTCGACAACTTTGATATAAAGGATGATCTGCTTCATCCATCAAGCTGAAAAAATCCCGAGCTGTTTTATTCCTCATGAACACCGGCTCTAAACCGTACACTTCTTCATTGAAGTTGTCGGCTTTAAATCCAAAAGCATCACGCACAACATCATTGACTGGATCATCTTCATCTAGCTGAACTCTAACTTGTGAACTACGAGGAAGAACATCATCATATCTTATACCAGCCTTCTCATCATGAATTGCCTAGAACGTATAGTCGTCCGGGAAAGGATTCACAAGCAAATGTTCCTTAATAACTTGTCGTGCATGCCACTTCTTAAACTTGCAACTTCGACACGGACAGACGATCTTGCCATTACAGCTGGCGTGAGTGAATGAGAAATCCAAGAAATTATTTATTCTGTACAAATATTTTGGAGAATTACGTGGCAACCTGATCCATGATTTATCCATAACTACTAGTGAGAGAGAAGAAAGTATAGTGAAGAAGATGAGTGAATAGTGAATTACGAATGCCTGGAAGCTTATATAAAGGTTTTCCAACGTTTAACATTTTGTAGCGGTTATAAAACCGCTATTGTAACCGCTACTCTAACCACTACTACATTGAATATTTGTAGCAGTTTTATGAATATAACTGCTAAAAAATATCAAGTCGTTGGCAGGATTGAGAAAAATTCATGTCATACTTGTAGCGGTTAATTCAGTGTAACCGCTACAAATTTTGGCGCTTGAAGAAATTCAAATTGAAATATTTTTTGATCTTGTAGCTGTTATAAATAAAAGACCGCTATAAATGTTCATGACTGTTGGAAATTTTGTAGCGGATATTCAAGAAACCACTACAAATTTGAAAGACAGTGAGAGGAAAATTGAAAATTCAAAAGTTGAATTTTGTAGCTGTTATTAATCTAACAGCTACTAATATTCAACATCTGAATTTTGAAATTCCTTCCAACGCTCCTCTAAGAACATTTGTAGCGGTTTATGAAATATAACCGCTACAAATATCTTAAAATTTATGTTTTTGAATATTTGATTTTTTCTAGCGGTTTTTAAAATATAATCGCTACAAATGTGATATTTGTAGCGGTTTTTCCATATAACCGCTACAAATATTTATTAATTTATTTTTTTTAGTTTTAGAAATATAATAAAAAATGTCATAAATTATAAATATAACTATTGTAAAATGCAACAAGAATTTAATTTCTGAAAATAAAATATACAGGTTTATTTACAATGTTTCAAAAAAAATACAAATGTCCTAAACTAACTAGCAGGAGGCTGATCATCCGGTCCTCCCTCAGGTGGGGCTCCCTCCGGGGTTGCTGAATCGGGGTGCTGTGCAGAGTTAACAGCACCATCATCATCAGGAGGAGGAGGCTGGATGACGAACCGAGGGACAGGGGGAACCTATGAATGCTCCTCGTCGGGGAACAGGCGACTCCATGACCGCTCGAGCATGACATTTATGATTTCGCACCACTACGTCTGCTGAGCATAGTAGAGTTGGCCTGTTGCTTTATCTGCTGCTGCTGTTGAGCCACTGCAGTGTGGGTCCTAGCCAAATCTGAGCACAGCTCCTCAACCTGCTTGTCCCTTATACGTTTAACCCCGGACGTCTGAGCTTTAGAGCTGCCAGCCTCAGAGGCTGAGGTCCTGCTGTAGACCATACTAGGTTTGGCGCCTATCCCCATCCCCCGCATACGTCTGGGGTGCTCAACCTGACCCAGACCCGCCTTCAAAGGGGCCGTGGGGTCCATAGACCCTTGCGACTCTTGAGTCTGGGTTTGGGTCTCTCGCAGCTCAGCCTGCGACAGCTGCATCCGCTCCTGCCATTTTATGAAACAATTACTTATTATCATTTTTCATAATAAATTTTATTTTATAAAAAATATAATAATCAATTTTACTTACAATGGCCACTTCTGCCTGCTGAGAGGTTGGAGTCCCCTCACGGTGTCTATGTATGATAGCGAACAACTTCCCGTAGTCCGTCTGACGGTTTTCCTACTGTGCCTTCCTCTCCTAAAATAATTTAAAAATTAAATTAGTATTATCAAAACTAGATTTATAATATGAAATAACCAGCTACAAGTAACTGATATTGTGAAAAGTTACCAGCTCGCTATAAGTGACAGCAAAGCTTTTCAATTCTCTTGTGTGGTGGATCGTCTGCTGCCCACGGCACCTCGTGTTCCTCTGAGAAAGCGCCTGAAAAAAAAAACAATATTACATGTATTAAAATCATAATTATAATTATCAATACATTACCTGCCCCTCAGTACTTCTCTTGTACTGGACAAAACTCGCCCAGTCGTTCGGCAAAACGCCGTCCGGGACATTCTCGATCAGCTGTTATAGAGGAATCTTCCCATCCTTATCCATACTATAGAAGAGATGGTTCCTCCTGCTCCTCTAGCTGTCGCCCATCTTGATCAGTTTGTACCTCTTCCGGTTGTCCCAGACGGCAAACCTATGCTGTAACACCATTAAAAAAATATTTAAATATAATTACTGCTAAAAAATAAGACAATTAAATATAATTACTTACAGAAAATATAATTATATTAAATTCTTTTATTTACCTGCACCACCTCCTCCCACTCCAGGTCCTTCGGCCCCTTCGGAACGTTCCTCCATATCCTAAAGTGAAGGGGAAACCGCATCTAATTCGAGCCCAGATCGTTTAGGAAGTGGTTGGACATGTGACCCCCATTGTCGATGGGCTGGTCTGTGGCCTCATTCCATGTAACTACAACTTGTAGCGTCAGGTCCAACCTGTTCAAACCGGTCACGTCCAGCCTCCTCATGGACAAGTTCCCTTGCGCATCTTCATAATTGACCGCACGTTAGATGAATTGGAATTCAAATTTAACATTTTGAATTTAAATATTTAATTTATTAGATACAAAAATATAATTACCTTGGACCTGCACCTCAAACCCAGTAGACCGAGAAGACGACCGTCGTGGGTTGTTCTGGTCCCATGCTTCCTCCTCATCCAAGAAGCGCTCCATCTCTCTGATCCCAATCAGGATATTGAAGTCCTCGTTCATGTCATAGTCATCAACGCTAATATCTCCCTCTCCTAGATCAGGCACCTCTGGCACAGTCGTTGTAACCCCCTCCGTAATTATATCCGAAATACGCGATTAAAATGAAATAGAGACCAATAATAATCAAATAACATTTACTAACCCATCACATGATGGGGTTTTCAAAAATACCTTTCGAAATCATTTATAAACTTGGTCTCATATTCACATTTCGAATACAATTACTACGCGAAGATAAATCACATTCATATAAATATCAGAGTGCACAACATAATCATCCCGGCAATCTCGGGTACATACCTTCACTAAAGATATACAGGGCACAATTGCCCATTACA
This sequence comes from Inga oerstediana, assembly GCA_963210345.1. Classification (NCBI taxonomy): domain Eukaryota; kingdom Viridiplantae; phylum Streptophyta; class Magnoliopsida; order Fabales; family Fabaceae; genus Inga; species Inga oerstediana. The sequence continues at coordinate 21,260,664 of OY723410.1, forward strand.
ATTCTTCAAATGGGGATTACACAATCTCATCTCGAATGAGTCCTGCCGCTCCCTCCACGAGCTACTTGCCCTGTCTAAATTGTTGGTAAGGGAGGGTGAGATTCGAGAGAATCTCAGTAGGGAAACATTATCAATATGCAGGAAAGATAAGTGTTTAATGCATGACATGCTTGCATCACATAACTCATGCACACATACAATGACAAATCTATAAGCTCAATGCTTCGAACGATACACATATGGCCAAAGTATATATTGAAACATAGCTTCAAATCATTCATACATGTTCCACATAATCAAGCAAAGCAATAACATGCATTAACACATTAATACAGTTATCAGAGCATGCAGGAGAGATAAGTTCCCTACCTCCAGTCTTTTTCTCCTCGATTTACGTGCAAACAACTCGGGGCTTCTCATTCGATCCTACAATGTCAAATGTACTATTTAGATACTTCCATAGTGTTTTCGGAGGTTATATGAAGCTATATTGAAAATTTACTAAAATACCCCCGGGGACCCGGCCCGGCCCGGCCCCGCCGTACCCGGTCCGGTTGTACTTTTCTTGAAAATTTGACATGGGCTATTCTGACATATTTTTGCCCAAGGAATCTATTTCCGGACTCGGAATTATCAAATCCAATGTCAATTTACAAATTTACCCTTGGCAGCCCCACTTTAAGGGTTTCAGGGGCGTTTTCATAATTATGCTTTTTCGGCCTTTTCCGAAAAAGTGACCAACTGTAACCCCACCTAATTTTCGCTCCTGAACTCAATGGAACCATCAAATCATTGAAAATCCAACTCTAAGACCCATTTATAGCCAGAACCGAAATATACAAGTACTCCGGGGAAAATTGGGGTTTTTCGGTTTCGACTCCGTAAACGCATTCCTTTCTACTCGTAACCATTTTATTGACTATTCCATTAGGTTACAACTATCATTTAGTACCAATTTGGGCACCATAACAGCCCCACACACCCATTTTCCATTTTTGAAACCAATGACAATCCGGCAAAATTTCACCGATTAAATTGTCCACAGCAGCCAGAATAGTCAATACACAAGAGTTTGGAAGTTACCTCAAGCTCCCACTAGCCTTTCCTTGTCTTGGCTGAAACCCTAGCCCCTTTTAAACAGCAAAATTAAGCTTCAAATACCTTAATCCATGTAGAAGAGAAGCTTAGGAAAAGGATTATACGCGTTAGGTATGAATTCACCGAAGAAATCGACCTACCTCCCGAGTTTTCTCCTTCCTTCTCCCTATATTCTCCAAGGTCTCTCTCTCACGTTTTGTATCTGAAATGGCGTCAGGAAATGGCTGATGAAGATGGAGGAATTGCTTTTAATTCCATGCTGATGTCATATGTTATTTTGATGATGTCATAACTCCCATTTTCGGATTTTCTGGCAGATTTTCTGCCCAAATTTTGAAAAATCATAACTAATTCTAGAAACATCTAAATGAGGTGATTCCAAAGCCAAATGAAAGCTATTTAAGTCCTCTTTATAGGAAAAATATTTTCCAATACTAGAAATCACCACACAATTCCAGAATTACTCAAATTTCATCACTGCCCCAAAACAGAGTCCATTTTCTACCTCAAACTTTGGACAGTGATATCTCCCAGTTCGCTACATGAAATGGCACAAATTATATGTCCATTTTGAAGCTTGGGATGTGATCTTTAAGACTGGAAAGTTTCATAATTTTCGGACATCATTTGCCTAGTAAAAACATCCACACGAGAAGATTGCCCAGACAGAATTCACAATGGACAACATTTCCAGTTTTGCAACCAATGTGTCCAATCCAATTTAAATCAATTCCAATGATTAAATACCACAACATGACACCATTTCCATCACAATACCCCATTCAATTCTTCCCTCTATTCTAAGTCAATTTGGATGTTAATCCACAATTGAACTCAAATACAGGTTTTGGCGTTGCTCATAACACAAGCGACTACAATCTTCTTTATATTTTCTAAAATGGTTCATTAATCACTAAGCACGTCCACTTTTGTAGTCATTAACCCCTAATCACAATTTGGGATCTTGCTAAACCGGGGCTTAGCAATCCACTAATCTCAGGCTTATTCTCTATCCTCGAGTCTCAAAATTCGGGGTATTACAGTCGTCTCCTGTGGAACCGTCTGCGGTAGCTGTGGTAGGCCTGACTCCTGTGGCTGCTGTGGGGAGATGGCTGAAATGGCACGGTCGCCCTCCCACCACGTTGCCCCCTCCCACTGCCCCCTCTTTTACTGCTGCCACCCCGTAGAATCGGTCTGGGGACTACGGGCTCCTTTTCCTTGTCCATCCCTGAAGCCATATGAACTACAAAAATTAAAAAAAAAAAACCATTTTAGTCACACATTTTATAATAAAAATAAAAGTAAAATACGTATTGTTCGTACCTCAAATGAGACTAATGAGAAATATTGCAGCGAAAACTCTTCAACAAACATCTGAATGCTCAAATCTCAAGGAAAATACTCAGAGAAACTTCAGAAAACAAAATGGCCAAATGGGAAAATGAGGGGGCGGCGGCTTTTATATGAGTGGATTTTGTAGCGGTTATTAAAATAACCGCTACATAAACCACTATAACAAAGCTAAGGTAGTAAAAATTTGTCGCGGTTATAATATAACCGCTACAAATATCACAATCTTTAAAGTTATGTAGAGGTTATGAAGTCATAACTGCTACAAATATGCGACATTTGGCATTTTGTAGCGGTTTATTTGCAGAAACTGCTACACTATTGGCGTGGCTTGGTGGCGCCAAGTGACGTAAACTTTGTAGCAGGTTTTTTATTGTAACCACTATAATATAACCACGGCAAATTTTGGCGGGAAACTCGCGTCATATTTGTAGCGATTGTTTCCTTTTAACCGCTACAAATAATGTTGCCAATCAGTAGCACCACTTGGCGCGTAATGTAAATATTTTTTTGTGTAACTGTTTATAATTTTATATAATTATATTATATTATATGTTTTGTTTTATTAGGCTCTTTTGCTCCTCCAATCTCAAATGTCTATTACGCACACGCACGCTGCACGACATTAAGCCATTAACCCTTAACCCTTTCTCTATTATGTTTCTTACTTTCTCTGTGACTGTATCTCATTTTTGCAATTTTCTGTTTGCCCTAGCCATGAGCGCCAGTCCTCGACTGTCAACCAACTTGAGAGATTGACATTGATACTTCCAGGTTCTAGCTGCTGCTGCTGCTGCTCACTCCAGAGGTTATGATTTTCATCTTCTTTTCAAAACTTGGTTCTGATTTTCATTTTGTTTTCCTAAGCTTGGTTTTGCTTTTCTTTCTTTGTCTAGATCCTTAGGGTTCGAGGGTTCTATCTGGTATGGTTTTAGAACTTGGTGCTCGTTTTCTTTTCTTTTCTTTTTCCTGAGCTTGGTTCTGTTTTTTCTTTCTGGACAACGGAAGATCGAAGGTTTTGTTTTCAGCATTTATTTGTTGTGTAAAGCTTGTGATTTCTCATATGATTTTCCTTTTTTTTCCTGAACTTGGTTCTATTAAGGTCGAGGGTTTTGTTTTCAGCAGTTGAAGAAGGAAGAATGTAATGGGTATGGTTGGCTAATGGTGATTGGAGACTTTATTTTTTTTGAGCTCTCTATATTGTTTATCTACAATTGAAGCTGTTTTTTTCCCACATAAGGTGTACGTAGGGCATCTTTGGTTGTGAACCTGTTTGTGCTCCCTTGAAGAGTGGCTTCAAAGTTGGGTTGATAAATGTTGGGTAGGGCGAAGCCCACCCTCGCCCAGCCCAAAATATCTGGGTTTCACCGGGCTGGGTTGGGTATCAGGCTGTATTTGATCCTTCGGACACGGGCTTCACCCTACCAAGCCCTGCCCATGTACACCCCTAACCACTACAAATGCACCATTACGAAACACCATTTTTTTTGTAGTGTCCCTTGTAAGAAAAGGGAGTTTAACAAGTATTTTTTATTTTAGTTGATATTATAAAATAATGAAATACTCCACTGGTCTTTAATATAAGACATATTTAGATAGTTGATATTGGTCCTAAATATAAGAAAAAGTGTTCATATTTGTCAATCTTTTTCTAATTTACCTCTATTGATGCTCCATCAACAATAATCAATTGAGGGGAGAGAATTTGGGAATTGGGGAGGATGACTAGGATATCTTAGAAACCACATGTCATAGTATAGTGTGTTTGAAGAAGATTGATTTCACTATCTTACTGTTTATAGCAAATATATGTGCTATTAGGGATTGGAAGTGGGGCACCTTCCTTCTCAGGCGATGACACCATGTGATGGTGGCGGCGGCGGCGGAGGGGACTCCTTTGGTGATAGTGGCAGAAATGGGATAATGCCGAGTAGGGGAGGGAGTAGTTCTAGAGTAGTAGAAGCAAGGCCTCATGGCAGTGAAAGTTCATATGAGACTGAGAGCACAGATTGGCTTCACCTTTCGTTTTATTGTTTGCTTATCTCGTACATCTATCTGCCTCTCTTGCACCCTGTCACAGGGAAGAACAAGAGCTTAATTAGCTCATAACCTTCATTCATTCATTTATTTCCAAATATTAGAGTTTATGTGACCAAACTACAATGCAAAAAGCATAGGTACATATATAACTACTCTACAACACAACTGAACAACATTATATTGTTGCTTTAAATACTACATGTTGAGGAAAATTCTATTAATGTGTGTTCAAAATATATGTGCCAACTAGCTAGCTAGTTGTTTAGTCATTGATACCATGCTTAATTTAGCTTGATCATTTTTTTCCTTTAAAATAATTTTAATGTTGATTAGCTTGCTCCTTTCAAGTTCCATCTTATATATCCATCAGCAAATAATTACAATGAGATAAATTGATGTGTCCTTGTGTAATTTAGGGTTTCTTGTATTTGTAGAAGATAAAAAGTCTCTAAATAAAGAATTAAAAATCTTTGTTGGGTAATGTGGGCAATTTGAGAGAAAAATGTACTTCTCATGTATCAAATGTTGAGATACAATCGCCTATTTATATACAAAGGAGAGAGACATGATAATAAAGGCTAATAAAAGCTAATGAAACATAATAATTACTTATTAGCCTTATAATTGCTAATAAATAGAGAATATTTACAATAAATACACAATATTCCCATACACTCCCCCTCAAGTTGAATCATAGATGTTAATCATGTCCAACTTGCTTATGCAACTTTCAAATTGAGCAATCCTTTTGTCAACACAATATTTAAGGCCATGTTTATGGCAACCTTATTATCGCAATAAAGTTTCAGTGGTAATTCCACACTAACTTGTATCTCATCTAGGACCTATTTCAGCCACAATTCTTCCATTATCCCTTGAGTTAATGTCCTTAACTCATATTGAGCATCGCTCTTAGATACAACCATTTGTTTCTGTCTTTTTCCAGGTAACCAGGTTTCCCCATACAAAGGAGCTATAACCAGAGGATGATCTCCTGTTAGGATGAGTCCCCAGTCTGCATCAGTGTATACTTTTACAATTCTTCATTCCTGTTTTTGGAAGAAGAAACCTCTACCAGGAGCACCCTTTTGATACCTTAGAATTATGTAGGCTGCATCCATGTACTTCTTCTTTAGCTCATTCATGTACTAACTGGCCATACTTACTACAAAGGTGTTCGCCGTTTAGCTTTCGCAAGCGCACGGGTCGCAAGTAATAAAGTGATAAGTCAAGATCGTTCCCACGAGGACTATGACAAAAGCGAGTTAACTATTATAACTATGTTCTTAACTAGGTTGAATGAAATCATTTGAAATTGAGTATGTCAAGTAAGGAAATTTGCTAAAACCAATAAGGTAAAACAAAGGTGATTGTAAAATTGATTCTACTTCAAGGTTTAAAGGCTTAGGATTACTTCTTCCTCATTGTATTTCATAAAACTATGCAATTAATTCACTTATGCTAGTTGTGTGAGTCCATATGCTAGTCAAAGATACTAAGATCATCAATCAAGCTCTCTCAAGTCAAGATTGATTTTAATCTTCATTAACAATGTTCAATCTCTTGTCTATCATTAATGAAAATCATCTTTCCCAAATCAATTCTTCATTAGACTATGCTAGGTTATTAGATATATCTCTATTCTAACAACAAACCATCCATTTAATCCATAAATTTCAAGTCTAACATGATTTTTCTCAAGTTCTACAACCAAAATAGCTCTCTCAAGCATCATTCAATTGAACTAAACTCATCATGTGGTGATCAATCACAAGATAGTAATTAAGCATAGAGAAAAATCAACATATATTCTCAACAACTAACAAAAGCAAGAAAATATAGTAGTTTTAATCCATACAATGAGTAGAAGTAATCCTAAATGAGAGTTTTAGCCACTCATAATCAATACAAACCAACAACTCAACATAAAACTCATGAACATATCAGCAAATGAGAAGAGAAGAGGGGAAAAACCAGAAAAAGAGAAGAAAAAGCTTGAATTTCTCCAAGAATCTCCTCCAAGAAGCACCAAAATCCTCCTCAAGCTCTCCAAGAGGCCTCCTTGTAGTCCTTGAGCTCTTCCTTGTGCAGAATGCCTTCAATTCGGCGCCCCCATTAGGTTAAAAAGTCAGCTGAAGTATCAGTTTTTCAAAACGCACAGTTGCAGTATCGCGACTTTGCTTTCGCTTCGCTATAGCGAACCCACAACGTACGCGGTCAGAAGAGCCTATTTTTGATGTTTTTTCGCTTTCGCTTCACTATAGCGAACCCACAGCGTACGCGGTCAGAAGGGTCTATTTTTTATGTGTTTTCGCTTTTGCTTCGCTATGGCGTAGCAAAAGCAACCGGGGACACCTTCAAGCTGCTTTGATCTTCCTTTTTGCCTTTTGTTCTTCTTTTCTTCACCTCCAAGGATCCATGTAAGCTTCCATTTCTTGTCATCATCCTCCTACAAAGAGAAGGATTTTATGAGCTTTTCAATTCTTCAATTTAATCTAAAACCCTACACATTTAGCTCAAAATTTGCACTTTTTCAAGTATTTTCAACATATCACATTTTTCTTCATATGTATAAATTTTATGCACAATTTTAGTTTAAAACCACAAATATATAAGAAAAATGTGATGAAATACAAGAATTTCCAGAGAATAACAGTCCCCCAAACTTAAGCTTTTGCTTGTCCTCAAGCAAATTCACACATGTAACATGACTTCATAAATTGCTTATCGAAATTGCATATATGTTCATGTCCTCATTCATTGCTCTAAAGATCACACAAAACAGGAACTTGCAAGAATATGCCTAGATGAATGTCTTATAATCTTTAAGCAAGTTTTTCAGGAGTCCTTTGAGTGTGGGTGTGTGTTTGGAATCAAAAGATATTTCTCCGGATTCTATCTCAGTCACACATAATACTCATATACAAATTTTCAACTCTACCACTTCACTATCCTCTTTTCATCCTTCTCTACTTACAAGTTACCTCATATGGTATCAAAATCAAAAGGACTTTTAGGCTTGTAATGTGGCCATGGGTTTAGGGTGTTTGAATGGAAGGGAAAAAGGAATAAATACAAAAACTTTGAGATAAATGAACTAACTTCCTTTCTTCTTTTTCCTTCTTTTCTTTTTTTTTTCCTTTTTTTTTGTTTTTGTTTTTTTTTGTTTTTGTTTTGTTTTTTCAACAAAATTGGACTAACTTGGCTTCTGTACATTTTGTTCAACCCTCAACACTTTACACATTTCATATTCACAACTTGCCCTTTCACACATCAAACCATTTTTTTTTTATCTCAAAGCAGGGTGTATCATGGTTTTTCAGGTTAGGGGTTAGGGAAGTGAATTGGTTTTCAATAAGAATATTTATATTGGTTTTTCTATAAAGGCTCAAAATGGAAGAATAACAATGCAGGATAGCTTGAAAGGCCCAAACACTTTTTAACGAAATGCCTAGATCATTTTTCAAAACCATATGAGATGCACCATAAGCTTCAAAAAATTCTAAAGTAGATTTGGAAATGGTATCTTTGAAAATAGGTATATAAGCTAGTTTACCAAGAGTTTCTTCAACAAAAACCTTCAAAATATCCCTGACTCCAATAGTGCAAGATTATGCTCAAGAGAATTCCTTAGAAACTCACTCCAACATTATAACTCGTTCAACAAGGCATATTAATCACAATTTCTTGTCAAGCATAATGCTAAATAGCTATCCAATCATAGGACCATTTATGCAATCCTAAACAAACAATTTAACCAATTCAAAAAATATTTTCTCTAAAATTTCACAAGCAAAGGCTTAAGTTTGTGAAATTACATATATTTCACCCCTTTTTTTAAATCAAACTATACATCAAAACTGCTTGTATATCCCTGTGCACTCACTGTTCACATTCAAAATTTTCACAATTTCCCTCTCCCAAACTTGAAATCAACAGTGTCCTCACTGTCAATTTAGGTTGAGGGAAAGATCAACATTCACAAGCCTGGACGCAAACAGCACTCAAACCTGTACACATTTACAAGTAATATTCACAGCAGTCTCAAGTGCATCAAACAGTACATGCATAATGGCAACTACTCATCCAGTCAAACAAAGGGCATCAACGCCCACATTCAAGCCTATCATAAGAACAGCCAGTGATAATGACAGAGTTAGCACACAAAACAACTGTTAGCCATCAGTAGCTAACATCACACAAGAACAGAATATTCACATGAACCCAAATGGAATTGCACATCAATGCTAACTATAATTCCTACATTTAAAAGATGTCAGAAAACACAGTGAAGCAAAAAGAACAAGCATCCAAAAACTTCAACAGTCAGAGGGGTCTTGTCAATCATCAGTATCATCTGCCGGATCATACTCATCAGAAGGACGTGAAGGTGCAGCAGCGGCCTTTTTCAGTTTAGGCTCTAGATTTTTAGGAGCAGCTCGGTGCTTGGTCATTATCTGCACGAAATCAAAAACAAAGAAAACACACACAAAAACAATGAACAATCCACAACTAACAAAAGAAAAGAAAAAGAGAAACACTAGTCCTAAAAGAAAAAGTTCCCCTAAACTTGTGGCTAGCTAAGAACCTCAATAAGGCAATCCAGAATTCCACTCCTAAACCTATCCTCGCTTCCTCGTATCATTACAAATGATCTCAAAGTGACTCGCCAACTCAAATGATCCCAAAGGGGCTCTCCAACTCAGTTGAACAACATAAGCGTTGGTAACAAATGGTTATGTAATAGAGTCAAGGGAAATAACAGCTGAAACACCTGATTTGTCAAGAAAACAAGCTCCATAAAATAGAAAACCCATTTCTTTACAGTGGTAATGCCTTAGAAAGAAGGCCAAAATAGTCAAAACGACAGATTAATGCCTTTGCATTTCAGTATGTCGAGAGGTGTTTCACTGTTGCCAGATATACTCAAACTTTCCCACGTAGAAAAAAAAATTCTGAAATATCCACTTGAGAAAGTATTTCTTAGTTCAAAATGAAGTTCAAGAGTTGGAGAGATTTCCAAGCAATTGGCACATGCGGGCTAATTCGAGAACTAGTAGGTGCGTTTTCAAAATTGAAAATGGACTTTGGTAAAGATGATGTCAAAGCCATTGTTATGGTAGTAGAAAAATGAATATGAAAGCAGTGCGAGACCAGATTTTCCAACTGAAGCACCTCTAGATCAAGTAAACAAGGAACAAGGGTGCAAGCACCGAATCTTATGCAGAAGTTCTCAAATTAGCCATTCATGTGCCTATATGCAAGGAAACAAGAGACATTCACATGTACCTTTCAGAGGTTATCCAAACCACTAATGCTCAGTACACTAATCACCAAATTAAACCACATCAATGCAAGCCTAAGTGTAGAATGCTTCACCTAAAATGAGTTACAGCTATGCAATCTTAAGCTCATAGATTAGAAGAATATCCACATAGGTAGCACATGTAGCCTAGTCAGAGAGTTGACAAAAATAGTCAAAATGGTTCCCTTTGTGACAAAATGGCCTCTAAAAATCAAATAATTGTGAAAAGCAATTAGGACTTCAAGGCTCCCAATTCCAGTTTCTAAAGCATGTGACAAAGCACAATCATTTCCAAATAACCAAGCATGTGCAGCTACGGTGGGGTCTCAACTAATGTAAATATGAAACTATATAACTAGTCAGGCACACTGATAATCCTCAAACAACCCAAATCAGTTCAAGCTTAAAGTTAGCATGCTTCCCCAATTAATCATAAGCACAGAAACATCTGTAAACCACCAAACTAGAAGTTCCCCATAGAAATAGAGAAAGAACCAGATGTACCTCAGAGGCAGCAATGAGAGACGAATCTGAATTGTAGAAGAGAAACCCAGGGGAAAAAAATTATGAGCTCAGCTGTGAAATGGAAAGCGAGGTGGACATAGAGGATACGTGATGGAGAGGGAGTGAAAGGGGTGGCCGACGGTGACGGTGTGGGTGCAGCGGCAGCGGAGTAGATGTGTGACGGTGGCGGATCTGAATTGGAGTAGAGGTGGTGAGAGAAGAGGGAAACGGCGGAGAGAGTTGGGGAGAACAGTGAGCGGCGGTGAGAGTTGGGTCGACGGTGGAGGAGCTGTGAGTGAAATATGAGAGAGCTGAGATGTTGGTGAGCTTAGAGAAATGGTTTTGTGTACAGGGAAAGTGGATTGGAGCAAATTAGGGTGTAGGATAGGAGAAAATCTACAAAAGAGGGAGGAGGTTTGAATTTTGAAAATGTATGTGGTCCATATATGGGATATGTTCAGAAGGATAAAGAGGGAAAAGAAAAGAAAAATAAGGATGAGATAGGAATTTTTTTAATGTTTTTAATATTTTTTTTGTTTTTTTTAATATTTTTTTATTTTTATTTTCTTTTAAGAGACAAGTTTCTTTTCAAGCACAGAAAGGGTGAAAAATGGAAGGAGTTCACCTTCACTTTGCAATAGCGAAGCAAGAGCAAACTCAAGGAAAACTGGATAGAAGGGGTGAAAAAATGGAGGTTTTCGCTTTTGCTATACTACAGCAAAGTAAAAGCAAAAACTGGAGAATTGGACAGAAACATGGAAAAATGGGATGTTTTTACCTTCAGTATGCCACAGCGAAGCAACATCAACCACATACACACAGCAACTCACAGAAAAACACACATTTGCTGCAGCTTCGCTACAGCAAAGCAAAGGCAAATAATGACAGCAAAATAGAAAAAATCTGACAGCAAAACAGAAAAAATTTGACAGCAAAATAAGAGTCTCAAATCACCCTAACTCACCCAAATTCCACAAGGAGCACCCAAATCTCATCACACACAATTCAATCACATCAAAAAGCATAAGAACAACATTATGTACTACTTAAACATAGTCAAACAAGGATTGTCAATTCCAAAGCTCAAGTCACAACATGCAAATTCCATCCCAATTCACATTCATCCTGCATATAATCAGTAAAGTACCAACAATACTACTTAAGTAATGAGTGTCAAATGCAAAGTTCTACTCCCCTTTGTAGTTCCAACTCCTTGTATTAAAATACTCATTGTAGCACCAATCCAATTCAATTAAAATGGTTTAGCCATGGGGAAACCTTCCTTACCTACAAAAAGGTAAAACCAAACATAAATCCACTAAAACACACAAAAATCAAAGAAAAATGAAAAGATAAAGTGTTGAGAACTTGGGTTGCCTCCCAATAGCGCTTGATTTATAGTCCTTCAGCTTGACTCTTCAACACAAACTACTAATCATAAGTATCAAAAACCAGAACCACCTTGTCTTCATTCCTCCTGTGACAAAAATATCTTAACAACAATGGAAGTTCATTGAGATAAGAAACATGCATTTTTTCAATAAAAAATGACTTTGGAGTGCATGTTTTAGCCAAACTTATAGCAAGCTCCAATTTAACTTTTTCACATTCATCATCCATCCCTCCTAAGTACTTTGAACAACCAATAAAATATATTTGACTCTCATCAGTAAGAGTCAAAATATCAATAGGAGGATCAAGATCATAAATTGAAGGGATTTCCTCACTATTCTCTTGTTCAAAACAACAAAAGTTAGGTTCCAAAATCGAAACCTCAACTGGACACTCAATATTGTTCTCTTTCTCATTGATCTCCAATTCACAATCATCCCCAACATATTCACAAGCTTCTAGTATCACGTCCTCATTCCCTATGGTTAATGTTTCACTTGAGACCTCATCTTTTTTAGAAGGATCTTTTGATATATCATTGAAAACTTCTTTTTGTTTCAAATGCTCAAGATTAGAAATCATTTCATCCACTTGAAATGATTCATTTTGGGCATGATCATTAATTTTCTCTTTTTGAAAAATTCTCAAGAATTTATTTTGACCATCTAAAAGACGTAGGAGCAAATCCTTTGTTGTAAGCTGCTCCTCATCAATGGGGGTAGTTTCATCAACATGAGAAGTATGTGATACATGAGGATGAGACACATATGAAGGAAAAGAACAATTTTGATCCCAGGACAATGATTGTTCATGATTCCATCCAAGGCTACAAGTATTATCATGAAAATCAAAATGAGCTCTAGCAAAATCATTCTTTAGATACTCCAATGTTAAGGCGTGGGGACACTGCTCTCTCGAGTGATAATCTCCACAATAATCACAACAAATGTAATTGTCATAATAAGAGTTGTGATGATCATTTTCATTCTCAAATCCACCACTTGCCCCATCAGTACACCAAGGATAATTCATAAACAAAGTTAAAAAGAAAAGAAAAACTACCAAGCACAAAAAGCAACAAAGTTAACAAAACCAGCTAAACAACCTAAGACTAGAAACAAAACAAAAAAACAAAGAGAAAAGAAAAACAAAAAGAAAACTCAAGCGTAATCAATCACATAATTACACTAATTAACTCAAAACACTTTAGTCAATAGTCCCCGGCAACGGCGCCAAAAACTTGTTCGCCGTTTAGCTTCCGCAAGCGCACGGGTCGCAAGTAATAAAGTGATAAGTCAAGATCGTTCCCACGAGGACTATGACAAAAGCGAGTTAACTATTATAGCTATGTTCTTAACTAGGTTGAATGAAATCATTTGAAATTGAGTATGTCAAGTAAGGAAATTTGCTAAAACCAATAAGGTAAAACAAAGGTGATTGTAAAATTGATTCTACTTCAAGGTTTAAAGGCTTAGGATTACTTCTTCCTCATTGTATTTCATAAAACTATGCAATTAATTCACTTATGCTAGTTGTGTGAGTCCATATGCTAGTCAAAGATACTAAGATCATCAATTAAGCTCTCTCAAGTCAAGATTGATTTTAATCTTCATTAACAATGTTCAATCTCTTGTCTATCATTAATGAAAATAATCTTTCCCAAATCAATTCTTCATTAGACTATGCTAGGTTATTAGATATATCTCTATTCTAACAACAAACCATCCATTTAATCCATAAATTTCAAGTCTAACATGATTTTTCTCAAGTTCTACAACCAAAATAGCTCTCTCAAGCATCATTCAATTGAACTAAACTCATCATGTGGTGATCAATCACAAGATAGTAATTAAGCATAGAGAAAAATCAACATATATTCTCAACAACTAACAAAAGCAAGAAAATATAGTAGTTTTAATCCATACAATGAGTAGAAGTAATCCTAAATGAGAGTTTTAGCCACTCATAATCAATACAAACCAACAACTCAACATAAAACTCATGACCATATCAGCAAATGAGAAGAGAAGAGGGGAAAAACTAGAAAAAGAGAAGAAAAAGCTTGAATTTCTCCAAGAATCTCCTCCAAGAAGCACCAAAATCCTCCTCAAGCTCTCCAAGAGGCCTCCTTGTAGTCCTTGAGCTCTTCCTTGTGCAGAATGCCTTCAATTCGGCGCTCCCATTAGGTTAAAAAGTCAGCTGAAGCATCAGTTTTTCAAAACGCACAGTTGCAGTATCGCGACTTTACTTTCGCTTCGCTATAGCGAACCCACAGCGTACGCGGTCAGAAGAGCCTATTTTTGATGTGTTTTCGCTTTCGCTTCGCTATAGCGAACCCACAGCGTACGCGGTCAGAAGGGTCTATTTTTTATGTGTTTTCGCTTTTGCTTCGCTATGGCGTAGCAAAAGCAATCGGGGACACCTTCAAGCTGCTTTGATCTTCCTTTTTGCCTTTTGTTCTTCTTTTCTTCATCTCCAAGGATCCATGTAAGCTTCCATTTCTTGTCATCATCCTCCTACAAAGAGAAGGATTTTATGAGCTTTTCAATTCTTCAATTTAATCTAAAACCCTACACATTTAGCTCAAAATTTGCACTTTTTCAAGTATTTTCAACATATCACATTTTTCTTCATATGTATAAATTTTTTGCACAATTTTAGTTTAAAACCACAAATATATAAGAAAAATGTGATAAATACAAGAATTTCCAGATAATAACAAAAGGCTATATCAGATATTGTATAAGAGAGATAAATCAACTTTCTAACAAGTCTATGATAACTTCCTTTGTCGACAGCTTCGTTGGCTTCCTGTTCTTGATCTTTTTCTTCTTCTTCAATCTAATCATCTCAGTCTTTTTCTTCTGAATCTTCTTTATTGTTCTACTTGGATTTCTTCTTCCTCTTTTTCTGGACCATAATAGGAGTTAGCTCGGGACTACAACATAGCATGCTTATTTCTTTTAGAAGATCAAGTATATACTTCCTCTGAGAGATGTAGATGCCTTATCTTGACCTGTTAACCTCCATCCCAAGGAAGTATTTCAATTTTTCAAGATTCCTTGCCTTCAAATTCTCTCTTAAGTGCAACTTTTATCCATGATATTTCCTCAATATAATCTCCTATAAGAATTATGTCATCAACGTCTACAATGAGGATGCACTTCTTTTTGTCCTCTGTTTTAACAAACATTGTATGATATGATAATCCTTGTTTTTAACCCTCTGACTTCAAGACTTTTGAGAACTTGTCAAACTATGCCCTGGGAGACTGCTTCAGACCATATAGAGATTTATTTAGCTTGTATACTCTGTCAATTTTGCTCTTTTTAAAACCTAAAGGCAGGGTCATATATACTTCTTCTTTTAGCTCTCCATTTAGAAAAGCGTTCTTGATGTATAGCTGGTTAAGTAACCACTCTAGGTTGGCTGCCACAGAAAATGGAACTCTAATAGTGTTAGTTTCGCCACTAATGCAAATGTTTCTTGATAGTCTAGACCATAGTTTAAGTGAACCCTCTTACTACGAAGCGAGCTTTTAACTTGTCTAGAGTACCATTAGCCAGATATTTAGGGGTAAACACCCATTTGTAGCTTACAAGTTTCTTGCTCTAGGCTTTTCAACTATGTCCAATGTTCCATTTTTTTTCTAGTGCTCTCATCTCCTTCATAACCGTTTTTCTCCATTCTGGTATCTCCAGTGCCTTTTGGATGTTGTTGGAAATGCATACTTTATCTAGATTAGAAACAAACGGTCGATAACGAGGAGAAAAAGCCTTATAAGACATGTGTTTTTGAATTGGATGCAATGTACAAGATCGAGGCTATTTCCTGAGAGAAATAGGCAAATCAAGGTTAGATTGGTCACTAACCTATTCAAGAACTTGAGCATCATCTACCTCTTCAGCTACTATTGTTTCTATCTCTTCTAATAATCCAAGAATTAACGCCGGTTCTGAATATTTTGGTGCTTCAGGTGCAAGGTGTTCTCCTCCTTTAGATTGTTACTTTCATGAATGCACTAACCTATCCTTATGCTTGTTTTTCTGCTTCTGTTTTCTGTATCTCCCTTATATTGTACATTTTGGTCTAAGGTTAGCACAAGAGATAGTGAAGGTGGTGGTAATGGCTTTGGCTTATTTGTGGTGATGGCTCTAGCTCTATTAATAGTACAGGTGGTAATAATACCTTGGATGGTGTTGTCACTACATGCACTTTGTTAGGTTACGGTTTCCAAGTCTGAGGTTCATTACCCATACTCTCCCCTTGAATTAAATACTTGGAATAGAAGGAAACTTCTTCATGAAAGGTGACATCAAAGCTTACAAAAATGTGTTTGGAAACTGGATCAAAGCATATGTATCCCTTTTTAGTAGAAGACATTATGAGAAATATACATTTCATAGCACGAGGGTCAAATTTGCAATTGGAAGGCATATGAACATACACAAGCAGCTGAACACACGGAAGGGAAGGTTGGATTAAAGATGGGTTTTGGAAAAGACACTCTGTAACCGTTGGAGAGGGGTTTTGAAGGATATGACTCGATTTGGCATTCTGTTAATGAGATAGGTGGCGAGTAAGATGGCATCCCCCCAATAGAACTTTGGCACATTGCAAGTTATCATTAGTACTCAAGCGTTATCTAAGATATGTTGATTTTTATGCTCAATGATCTCATTTTGTTAGGGCGTATTATCACAGGAGCTTCTATAGATAATACCATATGTGTGGAGGGAGGTACCTAAGGTTTGGTTGAAATTCTTTTTGCCATTGTCACTATATGATACTTTGATGCTCGTATCGAATTTGTTTCTAATCATAGTGAAGAATTTCATGGCTACGGAGGGAGCCTCAAACTTGTCTTTCAAGAGATAGACCCAACAAAGACGAGTATAGTCATCTATGAAAGAGATGAACCATTTGGTTTGGTATGGTTTGGAATACGAGAAGGTCCTTACAAATCACTATGGATGGTAGTGAAAGGCTTGGATGGTTTATACGGAGCTTTAGGATACGATAAGTAGTGATGTTTGGCTAACTTCTCTTATGCCATAACATAATGTCATCAATTTTAGAGATCGATACAGAATTGCATACCTTAATCGGATGTTGGTGACTCACTTTAGCATCATCAAGAAAGTAGAGCCCTTCACACTCTTTAGCACGGTCAATTGTCATCCCTGATGATAGGTCCTGAAAAATACAATAAGGAAGCAGAAAATTAGCACAACAATTAGACCGCATTGTCAGTTGGAAATGAAAATTGGGATGGCCCATGCTCTTATGTCATAACATGATGTCATCAATTTTAGAGACCGATACAGAATTGCATACCCTAATCGGATGTTGGTGACTCACTTTAGCATCATCAAGAAAGTAGAGCCCTTCATACTCTTTAGCACGGCCAATTGTCATCCGCAATGATAGGTCCTGAAACCACTGACCGACAATCCATTACGCCTTGTTCTTTGATGTTTTGAGGGCTCTAAGGTAATTTCCTTTTTGAGCCAATAATGCCAGCACCCACTGACCGATGAATGCCTCAACTTCATATTGGGAATTTCCATTTCTTGTATGAATCTGTTGACACAAAGTAACAATGTTGTTGCACACAAGATCTAGGAGGCTGAAACACATTGACCTATAGATCATAAGCATTACCATGACAACTGCTTTCTAACTTCCACGGGTTTCCATGCTGCTTGATTCTGACCAGACAATATGAGGATACAATAATAGAACACTTGTATCACCATTGGTAATGCGTTACCCAAGTGGAGAGGGCTCTTGTAATGCCCCATAATTAGAGAACTCAGCCCTATAACATTCCAAAAGTGTTTCAACAGTACTGTAAACTCATTATAAAGGATTGAAATATCGTCAGAAAGAGTACCCAGACTCATAGGAAGCTAGGATATTGTCGAGATTGTTGTGTCGTTGCCAGTGGTGGAAAGTGCTATTGAAATTGGCTCGTCACGTGCTCCCACTCGTGCTAAGAAGTCTTTTGACCCTGTCAGAAGTGCTTGATCGTGTGACTCACATGCGCCGCCGTTGGTTGTCGTTCTTCGAGGGTTGGCCGATCGGACCATCCTCTTTTTGATAGGATTGACGGTGAGAGTCAACGAAGCCTCCTCTATCACGCATAAGGTTGCCCCAAGGACTTTATGTAGGGAAGATTTTATGTGATCCAGAGCCTACAAACCCTAATCAAGTTATTTTGCCTGATGCTTTGATATCATGTAGACAATTTGAGAGAAAAATATGCTTCTCATTTATCAAATGTTGAGATATAATCGCCTATTTATATACAAAGGAGAAAGACATGATAATAAAGGCTAATAAAAGCTAATAAAACCTAATAATTACTTATTGGCCTAATAATTACTAATAAATAGAGAATATTTATAATAACAACACAATATTCCCATAAGTACTATAAATCTTGCATGGGAAACTCTTAACCAAAATTCACCATACCAAATGGATTGGTTACCTCGTGTTGGAAATGGGATTTCCCATGTTATGATATGAAAACTAGACACGTTCTCTTATACTCTTTCTAATCCTAAATATAAGATTTAGTTGACTTTTTTTGGAGACATTAAGAAAACTAGATATATTATTTAATCACAGTATATATTGTGTATAATTAGATTATATACTAGTTTATAAGTCAAACTAATTAGTTTGACGAAAAAACGATAGATATAAATACTTTAAAATAGTAATTTATCCTTGATTTTTTCAAAAAAGGTCAACTGGATTTTAAACTTTGGACCAAAGATAGTATGAAATTTGAGACTAGTTGTTTGGTTTATAATTCGTGAATAATACAGTTTGTGTTTAACATGGTTGTCCACCTGGGTTCGATCCCAGGAAACGGAAGGTGTAGAGAATTTCCGTTGGGAGCTCTCTCCCCTGGGACGCCTCAAAGAGGTGAATTCCTGTCGGGCCTATCAGATTGGGGGCGCCAGGACTAGTCGGTTGTCGGGGGCCCATGTCGGTAAATCCGGCGTTGGCCTTCAGGTTAACGCCGGATACCTGGAAGGTGGGTGCACCAAAGGCCAAAAATGGTCCATTGCATAAACCATCAAAAAAAAAATATGACAATTATCGACCAATTTGGTGACCCCAGCAAGCTTTCTAGATTCTTAGTTGACAAAGTGACGGGCACTTCCCCTTAGAACCCTAGAAGAGTGTGTGTGTGAGTGAGTGAGTGAGAGAGAGAGAGAGAGAGAGAGAGAGAGAGAGAGAGAGAGAGGTAATACGAGTATCAAAGCAGGATTTTCATTGCTGAAATATCAGAGAATAAATATTGAATTTACAAATTTTAAATGTCATGACATGCTACTTTTATACTAATAGTCTTTTTAAGATATCCTTGGTCCTCCGCACACATCCGATTTGATTGATGATGTTGAACCCTTTTTCTTTCTATTCTCCATCAACGCCATTCTTTCCTCGAGAGTTCGTTATTGTGGCGATAAACAAGCAAATCGAACGGATCATGAAACAGATTATAAATGAACGAATCAAAATGGTCTAGCAGCCCATGAAGAACGAAGAAATCTTTTTAATAACCTCTTGATCATCATCCATATCAAAGTCTTTGGTCTCAATCAATTCAAACTTTTGAATGGATTGACAGGAGACTCATTCCCCATTTAACAACACCTTTATTCTTTGAAGCAAGAAATCCATGACCAACTTGGCCTGCATTCAAATTAGTCATAGTACTGGATGCCGAATGGTATAGAAGAAAACAGGAAGAAATTAAAATCAAGTCTGCTTCACAAATTATCACGAAGTCCAAAGATAAATAGACTCAAGCCATAGTATATCCCCTTTTAAGTAATCCTACACCAAGATTTGCAGACATTTAAGTGAAAGAAGCCGAAAGGCTGTAAATAAAATGAAGTTAGAACAAAACAGAGAGGGAGAGAGGGAGGGGGAGAAGTGATTGCAACTTAAGCTGGGGGAGCAGGAGCAGGAGTAGGAGCAGGTGCAGGAGTAGCAAAAGTATCCTTGACCGATTCGCGCCAAGCATACTCTCTTGCTCCATCCTTGTCAACGATCTTGATAACAAAGTTTGGTGGGGCCACAACAAGCTTGGATCTTATTTCCAATATGCACTTGTCAACCAAATCAATAGCTTCTTCCACTGACATTCCACTGTGGAAGTATCTGTCCATCATTGACAGTGAAAGATAGGAGCCATAGCCAAAAGCTCCCTTCTCAACCTTGTGAAGCGAAGCAATGTAGTCAATATAGTAAAGGGAAGGACCTGTCTCTTTGTCATAGCCAGCAAGAAGGATATTCACAGTGTATGGACTCTGTAATCAAACCAAATTCACACACATGTTAACTTATCATCCATTGTTAAGGTGATAATACATAAACTACATATAGAATTTATAGAGAACAGATTTACACATGCTTCAAAACTTAGCTGATCTGCCATAGTGATCGGTAACAACCTATCTTAAACATACTAGTCTTCTAAATCATACACAAAAACAACTCTAGCTAGAGGCGCTACAAGAATAAAATCGTTATCTCACTTTTCTATAGCAAGTCTAGCAATTGATAATGGAATAGATAGTTCTGTAGGGGTGTGTGGTGGGTTCATCTGTCTCTGCATGCCATTGGAATAAATATTTATTAAACAAGTTTTTTTTTTCAAAAAAAAAAAAATTCCTGCACTAGAGGAAATGCTGAATTCTAACCTAATGGCAAAAGGAAATACAACATAGAAAAGGACTAAAATTTACAGAAACAACCACAGATTAACTAATTAAGAAGAAATGGAACATTAGTGCAGGCCCCTGAAGTAGGGTCTGCTCGGATATCACTATTCATACAGCTATCTGCCAAATGAGCAAAATCACACCCTGGTGATGGAACACAGATCAAACAATCAAGGAAGCCTTTTCCCAGTGGTAGAAATGAACAAAAGCACAAAACCACAGCCATAATTGTTAATTTTATATAGGAATTACCTTTACTTCATCCGGAACATATGCAATTATTCAGTTAAAGATAAGATAAACTCAAAATGACTGAGATGTGCTTCCTTACAAGCTGAAACTTAATTTAAAGCTTTACAGTATTGTTTAATAGCAGTTGCAACTGAGGAAACTGTTCCCATATATTAGAATGTTTGTTGCCTTTGGAGATTTATAGAATATAGAATATCTACTCACCATATAAAATGAGTATTGATCATGTTATAACAACGAAATTAATAAAAGCTCTATATAAATCTATTTCAGTCGCAGCTTCGAGCATCCAATGATAACTTCTACAGACAAATTTCTCTATTGGCATAAACAAATCAATCAGAAATTTTACATCTTAATAAATCAGTAAAAGGTGAAACTTCAGAACTAAAACATGATCTTCCACATTACATCAAAACACGAGATACCTGTGCTTGCAACAATTTCTAAACAAACCAAAAGTATTGGAGCACTGGAAAGGGAAATTGTACACAAGAAACATACATGCTTGCAGTTAAATAAATTCAGAAGTATGGCCACCCAGTAATACCTGTGCCTGGCCCATACTTGATAAAACTATATTACCACTTTAGGAAATCAGCACCTCTGACTACTACCATAAAAAGCCTACATCACAACCGAGTAATAACCACAGGCTGTACCTACATCAATCAAGAAACACTTCACCTGCAATAGGTCGGTAAACCACAAAAAATTGCACTCTGCATCAACTTTTGCTCTCTCACTGCAAACACCTCTTTTATCCCAACATCTAATAACTAATATCCTAGTAATGTTAAAAAATTCCAGGTGGATCTATAATCCAGTAGGAAGTATGAGGGTAATTTTGTTAAAGTTAAAAAAGGATTACCCAACTGTTATGTAAATAATAATAATAAAAGAGTGAGAGTTATTTGATTGGTTAAGAGAGTCAGTTAGTTAGTTGGGATTCTATGTTTAGGGGATTCTATGTTCAGGACGTAATTTGTATGGTATTTAAATAAGAGGATAGGGCCAAAATCTGTATGCTATGATGATGATGATGATGAACTAATGAGTTGAATCTCTTTTCTCTCTGTCACTCTCTCCCTAGTCTATCTATCGTCTTCCTCTCCCTTCCCTCTCAATCTCCCTGTTTTTCTCCCTCTTTCCCTCTTCAATTCTATTTTCCATATTACCAATGTTCTTTAAACATGACCAAAAACATAGAAACTTTGAAATCAAGCAGGATTGGCAGCAGATGCAACTTTGCATTTAAAAAAGATCTTTAATCATCACTTGAAAGGTCTGATCTGCTAAGTAAGAAACAATAGGCACATGCTAACAAGATAGGAGATGATTCATATAAGCAGAGAATTCCCACACAAGAGGATTCATTGAAATGAAGCACAGAATAATGAGTGAAATAAATTGGTATTTATACAAATAAACCTTCCAGAGAATCACATTAAGCAAGTCAAGAAGACAATCGAAGAATTACACATGCATCTAGAACAGCACAAGTAAGGCATGTAATAATATGACAAGGACTGCAGTCACAATAGCAACTGTCTAGGGACCAATTATGCATAAAATATTAAAATTAGGATTAGCTTCAAAAGGCCTTCCCTGCAACTGCTCGGAATAATATTCTAGACAACACTTTGACAGAGTAAGTAAAAGAGATCACATACATGAAAGGTTTCTTTGTTAACACCAACCAATACAAAGACTAGCACGTCACTACTGATGCAATTCCTAAGAGAAAATCACAAGGAACTCAAAAATTTCAAGATTTTCTTCCACCCAATGTGAGTTCCAGAAAGTGTACCCTCTACCGGAGGCATATACCGTAATACACATAAATGCAATACCAAAACTCTTGGTGAAAGTAAAAGGAAAAAGCCTAAACAAAATTCACCTGTTAAGACAAAATTTAATCAGGAAGATGGTTTAAAATCGAAACAGAAAAGAAAACATTCAAACCCATAAGTTCTAAAGCTAAAAGCTGAAACCCAGACCACAAAACCTAAAATAAATCAAAACAATCACACGAAAAATAAGCAGAGATGGAAAAAAAAGAGAATCCACACCTTGCGCAAAGCAGTGGCAAGCTCGCCACGGGTGAAATTGGCGGCGGCAGCGGCGGTCAAAGGGATTCCATTACGGAACTGATACAGAGCCACGTTCTTCTGAATGTATTCGGTGAATTGAACCCTGAATCAATACAAATCAGTATCACAAAACAAAAATCACTCTAAAAACGAAAAAACCCTAACATCAAACGAGAGGGGAAGTTGGGACCTGTCTCCGGGCTCACCACTAGCAGCGATGAGCTTGTGAGAATCGAGGACCATGATCTTGTCCTCGTTGGACTTGTGGACTAAGATGCTGTGAACCGCCGATGTATCCGCCACCACAATCGCGAAGCCATTCCCGACTAATCCGAATACGCACTCCATTCTCTTGATCTGCCTTTGATTTCTTTCACTCCTTTTGATTTCCCAAGACCCTCACAGGTCCCTTTTGTTGTGAGAGGCGAAGGAGCCTTCGTGCTCAACAAGTTGGGTAGCAACAAGTCCGGATCGTTCCGGGTTTTTTTTTTTTTTTTTTGCCATAAGGATCGTTCGGGTTGATCCAATGGATTCCTTCAATGCGGGGCAGGCGGGCAGGGTTTACAAATATTTCGGGTTGATCCCGTTTCTCTTTATTTTTCCTCCTTTTTGTTTTTTAATTAATAATATATCATAGTCAATAATATATCAAATATTGCACGTTTCTAACTAATTCACGTGAATAATAAAAGGGAAAATTAGAATGAAGAACTTGGAGAAAAATATATTTATCCAGAACGATCATAAAAATTATTATTATTTAGAAGGATCAAATACAAAAATATAAAATTAACAATACTAAAATACTCTTAATAATCTTCTGCATTCCATTCTACCTTTACTCTCATATTCTATTTTTAAAACTAATATAAAATTTTAAGTTTCACTAAATTAAACAATAATTTTCTCAATTTTCATTTTTCACAACTTGCATGGATATCTATGGAACAATATTACACAATCTTCAATTTTGTAAAAATTATAATTTTTTAAAAATCAACAAAAATTTTAATTAAAAATAGAATTTTATAATTTTAATAAAAATCAAGGTATCTTATAATTTATCATAGATGTTACACCAAGAAAATTTATATGATTTATTTTTGTTTTAGAAGAAATTTATGTGGGTTAAAAATTCATTTAATGTTAATAAAGTTTAAAAAAAGCTAAGTAATCTATTATATCTTGAAAATATGAAGTGAGTTTAGTTTTTATTTTTGTACAAAAAGCTTAATTGATATCAATGTTGATAATATAAATCGGGTAAGTTCGTGATATAAATTGGTGAAAAATAAAAATTAAAAAAAAATGAGCTTAACCGTTGTTAATTAAATAATATATTGAAAATTAAAAAAAAAAAGATAAAATCATATCAGGATGGGTGGTTTTAATTTTAATTTTAGTTATTTTTTTTAATTATGAATACAAGAGATAATATAGGAGGTTTAGTTATGGGCAATTTAGTGATTTTAATATATATTATGATGTTCGGTCCTTTTAAGTAATTACAATTTTTATGGTTATTTACAATAAATATTATTTTTTCTAGATCCTTTATTTTAATTTTCTCTAAGTAAAAATGGTTAAGAAATAAAAGCATTAATTTTTTCATAAGATTCATGTGATTTTCAAACCGATATTTTTTATCATTAAATTTCCAATCAAGGAAATTACTTCTTCTGATATTATTTTCTTTAGTTGAGATTTTAATGATATCTTCCTTATTTTTTTATGCACCGCAAAGCCCACAAAAAGCTGATTGGAGTAAACTTAACTATGCAGTTACAAACAAAGTCCTTGCCTTCTCTTGAGAATGGAAGAGCACTAGTACAGGGTGATGACATGCAACTCTTTTGCAACTGAGAGAGTCATCCGTGGAGGCGTGATTAAAAATGCTTTGGGTCCTGATGGCACAAATACGTTGTTGCATATACCTGATGATGTTTTCAATATTACCTATATTACCTATGTTAACTACAATAAATTCTAGTATTATATTAATTTATACTCTTTCATCTCTATTCTTATTAAATATGGGCATTGGTCGAAAAAAAAATAATCATACTTCTTTAGACTACTGAATACTTTATAAAGAAGACCAAGAATACCTTTTATCTATATAAAGCGTTATCTCAAAAGGAACAGAGGGAGTATTCCTTATTCCTTATATTCTATTTATAAAACACTTTTAAATATTTCACTGTAATTAAGAAAAATCTTAAAATTTATTAACTATATTTTAAAGTTTAATAAATTTCTAATTTTACCCATATATACACACTTTAATGACGTACAATTCCAAAAGAATAACAATCTACATAACAATAAATTAGAGATAAAATTGTATATTCATATAATAATTTTGAGGAAAAATTAAAATAAATGATCTAGAGAAAATCATATTTATTATTAAAGATCATCAAAATTGTAATTACTTAAAAGAATCAAACATTATAATATAAATTTTAAATTACTAAATTGCCCCTTACTAAACTTCATCTATTATCTCTTGTATTCATAATTAAAAAATAAATGAAATCAAAACTAAAACCGCCCATCATTATTGTATCTTTTTTTTCCCACAAATTTCATATTCATGCAATCAATACATATTATTTAATTAACAACAATTAAACTCATTTTTTTTTTTTACTGTTTTTTCACCAAGTTTCATATTCATTTAAGGGTAAAGGTGTAAATATACTCATAAGCATTTTCTCAAAATGCTACCAGCATAGTAAACATTTTATAGGTGGAAAAGGATCTATGAACATTAAAAAATAAACCAATAATGTGTGTGTTTGGGATCACTTAAGTTTAGAGAATAAGTCCTTATTACGCAAGCCGAGATAAAACTCCTCTCACATACTTACCTCGTATACCGTGAATCACGATTTATAAGCACTTATTACCCAAGAATAAGCTATTCCAAACGAGCACAATATCAATTCCGTTAAGTTGAGTGATGTTAACAATTAGAATGAAACGTTTGACCAATTTTTTGACACGCACGGTGAGCTAGCGGGATTCGGCTTTGATCCTCTTCCTTTCCATCCACTTATGTTTCAAACCCTAACTTCATGTTAGTTAGGGTTTGAAACATCATCTTCACTGGGAATTTTAGGTGGTGCTGGAAGTGAAGTCGAAGAAGGATATGGATTTTGTTGATTTGAGGGGGAGGAAGATTGGGTTTCACGCTTCATGATGGAATTAACTAAATGATTGACAATGGTTGTTTCCGAATATGAAAGTCCTTGACGGCTAACAATTTCAGGCTCATTGTTGGTTGACGGTGGCTTATCGCCTGAGTTGTTCATGGTGCTTTCATTGTACATGTCATCGCAGGAAAAAAAATACACGTCCTCACTAGCTAGGATCTGGCTACGGTCCTTTTTCTTCCCATTTACTTACGGTCCTCTTCTTAATCTGGATCGTTAGATTAAGATCTCAACGATCCATATTTTTTTAATATAAAATAATAATAATAATAATAATAATAATAATTTTTTTATAATATATTAAATCTGAACCGTTGAGATCTTAATCCAACGGTCCAGATTAAGAAGAGGACCATAAATGGATGGGAAGGAAGAGGACCGTAGCCGGATCCCGCTAGCTCACCGTGCATGTCAAAAAATTGGTCAAACGTTTCATTCTAATGGTCAATGTTGCCTGACTTAACGGAGTTGGCATTATTGATCTACTTTTTAATATTTATGGGTACTTTTGAACCTAAAAAATGTTTACTATGCTAGTAGCTCTTTGGGATAATATTTATGGCCATTTAATCAACATATCTTTTAATCATTTAGATATAATAAATTATTTACATTTTTTTTAATTTTATTAACATTAAATGAATTTTTTTAACGCACATAAATTTTCTTCTAAAATGAAAATAAATCATATAAACTTTGTTGGTATAACATATATAATAAATTATAAAAGATGTTGAGTTTTGTTAAAATTTTATGATTTTCATTCTTAATTAAAATATTTTTTTATTTTGAAAAAATTATAATTTTTTTAAAATTAAAGAATGTGTAACTTTTTTCCATAGATATTTATAAAAGTTTTCAAAATGAAAATTGAGAAAATTTTTGTTTAATTCAGGAGAATTTAGAATTTTTCATTAGTTTTAAAAATAGAATGTAGGAGAAAATGTAAGAAGTGTAAAAAATTTCATTGGGGCATTTTAATATTTTCAATTTTATATTTTTGTATTTAGTCTTTCTAAATAATTACAATTTTTATGGTTCTTATCTATAAATATCTTTTTCTCCATGTCCTTCATTCTAATTCTTTCTAATTTTAATGAGGTGACTTATATTAACCGGTCTAAATGTGGTGGTCTAAAAAGACAATTTTGTACTAGTGTAAGGTTTTTAATAAATTCTGAAAAGATTTTCACAAATTCCAATTCATAAACCATCACTTACTATAATGACAATGTATTAATTCCCACTTCTAATAAGGGTTTTACAAATTCAGATAAAATTTTAACAAGTTATGATAAGATTTTCACAAATTTCAATTCAAAATTCATCACTTTGCTACAATGGTAAGGTATTGATTCCCATTTCTGATAAGAGTTTCAAAAGTTCATATAAGGTTTTAACAAATTCTGATAAGAATTTATCAGAAGCGGGAAATCAATACCTTGTCATTGTAGGAAATAGTGACTTTTGAATTGAAATTTATGAAAATCTTATCATAACTTGTTAAAACCTATATAAACTTGTTAAATCCTTATAAAAAATGGGAGAACATTTTTCAAACTCAGGGGGATATTTCTATAATTTTTATTTAATTTTGAAAAAGGACAAATCAAGCTCTCACATGTTTCTGGTATTATGAATATTTAGAATATCTTTTTATCCTTTAGCATTTTTAAAGTTCTAGATTTTCCACTTTTTTTATTTCATGCATATTTAAAATTAAGGACAGCTAGATAATTGTACTACAAAATTGAATCCCGTCTATTCCAAAAAAAACTTCATAGCGATTAGGCAATTTTGGAGGTCTTGACTTGGATTTGCATATCTGGATAATACTTTTATTCTTTCTCCTTGTAAAAAAAAAAAAACTATTTTTCATTTTATTGAAGTGATGTGAAAAATTATTGATAAATAATGTGTAAATTCTTCTTGTTACTTTGATTTCAATAATCTTTCAACGTCCCAAATACCAACATAAATTAGCACCTATCAATTCAAAGATAATATCTTTATTCATTAATAATGATTATTACAACTTTTCTCTCCCTTTATTATTCTCATCATCAAGCGAAGTCAAAGTTTCTATCATGTACGAATTCGTTCGCGTTAATTTATTATAACAGTTTCATTAACATTGCTCTCAGAAAATGATGATGGTGAAGGTGGTGGCCATGGTCTGGGGCATCTAGGAGGACCAGTGACCTTACAAGAAGCTCCTTTCTGCATGCTACAAACACATTCATAGTATGGAATTCCGGCATCCGGCGGCCGGCAATAGACATGAACTTCGCCGACGCCCCGGTAACAAGGACGGCAAGTCTCCACGCATTCTTTTATATCCGGGCAACCACCTCCGATAGTAGCCAATTCACATGCATTAACCACTGAACAAGTATGAACAAAATTATTTTCAGTATATGTACAATGTATGATAGGACGATACATATACATAAACATACTTCTAATCACCTTATGAAGACCAAGCTAGGATGAGTGGTTAAATTATTAAATTTTGGCTAAAGTATATTTTTGATCCTTTATGTTTGCCTCAAGTGTCATTTTAATCTCTTAAGTTTGTAAAGCATACTTTTAGTCCTTCAATATTAACACCGTTAGTTTCATCTAACGGAAAATGTTAACTCATCAGAATCACATTATTGTAATACTAATTGCCTGCCACATCAACTCAAATTTTTTTACAAATCCATATTTTAATTAAAATAATAATAATACTAACAAAAAATCCCGATTTTTTAATCAATTTAAAATTCTAGGTATTTATCAATTTTTTTTCATCTCCTGTCATTGGACATGAACTCCCTTCTTCCTCCGTTAATATTCCAATGAACTCTAACCCTATACTTCTACTTCTTATGCCAACACTTCTCACCGGCTACGTAAACCTAGGCAAGTTCACTTTCCTTTCATATTCTACACTCCTATGGAGTAGAAGTTAAATTTAGGTGGCCCTCCCTCATTAAACCCAACTTTGTTGATAAGATTTTTCAGTTGTAATGGAATTGGTATTTCTTAAACTAAGGTTGGAATCAGAAGATTTGTTTAGCACGGAAGAAAATTGTTTGTTGTTATATGCTATCTATTGCGGAAACGTCAAAACCAAAATATATTTGATTGAGTCAATTCCAAAGCATTTGATTTAGTTGGGAAAGCCAAAGATATTCTATCTCTCCCTAGCCTCCCCAGGTTTCCACAGTCAAAGAAAAAACACGTTAGAAATAGAAGCATTCATGGAGGAAGAAGAGAGTTGGCGGTAGAATGAGGGTTTCTATGTGGAAGGGAGGAAGAAAAAATTGATTAAAAATCAACAAGTTTTTCTGTTATTATTATTATTTTTGATACAGTTTCTGCTATTATTATTTTAATTATTTTAATTAAAATATGAATTTGTTAAAAATTTTGAGTTGATGTGGCAACGAATTAGGATTAAAATAATATGACTTTTATAAATAAACAATTTCTGTTAGATAAGACTGACGGTGTTAATATTAAAGGACTAAAAGTATACTTTACAAACTTAAAGGACTAAAATGACACTTGATGCAAATATATAGGACCAAACGTATATTTTAGCCTTAAATTTTTTTAATAATTAAAAAAATTTCGAATTTATTTATATTTAAAACAAAGAATTATTACATCTTGATAAAAGAAAAAAGAAAATTGTAACAAATTTTACATAGAGGCAATTTTACAAAAATGTAATCAACATCCCACATGGTGATTTTAATAAGAAACTGCTCATTTCTTCTAAAAAGTACTAACTTACAATAGAGATTAGGGAGAATATATGTGAGAGAAATAGAGAATGATAATAGTAAAACAAAAAACAAAAAACAAAAGATGTGATAGAGAGACAGAACCTGCAGAGAATACAAGAAGGACTAGAATTGGAGAAATAATTGATGAGACCATTATCATATTTAATTTGATTTTTCAGTTATGTCTGAAGTGCGGGGACTATATGCAAGTTATGTGAGATTTTATAGGGTGAAGAATTTAAAGCAATAATAGTGCAATTAATATAGGGATATTCATGCATGAATGTATAGTTAATAGCATTAATAATAGGAGAGCATCACAATCCAATATGATAATGAACATTCAATTGGAAGTTTTCTGTTTATTTTTGATTTCCTAAATAAATAAAATTTTCTAAGTTTGGCTCTTTTAAAATTTTTTCTCTATATTTGCAAATCATTCTCATCTCTTTCTCTCCAATAAAAATTAAATAAGGATAAATTAGAAAATAGTTATTAATAACCTCTAAGCGACTTATATTTAGGATAAAGTGGATTTATAATAAAATCTAGAGTGATAAAACATTTCTAACCACTTTATCATAACTTATTAAGAGATAGGTACGTTAAGAAAACTCACACTCTAGTCGATCGGGACAAAAAAAAAAACTAGTTGGATGATATAATGTATGTTTGGAATAATGGCAAAAATAAATAAGCTTCTTGTTTTTCTGAAGTTCCGTTAAGTTAGAAGTTAAATTAATATTCTCCATTTAGTTCTTATTATAAAACACCAACTAGAAGCAATTTTCGTTACCAAATATAAAGCAACTACATTATTAATTATTTATTTTTGGAAAAATTACACTCAAGTTCTAAAGAAGAAGGGAAATGAAAAAAATGGTATTTTAAAATTGCAAAATGAACAAAATGTTCCCATTGACAACTCCATGAGTAGGTCAGTGACAATTCCATGGGACCATTTTTTTCATTTTACAATTTCAAGGGATCATTTTTTTATTTCCCTTCTTTTTTGGGAAATGAGTGTAATTTTCCCTTTATTTTTTACTTCCTTATTATTAATTGAGGTTTAAAGTCAAAAAAAATTAAGTCACTTTATTTAAAAAGGGGGTAAAGTTAGAAAAATTTATCAAGGACAAAGTTAATACGATAATTGTTATTCCTTAGTTTGCTAGAATCGGTGGTCAGTGCATTATAAGCAAAAGGAGGAGTAGCTTCTTCATCTGGGTTTTGCTTTTTACTTTTGGTTCATTAATTGTCAATTTTTTAAAAAATTTCCACAATCCAAATTAATTACCCTAACTTCTCCCTCACTCAATCCCTTCATCCAGTAATTCGAGCTAGTCCGTGGGCTGAATTGGGCGGGCTTATATAGCCCTCCAGGCCGTCTATTAATTTTTTTTAAAAAAAAACTTATCATACTATAATTTCTTTTACTCTCACTTCCTTTCTCTTTCATTCACTAACATCACATTTCTTTTCTCTTTTACTCACTCACATCACACTCCCTTTTTTTTGTACATTTGTGTTAGGCAGCCATTTTCACTCTCATCTTCCTTTTTTTTTTCACCCACTCACATCTCAAAAACATATAAATATTTTTCTTTTAAATTTAATAATAGTAAGATAAATAAATATAATATGAAAATAAAATTATCAAATAAAAAGGATGAGAAAGTAGTTAAATACAGTATTAAAGAAAAGGAGATAAGGAGATTTGGACTTATTTTTTAATAAAAAATGAAAAAAATTATAAAAGCATTTTAAGAGGGCAGCCCGTGGGTCTTGTAAGGATATTTGAATTTGTTTTTTAAGAATTTTAAACTCTGTGTGGCCCACTCCTGATTAACCAGCTCGAGCCCGCCACTTTTGGCAAGCTGGGCCTATTCTTGTTTTATGGACTCCACCATCGTCCATCAGTTAGGGATCCGGAATATCTCCACTTAGGAACCCTCCACTCACCCTCCATTTACACAAAACAACCGTGCTTTGATTTTTCTTTTTTTAAAAAAAAAAAGTTAAACCAATAGTTGGGAGTGCAGCTCTGTTTTTTCTTTTTTTTGATAGCATGAGTTTCCCAGCAATTGTTTTAACTTTTTTTAAAAAAAAGAAAATCAAAGCACGGTCGTTTTGTGTAAATGGAGGGTGAGTGGAGGGATTCCTAAGTGGAGATATTCCGGATCGATCAGTTAGAGTTTCTACTATCTAGCTCTAACTTCTCCCTCACTTATCTTAATTCTCTTAGTCCGTGTTATCTAATATTATCTATATTATCTAGTTAAAAAATTTGGCATTCTTATAAGTCATAATTTATATACATTTTATCAATTAAATATATCTAATTAAATATTTTTTAGTATTTACAATTTTTTTTCAATAATACATTCACTCCTTTATGCTTTTAATTATTGTGATATTAATAGTTGTGTTAAAGTTATCAAATTATATACATAATATATATATCATATAAAAAAGTTTTAGTTTGCTAAATTTATTTTTTAACAAAAGTGTATTGAAACATAAGTTACGTTATACTTAGTTCACTTTTTTTAGTACATTATATTAGTTAATTTTTATCCCAACTTCAGTTTGTAAAATTAAAGTCAGTTGGGATAATAGCCCATTTTCCAAACGTTAATCCAAAACAAGCCCTATATTTGTTTGAAAATAAAAAAAAAACCCAAATTTATTTATAATTTTAAACCATAAATTGTGTCATGATAAGTGATAAATGGAAATTCACATCAAACTTTACATTTAAATAGAGGCAATCTTAGAAAATGTAGTTAACACCTTACTCCGAACCTACAATAAACACCACCCATTCCTTCTAAAAATTCCTGATAATATGAATTGGAGTAGTATTACTATTAAGTACTTATCTACTCCCTCCGGTCCTAATTATAGGACATATTTACCTAATTTTGGAGAAATTAAGGATAGTAGTTAAATTAGTTAATTTTATTGATTTTCCAAAAATGCCCTTATTTAATAGGAGTGATTTAGGAATATTACATGAGTCTACCATGAGGCAATCCAACCATTATCTAAAGTAATGGGGGTATTTTGGGAACAAATTGACAAAAATTAAAATTTTGTCCTATAATTAGGACCAAGATCAATTTCAAAATATTGTCCTATAATTAGGACCGGAGGGAGTATTTTTTATCTTAGAAAACTTTCACCTTCAATTCTCACCCTGGGTGGTGGTCGCTCGTACATTTTAGCGGATCCATGCAGAAATTAAAGGATCAAAATGTTGAAAAATGTTGAAAAATCGAAGCTCTCCAGGATGGGTGCGGGAATTGGGTTACTGAAACCAACCAATTGAGGGGTATGGCGCTTGACTATTTCAAGAGTCTCTTCACGGCTGATACGCTGTCCTCCCACTTCTCTCCTTGGCCTGCAAATTTTCCAATCTTAGATACATCTTGTTTGGAATCCCTTCAAAAGCAGGTTTCGCCCATCGAAATTAAGAACGCTGCTTTTGCTATGGGAGCGCTCAAGGCTCCGGGTCCTGACGGTCTTCATCCCCATTTCTTTCAAACCCAATGGAATTCGATTGGCCAGAAGGTGTGTGATATGGTTTCTAAAATCTTTGAGAACCCGGAGGAGATGCATGCAATTAATCATACTAATATTATTCTAATCCCAAAGATTGACCATCCTATATCCATTAGGGACTTTAGGCCTATTTCTCTGTGTAATGTGAGCTACAAAATTGTTAGCAAAGTGCTTGCTAACCGGCTCAGGAATGTCATGAGCTATCTGGTCGCGGAAAACCAATGTAGTTTCATATCTGGGAGGCAAGGTGTTGACAATATCATCCTTGCTCAGGAAGCGATCCACACTATGAGAAATAAGAGAGGCAAGAAGGGCTTCGTGGCTGTGAAGGTGGACATGGAGAAGGCTTTTGATAGGCTTGACTGGCGGTTCCTGGAATTCACTCTCCATAGTCTGGGTCTGAGCCATGATTTTGTTAATCTAATCATGACCTGTGTCTCTTCGGCATCCATGAATATTATCTGGAACGGGGCAGCTTCCGATAATTTTAAACCTTCTAGGGGTGTGAGGCAGGGGGACCCGTTGAGTCCATACTTGTTTGTTCTATGTATGGAGCTTCTGGGTCAGCTTATTCATCAAAAGGTTGATTTGGGTCTGTGGAAACCCCTAAAACTGAGCTCCTCTGGTCCGGCCATATCTCACCTCTTTTTTGCGGATGACCTAATTTTATTCGGTGAAGCCACCTCACATCAGATGGGAGTGATGAGTAATATCATGGATCTTTTCTGTAAGGTATCTGGTCACAAAATCAACCTGCAGAAATCTAAAATGTTTGTCTCCCGGAACATCCAGTTTAATAGGGCTTATGAGATGAGTCAGAATGTGGGGATTGGTCTGACTGCTGATCTGGGGAAATATTTGGGTGTTCCGCTCATGCACAAAAGAATGGTAAAGTTGACATTCGCGCCTTTAATCCAAAAGGTGAGGTCAAAGCTGGCGTCCTGGAAGGGGAGATTTCTAAGTATGGCTGGAAGAACGGTGCTTATCAAATCTGTCCTCTCAGCGATCCCCCAATATCAAATGCAATCAACATTGATTCCTAAGGGGGTTCTTTCGCTCATTGAGAAAATAAGCAGGGATTTCTTTTGGAACCAGCATGATGAATCTAAGAAACTTCACCTTATAGCATGGGATGTACTAAAGAAGGCTAAAGCGGATGGGGGCTTGGGAATTAAGGATCTCCGCTGTCAGAACAAGGCTTTTCTCATGAAGTTATGCTGGGGATTGATCATGAAACCTGACTCTCTGTGGGTCAAATGCCTGCGTACGAAATATTCCTGTGGAACGAGTTCCATACCTCAGGTGCGGAGAAAGCGAAATCAATCCGTAGTTTGGAGTGGTATAGTGGCTGTGTGGGACGTCTTTAAACAGGGCTTAGGCAGGAGAGTTAAGAATGGGAGGTCTATAAAGGCATGGCAGGAAAATTGGTCCCCGATTGAAAGGCCGTTAAAAGAATACGTAATCAATAACGCGGCTTCAGTGGACCTGGATGACCACCTGTGCTCATTTGTGACGCAGGATGGCCAATGGGACAGGAGGAAATGGGAAAGCTACCTTCCTGCTAGAGTGGTGGATAAGATAATGCTGGTGACCCCTCCGAGTGGACCTGAAGAAGATGGGATTTACTGGCGTTTATCTCCGGATGATTCGTTTAGTGTCAAGTCTGCGTACAATCATATATACCAGCAGCAAGACCTGGATATCCAATCTCACTGGCGGAATTTATGGCGTGGCGGTACTCCTGAGAGGGTAAAATTCTTTATGTGGCAGGTTTTCCATGAGAAGCTTCCAACGAATCAATTGAGAGCGAGGTTTACTCAGAATATTCCTAACACATGTCCTTTTGGCTGTGAGAGCGAAGAGAGTATACTCCATATTTTGAGAGACTGTGAGAGTGCCAGGAGAGTGTGGTTTTCTATTACTAACTCTTTATATCATAGTATGTTTTTCTTTGGTAATCTGCAGGAATGGTTGCAATGGAATTCCCAATACTCCCCAGGGAATAGGAGGATGGCTAGATGGCCATGGCAGCGCGTGTTCAGCACTATTTGTTGGCTTCTATGGAAGAATCGCTGCTGTCAAGCCTTCGAAGTAGCAGCAAATGATGCAAAGACGATTGTGCAAAAGTGTATGTTTCACCTTCTAGAAGGAGTCGAGAATGGGCAGTTCCGGCACCAAATTTTCCAGATGCCAGTAAGAGGGGAAGAGCGGTGGCGGCCTCCAGACCCAGGTTATGTACGTGTGGATGTAGACGGATCGAGGGACAGTAGAGGACATGCAGCTTGCGGCGGTGTCATTCGGGACCATCACGGCAGTTGGATATGTGGATTTCAACAGAAGTTGGGGAATAATACCTCGACTGCTGCGGAAATCCATGCAATACACAGTGGTCTACGACTGTGCAAGCAATTGGGACTTAACAAAATCAGGCTGTATACAGACTCTCTTCAGGCTATCCATTTATTATCGATTGACTGTGGGATTGCTCATCCTCTGTATGACGTCATACTAGATACTAGATCTCTTATCCTCTTGGATTGGGATCTAGAGATCCTTCATGCCTATCGGGAGAGTGTCAGATGTGCTGATCATCTAGCACGAAGGGCCCAGAGGAGCAACCATGTGTTCTCAGTGTTCAACACTTCGCCAGCGGACTGCAATGCGCTTTTTGTGTTAGAGTGTGGTGGGATACTACCGGATCAATGTTTGATGCATACTTCCTAGCATCTTCTTTGTAAACTTCAAGCTTGCTTGCCTTAGTACAAAAAAAAAAAAAAAAAAATGTTGAAAAATGTGACTGACTCATGATATTTTCTTAACCTCATAATTTGCAATGTGATTGAAATATATTTTTAATCATATAATTTTTTATAAATAAATTGATATTTTTAATGCATTTTTCGGAATATTATTACATGATTAAGTATTAATTTTAGTTAGGCACAATTGTATTAAATTAATTGCAAATAGAGAAAAAATGGTCATAATTTTTTTGTTTATTTGTGCAATTGTTTCTTGGACTTTTAGTGCTCCATTGTGCTTAATCTTGCATTATAAGTTTTTGAAGGAAAATTGGAGATTTTGGAGGGTCAGAATTAATATTTTGATGCATGAGAAAATTACAGAAAGGGTCCCTTGAATTGGTGAAAATTACAAGTGAATGAAGAAAAGGGACTGGAAAAATCACAGAAACGACCCAGATATTTTAAAAATTACATTTACCTACAGAATTTTCACAAATCTTCTTTATAGTCCCTCACCAGAAGTTTTAAGAATTTCAGATGGGTCCCTGGACCCATCAGCTTTTCCAGCAGACACCATCACGTGAAGTAGGGAAGCTGGAATTTAAAGCACATATATCATTATGATTCGAAATCATCATCACCTTCGCTTCCTTCTTCTACCTACAGACACGGAAACATGGCAACTAGCTGGAACCGAACTTCAGGACCCTCACTTTCGGCTAGCACTGAGTGATAATTAAGGGGGAAAAAAACAGAGAGAGAGAGTGGGAGACAGGAATCTTATCATCATCATCATCACTTTCACCTTTTGCTTCTTTAAATACACATGCACAGAGGAGAGCAAGGATCATCAAATTCACGACCATCTTCTACATTCTTTCCTTCCTCCATCTTCCTCCTTTTCTTTGGTCGCCGGCGGCATCCTTTCATCACCACCATCGCTGCCGGCGACCTCTCTTCATCCTCTTCCTCATTCCCACTTTTTCTGCAAGCCCTCCCTTATACCTTCAGTCTTTTTTATCTTTTTTTTTTTTTACCGAGATACTACAGACTACAGAATGGGGAGTTGAAGTGAGAAAGAGGTCATCATTATCACCGCCAATCTCTTCTCTTGACCACCACCATTCACTTTCACCACCCTGGACATCTTCCTCTCCTTCATTTCACCAACTTCATGATCTTCTTTCCTTTCTTCCATTACTACGGTCACCATTGTCTTCATTACCATCAGCACCATCATCCTTCTCTTTCCTCCGTTCTGATCACACCACCAACCTCATTTCTGGCATACCTCCTACTACCACCGTCGGCATTTTTCCAAGTGCTCAGATTGTCTATCAGAGTTGCAGCATCATCACAGGTTCCGGTGTTCACAGCAAAGTCGGAATAGCGTTCTCATCATCACACCTCTGTCTTCTGCGTATTCCGGTGACTTCTGCAGTTTCAGTGAAACAGAGCTGAACGTGACGGTCCAGAGCACAGCCACCGGAGCTTAGGCCAAGAGAGGAGAACTATCTCTCTGTTCTTCTCCCTCCACCAGTCTCACTTCACACCATCGGAGGAGACCAAGTCGGACGAAAAAAAAAAAAGAACTGCACGTGCCTCCGACCCCACTTCCGTCAATCTTCAGTAACGGTGAACCACCACAGCTGAGAATTCTCTTGAGAAAAAAAAAAGAGTGCCGTGGGAAGAAAAGAGAAAGCTCAGAACCACAAACAAGCCACGTCCACCTTCATCGGGTCTTCATCGTTTCCATCTGCCGGCAAAGTACTCTGTTTTTCCGGCCAGCTAAATTCCAGATTCCGGCGATTCTCTATGGTTTTTCTGATGTGCAAGCTTTGGTTATTCTCTGATTCCTTGAGTTCTGCATAGCTACAAAGGGGAGTAATTTAATTTAAGTTTGTTTCTGATTAATATATTTTGATTAAGATTTGATTTCATTTGGATAAATTGTGAATTTAATTTGTGTAATTGTATTGGAATTTTTTTTTTCGGAGTATTTAGTTGCTATGAACATATTCAATTATTTTGACTTACATATAAATTATTATTTTTAATTCATTCCATTAAACCTTCATCCATCTTTACAACTCTTTGAAGTCATCTTGATTCATTACATTAATTGCTATTAGTAGTGAAAATGTTAGAGTTGTTACAAACTTATTGTAAGGTGTTGATTGAGTGAGTTAGAGTGAAATTATCCCAATGAGATGAGATGAGTAAAACAGTAGGACCCGGCTCCCGTCCATTTCTTAAAAGAAAAGGATGATCCTCATCTGAAGAAAAATTATTTTTATAAAAAAATATTATAAAAATAATATTTTTTCTGATGGTTGAAGTTAATTAAATGGTCTCAGCAGTAAAGTTAATTATGGCTTTCCTGTTTAGATCTAGCTCTTTTCGCTATAACTCCTCTCGTTCTTTTTGCTCTTCTTCATCTTCTTCTGCTCCTTCCTCTTCTGTGCAACAACCTGGTTTAACAACCAACAAAAATTTTGGGAAATCTTCCCTCCAAAATAATATCTTTAACAATGAAATCCATTTTGAAGATATTAACAAAAAATTTAGCGATTGGACCATTCCAGTCATTAATCAAAATGATTTGTATAAACCTGAGGATAAAAAGTTTTTCAAAACTTCTGATTATATAATTAGAATAGTTGAAGAAACTATTCCTCTAAAAGAAGAACCAACTGATATGTGTATTTTATCATAAAGTTCAATCCACAAACACCAAAAGAAATTCAAATTTATACACATTGGATATGTTTAAGTGGCTGTCATCCCCTTGATAAAAGATGGTCTTGATGTCTTAACATTAGTATGTATTAGAGATGGTAGACATGAAATCTTTTTAAGATCAATTTTTGGAATGGTTGATGCAGGTCTTAATTAAAGACCAATCTATTTCAATTGCTTTCCAAATTTAACCGCTTCATTGCATGATGATCCTGTTATTGAATGTTGAAAATTAAGTTTGAAATTGAACGGATTCCAAGTGAAACCTGGAGTTTCACCTGTAGCTTTGGTTTACAGGGTTTGAAATTGAACGGATTCCAAGTGAAACCTGGAGTTTCACCTGTAGCTTTGGTTTACAGGATCCAGTATAAAGTTACGAATTCGTCAACTTCAAATGTTAAAATGTTTCCTCAAGGAAAAGAAACATGTCTATTTCTAACAGATGCTACTAGAGCAAATGTTAATGTTCCAAAACCAATAAAATGGGAAGACATCAGTCTTCCAAATGATTGGGAAATGACTAAAATTGCTCCTGTCATACCAAAACCTGCGAATAATTCTTATAATATTATTAAAAATATCAATGGAGATGTTAGAATTACATTTGATAGATCGAGAAGATTTTTCTCTTGTGCTTCTAGAACTCCATCAATTGCAGAAAGCTTTAGGACTGCTCTAGAACAACCCTCTAGACATTCTTGTAGCTCCTCTGTCAAAGATCAAATTGTTTCGTCTTTAGTAATGCAAGGTCTCAGTTAGTCAGCTAGTGTTGTTAAACCTGTCTACCAAAATTTAGACCAAAACACTGAAGATGAAACCCAAACTTGCCAATCCCCAACATACTCTGACATGAATGTGATTGAGCAACAATTTAAATTAGATAAGGAACTCTTGAGAAAAGATTTCTATTCTAATAAAAACTCCGAAAGACGAAAATAGTTTTTCCAAAAACATAAAAATGAAGAATTGCGAAAACCAATTCAAGAAAAATTTTACAAAATGCTTGAAAGGTATAAACTTCATATTCCTTTCTTTCTCTGGTTTGAAGCCTATGTGAAAGATGAGAATATAAAGAATGATCCTTTCGAACCATTTGAGGGAGTTAATGCTTCTTGGATTTTGAAAAATGAAGAGAAATTTGAATCTGAACTTCCTCCAAAACAATCTTACCAGGTCCCTGGTACAAAAATTGGTGAAGTAACTGTTATGGCTTCTCATTTCAAAATTAAAGATCCAAAAACTGAAATAAGTCTGAATGATGTTAAAAATATCATTGAACAAAATAATTATACAAATTCGTATCTTCAAACTCTTGGAGAACATATTTTGAAAAAATATGTTACTAGTGAAGCCAGTAAGACAATCTTACCAAGCTCCACCAGTACACAGCCAATTTTTAAACCTTACACTATTCCTGCAAATATTGCAACTAGTGTGAGAAAAGGAAATTTTCAAGCAAGAATTGAAGAAGAATTAAAAAAGATAACTGTGCAGGATACACCTTCTCCTAAAGCTACGGTTTCAAAACTAACAATAAATGTTGTAAAAGACAATTAAACAAGTGAAAGTGAAGATTGCCCAAAAATTCATGAAATAAAATAAGAAAGCTGGAAAAATCCAACAAAATTATATTATCCGAGAGCTACTCCTCGGGATATAATGCTCGAAGAAAGGGATTCTGCTCTTCGGCAATTTAATGCAAACAACATCTATGTTTGGAATATAGATAGACAATCTGAAACAAATATTTTGGAAATATGCCAGCAAATGACTATGGTCAGTACTGCTTATGCAATATATAATAACTGTCAAGAGGAAGACGTTATTCATATATTGATCTCTGGCTTTACTGGGCAACTCAGAGGTTGGTGGGATTTCCATCTTACAAATGAACAAAAAAAAAAAATCAAATTTTGCAAGCCATAAAAACCACTCAAGATGGTATAGTTCTCAGAGATAGCATTGGTGAACCGATATCTGATACTGTTAACGGTCTTATAGTTAACATTATAGCACACTTTGTTGGTGATCCATCACTATGGAGGGACAAATCAGCAGATCTTCTGTCAAATTTGAAATGTAAAACTCTATCCAATTTCAGATGGTATAGAGATAACTTCCTTCTGAGAGTTATGGCCAGAGAAGATGGAAATCATCCCATTTGGAAAGAAAAATTCCTTGCTGGTCTCCCTAGGTCTCTAGGAGATAAGATCAGAGAAAAAATCAGAAACCAAACTGGTGGTGGT
The DNA here is from genome assembly GCA_963210345.1 of Inga oerstediana. Taxonomy (NCBI): domain Eukaryota; kingdom Viridiplantae; phylum Streptophyta; class Magnoliopsida; order Fabales; family Fabaceae; genus Inga; species Inga oerstediana. Next base: position 21,301,738 of record OY723410.1, read on the forward strand.
CAAATCCATTACGAAAACTTAACATATGGACAGTTAATTGCAATTGTTCAAAAAACTGCTTTAAAAATTTGTCAAGAAGATAAGATCCAACATCAACTTGTCAAAGAAAAAGCATCAAATAGGAAGGATTTAGGAACCTTCTGTGAACAATTTGGTTTTCCTTCCTGTAAAGGGTCTAAAAAATCTAAATACAAGCATGAGGACAAAGAACACAAGGTTAAAAGATATTACAAAAAATATCGAAAACCTTGGAAGAAACTAAAAACAAACAAACCCAAAAATTTAAAAAATGAATTCAAATCAAAACCTTCAATGGATCTTCCCAAAGGAAAATTTTTTGTTTTTGATGTGGCAAAGAAGGCCACATGGCAAAATATTGTAGGCTTAATAAAAGAATTAATGCCCTACAACTTGAAGAATCAACTCTTCAACAATTAAACAATCTCTTGATTGAAGGGCTTCTGAAGAAGAAAATGAGGTATCATCTTCTGAAGAAGAAGTTAATGAACTTCAACTTGATGATATTTCATCTTCATCTGAAGAAGATGATTTTCAAATAAACTGTCTTGACAAGTTTGCTGAGAGTTCAGGAAGCCCTGTACTTGATGACCCAATCAAGGAATCGGTCTTAACTGGTTCCAGGATAGACAGTTTACAAATAAATGTTATTGAAGAAGATTTGGTTTTTGAAATCATTAACTCTCTTCCAGCTAATGAAGAAAAGGTTAAATTTTTCAATAAACTAAAGGAAAGCATTGCTTCTTCTTCATCTTCAAAACCAAATCAAAAATATTTACAAAGGAGTTTGCAAACAAGATATGATTTTTTTGAAATAATCAAAAGATTTCAGTCTAATCCAAAACCTGTTTCAATTTCTGACCTTCAGAATGAAATAAACAATTTAAAAGAAGAGATAAGAAACCTGAAGAATACTCAGGAATTCCATTCTCTTATTTTAAATCAAATTCAGGAAGAAAGTCTTGATAAAGAAAAGAAAGTCGAAGAAGTCAAAATTTCATCACAAGATGATGAAAAACCTTCTGAGAATTTCTTGAACATTATATCAAGAATTTCAATCCAACAATGGCATGTGCCAGTAAAAATTATTGTTGCTAATACAGTATTAGCAACAATAGCATTATTTGACACTGGTGCAGCTCTAAGTTCTATCAGAGAAGGTCTAATACCTAGAAAATTTTTTGAAAAAGCCACAGAAAATCTTTGTGAACCAAATAAGTCACCATTAGATGTCAGTTACAAACTTTCTAATGCAGTAATTGAGAACAATGGTGTCCAAATCAAAGAACTTTTTATCTTAGCAAAAGTTTTAGGTCAGGATGTAATCATTAGATCTCCCTTCATTGAAAGATTAAAACCTTTTTTAACCACCAATGAAGGCGTCGAAACTAATGCTTTGGGAAAAAGAATTTTCTTCGAATTTGTTAGTCCGCCTTATACAAAATTTATCAATCAAATTGAATATAAGGAAAATCAAATCAATTTTTTAAAAGAAGTTGTTTCTTACAAAACAATTGAAAATCAATTGGAGAAACCTTTTCTAAAAGAGAAAATTCAAAATGTATTGAAAAATATTCAAGATACAATTTGTTCTGATTTTCCAAATGTTTTTTGGGAAAGAAAGAAACACATAATTGATTTGCCTTATGAAAAGGATTTCAATGAAAGGGCAATCCCAATGAAAGCTCGTCCAATCCAAATGAACCAAGAACTCTTGGAACACTGCAAAAATGAAATAACAGATTTACTCTCTAAGGGTTTAATTCGTAAGAGCCAAAGTCCTTGGTCTTGTGCAGCTTTCTATGTCAATAAGAATGCTGAACTTGAACGGGGAACTCCAAGTTACAAGCCTCTAAATCAAGCGCTCCAATGGATTAGGTATCCGATACCTAACAAAAAAAGATCTTTTAAATCGCCTACACCAGGCCAAAATATTTTCAAAATTTGACATGAAATCTGGTATTTGGCAAATCCAAATCTCAGAAAAGGATAGGTATAAGACTGTATTCACAGTCCCATTTGGGCAATATGAATGGAATCTTATGCCTTTCGGGTTGAAAAATGCACCTTCAGAATTCCAAAAGGTTATGAATGAAATTTTTAATCCTTTTACAAAATTTATTATTGTCTACATTGATGATGTTTTAGTATTTTCAGAATCAATTGATCAACACTTTAAACATGTCAAAATCTTTGTAGATGTTGCTAGGTTCAATGGCTTAGTAGTTTCTAAAACCAAAATCAGTCTCTTCCAGACAAAAATTTCGTTTCTTGGCCATCATATATACCAAGGAACTATTGTTCCAATTAATAGAGCAATTCAGTTTGCTGATAAATTTCCAGACCAAATTCTGGACAAAACTCAACTTTAGAGGTTTTTAGGTTGTTTGAATTATGTAGGAGATTTCATTCCTAACCTAAACAATATCATTAAGCCTCTCCATGAGCATCTTTCAAAAACTCCTTCTCCTTGGACTGATGATCACACTAGTGTGATTATTAAAATCAAAGCCTTGGTAAAAAATCTTCCATGCTTGTATCTCCCAAATCCACAAGCATTCAAAATTGTTGAAACTGATGTCTCTGACATAGGTTATGTTGGCATTCTCAAACAAAAAATTGATGGTAAAGAGCACTGCATTGTATTTACTTCAAAACATTGGAATAGGGCTCAACAAAACTATTCCACAATTAAAAAGGAAATTTTAGCAATTGTTTTATGCATAAAAAAATTTGAAAGCGATTTGTTAAATCAAAAATTTCTTATCAGGGTTGATTACAAAGCTGCAAAAGATGTTTTACAAATGGATGTTAAGAATCTTACATCAAAACAAATTTTTGCCCGTTGGCAAGCAATATTAAGTGTCTTTGATTTTGAAATTGAATTTATCAAAGGTACTTCAAATTCCCTACCAGACTTTCTAACTAGAGAGTTCTTGCAGGCGAAATAAGGTGACCCAAATGAGTGATAGAGAAAAGAAAAAGAAGTAAAGGGCCAAAGCCCAAATAAAAGAAGATCCAGAAAGGATCACAAAGGAAAAAGCAGCCTAACTCAGGGTTGCAATCAAAATGTCAAAAGGGTCATTGACCCAAGGATCTTCAATCCATCAAAAGGGTTCCCCTTCAGGGACCAAACTCACTCAAAAATCCACCCCAAAAACTACTAGAACCATAATGGACCCTTCTCATTATGGATTTCTAATTGAAACCCTTTTAGCCTTACAGGCTAATCAAAATTTGGCCAAATTGTCAACCAAAATATGGGCTGATGTTACCGAAATGGATCAACCCCAAGCCTTAACCCCATTTACTTTGGATCCAAAGTCCCTTGCTTTGGCAATACAAAAAACCTCCCAAACTGTTTCAAAGGCTGGTTCAACCTCAAAAGAATTAGCCATTTATTCCCAACCAACATAAACCACTTTTATGTTAAAACCAGAAAAGGTCTTAAACCTTTTCCACACAGAACCGGGTTTTTGTGACAAAGTCCCTGCTGCTTTGGAAGCCAAAATTTATCCGAAAGGATTTCATTTTACTCCAAAATCTCTGAAAAAAACACAAAAATTTTATGAATTTATTCTTGTAGATACTCGATCTACAGAAATAAGGCATTTTCCAGATAAACAAAATCCTGATGATAAAAACATTCATGGTTATTCTACTTTCAGAATAAGAAAGTTTTTATCACCAAAAGATTGGGGTCAAGACCTCAACAAAAGAAAAAGATTTTCAATGGAAAACATGAATCCAATTGGTTTCATATATTGGGACTATTTGGATGCATGGTGGTGTACCTTCTGGTACCAAAATCCAAATTTTAGTCATACTTGGCTTTTCATGTTCTCGTATGACTTAGAAATAAAATACCAATTTCCATTGTGGTTCAACCAATGGTGGTATTACTTTGGTCCTATCTAAGAAATTTTACCAGCCACAGCGAAAATTGGGTTTGACTATTTTAAAAGTCGGATCAATCTTAGTGAAGATCCTTTCGCAGCAGATCTTCATTATTTTTCGAAATTTGGTTTAGCCTGGGTATTCAAATGGAACTATAAATATGGCCCTTCAAGGTTCCAGAAATTATTTCCAATGTTACAAAGGACCTCTTCTGTGAAATGGTGGATGAAGTTTCCTCATATAAAAAAATGTGTCAGAAACAAACCTCAAGAGGTGGTTCAGACAAAACCCAAAATTCCTAATGGCAGGAGACCACAAATCAAGTGTGTTCCTTAACCAAAAGGCTCAAATCACAGCATGCTTGGCCTCGGCAACTGACAAACAGGCCCTAGCCAAACAGCTACATGAAATCCTTGGGCTACTCCAAAACCAAGAGCCAAAATCCAGTCCATCGGTCCAATCCTCATATGAGTCAGATGTTAAAGATCTGGCCCGATATTTTGGACACGAATCAGATGATGGGATCATTAGCCTCGGCGAAGATTGATCCTGAAGCAAACTGTCGGCACAAGAGTCCAAGACTTGCTGACTCAAAAGATTCTCTGCTTTTGTATAGTTGTACCTTTGTTTTTACTTTAGCAGACAAAATGATATAATTCCCTTTTACTTTATGTAAAAGCAAAAGTAAAAGTACTTTTACCTGAGTAACATGTTTTCTACTCTGGTTAAAGTAATTTTACCACAGTAAATTAGGTGCATAGTAACTGGTTTGAACGCCTATAAAAGAAACAGTAAATTAGGTGCATAACAACTGAAATGAGATGCCCTTTTATAGGCGTTCAAACCAGTTACTATGCACCTAATTTACTGTGGTAAAATTACTTTAACCAGAGTAGAAAACATGTTACTCAGGTAAAAGTACTTTTACTTTTGCTTTTACATAAAGTAAAAGGGAATTACATCATTTTGTCTGCTAAAGTAAAAATAAAGGTACAACTTTACAAAAGCAGAGAATCTTTTGAGTCAGTAAGTCTTGGACTCTTGTGCCGACAGTTTGCTTCAGGATCAATCTTCACCGAGGCTAATGATCTCATCATCTGATTGGTGTCCAAAATATCGGGCCAGATCTTCAACGTCTGACTCATATGAGGATTGGACCGATGGACTGGATTTTGGCTCTTGGTTTTGGAGTAGCCCAAGGATTTCATGTAGCTGTTTGGCTAGGGCCTGTTTGTTAGTTGTCGAGGCCAAGCATGTTGTGATTTGAGCCTTTTGGTTAAGGAACACACTTGATTTGTGGTCTCCTGCCATTAGGAATTTTGGGTTTTGTCTGAACTACCTCTTGAGGTTTGTTTCTGATACATTTTTTATATGAGGAAACTTCATCCACCATTTCACAGAAGATGTCCTTTGTAACATTGGAAATAATTTTTGGAACCTTGAAGGGCCATATTTATAGTTCCATTTGAATACCCAAGCTAAACCAAATTTCAAAAAATAATGAAGATCTGCTGCGAAAGGATCTTCACTAAGATTGATCCGACTTTTAAAATAGTCGAACCCAATTTTCACTGTAGCTGGTAAAATTTCTTAGATAGGACCAAAGTAATACCACCATTGGTTGAACCACAATGGAAATTGGTATTTTATTTCTAAGTCATACGAGAACATGAAAAGCCAAGTATGACTAAAATTTGGATTTTGGTACCAGAAGGTACACCACCATGCATCCAAGTAGTCCCAATATGTGAAACCAATTGGATTCATGTTTTCTTTTGAAAATCTTTTTCTTTTGTTGAGGTCTTGACCCCAATCTTTTGGTGATAAAAACTTTCTTATTCTGAAAGTAGAATAACCATGAATGTTTTTATCATCAGGATTTTGTTTATCTGGAAAATGCCTTATTTCTGTAGATCGAGTATCTACAAGAATAAATTCATAAAATTTTTGTGTTTTTTCTAGAGATTTTGGAGTAAAATGAATCCTTTCGGATAAATTTTGGCTGCCAAAGCAGCAGGGACTTTGTCACAGAAACCTGGTTCTGTGTGGAAAAGGTTTAAGACCTTTTCCGGTTTTAACATAAAAGTGGTTTATGTTGGTTGGGAATAAATGGCTAATTCTTTTGAGGTTGAACCAGCCTTTGAAATAGTTTGGGAGGTTTTTTGTATTGCCAAAGCAAGGGACTCTGGATCTAAAGTAAATGGGGTTAAGGCTTGGGGTTGATCCATTTCGGTAACATCAGCCCATATTTTGGTTGGCAATTTGGCCAAATTTTGATTAGCCTGTAAGGCTAAAAGGGTTTCAATTAGAAATCCATAATGAGAAGGGTCCATTATGGTTCCAGTAGTTTTTGGGGTGGATTTTTGAGTGAGTTTGGTCCCTGAAGGGGAACCCTTTTGATGGATTGAAGATCCTTGGGTCAATGACCCTTTTGACATTTTGATTGTAGCCTTGAGTTGGGCTACTTTTTCCTTTATGATCCTTTCTGGATCTTCTTTTATTTGGGCTTTGGCGTTTTACTTCTTTTTCTTTTCTCTGTCACTCATTTGGGTCACCTTATTTCGCCTGCAAGAACTCTCTAGTTAGAAAGTCTGGTAGGGAATTTGAAGTACCTTTGATAAATTCAATTTCAAAATCAAAGACACTTAATATTGCTTGCCAACGGGCAAAAATTTGTTTTGATGTAAGATTCTTAACATCCTTTTGTAAAAAATCTTTTACAGCTTTGTAATCAACCCTGATAAGAAATTTTTGATTTAACAAATCGCTTTGAAATTTATTTATGCATAAAACAATTGCTAAAATTTCCTTTTTAATTGTGGAATAGTTTTGTTGAGCCCTATTCCAATGTTTTGAAGTAAATGCAATGCAGTGCTCTTTACCATCAATTTTTTGTTTGAGAATGCCACCATAACCTATGTCAGAGGCATCAGTTTCAACAATTTTGAATGATTGTGGATTTGGGAGATATAAGCATGGAAGATTTTTGACCAAGGCTTTGATTTTGATAATCACACTAGTGTGATCATCAGTCCAAGGAGAAGGAGTTTTTGAAAGATGCTCATGGAGAGGCTTAATGATATTGTACATAATTCAAACAACCTAAAAACCTCTAAAGTTGAGTTTTGTCCAGAATTTGGTCTGAAAATTTATCAGCAAACTGAATTGCTCTATCAATTGGAACAATAGTTCCTTGGTATATATGATGGCCAAGAAACCAAATTTTTGTCTGGAAGATACTGATTTTGGTTTTAGAAACTGTTAAGCCATTGAACCTAGCAACATCTAGAAAGATTTTGACATGTTTAAAGTGTTGATCAATTGATTCTGAAAACACTAAAACATCATCAATGTAGACAATAATAAATTTTGTAGAAGGATTGAAACTTTCATTCATAACCTTTTAGAATTCTAAGGGTGCATTTTTCAACCCGAAAGGCATAAGATTCCATTCATATTGCCCAAATGGAATCTTATGTCGTCTTATACCTATCCTTTTCTAAGATTTGGATTTGCCAAAAACTAGATTTCATGTCAAATTTTGAAAATAGTTTGGCCTGGTGTAGGCAATTTTAAAGATCTTTTTTTTGTTAGGTATCGGATACCTAATCTATTGGAGTGCTTGATTTAGAGGCTTGTAATTAATTACAAGTCTCAGAGTTCCCCGTTCAAGTTCAGCATTCTTATTGACATAGAAAGCTGCACAAGACCAAGGACTTTGGCTCTTACAGATTAAACCCTTAGCGAGTAAATCCGTTATTTCATTTTTGCAATGTTCCTAGAGTTCTTGGTTCATTTGGATTGGACGAGCTTTCGTTGGGATTGCCCTTTCATTGAAATCCTTTTCATAAGGCAAATCAATTATGTGTTTCTTTCTTTCCCAAAAAGCATTTGGAAAATCAGAACAAATTGTGTCTTGAATATTTTTCAAAACATTTTGAATTTTCTGTTTTAAAAAAGGTTTCTCCAATTGATTTTCAATTGTTTTGCAAGAAACTTCTTCTTTTAAAAAATTGATTTGAAGAAGATGATTTTCAAATAAATTGTCTTGACAAGTTTGCTGAGAGTCCAGGAAATCCTGTACTTGATGACCCAATCAAAGAATTGATCTTAATTGATTCCAGGATGGACAATTTACAAACAAATGTCATTGAAGAAGATTTGGTTTTTGAAATTATTAACTCTCTTCCAACTAATGAAGAAAAGGTTAAGTTTTTCAAAAACCTAAAAGAAAGCACAGCTTCTTGTTCAAAACCAAATCAAAAATATTTGCAAACAAAATATGATTTCTTTGAAATAATAAAATGATTTCAGACCAATCCAAAACTTGTTTCAATTTCTAACCTTCAAAATGAAATAAATAATTTAAAAGAAGAAATAAGGAATATGAATAATACTCAAGATTTCCACTCTCTTATTTAAAATCAAATTCAGGAAGAAAATCTTGCTAAAGAAAAGAAGGAAGTCGAGGAAGCCAATGATTCATCTTCATCATCTAGTTCATTATCTAGTGATGGAAAAGAACCAGAAGTTTCTGAGAATTTCTTAAATCTTATATCAAGAATTTCAATAAAAAAAAAAGGCATGTTCTAGTCAAAATTATTGTTGCTAATACCTTTATGTTAGAAACAATAGCTTTGTTTGATACTGGTGTAGCTTTAAGTTGCATAAGATAAGGTCTAATTCCAACAAAATTTTATGAAAAAATCACAGAAAATCTCTACGGACCAAATAGATCTCCATTAGATATCAACTATAAACTTTCAAATGCAGTGGTTGAAAATAATGGTGTTAAAATAAAAAATCTTTTTATGCCTATTTATGGATATATGGATTTCATTGTAAAAATCTAGAAATTTGCCCTAGTTTATGCCTATTTATGGATATATGGATTTCATTGTGATTGATGTTGGAAATGGTCTGTTATGAAGTCATTTGAATACAGTTTGGAAGTTTGGATTTAAATTGAAGGAGATTGGGGTATTGTGTGTCATAGAGACCCAAAGGCATAAATTGTGGTAGAGAGGGTTTTTGGAGTGTTTTGGAAGTTGCCAATGTGTTCCTTAGGCATGGTTAAATGTGTTTGAGCTTTGTGAGAAGTTTGGGAACCATTGGGATTGGAATTGACCATCTGGTATTTTTCTGTCATTTGCTGCGTTTCTGGTCTCTGATGCACAACACTCGAGTGCTGTGTGTGTTTCCCTTTTCTGCGTTGTGTTTTGCCTGGGTTCTATAAGTGGAGCTCGAGTTCACTTCTTGTTCGCGAGTGAAGTTGATGATCATGCTCGAGTGAGCTTGGGTTTACTCAAGTGATGGTGTGAATCCAGAGTTAGGGTTGCTCTCGGGTCCTCACTCGCTGGCTATTGTTCAAGAGTGTGCTTGACACTCGCAAGCAGCGGCCGTTTCACCAGAGCACTGTGGGGTATGCTCTAGTGAGCTTGTCCCTCTGATGTTGCATATACTCTCGGGTTGTCACTCGTTGTGTTGCACTTTCGGGTACTCGAGCATATTTGGAGTCATCACCTGAGTGTAAAGTTTCATGCTCGAGTGATGTGAGCACTTTCTAGCCATGATGGTTGCTTACTGTCAAACACTCGCGAGTGAGAGCTGTTCTCACTCGGGCATGAGTATCTCATCACTCAAGTGAGGTCATCTTCGTGAGAGCTGTTCTCACTCGGGCATGAGTATCTCATCACTCAAGTGAGGTCATCTTCACTCGAGTGATCTAACCTAAAATTACTGTTTTGCCTTTCGAAAAGGGGTCTTCAAGGTAGCTTCTTCCAACCCTTTAGGCATATGTTTAGGCCTCTAATAGTCACCTAAAGAGTCCTAAATGATAACCAACTTAAAGTATTATGAAATTGAGAACTTGGAAAAGAGATTGACCGGTTGTCCCTAATTTGGTATAGGATTTGATATCTATCGCCCTCGTGAGACCACAGTGCCGGAGCCAGTCAGGAAAGATACAGGTAGTGACTCTTTCTTTATACCTTATGTGATACATTGTATGTGTGCTATATCATTGGTTTATGATGGATTTAAATGCTGCAAGATTTGTGAAATTGTGAAAGCACCGCTATACTAATAGTCCCTGAGTCGCTAACAACGATTTGGGTAAGGGCTGTGTGCCTTCCCGGTGATAAAAGGGGATGAGGTTAGGGTGTGATATATGTGAATATGTAGGCCGAAAGGCTATATGTGAGCCGTAAGGCTATTCGTATGCACTGCCATACCAATAGTCCCTGAGTCGCTAACAACGGTTCGAGTTAGAACGGTGTGCCTTCCCAACGGTAAAAGGGGATGAGGGTAGAGTGTGATTTGACTTGCTGTTATGTGATTATTTGTTTACATGCTATGTGATTACGTGTGGTATGAATGATTTGTTACTACTAGGATTCTTTAGAATCTCACTTTTTCCAAATAACTAACCTTTTCAGATAGGGCGAGTGGCTCGAAAGGGAAGTGGACAACCTGGAGTAGTTAGGAATACCCTGAGACTTTAGTGGTTGTTGGTTATCTATTTTAGTTTGGGACTACCATTTGTACATAAGATGTAAATGTTAAATTTTGGATATGTAATCCCCATTTTGGGAACTTTAAACCCATGTGGTATATATGCAAGTAACTCGAGGTTTGCCGGGATTTTAGTTACGCACTATGATGTTTATTAATGTGATTTGGTTTCTCAAGTGATTATATTCAAATGTGAATGTGAGACCAGGATGAATTATGATTTTGAACCATTTTTCAGGAAACCCCATCTTTTAGATGAGGGATTGTAATTTATTACTTTTTCTTATTGGTCTCTATTTCACTTAAATTTTTATAATCCGAATGTAATTACGGTGAGGGGGTTACACCCTCCTTGATGATTGGGATATGGTTAGAATTGCCCTTGTCATTCCAAAACTGCACCTGATTCTTATAGAATTAGGCAAAATGAAAATGGAGATGTTAGAATTAATTTTGATTGGAGACGCCAACTTGGGGGACTTACCCCGAAAGGATCTAAGAGAAAGGGAGAAGAAAGAAAGCCTGAGAAGTAGAGACCGACATGGAGTCGTTAGTTCATATGCAAATGCAGAAATATGCAAGAAGTTAAGAGAAAAGAGAAGAAGATTTATAAGGCTTATCATACAAGGCTTATCATCCTAGAGGAGGAGGGGAGAGGGAATTGAGACTGAAAGCTCTAAGTCTTGAGATGAGTAACAACTGAAATGAAGTGTCGTGTCATTTTACAGGCGTTCAGATCAGTTACTATTCACGGTAATCTATTTTCTCCCTTTGGGTAAAATCACATTAACTCAGAGTAAGAAACATTTTACTCAGGTAAAAGTGCTTTTACTTTTGCTTTTACATAAAGTAAAAGGAATTACATTATTTTATCTGCAGAGAGTAAAGATTCCTAATTTTACGTCTAATCTCTACTAAAAGCAAAAAAATTGTGTTAGTAAGTCTAGGATTTTTGTGCTGAAAGATTTTCTTCGGAATCAATCTTCGTTGAGGCTAATGATCTCATCATTTGAAATCTTCTGACTCGTCTGAGGATTGTTGGCCGACTGGCTGTTTTGAGGTTCTTGGGTTTGGAGGAGCCCAAGAATTTCATGAAGCTTCTTAGTTAGGGCTTCTTTATCTGTTGCCGATGCCAAACATGCTTGAATTTTTTTCCTTTTAGTTGAGGAATATACTGGATTCGTGATCTCTTGCCATATGGAATTTGGGATTTTGCCTGAACCATTTCTTGATATTTGTTTCAGACACGTTTTTTATGTTTGGAAACTTTGCCCACCACTTGACTGAAGAAGTCCTTTGAAGCATGGGGAACAAGTTTTGATATTTTGAGGGGCCATATTTGAAGCTCTATCTGAATACCCAGGCTAAACCAAATTTTGAAAAATAATGAAGATCTGCTGGGAAAGGATCTTCACTAAGATTAATATGACTTTTGAAATAGCCGAATCCAATTTTCACTGTGGTTGGAAGAATTTCCTGGATAGGACAAAAGTAGTCCCACCATTGGTTAAACCATAACGAAGATTGGTATTTTATGTCATACGTAAACATGAAAAGCCAAGTATGACCCAATTTTGGATTTTGGTACCAAAAGGTACACCACCATGCATGCAAATAATCCAAGTAATTGAAACCAATTGTCACCACGTCTTTAATGGAAAATCTTTTCTTTTTGCTTAAACCTTGACCCCGGTCTTGAGGTGATAAAAATTTCCATATTCAAAATTTTGAATAACCATGGATACTTTTATCATTGGGGTGATCAGGATCTAAGAAATGTCTTATTTCTGTAGATTTAGTATCTACAAGAATAAGCTCATAAAATTTTTTAGTTTTTTCCCAAGATTTTGGGGTAAAAAAGAACCCTTTTGGAAATATTTTTGTTGCTAATGCAATGGGATTTTTGTCATATAAATATGGTTCTATCTGAAAAAGGTTTAAAACCTTTTCTGGTTTTAACACAAATGTGGTTTGTGTTGGTTGAGAGTATAAGGCTACTTCTTTCAACGAACCAGCCTTAGTAACTTCTTGAGATTATTTTTTGATGGCTAAGGCAAGAGCCTCAGGGTCTAAGGTAAATGGGGTAAGGGCTTTGGAATCTTCCATGTCTGCAACATCAACCCATCTTTTGGTTGGCAATTTGTCATAATTTTGGTTATCTTGCAAGGCTAAGAGTGTTTCAATTGGGAGTTTATAATGGGAAGGATCCATTATAATTCCAAAATTTTGAACAGGTTGTTAAGAAATTTGGACCTTGAAGAGGATCCTTTTTGATGGATCGATGATCCTTGGGTCAATAACCCTTTTGATAATTTAGTTGCAGCTTTGAGCTGCTCTTCTTCTTCTTTTGTGATCCTTTCTGGATCTTCTTTTAATAGGGCTTTACCCCTTCCTTTCTTCTTTCACTCTTTGTCACTCATTTTTGGTTACCTTATTTCCCCTGCAAGAATTCTCTAGTTAGAAAGTCAGGAAGAGAATTTGACACCTTTGATAAAATCAATTTCAAAATCAAAGACACTTAAAATTGCTTGCCAATGGGAAAAGATTTATTTTGATGCTAAATTTTTAACATCTTTTTGCAAAACATCTTTTGCAGCTTTGCAATCAACTCTGATTAAAAATTTTTGATTTAGCAAATCGCCTTAATACTTGTTTATGCACAAAACAATTGCTAAAATTTCCTTTGTAATTGTGGAATAGTTTTGCTGGGTTCTATTCCAATGTTTTGAAGTAAATGCAATGCTCTTTACCATCAATTTTTTGTTTAAGAATGCCACCATAACCTATGTTAGAGGCATCAGTTTCAACAATTTTGAATACTTGTGGATTTGGGAGATGCAAGCATGGGAGATTTTTAACCAAGGATTTGATTTTGATAACTACATTAGTGTGATCATTTGTCCATGGAGGAGGAGTTTTCTTAAGATGCTCATGAAGAGGCTTAATGATATTATTTAGGTCAGGAATGAAATCACTTACGTAATTCAAACAGCCTAGGAATCTTTGGAGTTGAGTTTTGTCCAGAATTTTGTCTGGAAATTTATCGACAAACTGGATTGCATGATCAATTGAAACAATAGTTCCTTTGTATATATGATGACCAAGAAACCTGATTTTGGTCTGGAAGAGACTTATTTTTGTTTTTGAAACTGCTAAGCCATTGAACCTAGCAATGTCTACAAAGATTTTAACATGTTTAAAGTGTTGTTCAATTGATTTTGAAAACACTAAAACATCATCAATGTAAACAATTATAAATTTTGTAAAAGGATTGAAAATCTCATTCATAACCTTTTGAAATTTTGATAGTTCATTTTTAAACCGAAAGGCATAATATTCCATTCATATTGTCTAAATGGGCTGTGAATGTAGTCTTATACCCAACATTTTCAAAAATTTGGATTTGCCAAAAACCAGATTTCATATCAAATTTTAAAAATATTTGGGCCTGATGAAGGCGATTTAAAAGATCTTTTTTATTAGGTATTGGATACCTAATCCATTGAAGAGCTTGATTGAGAGGCTTGTAATTAATTACAAGTCTCGGAGTTCCTCGTTCAAGTTCAGCGTTCTTATTAACATAGAAAAGTCAAATGCAATTAAAAATAGTTTCTTTCTCCTCTCTCCCCCTTATTTTCAGTTGGAGCATGGAGGTATGGGCAAGTATCATCATTTTATCTTCCTTCACACTCCTCATCTCTCTTCTTTCTCTCTCATACGTGAAGCCATTTTTGGACAAGGAAGAAGAAGAAAAAGCTTGTGATTAAGGTAAGTAAATGGCCTCTATTGCTCAAGCTCACTTCATTAATATTGATCCTTGGAGTGAGAGCTTCATTTTGATGTTTATAGAATGCCTTTTGGTGTTGATTTGTGCACACATGAAATTTTGGAGGTTGGTGAATCAAGAAATCTTTTTGGCAAAGTGAAGAGGTAAGTGAGACTAATCTATCTATCTAAGTTTTATGCCAAATGGTTTAGTTCGAAATTTCTGAAAATTTTGGCCTTTAATCCGAAAATGATGACCATTGGGCTTTTGGCATGTTTTTGGCATAGTAATGGTATCTTGTGGTGAGTTTTGGATAGATAGAAATGATTTGGGTTTAAAATGTTGAGTTTGGTGATATAGAAATTTTGGTGTGTTATGTTGCCCAAATCAAAAGCATGATAATAGAGTAGGAATTTAGTAATTCTGATATTTCCATTAGATTCCTTGGGTGTTTTTGTGTGGGAGTAGCTTTGGTTGAGGTTTTGAGTCCATTGGAAACACTTGGGCAATTGTTGGGAAGAGCTGTCAGTTTTGCTGTGTTTTCTGGTTTCTGATAAAATCACTCGAGTGAGAGTGAGTTCACTCGAGTGCGTTAGTGTATTTTCCCCTCTAGCCTTCGGTTTTCATATTGCACTTCCGGGTCGAGAGGTAAGAGTGTTACCTCACTTGCAAGTGTTGTGGGTTCTTACTCGAGTGAGCCTCCTCTCACTCGAGTGCGGGTGTATTTGACAGCATGATCTATCGTCTCGGGTTGTCACTCACATCCAAAATTCAAGAGTGCACTTTAACACTTGCGAGTATTAAGTTGTCACTCGTGTGAGGTCTTCTTCACTCAAGTGCTCCCCTTCTTTGAAAGTTCTTGTGATCTTAGGCAAACACTTTCTGTCCTCACTTTCTAGCACTTGAAGTGCAGATCGTACCATCACTCGAGTGAGGCTATCTTCACTTGAGTGCTGTAATGAAAAATCAATTTTTGTGCTCCCAAAAGGGGATCTTTGGAATAGTTCTTCCAACCATTTAGGAGTTTTGTTAAGGGTACTTAATGACTCTAAAAGAGCAATAATCATAACCAAACTAAGTGTTAAGAAGTCATTGAGAATTGGAATAGAGAATTGGTACTTCATCCTGAATTATGAATATAGGATTTGACATTTGCCCTACTCGGGAGAAACCGGTGATAGGACATGCATGGAAGGATCAAGGTAGTGACTCTTCTCTCATGTTATGTATGATACTTGGTATGCATGTTTATCATTGTGAATGTGTTATCGGCCATAGGGCATTACAGCACGAGTAGTTCAGCGTGAGCCGTTGTAGGGTGCAATACTCATGATACCTACCCCGGCCGTTGTATCTGCCGTTGTAATTGCCAGGGCTGTGTTATGGAATCATGGATTCCTGTTTGAGTATCCAGTCCGTGGGGCTGCGTGTTGTGAAATGTTTTATATAGATCCTAGCTGTGGTGATATATGTGATATGTTTATATGGATGTGCAATACAGCGAGCAGTTCAGCTTGAACCGTTGTAGGGGGAGATGCCCATTATACCTACCCCGGCCGTTGCAATTGTTGTTGTGATTGCTGTGTGTTGTATAGATGACTTACTTTCATGCTTTGATGTTGTGCATATTATGAGTGATTTGTTACTACGGGGATTCCTTAGAATCTCATTCTCCCAAAAAAATTTTAGACTGGGCTGAAGGATCCAAAGGAAAGCGGGCGATGAAGGGCAGTTAGAGCTTTAGTTTAGGAGTTTATTTTGGTTAATGATTATCAATGTAAAATTCATTGGATGTTTTGTGGTAAATAGTTGTATATTTTGGAAGTTTTGTGTAATCCCCAAGATAAGGGAAGAGAATTATTGGCTTTGTACCTTTGTATAATCCCTTTACTGATTAATGGAACCCGAGTGTATCGAGAATTTATACTGTACTCTAATATGTATGAATGAAATCAACCTGTACAGACAATTTATGTATTAAAATATGAATATGAGACCGCTGTGAACATGTTTTGTAAAAAGGTTTTTGTAATTCCTGATTTTGGGAAGTTTAATTTTGAATAAGTCCCAAATTGTCTTACGGTCTCTAATTCCATATAATTACGTTTTTACGAACTAATCTCAGCCTATGGTGGTAAGGGGGTTACATTTGTGGTATCAGAGCTGTAGTTCCTGGAAAGGTGAGGATTTGCTAGGATAGCTCCCTTAGTTGGCCTTAGTTCTTTGTCTTAAGGTAGCTTGATGATTGATAATTGTTGATGGTATACACATGAGTATTTCTACTCTTTGTAGATATATCTAAGTCTTATGGATTATGTGTATACATTTGTTTTGAAACTGACATGGTGAATCATTGTAGAGTTAAAGGACAACATGGTTTACCTTAGAGTCAGGCAAGAGGATCCAGATGTGGAGGAGTTGAATGACAATCCACCTGACCCAATGCAAGAACTAATGGATTTAGTGGGAGAACAACGAGATATGATCCGTGAGCTGAGAGAAGAGCTTTGAGAAGAAAGGGCCAAGCGTAATGAGGAAAGGGCCCAGTCAACTCATGAGGAGACTCAAGCAGAGACTCATCAAGAGGAGACAGCTGAGGGGTCCAATCGGTCTCAAGAGTCCCCACCTCACTCGGTGCCCAATCAAGAATCCCAAGGGGTGACGACTTGTGAGGAAAGAGACTTGCAATACCAGTTCTCTAAGTTTTGCAAGCATCTACCTCCAGTGTTCAAGGGGAGGTTTGAGCCCCAAGTGGTGGAGGACTGGTTGAATCGTCTAGAGAAGATCTTTGAAGTCTTCAAGTGCTCTACGGAGGTTAAGGCGAAGCTGGCTGTGTATAAGCTAAGGGGGATGCCGACCGGTGGTGGCGGAATATCGACATAACACTTCGAAGCTGGAATATGCCATTAACTTGAGAGGTATTCCAAGAAAAGTTTAATGAGAAGTACTTCCCCAAGTCGGTGAGGTTGGAAAAAGAGTTTGAGTTTCTGGCTATTAGGTAGGGGGATATGGAGAGTTTTAATGAGTACATTTTCTGTTTCGTCTGGCTATCTCGGTACTCTACTTATCTCTGGGATAGGGATAATGAGGAGTGGAGCTCTGATATGCTTATCAGGGGATTGAGGTGTGAATTGAAAAAGAGATTAGCCACTCACCTGTTTACTGACTTCAACAAGGTGGTGGAGTAGTGTAGGATTGTTGAGAACAATCTGAGGGAGTTGTACCCATCTAAGGGTAGTGGTAGCCGGAATGAGCCAAGCAAGGCAAATACTTCCCAGAAGCGGAAGGGGCAAGGATCCTCATATGGGGGTAGTAACAAGAAGCCCTATCAATCTGGGGATCGTGGTGATCAGAGACATCCAGCAGGACTAGTGTGCAATCAGTGCAGAAAGTACCATCCGGGCAGAACCTATATTGGGGAGGTGATTTGCTTCAACTGCAAACAAGTGGGTCACATCTCTACTAAGTGCCCATGACAGCCGGTGGAGTAAAGGCCCAGGAATCAGGGTCGAGTATTTGCAATGACACATGAGGAGGCCCGGAAGTCACCTGAACTAATCCAAGGTAAAATCCTTCTCGGTGATAATGAGTTAAATGCTTTGTTTGATTTGAGTGCAAATCATTCGTTCATAGCTTATGACTGTGTAAAGCGCCAGGGATTGCATGTGCAAAGACGACCATTTGATTTGGTCGTGTCGATGCCGATGGGTGTCAAGGCTGTGGCGGCTGAAGCTTGTCTTAATTGTGTGATAGTTGTTAAGGGACTTGAGTCCGTGGTTGATTTGATTTGTTTACCGCCTCAACAACTAGAAGTTATTTTCGGATTTGATTGGTTAAGAGCAAATGATGTGCTGCTTGATTGTGGTAATAAGAGGATAGCTTATCGTAATGCACAGCGGGAAAGATATCTTGAGAAAGGATGCCAGGGGTATATGGTGTTCTTCTTTGTTCAGGGAGAGTCAGGTGAAGCTTTAGAGAGTATACCCGTGGTGAGAGCATTCCCTGAGGTATTTCCAGAAGATCTTAGTGGATTGCCTCCGGAAAGGGAAGTACAGTTCCTAATTGAGATTGTGCCTGGAGTTGGTTGATATCGAAAGCCCCATACCGTATGGCCCCTAACGAAATGGTGGAGCTGAAGAAGAAAATTGAATAATTGCTTGAAAAGGGGTTCATCCAACCCAGTGTATCGCCGTGGGGAACTCCGGTGTTGTTTGTGAAAAAGAAAGATGGAAGCTTAAGGCTTTGTATCGATTACAGAGAACTTAACAAGGTTACTGTTAAGAACAAGTATCTTCTTCCAAGAATTGATAACCTGTTAGATCAATTATCTGGCTCGTGTGTATTCTCTAAAATTGATCTAAGGTCGGGATATCATCAGTTGCGTGTGAAGGCATCAGATGTTCTGAAGACTGCTTTCAGAACGAGGTATGAGCACTACGAGTTCCTTGTGATGCCCTTTGGGTTGACTAATGCACCGGAGGTATTCATAGATTATATGAACCACGTCTTCCAACAGTATCTTGACCAGTTTGTGGTTGTGTTTATCGACGACATTTTGATATACTCTAAGAGTAGATAAGAGCATGAGCAGTATCTGAGAATTGTGCTGAGAATTTTGCGGGAAAAGCAACTCTATGCCAAGCTGAGCAAGTGTGCGTTTTAGCATATGGAAGTGAAGTTCCTTGGCCATGTGATCTCACGAGACGGGGTATTGGTGGATCCCAGTAAGGTGGAAGTAGTACTTGATTGGAAAAGGCCAGTAAGGTGGAAGTAGTACTTGATTGGAAAAGGCCAGAAACTATTTATGAGATCGTAGTTTTCTGGGTCTTGCTGGTTATTACCGGAGGTTCATTCAAAACTTCTTGCGTATTGTATTGCCGATGACCAAGCTCACGAGGAAGGATCAACCATTTTTGTAGGATGAACGTTGTGAGTGGAGTTTCACTGAGCTGAAGGAGAGGTTGACTACTGCACCAGTATTGATTATACTTGATCCCAGTGAGGCTTACGTCGTGTACAGTGATGCGAGTAAGCAGGGGTTAAGGTGTGTCCTGATACAGCAGGGAAGAGTGGTGGCCTATGCCTCTCGACAGCTGAAACTGCATGAGATGAATTACCCCACTCATGATCTGGAGCTTACGGTAATAGTGTTTGTATTGAAAATTTGGCGTCATTACCTGTATGGTGTGACAGTGGAACTGTACTGTGACCACAAAAGTCTCAAATATCTGTATGATTAGAAAGAGTTGAACATGAGACAACGTCGGTGGATGGAGTTGTTGAAAGGTTACAACCTGGAGATCAAACATCATCCGGGCAAGGCTAATGTCATCGCGGATTCTTTGAGTCGGAAGGCGGTGCTAGTGGCAACGATAATGATCCAGGAATGGAAACTGATAGAGGATTTTCGGGATTTGAATCTCTCAAATGATATCCTATGTGCCAATTATGGGGTGGTCCAAGGGGAAAATGACCTGAGGACTGAAATTGAAGAGGCTCAGATGCATGATGAGCGAGCTCAGTCGATCCGAGCTATGATTGAGCGAGGAGAGACTCGAGACTATGACTTGTCACCAAGTGGACTGGTGCGTTACTAGAAGAGAATCTATGTTTCACTGAAGGTTGACTTGAGGTTGAGAATTCTTGATGAGGCACATAAGAGTCAGTATACTCTTCACCCCGGTATGACCAAGATGTATCACAACCTGAAATCTACGTACTGGTGGCCAAGGTTGAAGAGCGATGTGACTAAGTATGTGGTGCGGTGTCTTACCTGTCAAAAGGTGAAGATTGAACACCAGAGACCACCAGGATTGCTTCAGAGTCTGGAAATTTCAGAGTGGAAGTGGGAAAGTGTGACTATGGATCTAGTGGTGGGTCTGCCCGGATCAAGAATTACGATGATATCTGGGTGATTGTTGATCTACTCACGAAATCTGCGCACTTTATACCTATCAACGCTAGCTATTCTCTTGACAGGCTGGCTGAGATATATATTAAAGAGATTGTGAGACTCCATAGTACACTAAAGAACATTATCTCCGATAGAGATCCTCGGTTTACTTCAAGATTCTGGAGGGCTCTGCACGAAGCTATGGGTACTCAATTGAGGGTTAGCACGACCTACCATCCTCAGACAGACGGGCAGTCAGAGAGGACTATCCAGACTCTGGAAGATATGCTGAGAGCGTGTGTCCTACATTTTAAAGGAAAATGGGGTTACTATTTTCCATTGGCTGAGTTTGCTTATAACAACAGCTATCATGTGAGCATTCAGATAGCTCCGTATGAAGCATTATATGGGAGGAAGTGCCAGTCATCATTGTACTAGACAGAATTGTCTGAGAGGAAGTTGTATGGGCTGGACCTTGTTGAGCAAACTTCTGAGCAGATCAGAATCATCAGGAAGAGGCTCCTTACATCACAGAGTCAACAGAAGAGCTATGTTGATAAGAGGAGAAGACCTCTTGAGTTTGAAGTGGGAGATCATGTTTTCTTGAGAGTTTCTCCAGTCATAGGCATCGGGAGAGCAATCAAGCGGAGGAAACTGAGTCTGAGATACATTAGTCCATTTGAGATTCTGGCAAGAATTGGCCCGGTGGCATATCAGATAGCACTACCCCCGAGTTTGAGTCGATTGCATGATGTGTTCCATGTATCGCAGCTCAAGAAGTACCAACCAAACCCTGAGCATATCATTGAGTATGGAGAGGTTGAGTTGCAAGATAACTTCAGTTATACGGTAGAGCCAGAGCGTACCATTGATCATGAAGAGCGGCGGCTCAGGCATCGAAGCTTACCGTTCGTGAAGGTGGTCTGGAAGGGAATGTCTCCAAAGGAAGCAACTTAGGAGGCGGAAGCGGAAATGAAGAAGCGATTTCCTGATTTTATGCCCCAAGATGTGCAATAAATTTCGAGGACGAAATTTATTGAACGGGGGGAGAATTATAATATCCCAATTTTTGATTAAGGGCTAATCATGATTATTGTGGATAATTATGAATTTAATTGGAATTATTATGTGTTTTATGGTAATATTAATTAATATGTCATAATTGGTGGAAAAATTGGAAGATTGGAATTAAAGGCCATGAGTTAGTGATTAATGAGGAAATTAATTACTAGCTAAGAGGAAAAATGAGAAGTGTGATTAAATGGCTAATGGAGGGATTAGAGTAACTAATTGGGTGTCTATTTTATGAGAACCAATGCCCATGAGACACTTGGCAAGCCCACATGTGGGGAAAGTATTAAGAAAAGTCAAATGCAATTAAAAATAGTTTCTTTCTTGTAACCCCCTTCCGTAATTATATCCGAAATACGCGATTAAAATGAAATAGAGACTAATAAGAATCAAAACTTATTTAAAATCCCATCTTCATGATAGGGTTTTCACAAATGACTTTCGAAATTTGATTTACCTGGTCTCATATTCATTTTCGAATATAATTACTATGCGAAGATAAATCACATTTAATATATAAATCAAAGTGCACAATATAATAATCCTAGCAATCCCGGGTTCACATCTTTACAAAAGGGTTTACAAAGGGCAATATGCCTATATACAAGTTCTCATACGGGGATTACACAAATCTCATCAAATATATATACAAATACCCAAATGCTCATTCCAAATACATAATCAAATATTCTCATCCAAATATACATCAAATATACTTCCTCAACCAGATACAGTCATCCCAACATCTATGATAACCAACCACCAAGTCTATAACCCGAAGGAGTCCTCACCGCCCTTGGTTGCTTGCTTCATCCTCGATCCACCTACCTTGTCTAAAATGTTGGTAGGAGAGGGTGAGATTCAAAAAAATCTCAGTAGGTAAACATTACCAATATGCATGCAAGATAGATGTTTAATGCATGACATGGTTGCATAACTCATGCTCACACACAATGACAAATCTGTAAGCTCAATGCTTCGAACAACATACATATGGCCATAGCATAAATTGAAACATAGCTTCAAATCATTCATACATGTTTCACATAATCAAGCAAAGCAATAACATGTATCAATACCAACACAAATATCAATACATGCAGGAGAGGTAAGTTCCCTACACTTAGTCTTTCCACGTATGCTCTATCAGCGCTTACACACGATCAGATGAATGTTGAACCCTATAACCAAAGCAAAGATATAGGGTTATTCTCTATACCAAATCCTTAACTGCATAATACTTAAAGTTGGTTACCATTCATGACATTTAGGTGGCTAATCAAAGCCTAAACATATGCCTAAAGGCTTGGGAAACACTTGACCAAAGATCACCTTTTAAAAGTCTAAAATGCTGATTTTTGGGGGTTGACCGTGGCCCACAAATCCACTGGCCGCGGCCAAGAAAATTCTGTTTCTTGGCTGAACTTCCAAAAATCATAACTAATTCCAGAAAAATTTAAATGAGGTGATTCTAAAGCCAAATGAAAGGTATTTAAGTCCTCTACACAGAAAAAATATTAGACATTACTAGAAATCACCAAAAAATACAGAATTCTCCAAAACTCAAGACTGTCCCAAAATAGTGTTCATTTTCGACCTCAAACTTTGAACAGTCATATCTCCCAGTTTCCAAAACAAAAGGGCACAAATTATTTATCCATTTTGAAGGTTGGGATGTGATATTTAAGACTGGAAAGTTTCATAATATTCTGACATCATTTTCTCATTCAAAATGTCCACACAACGAGACTTCTCAGAATAGACTTCTAATGGCAAATTACAAAAAACTCCCTAACATTTCTGAAGAATTCAAGTCAATGAAGAAAAGGGACAAGGGCAAATTATAGAAAATGACCCAAGACACAAATTCAACATGCATAACATGAACTGGGGGAAGCTTTGAATTATAGAAAAGCAAGGAATATTGCTTTCGATTTGCAATGATGAAAAGAGAAATCACAAGGCATTTGGCATCTTCCTTTCGGCTGGCAATGAATGATGATGGACCCAACCGAGCTACACCTAACGCAACTAGTAGTGGTTGTTGTTGGTGAAAGAAAGTAGACGTAGGCAACTTCACTATATATACCTCCCATCTTCACCACCAGCAATCATCGAAAAACCTACACCCTTCCCTTATCACTACAAAAAAATGGCATTTTGTAGTAGTGGAATTGTAGCGGTTTTAAATAACCGCTACATATTTTAATATTTGTAGTGGTTTTAACCAAAACCGTTATAAATTTGTAGCGGCAAGCTACGCGCCAAGTGGCGCGACAGATTGGCAGCGCTTTTTTGTAGCGGTTAGGTAGAAAAAATCGCTACAAATATGGCACAAATTTCCTGCCAAAACTTTTAGTGGTTCAGTTGTAACGGTTAATAAATAAAAACTGCTAGAATATTCCCGCCACATGGCGCTACCAAGACGCGCCAATAATGTAGCGGTTATTTGTAGCAGTTTGACTAATAAAACTGCTACAAAATTCCAAACGTCGCGTATTTGTAGCGGTTATAAGGTTCTAACCGCTACAGAATTTCAGAGGTCTCTAAATTTGTAGCGGTTCTATACCATAATCGCTACAGAAATTCAAAAGTTTTTGTACTTTATAGCGGTTATTGTAAAACCGCTACAAATTTTAACCACCCTAGGTGCTTTGTAGCGGTTTATATAGCGGTTATTACAATAACCGCTACAAATTTGTGGCCTATATATGTACGCCGCCTTCTCCATTCTTCTATTTGCTCATTTTGTTTCCTAAAGTTTCTCTGAGTGTTTTCTTTTAGTTTGAGCATTCAGACATCTGTGAAAGAGTTTTTGCTGCAGTATTTCTCAGTATTGTACTTAAGGTACGGAGATAAGACGTATTTTATTTGTATTTTTATTTTTATTATATTTTTGCATAATAATACGACTAAAATATTTTTTTTTTGAATTTTTACAGTTGATATGGCTTCAAGAGAGGATAAGGGGAAGGCGCCTGAGGTCCCCAGACCAATTTTGCGGAGTGGCAGCAGCAGAGTAGGGAGCAGAGGGAGGGGGCAGCACGGAGGGAGGGCAACCGCGGCATTGCAGCCCATCCCCTCACAGCAGTCGGCCCTACCACAGGTGTAAAATCCTTTCCTTACACAATAATTAACTATGGACTTGATAAAACCATTTTTTTATACACTATTATAATCATTTACAACCTCTACCATGGTAATAAAAAGATTTCAAATCATCTTTCAAAAGATTACCATGGTAGAAAAGAATTCAACTAACTATTTAAAAACTCTTTAACTAAATAATATCTCATCATATATTAAAATATCCATATCAAACCAAATTATGGTTCCAGCAATTCAAACCACATCATAAGGCCCGCAAGCCATCCAACCTCATCAAGAGTAATTAAAAATATATAGTTAAAATATCAAATCTCTAAAATAAATCAGAGTATGCAAAATGAGTCCTAACGTGGCAATATACAATAATCCAACATATATTATAAAGATAGAAGCACTACTTTTAGCAGTAGTTTAAGCTTCCGGAGTCTTCCCTGATGGACCCGTACGACAACTATCACCTGGAAAAAATGTTAAATCAACGGGGTGAGACAAAAGCCTCAGCAACCAACAATCCATCTCATTAGGTATAAGAGTAAGTGCCCATGAGGCGCCAAGTGGGATAGTTATTAAAATCATATCATTATTAAAATGTCACATAACCACATGTATATATACACATTAATTTACCATATCATAATCTCGTTCTCATATTTGTCACAAGTATATAAGAATTAGTATACAATAATTTATTCTTTATTCTGCCTTATTTCCTCTCCTGCCTTATTTCCTCTGACTGAACCCATGGGCTAGCACTGACCCATATAACTGGTAGTTTAACTTAACAAGCTCACCAATCAAGTGATATGAACCGGCCAAAATCCACAGAGCACGAGACCGGACCATGGGTTCCCCCTCTAATTATATTAGTGGGGTATCAAGGCCCTACTGAACACAATTGGGCGAAGGGACTAACCAATGTACACCTGGAAGTCCACCACCTTATTACCTCTTTTTGTACAAAAGTTCACCTCCTTATTTCCTCTTTAAGTAACAACCCGTCAAATCAACATTCACCATCCCCTCTCATATTAATATGTGTGATTATAACAAATCATTATCAAAAGGATATTTTCAATCTCATAAATAAATATCAATTCATATAATAAAATATCACTACTTATTTCCTCAGCGAAAATAAGTCCCACAAGACTATTTCATTAATAACATATTTTCAAAGTCCACATCATATACCAATAGCCAAATTTATAATTCTATGTAATTAAAAAATCACTCACAAACATCATACAAATATGCACAACAAGAGGAAAGTGGTTACCTCTCACCAAAGCAAAATTATAACCACAAGCTCCTAATCCAAGAGCTTAAATACACGCCAAAAATCAATCTACAACAATTAATTTATTATACATTAATAACTCCTTGAGTTATTGGAAAAATTAATTTATTTAACTAAATTCTAAAATTTCTAAATCTTGAATTAATTACCCCTAAAATTCCAATTATAAAATTTAAATATTATTATTAATTTAAAATAACCTATTCAAGTAATTGATTATTGTTAATTTCATTCCAATACATGAAAATCCCCAAATTTTAAGTTTAAGATCTAAAATACTAAATTATAAAATCTAAATCGATTAAAATTCACTATTAATCATCCTCTACATTCCTATAGTCTTACTCTTTAAAAGTTGAATTTTTGAATAAATATAGTACAAAATATTTATTTGAATTATATGGGAAAATTGGGGATAAATGACCAAAAAGTAAAGAAGCATAAGGACTAAAGAAGAAAATGAAATTCTGCATGTGGGTAATGGTAATTGTAACAGAAATTTGGGGCCTTTTCTGTAATATTATCCCCTACTTTCAGTGAAACCCTATCAGCAGAAATTACAGAAAATTACCCCGAATTTCCAAAACTCCAGTTTGATCCAAAAATCTGAAACTACCGCCTGGCAAATATATCAGCCGAAATTACGTAAAATTACCCTAAAGTTTTAAAATGACCGTTTAGTCTAAAAGTCCGAAAATCACCTCCCTTCACTGAGGAAAATTTTAGCATAATTTACAACAAGTGACCCTGAAGTTTTAAAATGCCAGTTTAGTCTAAAACTACGAAAATCAACATCTCCTTACACTGAAACTGATTTCCTAGCTACTGAATTGCTGATATAAAATGGGGAAAAATCTAAATATGATCTCGGATGGATTTTTCAGCATCTTGTATGAGATTTGATGAAGATTACATATCACAATTTAAAATAAAGGCATTGAGAGTCTTTTTGTTCATTTTATCCATCGTTTGCCCAATATTCTAATTCTAGATTATTCTCTAATCAATAAGAAATCACTATCATAAGAAAGATAAAATTATTTAGAACATTTTTCATAAAAAGAGTTTTGTGAACAAAAGAAAATTTGAGTACCTTATTGATATCTCAAGAACTAAAATTACTCCTGCCAGAACCGCACCCTACTCCTTCCGCAAGACTTCACGCAAGGCGTGAAGTAGTGATTGAGGGGGTATTTATAATACCCCTCCTCATTCATGTGGCGCCAAACCTGGCGCCACTTTTATTTTTTTTATTAATTAATTAATTAATTTTAAAATAAAACAATAATTACCCTTCTCTTTTTCTTTTCTTTCCTTTTCTTTCCTCTTCCACCACCGAATACTTTCGGTGGTTTGTCCCCCTTTTCCTTTTTTTTTTAATATATATATATATATATATTATATATA
This sequence comes from Inga oerstediana, assembly GCA_963210345.1. Taxonomy (NCBI): domain Eukaryota; kingdom Viridiplantae; phylum Streptophyta; class Magnoliopsida; order Fabales; family Fabaceae; genus Inga; species Inga oerstediana. The sequence continues at coordinate 21,328,708 of OY723410.1, forward strand.
TTTTTTAATTAATTAATTCTAATTTATCATTATATTATGAAAAAAAATGAGGATGTTACAACAGGCATCGCAGACGATCCCACAGGAGACAACCATACCAGAGGTGCCTGATTTGGGGGAGGCAGATATTAGCGTCAAGGACTATGAGGCGGAGGACTTCGACATCCTGATTGGGATCAGGGAGATGGAGCAGTTGCTCGATGAGGAGGAGGCTCGGGAGCAAAATAACCCACGAGGGTCATCTTCACGGTGTACAGGTTTGAGGTGCAGGTCCAAGATAAATAAATTTTTTTATTTAATAAATTATTTATCTAAATTTAAAATGTTAAATTTGAATTACAATTTATCTAAGCGATAAATTGTGTAGATGACTAGGGGAACGTGTCGATGAGGAGGCTGGACGTGGCCGGTCTAAACAGCATAGACTAGACACTGTGAGTTATAGTACAGTGGAATGAGGGCATAGACTAGCCCATTGACAATGGGGGTCACTTGTTCAACCACTTTCTAAACAAGCTGAGCTCAAATTGGATGCGATTCCCCCTTCACTTCAGGACGTGGAGGCATGTTGAAAAGAATGTTTGCGATAATGTGCTATATACGCTGCTTAACGAACCCGATAAGACAAAATATCACTTTCAAATGAGAAAAGATTTACACGAAATGGGAGTTCGTGAAGACGCTTGGCCAGATGAGCATGACAAATTTCAGCCGGCAAAGTTTACCCTCACAAAACCGAACAAGGGAGTCTTCCTCACGACGTTGAAGAAATTAAAAGTTCCTGATGGGTATTCAAGCAACATTTCTCGTTGTGTTGACTTGCAGGCTCGAAAGGTTGTTAGCCTGAAGAGTCATGACTCACATGTTCTTATGCAGCAATTACTCCCTCTGGCTATAAAGAATGCACTTCCTCCTGATGTTTCCATCGTTTTGGTGGAACTTTGTTCTTTCTTTCGGAAGTTGTGTTCTAAATTTTTGATCGTTGAGGAGCTCGATCAGCTGTAGTTAAAAATCATTCTTACGCTTTGTCATTTGGAGATGACCTTTCCTCTTTCCTTTTTTACTGTGATGGTTCACCTTACAGTCCACCTCGTTCATGAAACAAAGCTCACTGGACCAATAAAATATAGATGGATGTATCCGATTGAGAGGTACTCATTTTAAATATGTGCTTTATTCTCCGTATTTAATGTTTGCTAGTAATCCTTTTTAGCATTTAGTATCAATTTTCTCTTCTTTACTTCGTAGGTTCCTTGGGAAATTAAAATCTTACGTAAGGAATAAAACGTGGCCAGAAGGTTCTATAGCTGAAGGCTATATAGGGGATGAGGTGCTATATTTTTGTTCAAGGTACTTTGATGACCTTGAGACGGCTTTCAACCGCCCACCTTGTGTTGACGATTGTCCTGAACCTGCGCCAACATCAAGAGAATTTATCCCTCATGTTGGTAAACCAGTTGGAGGAACTGAGAACTTCAAACTAATGGCAACTGAGAAGTTGCAAGCACATAGAATTGTCTTGATTAATTGCACTCAAGTTGAACCTTTCATACAGTAAGAATTGTACACTCACATGTTATTCTATATCTTTCATAACATTTTTCATTTTCATTTCACTATCGCCTTTCTATTATTAATTGCAGGGAATTCAGAAGTCATGTTAAGTGTCAACTCAGGATCTATACACAAACATCCTTGGAAGTTGACAAAAGGGTCCACAGAGAATTCTCGAGTTGGTTTGCTCGCATAATACTAAATGACCATAACCCACACTCACCAGATTTTAGAGCTCTCGCAATCGACCTTCTTGATCATGCAAAAAGGTTTACAGCATACAATGTCAATGGTTTTAAGTTTTGCACGGTTTTACGGGATCAAGGATTGCAAACTCAGAATTCAGGTGTTTATCGCACATTTTGGACAAGGAGTTATGCAAGCAGCAGTGACGCCAACATGCAGTTCGGAGGCATCCCTTACTATGGCAAGCTTCTTGATGTGGTCGAACTTAATTATCAAGGCCGTTTCACCGTGACATTGTTCAAGTGTATGTGGGCAAATACCACTACTTCTCGGGGACTAACAACTGACGACTTAGGGATCACACCAGTCAATTTCTCACGGCCGATTCATACTAGTATTTCTCAAGATGATGAGCTGTATATTCTTACTTTAGAGGCATATCAGGTTTATTATGTCTAGGACGAGAGGCACAGGGATTGGAACATGGTCGTTGATTTAAAGCCATGGGACCTTTACAACATGGGTGAAGGCGATAACATAGCCTACGAGAGTGAGCCATTTCAGCCAGCCGATTTTTAAAACTACTTCCCTGAAGGTGATGACAATTTACCTCTACTGCTGTGAGTTTTTTTACGTCCACATCATTTAAATTAAATTTTTAAAATTTAATAATACATGCCTAACAATAATTTTTCTACATAATTTCTATAGGGATGGTGAGGATTAGTGATCAAATTCAAATTATGTTTTTGTCTTAAAAAATGACAAATTTTTTTTAAAAAAAATAAAATAATATTTGTAGTGGTTACTAAACTGCTACAAAAATAAAAATAACCGCTACTAATTAAAACCGCTACAAAAATAAAAATAACCGTTACTAATTAAAAACCGCTACAAAATGGATACATTAATCGCTACAAAATGGTACGTGGATCCCTATAAATACCCTTACCACAACTCATTTCAAACACTCTCCCATTTCTTTTCACCTTACCCTTCTTTCATTTTCTCTTTTACAAATTTTTTTGTATGAGTTGAGGAGCTGAACAATACGATCAAATATGGTAACAAAGTTTTTTAATTTTTTTTCAATACTTCTTTCCTTTGCATAAAATTTATTCTCACCATTTTGTTTTCCAGATATTTCAGAGCTTTATCTCATTTTCATCTATTTTTCATATACAATATTTTTTGCCAACTTCATACACAATTACATTGGAGTAAACAACATAATAGTTCCTTATTACCTACGTATCCTTAATAATATTATCAATACAATTTTTATACTCATCCAACTAAATTAAATTATTCCTTTTAATTTATAAATGAGTTAAACTATTGAATAATAAGCTAATTAAATTAAATAAACTACTAAAAAAATAAAATATTTAATTTAATATTAAAAAAATAGAAACAAATGATCTTTTTCTTTTTTTTTTAATTTTCTTAATTTTTGTAGCGGTTATTAAACCGCTACTAATTAAAGCGCCTTTTTAAATAGAAATTAATTTTTTTGCGCCATTTTTGAATTTTCATGAAATTAGTAGCGGTTATATAACTGCTACGAATTTCATAAAAATTTTAAATTAGTAGCGGTTTATTAACCGCTACAAAATAGAAAACAAATTTCATTTTTCTTTTCCCTAAACCGCTACAAAATAGAAAACAAATTTCATTTTTCTTTTCCCGCCTTGAAATTTTCAATTTTTTATATTTGTAGCGGTTATATAACCGCTACAAATACCTCAAAAAAAAATTTACAGCTTATGGGGATGTTGCAGCGGTTGGGTTCAACCGCTACAAAGTAAGTAGCGGTTATTTTTCTTGAGTAGTGGTTTTAGATAACCGCTACAAAACCGCATGCAACATACAATTTAGTAGCGGTTTTATTAACCGCTACTAATACCCATTTTTAACCGCTACTAAATCACGTTTTTTTTTATAGTATATACCTTCAATCTTCTTTCATTTTCCTTGCCGATGTACTATCGAATAAGGAGTGGAAGTGAGAAAGAGGTCATCACTATCACCACCGACCTCTTCTCTTCATCACCACCATTCACTTTGACCAACCTCAGCATTGTCATCCCTATCATCTTCATGACAGTACCTTCATCTTCATATCACTACCCTTATTCTCCTTTCGTCCTTCTTTTACTCTGCCATGATCTCACACATCATCTTCATTATTCCTAAAACTCATCTCCGACGTCTGATCACCTTCATGCACCTTCTTCTTCATAACCACTGTACATCATCATCTTTCTCCAATACTCCTTCCAACACAATCAATTGCATAGCTAGTTAACCACAAAACATCTTTTTAAATATCCCAAGTGCTAACTTTACAAACAAAATTAATCAAAATATGGCAATTAATTATAATAATGCTCAAATCTTAAATGCAATTGTGATATATAAATTTTTTTTTTTAAACAAAGAGCAAGCAAAAATCCAATTGTGGGTTCATTTCTTTTTCCATTCGCTTGAAAAGTAAAACATGGTTTTAAAAGTTGCTAAAACACTAGATTACATTAAAGCTCAAAAATTTTCCTGCAAATCACATTTTCAAAGTGGCGAATGCGACCCTTTACCACTTAGGGTATGCATCAATGCAATTCATTGTAGAAAAAAAAAATTCCAGTTTAAGGCATTTTCTCATTTAAAAACAACCATTGCGATTCAAGATGTATTTCCCTCCCAAAGATGATGATGTACTGTGGTTATGAAAAAGAAGGTGCATGAAGGTGATCGGAACTCGGAGATGAGTTTCAAGAATAATGAAGATGATGTGTGAGGTGATGGCAAAGAAGGGAGGAAGGAGAATAATGGTAGTGATATGAAGATGAAGGTACTATGATGAAAATGATGGGGATGACAACGCCGAGGTTGGTCAAAGTGAATGGTGGTGATGAAGAGAAGAGGTCAGTGGTGATAGTGATGACCTTTTTCTCACTTCAACTCCCCTTTCTGTAGTACATCGGCAAGAAAAATAAAAGAAGACTGAAGGTATAAGGGAAGGCTGCAGGTTTTTCGCTGATCTCTGGTAGTGAGGATGGGAGGTATATATAATGAAGTTGCCTACGTTCACTTTCTTTCACCAACAACAACCACTACTAGTTGTTGTGTTAGGTGTAGCTCAGTTGGGTCCGTAATCATTCATTGTCAGCAGAAAGGAAGATGCCAAATGCTTTGTGATTTCTCTTTTCATCATTACAAACTGAAAGCAATATTCCTTACTTTTTTGTAATTCAAAGCTTCCCCTAGTTCACATGATGCATGTTGAATTTGTGTCTTGGCCATTTTCTATAATTTGCCCTTGTCCCTTTTCTTCATTGACTTGAATTCTTTAGAAATGTTAGGGAATTTTTTGTAATTTGCCCGGTTCTCCAAAAAATTAATTTAACCTCTAAAAATCATCAATTTCTTCTCAAAACACCTGCAATGTAAAGATTAAGCATAAGATAGCATTAAAAGTTTAAGAAATTATTTTTATAAATATTTAATAATTTATGACCAATTTACCCTTTAATTATAATTAATCCAATACAAATGTCTCTAATTAAAATGAGTGCTTAATCATGCGATAATGCCCTGGAAAATACATTAAAAATCCCTATTTAATTAAGAGAAATTATATAAAATTATGGTTAAATTAGAACGATTCAATTATCAAGAAATAGGTAGGGGGGGGGGGAATAAGGTTGATCGATTTGCTTGATTTTTTTTTTTAAATTTGCTTAAAACAGAAAATCCATCTATAAGTCAAGCTAAACCTGTTTAATTCAAAGTTATTATTTCTTGTTCTTGATCTGGCACTAGTAATCCAATAAGGTTCAAAGTAAGCAAGTATCTTCCCCAAAACAAGAAAACGCACGAATAATTAAAATTAATTAGAAAGCCTACACTGAAGTAAGAAGGAAAGCAAGAGGTGATATAATCGCCAAAAAGAAAAAGATGTGTGTTTGAATTCTACTTATAATCTTGTTAATTCGCTATCTGTAAATAGAAGGAGGACTATGCCTTATGGGCTAATCTAGTAACCCACCATTAAAAGTGATAGGTTGGACGAAATATTTTAAACTAATACAAAGAGGATTAATATGACTAGTCAAAAAAGCGAGTTAGCCCACATGCACATCAATAATGTTTGCATTTCTTCATTCTGCTTCTTGTCTTTATGTATGATTCAGTATACCCCCAACCCACCCAACTCAGCAACATCTTTATAAACGTGGCGAATGGACTGTTTTTGCATTACCTTGGACGAGTCAGTGACAACAATTAACGACAAAGTCACACAATTAAATATTACACACACACGCACGCACGCACATCATTGTCCCTTTTGAACGATATATCAAGCTATTATCAGCTCAAGATATGAATCTACACATTTTATACTATCAAGTAATAAGCATTGAACCTTGACGCACGCGATGATTTTTTACTTCGTTCTGGTACTGATTTTTTCCAGTGTTTCATCATATATTCATGGTGCCATTTCTCATCCTTATCTTCTTGTTATAAGATATACATATCGCTTATGTCGGTATTGGTATTCTTTATAAAATCAAGAAATTGAACTCTAACTTTCTATGGAATTAGAGGATATCACTACTACAAAGTAATGATTTAGTAGCACCCTTTTTATAACACTTCTTTAAATAAGCACTATAGATAATTGTTTAAAAAAATGTTAAGAAGCTACAGAGCTTCCTATAATCATTAGTGCAAAAAGTTAATTTGGCATCAGTTAAAATTACATTTTCGCCACAGTATTTAGGGTGTAGCGGAATTAGCCGTAGCGAAAAATATATATTATGGCGTCACTTGCTTAAGATATGTCGCCGTAAATGAATATATTATGGAGTCAGTTGCTTAAGATATAACGCCGTAAATGAATATATTACGGCTTCGCATTAGCTGCCACATGTCTGCGCCTCTTAAATCTTGAGGATGCCTCCCTTCCTGTTCAAACCCGCGACCTCATGCTCCTGGTGCCTTCACGCTCGAGCCTTTGCCAGTTGTGTCAAGATGAACCTGCGTTATTTAATTACATAATGTTATATATATAATATTATCATAATATAAAATTAATAATATATATAATATTATTAAAAATAAAGTAAAATAAATAAAAATTCCAAAAAATATTTATATATTTATGATTAATTAATTTCAAATTCAATAAATTTAAAATATTTAATAAATATTTTTATAACTATATTTTAATCAATTTTCTAAATTTAAATATATTTTTAATTTAAATTAATTAATAACAAATAATTTAATATTATAAATATTATTTTTAATATAAAATTTTATACAATTTAAAATTTGCGACGGAATATGCCACGGAAAAGTTCCATGGCATCGTTGCAAAAAAAATTTTCGCAAAATTTGTGACGTAATTCCATGGCTAATTTAGCCATAGAACTTTTTTGTGGTTAATTCCGTGACAAATTTAGCTACGGAAAATTCCGTTGAAAAAATTTCTAATGGAATTTCTGATGGATTTTCCACAGAATTTACCACGGAAAAAATTTCGTAGCAAATTCTGTCGAAAATTGAGTGTTTTTTTATAGTGCTCTATCTAGAAGCTGCTACGTCAACAGTGATGAAGGGAAGTTGCGAAGTTAGCAGAGCTAGAGCGAAATTCATAAAGAAGCCGTGAAGTTAGCAGAGTAGTGGAGGTTTTTGTTAAAGGCATTAGGGCGTCAGGTGGAGTGGGAATCGACGCAATATTTCCTTTTCTTTAGAAAAAAAATAGTTAATATATTTTTAAGACTTCCTTAGAGCCATATGGGTTATAATTAAGGTTTTAGTTTCCTATAGGACCCGATGCTATAAGTAAGCTCGATAAATAAATTATAAATTATGGGTCAAGTTCCACCCATAAATTGATCATCCATTTTTTTTAATAATTAATTAGGTATTGTTAAGTAGTTAAAAGAAGTTCACTAATCTCTATCAGATGGTCCTGAGCTATAAATAACCCACTTAAAAAAATTTATTTAAAATATAACTATAATATAATTATATTTTGGGAAAAAATATTTTTTAAAATTTATTTACAATATTTAATTATGGTCATGACATGTTATATTTCAAATTTATCTATTTCACAATTAAATTCCAAAACTTTATATGAATTATGGCTTCTGGTGCTTACTAAACTAATTCCATAATTATTATTGTTATAGCATCTTAATTACGGCATCAGTTGAATATACAACCGATGCCATATTGTACATTACTACGTCAGTTACACTTCAAACAGAAGCAAACTTATGTCACATGAATTATCACTTCCGTTCTTTAAGTAACTGATGTCATATTGTACCTTATAGCGTCAGTTACATGTAAAACAGAAGTGAAATTATGTTATATGAATTATCACTTCTATTCTTCAAGTAACTAATACAAAATCGTGTAGTTAAATTAGTATTTTGTACTAGTGAATATAATTATATTTTGGAAAAAATTATTTATAGTATTTAATTACAATTATGACATGTTATATTTTAAATTTATTTATTTCACAAGTAAATTCCAAAACTTTATATTAATTATGGCTTATGGTGCTCAATAAACTGATCCCATAATAATTATTATTATAGCATCTTAATTACGACATCAGTTGACTATACAATTGATGCCATATTGTATATTATGGCGTCAGTTACACTTAAAACAGAAATGAATGTATGTCACATGAATTATCACTTCTGTTCTTCAAGTAACTGATGCCATATTATACATTACGGCATCAGTTACACATAAAATAGAAGCAAAATTATGTCACATGAATTATCACTTCGGTTCTTTAAGTAACTGATGTAAAATCATGTAGTTAAATTAGTATTTTGCACTAGTGAATAAGTGTTATAGCTTATATTAGGCTTGTGTGGCACTCTCCTTAATAAGCGCCACACAAAATATTCATAAGGAAAAAAAGGAAAAATGAAAGTCCCAGCTATGACGCTTTCTTAAGAAAGCGCCATAGCTGGGTTATTTTTAGGATTTTTTTGGAGCTACAGGCTATTGGCTTCGTAAATTCCTTCTCGAATGATAGAGAGCATATAATTCTTTGTTCTTCCTTTTTTCATATAGTTTATAATTGAATATCTCATTGTGTCCTCACGTTTCCCCCCCTAAATTCTTCTCATATAACACATACGTAATCTCTACTTTAGGTATGTTTCTTATGTTGCTTGCTTCCCGGATGAATATAATGTCACCTCATGCATGTTATTCAATTCCGCCATTGGCGTGCATGAGGCCCTTAGCCAAGCAAGTGTCGGCTAAAGTTTATTCATTAAACCTTGGCCGGTGCTTGCTCAAGCAAGCGCCGGTGCTTCGCCTGGCGCCTTGGCCGACGCTTGGTGGGGCAAAAGCCGGCCAAGGCATAGCTCCTATATAATTTTCACAACCTGCCATTTTCATTTTCATTTTCATCTTCCCACTTTCCTTTTAGCTCCACCATTTTCCAAACCTCCGTTGCAGTACAAAGCTTCCTCTCCCACGTGTTTTTTTTCTTCTTGTCTCGGCCTCCTTAAGTGTTTTGTTTTTCAACAATTGGTCCACATTTTTTTAGTTACAATCTGTCATGAATCTTACATTTGTGATCATAATTTTGTTTTCAGGTATTTATTTGAAGTTTTGACTTTGTTTTCTTGAACTTCCTATATATTGTAAGTTTTTTAATTTTAAGCTTACAAATATAATAATATTTAGTTTAATCCTCTGTAGAAGTAACGTGTGGCTTAAGTTTAAGCAAGTTAAATGCTGGAGTTCTTTTATGATTAATATATGAAAACACAATATTGCAAAAGATATGTACTATGTTATTTCATTTTGTTGTGGATTATATTATAAATTGTTATGGATTGAAAACGGAGGTTTACATCATAAAAATAAAATAATTACAATTTTTTTTTTTGAAAAAACGACTTCATATGGCGCTTCTCCTGGGAAGTGCCATTAGAAGTCATTGACTTCTTATGGCAATCCCCTAGCAAAGTCCCATAAGAAGTGCCGTAGCTTTATAATTAAAAAAAATTATATAATCAAGCTACGGTGTTTCCATATATTCAAGAAGCGCCGTAATTTTTTTTAATGGCGTTGGAAGCTATGGCGCTTCCCAAACCACTTAATGATAGATGGTACATATAGGTTAGTGCCTACGTTAGTTAGTGACCCTAGAATCACCTAGATTACATTCGCTATAATTAAGGAAATTATTCAAAACTTTGAAATTTCAATATGCCAAGATTTTAGGATCTTTTGGCATTTACTAAACAATTTTAATTAATTATTTAATCATAGCTAGGTTGAGCCTAAGGCCCCTAGCAGCACAACAAACACACTTTGGAAAAGATCCCAAATTGGAGGGTCAGTTGGGGGCACAACCCTTCATGGTAATGCATATGGTTGATAAATATTAATATTCTTATTATTAAATTAAGAAATTATTATGATTATGTTACGAATATTAATCATGTGGATGTCCATTGATTCATATCCTAACACCATCTACTTGGCTGCTTTTAGTACTTTCTTCTACTGCATCTCCAAGTCAAGTTTGCTTGCTCCTCAAGTTTGCTTGCTCTCCAGGTAAGATTGCTCCCCAAGATTGCTTGTTTTCCAAGCCAACCAACCTGGTCTACAAGTTTGTTTTTTCCGCAACATTGCTTGCTCCCCTAAGTTCCATTAGTTTTCAAATTTGCCTATAAATAGATGTTTAGTGCAAACATTATAGACACACAAGAAATTGAATGAGAAGTACTCTCTACTTTCTCTCTTCTCTTATCTTTTGCTCTATTATCCTAGATATCTTTATTTTCATAACACGTTATGTAACACCCCAAATTTTATATTCACCCAATATATTGTAATTATTTGAGAAATTTAATAAAATGGTGAATATTCAAGAATTTAGAATTTATGAATTTTATAAATGTTCATTTTCATGAGAAATTGGGCAGAAATAATTATGGGATTAATTTGGGTAATTTAAAAAGCCCAATATTAAGGTTCAAGAATGGAGAAATAATAGAGAAAATATTTGGTCCAAAAATTGATGGAAATTGGCCAAATAAAAAGAAGAAAAGAAATTAGATTAAAAAGGTAATGGCAAAATCGTAATTTTGTTAATTTAGCACAAAATTAATTATTTTCTGATTAATTGAAGTTAATTTCAATTAATTAAGTAAAATAAAGGAAAAAATATATTTAGACTATTTTGGTCAATTAAATATGAATTATGAAAAATTTGAGCAAAAAGTGTAATTTTGACCAAAATTGAGACTTTACGTATATACGTAAATTGAACAAGTTGTGAAGCTAATTGAGACCAACGGATGAGACCCTTAGGTGTATCCTACATTTAACAAGAGAGTGAAATATTAGTTGCATGATGCTTGGGTTTAATGGACAAGGTTACATGTATATGGAAATTTATGGGCATAAAGTTAATTTTTGGAAATTCAACAAATTAATAAAATAATATAAGATATCTTATAATACGCACCATCTTCCTTCTACCTTCAGCATTTTGAGTCCATTTTCAACTGAACATAGAGAGAGAAGAATTGAGAGAGTTTAGAGAGAGAAGGAGAATAGAACTCGCAAGGTAAGCCGATTTCGCCGAAGATTTAGTTCCTAACGCATATAACTCTGTTCCTAAGCTATTCTTCTATGTTCCTTAAGGTTTTTGAAGCTCAAAATTTGGTGTTGGCACCTTAGGGTTTTTTTTCCACAATTTGAAAAAGCTAGAAGTAGTTTGAGGTAACTTCTAAAACTTCAAACTTTGACTATTCTGACTACTGTGGACAATTTAATAAATGAAATTTCACCGGATTGTCTTTGTTTGTAAAATTTGGAAAAGTGGCATTAGAAGTGTTATGATGACAAAATTTGGATTAAATGGTAGACGTAACCTAACTAAATAGTTAATAAAGCAGTTAGGAATAGAAAGGAACACTTCTGCGGAGTCAATTGAAAAACCCCAATTTTCCTCGGAGTACCTGTGAGTTTTGCTAGCTCTAGTTAGGGCTCTTATAGTTGGATTTTCAATGATTTGATGATTCAATTGTGTTCATGAGGGAAAATTAGGTGGGGTTACAGTTGGTCACTTTTTCAGAAAAGCTCGAAAAAGCATAATTACGAAAACACCCCTGAAACCCTTAAAGCGAGGCAGCCAGGGGCAATTTCATCTTTTGGCAGTGAATTTAGTAATTCTGAGTTTGGAAATGGATTCTTTAGGTGAAAATATGTTAGACTAGCTCTAGTCAAAATTTCAGGAAAAATATGGTTCGGCCGGGTACGGTGGGGCCGAGGTCCCAGGCGCATTTTGGTAAATTTTCACCATAGGCTAATATAACCACTATAAATACTATAGAAGTGTCTAAAATGATACATGAATGGGTTTTAACCTAATTCTTGTACATCTAACCTTTTAGGATCGAGTTAAGAGCCTAATGTTGACACGTTTTATGAGGCATACGATATCGGGTGAAAAAGCTTTGAGGTAGGAGTGTTTCCTTCATACATCATGCCATAGTTTATATGATTGTTTGGATGCCATTGTTTGTGCCTTTATTAATCAATATGGTTTTCCTAGAAGAGGCAGTTAGTGCCAGAAATGCACTTACACCTGGGAGTTGGGTAAGAATCCGATCGGTGTATGATTAGTGGGGTGGGAGCCTTACATATGTATCGATGTTTGATATTATTGGTGTACAATTAGTAGAGTGGGAGCCCTACTCATGTATACATGACAATGATGTATTATATTGTTCATTAATTGGTGCATACATGGTGCATGTCCTATTTACTTTTCACATTTTATATAAACGACAATACGTTTTTACTGGGATTCCTTGGAATCTCACCCCTTTTTAAAGAAAATGTCTTAGCAGGTGCCAGTGGCTCAAAAGGCAAGGATGTGGATAAGAGGAACTAACGGGCACATTTCCCGAGATAAAGTTCGTGGTTATACATATAGTCTATGTTTAGAATACTTTTGGTTATATTGTAATATTTGTTAATATTATTGAATTTTGCACAGTTGACTCCGATATGTAAACAATTACTTTTATCAGTATATATGTACTTTTCTGTATGCCTATGGAACTTAGTCTCTATTACTCTGTGTATATCGAAATAGAAATGGGTTTTGACACATTATCAATACAAAAGCTCCAAGAAGGTATAATCTTCTCATTGTTTCTTTGACAATTTCATCTACCTTCTTTTACCTTATGTTTATTTGATTTTATCTATCCGGGATAATTTGAACCACTATATGAAATTAAAGAGATACTTTTACCGATTGTTATAAACATCAGGTTCCATGGCTAAGATTGGAATTGCTATTTTTTTATATCTTATATATATCTTTTACAAGCTCTTTTATATTATTATTGTTATTTTAGTATGATCTCACCTCTGATTTCATATTCTAAAATTATATGACCAGAAGTCACATCACTTTAATTTCTTATTTTGATATAATATGACCAAAAGCCATATTCCTTTGATCCCCTATTATATTGATTCCCTGTTATATAACTCAAAGCCATATACTTTTTCATCTTTTTGCATGGCCAGAAGCCGTATTTCTTTGAATCCTATTTGGAGATTACATGGCCAGAAGTCATATAACTTTTATCTTCTATCTTATTGTATGGCCAGAAGCCAAATAGATTTAATTTCTCATCATGAGATTAATTGACCTAAAGCCTAGACTAATTGGCCTGAAGCCATAAAGTTTTAATTTTTATTGTAATATCTTACTTTATGAATTATTTATTGCCTTTACAAATTTTCTGTTAGTATGTTGCATTTTTATATTTCATATTTTATAAATACCCTTTTATTGCACTAGTCTGAACTATGTTAAATCTTATGAAACATAAATTTGTAGCTCTTGTCATTACCGAAAATAACTATTTATCTTGAATGCCTGATCCATATTTTTTCTATGCCATCATTTGCATGAAGGCCTCACAATTGAATATTTAGCCATAAAAGACTCACTTATTCTTTAGAAAAAATTAAGAGGAAATGTATGACCGCCAGGAGATGGCTATTCTTCCAAATCTTGTTATAAATAGATGCATCCAATTTGCTCCTACATTAGTAATATCGTGAAAGAAGTTTAAGAAATATGCTAAATTAATTTCTTGCCTCCATGTGGCCAAACAAAACAATGAGCCTTTGATGAAAAATTATGAATCCCATCCAACATGCCCAACTACATTCCTAGAAGTGAATGTATTAATAAATGAATCTAATTGTGGCCGTGGATGTGGAAGTAGATGTGGTTATAGCCGTGGGCATAATCGTGGTAGTTCAGATTCCCACCCGAAGTGGGGAAAGGTTAAAATAAATCATGATGATAAGGCTAAGAATTCTGAGTATGGAGACATAGATATTACCTATTTCGATGTTGCTGATTTCTTAGCATAAATTATCTTTGTTTGTTTGAACTACTATGTTTTAATGTGTTTAAACTTGCTTCTATCATATGTATTTCTTTTAATTATGTTTTTATGTCTCTTTTAATGAAGAATGAATCTTATTGGCATCAATCCTGAAAATTTATGTCTCGTTGAAAGCGCAACAACCCACACCATACTAAGAAATGATAAATATTTTTCTTCCTTGGTAATGCAAAAAGGCAACGTTTAGACTATATCGGGTAGTATAGATTTGATTGAAGGATCCAGAAGAGCTAATATTTTGTTACCTGAAGGAACAAAATTATGCATTGATAAATGCATTTTATTCTGCCAAGTCTGAAAGAAACTTGTTGAGTTTCAAAGATATCCGTAGAAATGGATATCATATAGAAACAACAATAAAAATAATCAGGAATGTCTTGCTATCATAAATATAGTTTCTAATAGAAAATGCATATTAGAAAATTTTCCTGCCTTTTCTTCTAGCTTGTATTATACATTTATAAGAACAATTGAAACACATGCTATTGAAAACAAGAAGATTACCAATGCAGACCAGAAGTTTACCAATGCAGACCAGAAGTTTGCCAATGTAAACTAGAAGTTTACTAATGAATTTAATGCTTGGCATAACCGGTTAGGCCATCCCGTGTCAATCATGATGTGACAAATAATTGGGAATTCATGTGGACATACCCTAAAGTATAAATACATACCACAATCCTATGATTTCTCATATGTAACATGTTCCAAGGAAAAGTTAATTATTCGACCCTCACCAAGCAAAGTAAAAAGTAAGTCTCTTGCATTTCTAGAACGGATACAGGGAGATATTTTTGGGCCAATACACCCACCATGAGGACTATTTAGGTACTATATGATTTTAATTGATCCATCAACTAAAAGGTCGCATGTTTACTTATTATCTTCTCGAACCTAGCATTTGAGATTACTTGCTCAATTGATTAGATTAAGAGCACATTACCCTGATTATTCTATCAAGAACATACGTCTTGATAATGCTAGTGAATTTATTTCATAAGTTTTTAATGAATATTGTATGTCCTTTGGAATTGATGTTGAACATCCTGTAGCTCATGGTCATGCGCAAAATGGACTTGCAAAATCATTGGTTAAATGGTTGCAACTAATTGCAAGACCTTTACTTCTGAAATCTAATCTCCCAATTTCTGCTTGAGGCCATGTCATTATGCATGTAGCAATTTTAATTCATATTAGGCCAACAAGTTACCTAAAAGTTTCCCTCTTACAAATGGTTTTTGGTCAGGAACATAATATTTCCCATATAAGGACTTTTGGATGTGCAATATATGTTCCAGTAGCACAACCACAACGCACCAAAATGGGTCCTTAAAGAAGGATGAGAATATATGTTGGGTATTGATGTTACTAAATTTTAAATAAGCACTGTAAGTGTACGAGCAATTAAAATAATATAATTACAAATCAATGTCATCCCATAGATATTCAAGATAATTGATAATTAGGCATTACAATTCCCATTTTCATTTAAGTTGAGCAAATCAAATAAGTAAATGAATTTGAAAATCAATTTAAACAAAAGCAAAAGTATGAAATTTAATAATTTTAAGATTTTAATTGAGAAAAACAACCTAGAGTGGCTAGTCTCTTTTTCAAGTCTTAGAGCATATATTTATCCAAATAAATGTACTTAATGTTAATTTGTTAATCTAGAGTTTAAATGGATATAAGTATCTCCTGATCACTTATACCCCTCTCTCAAGTTAAAATTGTTATTCCTAATTAATTTACTCAAGAGGCAATAAATGTCCAATTTCACTCTAATATGATTATATGGGTCCAATAAGTATATTCCTATCCTATTGACAAATTAGAATAAATTCTAATCCCATATTACTTAATCTTATGGTTTAATTAAGATCCCTCTTCCAAGGCTAATCTAAATTTTCCAATTTCATACATAGTGGTGATCAAGCACTAAGTAGATAAAATAATATAAGATGAAGTAAACAAAAATTAACACTAAACACAATTAAATGATTCATACATGCTCAAAATCTCAAATTAGTTCATATCTACTCTAAGTTCAAGACCATTAGCCAAACATGGCTTTAAACACAGTCATCTCAGTAGCATCAAATTCAAAGTTCAGAACCATAATGAAAATCAAAGGCAAGGATTAAAAATAGAGCAATGAAATTAAGCACACAAAGAGCTTCTTCTGCCACAGATCAATGGAACTGACAATCCTCAAATTTAATTAGCGAGAAGATGATTCCTCATCTCCTTCGGTCTCCACAGCGTCGGAACTCTTAGCACTCTCTGGTTGAAGCTCGCTTGTTGCTCCTATTAAAGAGACTCACCACCAAAGCTCATGATTTCCATTCTCTGCTCTCAGCTCGCGATTCAGAATGATCTCTCCCTCTTTTTCGGCACTCTGGTTCTCGTCGGACCTGGGGAAGAAAACTAAGAATAATAGCTACGGTCACCTCCCCAGGTCCCGCTTTCAATGATGCTCTTTCGCCTTTCCCTCTAGTTCACACTCGAAGGAAGATGATGGTGATCCTCTAGTTATCGGCTGCTCCTCCCGAAGAAGACAGTCTGTCAATTCTCGCTCACCTCTATTACCAAAATGCTGCGTCTCCTTTTGTTTCTTAGATCATATTGCTTTCCCCAAAATGGCAGCGTCTAAAGCCTTCACTTATCACTATTGAAAATTTCTTTCATCCCCCAATAAAACTGTACCAAATTAACATAGGAAAAGAAAAAAAAAAAATAAAAAAAAAAAAGAGAAGAAATAAATATTCTTTACTTTAAAGTATTATCATTTATTTAATTTTTTATTCTAAACCTAAATATTTCTATTTAATTCAAAATTATAATATTTGCAATAAAATCCCCAAATAATGCATCAAATTGATATCTTATCAAAATCTCCAATAAATCCCTTTAGTTTAGGATTGATAAATCTCCAATTATCTTCAAAATATTCTTTAAATGTACAAAATATGGAGAGTTATGAAGTATAAACCTCATTCGATTATAAAATATTTAGAACCATCTACAAGTTTACGGCATAATTTGCTGATTGTCATTTTGATGAATCAATTTTCCTAACATTAGGGGGAGAAAACAAGCAGTTGGGTAAGGAGATTAGCTGGAATGAATTATCATTGACTCATTTTAATTCTTATACAAAACAATGTGAACTCAAAGTTCAAAAGATAATTCATTTATAGAATTTAGCCAATCAAATGTTGAAGCATTTACTGACCCAGAGAAAGTGACAAAGTCACATGTCCCAGATGCTAATGCTCCTATTAGAATTGATGTCTCTGAAGGACAACCTGCTATGAATAAATTTAAAGCACACCTGAAGCATGGTAGGCCCATCGGTTCCAAAGATGAAAATCCTTGAAAGAGAAAAGGAGCTAAGAATATAGATGGTCAAGTAGAGGATAATCAAGAAAATTTAGTAGCTCTAAAGGAGCCATCTCCTAAAGAGTTATTATCTCTAGTAGAGATATCTCTAAAAGAGAATGTTACAGTCCCAGAAGAGAACTGACTTCCTGACATGTGTGACAATAATGAGATCTCAATAAATTATGTTATGATTGGAATCCGATGGGATCAAAATGAAGTCAACATTGACAACATCTTTGCTTATCATATAGCATATGATGTAATGAATGATAGTAAGAATCATGAGCCAGAATCTATTAGTGAGTGCCAATAAAGAAAAGATTGACCTCTATGGAAAGATGCCATTAATGCAGAATTAAAATCATTGGCAAAACAAAAAGTATTTGGATTTGTAGTCCTTACGCCTGGGTCTGTGTAAAGCTAGTTGGATACAAATGGGTCTTTGTATGAAAGAGAAATGAAAAAGGTGAAATAACAAGATATAAGGCATGTCTTATAGCCCAAGGCTTTACACAAAGACTTGGCATTGATTTTGAAGAAACGTATTCACCAGTAGTGGATAAGACTACTTTTCATTATTTGATTAGCCTAGAAGTAAATGAAGGACTTGATTTACACCTAATAGATGTCGTGACTGCCTATTTGTATAACTCACTTGACAATGATATTTATATGAAAGTCCCTAAAGGACTTAAGGTGCCAAAAGCATCCAATACAAGTTCTTAAGAACAATACTCAATTAAGTTAAATAAGTCCCTGTATAGTTTGAAGTAATCAGGGTGCATGTGGTATAATCATCTGAATGAATATCTATTGAAGGAATGATATAAAAATGATCCAATATGCCCATGCATCTTTGTGAAAAGATCTAGAAGTGAGTTTGCTATAATTGCTATTTAGGTTACTAATATCAACATCATTAGAACTCCTGAAGAGCTTTAAAAGGTAATTAATTGTTTGAAGAAAGAATTTGAAATGAAGGACTTGAGAAGAACAAAAATTCTGTCTTGGATTACAGGTCGAGTACCTCAAGAATAGGATCTTTTTATGTGAAGAAGCTTATGCAAGGAAGGTCCTAGAGTGATTTTACATGGATAAGTCACATCCATTATGTACCCTAATGATTGTAAGGTCTTTGTAGGAGGATAAAGATCCATTTTGACCTCGAGTAATTAGCAAAGAAAGTGATAAAGAACTACTTAGTCCAGAAGTACCAATGATGAAGAACTACTTAGTCCAGAAGTACCATACCTTAGTACTATGGGAGCACTAATGTATCTTGCTAATCATACACGTCCTGATGTAGCATTTGCTATTAATTTATTAGCAAGATATAGTTCTTCACCAACATGAAGGCAGTGAAATGGAGTAAAATACTTTCCTCGTTGCCTCAGAGGCATTATGGACATAGGGTTATACTACTCAAATATATCCAAGCATGAACTGGTTGGTTATGTGGATGCTAGATTTTTATTTGATCCACATGATGGTAAATTACAAATAGGCTATCTGTTTATATGTAGAAGTGCAACTATTTCATGGTGATATATGAAATAGACTATATTAGCCACATCATCTAACCATGCAGAAATTCTAGCAATACATGAGCAAGTCGAGAATGTGTATGGTTGAGTTAGTGATACATCACATACGAACTGTTAGAACAAGCGTTTCACCCAAGAGGGGGGTGAATTGGGTGATACTAAAATTTCGTCGGAATTATAAAACTTTAACAGTGGAATTAAAACAATAATGAGTAAGGAGAAATATCACCGAAGTGTACAAGGAGTTATACTGGTTCGGTCACAACCACTTTAACCTACGTCCAGTCCTCAGAGCTTCTTTGAGAGTTTCACTATAACTTCCAAGATTCAGTGGGTTCTTGGCACCTCAGTACAAGCAAGTTCCTTCACCTGGACACTCGCTCCCCCTTACAAGTTGTAATCTAATCCCAACTCAAGGTTCCACAACCTTAAGTTATCTCAATAACAACTATTAAGTTTGAATGAAATATCTCTCTTACAGAGTGAATAAGAATCACTGAAGCATAGAAATATAATTTCAACGTGAAAACAGAGCAATGAACTTGATAATTCGTTTGTGTGTGTTCTTGTTGTTCTTTCTCTGTTTGGATGTTCCCATATATATAGATATGTTGGTGATGACCTTTGGAACATTTTCTTTCGTCCGTTGGAGAGTGCGCAGCCACTATTGACTTTTCAAGTTTTTGAAAAATATCCGTTGGCGGTGGTTGGCATTTGAACGTTTGATTTGACTTCCCTTTCTTGACATGATTCCTTCATTATTTATCTGTAAATATGCTAGAAATACTAATACAATGAAAGATTAATCATATAGGAAACAATTTAATGAACGTTTGAATGATTTCTAAATTTCTGGGTAAGCTTACTCGAGTAACTACTCGAGTATTACTTGAAGTTTACTCGAGTATCATCGGGAAATCTTTGATCAACTGCAAGTCAATGAATAAATACAAGATTACTCGGGTAGTGCATGGAATAACCAATTTTCAAACCTTTGGAAATATATGTTTACTCGGGTACCTACTCGAGTAATGCACTCACAACTTTATGAGTTACTCGGGTACCAACTTGAGTAAACCTTCAAATAAACTTTTGGTTACTCGATGCTCTACTCCAGTAATGTTGGCAGGATTTCAAGGCCGAGAGCACTTACCTCATTACTCGGGTACTGACTCGAGTAATGCACTCATTTTTGCATAGGTTACTCAGGTACCACCTCGAGTAAATAAGATTTTTGTGCATGACTTACCCGGGTAATGACTTGAGGTTTTCCTTGAAAGTATTTCTGCATACTCGGGTACTTACTCGAGGAATCCACTTAAAATAGAACATTAAAAACTTGCATACTAGAGTAAGGACTCGAGGAAAATGAGATAAGATTATATCAAGTTAATCGGGTACCAACTTCAAGTTTTAACTTACCTTAGTGCGTTATTCGAGTAGCTCCTCGAGTAACATTAGCAGTAGTACTAAGTGCCGAGAGCTCCACATTTTCAGAAACAGAGTTACTCGAGTAGCTACTCGAGTATCTTTGGCAACCTGAAAGCAACTGAAAGTTTTTCATATGGTTACTCGAGTAGCGCCTCGAGTAACATTGGCAGGCCGAGAACAACTCCAAGTTTTTACCTGGTTATTCGAGTAGCTCCTCGAGTAACATTGGCAGGCCGAGAGCACCTTGAAAATACTTACACTATTACTCGAGTACTTACTCGAGTAACGTTGGCAGTTTACTGGAAGTTGTCTCTGGTTACTTCAAGTTTTGTCTTATTACTCGAGTAGCTCCTCGAGTAATGCCTTAGAAAACTTGCTTCTGATCAAGTTCCTCAGCATTTTCTCTTGGTCTTTCTTCATTACTCCAATGCTTACTTCAAGTGATGCTTGTTCCTGTCATTACTTTGTTCAAACTTGTTTATTAATCATTTCCTTTTTAAACCATTCTTTTGTTATCATCAAAACATGAGATCTAACACGAACAACTTGTCATTTATCTTTAGGCAAAATGGTTCCAACAGTTCTATAAGAGGATAATGTTACATGTATTGTCTAACTTAAAATAGGCTAGATCAAGGGTGATAGAACAAAGCATATTTGACCAAAATTCTTCTTTACTTGTGACCTTCAAAAGGATGGTAAAATAGATATCTAGCAAATCCGTTCAAAGTGAAACTTTAGTAGATTTATTTACCAAGTCACTTCTAGGTGCAATCTTTGAAAAGCTTGTCCATGACATTAGTCTTCTTAGACTTAAAGATCTCAACTAATGTTATGAAGAGAAGGAGTCGATACACGCTATACTTTTTTCCCTTTTCTAGGTTGTGTCTCACTGGGTTTTCTAAAAAGGTTTTTAATGATTCAGCACTGGATGGTGTATCAATGAATAATGCACCACTAGTACAGAAAAGGGATTTTAGACCGACACATTTAGACCGGTTATAGCAGATAAGGTCTTAAAAATATGACTGGTGGCATTTTTGTAATTATAATAAACTTTTAAGACTAGTTCCACTAAGATAATGTCTAAAATATACTATTTAGACCGGTTCTAAAAACAATCAGTCTTAAAATATAAATAATCAAAAAATATGAATATTGGTAATATATTTTCTAGACCAATTCTAAATATAACAGGTCTAATTTATTATCTGAATTAAAAGCAATTTAAAAAATAATATGTTTATTATTTTTTAGATCGGTTGTGAAGCACAACCGATTTCAAAACATAAAGTTTTAAGACCAGTTATTTAAAATAACCGGTCTAAAATATTACTTTTAAGACTGATTTTGTGAAATAACTGTCTTAAATGTGACCTAAAAATCCTAGGGTCGCTTCAGCTTGCACCTAATTTCAACTCTAAAATGTGATACTCAAACTTCTTGTAAACCCCTCCCTCAGTTCGCGGCAGGTCCTCCTGCCCATGTTTCTCCTCCGTCCTCAACCTTTTCTGCCGTCGATGTAACCCCTAACTTAATAGCGTAATTATAGTTCGAAAATGAGTCATTATGTTAAATTAGAGACCAACAGATAATTCAAAACTTATTGAAAGTCCCAACTCCATGATAGGGTTAGGTCATGTGATAAAGTGGGTTTTCAAAAACTTTTCCCAAAACCAGTTCAATACGGTCTCACATTCAACCTTTGAATATATTTGGCCTGTGCAATTGTTCCATTCATAAATATCAAAGTGTATAGCAAAATTCCCGATGACTTTCGGGTTTCATTTATTTATCACAAGGGTTTACAGGGCATATTTGCCCATTTCAGTTTCCCATATCAGGGATTACATTACACTATCCAAATTTACGATATATATAATATATACAATAATCCCAAAAATATGATAACCAACTAACAAAACTAAAACTCCTAGTTGGGAGTACTAGCCGCCCTTGGTCGTTTGTTTCTCCTTCGACCCGCTTGCCCTGGTTGTAGGTTAGTCAATAGAAAGAGTGAGATTCGAATGAATCTCAGTAGTAGCAATTCACTCCTATAATATATAATAACATAGCATGTAAGCAAATCACAAAGCAGTAACAGCAGCAACAATCACAGTGATACGTGACTTTCGTCACAAATGACAGCTCTCACGGCTATATCCATATGATGCGTGACTTATGTCACACCCTTATCTTATTTTCTCACTTTTCAGAGTATTTGCAGAAAATGATACACAGTTCGGTGGGCAACACCAAAATAGCATTAATATACTGATAAAAAGTGCATGATTACAGAAATTCCCTATAGGGGTTCATACATGATAATTATAATCAATGTAGCAACACAAAGGTACTTGGGTGTCCAAACCTGTCCCAGTGAAACGCAGACAACTTCCCGTCTTTGTTCTACCACAGCATTCCCCTCGTACGGTTCTCTTCTTTGTTCTCAGCATACCTTCTGTCTTCACTCGTCTAAATTGTTGGTAGGGAGGGTGAGATTGAAGAGAATCTCAATAGGAAACAGATACCATAATGAATACATGATAGATGCTATGTTTATGACATGTTAGTTTTATCTAGATGCATGGCCCATAATGACATTTCTGTATGCTCAATATTTCATCTAACAAAACTATGGTCACGGTATAAAAAGAAACAGAGCTTCATTATTCAAATATGCACTATATAATCAAGTAAAGCAATCACATACATCGCTACACAAGTTAAGATATCAAATACATGCAAAAAAAGGTAAGTTCCCTACTCGGCCATGCTCAGTGTACCCATATGCACTATATTCAATGTACCTGTAGTCACTATGTTTGATGTACCCGAAGGAACTATTCATCAGTTTTGGTAGGTCTACCCCCTATCAGTAAGCCCAATCCAGGCCCAAGGGACATAGTTCCAGATTCACCAGTTCAGTTTCAGTTTGTTTAACGTATCTGGCATGTAGGATTTTATAGCCTAGGGTCTCTAACCCAACTTTTAAGTTCATTATGAAATTTAGAACCTCAATATCATATAAATTGAAAATCATTTCCCTCAATTATATCCAATAGTTCGCTAAGAATCAGGATCAATAGCGTATATTTTAACCTTTATAGTACTCGGGTAATAACCTCAAACATAACTGAAGGTTCAACACTATCTATCATATCACAAGGTTTGAGCTTCTATCATGCATAAGAACTATAGTACAACCAATACGCATTTCGACCTAAGAACTATTTCAGCTTAAATCTAATTCAGGCCTATCATTAACCTTTAGTATCATCATATCGGAGCTTTTAGGATTAATATACAGTATGATCACCACTTATCATATAGCACTGTATATCATATGTACATCCCTGTGACCCCACAGTGTTTCTAAGGATCATTACTTAGCATGGAGAAATCTCAAAACATTTACTACACCTCAGATTTCCATAACCCCATCAAATGGATCTTTTTTGGCAATATTCACTGCAACAGTGTCCTGATTTAGAATCAATACTTATATCATCATTCTCTCTATGAGTCTAGGCACCCTTCAAATAATCTAACTTAAATAATCATTAGTTATAGAGAAACCTTAGGACAATTACTATTCCTCAAGTCTCCATGACCTTGCCAACATAACTTTCCAGGGGGTCACCCATCTTAAGATTTTCCTAGGTTGAGCACGCTTAACTTTTGCGTACCCAAGACAAAACACATATACAAGTTGTATCTAATGCCAACCACCGGTATCTTGAGACTGCCCTTTTCTTGAGAGTAGTACTGATGGTCTCCGGCTAACAAAATACTATGTTGATTGCCTATTGGCCTTGGCCATACCCGCTTCCTCAGGTTTCATAACATCTTGGTCCATCCTTAGTTTAGTATAACACTATTTGTTGCCCCTCGAATATTGCTGATCTCTTGGGGCTTGCTCACAGATTGGGACGATACACTCCTTTGGTACGCCCATCTGTGCATATTTTCTATCACTGTGTGTCACGACCATATCAGTATACTATCCTGTTGCAAGAACCACTACTCTGCTAGAACCACTTAGGCTCCTCCAGAACCCTTTGGGCTCTGATATCAAAACTGTTACACCCTTATCTTATTTTCTCACTTTTCATATTATTTGCAAAAAATGATATGCAGTTCGGTGGGCAACATAGGAATAGCATTAATATAGTGATAAAAAGTGCCTGAGTACAGAAATTCCCTATAGGGGTTCAAACATGATAATCATAATCAATGTAGCTGCATAAAGCTACTTGGGTGTTTAAACCCGTCCTAGCGAAATGCAGAGGCCTTCCCGTCTTTGTTCCACCACGGCATTCCCCTCGTACGATTCTCTTCTTTGTTCTCAACATACCTTATGTCTTCACCTGTCTAAATTGTTAGTAGGGGAGGGTGAGATTCGAGAGGATCTCAGTAGGAAAACAGTACCAATATGCATACAAGATAAGTGCTTAATGCATGACATGCTTGCATTACATAACTCATGCTCACACAATGACATATCTGCATTCTCAATGTTTCATACAACAAAAATATGGCCACAGCATAAACAGAAACAAAGATTCAATTATTCATATATGTTTCACATAATCAAGCAAAGCAATAAGATGCATCAATACACTAGCACAAATATCAAATACACAAAGGAGGGGTAAGTTCCCTACCTTAATATCCCTGCCCTGATCCTCAACTAACGTGCCACGTAATGCGTGCCAACGACTCGGGTTCTCAAATCGGTCCTAAAATGTCAAATGTATAATTTTAGGTACTTCCAATATGCTTCTGGAGGTAATATGAGCCTATTATAAAAAATGACCAAAATGCCCCTGGGGACCCGGCCTGGCCCCGCCCCGCCTTACCTAGTCCGACCGCACTTTTCTCGAATTCCATTTTTGACCTTGGTTTACTCAAATTCCAGCCCCAATTATGAATTTACCCCAAGCAGCCCCCTATATGAGAGTTTTAAGGCTATTTTTGTCATTTCACTTTCTAGAGCTTTTCTCACTTTGCGGCTAACATGAACCCTACACAAATTTTCATTCTAAACACAATGGAATCATTAAAAATACCAAAATCGAGTCCAAACAAAGCTAAAAACAAATCTAGACAAAATTCCATAAAAATTGGAGAAAAATGGAATTTCTTGACTTCAATCCATAAACCATATTCTTTACACCTCTAATCACTTATTTAACTACTTAATCACATTTTAAACATGATTAGACTAAATTTGGGCAGCATAACCCCTTAGAGTTTCCCTTCCCAAATTTACAAAATGCACCAACAATTCACAACCAAGCCAAGAATCACAATAACACATCAATACACCAAAGGATTTGAGATTTTTGAAGTTACCTCTTCAGTTCTCTAATTTCTCTCTCTAGAAATCGTCCTCCCTCCCAACCTTAGGATTTTTCTTCTACACAATGTTTTTCATGAAGATCAAGAGATTAGGGAAGCTATTACACATGCTTGGAAGCTTAGACACTTGAAAGTATAAACCTTACCTTTGATTTCTTCTCCTTGAGCTCCTCTTTCTCTCAAGTTTTCTTAAGCTCTCTCTCTCTCTCTCTCTTTCTTTGGTGTGCTTGGACGAAAATGAGGAAGAGAAAAGATGAAGAAAGAGTTAATAATAGCTTCATATTTTTCTTCAATTATCTTTATTAAAAAATTAGGATTTATGACCTCACATATGTACTTGCCTTTATCTCCTTCTAAATATGTCATAATCCCTTCCATTAGATTTGAATCAATTCCTCTTCTCTTTTCCTTGGCCCATAATGACGTCCAAGGGTCCCTTTTTAACACCAAGTTGAGCCTTCATCGATTTACCTTAACTACATGTACATATATCTAGTATTTTATTCTAATTTCACATGTGCTCAACTTCATCAATTATGATTTAATTTCCTTGGCTTAAGAAAATGCCACTTGGCATGTTTATGAGCCAAATAATTATTTTCCATTCTTACTTCCTTATCCAACAATTTTCTCAATTGCCAACACATTTTATTTTTCAATTTTCGGAATAGTTGGCCTTCTTAACAGATTTTCTGCTTTAACTTTGAAAAATCATAACTAAATTTTTCGACATAGGTTTAGAGTGATTCCAAAGGCTATGAAACCCTTATTGAGTCTAGTTTTATGAAAAAATATGGAATTTAGCCAATTGGAAGCACATCATTCCCAGATTTAATTTCTTTGGAAGCTGTTCTAGAAAATAATCAATTTCGCTAGGCCAAATTCAAAAAATCATAACTCTTTGTATTTAGCTCTAATTGATTGATATGACCTTTCAAATTAAAGCTTAGGATGTATAATTTCACCCTGTAAAATTTCATAATTTTTGGAGATCATTTGATCATCCAAAATCCCAAGACAATCTCACTGCCTCATAGGAAATCTCACTGAAAGCATAATCACATTCTCCATAATTCACCATTTTACTTTCTTTAATACTCCAAAGATATAAGAAATATTAGGAAATAAATTTAGGGCACCTACTAAACCGGGCCTAGTAGTCCACTTAATTCAGGTTTATTCTCTAGCCTCCAATCCTAAAATTCGGGATATTACAACTTATGTCACAAACGACATCTTTCACGGCTATATCCACATTATGAGTGACTTGTGTCACAAAACGATAGCTCTCACGGCTGTATACACAGAGCTTTCATAGCAACATACACCGCATCATTTGCAATCAACATAATTCAATGATAACACATGCATACAATGCATTATACATAATATAAGAGAAAGAGTCACTACCCTATTTTTTTCCATTCGTGCTCGAGCACCGTTTTCACACGATCAAGGCGAATATCAAGTCTTATAAATCATAATCAAGGACGATAAGTTATTCCCTATTCAATTCTTATTAACTCCAAACACTTAGGGTTAGTTATCATTTGAGATTTTTAAGTGGCTACTAGAAGTCCAAACAAATGCTTAAAGGGTTGGAAAAAACTATACTAAAGATCACCTTTCAAGAATGCAAAACACTGAAATTGGGGGTTGGTCATGGCCAAGAAATTCTTTAGCTGTGGCAGAAGACAAGCCAGAGAGTTTTTTGCTACGGCCAAGAGTCTTCTAGTTGTGGCCAAAAGGAGGTCAGAAGATTTTTGGCTGTAGCCAATAATCTTCTGGCTGAGGCCAAAAGCGAGTCCGACACTTTCTGGTTGCAGCCAGAAACCTTTGGCTGCTTCCAAGGAAATTCCTGCTTCTTGATTGAACTTCTAAAAATCATAATTAAATCTAGAAAAATTAAAATGGAGTGATCCTAAGTCCTACTCAAAGCGTTTTAAGTCCTCTTTATAAGAAAAATATGTATCACTTCCATCTACAACCAAAAAAATACAGAATTCAATAAATGTCCATATTGTTCTAGAATTGATTCCAATTTCAACCTCAAACTTTGGAAATACATAACTTCCAGCACACACATCAAAATGACACCCATCATATGTCTATTTTGAGGCTTAACACATCCTCTATCCAACAGAAAAGTTTTAGAGCTTTTTGATACCATTTACTCTTTAAAAACTGCCATGCAAACTGATTGCTTGCACAGAGTTTCCACTGACAACATTTTCCAGTTTTACCAGCAAATGTTTCCAATGGTCCAATTTTCAGAACCAATACTATTCCTACATAATTTTTCACATGGAATCCAATGGAATCATCAAAATAACCAAATTCTCATTCCTTTAACATGTTCTATTTTTGGCACATTTCAACACAAAACCACAAAATTGCCAAACTTCACATTCAAGACTCTGAACTACTTCCATCGTCCAAAAAACAACACAAGACACTATTTTAAAAATTAGAACACCATAACCCTTTAAAACCCTAATACACATGAAAATTAGGGAAAAAATCCAGAAATTTAAAGTCTCAACCAATGACCACAACAAATATATCAAAAGATAGCCTTTGCTCACCTCTTCCTCTTTCTCTAGCTTGTTCTTCAATTCTCTAACCACCAATTTTTTTGAGTACTCAAACACCTCCTATTGAAAATCTAAAACCATACAAATGAAGCTCTCATGAAGATGATCAAAATTAGAGAATAGGTTTTTTGGCATTTGAGGTCATCTACATGGCTAAAACTCAAGAAGAAATCTCACTTTCTCAATAATTTCTTTCTCTTTCCTCCCCACCATGGATGACTTGAGAGAGCTGGAGAGAGAGTGTATGAGATAAGGATGGATAAGTTTTTCCTTGCCTCCAATGCTCTTTGGCTGACTATGAAAGAGAGAGGGAGAGGGAAGACTTGAATAAAATAATTGCTTGGACTTTTTGACTCCTATTGAGCACATTATATAGCCCAATTATTATATGTCATACGCCTTCCCCCTCATTTTGATTCAATTTAGGCTTTAGCACCATAACTAAGCTCAAGCACAGGGTTTAGGCACTGACTATTGATCATTCGGATCATAATTCACATTGTATTCTCCAAAAGTATTTATTTAACATTAATTACATTCACTTTTGGAGACAATGAGCCCTTAATCATATTTTGGGGCATTACAATTCTCCCCCCGTACAATAAATTTTGTCCCCGAAATTTGTTACACAACTTGAGCCATAAACTCCGGGTAACACCTCTGCATGTCCGCCTCCGCTTCCCAAGTTGCTTCCTTCTGAGACATTTCCTTCTATACCACCCTTACAAACAGAATACTTCAATGCCTGAGCCGTCTTTCTTCCCAATCAATGATTTGTTTTGGCTCTACCATATAGGTGAAGTTGTAATATCCCAAAAAGTGATTAAGGGCTAATGATTTCAAAAGTAGATGTAATTATTGTTGAATAAACACTTTTGGAGAATGTGTGATGAGAATTTGGATATTTTAATGATTCCAATAGCTTCCTTGTGAAAATTCGTGTGGGGAGAGTGTTTATTGTGAAATTGGAACCATTGGAAACAATTGTGCAAAAGTTGAAAACTCTGTCCATTTATTCTCTGTACAGGGCAGCCGATTTGTGTGGACGTTTTAAATAGGCAAATGGTGTCTACAAATTATGAAACTTTCCAGTCTTAAAGTTCACATCCCAAGCTTCAAAATGGACATATAATTTATACCATCTCATTTTGGGAACTTGGAGATATGTCTGTCCAAAGTTTGGGATCAAAACTGGACTCTGTTTTGGAGCAGTGTTGAGTTTTGTGTAATTCTGTATTTGTGTGGTGATTTCTAATAATGGTCCATATTTTTCCTATGAATAGGACTTAAATACCTTTTATTTGGCTTTGGGATCACCTCATTTCTATTTTTCTAGAATTAGTTATGATTTTTCAAAATTTGGGCAGAAAATCTGCCAGAAAATCTGAAAATGGGAATTATGACATCATCTCAATAAAAGATGACATCAGCATGGAATTAAATATATTCTCATCTTCTTCAGCTTTCATTTCCTGTCGTGATGAACCAGTTGAAACTAGTGAGAGAAAGTTGAGAGCTCTTAGAGAGAGAAAGAGGAGAAATCTCGCAAGGTAAGCCGATTTCTCCGACGATCTAGCTCCTAACGCGTAAAACCTTGTTCCTAAGCTTCTCTTCTATGTTATTTAAGGTGTTTGAGAAGAAACTTTGGTGTTCAAGGGGCTAGGGTTTTCAGCCACTCTTGAGAGAAGCTAGAAGGAGCTTGAGGTAACTTCCAAACTTTCGTATATTGCTTATTCTGGCTGCTGTGGGCAATTTAATCGGTGAAATTTCGCCGGATTGCCATTGGTTTTAAAGTTTGGAAATGATGTGGCCTAGGGGTTATGCTGCCCAAATTGGGTCTTAATGTTAGTTGTAACCTAATGTAATGGTTAATAAAGTGGTTAGGAGTAGAAAGGAATGCGTTTACGGAGCCGAAATCGTAAAACCCCGATTTTCCCCGGAGAACTCATAAATTTCGGCCAGCCCTAGAAATGGGTCTTAGAGTTGGATTTTCAATGATTTGATGGTTCCATTGAGTTCAGGGTCGAAAATTAGGTGGGGTTACAGTTGGTCACTTTTTCGGAAAAGGCCGAAAAAGCATAATTACGAAAACGCCCCTAAAACCCTTAAAGTGGGGCTGCCAAGGGTAAATTTGTAATTTTACATTGAATTTGATAATTCCGAGTCCGGAAATGGATTCCTTGCGCGGAAATATGTTAGGATAGCCCAGATTAGAATTTTGGGAAAAGTGCAACCGGACCGGGTACGGCGGGCCCGGGCCGGCCCCCAGGGGCATTTTTGTAAATTTTCATTATAGACTCATATAACCTCAAGAAACACTATGGAAGTGTCTAAATGGTGCATTTGGAATTGTAGGATTCGATATTTGCCCTGTTCGTGAACGACCCGTGCCAGAGCACGTTCGGAAAGAACCAGGTAGTGACTCCTCTCTTATACTTTGTGTGAAACATTGTATGTATGTTTGTCTTGCATTGAGAATACATTGTGACATTGTGACATTGTGATGCTTTGTGATCGCAGCGAAAGCTGACTCCTAGTGAATACTTTGTGAATACATTGAGATCGCAGCGAAAGCTGACGCTTAGAGTTTACAGCCATGAGTGCTGTTGTTTGTGGCGAAAGCCATGATACATTGTGATGCTGCTTAACATGATCATATATGCTATGTGTTTATACACTGTATGAGTGGTTTATTACTACAGAGATTCTTTTGAATCTCATTCTTTCCATTGACTAACATTTCAGACAGGGCAAGTGGCTCCAAGGAGAAGCGAACCACCAGGAGCGGCTAGGATCTTGTAGAGTGTGTTGTTAGGCTGTTGGTTAACTATTTTGGACTTGGGATTACTTTTTATTTTTGGAGATGTAAATATTACTGTTGATTTTGGTTATGTAATCCCCTAGTGGAGACTTTTAAACCCTCAGATTATATATGTATAGAACCCGGGAGTTGTCGGGGATTTGGTTATACACTCTGATGTGTGTGAATGTAAATTAACTGCACAGGTAATTATATTCGAATTTTGAAATTGAGACCAGGATAGAGAAGAGTTTTTGAAAGTTTTTGGTGAAAACCCTACTATAGTGTAGGAACTTGAAATGAGTTTAAGCTATCCGTTGGTCTCTAAACCAATTTAATTATGTGATATCGAATTATAATTACGTGGTTAAAGGCAGGGGTTACATTTTGGTATCAGAGCTGTAGTTCCTGGCAAGGGTAGAGGTAGCTAGGATAGATCCCTTAGATAGTAGTAGGGATATCTGTGAATGATTGTTGTGTATGCACATGTATGTTTTATTGACATGGATATATATATGAGTTTTGTGACTATATGTGCATACTATCTCTGCTAAATTAATGGGGCAAGTTGTTTGTAGAATAAAGAAAACTAGAGGATGCCCCAATATTCCGCGTGTAGACCCAGAGGTGGAGGTCGTCAATGATAATCCACCAGATCCTATGCAAGAGCTGATGGGTCTAATCCGGGATCAAAGAGATATGATAACTGAGCTGAGAGAAGAGCTCAGAGCAGAGAAAGCGAAGAACAAGGAAGGTCCAGTTCAGTCCACTCTGGAGGAAACTCAAGAAGAAACTCGACATGAGGACATTGCTGAAGGGTCAGCACAACCGCTGGAGTCCCCACCTCACACTATTCCAAACCAAGAGTCTTATGGAGTACCTGTAAGAGAGGGTAAAGATCTTCAATTTTGGGATACCAGATTTTGCAAACATCTGCCTCCAGTGTTCAAATGGAGGTTTGATCCACAAGTGGCGGAAGATTGGTTGAACCATCTCGAGAAGATATTTGAGGTCCTTAGATGTCCCGATGAGGTGAAGCCACGCTTGGCAGTCTACAAGCTCGAGGGTGATGCGGACCATTGGTGGAGAAATATCTCTCCCACACTGCGCAGCAGAAACGTGCCATTGACTTGGGAATTGTTCCAGCAAGAATTCAATGAGAAATACTTTCCCAAATCAGTACGGCTCGAGAAGGAGACAGAATTCCTTAACATTAGACAAGGGGACACTGAGAGCTTTGATGATTATTTGTCCCGTTTCATCCATTTATCCCGATATTCCTCCTATATCCGATACAAGGATGACGAAGAATGGAGTTCAGATATGCTCATTCGTGGCCTGAGGCGAGAGTTGAGGAAACGGTTGGTCACTCACCAGTTCACCAAGTTCAACAAAGCGGTGGAACAATGCAGGATTACAGAGAACAACTTAAGAGAAGTATATCCTACTAAAGCTACTGGGCACCGCAGTGAACCCAGTAAGAGTGGTACTTCACAGAAGCGAAAGGGATATGGACCTTCATCTGGGAGTGGTAAAAAGCCCTACCAGTCTGGGAGCCGTGATCAGCAGAGAACTCCTTTTACACCTTAGATCTGTCCTCGTTGTAATCAGTCACATCATGGTAAGACTTGTGAGGGTAGAATAATATGCTTTAATTGTAAACTTGTGGGGCATACTGCTGTCGAATGCAAAGAGCCACGACCAGACCAGAGGCCGAAAACTCAGGGCCGAGTATTCGCTATGACCCACGATGAGGCCCATAAATCTCCTAGGTTGATACAAGGTAAAATTCTTCTTAGTGGCTATTTATTGTAAGTTCTGTTTGACTCGGGTGCAAGTCACTCCTTCATTGCCTATGATTGCGTGAAGCGCCTGGGATTGCATGTGCATAAATTACCATTTGATCTGATAGTGTCAACTCCGATGGGTGTTAAGGCCTTGACTACAGAAGCTTGTCTAAATTGTGTCATAACTGTAGAAGGGCACCAATCTACTGTGGATTTGATTTGTCTGCCGCTTTACAAATTAGAAGTCATTTTGGGTTTTGATTGGTTAATGGCGAATAATGTAATGCTTGATTGTGGGAATAGAAGGATAGTATATCCTGCTTCTCAGAGGGTCGAAGTTGTAAATGGTAGTATGAATTTCCTTTCTACGGCTAAAGCTGAAAAATATCTTGAAAAGGGTTGCCAGGGGTATATGGTATTCTTCTCTGTGCAAGGGGAGATTAGTGAACCTGTGAGTAGTATACCCGTGGTAAATGAATTCCCTGAGGTATTTCCGGATGATCTTAGTGGATTACCTCCAGAAAGGGAAGTTCAATTTCCCATTGACATTGTGCCTGGAGCTGGTTCTATATCTAAGGCCCCATACCGTATGGCCCCAAATGAAATGGCGGAGTTAAAGAAACAAATAGAAGACTTGCTTGAAAAAGGGTTTATTAGACCCAGTGTGTCGCCTTGGGGAGCTCCAGTGTTGTTTGTAAAGAAGAAAGATGGAAGCCTTCGGTTGTGTATCGATTATAGAGAATTGAACAAGGTTACTATTAAGAATAAGTACCCTCTTCCCCGAATCGATGACCTTTTAGATCAACTATCCGGTTCGTGTGTATTTTCGAAGATTGATCTAAGGTCAGGGTATCATCAGCTACGAGTGAAAGCAGAAGATGTTCTGAAGACTGCTTTTCGGACCAGGTACGATCACTATGAGTTCTTGGTGATGCCATTTGGGCTAACCAATGCGCTTGCGATTTTCATGGATTACATGAACCGTATCTTTCGACAATATCTGGATCAGTTTGTTGTTGTGTTTATCGATGACATTCTGATATATTCCAAGAGTATGGAGGAGCATGAGCATCATTTGAGAGTTGTATTGAATACCTTGCGTGAGAAGCAACTATATGCCAAATTAAGTAAGTGCGGATTCTGGCTATCTGAAGTAAAATTCCTAGGCCATGTTATCTCACGAGAAGGGGTCTCTGTGGATCCCAGTAAAGTAGAAGCAGTACTGGACTGGAAGAGACCAAAATATGTGGTGGAAGTACGCAGTTTTTTGGGTCTTGCTGGTTATTATCGGAGATTCATCCAGAATTTCTCCCGTATGGCATTGCCGATGACCAAGCTCACGAGAAAGGATCAGCCGTTTGTGTGGGATGAGAAATGTGAAAACTGTTTTGTGGAGCTGAAGGAGAGGTTGACTACGGCACCTGTGTTGATTTTACCCGATCCTAGTTTGACATATGTTGTGTATTCTGATGCCAGTGGGCAGGGATTAGGGTGTGTCCTTATGCAGCAGGGACGTGTGGTGGCCTACGCCTCTCGACAGCTCAGACCTCATGAATTGAACTATCCCACTCATGATCTGGAGCTTGTGGCCATTGTATTTGCTTTGAAGATTTGGCGTCATTACCTGTATGGTGTGACTGTGGAATTGTACTGCGACCATAAGAGTCTCAAATATCTGTATGATAAAAAAGAACTGAATATGAGACAGCGCCGCTGGATGGAATTGCTTAAGGACTATGACCTGGAAATAAAATATCATCCGGGTAAGGCAAATGTAGTCGCTGATGCTCTTAGCCGAAAGACTGTGCTCGTTGCAGCTATGATATTACAAGAAAGGAAATTGATTGAAGATTTCCGTGATTTAAATTTGACAAACCAGATCATCTGTGCCAATTACACTGTTTCTCAAGAGGAGAGTGATCTAAGGGCGGAAATTGAAGAAGCTCAGAGTCAAGATGACTGGATACAGCGCAATCTGACTCGAATCGAACAGGGAGAAGTTTCAGGCTACGACATATCGCCTCGTGGATTGGTTCGTTACCAAAAAAGAGTCTACGTTCCACTTAAGGCAGAGTTGAGGCAGAAGATTCTGGATGAGGCACACAAGAGCCGATATACTCTTCATCCTGGTATGACCAAGATGTATCAGAATCTGAAATCGGTGTATTGGTGGCCGGGTTTGAAGAGTGACGTGACCAAATATGTTGCAAGGTGTCTCACTTGTCAGAAAGTGAAAATCGAGCACCAGAGACCGCCTGGTTTACTTCAGAGTCCTGAGATTCCGGAATGGAAATGGGAAAGCGTGACCATGGATTTGGTTATGGGATTACCCAGGATCAGAAACTATGATGCGATCTGGGTAATTATGGATCGGTTAACGAAGTCAACCCACTTCATACCAATCAATGCTGGTTATTCTCCTGATAAACTAGCGGAGATTTATATCCGAGAGATTGTCAAACTTCATGGTGTTCTGAAAAACATCATTTCCAATCGAGATCCACGATTTACTTCGAAGTTTTGGAAAGCATTGCATGAAGCCTTAGGTACTCAACTGAGATTCAGTACGGCTTATCATCCTCAAACGGATGGACAATCTGAGAGAACAATTCAGACACTGGAAGATATGTTGCGAGCTTGTGTTCTCGACTTTAAAGGAAGGTGGGATCGTTTCCTTTCACTGGCTGAGTTCGCTTACAACAATAGCTATCATGCGAGCATCCAAATGGCTCCGTATGAAGCGTTGTATAGAAGACGGTGTCAATCACCTTTATGCTGGAATGAATTATCCAAAAGGAAGCTTTATGGGCCAGATTTGGTTGATCAAACCTCATCACAGATTCAGATCATTCGTAAGAAGCTCCTTGCAGCGCAGAGTCGACAGAAAAGTTACGCTGACAAGAAGAGAAGGCCTCTAGAATTTGAGGTTGGTGATCACATATTTCTGAGAGTATCACCAGTCACTGGCATTGGGAGAGCTATCAAGCGAAAGAAGCTGAGCCCAAAGTACATAGGTCCTTTTGAAATCCTTGAGAGGATTGGGCCTGTTGCTTATCGAGTAGCCCTACCCCCAAACTTGAGCAGACTCCACGATGTGTTTCATGTTTCCCAACTAAAGAAGTATCAACCAGATCCATCTCATATTGTTGACTATGAAGAAGTTGAGTTACAAGACAACTTCACATATGCGATAGAGCCAGAACAGATCATTGATAGAGAAGAACGACGGCTCAGACACCGAAGCATTCCATTTGTGAAGGTGATCTGGAAGGGAATGACTCAGAGGGAAGCAACTTAGGAAGCAGAAGCAGATATGCAAAGACATTATCCAAAGTTTATGGCTCAAGTTGTGTGACAAATTTCGAGGACGAAATTTATTTTACGGGGGGAGAAATGTAATATCCCAAAAAGTGATTAAGGGCTAATGATTTCAAAAGTAGATGTAATTATTGTTGAATAAACACTTTTGGAGAATGTGTGATGAGAATTTGGATATTTTAATGATTCCAATGGCTTCCTTGTGAAAATTCGTGTGGGGAGAGTGTTTATTGTGAAATTGGAACCATTGGAAACAATTGTGCAAAAGTTGAAAACTCTGTCCATTTATTCTCTGTACAGGGCAGCCGATTTGTGTGGACGTTTTAAATAGGCAAATGGTGTCCACAAATTATGAAACTTTCCAGTCTTAAAGTTCACATCCCAAGCTTCAAAATGGACATATAATTTATACCATCTCGTTTTGGGAACTTGGATATATTCCTGTCCAAAGTTTGGGATCAAAACTGGACTCTGTTTTGGAGCAGTGTTGAGTTTTGTGTAAATCTGTATTTGTGTGGTGATTTCTAATAATGGTCCATATTTTTCCTATGAAGAGGACTTAAATACCGTTTATTTGGCTTTGGGATCACCTCATTTCTATTTTTCTAGAATTAGTTATGATGTTTCAAAGTTTGGTCAGAAAATCTGCCAGAAAATCCGAAAATGGGAATTATGACATCATCTCAATAAAAGATGACATCAGCATGGAATTAAATATATTCTCATCTTCTTCAGCTTTCATTTCCTGTCGTGATGAACCAGCTGAAACTAGTGAGAGAAAGTTGAGAGCTCTTAGAGAGAGAAAGAGGAGAAATCTCGCAAGGTAAGCCGATTTCTATGTTATAACCTTGTTCCTAAGCTTCTCTTCTATGTTATTTAAGGTGTTTGAGAAGAAACTTTGGTGTTCAAGGGGCTAGGGTTTTCAGACACTCTTGAGAGAAGCTAGAAGGAGCTTGAGGTAACTTCCAAACTTTCGTATATTGCTTATTCTGGCTGCTGTGGGCAATTTAATCGGTGAAATTTCGCCGGATTGCCATTGGTTTTAAAGTTTGGAAATGATGTGGCCTAGGGGTTATGCTGCCCAAATTGGGTCTTAATGTTAGTTGTAACCTAATGTAATGGTTAATAAAGTGGTTAGGAGTAGAAAGGAACGCGTTTACGGAGCCGAAATCGTAAAACCCCGATTTTCCCCGGAGAACTCATAAATTTTGGCTAGCCCTAGAAATGGGTCTTAGAGTTGGATTTTCAATGATTTGATGGTTCCATTGAGTTCAGGGTCGAAAATTAGGTGGGGTTACAGTTGGTCACTTTTTCGGAAAAGGCCGAAAAAGCATAATTACGAAAACGCCCCTAAAACCCTTAAAGTGGGGCTGCCAAGGGTAAATTTGTAATTTTACATTGAATTTGATAATTCCGAGTCCGGAAATGGATTCCTTGCGCGGAAATATGTTAGGATAGCCCAGATTAGAATTTTGGGAAAAGTGCAACCGGACCGGGTACGGCGGGCCCGGGCCGGGTCCCCGGGGGCATTTTTGTAAATTTTCATTATAGACTCATATAGCCTCAAGAAACACTATGAAAGTGTCTAAATGGTGCATTTAGAATTGTAGGATTCGATATTTGCCCTGTTCGTGAACGACCCGTGCCAGAGCACGTTCGGAAAGAACCAGGTAGTGACTCATCTCTTATACTTTGTGTGAAACATTGTATGTATGTTTGTCTTGCAGTGAGAATACATTGTGACATTGTGACATTGTGATGCTTTCTGATCGCAGTGAAAGCTGACGCCTAGTGAATACTTTGTGAATACATTGAGATCGCAGCGAAAGCTGATGCTTAGAGTTTACAGCCATGAGTGCTGTTGTTTGTGGCGAAAGCCATGATACATTGTGATGCTGCTTAACATGATCATATATGCTATGTGTTTATACACTGTATGAGTGGTTTGTTACTACATAGATTCTTTTGAATCTCATTCTTTCCATTGACTAACATTTCAGACAGGGCAAGTGGCTCCAAGGAGAAGCGAACCACCAGGAGCGGCTAGGATCTTGTAGAGTGTGTTGTTAGGCTGTTGGTTAACTATTTTGGACTTGGGATTACTGTTTATTTTTGGAGATGTAAATATTACTGTTGATTTTGGTTATGTAATCCCCTAGTGGAGACTTTTAAACCCTCAGATTATATATGTATAGAACCCGGGAGTTGTCGGGGATTTGGTTATACACTCTGATGTGTGTGAATGTAAATTAACTACACAGGTAATTATATTCGAATTTTGAAATTGAGACCAGGATAGAGAAGAGTTTTTGAAAGTTTTTGGTGAAAATCCTACTATAGTGTAGGAACTTGAAATGAGTTTAAGCTATCCGACGGTCTCTAAACCAATTTAATTATGTGATATCGAATTATAATTACGTGGTTAAAGGCAGGGGGTTACAGAAGTTGTCTTGCAAGTCGACATCTTTATACTCAATAATATGCATAAGATTCGGTTGGTACTTCTTCAGTTGGGAAATATGAAACACGTCATAGAGCCTGCTCAAGTTTGGGGGTAGGGCTACTTGATATGCTACAGGCCTGATTCTCACAAGAATCTTAAAGGGACTAATATATCGTGAGCTCAGCTTCTTTCTCTTGATTGCTCTACCAATTCCCATGACTTGAGACACTTTCAAGAACACATGATCTCCAACTTCAAACTCTAAAGGTCTTCCCCTCTTATCAGCATAGCTTTCTATCAACTTTGCACTGCAAGGTGCCTCTTTTTGATTATTCTAATCTTCTCTGTGGTCTGATCAACAAGATCTAGCCCATACAATCGCCTCTCAGATAGCTCTGTCTAGGACAAAGGCGATTGGCAGTTCCTTCCATAAAGCGCTTTATATGGAGCCATCTAAATGCTTGTGTGATAGCTATTGTTGTAGGCGAACTCGGCAAGTGGAAGAAAGTAGTCCTAATTCCCTTTAAAGTCTAGGACATACACCCTCAACTTATCTTCCAACGTTTGAATGGTCCTTTTTGACTGTCCGTTTGTCTGGGGATGATAGGCTGTACTAAATCTCAATTTTATACCCAGAGCTTTATGTAGATCCCTCTAGAACCTCAAAGTAAAATGGGGATCTCTGTCTAAAATGATACTCTTCGGTGTGCCATGTAGTCTCACTATCTCTCAAATATACCCCCTCCCATTTTTTTTATAAGCAACTTTCCCCTTGCTTGCGCAAAACGAACGGGTAGTTAAAAGCAATAAGTGTGTAAAAAATGTCATGTTTTTTTCATATATACACTTATTTATGAAAAGAGTATAAAAGAGAGAATAGATAAAAAGTATGAGAGATAATGAGAATATGATATGAGAGAGAATGAGTATTTAAAACGGGTAAAATAGGAAAAAGAAGCTTCTATTTTCAAACAAAAAGTGAAAGTTTCTTATAAAAGGGACCAGCCCTATGAAAGAGAAGGTTGCTCATAAATAAGACCAAAGGGAATAGATTTCTGCCAGTTTGTCTGAAGAGTAACAGGTATTGTTCGATATAAAATACGCCGACTTCGTGAATTGGTCAACAATCACCTAGATCGCATTATAGTTTCTGATCCTAGGCAATCCCACAACAAGGTCCATGGTCACACTTTCCCACTTCCACTCTTTAATCTCAGGACTCTGCAGTAATCCTGGCGGCCTTTGGTGTTCAATCTTTACTTTCTGACAAGTAAGAAACCTTGGTACGAGTCTAAATGATCCATTAAATAGTGTAAGTGTACGCTGTCATAATCAAGTACTATAGAAGTGAGTAGAGTATCGTTCCCACGAGGATTGATCACTAAGTACCAAAATGGCTAATTTTAATTCTATTTAGTCAATCGATTAGTTAGTGATGGAAAGTATACAATACAAAATGATTAAATATGAGTGGAAATAATATTAAAGCAAATATGAGAAAAAGCCCTAGGGGTCAGATTTCACTTAACAAATTTTGGATTGAATCACTTATCTATTCTAGCCCAAGTTATTCTATATGATTGATAGTCGAGTTTCCCTAATTTAATTACTAGCCTCTTCCAAGGTCAAGCTAATCCAATATATTCCTATAAGAATTTAAGCAATTAATTATGCATTAAGATTTATGAAACTCAGTAAGACTACATAACTCATATGAATATATTCCTATTTCATATGCAAGTCATGGTTTTAATTATAGGATCTTTACACATGCATTTCCTTCCGATCTCAACATACATATTGGAATCATTCAAAAGGTGGCCAATCAATGAAAAGCATTAAGAACAATAATTAAAAATGAATCATGAAGGAAAAATTCAAACTAGATTTAATAAGTTAAGATTCAATCCGTCATTAGTAAGCTACGTCATCACCCTAGAAAAATTAGAAATTTAACGCATGATGAAATTAAAAACAAAATCAAAGTAAATTAACATTGCATAAAAATTAATTAATAAATTCTAAAAGATAAATAATCAATAACTAGATGCATGAAAATGAAGAAAATCTAGCCGTCCCTTTAGGAGGTAAAACCTTCCATGTAGGTAGCAACCTATACCATCCAAAAAGGAGGACTACCTAAGCCTTCCATGTAGGAGGCATGCAGAATTAGATACAATGCATGAAAATGTTAGAACCGGCTGACACCCAAGAGGGGGGGTGAATTGGGTGTAAGATAAAAACTTAAGAACTTTGAAATTCTTTTCGCATCTTAGAGGAAGCAATAAATATGAAAGTAATGAATCATAAATCACAGTTAGATATTTAAATGATATATGCTGGAAGTATAAGAGCTTAGGGAAGAGAATATGCAAACTGTGATTTATCCTGGTTCGGCCCAATCCACGATGACCTACGTCCAGTCCCCAGGCTCCTCCTGAGATTTTCAAATCCACTATTTTCTTGTTTAATCCAGGCACAAGAAAAGCCTTTACAAAGTTCTCACAAAGATACTCCCCCTTACAACAAGTCTTACGAGCAGAGCAATCCCGAAGACCTTTCCCTTCAGCTTACCTATGCAAGTCTATCGAGTAGCAACGTTCTCTTCTGCTTACACCACTGTAAGTCTTACGAGCAACGTTCTCTACTTCTTGCACCTTGTAAGTCTTACGAGTAGAAAGTCTTACCAGTGATTCTCTCTACAGCTTCCCGTAAGGAAATCAACCCACTCAAGGTCCCTCTACCTTGAGATCAATTCAGAAATACAATTGAAAGTGTTTACAAACTCTCTCACATAGTGGATATGATGAACACTGAAGTATAATACAAAAACTCTCTCTCTCAAATGTAAATGATATAGAAAGTAGAGAAACAGAGAGTATGTGCGATGGGCAATGATGTCAGGATGTTGGCATTTAGACGATGCATGCACACTAGGTCTTCCTTCTGTTTTGGATGATCTTCTATTTATAGCTGATGAGGATTGATGACCGTTTGAGCATTTCAACATGTCCGTTAGAGTGACGCAGCTTTGTTTGACCGTTCTTTGATTTTGAAAACTAGCCGTTGGAACGTTGACGCTCTTCTTCCGTAAATTCACCTTTTGACTCTTCACATCATATCTTCATTGTATTCCTGGAGAAATACATTAATCACTAATATAATGAAGTATTAGAGTGATTAGAAGCAATAAGAATGAGTTATATGATCATTCCATTGATTTCCAGAATCTTCGGGACGTTGCTCTGTTTTCCTGGGAAGCATTACTCGAGTACTTACTCGAGTAAACATCAAGTTTCTTCACAGGTTACTCGAGTGGCTACTCGAGTGACCTTCCATTTTCTGCATAGCTTACTCGGGTAGTGACTTGAAATTTTCTCTTCATGAACAGTGATTTACTCCAGTAGTGACTTGAAGTTTTCGTAAATAACTCTTCATGAACAGTGATTTACTCCAGTAGTGACTTGAAGTTTTCGTCAATGTACAGTGATTTACTCCAGTAGTGACTTCAAGTTTTCGTAAATAACTCTTCATGAACAGTGATTTACTCCAGTAGTGACTTGAAGTTTTCGTAAATAACTCTTCATGAACAGTGATTTACTCCAGTAGTGACTTGAAGTTTTCGTCAATAACTCTTCATGCACAGTGCTTTACTCGAGTAGCTACTCGAGTATTCATTTAAGTTTACTCGAGTACTTACTCGAGTAATGTTGCAGTGGTACAAAATGCCGAGAGCTCCATAATTTCAGAAACAGAGTTACTCGAGTAGCTCCTCGAGTAACATTGGCAGGCCGAGAGCAACTGGAAGTTTTCTATGTGATTACTCGAGTACCTACTCGAGTAAAGTCTTTTGTTATCAACCAGTTACTCGAGTAGTGCCTTCAAGTGAATTCTTGATTTTGACTCGAAACATGGAAAATTATATATCATCGGAAAGCCCTCATTATCTACATTCCAATGCAACAAGAATCAACTCCAAACTCGTTGTGTACAGAAAGTTATGATCCAAAGAGTATCTACTGTTCTTAGA
Source organism: Inga oerstediana (assembly GCA_963210345.1). Classification (NCBI taxonomy): domain Eukaryota; kingdom Viridiplantae; phylum Streptophyta; class Magnoliopsida; order Fabales; family Fabaceae; genus Inga; species Inga oerstediana. The sequence continues at coordinate 21,371,655 of OY723410.1, forward strand.
CAATCCTGAAATCACGAGCAGCAACTTCCAGAAGTCATAGCTCTTAGGATATAGCTTAAAATGTGACAAATTATATATACATGGAAAGCTCTTTGAGTCTTCTTTCATATGGCACCGGTTTCGTCTCAATCCGATATCTATTTTGAGAGTTATGTCCAAAATACCGAAGCTGTTCTGGAATATGACGGTGATTCATGAGTCAACTTCAACAGATCATATCTCCCTCGTCTGAACTCCTTTGAATGTGATCTTGGTGTCAAAAGTTCGTGTTGGAAGTCTAGTTTCATATGCCACCGGTTTCAGTTCGATCCGACATGTGGTTGGAGAGATATCATCAAAATACCGAACCTCTGTTCTGCCACACGAAAACAGAGTGCATTTACTTCAAGTGCCGCCTCGAGTAATTCATCAAATAACCCGGCAGATTACTCGAGTAAGGCCTCGAGTAAACACCTCCAAAATCAGAAAATGCCATGTTACTCGAGTGATTACTCGGGTAATCATCCCCAAAGGTACCATAGCTTCCGTATACATCATTTTAGCTTCGTATTGACCCATTCTAACTTCCGTATGATCATAGAAACCTCCGGTATCACTTCTAATAGCTTGGATCTTGATATTCTTATGTGATGTTGCAAGTTCTTCCTTCTTCCATCTCTTTCTTCTTGTTTTTCCTCTTGATGATCATTCTTTATCACCCAACTTCAACCTTCTTGATGATTATCTTCAATCTTCATCTTTCTTTCTTCTTTCTTCAATTCCTTGAGGCAATATAACATAAACCCACCATCGGGTTTATGACTAATCTACAAGATATACAACATTAAATATGGTAGTTAGTCAATGTAGAAGATAAGTATATTATACAAACTTTTTGCTCATATTTGACATCATCAAAACTATTCATATCTAACATTCTCCCCCTTTTTGATGATGACAAATCCTTCAAGAAAAATATATATGAGTTATAAAAACTATGTAAGAACAATATATTTTTATTGCCTTTCTCTCCCCCTATTTGACATCAGCAAAAAGTTTGAAGTATAAAGAAGAAAGACTTGTAGAGAAGTAAATATGAAATCAAATGAGAAATGTCATTCTCCCCATTAATCAAAATAAATGCATCTGGAAAACAAGTTTCTCTCCCCCGTTTTGAAAGTAGTTTCATTTATAATTTGATATAAGTGAAAAAAAAATGATTTTCCTGAAAACAAATTTGAAACAATTTGGAAAGGTTTTCAAGAAAACTTCCATAGTCAAAAATATGCAAAGTAAGCTCAAAATATAAAGAGAGGGTTTAGAAATGCTCATTTGGATTTGGCAAGCTGAAGATTGATCCATGAAACCCATCTCCTTCTTTTCTTGTTGTGTTAGATCCAAGATGTTATGTTCACCATACTTTCACTATGCAACTGTGATGGATCTTGTTCATAGGAGTTGGCTGGCTCAATGGTAGGCTCTGAAGTGTGCTCAATAGAAAGCTTTAGGAATAGCCTTCCTTAGAATATTACTAAAATCATCCTGACTTGTGCCTTTTGTTGCTTTGAGGGTTGTAGCCAGTGTTAAATCATCTTTCCTCAAAGTTGATAGATTCTCCAGTTGAGTTGAGCTTCTGTTCAGCATGCTCAATGCTCATTTGTATTGGCATATGTATTTATTGCTTTGAATATTGCAGCCAATTTATCTCCCTTGATTGATTGTTAAAGCATATGTCATCATATATGCTCCTTTTAGTGTGCTGAGGAATCATCTTGCATAGAACAAATTCTCCTGTTATAAATAAAAATATTCTTGCAAGGAGAGTGGTTAGTGCAATCAAATATCAAATTTATTGCATAAACCAAAACCATTCTTTCTATATGATATGTTAAAAATTAAGATCATGAAAGGAAAATATAATAGTAACACATCATCAAAACTAATTAAAAGATAGTGAATTCAGATGAGTATGTTAAAAGAATTTTCTTTCAATAAATGAGATGAGCTTTTAAGGTATAAAACACATGTGAATGTGAAGCTCCCCCTTAATGAATGCATGGCTAAAAAAATCGTCATGAGCAATACAATTAATAACTCTCCTAAATTTGTAAAAACCATTGAAAATTTTGTAAAGAGAATGAATATGAAAATATGAAGATTTGGAGGGAAATCAAGTTTTGAAAATGATGATGCTATTCAGGGTTTAAATATTGTAACCCTGTATCCCTCGAGTAGTTACTCGAGTATTTCACTCAACCATCACTCGAGTGCTCACTCGAGTGTTGCAACTTAGAGAATTTTAATTGAATAGGAATACAATACCTCACTCGAGTAATATCGTAATCACTCGAGCCATAATCCTCTGAAGTCCATTAATGCATCATTGGCTAGTCATTGTCTGTCGATGTGATCAGTATGGAGGGATTTTGAAGCATAATTTCTGTGATCAGTTAAGCATACCAAGATGAGCTTGGAATAAGGCCTTGAAGTTCCGGTTGATCAAATCACAGAGTCTTCTAATCTTTCCATTCACAGAAGTGATGAACTCAACATTGTTTGCAGCAAGCTCTGTGTGATTGTTGAGCTTCTTTCTCAGATAGCCTTGGACAGATGGACCAAAGAATGAAGGACCAGAAGACCAGTTCTAGAAAAATGTTGTATCTCATCTATTCTTGAAGTCTCAGCTCTCATCCTTTATGCCACTTGTGTTAACTTGGAGTGAGTTTCAGATTTACTTGGAGTAATTGCGAATTACTTGAAGGTATACTTGAAGTAATTGCAGATTACTTGAAGTAACTTTTGATTACTTGGAGTAAGTCCAGTAGAAATATATATATATATCTTTGAAAGATATGATCTCTCAGACGTTCCTCTCCTTCTCACTAATAATATAGGCCATTGTGTGATAATCCTTTCATAAAGCGATTGAATTTGCCTTGCTCACCAAAGCTCTAGTATAGATATATCATATAATTTGGGAAAACATAGAGCTAGGATTGTAGTTGAGAATCCACATAGGCTCACCAAGCTTGATAATTATGTGTATCTCAGCATCTTCCTCTGAATATCTTTTGATCACCTTGGAATAATAAGGAAGGTGAGTAGGCAACAAAGATTCATATTGGCTAAACTTGTTCTTGGCCTTGAGTTGCTTTGGGATGAATCTCGTCTAGGTTCACTTGAGAGATTTTCCTCCTCTTTCTCTTTCTCTGGCTGCATCACTAGCTACTTACTTGTGGTGTCACTTAAACGATACCACAGATTTTGCTTCTGCTCACATTGCAATACTGCTAGTCATGCCTTCTCTGTTAGCCTTTGATCTTTGTATCCAAAAGTAGAGCATTTTGATCAACTCCTGCAAAAGTATAAATAAATGCTCTTTGGTACCCAACTTTCTCTTGGGTCCATATAATATTATAACTCTTACGCTCTTATATAATTGAATCATATGATAGTTGAGCAAAGAGTATAATAATCAACAAAGACCAAAATATAATTTTACCCAATTGAATAAATTCAAGCAATTAAATCATAAAAGGGTAGCGAACCAAGAATGATGATTTTCAAAGATCAATGACAATTTGTAAATACACTTTAAAATATGTCATTGATAAGATTTTCATGCAAGGCATGTAAGTCAGATCAAAGAGAGTTGAAAATCTATTTATAATGATCAACTATTATGAAATGATAAATCATGAATGAAATCAAGTTTTTCAAGAATAATAATGAGATATGCAAATTGTTCAAATCTCAGATGTAGTTTCAAATCATAACAATGCATTGTAAAATTGAGATTTTGAATATATGCAAAACTCATCTTTGAAATATGTTTATAATCAATGTTCATGTTGAAAATGGTAGAAGTCAACAGTTTAAATATACATATACTAGAAAGCTTCCTTTTTAGAGAACAACTAAGATAACATGTTAGACATTGGAGTTTAACATGTTTGAGAATTTTCCCAAGAGCAAAAGTCATATTGAAAATGAATTACCCAAAAAGGCTTAATTTCAATGATGTATATAAACACAATGACTTTGCTATTGACCAAGAGATGAACTTGACTTTTAGAGATGTGTCTTGAAGAATAGGGATATTCAACTCAAGAATTTGAATAGAAGGATCTAGTTACTCGAAGAATGGATGAAGACAAATGGTAATGCATTTGAGCAACAAGATGAGTATAAGAATTTATGGATGATGAAACACATACTCATTGATCCAAATGACTAGTGTTCTAGAATATTATCCTGGTAAGTTATTCCACAATAATGGTTAATGCTTTAAGATTCAATGCACTAATGAACATTCATAATGCTTGGAATAATATGGCCAACCAAAGATTTATGCATTAGGCATAAAGCTTTCACATATTAGATTCTTTTCTAGGAAATACACTTGAAACTCATATAGATAGTTAACTTGTTAGACATAAGGTCTAACTTGTTAGAAAATAATGGTTGAAGAGTTCAAGCATTGGATAACACATTTAAGATTAATGATCAATATGTCAATGATGGGGAAATACTCTAGTGGAAGAATTTGAAGCATTTCTGATTTACAGTATACATAAATATTAACTTCCAATTTTGAAACCAATTTAAATGCAAACAATATATAAGTAATTTTCAAATAATGTGTATGCATTTTTATAAACAAGATGAATTGGAATCTAAGTATATTTTTGAAATGTACTTTTCAAAACTCAAATACACAATTTCATTTTAAGTCCATTTAGCAATCTAAAAAACAGTTTGAAAACCATAAATGATTGATTGCTAATGGTATGCAATTTTATAACACATGATGAAACCAAAACACATTTTTGAATTGTGCACTTCAAAACATAAATTGATAGATAAACTATGCACAATTTCACTTATCGTTCATTTAGCAATCTATAAACAAATTATCAATCATGAAGGATTGATTGCTAAATGAATGCAATAATGAACAAATTCTCATTACTCAAAATAAATAATTCATATAATCACAGTATAGAGTAAGGATTAGATATCACCGTAATTTCTCTTGTCCTTGTGACAGCTTGCTTGATTTTGGTGGAATAATATTGGTTTCTCTCCTTTGCACAATCAGCACCAAGATCCAACCTCCGAATTTCAGCATCATCAAGATATGAATGTGGTCATAGTCTTGAGAAGCTTTTTCTTATTCTACAGAACTATATAAATTTCTTTTCTTCATGGTATCCAACATTGATTGGATCCATTTCTTGTTAGCTTGTAGGAATCAAGATAAAATTCACATGCTCTAAGAATATAATCAATTCGAGGCAATTGCGCATAATGAATTAAACATATCTTTATGCATAAAAGAAATATTTTCTTTTCAAATCATTATATATGAATAAAGAATTATCCTGTTGAGCATTTCAATCCCTTTATAAATAAATCTATTAAGTGGCCTTTTTTTTTTAAAAGATTTGAAAACATAATTTCAAAATAGTTTACAATGCTCATTCCTAAGGTTCCAAAATATAAAATCTCAAGAAATTTTACAGACAATAGTATAGGAGATTTTATCATTGTGTACCTTTGCCTTAGATACTTGGAGGATTGCTTTTGCTTACCCACTGCATCTTTCTAGGATGTTGATAGTTTGAATATCTTGCTTTGGGTGTTGGCAATCGTCTCTCAAAATACATAGACTCCAGGAGTCTTTTACTTGATGCTTGAGAGATCCTCCTTTTCTTGTTCTCCTCAAGATAGTTGAGCGGTACTCTATGGTAGTCCATTCTTGAGGTAGAACGTACTCTTTTTCTCCATTGCATTTCTTTGTGATTAAACTTTGCAGTTCCAGCAATGGGTGCTCCGAGAGTTCTTCTTTTCAATATAGATGGTATGAACCTCTTTCTTGGTGCATGAGAAACTCTTGGTTTCTTCTTCATCATCTCCGTACCCTTATGTTCATTCTTCTTATATTCAATCTGCATACATAAAACACTAGAAGAACATTTTGGTACCCACATATACTTGGGTCCTTGATTGTTAGGATTAGACATTACTTGTCTTTTTGGAACCCAAGCATATTTATTTCTCAAATTAGAATTTCTTCTAATATAGCATGTGTGAGAAATATGATCTGATTTACCACAATAATTGCAAGTAATATGATGATATGCATTATGAGATTTTATGCAAGTATTGTGTTGATCAAGAAAAGATGATTTCGAATGATCAGTTTGCCTATGTCTTTTCTTCTCGCATGAATTTCCAGCATGATTGAAAATCTTTTTGCTTTTCTCAATAGAATCAATAATTGGTTGAAAAACAATTTTATGCAAGCTTTGAAAATCAGTTTTACGAAAATCACAAGAAGAATTGGAACTTTTTACCTTAAGTTCATGTTGAGCTCCAGAGAGTGAATTTTCTTGTCCGTCCATAACGAGCTCTTTTCGTGAATCATTTTCCTCTTGTTCTTCTATGTTGACAAGATCATGGAAGTGTTCTATGATTTCTCCTTCTTCATTGTCAACTTCCACTTGTTCATGAATTGTGGATATATAGCTTGTAGTCTCACATGAACTGTCAACACTTTCAACTTCAACACACTTGTTAGAAGTATACAGAGAATCAAGAGTATCCCAAATATCTTTTGCAGTAAAGCAAAATCTAATTTTCTCAAAATCATTTTCAGTTAAAGTACTATACAAAATTTTCATTGCTCTAATGTTTAACGAAAACATTTTCTTTTCTTTTTCTGTCCAATCCTTTCTTGGTTTGAAATCAAAGGTATTTGTAAAAACATTCCACATATCATAATCAAAGCTTTTTATGAAAGATGTCATTCTAGCTTTCCAAAACCAAAAATCAATATCTTTCAAAATAGGTGGAACAGTGTAGTCAAAACCTTCAGAAAGCATATAACACCCAAAATCAGCCATTATAAACTCTTGAGACGATTAAGTCCTTTAAACAAGAGTCCGGCTCTGATACCAAATGTTAGAACCAGCTGACACCCAAGAGGGGGGGTGAATTGGGTGTAAGATAAAAACTTAAGAACTTTGAAATTCTTTTCGCATCTTAGAGGAAGCAATAAATATGAAAGTAATGAATCATAAATCACAGTTAGATATTTAAATGATATATGCTGGAAGTATAAGAGCTTAGGGAAGAGAATATGCAAACTGTGATTTATCCTGGTTCGGCCCAATCCACGATGACCTACGTCCAGTCCCCAGGCTCCTCCTGAGATTTTCAAATCCACTATTTTCTTGTTTAATCCAGGCACAAGAAAAGCCTTTACAAAGTTCTCACAAAGATACTCCCCCTTACAACAAGTCTTACGAGCAGAGCAATCCCGAAGACCTTTCCCTTCAGCTTACCTATGCAAGTCTATCGAGTAGCAACGTTCTCTTCTGCTTACACCACTGTAAGTCTTACGAGCAACGTTCTCTACTTCTTGCACCTTGTAAGTTTTACGAGTAGAAAGTCTTACCAGTGATTCTCTCTACAGCTTCCCGTAAGGAAATCAACCCACTCAAGGTCCCTCTACCTTGAGATCAATTCAGAAATACAATTGAAAGTGTTTACAAACTCTCTCACAGAGTGGATATGATGAACACTGAAGTATAATACAAAAACTCTCTCTCTCAAATGTAAATGATATAGAAAGTAGAGAAACAGAGAGTATGTGCGATGGGCAATGATGTCAGGATGTTGGCATTTAGACGATGCAAGCACACTAGGTCTTCCTTCTGTTTTGGATGATCTTCTATTTATAGCTGATGAGGATTGATGACCGTTTGAGCATTTCAACATGTCCGTTAGAGTGACGCAGCTTTGTTTGACCGTTCTTTGATTTTGAAAACTAGCCGTTGGAACGTTGACGCTCTTCTTCCGTAAATTCACCTTTTGACTCTTCACATCATATCTTCATTGTATTCCTGGAGAAATACATTAATCACTAATATAATGAAGTATTAGAGTGATTAGAAGCAATAAGAATGAGTTATATGATCATTCCATTGATTTCCAGAATCTTCGGGACGTTGCTCTGTTTTCCTGGGAAGCATTACTCGAGTACTTACTCGAGTAAACATCAAGTTTCTTCACAGGTTACTCGAGTGGCTACTCGAGTGACCTTCCATTTTCTGCATAGCTTACTCGGGTAGTGACTTGAAATTTTCTCTTCATGAACAGTGATTTACTCCAGTAGTGACTTGAAGTTTTCGTAAATAACTCTTCATGAACAGTGATTTACTCCAGTAGTGACTTGAAGTTTTCGTCAATGTACAGTGATTTACTCCAGTAGTGACTTCAAGTTTTCGTAAATAACTCTTCATGAACAGTGATTTACTCCAGTAGTGACTTGAAGTTTTCGTAAATAACTCTTCATGAACAGTGATTTACTCCAGTAGTGACTTGAAGTTTTCGTCAATAACTCTTCATGCACAGTGCTTTACTCGAGTAGCTACTCGAGTATTCATTTAAGTTTACTCGAGTACTTACTCGAGTAATGTTGCAGTGGTACAAAATGCCGAGAGCTCCATAATTTCAGAAACAGAGTTACTCGAGTAGCTCCTCGAGTAACATTGGCAGGCCGAGAGCAACTGGAAGTTTTCTATGTGATTACTCGAGTACCTACTCGAGTAAAGTCTTTTGTTATCAACCAGTTACTCGAGTAGTGCCTTCAAGTGAATTCTTGATTTTGACTCGAAACATGGAAAATTATATATCATCGGAAAGCCCTCATTATCTACATTCCAATGCAACAAGAATCAACTCCAAACTCGTTGTGTACAGAAAGTTATGATCCAAAGAGTATCTACTGTTCTTAGACAATCCTGAAATCACGAGCAGCAACTTCCAGAAGTCATAGCTCTTAGGATATAGCTTAAAATGTGACAAATTATATATACATGGAAAGCTCTTTGAGTCTTCTTTCATATGGCACCGGTTTCGTCTCAATCCGATATCTATTTTGAGAGTTATGTCCAAAATACCGAAGCTGTTCTGGAATATGACGGTGATTCATGAGTCAACTTCAACAGATCATATCTCCCTCATCTGAACTCCTTTGAATGTGATCTTGGTGTCAAAAGTTCGTGTTGGAAGTCTAGTTTCATATGCCACCGGTTTCAGTTCGATCCGACATGTGGTTGGAGAGATATCATCAAAATACCGAACCTCTGTTCTGCCACGCGAAAACAGAGTGCATTTACTTCAAGTGCCGCCTCGAGTAATTCATCAAATAACCCGGCAGATTACTCGAGTAAGGCCTCGAGTAAACACCTCCAAAATCAGAAAATGCCATGTTACTCGAGTGATTACTCGGGTAATCATCCCCAAAGGTACCATAGCTTCCGTATACATCATTTTAGCTTCGTATTGACCCATTCTAACTTCCGTATGATCATAGAAACCTCCGGTATCACTTCTAATAGCTTGGATCTTGATATTCTTATGTGATGTTGCAAGTTCTTCCTTCTTCCATCTCTTTCTTCTTGTTTTTCCTCTTGATGATCATTCTTTATCACCCAACTTCAACCTTCTTGATGATTATCTTCAATCTTCATCTTTCTTTCTTCTTTCTTCAATTCCTTGAGGCAATATAACATAAACCCACCATCGGGTTTATGACTAATCTACAAGATATACAACATTAAATATGGTAGTTAGTCAATGTAGAAGATAAGTATATTATACAAACTTTTTGCTCATATTTGACATCATCAAAACTATTCATATCTAACAGAAAATACTCTAAGATGGTGTATGTGGAGAAGAGAGGAAAGAAATGGATATGAAATGATTGTGTAAAATGTGAAGGAGAGGCTGACTATATATAGGGAAGAATGTAGTAGGGTAGATGAAGTGGTAGATAAAATGTGGTAGATGAAAAGGAAGATGAAGTTGTTAGATCTCATGTTTTGATGATAACAAAAGAATGGTTTAAAAAGGAAATAATTAATAAACAAGTTTGAACAAAGTAATAACAGGAACAAGCATCACTTGAAGTAAGCATTGGAGTAATGAAGAAAGACCAAGAGAAAATGCTGAGGAACTTGATCAGAAGCAAATTTTCTAAGGCATTACTCGAGGAGCTACTCGAGTAATGAGACAAAACTTGAAGTAACCAGAGACAACTTCCAGTAAACTGCCAACGTTACTCGAGTAAGTACTCGAGTAATAGTGTAAGTATTTTCAAGGTGCTCTCGGCCTGCCAATGTTACTCGAGGAGCTACTCGAGTAACCAGGTAAAAACTTAGAGTTGCTCTCGGCCTGCCAATGTTACTCGAGGAGCTACTCGAGTAACCATGTGAAAAACTTCCAAGTTGTTTTCAGAGTGCCAATGATACTCGAGGAGCTACTCGAGTAACTCCGTTTCTGAAAATATGGAGCTCTCGGCACTTTGTACTACTGCCAATGTTACTCAAGGAGCTACTCGAGTAACACACTCAAGTAAGTGAAAACTTGAAGGTGGTACCCGATTAACTTGATTTCTTTTTATCTCATTTTCCTCGAGTCCTTACTCTAGTATGCAAGTATTTTATGTTCTATTTTAAGTGGATTCCTCGAGTAAGTACCCGAGTATGCAGAAATATTCTCAAGGTAAACTTCAAGTCATTAACCGGGTAAGTCATGCACAAAAAGTACAGTTACTCGAGGTGGTACCCGAGTAACCTATGCACAAATGAGTGCATTACTCGAGTCAGTATCCGAGTAACAAGGTAAGTGCTCTCGGCCTTGAAATCCTGCCAACATTACTGGAGTAGAGCATCGAGTAATCAAAAACAATCTGAAGGATTACTCAAGGAGTTACCCCAGTAACATATAAAGTTGTAAATGCATTACTGGAGTAGGTACCCGAGTAAATAACTATTTCCAAAGGTTTGAAATTTAGTTTACTCCATGCACTACCCGAGTAATCCTATACTTGTTCATTGACTTGCAGTTAATCAAAGATTTCCCGATGATACTCGAGTAGGTACTCGAGTAAACTTCAAGGGATACTCGAGTAGCTATTCGAGTAAGCATACCCAGAAATTTAGAAATCATTCAAACGTTCATTGATTTGTTTCCTATATGATTAATCTTTCATTGTATTAGTATTCTTAGTCTATTTACAGATAAACAATGAAGGAATCATGTCAAGAGATGGAAGTCAAAGGGACCTTTCAAATGCCAACCACCACCAACGGATATTTTTCAAAAACTTGAAAAGTCAATAGTGGCTGCGCACTCTCCAACGGACGAAAGAATATGTTCCAACGGTCATCACCAACTTATCTATATAAATGAGAACATCTAAACAGAGTAAGAACAACAAGATTACACCCAAACGAATCATCAAGTTCATTGCTCTGTTTTTACGTTGAAATTGATTTTCTATGCTTCAGTGATCATTAATCACTCTGTAAGAGAGATACTTCATTCAAACTCAATATTTGTTGTTGAGATAACTTAAGGTTGTGGAACCTTGAGTTGGGATTGAATTACAACGTGTAAGGGGGAGCAAGTGTCCAGGTGTAGGAACTTGCTTGTACTGAGGTGCCAAGAACCCACTGAATCTTGGAAGTTATAGTGAAACTCTCAGAGAAGCTCTGAGGACTGGACGTAGGTCAAAGTGGTTGTGACCGAACCAGTATAACTCTCGGTGTACACTTCGGTGATATTTCTCCTTACTCTTTACTGTTTTAATTTCATTGTCAAGTTTTATATTTTCGAAGAAAAATTTAGTATCACCCAATTCACCCCCCTCTTGGGTGAAACGCTTGCTCTAATATTTGATATCAGAGCATAGGTCTTCTTGTTAAGGTTTAACAGCCTAAGAAGGATCCAATGGCAAGCATGGGTGAAGGAATTCTTCCCGACGGAGCTTCCATCACTAGACCCCCTGGTTTCAATGGAGAACACTTTTCTTTCTGGAAAGCTAAGTTCAGAGTGTTCGTGATGGCTACTGAATATGGGCTATGGGATGTAATTGAGAGTGGAAATTATCAACCTACAAAAATTGAAGATTCTCAGAAAATTCCAAAGACGCCAGCGGAATACGATGAGAATGACAAGAAACTTATCACCCTCAATAGCAAAGCAATTCTGATGTTACAAAGCGCTTTGAGTCAAAGTGAATATTTCAGAATTTGCACACTTCCAACAGCAAAACTAATGTGGGAAGCTCTGGAAATAGCTCATGAAGGAACTTCGGGAATAAAGGAGAATCGAATCAACACTTTGGTCACCGAATTCGATCTACTTCGAATGAAATCAGGTGAGTCGATTTCTGAATTCGAACTTAGATATACTCACCTTGTTAATCAACTTGCAGCTCTTGGGAAAGTCTATGATCAGCACACCCAAGTACGAAAAATTTTGAATATTCTTTCTAAAGAGTGGGAAGCAAAAGTTACTGCAATAGAAGAAGCAAAAGGAGAATCAATGAGATCAGTTGCTTCTCTATTTGGAAGCCTTTCTGAATATGAAAGCAAATTAGAGTTCAAACGGGAACTAGATGACATCGGTGACAAGAGAAAGAAAGGTCTAGCACTAAAAGCGAAAGAAGAGAATCAAGATGGAGATGAGGAGTTTGATGATGATGAAATGGGCTTAATCATAAAACGATTCAGAAAGTTCTACAAGAAAGGTCAAGGCTTCAAACACTTTCAAAAAGGAGGAACTAGCAGCAAAGACCATATCATTTGCTACGAATGTGGAAAACCAGGACATATCAAATCAGAATGTCCAGAACTGAATCAAAAGAGCAAAGAAAAGAGAAAAGGCAAATTCTTTAACAAAAAGAAGGCCTTTGTATCTGCTATATGGGGAGATAGTTCCTCTGATGAAGAAAGTGATTAAGAAGAAGTAGCCAATATATGTCTTGTTGCTCAAGAAGAGACAGAAGAAGAGGTAAATGATTCTGAACCTACCTATGATGAATTACTCTCTGAATATAATGCTTTACATTCTGAATTCATCAAAGTAGTTAAAGAATTAATTGTTTTCAAAAAGAAAAACAAATTTTTTGAAATTAAACTTAAAGAAAGTTCAGAAAAGAATTGTGAAAATTGTTCTTCGTTGAAAAAGAAAAACATTGATCTTACAAAAACTCTTGAAAAATTTACTAAAGGAAGTGAGATGCTAAGTGTGATTTTAAAAGAACAACGATTTGTAAATGACCGATCTGGTATTGGATATAATCCAAAAACAGATAGAAGGGAAGGTAAAAAGAAAGTAGAAGGTAAGTCATATTTGAATTATTTCCAGCATTCTGTGCATATATCAAATCCTTTTGCATTTTGTAATTACTGTAATAGAAAAGGTCATTATACTTCTTCATGCATTCATAAGAAGAAAAGAACAATAGGAACCTACAAATGGGTACCTAAAGGCACATATGTTCAGAAAATCATTTATACTAACTCAAAAGGACCCAAAAAGAAGTGGGTACCTAAGACTTAGTCATTTGATTGTAGGTATGTCTCAAAGCATCCAAAAATAGCAAGTGGTACATAGATAGTGGATGCTCTAGACATATGACCGGAGATTTCAAAAGTTTTACCACATTGTAACCTAAGGAAGGTGGAAAGGTAAAATTTGGAGGAAATCAATCCAGAAAGATAGCAGGAATTGGTGAAATAAAAAATGACAAAGGAATACAAGTCAAAGATGTATATTACGTTGAAGGCTTGTGTCATAATATGCTGAGCGTAAGTCAAAGTGCAGATAAAGACAACTGGATAATATTTGATTCAGAGGAATGTCTGATTGTCAACAAGAAAGACTTACTACTTGATAAGAAGAATATCAAGGTTAAGCTCAGAGCTAAAAGGGAAGGTAACTGTTATACTCTAGATATTAGTAGAAATGAATCTAAAAATTGTTTTCTGAGTAATGCCGATGAAAGTTGGTTATGGCATAAGAGATTGGCTCATGTCAATATGCATCAACTAGGCAAACTACTCAAAAAGGATTTAGTGCTTGGATTACCCAAAGTAAATTTCAAAAATGACTTGATTTGTGATGCATGTCAAAAGGGTAAACAAACTAAATCATCTTTCAAATTGAAAAATGAGATTTCAACAAATAAACCATTACAATTATTGCATATGGATTTAGTTGGTCCAGCAAGAGTAAAGAGTCTTGGTGGCAACCTATATACATTGGTCATTGTTGATGACTTCTCCAGATTTACATGGGTTATTTTTCTATCATCAAAGGATGAAACATTTGAAGAATTTATTGTTTTTGCCAAGAAAGTTCAAAATGAGAAAGGTATGTCCATTGCAGGTATTAGGACTGATCATGGTGGAGAATTTGAGAATCAAGTCTTTGAAGAATATTGTGATACTAATGGCATTGATCACAATTTCTCTGCTCCAAGGACGCCCCAACAAAATGGAGTTGTTGTGGAACGCAATAATAGAGTGCTTACTAAAATGGCTAGAACAATGTTAAATGGAAAGAACATGTCTCAAGTTTTCTGGGCTGATGCTATGAGTACAGCATGCTATATTTCAAATAGAGCCTATATCAGAACGAAACTTGGAAAGACACCATACGAGCTATACAAAGGAAGGAAGCCAAACATTGCTCATCTACACATCTTCGGTTGTAAGTGTTTCATTCATAATAATGGTAAAGATAACTTAGGAAAATTTGATTCTAAAACTGATGAAGGAATTTTCCTAGGATATTCTAACCGAAGTAAAGCATATAGAATTTTCAATAAAAGAACTTGTGTTGTTGAAGAATCTATTCATGTTGTATTTGATGAATTTGAATCCTCTGACAAAACCATTGATGAAGAACAGGAAGTTGTTTTAAATCAAGAGAATGGTCAATCTATTTCTAAGTCTCTTATTCCAGAAGTTGATGAAACTAAGGAAGAAGAGCAATCCCTAGGTCAACCTAGAGCTTGGAAATACAATAGAAGTCATCCCTTAGATCAAGTCATAGGAGATGTAAATGAAGGGATCAAAACTAGAAATAGAATCTTTAATGAAGTAAGTTTCTCTGCATTCATTTCCGAGATTGAACCTTCTAACATTGATGAAGCCTTATCAGACAATGATTGGGTTATAGCAATGCAAGAAGAACTAAATCAATTTGAGAGAAATCAAGTTTGGGATTTGGTACCCCTACCCAAGGATCATCCGATCATTGGTACTAAATGGGTATTCAAAAACAAACTCGATGAATCTGCAATTATTGTCAGAAACAAGGCAAGATTGGTGGCCAAAGGCTATAATCAGGAAGAAGGGATTGATTATGAAGAAACGTATGCTCCAGTAGCTAGATTGGAAGCTATACGTGTACTCTTAGCCTTTGCATGCATCAAAGGATTCAAACTCTATCAAATGGATGTAAAGAGTGCTTTTCTAAATGGTTACATCATGGAAGAAGTGTATGTAGAACAACCTCCAGGTTTTGAGGATGTTACTAAACCTGACCATGTTTTCAAACTCAAAAAGGCATTATATGGTTTAAAACAAGCTCCTAGAGCCTGGTATGAAAGGCTCAGTAAGTTTCTTATTGATCAAGGTTTTGTACAGGGAAAAGTTGATACAACACTCTTTATAAAACGAAAACACAATGATATTTTAATTGTTCAAATATATGTTGATGACATTATTTTCGGTGCTACTAATGAATCTCTGTGTAAGGAATTTTCTGAGATAATGCAGGGAGAGTTTGAGATGTCAATGATGGGAGAATTGAATTTCTTTCTTGGTTTGCAAATCAAACAAAGAAAGAATGGAATCTTCATATCTCAAACAAAGTATTTGAAAGAGCTATTGAAGAAGTATGGAATGGATGAAGCAAATGGCACGAACACACCTATGAGAACTACGTTACTTGATGCTGATGTCAAAGGGAAAGACTTCAACATAACAAAGTATAGAGGAATGATTGGATCATTACTCTATCTCACGGCAAGTAGACCGGACATTCATTTAGTGTTGGCATATGTGCAAGATATCAGTCAGCACCAAAAGAATCACATGCTGAAACCGTTAAACGAATCTTTAGATACCTTGCTGACACACCCGAATTGGGTTTGTGGTATCCCAAAGGAAGAAGTGAATATCTTGTTGCATATTCAGATTCAGATCATGGAGGATACAAAACAGACAGAAAGAGCACCAGTGGACAAGGACAATTTCTTGGAAGATCTCTTGTATCATGGTTCAACAAGAAACAAAATACAGTGTCTCTTTCGTCAACGGAAGCCGAATATGTTGCAGTCTCAAGTTGTTGTGCTCAAGTGATATGGTTAAAACAACAATTACAAGATCTTGGTATTTATCTCAAAGAAATACCAATCTATTGTGACAATACTAGTACGATTAGCTTGGCAAAGAATCCAGTCCAACACTCTAGAACCAAGCATATCGATGTCAGACATCACTTTATCAGAGATCATGTCCAAAAGAAGGATGTAAAAGTAATATTCATCCCTACTCATCTTCAATTAGCTGATATCTTTACAAAACCCCTTGCAAAAGATCAATTTCTTTACATTAGGAGAAAATTGGGAATGGTAAATCCCAATGAGTTATAAGAAATTTCAGCATTTCATAATATTAGATGAAGTCACTTGATAATGTTTTGATGATTACTAACTTAAGCATAGGAGTATATAGAAACTTGTTTTGCAGGAAGAAAGAAACTCTATTTTGGGAAACAAAAACAGAGATTATCAGAGGACACATTTACTGGAGTACCAACTTGAAGTTGTCACTAACAGAGAAGCATTACCCGAGGAACAACTTGAAGTAAAGAAGCACTTTACTCGAGTATGTACTCGAGTAATGGACTTCAAAACTGGAAGTAACAGATCAAGTTACTTGATTTTCAAACATAACGGTTCAGTTTCAAAGAAATGAAGAGTCAGAAGTTGAAAGCAGCTTACTCGAGGAGAGCCTCGAGTAAACTTGAAGCTTACTCGAGGAAGGCCTCGAGTAATGTCGGAGTTCAGATTCTCAAATTGATGAAAAATGACTCAAATCTGATCAAAATGGGTTATAAATGATCGAGGGAACATCCATGGATAATTACTATATTATTCATACCAGGTACACAATTTAAATGAATTATTTTAGAACTTTTCTGTATGAACACCCGAGGAAGGCCTCGAGTAAACTTGAAGGTTACTCGAGTAAGGCCTTGAGTAACGTCGGGTTCTAGGTCTTTATCTGTCACAAACTCGGTCATTTCCACAAAATCTCCTCGAGTAAATCACTATTCTCTCTCACAGAAACTTTTCACAAGTGATCCCTTACTTCATTTCCGTCAAAACCCAACCATTTTCATTCCTAGAAACTTCCTATTTTGCTCAAAATCCCTGTGCCCTAATTCGCGTCAGTTACTCTGTTTTTCTAAAAAATCTCAGATTTTTAATTCTTCAGAAAAATGAGAACCAAAAACCTTACTCCCATAGATTCCTCTGAATCCCAACAACACTCTGATCCTCTCTCTTCTCCTCCCAAGAAGAGAAGAAAACTCACCCCAAGACCAAAAGCTAAAGTTCCTCTTCAACCTAAACCCAAAGGTGTGGTGATTAAAGAGCCTATTGCTACAAGGGCTCAATCCAAAAAGAGTACCTCAACCGGAAGAGGAAAGAGTGCCAAATCTCCCTTACCTCCTCCCTCTAATTCCTCTACCCCTTCTTTCACACCAAAGCCTATCAAAAAGCCAAAGTATGACAAGAATGTGGCTAAGGCTATGGCTGGAATCATTGATCAAATGGAGAAGGGACAATCTTCCAAGAAGTCCAAAATACCAGAAGCAGAGATCACCAACAAACTAAAGGGATTCAATGTTAGCAAATTGGTGGAGTCTCCGAAGTACTTATCTCAATTCTCCAGAAGGAAGGTGTGTAAGACACACTATGTTGATCTGAAGTTACTTCAAGAGGTAGTGAAGCATGACCTAAGTCCTTATTTAGATTCTTTTATGCCTTGGTTATCCATTAGATTTCCTTTTTGCACAAAGGTAATCACTCATTTTTATTGTAACTTAGAAATCATAGATGAGCCTAACCGAACCTTATTTGAGGAAGAGATGACCACCACAGTTAGAGGCCAAAAGATACTTATATCGCCCTCTAGGATTAATTTATGGTTAGGAATTGAGAACCCCCCGGATGATATCTATTCTGAACTAGAACCAAACCAAATCTTCACTATTCTCAAACCCGGTGAGCTAGTTGGCCCCCTAAACTTTAAACCAAGTGACATGTGTGATCATCACAGGGTCCTATGGTACATCTACTCTAGGTCCCTAGTGAACAAAGCCAACAACTATACCCACTTCTCCGATAGGGATTTTAGGTGGTTTGCTTCACTGCTTTTGAAGGAACAGAAGGATCTGGGAGAATATATTTTCTCGGAGATGAAAAGGTATAAGGTGGATGGGAAGGCTACAACACCAATGCCATATCCTCATATTGTATCTCTAATCCTGAAAGAGAACAAAATATGGTATTTGGATAGCAAGGAGCCAATTGAGAGGTTGACTCCGGTTGGGAGAAACCAAATTGAGAAATTAAATATTGAAATCCCTCTCAAAGGCCCTCTGGAGTCTGGGTCCAAGAAAAAGAGGAAGACCACTGAGGCAGAGACCAGCAAGTTGGATGACACTCAGTCATCGGCTCCAGCTGCTACCACATCATCGCTATCCTTCCTCAATGCAACTCTCCAGCACTTCATGGAGAACATGCTCAGAGGTTTTCATGTGGACATCGCCAACACAAATGCAGAACTGATAACCCACATGAATACCAAGATGGGAGAATTAGTTGAGAGAATAGATAAGAGGCATGAGGAGTTGCTAGCAGAGCAACGTGCCCAGGGAGAGACCTTGAGATTGATTCTGGCACGACTGGACTCTTTGGGTCCTGGACCTTCTGTCGGTCCCTCCTCTTCTGCACTATCACCACCTCCAGAGAACCCTCCTACTGATACTCCTATTCCTGAGGCTAAACCATCTACCCCTCTGGTCTCTAATCCACTTGAGCCCCAAGGCAAAGATATTCTATTCACAGTGGACGATCCTGAAACTCATGAGACCACACATATCATCATTGATGATTCACCTCCCAAACCTCAGCCAGAAACAGCTCCTAAACCTATTCCCTCTCCTACCCAAACAGAGGAAATATCTCCCTCTTCCTCCCCTGAGCATCATACTCCTGAGGTTGAGACTACTCCTGAGATTCAGACCACTCAAGAAGGAGAAACCTCTACTATGGTTGTCTTCTAACCTTCTCCTCCCGGCGATGACATCCATATCCCACCAGTCCATTTGCCTGACCCAGTGCCCTCTAGTTCATTTGACTCTTTGGATTCAGATGATTCTATGGTCTTTCCAGTGACACCCATTTCCATGGTCAAGCCTCCTAGCCCTCCACTTGATTGATGAAGACAAAAAGGGGGAGAAGAGCTTGAGAGTGATTTTGTGGATGTGTCCTAGTTTACTTTGGGGTATTTGGTTGTACATGGGTTTTTAGGGAGCATTTTAACTTTAGCTTCTTGTAATTTGCGACCTTTAAAGTTTAATGCAAGTGTGTTCATGTTATGCATTTTAAGTTTATTTAAGTTATGATTTCATTTTAAGTTCATTTAAGCTTTAAATTATAATACATGCTTGGACTAATGAAGTTATTGTGTATGCAAGGTGTATGCTATGAATTCAAACTTAATAAGATATATTTAATTGAGAATCCAATTTGAAAAACCATGTTCAAAATCACCAAGTTTTGTCATCATCAAAAAGGGGGAGAATGTTAGATCTCATGTTTTGATGATAACAAAAGAATGGTTTGAAAAGAAAATAATTAATAAACAAGTTTGAACAAAGTAATAACAGGAACAAGCATCACTTGAAGTAAGCATTGGAGTAATGAAGAAAGACCAAGAGAAAATGCTGAGGAACTTGATCAGAAGCAAATTTTCTAAGGCATTACTCGAGGTGCTACTCGAGTAATGAAACAAAACTTGAAGTAACCAGAGACAATTTCCAGTAAACTGCCAACGTTACTCGAGTAAGTACTCGAGTAATAGTGTAAGTATTTTCAAGGTGCTCTCGGCCTGCCAATGTTACTCGAGGAGCTACTCGAGTAACCAGGTAAAAACTTGGAGTTGCTCTCGGCCTGCCAATGGTACTCGAGGAGCTACTCGAGTAACCAGGTAAAAACTTAGAGTTGCTCTCGGCCTGCCAATGTTACTCGAGGAGCTACTCAAGTAACCATGTGAAAAACTTCCAAGTTGTTTTCAGAGTGCCAATGATACTCGAGGAGCTACTCGAGTAACTCTGTTTCTGAAAATATGGAGCTCTCGGCACTTTGTACTACTGCCAACGTTACTCGAGGAGCTATTCGAGTAACACACTCAAGTAAGTGAAAACTTGAAGGTGGTACCCGATTAACTTGATTTCTTTTTATCTCATTTTCCTCGAGTCCTTACTCTAGTATGCAAGTATTTTATGTTCTATTTTAAGTGGATTCCTCGAGTAAGTACCCGAGTATGCAGAAATATTCTCAAGGTAAACTTCAAGTCATTAACCGGGTAAGTCATGCACAAAAAGTACAGTTACTCGAGGTGGTACCCAAGTAACCTATGCACAAATGAGTGCATTACTCGAGTCAGTATCCGAGTAACAAGGAAAGTGCTCTCGGCCTTGAATCCTACCAACATTACTGGAGTAGAGCATCGAGTAATCAAAAACAATCTGAAGGATTACTCGAGGAGTTACCCCAGTAACATATAAAGTTGTAAATGCATTACTGGAGTAGGTACCCGAGTAAATAACTATTTCCAAAGGTTTAAAATTTAGTTTACTCCATGCACTACCCGAGTAATCCTATACTTGTTCATTGACTTGCAGTTAATCAAAGATTTCCCGATGATACTCGAGTAGGTACTCGAGTAAACTTCAAGGGATACTCGAGTAGCTACTCGAGTAAGCATACCCAGAAATTTAGAAATCATTCAAACGTTCATTGATTTGTTTCCTATATGATTAATCTTTCATTGTATTAGTATTCTTAGTCTATTTACAGATAAACAATGAAGGAATCATGTCAAGAGATGGAAGTCAAAGGGAACTTTCAAATGCCAACCACCACCAACGGATATTTTTCAAAAACTTGAAAAGTCAATAGTGGCTGCGCACTCTCCAATGGACGAAAGAATATGTTCCAACGGTCATCACCAATATATCTATATAAATGAGAACATCTAAACAGAGAAAGAACAACAAGATCACACACAAACGAATCATCAAGTTCATTGCTCTATTTTTACGTTGAAATTGATTTTCTATGCTTCTGTGATCATTAATCACTCTGTAAGAGAGATACTTTATTCAAACTCAATATTTGTTGTTGAGATAACTTAAGGTTGTGGAACCTTGAGTTGGGATTGAATTACAACGTGTAAGGGGGAGCGAGTGTCCAGGTGTAGGAACTTGCTTGTACTGAGGTGCCAAAAACCCAATGAATCTTGGAAGTTATAGTGAAACTCTCAGAGAAGCTCTGAGGACTGAACGTAGGTCAAAGTGGTTGTGACCGAACCAGTATAACTCTCGGTGTACACTTCGGTGATATTTCTCCTTACTCTTTACTGTTTTAATTTCATTGTCAAGTTTTATATTTCCGAAGAAAAATTTAGTATCACCCAATTCACCCCCCTCTTAGGTGAAACGATTGCTCTAACAGAAGTAGTAGATAGAATGTGGTAGATGAAGTAGTAGATGAAAAGGAAGATGAAGTGGTAGATGGAATGGTTTGTGGAATAGTAGATGATTCCACCTCTCAACTTCCAAGCACAAGTCGAAACCCTTGGAGATAGAACTGGATTTTGGTCTCAACATAAAAGTTGTAGAACTCTTTCTTAGCTTTTTATCCATATATAGAATATCCTATTGCTTGAAAACTAAAAGAGAGTCTAATTTAGTATTTTTCAAGAAATTCTATTTCATTCCAAAAGCATTATTTATTTATTAATTACACCCAAATTTAGTAAACCGAGCTCAAATATCATCTACAAAATTATCATATAAGGAAAAATAAATATGCAAATATTTTACTTATCAAATTCCCCTACACTTAGCTCTTGGACGCCCTCGGACAATGAGTGACTAATTAGCGCTAACAAAATTAGAAGTGTCAAATCGTAAGCAAGAATACAATTGAAAAATAAATAGATCATAGTATTCATAAATCAACAAAAATATAAACTAGTAATTTTATTTGAAAATGAATAAACTTAGTTTGTAATTGTGACTTATTCTCCCCATCTCTCAAGTATTTAAGGGTAAGTGTTTCACTCAAATTCAACCGAAAAAATTGCATTACCATAGGATTACTAAAAATCTCAATCTCTATTACCTAATTCACATGCATAATTCAAATCAAAAGGACTTATTAAGGGTTGTAATTGGGTTAAGGTAAAAGGAATTAAAACATGATATGAAGGGCTAAATATAAAAAATTAATAGAACAATTGAAAAATGGGCTAGCTTCTGAATAAATCTATTTCATCACAACAACCCACAATTTGAATACTCAATTTTTTTTCTTTTTCTTTTTTTATCTCTTTTTTGCAACTCTAAAGTTGATGATATATACACCTTCACATTTGTCAAAAGCTCATTTCACAAAAATTTCAAATGCTCTGCTAATCTTCCAAATTAGGTAAAAGCACTTAATATATCATTAAAGCATGTGTTAATAGGTTGAGAACAAAGAAACAATCAATTAGGCTTAAAGGGACTTATCAACGGTATAATTGCAAGGTTGGCTATTTGGCTCTGGCTAAACAAAATGAATGCCTTTATCATTTTTGAATGTGCATGTGAGATGTAATTTCAACCAGATTTAAAGCAAGTTCTAGAGTGACAACTTAATAGCTGAATATCACACACAAGAGAAATAATCATTATAGGCTCAAAAGCTCACGGTTAAGGGCTTTCAAACTGTTCGCCGTTTAGCTTCCGCAAGCGCACGGGTCGCAAGTAATAAAATGATAAGTAAAGATCGTTCCCACGAGGACTATGACGAAAGTGAGTTAATTATTGTAACTATGTTCTTAACTAGGTTGAATGAAATCATTTGAAATTGAGTATGTCAAGTAAGGAAATTTGCTAAAAACAATAAGGTAAAACAAAGGTGATTGTAAAATTGATTCTACTTCAAGGGTTAAAGGCTTAGGATTACTTCTTCCTCATTGTATTTCATAAAACTATGCAATTGATTCACTTATGCTAGTTGTGTGAGTCCATATGCTAGTCAAAGATACTAAGATCATCAATCAAGCTCTCTCAAGTCAAGATTGATTTTTAATCTTCATTAACAATGTTCAATCTCTTGTCTATCATTAATAAAAATCATCTTTCCCAAATCAATTCTTCATTAGACTATGCTAGGTTATTAGATATATCTCTATTCTAACAACAAACCATCCATTTAATCCCTAAACTTCAAGTCTAACATGATTTTTCTCAAGTTCTACAACCAAAATAGCTCTCTCAAGCATCATTCAATTGAACTAAACTAACCATATGGTGATCAAGCATAAGATAGTAATTAAGCATAGAGAAAAATCAACATATATTCTCAACAACTAGCAAAAGCAAGAAAATATAGTAGTTTTAATCCATACAATGAGTAGAAGTAATCCTAAATGAGAGTTTTAGCCACTCATAATCAATACAAACCAACAACTCAACAATGAACTCATGACCATATCAGCAAAATAGAAGAGAAGAGGGGAAAAACCAGAAAAAGAGAAGAAAAAGCTTGAATTTCTCCAAGAATCTCCTCCAAGAAGCACCAAAATCCTCCTCAAGCTCTCCAAGAAGCCTCCTTGTAGTCCTTGAGCTCTTCCTTGTACAGAATACCTTCAAATCGGCACCCCCATTAGGTTAAAAAGTCAGCTGATGCATCAGTTTTTCAAAACGCACAGTTGCAGTATCGCGACTTTGCCCTCGCTTCGCTATAGCGAACCCACAGCGTACGCGGTCAGAAAGGCCTATTTTTTATGTGACTTCGCCCTCGCTTCGCTATAGCGAACCCACAGCGTACGCGGTCAGAAAGGCCTATTTTTGATGTGCTTTCGCTTTTGCTTCGCTGTGGCGTAGCAAAAGCAACCGGGGACACCTTCAAGCTACTTTGATCTTCCCTCTTGGCTTTTGTTCTTCTTTTCTTCACCTCCAAGGATCCATGTAAGCTTTCATTTCTTGTCATCATCCTCCTACAAAGAGAAGGATTTTATGAGCTTTTCAATTCTTCAATTTAATCTAAAACCCTATACATTTAGCTCAAAATTTGCACTTTTTCAAGTATTTTCAACATATCACATTTTTCTTCATATGTATAAAACTTATGCACAATTTAAGTTTAAAACCACAAATATATGAGAAAAATGTGATGAAATACAAGAATTTCCAGAGAATAACACTCCCCCAAACTTGAGCTTTTGCTTGTCCTCAAGCAAATTCACACATGTAACATGACTTCATAAATTGCTTATCTAAATTGCAGATATGTTCATGTCCTCATTCATTGCTCTGATGATCACACGAAACAGGGACTTGTGAGAATATGCCAAGATGAATGTCTTATAATCTTTAAGCAAGTTTTTCAAGAGTCCTTTGAGTGTGGGTGTGTGTTTGGAATCAAAAGACATTTCTCCGGATTCTATCTCAATCACACATAATACTCCAACTCATATACAAATTTTCAACTCTACCACTTCACTATCCTCTTTTCATCCTTCTCTACTTACAAGTTACCTCATATGGTATCAAAATCAAAAGGACTTTTAGGCTTGTAACGTGGCCATGGGTTTAGGGTTTTTGAATAGAAGGGAAAAAAGGAATAAATACAAAAACTTTGAGATAAATGAACTAACTTCCTTTCTTCTTTTTCTTTCTTTTCTTTTTTTTTTTTTTGTTTTTTGTTTTTTTTTTTCAACAAAATTGGACTAACTTGGCTTCTGTACATTTTGTTCAGCCCTCAACACTTTACACATTTCATATTC
Organism: Inga oerstediana; assembly: GCA_963210345.1. NCBI lineage: Eukaryota > Viridiplantae > Streptophyta > Magnoliopsida > Fabales > Fabaceae > Inga > Inga oerstediana. Next base: position 21,396,644 of record OY723410.1, read on the forward strand.
ATAACTTGCCCTTTCACACATCAAACCATTTTTTTTTAAAATCTCAAAGCAGGGTGTATCATGGTTTTTCAGGTTAGGGGTTAGGAAGTGAATTGGTTTTCAAAAAGAATATTTATATTGGTTTTTCTATAAAGGCTCAAAATTGGGTTCAAAATGGAAGAATCACAATGTAGGATAGCTTGAAAGGCTCAAACGCTTTTTAACGAAATGCCTAGATCATTTTTCAAAACCATATGAGATGCACAATAAGCTTCGAAAAATTCCAAAGTAGATTTGGAAATTGTACCTTTGAAAATAGGTATATAAGCTAGTTTACCCAGAGTTTCTTCAACAAAAACCTTCAAAACATCCCTGACTCCAATAGTGCAAGATTATGCTCAAGAGATTTCCTTAGAAACTCACTCCAACATTATAATTATAACTCATTCAACAAGGCATATTAATCACACTTCCTGTCAAGCATAATGCTAAATAGCTAATCCAATCATCGGACCATTTATGCAATCCTAAACAAACAATTTAACCAATTCAAAAGATATTTTCTCTAAAATTTTCCCAAGCAAAGGCTTAAGTTTGTGAAATTTCATCTATTTCACCCCTTTTTTCAATCAAACTATACATCAAAACTGCTTGTATATACCTGTGCACTCACTGTTCACTTTCAAAATTTTCACATTTTAACATTTTCACAATATACCTCCCCCAAACTTGAAACCAACAGTGTCCCCACTGTCACAAACATTCACAAACCTGGACACATTTACAAGTAATATGCACAGCAGTCGTAGAGGCATCAAACAGTACAGGCTCAATGGCAACTACTCATCCAATCAAACAAAGGGCATCAACGCCCGCATGCAAGCCTATCAGATGAACATCCAGTGATAATGACAGTTAGCACACAAAACAACTGTTAGCCATCAGTAGCTAACAACACAGCAGAGCAGACTATGCATATGAACGGAAATGGAATGGCACAAGAAATGCTAACTTGAAATTCCTACAATTAAAAGATGTCAGAAAACACAGGGAAGCAAAAAGAACAAGCATAAAAAATGTCAACAGGCTGAGGGGTCACGTCAATCAGCAGAATCAGCTGCAGGATCATACTCTGACTCAGAGGTATCAGCATCAGCAGTTTGACGAGAACCAAGATCCTCATCCTCCCCAACAGAAACCACCTCATCATCATCGGCACTCTCAGATGCACTAGACTCAGAATCTTCACCAATTTCTTCCTCAGCTGGATCCCGAAAAACCACAAGTTCTTTCCCTCGGTGATGTGGGGATGGGGCCCTCTCCTCATCACTCTCAACCCTCAGTGGCACCTCGACACCCATCTTGCTTGCGAGTCCTTCCAGCATAGTCTCCATGTGCTGGCGGTGAAGGCGCTCCTTCGCACGTTCCCTTTTTGCTAGTAAAAGCTCATCATGGAGACTACGTAATGTAAGTAGGGGTTGGTCGCCATCCAAATCAGCCGGTCCCTTGTGATCTAACTTAGTTTGATCATACCGGTAAGGGGGGGCGGGCTGAAAGTAAAGATCACCAGAGGAGGCTGGAATTTGAGCCTTGGTGAAGAGGTCGGAAATCAGATGGGGTAGAACCAAATAAGTGCCCTTCCTCTTAGCGTGAGCACAATTGTACAGGGTGTCATAAAGGATGTTTTCTAACTTCACACGCTGACCCGTCATGAAGAGAAATATAAGCAAAGCAGTTAACTTCGGCACAGTGCTGCTATTGCCTACAGGGGTGACATTAAAAGTAATAAAGTTCAACCAGATGCGGGCCTCTTCATTCAAGCTCCTTTGCTTGAGATATATTTGCTTGCCCCGAGGTCGATACCATTGAGTTTCACCTAGTTTGACCAAGGTATCAGCAATGTCCTTGAAGGGAAAATTCTCAGCCTCTTTCTTCAGAAGATGATATTGGCATTGGGGATAGAAAGGCAGATCATAGAATTGGCGAATGAATTCCGGACTGATGAAATTCTTGCCACAAGGTGGGACATCTCTCAACTGCATTGACGAAATGCCGTAACAATAGGCATAGTAATAGAAATGTCGGACAAATGTTTCATTGCTAGTAGCCCGCGATGCCAACATATTCCCTAAACCATGTTTTTCTGTGGCCAACTTGTAGAACTTAAACCGAGTATTAGGCGGGAATTCTCGCTCTTGACGCAGAGGTCGTGAGTTCATGAGCTCTTTGACAACGTCGAGCAAATCGGGGGCAGAAGTGGAGGGAGGTGGTTGAGTTGGGGGAGGCACAGGACTTGAAGGGGCAGCAGCGGCCTTTTTCTGTTTAGGCGCTGGCTTTTTAGGAGCAGCTCGGCGCTTGGTCATTATCTGCAAAAATCAAAACCAAAGAAAACACACACAAAAACAATGAAAGATCCACAACTAACAAAAGAAAAGAAAAAGAGAAACACTAGTCCTAAAAGAAAAAGGTCCCCCAAACTTGTGGCTAGCTAAGAACCTCAACAAGGCAATCCAGAATTCCACTCCTAAACCTATCCTCGCTTCCTCGTATCAGTACAAATGAAACTATCTAACCATCCAGGCACACTATGATAATCCTCAAACAACCCAAATCAGTTCAGTCCTAATTGCTCAAAATGGAACAACAAATTTTTAGTTTTCAGAGCAGCACACTAAGTGCAGATATCCTAGATAAAACCAGAGCAATATCAAGACTTGAAATCATATTCCTGGAAACAATGCACCTATTTGTTTTTTTTTTCAAGATAAGGAAAAAAAAACTAATCCTTGTGAATCCCAGTAATCCAGCATGTATAAGAGTATTTTAGGACCTCAAAAACATTCTGTGGCACAGGACAATGTGAAATAACCGAATTCAAGGATCAAGCCTAAAACGCAGCTACGAGTATGAACAAATAAGAACCAAGCCTAGCTTAACAAATCACTAACCTAATCCTGTAGCCACTCCATTTATATTCAAGCTTAAGAACCTATAATCATCAACTAAAGCAGTCCTCATACGAATTAGACCAAAGCCCAAAGAGGAAAGTAAATAGAAATTACCTCCTCTGTAGATTAAAGGTAGGAACGGCGGTGAGGAATGAGCCACGGTGAAAACAGGGGAAGCTGGGGCTGCGATCGTGAGGGCCGTGGGTGGTGGGTGCGCTGAGATGGTGAGCGGTGGGAGTAAGATAGAGAGACGGAGGAGGTGTGGAGAGAGGGCGACGGACATGGAGCGGATTCACGGTGGAGGGGAGTTGGGAGTGCGGTGAGCGGCGGAGAGCTGTGGGTGCATCTTCGATGACGAGGAGGAGCGTTGGGTCGACGGTGGAGGAGGATGTGAAGATCGGAAGGGAGCGACGGTGGAAACAGGGGATTGTGGACTCGGTGGAGTGAAGCGACGGTGGTGAGCTGCGGAGAAGTGTGTGAAGGCCGAGAGAGAGAGCGGTGGAGACCGGAGATCGGCGACGGGGCTGGGGGTGGCGTCACGGTGGTCGACGGTGGAGAGGGGAGAGGGTCTCGGTGAGTGATGGGGGTAGTCGACGGTGGGAGAGAGTGTGAAGATTGGGAGGGAGCTTGGTGGAAGAGAGTGTGAAGATTGGGATCGGTGGATGAGGACTTTTTTTTTTTTTTTTGGTTTTTTTTTTGTTTTTGTTTTTTTGTTTTTTTTTTATTAGGGTTTAGGAACGGAGCGGTGTGTGAGGCATCAGTTTTTTTTTTTTTTTTTTGGTAGTCTGGTGCACAGAAAGGGTGTAAATTAGCATATGTTTGCCTTGACCTCGCTATAGCGAAGCGAGGGCGAACACAAGGAAAATTGCACAGAAGGGGCAAAAAATGGCATGAGTTTGCCATGACCTTGCTATAGCGAAGCGAGAGCAAACACAAGGCAAATTGCACAGAAAGGGCAAAAAATGGCATGAGTTTGCCATGACCTTGCTATAGCGAAGCGAGAGCGAACCCAAGGCAAATTGCACAGAAGCACTGAAAAATGGGTTGTTTTTGCCTTCAGTATGCCTTAGCAAAGCAACAGCAAGCACAGATATGCAGCACATCACAGAAAAACCAAACGTTTGCTGCAGCTTTGCCACAGCAAAGTAACAGCAAAGGATGACAGCAACCAAATAAAAATTCTGACAGCAAAATGAGATTCTCAAAGCATCTTAATTCACCCAATCTCCACAAATGGTACCTTAATCTTATCACACACCATTCAATCACATCAAAACATTAGGATAACACCACACACAATAAAAAATGCATAAAATGATTCCCAAATCACCCCAAATTCCACAAATAGCACCCAACTCACTTCACAAACCATTGATCCACATCAAAAGGCATAAGGGCAGCATAATGTACTCAAACATGGTGAAAACAGATTTGTCAATCCTAAAGCCTCATTCACCCCATACAAATTCCATCTCAAGTGACATTCACCATTTAGACAAACATTAAAGCCACAGCAATGATATTCAAGCATGTAGTTTCAAATGCAAAATTTTAAGTGTACTTCCCTTTGTAGTTCCAACTCCTTGTATCAACATGCACTTTGTAGCTCCAATGCAATGCAATTCGTTCAGCCATGGGAAAACCTTTCTTACCTACAAAAAGGTAAAACCAAACATAAATCCACTAAAACACACAAAAATCAAAGAAAAATGCAAAGATAAAGTGTGAGAACTTGGGTTGCCTCCCAAGAAGCGCTTGATTTATAGTCTTCAGCCTGACTCTTCTCTTTGTCAAGTGGAATCAGTGAGCGGTAGAGTGATGGTTTGCCTCTCTACCGTGCCACCCCAATAGTGCTTTAACCGCTGTCCATTGACCTTGAATCTCTCACCATCTTGTCCTTCTAGCTCTACAACACCCTTGTCAAAGACTTGAACCACAGTGAAAGGGCCAGAACATCTAGACTTTAACTTTCCCGGAAAGATTTTCAGCTTAGAGTTATAGAGGAGAACTTGTTGACCCGGCTCAAAAGACTTAGAGACAATTTTTTTGTCATGCCACCGCTTTGTCTTCTCCTTGTAAAGCCTTGAACTCTCATAAGCATGAAAACGAAATTCTTCAAGCTCATTAAGCTGTAAGAGCCTCTTGTCACCCACTTCCTTTTCATCAAAGTTCAACTTCTTAATAGCCCAATAGGCATTATGTTCCAACTCCACAGGAAGATGACAAGCTTTCCCAAAAACTAACCGGTAAGGAGACATACCGATAGGTGTTTTGTACGCGGTGCGATAGGCCCATAATGCATCATCTAACTTCATGGACCAATCCTTTCGAGTGATACCCACAGTTTTCTCAAAGATTTTCTTGATTTCTCTATTGGAAATCTCAGCTTGACCATTTGTTTGAGGATGGTAGGCTAAAGACACCTTGTGCTTCACTCCATACTTCTTCAAAAGGGATTTAAATTGATAGTTGCAAAAGTGGGTGCCTCCATCACTGATAACAGCCCTTGGAGCACCGAAACGAGTGAAAATATGCTTTTTCATGAATTTGACCACTACTTTAGCATCATTTGTTGGAGAAGCAATGGCCTCAACCCATTTAGACACATAATCCACCGCTACAAGAATGTATTGATTGTTGAAGGACTTGGGAAATGGTCCCATGAAGTCAATCCCCCATACATCAAATAATTCCACTTCCAACATGCTGTTGAGTGGCATTTCATTCCTCCTAGAGATATTGCCAACCCTTTGGCACCGATCACAAGATAGAGCGAATTCATACGCATCCTTGAACAAGGATGGCCAGAAAAACCCAGACTGCAGGACTTTTGCAGCCGTCTTGGTACCTCCAAAGTGGCCTCCATATTCAGAGGAATGACAACACTTCAATACATCTTGTTGCTCACCTTCTGGAACACATCTTCGAATCAGCTGATCAGCACAATAGTGAAATAGGAAAGGTTCTTCCCAATGATAGAACTTGACATCATGTAAGAACTTCTTCCATTGGTGATAACTCAAGTCCTCAGAAATAATTCTACTCACAAGGTAATTAACTATGTCAGCGTACCAAGGAGTTTCAGAATGACACACCAAAAAGAGTTGCTCATCCGGAAAAGTTTCATGAATAGGAAGATCTCCATCATGTTGAGCTTCAGTACTCAACCTAGACAAGTGGTCGGCAACCTGATTTTCAGAGCCTTTTCTATCCACAATCTCAAGATCAAATTCTTGCAAGAGCAAAACCCATCGAATCAACCTTGCTTTAGAGTCCTTCTTACTAAAGAGGTACCGTAGTGCAGAATGGTCAGTATGAACAACCACTTTGGCACCAATCAAGTAAGGCCGAAATTTAGCAAATGCATACACCACAGCCAAAAGCTCTTTCTCAGTGGTAGTGTAGTTTTCTTGAGCATCATCGAGTGTCTTACTTGCATAGTAAATAGGATGGAAGATTTTATCCCTTTTCTGCCCAAGTACAGCGCCCACGGCATAGTCACTAGCATCATACATGACTATAAAGGGTAAACTCCAATCTGGAGCCATAATGACAGGAGCGGTTACAAGTCTTCTCTTCAACTCTTCAAAAGCTTGCAAGCATGCATCATCAAACTTGAACTCGGCATCCTTCTCAAGTAAAGCACAGAGTGGCTTAGTGACTTTGGAGAAATCCTTTATGAATCGTCTATAGAATCCTGCATGGCCCAAAAAGCTTCTCACACCCTTAACATTGATAGGTGGAGGAAGTTGTTCAATCACCTCTAACTTTGCCCGATCAACTTCTAAACCTTTCTTGGAGACACGATGGCCCAACACAATGCCTTCCTTCACCATAAAATGGCATTTCTCCCAATTAAGCACAAGGTTAGTGTCTTCACACCGCTTCAAAACTCGAGCTAAGTTGGCTAAGCACTCTTCATATGAATCACCAAACACAGTGAAGTCGTCCATGAACACTTCCATGGTATGCTCTATCATGTCAGCGAAAATAGCCATCATACACCGTTGGAATGTAGCCGGTGCATTGCAAAGGCCAAAGGGCATGCGCTTGAAAGCAAAGGTGCCATATGGGCATGTAAATGTAGTCTTCTCTTGATCTTCCAGAGCGATTGCTGTAACCCCCTTTACGATTAAGGCCGAGATTTAGTTCATAAACACGTAATTAATGTGGAATTAGAGACCGTAATAGATTTTGGGACTTAAACAAAGTCAATCTCCCCAAAATCATGGCTTACAAAAACTTTTACAAAATTTGTTCAACAATGGTCTCACATTCACATTTCAATACTAAATGGCCTTCACAAGTTGATTTCATTCACAAATATCAGAGTATAAAGCAAATTCCCGACACACTCGGGTTCCATTCATTAAATAAGGGATTTACAAAGGCACAAAGCCCACGATTCAATACCCTTAACTTGGGGATTACACAAAACTATACTATCAATCCCAATATACACAATTGTTTCCCAAAATTATCCCAAAAGATATACAATTTCAAAATCTACAATGATAACCCTTAATTCCAAAATACACTCCTAAACAGGAGCTCTAACTACTCTTCGTCGCCCGCTTGCCTCTCGATCCTTCAGCCCTGTCTAAAATGGTTAATTTTGGGAGAGTGAGATTCTAAAGAATCCCCGTAGTAACAAGTCAATCATATAATGTACAACAATAGTGCATGTAATCAAGTCATTATCCACACAAGCAACTACAACGGCAATTACAACGGCAATGGTTAGTATGACACATGTCATTCCTGACGATTGCTCACGCTGAATTGCTCACGTTGTATTGCACCACAACAATCAACACAGTATAATTCACCACAGCTGGGATCCATATAAAGCATATCATATTCACAAGCCACATAGGCAAGATACACACACACAGCCCACGGCTGGTTTTCACATACGCCGACCCCACGGGTCGGATTCACAAAGATCCATGTCGATTATGACGGCAGTCCAACGGCCGACCTAGAGATGACCACTGTCACTCTCTATACGGCTCACGCTGACCTGCTCGCGCCGTAATGGACCATGGCACACAATTCACAAGTTCAATGATAAGATATGCATACCAAAACATCATACAAGATATGAGAGAAAAGTCACTACCTGAGTTCTTCCGGGCGTGTCCTAGCGCCGGTCTCTCCCGAGGAGGGCAAATGTCAAATCCTATATTTATAATTAGGGACGAAGAGTTATTCTCTATTCCAAGACTTAATCAACTTGAAACACTTAATTTTGGTTATCATAATTGACCCTTAAGAGGCCACAAATGCCTCTAATAAAAGCCCTAAAAGGTTGGGAAACATCGGGTTGGAAACCACTTTTCAAAATCACAAGGTGCTGAAAACAGGGGCTGGCTGCAGCCAAAAAAACCTCTGGCTGCGGCCAGAAACAGCACAGAAAGTTTCTGGCTGCAGCCAAGAATTTTCTGGCTGCAGCCAGAAGCAGCGCAGAAAGTTTCTGGCTGCAGCCGAGAATTTTCTGGCTGCGGCCAGAACGTTCACAGAAGCTTTTGCGCTGCAGCCAAGAATTTTCTGCTGCAGCCAAGGCAACTTCGAAAATTCCTAACTAATTCTAGAAAAATCGAAATGAGGTGATCCCAAAGCCAAATGAAAGGTATTTAAGTCCTCTTTCAAGGAAAAATATGGCTCATCACTGGAAATCACCACGAAAATACAGATTTCAAGAAAATTCCACACTATTCCAGAATTGCACCCAGATTTAACATCAAACTTTGGACAGTTATAACTCCTAGCCCAAAAATCGAAATGACACAAAACATATGTCCATTTTGAAGCTTGAGATGTGAACTTTAAGACTGGAAAGTTTCACAATTTTCCAACACCATTTACTATTTTAAAACGTCCATGCAAGATCACTGCCAAAACAGAGTTTCTTACAACCAAAACTTGCCACTTTTAACTCTAAGTTCCCAATGGTTCAAAATTCATATTCAATACTTCTCCCACACAAAATCACTCAAGGAACACAATGGTGACTTCAAAATGACCAAAATCACAACCCAATTACATGCCCTGTTTTTTGCCCAATGCACAAAACCAACATAAAGTTCCCAAACTTCATCTTTAAGCTTCAATTCAATATCATTCATTCAAAACACTTAACAAGGCACTAATTCCATGACAACAACAATTCAAACACCACAAGACCCTAATTTTCGAAATTCCAAGCCAAATTTCCAGAATTTCCAAGCTAAATTATTTGGCACAAAACTTATATAGAAAGGTTTCTTAAACTCACCTTAACAACTTTCTCAAAGTAGCTTCTTGATTCTCCAACCTCCACAATTTCTTGAAGTCTCAAACCAACACCAAATGGAAAACTATAACCATAGAAATGTAGCTCTTAACTCAAGGATTAACTTTAATGAAGGGAGTTTGAGCAAAAGAGGTCATTTACTTACCCAAAGATCAAGCTTTTCCTTCTTCCTTTCTTGCTTGTTTCAGCGAAATGGAGAGAGAGAGAAAGAATGAGAGAGATGAGAGGGATATGAGAGCTTGAAGATGAAGGGAAAATGATTATTTTCCCTCTAACCCATGCTGCCAACGTAAAGTAAGGAGAGGGAGGAGAGAAAAATATTAAACAATTGAGATTTGACCTTTCTTACTCCCTCTCTCTTCACCCATTCTTGACACATGTCCAAATCTCATTGGTTCTCATATAATATATCACCAATTAGCTTCACTTTAATCCCTCAATTAGCCATTTAATCACACTTCTCATTTTTCCCATAGTTAGTAATTAATTTCTCCATTAATTACTAATTTATGGCCCATAATTCCATTCTTCCAATTTTTCACTAATTATGACATATTAATTAATATTGCCATAAAACACATAATAATTCCCTTTTAAATTCATAAATATCCACACTAATCATGATTAACCCATAATCAAAAATTGGGATATTACAATTGCTATTTGGTTGTACCCCGAATAACCATCAAGAAAGCAAAAGAATTCCCTTCCAGCTAATTTGTCCAACATTTGATCAATGAAAGGCAACGGGAAGTGATCCGTACGAGTAGCCGTATTGAGCTTACGGTAATCCATGCAAACCCTCCACCCGGTCACAGTGCGAGTGGGAATAAGTTCATTGCGGGTGTTAGCCACTACAGTCATACCGCCCTTTTTGGGGACACATTGGACTGGGCTCACCCAAGAACTATCAGAAATAGGATATACAATGCCAGCATCGAGCCATTTAAGAAGCTCCTTCTTCACAACTTCCTTCATAATAGGGTTGAGTCTTCTTTGATGTTCAATGGAAGGCTTGTGATTCTCTTCCAAAAAGATCTTGTGCATGCACATAGAAGGGCTAATGCCCTTGATATCAGTAATTGTCCACCCAATAGCCCTTTTGTGAGCTTTTAAGACTTCAACTAATTGCCCTTCTTGCTGAATAGTGAGATCCGAAGCAATAATCACCGGAAGAGTATTGTTGGAACCCAAATAAGCATATTGTAGATGAGATGGCAATGCCTTCAACTCAAGTGAAGGTGGTTCCTCTAAAGAAGATTTTAACTTTGGTCGGTCATTAGAACCCAAATCAAGTGACTCAAAGGGTATCCTCCTTTTATGATAAGGAGTTGTTGCATCCATAATAGCCTTGCATTCCACTACATCAAAACCCTCAGAATCAATATCAAGAAGAGCGGCTTCAAGTGGATCCTCAATCATAGAGGACTCAAATTCATCTTGTGTAACCAGACCAATCATATCAAGGAAGAAACAGTCTTCATGCACATGAGGGGTTTTCATCAATTGATTCATATTAAAAGTAACTTGCTCATCGGCCACCCTCAAGGTCAACTCACCTTTCTCCACATCTATCAAAGTTCTAGCCGTAGCTAAAAATGGCCTTCCTAGCAACAAAGGTAGTTCTCTATCCGGATCAAAATCAAGTACAATAAAATCAGCCGGAAATATGAACTTATCAACCTTGACTAAGACATCTTCAATAATCCCTTTAGGATAAGACAAGCTTCTATCTGCCAATTGCAAAGTAACCGTGGTAGGTCTAGCGTCACCTAATCCCAACTTGTTGAACACAGACAACGGCATAAGATTTACACTAGAGCCAAGATCACACAAGCCATTACCTAAGAATTTACCCCCAACATGACAGGGTATAGAAAAGCTCCCAGGATCCTTCAACTTAGGCGGCAGTTGCTTGATTACATCGGTGAAGCTCTTGGTGACAGCCACCGTTTCGAACTCATTAAATCTTCTTTTCTTTGAGAGGACATCTTTCATGAACTTAGCATATTTAGGCATTTGCTCTAAGGCTTCCGCAAAAGGAATGTTGATATGCAATTGCTTGAACATCTCAATGAACTTCTTGAATTGCCCATCTTCTTGATGTTTCTTGAGCCTTTGTGGAAAAGAGGGTGGTGGGACATATCATGGAGGAGAAGTATTGGTCTTTCTCTTCTTCTCGTCCATATTGTCAGGAGCAATTGGCTTGCTTGACACCACCTCATCTAGAGTCACTTCAGCTTGCTTCCTCTTCTTGTTTTCCTCTTCTTCGACTACAATCTCTTCAGCAACCTCGTCATTAAGGATAAGATCTTCCACAACATGATCCTTTGGCTTTGTTGTAGCCTTACCCATACTTGGAACATCGGGTAAAGTCTTGCCACTCCGGAGAGTAAGAGCCTTGCATTCTTCTTTACCTTCTCGCTTAGGATTGGGAACAGTATCACTTGGAAGACCATTTCTTGGTTGAGCACTCAAGTGTGAAGCAATTTGGCCCATTTGTATCTCAAGATTTTTGATTGCTGTGTCATGAAGGGAAACTGTGCCAACTAAGCCTTCTTGACTCTTGATAAGTTGCCTCAAGAGTTTATTTGTCTCAGAATCACCCTCTTGTAGCTTTGGTGGTTGCTCAAAACCCGGTGGATGCATTGGCTTACTCGAAGAAACATAGGGATTAATTGGATTCTCACTAGGTCCATTCCTCCAAGAGAAGTTAGGATGGTCCCTCATACCCTTGTTGTAAGTATTAGAGTAAGGGTTGCCACGTGGATACCTTTGATTATTGTTCAAATAACTCACCGACTCCATAGTATGATAACATTCTTCAGAGGAGTGGGCTTCTCCACATATTTCACATGAAGGACTTGGAGCTTGGATAGCATTCACATTCCTGGACGAATTTCTCTCTATCTTCAATTCAAGTTGATCAAATCTCTTAGCCATTGCTTCAAGTTGAGCAACAATTTCCTTAGACACATTAGAACTACTCGACGGACTTGGTTCCTTATATGTTCTATAGCTAGAACGTGATTTTTCAGATTGTTGCAAGGAACTAGAGGCGATGTCCTCGTACAACTGTGAGATATCACAAACTCTCATCTTGCCAATTCCACCATTAGAGGCATTATTGAGCATATTGGAAGTGGGCACATCCAATCCGGATGCAAAGGCTTCAAGCAAAACATAGGTCTTCTGTTCATGGTTAGGACAACTACGCCATAGCTCCTTGAATCTCTCCCATGCTTCATGAAAAAGTTCTCCGGGCTGTTGTTGAAAACCCAAGAGTTCAGCTCTTTGAACAGCCCGTCTACCCCTTGGAATGAACCTTGCTTTGAACTTAGATGCCATTTCATCCCAAGTAGTAATGGAGTTAGGAGGTAGAGCAGTAAGCCAAGCTCTTGCCTTCTTGTCAAGTGATAGAGGAAAGAGATGCAATCTGAGTGCATCTGCAGTTACTCCTTGAAACTTGAAGTTCTCACATACTTGTACAAAGCGTGTCAAATGGTCAGTAGGGTCTTCATTCTAAGTTCCGGAGAACAAGCCAATCATTTGGAGCATTTGAAGCATGATTGGCTTCAACTCAAAATTCCGAGCTTGAATAGCAGGAAATCGGATGCTAAACTGGTAGGTGGAGTTTCCTTGTTCCATGTATTCATCCAAAGTGCGCTCCAAGTTATCATCATTAGATTAGCCATATTGTAAAATGGATAAGGAAGAGGTGGTGGTCTCGGTTGCTCTTGTATGGGCAAAGGGTCAGGTCCTTGAAGAGGTTGCACTTGAGGTTCAGTTTCAAAGTCTTCAGAAAAATATTCTTTAAGAGCACCGTCAAGCACGATCTCCAAATCCGTTTGCATACGGAGCTCAAATACCTACAAGTCAAGAATCTCAAAACGAGTATCAAACTTATCAACTAATAGAACTACACTAAGAAAAACAAGAAAAAGAACTATAGCTATAACTATACTTAAAAACAAAGCAAATTAAGAAAGTAAAACAATAAGAGGAAAATGATTCAAGCGTAACTAAGCACACAATTACACTCGAAAAACTTTAGTCAATAGTCCCCGGCAACGGCGCCAAAAACTTGTTCGCCGTTTAGCTTCCGTAAGCGCACGGGTCGCAAGTAATAAAATGATAAGTAAAGATCGTTCCCACGAGGACTATGACGAAAGTGAGTTAATTATTGTAACTATGTTCTTAACTAGGTTGAATGAAATCATTTGAAATTGAGTATGTCAAGTAAGGAAATTTGCTAAAAACAATAAGGTAAAACAAAGGTGATTGTAAAATTGATTCTACTTCAAGGGTTAAAGGCTTAGGATTACTTCTTCCTCATTGTATTTCATAAAACTATGCAATTGATTCACTTATGCTAGTTGTGTGAGTCCATATGCTAGTCAAAGATACTAAGATCATCAATCAAGCTCTCTCAAGTCAAGATTGATTTTTAATCTTCATTAACAATGTTCAATCTCTTGTCTATCATTAATAAAAATCATCTTTCCCAAATCAATTCTTCATTAGACTATGCTAGGTTATTAGATATATCTCTATTCTAACAACAAACCATCCATTTAATCCCTAAACTTCAAGTCTAACATGATTTTTCTCAAGTTCTACAACCAAAATAGCTCTCTCAAGCATCATTCAATTGAACTAAACTAACCATATGGTGATCAAGCATAAGATAGTAATTAAGCATAGAGAAAAATCAACATATATTCTCAACAACTAGCAAAAGCAAGAAAATATAGTAGTTTTAATCCATACAATGAGTAGAAGTAATCCTAAATGAGAGTTTTAGCCACTCATAATCAATACAAACCAACAACTCAACAATGAACTCATGACCATATCAGCAAAATAGAAGAGAAGAGGGGAAAAACCAGAAAAAGAGAAGAAAAAGCTTGAATTTCTCCAAGAATCTCCTCCAAGAAGCACCAAAATCCTCCTCAAGCTCTCCAAGAAGCCTCCTTGTAGTCCTTGAGCTCTTCCTTGTACAGAATACCTTCAAATCGGCACCCCCATTAGGTTAAAAAGTCAGCTGATGCATCAGTTTTTCAAAACGCACAGTTGCAGTATCGCGACTTCGCCCTCGCTTCGCTATAGCGAACCCACAGCGTACGCGGTCAGAAAGGCCTATTTTTTATGTGACTTCGCCCTCGCTTCGCTATAGCGAACCCACAGCGTACGCGGTCAGAAAGGCCTATTTTTTATGTGCTTTCGCTTTTGCTTCGCTGTGGCGTAGCAAAAGCAACCGGGGACACCTTCAAGCTACTTTGATCTTCCCTCTTGGCTTTTGTTCTTCTTTTCTTCACCTCCAAGGATCCATGTAAGCTTTCATTTCTTGTCATCATCCTCCTACAAAGAGAAGGATTTTATGAGCTTTTCAATTCTTCAATTTAATCTAAAACCCTATACATTTAGCTCAAAATTTGCACTTTTTCAAGTATTTTCAACATATCACATTTTTCTTCATATGTATAAAACTTATGCACAATTTAAGTTTAAAACCACAAATATATGAGAAAAATGTGATGAAATACAAGAATTTCCAGAGAATAACACAAACTCAGCTCATTCAATCTCAAAATTCATCACAAATTGTAACAATCAGTTGTTCATTCATGCTATGAAATCTCTAAATTCAGTTGATCCATACTCAAAACTTATATACTTTTTAAGATCATTACAAAGCACTTAAACAGGATAATTTTTTTTCTTTTCTTTTTGTAAAATTTTATTCTTTTTTTAAAATAAAAACATGCAACTAATAAAATGTGTCTTAGAGAAAGTTTTTTTTAAAACATAAATACACAATAGAGTAAAACCAAAATGCTAAGAGTAAAACCAAGAGATTAAGGAAAGTTACAACTGAAGAGTGGTATTTGGATCCTGCTTCTGACTGCTATTTGAAGATTGCCCACCTATTTCCTTGACTAGTATATCTAGATTAGTTTCATAGGTTTGCAATTGATCGAAGAGATTAAGGAAAGTTACAACCGAAGAGTGGTATTTAGATCCTGCTCCTGACTGCTATTTGAAGATTGCCTACCTATTTCCTTCACTAGTATATCTGGTTTAGTTTCATAGGTTTGCAGTTGATCGAGCAGATGATCAGCAGTTGGTGCAGAAATTATGGAATGACGAGTCGCTTGGGGTATGAATCCTGTTTCCATAGCATAATAAAAAAAAGACAACATATTATCATAAAACCATTAACATTTAACAATCCTAATGGTTTTTTGTGAAAGTTAACTTAGCCCAATATGTAATGCTAGAAATCTCATCCAACGTCTCCAAACCACTAGGTAAAATAATGAAAGCTTGAGCATGATAGGAAAATATGTGATCTTCCAACTCCTTCATCCTTACACTCAAACCCTTGCATCTATTCATGGATGCAGAAATGGCCATACTTCCCCTTAGGCCCTTGATGCCTCCCCCGTATACAAAGCTGATCATTCTGGTAGCTATTGCAATTCCAAGTTCTTTTGCTGCAGTTAGAAACTCTCCATCCTTGCCCGAATCAGTTTCACCAAAAATGCAGATAAATGTAAATCTACATTTTTGTGTGATATCCTTTTTCTCTTATTTTCTATTGGACCATTTGTGTTTACAAGTGGAAGAATGCATATTTACAAGTGAAGAGTACATATTTACAAGTGGAAGAGTACATATATGTACCACTAAAACAATGACAACAAGCTCATATAAATCAGGCATTTTTCATAGAAGTTTGAAAAGTTTCCGACATGAATGACTGGCATAATTTGCATGAAGAAATTAAACAAAAAGAGGAAAGAAAGTCAAAGTTACTGAAAAGATAAGATTAGTCAAAAGTTACTAAAAAGATAAGAAAGATTAGACAAAAGCATGATTATGTATAGTAGTTGTGATTTTTGGCTCACATCTTCCTCTGGTTTTACGTCCAATAACGGCTTAAACGATTTCTATGAATCAAGGATTTGCTTCCTATCCAATTTTCTTATAAACTGGCAAACTTGGTCTTTTAATGTTAGATTCCCAAGACAGTAGTGCCATTTTTTGTTGTTGAATACGTCTACTAAATCAAGAAGAATACGATGAATATAACCACTCAGATGCGTCTCAAGAGTTTGAATGATATCATCCAGTGACGTCTTACTCAATCCATCCTTTATAAATTTAATTTTATATTCTTGATTTATAGAAACCATACCTTTACTCCTATAGCTCTTATCACAATTCCACCTTGCACATTTATGACAGACATTCATTCTTTTAGCTATTCTCTTTTTAGAGTAAGAACTTCTTCCCATTCCTGGAAAAGGTTTAACAAATGATTTATGAATCTCACCTGCGAAACGTACCTTAGTTTCAATGATCTAGCGTATATCCATAGGAATGGCTAAACACTTGAATATCTTCATCCTTTCAAGTCGACTCTTATAGATCTTTCTGAGCACATCTTTGACAAGAGTGGGGAACCTGTTCTTAAGCTTTACAAGATATTCCTCCATGGTAACTTAAAATGAAACTAATGAAAACTAAAATTCTCAACCCAGTGCAGTGTGTTTTGGTGAGTAGGAAAGAAAAATGAGAGAGTAGGAAAGAATTTGAGAAAGTAGGAAAGAAGTTTTGGATTGCCTCCCAAATAGCCACCCTTCTTTAATGTCTTTAGCTAGACAAAGACCAAATCAATTTTTTTAACTATTTTTTTTTTATATTTTTTATTATTATTTTTAATTTTTTTTATTTGTAGCTACCAAAGTGGAATACATCATCAAGGGCTACCAGAAGTCCTGCAAAATCACAATAAAACATCAAACTAAACCTTGGGTTACCTCCTAAGCAGCACTAAATTTATAGTCTTCAACCAGACTTCCCAAACAAACTAGTAATCTCCTACAAAATCACAATAAAACATCAAACCAAACCTTAGGTTACCTCCTAAGCAGCAATAAATTTATAGTCTTCAGCGAGACTTCCCAAACAAACTAGTAATCTCCTGCAAAATCACAATAAAACATCAAACCAAACCTTGGGTTACCTTCTAAGCAGCACTAAATTTATAGTCTTCAGCCAGACTTCCCAAACAAACTAGTAATCAAAAGTATCAAACAACAATGTAATTAATTGTACTTCTTCAAGCAACAATGTTTCAGACTCAAGAAATGATCATTCAAAGTAATTAATTGTACTTCTTCAATCATAGACAATTTTAGAGTACAATTATTTACTGAATTCAAATAAAGCACAACATGCATGTACTTGCAAACATATTTAGGAGTTTCTAAACTTTTATAACATCCCACAAAATCTACTTGACTCTCATTAGTAAGAGTCAACACTTCAATAGGATAGACGTGAACAACAACTTTTGGAATAAACATATTAGTTTCAACATCAAAGTCACAAAGCTTAGGCTCCATAGCCGGAACCTTAATTGGACATTCACTGGTCTCTCCAAAAGTGATTTCAAGTTCCTTATCACATACCATAAGAGCTAAAGTTTCATTCAATTCCACCTTCTCAACTTCCTCACAATAATCACCATCATCAATACAAGAAGTGGTCATCATGCTTAAAGAATTATCTTGCCTCATAGTCTCAAGTGACGAAACAATTTGACTTGGTCAATCAATGAAAAGCATTAAGAACAATAATTAAAAATCAATCATGAAGGAGAAATTCAAACTAGATTTAATAAGTTAATATTCAATCCGTCATTAGTAAGCTACGTCATCACCCTAGAAAAATTAGAAATTTAACGCATGATGAAATTAAAAACAAAATCAAAATAAATTAACATTACATAAAACTTAATTAATAAATTCTAAAACATAAATAGACAACAACTAGATGCATGGAAATAGAGAAAATCTAGCCTTCCCTTTAGGAGGTAAAACCTTCCATGTAGGTAGCAACCTATACCATCCAAAAAGGAGGACTACCTAAGCCTTCCATGTAAGAGGCATGCAGGATTAGATACAATGCATGAAACTACTCTAAGATGGTATATGTGGAGAAGAGAGGAAAGAAATGGATATGAAATGGTTGTGTAAAATGTGAAGGAAAGGCTGACTATATATAGGGAAGAATGGAGTAGGGTAGATGAAGTGGTAGAAAAAATGTGGTAGATGAAAAGGAAGATGAAGTAGTAGATAGAATGTGGTAGATGAAGTAGTAGATGAAAAGGAAGATTAAGTGGTAGATGGAATGATTTGTGGAATAGTAGATGATTCCACCTCTCAACTTCCAAGCAAAAGTCGAAACCCTTGGAGATAGAACTGGATTTTGGTCTCAACATAAAAGTTATAGAACTCTTTCTTAACTTTTTATCAATATATAGAACATCCCAATCCGACATCTAGAGCTCCAGATATTGCTTGAAAACTAAAAGATAGTCTAATTTAGTATTTTTCAAGAAATTCTATTTCATTCCAAAATTATTATTTATTTATTAATTACACCCAAATTTATTAAATTGAGCTCAAATATCATCCACAAAATCATCATATAAGGAAAAATAAATATGCACATATTTTACTTATCACACCTCGCCATATACTTGGTCACATTGATCTTCAATCCAAGTTACCAATACATAGACTTCAAACCGTGGTACATCTTGGTCATTCCGGGGTGAAGAGTATACCGCCTCTTGTGTTCCTTATCCAGGATTTTCTACCTCAAGTCAACCTTTAGTGGAACATAGATTCTCTTTTGTATTGCACCAATCCACTAGACGACAAATGGTAGTCTCGAGTCTCCCCTCGCTCAATCATGGTTCGAATAGACTATACTTGATCATCTTGCCTCTGATCCTTTTCAATTTCAGCCCTTAGATCACCTTCCCCTTATGACACAATGTAATTAGCACTTAAGATTTGGTTTGAAAAATTCAATTCCTGAAAGTCTTATATCAATTTTCCCTCCTGTATCATCATTGCTGCCATTAACACTGCCTTTCGACTAAGCGCATTCGTGACAATATTAGCTTTATTCGGATGATATTTGATCTCCAGGTTACAATCTTTTAGTAATTCTATCACACTGGCATTGTCTCACGTTCAACTTTTTCTGATCATACAAATATTTGAGACTCTTGTGGTCGCAGTATAGTTCTACCGTTACACCATACAGATAATATCACCATATTTTCAATGCAAACACAATCACCGCAAGCTCCAGATCATGAGTAGGATAGTTCATTTCATAAGGTTTCTGCTGTTGGGATACATAGTCCACCACTCGTCCCTGCTGTATAAGGACACACCCCAACCCTTACTTACTCGCATCACTATACACAACATAAGTCAAGCTGGGATCAGGTATAATCAACACCGGTGCCGTGGTCAACCTCTCCTTCAACTCAACAAAACTATTTTCACAACATTCATCCCACTTAAATGGTTAATCCTTTCGTGTGAGCTTGGTCATCGGCAAGGCAATACAGGAGACATTTTGAATAAATCTCAAGTAGTAACCAGTAAGACTAAAAAAACTGCGTATCTCAGCAACAGTTTCTAGCCTCTTCTAGTCTAGCATTACTTCCACTTTACTGGGATCCACTGAGACCCCTTCCTACGAGATAAAATAGCCTAAGAACTTTACTTTTGAAATCCAAAAATCTCACTTGCTCAATTTGGCATAGAGTTGCTTTTTACTCAATATCTCTAACATCATTCTCAAATGATGCTCGTGCTCCTCGTTGCTCTTGGAGTATATTATAATGTAGTCGATAAACACTACCACAAATTGATCTAAATACTGTCAAAAGACGTGATTCATGTAATCTATGAATATAGCAGGTTCATTAGTTAGCCCGAAGAGCATTACCAAAAACTTATAGTGCTCATACCTCACCCTGAAAGCAGTCTTCGGTACATCTTCTGCTTTCACACACAGCTGATGATAACCCGACCTTAGATCAATCTTTGAAAACATACAAGAACTAGACAATTGATCTAAGAGGTCATTGATTCTCGGGAGAGGATATTTGTTCTTGACAGTTATCTTGTTAAATTCTCTGTAATCCACACACAATCTCAAACTCCCATCTTTCTTCTTAACAAACAATATTGGAGCTCCCCACGGTGAGACACTAGGTCGAATAAACTCGTACTTAAGCAATTCTTCAATTTGTTTCTTTAGTTCTGCCATCTCATTTTGGGCCATTCAATATGGGGCCTTTGATATAGAACTAGCTCCAGGCACAATTTCAATCAGAAATTCTACTTCCCTTTTCAGAGGCAATGTGCTAAGATCATCTAAAAACACCTCAGGGAACTCTTTTACCACAGGTATACTATTCAGAGTTTCTTCTATCTCTCCCAACAAGAAAAAGAATACCATATACCCCTGGCACCCCTTCTTTAGGTATTTCTCAACTTTGGCCATTGAGAGGGAGTTCAAACTAGAACTCATATTATCATCATTCTGTGAATAGGATGCACTATTCTCTTATTCCCACAATATAGCAGTACATTATTCACCATCAACCAATCAAAACCCAATATGACTTCTAATTGATAGATCAGTAGATAAACCAAATCGACAGTAGACTCATGCCCCTAAATGGTTATCACACAATTTAAACAAGCCTCAGTTGTCCAGCCTTGACACCCATAGGTGTTGACACAACCAAGTCAAATGGCAGTTTATGAACATGCAATCCTAGGCACTTTACACAATCATAGGTAATAAAGGAATGACTTACACCCAAATCAAATAAAGCTTACAGTAAACTATCATTGAGAAAGATTTTACCTTGAATTAGGTCGGGGGACTTCTATACTTCCTTGTATGTCATAGTAAACACCCTGCCCTGATTCCTAGGCCTTTGCTCCACTGGCAGTCATTTGCATTCATTAGCAATGCGTCCTGGCTATTTATAGTTATAACAAATCACTTGCCCATAACAAGTTCTGCTAGGATATGACCTACCACAATGAGTACATGTCCATACTGCTGGGGATTTCTGGGGTTCACAGTCTTTGGGTTGATAAGGCTTCTTACTACTGCCCTTAGAAGAGGATCCCTGACCCTTCCACTTCTGAGGAGTACTTCCCTTACTGGGTTTACTGCAGTTGCTACTACCGTTGGCTGGGTACAGATCCCTTACGTTGTTTTCGGTGATTTTGCACTCCTCCACCACTTTGTTGAATTTAGTAAACTAGTGGGTAGCTAACCTTTTCCTCAGCTTACGCCTTAAACTTTAAATGATCATGTCAGAGCTCTATTCCTCATCATCCATACGTTGTAGATAAGATGAGTATCTGGCCAGTTGGATGAATTGAGACAAGTAGTCATGAAAGGTCTCTGTATCACCCTGCTTAATGGACAGGAACTTGGATTCCTTCTCGAGCCTCACTAACTTGCGAAAGTATTTATCATTAAATATTTCTTGGAACAGCTCCCATGTCAAGGGCACATCACAATTCCGCAATGTCATGGAAATATTTCGCCACCATCGGTCAGCATCTCCCTCCAACTTATAAATAGCCAATCATGCCTTCACCTCGGTTGGGCTGTCTAGTACTTCAAAGATCTTCTCTAGGCGATTCAACCAATCTTCAGCTACTTGGGGATCAAACCTTCCCCTGAACACTGGAGGTAGATATTTATAGAATTTGGAGACCCAATACTGTAGATCTCTCTCATCATGGGCTAGTACCCCATGTGACTCTTGGTTCGATGCTATATGAGGTGGGGACTCCTGAGATCAAATTGACCCTTCTGCTGTTTCTTCATGATGTGTCTCCTCTTGGGTCTCTTCTTGGGTCAATTCAGTTCAATATGGTCTTACATTTAACCTTCAAATATAATTAGCCTGTGCAGTTTGGTTCCATTCATAAATATTAGAGTGTATAGCAAAATTTCCAATGACTCTTGGGTTTCATCTATTTACCATAAGGGTTTACAGGGCATATTCGCCCATTTCAGTTTCCTATGTCGGGGATTACATTACACTATCCAAATTTACAATATTTAAAATATATACAATAGTGCCAAAAATATGATAACCAACTAACAAAACTAAAACTCCTAGTTGAGAGCACTAGCTGCCCTTGGTCATTTATTTCTCCTTCGACCCGCTTGCCATAGTTGTAGGTTAGTCAATGGAAAGAGTGAGATTTGAATGAATCTCAATAGTAACAATTCACTCATATAATATATAATAACATAGCATGCAAGTAAATCACAAAGCAGCAACAACAGCAACAATCATAATGATATGTGACTTTCATCACAAACGATAGCTCTCATGGCTGTATCCACATAATACGTGACTTACATCACAAACAACAGCTCTCACAGCTGTATCCACATGATTCATGACTTGCGTCACAAAACAACAGCTCTCATGGCTATATCCACATGATGCGTGACTTGCATCACAAAAGAACAGCTCTCACGGCTGTATACATAAAGCTTCATAGCAACATAGACCGTAACATTTACAATCAACACAATTCAATGATAAGACATACATACAATGCATTATACATAATTTAAGAGAAAGAGTCACTACCTTGTTCTTTCCATCCGTGCTCGAGCACCCTTTTTAGACGCTTAGGGTAGATATCAAGTCCTATAAATCATAATCAAGGACGACGAGTTATTCCCTATTCAATTCTTAACTCCAAATACTTAGGGTTGGTTATCATTTAAGACCTTTAGGTAGCTACTAGAAGCCTAAACAAATGCCTAAAGGGTTGGAAAGAACTATACTAAAGATCACCCTTCAAGAATGCAAAATACTAAAAATGGGGGTTGGCTGCGGCTAAGAAATTCTTTGGTTGCGGCAAAAAATAGGTCAAGGAGTTTTTGGCTAGGGTCAAGAGTCTTCTGGCTGTGGTCAAAAAGAGGTCAAAAGGTTTTTTGTTGCCGCCAAGAATCTTCTAGCTACGACCAAAAGTAGGTCCGACACTTTCTGGCTGAGGCCAAGGAAATTCCTACTTCTTGGCCGAACTTCCAAAAATTATAACTAAATCTAGAAATATCAAAATGTAGTGATCCTAAGTCCTACTTAAATCTTTTTAAGTCCTCTTTACAAGAAAAATACGTATCACTTCCATCTACACCTACAAAAATATAGAATTCAATAAATGCCTATACTGTTCCAGAATTGATTCCAATTTCAACCTCAAACTTTGGAAATACATCACTTCCAGCACACATACCAAAATGACACATATTATATGTCCATTTTGAAGCTTAACACATCATCTATCCAAATGAAAAGTTTCAAAATTTTTTGAACCATTTACTCATTAAAAAATGCCATGCAAACTGACTGCCTATACAGAGTTTCCATCGATAGCATTTTCCAATTTTACCAGCAAATGTTTCCAATGGTCCAATTTTCACAACCAACACTATTGCTACACAATTTTTCACATGGAATCCAATGGAATCATCAAAACAACCAAATTCTCATTCCTTTAACATGTTCTGTTTTTGGCACATTTCAACACAAAACCACAAAATTGCCAAACTCCACATTTAAGACTCCAAACCACTTCCATTGTCCAAAACACAACACAAGACACCAATTTAACAATCAAAACAGCATGACCCTCTAAAACCCTAATACACATGAAAATTAGGGCAAAAATCCATAAATTCAAAGTCTCAACCAATGACCACAACAAATATATCAAAAGATAGCCTTTGCTCACCTCTTCCTTTTTCTCTAGCTTGTTCTTCAATTCTCCAACCACCAATTTTCTTTGAGTACTTAAACACCTCCTATTAAAAATCTAAAACTATACAAATGAAGCTCTCATCAAGATGATCAAAATTAGAGAAGAGGTTTTTGGCATTTGAGGTCATCTACATGGCCAAAACTCAAGAAGAAATCTCACCTTCTCAAGAATTTCCTTTCTCTTTCCTCCCTGCCATGGACGACTTGAGAGAGCTGGAGAGAGAATGTATGAGATGAGGATAGATCAGTTTTTCCTTGCCTCCCATGCTCTTTGGCCAACTATGAAAGAGAGAGGGAGAGGGAAGAGTTGAATAAAATAATTGCTTGGACTTTTTGACTCACTCTTATGGTGCCATGTGTCAAACTTTTGTACCTTCTTATAAAGCATGTAATTACATAGTCACACTAATTTCACTTAGCCATTTAGTCATACCACTTACTCTTTTAGTTGATAGTCAATTGCTTCTTTCTTTCTTACCTTTTTGCCCCTAGCTATGACAATTCCTATTGAATCACCACTGAGCACATTATATAGCCCCATTATTATATGTCATACATCCTCCCCCTCATTGTGATTCAATTTAGGCTTTAGCACCATAATTAAGCTCAAGCACAGGGTTTGGGCACTGACTATTGCTCATTCGGATTATAATTCACATTGTATTCTCCAAAAGTATTTGTTTAACATTAATTACATTCACTTTGGAGACAATGAGCCCTTAATCATATTTTGGGGCTTTACAATTGATTGGCCCAATGGTTACCAAGTCTCTCTCAAGCCCCAGCTTATCCTCAGGTTGTGGGTTTGAGGGCTTGGGGAGGCGATTAAATTCCCAAAAAGGGGAACAATACCTGCTTAAGTAAAAAGTCCCAAGAAAATGGGCGGGTGAGGGTAGGCTAGCCAAAAGTCCCGGGGAATGGATAGGTGAGGTCATTACAATCGATGCAAAAGTACGGTTGAATACATTACCATAAGACCTGGCGTTTGTTCCCTCCGATTGGTTTATTTCTCAAGCTCGGTTTCTTGCCTCCCCTGGGTTTCTTCCTCAACCTTCTCCTTCCCACATCTCTCCTCTGTTCCTTACCTACGTCGCCGGTAGATGCAAGGCTATGATGGATTGCATACCCTCGTTGCCGTTGCTTGCCTACCTAGGTTTGTTCCTCAAGCTCGAACTCTAGGTATTTATGAGATAAATTTGGCTTTTTCCGTTGCTTGCTCTGAGGCATTGTTCTCCCTTTTGAATTATCTTAACTTGTGAGCATTAATGTGAATATTATATATAGATACAAAGCCTATCTTTCCTTTCTTAGAGCTGCTTCTATGTCTCTCAGCCTTGATTCTGTAAGTTTGTATTGTTAAATTATAATGTGAGTTTTTCTAATCTGTAACTCAGTATTGTTGAATTATAATGTGAATAATGTCTCTCAGCCTTAATTCTGTAACTCTATATTGTTGAATTATAATGTGAGTTTTTCTATTCTGTAACTCTGTATTGTTCATTATAATGTGAATAATGTCTCTCAGCCTTGATTCTGTATTGTTATTTTAGTTAGACTGAGTTAGTTTTTGTCATTTAAGGTACTTTATTCTAGCTAGACAGAGTTAGATTTTATTCTATTTTATGGCTCCAATGAATTTAGGAGGTGGAATTATATAAGGAGAGCATGAGGAAGAAATTGTTATAAGTTAGTAGCTAGAAAATTCAAAATTTTAAAGTGGAATTGTATTGGGTATTTTGATGCCTTGTATGATACTTAAGTGCCAACAAGGATATAGTAAAGTCTAAAATGTTAACATAGTGCTTGAAATGAAAATTTGAGGCTGAAATTTAAAGTGTCATAATGACATAGGAATATAAATTAGGTTATTCAATTTCAAGTGAGGATAATGAGGCGTCCTAGTAAGGGTACTTCAGAGCCAACTAGTGTTAATCAAAGTGAGGGGTACTCCTAGCAATGCTCCAAGCCAAAATCAAAGTGAGCCCCGTAACCAGCCTATACAAAGGGGTGAAGAGGTATCTGATTGAGAGACACTTCCCTCAATCAGAATATTAGGGAAAAGATTTTGATTGAATTTAATAGATATTGAAAACCAATCAGGCCTAATTCAAGTTGGTATAGGAGTTTTTTCGGCCTCCTAGCACGTAACAAGCCTAGCATATTGATAGAGGAGTGGAGAAATATGGATAAACGTGTGAAGCAACATATTTGGGAAAATATCCAGGTATAAAATGATTACCCTCACTAACTATCTAATTTGTATGGTTGAATTATCAAATTTGTCACTAACTATACAATGCATGCATTACAGCTCACATATGATGTTCCTCAGAGTGACATCTTGTATAAGAAGACAATGAAGTATTATGATGAACGTTGGAGGAATTTTAAGACAAGTCTAGCCAACAATTATATGCATATTGAGGTGAAAGAAGGTCAGCCTCGTCCTAATCCATGCGACAAGTATTCTTATATTGACGAACACACTTGGCAAGAATTTAGACATCTTCGGACTACTCTAGAAGCATTGGTGAGTTGACTTATTTTGTATTTGATTTACTTATGAATTGTCTTTATTGATTGTAACATTAATTTTGATTCTTATTCTTAGGCAAAAAGGAAAAAGGCACAAGAGAGTGGTAGAAAGAATTATTGGCCCCATACAATGTCTCGTGGGGGTTATGCGAAGGCTGAAAAAGACTTGTTAGTGGCCAAATGGAAGAGATTGGAGGAAGCAGCTCAATCCGATCCTTTTGCTCTTCTTTCTCCACCATCGTGAAGAAAAATGGAAGTTCACTCACCAAAAGAAGAGGTGGCCTTATACAAGTGAACAATCTCGTATAGTTAGTGAAAAAATTATAAGTATTATTGTTGTTATTAATTATTTAGTAAAAAAATTTCATTACTAATGTTTGTCATCTGTGTTTACAGGAGGAGCTTAAAAAAACAAGCTAAGGAATCATTTAGGTTAGATGGGAGGAATTATCCTGACCGTTGCTACAAGAAAACATGAGCATCTCGGCCGTGTCAGGGGAGTTGGAGGAGGAGTAGGCATAAGGGATTACTTTAGAGCACCCACTTCATTCCTCAAGTGTGGTGACTAAGGAGGAGATGGAGCATATGTTGGCCACTATGAGGGCGGAAGAAAGGGCCGAGGCAGAAGCATCATTTGATGTACGATTTGAGGAAATGTTAAGCAAGATGAAGGAGGAAATGATTATCATCTCAAGTACGATACAAGATATTAGTGCTCCCTAGGCATATTTCCTAAACCCTATATAGAGCACTAAAGGGAGTTATTGCAATATTGGTCAGTCATCAGAAGGTCCTAGAAAAGAAATTGGTGAGCCTTGTGGCCTATTTGTGGAGGATCCTCTGAGATGATTAGTTGCATGGGGGAGCATGTACAACTTGGGATCAACTATCCACTACCAAAAAATAAAAGATGATCAAGTCAGAGTGGTAGTTGAAGAGGTGATGACATCAAGATTATGAGCGATGTTATCAATTCTTTTATCTTGTGGTCAAAGAACCTTGTTTTTGATCAAGCTGAGGAAACCCCGATCACAGCTCCAACTGCACCTCCTTCCACTCAAGAAGTTTCACAGCCTCCATTGAATGTCATACAACAAGTGATTCTGATGGCATATGATACATCCTTTCAAATAAGAGATTAGCCTACGGATTCAGGTGTTGGCAAGTCAAGGGTGCAATGCTATTTTGAGAGCGATGATTTAATGTCTCTGGTAGCTCCTAAACAACAGCCTATGATTTCGATTGTTCAACTATTTTTAATATAAGTATCTTCTTCAATTGGAAGTAAATATTTTACAAATTACACCGTTAAACTTTGATTTGTGTGCTTGCATTATTGTAGGTAAATGAATCATAGGTTGGTTTCCTCTGACAAAAGCGATAAATTTGGATTCCTATGCCTGATTTAACTTCATGACAAAGGGACCACTACTACTATCAGACATACATACTTATCATAGAGGCTTAGTGAAACCGCAATTGAGTATTTCTTGATTCCATATATACATGGGTAAGAAACAAATATATATTTCATAATATATATAATGCTTTATATTTGCTTAATATATAGTCATTCTTTTTTTTTCAGGGGTCATTGGCAATTGGTTCTTTTATGCAAGAAGAGTTATACAGCCATCCTCTTGTGCTCCCTCCACTACAAATCAGGGAATGAATTGAAGAAGACCATGAACTCGTAAGTTTTCTTGCATTACATATTATTGGCAATTCATGGAATTTGTGCAAAATAAGGAACTTTTGTGATTTTGATGATAGGGCTATGAGGACATTCAGACATGCTGGTTGTGGTAAGCATGTTCGTGACATAAAAGACCCTACATGGATCATGCCAAAGGTTAGTACATATTAGTTTGTTTTAAAAATGCATTCAATAAGCCTTGCTTTTATATTTATTGTAATTATATCATGTTATTTTCAAAGCCATAGGCAACTACCGGGGTCCAACTTATGTGGGTTGTATGTTTTGAGACACATTTATAATATTATCACCCTAGGCATGACAAAATGTACTCAAGAGGTAAATGTATATTTCAAAAATTTTATATTACTTTTATTCTTTTTTAAGTTAGCAAGTTAATGTTTTGTCTGAATTTAGTG
This sequence comes from Inga oerstediana, assembly GCA_963210345.1. Lineage (NCBI taxonomy): Eukaryota > Viridiplantae > Streptophyta > Magnoliopsida > Fabales > Fabaceae > Inga > Inga oerstediana. Next base: position 21,425,211 of record OY723410.1, read on the forward strand.
TTACAGATGTTTGATCTTGTGACCCCTTTCCGGAAGAAGATATTGATTTCATTCGCAATTGTTGCAATGAATTCATTTGAGTTTTTACAACAATAGTGAGTTTTTGAAAATTGAAGAATTTTCTATATATACTAAGCAATTTTTCTTCCCTTAGCTTTTCTGCAAAACTTGTTGGTTACATGAATTGACATGTTTGTTGTTTTTGTGATTATGTGAAATCATGCATTTATTCATGTGAACTTGGTTGAGACATCCATTAGCCCATGTGTTTTATAGTTAATGCATGATAGTTTTAAACAACACATTATATGATGAAAGTGCATGTTATGTTACAGTTCCCAATGAGAAAGCTAAAGAAAAAGTTAATGGTAAGTGGAAGGAAAATGAACACACCTTATGGTAACATTTATTTTGTTATAAGTTAGTTGTTGATTGCATAAAAAATTCCACATATATATGGCTTGTATAATTTGAATATGGGGACTTGTCACTTAAATCTCAATTCTGCACTTAATAAGTATGTCCTTAGAAGCAGCTTCTAGTATATGTTTTCTGGAATACTAACATAATCAAAGAACACAGAAAAAATATAATAATAATACTTTTAAGTCTGGTTGTCTAGATAACTAGTCTTAACAAGTTTTTCAAGACCGGTTGTCGACACAATCAGTCTTAAAATTAAACTTTTAAGACTTTTAAGACCGATTGTATCGACAACCGACCGGATGTATCGACAACCGGTCTTATAAGTGTTATTGTAGTCCTCTAAAAAGAGGTCTTTTAAGACCGGTGGTCATAACAACCAGTCTTAAAATAGTGTATTTTTAAGACCAGTTTTCAATACAACCAATCTTAAAACTTTTTCTTTAAACCAATCTAAAAAGTATTAGACATTTTAGACCGGCTGTATCAAGACCTCATCCTGAACCGGTCTAAAAAGTTATTTTTGCATTAGTGTACTCTTTTCTTTAGATAAGCTTTTATCCCACTGGGTTTTTCTAATTAAAGTTTTTAATAAGGTGCAATCATAATGGGCATCCAAAAGGGAGTGTTATGAATATTAATCATAAGGATGCCCATTGACTCATATCCTAATCACCATCTACTTGGCTACTTTTAATACTTTCTTCTACTTCATCTTCAAGTCAACAAGCTTGCTCCCCAAGTAAGCTTGGTCCCCAAGATTACTTGCTGTCCAATTCAACCAACTTGGTCTCCAAGTTTGCTTTTGCCCCAAGTTCCATTAGTTTTCAAATTTGCTTATAAATAGATGTTCAGTGCAAGCATTGTAGACACACAAGAAATTGAATGAGAAGTGCTCTCTACTTTCTCTCAAACTTTCTCTCAAACTTTCTCTTGCTCTATTATCCTAGATATCTTTATTTTCTTTTCTGATTATTATTATTATTACATGAAGGGCCATTGTTGGTATTGTGAACTAATTGTAAAGAGATTTACTAGCTGGAGGAAGGTGACATGCTTGGGGTTCCGATGGGGTTTGTGATTTATACAACGAATGTTGAAGAGAAGCAGAAGTTTAGAGCTACCAACTTTGTCTATATATTTTTTTTAAAAAAAAAACACATCATGTGGCACTTATTTTTAAATTAACTATGGCATTTAGAAATTACCACATATCTCATTGCTACTAAAAGAAGCAAGCGCCACAGCATATTTATATATATTAAAAAAAACACTGGAAGCACCACTTAAAGCCTATATATGTTTTTTTTTGCTTCCTGTGGCACTTTTGTAAGGAAGTGCCACAGGAAGTATTATTTTTTAAAATAATAATTTTTTTAGTATTTTAAAGTGCCACAGGAAGTATTATTTTTTAAAATAATAATTTTTTTTAGTAATTTTCTTTTAAAACCCTATAATTATAATTAATAACACACTTTAAACATATTTTTATATCCACAACAAAATGAAAAAAAGCAAACCATAATCAAATAAATCCAAAATTATATAAATTAACAAATAACTAATTAGCAAAATCAGTACTAAGTAAAATACAAGTATTAAAAATAAATAATTATTTTACTTATGCAACTCATCAATGTTAATAATTATTACAACAACTAAAAATTATAACTACTATATAGCTTCACATACAACATATATATAATAACATTTAATTTTATCTCATTTATTTCTTAACATGTAAAAATGAGAATAATTTTTTTAGATTTCATAATATATTAAATATAAAAGATATTGAGCAAATTAAACTATTAACTACTAATAAAATTAGATTTGTAAGCTCAAAAATTTTAAAAACTTACAGTGTATTAGAAGCTTGGATAGAGTGAGCTGAAACCTGAAGCACAACACCTGAAAAAAAAACTTAATAAAGGAAAAAGAGAAAAACAAAGTTGCATAAATGTTTAAAAAAAAGGTGGTTAAGAAGAGACAATGTGTTGTACGTAGCTTTAAATATATATATATATATATATATAAAGGAAAACTGAGTGGGTATGACTTACAGGACGAAATGAAACTATAAGGAGGATAAAATGGGACCAAAAGGGAGGAGGAGTGGGGTCAATTTAGTGCAAGGAATGGGACAAAAGAAATGAAGAGGTGTCGAAAATAAAAAGTGGAGGAGGAGGAAATGTGAGAAGTGATGCAACAAAGGAATGAGGGGGAAGTGCCGATCGAAGTGAGAACAGTGATGAGTGACAAAAAGAGGAGAAGGAGGAAATGTGAGAACTAAGAGGATAAGGAGTGATGACACATGTTGAATGGAAGAGTGGAAATTAAGAGAATAAAGGTGATGGAAACAAATATCGCAAGAGAGAGAAATGTTTGATAAATTTTTTTTTAAAATATTACTTTATGTGGCGCTTGCTAAGCCAAGTGCCACACAAAGTATGTAGCAGCTGTGGCACTTCCTTGAGCAAGTGTCACATCTGATGTTTCATTTTTTTTTTTAAAAAACACCTTAGGTGGTGCTTCCTTAAGGAAGGCCACCTAATGTCACCAAGCAACTGTGGCACTTCCTAAGGTGTTTTTTAAAAAAAAAAAAAATTAGAGAAAGCTTAAAGAAGTGTCACAAAAGGTGCGCCACTAATCTCTATTTTTATAATAGTGTCCCTTAGACTTGCCGGGCCAATATGAGGTAACTAGTCATCAATCTTTAAAACATCAATTTAATTCATAACTCTAAATTCTCACTTCACTACTATAAACAGGGGTTTTAACGTTCCTATTTTGGCACTTTTAACGTCCAAAAATAGGAGACATCTATATGGGGGGCGTAGTAAAGTGGAACTTTAGACGTCCTTAAAAAAAGGGATGTCTAAAGTGGGACTTTAGACGTCCCAATTTTGAAATAGAGATGTCTAAAGTTTCCACTTTAGATGTCCCTTTTTTAAAAAAGGGACATATCTAAGGTCATTTGAATTTCAAATTTCCTGTAAATGCTGAAGTCATCAATTACAGAAGTAAACACAAGTTCCAGACGAGAATCCTCTGCAATAGTTTTGTTGAACACAAATGCTAGCTTTCTCCATTCGCTTTTTAGCTCCGGAATTTCCTTTTTTGGCATCACCACACTTCCACCACTTTGCTAGCTTTGTTCAAACTTCTTTTAGTCAAACTTTAGAATTCAAAAATCCATTTTTTACCCAGATGCACTGTACCAGATCTGATTGTGAAAAAAGAGAAGAACTTATATAATAATAATAATAAACAGACAAGCATATATAAGATTTGATAAGTGATAAAGAGAGAGTTACCGTCGCAAATAGGGGCACTAAAGGGTATGATGAGAGGGGGGAGGATGGCGAGAACACCGAAGGAAAAAGCCATTTGAATCTATAGAATGTGGGTCTTTCTCTGCAACTCCTCTCTGAGAAATTGAAAAATGTTGTGGGGGGAGAGAGAGAGAGAGAGAGAAAAGAAAGCATCCCTTTATTTAATATAAGGCACGAGCGTCTTTTATATTCAATACAGCTGGTAAGGAAATTTTTAAATTACTTTAAACGTCTCAAATAGTCTAAAGTTAAAAAAAATTAAATTTTTTTTTTACACTTTAGACGTCCCAAATTCAATTTGGGAGGTCTAAAGTGTAAAAAAAAATTAAATTCTTTTTTTTACTTTAGACGTCCCAAATGGAATTTGGGACATCTAAAGTGTTAAAAAAAATACTAATATTTTTTTTTTTACTTTAAATGTCCCAAATTCAATTTGGAATGTCTAAAGCTACCTAGTTCCCACACAGAATTACAAAAATGTCACCGGTTATACTTTAGACGTCTTTATTTTAAAAAGGGACGTCCTTTAGGGTAGCAGAATCTATATTCTATAGTAGTACTTACAAAAATAGTTAATTGGCCGTGGAATTTTCCAACTTAGTGACAGAATTAATTAGTGACAGGCTAATTGACAACGGAATCGTACAACTCCATTGCTAAATTCTGTCGCTAATCTACTGTTTTATTAAGTGTCTCCTTCTCTGTTGTAGCCTGAAGTTTTAATCTTTACCTAATAATTAATCAAAAATCTGTTGTGTTTGGTTAGTTTATGCAGAATTTGTATCCCTCTAGAAATCAACAACCTCAGTCATACTATCATGTTTTCAGCAACAAAACTCTCGAGGCCACCTTCAATGTGAGAGAGGCCAATTAACATCATATCACCATAACCATTACTCCATCTTGTCCTTTTTATAGGAGCTTGATAACTGAATTATTATGTGGTTTAAGAAAACAGTTAAAATTAATTAAAAGTAATAAATATTAAGAAATGAAATTTTTTTCTCAAGTATGCCTTTATTTATAAGGGACAAATAAGATAGAGAAATCAAGCAGTAATAAAAGAAAATATATAAATGAGAATGTAGCATGAGAAAAAGATGAAGAGAAGAATAGAATTAATTAGAAGCAAAAATGGTAAAAACACATTAAATGCTCAAACAATCCCAAGTAGTATTTTACAAAAAAAAATTGGGGCAATTCAAATTTCATGCTCTTATAAAAAAGGCATGAGGGAGCATTATTAAAAACTTTTTATTTTTATATTCTGATTAATTAATTAATGGTGTAATGTTGTGAAACAGTGGGACTTCAATGAGATACGAAGGGTGCTATTGGAGGGCACGGACAGGGAGACAGTTCAGAAGAGGGAGTGATGGTGAGATTGATGAAGAGGGAACAAACAAAAGAGAACTGAGAGAGCACGCATTATCATCATCATCATCTTCAAGTTCTTCATCATCAAGTCCATTAATCAACTTGAGAAAAGAAAAACCTTGTTATTCTAATGAATATGGCAGCATGTGGGAGGCTAGCCCTGAGAACTTCTCAACTCCGATACTTGCGTGCCTCTGTCACTTTGGGAGACCTCAAAAAGGTACTCCTCCCTTAGAAGTTAGTTGGGAGGTTTTTTTTTTTTTTTTTATCTTAAATGCTCCATCCAGTTCTAAATATTGGAGCCAGTACAGGGTTTACTTTGATCTTAAATTAAATATGACTTCAAACTATTTTGTCTCAGATTTATAACTCTTTTCCTAAACCATCCTATTGAATGCACGTAGAAATAGAGTTTCCATCAAGGAATATTTCCAATACAAATGATGCTAAAAGGAGTATTTTAGGAAAATCAACACATTTTTTTTAATAAATAACTAACTTCAATAATCTTCTTAATTTACAAATTATATTAATGACAGGAGGGAATATAAGATCTCAATCAATTTTGTCCACTAAATTTATAACATCTCCCAACAAATTCTTGCTTTTAGTTGCACTTGTTAAGGGAGTTTCCATCAATGGATAGTTTCCAATGTAAATGAATAAATAGGTACTTTAGGAAAATTAATACCCAACTATTATAAATAAGTGTAATAACTGATTTAACTAATTTCTTTAAATTATGCAAATTAGTTATTCAGCAATCAGTGGGTGTAATACACTAATACTTACTAAGCCATCATTTATCATTCAATAATTCACCGTACCAGAGGACAAAAACTTATTCTTTTTTTTGGGAGTAACAATGTTGTCTGTGGCTAGGGATCTCTGTTTCTACCACGCTATACCATTCAAAGTCCATACTTGTAGCGCAAGTTATTGAGGGAACCACAAAACTCGAAACTGCAACCCCATATCTGACTAATAACCCAAGATCTGAAGAAGGTGAAGAGAATGAAGAACAAAAGCAACAAGAGCGAAGTGAAGGACAGATTCAGAGGGCGTGTTCGAGGTTGAATCAAGGCGAAGTTTTCGTAGTCCTCGCAGGTCATCCACTTGCCCTCACAGCCTCACAGGAACAACGTTAAGGTGATTGGATTCCTGATTGATTCCAACAACAACCAAAGGAACTTCCTCGGAGGTACATACATACATACATACGATTTAAACTCAACTGAAGAGATTAATATTATCTTATGAATTGGGAAAAGGATAATTAACTTGGGTTGATTAATTGTTTTGAAGGTGAGAGAGAGAATGTGATTAAGCAGATAGATAGGATAGTGAAGGGGATGGCATTCCAAGGGTCTGGCGAAGAAGTGGAGAGACTTCTAAGAAACCAGAAAAAATCATTCTTTGTGAAAGCTCAGCCAAGTTTTGAGGAGGAGGAAGAGTAACAGATGGCGGCTCCATTGTCTTCCATTTAGTTTGGAAGCTTAGTTTTAAGTGGTTATGTGTGTGTGAGAGTGAGGGCATGTAACGGCTTGAAATAAGGAGGCTTTTGTATGTCATCAGAGCTATGTGGCTTTCTACTCTACTATAATAAGATAAATACAACAAGACCTAACTTTATTGTGTCAAACTACAACTCTCTTCGTTGCCATTTCTTTTAGTTCTTGTATTACGTCTTAGTTTATAATTTGTTAATATTGATGGTTTCGAGGCTCGAACAAACAAGTATTCCCTCCGGATCTTTTTTATAAGATCCAAAGTTTTAGATTGCTCCGGTGCTTTTTATATAGAAAAATACTTATGTCAAGTTTCTTATATCTATTTCGTAAAGTTCTCCAATCATATCGGACTATGTGTTCTATTTTTGAATTATTATCATTTAACTATAAACTCATATTAAAAAAACAGGACACATGGTCTTGTGTGATTAGAAAACTTGATGTAATGGATATAAAGAACTTAATGTAAGTATAGTTTTTTTATATAATTTTTTTTTTGTCTGAAATAGTTCTTTTATATACATAAGATCTAATTTGGGGTTATATGGATATTAAATGCAACTTTACTCCTAATTAATATACTCTTTTATATTGGTTTTCTTTTCTAATTTTTGGGTTAATCCCCCGCACTACTAGTAATTGTCTAGTCCGATTTGGGAGAATGTAGGGCCACAATAGAGAAATATCAATACTATATTCTTTTTTTATATATATATTTTTCTCACTATTTCTCTCTCTTTCTCACCCTCTTATAATTAAATAAGGGGCTAAGGGCATATTTCAAAAACAAAAAAGAAATTATATTTTTTACATATTTATTACTTTTAACTAATTTTGACATATTTATTAATAAACCACATAATTTAGTTATTTGGATCTTACAAAAAGAACAGGAAGAGGAAATATATACTTAATTATCAATCTTGTTCACGGTAACTATATTTTGTCACATAAATAAGACAAATATTGCTTCATTATAAGAAACCGAAACTTAATTACATGACATAAATTAATAAATAAAATTAGTTAAATTAATTGAATTTGTAACCAAAAAAATGACAAATACACACATACACACATTTATAAGTAGCATTTGTATTTCAACATGTGGTAGGCCTCACCAAAAAAGAAGTGTTAGATTTAAACTCAACATACATATGATTTAAACTCAACTGAAGAGATTAATATTATCTTATGATTTGGGAAAAGGATAATTAACTTGGGTTGATTAATTGTTTTGAAGGTGAGAGAGAGAATGTGGTTAAGCAGATAGATAGGATGGTGAAGGGATGGCATTCCAAGGGTCTGGCGAAGAAGGGGAGAGACTTCTAAGAAACCAGAAAAAAACATACTTCGTGAAAGCTCAGCCAAGTTTTGAGGAGGAAGAAGAGTAACAGATGGCGGCTCCATTGTCTTCCATTTAGTTTGAGTGGTTATGTGTGTGTGTGTGTGTGTAAGAGTGAGGGCATGTAACGGCTTGAAATAAGGAGGCTTTTGTATGTCATCAGAGCTATGTGGCTTTCTACTCGACTATAATAAGATAAATACAACAAGACCTAACTTTATTGTGTCAAACTACAACTCTCTTCGTTGCCGTTTCTTTAGTTCTTGTATTACGTCGTAGTTTATAATTTGTTAATATTGATGGTTTCAAGGCTCGAACAAACAAGTATTCCCTCCGGATCTTTTTTATAAGATCCAAAGTTTTAGATTGCTCCGGGGCTTGTTATATAGAAAAATACTTATGTCAAGTTTTTTATATCTATTTCGTAAAGTTCTCTAATCATATCGGACTGTGTCCTATTTTTGAATTATTATCATTTAACTATAAACTCATTAAAAAAATAGGACATATAGTCATATGTGATTAGAGAACTTGATGTAATGAATATAAAGAATTTGATGTAAGTATTATTCTTTTATATACTTTTTTTTTGTCTGAAATAGTTCTTTTATATACATAAGATCTAATTTGAGGTTATATGGATATTAAATGCAACTTGACTCATAATTAATATACTCCTTTATATTGGTTTTCTTTTCTTTTTTTTGGGTTAATCCACCGGTATCAGGCACTACTAGCAATTGCCTAGTCCGGTTTGGGAGAATGTGGGACCAATATAGGAAAAAATCGATACTACATTCTTTTTTATATATATTTCTCTCTCTCTCTCTCTCTCTCTCTCACCCTCTTATAATTAAATAAGGGGCTAAGGGCATATTTGAAAAAAAAAATATTTGTTTTACATATTTATTACTTTTAACTAATTTTGACATATTTATTTAACCACATAATTTAGTTATTTGGATCTTACAAAAAGAACAAGAGGAGGGAATATATACTTAATTATCAATCTTGTTCGCGGTAACTATATTTTGTCACATAAATAAGACAAATATTGCTTCATTTTAAGAAACCGACACTTAATTACATGACATAAATTAATAAATAAAATTAGTTAAATTAATTGAATTTGTAACAAAAAAAATTGAGAAATACACACACACATATTTATAAGTAGCATTTGCAACATGTGGTAGGCCTCACCAAAAAAGAAGTGTTAGATCAGGCTCAATTAATGTAAGTGGTAGTCATTGTAAATTGAGAAGAAAAAAAAAAGTAAAGATTAGATGAGAATGAATTAAGAAAAGTATAAGAGATGTTTATAATACTCCCTCCGGGCTATTTTATAAGAGATTTTCTAAAAGATAATTGCTTAAACACAAATATAACGCGTTGATATTTTTCTTTTTCTTTTTGGCTCAAAATGATTTCGTATCAATCAAGTTTAACAAACAAAGAAAAATTTAAAAAACAATCTAGATAACCCGTATAAAACTCTTAATTAATTGGATCGGTTAAGAAATGGGTTCACAAGTTTATTAGTTTGATATCCCAATTAAACTAGAATTTTAATAAGATTAGGTTCCTATTATCAACAAGTAGATAAACGTGGCGAATGGAGTGTACATATTTTTTGTGTCTTTGTGTGTATTATTAGGATTTGCAGAGTGCCCATGACTCAATACCGATCAACGACGGCAGAACTTGTCCCTTTCTGAAGATATATCTAATTTGCTGACCGTGGGACGAACATTGTCTCAGATGCTTGAAAACTCATACTCAATCCAATTCCAATCCTTTTTACTGCCTCTGTTACTTAATATAAGATCTAGTTTGTAATACAATTTACAGTGCAAACTAGATATTAAGGGCGGGAGCTAGTATTAGTTTTTAATATAAAGCTATTTACCATTGAACAAAAAACCGGACCAAACCGGACCGGCCGGTTCGACCAGTTGAACCGGGAACCGATCAGTGGTCCGGTCCGATCTGACCATTAAACCATGAAATCGGTCGAAACCGGTAAAACCGGTCTAAAACCGGTTGGACCGGTTTTCTTTTTTCTTTTTTTTTTTAATTATTATTTTGTGCTATTTTTTAGAGAAAAATGGAAAATTAAAGACCAAAATGAAAAGAAAAGTAGGTAAAGAAAGAAAAAAATATTAAAAAAATGAAGAAAATAATGAAAAAAATTATTTAAAAGGATATAATAATTATAGAAAAGGAGATATCATTATATAAATATAAGTATTATAACTAATACTAATAGATTTTAAGCATTTTTTTCTAAAAATCTTCATTTTTATCTATAGAAGTTTAAAAATATACTAATATATATATATTGCCACTAATAAATTATAATATTTTAATATGACCGGTTCAACTACCGGTTAGATCCTGGTTGACCCATTAACCCTTGAACTTGTACCGTGACTGGTTCATTGCCCGGTCCGGTTTTTCGTTCCTTGCTATTTACAAGTAATATACTAATATTTATGATTCATTTTTAAAAGGGAAAACCCAAAAAATATATATATTTGAAATGGGAAAAAGACAAATCAGGGGGTCTAATGTTACAAACCCTAAGTTAGACATGTGGTAGGAATCTAGGATTTGAAATGTTTCTAAATAACTAATCTACCCCTGACAACATTTGAGGAGCTCAAATTGTCAATATGTATATTGAAGTTATTAATTGTGATTCTTATGTTGTTATTCTCTATACCTTAGTGTCAGTGATGCCTGACACGTGTGACTACAAAATTTTACCTATAAGGCTATTGGTATTTGGGGAGCTCAAGTTGTCAATATATATATTTAAGTTGTTAATTGCGATGTGTAATTAACTTAGGTATAGAGAATAACAAATTAAGAATTGCAATTAACAATTACAGTATACATATTGACAACTTGAGCTCCTTAAATGCTATCAGGGGTAGATTGGTCATTTGAAAACATTTTCAAATCCTAGATTCCTCCTATATACTGACTTGAAGTTTGTGATATTAGATTCTTTGATTCGTCTTTTCCCTGTTTTGAATGTGTTTTTTCAGGATTTTCCCTTTTTAAAAATTCAAATTTTAACACTTTGTTTTATAGTACGAAAATATTTATCTCTTTCTTAACTTCTTTAAAGAAAATTTTAAAATATTTAAGTCTTTAAATAATTTTAACTACTAGTATATTCTTTGATAGGAATTAATGTTTTAAATGATTAAAATTATAAGAACTGAGTAGCACATGTATCATTAGAAAATGAGTTTTGCTTAAATCAAAATTATAAAAAATGAGTTGTATTAGGACAAAATTCAGGAATTGAGTTTTAATTAAGTCAGAATCATAAGAAGTACTTGCTCCAACCCTATATGTAAGAGCTACCTAGATGAACAATTTGCATATATTAATTAAAAAATATAGTTAAATTAGTTAGGGAGAATTATGAAAAAAGACTTCATTGGCAACTTAATTGACAAATGGGACCTAGGAAGATATTTGCACACGGAGGGAAGATTTTGTGCACACAGGGAAAGATTTTTGCACACATATAGGAAAAAATTTTGCACACAGGGAAGATCATCTACACACTAGAGAAGATATTCTGCACACGTCGCGAAAGATTATTTGCACGCGAAGGTCCCATTTGACAAATAAGTTGCCAATGAAGGATTTTTTCACAATTTTCCCAATTAGTTATTTATATAAAAACATTTTAGTTTCCCTTTATAATCATTTGCAAAGTAATAAATTACTCCCTTGATAGAAAACTACCTTAATATATGCAATGGATAGGAAGAGTTTGAAAAAAAAAATTATAAATCTAGAAGATAAAATGAATTGAGTTATTATGTTTAAGATCAAAGCAAACTTTGACTTCTTTTTTTTTTTTATTTATCTCTCCCAGTCAATGCGTTTCACAGGATTCAAATTTTTGTTCTCCTTCTTACAGGATAAGATTGCTTACCATATCAACCAACAACTTGTTGGTAGCAAACTTTGATTCTTACTGGTTCTTATATTTAGAACAGAAAGAAGTGGATGATTAATTTTCCCTGCTCATTCTTTACCATTCTTCATTCTGCTCATTCTTTACCATTCTTCATTCCAAACAGTAGTCTCTGCACATTCATGTTCATTCTTCATTCAAAACATAGTACTGGCGTCATCATTAGTTAACATGCTTTTATTAAATTCAATTCGCGCCTCTCACATGATGAGAAAACAGAACATAGTAGAAAAATTCATAGTAGTATTAACTTAAAGATTTACATTTTCTCTTCATCTTTTACGTTAATTTAGTTAATCCCTACCCAGCCTCTCTGCAACACCTGAATTATTTAGGACTGGGATATATATACCAGCAACAAAGCAAAGATGAAATAAAAGTTGCATTACGACTTAGATACTGACTAGGGTCAACGAACGGACTATCATGTTATTATCTTCACCTCTTGAAACACTCGTCACCTTGCATGCATTCTCCAAATCCACGTGTCCTCCATGCATGAGATGCAAATCAACAATGCACACGTACGTATAAACCCTTCATAGTGCTATCTTGTACTACTAGCTATTGCTTTCTGTATAAATGGACCCCACTTCCTTCGTAGATTTGCATCGACGAGTAGAGTAAGAGAATATTATGGTCACTAATAACAATGGCTTCGAGGCTTCCTATGTTGTTGTTGCTGGGTTCAGTTTTCCTGGCAATGTTCTCTTAAGTACTCTGTTGCCTTCTGGGAAAACAAGAAGTCACAACAACAAAACCAGAATCCTTATCTCGTCCGATCTCAAAGCTTCAAAACTCGCTTCGAGAATCAACATATATGGTCGCATCTGAATCCTCCCAAGGTTCGACCAAAGACACCCACACCTTCGATGGCTACGAAACTATCGATATGTCGAGTTCGAATTAAAACCTCATTCTCTGTTTCTCCCCCACCATTGCGATGCTGAAGATCTCCTCGCGTCCTCGAAGGCAAGTTTGAATCCACATGTTCTTCATGTCAATAATGCGTGGCGGATACATAAATATTCTTATTTTAATTAATAAAATAATTGTGATTGTTACAGGAAAGGCCATTGCTACTGTTGTGAACCAGACTCATAAAGAGACCTTCTTCTGAGCAAGGTGACGTTTTGAGGACCCCACCAGGAAATCTTGTTTATACTGCTAATGTTGAACAAAACCAGCGGTTTAGAGCTGCAGCCTTCTCATTACCGTCAACATTCCAGGGCAATATCAGGTCAGCACTCTATTAAACATTAATTTAATTCATATAAGCTCTTCAAGTTTTAATCTTAATGAAGAATAGTTGTCACGCACTTATCTTGTTTTAACTTTTTTTTTTAGAGTATTCGCGGAAAACGATATGCAGTTCGGTGGGCAACACTGGAATAATGTAAATATACTGATATTATATGCATGATTACTAAAATTCTCCATAGGGGTTCGTACACAATACTTACGATTAGGGTAGCCGCACAAGACTACTAGGGTTTCTAAACTCATCCCAGTGAAATGGAGACTTCTTTCCGTCTTCATTCCACTACTGTAATCCCCTCGTATAGTACTCTACATTGTTGTCAGCATATCTTCTGTCTTCTCCTATCTAAATTATTGGTAAGGGAGGGTGAGATTCAAGAGAATCTCAGTAGAAAAACAATATCAATATGCATGTACGATAAATGTTTAATGCATGACATGCTTGCATTACATAACTCATACTCACACAATGAAAAATCTGTAAGCTCAATGCTTCAAACAATATACGTATGGCCATAGCATAAATTGAAACATAGCTTCAAATCATTCATACATGTTTCACATAATCAAGCAAAGCAATAACATGCATCAACATACTAACACAAATATCATATACATGCAGGAGAGGTAAGTTCCCTACCTTAACCTGTTTCTGCCTCGAAACGTGTGCCTCATAAAGCATGCCAATAGCTTAGGCTCCATATTCGATCCTACAATTCCAAATTTACCATTTAGTCACTTCCATGATGTTTCTGGGGGTTATATGGGACTATATTGAAAAATTACAAAAATGCCCCCAAGGGCCCGGCCCGGTCATACCCAATCCGACTGTACTTTTTCTGAAATTCTAACCCGGGCTATCCAAACATATTTTCGCCCAAAAAATCCATTTCCGAACTTGAAATTACCAAATTCACTGCCAAAAGACAAAATTGCCATTGGCAGCCCTTATTTCAGTGTTTTAAGGGCATTTTCGTAATTTGAAGAAAGCCACAAGGAAAAAAATTTTCTTCAAGCATAAAATCATTTCTTACCCAGAAGTTATTTTTCCCAAAAGCTAGCATCTCAAACATATATAAAAGTTTCCAGGTAAAAAAAAAACATATATAAAAGTATTCGACCAAAAAAAAACATATATAAAAGTAAACTTGTCAACTGATTGCAATCCAAACAAGCTCTAAAATTATAGAGACTGAATAATGCCAAATTAAAATTTAAGGCACAAGTTTTAATTGAAAGAAAATTATAGGGTTCGAGTTATTACATCGACGATCAAAATTGAGAGATTAAGTTTTAACTTGCTAATTGAATATTATAGCTACCAGAGATGATTAATTTTCTTTAAATATAAAAAGCAAAGATGAAATAAAAAGTAGTATTATTATCTCATCTTTTTAATATAAGATCTAGTTTGTAATGCAAATTATATTATAATCTAGATCTTCTACTAAGTACAGAAGACAGTACAATTTAGCTACTAGCTAGGTTCAATGTATCATGTTATGATCTTCACCTGTTGTCCCTTCATGAAACACTCGTCACCTTGCATGCCTCCTCAAGTCCACGTGTCCTCCATGCATGGCATGCAAACCAAGCCATTCACACGTACTTATAACCCTTCATGGTACTATCTTGTACTATTAACTATAGCTTTCAGTATAAATAGACCCCACTTCATGCTTAGATTTGCATCGACGAGTAGTGAGAGTTTTGTGGTCACTAATAACAATGGCTTCGAGAATTCCTATGTTGTTGTTGTTGTTGGGTTCAGTTTTCCTAGCAATATTGGTCTCTGGCTACAATGCCTTCTGGGAAAAAGAGAAGTCACAACTCACAACAACAAAAACACAATCCTTATCTCTTCCGATCTGGAAACTTCAAAACTCGCTTCGAGAACCAACGTGGTCGCATACGAATCCTCCCAAGGTTCGGCCAAAGACACCCACTCCTTCAAGGGCTCCAAAACTGTCGATTGGTGGAGTAAGAAATACAGCCACATTTTCCCTTTCTCCCCCACCATCGCGATGCTGAAAATGTCCTTGTCGTCCTTGAAGGCAAGTTTGAATACGCGTTTGACGAGATATGGAATAAGGGTTTATTAGGATTTCTAGATATTTAATATATTTACTAGGAGATATTTAGTTTTGATTTTGATTGATTATTATCATTTATTATTAATTGTCATTTGCATGTAATTTTTAGTTTATAAAATGTTCCGTCATTAATTTTTAGATCTTGGTTGAGGCCTATAATAATTAGCACCACAATGTGACAACAATGGTAGATATGTAAATATTCTTATTTTAATTAAGAAATAATTATGATTATTATTGTTACAGGAAAAGGAAAGGCCATTGTTAGTATTGTGAAGCAAACTAATAAAGAGACCTACAACCTGGAGCAAGGTGATGTTCTTCGGGTCCGACCAGGGCGTCTTGTTTATGCAGCTAATGTTGAACAAAATCAGAAGTTCAGAGCTACCAGCATGCTCATTCCTGTCAACATTCCAGGGCAATATGAGGTCAACATTATCATCAATCTTTAAAAAACATCAAATTTAATTCATATAAGCTCTGCAACTTTTAATCTTTTTATAAACAAAAAATCTCATGGGGTTGTTGTGTTTGGTTATGAACTTTTGCAGAATTTATATCCCTTTGGCAATCAAGACCCTTTGTCATATTACCTTGCCTTCAGCGAGA
The DNA here is from genome assembly GCA_963210345.1 of Inga oerstediana. NCBI lineage: Eukaryota > Viridiplantae > Streptophyta > Magnoliopsida > Fabales > Fabaceae > Inga > Inga oerstediana. The sequence continues at coordinate 21,441,167 of OY723410.1, forward strand.
AAACTCTTGAGGCCGCCTTTCAATATGAGAACTAACCCAATCATCATACTGCCTCTTATTCTTAACATAAGATCGTCTTAACATAAGATCCAGTTTAAATTGAACTGCAAAGTGGATCTTATATTAAGAACAGGAAGTAGTATATAATTATTATGAACTATGTGTTCTTTGTTCTGATGAATTAATGAACGGTGTAATGTTGTGAAGTAGTCGAAGTAAAATGAGATACAAAGGATCCTATTTGGACAGAAACAACAGGGAGAGAAAGGCCAATGCACAGTTCAAATAAGGGAGTGATGGTGAAATTGACGAGAGAACAAGAAAGAGAAATGAGAAGTCCTGCAGAATCTTCGTCGTGGTCGTCGAGCCCAAGAAGAAGAAGCCCTTCAAGTTCTTGATCATCATCAAGGCCAATCTTCAACTTGAGAAACCTTGAACCTCGTTATTCCAACAACTATGGTAAGTTGTGGGAGGCTCACCCTGAGGATTTCCCTGAGCTTCTTCGAGACTTGGATATGTCTGTCGCCGTCTTACAACTCAAAAAGGCAACACTTACTTAACAATCCTTTGTTCAATTATATGCTCAAATAATTTCACTTCAAGACTTGGATATTCTTGTTCTTATGTTTTTGGTTGGATAAATGTTGTCTCTAGGGATCTGACTCTACCAAACTACAACTCAAAGGCCATATCTATATCACAAGTTATTGATGGAACAGCACAACTTGAACTTGCCTCCCCACATCTGGCGAACGAAAGATCACAAGAACAAGGACAAGAAAATAAACATCATGAGGAGGAGAAGCAACATGATGAAGAAGGGAAACAAGAAGAGCGAAGTGAAGGGCAGATTGGAAGGGTCTCTTCGAGGTTGAATCAAGGTGATGTCTTTGTCGCCCTTGCAGGTCATCCACTAGCCCTCAGAGCCTCAAAGAACAATGATCTATGGATGGTCGGTTTCCTTCTTAATGCCGAGAACAACCAAAGGAACTTCATCAGAGGTATACACTATCTATATTACCTCCATTCCTTAATATAAGACCATTCCTTAATATAAGATATGATTTATAGTATTAGTTGTACTACAAACGAGATTTTATATTAAGTACAGACATTACTATGATTTAAAACTTCTAATTTTTTTAATCTGGGAAGTGAAATTGAAAGACAACGTGATTAATCAGATAGACAGGATAGTGATGGATCGGGCGTTCAATGGATCTGGGGAAGAAGTAGAGAAACTTCTAAACAACCAGAAGGAATCATACTTTGTAAATGCTCAGCCTAGCTAGTCATAGCGATGAAGACCATGAAGAGAGGCCTCCACTGTTATCCATCTTGGAAGAAGACTCCTTTTGATGGAGTTCCAATGTAATGCCAGCATATATATGTGTGGGCATATGTAAGGGATTGAACTAGCTGCTTGCTATAAGGAGGCTTTTTTGTGTATGTAATCAGAGCTCTGCGGCTATCTACTACTACTGTAATAAATAAATCAAGCCCTATAATTTTTGGGAAACTGTGCTCATGTCTTCTTGTCATTTCTTTTTATTAAGTCTTAATTTATTGAGAAAATTACATTCAAGTCTCAAGGAAGAAAGGAAATGAAAAAATGGTTCTATGAAGTTGTTAATAACCTGTTCATGGAGTTGTCAATAGGACCATTTTTTTATTTTACAATTTTACAATTTCAGTGGACCATTTTTTCATGTCTCTTCTTCTTTGAGACTTGAGTGTAATTTTCCCTAATTTATTTGGCATACAGATGCCTTTTCGGGCCTCCAACAAATAAATCTTTCTGATTTTGAGCTGGGTTCAGTCAAAATATTGTTTGCTTTGCCTAGGTCAGAACTAAGTTAATTTAAATCATATTTAAAATATTCTAATTAAACAACTAACAACAAAGTCTTATTCCACTAAGTGGAGTCAGCTATATGGATCGCATAGTGTCATTGTGTTCTATCCAAAAATCAGATCTTTAAATAGATTATTAATCAAAAGATTTAGCTCTATAACCTTATTGAGTATTTGGGTGTTAATTTGCTTCGGTTTTTATCTACCTCCTTTCAGAAGACTCCATACTATTTGATTAATCCTCATCACCGACATATCCAATGACCCGTCTCAAACGATTTTCTACCATTTTCTCTTTAATAAATGCCATCAACTCATTGGCATATTTGATCATTACGAATTTTATCTTTTCTTATATAACCACACACTTACTTCAACATTCTCATCTCAGCCACCCCTACTTTATATTTGTGTTGTCCCTTTAAAATCCATCATTCACTATTATATAACATTGTTATTCTTATCAAAATCAATGTAAAATAAAACCTGATTTCATTGAATAAGTTGATTTTATTGACCACATAAATAGGACAAACAACAAAGGTGCAACTTCATTTTTCACCGTCATTTCTAAGAAACTTCATATACTGCACTGCACATGCACATGCACATGCACATGCACACCCTCCATTGTACTACCTTGGGACATTGTTGTCTTTATATTATAATACAAATATGAGTTGATATATATATATATATATATATATTCTCACTCAAACCAGCAACATGTACATAAACGTGGTGAATCATGTATCAAAAAAAAAAAAACGTGGTGAATCGAGTGTACGTATTTTGTGTGTCGTATGTACTGGAGTTTGCAAGTTCCTAGGACTCAACAACGACACATATATCTGTCCCTTTTTAAAAGGATATATCGATTGGCTCATGGCGAGGCCAACATTGTCTCATATGGAATACACATAATATAATACTCCATCCGGTCCTTAATATAATATTTATTTGAGGAGTTGATATTAGTTCTAAATATAAGATTCATTTTTCATATTTATAAATTTTTCGTAATTTATCCATATTGATGCTCCCTCAATAATAATCAATAAGAAGATGGAATGAAAAAATTAAGGACAATGACTATGGTATTTCAGAAAATATATGTTTTAGTAACTAACATAATTAATTTCTTTAATCTAAATAAATTAAGTAAATATGTCTTATATTAAGGATAGAAGAGAGTATAATATATTGACTCAACATATAGAATATAATACTGAAACCTGAATCTGTAAACCATTTTATTTTTTTAATATTCACGGTATAGTTTTTCATCCTTATTTTTTAAAATTTCTTGCTTCGGATATGTAGTAATTTGACAAAGAAGATGATGAAGCGATTGTGGATAGAATTATCTTTTTTTTGTGTGTAAACTAAATTTCAATATCAGACTTAATTTCTTGGATGTTATAGGATTAAGATTAATCTACTTTTTCACCGTGCAGATGCCTTTTGTTTCACTCTCTGTATGCTTTATTTTCTTGGATGATGATTTATTAGTTTCATTACAATGGGATCCACTAGTTTTTATATGTTTTTCGGGGAGCATATTATAATAAAAGTAAAGTAAGGATTATTATAAAACATTTTTAATTAAAATAGTTGACGAAGCATTTTCAATATATATAAAAATGTTATGGAAGCAGCGTTGGCTTCTAATTCATTTCCTAATTAGTTCTTAATAAATCTCGGAAATTAGAGAACGAATGTATAACACAATATATGTAAGACTCTTCTAACAATTTAAGTCCAGTAAATTTAAGAAGTTTTAACTAATTAACTTTAAATGGTTAGTTAGTTAAAAGCCACATATATAGAGTATACAATTGGAGGAAGTATATCTCTTGGTTTCTAACATATTCGTAAACGAACATGGTCACGCAAGAGTCCTTTTAAGTAGGCTCGATTTGTCTTCGGTCTTAGAATATACTCCCCCGGTCCTTAATTAAAAAACCTAATTTAAGAGTTGATCTTTATCCTAAGTGTAAAACCTATTTCATATGTTTATCATTTTTTTTCCCACATTATTCGTGGTTTCAACGCATGTGAAAAGGATCTCATCGTATTTGACTCTCTGATTCTGATTTCAACCAATTTGCTAAATGTAGCAAACTAAGATCGTACTTGTTAAAATATGTTACTCCCTCCGGTCCTAATTATAAGATAAAGTTGACTTTTTTGAGAAATTAAGGAAGCCAGTTAAATTACTTTAGAGTGTTTATATTTTTAGTATCCTTAGATTATATATTAGTTTATTAGTCAAAATAATTAGTTTGGAAAAAAAATATAAATATAAATACTATAAAACAATTTAATTGGCTTCCTTAATTTCTCCAAAAAAGTCAACTTTGTCTTATAATTAGGACTGAAGGGAGTATCATGTACGTACATATATACTATATTTTGGCAAAGTTTCGTGGCGTTTATTAATAAATTTCCCATATTTTTTGTTTCACCTTAAATTGATCGATTAGATATCATCATCGGTTTCTGTTATAACTGAGGCTACCTGGACTCTAAATTATTAGTTGCTCAGTGAGTCACAAAGAAAAGATAGAATATTCGGACTGCTACTTCTCTGTACTTCTTATTGTTTGGTTTTTGGAGCTAATGAATCGTCACTTTATTCCAATAAAAATTCATTAGTTATGTAAAACCCCCCAACTTATCAAACACTCCAAAGTATCACACTTTTTTCACTTTTGTGTGTTTAATATACCTTTTGTCTTAACAAGATATATTAAACACACATATAGTTAAGATCTTGTGATAATTAGTAGTTATTTTTTTCACTTTTTATTGTCATCATCTGTTAACTATTAAATGAATGGTTTTCCATCATCTTCATGTTAATATTCTCCCTCCCTTTCCTAACAAGCATGGTTCCAAATTAATGATAAGAACTGGTTAACATGTGGATATAATAATAAAGAAATGTGATTATTTGCATTGGAAATGCTATTTTACTGAGAGTGAATATAATGAATAGGTAAAGTTGAAAAATATGAGTATTAGTCACAGGGACAAAATAGGAAAAATAGCATTAATTAAACTTAAGGCGATTTATATTATGGACAATGCCTTCCTTCTAGAAGTGCTCTATATTGTGAACCTAAAGGAGTATATAGTTTGGTTCAAAATTTCATTCTAAAAGACTTGTATATATTTTGAACCGAAAGGAGTATATATATAGAAGAGAATTGAGGGTAGAGAAGGCATACATTAATGGAGACAAAAGGAGGAGGTAGTTGAAGACAAAAACTACCTCCTCATGTATTATTCATAGCTAGCTATATAGATACATAGCACTCTATGACAACTATAGATTAGTTAGATAATTAACTTATAACCACTTTCTGTTAGTTTGTTGTATAGCTTAGTGTGATTAGTTGTAAATAAGTTGCTCATTTTCCATTGCATTGATTTGTATCTAAACAGAGGTATTATTCAATAATAGATGATTCAATTTCTCCACTTTACGGTAACACTCTCTCCTTTCTCACATGGGATAATAAGCAAAGCCCTTCACGTGCCTTGCAGGCTTAACACACAGGGCATTTATACATACTCATTTATTCATTATTTTATTTCATTATATATAGTGGAACTACACTCACTTCTCCTTCTTCACTCACACGAAAGCCGTAGTCAAGAATGAAGACCAAGCAACCCTATTTCTTATCTGCCTCGGCGACATGCCTCCCCGGCCACTACTTGGTTGTTGTTCCTCACGATCCACGAGGAACGACTCTCTCTGCCGGTTGAATAGCCTCTCCACTTGTTTACCGGAGCCCTTAAACACAGCGTCGTACACCTCTCTGTCTATCTCATTCAGCACATTGTCTTTCTTACCTGCAAGGAAGTTCCTGAAGTTGTAGGGGGCATTAAGGACGAACTCAACTACCTCCGAAGATGCTATTCTCTAAGGCTCTGACCGACACCGGATGACCTGCCGGAAATATATAGAGATCGCCCTTTGTTACATTGGCCTGCAAACTCTTAATCTGCCCTTCTTTATGCTCTCCCTCTTGTTGCTTATTCGCCAGATGTGGGCACGCTATTTCGGTTTGTCCTTCTCCGTCAGAAACAATGCCCAAAATTATCCCTCTTGTATTGTAGAGAGGCATAAACATTGATCCCTGATATGAAGGATGAAGACAAAACTCATCACCATCAACCAAATATATTCACGAGCCCTCGTATGTGTTGTGCTCACACACACACACACACACCCTCCATCCCTTATTGTAAGTTTCCAATAACATATTGGGTTAAGGAGCATTTTTATCCAGAAAATTTTCACCATGGCCTTATTTTGCTTCGGAAATTTTTTAAGAAGCAATTTTACCCCAAAAGTTTAAAAAATGGAGCAATTTTGCCTTTACTGTTATCTCAGTTAATTTTGACCATTAGTTAACTAAATATGATGAGTTGATAGCCTATATCTCATCCACGTCATTTTTGTTAAGATGCAAATTTGCCTTGGAAGTTTTAAATCTAACTTTAAAAAAAGATGAAGTAGATGACACATGAACTTCTAACGTAAATTTGCACCTTAATAAAAATGACATAGATAACATGTGGACTGTCAACTCAGTATATTTGGTCAACCAATAGTCAAAATTAACTGGGATAACAGCTAGGGTAAAATTGCTCCCCCTTTTTACACTTTCGGGGTAAAATTTCCCCCAAAAAACCTCTAGGGCAAAATTGCCTCTTAACACTAACATATTTACATTGATTAAGAAAACAGTAAAAACTAGTTAAAAGTAATAAGTATATAATAAATGTATTTTTCCCCCAACTATGCCCTCTTTGTAAAGAGGATAAGTAAGAGAAAATAAATGCAATAAGTACAGTCAACAAAGGGTAAAATTAAAAATAATGCAATAAATGTTTGGACAAATCTAAAATAAAGCTTATATTTTTTGACACACTTATTTACAAATTTGAAGCTTATAATAAAAGATGGACAGTGAATATATATATACACTACCCATTAATTAATTTGAGGAGATTAAAGAAAATAAATAAATAAATTAGGTATTTATATTTATCATTGTTCTACCAAACTAGTTTGCCTAACTTACATACAGATATATAAATTAATGATAAACATAAGTATTTAATAGAGAGATCATGTAAAATATGTTATAAGTAATTTATTTAGCATCCTATTTAATCTCTTCAAATTAGTCAACCGGATCTTATATAAACCACTGGATCGTAGTAGGTTGGTTCAGTTATATTAACCTGGTTGAGTTTGAGGTGGGAGACACCGAGGTCGGAAAGAGGTTCAAAGCGGTGAGTGTGAGCCTCAAGGAAGGTGCCATGGTTGTTGGAGTATCGAGCTTGAACGTCGCTTCTCAAGTTGAAAGGACCTAATGGTGATTCTTTACCTCCCTTTGCTAATCTAAACTGGGCACGACTGATCAGCGATTTAAACTGTTCCCTCTTCAACTTCAATATCACCCCTTCTTCTGAACCTTGTCCTTGTTCTTCTGATGATTCCCACAACACCTTTTCAATCTCCTCGTACGGTGCCTGTTATTATATATATTCCATACCAATATATACACAACGTTAATATATATATATATATATATCAATTAAATAACAACAGAATGGTGTTTGTTTTGTTGTTGATGATAATGATGCTTACCTTGTAGGCGGCCTCGATAGTCTTCTTTTCGAAGGCTTTAAGGTGCGAATATGGGATTTGATTGCCAGAGGGGCAGAAGTTCTACACACAAAGTCAAGGAAACGAAAGAATTAATTAATGATAATGAAGGAGAATATGGAATCTTATGTTCTTCTTTTTGGAGATTCTGAGGATTATTCATATATACCAATTTAGTCCTTATTATAAGTCCAATTTAGTCAAAGAGAAATTGTCCTAAATATAAATTTACCTTAAGAGTCATTAAAATTATTTTTCAATTTTACTCCTATTAAAAATGTAGATGAAGAGAAAATATAATATATCTTTTTTTTTATACTCATTATTAAATAAGAGTAAATTTAGAAAATTATAGTTAATCAATTTAAGACATACAGAGTATTTAATGTCTTAACTTTCATTTATGGTATGTGAGATTAGTCAAATTATATTTATAATAAGGATCAAAGTAGTGTGTGTGGGTGTAATTGTAAGTTATTATAATTAAGAAGAGAATGATGATAAACCGCAAATTGTATAACAAATGGCCCCAGCAGGAACCCTCAGAACATTGAATATTTCGAGGTTGAATGACTCTTTGTAGTTCGGAAGCAAAATAGTGACCAATGCCGTTCCTGCAATTAATCACGCGTTTCATATTTGCAATTAGGTGTATATATATAAAGATTATTTTAAAGTATTTATATCTATTTTTTTTTTAAACTAATTAGTCTTAATTCTAAATTGTTATATATTTGACTTTATTAACCTCTCAAAAAAAGATAATTAGGTATTATATTTACACCGGAAGTACTATATATATATACCTTTGGTGGCGATGATGAGGTACTCAGCATCAGAGTGGTGGGGCACGATGAGGGTTCCGGGTCGGGCTTTGTATTGGACGATCCGGTAGTATTTGAGCATCTGAAGGTGTGGGGACAGCTCGTGGAACTTCTGGAGGACCCGGATCCGACCATCTTAGTTCTCGAATCGGGTTTGGAACTTATTGGAGGGTAGGGAATACGGGTTTTCTTGTTCCTCTTTCTCTTTCTCTTCCTCTTCCTCATTTTCTTGCTCCTCTTGTCCTGGTTCTTCTTTGTACTCCTTCTTATGTCGCCGTTCTTCTTCCTTCTCTCTTTGCCACTGAAGTTTCTCCTCCTCCTCGGCCTCCTCGCTTCCTTCTTCATCCCCTGTTTCGGCTCCAGAGGATGGTGAGGATCGGGAAGACGAGGGTCCTTTTCCGCCACTTCTTCCTTCTCCTCATCCCGGTTCGCCGCCGGCAGCTTGCAGCGCGCATGGCAGGCGAGATACGAATTATCATTCTGGAAGGCACATCTCCTCACACAAACTCGGAGTTTCGAGTTCTCTCCGGCAAGGCCAACGGAGGCCACAGCAAGGAAAACAGAACTCAGAAACAAGAGAAAAGCGAGCCTGGCTTTCATGATTATTATTGAACCACACGAATTATTCACCAAACCCAACTACTACGATGTGTGTTGAAATGGAGAGGAAGATGAGTTGGGTATTTATAGATAAGAAGGTGGAGGAGTGTGAGGTGTGTGGTTTTAATGCATGGAAGACATTTGGGGGTTAGAGAATCATGCAGCTTGACGAGTACTATTTCTGAAACAGACAGATTTTGCAGAGAGAGAGATAGATGATGATGAGGTGGGGACGATGATGGTGTGAAATAGAAGGAAGGTTTTGGACACCGATATAGCTGAAGGGTACACGTGTGACTTTGCATGTAACTGAGGTTTGAAGCCTGAGAATGTGGGATCAGGGGTGCTGCGCCCTTCCAATTCGCCCCGTGCTGCTCCCTCATTTTGGGTCTTATATGTATTTTTTATGGCTCTTAGGATTATTAGATTCTTCATAAAATAGGCGACATTTTGATATCTTATAGGGAAAAAAGTGGAGTTTTTTTCAATTTTTTATGATTTTCTAAAGATATTTCAGAAAAAATGATGCATTTTTTTTTCACTTTGAGCACTGATTCTTTAAAAAATTATAAAAAATTAAAAATAGCTCCATTTTTTTCTATAAAATATCAAAATGCCATCGTGTAGAATCTAATAATCTAAAAAACCATAAAAAATAAATTTGAAAAGGCACCCAAAATGGGGGTGCATAAGGGGCACAGCACCCACCCTTGATCCGAGAATGTGGACAAAAGAGACACAGATAGATTTGGAACTTATCTAAGGGGTAAGGTAAAAGTGGAAAGCTTGAAGATGATAATGAACCAGAACGGTATATAATGCATAGTTCTTTAATATAATTTTGATTTGTCTTTTCGTGCATATACATATATACATGTCAGGCTTTCAATGTTATAGGAGAGAAGAGACGAATTGATCTTCGATAGGTAAGGTTTGTTATCGTCTAAGGTAAATAAATTAATTTAGGGGGAATTATTACACGGGCTCAAGGAAAGGACTTAAATATAAACTAGTCTTAATGACAATTGAAGAACATACAATGATAAGTTTCAGTATAAAAAATGAGAACACATTACTTATTACTATGACTTTCTTAATGATTGAGTCCTTTCTTTGAGACTTTATAGTAATTCCTCCATTAATTTAAGTACGTTGGGGCTTATTACACTACAAAAAACAGAAAATTAGTAACAAAATTAGTGATGGAATTTCATTCCATCGCTAATCCCTCATAAATTCCATCATTAAAATTAGCGACGGACATTAAATTAGTGATGGAATAACATTCCGTCTCTAATTCCGTCATAAAAAAATTAGCGATGGAAATTAGTGACGGGAAAGTTTCATCCCTAATCTGTCACTAATTTCTATCAAAAATATTTTGTGACGGAATTAGTTACTGAAATTTTTGGTCGCTAATCCGTCTTTAATTTTCGTCACTAATAGTTAAATTTTTCAATAATTAGATTGTTTCCATAATTATAAATTTGTTAAATAATTTAAATTTTAAATTATTATAAAAATATTAAAATAAATAAATAAAAATTATTAATTCATATTTATTATTGAAATTGAAATTATAATATAATATATTCAAATTTTTAATAATATATTATATACAAATAAAAATGCAACTTTTATAAATACAAACAAAAAATAAAATATATAATAAAATGAATAAAAAAAGATATTAATAATAAAAATTTAGGTAGAATATTTACATAAAATAAAATAAGAAAACTAAATTGAAAAATTTAATAATATATTAAATTTTGTATTTCTTTTTTTTTTTTTTTTGGTAAAGCAATATGTGTGTGTATGTGTGTGATTTTGCATTTAAATTACATAGATTCTTCTTAGCTCAACTGGCAAAAGCATTGACAAACCGTGAGAGGTCATGGCTTCGAATCTTAACTTGGACACAAAATGCAACCAATTTTTAACTTAGACACATGGCGGCCGAAGGCAAGGTGGCGGTGGCTAACGGCGATGGGTACACGTGGCGAACCCCGGCGAGGGATATGTGGAGGCTCGTGGTGAGGACATGTGGTAATTTAAATTATATAAAAAAAATATTTTACGACGGATTAAGGACGAAAATTTCATCGCTAATAGTGACGGAATTTTCCATCACTAATTAGCGACAGAAAATTTCCGTCGCAAATTAGTGACGGAATTCAAAATTTCATCACTGATCAATTAATAAAGGTATTTTTATCGACAGAACAAATTTCGTCGCTCATCTGATTTCCTCGCTAATCTGGTTCCATCGCTAATCCTTTACTAATTTCCATCTCTAAACTAATTAGTGACGGAATTCCGTCACTAAATTCTGTCAGATGTTTCTTTTTCTGTAGTGTTAAATGACCTTATTCATTCATTGGTTTCTAATGGATCAAGATTTCAAGAAAAGAAAATTAATTATCATAAAGTCTCAATTTCTAAGACCTCATAGTAATTCCATATATATTAATTCCCTTTTCCTTTTTCTGTGTGAGGAGTATTCTTGATATCTATTACTGTTAAGGTACATATTTTCTTTTAAAAAAAAAGGTAAAATGCACCAACCTCCTTTTTATTTATACCCTAAATTATGAAAACTCCCTTCTAATTTTTTTTATGGGTTAAGGTGCAATTTTAATAATCAAGTTTTTCTCAAGGGGCATATAGCACAAAGTTTAAATTTAACCCCTTGACCTTTCTGTAATATCCCAAATTTTAGGATTGGAGGCTTAGGAATAAGGCTAAATTAAGTTAACTGCTAAGCCCCGGTTTAGCAGGTGTCCCAAATTTATTCCCTAATATTTCTTATATCTTTGAAGTATTAAAGGGAATAAAATAGTAAATTAAAGAGTATGGGAAGTTTGTATACAAAAATAGAATTTATTAAAGTTGAAAGTGCTTGCCATTTCATTGCTTCAAGTGAGGTAGTGAGTTTGTCATGTAATTTTGGAAACCCAAATGATGAGAAAAAATTATAAAATTTTATATGATGAAAGTAGACACCCTAAGCTTTAAATTGATAAGTATATGAATCATTTGAAGCTATATACAAAGAATTATGAATTTTTAAAGTTAGCCCAGAAAAACTAGAAAGTTTTTGAATCAGCGTTCAAAGAATTAATTATGGGAATTTTGTGCTTTTAATTGGCAAAATTCTATATTTTTCCTTGAAACTAGACTCAGTAAGGGATCTATAGCCTTTGGAATCACTCTGATACGAGGTCTATAAATTTAGTTATGATTTCTCAAAATTTAGACATAAAAGCTGTTAGAAATTACTTGAATCCAAAATTTGGAAAAATTACATAATGATGCAATTATGACATAAGCATAATATTAAAACATCATCCTCCTCCTTTCTTCAGCCATACCTAACGCCATTGCAGCCAAAAAGAGAGAGAAAGTTGAGAGAATTTTAGAGAGAGAATGAGAAGAAATCTCACGAGGTATGTCGATTTCTTTGGTAAATTCGTACCTAATGTGTATAATATCTCTCCTAAACTTCTCTTCTATGTTCTTAAGGTGTTTTGAAGTAGAAAATTCAGTGTTAAAGGGTTAGGGTTTTTAGCCACAAGAAGAAAAAGTTAGAAGAAAGAAGAGGTAACTTCCTACACTTCAATCTTTAATTGTTCTGGCTATTGTGCATAGTTTAATCGGTGAAATTTCGCCGGATTGTCTTTGTTTGTGAAAATGGAAAATGAGTTGTTGGAAATGTTATGTTGCCAAAATTGATACTAAATGGTAGTTGTAACGTAATGAAATAGTTAATAAAGTGATTAGGAGTATAAAGGAACACGTCTGCGGAGTCGGAATCGAAAAAACCCAATTTTCCCCGGAGTATTATTCAATTCGGTCAGAGCTAGAGATGGGGCTTAGAGTTGGATTTTCAATGAATTTATACTTCCATTGTGTTCAAGAGGGAAAATTAGGTAGAGTTACAGTTGGTCACTTTTTCGGAAAAGCTCGAAAAAGCATAATTACGAAAACGCCACTGAAACCCTGAAATAAGGGCTGCCAAGGACAATTTCATCTTTTAGCAGTGAATTTGGTAATTCTAAGTTCAGAAATGGATTCTTTGGGAAAAATTATATCAGAATAGCCCTAGTCAAAATTTTGGGAAAAGTACAGTTGGGCCAGGTACGGCGAGGCCGGGTGAGGTCTCCGGGGGCATTTTGGTATTTTTTCAATATAGACTCATATAACCACCAGAAACACTATGGAAGTGTCTAAATTGTACATTTGATATTTTATGACTAAGTTGGGAGCCTGAGCTTGGCACGTTTTACTAGGCACGCAAAACTGGGTGAAAAAGACTAAGATAAGGACATTATCCTTCATACATCATGCCCCTAATTTATATGATTATATAGTTGCCGTTGTTTGTGCTTTTATTAATCAATATGGTTTTCCTAGAAGAGGCAGTTAGTGCTAAAAGTGCACTTACACCTGGGGGTTGGGTAAGAATCCAACAGGTGTACGATTAGTGGGGTAGGAGCCCTACTCATGTATACATGATAATGATATTTGATATTGTTCATTAATAAGTGCATATATGGTGCATATCATATCTACTTTTCACATTTTATATGAACGATAATATGTCATTACTGGGATTCTTTGGAATCTCATCTCTTTTTCTAGACAAAAAATCTCAGCTGGTGCCAGGGCTCGAAAGGCAAGGAAGTAGCTAAGGGAAAATGACAGGCACAGATCCTGAGGCGAGGATAGGTGGTTATATGTAGTTATTTCTAAATATTTTACAAAAAAATTGTAAATATTATCAAACCCTGTGGGGTAAAACTATGATGTAATCAAATACCATGTATTAATATATCAGTATATTTATACTATTCCTGTGTTGCTCACTGAACTACGCGCAAGCACTCTGAAAATATGGAAAATCAGATAAGGGTATGACACTTTCATTTTTTAACTACTAACCCCCTGCCATTAAGAGTGCGTTCGGCAAAGGCAAAAAAAGGGCTTTTTTCTCAAAACCATAGTTTTGAGGAAAAAGTATAAAAGAGTGTTTGGATGTTATGGTTAGAATAGCTTTTTTCATGGTCAAATTACTAAAAAGGACATTAGTTTTTGTGATAATTACATGTAAGGGATAAATTTATATTATATGCATTATTAAACATTAAATGTTTAATAAATACAAAAAAATTCGAAATAAATTTTTTAAAAATTATAATTATAAAATTAGTCAAATATACAATATCAAAAAATATATAAAATTATTTTATATATTTTTTTATTAGTCTATTATATGGTTTAATATAGTAATAATTTATGCACAAGCTCAAAAAAATAGATTCTCACCAAACCAAGGTTTGGCCCTCCCAAACCATGGTTTCAACTAGAAAATGGATTTTGAAAAAATATTGAGTGTTTGGATGCTTTTTTTCTAAACCATGGTTTGGCCTCAAAAGCAATTTTTTTAAGTGTTGCCAAACACACTCTTATAAGATGACACGTGTCATCCTACGTGGCATCCGGTGTAATTACTAATTGCATAAACCCCCCCTAAACTTTGAACAGCTGCAAATAACCCCCTGAATTTTGAAACAGTTGTAGATAACCCCTTGACATTTCAAAATTTAAATTTAACTCCCTTAAAATTTTGATTTATAATAAATAAACCTCATGTTGTTACTTTAATCGTTTTAATAAATTTAATGAATTGTTAACTCACATTTGTCAGTTAAAATAGTTTTTTTATATGAAAAAAAATAGAAGAATAATATTTAAAAAATATAAAAATAAAAATGTCATCATTTATATAACATTTACTTATTTTCTTGGGTTAATTAAGCATTGATAGTAAAAAATTGGCATCATTTGTGTTAAATATATTATTGAAATAACTAGGCATTGATAGTTTAAATAATATATTTTTATTAGAGGATGGCTCTTGCCATCATTAATTTTTTATTAGTAATTCATTTTTTTTAAAATTAGAGGTTCAACCTTCATTTTATATTTTTCTAAATATTATTCTTCTAGTTTTTGTAATACAATAGAGCTATTTTAATTGACAAATAATAGTAAAAATTTTAATAAATTTATGAAAATGATAGAAAGTAACGGTATGTGATTTAATATTATAATCAAAATTTTAAGGGAATTAAATTTAAATTTTAAAATATCAGGGGATTATTTGTAATTGATCAAAATTCAAAAGGTTTTTTACAATTGTTCAAAGTTTAAGGGGATTTTATGAAATTAGTTATTTATACAAGATGTTACATAGGATGACACGTGCCATCTTATAATCTAACATGGCATATTCCATTAAAAACATAACGATCACTTAACGGTAAAGGGTTAATAGTTAAAAAATGAAAAGTCGCGGGGGGTTAAATTTAAACTTGAAATGTCAGAGGGTTATATACAACTGACTCAAAATTTAGAGGATTTTTATATGATTTAGCCTAAAATAAAACCTATCTCAGAATTTATCTCCTGTTAAAATTTGTTCCTATCACCATTAATTTGGTGGTCAGTTTTCTCCCTTAAAAGGAAATGGTCCCGAACAGGAAAAAAAATAATGAACCAAAAAGATAAACTTATCTCAGCCCAGCCCTAAGAGGAAGGTTATAGACTATAGGATGGTCCCAAAAACAAGAATCCGTCACTTGTTTAAAAGATAGTCAAACCATTAGTGAGCTTGCAGAGCTACAGCCAACAGCTAACACCAAACCTAACTGTGGCAATCAAATACCCACCAATAAAAAAAAATAACTGGTAAATTTGTTGAGAAATTACTATACAGTCTTAAATAAACAATCTAATCATCATAAAGTCTCTTGAATTGCAACATGACAAGAGTGAACATGTTGTCAATTTCTACATTAGATCTTATCATTATCATACAACTCACTTGTTTATGATACTTTTTAGCAGTGATTAATTGTTCATATACAAAATATTAATATATAAAGAAAGAAGTAATGTAAGATTAAATAAAATTCACCTGTATGAGGAATTAATTCTTCTTGAATGTGAGAGAATATCTGCAATTCATTGAAACATGCTTGTCAGAACTACTCCAAAGACGCAAAGATGGGTTCCTTTTTTTTTTTTTATGGTTTATGCAATGGACCATTTTTTGCCTTCGGTGCACCCACCTTCCAGGTATCCGGCGTTAACCTGAAGGCCAACGCCGGATTTACCGACATGGGCCCTCGACAACCGACATGAGCTCCCAATCTGAAAGATGGGTTCCTTTGAACTTCCCCACAATAACAAAGTTCAAAATAAGGGACCGTTTTGCTTAATTGCTTTTTTTTTTTTTGGAAATATTTTTCTTATCACCAAAATAATTCTTTTTATGGTCCCAAGCTGACTCAATAATTTTGGAGCATTAAGTTTAGTTTATATTGTACTGAATATATCCTTATCAATTTTGTATTTCTTAAAATGAAGGAAAACACAAAAGTCAAAAAATGATTATTTCCTTCATTTTTCCATATATTTAAACAAATCAAATGGAAAAAGGCAAGTTAAATAAAATAAAATAAAATATACTAACTATCTTTTTTTTTTTTTGGCCAACTATCATATATTTGTTGGGAGGGACATATTTTGTCTAGTCAAAAGAAATTTATCATATACCAAATATTCTTTTTTTTTCAAAATTTTTAGAAGAATTCATAATTTTTAAATGGAATCAAAGGTTTAAAAAGTATTGAAGTATCATCTTCCCTCTAGAAATTGTCCTCATTAAATTTGCAGCTTTTTCCCTTTTTAATGAATCACATCAGCCACATTTAGAAATAGTTTATGTAACACCCCAAATTTTATATTCACCAAGAGTATATTGTGATTATTTTATATATTCAATAAAATGGTGAATATTTAAGGCCAAAGGAATTAAATAGTGAAAATTAAAAGTTGAATGATGTTTTTAGTGAAATTGCCTCCGAGGCAGTGAGTTTGTCATGTGATTTTGGAAGACCAAATGATGAGCAAAAATTATAAAATTTTTTAAGATGAAAGTAGGCATCCTAAGCTTTAATTTGAAAGGTCATATGAATCAATTGAAACTATGTACAAAAAGATATAAATTTTTGAAATTAGCCAAAAAATCTAGAAAGTTTCTGGAGCAGCGGTCAAAGATTGAAATTCTGGGAATAATATGATCCCAGCTAGTAAAATTTTATATTTTTTCTTGAAACTAGACTCAATAAGGGTTCCATATCCTTTGGAATCACCCCAAAAAAATATCTACAAAATTAGTTATGATTTTTCAAAGTTATGGCAGAAAATCTGCCAGAATTGGCATTATTCCGAAATTTGAAAATAAAATGTGTTAGAAATTGATTAATGAAACTAAAATGCCAAGTGTCATGATCATATAAGGAAGGGATTAAATTATAATGGATTTGTATGAGCACATGTCAAATTACATTAAAATAATGCTACATGGACAAATAATGATGAATTGAGTGCATGGAGGAGTGTAAGATTAGACTTAGTTGAAAAAAGTAATTAGTTTAGTTAGGGTATAGGAGGGAGCACGTTTTTTTTAACAAGGGAAAATCTAGTTCAAACCCAATTGAAAACAAGTGATGAGAAAGCACGGCATAAAGTTAAGAGAGTATGGCATAAAGTAGAGGGAATGGTTGGAGGTATGGGAGAAGGAATGGTGTGTATGTTAAGTGGTGTGATCTCAACCCTTGATGAGATCAATGGAGTAGAATAAATGGAGAAAATTTATGAAGCCTCATCCTCTTTCTCTTGCCTTCATTTTCGTCACTTGCAACAAGAGAAGAGAGGGAGAGAGTTTTGAAGAGTTCTTGAAGACTTAGAGAAAAGGAGGAGGAAGATTAAGGTAAGTAGGTGTTGACTTAGTGATTTGGTTACATATTCTTGTGTAACACTTCCTCTAAGATTCTTTTCTTCATGTATTCATGTGTTTAGCAAGACAAGGCTCTAAGGAAGAGGAGTTAAGGTGCTAAGCTTGGAAGTAAGAGGGTAATTTCATAAACTTGCTCTCTTGTGGTTGTGGTGTTGTTGTTAGTGACATTCTTGACTTTTCAAGTTTCTTGGTTGAGTTGAAAAATTGGGACAGCTATAACCCTAAGGGGTTATGCTGCCCAAATCTCTTTAAATCATGATTAAGATGTGTTTAAACAAGTTTATAAAGGATTAGAAGTGGAAAAGTATAAGTTTTTGAAGTTAAAACACAAAACTTCATTTTTCCATTTTTCTTGTAATATTTCGGCCAACACTGTTTCAGGGGGTAGGAGTTGGATTTTCATTAAATAAATAGTTTCATTGGATTCAGTGGGCAAAAATAGGTGGGGTTACAGTTGGGCACTTTTTCGGTAAAGGCCGAAAAAGCATAATTACAAAAACCGTCACTGAAATCCCTAAATAAGGGTTGTCAAGGGTATTTTCGTAATTTGACAGTAAATTTGGTAATTTCGAGCCCGGAAATGGATTTCTTGGGCGAAAATAAGTTAGAATAGCCTTGGTTGAAATTTTGCGAAAACTTGCCATCGGGCCGGGTACAACGAGGCCTGGCCGAGGTCCTGGGGCCATTTTGGTAAAATTTTACCATAAACTAATATAGCCACAAGAAACACTATGGAAGAGTCTAAAAGGGATACTTGGATAGGTTATGACCTATTTCTGGTACATTTAATATTTTAGGACCAAGTCAGACGCCGGAACGACACGTTTTACAAGGTATACTGAAAAAGGGGTTTAACAAACTTCGAGGTAGGGACTACCATCTTTCATACACTATGTAAATAATTATATATATTTGTTACTGTATTTCGTGATATGATTGCGTGCTAGAGGCACCGTACCTAGTTGTGGTTCGCTACCTAACAACGGTGTATCGGAAAATCCTAGCTGTGGTCGATGACTTAGTTAAGGTATATTATTGAAAATCCTAGCTATAGTCGGTGACTCAGCTGACGTAAATATATATAAATCAAATCGAACTTTCATTTTTGCCTAATATAATGCATTGCATATTTAATTTTCACATTTTATATGTCGATCGTATGTCTCTACAGGGATTCTTCAGAATCTCACCCTTTTTCAAAAACAATTATCTCAGTGGGTACCAATGGACCAAAGGACAAGGACGTAGACATCAGAAAGTGAGCGGCACATCTCTCAAGGCGAGGACAAAATAGTGGTTATATTTAGTCTATGTTTTGGATGTTATGAAAAATTTGTAAATATTAAGTTTCCGCTATATTTTCTGTATTTCATCGACGAACGATATCGGAATTGTAAACGAATATTTTTATCAATATAATTGTACTTTTCTGTATACCCATTGAATACCGTCTTTATTACTCTTTGATTATTGAAATAGAAGCGGGTGTTGACAGTTTATGCCGTAAAGCAACCACTAGCATTCACAACTACTTTTGTGGTATCTCATTAATTAATTAATGATAACATTACAAATATGTCGTAAATAAAGAGGTTAATTATTAATAAGTCCTTCTAATAAAACATCAAGAGATAAAATGCACTCACATCCTAGATGGGACATGTGCCCAAATTTAGTATGATACACAGTTTCGAACAGAATTATCTCTAATAAAAAGATATATGTGATTATTTTTTCAAAAAAAAAAAAGACACGTATTACTAAATACTAACGGCTAAGTTTCTCACTTGGGACCTATTTATTTTTTCCTATATTAACTCATTTAATGAGCAGCCCATTAATTTTTTTAAAAATTTCATTGCATTCACAAACCACATTTAGTTTCAATATTTGATCTCCTTAGCTAATGTTAAAAATTCAAATCTTTCAAATAAAGATTATCAACAAAATTATTTTTCACTCATGTATTGGACTAATTATGATCTAATGTACTCCCTTCAATCCTTAATGTATAATCTAATTGAGTAGTTAATCTTTCTAAATGTAAGAACTATTTATTATATATATCAATTTTTTCTTAATTTATCCGTATTGATGTTCCCTCAAAAATAACCGAAAAA
The DNA here is from genome assembly GCA_963210345.1 of Inga oerstediana. Lineage (NCBI taxonomy): Eukaryota > Viridiplantae > Streptophyta > Magnoliopsida > Fabales > Fabaceae > Inga > Inga oerstediana. The sequence goes on from OY723410.1 coordinate 21,461,126, forward strand.
ATGATTGAGAAGATTAAGACAGATGATCATAGTGTTTTAGAAAAAACATGTCATATTAACCCACTTAACTAACTTCCTTAATCTAATCAAATTAGATAAATAGATATTACATTTTCTTAAAAAAAAATTACTTCAATATTATTATTGCAGTTCACTACAAAAAGCTACATGATATGTTTCAAGCATTCAATTTGGTCGATATTGTTATTCATTCTGTTAAAATAATAATATTAAATTTACAAAACACACATGATATTGATAATGTTCATTAGAATTAGTGTAAGAATGTCTTGTGATTCTCAGTTTAAGAAATAGAAAAAAGAAAACCCCAAGTAGTCAAAAGTTAGACAGCAATAGACAGGCATGCAAGTAAATAGCAGCCCCTCAAGTTGCCTGTGCCAAGCCTGCAAAACTCTGTCCTTAAACTTTTTGGTTTTAATTACCCTCCAAGAATAAAATAACATAGTTTTATAGTTTTAAATAGAAAAGTGAAAGGACATGCATGCTGACTATTCTATAAGGTAAAGCCACCACCTTTATCTAATAATGGAGACAGTGACACAGAACAGAGCAGAAGAAAGAAAAGAGAGAACCAGGGAAGGCCTTGAAATCCAATCATCATCAAGATCAATTTTTTTTTTCTTTGTTTTTATCTCTCATCATCTTCTTCCTCCTCCTCTTTTATACAATCCTTTTTTTTTTTTTTTTTGCACCACTTTAGCAGTCAGTATACATCAAAACTCTTTCTTCTCTTTCTCTCTCTCTCTTTGAAACCCAAACCAAAAAAGGGGCGGGGGGGAGTTAGTAGTACCCAGATGATTATTCTCTCAACCATCTTTCATTTTACTCTTCATCATCAAAAGTCTCTCCAAAAACAATCAAAAAATCTTGAATAAAAAAATATTCTTCCCTTCCTGCAACAACAGCAACAACACCCAGAAAAAGAAAAAAAATTATGAGCATCAGCATGCAAGATCAAGAAGAATCACTAGAACATAAAATATTCTTCCAAAAGGACTTAAAGTTAATTACTAATAATTGAAGGGACCATTTGGTTATGATAAACATTGAGAATGAAAATGATAGTAAAAAAAGAAAATGCAGCACCTAATGATTATGCACTGTACTGAAGCTGGCGTGTGAGTGAGTTGTAGCTAACAAGATGATGATAAAAGGAACTGTGTGGGTTAGGCAAGGCAAGGCCAAGACACTGTAGAGAGCAAAAAACTAGAGATTAGAGCCTGAAAAAGATAAAGTAAAAGTGGGAAAATTTAGACCAAAGAAGCCAAAGCCAAGAAAAAAGCAAATAATTGAGAAAAGAGATGAAAGAACTAACCTTTTTCGGTTTGAGGGAAATGGGTTGTCCCTATCACTCTCCTCTCTTCCATGGATGAATTCCTCCACAATGGGGGACCAAGTTCTAACAGTAGTATAATAGGTGCATGTAAATTTCTGGTTTAAATTAATTTAATATTAAAAAAAGATGTAAGGACAATTAGGAAAAGAACAAAAAAAGGACTTCAAAGCAGGAGATGACTGAGAAACAGAGACTATTGAGATTCTGCTGAGCACAACATATTCTGCAGATTAAATCAAAGTTTGATAATGAGATCTCCTTAAAAGCATGTCAAACCTAGTTGGCTGTTATAATAGTATATTCTTTAGGCTTTAATCTTTAATATTCTCTACTATTATGTTGAGACTCATGTTAACTCTTTTCAAGAGCTTCAGAATCTTGTACTTTTGGTCCATCAAGGAAATAAGGTTTGAAAAAAAAGCCAGGTCTATGTAGGAGAGTGACCACTAATGATCATTTTCAAAACCTAGAAATATAAAAGCTCTCGTATGTTTTGGTTTGGTTACTGTTTCTGTGTGCATGAGCTTTAAAGGAAAACAAAAACATCCAAATCATTTTACACTCTCCTGAGGTACCCCAAGTTTTTGAAAGTAAATTGCACATTGAATGTTTGCGGTTGTGAGCTTACTTGGAATACAAATGAACATATCTCTCATGTCAAGGCCCTCCTTTGCTTTAGAAGAAGTTTAGTTCAGTGTATCCACGGGAATATGGCAGAAGTTCTTCGACCTCAATCCGAGAACGAGAACAACTCATGCTTTTCTTCAATTTTCCATGACTTGACTCAACTTCAGCCCAAAAGATGCCATAAACAGGTCTATGGTCAGAAAACTTGGACTCCCCGCGAACATAAGACGATTGATGGAGACCTTCTCCATACCACAAGATGCGATCACACCTACACAGGCAAAAAAAAAAACAATCGTTTGATTGGCATGAGATGTAGAAATTTCAAAAACTTGTACTCCAATAAAGAACAAACCCATTGCTTCATGTTTTAGAATCTAATTATGTTTTGCTTTTGTTAAGTGTTTCTGCTAAATTCCCTATTACTTTCGGTTTGGATGGATGATCTTACCAAGCAGGTGTTCGCCTTTTCTCCTTCGGGTGCATATCATCTCCGGCATACCGGTCTGAATTAGTCGAATACTTATATGTTGGAGGGAAATATATCTTCCCTTCATTCCATCCCACAAAGACACGGCCTCTTCTCTGCTCTATTCTGAGCTGCAAGCAATGTCAATTCATATCAAGATTGATTAATTTCACTTGTTAGACTATGAAACAGTATTATTGAATGTAATTATTTAACTATTAGTGAGAATATATACAGACATACCTGGTCATTCTCCAACAATGCTCTCCAGTTTTGCATCTCAACAAGTGCCTTAGCAGAACGGTAGGGGAGGTCAATCCGGTAATTTAGATCTCCAAGCCATATAATTCGACTGCACATAACATTCATAATGCAAACAAACATTCTGTTGTAAGGTGCTTGAGCATTTGGGGTAAACTGAAAGTGTAATATATGAGAAAGTTACATACTCATGCTCAAGGATTGTCTCTGGAGACTTCTCGGTGTCACCATGAACACGAGGAAACCTTGTTTTCTTAAGAATTTCCATCACATCAGAATTTCTTCTCAGTTCATCACCATCTTTCTGTCCTGAGGTTAAATGAGTACAAATAAAGCAAAAGCTAGTCTCATGCAGAGACATGCTAATGGAGATGGATCCCTGCAAATATATGCGAACAAACTCTTCTTACATTCAATTTCAAGTAATCAACATTTTTATAATGAATAAACATAAGAAAACATAAAAAGTTAGGAATTAGGACTATCAAATTACCTTATTTCCGAAATATCCCATCAATCCTCTGCCGACGCACGATACTTTCATGTTTTTTACATGATCTTTCAGTTCACTTCTCACCCATATGGTAAGAAATATCCCCACCATTTGCTTGCTTGCAACAAGACAGTACCTTGAACCCCCCCCTGGCATTCCATAGCCATCTTCGTTGGGGGTGGGTCCACCATAAGACATTGGCGAAAAAAGAACTGTACTTGGTGAATCCCCAAGACCATTATCATCATCAGATGAACCCCATCTCGAATAGTCACTTGGTCTGGAATAGTCACTTGCCCGGGAATAGTCACTAGGTCTATAACCCCATCTAAAACTGGGATCAAAGTCACTAGGCCTGTGACCAAAAATCACACGATCACAGACACTGTATCTTCGATCTAGTCGTGGCTGCCCAATCATAGGATCATTGTCCATACCCCAGCTGCTAGAAGTTGTTTGGAAAGACCGGCGATGGAAGAAAGACGAATTCTTCTGCCTAGCTGATCCCTCAAAGTCTGCATTCAACTCTACAACAGGTTTAGGAATGGGAGATGGTGTATAACACGCACTGCCTCCACTAGTACCCGGAAGATTGTTTAAAGTCTTTCGAATTAGAGCCATCCATTTTTTAGCCGGGCCATTGTCCTCCGACCCCAGAATGTTACCAGCATTTAAGGGAACAATCTCTTGAAATCTGTAGAAAAAGGTAAGAAACTTGTCAATATGAAAATTATTAATACAGATCCTGAATTTAAAGATGTTCACAAGTACCAAATTCCTACCCAAGAACGTAAATATCCGCAGGTGGTGAGGCATGGAGCCAATCATCTAAACACATATTACTTGGTGGAGATCTTCCAGCCACATTCCATGTTGCAACAAACATGCTGCTCAGAAAAAAAGGAAAAACAAAATCATCCATGAGAGATTGAATTCAGCCAAAGAAATTTTCAATTGAAAAGAAACAGATCAAAGAATATATGTGTACCTATAGTTCTGCACATCTATGATTCTCGGATGGTCAAGATTCATTCTTCGCCTGACCTGCTCGGTGCCCCGGCTAAATTTCTCTATTCAAGGTTATAGAGGAACAAGGTTAAAAGAATTTTAAATAATAACTGAAAATTCTTTAGGCTATAGAGGAAATCTGTACCTGTTTTGCTTTTCTTGATTGTGCATGGCTCTCTCTCAGAGAAGCTACTCCTGCTTCTGTAATCTACGTCACTTCCTGAAGAAAGCAAGCAGGGCCAATACATTAAATTCAAACCAAAAAAATCAAAAGATGAATCCATGAAGCAGCCAGAGAACAAAATTGACTACCAAACATTAGATAAGGAAGAGCGAGTTTACACTTTGTTTGGATACCAAGAAAGGTAAAAAAGTGAAAACAAATTGGAGAATATAAAAATTCAAGAGTAGACTCACAGATGACAGGCAAATTAGACTACTTGGAAGCTAATTTACAATTTGGACAAACCAAGTCTTTTAAAATTAGATAATAAAAAAGACAGAATCAGCCAAAACTTGATGCGTTATACTATGTTTTGTCTCCTTTCTAAGCGGATTTTATCTGTCTACTATGCTTGGTTTCTCCGAAACCAAGAGGAACCTGACAATACACAAGGCCCTTTTGCATTGTGGGATTGAAGTCTAAGAACATTGTTCTGCTAAATTAACCCTAAAATGTTAGAAAATGGCCAATCAACCTTGTTTAAAAAAAAAAAAAAAAAAGCTGAATTCTGAAGAAGAAACCCAGAAACCCACCTCCATAAACACGACCATCGGCTTGAAATTCTTCAGGTTTGCTTTTGATATTGAAGAACTTCCTGACCATTTTCTTGGACCATGAGAGCTTCAATCATCAAGTAAGCAAATCAACAAACAGTTGGTAAACTCACACAAAAAAAAAATATTGAAAGATGAAAATAATTGGCCTTCTTGAAGAGAAGAGCAATAAAAAAACAAAGAAGAACCTTGCTTTTCTTTGAATTCCCATCTCTCATGGTTAAAAATTTCTACTTCATACAGCTCTTCAGCTCCAATGCAAAAGTTATGATTCAGCTAATTCTGAGTTTCTGGGGGTATCACTGAGAATTTACCCAAAAATTTTCACAAATTCAAAGAGCAAAATCCCTTTCTCCAGTCTCCTGCCGCTCTCCCTTTTGAGCTCTGAAACAAGACTACCCACATTTGGTACTCTTAATTCTCAAATTCTTAGAACTCCAAACCACCTTGAGAAATCAGTTCAGAAAATGGCTCAGCTCACAACCCAAATCGCTAAAAAATACCAAATGGCAAATTGGTTTGCTTTCTTTGTTCTTTCCACGCTATAAAATGCAGGAACTAGGAGGCAAAGAAGCAAAACACTCTCAGAGAAAATAAGAAAGCGCGAAGCTAAAGGAGAGAGAGGGCAGAACAACACTTTGATGCGTGGAAGTGAGATGAGATTCTGAAATAGAACAAGACAATGTGGGAGACATAGAGAGAGGGGGGTTCAATTTCTCTTCTCTGTCTTCGGAATACAAAAGAGGGCCTCCTCGTTCTCTGTAACAAACAGCAAAGTATCGAATTTGAACGGAATAAAGCGAAGCTTAGCGAATGGGGGAGAGAGAGAGAGAGGAGCTTTATTTTTTTTTTCCTGATGAATTTTTTAATAGTTTTTTTCTCTGTAATCTTAACCTCAGCTAATAAAGACAAACCCAACATGAAAGGGCAACGGGCAGGTCGTTTCGCCTTAACGCTGGAACGCTAAAACGACCCGGTCAGTAGGAACAAAGGCTGCCCCTAGTCAGCAAAGTGAGTGAGAGAGAGAGATCTAGCAGTATCCTAAATAGCTGTTTTCTTCTTCTTCTTCACCCATTTTGGTCTTCCAATCAAAGCAAAAGATTAAAAGCAGTTAAAGAATGAACAAAAGCTAAAGCGAATATGTGTATATACACCTAAATCAGACATGTCCTTGTACTTTCTCTCTCTATGCATGTATATACATTATTTAATTATTTGTTTCATGTTTTGTTGGGGCAAGGAATGTTTGGATGAGAAGCTACTACTATTTGCGAGATGGCTAAATCATGGGAACGATGAATATGACAACTATTGAATCTGAAGCAAAACAAAACAAAAAAAAGTTTCAATTTTGGGAATATCAACCCTATCAAAATCTTGTCTTTTTTAGATATATACATATATATACACACACACACACACACATACTCTCACAGCCACATTCATACAGTTTTTCTCATATTTATAGAGCAATGTGTTGGGTTAAGTGAGTGATTGCTGACTACTGGTAAATCAGTATGTGGTGCCATTGAATGTAGGGTTTTTAGGACTACCCAACTATATATATATATATATATATAATACTTTTATGTCTGTGTTGTGTATAGTCGTATTTCAGTTTTTCATGTCCTTTGAAATAAGGGCAGGTTACCCAATTTTGAGGGGCTGGCTGGGGCTTCTCTGTGTTTCGTAGCTTTTAATTAGGTCTCATCTGTTGCCTACTTTGTGGGGTTCTTTAATGCCTCATTATATACAAATCTGTTAGAGAGAAATATGCAGGCATTTTTGGATCTAGCTTTTGTGTTGAGTGGGTGAGAGATTTTTGTACATTTTTACATATATTTGGTTTATTTGGGACTTAAATTTAATAACTTTTAAATTATTATCGCTGATATATATTTCCTTTTTTTTAGCATAAGCACTAGATCCAGTCAACAACGAAAATTCTCTCTCCCAATTACTCGCTTAAATGACTGAGAGTTCTTACTGCTCCTGTCAACTTGAATTGGTTAATTATTGCTGATTTATTTTTATATAAGTTTATAGTACTTGTTTTAGTATTATGTGGTCAAATTTGATCATTAGTACTATGTGGTCAAATTTGAGTATTATTAGTGCTGTAGATATGTCAGATCGGACCATGTGATATATGGGAGAGATTTTCAATTTCAATACCAACACAGCATGACACTCCAATATTAATAATCAAATTTAAACATTGCTTGGCTCAATAATTTTATTCAACACTCTCAACATAATTTTTTATGAAGTTTTAAACTCTCAGCCCTCCTTAAGAAAAATCGGATTCTTTTAATCTAATAAATTATATTGGTTATTTAGTGTAAGATGTTGAATAAATTCACGAGGCAATTAATCAAATATTACAAATTTACAATAAGTTTTTTGCGGAAAAAGATTTAATTATTTAAAAGTCTATTAACAATTGAGGGACATCTAATGATGTAATGATAAGTGTTAGTACGAGAGAAGACAATGAATTTATATTCCACATTGGTTATTGAGATTTTTTTAGTAATTAAGTCTTTATTTAGGCACCATTATATTTGTTTTGAATAGTCATTGGAGCATTTAAAATCAACTTTTCAATCATAATTTATTGTATAGAAGGTAAGTATGTGATAGGAGTTTTATCTCGATTTACATGAAAAATACTTATAAACTCTTTATAAACCATCCCAAACAAGCTTAAAACTCCCCTAAATTCAATTTTTTAAAATGTTAGACAAATTTAATTATATACTACATGGGAACAATAATATTAATCAAAAGAGGTTAACGAATTTGATTGGTAACGGATGAATTATGATTTTACCAACCTAAAGTTCACTGAATAGTGAATCCTAGAGAGTTGTCACCAAAAAAATTCAGAAAAATCAGGGGCAAAATTAAAAAACATAAATTCCAGCATGGGTTAAAAGCAAGATTCTGAAACCCGGACCGGTCACTGAACCGGTCGGGGTATTAGATCAAGGGTTAGTGGGTCAGATCAGAGTTAAACCGGGGTTACACCGGTGAGGAAAGGAAGATTTTAGAATTATTTATATGAAAATTTGAATAAAATATTGAAGAAGAAAAAATTTAAAAAAACGGTTAAATCGTGAGAAAATAGGTCAAACTGCGTGAAACCCGGTCGAACCGGTGTTAGTAGCCAAATCGGACCAATTGGACCACCGGTCCAACGGTTTCATGGTCGAACCGACCGTTCCAATCCGAGCTTGAAAACACTGGTTAAAAGACAAGACTTTCAGGAAAAAAAATTAAATGGGACAAACTGAAAATTAGGACAACAAAATATCATTTACATATATTATATCTTTTTACTGTCACGGATAAATAACAATAACAAACATTATCACACTAAATAATTAACTAATTTGATTGGTAACAGATTAATTATGACTTTATCAATCTAAGCTCACTGAATCCTAAAGAGTTGTCACCAAAAAAAAATTCAGAAATTTCAGGAGCAAAATTAAAGAGACATAAATTCCAGCATATGTTAAAGACAAGGCTTTCAAAAAAAATTAAATGGGAAAAACTGAAAATTAGGACAAAAAAATATTATTTACATATATGATATTTTTACTGCCGTAAATAAATAACCACAACAAGCTTTATCACATACATTAAGTAATATCAGCTAGATATATATATATATATATATATTTTGTGCTCTATCAATTAGCATAAATTCTTCATTTATCCATGTCATATTCGACAAAGTTTTATGTTTGATGTTGAGAGCCTAACAAAACCCTCATCTTTTTATTTGGACTTGAGATTGGCCATAAACAAAAGCAGAGTTTATTGCCTCTGGTAAGCATCTCATTAATTAAAAAAATAAAAGCTAATTATGCAAATAGATATTCTAATGATTAATAAACATCATAATTATTTAAGTATTACTAACTTCTATATTTCTATTTTTTTTCTAATTTAGATCTCACTCATCGTCCAAAAGTATCTGAACTCTCCTCCATCATAAGAGTAGATAGGCTCCAAATTGACCGTTTCTTTTCTTTTCCTTTTTATATGAATCATTTATAATTGAGTTAACCCACTTTTTTTTTTTAATATATATGCAGTTGCCTCCAAAAAAGGAAAAGGATTTTAGAATGTTTGAAAAAGAATATTTCATTATTAACTACTTAGCTTCGAGCCTCTCAACCTCATGCCATGCGCCGCCCCATTCTAAGTTGGAATATATATAGGGAAAAAAATAGAAAAAGAATTTTAAAATTATAAAATCATAAATTAGGTTTATTATTAAGAGTTGATAAGGAAATGATAAAATTAGAAAGCAATTCACAACTCATTTTTTAGGAAATACCTAATTTAAAATTTTGTAAATTTTAAATTTTTTTTTTTTTTTGGCCTTTTTCCCTCTATATATATATATATCGGTGTGTCCATTCAACAATCAACAAGGCCAATGCATGTGTATATAATGAACCATTCCCAAAGCAAAGTCTCTCACTTTTCGGCTTTGCCTTTGGCTCCCATGTTTGAACTTTGAAGTTTGAACTCTCCCCATTGACCATCACTATTACTATATGCCTTTATGCTACTTCTTGTCCCATTTACATACACCCTTCAATCAGTATTCCAAGTCACATCTACCTACCATTTTAGAATAATAGGAGTTGGTTGACTCGTTAATTTTATCTGAAAATAAAATAATTATCTATTTTTGTCTATATTTAAAAAAAATATAGAGAAATTATAATAGGGGTAATATTTGAAATATATAGTTCATTAATGACCAATCAATTGACTTATATTTTGGATAAATCATTTCGGGTTAATATAACTTTTGGTCCTTGAAGTTTGATCCAATTTTGGTTTTAGTCCCTTAAATTTGAAATCTGTGGTTTTGGTCCCTGAAATTTCACCCGATTTTGGTTTTGGTCCCTGAAGTTTGAAATCAGTGGTTTTGGTCCTTGAAGTTTCACCCGATTTTGGTTTTGGTCCCTCAAATTTGAAAAGGACTTGGCAACGCAATTAAAAAACCCGACTCAACCCAGAAAAAAAAACCAAGCCTTTTTCAAACTTGAGGGACCAAAACCAAAATCAGGTGAAACTTCATGGACCAAAGCCAAAATTGGGTGAAACTTCAGGGACCAAAACCACCGATTTCAAATTTAAGGGACCAAAACCAAAATTAGATCAAACTTCAGGGACTAAAAGTTATATTAACCCAATAATTTCTTTTAGAAAGCGTCATATATTCCATGCCAAAGAGCCAGTATATATGATAAGAGTAACTTTTGGGATAGTTTGGTCATATTTATAAAATATATTTGAGGGAAGTTTGAAATTTTAATCATTTTTTTCCATTTTCCCCCATTAATGACATTTATATCAATGGATTAATTATCTCTCCCTCACTCTTGTTTTTTCATGTTATATCAATTTTTTCCATTTACCTTCATTAAAAACACCATTGTTTATGAAAAAAGAGAGTGGGTGAGAAAGAATGAGCGAATAGTTAATTAATACATGGAAATTAACCAATAATTAAGGGGGGATGAAAATGATTAAGAATTTTAGATAGACAAGTACTACCTCCGGTCCTAATTATAAGATAAAGTTGATTTTTTTGGAGAAATTAAGGAAGCCAATTAAATTACTTTAGAGTATTTTTATTTTTATTTTTTTTCTCCAAACTAATTAATTTGACTAATAAACTAATATATAATCTAAGGATACTAAAAATATAAACACTCTAAAGTAATTTAATTGGCTTCCTTAATTTCTCCAAAAAAATTAACTTTATCTTATAATTAGGACGGGGGAGTAGCATTTATTACAAATATCTAGGAAGCGATCATCCCTCTTATTCTTAAACATCGTCACTTTGGAGCTTTTTTCTTATTTTTCAAAGTATTTTTTGCTCTGAAATTTCAACGAAAAATTAATTATTGTTTTAGCATTCACCCTTCATTAATACGACAGAGATTATTTAACAGAATATTTAAGAGGTAGTTAAATAAAAGGGCACTATCAAATTTCAGTACAATACGAGTTATTTTATGAATTTTTTTGTCAATGTGAAAAGCCTTAAAGCAACAAATTTCAGTCGTTCGTCGCATTTTAAGGGTTCTGTTCTGTGGATGGTATATTTATATACTACATCTCATATGTTTTGTAGTGATGATTCATGTTTGGGGCCAGATTAGCAAACATCAAATATAAATTAACAAAGATTTAATTTGAAGGACTTAATAAAAAAGGTAATGAGCTGACGGCGCAATTAATACTGCAATTTGGAGCATATGACTTTTTTAAAAAAAAGAAAGAAAGAAAGAGAATAAAAGAAAATATATAAGGGGCCATAACACAATGAAATAATCTCCACCTTCCCATGACCAAAAAGGTCACAAACACGCACAGAGTATGCATAATGCCCTTAATTAAGCAGCTTCGTAAAATCCCACTAAGCGTTGTCTGCTTTGTATTTACTATCATAATTGCCAAGCAGGTCCCAAAGTAACATTAAAGGCAGATCAGTAGTTGCTTTGGGCTTTTTATTTTTCTCAAACTGTCATACACCAACATTCCCAATTCAAAACCTTATGCACTGTTAACCAATACGATTAGTTCCTCATAACCTGATAAATTAATGTTTGAATTGCCATTAGAGAAGATATATATATAGAGTCTTTGACAGTGCCTTGAATATGATTATCTCCAAAAGAAATATACATATGCTTAAAAAAGAAACTATACGTACTTTTAATGTTATATACTATGTTGATATTTATAAGGAAAAAAATAATTTTTGTTATCTTCTTTATATAAGTCATATTAAATTTTTCATATGAATATGTATAATTTTATCATGATCAGTCATTTATTATTGTCTAAACTTTGTTCTATTAGGGCATGGTAGATATCAAAAAAGAATAAAGTTTACACCCGTTTATCAATGTTTCAACTTTACCCCTATGTAATATTCACTGTATCTTATGAAAACAAAGTATACACAATAATAAATAAATGATAAAATTGTATATTCATGTGAAAAATTTAATCAAGAGATCTCATTCTTTTGAACCTCTGAATCAAATTGATCATGCTACAATAAGGGATTTTTTTCAACACAAGGATGATAAGTTCATTTCACAAAGAAAATTAATTTCAAAAAAGTTTATAGAGACTACAGACAAAATATGGCATTTTGGTGTCTCAATCTCAATACTCAAAGGAAATTTTTGTACCATATTAATTCTCTCTTTTTCTTAAGTAAAACAGAAGCTTGAACATTGTGAATGAAAAAATCATATTAAGAGAACTACATCAATATGACCTTGTGGAATGTGATCTAATAATACCAAGTACCGAATCAACTCATCAAAAAACAAAATTATTAAGCTGGGTTTAGTAGAGCCTATAGATCAAAGTAACAATTCACATTATTAATTAGTTGAAGTACACACAAATTAACAAGATGTTAATATCCTTGTAACCTAATGACATGAATATTTTCTTATAATTTGTAAATGAGATGTTGTGGATTTGATCCAATTTGTAACCTCATACCCTTAGTGGTTGTCCCTTTAACTCAAAAAAGGAAAAAAGAAGAAGAAGAAGAAGATCACATGTTCTTTTCAACCTTTGAATCAAATTGATCATTCTACAATAATGGTTTATATATTTTTATACAAGGATGGTATCCCTAATCAAAATTTTTGGAAATTGAAGACTAGAAGTACAAAAATAGAAGCATATAATAATTAATGGTTGAATGAATCAATTAGAAGGCATTAGAGCTATATATACACAACACACACAATATATATATATATATATATATAGCGCCAAGTTGAGGCCTTTTGTTAACGTCTCAAAGACATGAGTAATGAGTGGACTTCCATAGTGATCAAATCAAGCTTATCCAATCAGCTTCCTCATCATGGAAACCTCTCTCAATGAAGGTAATGGTTATATATATATATATATATATATATATGGTTTTGCTTTTGTTTTGCACAGGAATTTTAGGACTAGAGTTAACTTAATCATACTTTGTCCTTATAGTGTGGGACTTTGAGAATGATTATATGTGGGAATGAGAGAAGCAAAAAAGAGGATATGCATTCCACAGTCCAAAATATATAAAACTTACAAAAAAAGGGAATTGTGTGGGACCCATCTATGGTATTTTGCAGAGATCTAAAGGCCGAAAGTAGACATGTGGTCCTAACAAAGCACCAGGTCTTCGTATATATTAATAGTAATTATTATTAAACGTTTTTTACTATATATGACCTCCATATCTTTTTTTTCCCCTGAACATTTCTCTCCATAATTATATTCAATCCAAGAAGAAGAACGATTATTCTTACATAAAAAAAAATCTAAGAAAAAAATTTGTGAATCATGACCCATTTTCTATTTTATGATCCAGGGCGTGCACTGTTGCTTATGATTCCTTTAGTTAGTGGGCAGAGAAAATTTATTAACTATAGGAAAATTAATAAAAACTTCTTGGTTTTCTTCACAAATTTTATTATATTCTCAAACTTCCTAATAATCTCGCCTCAATGTGATTCCATCCACTTGGGTTTTTGAGTTTTTTTTCTCACTTGTATACCTTTTCTTTAATTCAATTATATCCATTATGGAACTTCTTCATCTTTTTGAATTAGATCAAATTAAGTTACTTACATCTGACTTCCCTACAATCTTCCTTTCAAGTATGAGTTTCTTTTTCTCATGCACAAAACAGATGAAACCGATGTTCCCAATCACATATATGAAGAAAGCTATTAAGAGACAAAAAAAGAAAACCTAGATACATTTTATAAATCAGTAACCTAAAGATGGTTGGTTTGATCCTACTTGTAATTTCAAGCTATTAGTATCTGTTTTCTAAAAAACCGAAGAATAATGAAGAAGAATTAAACATGAATCTTTGTCATGATGAATGGTATCTTGTATGTGGATAAATGCTTACGTTGGTAGATTCAATGAAGTTATGATGAGAAAAGGGATGTGATTTCATATGTTTTGAATTTTGATGCCCATTTTCTTTCATATGTCGTTTTAAGGAAGACAAACAAAGTTTGTGGGATTCCCCCAAATTTTCCATTCATTTGATTTGATTTCGTTTTTGCTTCTGCATTTATTGTCTTATGATATAGTGTCACTTTTTGCCTTTCAACAATGAGCAATACATATCCACGTTATTGAGAACATTCATAACTAATCTCTTTGAAATTCTCAAAGTTTTCTGCTTGCTGCTCCCTTCAGTTGTTTTTATAAGATGCACATAATTGAATTACGTAGATAAAAAAATTTGTTAATATTGATTAAAGACAATAATATTTTTAAAAAATTCAACTTCTTTTTAAAAAAACTGCTCTTGTTTAGGAAGAAGAGAGTAAACTAGAAAAAAATGTACAAATAGTTAATTAATGTAGTGATACCAACTAATAATTAATGTCAACAAAAATTTTTAATAACTAAGAAATATATTAATATTAGAGTAAAATGGGAATCGCATGAGCTTTGCTTAAACCTTATATTTAAGCTGTTAAAGCAGCAAAGCCCCTTCTAATAAGACTAAGTGCTTATTTGGGATAGCTTATTTTTAAATAATAAAGATCTATTTGATTTGAGGGGAATGATAGTGAGAGATTTTGCTCTCCTCCTCTTAATTAGCACCATCAAAAATTTAGTAGGGAGGGGAAATTTTTTTAAATTTTCCCCTCCCTCCCCTCAAAACCATCCCCCCAAATTTGGGTGATTTGGAGAGAAAGGCAATATTTTAGTTTATATTGACCATTATGTCCATGTTGAGTTTTAATATTTCCAACCTACCCTTCTTCCCTCAGACAGTGCTCTCTTCTCCAACCCTCTCCGTGCCATCATCACCCAACAGCTCACCTTCACCACAGTCACGTCATGTACCGTGTCGTCCATGTATCTATATTAAATACTATATTACATTATTATATCTATATTACATTTATATAGGTAATATATATATATATATATATAATATAGAGATGTATTAAGTGTTATTGTAATTATATTTATTTAATTTTGATAATTGTAAAATTATAATTCCTATATTAAATAATATTTTATTAAACATGTTTGAAAAATAAATGTTTAAATAAAATAAGGGTAAATTTATCCATATAAAAATATTTTCCTTCCCTTTCATTTCTAAACTAAATAAGGTAACATTAAAATTCTTCTCATTTCCTTCCTTTTCATTAATCCAATCGAGGTAATATTAAAATCCCTCTCTTCCCCTTATACCCCCTCCCCACCATTAAAATCTCTCCCCTCCCTTCCCCTCCGTCGAACCAAACAGACCCTAAGTGTTTATAAATCGTGATTTATGTTATATGAAGTAAGTATGTGAGAAGAGTTTTATCTCGACTTACGTAATAAGTGTTTATTATTGAAAAATAAGCTAATCCAAACATGTTATATAACACTTATTAGTAATACATAGTAATTTTTAACAATAAAGTATATTTTTAATGAAAGAAAAATATCATTTTTAGGGCATTCATTATTTTATTTTAATTTAAAAGAAATTCATGTTGGTTTTTGAATAAAAGAAAGAAATTAATTTATTATTTTTGTAATCACACGAATTTAATTCTTTCAGAAACAAAATGATAAGAACCACTTAAAATTTTAAAAAAGGCAAATGTGATCCAACTATTTACAACTAATTAAGATATATCATACAGTATTTCTATTCAGAGTAATTTCGTTCGCCATGCTATCAAGTGGTATCAAGAAGAACACCACCTTGGAGTATTCAACAGAGACATAATCAATATTATGAATTTCAGCAATAATATTTTTCATTCATGCTCAAATTAAGTAGTAAATCTAGCATGATCTTGATTCCCTAAATTTCCAAATATACGTGGATGGTGCATATTTAATTTGAGTTAAATAATTTTTTCAATTTCAAAAAATTCAGATTTTTAGAAAAATACCAATATAGAAAATAATAATTCAGATCATACGTGTGCCACATGGCCAATACATAAATCTTTGTGAGAATTCAACATATACATGATATCTGGTATTTTTCGAAACTTTTTTTTATAAGAAAATAATATAATCGTATGCAATTTGAATATGAGACCTAATTAATTAATTGATCGATGCATTTATAGGAACTTTCTAGCCACAATTAACTCTATTAATAATAGAAGGGACTGAAATTTTTATTGGTCAAATAACTGTGGCTACAAATTCAAGGATTTAACAAAGGCAAACATTACGTAGTTGGGATGGGACCATATGTATTCAATCTGATGTACTATCATTTAGGTATTATTCAATTTGGGGAGTAGGGTATTTATTTTTCATCTGCATTTACAATAAGTCGTTAATTAAACAATAACTAATTTATCTATAGGGATTCAATGTATTAATGACTATTTTATCTCAAAAGAATGAGCAAGAGAGTTATTTTTAATTCTTATTTTTTATCAAAAGTAATTCTTAGTTCTTCCTATTTCAAAAGTAAATGGAATTTAATTAATTACAATTTAAAATGAGTATAATTTTCTTAGTTAATGAAAGATCACACAAATTTGAAAATGGGATATGATCTTACATCAAAATTAGAATAACAATAGTTGACACATAAAATAATAAGTGTCACATTCAAACATTTAAAAAATAATAAAATGAGATAAATCCTAATTAAATCCAAGAGAAATACTTGAATTCGCAAGTAAAAAGAAAAAAAGAAATACATGAATTCAAATGCAGGGTTACATTTTTAATAAATTCTTAATCAAGTCAAGAAGTTAAGGAATTTCTGAATATTGTTAAATGATCAGGATGCCCTTTTATATTAAAAAATCCTATAAATATGTTGACAATGATAAGCATACCAGAAATTTTTTTTCATGAATAAATCCATTAAAACTTATGTATATCATCAAACATACAAAATAATCCGTAAAAGTTTTTCAAATGACGATAAGAATCATTACAAAGGCATAGAACTATTCTAGCATAAATATAGCTGGAAGACTTTGCATCTGGTGAAAGAATTTAAAACTGCAAGATGTTCTTTTCTCCTTTTTTGGAAACTTAGATATTCTTTTTTATTTTGGTGAAAAGATGTTCTTTTTATTTCCTAGACATGTAATCTCATAGTCTTAAAATAAGATCTAAGTTTTTGTCTAAATTAAACTACAAATTAAATCTTATATATTTTAAGGACCTGAGGTAGTATATAACTTTTGTGTCAATTTTAAACATAAATTCTTAATTTTGACAAACTGATCAACAATGTTTTGAGTAATGTTTTTCAACAAATATTTATGGCAAGTGGTGAAAAATTGGAGGGAAAATTGGTTTAATTCCGTTCAACATATTTTATAGGATATTTTTACATAGAGGGGTATCCCGATCATTTAAAAATATTCAGAAGTCTCTTGACCTGATTAAAAATTTATTAAAAGTGGAGACCTGAATTTGGAATTAGGCATTTCGGCTGGATTTAATTAAGATTCTTTCTAAAATTTTAAACAATAAGTTACAACAACAACCATTGAAGTGGTAAGCAACATGTTTCACACAGGAACCAAAAAAGACTTAAACCTCATTAGTTTTGTTTTAAAATTTAGTAATTTTCTAACTTTATCTTTATTTTATAAAGGAGTGAGTGAGCTTTGTTATTTTCATATAGATTTAAGTAAGATTTATTTAAATAATTAGATTATACGTAATCTTTTGATATCTCAAAGCCTATTTATTAAAATATAACCTTCAACTTTTAAATTCGCTTAATTAAATGATTATATATGGCATGTAGGCTTTCAAACTTATTTAAAGACTTAAATTTTAAATATGCCTTTAAAGGGGTTTTTAGATCATGTCATGTCTTTTAAAGACTCAGAATTGAACCTTAAAAAAAGTTGATATACAAGTTCAAGTTTAGATTTTAGAATTCTGTTTCACACTAAGATCTATTTGACTAAATCAAAACCTAACATATTTTCACTACCTATAGCCATAAAATCCGCCTTACAATTAAAACATGTTTTGTAATAAAACACAAAAGGGTAAAAAAATAAAAAATAAAAAGAGAAGAAAAAGAAGAAAAATCGGAGAAAAGAACAAGAAGAAGATATGCTGTGTTTGCTTTTGCCTTTTGTTTCCCAAACCACCCATCTTGTAAAAATCTATGGCCAAAACCAAAATCATGTTTTACGAGGCAGTCAAAGGCACAAGATTTTCTTTCCCTTTGTTGTTTTATTTTTTTTTCTTCTTTCAGTTTTTTTACTGTTATTATTCTTTGTTCTTCTTCTTCATCACCATCCAAACGATTCTTTATTTCTTGCTTTTTCAGGCTTTGATAGAGACCCCATTGTGTTCCCCTCTTTTGTATTGCAAATGGGTTTTTGGGTTTTGAGGTTCTTTGGTTTTCTCAAAGTCTTTCCTCTTCTGTCACTTTCTTTATCCACCTTACCATTAAAGAGATTCACACATACATTCAAATATACTCTGCATCACACACATTTTTCACATCTGTTTTTCCTCCAACGTTAAAAGAAGATAGTACTCTTCGGTCTCGTATAATTTTGCGTCCATAACAAGGGCAGCAAAACTCACCACCAAGTATTTAATACTGTTATGTTCCTATATAATGAACTCAAGACTTCTAGTAAAACTAGTACAACCCCTTACCAGTTAAACAAGTTATTGATGATACTGTCTCATATATTTTTATTTATTCTTTAGATATGCTTCTTCGTGTACTCCTTTTATCTTATATGTAAAATTAGAACAACTAACTTACTGAAATTAACAAAATTAGTTAATTTAGTTATTTATAAAAAAAATACGTTATTTGTAAAAAATATGTGTTGGTTTCTTAAAGTACCCATTTAATTTTCATAAAAATGGTACTCATTGAATCAAACTCTTAATTATAATATTTTCAAAAGGAGTTAAATCCTAATATACCTCATCAATTAGAATATTAAGTACTTATTTTAAGTAGTAGCTAATTAATAAATAAATAAATGTTATTCATCAACCAACAAACTATTAGTTGATATGGTAAGCGGTTTCACCTAATAAATAGGAGAATATAAGTTCGAATCTTAAAAAACATATTTATTGAGAGAGGTGAAATCCCTTCAGACTCTAAAGTCTCAAAAGGAAAAGAGGAAACTCTTAAACAAATTTTTAAAAAAATGCTATTCATAAGAAAGATGGTATAAATGATTGAAGTGATTACGTAACTAGAGTGATGAAGCGCACTTGGACCAAATATTTACAGCGTCAAATTTTTAAGGAAAAATGGTGAAGTAATTAATTAACGTGGTGATTAAAAAGAACTATTCAAGGTCATAATTAGGGAAAAACATATAGGACCAGGTTGATGTAATATTGGGAAACCAATTCAGATAAATAATTATGCATTTAAGCACGCTTTGTTTATGCTGATATTCATCTAAGCATATTTCATTTGTGCATAATTACATGATGATGCGCATGTGTCCTTCTAGGAGCCTTTTGTCCCAAAATTCTGTCATATAATACGAATTATTATTATGTAATAAAATTCATTATTTATATTTATTATTTTTGTGCCAACTTATATTTATTTTTATTTCTATCCTGATACCTAGTGATCTGCTGCTTCATTTTTTCAAAGATGTCTTTAGCTAAAGGTCTTTTTTTTTTTTTTTTTTCCGCCAAGCTCCATGCTAAAATACTCTCTTTGGTGCTTTTTATGAGTTACAATATTTAAAATACATCTGGTTTTATTTTTACCTCTAATTGATGATATGTGTCTGCATTAATTATTTCCCACACATCCTACACATTTTGTCTCATTTATTTTCTTATTCATTCTCCCTCCCTCATCTCTATATAAATAAGGATATATTTAAAAAGAAAATACATATTTTACATATTTACTATCTTTAACTAATTTTTACGGACTTCTTAATTTATGTAACCCAATTATTTGTAATTTATAAAAAGGATAAGATGGACTAATTCAATAACTAATTTTTACCGACTTCTTAATTTATGTAACCCAATTATTTGTAATTTATAAAAAGGATAAGATGGACTAATTCAACAATGAAGGTTAGGCATAGAATTAATCCAAGCCTCATAATTAAGCAGCATGTTTTTCATACTAAGTCAAACATAATCTAAAATGCTATCATGGCTAAAATATTGTCAAACACAGAACAAACATTCTCTAACAGTAAAAATCCTTCTTAATCATTTATGTCTTTGCAAACAATTACTACCTTGTTCCCAAAACATATATCATCACATTTAATTCTTTGTTCGCAAATAAACCAACAACAAACCAAACCAACAACAAACATATCTCTTTGGGTCTCTCCTTAGAGCTTTCAAAATATTCCCTTCCTCTGCATGTCACCTGCCTTGATTCTTCTTCTTCTTCGTAAACCTAAAATGAAACTTATATTTTGAGACATATCTTTTCACAAAGTTGAATCTTATATTTTGGGATGAAGGTAATACTAGTATTTGCATTTTTACCAACAAAAGTTAATACGGCTAAGGATGTAACTTATTATACCTGATATTAGTCCTTACTACTCTAAATAATTCAACTCAACTAATTTTTATTTTTTTTGTAAAAATTGTTTTCTATGCTCATCTTCAAAGGTAGAGCACATAAGTAATCTATCTATTCCAACTACTTCAGCAAGGATTGATAAGGTTTCTAATGGAGAACAAAGTAGCAAATGCTTTATCTAATCCTATCTTGAATAAGATAAATTATTTTGAAAAACACCCTGCTGGGTTTATTATCAGTAAAATTATAAATTTTGGGGAATACAAGCTATCCAAGAATGATCAAATTAATAAAGATAAAGATAGTATGAGATGTCTAATCTCATATTTAATGATATGGCCCACAGTATTCAATATTAGACTAGACACCAAGGAAGTGCATGGTTCTTCCACCTCAATCTGTTTGATTCTTTAGGGATAATTATTCACCCAACAGTTTCTGGAAGATCATAACCTCTAGAAATCTCAACTAAAAATTTTCCTTTTATATCCCAAAGCTCCTATTCTTAGGATCAATAACGAGCTTGTAAGCAATCAACATTGGATCTTCTAATCTATTTGAAAATCTGTTGAACCAAAGTAATGCAATAATAGTTTTATCTTGAAAATTGCAAAAGCGTGTTTATAACGAGTTTCCAACCATAAGAAACTCTAACAAATCATATTATTCATAACTTATGAACAATATATTTCATTTCTCATACTCCTTACAATATAAACGACCCAACTAGTTATCTAATGGCCAGGATCTCATACTAAGTCAACTTATCCCCATTGAAAAAGAACATTCATCTTTTTGGTATTTATTATAGGACCGATATATGAATAGTTCCTAAATACACACGTAAGTAATGGATGTTTAACAAAAGAAATAAAACTGATTTTTTTTTTCCATTATCATTTAAAAATCATTTCGTCCAAAAATTATGTGGTTAAGAGAGCTTGATGCATCTATCATCTTGACTGTTGGGATAATATTTGTGATGTTCTCATAAATGATATTGGCATTCATCAACTTCAAACAGTTGTGAATGAGGAAGATATTCTTCATCTATGGAGAGTTCATTCATGTCTTCATCAAATAATGGAATTGAGATGAGACTTGAAAGCAAATCATTACTCTATATTCTCATCAGAACCAACTGATACTTCCCATAATCAGTTTTGACCGCGTCAAACCCTCAGTTTTAGCGGTCCTTCTGAGGCATCTTAGTAGTCAGTTTTAACCCTGTTCACTGTCCATTTCAATTATGTCATTTTCAACTAAGGTTTTAATTTAAAGTCCTAGGGAATTAGCAAAGAGATACACAAAAATACACAATAGTTTGGAACTATTTGTTGAGATTCCTCTTTCCACATAGCAGCAGGAAACTGTATCAGACATCAACAATACAACAAATATGATAGTTGATCCAGATCTTTCCTATATATACTCTTTTCTGGGTTCATTCTAAAGGGTGAAAAGGTTGAACATCAAAATCTTTTATTTTCTTCCTTTTTTGGTTTTTCAATCAGCAAGATCCCCAACAACGTCTGAACTGTGCAAGCAATACAGTAACTTCATGCAATATAGGCATTCTGGCTAAGTCATTCATGGGACTGATCCTCTGATTCCTTCTTGGTAACTGGTCACAAGCACCAAGTTACATACCCAGAAGCTTCAAGTCTTGTCTCTATTGAGTATATACGAGTGTTTTGGTTTTTTTGCTGTGCAGCTCCTCAGCTGCTATTAAGAGAAAGAGATTAAAATTTTATAAAAAAGTAAAAAAGAAAAACATAACTGGAGCCCAGTGAATCTTAACAGCCAAACAGCTTTGCTGACTCTGAAACTGTCTCTTCTAAATTTACTAAGCATTTTTGCTTCTGTGACACAAACTCTCAATATGTTCCTTTTCTTTTAGCATACTCCTGCTCTGGAGCTCCCCCACCAATGTCTTGAATGTCCTGTTGTGCATTGGATCTAACCCTTGTGAGACCATTTCCTCGAAGAATGAGCAAGCACGATCAAGTTTTCCACTTCTGGACAGACGGGTTACCAAAAGTGAATAAGTTGCCACATCAAGACTCACGTCGTTTTCAAACATGTGGCGTAACAGAAAGTTCAGCACCTTCATCCTATTCTTCCTGACACATATCTTCAGCAATGGATGGTAAGTCTCTACATTTGGCTTACATGATTTCTCTTCCATTTCCTTGAGCAACCTAAGAGCAGTCTCCTCTTGTAAGTGTGTACAAGCAATGGAGATCATGGTATTGTACGTTAAAACATCTTGGATAACCCCTTGTTTTGGCATGTCATCAAACAGATCGCGCGCATCTTTAAGCCTGCCAGCTCGGCCAAAAATGTATATCAATGAAGAATAAAATGGGGGGTCAGCTACACACCCATTGCTCTTCATTGTCTCATAAAGATCCAGAACTTCAGATAATTGCCCTGCCTTCCCTAACGCATGCATGAAAATAGTGTAGGTTATAACACTAGGGGACAAACCCTTTTCCTTCATCTTATCAAAAACTTCTCTCACTCTGCGGAAATCTTTCTCTCTGCAATATGATTCAATGATACTAGTATATGTAACAACACATGGTTGAAACCCATGTTCCCTCATATCGTCTATTGCTTTATAGGCCTGGTCAAGTTTTCTAGCTCTACAAAACCCATGAATCAGGATATTGAATGACCAAGAATCTGGAGAAATTGAATCCTTAAACTCCAAAAGAACTTTGTGAGCATGCTCAACACTATTTCCTTTCACCAATGCGTCCATGAGTGCATTCATTGCTTCTATGTCCTTGTTCAAACCAAACCGCTCCATATTTCGGAATGCTTCCACGGCTTCTTCATACTTTCCTGCCTTGGAAAGCCTCCTCATTAACCCAACCATCGTATCACATGTCAGATACCCTTCAAATCGATGCATTTCCTCAACCAAATTCCATGCAAGATCAAATTTCTTGGCCTTGCCCAAAATATAGATCATGAAGTTGTACATTTCTGGAGAATGCACGTAAGCAGTGTGTGTTTTTGCCCAAATGAAAAACCCCAAAGCTCGGATCCAGTCATTGGAAAACCGATTCAAGATCTTCTGAACCAAATTCTCTGATACAGGAAAATCATATCTTTCTAGCGACTCAGCAACTTCCTCCGGAGAAGGAAGTAGTTCTTTAAGAACTCTACAGATTGCTGTGACATCATCTTCATCCCCCTTTTTCCTCAAAGAGAGTCCTGTCAATTGGGTTTGACCATTAAGCATATGGGCATCAACCCAATCAGCAAGTGCAGGGATAACAAAGTCATCATCAGAGTCTGCACTTTCAGGGGATTGATTGTCAGGTAACTTGACCCAAACCGGAAGTTCTGGTGACTCAGGAGATTGCTGAGAATCAACCATAGTACAAAGTGGGTTGCTGTACAAGAAGTAGCGCAACCCATTACTATTGGTAAGCCTTTGAGGAATACAATGGTAAATGACTTTCAGGACTTGCGACTTAGATATCATTTTCAGCACACTCTGCATTCTTCTCTGAAAAATAATACAACCAGGGTTTAAACACCGTTTACGTTATGTCATGGAAATCCTCTCCACTATATCTCTTGGGCATCCAAAGCACACTAATAATTTGGAATATGCTTTACACGCTGTTTCAAAAAATAAGCAGAGAAACAAATAATGTTACAGATATAGGGAAGCAATATAAAAGGAGGAGATTATGGGTATGAGATGATTTACAGAAAGAAAAGAACAATAATTATTTACAGAAACATGCCGCTTAATTTCTGTCTCACCATAAATAATTATTTTTCCTGCTTTATATGCTATCAGGAAGATGAGATTCATGGCAAAAGAGAAAAATGTGTGGCAGTTTATAAGCAAAGACCATGCTGTACTTCATAGCAAAAACAGCATACTATCACAAAGTTTCATATATGCAGCAAGAAGCATGCCAACAAGACCCAAACTATTTCACAAACCACAAAAGACAGCCAAGGAAAATGTAGTGTGTGAGCTGATACAAAGAGAAGAAATTCGAAGAAAGGAAGTGAACACCGAAAATGTTTTATGAATGGCTCTATTTCTTCTATTAGACTAAGATCCAATGCACAACAGCATATTCAAGCCATTCAGGAGTATGCTAAAAGAAAAGGAACATACTGAGAGTTTGTATCACAGAAGCAAAAATGCATAGTAAATTTGGAAGAGACGGTTTCAGAGTCAGCAAAATATTTTATCTGTTAAGAAACTGGGCTCCATTTATTTTTCTTTTTTAGTTTTTATAAAATTTTAATCTTTCTTAGTAGGCAGCTGAGGAGCTGCACAGTAAAAAAGCAAACACTTGTATATACTCAATAGAGACCAAACTTGAAGCTTCTGGATATGTAATTTGGTGTAACTTGTGACCAGTTGACAATAAGGAATCAGAGGACATGTCCAAGAGAGGTAAGATGCTAAAATAGGCAAAAATATAGTTTTAATTCCTCATAGTTTCGGTCAACTATGGTCTTAGTCCCTATACTTCATTTCTTTACATATCAGTCTGTATAGTTTTGTTCAGGTAAAAAAAGTTAGTCCTTCAGTTTCCTCAGATATGATGAGGTGCCAAACAGAGCTGACATGACATTATAACTGCTAGTTTTTTTTTTCCCTGGTAGGATATCACTAGGGGTGTTCAAAGTCCGGGCCAGGACCGGAATCACCTTGTCCCAAGTCCTATCCCGGTATGAGGCCGGGACTGGTAATGTGTTCCCGGACCGTTCCTGGCCTCGGGAAAGTCCTGGTATCACTTTCCCAGGACTGGAACCGGGAACTCCTGGTTCAGGATAAGAAAAACTCAAAGCATTAAAAAAAAAAAAAACAGCTTTATTAACGCCACAGTCAAACACTTCTTCAAGATTAGAAAGCCCATGACTTTAGCTTGATAATCATTCATGCCTGTCTAAGATATATAACACCGAGAACATACCAGAATAAAACAAACAGGTTTGATTTAATTTTTATAAAACTATTATTTTAAACATAAATAAATAAATTTAAACTATGAAAATCTGATCTACACCATTTATAATTGCAATACAAACAAAATTAATAATAAAATTAATTTATAAAACACTATAATAATAATTTTACAAAATATTAAATCTGAACCATCTATTTTTTCTATTTTTTGATCTAAGGATGGAAATGAGATTCTAAGAAGAAAATGAGAGAAAGGATTCTGAGAAAATCTGCTCCCGAGTTCCGAAGGCTTGCCCGGATCCCATCCTTGGATGGATCGGGACTTTCTAGTCCCGACGTTATCAGGATTGGGATGGGTACTACTTGGACACCCCTAGATATAACTGCTAATTGTTGCAGATATGGAAGAACACATGGGCAAAATAGCTGACCTGGCTTTTTGTATTTTTAATGCGATCCATTAACCAGAATGCAATGTAGCAGAATCAACATAATAGTGGGAACAAAACAAAGGTAAAGCGTTTCCTTCTGAATGACGGTAAGCCAAATTAAAAGCTTGAATTTACACAAACAAAAAGCTACAGGAAACAAAAAAGACTTTCACATTCAGGAGGGATTCTTCTCTAAAATAGAAACTTCATTGTTCCTGAATGAGCTGATATCGCAAGTTGGCTAGCCGTTGACACATTTAATTAGTCACCTCGGGGTGAAAATGAAGTTCAATCTTCCAGTTTATAAACAAACAATAAAAAGACACAAAAGAAAGCAGAGAAATGCAGATATCAGAAGTTGAACACATAATTAATGAACATAGTTATGAGAAAGCATCAAAAGATGACAAAACATAATCTAAAAGAGACAAACTAGATGAAGTTTGAGAGCTCATGTTTAAATCTCCATAGGATCAAGACACTCCATATCAGAATCGAAATCACCATTGCTGGACCCATATCATAACAGAATCAAAATCAATCAATGCAGACGCACATCACGAAAACCCCCTCTCGAAAGCCCAATCTACACCTTACACACATAAGAAGCAGAACACAACAACAACAAGAACAAACACCTACCAGTTCCTTGTGGCGGCGACGATTAGGGTTCAGGGGAGGGGCAGACGCCGGCGACCGCAAAGAACGAGAGAGAGACAGAGAGAGGATGGGAGTGAGTGAGAGTGAGTTGCGAGAGCCGAAGGCAAGTAACACAGTATCACTGTTGCCAGGCAACAGCGGCGTATCATAGTAACATAAAAAAGGGTTTTGGGTTTTGCACAAACCGAAAAATGGATAATGGGGCGTTTTTTTTTAAATCAAAATTAAACCCAGCACAGATCACTGTACTTTCTATTGATTTTGATTTTGGTCTTAGGCTTTTTTTTTTAGGAAAAAAAATTTGGTAAAATCCCTCAAAAAGAACCTTTAAAATAGCAAAAGACGGAAAGGTGTTCCGAAATTCCATATTTCCACAAAAGTGCGAGTACCTGATCTGGGATATTGAAATTGTAGACAAAATGACGTGCGTAACCCTGGAAGTTTTAAAATTGAAAAACGTTGAGGAAATAAGAAGGGCGAAATTGCGTGAAAACTCTGTCGGGACTCTTCATCTTCTTCCGGCGTCGTCGTTGTCGTTGGTGGAGCGTGGTTCCGTGGCGTTGAGAGAGGATAGTAGCAACGACATTGTGCGGCGAATTTGGGGTGGATTTGAGGAGGAGCGAAGGCGAGAAGAGGTTGTGGTGAAAGGCATTGGACAGTTGCAGAGGCACCACTTTGCGGCTGCGAATTTGAGCTCCGGTGTTGAAGTTGGGTAAGTGGTTGTGTTTAAAATTGTATTTCATTTTAACTTATCCACTTGATTAGAATGGGGGTTCAAATTCGTTGGGTTAAAATTAGTTTGGGAAATGTGGATAAAAGCTATGAAGTGGTGCGAAGTTGGGAATCGTTGAGGGAAGTTGTGAAAATAAGTTGCTAAGTTGGGAAATTTGAATTGCAACATTTGAAATTTGTAAACCATTGAAACAGCATATGAACGCGTCAATTTGTGAAGTTGTGACAGGGTGTTCAGACGTAGGGTATTGTGATTTTTATTGTTGTGAAAATATTATACATACATTTGCGAATGGCTTAAGTGAAGTTGTGAAACAAAACCTCTGAAAACTGCATGTTAAGTTGTGAACACAAAAGAAGAATCTGTGAAAACGGTAATGACACGTTGGTAACTTGTGAAACAGCATATGAAGTTGTGGATGTGAGTAGAAGTTGCGAAAGGGTTTGTAGATATAGGAATCGCCGATTTCACAGTAGTGAAAATGTTATGGATAGTGTGGATTGTTTTAAGTGAAGTGCTGAATCCCTAAGATAACATTTGAAAATCGAATGTTATCCTGTGAAAACATTATCAGAGTTTGTGAAAGCGTAATGAAAAGTTGGTAAATATGTGTAGAGGTCAATTTAGTCGAGGAAATTGTGAAATTCGTATACGAACATGTGAATCCTTATGAAGAAGTTGTGAATTTTTCTCCATAAGTTGTGAGACCTTATTTAACTGTGGGGAAATAGATATTTCCAATAGTTGTGGTTGTGATGGGAAGGTTGCAAAATGGTATGAGAAGTTGCGATGACATAGCTTAGATGCGTTAACTTGTCATGTACGAATAAAAATGTTATTAAATGTGCTGAAATCCATAGTTGATGAGTGTAAACTGAATTTTGTGCAGGTAAAAGGAGATGGGGGGACACAAAGGTGAGACATCAAAGGCAGAACAAGTAAAGGCAACAAGTGTCAAGAGTAGAGAAGTAACGAGAGAAAGTGAAAAGTCCGAGGCAATAAAGGGCGATGGTGAACAGATTAAACCAGTGATGAGTGGGTTTATGGTGTTTAGAAACGAGTATGTGGCCAAGTTAGGGGAGAAGAAGAGAAGGATGGCAGATGAAAGTAGGTCGGCAGGGAAGGCATGGCGTGAGTTGCCAGAGGCGAAGAAGAAGGAGTACAATGATAAAGCTATGGAAGGACGGCCGAAAAGGGAGATGAGGAAAAAGGAACTGCCATTTCATACCCGCTGCTCACTGGGAGGATTTACATCGTTGGTGCAGTTTGTGAACGGTAAAGAACATTTGAAGGAGAGGGTTAAGAGAATAGGATTTGGAAACCTATTGAAGGTGCAATTGGACAGACTCCCCCGTGACTTGATTGTGTCCATGCTGAGAGCATATGACCCAGCAACACATCAATTCAGGATTAGGGGGAAGACAAAAGAAATAGAAGCATCAGATGTGCACAAGTTGCTTGGTATACCTCATTCAGGGGAGGAGGTGAAGGTGGATGTGGAGGATTCGAATAGAAGATATCAGTGGTTGAAAAGGGAGTATGGGAGGAAGAAATATACGGACATTCTGAAGCGCATAAAATCTGGGACAGCTGGCGATAAATTTGAGTTTATGTTTGTGCTGTACAGTTTAGTAGGGGTGTACATGGGCAGGGCTGGGCAGGGCGAAGCCCTTGCCCGATGCCCTGCCCGAAAGATCATCGGGCTGTGTTTTGCAGCCCGATGCCCAGCCCTGCCCGGTAGAAGCCCAAACATTTTTGGGCTGGGCAAGGACGGGCTGGGCACTGCGGGCTTTGCCTTGCCCAACACTTATCAGCCCATTTGAAGCAACCCTGGAAGAAAATAAATTTTCATAACAATCAAAGCAAAAATCAAATTTCTACCAATTTCAAAGCTCACAGCTCCCATTCTACATCAAAAGGACAGCCATAATTCTACATATGGAACATTCCAAAATAAATCTATAATTTAAGTCTTGAAGTCAAAAAGAGTAAAGACTAACACGTCTTTTTTTTTTCCTGATCAAAGGCAACTTCCATTTTTAGCAAAAGCAATACAACATACTAAAGAACTGTTAATGTAAAAACCAGCGAAAAGACAAAGTCCAGAACACATCAAAGGTAAATAAAAACTGATAAAGAAGTAAATTAGTTAACACCCTAACTCTTATTGAGTAGGGGAAGCCTCCACTGGTGACTCAAATACATAAACTAGGATAATTAAATAACATCCACATTTCATTAAAAACAAGGCATCAAAAAATTGTAATTAAAGCCTTATAGTTGTGCAAGTGGTTCCATCAATCTCCCAAAACTAACAAAAGGTCACAGCAGCTGGAATTACCTACAAGTAAGCAAAGAAGAAAGTGTGAAATTATCCACAAGGAAATTTACATTTACAAGTCAATTTTTAAAGGTTGCAAATTACTTACTTAGCAACTCATTCTTGTAAAATTATCATTCTTCCAGCCATACCCATCACATTCTCCCTTCTCCAAGTGCAGTATCTAGGGGGGAAAAATAAAAGAACAATTACATTACAAATTATGAAATAATATATGTTTTCAGGTGTGTGTGTGTGTGTATGAATTTATGAACTTCAAAATAAAAGCTTACTTGCAAGCTGTATGATTCTCACATTACCTGATGTAGTTATTGACACATATATACGTTTATGATTCTCACATATATATAATAGGTGAAACCTACCACTCTTTATATCTCTCTATCTCAAAAGGAACGCCTTTTCCCCTTGTCTTTTTATGTTGACTCATGTTCCAAACTTGCAAGACTTATAAACAGAAAAAGCTTTCTTTCCTGGCCGATGACTACTTTCCCTTAGCCTTCATCACACCGTTATTCTTGCCTGGTGAGATATTAGCAGCAGCAAATTAATTATAAGCCTCTTATTTCTCTTTCTTATTCAGATCCATCCGCCCCAGCTTCACAGTTCACACGCAGGTAACTAACTTCAGATCTAATCTCTTCCTTTCATTTTGATGTTTGATTTTCTCATAATCCACTCCTTGATGCATCAATTGTTGGGTCTTATAGATTATCAGCTGTTTTAATTTCAATTCACGGATTTCTTTCCGAAAAAAGACCAGATATATAAAAACCAATTCTCTTGAAGTGCAGATATATGAACTAGCATTAGACTTATCTAAGTTCTATTAATCCTTATTTTCATGTTCAGACTTCTAAGAAGTACTCTATACACTTTTACTGATGCAGGGGGACTACAATCTGATGGCACTGTAATTGCAGTAAAACAACTCTTTTCTTTTAAATCTAAGTAAGGAAACCGAGTTAGGAAAAAGAGAATATCAACACTAAAATCTGAATGAGATAGAATTATTTTTGGACTTCAACATCCTGATCTTGTCAGGAAAAAGAGAAAATCAGTACTAAAATCTGAAAAAAAAAAAAATCATAACCTGGAAGTGTCATGGACTGGAGAGATTGAGATGAGGTGCTGTGGACTGGAGAGATCGAGAGACGACGGGGAGCGCCAGAGCCCAGCGTGAGCAGCAGCTGCCTGGAAGTGTCGATCTGCCGAGCTCATTCACGGTTGAGGACTCGCGGCTAGGGCAAACAAGAAAGATGAGATTTGAGAAAGTGAGAAAGCAGTATAGAGAAAGAGAAAGGGTTAATGCCTAATGGTTAATGAATTAATGGCATAGGCCTTTACTCTGCGTTTTTTTTCCCAAGCAAACCAAAGCCCTCAATCAAACAGACACTAACTAATGGGCCACCTAATAAAACATATATATACAAATATATATATATATAAGTGTGTACCTATCGGGCAGGGCCAAATGGGCAGGGCGGTATACCCTGCCCGATGCCCGGCCCTGCCCGAAAAAATGCCCTGCCCAATTATGCCCATTTTTTTCTAGGCTGATTTTCTTTGGGCGGGGCAGGGCTATTTTTTCCCGGGCCCGGGCGGGCGCACTGGGCACCCGGGCTCCATGAACACCCCTACAGTTTAGGGACTTTGTTATGCCCTACCTCGAGTGGGCTGATAAGTGACCGGATGTTGAGGGTTATGTTCTGCACAATGGACCGTTTTGAACATTATGACTGGGCAACATACATGATGAAAGACTTGTGGAAGGAAATGAGTGATTATGTGAAAGAGTACAGGGAGAAGAAGAAAAGGGAATGGAGCAGCAACGTGGGTGGTTGCCTGTACTTACTCCTGGTATGTCACTTTTTACATTAAATGTGTAGCTATCATTCAAGCCGAAAATAATGATCCATATATTTTCTATGGTGCAGTTGTTCTTTAGGGAAAATTTCCCTTTGAAACAAAGTGTTCGCGAACAGTCCACCACATCGATTGAATTCTGGACAAAGGAAAAGATCAACGAAATGGTGAAGACTGAGAGGACGAGCAATATGGGCATTTTGTATAAAGGAAAAGGCTCTGAAGTGAGGGCATGGAATGAGGACACAGATAATGTGCCATATTTAGACCCGGTATGTGTCTGTGGAAGCTAATTTAAAATGCAAAAACGATTTAATAATGTAATTGACAAATTAAGTTGTGCTGTCACTATAAGAATTGAAGGAGGTCTATGCGCGGTTGGTGAAAGTCATCGATGAAAACCGAAACAGACTTGTAAACGTGGTGGTGCAGGAGCTACTCAATGTCCAGCTCGCACGAGAGGCCAGGGACAAAGCACAACAAGACGGCCCTGGTGTGACAGTAGATGAGCAACATACAGATGAGGATGATGATGATGCGACAGATGCTTCTCACCACTCAGATTCTGATGATGCAGACGCAGAACCTTATCATGTTGATGACGACGAAGATGATGATGCAGAGGGAACTGAGGTGGCGGAAAAAGTCCCCACGGATGACCATGAAATTCAGAGGCCTCAACAGCTGCGCAGATCAAAGAGGCAGCCACTGCAAGCGATGACATGTCCATTTATACAGTTGGATGGGAGTCAAAAAAGGAAGACGCCAACTCATGATCAGAAAACGTTGTTCAACATAGTTTCCACAATGGCCAGAGGTGCTGAGGCTGAAGTGTAAGTATCAACGTCATGTGATTGAATGACTGTTATGTAGTTAGTATATTACAACAACACGGGAAGCGATGAACTAACTGGCATTGCATTTGAAATGTTTTTGTGGGCCGTTGGTTCAGATTTTGGATGAAGAACTGTGTCGAGACCAGTTGTATACGCTAGGGGGAATTCAAAGACTAAGTAATACGGTATGTATGGCTTACGTGGAGAATGGTTTCATTAAGTTATGGTGAATATTATATGTAGTTTATGCAATGGTTTCTTTGCTGCTGTAGGTGATGTCCGTTGTGTGTAAGGCTTTAATGTATCACTTCAAGCTGGAGGGAGGACAGCCGAAGCGCCATATTTTTGATGCATGGTTCATGGTAATTACTCATTTGTTGTGTAGTGGAACAACATTTAATTTGACAAAATTATGTGCACATTAGTCAGGACTATCTGTTTTTATGCAGACAAAGTTGGTAGGTCACCCAATAGGGTGGAAAGTGTCTTCCGCCAGTAAAGAATTCTCTCCCAAAACCGTCGGTTACAATATAGGCGAGTGTGAGTTGATTATGGGTCCGGCACTTATCCGTGGCCACTGGTTCTGTGTTGCGTTAGAGACAAAGACTATGACCTTCTACGTGCTGGACTCAATGAAGCCTGATCTAGGCAGCAGGAAGACTACGAGGAAGGGTGGCATGACAGATGATTACATATTTGTGTTAAACTTAATTGTAAGACGCATAATTGTAAGACTATGACCTTCCACTGCTGTAGTTGAGGTCGTTTACTTCAGTTGACCCACATCGTAAGACGCATAAATGTTCTTTTTTCAGAGAGATAGGTTCGTTGACATCATGCACATTCTTAACCCGCATCTAGCTGGGAAGAAAAAGATGTCAGATATTGTGTGGCCTCCTGTCGTGCAACAGAATAATCTGTAAGCTTCTTCACATTCGCCTCTTACAATTTAGCTTGCATTGTTTCCTTAAGTAACACTACGTTTTCATGTGGGTAAGAGTACAGGAGGGACTGTGGTGTTCATGTTATTATTTGGTTAAGCCAGTGGACCCCGGAAGGTGATTTCCATTACGAAAATGTAAGTGATCCACATTTCCCTCTGCACGCATTGTTATTTACTTGTGATTTCCATTATGGTTTCCATTGAACCTTACACTGAGGGAATTACTTATTTGCAGGAACAAATTCAGCAATTGCGGAGCGACATTATGTGGTGGTTAGTTAATCATCCGCTGAATTTGTTGTGGGACACAGCTCTGGCCCTCATTCCCTCTGGACAAAAGTCCAGCAAAAGACGTGCTTAGGTTATGTCCCCGCGATATAGTAATGTCAACACTTGTCCATGTAAAGTATTGTAAAGTATTGTTAACGTCATAGAGTTATGTACGGTAGAGTCCACTGACAGGACAGAACATGCAATTTAAGGTACATTAATGACATATATGTTGCCATTACGGGATGCAATGTTTCCCAGTTCACTCCTCTAGCATTACCTTCTAAAACGTACTTGTATGCCACTAACAATATCTGTGTTCCCCTTTCGCAATGTAACTATGTCCTTGCCAAAGGCAGGTTAAAAAATTTTTTAAGAGAACTAATATCCCTAACAGAAAGGGCTGATGTAATGAGGCACAATGAATAATATGCAATTTAGGGTTGAATGATGCACACATTACATAAGGATACTACGCACGTGCGCCACTTCCATTTCCAACTGCCAATAATCTGATCAGCACTGCTAACAATCCATAGTGAATAATGATGATGCACACATTACATAATGATTGTGTCCAGTCAATACACCCTGCTAACCAAGTGTGACACTTCCTTTTCCAACTGCCATTACTCTGATTATCTCTGGCGGCAACAAATCCATAGGCATATACACTATAGCGCGGTCATAACTTGATGTTACGTAGATAGTGCTTTGGTGTCTCTGAATTGATGGCCATTGAGCAGTCGAGTTGATATCAGCACTGGACGGTAACAAGCGACTTATTGTTTAGAGCCTTGCGTTTCTTTCCGCATCTCCACTCGACTTGAGGATTACAACTCGAGTTACTTGCATAATTGGACGGTTTCCAGACAGTGCTTGCGTCAAGACTTAGCAGTACGGACTCGAGTTGTCCGATTACCAACTCGAGTTGTCGTCATCACTGGAGGGTAACCCGATGGTGATAGTGAGAAGCGGCACCGAACTCGAGTGGAGTAGAAGGTCACTCGCCTCCGTTCTTGGATGACTTACGAAGCTCACTCGAGTTTCCAGATGACCAACTCGAGTTGTCGTCATCACTGGAGGGTAACCCGATGGTGAATGTGAGAAGCGGCACCGAACTCGAGTTGCGTAGAAGGTCACTCGCCTCCGTTCGTGGATGACTTACGAAGCTCACTCGAGTTTCCAGATGACCAACTCGAGTTGTCGTCATCACTGGAGGGTAACCCGACGGTGAATGTGAGAAGCGGCACCGAACTCGAGTTGCGTAGAAGGTCACTCGCCTCCGTTCGTGGATGACTTACGAAGCTCACTCGAGTTTCCAGATTACCAACTCGAGTTGTCGTCATCACTGGAGGGTAACCCGATGGTGATTGTGTTTGTTGTTGTTAAATGTGCATAAGTAATGTGCAAAAAGCATAAGTAATGTGCAAAAAGCAACACGTAATTGGTCATACTTGGAGTCCGTAGAAAAAAAAAAGATAAACCATATGAACGTCGTTAAACCTGACGCATGGACGAACTGTTTGAAACATTTACTCTAAAATTATTTCTTTGCTGAACTGCATGTGACGAGAATTAAAAAAAAACGTGGGGACTATCGTCGTCTAGGCATCTGGATTAACGTCTTTATCGTTGTCGACTCCCTCATTAATTTCTTCCTCCTCCCATGCGTCGATTCCTTCAATCGCCTGTGGTTCAACATTCGGTCCTTCTGGTTCGTTCATAATGTGGTAGAGCCAGCTTACTTCTGTGTCGTATATGCAATTTCTGCATCCGGCCTGGCATGGTTGGTTCTCACAGAATCTATGTTTGGGACGGTCGAATATGTTCCTGTTCAGTCCCCAGTTCATTGATTGTAGGTGTCGTGTCACTTGCTCTTTAATTGAAGATATTTGGCCTGAGTCGATAATGGCTTGAAGTCTGTGTATTGCTTCGTTCCCTTCTGGTGTGTCGTTAAACTTACTCTATTTTGCAAGGACTAATATGGCAAATGAGTAACTTGCATCACAGTTGTTTAGCACTGCAGCCTCCCGTATTTGTGACAGTCCTTTCTCTCCTGTATCTGCTGTTCTGGTGTAGTATTTAAGCCCTCTAATGAATAGACTAAATGGATTACCGTTATGGAAACATGTCAGCAGGAAATGAATCTGTTGCTCGCTTCTTGTCCATCATAGATGATCATAGTTCTCCAGTGGCACGTTCTTATAGAATTCTGTTGAATTTCCTGCTATCCTTAGGATGCGGCATGAATTCTTGAAGTGATAATAGTCTTTCAAACTTGATGATGCTATGTAGCACATCAGTTCTATTAATATTGTTTGCGGAAGCTTCAGAAGCGGTGAGTCATCGTTGCTGGTCGTTCTTCTATGTCTGGAGTGGTCTGGTGGGAAGTCAGCCATGTCTTTTTTCGTGTTTGTTCCTGCAAGACTGTTTTCTTGCCTGCGGCCTAAATAATTGGGTGTGTGGACTATTTGTAGTTTTTAGTGCACGACCAAGCGTGGCCGTTTTATTTTCTCATGTGTTTTAGTTTTGTTCGTGGTGGTGGGTGGAACGTGGCGGTTGTGCTGCTTGGTTGATTGTGGTGTACGCCTTTTGATGTCGTGGGTTCATTGGCGGTTACCAGAGTGCTTCGCATTCGTAACTGAATTTAGTAATGTGAGTCTGTTCTGTTGCATGTAACGTTTATGTGGTATTGCATGTCTTTTTTCCTTCCGTTTTGTGTTTGAACTGTGTTTTACAAGTGAATGTGTTTGTGATGGCCACGCGTATATATTTTGTAATTACTAATTTATGCACATTAATGCACTGAACTGAAGGTCATATTATATCCAGAGCACGTATGGTGTCAAGATGCACCGAGCCTGAGTTTAAAATAACACGCTCCAGTTAAGTAGTCACATAATGAGAGGTACAACATGCAATTACATGACCTTCTAAACATACTTGACCACAGCAGAAGTGCCACTAAAAGGATTTGTATTCATGATGACAAAACTTATAAAATTTCCACAGACTAAGGTTTGTGTTACTTAAATACAGCAAAATCAAACCACAAATATATTCCTCAGGCACCATGCAACACATTCAGCCCCTTCTACAGAATAAACATTGTCATTGCAATTATAGGCCATCACACCATAATCATTATGTACCAGACAACATGACTATCAGTAACAGATGAACCATGAAGAAGACATTATACAGATAAGCAATGCTCTCTACGCGGGCTCATACTAGGAATATGTCTCACGGTCATGTCTCCCCCTTGTTGTCGTCATCTTGAAGGGTAAATGTCGTACACAATTCCAAGCTTGCAGAGGAAGACGGTGGAATGCGAAGAGGAGCTACTGGTGGAATTGGGTCTGTCTCAGTGGTACAACAAGGTGGTGTATAGGGTGTAACTGCAGTGGCAGGTTCAATGAGGGCAGAGGTTTGATCATGGGAGCCAGAGCATGTACGAGAGGGGTCCTGTATGGGATTGGTGCCTGAGGGCTCACAACTGGATTGTGGAATAGCTTCTGGGTCCTGAGGGATGGGAACCTTTGACAGTGTGGCAGGATCCGGGGGTGTCAACATAACATTGGATGACGTAGGAGGACATGGAGCATTTTGAGTGACTAAGTTTGCAGGAGTTGTAGATTCAGGTCCACATGGAACAGGTGTAGCATTACACTGTGACGGCATATCAGAAGGACGAAAGTTGAAGTGTTGTCTGAGGACAGCTTCATAAGTATCAAGGCGATTATTAAATTCCCTCAACTGCTAAGTATGAGCATCTTGCATTTGAAATAGCCTCTCGAAGTTCTCATTAATGCCAATAACCAGACGTTTGACTTGATGGTCAACCATTTCGACCAGATAGGCATTTGAGACCTTTATGTGGTATTTGGTTGTTTTCAATGCATCCTGGATGTAGGTCTGAATTGTGGCTGCCATGAATGGGGGTCCAGGAGACCCAGCTCTTAATGATTGTCCCTCATCCACTTTGGGTCTCTCAGATTCCATTTCCTTCCTTTTCTTCGTTGTTATACTTGTAGAAGCACCCACTGGTAGCTTAATATTCATTCTGCTCAGGTGAATGCTGTCAAACCTTGGAATACGAACAATTTGCTCATTAGGTTTGAGGTACCAGATATTGTGCAGCGTCAGAAAGTGAGAGATCAGTTGGGGAAATGGTAGAGGGGTACTCCTTGTGGAAGACTTCCTGTATCTGTTTATTTCATTGTAAATGTGTTGCCCTATGTTCCTCTGTTCCTTAGACAGAATTGAGGCCATCAGCTAGTAATCTTGTCCCACGAAGTGAGTGAAATTGTTCGATTTGTTGACCATAGATCGTGAGTATATGTACCACACAATCCGATGTACATCACTCAAGGAGCTAGGTTTGAAAGTTAAAGTTTTACTTCCACCAATTGGATTCAGAATCTGACATATTTCTACATCACTGAATTCTTTTACAGGCCCTGTTGGAGGATTGTCTATGCCAAGGTAAGTGTTAATCAATGCAGCAGATAGTTGAATGTTTTGGCCCCTAACAGTTGACTCTAATTTTTCTTCTATCAGTTCGCCCACCTCATCACAAACCTCAACCACCTCCAAGTTACAGTAGAAGTGCCTCACTACAGAGGGACTATATGACGTTTTGATGGTCAACCAAGGTTCATAGTACTGAAACCAAGGGTACAGATCTAAAGCGAGTGTGTCCTTAATATGTTGTAGATCCAGATAAACAACAGGACAGAATGATCTATGAGCGAAATCATCGTCATACCTGCTCTTATCATTAGGCTCTAGTGTCTCTGAATTGAAACCTGGTGGTGGTCCCAGAAGCTCATCCTCCAGTTCAGGAGGTACATTATACTTTGGTTTTTGATTTGAAGTTGATGCACCCCCATATCTGGATTTTGTGGGTGCATGCAATGTCTGATCAACCAATTGAGTCACAATCTTTGTTATCTTCCGCTCTAAGTCTTCTTCTGTTTTATCAGTGGAGGTTGAGGCCAAATGTTCTGTAGGCACTGACACGACTAGTTCCTTGGAAATGGGAGAGGCTAGTTTTGGCTGTTTCTGCTGTGATTCTGCTATCACAACCCCCTGTGACCTGCTCGGTTGTTCTGGTGGTAGTCGCTCCTGAACTTTTGGCCGAGTCTTCCTCGGTTTGTTCAACGGCTTACTCCCTTTGGACGGCAACTTCTGTGAATCACGAGAATCTTTCTTCCCACTGTCGGAGCCCTTGATTCACACCATTGCACCAGATGCAAGAATGACAAAGTGCGATGCTAGGGCTACTCCAAACTCTACTTCTCGACTCACTGAGGGTCAGGGGGAATGGAGCTGTTACACCAAGGTTGGTTGAACGGGATTTACGGATATGTAGAACTCAACTGACAAATAGTACGTTTCTCGTCAGTTAACTCGAGGGCTCATTTTGTCGGACGTCGAGTGAAGTGAACAGAAATGTTTGGTGATTGAGGGAATTAAAGCGTGGAATCCTGATTAACTCGAGTTATAGTTCAGTCACTCGAGTTAGTATTCCCTTTTGGTTTGTGACTTTCCAGTTACCCTCCAGTGATGCGTAAAACTCGAGTTCGTCATGCCCCAACTCGAGTCCACACGTCGTCTGAGCACAGTTTCGCACTGGAGTGAGCTTCGTCCAACTCGAGTTCTCCACTCAATACACACGATAACTGGCTGGTGACCCTCCAGTGATGCGTAAAACTCGAGTTCGTCATGCCCAAACTCGAGTCCACACGTCGTCTGAGCACAGTTTCGCATTGGAGTGAGCTTCGTCCAACTCGAGTTCTCCACTCAATACACACGATAACTGGCTGGTGACCCTCCAGTGATGCGTACAACTCGAGTTCGTCATGCCCCAACTCGAGTCCACACGTCGTCTGAGCACAGTTTCGCACTGGAGTGAGCTTCGTCCAACTCGAGTTCTCCACTCAATACACACGATAACTGGCAGGTGACCCTCCAGTGATGCGTACAACTCGATTTTGTCATGCCCCAACTCGAGTCCACACGTCGTCTGAGCACAGTTTCGCACTGGAGTGAGCTTCGTCCAACTCGAGTTCTCCACTCAATACACACGATAACTGGCTGGTGACCCTCCAGTGATGCGTACAACTCGAGTTCGTCATGCCCCAACTCGAGTCCACACGTCGTCTGAGCACAGTTTCGCACTGGAGTGAGCTTCGTCCAACTCGAGTTCTCCACTCAATACACACGATAACTGGCAGGTGACCCTCCAGTGATGCGTACAACTCGAGTTCGTCATGCCCCAACTCGAGTCCACACGTCGTCTGAGCACAGTTTCGCACTGGAGTGAGCTTCGTCCAACTCGAGTTCTCCACTCAATACACACGATAACTGGCTGGTGACCCTCCAGTGATGCGTAAAACTCGAGTTCGTCATGCCCAAACTCGAGTCCACACGTCGTCTGAGCACAGTTTCGCACTGGAGTGAGCTTCGTCCAACTCGAGTTCTCCACTCAATAC
This sequence comes from Inga oerstediana, assembly GCA_963210345.1. Taxonomy (NCBI): domain Eukaryota; kingdom Viridiplantae; phylum Streptophyta; class Magnoliopsida; order Fabales; family Fabaceae; genus Inga; species Inga oerstediana. The sequence goes on from OY723410.1 coordinate 21,501,247, forward strand.
ACACGATAACTGGCTGGTGACCCTCCAGTGATGCGTACAACTCGAGTTCGTCATGCCCCAACTCGAGTCCACACGTCGTCTGAGCACAGTTTCGCACTGGAGTGAGCTTCGTCCAACTCGAGTTCTCCACTCAATACACACGATAACTGGCAGGTGACCCTCCAGTGATGCGTACAACTCGAGTTCGTCATGCCCCAACTCGAGTCAACACGTCGTCTGAGCACAGTTTCGCACTGGAGTGAGCTTCATCCAACTCGAGTTCTCCACTCAATACACACGATAACTGGCTGGTGACCCTCCAGTGATGCGTACAACTCGAGTTCGTCATGCCCCAACTCGAGTCCACACGTCGTCTGAGCACAGTTTCGCACTGGAGTGAGCTTCGTCCAACTCGAGTTCTCCACTCAATACACACGATAACTGGCTGGTGACCCTCCAGTGATGCGTACAACTCGAGTTCGTCATGCCCCAACTCGAGTCCACACGTCGTCTGAGCACAATTTCGCACTGGAGTGAGCTTCGTCCAACTCGAGTTCTCCACTCAATACACACGATAACTGGCTGGTGACCCTCCAGTGATGCGTACAACTCGAGTTCGTCATGCCCAAACTCGAGTCCACACGTCGTCTGAGCACAGTTTCGCACTGGAGTGAGCTTCGTCAAACTCGAGTTCTCCACTCAATACACACGATAACTGGCTGGTGACCTCCAGTGATGCGTACAACTCGAGTTCGTCATGCCCCAACTCGAGTCCACACGTCGTCTGAGCACAGTTTCGCACTGGAGTGAGCTTCGTCCAACTCGAGTTCTCCACTCAATACACACGATAACTGGCTGGTGACCCTCCAGTGATGCGTACAACTCGAGTTCGTCATGCCCCAACTCGAGTCCACACGTCGTCTGAGCACAGTTTTACACTGGAGTGAGCTTCGTCCAACTCGAGTTCTCCACTCAATACACACGATAACTGGCTGGTGACCCTCCAGTGATGCGTACAACTCTAGTTCGTCATGCCCCAACTCGAGTCCACACGTCGTCTGAGCACAGTTTCGCACTGGAGTGAGCTTCGTCCAACTCGAGTTCTCCACTCAATACACACGATAACTGGCTGGTGACCCTCCAGTGATGCGTACAACTCGAGTTCGTCATGCCCCAACTCGAGTCCACACGTCGTCTGAGCACAGTTTCGCACTGGAGTGAGCTTCGTCCAACTCGAGTTCTCCACTCAATACACACGATAACTGGCTGGTGACCCTCCAGTGATGCGTACAACTCTAGTTCGTCATGCCCCAACTCGAGTCCACACGTCGTCTGAGCACAGTTTCGCACTGGAGTGAGCTTCGTCCAACTCGAGTTCTCCACTCAATACACACGATAACTGGCTGGTGACCCTCCAGTGATGCGTACAACTCGAGTTCGTCATGCCCCAACTCGAGTCCACACGTCATCTGAGCACAGTTTCGCACTGGAGTGAGCTTCGTCCAACTCGAGTTCTCCACTCAATACACACGATAACTGGCTGGTGACCCTCCAGTGATGCGTACAACTCGAGTTTCTATTCCATCAAACTCGAGTTATCACTTACTCTTATCATATTCATAACAAGATCATACCTTTTCCTGAGCAAAGAAAGTTTGGAAGAAGAAATTTGATGTGATTTAAAGTTGTGTAAATAAACACACGATTGTCATCCCACCCTCCGGCCTCCACCTGTGGAACGGATTGTCTGAAGCAGGGTGCATTGATGCACAAACAATATACTTCACTGTCTACTAACGTTGGCTTACATGAACACAGATCTTTTTGGTGGCACACATGAACACAGATCTTTTTGTTGGCACACATGAACACAGATCTTTTTGGTGGCACACATGAACACAGATCTTTTTGTTGGCACATATGAACACAGATCTTTTTGGTGGCATAGGTGTTGTGGTGAAGTATATTTCAGAAGGTCATGAACACAGATCTTTTTTGTGGCATAGGTGTTGTGGTCAAGTATGTTTCAGAAGGTCATGAACACAGATCTTTTTGGTGGTATACATGAACACAGATCTTTTTGGTGGCACACATGAACACAGATCTTTTTGGTGGCATAGGTGTTGTGGTGAAGTATATTTCAGAAGGTCATGAACACAGATCTTTTTGGTGGCATAGGTGTTGTGGTCAAGTATGTTTCAGAAGGTCATGAACACAGATCTTTTTGGTGGTATACATGAACACATATCTTTTTGGTGGCACACATGAACACAGATCTTTTTGGTGGCACACATGAACACAGATCTTTTTGGTGGCATAGGTGTTGTGGTGAAGTATATTTCATAAGGTCATGAACACAGATCTTTTTGGTGGCATACATGAACACAGATCTTTTTGGTGGCACACATGAACACAGATCTTTTTGGTGGCATAGGTGAGTGTTGTGGTGATGTATATTTCAGAAGGTCATGAACACAGATGTTTTTGGTGGCATAGGTGTTGTGGTCAAGTATGTTTCAGAAGGTCATGAACACAGATCTTTTTGGTGGCATAGGTGAGTGTTGTGGTGAAGTATATTTCATAAGGTCATGAACACAGATCTTTATGGTGGCATAGATGCTGTGGTCAAGTATGTCTTAGAAGGTCATGATAGGAGATGTTTATGGTGGCATAGATGCTGTTGTCAAGTATGTCTTACAAGGTCATGATAGGATCCGTTTTTGGTGGCATATCTGCTTTGGTCAAGTATGTCTTAGAAGGTCATGATAGCAGATCTTTTTGGTGGCATATCTGCTATGGTGAACTATATGTTAGAAGTTCATGAACAAAGATCTGAAGCAGGGTACATTGATGCACAAACAATATACTTGACAAAGCCTATATGAATATCAGCAAGAAGTATCATGTGCGGAACATCATTATATGTACATCACTCATTAATCACCAGTTTACTGTGTACTAACATTGGGTTACATGAATGAACATCTTTTTGGTGTCATAGGTGTTGTGGTCAAGTATGTTAGTATGTCTTATAAGGTGATGATATTTTGGTGCCATAGATGCTGGGGTCAACTATGTCTTAGAACTTGAGGCATTCCAACCAACTGATAAAAACTAGATAACACAGAGCAGTCAGATAAACTATACATTTGTACTTCCACATTGATTACAACTTGAGAAATAGTTGCCAAACTATACATAATCAACACTATACTTGTGTACAAAAGCAGTGACTACTTACATTAACTTTCAACTTTCAGTGACAACAGAACATTAAAATCTTACTGCTTCTTAATGTTTTTTTGTCACTGACATGACACTGCATACATTACATATAAAAACTGCTTCCCCTGCACCCCATCCCTTCATTCCAAAAACCATTGAAGGGTCAAATGAAAACATATATACAACATAAAAGATGAAGCATCAAAGATGATCATTAGAGTTCAACATGGGTTGGGATTTTTGCACGTCTTTCTTGTGTGTCCTGCTTCATGGCACCGTGTACAATGGTAGATCTTTCTATTTTGGAACTGTGATTCCTGCCTCCTTACTCTTGGTCTTCCAGGAGGTCGACTTGTGATTGGAGGGTGCAGGAACGTAGCTTCAGACATGTTTTTCATGTGATAATCCCTATAATCATTGACGTTCGGCATGTCTATTGTCACAACCGGAATCATGCTGTGCTGGTAGATCCATTGCTGAGCTTCTATCTTATAACAATCGTCAACATAATCGTAGATGTTGCCGTGCACAACCTTGACAGCTGCACACGCATGTGTGCATGGAATCCCACTCATCTGCCATGCCCCACAACTACATTGTCGTGATCGCAAGTCAACCCCATGGTCTCCACGTACTGTATGCACACTGAATCTACCCTGCCCATAATCTTCACACCACATATGCTCACATCCACTCACATTTTCCATAACCTTTGCATCTATATTTGGTCCAACACAATTCTTCCACTTGTTCATTGCTACATAAGAGGCATGCATCTTCTTTGCTACTTTCTCACGATGTGCGTGAATTAATTGGGCTACATTATACTTCCTCTCCTTCACCATCCATGCATTGAATGACTCGGCGATATTGGTTGTTATGTTATCCCATCGTTTGTATGGGAACTTGCTAAGAGCCCACCTATCAACGTCACCATGATTGTTAATCCATTCAATAACTCTTGACAGTGCTCCCGCATCTTTTCCATTGCTTTATCAAAGTCATCAACACGCCTTGCATATGCAATCTTGTCAAGAAGCATCAGTCCATCCTCCTTTGACCGGTTACTGGTCTTTCTCTTGCCCCTGTTTATTTTCAGTATCTCTGCACTGAAGTTCTCCTTCACATGTATATAACAGAATGCATGACGATGCCCTCCAAATATTGCTGCCACAGCACCTATTATGCCATTGTGACGATCTGACACAATTGTCAACTCCATAGAACCAACAATCCTTTTAATCATATGCATGAACCAAGTCCAATCATCCAGTGTCTCTCCCTTCACAATTGCTATGGCAAACGGCAACAGCTCATTATCCGCATCATAGGCTGAAGCTGCAAGTAGAGTCCCCTTATAAGGCCCACTTAAATGAGTTCCATCAACATATAGTAGATGCCTTGCACCCCCGATGAAACCCTGTACACATGACCCATATGCAATGAAAACTCTTTCAAACCTGCAACCATCTGCTACCCATTCAGCAACTGTATTAGCATCAGTTTCCTTCAACCTTTGGCATATCCATGGGATTAACATGTATGATTGTTCCGGTCTTCCATGTATGTCTTCCATTGCCTTTTCCTTTGCCTTATATGCCTGTTTATATGTTAGGTTCACACCATACTCCCTTTGCAGTGTCTTCATAATCTCAATTGGACGCTTCTCGGTGTGATTCCTAATCTCGTCAATTATTATTGATGATGTCAAAGTAGATCTTGCACCATGGCCGCTCACTTGCAAATGATCTTGAGCTGAATGAACATGATCTTTGATGAATTTTGTCACACACAGTATTCCAGAACTCCTGCCCGCAGACGCACATAATTTCCAAGGACAACCCTCTACTTTACACGTGACATACATCTTGTCCTTGCTATTCCTATCATATTTATACATGAACTTATGTGCAATGCTATACTTGTACAAGGCTTCTCTTAATGCATCGGCATGAGGAAAATGCTGCCCGACCCCGGAAATTAATCCTGAGCATTTCAAATAGCTAGTGTCACTAAAATTTGTCTAATCTGTCTCATAAGTTATACACCCACCACCAATTTCAAATGACACAGCCTCAAGATCATTGCCATGTGTCATGGGAGATACCTCTGCTTCCGGTGACCGTTCCAATAATCTGTGGCTCCTGCATACAACAATTACAACACTTTATAACTTATTATCATACAACAATTACAATACTTTATAACTTATTATCAGCTTGGGAATGAACAAAATATTACTAATTACTAACTTACACATGTGCATTATTCATTGGCAAGGATTCATTGCCATTCTCTATATGGGCTACAAACACATGCGCACTGCTTTCATTGAACCGAAAAAGGTTTTCAATTTCATTATCATTGTCAAGCTCAATTAATGTCCTCTCATCAAACATTACTGTGTATTTAATGTCACAACTGCTCCCTTCATGACCTGTCAATGTTGATATAATTTCTCTTAAATCTTCCATTCTTATCCCATCTTTTAGTACCTTTACCCTCACACTGCCTCTGAAATATTTAACTTCACCGTCATTATTATGTTCAAATTTCCCCCCTACGTGAAAATAACAAAACAACTCCTTTGCACATCTTGAACCAATATTACCATCCATTTTTTTACGCTTCCTGCAGCAAATAAATAACACACAGTTAGTTGACAAACACAAAACTACATGAGTACCTCAATCTTTCACAAATCTATATTAGGGTTTTTCAACTTCATATTAATCGTTTCTTAAAAAATCCACCCCATTTATTCTCTTCAAACACAACCCTGAAAGTAACCATCCCAACCTCCTCCCCGATTCAGGCAGCATCTGCATTTTTCGCCATACCACTCTTCAACATTCACGTCCTTCAAACCCAAATACCCCGCAAAGTTTCCCACCCAAATAAAGACGAAAATGGTTGTGCTTCAACTCGACCACAGGGGGAAGAATATTGTCGACTAATGAAGTACATACCTCACTGCTGTTTGTATCGCCTCCCACTTACGTACTTACGTTCCCGCGCGATGACGCTCTCCCTGTTTCGCGTCATCTTCTTTTGTCATCAACTTCTTTTCTTTCATCATCGGAGGACAAATTTGTCATTTTACGTTCAATTCTAATATTCCAGTTAACGTATTCGCACTGATACGGGATATTATATTTCCGCGCACCTTTCCGTCTTTTGCTATTTTAAAGGTTCTTTTTGAGGGATTTTCCCAAAAAATTTCCCGTCCCACTTGTTTGTTTGTAGTTTTTAGAGTGTTTTGATTTTTTTTTTTCAGTAATTTTACGCGCTGTGAAGTAAGTACTCCCTCATCCTAGAAGGATATTTTTTAATTCTTAATATAAGTTACTTTGATAATAATTAATATTTATTTATCAATTTTTTCTATGTACTTAGTGGTGAGAAGTGGCTCTTTGTAATTTTATCTCATGCAACATGTCATTTATATGGGTGAACTTAGAAAATTTTATTAATGCAAGACAAATTTATATAAAAAGAAAAAATGATTTGGGGGGGGGGTGTAGTTTGCCAAACAAGCATAACAATATTTTTATAAGGTCTTTTTTTTGTTTGCCAGAAATTTTTATAAGGATTTGAATCGCATTAACTTGGCTTATATGTAGTTAATAGGCTTGTTTGGTTTAGCGTTTTCTTAAAAAATAAGTCTTTATTATGCAAGTCGAGATAACACTTCTCTCACATACTTACCTCGTATACCGTGAATCATGATTTATAAGTACTTATTACCCAAAAATAAACTATTCCAAACGAACACAATAATCAAGTACACACGCTTAAAAGAGTGTTACGCTACCTAAGCAAAGTTTTTTGGTTTTTTCAAAACTTCACAAGCAAAGTTAACTCCATCCAAGTACAAACCAAAATTTTAAAAAATAAGTATGATTTACAATCAAAGTTTTTGGCTATATAAGGAAGATGGATGAAAACAATTTTAAAAAAACACACATGGAACACAACCAAAATCTACAAAGTATTCAGACTCAGAATTAGAATGTGTTAAAGTCAAACACTTGTGCCAAAATAAAAAATAAAAAATTAAGGATCAATTTTGCTTTCAAAGTTTTTTAGGGGATAATTTTGCTCCAGAAATATAAAAAATAGAGCAATTTTATACTGATCATTATTCAAATTAATTTTGATCGTTAGTAGATCAAATATTTTGAGTTGATAATCTACATGTGATTAACATCATTTTTGTTAAGATACAAATTTGATCCCAAAAGTCCATGTGTCATTTACTTCATTTTTTTTAAAGTCAGATTTAAATTTTTCAGGGCAAATTTACACCTTAACAAAAACGACGTAGATGATATGTAAACTGTCAGCTTTACATATTTGGTCAACTAACTATCAAAATTAATTGAGATAACAATTAGGGAAAAATTGCTCCATTTTTAATACTCCCAGAATAAAATTGCCCCTTGTTGAAAACTTCAAAGACAAAATTTCTTAAAAAGAATAAGAAAAAGACATTCAAATACCATTTAAACTTCAAATCTCAAATCAGTGATTTTCTAAAAAATTGAGTTGTCAATTACTATATTCGTTTTATTAATCTTATTACTCTTATTGATAACAAAATCAATTTAAGATTTTGAAGTTCAACGGATATTTAAGCATCTTTTTCCTAAAAGAATAGGTTAAATTCGAAAGAGAAAGAAAGAAAGAAAGAAAAGTGGAACCCATTTATCAAAACGGCATGACATAATCAAAACGCAGGCTAGGGCATGAAGATTGCTGCTCGGTGCAGCAGAGAGATTGATTCGCAGGGGCCTGGGTGGTGAATGCGGATGGGAAGACGTCGATTGCGCTCGGTGAACCAGTAGCGATCGACTCCGAAGGGCTCGGTGGTGAAGGCAAAGAAGAAACCACAGCTCGTGATAGTGGAGAAGAAGAAATCGTCGCGGCAGTAGGAACTGGTAAGTGTTTTATGTTGTTATGTTCTGGTTCTTATGTGTGTAAGGTGTAGATTGGGTTTTCCAGAGGGAGTTTTCTGATATGCGGTTTTTTCTGCATTGATTGATTTATAGTCTGTTATGGTATGGATCCGACACTGGTAATTTCGATTTTGTTATGGAGTTTCTATGCAGATTTGAATATGAACTCTTAATCTCCTCTCGACTTTTTCCCTTTTAGATTATGTTTTGTCAACAATGCTTTCTAATAATTATTTTCCTTAATTATCTCACTTTTCTTCTTGTGTTCAATTTCTGATATATGCACGTCTCTGCTTCCTTTTGTGTCTTCTTACTGTTTGTTAAAAAACTAGTAGATTAAAGTTTATTTTCAACCCCACGCGACTAATTAAATATGCTAACGGCTAGCCAACTTGCGATATCAGCTTATTCAGGAACAAATGAAGTCTGTATTTAGAGAAGAATACCTCCTGAATGTGAAAGTCTTTTTTGTTTTCCGTGGCTTTTTGTTTGTGTAATTTCAAGCTTTTAATTTAGCTTACCTTCATTCAGAGGAAGATGCGTTTTCTTTGTTTTGTTCCCACTATTATGTTGATTCTGCTACATTGCATTAAGAAAACAAAAGGCCTAGTCAACTATTTTGCCCATGTGTTCTTCCATATCTGCAACAATTAGCAGTTATATCCGGCAAAAACAAAACAATTAGTAGTTATAATGCCATGTCTGCTCTGTTTGCCACGCCATCACACCTGAGGAAACTGAAGGACTGGCTTTTTTACCTGAACAAAGCTATACAGACTGATATGTAAAGAAATGAAGTATAGGGACTAAGACCATAGTTGACTGAAACTATGACGAACAAAAATATATTTTTGACTTTCATTTATGCATATAGTATATTTTTGCCTATTTTAGCATCTTACTTCGCTTGGACATGTACTTTCAAGCACTTCTCACTTTAGGGGTACTAGTGATTTGGTGCACTAAGGACACCTTTCATCTTTAAAACTTGGGTTATATTTGTTGTGTTTTTATCTTTTCATGACGTTTTTTTTTTTTTTGTAACTGGTTTGCAATCAACATATTCATACACACATGTATGTATCTAGGTTTTTATCTTCTAAAAGTCAACACCATGAAGAGGCCATATCCATGGAATGAGGAAGTTGAAGTCTTATCAGAATCAGGTGAATCCTCTTCAGGCTCAGAGATGGACATCAGTAATGGGAGTGATACCAAGGCAGCGATTGACATAGCAGTATCTCGCATTGCCAGAGATGTACTGTCGGAAGGTATTGGCATACTGGGAATCTGGCTCTTCTGTTTTCTAATGAATTGTCTGACATTGCATCAATATAGTAAATAAGATGATCAATAGTGTAAAGAAGACAACTGATCTGCCAAGTTTTCTTTAAAAACTTTAATGTATACGGATTTCAATTAAACAACTCTGAATCTTAAGATTAATCATCTTATATAACATGTAGAGGAACGAAGACATTTAAACCATGTACACAAACATGCTGTATTAATTTATAATCCAGTTTATGGAATATGTTATTCATTTTTCTTTTTTTTCCTTTTCTTTGACCAGAATTTCACTGAAGATATTGCTTTAAGAAATCATTTTTGCTGCAGCTTATGGACCAAAGCTCCCATGGCTTATGATTAATGAGCTATCAGTACTACTTGTGCACCCAGTGCACAGGTGCTTCATAAACATGTCTGCATGTGTGGTTATCCTTTGATGTTTCTTCTCATTCCTTGCTGATAACTTTTCACCATTTACATGTATTGAATATTCAATAAAAATGCAATATAATTTTCAGCTACACAATTCAGAAAATGGATTTTGATGACTGCTTTCAAGCATAGAGCATCATGAGGAAGAAAGTGGAAAACATTGATTTCTAAAATAATTAAGAAGCTGAAGATCTTTGCGTTACAAGTGTTTATTGCACCTTGAAAGACCTCATAGTTGTAGCTTTGAATATTTTCATATTCAAGCGTTTGCTCTGCCATTCTGTAATTTATTTCCCAATAATTTATATAACAACCCCAAAAATCACAAAATCAAGGCTGCTTTTGCGTTCCGCGTTAAACATTAATGCATACACCATGGCTTCTTCTTTTTGTCATTCAACTATTTGATACTCTTGTAATTGCAAATATTGTTTAACTCATGCAGATTTATTGATCAGAAGAGCAGCAATGTATCAGGATTACATGAAGCAGATCCCAATCCCAAGATACCGTGGTTCTGTCATCCCCTTTACCTCATGGATGGGATTAGGCAGATCCATGAAGCTATTGTATGGCCAGCCCCTTCATTACCTCACAAATGTTCTCCTTAAGCAGTGGGACCAGTTGAGAATTGACAGTGAGGATGAGTGCAAGCCCTTAGATGACATCATCCATCCAAGCAAAGCTGAAGCCAGCATCTGGCTTGTCGAAGAAATCCATCGTAACACCTCATCTCATCTTCATATTGCTAAACTCTGGAAGGAGGATCCAATGCACCATGCTTTTGTTGATTCCATTTTTCCAAAATTAGAAGGTTTGTCATGAAGCCATTTTGTTAACTGGCTACCATTGATTTGGCAAAATGTTTCAGTGAGTTTTTCCTTTTGTATAACCGAAGAACATCTCCCTTGATCTTTTTCCCACCTCAGTGCTCTGTTTGACTTGGTGCTTGTTTAGCTTAAATTAGCCAAGAGAGTAGTTGAATTGAGGTATCAGGCGTCAAAACTCCTCTTTGTAATTCTTTTGTTCTTTTGTTCTTTTTTGGTAAAATCTCTTTGTAATTCTATCACCAATCATCTCCACAAGAACAAAATCCTTGCTTGAAAGTATGATACCTGTCATTATCTCTAATAGTGATGCCCCCTTTGTATAATCTGACTAGTTTTGCAAATGAGTGACACTCACAGCATATCCTAAGATTCTTAGCTACCCTTATGGGCATACCTTGACCGATGATGATCAATCCCAAAGTCATGACTGGCTTCTGACTGTATCTACTAATCAAGTGCTCTTTCTCCCTTAGATCAACATCTAGCAACACATTGGTTATATCAAGAACATACCTTGCCTCGTCAAGTTTGCAGTTTATTTCCTTTAGCATTAAATTAAGGGTTAATTATTCTAGGTGCGATTGATCTTCAAGTAGGAACTCACGATAAGTGATGTTCTACACTGCGCGCTACTGCTATTTTATTAGTTTTATTGAGCTTTATGCTAATAAAATGTGACTAAAACCAAAAGGTTTTCCCGAGGCTTAATTTCATGTCTTTTGAAAAATAATCCAAATGAATATTTCTTATAGTGTTTTTATCATATAAAAAGTCAGACCACGGGATCTTATGGTGGATAATATACGTCGCATAATTGATATAACTGAACTCAGTTGGTGATACAAGGGTGGTTGTTATGTCTATCCAAATAGTTTAAGAGATATCTGTGGCGGGAAATGTCAAGAATGATTGGTTTTTTCCATCCCAACACTGCTATAGAATATAACAAGCGTCTTTGTTATTAGTACTCAAAACCTCACTGGTCCAGTACAAATATAATACAGGTTGAAGCATGCCATAGCAGAAAAGATGGTGAGATAGACAGATGACCACTTTATGCACAACTCTCGTTTCCTTTCATCACAGAAAAAAGCAAAGAAAAAGAAACACTACTACTTATGTGCTGTCTCTTGAAAATTGAGGTTATCATTATCTACGGAAGCTTTTCCAGAAAGTGCCTTGATTATGCCTCTGATAGTATTAGGTGTAGTTCTGCAGCAACCACCAAAGAGGGATGCTCCAGCTTCACGCCACTTTCCTACGTAAGAGACAAAATCTTCCTCTACCTGCCCACTTGTTTTCTGCAAAATAACTTTCGGTTAAGCCTTTTCCTTTTTTCTTTATTTGGAAGAAAGTGGCATTTAATAAAGAGATTAATATTCATTGAAGTTTGGTGAAAATGTAGGATCTATAATGAGAGTGATTCAAGAACTCACCGACCACTGCTTGGTCTCAGGATTATAAGTCTCACCACTGTTGGGATACACTAGCACAGGTTTACTTGTAACCTGGCATTCACATAATTTGCAGTTCATAAACATGACTGTTTTGAAGACAAAACAATAATTTTTGGAGAATAATTAGCAAGAAATGAACGATGCAAGTTAGGAGCACAATGCCAAACCTGTTCATTAAATCTGTTAAATACAGAATTTGTCAACACACACAAAGGTTTAACTGCAAGGTCAAAGAGAGGAAAGCCTCTCTATCTGTCATAAACCAGATGCCAAGTGTTTTCTTTTTAATTCAATTTGATTTTCAATAAATGATGCGTATGACATGGAGAATAAATCTTTGATATGGACCATAAGAAGAATCTGACAGCTGATAAGAAGACTAGATAGTAAACTTGATGTCTTTCATGCCTCGTTTTACTCTCTTGATTCTTGTTTTGCATAAATATATGCTAATAGCTACATCCTAAGTCATCAATGTGTTTACTTTTTTAACATGTTACCCCAAGTAGTAGAACGGGTTAACTTATATGGAGAGGGTTCTTTTAAGGTCTTGGACCATCCTAGTGGACAGAAAAGGAGAAAGGATTGGTTCACTCAACCTGACATGTGGGTCCCACCATGACCCCTCTCTCTTTCTCTCTGCATCTGGTTGTTCAGATGACCTGGAGAGAATCCATGCAACTTAAATAGAAAAAAATGTAGAAAGCAAAATATTGCACTAAAACTCACCTTTGAAATGGAAGAAACCAGTCCATGAATAAACCTAGGAGCAGTACAGTTGACTCCAACTGCAACCACTTGCTTGCAGGATTCTGCAATGGAAGCACACTCCAAGATAGACTCGCCACTGGACACCTTCCCTTCGTCCCTGCAACTAAATGAAAGCCATGCAGGAATATCTATGCCTTCTTCCCCAAAAAGCTCAACATATGCCTGCATTTAATTCAACCATGACCAAAGTTTGCTCAATCACTTATAATACGCTATCTAATTAGTGTTTGTAACACATGATTCAACAGTAGTTTCATTGTTGAAGAAACATCCTATGTGATATTGGATATTGATCACTGAATATATCAAGTTCCAAAAATTTGATTTAACAGATATTTGCAAGCAACAAAGTAAAGCCTGACAGATAGAATAGGAAAATATACCTGTGCTTCCAGTTTGTTTGGTATTGTCTCAAAGGCAATTATGTCAGCACCTGCATCGACAAGAAGCTTCACCCTTCTCCGGTGAAAATCTTTCAGTGTTTCAACAGTAACTGCATCACCATAGTCCCCACTGTGAAGATACACAAGCATCATATTACTAATTCATCATCCTTAAAACTCAAAACCGAAATGCACAGAACCAGCATTACTTAAATTCAAATGAAATGAACTCAATATCGCTTTAAACCTTTTGGATTCAAACCTTGTGGATAGAGGTAAAATTCACATTGAACCGGTCATATTATTTAGTGCCAACATCGAGTGTCATACAAAATTCATATCAAATCATAACTTTTCTTTTGATCCCTACACAGAATCAGCACTTAAAATGACCAGATAATCCAAAAACAGATTATAACACCTCTAAAACTGGTATAAAACTAATTATAGCTAAAATGCCGTATAATTTGATCATTCTACATATCCCTAGTTTGATCAAGCATTGATTATTGATTTTCACTGACCTATATTCAGATCCATCAGCCAAATAAGCACCATAACTTCCGACTGAAGCTGCAATTAGAATCGGGCGTCTCCAATATCTTCCATCTCTAACGAAGTCAGAAGAATCTTTCGTGCATCTGTCATAATAAATATCTCGAGCCTCTCGTGCAAGTTCTACGCTTCTTCTGATCAGAGCCTCAGCTTCTTCTCGAGCTAATCCCTTGGCTTCAAAACCTTGAATTGTAGCCTGCAATCAATGAACTGTAAAGAATTTTCCAAAGAAGGTGGGTTTAGGCTTTAGCCCAATAAAATTGGGCCTAATCGAAGCCCAAATTAGAACAATGGGCTAAGCCTCTAAAAAAAAGCTGAAGAGGAAGGTACCTGATACGATCCTGTTATTAATATGTTTGCTCCTGCGTCAAGGTAATCTAGGTGAACCTGTGATCATTACATGCAATTTTGTGTTATATACACTTTTTTAATAAAAAATTTAGATGTTTATAGAGAATGTAATGTAAATATATATAAAGAGGAATATATATATATATATATATATAATTTTGATATGATTTGATGATATGATGATCTTCATGCTATTAAAAAATAAAAAATTTATAACTACGGCCAACAAATAAGACAAAAAATCTATTAGCATAATGATCTTTCTTTTTCTAATACACTCTGGTCCTATTTAGGGCACTTCCAATATTTTCACATAAACTAAGAAATCTTAAATTTCATTAACTATGCTATAAAATTCAACAACTTTTTAACTTTATCCCTGTTTAATATACATAATACAAAATGAAAACAAAATTAATACAATGATAAATAAAATGTTAAATTATATATTCACCTTAAAATTTTAATAGGTGCCTTATAAATTAAATACGACCGAAAAAAGTTTCTCTTTCTATTCTATATATGTAGGACCAAAGGCAGTAAGACCCTTTTTGGACTTTTTCCCTCTTTTACCCATTACTGAATAGCATACGTATGTTTCTCCTTTTAAGAGGCATATCCAAAGGAGCCACAGGCCCCACATACATGTTGATGACACGTGGACAGGATAAACTCCCCACGCGTCTCCTGGAAATATTGTCCCATGAAACTCCTCAAGTCAATCATTAATTTCAACCTCTACAAATGAACTACTCTCTACCGTAGATAACTCATTGATTTAAGAATAAGACAAATAATTACATTTTCCTCCGTCTTACCATTGATATAGAACTAAAAAATGATTAAATCAAATGATCTTATACTAAACGTTTTTTTATTTTTGGTACAAACAATACCTAAATACAGTATCAATAATCTTCAAGTTGATGACAAGTAGGGGTGGAAATAGGCCAAGTTAGGTTAGGCTTTTACCTTAACAGGTCAGGCCTGTTGAGGCACAAACTGGCCTATGGCTTGTTGGAGGCCAATTTTAAGGCCCGGGCCTAGCTTGAAGCCTGTTAAGGAGGCCTGAATTTTTAAAATTTTTTAAGTAAACCGACATACCTACAGGTCACACTGCAAAATAGGCCAACAGGCTACAGGCCAAAACTTACAGGCTAAGGCGAAATTATCCTTTAATCCTTATCTGATTTTTTTTAATATTTTAACAGGCTCAGGCCAGCCTGAAAGGCCTAATAGACTATCAATAGACCTTAACCTGACCTATTAAACAAAATAAGTTTTTGTTTTGACCTTAACATGGTTTTTTAGCCTGATAGGCCAAGTCAGGACAGACTATAGACCCTGACAGGCCGTCTGTTCTGTTTACACGCCTAATGACAAATAAGCGAAGGCAGTGAGGCGGTGGAGTTGGAAATAGATGTCAGCAAAGGTAATTATATTTTCAGAAAATATATTAACATAATTTTTAAAAATCAAATAATAATAAAAAAACTGAAGAGAGAGTGAAGAACAAAGAAGTACCCGTCGGACGAGATGGGGAGAGATGAGAAGGCATTTGGCACTCCAAAGAGGATCGTTGAGATCGGCGCCGTGACGTTCTAGCTCCGTCGCAAAGCCTCCGTCTATGACGGCGTAGCCACCGCACTCGTGAACGAAATCACTCATAAACAACGTCGTGTCCTTCCCGTTTAACCCCATCCTCCTCCTCCCCCCTAGGAAGAAACTGAACCTTAGCCTGACTGCTAACGTTTGTCTCTGATTATTTCGGTTTTTCAAGCGTTGATGAAGAAGCTGAGTGCCAACCTTACTCTATATATATATATATAGATATATAATGAAGATCCTGTATGCCTTGTCTTTCTTTCTTCTCTTTTTCTTTAGCTAAATCTTGAACATGCCCCGTTTGTTGCTTCATATTCATCGGTTCATCCACATGGAAGGGGAACTTTGGAATTTACCTCCATACCCCTAACTTAACCATGTTCATGTTTTTTGGACAAGTGATTCTCCCTCTTTCCTTGCTAAAGGGCGCCAGCTCATAAGCACTCTGTTGTTCATAAGAGCTTAACATCTGAATTAGGAGGTTTAAGAAAATAATTAAATTTAGTTAAAAATAATAAATATATTTATAAACTTTGTTCTCTCATGATGCCTTTATTTATGAGGGATAAATAAGAGAGAAGTAAAGTAAATATAAGTAACACCAACTTTATAATTAATGTAATACATATAAATAATAAAGGGTAAAAAAAAAAAAACTTATTAAATGTTCATACAAATCTTGTCGAGTTCTTGTAAAAAGAATCAAGATAATTTAAATTTTGAGTCCTTATAAAATAGACTGGATGAAGTATTCTTGATCATTTTTATAAGATATTTGTTAGTTTTGAAGAAGCACTAAATATATTTTTTTCATGTATGCTCATATTTAATAAAAGTAGTGCCATAGTAGAAGAGAATAATAATTAATACTCCCTCCGGTCCTAATTATAGGACATATTTATCTAACTTCGGAGAAATTAAGGATAGTGGTTAAATTAGTTAATCATATTTATTTTCTTAAAATACCCTTATTTAAAATTTCAAATAGCATTCAATTACGTTAATTCTCTGTTTTCCTTGTACCTATCTTGCCTCACATATGACTTCTCCAAGCTTTCACACAATCCGGCATAATCAATCTCCCTAACAACTTTCGATCTACTCTTATTAAATTATTATTGTGTTTAAGTATTATTGAAAAAGTATTAATAGGAGGTATTTTGGGAAGAAATTGACAAAAATTAGAACTTTGTCATATAATTAGAACCAAGATCAACTCTTAAATATTGTCTTATAATTAGAACCGGAGGGAAAATGATATTAGAGTTTAGTGTAGCTGTTAAAAGTAATATTAAAAATCTCTTAAATTTTAAGACAAACTTTAATGTTTTTATCTATTTTAATTGGTACGTGAAAAATAGTAGTTGGTGACTTGGTGCCTTATTTATAAAGGAGAGAAACAATATACCACTCTGGTTTATATATATATATATTAAGTTCAGTTTATCTTATTCGCATGGAGTAAAGAAAGTTAGTTAACCTATTAAATATATCATAAAATGATAAATTTTCAATTTTACTTGTATGTATGAATGGGTATAAAAAATATTTTATTCATTGTGTTTCACCTCCTCCTTCTCTTTCCACATTTAATAGAGATAAAATTGTAACATTATCATTCATTATTCTTTAGATAGACTTATAATAAGGACCAATTTTTTTTTTTTTTTCCAAACTAGACTTAAAAAAGAGATTAGAGTGGTGCATTTTTTTCTAAGTATAAGGCATGTCATTAATTTCTTATAATTAGTTTCCTCGTTTATCATCCTCTCATTAAATGTTCGTGTATGTTATTTGTAGTTTTTAAAATATGTATATTTAATATGAACAAAATTAGAAACTTATTAAATTTTTAAAAGGGGTTAAGAAGTTTTAATATTTTTCTTATTTATGGGAAAACAGGTTCACAGCTGTTATGGTAATAGTACCATCCATTTATCTATTGTCTATCGTAAATCACCTTTTTTTAAAAGAAAATTGGGTTTGATTTTACAGGTGATTTTGAATATTGAGAGTTGTAAGTTTGTAAATTAGTTTTTTCCATTGATGTAATGTTGCATGTAAGTATATATATAAGTAAATACATTTGAAAATTCAATTTGTAACCATCATTTTTTTTCCGAACATTATAAGTTTCCTAATGTTTCCTGACGGTGGGAGATATGCCTAATGGTGGGGGATATTCCTGACGGTGGAAGATATGCTCTTTGACTTTTAACACTCCCCCTTAAGTTTGAGCATATATATTAATTATGCCTAACTTGTTACAAGGATATTGAACCTGTGTCCCATATAAAGCCTCTGTCAAAAGATCTGCCAATTAGTAATCTGATCGCATGTGCCCTGTAGATACAATATTTTCTTTGATCTTATCACATATAAAATGACAGTCAAACTCAATATGTTTTGTCCGTTCATGGAACACAGAGTTCGATGCTATATGGAGTGTTGCTTTATTGTCACACTATAGTTTTGTAGGCAATGTCGTGGTGATGCCAATTTCCTTCAAAAGTTGAAATACCCACACAATTTCTTGTACTGACTATGATATGGCTCTGTATTCCGCTTCTGCACTTGATTTTCATACAACTCTTTGCTTCTTACTTCTCCAAGATATCAAATTTCCACCAACAAACACACAGTAACCTGTAGTGGATCGTCTTATGGCCTTAGATCCTGTATGATCCGCATCATAGAAATACTTAACTTTAGTGTGCTCATAATTTGTATAAAGAATACTAAGACCTCCCGAACCTTTCAAATAATACAAGATATGTTCTAAAGCTTTAAAGTAGAACATTATCCTTTATACATCATGCCAAAGTTATATAATTGTGTGGTTGCCATTGTTGTAAATGTACTTTATTAATCAATATGTTTTGCCAAGAGAGAGGCCAGTAGTGCCAGAGGCACTTACACTAGAGCTGGTGAGAACCCAACCAGTGCAAAATAGTGGGTCTGAGCCCTACTCATGTATACATGCTGATGATGTGTTTATATTGTTCATTAATTGGTACATACCTTGGCACATGTCATATCTACTTTTCGCATTTTCTATGAATGATAACATGTTTCTACTGGGATTCTTTGAAATCTCACCCTATTTTTAAATAAACACCTCAGTGGGTGCTAATGGGTCAAAGGGCAAAGGCATTAATGCCAGGAAGTAATTGGCACGTGTCGCGAGTCAAGGACATGATCGTGGTTATAATTAGTTTATGTTTAGATATTTTGGGGAATCTTGTAAACGTTAAAGTTTCTGCTGTATTTTCTGTATTTCATTTATGAACGACGTGGGATTGTAAACGAATATTTTTATCAGTATAATTGTATTTTTCTGTATGCCCATTGAACTCCGCTTTATTACTCTTCGATTATTAAAATGGAAACGGGTGTTGATAGATGAGCTTCTTGATGATTTGAAGAAGAAGATTGATCTAGAGAAATTGAAGCCGTTTCCATTTCTTGAGAGATATAAAAGACTCATTGGAAAGCTGAATTATCTAACAGTAACTCATTCTGATATAACCTTCTCAATCAATAGGCTCAACCAATTTATGGCATCGCCAACGGTGGCACAATAGGAATAGGTCATAACCTATCCGAGTATCATTTTAGACTCTTCCATAGTGTTTCTTATGGTTATATCAATCTATGGTGAAAATTTACTAAAATGCCCCCGGGATCCCGGCTCGGCCCTGCCGTACCCGATCCGATGGCACGTTTTTTCAAAATTTTGACTGGGACTATCCTAACATATTTTTGCCCAAGGAATCCATTTCCGGGCCAAATTCACTATCAAATTACAAAAATACCCTTGACAACCCCGATTTAGGGATTTTAGGGGCGTTTTCGTAATTATGCTTTTTCAGCCTTTTCCGTAAAAGTGACCAACTGTAACCCCACCTATTTTTGCCCACTGAATCCAATGAAACCATTTATTTCATGAAAATCCAGCTCCTACCGCCTGAAACAGCATTGACCAAAATATTCAAGAAAAATGGAAAAATTGGAGTTTTGTGTTTTAGCTTCCAAAACTTGTACTTTTCCACTTCTAATCCCTTATTAACTTATTTAAGCACATCTTAACCATGCTTCAAAGAAATTTGGGCAGCATAACCCCTTAGGGTTATGGCTTTTCCAATTTTTTAACTCAACCAAAAATCATCAAACTAATAACAAACTTCAAAACCAACTTCATACAAGTATAGATTTGACTTTGGTGTAGTTACCTCTGAGGCTTCTTAGATCCTCTTACTCTAGGCACCTCCTCCCTCTTTTCTTGATCTCAAGATAAGCTTGCTAAACCATGGAGTTTATGGAAAGGAAGAGATTAGAAGGAAAAACCTTAAAAAATCTCCACTTACCTTAATCCTTCTCTTCTTCCTGGTCTCTTGGCTTGAACTTTCCTTAAGCTTTTCTCTCTCTTCTTTCTTGTTGCAAGTGACGAAAATGAAGGCAAGAGAAAGAGAATGAGTTTTCATAAATTTTTCTCCATTCATTCTACTCTATTGACCTCATCCAGGGTTGATATGGTGACATTTGCCAACCACCATACTTTCCTCCATACTTCTACCCATACTCCCTTCATAATTTCTCTCTTTAACTCTCCTTAACATTGAACTAGCCTTCTCCCTTGGTTAGCTTTTAAAAAAAACGTGCTCCCCCTTCTCATACTCCAACTAAACCATTACTTTTCCAACTAGACCAATTCTTGCACTCAAGGTAGCATACCATTTCATCATTATTTGTCCATATAGCATTATTTTGATGCAATTTGACATGTGCTCATACAAATACATTATAATTTAATCCCCTCCTTTTATGATCATGACACTTGGCATTTTAATTCCATTAATCAATTTCTAACACATTTTATTTTCAATTTTCAGAAAAATGCCAATTATGGCAGATTTTCTGCCCTAAGTTTGAAAAATCATAACTAATTTTATAGGCATCATTTTAGAGTGATTCTAAAGGCTATGAAACCCTTATTGAGTCTAGTTTCATGAAAAAATATGGACTTTTACTAGCTGGAATCATATTATTCCCAGATTTTCAATCTTTGACCGCTGCTCTAGACACTTTCCAGATTTTCTGGGCTAGATTCAAAAATTCATATCTTTTGTACATAGCTTCAATTGACTCACATGACCTATCAAATTAATGCTTAGGATTTCTACTTTCACCTTGTAAAATTTCATAATTTTTTCTCATCATTGGTCCTTCCAAAACCACATGAAAAACTCATTGCCTCGCACGCAATTTCACTGAAAAGACCATTCAACTTTCAATTCTCAATATTGAATTCCTTTGGCCTTAAATATTCATCATTTTATTGAATATATAAAATAATCACAATATATTCTTGGTGAATAAAATTTGGGGTGTTACATCATCAAATATACTAGCATCAAGATCTAGGAAGGGATTCGAAATCATAGGAATGTTGATTGGTGTATCTCCAAGCTTTCCAGTCTCTTTTAAGAGATCGAGAACATACTTCCTTTGAGTTAAAAGAATACCTTTCTTGTTTCTCAAAACTTCAATATCAAGAACTTACTTTAATGACCTCAAATCTTTTGTCTGAAAATGAAAATTCAGGAAAACTTTAAAGTTATGAGATTCCAGAAATGTTATTCCCTATAATCACAATATCATCAATGTACACTACTAGAAGAATCATGCTTGCATCATATTGCTGGTAGAACACAGAGTGATCACACTTGCTTTGACTTAATCCAAACTTCTTGACTACATCACAGAATTTATCAAACCAGGCATGAGGGCTTTGTATTAGTCCATACAACGACTTCTGGAGGTAGCACACTTTCCTATTGTCCCCCTAAGTAACGAACCTAGGTGGTTGCTCCATATAAACTTCTTCAAGAAGATCACCATTCAAAAATGCATTCTTAACATCCAACTGATACAAATCCCAATTATATGTGGTAGCCAAGGAGATAAGAAGACGAACGGAGGTGAGCTTAGCCACAGGAGAGAAAGTCTCGAAATAATCAATATCATAAACTTGTGAATATCCTTTGGCAACAAGCTGAGCTTTTAACCATTCCAAAGAACCATCAGCCTTAGTTTTAACAACAAACACCCATTTACATCCAATGGCTTTCTTCCCAGGAGGTAGATCAACAAGAGTCTAGGTACCAGCTTGTTCAAGGGCCATAAGTTCTTCTTCCATTATTGTATGTTAACCAGGATGAGTCAAGGCTTGGTAAAGGGTAGTAGGGGTGGATATGGAATCAAGGGTGACCCCAAGTGTAGAGGAAGTAGAGGACAAATTCTGGTAAGACACAAAGGAGGATATAAGATAGGTACAGTCAACATATCTTTTGGGAGGACAACAAGGACAAGACCTTTCCGGAGGGCAATAAGTAGGTCAGGGGATGGATCAACAGCAGTATTAGGGATAGCAATGGGAGGATTTGGGGAATCAGGAACAGAAACCAAGGAGTCCTGACTAGAATCTGTCGGTGAAGCAGTGACTGGTGACGGTGAAACATTGGTAGCGTCAGCATAATTGATGATATCAGGTTCTGGAACAATAGCCTGTACTGGTGAGAGAAGGACAAGATAAACCAGGACATCATCAGACTCAGCAATGACAGATGGAGACTCAGAGGAGGTCGAAGATGCGAAGAAAGGAGAAGACTCATGAAAGATCATATCAATGGACACAAGGTAACAACGGAGATAAGGAGAGTAACATCAATAACCTTTCTGAATTCTAGAATAACTAAGGAAGACATATCATAAGGACTTGGGATCGAGTTTACTGACACTTGGACGAACATCCCGAACAAAAAAAACACAATCAAAGATTTTAGGATCAATAGGAAACAACTTAGAGGTGGGAAACAGAATAGAATATGAAATATCCCCACCAAAAACAGCCAAAGGCATGCGATTTATAAGAAAATAGGCTGTAGAAATGGCATCAGCCAAAAAATTTTAGGGACAGAGGAATGAAACATGAGAGCTCGGGTAGTTTCTAAGAGATGTCGATTCTTTCTTTCAGCAACATCGTTTTGAGCAGGGATATCAACACAAGAGGATTGATGAATAATACTATGACTTTGCATGTACTCGATGAACGGGGTGGAAAAATATTCTTTTGCACACTTCGTAAGATTTTCATAGAAGTGTTAAACTGAGTTTGAATTTCAGCACAGAAATGACGAAAGCGAGTAAGAATGTGTTTGGATTAGCTTTGGAGAATAGCTTCTAGAGAAAAAGTAGAGCATAGCTTCTGGAGAATAGATTCTGAGCAGAATAGATTATAAGAAAAAAATAATTTTGATAAAATGTGAGTGTTTAGGTATTGTAGTCAGAATAGCTTTTTCATGGTCAAATTACTAAAAAGGACATTAACTTATGTGATAATTACATATAATGAATAAGATTATGTTTTATGTATTATTTAAGGGTTAAGGTTCAAATTTAACATCAAAGTTTTTCTTGAGGGTGTTTGGTACAAATAAGTTTTGGAAGATGGAAAAATAACAATAAACAATTAAAAGGATGTAAATTTAACAAAACAATTAAATTTGACCTTATGGTGTTAAATTATAAGAGAAGAAATGTAACACCTCAATCAAACAGCCAAATACTTAACCATAGTAATTCAAATATCGCCAATAAGGATGTTCAACATCCAAACCATTAAAACACAAATCAGTTCAAATAAAGCCCAAGTCACAGTGTTAAATTAAATCCTCAAAATATATCCTCAAAAGAAATTAAAATGCGGAAGTCTTAGGGTCATGGCAATATAAATGATATAACATGAGCTCTAGGAGCACAAAAGAGCGTCCAAGGCTCACTCCATAGGTTCCTTCCCTTGCTCCCTACTAGAACAATCACCTGAAAATGTTAATATATAGGGATGAGATTCCACGTCTCAGTAACTACTGAAAGTTCCTACCGTACACAAGCAAATCTCATGATAAAAAGGAACTAATTACATATATATATATATATATATTCATATATACCATAATTCTCATACAAGACAAAAATAAGTTTAATCACCATTATATCAATCTGTATTTTCATCACAACATGTAATATACAATTATGCAATATGTAAGATGCAACCTCCTTTATATCACCGTCCATCCTTATTTCGCTGACTGGAGCTATAGTCCAACAGAAACCTATCCATTTGACTGGATTGACCCAAGCTCACCAGTTCTTAAGATACACCCGGCCAAAGGTATAGAGCTTAAGTATGGACTATGGCTCCCCTCTTTAAAAGAATACAACTAAGGAGGTGTCACATGTCCCACAGCTCCAATGAAATCCTGGCTAAAGGAAAACATGGAAGAAAGGGCCCTGACAAGTGCCATCCACTGTGCACCGAGTGATGGCATACCACGTGGTAAAAGATCTCAACATACAAATTCCTCCTCATTCCAACCCATCACAGATGCAACCGCCATGACAATGATAAATATAATATCATTAAAAGACAAAGTACAATAATTCATGCTTCCATTCATATCAAATATCATCACATATTCAAACATGCTAAAAATGAAATAATAATCCAATAATACACTAATTATCATTAAATTATTAATTATATGAATATAATGAGTTATATAGAAATTTACTTGTAACACTACTTATTTGAGAATTTATAATACAAACACATATACATATAATTCAGTCCATTTTTCTTTTATATAAAAAAATAGTCATTCACAATCCTACACAATTCACAAGTATATGGAAGAATATTCAGAGTTACCTATTACTCCCTAACATACAGGTAATCACACACACGTTACTCCAAAGCTCTCAATGAGAGTCTACAAAATCACAATTATAAATATCTATTAATATATGACCCAAACTGCTCCAAAGTTATTCTAAGCCTACCCATAGAAATTAGTTATGTCTTCTTCTTCTTCTTCTTCTTTTTTTATAAAATTAGGATGTACCCGAAAGTAAATATAAAAATATAGCTATAATTGAATAAAAAAGGACTTATATGTTTATGTGAACAAACACTAAAATATAGAGGGATTGGTGAAAACAAAATGACAAAAAAAAGCGTGGCACTCATGAAAAAAAATAGAAAAGAGAGAGAAGTATTGTAAGTATGTATCCTTTTGAAATGTCCAATGTGTTGACCGAAATGAAGAAAGAATAATGAGTGAATGTGGGCCCATTAATAGGGTGTGTGTGTCTAATTGATGTAAACATAAACTCTCACAGTAGCATTGAAAAGAAAATGACGAGGGTCTTTGTTGAGAAATATATATATATATATATAAACTTGGAAGGATGCTCATGAAGTGAAACAAAGGAGAGATCAAATATTGAGTGGATTGAAGAAATGTAAATATGTATATCCATTAAACTTCAAGACTGGGAGTGAAATAGGAAATAAGAAATGAGTTTTAATATGTAAATCTACATACTTACATTGAGGAAGGAAGGACAAAACACCATGAGAGCAAATAAATATATATTGACACACTTATATATACACTCAGATGCACACACCCAAAGAGCGTGGCGAGAAAAAGAAATGATTTGGTTTATGAGGTGGTAGAAAGAAAGAAAAACACACCCACACACACATATATTTTCACAACACCCACGTACAGTACCACTCACGGGAAGAGAAATTATAATTTTTTTTTTCAAAGTATGAATAAATTAGTTGAAAAGAAACATGAGAGAGTGAGTAACTATAAAAGATCTCCTCACCAAAAACGAAGACAAGAAGTGGGTCAGGAGAAATGAATTAAATTTGAAGCTACATGTATTTATGGTTTGGTGGAAACAGTGCGGTGATGAGTTGGGGAAGCAAAAGATAGGATAAGACATTCACAATCAGAAAAAGATAGGAAAGAAACCATGGAAGGAGTAAAGATGAAAAGTAAAAAGTTTGACAAGACAGAATCAAGAGAATGCGCCAAACAAGAAGAAAAAAGAAAGGAAAAGAGAGATACCTACACAATAAGAAGTGACAGCTGTGAGTGAAGAAAAGGAGAAGAGAGCATTTATAAGGGAGGGTTAGGGTTTACTCTCTCTCTCTCTCTCTCTCTCTTTTAATAACAATATTTTTTTTATACAGCAAAATTTTTATTTCTATATTATTTTCCAATAAAAAGGTAAGTCTACACACACATACTCAGGTGTTAAAAATAATTATTTTGAAGGGGTATTGCATTTCTATATATTTTTATTTATTTATTTTTATAAAGCAATAATTTTTTTTTTTTGGAACTTGGTTCTTCTTTTTAAATTATTAATTCATTCTAATTCTTTGACTAAATAAAACTTAAGCTACAATTAACTCTAAGTGTTCAAAAGGAGGATGTTACAAGAAAACCCCTAACGACATTAAAAATGATGCATTTTAACCCATTATTTAACATTAAATTTTATAATTAATACCAAAAATGAAATATATTTGTCTATATGTAATGTCAATTAACTTAACGAATTTTTTAAATATAATCAAATTAGATAAATAGTGTAACCCCCTGCCTTAATAAGCGTAATTATAATTCGATAACGCATAACTAAAATGGATTAGAGACCGACGGATAATTTATAACTCATTTTAGTATCCCTTCCTTACGGTAGGGTTTTCACAAATTCTTTCAAAACTTTTTCCCTTATCCTGGTCTCAAATTCACGTTTCGAATATAATTACCTTGTGCTGTTCAATCACATTTTTACATATTAGAGTGTAAAACAAAAATCCTGGCAACCCCCGGGTTTCATATCTGGCTAAAAGGGTTTACGGAGCATGTTTGCCCCTTACAGTTTCCCAATGAGGGGATTACATCACCCAATCCAAAATAATATTTACATACTAAAGATATACATAAATCCCAAACCAAAATGGATAACCAACAACCTAACATCAAATATCGCTACAAAGTCCTAGCCACTCCTAGTTGTTTGCTTCTTCTTAGAACCACTTGCCCTATCTATAGGTTAGTCAAAGGAAAGAATGAGATTCAAAAAAACCCTAGTAGTAACAAATCACTCATACAATATGTAAACAACAGAACTCACAGCTGTAAACACAATGCCACAGCTTTTGCAATAATCTCAATGACGACAGCCCTCCTGGCTGTATACATTATGCGACAGCTTTCGCTGTAATCATAATGACGACAACCCTACTGGCTGTATACACTATGCGGCAGCATAAAAAATCATCACAATGAATGACAAACATACATACAATGTATTACACATGGTATAAGAGAAAGAGTCACTACTTTGTTCTTTCCTAATGTCTTCAGGCACTGCACGTCTACAATCAGGGCAAATGTCAAACCCTATAACCAAAATTAAGAACAGAGGACTAATTCTCTACTCCAAATTCTTATTGTCATAACACTTAAAAGTTGGTTATCTCTTGAACTCTTTAAGTGGCTACTAGAAGCCTAGACACATACCTAAAGGGTTGGAAGAATCTACCCCAGAGATTCCTCTTCAAAAGTGAACACACTGATTTTTGACTCAGACACTCGAGTGAAGAAGACCTCACTCGAGTGATGAACTGATATGTACTTAAGCACTGAAGATCACTCGTGTGAGTGTTTGGCCGAGAGCACAATCTGAGACAGAAAGTTGTCACAGCACTCGAGTCCTAAACCCAACACTCAAGTGATGGCCTCATATTCACCCGAGTCCTATCGAGTGAGACACAGAGAGTGACAACCTGTAACCCCCTTCATGATCAAGGTCGAGATTAAGTTTATAATCAAGTAACTAAGTGAAATTAGAGACCATAGATGATTTGGGACTTAAATGAAATCAAACTTCCCAAAATCAGAATCTATAAAAACTTTTATAAAACCTGTTCACAAAGGTCTCATACTCATATTACAAATACACAATTGGCCTGTACGCGTTGATTTTATTCATATATATCAGAGTATAAGGTAAATTCCTAACACACTTAGGTTCCATTCAATAATAAGGGTTCTACAGAGGTACAAAGCCAATAAAATTTTTCCCTTTTTCTTAGGGATTACACAAAACTATACTACGAATCCCAATATATACAATTGTTTCCAAAAACATCCAAATAAATTATACTTGATAACCAAATGTTCCAAAAGTAAAACTCCTTGCACGGAGCTCTAACTACTCTTCGTCGCCCTCTTTCCTTTAGATCCTTCAGCCATGTCTAAACATTATTTTTGGGAGAGTGAGATTATAAGGAATCCTCGTAGTGTCAAATTACTCATAATATGCATAACAACAAAGCATGGAAGCAAATCATCACACAACACATAGCAACTACAACGGCAATTACAGCGGCAAGGGCAGGTATGACTCATGTCACCCTTACGTTTGCTCACGCTGAAGTGCCCACGCTGTATTGCAGAATCACATGATCATATCACATATATCACCATAGCTGGGATCCATATAAAATATTTCTCATATACACACAGCCACAATGGTCGGATACTCAAACGGGAATCCACGATTCCACTACGTACCCCTGGCAATTACAATGGCAGATACAACGGTAGGGGTAGGTGTGATAACTATCACCCCCTACGAATGCTCACGCTGAACTGTTCACACTGTAATGCACTACGAGAGATAACACAATGGCCTCATGCCAAATATTTTCACACAAAACAATGATAAGTCATGCATACCAAGCATCATACACAACATGAGAAAAAATTCACTACCTCGATCCTTCCGTGCGTGTCCTGACGCTGGTCTCTCCCAAGTAAGGCAAATGTCAAATCCTATATTCATAATTAGAGACGAAGTATCAATTCTCTATTCCAATTCTCAATGACTTCTTATACTTAGTTTGGTTATCATTATTGCTCCTTTAGTACCCATAAATAACCTTATCAATAGTTCTAAAGGGTTGGAAGACTATCCCCAAGATCCCCTTTTTAAAAGCACAAAACTGATATTTTTCACTGAGACACTCGAGTGAAGATAGTCTCACTCGAGTGATATTGTACGGATACTCGAGTGAAGGAAACTTCACTCGAGTGATGGTATGGTCTACACTTGGGTACTAGAGAGTGAACAACAGCAAGTGAATACCTGAGAGTATAAGAAACTTTCAGAAACAAGAACATTCGAGCACAGAAAGCAATACTCGAGTGATAGCCAAATGCTCACTCGAGTACTAGAAAGTGAAGCATAGAAAGTGAAGACCCGAGAGCACAAAAGTTTTCAAGGATCAGGAGCACTCGAGTGGAACACAAAGCACTCGAGTAATGGCTTAACATTCGTAAGTGTTAAGGTACACTCTTGCCTTTATCCACGGAAGTGCAACAAAAACTAGAAGTAAAAAGGGAAAAATACACTAACGCACTCGAGTGAACTCACCCTCACTCGAGTGATGTTCAGCCCTCACTCAAGTGAACCCAGATCACTCGAGTGATTTTATCAGAAACCAGAAAACGCAGCAAAACATACCATACTTCCTAACAATTGCCCAATTGATTCTAATGGTATGAAAAACTCTTACTCAAGGCTACTCCCACACAAAACACCCACAGAAATCAATGGAACCATCGGAATTACCAAAATCCTATTCCATTAATATGCTTTGGTTTTGGGCGATATAAATATCCAAATTCTAAAATCATCCAAACAAGACATTTCAATCCCAAATCCATCTATCTATCCCAAACTCACCACAAGGTACCATTTTCATGCCAATGACATACCAAATACCCAATGACACTCATTTTCGAATTGAAGGCCATAAATACCAAAAAATCCAAACTTCATCCAATAGCATGAAACATAGATAGAAGGATTGGTTTTACTTACCTTATCAACTTTATCAAAGACACTTCTTGATTCTCCAACCTCCACAATTCCTTGTGGCCACAAATCAACACCAATGGTGAAACTAGAACCATGAAAATGAAGCTCTCAAGCTAAGGAACAACATTAATGAAATGGGTTTTGGCATTAGGAATTAGCTTACCTTAAATCAAGCTTTCCTTCTTCCTTTCTCAAGCTTCCATGGCCGCACAAGAGAAAGAAAGATGAGAGAGATGAAGAGAGGTTGAAGATGGAGTGAAATGATTACACTCCCCCCTCCCATACTCATTCCAACGAAAAGGAGGGAAGAAGAGAGAGAAAGAATGCTTTAAAAATGCAACATTGGACTTTTACACACACTCTCTCTTCACACCCACTTTTGCCACATGTCTCATTTCTATTAGCTCTCACAAATAAGTCAACAATTAGCTACTCCAATCCGTCCATTAGTCATTTAATCACACTTCTCATTTCTTATTAGTTAGTAATTAATTTTCTCATTAATCACTGACTAATTAATCGAAAATTTTCCATTCTTTCAATTTTCCCCGATTTTGGCACATTTACCGAAATTACCACAAAACACATATTAATTCAGATTTAATTCACAAATATCCATAATAATCCTCATTAGCCCTTAATCAAAAATTGGGGCATTACACAACCTGAGAGCAACAAGAACCCTAGAATGAGGAGTGCACTCGAGCACTAGCTCTAACACTCGGGTGATTACCTAATACATGCGAGTGCTGAGGCACACTCTTGAAAAATAGCCCGCAAGTGCTAACCTGAGACGCGGCCTCATAATCCAAAACACCCTTGCACCTAAGTGAGACATAAGTCACTCGAGTGAGGACCTATATCACTTACAAGTGAGGAAGTTCACTCGTGATCTCTACCTGAGAACTTAACCAAAACACTGAAGAGGAAGGGAAAATATCATACTACACTCGCGTGAGACCCCACCTCACTCGAGTGAGGCTTATCAGAAGCCAAAAATGCAGTAACTGATAGCATTTCCCAGAATTGACCAATTTGTTTCCAATATATCCCAAACTCAACTCAAAGCTCATTCCCACATAATTTCACATAAGGAATCTATTGGAACCCTCAAAAGAATCAAATTCTCATCCTAACAGCAAGTTTTGGGTTTTGGGCTCTATATCACACACCTTACTCAATTCCATCAAAACTTAATTCTAAAACAATTCTAACATTCAAATAACATCACATCACACCAATTCTATCATCAATCACTATGCAATTCTTGCATTCCAAATTGGCACTAAAATTAGGGCAATTTCCACAAACATCAAAACTTAACCAAAAATCACAACATATATACCAAAATGCTACAAATGCTTACCTCTTCAAATTCCAAATGCTATTTTCTTGATTCTTTAGCTTTTAAACTTGTTCAAGCTTTAAAACACCTTCTTTCAAAAATCTAAAACCATCAAGGTGAAGCTCTCATCAAGGTGGAAAACATGAATGAAGAGATTTAGAGCACCAAAGGCCAACAAAGATGTCAAAATCTTACATTTGGTTTTCTCTTTCCTCTTGAAGCTCAATGAAAATGGGGTTTAAGGGAGATAGATGAGAGAATGATGATGGTATGATTTTTCCCTTTTCCCATGCCATTAACCAACTTGGAGAGAGAAAGGGAAGAGGAAAACCAAGTTTGAAATCTTTGACTTCATCTATGGCTCACAATTGTCCATATGTCATAATCTTGCTTTCTCTACCATGAACTCACATGGCTCCACAACACATGATTCCACCCCTTTTTAACACTTAAGAGTTAATCCTAACCATTGATCTTTAGGTTACCAATGACTTTCCTCTTCGGCAACTGACCAATTGGTCAGTAGCTTTACCATTTTGCCCTTGATTATCACAATGCTCACCAAATCACCACCAAACACATTTATGTCCTTCATTTAGCTCAAATATGCCCCCATATTTAACTTGATTTAAATATTAATCCACAATTGTTCACATATATAGGGTTTAGTTACTGCTTGAAACTCATTCAGATCAAAATTCATATCACAATCTTCAAAAGTATTTGATTAACATTAATTACCTCCACTTTGGAGGTCATTAGCCCTTAATCACAAGTTGGGATATTATAAATAGGTCTTATATTAAGGATAAAAGAGAGTATTAAAATTTTAAAATTCTTTAAAAAAACAAAGATTGACAAAAAAAAGGTGAAATTCAAAAAAAGAAGAAGAAGAAGAAGAGAGTGTGTGTGTGACATGGGGCCCACATTAATGAAAAAGGACCAATTAGAGAGAGAGAGAGAGATGGTGGGGCCTACATAGGAAAAAAGCAAAAAAAAATTGGATTTTCCCAAAACCATGGTTTTGAGATTCAAACCATGGTTTGAGATCAAAACCTTGGTTTGGCAAAACTTGGGGTGTTTGGATGATTTTTTGTAAAGCCATGGTTTAGCAAAAAGTTAGGTGTTTGGATGATGTTTTACAAAACCTTGGTTTTGTTTCATCATCCAAACACACACTGAATAATTCAAAACGTTGTTTCATTAAGTAAAGCCAAGTGGTTCAGGAAAAATCATCAACAAAAGTGACAAAATAATGATCACCAGTTTGAGACAGGATTGAACAAGGACCCCAAACATCAGAATGTACTAACTCAAATGGGGACACAACCCGTTTATTGACACAAGGTACCAAATAAACAAGATGGTGTTTGGTAAACTGGCAGGACTTACAATTTAAAGCAAACACAGAAGAGAATTAAGGATAGAATTTTTAGAGAGATGACAGAGACATATGACCTAGACGACAATGAATTTCAAATAGAGATGACCCACCAAAACAAGTGACAGAACGTGGCACCCAATCATCAAGGATGTAATGACCTCCAGATTCATAGCCCTTACCAATAACCTGCTTCGTCATGAGATCCTAAATCAAACAATGGTAAGGAAAGAGTATGATAAAACAATTTACTTGTCAAGTAAGTTTGCTAGTAGATAAAAGATTAAAAGCAAGATCAGGAACATGAAGGACAGAGGATAAAGAAACAGAAGGGGTAGGTCTGATAGTGCCAGATCCGAGAATAATAGAATAAGAACCATTGGTAATGGTTATACAAGAGGGGTTGGCATAAGGTGCATACGAGGAGAACAAATTTTTGTTACTTGTCATATAATCAATTGCACCGGAATTAATAATCCACTTTGAGGAATAAGTGGCAAGGATAGAAGTGATGTTACCTGTAGCAAGAGCACCTGAAGATCTAGACTTTGATTCAGCCATCAACAAACAAGAAGATGTACCAAACAGTAAAGGTGTAATTACAACAAACTCTCAGAGCAAGAATAAGAAAATCACACAATCATAAATTGTAGCAACAATATAAAATATCCTTAATGTGGCTTCAAGGTCCTCCAACGACAAGCAGCAAACGTCATACTAGTGACCAAATGAAAATTTACTAGAAATATCCTAAACAATGAACAATAGCGACCGAATGAATAGTAACCATTAGTGAACAGTAACAGTGCCGAAAAATAGTACCTTCGAATTTGCAAATGAAAGTTTGGTTCTTCAAATTTCAGAAATACCAATGTAGTCCTTCAAATTTTAAAATGATAGATTTGGTCTTCATCAGTGGCTAACTAAAAAATTGTGTCACGTCTAGAAAAGTCCAAAGCACTTGTTCTAATCACCAAATACCACTCAAAATAATTTCTCCCCACAACAAAAAATGGAAGCCAATCGTTACACAACACAATGCCAAAGTCACCAGATCATAAAAAGAGCTGCAAGTTAAAAAGGCTTACTTGTGCTCAGATGAAACTCAACCAAGGACAGAGGAGGCTAAAAATACCACAGAAGAGATAAATGACGGGAGGTACCCACCAATTCAAGAGGAAGCCGTGGATCTAGACTTCCAATCTTTACTTTCACAACCTTTCTTCCAAATAGTCTGCTTGATTTCCAGAGTTTTTTTTTCGGTCATAAAGCAGGCATTGATAGACTACCTGAAGAGATAGAGTTGGATTACACCACCACCAAGGACGGAACAACCGTGAGAAGTCGATCAGGAAGGTATGATGGCGCATCGAAAAAGGTCACCAAAAACAGCCTCACGCGCAGGCGCGTGATCGGGACCGCCAAGGGGACGGTGGCACGTGAAGGAGCACGCCCCATCGGATCTGGACGCCGCCAACTGGATTTTGTCGATTGGGGGCTGGAGAAGATGACTATGCGGCGTGTGTGGTCAGACGAGATGCCAACGAAGACAAATCTGAAACAAAATGGAAAAGCTTTTATGGGAAAAAATGGAGGTTTTTCACTAAAAAATGGAAAAACTCTGAAAGCACACTGGCTCTGGTACCATGTAAGTTTGTAGATTAGTTTTTTCCATTGATGTAATGTTACATACAGGTACATATACAAGTAAATACATTTGAAAATTCAATTTGTAACCGTCATTCATTTCCTAATATTATGAGTTTCCTAATGTTTCCTGACGGTGGGAGATATTCCTGACGATGGGAGATATTCCTGACGGTGGGAGATATGCTCTTTGACTTCTAACAAGAGTAATTAATTTGTTTATCCTAAAAAATGTTATTGGCAAATAAAAAATTATTGTTGAAAAAAAAACAAATACCAAATACAAAAAATATAACTTAAAAGATTTTTATATTTTAGAGATGTTAATGAATCATTTGTTACTTTTTTTCTTCTTTTTGGACAAATATGAAGGAGTTAAAAACAACTTATAATAAATCATGTACTTAATGTAGGAATTGAAGTATATATGATGTAATTAATAAGTACTTCCTCTAATTCTTTAATAGAGGTCTTTTGATCATCTCACACACACACACACACACACACACACACACACACACACACACACACACACACACACACACATTAAGAAATTTAATTAAAACCATTTTATTATAATATTTTGAATTTGAAATTTTACTCATAACCACCCTCATGTAATAAACGTAATTAAACTAATTCTACCAAAAAAAAGATAATTAAATTAATGCATTTTTACCACTTATAAAAAAATGCATTTTTACCTTCGTTTCAGATAAAAAGAATTTTGAGGGGGAAATTTAATGATTCGTGCATTTTCGAAATACCTTCTATTAAAGGGTTAATCAAATATTCTATAAGAATTCTGGTAAAAAAAAATAATAGTAAAAACATTTCTTAACAAAAGTTGGGGAATTTGGCTCAACACATACTAAGTGCCCCTCTTGAGATATCTTTTTAAGCGTAAGGTTGCAAACTATGACTATATATATATATTCTTTACCAAACGATAAACTCTTGATCAAAATTCATATCAATATGGCCAGAATATATTCATCAAACAAGAGGAGACGTAACAACGAATCCAACTTAAATTGTTGAGTTAAGAGCTCTTGATCAAAATTCATATCAATATGGTGAGAATATGTTCTTCAAACGAGTGGCGACTTAGCAACGAAACCAACTTAAATTGTTGAATTAACATTAGTTCACCACATTATAAGGGATTAGTCCATTCCACTAGATCCAACTCCCGTTGGTCCCTATTCTCCATTCTAATTAA
Organism: Inga oerstediana; assembly: GCA_963210345.1. Classification (NCBI taxonomy): domain Eukaryota; kingdom Viridiplantae; phylum Streptophyta; class Magnoliopsida; order Fabales; family Fabaceae; genus Inga; species Inga oerstediana. The sequence continues at coordinate 21,536,493 of OY723410.1, forward strand.
CATGATCTCAAACATATGGTATAAATGATCTCTAACTAACATGGCTTCTCTTTTAAGGTTTAAAGTGCAAAAAGTTTTCATCTCTCCTAAAAAGTACGCTTCCAGGGATTTAAACTTGTGTTCTCCTCCTTATGGGGGTGAGGCCACTTATCACGACAACTAATATCTCGTTGGTAACTTCCTCTGGTCTTTAATATAAGATCTAATTAAGAAGTTGTTCTTAATCCTAAACATAATACCCATCTATCATATTTATCACTCTTTTTCTAATTTACCCTATTGATACTCCATTAACAATAATCAATTAAGAGAGAGATGGGAGAAATTAATGAAGATTATTAGAGTATTTTAGAGAAAAAAAATGTCATATTAACTAATTTAAGTAACTTCCTTACTTTAATCAAATTAGCTAAATATGCCTTATATTAAGGACCGGAAGAACTAATATCTTTGTGGAAATTCTCTACCCATATTATTTCCCTATTCTAGAGTGGGCATTGCTTGCACATGATTATATATAGTAGATATATAAGGATCCTTATTTTTTTCTGCTTATAAACAAAGTAGATATCAAACAATTTTTGCATTTCATGTGTGGTGCCTTCCAATGAGAAAGAAGGATTCAATTTCAATGGAAGCACAAGTGGTGAAGAAATTGATGATGGTGATTATTGTGGCGCCGAGTGTGAATCGCTTGGGATTCCATCCTTGTATAAATGCACTTCCCTATATGTATCTTGCTTTTGAGTGATAAGTTTTCATAGTGCAAGTTATATGCCAATAGTTTTAGTGGGCTTAAGAGCTCTACTATAAGTGTGAGACTGAGAATTCGATACTGCTTATAATTTCAGACCTTTAGTACATATCCCCATAATTCAAGCTAATCAAGACAACCCTACAACACGAGTCAAATCATATTTGAGCATTTTTTAACTTCATTCTCATCTTATAATTCCATTTGCATTTAAAGACTCAATTCCAAAACCAGACAAGATTCTATTGGATCTTAAAGGTGAGAGTTAAATTATTATATAAATATCTCTATATATGTGTGTATGTGTGTGTGTATATATAATTAGTTAAATTAGTTATTTATAACAAATGCGTGTTTATTTCCTAAAATAAACCTTCAATCATTATGTACGTTGATAAAAACCTCCTTCGCATATGTAATCAATAAGGATAATTTAAAAAAAATTATAAATTTAAAGGATAAAATATATTGAGATATTTTATTTAGGATGAAAAGAAATCCCAACTAATCCCAATATTTAGAATGAGGAAGTAACACAGTGAAAGTAGTGTCACACTTTTATATTGGAATAAAAGGCCCTAATCCCTATGAAAATGCATGTAGACTAGCTAGCTAAGAGAAGTTTATAACTTTTGATCAAAAAAGAGAAGTTTATAACTTAAATCTTCTAAAAGAATATTGGTCTACATTTCACAGGCGAAATATTTATGGTAACCGTTTCAATATCTATTGTGTCGCACTTTTTAAAATATGTATGTAATTTTTTATAACATTAAAAAGTTGTATGTAATTGGCTCAAAATATTATCCGATCTCTCAGTTTGGTAATTGAGTGTCTTAACTAAATTGAAGAATGTTACCAAACTCCTTTCGTAAATACGATATGTCGTTTTCATTAATGTCACATATTGATGTTGTCCTGAGAGTACAAAGTAAGGGTAATTAAATAATTTTATTTTTAAAAGACGCAAGCATGCATCACAAAAATAAATTTTATCAACCCAAAATAAGTAAAAAAAAAATGTGAGAAAAAATAATCCTAAAAGTAGTTTTTTTTTATCGAAATCATAAAAGTAGATAAGTTATCGATTTATAATTTACTTATATAATTAAATGAAAGGGAGAATCTTTAAAAAAGAACTTTGAAATTACAAAATGCTAGATCAGGTTTTTTATCAAGAATTGTTTAAAAAATATCAAAACTTTGATTAGCGATGTCCAATTTTATTTTGAAAGTATCTGAATTGAAATTTTACAAATTCCAAATTCTTTTTCTTGGATTTTCCCTCAATGAAAGCGATTTTTTTTTTTTTAATTTGTGGGTGCAATTACAAGACTACACATATTACGTTACAAATGAAATAGTCAAAGCCCACGGACTAAACAATATCTTAGACAAGCTAGTACTAACTATTCCAGACATTGACTTAAAATAGACTGAAAGGATACATAAATCGTTGGCGAAAAAAAGAAGAAGAAGAAGGATACATAAATCGTTGGCGAAAAAAAAAGAAGAAGAAGGAAGGATACATAAATCATCCACTAAGATATATTACATTGATTTATTAATATATTGAATCCATTTCTGACTTAATTTAACTTTTTATATAAAAGACAAAATGATATTAAAATTAAAAAAAAGAATTACATTACAGAAAAAGAAATTGGACAAAAATATAAACTAAATACTACTATAACAACAATAATTTGTTTATTGATCCATGTTTATATACAAAAGTATAAACTAAATAATCAATATATTATTAAGTTCTCTTCCACGAAGCCACCACCCCTCCGGCGTATCCATCGGCTCTACACTCAAAGTTACTATTCACAAGCTGATATCCTCCTGCGCATGGCTCCGTGCGAGCCGATCCCACCTGAAAGCGACCACTGCATAAGCGTACCTTGCTGGCACTTCGCTGAAGTTATGAATTCAAACTTTCAAATGACCCGCCATAAGCATAGCACGCGAGCAAATGAAACCCGTGCATGTCCATGAGCATAGCGGGCTGGAGAAGGCACTTCGTTGTATTTATGATCCGTGTCAGAAAATCATCAATGACAGTGATGTTTGGCTACAAATGAAACCCGTGCATGTCCTATTTGAATTCCCCACGGTTTGAATTTTCCCGCTACGTCGAACTCCTTTCATAAGGCCTTCTCCCATTGACATTGAGTTCTATTTTCCTCCTCAAACCACCAGTTTTTGCTCCAGACCTAAATTTCCCTCCAGCCATATTCGTTTCCGCAAAGCCATTGACATTTGGTTGCTTCCCGGGTCATGTCGTCTATGTCCAGAGGAAACGCATATCATCTTGCTAAGGTCCTCTGTTTTGCTAATCTCCACCTCCGTTTCTTGATATTTCCATGTTTCTGAAATTAATATCCATCTACCATTTGATTTTGCAGTGTTTGATGTGTCGGCTGAAAACAGAATTGTTGGCTGCAAACTTTGTTAAGTAGCTGTTAAACGAAGGAATTCCGGCAAGCCGCATCTTCAATCGGCGTATCTTTGGTTGCAGACACAGTTTACTGTTTACATGCTCACCTCTGATTACATAGGGCTTCATGCAAGCCATTGTCCTTTAAAAATTCCCTCTGGCTTAGCCATTTTCCCTCCTACTTCATCACAGCTGGTGTTGTCTTTTTCCAATTCAAAATCAAAATCAAAATGAAGCTTCTCATTTCCCGCCAAGCTTTCAACCAAATTTTCCTAACATGTCAGACTCCATGTACCTATAAAGTGTCTGTTCTTTTGATCTTCTGGGAAAGTAACATTTGCATTTTTCAAATGATGTCATCTTTCAAAAATCCCGCCAATTTTGCCATCAGTATTCGCTCTCTCTAATTTTCTAACCATTTATTCAGTTATAACAGTCCACTATTTTTGGAAGAAATAGGAGTCTATTGTCACCGCCTCACTGCAGCCCTAGGTGAGTTTTTCATCTGAATATCTTTAGAATATCTTTAATGTGGTGTTCTGTTTGGGTTAAACTATAAGAGGTCTCTATTCTGTGTTTTATCTCCATCATGTATAACCAAACGTAGCAAAAACATGTTGTCAACATCTCACTTTTTTTTTATGCTTCTTTCTTGTCATTAATCAGTGGATGGAGCACCTTCCAACAGCTTTCTTGGGCGACATGGATCTTGATATAAAGGGACCGTCAAGGTTGATATGTAGACCTTGCCCATTTGACTAAGTTATGGGGTTTCCCTGTGAAGGAGTTAACACTCAAACTTGAGACTTGCAAGAAGGAAGCACCTCGGTACTCATACTATTTTGTGACAGCTTTTGCATTTCCCTCCTCTTAGTGCTTATTCTATTTCCATCGTTCCTTTATGTACCTTTGTTTTTCTATCGTTTCTTTATGTAATGTAGGTCTAAGATCATGTTAGGTGCAACCTTCGTGGTTCTTGGGTTGCAGATGTTGAGACTCAACTCCAATCAAGAAGCACCAGTTGTCATATGGTTTTCGTCCTCATTCGGTTTGTCATCTCTACTTTCCCATCTGTATTAGGTTTGGGTAGCGAGAATTTAGTTTTCTTTTTTGTCTCCATATCATCTATACCCAGCAGAATATTCACCTTCCAAGCCCTATTTCGTTTGCTTTCTATGTTTATCGCTTCACTTTGATTTACCATTGAATCACAGGTTGGACAACTGTTATTTCCTATAGTGATGCCACAACCGTGGAGATTGACCCCCCAATCAATAAAGTTTAGCTTATAAAGGAAATGTTGACTTCCATTTAACTTGTGATGTAAATTTTGAGTTGTACTATGCAAAATGACTGTTTATGTTGGGTTGTCCAACTCTCACAATCTCTTTTTTTGATGACTTTGAACACCCACACTCTTGGATGACTGTAATACTTACTAGCCTTTCAATCTTACTTGCTTCGATGCTATGTTGATGACTTTAATGTTTGCTTAGTGTATGACAAATGTTTGAATCTTCAGCATGGTCCTATTACAATCAAGTTTTATTGATGTATTGAGTTGTCAACTTATGGAGGATATAAGTTTTTTTTTTTGTGGTTTGCAAGGGATACACCATAGACATGAACTGTGTTGATGCAACAAATGAAGTATTGCAGACCTTTTTTGTCAAACAATTTCCCATTAGAAATTGTTTTCCTTTCCCATTTGTAGTGCTACAAGTTACACCTATGGATGTACCACTAATTCTTTTATCTACTTCTCTTTATGTAAGTTTAACCATCCCAATTATTAAATAATCATTATACTTTCCATATTTAAGAAAAAGTTGAAGGCAAATAAATCACTATATTCAAACGAAAGGGTTGGATAAATCAAGAAGTGTAGCAGTCATCATATCAGAATATCCCTTCAAATATATTGGCCACAATAAAAGCAAATTGCACAAACACCACAATAAGTATCATGTGTGTCCATGCATACTAGCCAAATTGATACTTGCATGTCTTTTTCTTCAATGAAAGTATAAACCATACAAAACTTGAAAACCAAACAGATGAAATGATTTATTCATGAATGATCTTTCAAGATTACTACAATGAGGAAGACATTTGATGCAGAAAACCAAGATAAGATCATATTTTTCCATGCAGCAGAAGAAAGAAAGGATGCTCCCTCAAAGAAAGGATCCTATTTTATCTTATTTCTGTCTGACCTTGACAGACACAAAAAAAAATATATGTAAAAGATAGAAAAAACTTACTATTGCTTGAAAAAAGCAAGAAATAAGAATTTGCAACTTCTCCAGTAAAGTAGAAATAAATGTTTATCACCCATACGTATTGAAAAAAAAAAAAATTATCCAAACATGTAAGTTTTTTCCAAAATATTATTCAAATAAAAGATAAAAAATATTATCCAAAATGTGTTGAAGAATATTTCAATTCAAATAAAAGTTTCAATTGTTTTGCTTGGAAGCTTTATTCTTTTGTCCCCAGTAGTTTTTTTTTTTGTTATTTTAGATGGGCTTTGCCCTCTTATGTACCAAAGAAAAATTAGTCGCTGGCCTGTTTCTCATGATGTATCAGCAAAGACTTCAAAGGAAAATAAGTACGTTTGATAATATATTATAACAAGAGTCCACCACACAAGCAACGAACACCTGGACTTGACGGAATGATAAAACAACGACTAATTGTGCTATTTCTGTGACCTCTCGAGAAGAAAGTCATTGAAGCAATCACTTTGAATGGATCAAAGTCAAATGAGAAAGTACTCATTCATAGAATGGACATAAACCCTTCTGAATCTAGATGGCCATTTCGCATGCAGAGAAGACAATTTCCAATAGTACTCTCATTTGCCATGATAATTAACAAAAGTCAAGAGCAGTCATTACGTCATGTTGGATTATATCTTTCAAAGCCCATCTTCACACATGGACAACTCTATGTGGCGCTGTCTAGAGTAAGAAGCATGGAAGGTTTGAAGATTGTACTGGAAGAGCAACCGTCTGGAGGCAAACCAACAACCAAGAGCGTCATTTATAAGGAGGTTTTCTGGAATGTAGATGCACTCTCTTAGGATGCTCTGCATTTAAAGTTTCCTTTATTCTATTTAGTAATTTTATTTGTTAATGTCGACGAAGACCATTATTGTATACTTAATGTTACCAAGTTACTTTTAAATAATTGTTAGCTGTTTGGATGACCTAATTTACTTTGGCATATTTGCTGAGTGAATTTAACACATTTATTTTCCAACATCACAATAGATTTGAATTTGATGATTGGAAAATGGGTGTTGTCTCAATAATTTCCTTGAGTGTTCTTGATTAAGTAAGAGCTCCCGTGCAACACACAGGTAGGCCATGCTCGTTGACACAAAAAAGAGGATGGTGCTAGATATATTCTCCCAACAATATCACGCAAAACGATATGTTTCAAAGCTGTGCCACAAATTTATTATTGCATTATGTCCTAAATATAAGATCAGTTGACTTTTTTTTAGAAGATTAATGAAACTAATTAAAATACCCTAAAATATTTATATTAATCGTTCTTTCTCTAAACTAATTTCTATTACTTATAAATTAATATATAATTTAATCATACACAATATATAATATGATTAAGTAATTTATTTAATTTATATAATCTCTCTAAGAAAAAGTCAATTAGGTCTTATAATTAGAACCAGAGATGAGATAAGATAGTAATATATTGAATTGCTTTTTGATACATAAGTTTAGGTAGATGTCAAAATCAATAATCCTAACACAAAGTGGAAATTAGAAATATTTTTGGTTCTGAATTTCTCCTTTGACAATGGAACTGTTGATGGGGAGGTACACACTGTTTCATTTCTATCTTTTGAAGGGAAAAATTTGTGCAATATGCTTTACGTAGAGGAAATGCCACAATAAATGAAAATATGTAATACTCATATAGTCTCCTGGTGGTATTTATAAGCGGAGAGAATGGATTTTCTTATTCTATTTATAAGTCACATCATTAAATTTTTTATATGAATACACAATTTTACTGTTAATTTATTATTATATATACTTTATTCTAATAGGGTTAGTGTATATTAAATATTAATAAAGTTATAAATATTTTTCTTGCTTTTGATAAAATATATTGAAAGTGATTTATAAATAAAATTAGAAGAGTATCAAATTACTTTCTCTAATTCTTAATATAAGGCATATTTATCTAATTTGATTAGATGAAGAAATTTAGTGAAATTAATTAATATGACATGTATTTTCTAAAACACCCTAATCATCTTCTTTAATTCCCTATTTCTCTCTCTTACTTGATTATTGTTGAGGGAACATTAATTGGGATAAATTAAGAAAACATTGACAAATATAAAAAATATATCTTATAATTAGGATCAAAACCAACTCTCTAAATAATTGGTTTATCAAAAATCAGATAGAGCATATCATCAAATCTATTTTAAGCTTCTATCTTTCACACACTTTAACATAAATGGAATAACTTGTTCTTATAATTTAGCTGATTCCAATTTTAAAAGAGTAGTTTTTTATTAATATATTTATGTCTACGAATATGCAAGTTTGAAGATTGCGCGTGATATTATGAAAGCGGCAAATAATTCGTGAAATTGCGTAAATAAGTGAAGTTCCAAGTCATTATCCCAAATTTGAGGGAAATGTACGTGTGAGATTAGGACAACGTCCATGTCCAAATCCATATCAAGTGGGAGAGAAATATGATGAAGCGATAAGACAATCATTTTATTTCAACTTTATTGTTGAAAACGAATTCCGCTCAGTTGAGCAACATTTTTATGCGAAATTTTCCACCGTTCACCTTCTTTTTTCATTATCCTTATAGAATGCTAACACCTCTTTCACTTTTAAGGATAAGAGCATGACTCATTGACTTGCCACTAATGCTGTTTCCACCATTTTCAAAGAAAATAAGGTAAGTTTACATGTTATTGGGTTAAGGGTAATTTTACCCCCCAAAGTTTTTATTGAGGGATAATTTTGTTTAGTAAGTTTTTCAAAAGGTAATTTTATCATGAAAGTGTCAAAAATAGAGCAAATTTATTCTGAAAGTGTTAAAAAGATAGTAATTTTGCCTTAGCCGTTATTCCATTTAATTTTGATCATTTATTGACCAAATATGTTGAGTTGACAATTCATATATCATCCTGTCATTTCTTTAATGTGCAAATTTTTTCTGAAAGTCTATGTATCATCTACTTCAGTTTTTATTTCAAAGTTATATTTAAAATTTTCGAGAAAAATTTACACCTTGACAAAAATTATAAGGATGACACGTGGACTGTCAGCTCAACATATTTAGTCAACTAATGGTCAAAATTAATTAAAATAATGATTAGAGCAAAATTACCCCTCAAAAAACTTTAGAGGGAAAACTAACCTTTAATCCTATGTTATTCTTATTGGGTTCAAGCTGTTGATTTGTACTATTTGCAAATCATAATCAGGCACGAACGGTAGTGTTCAACCAGACTCAGAAGCACTCATCATTTGCTATTGATTTTTTTTGTTTTTTTCACTTTACTACAGGAAATTAGGGAAGAGATGGAACATGTGATGAATCCCTTTAAAGTTTTATGAGATAGCCATGATTTTGGGTTCATAATTAATTTTGATATATATAGATGTGTTAGGATATTTTCAAGAAAACTTTGATTTTGGATCTCGTAATTAATTATGATCTTGATCCAAAGTCCAAACAGACCGGAAACTTAAAATCACGTATTACTTTTATGTAAACCAAAGACAGAATTCTCTCTGTTTTTTTTTTTTTTTTTTTTTTTTTTTTTTTTGCCATAAAACCAAAGATACAATTCAACAGCTTTGTCAAACTGATTAAAATAAAATCAAATAATGGGGAGGAATAATGATTCAGATTTGGGCTCACATTAAACCACTAAGAGATTGGACTTAAGTATTTCCAAAAAATCGAATAAATCAAGTTTGGGCTACTTCGACCCTAAAAAGATAAGTTTGGGCTTCTTCCTTTTGTTGTTTCAATTTGGGGAAAACAAATTACAAAGTCCTAAATAAAAAATTTAAGGCCGAGATATATATAACTCCCCTCAACTTTGACTAAGTTGAAGATAGCCACCAACGGCCAACGGGGGTTGCTTTGAGTGGTAGGCGGTTCAGTTCCGTTTAAGCAAGGTTTCAGGTTCGAGGCCTGGTAAATGTAGAAAACTCCCACTGAGAGACTCACCCACCATGTCATGTGCGCGACGTGAGTAGAATCCGGATTAGTTAGGATGAAGCTCTGGATATAGGGTGGGCTACCAAAAAAAAAAATTTTGAAGATAACCTCCCTCAACTTTAAAAGTTTAAAAATCAAACCGTTAACTTTCAAATCTTGACCATCAACCCCTTGCCGCAATATGGACATTAAAGTTAACCGAATGTAAGCCATTGCTATATGCCCAGAGTCCAATTTCTCTTTTTGTGTTCAATAAGTCCTTTTTTAGGGGGAGGAGTTCTTGGATTATATGGCATTAAGATAAAATTTGATATAATAACAGTATTTTAAACCATATAATGCTAATCACAACATTCAAGATGATTCGAGTAAATACGAGCTTGATGGAGATGGAGACGGGTAGAGGATAAAGAAGATAGCAATTAGGGGTTTTAATTTACGATAAATTAATAACTTTTGTTAGTGAAGTTCTAAATTTTAATTTAGCATAAATTAATAAAATATAAAAAAAAAATTACATGGCACCTAGACTTGCCAAATAATCTTTAATAATCTTGCGTGCCTTACATTTGTTAACTTTAACGGTCATCCTAACGACAAGGGATTGATGACTAAGATTTGAAAGTTCACGGTTTGATTTTTAAACTTTTAAAGATAAGGAAGATTATCTGCAACTAAGTTAAAATTGAGGGGGTTATGTGCATTTTGGCTAAAATTTAATTACTAATAGATATTCTGAATTTAACTTATTACTAAATAAATCCCCTAAAAAAGTTGTATAAAAACGCACAAGATAAGTTATAAATTTTTAAGTTGCACTAAGAAATATTATATAAAGACTGTAAAAGGAATCTCCCTTCCCTGTTATGTAGTTTAGGCAATGATGCCAGAATTGGACTAGATAGTCGGACCGGCCAGACCGTTAGTTGAAGCTCAAAACTACTTCTTTTATAGTTGAAGACTGTTTTGTAGATTGGGCCGTGTTGAGCCATAAATCGATATCAAGCAGGGAATTGGAGCGATTTTTTAAAAGACGGATGGTTCACACCAATTACACAAGAGATGAAGAAAGGAGAAGACAAAGAACCAAAAAAAAAATACCCGGTAACTAACTGCACGAAATTACGGGAAGAATGAAAAAAAGTTGGCAAAGAAATCAAAATATAAAACTTGACCTTTTGCTAGCCATGACTCTCGAGTCTCGACGAAGACAAAGCAACCCATCTCTGAAATAAATGAACCATAATTCATTCCATCACAGCCACCTCGTTCACTGACGCGTTGAAAGTTGAAAATTTTTAACTCCTTTTTAAAAGCTTTTTAGCCTCTTGCGATTTATTTTTTCTTCGCCAACTAGCCTTTTACGATTTGAAATTTTGGACGGAGAATTACATTTAGATCTCAAAAAAGAAAATAAATGAAAAAATGATTCCTGGAGATTGTAAAATAAAAAAATGGTCCTATTAACAACTCTAGGAGTTTGTATTGACAACTTATTAATAACTCCAGAAGTCTGTATCGACAACTCCATAGGACCATTTTTTTATTTTGCAATCTACAGAGACCATTTTTTTATTTCTCTTTTTTATTGGGACCTGAGTGTAATTCTCCCAATTTTTTAAATGAATGCTATGTATTAGTAACTCATTTTCTATTTTTTTTACCATATTTTAGGTTTTTATTCCTTGTTTTTAGTTTTATATTTTTTTAAAATTTATTTACATATTCTCAATTTCTCATTTCATGTTTATTTTTTTTATATAAACTACTTAATACAAAATTAAACATATGCCATGAGATACCATTAAGTTTATTAACTTATTCTAAAATTAAACTATTTAAGTTTATTTTTAAATTATTTGATAATTTAATATTTTATTTTTAAAAAAATATTATTATATAAGAACATAATATTATTTTTTATTTAATTATTATATCACCGGCTCAACTAAACAGCTTGACCGTTTCGATCAATTGAACTATAACCTGTTAGCCTTTCCAGCTCAATCTCCAATCCGGCTTTTAAAACATTTCTCCAAGAATTTTTCACTAATTTTTTTATCTTCTGTTCATTTCCGCCATTGTTGATTAAAGTCAAACCTCACTAGAAACTTTTACTTAACAAGGCCATCAATAATTGAATCTTACCGCCTACTTTTCATATTCCGTACAACATATAGAACCCATGTCAAGTTAATTCTCATATTACATATATATATATATATATATACACACACAAATATATATATATATATATATATATCTTATATTAATTATTAAGGATGGAAAGTAGTAGTATAACTAAGTGATAAGTTTCTCAAATGTTTACATGTTATTCCTGCTGACCACAATACCAATTCACCACAAGATGCAGAGATAAGTGAATCAAAATGATTTTATATTTGAAAATTTTTATAGATGCGCCGCCCAAAAAAAAAAAGTTACAACACCAATCTCAGCTTCTCATTTCACCAAAACACAAATGTGTCAAACATTATTTCCCTTTTGTCTCCATGAACCTTCATTCCCTTCCACCTCCAACTAGGAAAGCAAGTTGGGGTAATCTGATGGCGAACCAGAAAACAAGATTTGCCATCTGCAACTCTCTCTATCCTCCCCTAAGCAATTTTATATATATATATATATATATATATATATATCTTTGGTGTGTGTGTGTGTGTGTGTTAGCTTCAATGAGCATTTGAAGAGTTAGGGACCACGAGATGGGGCAAAACAGAAGCACTTGGGTGTGGCATCTTCTGGTATCATTCCTCCTCCTTTGCTTGTATCTATGGCTTCCAGAAAACTCACCACCTCCCCCATTTCTGGACGCTTGTCTGGCTTCCCATCCCAACATTTTTTCATAATATTAGCCAAAGAAGATGGACAACATCGTGGGATTTCCGGTCGCAAATTCTGCACAAGAACACCAGCAGATGTAGATTCTTAGAGGAGAATGCACTAACGACCTGAAGTTACAAGTTAAATCAGACCCACAACCTCCCACTTACAGGAAAGCATTCATGTCACTAAGCTACAAGGTCATTGACAGTACAAGTGTCTTGTTCTCAAACACTTCAATAGAATTATTAGACATAGACACTTAAAAACTTCACCTTTGTTTGTCACAACTATTTCCTCTAAAATGTTGCTGTATTAGCAGTACATGATAATTTGATGCTTTAGTACCAAAAAACCCTCAACGTACTTAATACCTAAGAATCAAACCAATTTATATGCACATCATGTGATTCGGATAGCTTGATTAGCCTCATTCAACCCATACATTCCAAACTAAACCGATTCCAAAATTCTTAAATGTCATTATTTTGAAGAGTTTCTTTTATACTATAGTGGTTATAAGAGTTTCTGTAGCTTTTACGCATATTTGACTAATGATGAAAGCCATCCAAAAGACATGAGCCACATGACTGGAATAATTACATTGGTGAAATTACCATAATGCTCATGAAAGATTGATAAGTCTGCATATACACAAATAACTCGTTACGTGAACTAACCTGACGGACAACTGCCAATGACACATCAGCAAAGCTAAGATCTGGATAAGGGATATCACAGCAATATATTTCCCACAAGCAAATTCCAAAGCTGTACACATCACATCTTCTGTTGTAAGGCTTACCATCCAAAACCTACACATAATATAGTGATACCAATCTCTTTTTCAGACCAGACCATAAAAGTGAATGGTGATTAAAATAGCTAAAGAAGCATTTTTCATTTTCCTAAACTAAAATTAATACCTCTGGTGCCATATATCCAAGGGTTCCAGTTTCACCAGTCATGTCACTTGGATTTTGTGCTTCAACTCGTGCGACTCCAAAATCGGCTATTTTCAAGTTTCCACTGCGATCTAGCAACATATTCTCTGCTTTGACATCACGATGTACAATCTTCTTTGAATGTAGATAGCTGAGACTGTAGATGAGGGGGAAGTAAATATTTCAATTCAGTAGAAAATCAATAAGTTGTTTTTGTAACGGTAAAAAAAATGTAACCTACCCATTGGCAAGATCTAAAGCCAGCTTGATCACAACTTTGAAAGCAAGTTTCTTATACCTATGTGTGAACAATAATTGTTTTAGTGTCCCACAGGGGATATACTCAACGACAACACAACATGCCCTAGAAGGAAGGGACTCTTGCCCATCAGAGTTCTTTGTGGGAATTTTAAGATTTGAGGTTCCCATTGAAGCCCCAACAAACTGCAGCAAGAATGAATAAGAAACAATTAAAAAGCTGAAGACCTAACATTTCATTCTTAGTCCCTCTCTTGCAAATCAAAGTAACTTAAGCATGACAAAAGGCCATGACCCAATGCAAGCATTCAAAGTTTCATTATAAATAAGTATTCATTGCTGCTCAAAGCTGCCACTTCAAGCATTAACTCTGTTCAGTAACAAGATCTAGTTCATGATTTTAAATATATTCAGATGAGAATTCTGTACTTTTGTAACATTTGGATGGTCAAGTTTGTGCCAAACAGCAACCTCCTGCCGAAATGATGCACGTAAAGCAGCAGTTTCAGCATCTGTGGCGACACCATCCTCACCCCAGTCCAAAACTTTCACTGTCAAAATCCAACATAAGAGAACAGTGAGAATTTCCTGAACACCAGAATATTCAACTTCATAATTAAGTATGGTTTCTTTGAAGTGAGGAATAGCAACCAGAGTTTACTTAAGAAACCATCAGATGTAATCTCCAATTCCAACAACTGCATTATTTCATTTGGAAAATAAAGAATGGCAAGCTCCAACACACAGAAGAAAAGAGAACGCGTCAAAGGTCAACCACCACAATTCATTCAAATCGTAAAAGAACTCAATAAAACCAACAACAAAAGACCATGCCAAAACATCAGTTGTAATAATAATTTTTACTCATGAAATTATAGCAAAGTAAGTATCCTAAAACAAGCAATTATCCAACACCTTCCCGAACCTCAATATTATTCACCATAGATGGCATAAATTGAGAAGTAAGATTCCCTTTATCATAGGCTGAAAGAAAAAAGGCTTGTTCCAAAATCGTAATTAATGATGATTCTCACAGTTGCTTAACTTCAACTTCCTTGTTTTATTTGAAGATATTAGATATGTCTTAGAGTCAACGGCAACATTATGAATGACATTTATTAGACCCAATTCTTTTCTAACTAGGTTAGCATAAAGCAATCATTCCTAGGGCTTCCATGTGCTTAAGGCCTCAAAATAATTATACTTTAGCATCTCAAGCACCCTGTACTGCCCGTAATGTTGATTAAACATTTCAAAAAAGTCAAAAAAGTAAAGATAAGAATCACCCTATGTTTGGATGGGAAGAAGATTAGGGAGGAAAGAATATTAGGAGGGAAAACTCACAAAAATAGTAAATTTTTTTACCATTTTTGGAAATTTTCCATCCTAGTATTCCATTCTCCTATTTTCCTCTCACTTTTCTCTCCATCCAAACATAGCCTCAGAGTTCAAAAGCAGGCTACACTTAAGAGTTCCAGATTGATAATGAACCTGATAATATCCAAATACATTGAGTAAGACGTTCTAATTTCTCTCCTTTCATTCTTTCAGCAAAGCAATATAACGAACCAGGAAAAATGTTTATAGCGCATAAAAGGGTATATATCAGAATTACCTCCAACATCTTGGTTATCATAGGTGCCTCTATACACAGTACCATAGGTCCCATGAGCTACAACGTATCGGAGATTCAATTTGGCCAAATCAATCTCCCACTCTTCTTTAGGCCTTTTGGACTCAATGTTCCTGGACCAAACCCTGCTCAAGTGCTTTTCAAGCTGCACATCCAAACTTTTGAGATCAATTTTATCAGCTCTGAAAATTTTTTCATTACTGCTAATGTTCCCAACACCCTTCATCTTAGAATCCAGAGCTCCAGCTTCCAAATCCATCTTCGGTGTTCCAACACCTCCTTCTCCGGCTACAAAATCCTTCATGAATACCCAATTTCAACAAGCTCAAATTCCAAATCACAAAAGAAATCCAACTTTTCAGTTGCTAAAAACAAGTTTGATGCATATATATAATCCTGAAACTATGAAAGTTCTGGAAACAAAGCCTCCTTCTATTTATTCTGTCAAGAAAATTCAACTGCGTATGATTCAAAAAACACAAGCTTTTTCTTCGCCGACCATCACTTTATTGACTAGCGAAAGTTATGATAAAACATATAGTTGGACGTGGAAAAGTAAGACTATTTAGAAACCAAACCAGTTCCCACTATAGGATGAACAAGACCACTGACCCAAAAGAAACAATCAAAACCTCAAATTCTTAAGAAGAAAGGCATATTAATTCATTAGCAGAGCACAAACCTTGAGAGCACGATCAGAATCTAGAATGATAAAGAAGCAGCACGCGGGAAAACCCACAAACACACAGAAGTCAAAAGAGATAAATCATCAATAAATAGGGAGACAGCGATGATGATAGCGGAAAATTTGACTTTGAACGCGAAATAAACAACGGCAGCGAGCGGTTGTGAATAGTTACCTTTGAACTTTATAAGAACCAGAGACAACGTGAGAATTGGGGATGGAGGTTAACACCTCAAAAATCCCCCGCTTTAACAGACAAGAAGAAACCGAATCCAAAGAAGGCATTGTTCAAATGAAATTGGGGATTTTCTGTTAGGAAAGTAGAAATTGAAGTTTGGGTTTTTCTGGATTTGGCTGAAGCCGTTGAAAAGAGAGAAAGGAGAACGCAAAAACGAAACAGGAAATCCGAAATCATCAACCAAACCCAAAAAGAAAAAGAGAAAAAATCCCGAAGAATGTGCCTCAGATAGAAGGGAAAAAATGAAAATAGAGAAAAAGCGCGGGTGATTCCCAAACGTAAAGTGGAGGAGAGAGAATCTTTCAAAAATATCGATGGAAAATCAAAAAGAGAAGAGAGGGAATCTTTCAAAAATATCAGAAAAGAAAAGAAATTTAAAGAGGGGTTAGGTTATCAAATACCATCAAATATCAATCAATAAGCAAAAACTACCTGCTTTAATTTTCAACCTTCCTGTATTTGTACTGAAAATAAAGGTTTCTTTCTTCTTTCTTCTTTTTGTTTCCTGCCCCACCAATGTGAATGTGTAATGGAGCCATTTATAACTTGTGTGACCAAGTGGTCTGAAAATAATAGTGACAAATATGCAATGCTTTGTTGTGTTTACAATGACTAATTGTGGGTGATAGTGTTGTCCTTTGTTAAATTTGGCAATAATGTTAAAGACAGCACAATGAAAATAATGTAAATGTTCATAAATAGGAAAGAAAAACAAGGGAAGTTGGAAGGAATCATGTGTGAAGTTATTCACTAAGATAACCTTTGGAGTTTTCCATAGTTTCATGTATGTTGGGTTAAAAAAAGAATTTCATAGGTAAATTTGAATTTGATTTTTATGCTCATCCCAGCGATTCATTTTATGAAATTTCAACTGTTTAATTTTAATTTTTTAATTATAACCATCAGATGACTCATGTTTATCTTTTTTAGTATTAGAGCGACAAAAGATTATGTTTATTTATTATTAAAATGAGGCTGTATTTATTTTTCAATTATTTTTAAATAACTTTAAAACAAAAAAAAATACAAGAGAAGAAGGAAAAATCATATTGGGAAAAAAAAATCCCTCACTTATAACCTTCAATTTGCATCTAAATTAGTCAATATTACAAGTTATTAAATGGTCTCTTATAAAAATTACTTCCTCCGGTCTTATTTATAAGTAACTTTCTTTTTGATTACGCAAAACGAATTGATAGTTAAAAGTAATAAGTGTGTCAAAAATGACATGTATTTTTCATATATACCCCTATTTATGAAAAGAGTATAGGAGAGAGAATGGATAAAAAATATGTGAGATAACTCTTGGTGTGTGTGATAATTAATTGTAAATATATGTATTTAATAAGGGTAAAATAGGAAAAAAAAGCTTACATTTTCAAACACAGAGAGAAAACTGTTTATAAAAAGGACCAGCCCCATGAGAGAGAAAATTGTTTATAAATAGGATTAGATTGAGTAAAAGAGAAGCAGCAGCAGGGGTTAGATCTAGCAAGAAGAGATTAATCCCTTACTATATGCGGAGTCCGCTTCGGTCCTTTTCTTGAAAAGAAGAGGACTATCATTTTCCTTCTCTGGGCCGTTGGATAGAGATCTCATCGATCCAGATTTAATATATTTTTAATATATTAAATCTTGACCGTTGAGATCTCTATCCAACGGCCCAGAGAAGGAAAATGATGGTCCTTTTTCTTTTCAAGAGAAGGACTGAAGCCGGGCTATATGCAAATCAAATTTCAAATTATATTTATTATCTAACTGTTCATTGAATAAGATTATCTACAATAAGAACATACTTGTACATAAAGTAAAACAAGAGAAGCAGAGGAATTTAAGTGCCTGTTTTATTGATACCTTTTTCTGAAAATAAAAATAAAAAGACAATTTTACCATGCATAGCATGTCCACCTGTCCTGCTTAGTTTATATAATTTTATGATGAATTAAATGACAAATAAAAGTATATAAATATATGATAAAAAGTGATTTGGTTAAGGTTAAAATTTTGGATCTTATTTTAATTCAAAAGAATATATGCTTCTTTATCAAAACTTCTCAAGTTTATCCAAAATTTTAGCTTGTAGAAGGGAGCTTTCTTTCCTGATTTTTTCCAACTACTGAAATATAAAACCTACAAAGGTTAAAATTTTGGATCTTATGTTCAAAAGAATGTAGTTTCGTTGCTTTCATCATGCATCTGGCGAGTCACCTAATTTTTGTTGTTATTGTATCTTGTGTTTTTCCTTTTCTTTCTTGCTGTCTTGTCATTCCTAATTATAAAAAATAAAAAACTTACAAAAGAAACATGTGGTCATATATTGCATGAAATCAGAAAAATAAATTATACCATTTCTATTTTATAAATAATGTAATTTTTTGTGAATTTTAATTTATAACTCACATTAAGTTTTCAGGGGGGGAAACAAAAGCTATGAATGATAAAAATGAACTAACAATCGTGACACATTGTAACCTTTAAAATTTGATACTAATTTTTTTTTTTTTTTTTTTTTTTTTGCCGAATGACTACATATGTTTAGATTCCTTGCATTACAAAGCATTATGTATTATTATATTTTTTGTTGCTTGTTTATTTTTATAAGCACACAAATATAAGAAATAGTTAATATCAACCTAAATATGATAATTATTAAAATTATACTCCTGTATATTATTAAAATTTTATGTGATTATGGATTACATAAATTTTTAATTTTTCATCAAAAGGTAATTAGTCATGCTCCTTTTTTTAAAATAAAAAATAAGCACCCTCGTTGAAAAGCCAAGCCCATCACATTGAACGCTACAAGCCTAAAGTTGTTGAAATAAACCCAATAACTACTGGGCCACGCACATGCCCAATATGACCTGACCCAGGTGCATCAAATACAAATTATTATAGGATCAGACAATTATACAATATTTGATATCTGTTATGAAAGTATATGTGATAAGAGAGAAGATTGATAGAATTCAGAGAAAGAATTATAGAATTTCTAGAGAGAAGTTCTCATTCAATTCAACTGAAATAATCGATTACAGCCCTTTATATAGAGGCAGAAATCTAACCCTGGTTGCATGACCATGGTTATATTTAACCCTGGTTACATGACCATGGTTACTTTATATCTTCTATATGTCTTTGTCTTCTTTTTGCTTTTGCTTTGTGTCAAGTCATCTTTTCTTCTTTATGTCAAGTTGACTGGAAGAGTAATATGAGTCAATGGACATTCACATATTTAATATTCATAACACTCCCCCTTGGATGTCCATTTATGAATGTGCCTCATTAAAAACTTTAACTAGGAAAAAACCAGTGGGATAAAAACCTAGCCAAAGAAAAGAGTACATCATTCATTGATACACCATCGAGTGCTGCCTCATTAAAAACCTTTCTAGGAAAACCCAGTGGGACAAAACCTAAATAAGGGAAAAAGAGTACAGCGTGTATCGACTCCCCCTCTTAATAATATCAGTTGAAATCGTTGAATCTCCGAAGACCAATATCATGAACAAGTTTTTCAAAGATTGTACCTGGGAGTGACTTGGTGAATAAATCTGCTAGATTTTCACTTGAACTGATTTGCTGGATATCTATTTCACCTTCCTTTTGAAGGTCGCGAGTGAAGAAAAATTTTGGTGAAATATGCTTCGTTCTATCGCCCTTGATATAGCCTTCTTTAAGTTGAGCGATACATGCAGCATTATCCTCATAGAGGATTGTTGGGATCATTTTGCAGGAAGATAAATGACAAGTTGTACGTATATGATGTATTACTGACCTCAACCACATACATTCTCGACTTGCTTCATGTATTGCTAAAATTTCTGCATGATTAGATGATGTGGCTGATATAGTCTGTTTCATAGATCGCCATGAAATAGCTGCACCTCCACATGTAAATAGATAGCCCGTTTGTGATTTTCCATCATGTGGATCAGACAAAAATCCGGCATTTGCATAACCAACCCGTTCATGCTTGGATACATTTGAGTAGTATAACCCCATGTCTTTAGTACCTCTGAGATAACGAAGAATATGTTTTATTCTATTCCAATGCCTTCGTGTTGGTGAAGAACTATATCTTGCTAATAAATTAACAGCAAATGATATATCAGGACGTGTGTGATTAGCAAGATATATTAGTGCTCCAATAGCACTAAGATATGGTACTTCTGGACCAAGTAGTTCTTCATCACCTTCTTCACTGATTTCTCGGGGTCGGAATGGGTCTTTATCCACCTTCAAAGATCTTAAAATCATTGGGATACATAATGGATGAGATTTATCCATGTAAAATCGCTCTAGGACCTTTTTTATATAAGTTTCTTGATATACAAAGATCCCTTTCTTGAAGTACTCAATCTGTAATCCAAGACAAAATTTTGTTCTTCCCAAGTCCTTCATTTCAAATTCTTTCTTCAAACAATTAATTGCCTTTTGAAGCTCTTCAGGAGTTCCAATGATGTTGATATCATCAACATAAATAGCAATTATAGCAAACTCACTATTAGATCTTTTCATAAAGATGCATGGGCATATCAGATCATTTTTGTATCATTCTTTCAACAAATATTCATTAAGGCGATTATACCACATGCGCCCTGATTGCTTCAGGCCATACATGGACTTATTTAATTTAACTAAGTATTGTTCTCGAGAACTTGAATTGGATGCTTCTGGCATCTTATGTCCTTCAGGGACTTTCATATAAATATCACTATCAAGTGATCCATATAAATAGGCAGTCACAACATCCATTAAATGTAAATCAAGTCCTGCATCTACTGCTAGACTGATTAAATAACGAAAAGTAGTCGTATCCACTACTGGTGAATACATTTCTTCAAAATCAATGCCAGGTCTTTGTGTAAAACCTTGGGCTACTAGACATGCCTTATATCTAGTTATTTTGCCCTTTTCATTTCTTTTTCTTACAAAAACCCATTTGCATCCAACTGGTTTTACATTTTCAGGTGTAAGGACTACAGGTCCAAATACTTTTCGTTTTGTCAATGATTTTAATTATGCATTAATGGCATCTTTCCATAGGGGCCAATCTTTTTTTTGTTGGCTCTCACTAATGGATTTTGGCTCATGATCCTCATTATCATTCATTACGTCATATGCTATATGATAAGCAAAGATGTCATCAACGTTGACTTCATTTTTATCCCATCGGATTCCATTCATAACATAATTTATTAAGATCTCATTATTTTCACATATATCAAGTACCTGGGTCTCTTCTGGGACTACAATGTTCTCTTCTGGAGATAATATCTCTTCAGGAGATGGCTCTTCTGGAGATACTAATT
This sequence comes from Inga oerstediana, assembly GCA_963210345.1. Taxonomy (NCBI): domain Eukaryota; kingdom Viridiplantae; phylum Streptophyta; class Magnoliopsida; order Fabales; family Fabaceae; genus Inga; species Inga oerstediana. The sequence goes on from OY723410.1 coordinate 21,557,844, forward strand.
TTCTTCATTATCCTCAACCTGATCATCTATATTCTTTGCTCCTTTTCTTTTTCGAAGATTTTTATCTTTGGAACCAATGGGCCTGCCACGCTTCAGGCGTGCTTTAGATTCATTCATAGCAGGTTGTCCTTCAGGGACATTAATTTTAATAGGAGCATTAGCAGCTGAGATATGTGACTTTGTCACTTTCTTTGGGTCAGTAAATGCTTCTGGCATTTGATTAGCTAAATTCTGTAAATGAATTATCTTTTGAACTTCAAGTTCACATTGTTTTGTATGAGGATCAAAATGAGCCAATGATAATTCATTCCAACTAATTTCTTTACCCAGCTGCTTGTTTTATCCCCCTAATGTTGGGAAAAATGATTCATCAAAATGACAATCGGCAAATCGCGCCGTAAATAAATCTCCTGTGGATGGTTCTAAACATTTTATAATTGATGGAGATTCATACCCAACATATATTCCCATCTTTCTTTGATGACCCATCTTGATGCGTTGTGGCAGTGCTACAGGCACATATACCGCACACCGGAAAGTTCTTATATGGGAAATATTAGGTTCCTGACCAAAAACCATTTGTAAGGGGGAAACATTTAAATAACTTGTTGGCCTAATGCGAATTAACATTGCTGCATGCAAAATGGCATGGCCCCAAGCAGAAATTGGTAGATTAGATTTCATAAGTAAAGGTCTTGCAATTAGTTGCAACCTTTTAACCAATGATTCTGCAAGTCCATTTTGCATGTGAACATAAGCTACAGGATGTTCAACATCAATTCCAAGGGACATACAATATTCATTAAAAGCTTGTGATGTAAATTCACCAGCATTATCAAGACGTATTTTTTTGATAGGATAATCAGGGTAATGTGATCTTAATCTAATCAATTGAGCAAGTAATCTCGCAAACGTCAAGTTGCGAGAAGATAATAAGCAAACATGCGACCATTTAGTTGATGCATCAATTAAAACCATATAGTACCTAAATGGTCCGCATGGTGAGTGTATTGGCCCACAAATATCTCCCTGTATCCGTTCTAGAAATGTGAGAGACCCATTTTCTACTTTGCTTGGTGAGGGGCGAATAATTAACTTTCCCTTGGAACATGCAGCACATGAGAAATCATGGGATTGTGGTATTTGTTTACACTTCAGGGTATGTCCATATGAATTCCCAATTATTTGTCGCATCATGATTGAACCGGGATGGCCTAACCGGTCATGCCAAACAATAAATTCATTGGTAAACTTCTGGTTTACATTATCAAACTGCTGGTTTGAATTGGTAAACTTCTGGTCTACATTATCAAACTGCTGGTTTGAATTGGTAAACTTCTGGTCTGCATTATTGAACTTATGGTTCTCAATAGTATGTGTTTCAGTTGTGTTTATACATGTGTAATACAAACCAGAAGAAAAAATAGGAAAACTTTTTAATATGCATTTTCTACCAGCAACTATATTTGTAATGACAAGATATTCTTTATTATTTTTAGTTGTTGTTTCTAAATGATATCCATTTCTGCGGATATCTTTGAAACTCAGTAAGTTTCTTTTAGACTTGGTAGAATAAAATGCATTATCAATGCATAATTTTGTTCCTTCAGGTAACAAAATACTAGCTCTTCCGGAGCCTTCAATTAAATTTATACTATCAGATATAGTCTGAACATTGGCTTCTCGTATTACCAGGGAAGAAAAATATTTATCATGTCTAAGTATGGTGTGGGTTGTTGCACTATCAACGAGACATAAATCTTCAGGATTGATGCCAATAGGATTCATTCTTCATAAAAACATAAATAAAATTAATACATATGATAAAAACAACTTTAAATAAAATATAACAATTAAAATTATATTAAGAAATCTGCAACATCCAAATAGTTATTATCTATATCGCCATACTCAGAATTCTCGCCCTAATCAACATGATTAACTTCAACATTTGATCTTTTACCAGTATTTTTAATTGATTCTTGGTAAAGATCAACTAGGTGTCTTGGTGTACGACAGGTACGAGACCAATGACCCTTTCCACCACATTGATAGCATGGATTATCAGCATATTTGTTATGCCTACTGTTTTCCCCCTTTTTGGTTCTTATCAGTTTTTTCCCACTTCTGGTAGGAATTTGAACCACCATGATATCGACCACGACCATGCCCACGGCTGTAGCCACACCCACGTCCACGGCCACAATAAAATTCATTAGTTACTACATTCACTTCAGGGAATGGAGTTGTGCCTGTTGGACGGGATTCATGATTTTTCAACAAAAGCTCATTATTTTGTTCAGCCACAAGGAGACAAGAAATTAACTCAGAATATTTCTTGAAACCTTTTTCACGATATTGCTACTGCAAAGGCAAATTGGATGCATGAAATGTGGAAAATGTCTTTTCTAACATATCATCATCAGTAACATTTTCTCCACATAATTTCAATTTAGAAGTAATTCTGAACATAGCTGAGTTATATTCGCTTATAGATTTAAAATCTTGCAAGCGCAAATGCATCCAGTCAAAATGAGCTCTTGGAAGAATGATCATCTTCTGGTGATCATACCTTTCTTTCAAATTGTTCCAAAGGACAAGTGGGTCCATTACTGTCAAATATTCAGTTTTTAAATCCTCATGTAAATGGTGGCAAAGAAAAATCATGGATCTGGCTTTATCTTAGTTGGATACCTTATTCCCTTCTTTAATCGTGTCTTCCAGACTTTTGGCATTCAGGTGAATTTCCGCATCCAACTTCCAAGATAAATAATTTTTTCCGGTAATATCAAGAGCCACAATTTCAAGTTTTGCCAGGTTTGCCATTGTTCAAACTTCTTTTAGAGCTTCGTGCTGATAATGTATTATGAAAGTATATGTGATAAGAGAGAAGATTGATAGAATTCAGAGAAAGAATTATAGAATTTCTAGAGAGAAGTTCTCATTCAGTTCAAACGAAACAATCGATTACTGACCTTTATATAGAGGCAGAAATCTAACCCTGGTTGCATGACCATGGTTATATTTAACCCTGGTTACATGACCATGATTACTTTATATCTTCTTTATGTCCTTGTCTTCTTTTTGCTTTTGCTTTGTGTCAAGTCATCTTTTCTTCTTTATGTCAAGTTGACTGGAAGAGTAATATGAGTCAATGGACATCCACATATTTAATATTCATAATAATATCATTGAATAAAAAAAGTGTTGACAATAAAAGTAACTCTTCTTATGTTATATTTTTAAGTGAAAATCTATTTCTAAAGTAATTTTCCATATGCATATGATAGCATGAATTTTTCTCCGTTGCAAAATTACACATGAAGGTTTTAAAATAATATAAAAATGTTAGAGCTTTTAGGTCAACTAACATTAATTGTTTAGCAAACATGTTAGTCAATAAAATAGTACAAATTCAAAATAATATAAAAATATCATGATCATTAAGTCAACCAACATTATTGGTCTGTTTTTGCATTTTTGTATCATGGTGTCAGATGGGCACAAAAAAATGCTTCATGGTTTTGCTTTGGACGACATGAGAAGTTTCCTAAAAGATGTCCATTCAATTTCACTCAAATTAATTATATTTGACTCAATAGGCACCTTTATAGAGTAAACCCTCCTCTTCAATAAGAGTACTCTTTCTGGTCTTTATTATAAAACACCGATTAGAAATAATTTTTGGTCTCAAACATAAGACATCAACTTTTGAAAAAAATATTGTTTCAGACACAATATTTAATATAAAAATATTTAAAAAATTAATAATTAAATGCTTCCGACACATATGATTATTGCTTACAAATAAGAGCAAGACAGCTCTGGAAAAAAGTTAACCCACCCAGTTCTTAATATAAAACATATTTTAGAAGTTGATCTTGGTTCTAAATATGTAATATGATTTTTATATTTGTTGATCTTTTCATAATTGACCCTTATTGATATTCCCTCAACAATAATCAAGGAGGAGAGGTGATGAGGGAATTAATGAAGATGACTATGGTTTTTTAGAAAATAAATGTCATATTAACCAACTCAACTAACTTTCTTAATTCAATCAAATTATATAAATATGTCTTATATTAAGTATCAGAGGAGTATAAAAAGAACATGAAGGAGTATTATTAGGCAATTCAAACTTGAGGCTATATGCTCTCCATTAGCTGAAGAATTCAAGGTGACCATAGGTAAAGAAGGAAATTAATGAAAGGTTTTAATTAATTTACTTAATTAATAACTGAATGATTAATTTCCTAGACATACAGGTGGTTGATAGATAATGGCGAAACCAAAGCTTGTTGATTAATCCACAGCCTCCTTCTTAATTAGCAAAATAATTAAGGTCCTGTGTGCACCATCAAAACTTCCACATCATCATCAGCAGATTAATTAATTAATGGCTAAGTGCTTGTTGCTCTAATATAAATAGATCCTCTCAGAGAAAGATCAAATAACCTGCAAACTCGAAACTATTATCTGTTGCAAATAGAAGTTTAATTGGTTACGTGATCACAGAAAATGGCCTTCAGAATGGTAAATGAATCCTTCAGCCTTAATAACTTTGGACTAATTCTCATTATCTTAACCTATCTGTTCATAAAGTATGATCTATGAGAGTTGATTAGTTAGTTATTATGGGTATTTAATTGATATGGAAATGAAAATTGCAGGGAATTAGTTTGAGATCGATGCTAACGGGACAGTTAAGAGGAGGAGGAAGAAGGATTGCCACGTCGACCACCCCAAAAATGAAACCAGCCACATTAGCAGAACAAACCCATCATCATGCTAACACCCCTGAGGGTGTTTCCCATTCTAAGTAGGGGCTATCTTCCATTTCTTATTTCCTTTCTATATATAAAAACACTTTTTCTGCCAACAAAAACATTGCATAAATCATGAAAAATTCATGTTATTAAAATTCAACCCTATGAGCTGGTCAGACTAGTGATCCGATGAATTAGTTACATTAAGAGTTTTGAACGGGGTTAACATGAGTAAATTTCCCCCCCTTATGACTGAGTCATCAACTAGCGTCATTTTGAGTTTCAAAAGGCAATATGTTGAATTTGTGTTTTCATAACTCTGTTTTATTGAATTATCAATAGATACATTATTCCATTTACTTGTATGTTGTCTTTTCTATTTAAATAAAGCATTACTCTCTTTTTTATAATATCATTTGGTATCTGATTCAGGATTTGTAGCTATTTCTCTTAATATAAGCGACTCCTTTAGGATTCAAATTTGAGAACTAGAGGGATCTAACTAGATCTTACACTGCAAGATCAACTCTATATTGATAAAGTATTACTCTTTTTAGAGTTATCCAAGAAAATTGTTTTCATATATTTTGATTAAATTTTATTATTTTAAAAATGATCGGTTTCATACCGGTTCAACTACAACTAAACCACTTATCCTAAAACCATTGTATCGATCGATTTAATGACCAGTCTAGGTTTCAGTCCATTCTTTGGTATATATTAATAACGGGAAATTATATGTATAGGACTGGAGAGTGGGCACCAGTTCAAATAGTATTTGGGATGGTGAGTGTTGCAGTGATGTTAGCAGCACACACTGCATTTCAACAACTCGCGAGGGCTCCAAGTGTTCATGTGAACAAGAAGAGAAGAGAGTCCATGCCGGAGGTGTACGAACCCGACCACACCATTGATTCCGCCGACAAGTTCATCAACCGATCCATGCTCCGAAAGGTTGCCCACATCCAAGAAAGTAGAAACACACTCTCCGATCCCCTTCACCCCAACCCTTTTACTCAGTAAGTTTGTTCTTCATTTCTTTCCTTCCACCACAAGTTAATGGAACCAGATCAGCGAGTTCAATCCTAGTTTCATACCAAACATGTGATTAAAATTGAGCTTCTTTAATAAACATATCAACATATTGATATGTAATTTTATTATCACATTGATTTGTCAATCTAACTGCTCCCTGGTTTTAGATACAAGACATAATTAACTTTTTTAGAGATATTAAGAAAACTAATTAAATTACTTTAAAATATTTATATTTGTCATTTTCTCTCCAAACTATTTTGTCTAACTTATAAACTGGTATATGATCTCTGGATACACAGTATATGATATGATTAAATAACTTATTTAACTCCTTAATCTCTTTAAAAAAAATCAATTTTATCTTCTATTTAGGGTATTGGAGGGAATATTTCGTGTCAATTAATTCAACTAAACAATATCTCATTAGTAGTTTATTTTGATTGACATAAAGGGTTTTTTTTTTTTTTTTTTTGTAGTCCTCGAACTGCAGTGACATTGAAGACAGCTGGAGTTGAGCCAGGGAGACACTGATTTCTTCATCGTTCTTTGTTCAGTGGCATATATGATATACAATAATATATGAACGAGTGCTCATTTTGTATATATAATTTTTTTTTAAATTTTTTCGTATGGTTTGTATATATATAAAAGCCCGCCTTCAGATAATATATAGTATCGTTGCAGAAGGACGAGGCTGTTTTTCCCCTCCTTTTTATCTTCCGAAGTTTGTATATGTCAAAAAATAAAGGCACTCTGGTATATGAAATTATTTTTCTGTTTATTCTGTGAATAATAATATAAATTAAATTTTTTTTGTTTAGATTGTGTATAGCTATTTTATTTTCAATATTATTTTACTATATTTTTTCCATTTAATTAAATTTAAATTAGTTATAAAATTATCATTTATCAGTTGGCCGAAAAACTTTCGTGGTTATTATATTATGCAGGAATAAAAGCAGCATTAATATTGGGCTTGGGCTCTAAAAATCATGCTGGTTGATCTAGCCCATTTTCTTTTGAGTTTTTTTTCCCTTTCGCATTTACAAAGTTTTGGTAACAAATCATCATTATCTGAAATTATTAACTAGTTTAGATTTGGATTCAAGTTAGTTTTGTCAAGCATTAGAGAAAGGTCCTATGCGCCTTGTAACTTGAACTTATACAAACTATATAAATGTACTGTAGTACAAAAATAAAAAATTTATATATGATTAACCTGAAAAAAAAAATCTCATAGTGATTAACTGATTATGATCTTTTGTCGACTTTTTATTCCTTGTTTTATCATAAGAATGCCTAAATAATAATCATATAATTATGTCAATTGCAAATGTATGTGCTTCATGTCTTATACAATTAAAAAAAAACATAGCTTTTTATTAATTACAAGTATATCAAAGTCATTTAATTTTTGAATTGATCCTAGCTATGTATCAGTTTTTTCTAGAGCTTTTTTTCCCCCCTTTTCCTCATATAAAAGCTCTTTTTTTTCATTTGATAAATCTAAAATGTTGAATGGTTCATATGTGTCCGCAATTAATGAAACCCTCTTATGTTTATCCTGCATGAGCTTTACATTTCTCATCTATGTATCTAACATAGAATCAACCTCTCAAACACCTGGATCACAAATTATGTAACCTACTTATGTGTGATTAAATTACTCCCTCCGGTCCTAATTATAGGACAACATTTTGGAGTTGATCTTGGTTCTAATTATAGGAAAAAGTTCTAATTTTTGTTAATTTATTCCCAAACTACCCCCTATTATACTTTCTCAATAATAATTAACACAATAATAATTTAATAATACACCTATGTATTCTATAAAGTGAGTAATAAGTAATGAAATTGGTCTGTGAAGTCGGAGACGCACAAGAAAAACCAGAGAAGCAATGTCCAGGATGCTATTTCGACCAACTAAAAAACGCGATGTTATTTTAAATTTTAGGCAAGGGTATATTTGAAAAATAAATATAGATAACTAATTTAACTATTATCCTTAATTTCTTCAAAGTTAGGTAAATATGTCCTATAATTAGGACCGGAGGGAATATTACATTTGATATCATGTCAAGAGAAGCTAACTGTTATGCTGATTTTTTGACCTGCTAAAGTCACCAAATAGATGTTCAAGTTATTATCACCAATATTCCCCTTATGAAGTACAGAGTCATTCTCTTCAAACATTTCAGTCCTAGGCTATCATTAGTTAACTAATCTTACGGTTATTAGTCTATGACCTATTTAGAGAGTTGATTTTAGTTGTAAATGTATAACTCATTTTTTATATTTATTAATCTTTTACTAATCTATCTTTATTGATTCTCGATATTTTAGAAAAAATATGTCATTTTAACTAATTCAATTAACTCCCTCAATCTAATTAAATGAAGTAAATAAGTCTTATATTAAGAACCAGAAGGAATAGTTTCTACGCATATTAATTAAGCAGCCTTTTATATCAAAACGAAAAACCCTATATTTTTTAATTGCATTATTAAAGCAAAAAAAACTTATGTTAGCCATTTAGAATCCGTTCAACACATCCTACAGATCTAACTATCTAAGCCTTGATATTGCATGTTACTTGTTCTCAACATGTTCCACAAAAATAAAGATAATATATTAGCCATATTTTAATGGCAGTTCGTGTAGTTTCACATTGTAAATTGAATTAAATTAATTGTGGCCAAACGAACGATGCCAAAGATATGTTTTAGAATGAATGAAAAAGTTGAGGGAAGAAATTACAGAGAAGAAAAAGACATGGCTACAGAAACAGCCATGGAAGAAACTTCGTTACAGAAAGAGTACAATATGTCAAACAAAATATTTTAATTTGCCCTCACAGCTCATTAAATTACAACAACAACAAGACAAACTTCTCTTAACCACTTCTTCGTTTTCAATAATATGCACTATTCCCCAACCTAGATTCCTTACCTTATTTTCTAGGACACACACACAAGAACAATAAATCAACAATTATTTCAGAATTTGATTGACTTTAATTTAATATATTTCTAGTAATGCATGGACTTTGACGATAGATCAATTGAAAAACAAAACTACGTTTTCCCATGAGGGCAAGTGGTTAAATGCCTTCAAGGTATTGAGTAAATTCTCGCTTTCTAATATTGCAAATTAAATTAAATAAAGCATATATGTTTTTAAGAGTTTATCTTCTTCTTTTTTAATACCATGAAGAGTTTATCTTCAATTTGGAGCCGGATAAAGTCTCAAGTAATATTGAAGAATTTTGTTAATTAATTAATTAAAAATTTTTATGGTTCGTTAGAAATATTAGGAAGAAAAAAAAAACTACATCCAATCCTTAATATACAAGGTAAAAAACTAATTTGCGAACCATTGAGAAAATTAGTCCGTTTAGTTATTTGTAATAAATATGTGGAGTTTTTGCATAATACTCTTCCTAGTCATCATATGCATTGTAATTATCCCCTTGATGGAGCCCCTTATTGTTAAATGATAGTAATCCAAAAATAGAGCACATAGTCACGAGTGGAGAATTTGATGAAATGAATATAAAGAATTTAACTTGAATATTTTCCTATGTGCAATCAATACAGATAGATACTTTGGGAAAATAATTATTACCTCCGGTCCTTAATTACTAGCTATAAGATCCATTTTGTAGTTTAATTTATTCGTTCAAGTGAGTCTTATAGTAAAGACTGGAGGTAATATAAATTTAGAAAATTAAATAGATTGAAGTCTTATATTTAGGATTAAAGCTTATCTAGGTCATATATTTAGGATTGGATCCTATAATATTTTAAACAAAACATGTAATATAATGAAAAATGTAGAGGAACTTTCTTTAAACAAAGACTGAAAGAAAAAAATTAATAAGAAACTCCCGTTGTTGTTATGTGAAATCGTGCCATAGGTTAAGAACAAGTTTGGCCTTTTGTTCTGCTAATTTACTGATAAAACCAACAGACAACACAGCTCACTGCAATTAAGGAATATGTTCATTAAAATACGTAGTCAACCAGGGCAACAAGAACAAGAACTTTATTTAATAAATCATACTACTATAATCATATACTAATACTAGGATAAAAAAATTACAGAGTCTTCCTCTGACACCTCTTCTGTCAGAAGATAACTGAAGTTCATTTATTAATTTTCTGTATAGTTTATTCCCTCAACAACCAAAAACCAATCCTCTTAGGCTCTTACTTCTCTAGGTTTTGCATCTGTCGACTTTGTCCATTTTTTTAATTATTATATATGAAACATCGGAATGATTAAAGCAAGTGAAGCAGATATATTATATATCTCTACTTAATTATATTACTAGTACTAGTATTTTTTAATGGTTGGGGGTTGTTGACAAACAACTTTAATGTACCGTAGTGTTTTAGATCAGATTTCATATGTTAGGAAAAGTACTCCCTTCCTAAATATAGGATAAATTTTATAGTACAAACTTTGTCCTATATTTAGGACCGAAGATAGTATTAATTAATTGTCTATGGATGTTGATATTTGGTTAATCAGGGCATACGTGTGTGTTGGTATATATTGCGATCGCAGAGATTAATCAAAAACATAATCACATTATGCTTTGTTGAATATGTATACATATATACACTTATGTGTGAGCCTCTCTCTATATATACTAGGGTATGTGCGCGCGCGCATGTTGTCAATGGATCTGTTTATCATGTCGTGCCTATGCATATATCAGGCTCCTTATGTTTTATATTCCTTTCTGCCTTCTTTTTAATAAAATTCATTTTACTGTTTTTAAGAAACTTAAAAAATAAGTTAATTGTCAAAAAAAATTACTCCTGTAATACCCAAAATTTTATATTCACCAAAATATATATAATTAATTGAGAAATTCAATAAAATAGTGAATATTTATAAATTTGGATCTTGTGAATTTTAAAATATTCATATTCATAAAGAAATGGGTAAATTGATTCAAGAATTGAATTAATTTACAAAGAAGATCGAAAAATCACAATTTTGCCAATTTAACCCAAGATTAATTATTTTTCTAATTAATTGGAGTTAATTCAAATTAATCAAGGAAAATAAAGGAAAATGCATAATGGGATTATTTTTGATGGAATAAATCAAGAATTATGAAATTGGGGAGAATTATACATAAACCAACTATGTGAAATATGGAATTTATGAAAAATATTTTTCTCTTCTCCTCCCTAAAATTTCGTCCAACCATGAAGATAAGGAGAAAAATTTGATTTCATGATCACATGCTACATGAATAAAGTTATGATGGCTATGCTACATGAATCTCTCAATGATGATAAAGATGGAGTGTACACCAAGTGAAGACATGGGCATGGTGGTCATGATGAAAGGTTATGGCATAAAGTAAGAGGGTATGGTTGGAGATAAGGGAGGAGGAATGGTGCATGATAGGTGGTGCAATCTCAACCCTTGATGAGATCAAGGGCTAGAAAGGGAGAAGACCAAATTACTAAACACTTTCTTCTTCCTCTTTCAAAACACATTTCGGCCAAGCAAGGGGACGAGAGAGAGAGAGAGAGAGAGAGAGAGAGAGAGAGAGAGAGAGAGAGAGAGAGAGAGAGAGAGAGAGAGAGAGAGAGAGAGAGAGAGAGAGCGCTTGTGAAGTTCTTGGGAGATTTAGAGAGCAAAGGAAGCAAAATCTAAGGTAAGATTTTGAGTTTCAAATAATTAAGCTTCCTATCTTGTGTAGTTCATCCTCTAATCCCTCATTCTTTATGGAAATCATGGTTTAGCAAGTTAATCTTCAAGGTTGAGGAGAGAGAGGGAGGACGTCCTAGAGAGAGAAACACACACTACTACAAAAAGGGTAAAAGGTGGCGCACATTTTGTGGCACTTCTTTAAACAAGTGCCACAGCTTCTCTTTTTTTTTTTTTTTTACCTCTATAATTTTTTTTTTTAAATTTTCGGTACCAGCTGTGGCGCCTAATAGATTAAGTGCCACAATTGAGGAGGCCTAATGTGGCGCTTGCCTACACAGGCGCCACAGTTGGGGCCATAAAAACAGCTGTGGCGCCTAACCCACCAAGCGCTACAGCTGCAGCATTGAAATTTTTTTTTTTAATGTGGGCATGTGTGGCACCTAATTAAATAGGCGCCACACATGCTAATGTATTGTTCAGCTGTGGCGCCTAATGCTTAGGCGCCACAGCTGAACAAAGAGGCAATTGTGGCGCCTAATTATTTAGGCGCCACAATTGCCCACATTTTAAAAAAAAAAAAAAAAAAAAAAATTCAACTTCTCTTTTTGACCACAATTATTTCATTTCCCGCGTAGTGGTTTTGTGTCCGCCCCCCATTCCTTCTCTTTTTGACTACTACTCCACTTTAATTATTTAACTACTCTCTCCTCTATTAAACTACTTTCCCTTTCTCATCTTCTTAGTGGATCCGTCGACCCCCCTCCCTCCATTTCCTATCATCTTCACACTAAAAAACACACCCACACGCTCACTCGTCACTCAAGCTAGCATCACCAACGTGGTCTCCCACTCCCTGCGCTGGTCAATTAATAGATTTGTAAGAAGAAGACTATTTCATTCTAGCTTGCTTTGTTTAAATTTTTTTTTTTAGTCAAGATAAACCGTAATATAACGTTTGCCTTTATGTTCCTAATTTAATAGGAAAGAATGAAAACCTAGCTTGTTTCGTTTTCCTTTTTGCTTTGTTTAAATTTTTTTGCCGACAAGCTTGCGTTTTTTAGTAATCTTTTAATTTACTTAATTAGTTGTTGATGTACTGTGTTCACATATCAAGTTCTTGTATTGTGATATTTTTTATGTTAGCTTTGGAGAGTATTAATGTAAGAACATTATTGTTGGGGAACTTGAATTTTAAATATGAAAATTATATATATATATATATAATAGGTTGAAATATAAAATAGAAAGATTGACAATTTATGGAGATGATAAACACGAAATCCACTCATTTTATATAAAATTTCACAATCAGGAAGCATAAAAAAGAGCCACAGGAAAAAAAAGAAGAAGAAGAAAAAAGAAAAAACAAAAAAAAGACCCTATTGTGGCGCTTGCTCAAGCAAGCGCCACAGGAGGGGGACCTCCTGTGGCGCTTGCTCAAGCAAGCGCCACAGTAGGGCCCCCCTACTGTGGCGCTTGCTTGAGCAAGCGCCACAATAGGGTCTTTTTTAAAAAAAAAAATTTTAAAATATTGTGGCGCTTCCAAGCGCCACAGCTTTTTTTAGTGGCATCTAGATATGTGGCACTTCTCTAGCGCCACAGTTAATGCAATTATAAGCGCCACAGCTTTACTTTTTTTGTAGTAGTGACAAGAATTAAGAGGTAATTATACCAAACTCAACTTTATGCTAGTATAAAGTTGTTGTTTGGTTTTTGTGATTTTTGGTTGAGTTATGAAATTTGAGAAGCTATAACCCTAAGGGGTTATGCTGCCAAAAATCCTTTAAATCATTATTAAGAAGTTTTTAAGTGAGTTAATCGAGGATTAGAAGATGAAGAGTACAAGTTTTGGAAGATAAAACACAACTTTTGTTCCCCATTTTTTTCAATATTTTGGCCAGCACTGTTACAAGGGGTAGGATTTGGATTTGAATGAAATAAATGGTTCCATTGGATTCAGTGGGCAAAACTAAATGGGGTTACAGTTGGGCACTTTTTCAGTAGAGGCTGAAAAGCATAATTACGAAAACGCCACTGAAATCCCTAAATAGGAGTTGTCAAGGTATTTTCGTAATTTGACAGTGAATTTGGTCATTTCGAGCCTGAAAATAGATTCCTTTGGAAAAAATATGTCAACATAGGCTTAGTCAAAATTTTGAGAAAACGTACTATTGGGCCGGGTACGGCGGGGTCGGGCCAGGGTCCCGGGGGCATGTTGGTAAAATTTCCCCATAGACTAATATAACCACAAGAAACACTATAGAAGAGTATAAAATGATACTTGGATAGGTTATAACCTATTTCTGGTACATTTAATATTTTAGGACTGAGTCGGACGCCGGAAATGACACGTTTTACGAGGCACACTGAAAAAGGGATTTAACAAACTTCGAGGTAGGGACTACCATCTTTCATACACTATATGAATAATTATATGTATTTGTTACTGTATTTCGTGATATGATTGAATGCTAGAGGCACAGTACCTAGTTGCGGTTCGCTACCTAACAACGGTATATCGAAAAATCCTAGATGTGGTCGATGACTCAGTTGAGGTATATTATCGGAAATCCTAGCTGTAGTCATTGATTCGACTGAGGTAAATATATATGAATCGAATCAAACTTTCATTTTTGCCTAATATAGTGCATTGCATATTTAATTTTCATATGTTATATGTCGATCGTATGTCTCTATGGGAATTCTTCGGAATCTCACCTTTTTTCAAAAACTAATATCTCAACTAGTGCCAGTATATCGAAGGGCAAAGGCGTGGATGCCGAGAAGTAATTAGCTCGTGTCTTAAGGCAAGGGCAATATAGTGGTTATAATTAGTTTATGCCTTAGATATTTTGGGTTATCTTGTAAATATTAAGTTTCCGTGGTATTTTTTGTATTTCGTTGATGAACGATATCAGTATTGTAAACAAATATTTTTATCAGTATAATTATACTTTTCTGTATGCCCATTGAATTGGATCTAGGTCATATATTTAGGATTGGATCCGATAATATTTTAAACAAAACATGTAATATAATGAAAAATGTAGAGGAACTTTCTTTAAACAAAAGAAATATAATTAATAAGAAACTCCCGTTGTTATTATGTGAAATCGTGCCATAGGTTAAGAGCAAGTTTGGCCTTTTGTTCTGCAAATTTACTGATAAAACCAACACACAACACAGCTCACTGCAATTAAGGAATATGTCCATTAAAATACGTAGTCAACCAGGGCAACTAGAACAAGAACTTTATTTATTAAATCATACTATTATAATCATATACTAATACTAGTATAAAAAATTACAGAGTCTTCATCTGACAACTCTTTTGTCAGAAGATAACTGAAGTTCACTTATTAATTTTATGTATAGTTTATTCCCTCAACAACCAAAAACCAATCCTCTTAGGCTCTTCCTTCTCTAGGTTTTGCATCTGTCGACTTTGTCCTTTTTTTTTTTTAATTATTATATATATCTTACTGTTTCATTGCACCGGAATGATCAAAGCAAGTGAAGCAGATATATTATATATCTCTACTTAATTATATTACTAGTACTAGTATTTTTTAATGGTTGGGGCCTTGCGGGTTGTTGACAAACAACTGTAATGTACCGTAGTGTTTTAGATCAGATTTCATATGTTAGAAAAAGTATTAATTAATTGTCTATGGATTTTGATATTTGGTTAATCAGGGCATACGTGTTGGTATATATACTGCGATTGCAGAGATTAATCATAAACATAATCACATTAAGCTTTGTTGAATATATATATACATATATACACGTATGTGTGAGCCTCTCTCTATATATACTAGGGTATGTGCGCGCGCGCATGTTGTCAATGGATTTGTTTATGTCGTGCCCATGCATATATCAGGCTCCTTATGTTTTATATTCCTTTCTGCCTTCTTTTTAATAAAATTCATTTTACTTTTTTTAAGAAACTTAAAAAATAAGTTAATTGTAAAAAAAAATTACTCCTCCAGTTCTTAACGTAATATCTAATTAGGAAGTTGATATTAGTTCTAAATATAAGACATATTTCTCATATTTATTAATTCTTTTTAAATTAACCCCATTGATATTATCTGAACAATAATCAAGTGAGAGAGGGAGGGAGGGAATTAAGGAAGATAATTAAGGTATTTTAAAAAAAATGTTATGTTAATTAACTTAACTAACCTCTTTAATCTAATCAAATTAGTTAATTATATTTTACATTAAAGACTAGATAACTATTTCATTTTCTCTAAAATTATTCTCAATATCAAATTAAAATCATTATTAAAACCAAGAATGAAAAATACATTGGCATTTTATTAAAAATGAGGTAGGAATTTCATTAAATTTTGTGAAGAATCTTGTATATAGAACTAAAGGGCAGAGAGTCTTATAAATAAGATTTGAAGGAACACTATGCATATGGTAATTGGGTGTTACAAAATTTTCGTCTTTTATAGAACAAACCAAATGTTGTTGTTGATGAAACTAAAACAAGGATATGAATAAGTAATAAAATCCCCTTAATTACAGAAGTTGTTAATTTATTTTCCCAAGGTTACCCGACCTTAAACAATCCCTCTATATGATACATACATACATACATACATGTGTGTGTGTGTGTGTGTGTAAAGAATCTCTTTAAAGAAATGAATTAATACAATAAAAGATCTCTCTCACCAAGTAGGATATAATGTATTACAATGAATCTACTCACTATAAATCTTGTTCTTACACGTATAAACTCATTTTCATGTTTATCCAAACTTGCACCAAGCTCCTATTTATATTTATCCAAACTTGTTTATCCATATAAACAAATTCAACTTCATCAAAAAATTTTAGGTAGGAGTTGTGGGCGTTAAGAATTTTTTTATAATCAATTTGCCTTAGAAGTGTTAAAAAATGAGCAATATAATATCCTAATGGTTGTTAAAGATGTTAATGATCAATGTTATTTTTTAACATCAACCTTAGTATTTTAATGATTAGTACGAATTTACTCCATTTCTAGCATTTTTGGGGCATAATTGAGGGGGGAGTTGAAGATACAAACAGCTTTTATATAAAACTTTTAGGATAAAATTGAACCTTGATCAAAATTTTAATATCAGTAGAGTGGTGGACTTAGTCATATTAATAACAACTTACAGTCCATCCACCGGGTATTTTTCAAACCTTAGAAAACATAAGGAAAGTAGCATTCACTACTACGAAAAAATGCAGTTATGGCACTTATTTTTAAACTAATTGTGGCGCTTAAAAAATGCCACATATCTCATTGCTACTAAAAGAAACTATAATGCTTGGAAACGCCACAATATTTTTTTTTTAAAAAAAAAACTTTTAAGGAAGCACCACAAGAAGTCTATATATATATATATATATATATTAATTTTTCCTTCCTGTGGCGTTTTTTCCAAGGAAGTGCCACAAAAAGTATTCTTTTAAAAAAAATTAATTTTTTTCGTATTTTTTTTTAAAAATTATATAATTATAGTTGATAACACACTTTAAAATCATTTCCATATCCACAACAAAATAAAGAAAATCAAATCACAATCAAATAACTCCAAAATGATATAAATTTATAAATAAATAATTAATAAAATCACTACTACATAAAATACAAGTGTTAAAAATAAATAATTATTTTACTTGTGTAACTCATTAATGTTAACAATTACTATAACAACTAAAAATTATAACTACTACATATCTTCAAATACAATCTATATTTAATTTTATCTCATTTATGTTTCAGCATATAAAAATGAGAATAATTTTTTTTCAAATTTCATAATAAATTAAATATAAAAGATATTAAGCAAATTAAACTATTAACTACTAATAAAATTATATTTGTAAACTCCAAAATTTAAAAAAAAAAAAACTTATGATGTATAGGAAGCTTGAACAGAGTGAGCTGAAACCTCAAACACAACATTTGAAAAAAAAATTAATAAAGGAAAAAGAGAAAGACAAAGGTGCATGCATGTTTAAAAAAAAAAGAAAAAGAAAAAGAACAAAGGTGGTTAAAAAGGCAATGTGTTGTATATAGCTTTAAAGTATATAAAAAAAAGGAAAAGTAAGTGGGTACATATAATTTACAGGACAAAATGAAACTATAAGGAGGAAGAAATTGGACCAAAGAAATGAGGAGGAAGTTCCAAAAATGAAAGGGGGAGGAGGAGGAGGAAATATGGAAAGTGATGGAATAAAGGAATAAGGAGTAAGTGCCGATCAAAGTGGCGATGGTGATGAGTGGCAAAATGAGGAGAAGGAGGAAATGTGTAGACCGAGAGGATAAGGAGTGATGGCACGTGTTGGAGGAGGAGGAGTGGGGACCAAGAGGATAAAGGTAATGGAAGTAAATCGCGAGCAAAAGAAGAGTTTGAAATAAAATAAAAATCTTACTTTGTATGGTGCTTACTAAGCCAAGTGCCACACAAAGTGTGTAATAGTTTTGACATTTCCTTGAGTAAACACCACAGCTGCTACTTTAATTTAAAAAAACACCTTAGATAAGCAAGTGCCACATAAAACCACCAAGCAGCAAGGAAGCGCCATAGCATGCCAATTTTTTAAAAGATAAAAAATTAAAAAGAAAATTCAAAAAAAATTAAAGTGCCACAAAACGTGTGACAATATTCCCTATTTTTATAATCGTAATATTCAAATTATTGGTTCAAGGAAGTATGACGTAGATATTAATAATAAATATAAGAACCGATACCCGTACAAACTTTTTACTCTAATATTTGACATCATCATTAAAAACGAAACATATTGCTAACATCAGGATTTGTTTAATTTGATTCTCTTAAGTCAACTTCCACGGTTAATTACAAGGATCACAATATGACAATAAGACCTAAACCAATTAATTAGGCACAACCAAAGAAAAATCCCAGATCGAGCTTAATTATTTCCATTCAATGCTTGTTGAATTAGCTGCTTTTGCTAAATTTGGTTCTACTCGTGAAACTTGAATTTTCTCAATGCAAATAGAATGTTGCTTTTGCCAGAGTGGATTTTCCAAATTTTTTTTTTGGTCAACGAGTGGATTTTCCAAATTGAGTTTTCACAATAATGTCATTTTTCTACAGTTAATATCCCAACATTCCTAACATCCAATAAGCACTTTACGGTCAACAACATCACTAGGGAGCCCTCTACCCCAAATAAGCTGATTATAAGATCTATTTACTTAATTTAGTTAGATTAAGAAAGCTAGTTATAATAATTAATATAACATGTTTTGTCTAAAATACTTTAATAATCTCCTTTAATTCCCTCAATCTCTCTCTTACTTAATTATAGTTGAGGAAACATTAATAAAGCCAAATTATGAAAGATTGATAAATATGAGAAATAGAGTTTATATTTAAGGCCAAGATCAACTCCAAAATTAGGTCTTACATAAGATTGGAGGGAGTATATATTTTTTTCCCTCAAATTATTCCTATTATTTGAAGAGGACATTGAAAAAGACAACACACATTTAAAAAAAAAAAAACTACTTTATTAATTTTATTAATCTATATAAATTATTTATCTAACTCTATTTAATATGAGAAAGAGCAGTATATTATATTGCTCTCAAGAAGTTCAAAAAACATCCCATGATTATATATTGTTAGACAATAATCTCTCAGAAAAGTTTTAATACAACCTCTGGGACTTCATCTCTAAGAAGTCATAGACCGCAGGGATCTCTATAATACCCCCAACTATTTGAGTTTTAATATGTCAGTGTGTAAAAAAAAAAAAGGTTTCATGTTTGACTAATAAAAGTTGGTTCTGTTGGTAAAAGGTTAGCTCATAAACATAAGATTATGGGTTTGAATATCACCGATATGAGAACTTTGTTGGTAGACGATATGTAATTATTTCTGTAAGCAGTTTCTGAATTTGGAGGCATGCCCTGACCCTATGGAGGCCCCGGCACCCAACTCCACCTAAACTTTTTATTTAAAAAAAATGCAAACTTGACCAAGTAAAAGGGGTAAGGAAAGTAGTGTATATTGTAACTGACCATTTGAGCTCTTATTCATTTAAATTAGTCGATTTTATTTCTTTTATTTTTTCATTAATCGTTTTAAATAGCTTTAATTAAAGTCATTTAATTGTATCAAACCAACATTAATCAGTGTTTTGAAATTGCCATTTAATTGTCATTAAACCATTATGTTGTCCAATGGTTTAGAGTGTAAACTCGGCCTATAAAAGGCAATGCATGACGAGTGGTGATAAGGCATCAAACTCTACATGCTCTGACCTCTCCTTCTCTATCTTCTCAATTTCATTATATTTTTGTTAAGTTCTATTGCTTTTTACAGGGTTCATATTTAATATATAAGAATAACTTTTGATTAAGGACTATGGGCACACAACCCAAATTATATATTATACTTTTTTGGGTTAATATAATTTTTGGTCCCTGAAGTTTGATCCAATTTTGGTTTTGGTTCCTCAAGTTTGAAATAGGTGGTTTTGGTCCCTGAAGTTTCACTCGATTTTGGTTTTGGTCCCTGAAGTTTGAAATCGGTGGTTTTGGTCCTTGAAGTTTCACTCGATTTTGGTTTTGGTCTCTCAAGTTTGAAAAGGACTTGGTTTTTTTTCCGGGTCGGGTCAGGTTTTTTAATTGGGTAGCCAAGTCCTTTTCAAACTTGAGGGACCAAAACCAAAATCGGGTGAAACTTCAGGGACCAAAACCACCAATTTCAAACTTCAGGGACCAAAACTAAAATCGAGTGAAACTTCAGGGACCAAAACCACAGATTTCAAACTTCAGGAACCAAAACTAAAATCGGATCAAACTTTAGGGATCAAAAATTATATTAACCCTATTTTTTTTAGGTGTTTCCAACACTTACCACCCCATGTGGCCAAACACGTGGTGTATGTTTAAATTGGAACATAAATGCGAGCTAATACAAATCCTTATGTGTGCTCTCTCTCTATGTTTTTTTTTTATCAAATTCAATTATACTTCATCTAGTTCTATTTATAAATAACATTATCTTTTATGGGCTTAATATTCTTTTATATAAGTAACAATTTTGTTTTATCTAAAGATTTAATATACTTTTTTTTTTCATTTTTACTCCTAATTAATTGCATATATCTCTTTTTCTCACTTATTCTCTATCCTTTTTTTCCACTCATTTTCTCTCTCACTTATTATCTTTATAAATAAGGGTATGTTTGAAAAAAAAAATTACTCTTACACATTCATTGCTTTTAATTAATTTTAACCACCAATTCTTTTTACATGGTTTGGATAGTTGTTGCTTATAAAAAAGACTCGAGGGAATACTATGTTAAAGACGAAAAATCTCAATCACTCATGTTAAATTGATGTACTACCTTTGTGCCAAAATACATGGATTAGTTTGTAATGTAAATTACACTAAAAACTATATTATATATTTAGAATAGGAGTAGTATTATCTTGTATTTAGTTGAAAATTATTTTAAAGAAAGAAAATCTCAGCCGCTCATATGAATCTGAATTGAAAACTCGACATATTAAAGGGTAAACTTAAGAAACCCCATATGATATTAATCCAATAAGAAAAGAAAAGAGAGACGAGCAACCAACGAGTACTTGGATCAGCTAATAAGAACACTAATCCAACTTAACCAAAGTTTTGGATTTGAGTTTTAGGTACGCAGCAGTGTTAAAACTTGAAAGGAGGGGTTGCCACCTAAAAGCATCCCAATATCTTTATACTGGATTAGTAAGTTGCTGAAGGCCCTGAATACCGAAGAATCAACACTCAAAAAGAGAGACGAGCAAGTAGCAGCAACAAAGGAGCTGCGATGGTAAGAGAATATACCTTTGTGATGGAATTGGTCATTCACAGCTTGGCGTTGTGACACGTGAGAGAGAAAGAGAGGATGTTGCTTTAAGTGTGGACACTATGATTTTGGCATGAACTTCATCCTCCCCTCCCCACCACAGGATCTTCGGGAATGAGACCGAAGGACATGTGGGACCCAGCTCTATCATTATTTGCCTCCTCCTTTTTATTTCTAATTAATTAATTAACTAAAATGAATAATATCGGGGGAATGAGTCACGTGACTCGCACCCACCAACTCTTTATGACTTTTGCTTGGGGACCACCCATCCTTCTTGTGGTTGTCGTGGTGGAAGCAGTAAGTAAGAATGGACATTAAAAGAGAGTGATGGTGGGGACCACCTTGTTGGAGGGCCTAGCATTGGAAATGAGTTAATTTTTTGGGACACTGCCCTAAATGTCGCTCACGGCTTTTATATGAACATGACCTTATCTTCTTCCCATTTCTATTTCTATTTGTATGTGCTTTTAATTACAGTTTCACCTCTTACCCCTAAATGTATATATGGATATGCCTTCGTCATTAACCCAATTCACGAGCTATGCCACCCCTCACCTCCCAAGTCATTAATGACATGTCAACGTCAAGTTGCTCACTAGTAGCGCCACCTACCACGTTTGGAAGTTTCAACTTAAACTTGGCCTGGTGTCGATATATTTGTGTGCATGCGTGTGTTTTAATTGTAAATAAAATAAAAAAAAATTCAATAATGAGCTATTTATTCTTTCAATTTTTAATTATCTCATTTTTCATAAATATTGGGTAAAAGTGTAAAAATGCTCAGAAACTTTTACCTAAAGTATCAAATACCATGTTTTTCACAAGCATGAAATTACTCATAAATTTAAAAAATGAGAGTAAAAATATCACAATTGTTAAAATATTTTTAACGATTGTTGCTTCTTTTTTTTCCATAACAATAGGTTTGATCCCGCCACAAAAAATAATTGTCATTAGGTTATTTCACTGGTTGTGTCATTTTTGCTATCATTTTCAAAGTTTATGTGTATTTTTTCACATTTATCCTTTAAAAAAGTGATGCCACAAAAAAATTAGTCATGGTAAACTTGCTAAAAAATTGTATTGCAAAATTGATCGTCCAAAAATGCCAGAGACGGGAGATTGATAGACCTTAAATGCTGCATGAAATTTTTAATAGAGTAACTTGTAAAGTTATAATTTATGAACAGCATAGCTTGTTATAACTCTTGGATTACTTTTTTTTAAATCATTTTTTATAATTTTAAAAAATAGTTAACACAATATATAATATTCCCAAAAAGGAAAATCACACAAATTTGATTCCAAATCTAGTCAAACACAAGTAATTTCCACAATAACATGATGAGATTTTGACTAACTGCTTTTTGTGATTGACGCTCCTTACGTAGACAAACTTCATGCATAACATAATCACACCGATTAATAGCTACAGTGATTATTTCCATGTAAAGATTCCCATAAAATTATTATTGTTGTTACACTTCATCAACAAATCATTTGATACATTGGCACTTCAATTTTTAATATGACAAATTAAATGTTTGACTCTCTGCTATCATTATTGCATTCTAGACTATACAGATTTTTCATGTCTGCTATATTTATTGGTTTTCCAAAAAAAAAAAAAATCATTATTAACGTTTCAAGAAAATTACAATGATAATGATAACTCTAGATGTGAGATTTATATATTTGTGCAGTACTACCTTAGTAGGATAAAAATAAAAAAGATTATAAAAAAAGCATATGGCTTGAGTGAAAAAGTGACTGCAAAGCGCAAAGTGAGACCTGCTTCTATTGGGTAGAATGAACTAAAAAATGTAGAAGTTGAACTCAGCTGGAATTGATGTGAAGAATAAATTTTTTTCTTATTTGCTTATATTTATTAGGTTCAATATTTCAATTAACTTCATCTGGACTTTTTATTATTAATAATGGTCCAATAGAATTTTAAAATTTTTATCAATGTGAATTTTGATTACTCATCTAGTTCTTAATGGAAGTCATATTAATCTAATTTGATTAGATTGAAAAAAGTTAAATAAATTACTTAATTATAACACATGTCTCATGATCTCTTTAAAATACTTATATATGACATCAATTATATTATATATCAGTTTATAAATTAGAAAAATTAGTTTAAAAAATAACTAATATTAGAGAAAAAATAAAAAAGTGATATTACATTTAGAGTCAATATTTACTTCTAAACCATGTTCTACATTTAGAATTGGATGATCTGACCAACCGTCCACATTGTAAGAGATTTGACTGAAGAACTGGACATAATGAAAAACAAATAGACTTAAATTTTATCCTTATATTAATTAGTAGCATTAAACATCATATAACTTTTCAAAGAAATGGCTAAAACATTTATAAGAAAAATATTGCATGGAGTAATATCTAAGGTATTAAAACCCGGATCGGGTATTGAACCGGTCGGGGTACTGGGTTAAGGGTCAGTGGGTCAAACCGGGACCAAACCGATGAGTAATTGAAGATTTTAGACTTATAGTATTAAATTCTAAAGGAAAAAGTTAAATTTTTTTTTTAAAATTGGGACCCGGACCGAACCGGGAACTGGACCAATCTACTGACTGGTTTGGCGGGTTTCGAGCCGGACCGGCCGGTCCGGATCTGAGAACCCTGATAATATCTCTAACAGTTGGAGAGGTGGGGCTAGCAAGGGTTAGAACCCCCAAGTCTATTTGGTTGACCTACTATCAAACACTAAATATAATTATATTAATTTTTTAGTGAAGATTCACATTTTTATTCAACACATGTTGTAAGACGCTAGCCCATTGAGCTAGTTAAAGTGCTCGACTTAACTTCGGCTAACATTATTTATTTGTAAATGTATTATTGGTGCGGTTGGATCATGCCACATGATAAGATCTTATTTAAGGGGCATTGAATATTATATATAACTTAATCCAATTGAAATCAACATTATTTGGAGCCATTTATCATTTAATCAACTTTATTAACATTTAATTATTAATTTTAAAAGCTTGATGCAAACGGCCCAACAAACACGCATAACGTCGTATTTATGGATGCTAAATTCCACGTGTGGGTCCCATAAACAAAGTAGAGGCATTTCGTACCGTTCAATAACAAGGTCCCTATGATCAACGGTTCAGAGAAAGAGTAGCTTTCTCAGTTATAATTAGGTCAGCACCAGCAGATCATATTCTATTTCAAATTCCCGACGCGCCAAAAAGCAAATGCTTAGGTGGCAATCATGGAAAAATTCAACGTTCTGTAGCATGCGAGATCCGGTAATGATCACAAAAAAAAAAAAAACGAAGAAGAAAGAAAAGAGATACGGTAACGCCGTAATGATCCCCTCTCTCATATTTTAATAATAATAATATTATTAATTTAATTAAAGGTAACTTTAAACATATTTGAATTAATTTTAGAGAATAATTTTTATGATTTATAATATAAATATATAAAATGAGTGTTATTTCAACTTGAGAAAAATGATTTCTGAAACCATAGTTTTTTGATTTCCCAAACACTTATTTTAAAGACATGATTTTATTTAATTATTACCATCAATTTAATACCACAAATTTTTTCTCTTATCATTAACCTCCACGGAGTTATAAACGGATTAATTTATGATGATTATATTATATAACACACGCACACTAAATATATTGATTTTTGTGTGGTTGTCGTTAACTCGTTATCATTAGCAGTTTTTTGTGTATTTAATTTTATAGGTTCATTATCAATTCAATATTCATAATGTTAATATTAATTATTAGTAGATAATATTAATATATTAATTAAATTTCTTTGAGGTCACGTGATTTAAAAAAATAAAAAAGAAAAGTTCTGGTCAGAATCTTCCACCGGAATTGGAAACTAAAATTTAAATTAAAAAAGTGCTCGAATTATGGAAAGAATGATTATATACCTACCCTCAGTGGCTAGAAAAATAATAGAGCAGTGAAAGTTAGGTTAAAAATTTTAGTGCATTGTCCATTTAGGCAACAGGGGCAAAGTACAAGCAACTATATTCCCACCAAACTCTTATATATATACCAACTCACTTGACCTAATGAAAAAAATAAAAAAAATACCCATCCACCTGTGAACAATCCATTG
The DNA here is from genome assembly GCA_963210345.1 of Inga oerstediana. Classification (NCBI taxonomy): domain Eukaryota; kingdom Viridiplantae; phylum Streptophyta; class Magnoliopsida; order Fabales; family Fabaceae; genus Inga; species Inga oerstediana. The sequence goes on from OY723410.1 coordinate 21,583,337, forward strand.
GTCAATTGGTAAGCTGCTACTCCTATTCTATCTTATTATAAATCCTTTTGTTTTTCAAAAACAAAATAAATGGTCTTATTATATGTATTAATTATTTTTTAGGACTATACCTATTTAAATTATTAATTCACATATACAAGTAGTGGGGAATAATTTTTTGGGATAATCGCTAAGCTACTTTCTCTATTACAAATCACTTTTTTAAAAGAATAAATTATCCCTATTATAAGTCACAATATGGTGCATTAAGTACATTTATTTTAAGGTTGCCCCTATAACAAATTGGATGCAATTTAAATTTATATTTTTTTTTATATTTAAACAAATTTAATAGTTCATGTGAGGTACTTAAAAGTGTCTTATAATAGGGATCTTTTTTAATAATTACATTTATTCATTGAAATTTAATACTGACTTTTCCTAAATAATAGGGGCGAGAGGAGTAGGACTACCCCGTTAACAAAACATTCCAACAAGGTTCCAACAAAGTTAAGATTAATTATTTAACACAGTAAGTTTTATTTTTTTAAATATAAAAATTCACTGTATAATTTTCTCCCTCTATTTTCTTTTTGGGCCAACCTCATTCATTTTTGTACTTCTACCTTTTATATACCATATAATATTGGGAAAATTCCTATAAAACACTACCAAAATTGCAAAATTTTGTTTTAGTGCAACGAATTCCAAAAACCTGAATTAGTCCTGTGTCAGTACGGAATGAATAGTGCGGGGTGCCAAGAACAATTTTACCCTTCAGCCCTCATTCTCGTCACTTTCATAATAACAACACGAGCCTCTCAATTAACAACTTCGGATTCTTGATTAACAATTCCAGTTTCATCTTTTTACTTTCACAATAACAATACCGGTCTTGTTATTAACAATACCATATTCTACATTAACAACTCTCATTTCTTATTTCACAACTTCGTAATTTAAGTTTCAGTGCCAATAAAAACACCTATTTCTTTATTAACAACACCATATTTTACATTAACAACACTATGTTTTGGAGATGCGAATATGTGAAAGAATAAAGCAAAGTTGCTAATCAAGAATCCAGAATTGTTAATTAAGAGGCTCGTGTTATTATTTTGAAAGTGGCGAAAATGAGGGCTGAAGGGCAAAATCGTCTTTTAGCACTCCCGCGTTGTTCATTCCATATTGACACAGGACTGATTTGGGTTTTTGGAATTCGCTGCACTGAAACGAAATTTTTCAATTTCGGTGGCATTTTATAGGAATTTCCCTATAATATTTACAGGAACAAAGACATGTTGTAATAAATCATTAATAATATAGCTCACTCTTCAAAATTGGGTAAAGAGCACCTGACTCACATTTTAATTTTTTTTTAATTTAATTATATACTCATAATCGTATCATTAAAAATTATTTTTTTATGTTTTAATTTATATAAAGATATAATAAATTGTATCTCAGTTTAAGTCTCTAGCCAAGAGAAAAAAAATTCATTATTATCTATCGCTTTTCTAATATATACCTAAAATAAATATTGCATATAGTCAAATTAACTCAATAAAAATATATTCCCATTAATGCGCCGAAAAATGGTGAGTTACTCAAAACAGCGATAATTTCTTTTTCCTATTATACACACTGTAAAACTGAAACGGAAAGTAATGAATATATATAATTAAATGTTGATTCTGTAGTCTACTGCATTTAGCTGGAAAAATTAATACAGTAATTATTAATTACCACTAGTAATTAATAATTAATAACACCCACATGACAGAAAAAAAGAAAAAGTAAAGTAATTAAAATTAAAGTATATCCAAAGGTGATGAAGCATTAGGAATTAAGCAATGAATTAAAAATCCAGATACAAACAAAATAGAAGGTATCTGTGCAGAGACACATGGAAGACAAGTAAAAAGAAAGACATTTCATATAATTTATTTTTATTTTTTATTTTGACCCTTTTATAAAAAGAAAGGAAAAGGAATACTGAAATTAAAATAATACTTAAATAAAAAAATAAAGAAAGAGGCAGAACAGAAAAGAAAATCTCGCGGTGCAAAATGCGGACACTGTTATCTTGACTGTTGCGTTACTTTTCGATAAAGGCATGAGGGAGGGGCATTATCGGAACGTTAAAAAATTTGGCTTTTTTTTTACTAATGCTAGAGACAATAAAAAAAAAAAACAGAGATGAATATAATAGACGACACATATGTGACTGTGAAGCAATCGTGGCAACGAAGGGGTTATCCCTACGAGAAAATGTTCTCCCGCCTTCGTGCTTCTTGAATCCTCATCGCATCAGCAAAAGCGAAACCCCACAATTATAGAGAGAGAGAGAGAGAGAGAGTCAAAAGCAGAAGTGAAGAGGAATGTAGTGAGGCTGCCTCTCTGGAAATGGACACACCAGAGAGGAACCAGATCGGCACTCCCATCTCCAAATTTGAGGTTTCCTTTATTGGACCTTCTCTCGAATTTCTTTCTCTCATGTTTTTCATTTCGGTTTCAACTTGATGTTCCTTGTGGGGGGTTTCATGGTAGTCTCGAGCCTATTCATGGCCAAAGAGGGTTCACTTGTTTTGTTCGACCATGCATTTGTTTTAATTCAACAGTGTTGTGGGTTATTCTTGATTTTTGGTGGGGTTGTTTTTTTTTGTGGAGTTTGATGTTTTAATTCTCGTCATGCAAGTGAGAGTCCACTTGTGAATTGGTGTACTGGGGTTTTGTTTGAACAAATTTTGTTCTTGGTTCTGTGAATAATGGTATAGATCTCCAAGCAAGTACAACTGGCAACTCCTTTAGGTTTTGTACTGGCTTTTTAACTCAGTCTTCCAAATTATACAGCAGACTGGAAAATCTTTCAGTTTCTGTTTGTTTTTGCCTCTATCTTCTTTGAGTATTTTGGTGAGCAGGTCAATTTTTTAGGCTTGAATCAACTGGCTCTGAAGTTAAGTTGAGTTTTTGACTCAAACTTGCTCAAGTCAAATATGCTACTCTCAAATTAAAGTTTCTATAACCATCTCCTTTGGTGTCTATGTCAATTTTCCCATAGGTTTTATACCAAATATGTTTTTATACTCATGCTGTCCTTTATGCCAAATTGCATACATGATGTGCATATTTATATGGTTTGACAAGTAAACCTTGTGGATCTGGTATATTTGCAGATTATCCACAATGTACTTGTTGATTAACTGTTAATGGTGCTCATTTTTGTGTGCGCATGGGATTGTGCTTTACTTCTTTGAGTCTGACTATGTTTTTATGCAGGATTCACCCGTCTTCAACTTTATCAATAGTCTTTCTCCTATAAAGCCTGTTAAGTCTGTTCATAGTATTCAGACTATCAATTCACTCAGTTTTTCATCTCCTCCATCTGTGTTTACATCACCCCATGTCAGCTGCCACAGGGAATCTAGATTTCTCAGGAGGTAACTGTAATTTGCAATAGCTTGTTTAACGTTCTTTTAAGTTGTTGGTTTTAATTTTGTGTGTTGCGTATTAATGCTTTAATGACCCACTTGTGATGGCTACTATTCACTTCATTTCAGGCATAACGTTTTAGATGCATCAAAGCATAAGGTTTTGTCTGAAGATGGGAAAAAAATATGTTCAAGTGAAGAAGCTCTTGCAGATCCAACTCATGCATATCATAACTCAAGTGAGCCACAGGGAAATGCTGATCAAAGGATTCCCCTAGAAGATTCAACAATTGAGCCATCTAATGAGCAGCCGGAGTTTCCAATTGAGCTACCACAAACCTTAAAATATGATTGTGGTAGCCCAGCTTGTGATCCTCCCACTGGTGGTGATGAGACAAATTCACTTATGGATTTGTCTGGTAAGGCAGCATCAAATGTTACCTATGTTGATGAAGCCTGTAAACAACATCCACCTGAGACTGAAGTGCCACTTCCAGGAATGTGTCAAATTGAGCCAAGAATTGGAGGCCCAGAATGTGACTGGGACGGTTTACTTGCAGATGCTACAGATTTATTAATTTTCAACTCTCCAAATGAAAGAGAAACTTTAAAGGGTCTAATGCAGAAATCATTTGACCCCACTGGACGGTTTAGCAATTTTATGTCTCAGTTGCCACAAACTACCTTAAGTCATGGTGAGAAAATGCCAATTGTTGATCCAACTGCTTCTGGTTCGGAGCATGAAATCGAAGATCATCCTTCTCAACAAGAAGTCATTGAGAATGATCAGGCACAGGACAATCTTGCTAACACTGCTGGGATGGGTTGCAATCCTAATAATACATTGAATAATCAGGTAGAAATGTGTAGCTTTGTTTGAGTACTCTGAATTGTGTTAATGTATATGTATTTTTCATTCATGTCATGCATGGTTCCATGTGGTTTTCTTCAGAATTTCATTGTCAATTTACACACAAACAGAGTCTTTTGAGTAGTTTATTATTTGTCTTCTTCATGTATTTAGTGTCCAATAAAATTGTTGATTTTATCTTCTATTTGTAGTAATTGCTTCATTCACAATATGCTTCCATCCCTCATAGTCCCCTTATAGCACATAAGTATCCTAGTGGACATTTTCATGTGCTGTGATTAAAGATGGGGGTTGATATTAACTGCTTTCGGTTTGTGCTTAAATGACCTTTATCCCTTGTCTGTTTTTTGAAAATTAAGTAGCATTTCTAATTCTTACAAAATCCTTTATCAATATTGTTTGAGCATAAGGCATCATGTGGCACTTTTTTTCACTTGTTTTATTAATTAACTGTTAATATTGAAGGCAAGGAAATTTCCCCCTGTTGTGTATATTGATTTGTTGAACAAAAAAATCATTCTAAATTAACCTTTATCTTGTGATGTTGTGTAGCTTGTTTCTATAACACGCCATGGCATACGGAGGCGTTGTCTAGACTTTGAGATGGTTGGAGGAAGAAGGAAGAACTCCAATGATGGTTCAAATAACAGTAGTTCCAGCGCATTACAATCTGATGAGAGGAATGTTGCTAATGATAACCAGCTGCTTCCTGCAAAACGCAATGGTAATTCACAGAGGTGTACTTTGCCTGGAATTGGCTTACACTTGAATGCTCTTGGGGGCATAAAAGATTACAAAAGCTTAAACATCGAAAATATATCTTCTGGAAGACAACTTAGTCTGCCAAGCCCTGCCTTGCAACAATCTTCAAGCCAAGAACATAGTCTAGCATTGGTGCCTGTACCAGCAGAAGGAGATCCAGGTCTGCCAGACAATGGGTTTCAGCCTGCTGAAGATTGTTCCCAGCCCTCAGGATATGTGGTTGATGAGGATTTCAACCACAATAGCCCCAAAAAGAAAAGGCAAGTACAGTTGTTAATTACTCACGCTTCCGCTTGATCAGCCCTATTATTTATTTTTTTTTAGAAAGTTATGCTCTCTTTTTAGTTTTTACTGCACTGGACTGATGAAAAGTTTGATTTGCAGGCGTAAGTTGGAGCCAGCTGGAGATGGTGAATCATGTAAGCGTTGTAACTGCAAGAAATCGAAGTGTTTGAAGCTGTAAGTTGACGTTCAAATACTTGTTCCTCTGTTACTGGTGACATAAGATTTTTTGCATGTTCTGACTTGGTCTGCATTTAAAACTTTCCTCTTTTTCATTTTTTAACTTAGATGTATCTTGCTGTTCGCTCTGTCTTTATAAAATTTGGGAAATAAGGATTTTGAGTGAGTTACTAAGTGATCTTCCCCCTGCCTGGTTGTTGTAGACGTGAGTGTAGAGTATTACTGAGGTGTCTTCTTATTGAATCAACAATGCTTGATGTAACTGCCTTAACATTGTCTTAATTCTTTTGCATTTAAACCTATATGAAATCAATGAAGTAGACCATTGGACTTGGAGAAAGTATAATTTTCCCAAAGATTTGGTGTTGGTGCTTCTGTGGTGATCTTGATTGGTTCTCTAACTGATATGAATCTTCAAAAATAATTTGTTCTGTTGTTTTACTATTTGTCTTGAAATGTTGTCTAGTTTTAACAATTTGAAACGGAACTTGCTAGTTGTGAAAACTATAGCTCATGAAATTCTCTTACAGTGTTATCCAGTAAACCTCCCCCTACACACAGTAGGGGGAGGTTTACTAGATATTATTCATGTGACTTCAAAAACGCCTCAAAATTTTGTCAGATGATGAATAGAAATCTTGTAATATTTGCTTTTATAAATTCAAAACCTAAAATATATCCTATGTTGTGCATTTTCTATGTTTTGTAGTTTTACTGGTTCTGCATCGGGCCTGTGTCCTGAATCCTGTCAATTTCCTTCAAATTTTGCGTCTAATTTTTGTGTTATTTGCATACATGCACCTACATGTTTCAATGACAATGAGAAAATAGAGAAAAAAGGAAAAGAAATGGCATTATCGCTATGAGAACTCTCTTTTAATTCACTTGTTATAATTTTTATCAGTTATTGTGAGTGCTTTGCCGCTGGTGTCTACTGCATAGAACCTTGCTCTTGTCAGGATTGCTTCAACAAGCCTATTCATGAGGATACTGTTCTTGCAACTCGCAAGCAGATTGAGTCTCGTAATCCTCTAGCCTTTGCTCCTAAAGTCATTCGAAACTCGGATTCTGTACCTGAAATTGGGGTTAGTTATCTAATTTCAACTCCACTTTCTCCTTGTTGTTCAAGTTGAGGCACATTTTGTTTGGTATTAATTATTTTCTTCTTGCAGGATGATCCCAACAAAACTCCAGCTTCTGCACGGCACAAAAGAGGATGTAACTGCAAGAAATCAAGCTGCTTGAAGAAATATTGTGAATGCTATCAGGTTTTCTCCGTTGTGATATCGTATTTGCCTCAAATTTCAGTTGTCACATGAATTACAATCAACATTTTCTTTTGAAGGGTGGCGTTGGTTGCTCCATTAGCTGTAGATGTGAAGGATGCAAGAATGCTTATGGTAGAAAGGATGGTAAGTCTGCCCTTAGGTTGCTGATGATTAGAATGATTTATCTTGTGTCTTAGTTCCTTCAGCTTATTGTCAAGTTCTCTTTTTCTTCAGGTTCTGCTCCAATTGGAATAGAAGCTGAACCAGAAGAAGAAACAGAATCATCTGAGAAGGCTGTGGCTGAAAAATCGTTACAAAAGTCTGAGATCCAGAACAACGAAGAACATCCAGAGTCGACTCTTGCCACGACACCATTACGTATTTGCAGGTTTGATTTTTTGTTGTTTGCCCCTCTGCTGGTTAATAATAATAGAAAGAACTGATTATTGATTCTCATTCTTTTTCTGTTTTTCCAAACTATGTGATAGACCGTTGCTTCCTCTATCATTTTCATCAAAGGGAAAACCACCAAGATCTTCTTTCATTACTACTATACCAGCTTCTGGATTGTATGCCAGCCAAAAACTTGGGAAACCCAGCATCCTTCGGTCTCAACCCAAGTTTGAAAAACCGTTTAAACCAGTTTCCAACGACGAAATGCCGGAGGTTCTCCGGGGCGACGGATCTCCCAGCATCAAGACATCATCTCCAAATGGCAAGAGGATCTCATCTCCAAACTGTGAATTTGGATCATCTCCAAGTCGCAGAAGTGGCAGGAAGTTGATATTACAATCCATCCCATCATTTCCTTCTCTCACTGCTCCTCACCTTTAGAATGGGAATAATTTTGCTTCTTAGTTAGCAAACCCCGTTTATTTTATTTTTTCCCGTTTCTTTTCAATTTCTCTTCTTTAGAAACTATGCTTAGGTGTGTGCATAATTGAGCTTGCTTTTTATGTTGGAGATGTTTTCATAATCTACAACTTCAAGTTGTAATGTATAATATGTTGGGAGTATGTAGGCATAATCATTTCTTTGATATGTTTAATTATTTTAATGCATTTTTGTAGTCATGAGTAAGGAGAAATAGTTATAATTAAGTTCCTACTGTTTTATGTTGGGATTTTCCACGTTAAAGTTCAAGTTACCAGTGCTATATAGTTATCATGTGTAACCTTGTGAATTAAAGTTTAGTGTAACAATCATTAAATGATCATTTTTTTAATAATTTGTAACAGATGGTTTTTACCTTAGTTATTTAAGAAGTATTCTTCAAAATATTGGAATATCTCAAGACAACAAGACCCTTTTAACTTTTAAGTGCTATTTAAATAAACACTTTTCAAAAGGGAAAAAAAAAAAGAATGATATGAATCCCAGCCAGCACCAATGGGGAGAGAAAGGAAGCTAGTTGATCCATATCCTTAGGCTGATGTTTCAATTAATTTGAATGAGATATTAGTCTTATTATTTAGGGTAAAGGTGTAAAAATAGCTATGAGCTTTTGCTCAAAGAGTATTCAATACCAAATACTTTTAGAAGGTGTAAAAGTACACATGAGTTGTTAAAAAAAAAAAAAATACACAGGAGTTTTTAAAAGTGGAGTAAAAATACCAAATCTCAATCTGTTAACTTTGGGTTACTTTGACCGTTAGAGAGGGGACCTTTAACTGAAAAGTTGACATGGAAGCTGACAGGGAAAAAATAATAACAAAAAAAAAAATCCATATGCAAATTTTATAATTTTAATTTATTATTTGAATAAAAAAAGGAAAATGATAGAAGAATATTGTCAAATCATGTAAAAAACAAATAAGAGTGGTGAAATTTAATAATTCCAAATTGACTGATTTAGAATTTTAAAATATTGATAAATGTGTAAAATTACATAAGTGTTCTTACATTTTATTTTTTATTTTTGAAAAATCCCTAAAACCCCTTGCCGCCACTGGCAACTGGATCTCCTGTACTGGAAACCGTCGGTGGAGGTAGCCTAATATATATATTTTTGAATTTCTCAAGGAAAAGTGTCAATATAAATAATTGAGTTGTTAATAGTGATACTAAAGTTGTAAACAGTTGTCAAATATTTTTTTTTGAATTTCTCCAACAAATACCCTGTTTAAAGCTTTAGTATTGCTATTAACAACTCAGGTATCTATATTGACAACTTTTACCTAAGAAATGAAAAAAAAAATATTAGCCTATTAGAGCTCCGGTAAAAATTATTAAGAAATATTCAAATTCTAAATCAGTCAATTTAAAATTATTGAAATTTACCATTCTTATTTATCTTGTGTATATTTTAACAATATTTTTTTGTCATTTTCCCCATAAAAAAACCTGCCCACCATTGCAGTCCTCCCAATCTCCCCTCTTTTGTCGCGCCCCCTTCTTGAGATTCACAATCACCGCCGTCACTACTCACGATTCCACCGGCACTGCCGTGAGTTCGGCGCCCTTCAAAAGCACAACAACCTCCTTCCTGGTTGGGCTTCTCTATGGATCAGGGTAGTAACAAGCTAAATCTAGTTTCAAAATCATCTCATGTCTCCCTCATCTTAGTCACCCTTAATCTTTTAAGTAAAATCTATAAAATTATAAAAATTTATTTTTTATCTTTTAAGTAAAATTATAATAATATTGTTATAAGATGTTAAATCTAGACTGTGGAGATGTTAATCAAATGATAGAAAAGAGAAAAGGAGGGAAAAGGATGTGAAGGGTATTGGAGAGAAGCCAATCTCGAATGAATGAAAGCAGCCTTGTAGACGGATGGAAAGAGGAACTGAAGGGCTAAGGTTAATGTATGTGATTTTTTCATTATTTTTTTCCATGTCAGCCTTTTTAGTCAAAGGATCCCTTTTAACGGTCAAAGTAACTCAAAGTTAATGGATTTAGTATTTATGCTCTACTCTTGAAAACTCATGTATACTTTTGCATCTCTGAAAAATATTTGGTGTTATTTGGTGTTAAGTATATTTTAAGTAAAAGTTTACGGATATTTTTTTACGCATGTATCTTATTATTTAATAGTCTATTATCTGTCTCCGAGAAGACATCCCCATATTTGTTCACAAACTTTCTCGGAGTCATATGTCAGAAAGCAACTCAGTATATAAGAAGCTGAGCAAGCAAGCCATGACAATGATGAAGGTGTGATTTATAACCTTCACTCATCTTGGGTTAAATAAAAAAAAAAAAAACTAAATTATGCAGTGAAGGATACAACTCAGATCATGTTCTCTTGAAGAGCATTTTATTTAATTACTAAGTAAAATTAAGTGACAAAAATATTAAGATGTGTTTGAAATTGGATTTTTTTAATAACGGAAAATAACCTGGACTACTATTTTTTGGGTTTTTGAGAAATTGTTGAGATAATTAATGAAATTTTGATTTAAACAAATTGATGATGAATGCTTCTTGGAAAAATGGAATATAGGTTATCCTTGCTCAAATGATTTGGGAGTTAAATTACTCACTAAGTCAAAAATTAAACTTTAGCAACTCGCTAAGTCTAGTGATATTAATTAGTGATTACTCCTAGAACTCTAACTAGATAATTACTTCTTAATACACTAATAAATACCACTTAATGTGCAATTTAGGATTAGATGTATGCAACTTATTCTTCTATACAATGAACATTCAACTGAGACATTCAAACAAGATCAAAGTAGTCATAATACTCATTCAAACTATGAAAGAATAGCACGACCACGTTAAACTGAAAAGGGAACATATAAATGTAAATCGCAAACCACACAATCCAATCCATATCACAATTTTTCAATCCAAATTAAGATAAACAATTGGTAATCTTAGTAAATTAACCACATAACATAAAATCTAATTCAGGAAATCCGTTACATAGTTAAACCAAAAGATTAACACAAATAACTCTCCTGAATGTATCTCTGGAGCTCAAATTAATCTTCCATCCCCAAGAAGCACAAAAGAATTTAGCCTCTCATGAAGTTTATTACATCCACAACTCTTTGAAGGTACCAAGAATTCATGGAATTAAGATGGAAGGAACATATTAGAGAAGGAGGGAGACGCTGTTGGTCCTTGACAATGGAAAGAAGATGATGGTGACGGCGTTCTCTCTCTCTTTCGCGCCTGCTTCTCGATGGTGTTCTCTTTTCTTTCTCTAGGTCTTGCTTTAAGGTGCCGATGATGATTTCCAAGAAGGTTCTTAATCCTAATCCTTTTTATTCATTTATTTTTCCTACGATTTGAAATCTAGGTAGAATCCCATACAATTTGCAGCGGAATCCCTATGAGATTATATTCAAATTAGATCTCCCTCAATTCTGTATAAGATGGACGAAAAAATCAGTTCTAAAGGTGAAAGACGGTGTTTTTCGGATTTTTAGACCAAACTGGAATTTTGGAAAGTCGGGGTCCTTTTCTATAATTTCCGTTGATATTTTCTATCTGAAAGAATAGACATATTATAGAAAAGCACCCTTCTTTTTGTCAAAATTCCCATCTAGCTACACGCAGAATTTCATTTTCCGTTTGTCCTTGTGCGTCTTTACTTTTTGGTCCTTTAGATCCTACTTTCCCAAAAATCACCTACAATTCAAATCAATACCTTGTAATATCTTCATTCAAAATTTAAATTAATATATCCTTTTAAGATTTATTTTCACACATTCATCTTTAATTCAATTTAATCATAATAAATACTATTTAGCCCAAAATTAATGATAAAATCCCTAAATAAGATATTAAATATTATGATAAAATCAGGATATATCAAATTCCCCCACAATTGGACTTTTGTACTCCTGAACAAAGATTACTAATTCAAAACCATCCAAGATGAACATCAATACAATTTGAAGATGAGCAATCTCATAGTATGAAAAGCAATAAATCAATTAATTATGCTTTATAACTAGCATAAGTCATAGTGTAAAGCAATGCAAAAGGATTAGTCCACTACACAATCAAATGTAATTGAAATAAGTATAAGAGAGCTCTCTAGGATATTAGTGTTTACACTTAACTCTCCTTATTAGGGTCATCTCACTCTGGCTCACTTAACTATCTCCTTACCATAGGCTTGTAACAATTATAACATCTATACCGCTAACAACAATAATGTAATGAATTAAGAAGACTTTCATGGGTTGTAATGATGGAGAAGAACACATCAAATAATTAAGAAAGAAACAAGTGTTATGCATGTATATAAGCTAATAACCCACCAATTAGCATCCAATTTACAACTTGAAGTGCATATGATTATTTTATAGTCATTTATAGAGATTCCCTAGAATTGGCTCGTTTGAATGAGTTTTTTTCCCCTTTCTTTGCTCTCTGTTTTTTTTTTGGCTTTTTTTTTTGTTTTTCATTTCCCTCCTTTTTTCCCCACCATTTCTCTCCCTTTTTTATCTCTTGTTTTTTTTTCAATATGTATATACATGGCAATGCAACATTCATAGAAACTAGGGGTGATGACAATTTAATTATAACAAGATAGGATGTAAAGACTATGTAAATGATATACACATGCATAACAACTCAATGAATAGCTTAAAGGGGTAAACAATGGATGATTTGAAAGGTTTGTGTTTAGCCAGGTTCAGGAACCCGGACCGGCCCGGAAACTGGCGACCCGGCCGGTGGACCTGTCTGGTTCCTGGTCCGGTCCGGGTTCCAATTTAAAAAAATTTTTAAAAATATTTTTCCTTTATAATTTCATACTATAAGCCTAAAATTTTCAATTTCTCACCGGTTTGGTCCTGGTTTAGCTCCGGTTTGACCCATTGACCCTTAACCCAGTACCCCGACCGGTTCAATACCCGGTCTGAGTTTTAATACCTTGGTGTTTAGATAAAAAGGGTTTAGAATCGAATGCCTCTATCATTTTCATCACATTAATGTAAATATAGCTTTGACGTAGAGTTGAGACAAGTTTTAGAAGATGAAAAGCTAAGAAAGCATGCACACATAAAAAGAAAAATTTTAGGCTCAAATAACTTTCCAACAAGGGTTATTCTTAAATGCTTACCAAAACACTCGACTGCATAACAAGCTAATTACAAAGCATTTACTTAACTATTTTCAACACTAGAATTAAGAACAACAACTAATCAAAATATTGCAATTAACCATAATCAAGCTCAACTCTCAAATGCATCAATGACTTTGGACAAAATTCCATTTTCCAAAATATTTAAGTACCAAAAATTCAAGTGCGTGTTTTTTTTCTCAAAACACACTCTCCCCCGCACTTACTAAATACATTGTCCTCAATGTATTCAATGAATACAATACAACAATCTAATTAATCTTGAATGTAAGAGAGAGTAAGGATGGCATATGACAAGAAAACCAAGGAAACATAGGGGGTCTTATTGAATTTAAACACTAAACTACTAATTCTACTGTCACTACTGGGAATGTCCCTCCCCTACACTTATCTCAAGCATTCATGTTCAACAAATTTCACAAGCAATTAGATACATGATATGAGAGATTGAGAGAGGAAAGGGAAAACCTAGCCTAAAGGAGGCTCGACACTATTATGGTAGAGCTTAAGGAGGAGACCATTGAATTTGAAATATGATCCGCTAACCTCATCTAGTAGCTCTACTGTTCCAAAATCATGCATCTTGGTGACTATGTATGGCCCTTCCCACTTGACGTTAAGTTTTCTAGGTTTGAGTGCAAATCGGGCCTTGAAGCATAAAACCTTGTCACCAACTTTGAAGTATTTTCTCATAATCTTTTGGTCATGTAGCTGCTTGGTTTTCTCCTTATAGATGCGAGAGCTCTTATAAGCTTCCAATCGCATCTCCTCTAGTTCCTATAGTTGCAACTTCCTCTCTAAGCTGGATTCTTCCATATTCATATTGCATGTTTTCACTGCCTAATAAATCTTATGCTCCAACTCTATTGGAATGTGACATGCTTTGCCATTGATAAGATGGTAAGGAGACATCCTTATTGGTGTCTTGAATGCAGTTCTGTAGGCGCATAGTGCTTCTTCCAACCTTGAGATCCAATCTTTCCTTAAAGGCTTAACAATCTTTTCTAAAATCTGCTTGACCTCTTGGTTATATGTTTCTGCTTGCCCATTCGTCTGTGGGTGATAAGCAGTGTACGTTTTGTGGGTAACTCCAAGTTTAGCAAAGAGGTTATTGACAACCCTATTACAAAAATGGGTATCTCTATCACTTTCTATAGCCCTTGGCACTCCAAATCTACAAAAGATGTTAGTCTTGAGAAACTTGGAGACCATTTGGGCATAATCTTTTCTAGTAGGAATGGCTTCTACTTACCTAGAGGTAATCTATAGCTAACAAGATATACATAAACCCAAATGATGGAGGAAAAGGGCCCATAAAGTTTATGCCTTATACATTAAATACCTCACAAAAGAGCATGGGTTGTTGTGACATCTTGTGCCGTTTACCTAACCCCCCAAACCGTTGGCATTTATCACATGTCTTACAATATAAATACGCATTCTTAAATAGGGTAGGCCTATAAAACCCATCATGTAACACTTTTCTAGAGGTCTTGTTAGCGCTAAAGCGTCTACCACATATCATTGAATGGCAAGCATAAAGTATGGACTGGAAATCTTCGTCAGGTACACATCTTCGAATTATCTGGTCACTACACATTTTCCACAGGTGTGCTTCATCCTAGACATAGTATTGGGCTTCTCACTTTAATTTCTTCACTTGAAACAGAGAAAATGTGCAGGAATCAATCCTAATACTAAATAATTAACCAAGTTAGCAAACTATGGCTCTTTTAATTCCACAACACACAACGTAATGTTAGGAAAATCATCACATACTAAAGTAGAACATTCAACTCCCCTTGTGTCGTTAGGAAGCCGACTGAGGTGATCTGCTTTATGATTCTCTGCCCCATCTCGATCCTTGATCTCAATACCAAATTCTTGCATAAAAAGAGCCCAGTGAAGTAGTCTTGGCTTAGACTATGGCTTTTTGAACAAATATCTAACAGTTGTATGATCTGAGAAGACAACAACTTTAGAGTTGATTATATATGATCTAAAATTTTCTAAAGCAAACACAATTGCAAACAACTCTTTCTCAATAGTTGTGTAATTAATCTGAGCACTGTCTAATGTTTTGGAAGCATAAGCTATGACCTTAGAGACCTTACTATCTCTTTGGCCAAGCATTGCTCCAACAACACTATTGGATCCATCACAAAACAACTCAAATGCAAGTTCCCAATTAGGAGGAGCCAGAATAGGAGGGGTGACTAATCTATGTAGCAACTCATCAAATGCTAGCTTACACTTGTCTTAAAAAACAAAATCCACATCTTTTTGTAGTAACTTTGACAAAGGCAATGCAATTTTATTGAAATCTTTTATAAAACGTTGGTAGAAACAAATATGCCTTAATCACCTCAATTTTTGAGAAATCAAATGTCCAAGCACTATCCCTGAGTGACCATAAAATGACATTTTTTATAATTCAAAACAAGTTTCTTCTTAATGCATCATGCTAAGATATGATAGAGACTATGTTAGAACAAGCGTTTCACCTAAGAGGGGGTGAATCGGGTGATACTAGAAATTTCATTTCGTAAATAAAAATTGACCGATAATTTAAAGTAGTTAGGAGCTAGGAGAAATATCACCGAAGTGTACACTAAGAGTTATACTGGTTCGGCTACAACCACTTTGACCTACGTCTATTCCTCAGAGCTTATCTAAGAGTTTCACTATATCTTTCAAGATTCAGTGGGTTCTTGGCACCTCAGTACACAGCAAGTTCCTTCACTGGACACTTGCTCCCCCTTACACTCAAATCCCCAACTCAAGGTTCAAACACCTTAATTTGTCTCAATAACAAATATTGAGTTTGTAATGAACAACTCTCTCATAAAGCAAATGTATAATTACTAAAGTACAAATAATGAATATAAGAAAACAGAGCAAAAAGAATATATTGATCGATGTGAGTTTGTGTTCTCAGTTGTTATGTTTTGTTCTTCGTTGAATGCTCCATATATATAGATGAATTGTGATGTATGTTGGAAGCATTTCAAACATGTCCGTTAGAGTCACACAACTTTGTTTGACCGTTCTTTAAATTTGAAAACTAGCCGTTTGCAGTAGGTAGGCGTTTTAGATGTTGCGGACGATATATTTGACTTCTCTCTCAATGCATGATCTGTTCATTGTTTCTCTGTAAATATACGTAGGAAACTAATACAATGAACGATTAATCATATAGATAACAAATCAATGAACGTTGGATTAAAATTATGCTTTCTTTACTGCACTACTCGAGTGAGCCTTTAAAAAACTTGGCAGAGAGTTAAGTCAATTTTTACTGACCATATTACTCGGGTAAGTCATCGAGTAATTCTTACAATATTTGGTAGACTTGATTACTCGAGTGATCCCTCGAGTAAATCTTTCTTTTCTTCTCATGTTACTCGAGTGATCCCTCGAGTAATGCTTGCAATTCTTCTCTTATTACTTGAGTCATCCCTCGAGTAAAGGCATCAAATTCTTGGCCTAGAGAAACTTCTTCTTTGCTTACCTGATTACTTGAGTGGTCCCTCGAGTAATTCTTAAAATAACTTTATAGATTACTTGAGTGATCCCTTTAAGTAATGTTAGTCATTTCTTGGATGAGAGCTACTGGATGATTTCTTCTCCGATGACTCGAGTGGCCCTTCAAGTAATGTCTCAAATAGCTTTGTAGATTACTCAAGTGATCCCTTCGAGTAATCCCATACAATTCTTGATAGAGAGCTTATTGGAACAATTTCTCACACATTACTCGAGTGGTCCCTCGAGTAATGAAGGTCATTACCTAAGTGCTCACTTGAGTAATGTCTTTAAAAATCTCACAGTGTTCCTTTTTCCTTTACTTTGTCTTTCACTTCATCTTCATTACTTGAGTGCCTACACAAGTAATGCTTTTGCCTGCCATGATAAAACTTAGTTACTTTGTTCAAACCTTTTTGTTTATTATCAAAACCTTTTGTATCATTAATCCAATCTTTGTTATCATCAAAACATAAGGGATCTAACATTCTCCCCCTTTTTGATGATGACAAAACTTGGTTATTTTGAACAAATTTTTTGAAAACTTTTCATATGCAATCGTTTGTTTAACTTGAAAACTCTTTTGAAATAACTTGGTGAAAATCTTTTGGGATTCAAATCTAATGATCTTGAGAAATTTAGTTTTGTGAAACCTTTTTGAATCCAATTTTAATGATGTTAAAGTCAAAAGCCCATAATTTTGTAAGAGTCTACCTCGCATACAATTCAAAAACTTATTAGTTCACAATTGATAAATAACTTCAAATTTAAACTGCATAATGAGTTCATGATACCGAAACAGAAACTAATAAAGCTCCCTTAAACCCTATACACCCATATCCATATGCATTCTTTTACAAGATAAGCATATCACTTTTCAAAAAATCACCCATATTTGTCTCCCCTTTTTTGTCTTCATCACAAGGGTAGGATCAATCAAGAGAAGAAGATGGCTTGACTGCATAGATAGGTTTGACAGGAAGAGGTGTGAAACTAAAGCCATGTGAATCATATGAACTGGAAGAATTTGAAGAGGAGCTAGAAGATTCAAGGTTAGGAAGTACCAAAGGAGGAGCCATGTAATACCCTGAATTTTGAGACTTGAGGCTGGAGATTAAGCCGGGATTAAGTGGACTACTAAGCCTTTGTTTAGCAGGATCCTAAATTTGATTAAGGGATTATGACTTCAAAAGTAGGTGTGATTATTTATAAATGACCACTTTTGGAAGATGTTATATGCTTTGAGATTTGAATGTGTTTGGTGGTGATTCAGTGTGAATTACCATAATTAGGGGCAAAATGGTAAAGTTGCCAGCTTATTGATCAGTTGTCGAAGAGAAAACTCATTGGTAATTTGAAGATCAATGGTTATGATTGATTTGTGAAGAGATCAAAGGGTGGAATCCTATACGTATGTGTGTATGTGAGCTCATGGGAGGTGTGTTGAGATGGTGACAAGTGGCATGATGTGAGCCCTTGGATAAAGTCAAAGTTTCTAATATCTTTTACCCTCTCCTCTCTCCTCTAAGTCGGTGGTGTGTGTGGGAGAGCCAAAAATCTGGTCCTCCTTCATACCTTTCTTTCTCTCTTTTCTTCCTCCATTTTTGTTGAAGCTTGGGAGGAAAGAGAAATGGAAAAGGTGAGATTTAGTTTGGTTAATGTCCTCTTTTGCTTAAATCTGTTGGAAATTGTGCCCTAAGGGCCAATCATTGTACTTTGAACATTATTATTTTAATGAAATTTCTCCATTCTATTATCATATTATTTGCATGTTAACTTTGATAATTGTATCCTTGGATAATTCATAAAGATTGTCCTAAAATGTCCCTGGTCGGTCATCTATGCGGGAGCAGAGATGAAACAAGATCAGTATGACTTTGATAAGATATGGAGATATGAATCAAAGTCTTAGGCACTTGTAAGAGTACAAGGTGCTGGACTGACCCACTATGAGAAAGCTACATGGATCAAGTTATAAGCTTTTCTCATGTATAACCACGTCACAATGCCCTTAGACCTGAGGTCATCATGGATTCCTACATGAGAGTTGCTAAGCTTTGAACTAGTCAAAAGTCACTTTTGACCAGGTGATGATAAAGGCTACGATCGGGCTTGGTGGTTTTTCATGCAGAGGAATATGAATGATCAAGATAGAATTTGTCCCTCACATTAGTAGAGAGATATTACTGGGCCCCTCGATGAGTGAGTCTGAGAAATGTATGGCCATACTATGATGAAAGGAGTTTCTGTCTCTGTTATCAGGCTACTCAGGAATCGAGAAAGTAATGGTCAGGAACAAGAGGATGACATTATCCATGCCTTATCCTTGATCGATATATCGTGTGACAAAAGGGACGTGACATGGTTGTATGACAGGTTGTATCGTGATAACGATCCTCATATGAATTGGGTAGTCGTAATGTCTTGCTAGAGGCCGCTTGCGACTTTTGGGTTAGTATAGTTATTGGCCCACTGCCAACTTCATATGGGCCTGCAGGGTCGCACATAAGAATGACCCAACATGGGATAATGTTTAATTTAGGGTGGACAAATTATATATATATATATATATAATATAAAATTCATTAATAATATTATATAGATATATATATATATATATATTTTTGAAATATATATCTTATATATATATGTATATATATATATGTATATATATATATTATATGATATTATTATATTATGTTAGTTTTAAATTTAATTTATTAAGATACATTAAATTTTTTTACTAACATGATAGAGATATAGTATCTCAGATTTAATTTATGAAGATAAATTAAATCTAATGGCTCTTTATTTGGATGAAATAAATAGGTTAAATTAAAAATATTGGACAGATTTAATTTAAACTAAATTTATTTAATTAGCTCATCAAGATAATTAATTGTTAATTAATTTTGAAATTAATGATGATTAATTTTGAAATTTGAAAATAGCCCTCATAAGTTATAAACTTGATAGAGCAGATATATTGATACGCACATGAGAATTGAGAGCCGCAAGTGAAACCCTAGGAGACATTAGAGGCGCTAGCACGCAGTCTCGATTGGAGAGCATTCGTGTGGATACCGGTAGAGGGAGCGGACCTGACGTGTTGGCTCCTAGAGATCGTGAAAACTCTGAATCATCAAAAGGTATTAATCCTTCCAACTTGGTTTAAACGCCGTTGATAGATCCTTGATTAGGATCGGTGAAAATTTTTAAAATTCTTCCGCTGTGCCTACCGATTCTAACAAAATCATCTTCTATAAAGTTATTCGTAGTGATGAGAGCTTCATTGCTATGGTTTTAGATTTGTGAAAGGAGGTGTTTTGAGAGTTTGGGGAAACTTGAAGGATGAAGAATCAAGGATTTGGCTTGGGAAAGAGGAAGAGGTGAGTATTTGTACCCTTTTGATCTAAGTTTTGTGATATTTGGATGAGTTTTGTGATTTGTGGAATTTTCCCTAATTTTGGTATAATTGTGAAATGGATGATTTGAATGTGGTAACAATGGTGTCATAGTGTGTTTTGATGCCATTAGGATTGATTTGAGTCATTGGGAGTAAAAGTTGTAGAATGTGGTAAAGTGTGTGATAAGTGTGACCAATGTGGGGAAAATGTCATTGTGGTGTGATTTTGGTTGTTTTGAGGTTTCCAATGTGTTCCTTGTGTAAAATTGTGTAGGAATAGTCTTGTGTTAGAAGTTGAGGACCATTGGAAATATATTGGTTAAGTTTGGGAGAATTCTGGTATCTGCTGCGTTCTGGGTTTTGATAGAGCCTCACTCGAGTGAACAAGGGTCTTACTCGAGTGCAGCGTGATGTTTTCCCTTTCACCTTCAGATTTGGTTGCACTTGTTCATAGAAGAAGCAAGAATGCACTTCCTCACCTGCAAGTGATGTGGGTTGTCACTCGAGTGATCATGTGCTTCTGCACTAAGAGTCGCTTCTCGGGTTGTCACTCACAGTTGGTTTGTCAAGAGTGTGAGCTAGCACTCGCAAGTGTTATGGCATCACTCGAGTACCGAAGCTTGTGCTTGAGTGTACTTCTGGCTCTGGGTTTTCTATGGCTCTTAGGTGGTCACTTCTTGAGCCTTACTCGGTAGAACTCGGGTGAGTGTGAATCCATCACTCGAGTGCTATGTTGGATGCTCTAGTGCTGTAGGTATTTGCTGTCTCTGGTTGTGCTTTTGGTCAAGCACTCGTACGAGTGAGCTGTCCTCACTCGAGTACGGGTCGTCCATAACTCAAGTGCGCCATCCATCACTCGAGTGATGAAGCCAAAATGGGGTTTCAAGGGTTCAAAAAATGGTCTTTGGTCAAGTTTCTCCCAACCCTTTAGGCATGTGTTTAGGCTTTGATTAGCCACCTAAAGGTAATGAATGATAACCAACTTTAAGTGATATGAAAGTAAGGTTTTGGAATAGAGAATAACCCTATGTCCTTGCTTTGGTTATAGGGTTTATGTTCGCCCTGATCGTTGTCCGATATTCGTTTGATCGTGAGTAAGCGGTGCTGGAGCATACGTGGAAAGAATAAGTGTAGGGAACTTACCTCTCTTGCATTCTTTGATATTTGTGTTTATGTATTGATGCATGTATTGCTTTGCTTGATTATATGAAACATGTCACATCCCCCCTTCAGCCAACCGGCCTACCGCACCACTGGGCTCCAACCCAAGTGGAGTGGGCAAGGATGCTGGACCCACCACAGCGCGGTCCATTGGGCTCACCGCAGCTCGCCCAAGACTCACAAGAGTCCCTCGCTCCCCAAGCGAGATTTTTCGCCTCCGTGGGAATCGAAGCCGCTACCTGGGGGTAAGTAGCGCCTCAATGCATTCCCACTACCACTTGAGCTACTAGCTCAAGTGGTAGTGGGAATTACCCCCAGGTAGCGGCTTCGATTCCCACGGAGGCGAAAAATCTAGCTTGGGGAGCGAGGGACTCTTTTGAGTCTTGGGTGAGCTGCGGTGAGCCCAATGGACCGCGCTGTGGTGGGTCCAGCATCCTTGCCCACTCCACTTGGGTTGGAGCCCAGTGGTGCGGTAGGCCGGTTGGCTGAAGGGGGGATGTGACAATAAAAAGGCGCCTTTTTATTGTCACATCCCCCCTTCAGCCAACCGGCCTACCGCACCACTGGGCTCCAACCCAAGTGGAGTGGGCAAGGATGCTGGACCCACCGCAGCGCGGTCCATTGGGCTCACCGCAGCTCGCCCAAGACTCACAAGAGTCCCTCGCTCCCCAAGCGAGATTTTTCGCCTCCGTGGGAATCGAAGCCGCTACCTGGGGGTAAGTAGCGCCTCAATGCATTCCCACTACCACTTGAGCTACTTAGCTCAAGTGGTAGTGGGAATGCATTGAGGCGCTACTTACCCCCAGGTAGCGGCTTCGATTCCCACGGAGGTGAAAAATCTCGCTTGGGGAGCGAGGGACTCTTGTGAGTCTTGGGCGAGCTGCGGTGAGCCCAATGGACCGCGCTGCGGTGGGTCCAACATCCTTGCCCACTCCACTTGGGTTGGAGCCCAGTGGTGCGGTAGGCCGGTTGGCTGAAGGGGGGGATGTGACAAAACATGTATGAATGATTGTAGCTCTGTTTCTATTTATGCTATGACCATGAGTATGTTGTTGAAACATTGAGCATGCAGATATGTCATTGTGTGGGCATGAGTTATGTATTGCAAGCATGTCATGCATTAAACACTTATCTTACGCGCATATTGGTATTTGTTCCCTACTGAGATTCTCTCGAATCTCACCCTCCCCTACCAACATTTTAGACAGGGTAGGTGGATCAAGGTTGGAGCAAGCAGCCAAGGGCGACGAGGACTCCTTTTGGGTTATTTGAGTATTGGTAGTTGGGTTATCATTGTAACTGGGATATTTGTATTCGATATGGATGTATATTTGATTATGTATGAAGATGAGATTTGTGTAGTCCATATATGAGGCTTGTAGGGGCGAATATGCCCTGTAATACTTTAATTAATGAATGAAACTGGGGGATTAGCAGGACTTATTTGTGTACTCTGATATTGGTATGAATGTGATTTATCTTCGCAAAGTAATTGTATTCGAAATATGAATGTGAGACCAGGCGAAAAGTGTTTTAAAAGGTATTTGTGGAAAACCCTATCATGAAGATGGTATTGTAAATGAGTTTTGCTTATTATTGGTCTCTATTTCACTTTAATCGTGTATTTCGGATATAATTACGTAGGGGGTTACAAGCCACAATAAGATCCTTTAAAGGACTTTGTGTGCTTTGACTTGAGAAGAAATCTCCACTTCTACTATTTTTTCAAGTGATTGATGATCACTAAAGGAGACAACCACTTCCTCAGTGTCGGTTGGGGATGCAATGGGTGT
This sequence comes from Inga oerstediana, assembly GCA_963210345.1. NCBI lineage: Eukaryota > Viridiplantae > Streptophyta > Magnoliopsida > Fabales > Fabaceae > Inga > Inga oerstediana. The sequence goes on from OY723410.1 coordinate 21,606,041, forward strand.
TGGCATAGGCTGAGTTGGCTGAATAGGATCATCGACTGTGATGTCTATATGCTTAAAGTTAGATGATGGGTCAGGCATAGAGAATAAAATATTGCTTAGAGGAGGGATGGATGAATGTCTAGGCTCAAAAGGTCCAGGTTGAGAAGCTGGTAACAGATGAACCAGAAGTAGATGAGCCAGATGCCATAACATCAAATCTGGCATGGATTGACCTCAGAAGCTTACCTTGAGCCCGTTGTTCTGCTAACATTTCTTCATGCCTCTTATCCATTTTCTCCATAAGCTCTTCCATCTTCACATTCATATTGGTTATCAACTCAGCATTTGTATTTGCAATGTCAATATGAAAACCTCTAAGAATATTCTCCATGAATGCCTGTAATGCTGAACCAATCTTCACATTCATGTTGGTTATCAACTCAGCATTTGTATTTGCAATGTCGATATGAAAACCTCTAAGAATATTCTTCATGAATGCCTGTAATGCTGAACCAATGAATGATGGAGCAGAAGTAGAAGTAGGAGAAGACAACTGAGTATCATCCAATCTACTGGATTCAGCCTCAGTCTTTTTCTTCTTGGGACCAGATTCAAGAGGAGTCTTCAGGGGAATATCAATGTGTAACTTTCCAATTTGGTTTCTTCCCACTGAGTTAGCCTCTCAATTGGTTTACTCTTCTCTAAATACCAAATCTTGTGTTTTTTGAGAAACATGGATATAAGTTGAGGATAAAGCATTGGAGTGATGGATTTTCCTTCAAATCTATATCTTTTGATTTTAGCAAAGATATATTCTCCCAAGTCTTTTTTCTCTTTGAGGAGAATTGAGGCAAATTATTTGAAGTCCCTCTCTATGAAATGAGTGAAGTTGTTGGATTTGTTGACTATGGCTCTCGAATAGATATACCATAGAACTCAATGAAAATCACACATATCACTCGGGTTAAAATTGAGAGGTCTCACAATCTCTCTAAGCCTTAAAACTGAAAACAATAGGCTCAAGTCTAGGGTAGGATAAATACTTTCAGGGGGATCCTCTATTCCTAGCTAGGTGCTTATTTTGGAAGGTGAGATTAGAACTTCTCGACCTCTAACCTTAGAAACCATTTATTCTTCTAAGGCATCTCGAAGAGGATCATTCACAGGCTCTAGATTGCAATAAAAATGCCTTACTATCTTAGTGCAAAAAGGAAGTTTAATTTTAAGCCAAGGCATATAGGATTCAAGATAAGGCATTAGATTGAATTGTAATACCTCTTGAAGAAGCTTGGAGTCATTAAAGTACATCTTGCACACTATTCTTCTTGAAAAGTGATCTTTAAATTTCTGAGACTCCTCAATCTTCTTCACATTGAACCCCTTTGGTGGAAATGTGATTTCTTCTTCTTCTGGTTCCTTTGAAGATTGACTATACTTCTCTCCTCTAGATTTGTGAGCTTCATCTATAATACTTGCCATGGCTTGGGTAAGTTTTCTGTCAAATTTATCCTTTTTTGATGGCTTCTCAGAGAAAGATGGTGTGTCAGAGGAATCAAAAGAAGGTGGAGATGGTGCCTTAGTCTCTTTGCCTCTTCCAGGAGGAATATCCTTCTTAGATTGAGCTCTTATGGTAGTGGGTTGCTTGATCACAACTCCCTTGACTTTGGGTTTGGCTTGCGGCATTACTTTAGCTTTTCATTTAGGAGTGAGCTTTTATCTTTTGGCTGGAGGAGATGGAGTAGATTCAAGTGATTTCTAAGGAATAGAAGATTTAGAAGGATTATCGGGAGTAGTGGTTTTGGTTCTAACCATTTTGATTGAAAGAACAAGAATTTCAGAAATTTTTCTCTTGCAAGTCGATGGTTAGGGCTGAAGATTTTGAGAGATTTGAAAGGTTTTTGGAAGTGAAATTTACTGGGTTTTAACGAAAATGAGCTGAAAAATTTTTTTGACAAGTTTTTAGAAGAGCACTAGGAGAATCACTAGAGGAGATTTGGTAAAAAATGACTGAGTTGCGACAGATAAAGCCCTAGTGCCCGACATCACTCGAGGGCTTACTCGAGTGATCTTAAGGCATTACTCGAGTAGCTACTTGAGTGATCATACCAAAAATTTGAAAATGAAGCAAATTTAAACGTATACCTGGCATGAATAATATTATAATTATCCATATATATTCCCTTGATAATTTGATGACACTTTAAGGCAGAATTGAGTTGAAAACAAGTTGATTTGTAATCTGTTGTCATTATCACTCGATGGCTTACTTGAGTGACTCTGTGGCATCACTCGAGTAGCTACTCGAGTGATCAATCTTTTGAGCTGCTGACTTGTTCACTTTCAACCGTTTTGTCACTTTCTTTTGAATTAAAGCTTCTCTGCCTCATTTTTAAGGTCATCACTCGAGTTGTTACTTGAGTGATGTTTATCATCACTTCCAGTTATCACTCGGGTAATATAGGTTACTTGAAGTTGTCCCTTGAGTGATATAGTACTCTGTTAACCTCTGTTTTTCATACTCCAAAACAGAATATCAGGAGCCTGGAAAACATATTGCTAGAAGCTCCAACGTTTAAGTTAGTAATCATCAAAACATCAATAAATAACATCATCTAACATTTTATAAACCTCAAATAACTTATAATTCATTGAGATTTACCATTCACAATTCTCTTCTTATATATAAGATTTGATCTTTTGCAAGAGGTTTTGTAAAAATATCATCTAGTTGAAGATGAGTTGAAATGAATATCACTTTGACATCTTTCTTTTGGACATGATCTCTGATGAAATGATGTTTAACATCAACATACTTGGTTTTGGAATGTTGAACTCAATTCTTTGCAAAACTTATCGTTCTAGTCAAGGTATTAAAACCCGGACCGGGCACTGAACCGGTCGGGGTACTGGGTCAAGGGTCAGTGGGTCAGACCGGAGTCAAACCGGGAGTCAGACCGGTAGTCAAACCGGGGTCAATTAAAAATATATATATAATTTAAATATTCATCCATACCATTTAAAAAACTAAATAAGAGTTTTTTTCTAACCAATAGTCCAATATAACCTTCTAAACCTAATACCCACAAAAATATTGTTAAGTACATAAGAATGTTTCTCCAACTAATGCCAAAAATATTCCATAATCCTTTTAAAACTCATTGAAAATTAAAAAATTTTAGGAAAATAATTTTTCTGAAAAAAAAAAGTAAGAAAAATGTCATTTGGAGCTTAAAAAAGCAAAGTTAAAAAAAAAAAAGAGAGGCAACCCGTGAACCGGCCGGGTTGCACCGGTTCACCCCGGGTTGACCGGGTCAACCCCGGGTCAGAACAGTGCCGGTCCACTGGTTGAACCGGACTAGCCAGTTGGCCGGTTCGCCGGTTTCCGGTCCGAACCGGCCGGTCCGGTCCGGTTTTCAGAACAATGGTTCTAGTGTTGTCATAGTATATTGGTATCTCCTTCAAATAAATACTAAGATTCTGTAGTTGTTGCTTCAACCATAACAATTGTGCACAACAACTTGATGCTACAACATACTCAATTTCTGTTGACGAAAGAGACATTGTATTTTGTTTCTTGCTAAACCATGACACAAGTGACCCTCCAAGAAACTGGCTTTGTCCACTAGTGCTCTTTTTGTCTGTCTTGTATCCTCCATGCTCAGAGTCTGAATATGCAACTAGATATTCACTTCTTCCTTTAGGATACCAGAGACCTAATTCTGCCGTGTTAGCGAGGTATCTAAAGATTCGTTTGATGGTTTCAGCATGTGATTACTTTGGTGTTGATTGATATTTTGCACACATACCAATACTGAATTAGATGTTAGGTCTGCTTACAGTAAGATAGAGTAATGATCAAATCATTTCTATATATCTTGTGATATTGTAATCTTTTCCCTTGACATTAGCATCAAGCAACGTAGTTGAGCTTATAGGCGTGTCCATTCCATTTGCTTCATCTATTCCATGCTTCTTCAATAACTCTTTCAAATACTTCATTTGAGATATGAAAATTCCATTCTTTCTTTGTTTGATTTGGAAACCAAGAAAGAAATTCAATTCTCCCTTCATTGACATCTAAACTCCTGCATTATCTCAGAAAATTCCTTACACAAGGTTTCATTAATAGCACCGAAAACTATATCATCAACACATATTTGTACAATTAAAATATCATCTCGTTTTCATTTTGTAAAAAGTATTGTATCAACTTTTTCTTATACAAAACCTTGATCAATGAGAAATTTACATAGCATACCATGCTCTAGGAGCTTGTTTTAAATCGTAAAAAACTTTTCGCAGTTTGAAAACATGGTCAGGTTTGGTTACATCTTCAAAACTTGGAGGTTGATCTACATACACTTCTTCCATGATGTAGCTATTTAGAAATGCACTTTTTACATCCATTTGATAGAGTTTGAATCGTTTGATGCATGCAAAGGCTAAGAGTACTCGTAAAGCTTCTAATCTAGTCACTGGAGCATACATTTCCTCATAATCAATTCCTTTTCCTGATTATAGTCTTTTGCCACCAATCTTGCCTTGTTTCTAACAATGATTACGGATTCATCAAGTTTGTTGTTAAATACCCATTTAGTGCCAATGATCGGATGATCCTTAGGTCGGAGTACCAAATCCCAAACTTGATTTCTTTCAAATTGGTTTAGTTCTTCTTGCATTGCTATTACCCAATCATTGTCTGATAGGGCTTCGTCAATGTTAGAAGATTCAATCTCAGAAATAAATGCAGAAAAACTATATTGAAAATTTTATTTCTAGTTTTGACTCCTTCATTCACATCTCCTATGACTTGCTCTAGGGGATGACTTTTATTGTATTTCTAGGCTCTAGGTTGTCCTAGTGACTGATCTTCTTCCTTGGTTTGATCGACTTCTGGGATGAAAGATTTAGGATTAGGTTGACCATTTTCTTGATTTAAAACAACTTCCTGCTCATCATCAATAGTTTTGTTAGAGGATTCAAATTCATCAAATACAACATGAATTGATTCTTCAATAATACATGTTCGTTTATTAAAAACTCTGTATGCTTTGCTCTGGTTAGAATAGCCTAGGAAAATTCCTTCATCTTTTTTAGAATAAGTCTCCTTCAGGGTTGTCTAACAGGCTTAGAACCCTCATTTAGCAAAATCCTATGAGTACATACAGATGGATTAATCCCTGGGATATCAGCCAATGTCCAACCAATGGCTTCCTTATTTTTTTAAGCATACAGAGCAATCTAGCCTCTTTATGATAAGACAAAGCATTAGAAATAATTATAGGCAATTTATCATCATGTTCAAGGAATGCATACTTAAGATTAGGAGGCAGAGGTTTCGATTCAAGGATACGGGGTTGAGTAGTAGAAGGAATTAGTTCAGGGATTTGAAGAGAGTAAAGAGAACTTCCCTTTGTAGTCTCAGGTGGTTGGTGTGCATTAAGCCCCTTTACATTCATCTCTTGCTCCTTAACCTTTCTAAGTGTTAAGTCAACTTGAGGTTGACTAATAGCAGCAATAGACTTGAGTTTATCATCCTTCATACCTACATCATAGCTAGAAAGAATATCTTGCAAATATTTTAAGGTATGAGGACAAATAATAGATTTAGGAGTAGTGGCAAGTGAATAAGCCTTTTTAAGCCCATTATTCTTGGATAAAGGTTGCTGCTATTATGGATCAAGTGTATGAGAGGGTGGAACATCTAGAAGGAAACTCTCTTTGTCTTCTTGATTATGAGAGCCATTGCAGTCACTTTCAGCTATATTCTCAGCTTCCACCTTATTATAAGTATCTCCATACTCAAGAAGCAAACCTTTTCCAAACCAGAATCACTTGCAAAAGTAGAGTTAGTATCATCAGAAGACAAAAATGTAAACTTGTAAAGCAGAAAGAGTACAACTAATATTGAAATCAGGGCAAGTCATGCCACTACCACAAGCTTCAGAAAAAGAATGTGTAGAAGGGACAGATGAAAAATACACATCATAAGTAGCTATGTCATCATCAAGCTCAAAAGAATCATGTTTAGCATGTATATGGAAATAGTAATCATCATGCAAGCTCAATTCATAATCATCTCTAGCATCCTCAATGGCCAAATTAATAGCGTTAACACCTAACAAGGAATAATCCTTATATGGGTGTTTCATGGCCTAATACATATTAAAACAGATTTTATGATCTCCAACCTCTATGGTTATAGCACCTTCCTCTATATCTATGATGGTGTTTGCTGTTCTAAGGAAGGGTTTGCCTAGAATGAGGGTTGAATCACGAGCTAATTCATTAGACACATCTAGGACATAAAAGTCAATAGGGAACACAAGATCTTTCACTTTGATTAAGATGTCCTCAAAGATGCCATCTGGATGCCTAATTGACCTATCAACTAGTTGTAATACAATACCAATGGGCTTAATAGCTTTGATTCTTTGAGCAGTGTAAACAGACTTAGGCATCATATTAATTGTAGCCCTTAAATCTAGCAAAGTACTAGGTATGTTTATTAGTCCTATGCTACAAGAAATGGTATAGGCACCGGGGTCTTGGCATTTTATGGGAAGTTGAGGCTTAAAGATGGCTGACACATTATAATTCAATTGAACTCTTTCATTAGGCATAAATTTTCTCTTATTTGTACATAGATCTTTAAGGAACTTACAATACACAAGCATACTCTTAATCATCTTAAGAAAAGGCATATTCACTTCTAACTTACTAAAGAACTCAAACATTTCTTTTTCAATTTTATCATCATGCAATTTCTTACTTCTAAGGTAGGTTTTAGGGAAAGTGATATCAAAAAATTTTACCTACCTACCATTTTGCATTAAGGCTCCTTGCATGCTTGATTCACCCTTCTCATGTGTAGTAGAGCTTTCTCATTGAATTCTTCCAGAAGTGGTTACTTTTCTACTTGAGGTTGCTCAACTTCTTTGCCATTCTTCTTATCTAAGATCTCTTTCTCTTTGAGACTTTCAGAATTACCTAATTTTATAGGGCTAAAGGGTGGACTTTCAGCTTCCATATCTTCATCCACATGGTCTTCACCCTCTCCTGGGAAATGCACCATCTTGCCACTTCTTAACTTAATGGCATTGGCAGATTTGGGGTTGATCACAGTGGTAGAAGGTAGACTACCTCTATCTTAGCTTGCAAGTGATTAAGAATGTTGGAGACTTGAGTTAAGTGAGATTGCACCGTATTATTCTTCATTTCTAACTCTTTCAACTTCTTGTAAATATTTGTCATTTGGTTATTGTTACTTACTCTATCACTTTGCTTTTGCTGTAGGATTATGGCAATAGAAGAGAATTGACTATCATTTAAAGCTTTATCTTCATTCATCCGATTGTCTATATTAGTAAGTTAAGCAGCCATACTCTTTAACAGTTGTCCATCTCATCACTCTTATATTGGGAAAGTATGTTATCTTGGAGTGAAATGACCATCTTTGAAGATTCTTGAAACTGGCTAGAAGAAGTACCAGCTCCAATATTCCCTTATTGAAAAAGATTTTGTCTTCTCTCCAACTAAATTTAAGATTTAGCCTCCTCCCTTCATTATATGTATTTGAGTAGGGATGCCACTTGGGATTGTTTGGGCGGCCTTGATACATGGCAGAGACCTGTTCATAATGAGATAGACAGTTGTAAGAGATGTGCATATATGAGCTATAAAGATCACAACTTGGGGCTGCCAATTCCTTACCAATTGAGTTGACTTTTTCTTGTAAAGATGGTTTAGAAGCAATCCGGTCTAACTATGTCATTAAAGTAGAGATTTGAGCAGTGAAGGTGTCAAGCTGAGGAAAGTGTAAAGGTGAAGAGTTAACATGATAAATTCCTTTAGCATTCATTCTTGGCTCCCCATAAATTTGCTTAACTAGAGCCATCTTCTTGATCCATTCCCAAGCTTCAGGAGCAGTGAAATCAATGATAACACCACCAGCGGCTGCGTCAATCTTGTCTTGATCTTTCTCTTTTAAACCGTCATAGAAAGTTTGGGCCAACTGCTCATCAGGAATTTGGTGATGTCGGCACCGAGCCAAGAGGTCTTGAAAACGGTTCCAATACTCATATAAAGTCTCATATGGATCTTGGAGGATTGAATTGATCTCTTTTCTCATAGCAGAAGTTCACGATGTAGGAAAGTACTTCTCAAGAAAAGATTTCTGTAAGTTTTGCCAACTTTGATATGCATCAGCTTCATATCTTGGTAAGCTCATGTATCATTCCTTTGCCTTGCCTTCTAATGAGTGGTGAAAGACTTTCCACATGACATCCTCTACAGAAACTCCAACTAGCTTCATACTCGAACAATTCAAGTAGAGCTCTGTTAAATATAGATACAATCATCTGCAGACAAACCATGAAACTTAGGCAGTAAATTGATCAATAAACCTTTAATCTCAAAATCAGCATGCATATTAGGTCCAATATTAGCAAGATGATTAAAATCAATACCAGAAGTAGTCACTTCCCTAATTGTTCTTCTCCTATGTGGAAAACCATTATTTTCTCCTTCATCCTCATTATGGTTCTCCATATCTAAATTCTAATTAAATTGATCATCTATGTTAGAATGAAGTTCTCTAAAGGCACTAAGTTCAGCAGGTATATGATGTTCTAAGGGAATTTTACTAGTACCCCTTGTTCCTTTGCCTTTACCCTTTTTCTGTTATTCCTTAAGCTGTTTTAAAGTTATATCAAGATCAGGATCACTAGGTACAACTTTTTTACCTCGGGGCATGCACACAAAATTCAGCCGCAATATGCAAAAATGTATGATATGTGATGCAAATACAAACTAAAACCTATACGATGAATGAAAGCAAGAAACTATAACTAGCTAACTAGAAGGCACATAAAAGATTAACCTAGTTAATTTTTTAATTAATTGAGCTTAGTTAAACAAGGAGTCAAATAAATTAACCTTTAGTCATCTCAGGTTAAATAAAAAAATCAAATTATGTAGTGAAGAGCGTAACTCGGGTCGTGTTCTCTTGATAGGTGTTTTATTTAATTCCTAAGCTAAACTAAGTGACACAAACATTAAGATGGATTTGAAATTGATTTCTTTTAATAATGGAAAATAACTTGGACTACTATTTTTTGGGTTTTTGAGAAATTGTTGAGATAATTAATGAAATTTTGATTTAAACAAATTGATGATGAATGCTTCTTGGAAAAATAGAATATATGTTATCCTTGCTCAAATGATTTGGGAGTTAAATTACTCACTAAGTCATTAAACCTTAACAACTCGCTAAGTCTAGTGATATCAATTAGTGATTACTCCTAGAACTCTAGCTAGATAATTACTTCTTAATACACTATTAAATACTACTTAGTGTGCAATTTAGGATTGGATTTATGCAACTTATTTCTCTATACAACGAATACTCAACTGAGACATTCAAACAAGATCAAAGTAGTCATAATACTCATTCAAACTATGAAGGAATAGCACAACCATGTTAAACTGAAAAGGGAATATATAAATATAAATCTCAAACCACATAATCCAAATCCAAGTCACAATTGTTCAATCCAAATTAAGATAAACAACTGGTAACCTCAGTAAATTAACCACATAACATAAAATCTAACTCAAGAAATATGTTACAAAGTTAAATCAAAAGATTAAAACAAATAACTCTGAATGTATTTCTGAAGCTCAAACCAATTTTCTATCTTCAAGAAGCACAAAAGAATTTAGCCTCTCATGAAGTTTATCACATCCACAACTCTTTGAAGGCATCAAGAATCCATGGAATTAAGATGGAAGGAACAGATTAGAGAAAGAGGGAGACACTGTTGGCCCTTGACAATGGAAAGAAGATGACAGTGACTGCGTGATTTCGACGATGGTGGTGTTAGTAAGTCGATGGTAGTGGTGGTGTAGGTAGTGATTCTCATTCTCTCTCTCTTTCGGGGCTGTTTCTCGATGTTGTTCTCTTTTCTTTTTCCAGGTCTTGCTTTAAGATGCCGATGATGATTTCCAAGAAGGCTCTTGATCCTTTTTATTCATTTATTTTTCCTACGATATGAAATCTAGGTAGAATCCCATACAATTTGCGGTGGAATCCCTATGAGATTATATTCAGATCAGATCTCCCTCAATTCTATATAAGATGCTTGAAAAAATCAGTTCTAGAGGTGAAAGACTGTGTTTTCCGTATTTTTAGACCAAACTGGCATTTTGGACATTCGGGGTACTTTTCTGTAATTTCTGTTGATCTTTTCTATACTAAAGCAACAAATAATATTACAGAAAAGTGCCATTCTTTCTGTCAAAATTCCCATCTAGATACATCCAGAATTTCATTTTCTGTTTGTCCTTGTGCATCTTTCCTTTTTGGTCATTCAGCTCCAACTTTCTCAAAATCACCTACAATTCAAATCAATATTTTATAATATCTTTGTTTAAAATTCAAATTTTAAAGAGAAATCACAAGATTATAACAAATATATCTTTTTAAGATTTATTTTCATACAATCATCTTTAATTCAATTTAATCATAATAAATGCTATTTAGCCCAAAATTAATGATAAAATCCCTAAATAAGATATTAATAGTATGAGAAAATCGAGATATATCAAGGTGTACAGAAAGATGGTACTGTAAAATAATTTGGGGAAAATATCATTAAGGTTCAAACCAAGAAAAATAATATAGAAAGATGGTACTATAAAATAATTTAGGGAAAACATCATTAAGGTCCCAACAAAAAAAAATAATATCAAAACAAGTCTCTTAACTTGTTAATGATATTTGTTTCACTTGTCAATAGTAGCTTGACAATGGAAATTTTCTGATATTATTTGATTTTGGTTGGGACCTTAATGACAATTTCCCAATAATTTAAGATGATTCCATGGAAGGAGAAAGCTAGACGAAATGGACTAAACGATGGTTCTTAGAAGCTTATCAGTGAGACTCTCAGAGTGAATGGGCTTGAAAAAGAGAGTAATCATTTAAACAGAATGCTGATATTGTTGGAAAGCCATGGCCTACGTTTAAAAGATGCACTATCTTAACTGGTGGATTGTCTATTTGTCTGCTTGCTGAGATTTTTATATCATATGGAGCTACTGATATTAAGCAAGACAGTGAAGAGAGACCAAGGACTTTGAGCAAGCCTTTCCGTTTTGGCCAATACAAAAATTTGAAGCTAATTATTGTATGGTTAAGTGTTGAATAAGAAGAACATTTTACGAGGATTTTTAGAAAGAAAAGAAGGAGATTGATAACCTTCGGTATGTCAAATGTGCTTGCTTCTATAGCATCTTCATCTTTCTCATACACTGTAATGCTGCAAATGATTTGTTGTATTTACAGCTGTAGTTTTGAATATGAGAAACTTCAAGTGATTTGTTGTATTTATCAATTGTTTTGACAAAGTTAATAATGGTTTAGATATAATATGTGGATGTTATGGTCATTGCACCTAGTTTTGTAGCTGTAGTTTTGAACTACTGTGTTTGATAATTATTTTAACAAAGTTAATAGTAATTTTTTATATTATTATTTAGTCGATATCCAGTTTGAGGTTCGTGATTGCCGCTTCCAACACATGTGTTTTCTTTGGGACCTGAACTCGAGACTAAGAGGGATTTAACGAAACCTTACAATGTTAGACCAACCTATGTTGGTAAAGTTGACAGTGGTTTAGATATAAGAATTTGAGTATTTTATGTTATAGTTTTGTGCCTTAGTTTTTGCAGGGTTTAGTTTTATAACGTGAGAGACTACCACTAATTTATTGTGTTCCATGTTTTTTTAACATAAACCTAGATTAACTCTATCATAAACAGAAATATATTATATATTTGATTTTCTTTTGACCAGAAAATCTAATCTATATTTAATTTAATTTAATTAATCTTACAAATAAACTTGAAAGTGAAATAAATGAGAATTCCAAGCATCCATCATGAGGGTTATAACAAAGAGATCCCAGCTTTTGAAAAGTTTTTCTATATTTTTTATGTTCATCAATCACAAGTTTTCCCAATAACTTACAAATGAAAATATAACAAACTTCTAATAGATGACTTGTGCAAATAAAAACAAAGGGAGTATTGAAGGCAAAAAAAAAAAAAAAAAAAAAAAAAAAAAACAAAGGAGTATTATTTTTGTAAAAATTATTGTACCAAAAAGTGGAATAGTGAGGCCAATTAATGGGATAAAATATTAGTGGAGGCCCAGTCCACAACAGGCCTCCAAAGATTTACACTACGTCAATATGAAACTCAAACTCGTGTTTGTCATATTTTTACGGATTATTTAATTCTCTCATCTCATGTATAATATACCTTCAACTTGTTTCATTAAAATAAAAAAATCTTGAATTTCATTAACTCGATATTACAATTTTATTAACTAGCATCAAGACTTCATCTCCATGCAGATTACATATGGTCTATTCTAATTTGTGAATAATATATAATATTATCAATCAATTAAAAAAAGATAAGATTCAGAATAATCATACCAGTGATCGAGTAGGCGTGGTGCCTATTGAAGAAAAAGTGGTAGAAAACCATTCAAGATGGTTTAGACATGTACAAAAAAGGCTGTTAGAGGCGCGGTAAGAAGGGTAAACCAAATTGTACAGTGTTCTCTAAAATCTAGCAGAAGAAGATAGAAAAGAATGCTTGATGTAATTATTAACGTATCCTCTTGATTAACAATATATCTAAAAATTTGGTTGATAGTAGAACCCAATGAGAGCACATTTTCTACTCATCACCCATCTACATAGTTAGATTAATTTTGGACAGTCAAGATTTAATTTAATTTAATTTTTATATTTTAAATAAATTTTCATTTTAATATATGTAAAATAAAAAAAATAAAGATATAGCTATCACTCTTAATGAAAATGAATTTATCATTTAAAAAATTACAAATTAAAAATTTTAAATATAGACTGTTTATATTAAATTTCAATAGTTGAGATCTTATTATAGTGATAAGAAATTATGTGTTAAACATTGTAATGAGCCCCAAATGGGGACCCAAAACATATTAACGTTGAACGATATATGTAGTCGATGTCAACACCCGTTTCCATTTCGATAATCGAAGAGTAATAAAGACGGAATTCAATGGGCATACAGAAAAGTACAATTATACTGATAATAATATTCATTTACAATTCCGATATTGTTCGTCGACGGAGACAGAAAATATAGCGAAATTTTTTAATATTTATAAATTTCACCAAAATATCACAAAATAGACTAATTATGACCACGTTCTTGTCTGAGCCTCGAGACACGTGCCGCTCACTTACCGGCGTCTACATCTTTTCCCTTTGGCCCACTGGTACCCACTGAGGTGTTTATTTAAAAATAGGGTGAGATCCCGAAGAATCCCCGTAAAGACATAATATCGTTCATAGATATGTCATGCGCCAATGTGTGCACAAATTAATGAACAATATAATCACATCATCGTCATGTATATATGAGTAGGGCCCAGCCCCACAATCTACACCGGTTGGACTTCTGCCAACTCCCAGTATAAATGCACCTCTAGCACTAATTGCCCCTCTCTAGGCAAATCATGTTAATTAATAAAGTGCATTTACAAAACAATGGCATCCACACAATCACATAACTTATGGCATAGTGTGTGAAGGATAATGTCCCTACCTCAAAGCTTTAATATCCCCTTTCTAAATGTGCCTCAAAGAACGTGTCATATCCGGCCTCCAAATCGGTCCTAAAATATTAAATGTACCAGAAATAGGTCATAACCTATCTGATAGAGCTCAATATTTATATATTTTAATTAATTAATCTTAGGCTTTTGTGGGACTTAATTGAATATTTTGGGCATAATCAAGTGTTAAAGTGAGATTTTAGTGAAAGCATAATTTGGGAATTATATTAGTTAAATTGTTATATTTTTAATTAATATTTGTTATTCCCAATGTTCTTTAATTTTGAGCAAAAGGTATTACCTTTGTGAATGTAATTTTGTAGGTGATGATGTGGCACAACTTGAGTGGTTAAGGTCAAATATGATATTTTGGAGCTTAATGAAGGACAAAAGTGGAACATAACAAGTGCAGAATTTATTTTCACATTTTTTTTCTAAGAAGAGGTTAAATGAGTAAGGGCCTTGTTTGGTGGTTGCAATTTTATGCTTAATGTTAAAAAAAGATTTTTAGCTCTTATCCAAACAAGGCACAACTCACTTTTAACCTAGAGAATAAGGGAAGAGAAGAGGAGGTGGCGACTGAATTGGGAGAATGGGAGTTGAACCGAATTGAAGTCATGGAAGGCTGGACCAATTTGATTCATTAAAGAAAGGAAGATGAGATAAACCGAATAGGGATAATTGAAGAAAGAGGAGGCAGCTGCTGAACCAAGCTTGACCGAAATGAATTGAAGAATTACAAGTTGCTGAACCGTGAGGAAATAATGGAAGAAAAGACAAGGAAGGCTGCTGACCGAATTGAAGATGAAGAAAGCCAGCCGTTTTTGTTGACCAATGGTTAAATGAAGAAAAATGAATTGAGAGAAGAGAAAAGGAAAAAGAAGAAGACCGAATTGATGAATAGAGGAGAAAGGAGGGAGTTGACCGTGTGGAATGAAATTGAAGAAAAAGAATGATGAAGCAAACAACAACTGAACCGAATTAAAAGAAGAGAGCCAGCCGAAATTGTTGAACAAATTGAAGAAGACTTGGACCATATGGGAGCAGCTGGACTGTATGGGAGATGCTGAACCAATTGAAAGGAGGAGTGAGCCGATTTTGTTGATCCAATTGGAGCTTGCTGAACCAAATAAATAGCAAATGAGAGCGTGAAGGCTGGGCGGCTTTGAAGGAAGGAAGGGAACCGAATGTGAAAGGGAGGCGTTGCACTTGAAGCAATAGGATGTGTGGCGGCTGCAACAATTAGAAGGGAAAAGGAGACGCAAGCATTCTCTATGGCTCATATCTTCAACACTCTTCAAGCTTTATTTTCTTCCTCTTCTTCCATGAGTAGCTAAGCCTTGGTGATTTCCTTGAGTTGGGTAATGGTTTGAGCTTCTAAACTTCAATGGAATTCCTTTAAGCTCTCTTTTTAGTTCATGATTATGTAGCTTGGTTAAGTATGTAATTGTGATCTAGATTGTTATGCCAAGTGAATAAACTTGGTGGTTGAGCTAGGAGTTGATTAATTAAGCTTTGTATGATTCATATTAGGAGTAGGTTGAATTGTTTATTCCAACTTGGTTAAGTGGAATTAAATGACTAAACTGAATGCTTTGAACTTTTGTAATGGTAATTACAAGCTAGAATTGGAAGTTGATTATTCATCTCCTTAAGTCTGAATTATTTAGTGATATTCATTTAATTGCTTCGGTAGAATGAATTAAATGATTATTGCAAGTATGGAGCTAGTGGTATCTTAGCTCCATCCTCTTGACTCATTATGGAATTCATATTATTAGCAAGCAAGGAAGACTAAAACCTCAACTCAAGGGAATCCCATTTCATCATTATATTAGTTAGTTGAATTTATCTTGTTGTTAGTGTTAATTTCAATTCCTTTTGCTTCTTTGTCTTGAAAACCGAAAAAAAACAAAAATATTGCTTTAGCTTAGATTACTTCATTAGTTTCAAAATCAAATTCTCACAACTTTAAGGCTTTTTATCACTTTACTACTTAGGAACTTGGAAATTAATCTCCACACAAGAACGACCTAGGTTGAGCTACTATGCTACATTTTCTAACCTAGTTTTATTTTGCGAACTCATACGACATGGGTTCATCAAATTGGCGCCGTTGTCGGGGAGGATGATTGCCAAGGTTTTAAGTAGTTAAGTGTTCTTTTCTGTTGTCATAGTGTGTCTTAGTTTGGTAGGAAGTATGTAGCACTCATTTGAATTTTGACGAAATTCTGATTTTCGATTAGCACTGTTTTGCTGGAACTGAAATATTTGTGCTCAGAAAATTCTGAAATTTGACAGATTAAAATTTTTCAGCATTCTAAGCAAGACTAATAGCATAGCTATTAGGTCTGCTAGATTTTAGCCAAATTCGAAGGTTTGCTATACTTTTCTGAATTTTCTTTCTTTTTTGGTATTTTTCTAAGTTTTTGATTTAGTTTGTTCTTAGGGTTTTCTTTGATTTTTCTTGGTCGTTAGAGTGTATTTGAGTTTGTTTTAGGTATTTGTTCATTGTTGGAGTGTTTGGTAGTGGTTTAGGTTAATTTTCGTTTTTATAGTTGTTTTGCATTCCATTTGCATTTAGAAAAAAATTTTGCATTTTGTTGCTTTGCAATCATGTTCTTAGTGGCCATTATGTAGTTCGTTATTGTTTTGTGGTGAGCAACTTTGCATTCTTCATCCTTGGAAATTTATTGGTTGCAACTTGAGATTTCAGGTAGCTATCACATTCTGTAAGTTGTGCTTCCAGTGACTCTACTTACATACTTGCGGTTTGAGGTACTACTTCACTGATATACCAACTTATTCTCCTAAAAGGTGAATTCTTACCTTACAACTCCTATTTGCCTCTTGTCACATTGTGTTGCACTTGTCTTGTTATTGCTGAAACTAGTCTTACTCTTTAGACACTTCAATTTTATTGGTTGTGGTTAACTCTTTTGGTTGTCAAGGATTAGTTAACTTGGTTTCCTACAAGTTGCTAATTTTTGCTGTATACGTCCTTCTTCAATTGACCATTTGACCAATTACTTTGCTATAATTTGTGTGTCTATATGAGTCTTCTTACTTTGCATGACTAGATCTCAAAAAACTGAACTTGTGCCTTTATATAAAGATATTAACAAGACAATTAGGTTGCTTAAGAAAGGTAAGAAAGCTGAATCATCTAGTGTAAGGCTTGGACAAGTCATTGACACTGAAGTTGTTGCATATACTTGTGATAATTCTTTTCATATTGGCTCTTCGTTCATTGTAGATCACCATCTTGCCATGGATCCAGTTCCTCCTCCAGAAGACGTACCTTTACCCATTGGGGAGCGTAGAACTATCAAAGATCTTACCTCTTCTACTGATATTATTGATCCTTTCCTCTCTTATCCTGAATTTAATATTAATTTTGAGTTGAAAGGTCCTTTGTTGAGTCACTTACCAAAATTTCATGGTTTACCTGCAGAAGACCTTAACAGGTACTTGAGGAATATGTACATTGTGTGCACCTCCATGAAACCAATGGGAGTTGATCTAGATGAGATGTGCCGGAAAGTCTTTCATTTCACATTGAAAAACAAAGCTAAGGAGTGGTTCTTGATGCTACCTTATCACAATCTTAATGCTTTAGCATCCTGGGACAACTTGAAGAGTGCCTTTTTAGAAAGATACTTCCCTTCTTCAAAGATAACATCTCTCACTAAGGAAATCTTCGGTGCTAAACAAGGCCTCCATGAATCTTTTTATGAGTATTGGTGTTGTTTTCAAGAACTTCTAGCCAAGTGTCCACATCACCAAATCCCAGAAGCTCGATTGGTGCAATATTTTCATAGTGGGTTGCTTCCTTAAGATAGGAAGAGTTTGGATTCATCTTCTGGAGGCACTATTCAATTGCTTACACATGAAGAAGCTTGGGCTGTAATTGAGAAGATAGCTAGTAATGATCAACAATTTGAAGGGTTGGATGCTAGACAAGTCCATGAAGTCTCACATGCTTCAAGATCTTCAAGGGAGTATGATAATTTGTCATCCCAAACGACAGATATGAGAACTGATCTCAATAAGCTCATGGCCCATCTAAACAATGTGAACATTCATGGGTCACATTCTCAAGCTTTAGTGGATCCTAGCTGTGACATATGTAGCTCTCACATGCATATTGATCCCCCCACACCAACTTGGGGAGGTCTTGGCTGTTTTTCAAGGGAGACAAGGACATAATCAAAGGCGTTGGAATCCCTACTCTAATACATACAATGAGGGTTTGAGGTCCTATCCCAACTTTGGTTGGAGGAACCAGAATCAATTTCAAGGGAGTTCTTCAAATCAAGCTCCAACTCAAGGACCTTCAAACCAATCTAATCCCCAACAAACAGTGGTTGCTACACCTGAATCCCATGCTACTAAAGATAACATCTCTCAACTTCTCAAGTGTATGAATAATGTGTCATCTTCAATGGGTAACTTAGCCTCGAGATTTGATGAAGAGAGAGCTCAAAAATTATTATTTTGTGTATTAGAGAAAATCACAAAATAAATCCCAGAATTTCTGAAATTTACAAAATAGTAAAGAAAAGGGCCTAAGAAAAACCACAGAAAAGGACCCATGAGTTCTGGAAATTTTAATTGAACCTCCAAAATATTTCAAAACCTTTCACTGAAATCCCTCTACAAACCTTTATAACTTTTCACTTTAGTCCCTGGGCCATAGGTTGCAGTTTGGGCCTTTGTTGGATAATGAAGTACAGAAACGAAATGCACAGATCCGAATAGGCTAATGGATATGGAAATATGGAAAAGAAATGCACAGATCCGAATAGGCTGATGGATATGGAAATATGGATATGCAGCAACCCGAATTGAAATCGCAAGTTGAGTTTATATGCAGAGGGTGTGGCGTAATGCAGGGGTGACCGAGATAGCAGATCATCATAGTCAAACCAGAGAACCAACGTCGAAGACCATCATTCCCTTCCTTTCTTCCTTGTTGACAGCGGCATTCTTCACCCTCACTGCTATCGCCGCCGGCGACCAGAGAGACAGAACCGAGAGAGCTGGGAGTTGGGTTTGTATATCGTTTACCTCCACCGCTAGCGACCTCTCCTCTGTTCTTCGTCCTCACCATCACTCCGCTACCACCTGGCCCAAAACCACACCACCATCACTCCGTCACCACCTTCCTTCTTCACTACCGGCAGCCTCCTTTATTTCCAATATCATCTGAGCTGTAGCTTGCCTCTGCTTCTGCACTCATGCAGGTCGTGGATCTGTTCTTGACTTGTCCCAGCCGTCGGTCTGTTCTGTTTTTAATCATCCGAGCAGTGGCTATCTCTGTCCTGTTCTGAGTTCAAATCCAACCCCAATGCCTTCCTTGAATTAGTGCTAATTGATTATTTTAATCTGTGATTTAATATGGCTGGGTGTTTGAATCAGAATATAATTATATCTCTTGAAGTTATTCTCATGATTGGCTAGGCAATTTTGTGCTCTTGGAGATGAATTGGAGATAGTTTGAGCTCATATGTGCTTCAAAGGGGAGTTTATTTTATCTATAGTTCATTATATTTGTGATTTCTTAAGTTTAAGAATTCATTTATGTAATGAAACAATGATTTTAGTTACAATTTTTATGAATTGAGTTGTTGTGATTTGGAATTTGTAATGAGGATTTGTACTCATCAATATATATGGTTATATATATGTTTCTCTATGATTTTGTTGATTTCTATCTATTTAACATGGTATTGTTGGATTGTTTGATTGAAATAGAATTGTAGTTGAACCTAAATGCATTGCTTATTCCATATTCACTCTCTAAGGGGTTTTAATAATGTTTAAATAAATGGGTTCATGAGTTTAAGCATTAGTCTCAATGGTAATTGAAGTTTGGTATATCAAAAAACTTAGAGAAACTCATTACACTAAGAGGGCTTAATAGCATTTCAAGGGTAGGGGTTCCTCTCTTGTGATGCTAGACTCAATGGTAATTGAGGTTTGGTATATTAGAAGCTTAGTGAATTAACTCCCCAAATATCTTAATTGAGTAAGAATAGTCATTGAAAACCATTTCCAAGAGCATCTTCATCATTTGCATTTCTAACCCATTCCATTCCATATTAGTTTTATTCCAAAAATCCAAAAATATTAGTTTTAAAAGCATTTTAGTTTAATTACAATTTAGTTGTTAGATAAAAACTTAAAAACCATTTTTAACTCATTTCATGTCAATCATTGCACTTAGTTCCTAGGTAATTAATAAAAGGCTCTTCGAGAGACGATCTGGGATTGCACCCTATATTGCAATTCTTGGTTATTTTTGAAGAGGTTACCAAGGCACAAAGCCGACAAAACCTATTCTTCAAGTAAATTTGATGAACCCATGTCGTGTGAGTTCACAAAATAAAACTAGGTTAGAAAATGTAGCGTAGTAGCTCAACCTAGGTCGTTCTTATGAGGAGATTAATTTCCAAGTTCCTAAGTAGTAAAGTGATAAAAAGCCTTAAAGTTGTGAGAATTTGATTTTGAAACTAATGAAGTAATCTAAGTTAAAGCAATATTTTTGTATTTTTTTTCAGTTTTCAAGACAAAGAAGGAAAAGGAATTGAAATTAACACTAACAACAAGATAAATTTAACTAAATAATATAATGATGAAATGAGATTCCCTTGAGTTGAGGTTTTAGTCTTCTTTGCTTGCTAATAATATGAATTCCATAATGAGTTAAGAGGATGGAGCTAAGATACCACTAGCTCCATACTTGCAATAAACATTTAATTCATTCTACCAAAGCAATTAAATGAATATCACTAAATAATTCAGACTCAAGGAGATGAATAATCAACTTCCAATTCTAGCTTGTAATTACCATTATAAAAGTTCAAAGTATTCAGTTTAATCATTTAATTCCACTTAACCAAGTTGGAATAAACAATTCAACCTAATCCTAATATGAATAATACAAAGCTTAATTAATCAACTCCTAGCTCAACCACCAAGTTGGCTCATAGCTGAGGTGTTTATTTAAAAATAAGGTGAGATCCCGAAGAATCCCCGTAGAGACATAATATCGTTCATAGAAAATGCGAAAAGTAAATATGTCATGTGCCAAGGTATGCACAAATTAATGAACAATATAATCACATCATCGTCATATATACATGTGTAGGGCCCAGCTCTACAATCTACGCCAGTTGGACTTCTGCCAACTCCCAGTGTAAGTGCACCTCTGGCACTAATTGCCCCTCTCTAGGCAAATCATGTTAATTAATAAAGTGCATTTACAAAAAAATGGCATCCACACAATCACATAACTTATGGCATAGTGTATGAAGGATAATGTCTCTACCTCAAAGCTTTAATATCCCCTTTCTAAATGTGCCTCGAAGAACGTGTCATATCCGGCCTCTAAATCGGTCTTAAAATATTAAATATACCAGAAATAGGTCATAACCTATCTAAGTATCATTTTAGACTATTCCATAGTGTTTATTGTGGTTATATTAGTCTATGGTGGAAATTTACAAAAATGCCCCTAGGACCCCGGCCCGGCCTCGCCGTACTCGGCCCGATGGCACGTTTTCCCAAAATTTTGACCAAAGCTCTTTTGACTTATTTTTGCCCAAGGAATCCATTTCCGGGCTATAAATCACCAAATTCAGTGTCAAATTACGAAAATACCCTTGACAACCCCTATTTAGGGATTTCAGTGGCGTTTTCGTAATTATGCTTTTTCGGCCTCTACCGAAAAAGTGACCAACTGTAATCCCACCTATTTTTGCCCACTGAGTCCAATGGAATCATTTATTTCATGAAAATCCAACTCATACTACCATTTCTGGTCCTGGCCGAAATATTAGGGAAAAATGGAAAAAAAATGAGGTTTTGTGTTTTAGCTGACAAAACTTGTACTTTTCCACTTCTAATCCTTGATTAACTTATTTAAACACTTCTTAACCATGATTTAAAGGATTTTGGGCAGCATAACCCCTTAGGGTTAGGACTTTCCAAATTTACAAACTCAACAAAATAACCAAATCCAACCATAATCATCAACAACAACCACATACTAGCAAAATTTTAGGATTTGTGAAGTTACCTTCTTGAGTTTTTTTCCTTTGTCTAGGAGGTCTCCTTTCTCTTTCTCTTTGGGCTCAAGATTTGGTTGCTAAACCATAGTGTTTATGGAAAGGAAGAGATTAGAGAAGAGATTTATGGAAGATTAGAAGAAGAAACCTTAAGAAATCATAACTTACCTTAGTCTTTCTCCTCTTCCTTCTCTCTTAGAGCATGAAGCTTCTCAAACTCTCTCTCTCCCCTTTCTTTGGCGTGAACGAAAATGGGGCAAGAAAGATGAAGCCAAGCTTCATAAAATATCTTGTCATTTTCCCCTTAATTAATAAATGGTGGCAAATTAGGCTTATGACATCACTTTAGTACTTATGCCTTATCTCCTTCAAACTTATGTCATAGAGTCCAATTAAGTTTGAATCAATTTCTTCTCCTTTCCTTCTAGCCCATCACGCATAAAAAGGTCCTTAAGAAACCAAATTGGGCTTCATGTAATTGCCTTGGTCAATTGTGTAACTAATTATTATTTTATTGCTAATAACACATGTGCTCATATCTTAGTAATTCTTATTTAATTGTTTGGCATTAGATGATGCCACTTGGCATGTTTATGAGCCAAGTAATTATTTTCCCATCCTATTTCCTTATTCCACAAATCTTAATTTATTCCACTAAGAATATTCAATTTATACATTTTTCTTTATTTTCCTTGATTAATTAAAATTAACTCCAATTAATTGGAAAATAATTAATCTTGGGCTAAATTGGCAAAATTATGATTTTGCTATCACCTTTGTAATTTAATTCAATTCTTAAATTAATTTGCCCATTTCCTTATGAATATGAATATTTCAAAATTCACAAGATTCAAAATTCATGAATATTCACCATTTTATTGAATTATTCAAATAATTACAATATATTTTTTGTGAATAAAATTTTGGGATGTTACAGTCGACTCACTTAGTGTGATGAAGTTTGTTGCAAATTGTATTAAAATCTGTACAATCCACACAGTTTGAGTCCTGCATAGTGTGAGTATTTTTCTTTTTTTAACAAACACTGTAATGAATATAATCCACATATTAGTATAATATAAAAACTTCGACAAGACGCTGAATTTTTAAGATTGGGTGCAATATGCGTAGGGTTCACAAGGCGTAGATTTGCTATGTCTCAAGGTGGAGTTACTAATTCGACCCTTCATCCCTGGTATCATTCATACAGTCCCAAGTTTCTTTCCTAAGTTACATGTTTTCTCTCCTTAATTCAATAATATAGAAAGTCATATTAGTAACTGGACCCTGACATCTTGCCAAAAAAATTTGATCTAATCGATCATTGTGCCTTCTACACTAACAGCTCTCCGATTGATAAGGAAAAGCACATGATCGAGGGAGATCGCTTCAAACTGAAAGTCGGTGGTTCGATCCTGAATAATGTGTAACACCCCAAATTTTCTATTTATTAAATATATTATAATTAGTATTTGAGAAATTCAATAAAACGGGGAATATTCATGAATTTAGAATTTATGAATTTTATAAATGTTTATATCCATGAGAAAATGGGAAAAATAATTATAGAATTAATTTGGGAATTTTAAAAATCCCAATATTAAGGTCAAAAAATGAAAGAATATTAGAGAACATATTTGGTCCAAAAATGGATGGAAAATGGCTAAAGAAAAATGAGAAAATAAATTGGAATAAAAAGGTAATGGCAAAATCATAATTTTGCCAATTTAGAACAAAATTAATTATTTTTCAATTAATTGAAGTTAATTTTAATTAATTAAGGAAAATAAAGAGAAAAAATATATTTGGAATATTTTGGTCAATTTATTATGAATTTATGGAAAATTTGAGCAAAAAGTGTAATTTTGACCAAAATTGAGACTTTTACGTGTATACGTAATCGGAATAAGTTGTGAAGCCAATTGAGACCATAAGGAGGGATGCTTAGGTGTCTCCTACATGTATGAGGAAGGAAATATTATTTGGGCTTAATGGACAAGGTTCACAAAAAAAAAAAGAAGACTTTCGGCGGCGACATTGCGACTGTCGCTGAAAGTTTTAGCGGCAACAATTTGAAACTATACTTTCAGTGGCGACTTTTGTCGCCGTTGAAAGTGTCAATTTTTTTTAAAAAATTTTTGAAATTTTTTTTTTAAAAAAATGTGCTTTTTTTTTTTTAAATTTTTTTTCCAATTGCCACGTGTCTCTTCCCCGTGCTGCCACGTGTCGCTTCGTCGTGTCACCTTCTCATAATTCCTCCAAGAGACTCTCCTCCAGTTCGAACCCGCGACCTCAGGGAGCCGATGCCTTCGCGCACGAGTCTTTACCAATTGCGCCGAAATGAACCTATGTCATATTATTACATATTATTATATATATAATATTATCATATATAAACATACATACATATAATTAATTAATTATATACATATAATTAATTATTAATTAAATATAATATTATTAAAAATAAAGAAAAATTAAATAAAAACGAAAAAATATTTATATATTTAAATTAAACAAAATTTTAATTAAAATTACTTAATAAATAATAATTTAATATTATAAATATTATTTTTAATATAAAATTATAAATATAATATTAATAACATATATATTATTTTTAAATAAAATAAAATAATAATATCATAAATATTATTTTAGTAGAAAATATTAAAAATAATAATATAATTTTAATAATTAAGGTTAAATAGAATTATTTAATAATTAATATTTTAATTTTATAAATATTATTTTTGAAAAATATTAATAAAAAAAATCTAAAATTGACTTTTAGCGGCAACTTTAGTGTGTGCCACTGAAAGTGTAAGTTTCAGTGGTGACTTTTGATAATCGCCACTGGAAGTGTTTTAAAAAAAATAAAATTTTGGAAAATTTCAAAAAAGATTTTCAGCTGCGACACTAAAGTTGCCGCTGAAACACCCTTTTGGTGGCGACAACACAATGTCGCCGCTAAAAGTGAGTTTCAGCGGCGACTTTAGTGTCGCCGCTGAAAGTGTTTTAAAAAAAATTTTCAAAAAATTTCAAACAAGACCTTTAGCGGTGACACTAAAGTCGCCACTGAAACATACTTTCAGCGGCGACAACACAATGTCGCCGCTGAAAGTTGTGACATTAAAAGTCGCTGCTAAATGTCCCCGCTGAAAGTCCTTTTTTTTTGTAGTAGTTGCATGCACATAGGCTTGTGTACATAAAAATTGATTTTTGGAATTTTTGGAAATGTAGTAAATAGTTAGAAAATAATATTATATCATATTAAATCATCATCCACCTCCTCCATCAACCCAAAACCGTGCCTAAGTGCTGCAACAAGAGAGAGAAAGAGAAGAAAACTTGTAAGGTAAGCCGATTTCTCTGACGATTTAGCTCTTAACGCGCATAACTCCGACCCTAAGCTACCCCTCTTTGTTCTTTAAGGTTTGGAGGCTCAAAAATCTGTTGTTGAAGGGTTAGGGTTTCAGCCATATTGAGGAAAAGTTAGTGGGAGCTTGAGGTAACTTCCAAATCTTCATATATTGATTATTCTAGTTGCTGTAGACAATTTAATCAGTGAAATTTCGCCGGATTGTCTTTGTTTGTAAATTTTGGAAATGTGACATTAGAAGTGTTATTCTGCCCAATGTTAGTTCAAATGGTTGTTATAACTCAATTAGATGGTTAATACACTAGTTAGGAGTAGAAAGGAACGCGTTTAGGGAATCGAAATCGCAAAACCCCAATTTTCTCCGGAGGATACCATAATTTTGGCCAGCTCTATAAATGGGTTTTAGAGTTAGATTTTCAATGATTTGATGACTCTATTGGGTTCAAGAGGAAAAATTAGGTGGGGTTACAGTTGGACACTTTTTCGGAAAAGGCCGAAAAAACATAATTACGAAAACGCCCCTGAAACCCTTAAAGCGGGGTTGTCAAGGGTATTTTTGTAATTTGACAATGAATTTGGTAATTCTGAGTCTGGAAATGGATTCCATGGATGAAAATATATTAGAATAGCCTATGTCAAAATTTTGAAAAAAGTACAGCCGGGCCGGGTACGGCGGGGCCGGGTTCCTAGGGGTATTTTGGTAAATTTTCACCATAGGCTAATATAACCACAATAAACACTATGGAAGTGTCTAAAATGATATATGGAGAGGTTATAACCTAATGAGTCATGTCAGCCTTACGTTTACTCACGCCGAAGTGCTCACGCTGTATTGCACAATCACATGATCATATCACATATATCACCACAGCTGGGATCCGTATAAAATATTTCACATATATATACAGCCACACTGGTCGGATACTCAAACAGGAATCCACGATTCTATTACGCACCCCTGGCAATTACAACGACAGATACAACAACAAGGGTAGGTGTGATAACCAACACCTCTTATGACTGCTCACGCTATAATGCACTACTGGAGATAACACAATGGCCTCATGCCAAATATTTTCACACAAAACAATGATAAGTCATGCATACCAAGTATCATACACAACATGAGAGAAAAGTCACTACCTTGATCCTTTCGTTGGTGTCCTGGCGCCGGTCTCTCTCGAGTAGGGCAAATGCCAAATCCTATATTCATAATTAAGGACGAAGTGTCAATTCTCTATTCCTATTCTCAATGACTTCATACACTTAGTTTGGTTATCATTATTTTTCCTTGAATACACATAAATAACCTTCTCAATAGTTCTAAAGGGTTGGAAGACTATCCCCAAGATCCCCTTTTTAAAAACACAAAACTGATATTTTTCACTGAGACACTCCAGTGAAGATAGCCTCACTCGAGTGATATTGTACGAATACTCTAGTGAAGGAGACCTCACTCGAGTGATGGTACGGTCTACACTCGGGTACTAGAGAGTGAACAACAGCAAGTGAATACCCGAGAGCATAAGAAACTTTTAGAGACAAGAACACTCGAGCACATAAAGCAACACTTGAGTGATAGCCAAATGCTCACTCGAGTACTAGGAAGTGAAGCACAAAAAGTGAAGACCAGAGAGCACAAAAGTTTTCAAGGATCAGGAGCACTCGAGTGAAACACAAAGCACTCAAGTGATGGCTTAATACTCGCAAGTGTTAAGGTAGACTCTTGCCTTTATCTACAGAAGTGCAATAGAAACTAGAAGCAGAAAGGGAAAAATACACTAATGCACTCGAGTGAACTCACCCTCACTCGAGTGATGTTCATCCCTCACTCGAGTGAACCCCAGATCACTTGAGTGATTTTATCAGAAACCAGAAAACACAGTAAAACAGACAACACTTCCCAACAATTGCCCAATTGATTCTAATGGTCTCAAAATCTTACTCAAGGCTACCCCCACACAAAAATACCTACGAAAATCAATGGAACCATTAGAATTACCAAAATCCTATTCCATTAACATGCTTTAGTTTTGGGCATATAAACATCCAAATTCCAAAATCATCCAAAAAAGACATTTCAATCCCAAATCCATCTATCTATCCCAAACTCACCACAAGGTACCATTTTCATGCCAATGACATACCAAAAACACCATGATCCTCAATTTCAAAAATTAGGCCAAAAATTCCAAGCCAAACCATTTGACACAAAACATAGATAGAAGGATTGGTTTCGCTTACCTTATCAACTTTCTCAAAGACACTTCTTGATCCTCCAACCTCCATAATTCCTTATGGCCACAAATCAATACTAAAGGGCAAACTAAAAACATCAAAATGAAGCCCTCAACCCAAGGAACAACATTAATGAAGAGCATTTTGGCATTTGTGGTCATTTGCTTACCTTAATCACAAGCTCTTCTTCTTCCCTTTCCTTCAACAATGGCGTTGGATTGAGAGAGAGAGAATGAGAGAAAAGAGTGTGGAGAAAGATGAAGAAATCATCATCTTTCCTATACTCATACTTGCCCAGCGAAAAGGAGGGAGGAGGAGAGAGAAAAAACTATATTAAAATGCCATTTGACTTTTCTCACACACCCAACCACAATTTCCTCTTACCACATGTCACCATTCTATTCATTAGCTCTCCTTAAATAAGTAACTAATTAGTTACTCTAACCACTCAATTAGCCATTTAATCACACATCTCATTTCTTCTTTGTAAGTAATTAGTTTCTTATTAATCACTGACTAATTACCTGTAAATTTCCTGATTTGGCACATTAATTAAAATTGCCACAAAACACATAATAATTCAGATTTAATCCACAAATTATTCTTAATAATTGTCATTAGTCCTTAATCAAAATTTGGAGCATTATGTAATATCCTGAATTGTAATGAAGGGCTAACGACTTCAAGGAGAGTGTAATTATGGTTGATTAAATACTTTTGAAGTATGTAATGTGGATTATGATATAAAATGTGCTTGATGATGATTATGTAAATGTTGTGATAATCAGGGGAAAAATGGGAAATTTTCGATCAATTGGTCAGTTACCGAAGAGGAGACTTATTGGTAACTTAAAGATCAGTAGTTGAGGTGTAATGTTGAGAGATTAATTGGGTGGAATCTTGTATAATGAGTTTATGTGAATTTAAGGTAGATAGAGTGAGATCTTGCCAATTGGCATGTTGTGGACCATAGGATTGAAATCCAAAAGTCAAACTATTTTCCCTCTCTCTTCCCTCTCAAGGTCGGCTGAGGGTATGGAATTAAGGGAAAAGTTGCATCTTCATCCTCTCATCTCACCCTCAATTTCCGCCAAGCTTGAAGCAAGAAAGAGAAAGTGTTAAGGTGAGTTTTGACTAGCTAGATGCCTCCTAATACTCAAATGCTCTTCATTAAAGTTGTTTATAGTGTTGAGAACTTCCTTGCCTGTGAGTGATATGAGTCATCACTCGAGTGAACTCAGTCTCACTCAAGTATGGGAGTAGGTTTCACCTTAGGGTTGCTCTCGGGTAGTCACTCTCTGCACCTCACTCGATGGGACTCGGGTGAATGTGTGTTGTCACTCGGGTGCTAAGGATAGTGCTCAAGTGAACTGGCCACTCCAAGGTATGTTAGTGCTCTCGGGTACACACTTTCTGTGTCTCACTTGCCAAGGCTCGAGTGCAAGTGGGGGCATCACTCAAGTGAGGTCTACTTTACTCTAGTGAATCGGCCAAAAATCAGTACTTTTACTCCCAAAAAGGGATCTTTGGTCAAGTGTTCCCAACCCGTCTAGGCTTCTAGTGGCCACCTAAATAGTTAAAGCGATATCTAACTTAAAGTAAAATGAAGATAAGAATTTGGAAAAAGAGAATAACCTATCGTCCTTGATTTTGATTTATAGGCTTTGACATTTTCCCTGGTCGTGAATAAATGGTGTGAAGAGCAAGTCAGGAAAGAACAAGGTAGTGACTTTTTTCCCTTATACTATATGTGATACATGGTATGTTTTTTTGATCATTGTTTGTGGGTCTATCACCTGCGGCCCATCGGCGTTGATGGTGGGAGGATCATACCTTCGGGGTGGTGGAATCTGGGGGATGAGACTATGTGAAAGCCGAAAGGCTATTTGTGAGTCTATCACCTGCGGCCCATCGGTGGTGACGGTGGGAGGATCATACCTTCGGGGAGGTGGAATCCAGGGGATAAGACTATGTGATTGTGTGCATATATGGCAGCCTGTGTGTTGTTTTTTATGCTGTGATGCTACTTGATGATTTACTCACATGCTATGTGATTACATGTTGTATGAGTGATTTGTTACTACTGGGATTCTTTTGAATCTCATTCTTTCCATTGACTAACCTTACAGACAGGGCAAGTGGCTCCAAGGAGAAACAGACAACTAGGAGCATCTAGAACCTTGTAGAGATAGTAGTTTTGGATTGTTGGCTATTCACTTTGGATTTTGGGATTACTGTATATTATTTTTGGATGTAAGTAATATTTTGATGACGGTATATAATTCCCTAGTTGGAAGTTATAAACCTGATAGTTAGTATATGCATGTCCCAAGGGTTTCTGGGATTTCTGTTTCACACTCTGATATGTTTAAATGTGATTCAATTGCACAGGGTAATTATATTCAGATTATGGAATTTGAGACCAAGAAAGGCGGAAATTTTGAAAATGTTTGTGAAAATCCTACCATAAGGAAGGGATCGAAAGTGAGTCTTGTTTTATTGGTCTCTATTTCATTTTAATTACAAATTTTGAATCATAATTACGATGGGGGTTACACATTACATGGTTGTCATGGTTTTTTCTTTTATTAATTAACATGGTATGCCTAGAGAGGGCAGTTAGTGCCAGAAGTGCACTTACACATGAGGGATTGGATGAGAATCCAACTGGTGTACGAGTAGTGGGGTTGGAGCCCTACCATGTATACATGACGATGTGTTATATTGTTCATTAATTGGTGCAATCATGGTGTATATCATATTTACTTATCGCATGTTATGTGAACGATAATATGTTTATACTGAGATTCCTTGGAATCTCACCCCTTTTTCTAAACAAACATCTTAGCGGGTGCCGGTGGATCAAAAGAAAAAAACGTAGACACAGGGAAGTGATTGGCATGTGTCTCGAGGCAAAGTCAAAGTTCATGGTTATAGTTAGTTTATGTTTAGAATACTTTTGGGATATCCTATAAATATTGAAAATACTGTCGCATTCTGTATTTTGATTAGGGATTGTAGACAACTACTTTTATCAGTATATATATACTTTTCTGTATGCTTGTGGAACTTGGTCTCTATTACTCTGCTTATATCGAAATGGAAATGGGTGTTGACACAATGGGGATAGGATAGCGGCTGTGGAGGCTTTATTTAGGATAACGAAGAATGATGAGTTAGTGGTTTTAGTTGCAAGTAGACCAAAGTCCCACTAGCTATATATTGCCGAATTGGTTGGGATTATACATGGTTTGAACTTATGTTGGACTAAAATTTATAGAATTATTCTATTAAATTATGATTGTATAGAAGCTATTAATTTAATTACTAGAAGGTTGTTATAGTAATCATCCATTTAAAAAGGATGATGTAAGATTACTTATAAAGATTGATATGTACTAAGCAAGTATTCACCCTTAGGGAAGAAAATATGACTTCAGCGACTATTTAACCAAGTCCTTTTATATTATAGAAGGCATTTTTTATGTCATTAATTAACCTTCACCTTTTAGGCAAGAGGTATAAGTTGACTGTGAGAGGATAGTTTCTTGTGCCTTTGTTATAGCCTTTTGATGTCATTACTCAACCTTTACACCAACATCATTTGAATAATCACCATTTACCTACATGGAAAAAAAATTAAATGCATTACAAACCATAAAATGAACCGCTACATGGCTCTAAATTTGTGAATCCCTTTGCTTGAAGACTCCTTCAAAGCATGTTTATTTGCTTCCCATTTTGATTCCATGTTCTGCTTATGGAAACACCACCTCAACCTTAATTATTCCACTTAATTGTGTTTGTGTGTTTGAGAGATAGAGAGATTGAATAACCAACAAGCTGTTGGTTGAGGTGATAAGGAGCCTCACCTTGTAAGGAGGAGAACACAAGTTTGAATCCCAGGAAGCACACTTGTTGGGAAAGGTGAAAACCTATTACCCTCTAAGCCTTGAGGGGAAACTCTTAATCAAATAAAAAAAGGTCTTAGCATGGTCCAAAACTGTCTAAACTGAAAAAAGACCCAGCGTTTCAAAACAAGCAGCTACAAGCAACAATTGACAACCTGATCAATCCAGTCTGACCAAAAACCATGATCTTGATATAAAAAGCAGAGGAAAATGAAGGGGCTTTATTTATCTTTTGTTATAAGCATAACTAGATTTTGGGATCCACGAGAGCTGTTGTCTCTTTGCAAAACCCTAACTTCCTTCTACCAAAATCTATAGTATTGATCAATCCTCCAATTAATTTGTAGCAAATTCTTTGCTCATCGTCAATAGAAGTGTCTCCCATTCCATCAATTTCTGATTTCAATATGTTTTTTGTCTTCTATTGCAAAATCGCAATTGCTGCTTCTATCTTTCAAGCTTGAATCAATACAATCAATGAGACTTGTTCAGTGCTTGGAGATTGAAGGAGAGCTCTCGTCTCTCCCATCATTGTAACCCTTGATAAAATTGGCTCTGTTGTCTGCACCTCCAGTGGTATTTGTTGTTAGTTTCTCAGTTTTCTCAAATCAAAGAGGTTTAGCGCCTTTAATTGAAATTCATGACTCAAAATAGCTGTTGATCCTGGGTTCTTCATCGAACTTATTGTTGAAGCGCTCGCATCTTCCTTTATGGTTTTTCCTTATGTAAAGGAGTAGTGGCTTTATATATTTGAACATACAAGTGATAAAATCCCTTCTTTTGCTGTAGGCTATTATAAGATAATGGGATGTTTCTAAGAGTTTGCTCAACATAGTTGTTGTGGGAGAGCTTATGTCTCTCTGTTTTCCATTTTCTGCTTCAAGGTTATGATAAGTTTCTTGTCTTAGGTGTTTCAAAAATTTTTCTTCAATATGGTTGTTGTGGGAAAGCACCTATCTCTTTGAGTTTCTTGTTTGTTTTGTCTTGAAGCTGTTTTTGGTTAATGCATGTAGTGGGTAAGCTTTTTCATCTATATCTTGTTAGTATTTGTTATTATGGTTCCATTCAAATTGTGAATGAAGCACTCTGGAGGAGATTCTACTTGCGGTTATAATCTAAATCTTGTATTTTTATGATTTAATTCAAACCGTTTGGTTCTCTGTGATTGATATAAAATATCCATGATTGGTCTACTTTCTTTGGGGGTTATTTAGCTTGATGTAACGTGGTGGATAGTCATAAGCTTTATACCTCAAAGCTTTAATCTTTGATCTGCATCCACTAGAAGTTGAAGGGACATATATTTGTTATTTGTCATGTTGATAATTTCTTCTTGCTTTCTTTCTAGCTAAAGGAGGATTTAATTTACATGTTTTCTCATGGTTCTTGGATGCTACAAGGTTATTTTGTTACTATTACTCCTTGGAATTCACATTCCAACATGTCCAATATTTCTACCTAGCAATATCAAGTTTGGATTCAAATACATGGTTTCTCTTTAAAGCATTATAATGTAAAGACAACTTGTTACTTTGGGAATCTTCTAGGTAAACTCATTTGCTACGATGAAGATATTCATATGAACAGTTATGGTCTACGTGTTCAAATATACCTGTCAGAACTAGGTCTCAAATTTTTCAATTGTTCTAGCCTATATTTTTTGGATTATAATATTTTGGAGGTGTCTCTTATTTTAGAACAAGTCGGAAGGTTGTGTTCTTATTGTCTGGGTATTGGTCATGTGGCTAAGAATTGTAACTTGTCTTCTTCTTTGCATTCGTGGGTTCTTGTTTCTATTGTGGGCTCCAAGTCAAGTAATGCCATCTATGATGGTGTCTTTGGGTTTTATACTTGTACTGCTCGTGAGTTTGGTATTAGGATTGATTTTGTATCAAAAGGTCTTGGTAGAGGAGGTCCCAAGCGAAAAGCAGAATCTCTTGATTTGGATACCACAACAATTAAACGAATTAGAAAGCAAGCTAATGATGTTTCTTGCCTAAAGGAGAAATGCACTTCAGGAACTTCTAGAAGTAAATATTCCTATCTAGAATTATCTCTTTTAAGTACTACAAGGAAACGCAAGTATGGGTAGCAATTACCCTCTGTTGGCTTGCTATTCAAAAGGTCTAGACTTTCTTCAAAGACTAATTATGAAGATGATTGTATCAAGATTGGCTTAGCAAGGAAGTGGAAAAGGAAGTGACCTCCTCCATGGATTTTCATTTCTTAGCTCAACCATTAAAAAAGTGTTTGTCATGTTCAATGATCAAAGATCAGGGCATTAGGACTACCAAGAAGTGATCTCGTGTCTTCTTTGACCCTTATTTAGCCATCCTTAGTTTTTCCAAACAGGATCCCTTTACTTCTGAAGAATCTGAGAAGGAATATCCTCATATTGTTAAGCAAGCAATTTCTCACTTGGTGTCTCTACCTTTTTTTAAAGTGAATAAACTTAGACAAATTAGGGTTGTGATAGGCAAGAGAAAAAGAACTTCTTCATGGGAGTTCTTTGATGATCTTTATTCACCTAATAAGAAGACTCACAATTCTATCATTTTGGCTAGGGAAGCAGACCAAGCAACGCTTCCTAAGGAGCTATGAAAATTTTAAGTTGGAACAGCCATGGTCTCAGGAAGGCCACGGCAGTTTAAAGGTGTAGGTGTTTAGTTTCCAATAATTGTCTAGATTTTGTGTTTTTATCAGAAACTAAAATATTTACTCAAGAACCCTTCACTTCTTTTGTGAATTCAGAATTTTCAAATTTCCGTGGAACCGATGTAGTTATATTAGGTGGTGGTACATTAGTCACTTGGAAATCTTCTTTTATGGTAGATGTTATTGAAGTCAACCCCTATGTCTGTCATTGCAAGATTAATGAAGTCAATGTTGCTTTTGGTTCTTACATCACGTTTATATATGGTCCTCCATCCTTTGGTTTGAGACATTTGCTTTGGGAGTGGTTATTGAATACTTTTATTAACATATATCCCATGGATGATTGTTAGGGACTTTAATTAAATACTTTCACTAGATGATAAGTTTTTATGAAGGGGTAAAAATAGTGGCATGAGAGACTTTCAAGCTTGTCTGGACTATTGTAATCTTTTGCTTGTCCCTTAAAAGGGTCCTATATTCACTTAGTCTAATAATAGGAAGGGTGAAGCTTTCTTGTTGAAGAAAATTGATACAGCATTCATGAAACATCAATGGCTATCTTTGTACCCTTTTTCAATGATTAGTGTCTTACTGATTGCTGCTTTGGATCATGGACCAATTTTGTTCTTGACACAAGAGGAAATGAGAATAGCCAACTTCAAAAAGTTTGAAGAGTTCTAGTTGAAATTTCCTAAATGTGATAGAATCATAAGGGCTTCTTGGGCTTTAAACTCCTTAGGGTCTCCCTCTTTCAAACTTCAATGCAAGTTGAATAGAACTATTTCTGATCTTGTTGCTTGGAGTAAGTCACACATTGGGAATTTATTTCAGAGAATCAAAATTGCATAAGAAGCATTAACCAAGGCATTTGTATCACTCTTTATGCCAAGGACTCCTTTTAGAGAACAAGAATTTGAACACAAAAATATGAAGCTTCATCTAGAATTCCTATATGACTGTGAAAATAGCTTTTAGTCTCAAAGAGCAAAATTGAAATGGATTTGGGAAGGGTTGAGAAACACTAAGTACTTTCATTCTACTATCTCTAGAAGAAAGTCAAAGAATCATATTAAAAGCATAAAGAGGGTGGATGATTCTTGGACATACAATACTGAGTAAATCATGCGAATGGCAAAATCTCATTTTGAAGAGGTTTATCAAGGCCAAAATGAGCTTACTGCAGAAGAAATTTTCATAGTATTGGATCAGGTATCAATTCCTGTTTTATCTTAAGATCATTTCCAAATTTTTTTGCAGTCGTTTAATTTGAATGATATCAAGGAGGTCGTCTTCTTACTTCCTAAAAATGGTGCACTTGGCCTGGATGGAACTCATGATCATTTTTATCAAAAATACTGGGAACTTGTAAAGTTTGCTATGTTGCAATCATTCTGGGACACTAAATTTATTTTGAAGTCATTCAAAAAAACCAATATCATTCTCATCCCTAAATCTGATTAAGTACATTCCTTTCGAGACCTGAGGCCAATAAGCTTATGTAATGTTGTGTACAAGTTAGTCTCAAAGGTGATTTGCATGAGAATGAAAAAGGTTCAAGATGCTTATATAGAACCCTTTCAATGTGCTTTTCTGAAAGGGAGAAATATCTCAAATAGTATATTGCTAGCAACAGATCTGATGAACCAAATTCATTTAGCTAGGAAAGCCAGGAAAAAGCTTATGGCTTTGAAAATTGACTTTTCAGAAGCCTTCGACACCCTTTTTTGGAACTTCATCTATGCTATTCTTAAAAAAATGGACTTCCTAGATAAATGGATTGCATAGACTATGCAATGTATCACAAGTGTTCACTATCAAGTTAGTTTCAATAGACAATTTACTAGTTCTATTACTCCA
Organism: Inga oerstediana; assembly: GCA_963210345.1. NCBI lineage: Eukaryota > Viridiplantae > Streptophyta > Magnoliopsida > Fabales > Fabaceae > Inga > Inga oerstediana. The sequence goes on from OY723410.1 coordinate 21,641,813, forward strand.
ATTAGAGGGGTTCGTCAGGGAGACCCCTGTCTCCTTACATTTACATAATTGCTGCTATTGTCCTCTCTTACATAATAAATTCCTTTAAGCATTCAAGAAATCTAAAAGGGATTAGAATTAGTAGAAGCTCTCAGGCTGTGTCCTATCTTTTATATGTTGATGATTCTGTTTTCTTCTTTGAAGGATCTGCTAATGGATCTTTATAGCTTGTGGTCTGGTCACCAGATTAATAGATCAAAATCAACACTTATCTTTAGTTTTAATTTCTCTCATGATTAGAGAAATCATTATGCTCATTTTTGGGAGTCCATTACTCTGATAAACTTGGGGAGTATTTGGGAAACCTGGTTGATCTTGGAAGAAGCAAAGAGCAAGTATATTCTTAAGTTACTCAGTTTGTTGATAAAAGAATAGCAGCTTGGAAAGCTAGACTGCTCTTACAAGCTTCAAAGTTGACATTGACCAAATTAGTTCTCTTTGGAGTTAACATTCATCTCCTGTCTTGAATAAAGCTTCCTCATACCATATACACCATAATTGATTCTAGATGCGCAAATTTCTTTTGGGATTCCAATGGTTACAGAAATTGTATTTATCTGGCTAGTAAAGACTATATATTTAGGTCTTTTTCAGAAGGTGGGTTGGATATTTTCCCATTAGGACATGTTAATAATGCATTGTTGGCAAAGCAAATTTAGAGAATTCTTAATGCCAAGCAAGGAAACTTGCTTGCTGAAACTTTGAAGCCTAAGTATATAGATGTAAATGATGTTGCTATAGTCTGTAAGCCTTATAATTCTTCTTTTATTTGGAAAGGTATATTTCAATGTGCTTAACTTATTACTGATCACATATGTTGGAAGATTGGATCTAGTACTTCTATCTCTTTAAACCACCCATTATGGTGGCCTATGCAGTTTAATTTTGGAATTATCTCTTCTTTAAGATTAGTTGCAGGCTTATTAGTGCATCTTCCTTCTAGCTAGTATCCAGTTAGTTGGAATCATAATTTGGTCAAGAGTATCTATCCTCCACACATTGCTAACTCAATAATTCAAACCCTTATCTCTTTCATGAATGGTCAGGACAAGTTGATTTGGACTCTTAGTCCTTCAGGTGACTATAAGGTCATTACTACTTTTAAAAGTATCTCCTCCCTGCAGCAAAATCAAAGTAATGATTTCTGGAAGTTCCTATGGTCCATTTCATTGCCTATGAAGGATTTGTTATTTGTTTATAAGATTCTTAATGATGCAATTCCTTCAATTGATGTGCTCTCTAAACATCACATGCCTATCCAAGGTAATTGTTTTTTTGGTTGTCATGAATCTGAAACATTGGATCACTTATTTGTGACTTGCTCCGTTTCAAGAGCAGTTTAGTTTGGAGGACTTTCGATTTCCTTCACTTTCACCACTTTCCTTGCTTTTAATTGTTTGTGGAAGAAGAGAAATCTTCTGCTTCATAAATGTAAGAAAGTGGAGCCTTTACAGATAATTAAAGAAATTCATGTTTCCTCATTGCTTTGCAAAGTAGCATTTGTATTAGAAGATTCATCAAGGGTGAGAAGACAAGTGGTTCTTCCTCATATCATTCCACTAAGTTCTATTCCTTTAAGTGGTTGTAGCATAATAATAGAAAAAAAACTGTTCAGAAAGATCTGTGTTGCACTGCTCACATATTTGTTATTAAGGCCAATTAGTTCAAGCTCTGCAATGGAGGACAAATTGATTAGTGATGAATTTTGATCACATAGGACTACGATCTACTCTCCTCTGGAATACTAAATATCCTCTCTTTAGCAATACAATGACAAAGAAACTGACCATTTTTTGTAGGAAGAAGAAATGGTTCCTTAATATGGAAAAAAGCACTCTTCTGGAGATATTGTTTTCCAGGATATAGCAAGTCTTTTAAATTATTTTACATCAGATAGGATAGTAATTGTATCTAATATAGATGATAACATCCTTAATTCTTTGCAATCATGCCCTAAGATGATTGCAGAAGTATGATGTAACTCATTTGATATTTTTAATGAAAAATGTTTATTATAAAAAAATTGTAGATTTTTTATATGAAATTTTGAAAATTAAAAGAAAAATATAAACATGGCGTATGGAATTAAATATAAAAAAATTATGGAAAATTAATATGCATATCCTTACAATTTTACCAAATTTTGAATAATATCCCTAAACTCTTTTACCTTTTTATGAAGTCCTTATACTTTAAACCATTGGAAGCATCCATCTCTAAAGTTTAAAACGGTTAATGAAAGACTAACTGAGATTAACACAATTTATTTTGAGTGAGGTTGCAGATGACTATCTAATAAGACTTAATATAGTGCCATGTAAAACTTAGCTAATAATAATTCAGCAGAGAAAAACAATAGAAATGGTGGAATGATCAAAATCAACTCTTCAAAATTAAGACTAGCCATAATTACAAAGAACAAGTCTTCCATGTTTTATATATATAAAGGTTAAATTATATAAAATTCTTTTAAACTTTGGCTTAGTTGCATGTTACCCCTGACATTTTAAAGTTTAAATTTAATCTCTAACCTTTTATATTTTTATTATTGACCTTTTATTGTTAACTGATTGTTATCTTTTTAACACAGATTGTGTCAACACCCATTTTCATTTTGATAATCGAAGAGTAATAAAGATGGAATTCAATGGCCATATAGAAAAGCACATTTATACTGATAAAAGTATTCATTTACAATCCCAATGTCGTTCATAAACAAAATACAAAATACAGCGAAAACTTCTATAATTACATGATTCCCCAAAATTATCTTAAACATGAACTAATTATAACCACTGTCTTCAACCTTGCCTCGAGAAATATGCAAGTCACTTCTCCGTATATGTACCTTTGTCTTTTGTCCCACTGGCACTCACTGAGATGTTTATTTTTAAAAAAGGGTGAAATTCCGAAGAATCCCAGTAGAAACAAGCTATCGTCCATAGAAAATACGAAAAGTAAATATGATATGCGCTAAGGTATGCACCAATTAATGAACAATATAAACACATCATCATCATGTATATATGCTTAGGGCCCAGCCCTACAATCTACACCAGTTGGACTTCTGCCCACTCCCAATGTAAGTGTACTTCTAGCACTAACTGCCTCTCTCTTGGCAAATCATGTTGAATAATAAAGCGCATTTACAAACAATCACATCCACATAAGCATATAACTATGGCATGATGTATGAAGGATAATGTTCCTACCTCAAAGGTCTTTTAATCCCTTTTTAGTGTGCCTCGTAAAACGTGTCGTTTCCGGCTTCCAACTCGGTCCTAAAATGTTAAATGTACAAGAAATAGGTCATAACCTATCCAAGTATCATTTTAGACTCTTCCATAGTGTTTCTTGTGGTTATATTAGTCTATGGTGAAAATTTACCAAAATGCCCCCGGGGACCTCGGCCTGGCCCCGCAGTACTCAGCTCGATGACACGTTTTTCCAAAATTTTGACTAGGGTTATCTTGACCTATTTTCACCCAAGGAATCCATTTTCAGGCTCGAAATTACCAAATTCAATGTCAAATTATGAAAATACCCTTAACAGTCCCAATTTAGGGTTTTAGGGGCGTTTTCGTAATTATGCTTTTTTGGCTTTTTCAAAAAAAGTGACCAACTCTAACCTCACATATTTTTCCCTCCTGAATCCTATGGAACCATCAAAAATATGAAAATCCATTCCCTTCCCTCATTTCTGGACAGACCAGAATTTTTAAAGAAAAGGAGAAATAGTTTTTTGAAATCCAACTTTTAAATCTCTCTCATTTTCACTCCAAATCACTTGTTTAACTCTTTAAACACTTATGGCTTATGATTTAATGAAATTTAGGCAGCATAAAACCTTAGGGTTCATTCTTTCCAAGTTCAAAAACCAACCATGAAACTTGAAAAAATCAAGAAACATCAACAACAACAAAAACAACAACCACAAGAGAGCAAGTTCATGAAGTTACCCTCTTACTTTCAATCTTGGCACCTTAACTCCTTCTCTTCCTTAGAGACTTGACTTGCTAAACACATGTATACATGAAAAAGAGAACCTTAGAGGAAGTGTTACATAAGAATAGGAAGCCAAACCATTAAATCAACACTTACTTACCTTATTTTTTTCTTTTGAACTTTCTCTTGCTCTTCCTTGCTTTGTGAACTCTCAAGCTCTCTTTTCTCTCTTTTTTTCCTATGACTTGGACGTGCAATGGCTATTGAAGGGAGTATGAAAGCTTTATCAAATGTCTCTTGCTTCATTTATTGTGTGCAATAATCTTTATGCCCTTTTGTCCTTTTAGTTTCTCCCTAACTATGACTTGAACTTGGGCATTATATGTGAACCATTTCTTCTCCTTTCCTCCTAGCCCATCACGCATAAAGGGTCCTTAAGAAACCAAATGGACTTTTCATTGAAGTGGCTTCATCCTTTTTCTCAAGTCAAATGATACAAGAGTTGGCTACCTAACCTTATGACATAAGTAAGGACTTATGACAACAATTATCTCCATCATTTTTCATGTAGTGTTGACACTTGGTTTCATTGGATTCTGACACTTGTCTTCTCCTCCCTCATCCCTAAATTTCTAGAATAATTAAGAGAAAAAGGAAGATTAATTTATTTCTTCAATTTTTGCACAAATAGAAAATCTGGGCAGAATTTTCACCAATCTTTGAAAATCCATAACTAATTTTGTAGACTTCGTTTCGGAGTAATTCCAAAGGTTATGAAACCCTTATTGAGTCTAGTTTTAAGGAAAAATATGGCCTTTAGCCAGTTGGAAGCATATCAATATCATATTTTATTTCTTTGACCGTTGGTCAAGAGGCTTTCCAGATTTTTTGGACTAACTTCAAAAATGCATATCTTTTTTGATATAGCTTCAAATGATTCATATGACCTAATAAATTAAAGCTTGAGATGTCTATTTTCACTTTATAAAATGTCATAATTTTTTCTCATCATTTGATTTTCCAAAACCACATGAAAAATTCACTGTCTCGCAAGTGATTTCACTAAAAATACTATTCAACTTTCAATTTTCAATATTTAATTCATTTGGCCTTAAATATTTACCATTTCATTGAATATATAAAATAATCACAATATACTCTTGGTGAATAAAATTTGAGGTGTTATAGATTGTCATGTCAGATTAACATATAACACATGATATCGTATGTAAATTATTAGTTTCACAAAAGCCTGTGAATTTTGATCGACTACAGATAACCCCTGGAATTTCAAAATTTAAATTCACTCAAAATCTTTATTTATAATATTAAAGCACATGTCGTTATTTTCATCATTTAATAAATTTATTAAGATTCTTACAATCATTTTTCAATTAAAATAGCTTTTTTGTATGACAAAAACTTGAAGAATAATTTGAATCTCTTATTGAAAAAATACAATACTAATCAAGTAGAATTAATAAGGGCAAAATATATCCTCTAACACAAATATAATATTTAAACAACCAACGCTCAATTATTCCAAGAAACTATTTAACACAAATTAAATAATGAAAATTTTTAGTATCAATGCTCAATTATCCTAATAAAATAAATAAATGTTATATAAATTATGGCATGTTTATTTTTATATTTTTTTAAATATTATTTTTCTGGTTTTTTCCATACTCAAAACTATTTTAATTGATAAATGATAGTAAAAATCTTAATAAATTTATTAAAATGATAAAAGCAAAGACATGCAGATCAATACTATAAATCAAGATTTTAAGGTGGGTAAACTTAAATTATGAAATGTTAGGGGCGTTATTTGTAACCGATCAAAATTTAAGGAGATTATTTATAACTGGTCAAACTTTAAGGGGTCTTATGAAATTAATAATTTACATAAGATGCTGCATCTCTTAATCTGACGTGGCAATTTCTGTTAAAATGATAACGGTTAATTAATGATAAGGGTTAATAATAAAAATATAAAAGATCAGGGGGTTAAATTTAAACTTTGCAATATTAAGGGGGTTATATGTAACTGACATAAAGTTCAAAGAATTTTGTATAATTTACCCCCCCCCCACACACACACAGATATATATATATATATATATATTATTGTGTTTACCGAAGCCATGCTAATACTTTTGGAACTTTCATCGTCTTTCATATAGAGCACTGCAGAAAGAATATGACTTTTAAGGATTTCAAAGAAAATTCCACATTAATGAATTATATTATTAACATTATTTATGCAGGTGATCAATTAATCTTGCCTTTTTATGCTTAATTAATTTTTCTCATGATTTTGGTACATTCACTTCATATAAGATACATTCTCAATACCTTCTCTAGCGAGAGTGTAATATGCCGAATTTTGGGATTAGAGATTTGGGAATAAGCCTAAATTAAGTGGATTGTTATGCTTCGGTTTAGCAAGTGCTCCAAATCTATTCCCTAATGTTTCTTAAATCTTTGGCGTATTAAGAAAGTAAAATGGTGAATTTTGGAGAATATGATTATGCTTTCAGTGAAATTTCATGTGAGGCAGTGAGCTTGTTATCTGATTTTGTATGACCCAATGATGAGTAAAAATTATGAAATTTTACAGGGTGAAAGTAGATATTTTACGCTTTAATTTGATAAGTGATATGATTTAATTAGAGCTATATACAAAAATTTATGAAATTTTGAAATTTACCCAGCAAAATTGATTATTTTCTAGAACAGCATGCAAAGATTGAAAATTTGGGAATTTTGTGCTACTAGCTAGTAAAATTCTATAATTTTTTCTTGAAATTAAACTCAATAAGGGTTCTATAGCCTTTAAAATCACTCGAATATGATGTCTACAAATTTAGTTATGATTTTTCAAAGATTAAGCAGAAAATTTGCCACAAAATCCGAAAATGTCAATTTTTGAGAATTATGACATCAGCATATTATATTGATGACATATGTAACATCCTCATTTTTTTTATTTTCATAATATAATTATAAATTAGAATTAATTAATATATATATATATATATATATTAAAAAAAAAAGGGAAGGGGGACAAACCACCGAAAGCATTCGGTGGAAAAGGTTGTCTAAAAAAAAGAAAGAAAAGAAAAGAAAAAAAGGTAATGATTGTGTTTTTAAAAAAATTTATTAATTAATAAAATAAAAGTGGCGTCAGGTTTGGCGCCACATGAATGAGGAGGGGTATTATAAATACCCCCTCAATCACCACTTCACGCCCGGCGTGAAGTCTTCCGGAAGGTGGAGTGTGCAGTTCTGGAAGGAGAAATTTTAGTTCTTCGGAGATCAATAAGGTACTTAAATTCTCTTTTGATCACAAAACTCTTTTTATGAAATATGTTCTAAATAATTTTATCTTTCTTATGATAGTGATTTCTTACTGATTAGAGAATAATCTAGAATTAGAATTTTGGGCAAACAATGGATAAAATAAGCAAAAAGACTCTCAATGTCTTTATTTTAAATTGTTATATGTAATTTTCATCAAATCCCATTCAAGATGCCGATCAATCCCTCCAAGATTATATTTAGATTTTTACCCATTTTATATCAGCAATTCCGCAGCTAGGAAATTAGTTTCAGTGCAGGGAGACGGTGATTTTCGTAGTTTTAGATTAAATTGTCATTTTAAAACTTCAGGGTAATTTTCCGTAATTTCGGCTGATATATTCCTCAGTGAAGGACTGTGATTTTTGGATTTTTAGACTAAAATGTCATTTTAAAACTTCAGGGTGATTTTCTGTAATTTCTGCTGATATATTCCTCAGTGAAAGACGGTAGTTTTCGGATTTTTGGATCAAACTGGAGTTTTATAAAGTCGGGGTAATTGTCTGTAATTTCTGCTGTATGGTTTCACTGAAAGTAGGGGATAATATTACAGAAAAATGCCCCAAATTTCTGTCATAATTACTATTACCCACATGCAGAATTTCATTTTTCTTCTTTAGTCCTTATGCTTCTTTACTTTTTGGTCCTTTATCTCCAATTTTTCATATAATTCAAATAAATGTTTTGTAATATATTTATTTATTCAAAAAAAATTCAACTTTTAAAGAGCAAGACTATAGGAATGTAGAGGATGATTAATAGTGAATTTTAATCGGTTTAAATTTTTTTAGATGAAGATTTATAATTTAGTATTTTAGATCATAAACTTAAAATTTGGGGATTTTCATGTATTGGAATGAAATTAACAATAATCAATTACTTGAATAGGTTATTTGAATTAAGAAAAATATTGAAATTTTATAATTGGAATTTTAGGAGTAATTAATTCAAAATTTAGAAATTTTAGAATTTAATTAAATAAATTAATTTTTCCAATAACTCAAGGAGTTATTAATGTATAATATATTAATTGTTGTAGATTGATTTTTGGCGTGTATTTGAACTCTTGGATTAGGAGCTTGTGGTTATAATTTTGCTTTGGCGAGAGGTAACTACTTTCCTCTTATTGTGCATATTTGTATGATGTTTGTGAGTGATTTTTAATTACATAGAATTATAAATTTGGCTATTGATATATGATGTGGACTTTGAAAATATGTTGTTAATGAAATAGTCTTGTGGGACTTATTTTCGCTGAGAAAATGAGTAGTTATATTTATTATATGAATTGATATGTATTTATGAGATTGAAAATATCCTTTTGATAATTGAGAATTGATAATGATTTGTTATAATCACACATATTGATATGAGAGGGGATGGTGGATGTTGATTTGACGGGTTGTTACTTAAAGAGGAAATAAGATGGTGAACTTTTGTACAAAAAGAGGTAATAAGGTGGTGGACTTCCAGGTGTACACTGGTTAGTCCTTTGGCCTAATTGTGTTCAGTAGGGCCTTGACACCCCACTAATATAATTAGAGGGGGAACTCATGGTCCGGTCTCGTGCTCTGTGGATTTTGGCCGGTCCATATCACTTGATTGGTGAGCTTGTTAAGTTAAACTACCAGTTATATGGGTCAGTGCTAGCCCATAGGTTCAGTCAGAGGAAATAATGCAGGAGAGGAAATAAGGGAGGAGAAAGAATAAATTATTGTATATTAATTCTTATATATTTATGTGATAAATATGAGAACGAGATTATGATATGGTAAATTAATGTGTATATATACATGTGGACATGTGACATTTTAATAATGATATGATTTTAATAACTATCCCACTTGGCGCCTCATGGGCACTTACTCTTATGCCCAATGAGATGGATTGTTGGTTGCTGAGGCTTTTGTCTCACCCCGTTGATTTAACATTTTTCCAGGTGATAGTTGTTGTGCGGGTCCATCAGGGAAGACTCCAGAAGCTTAAACTACTTCTGCTAAAAGTAGTGCTTCTATCTTTATAATATATGTTGGATTATTGTATATTGCCATATTAGGGCTCATTTTGCATACTCTGATTTATTTTGGAGATTTGATATTTTATTTTATTTTTTGATAGAAAAAGAGAGGGCATAGCCCTACAGGCTCTATTCTACTAACTCAATACAAATGAGTTGGCTCATAACATCTTCCATGATCAGTCGTTTAACTTCATCAGGTTCTCTGTCGACCACAAGAAAATCCACCATCATAGTCCATGCTCTTTTTGCCAAGTAATCCGCAACCCTATTCGCCTCCCTACAACAATTTAGAATCTTCACATCCCAGTCATGTTCCAGCATCGATTTAATTTCCAAGATTAAAGTAGCATCATGATGTTCATCAGGAACCATTCCTTGAATAAGATCTAGTACTTCGCTACAGCCACTTTCAACAATAATACGCATAAATCCTCCTTCCCAAGCTAATTTCATACCCCACAAAATTCCCCAGGCCTCTGCTATGATAACCGACCCGCTTCCAATCCTAAACATAAACCCTTGAATAAATCCTCTTTGTTCATCCCTTATCACCCCACCACAAGTACAGAATCCCGTTGCTTCATTCCTGGATCCATCTGTGTTAATTTTAACCATCCCAGTAGGGGGAGGGCGCCAACCCATACTTGTTGCGATGTGAGACTTCGGTTGCAAGTGGGTAGACATACCCCAAGACAACACCGAACCAGTACGTGCCAGTAACTCCTGTTTACTCCATTGTTTATTGTTGAAGATATGGTCATTCCTTGCCAACCAAATGTGCCTACATAGAATCGTAAACCAATGTCGAAACTCGTAGCCATACACATGATCACGACGGCGTAAACACCATGTTAACCAAGTATTTCTATCAGTTGAGCCAAAAAAATGCTGATGCCATGAACTAGGTAATGTCTCACTCCATATCTCTTTAACCATCACACAATCTCGAAGTACATGCATAATTGATTCAGTCTTGTCATGACAAAAAGGGCACATCTCAGTCATGTGGATTCCCCGTTGAGATCGTGCCAAATTTTTCAGTAAATGACCATGAGCACATAACCACAAAAATATTCTATAACGTTGAGGGACCTTCAGCTTCCATATGAGCGTCCATCCAAACAAAGAATTGCTTTCACCATGCCCAGCTAACCTCTTGTACGCCGATTTTAGTGCAAATTTACCATCAGATGTCCATCTCCAAATAGAAAATCACCACTAGTATTGCGGTTAATATTCACTCTTTGGATTGCAAACAACACATGTTTTGGTAATAAATGCCCAAACTTATCCAGATCCCATTGACCCGATGGAGTAATACAGTCGGCCGCTTTCCATTCCCTTATTTCATATGTTAATGGTTGAAGTGTCAAACTCTCCAATCTGTCAAAATGGGGAACCCATAGATCATGCCAAAAAGACACCGAAGTTCCATCAGTAATCTTCCAGGCAATACTCTCAGTTACACTTTCCCAATTTTGTCTAATACCTTTCCATGTGCTTGATTCTAACCGTCTTTTTTCCACTGTTGGCACCAAATCACTGCCCATCTTGTACTTCTCACATAGGAAACGAACCCACAGTGCATCTCGTTTATGTATCAAGTTCCACCCCAATTTCGTCATGTAAGTCTGATTCTGAAGCCTTGCTTGTCTTAAGCCTAATTCACCATCATTCTTTTGGGAACACACACGACCCCAAGCCACCATATGTGGCTTACGACTCGTGGATGTACTCCCCCAAAGAAATTGCCTGCACTTTTTGTCTATCTCATCACAGGTACCCAGAGGAAGGGGTATAGTTTGCATTGCATAGGATGGCATAGCCGACATGACTGATGATACAAGAGTATGTCTCGCTGCCATTGATAACATATTTGGTTTCCAGCTTGCAAGGTGAACATTCATCTTATCAAGAATGAATTTGTAAGAGGACTTAGTACTTCGCTGATGCAAGATTGGCATTCCTAAATATTTTCCCAGGTTGGAAGACATGGAAAAATTCAAGAACTCACTAATGTCCTTTCTTCTCTTATTACCCACGTTCTTGGAGAAGTAAATGTGCGATTTTGCATTATTTACTTTCTGACCAGAGATATCGCAAAAATCATCTAGTATGGCTTTCACCACCCCGGCTTGATCCATATTTGCTTCTGCAAGCAAAATAAGGTCATCAGCGAAAAAGACATGAGAAATAGCCGTACCTTGCCTGGACAACCTAAAAGGTTTCCAATCTCCATCTTCTACTGCAGTCTGGATTAAATGCCCCAACCTCTCCATCATAATAACAAAGAGATACGGTGAGATAGGATCTCCTTGACGAACTCCTCTGGAAGGGTAAAAAGCTTTTGCAACACACCCATTCCAAAGTAACTGCATTTGCGGAGTAGATACACAAGCTTTAATGATGTCACAGAGGTACTTAGGAATTCTCAATTCATTCAAGCATTCGAAAAGAAAACTCCATCTGACTTGGTCATATGCTTTCTCCAAGTCAATCTTTATTGCCATAAATCCCTGCTTCTTCTTCATGCTCCGCATAGAATGAATAATTTCCTGCACTAGAATAATATTGTCAGTACTACATTGGTTCGGGGCCACAACCAATGGCATAATAGATTTAAATCTAATTGAAATAACTTTTGTAACAATCTTATACACTACATTACATAGGCTTATTGGCCGAAAATCACGGAATGATTGTAGATGATCAATTTTAGGAATAAGCACAATTTGAGTATCATTAATATTATGAACCCAATCCGGATTAGAAAATACCCTTTTAACCAAAGATGTCACTGAAAGACCAACCGTATCCCATTGGCTCTGATAAAAAAGAGGATTTAACCCATCTGGACCTGGAGCTTTTAGAGAACCCATATCAAACAAAGGTCGTTTAATTTCCATTTCATCTACCTGTCTTCCTAACACACATCTATCAGTCATGTTAATTTCAGGATAAGTGCACCCAAACACCAAGGACCCTTGGTATGTACTCATGTCTGTATATAGATCTTCAAAAAATTTAATGCCAAAATCGTGTATTTCTTGCTCATCATAAGACCATTCTCTAGAATCAAGTTTAAGAGCTAAGATCCGATTTCTTCTTCTACGACCATTTGCTTTTGAATGAAAATATCTTGTATTTCGGTTACCCTGAATATACCAAGTAGCACGAGAGTATTGGATCCACATAATTTCCTCCTGGGCCAAGATTTTCTCAAGTTCCTTCCATAATTCACATTGCAAATTCTCTAATCTCATTGATAGCCCCACTCTAGCAATTGTGGTATTAATCCCATCAAGACGTCTATAAAGCTTGTTCATCATATAATTTAAATTCCCAAATACCTCTTTGTTCCAAATTTTCAGTTGCTTAGTAAAATTCTCTAAAGATCCGCACCAATCCTCCTTAACATTCCATTATTCCTTAACAAAATCTGAGAATTCATCAAGCATAACCCAAGGGGCAAAGAAACGGAAAGGCCTTTGTTTATTCTCACCATGTGCAAACTTGTCAGTATTAACCAAAATGGGGCAATGATCTGATTTATACTTTGGAAGATGAAGCACCGAAGCATTAGGAAACTGTGCATGCCATCTGCCATCCACCAATGCTCTATCGATCCTGCTTTGACTAGATGATGTCCCCCATGTAAATTGAGGACCACTAAAGCCAATATCAATTAATCCAGTATCAGTAATCCATTCCCGAAAAAATCTATCAACTCCACTGGTTTTCCCGTATTTTCATGCTCCATCTATCCTCAGGACACTATACAGCATTGAAATCCCCAATGACCAACCAACCCCCACGAACAATCTGGTTGATGTCTCTTAATGAAGACCATAGCAAGTGCCTCGGGTATATATTAGGATGCCCATAAATAATTGTAAGGGAGCATTCATTATCATTACCTGCATTAACCATTCCATGGACAAATTGCTCACCCGCAGAAATAATCGAAAAGTTGCAACTTGAATCCCAAAATAACCAAATGCCCCTACTAAATCCTCGTGCATCAACCACATGCATATTAGACCATCCAATCTGCTGAGCCAATAACTTTGCCTTTATTGCCACCTGTCTTGGTTCCAATAGTGTAAAGAGATTAACTCCTTATTTACCAATGATGTCACTGATTAAACGACGAGATGAGGCACCACCGGTACCCCGAGTATTCCATGTCATAACTATCATTAAAACAGATAATAAAGAAAAAGGTTTCCAACAATCTGGAAAACGCTACTGGGACGTAGGCCCGTATACTCCTTCACCTGACTCCTTCATAACAACATCACCCACCTTACTTGGGAGATTTATACTAGTTGAATAGTTACTCTTTCTACCTGCACCTGGATCAATAGGGTCAGAAGCACTATTTCTGGTAGATTTTGGTGGTTGAATTTTCAAACCTTCAGATTTTAAAGGCGTACCCGAATAGGCCTTAATTGGTTGCAATTTGGAGGATCCTGTGACACCCTTCCTTCCTTCATTAATTCCTTTTGCCAAGCCCCTATCACTATGAACTTTACCACTTTCTGAGTTCAAACTAGAATTACCTTGGTCTACCATTTTATTCTTCACTTGTTGATAATGATCCATTAGGTTCACCAAATCTGTCTTACGTGGCACCATATTTTCTTTAGTCCCAGAATTAATCACCACAAGCTGCTTCTTACTAGGCAATGACCCACTTGATTTAATAATTCTGACTGTTGACGATTCTTGGTTTGTAGCATCATGTGCCGAATTATTGGGTGCCATTAACGTGATTTCATTTCCTTTCTCTTCCGTATTCTCATCTGTCAATGCTGCGAATCTTGATCCTCCAACATTATTGTTTCTACGCAAATCACGTACCCCTCCCCGTCTAACATTCAATTCTCCTCCGGTGCCACGTTGCATCCTGCGACGTCTGGGTGCTACCATCCATTCACCATAGGTTATGGCTTCTGGGTTATGGTTAGGCTACGTCGAATCCGATGTTCTTCCTTCACACTCAGTCTTCGAACTTTGAACTCCCGAAGGTCCAGATTCTTTCTTTCGTGAGCAATGTTCGGATCCATGCCCATACCTCCCACATGAAAAACATATCAGGTGCAGGCCCTCGTATACTATTTTTTTTCCTTGCCATTAATCAAAATTGATGGGAGTAACAAGGAATTTAGATCTATTTCAACACATAATCGAGCAAAACGACCTTTTGTTTGTTTCAATGTATTATTATCCACCTTAAGCACCCTTCCAATCTGACTACCCACTACGTATAAAATACCCTTATCGTAAAAATCTACTGGAAATTTTGGAATACGTATCCATGCAGCGATCTTCGGTACCTCCCCAGCATCAGGATCGAACTCAGGTTTCCATGGCTGTACAGCTAGGTAATGTTCCATGTATAACCATGGGCCACCAGTCAAAGCAAACTCATAATCCTCCTCGCTTGTTAGACGAACCAAGAAATATCCAGAACCAATTTCTATCGTAGTAACCTCACTCCTTCTACCCCATAGTTGCTGCAACTTTCTACCAAGTTGTTCTTCATGAACCATACGTCCCAGAAGCCTAACAATCAGAGAAGTACTCCATTTCTTTGCTAGTTTTTGAGGAATTCCGGTGAGACAATAATATTTGGACCTTTTTGAGTGATCTCAACCTCAATTCTTGATTTCCATGCATCCCCACGGCACCATTCTTCCTCCTCGTCAAACATGTCTCCCGCCATCGGTATATCGACACAAGCTTCTTTGTAAGATTTCTTCGGTTGTGTAGAAACCTCCTCCACCACCTCTTCATCAGTCATCCAATCCTCCACCCTTGGTATAAGGGATTGGTGTTCATAGAACTCATCCTCCCCATCTCTAACTTTCTTTCGACTTTGTACCATAGCATCTTTTTCTTCTGAAGTCGGCACCGGAGGTACTCTCTCACAACTTCTATCTCGTTCACGCATATTGCTTCCCATTAGATCACCGATGACTTCAGTGCAACGGGAAACCACGTTCAGCGCTCTTCAAAACAACGATAGATCAGTGACGAAAAATATAGGATAGCTGAGACAGGAACACCAACGTAAAAGACAAAACTGAAGTAAGATGAAACAGAGCCTAATCCTTTATAGATATCCTCACGATGGCGCAGCTGTAGATCAGGTTCGACGAAGCTCACCGACATTGAAAAAACAGAGACAGTAGAAAAACAGAGCGTAAAACATGACTGAAAGACCGTCACTCCTCAACTCTGGACGATGATGCAGTGAGCTCCTAGCGATGCAGCTGCAAAGAACAGCTCCGACGGTGAAGATCCAACGGTGAACGTCGACGTTGAAGGTGACCGTTGCTCTGCAACGGTAAACTACAGCAGAGTATCTTTTTACTGTTCACTGAGAGAAAAACAGATGCACGCTTTACGATTTGATATTTTAACTATATATTTTTAATTACTCTTGATGAGGTTGGATGGTTTGCGGGCCTTATGATGTGTTTTGAATTGCTGGAACTATAATTTGGTATGATATGGATATTTTAATATATGATGAGATATTATTTAGTTAAAGAGTTTTCAAATAGTTAGTTGAACTCTTTTCTACCATGGTAATCTTTTGCAAGATGAGTTGAAATCTTTTTATTACCATGGTAGAGGTTGTAAATGATTATAATAATGTATAAAAAAAATGGTTTTATCAAGTCCATAGTTAATTATTGTGTATAAGGAATGGATTTTACAACATAAGCATGGGATATGTATAGATCATTTTTTCTCCTTCCTCCTCCTTATTTCCGATGCTATATTCAGTTTTGGAGAGAGAGAAGAGTTGAGCTTTTTAGAGAGAGAAGGAGAGGAAAAAACTTATAAAGGTAAGTGATTTCTTCGGTAAATTGGGTCCTAACGCGTATAACTCTGTTCCTAAACTTCCTTTTCATATGATTTAAGGTTTGGAGGCTCAAATTTTGATGTTGAACACCTAGGGTTCAGCCACTTTGAGAAAAACCTAAAGGGAGATTGAGGTAACTTCTAAACTCTTGTATATTGACTATTCTGGTAGCTGTGAGCAATTTAAATTAGTGAAATTTTGTCGGATTGTCTTTATTTGTAAATTTGGAAAATTGGTTTCCTTAGGGGTTATACTGCTCAAATTGGTAATAAATGGTAGTTGTAACCTAATGGAATAGTCAACAAAGTGGTTAGGAGTAGAAATGAACGCGTTTACGGACCCAAAATAGCAAACCCCCGATTTTCCCTAGAGAATTTCATAATTTCGGCCAGGGGCTAGATCTGAGGGTTAGAGTTGGATTTTCAATTATTTGATGGTTCCATTGAGTTCAGGAGCAAAAATTAGGTGGGGTTGCAGTTGGTCACTTTTTTGGAAAAACCCGAAAAAACATAATTACGAAAACAACCTTGAAACACTGAAATAGGGGCTGCCAAGAGCAATTTTGTCTTTTGATAATGCATTTGGTAATTCAGCATCTGGAAATGGATTCTTTGGGAAAAAATATGTCAGGATAGCCTAGGTTAGAATTTCGGGAAAAGTACGATCGGATTGGGTATGGCGGGGTCTCAGGGGCATTTTGGTAATTTTTTAATATAGACTCATATAACCCCCCAGAAACACTATGGAAGTGTCTAAGCGGTGCCTTTGGCATTGTAGGATGAAATATGGAGCTTGAGCTATTTGCACGTAGATTGAGGAACTATTTTTATTTAGCAAAAGGGACACAAGGTAGGAGACTGACCTTAATTGCATGTATTTAATATCTTTGCTTGTACAGTGAGAAAACGAGCCGGACCGTTTAAGCCCAAGTCCAAAAGCATACCCTTTTATATCTGCCCGGCCCATTTAAGATAAGCCCGTTTGAGTTTTTTTTTGCCATGCCTTTTTTGTTTCTTATTCTCCTAAAGATTAAAATACCTAATTTAAAACATAAATATCATCAACACTAATTTAAAACATAAATATTATCTAAGTTTAATAGAACACAAATACTAAGACTTAAGTCCAAACCATAATTAATGTTCATAATCATTCAAATAAGTTCACAACCACAATCAAACAAGCCTACAAGCTTCAAATGTCAGTAATAATAGAACACATGATTTGAATTTTGGCGTACACATGTAAAAAAAAGAAAAAAGAAAATCAAAGAAAAGAAGCTTCAAATGAGGTATGAGTCAGTGTAAGAGCATTTTTGATCTGAGGGTTAGGTTAGGTTAGGTTAACTCTATTTTCTTACCAATGCTTGTTGCCCATTTAAAAAAAAAGTTAAATGGCCTTAAAAGGGCCGGCCTTGTACTTTTAGGCCCGCTTCCATTTTCAACCTCTAAATAATAGGCCCGGCCCTTGACGGGCTCAGGCCTAAATGGGCCGCGTCAACTCTATCTTCTTGTATAATGTTTTACGTGATTGCTTTACTTGATTGTATTGAGCATATTTGAATAATGAAGCTTTGTTTCTCTTTATATTGTGACCATAGTTTGTTGCATGAAACATTGAGCATGCAGAAATATCCTTATGGGGCATGCATCCAAATAAAGCTAACGTGTCATGCGCATAGCATCTATCATGCATGCATTATGTTATATATTTCCTACTGAGATTCTCTTGAATCTCACCTCCCCTACCAACAATTTAGATAGGATGAAACAGAAGATATGATTAGAACAAAGAAGAGAACCGCACGAGGGGATTGCAGTGGTGGAACGAAGACGAGAACATATTTACGTTTCACTGGGATGAGTTTAGACACCCTAGTAACCTTCTATGGCTACATTGATGGTAATTATCATATACGAACCCCTATGGGGAATTTATGTAATTGAGCACTTTTTATCAGTATATTTATGTTATTCCTGTGTTGCACACCGAACTGCGTATCGTGTCATGCCCTTAACTCAATTTCAACCTTTTTCAGAGTATTTACGGAAAACGATATACGGTTCGGTAGGCAACACATGAATAACATAATTATACTGATAATATGTGCATGATTACATAGATTCCCCATAGGGGTTTGTACATGATACTTACAATTAAGGTAGCCGCACAAGGCTACTAGGGTGTTTAAACTCATCCCAGTGAAACAGAGACTTCTTCTTATCTTCGTTCCACTACTATAATCCCCTCGTACGGTACTCTGCATTCTTGTTTGCATATTTTCTGTCGTCTCCTGTCTAAATTGTTGGTAGGGGAGGGTGAGATTTGAGAGAATCTCAGTAGGAAACATATACCATAATGCATGCATGATTGATGCTATGTGTATGACATATTATCTTTATCTAGATGTATGCCCTATAATGACATTTCTGCATGCTCAATGTTTCATACAAGACTATAGCCAAAGCGAAAACAGAAACAGAGCTTCATTTATTCAAATATGCTCTACACAATCAAGTAAAGAAATCACATGCATCATTACACAAGCAAAGATATCAAATACATGCAAGTAAGGTAAGTCCCCTACCTTCAATCTTTCTCCTAGATTTGCGTGCCAACAGATCAGGGCTCCATATTCTATCCTACATTGTCAAATGTACTATTTAAACACTTTCATAGTGTTTATGGGGGTTATATGAGTGTATCTTGAAAAATTACTAAAATACCCTCGTGGTCCCGTCCCCATGTACCCAGTCCGGCTGTACTTTTCTCGAAATTCTAACCTAGGCTATCCTCACATATTTTCACCCAAGAAATCCATTTATGGACTCGGAATTACCAAATTCACTGCCAAAAGATGAAATCGCCCTTGGCAGCCCTTATTTCAGTGTTTTAGAAGCGTTTTCGTAATTATGCTTTCTCGGCCTTTTCCGAAAATGTGCCCAACTGTAACCCCACCTAATTTTCCCTCCTGAACTGAATGGAATCATCAAATCATTGAAAATCTAACTCTAAGACCCATTTTTAGAGCTGGCTGAAACTTATAAGAACTCCAGGGAAAATCGAGGTTTTTTGGTTCCGACTCCGTAAACACGTTTCTTTCTACTCCTAACCACTTTATTGACTATTCCATTAGGTTAAAATTACCATTTAGTACTAATTTGGGCAGCATAACCCCTAGGAAAACCCATTTTCCATTTTTACAACCAAGGACAATCCGGCGAAATTTCATCTATTAAATTGTCCACAATAGCCAGAATAGTTAATATACAAAGGTTTGGAAGTTACCTCAAGCTCACACTGGCTCTCCCTTGATATGGCTGAACCCTAGGTGCTCAAAATTCAAATTTGAGCTTCCAAACCTTAAATCATATGAAAAGGAAGCTTAGGAACGGAGTTATACGCATTAGGGACTGATTTACCGAAGAAATCACGTACTTTTACAAGCTTTTTCCTCTCCTTCTCTCTCTAAAAATCTCAACTCTTCTCTCTCTCTAAAACTGAACTTCACGTCAGGTTATGAGGAGGAAGGAGATGAGAAATTGTTTTATATCATTTTACTTTATTACACAATTTTTCCAAAATTCGGATTTTAGAAAATTCTGGTAGATTTCTGTCTAAACTTTGAAAAATCATAACTAATTCTAGAAAAATTGAAATGAAGTGATTCCAAAGTCTATAGAACCCTTATTGAGTCTAGTTTCATGAAAAGAAATATAGACTTTTCTAGATAGAGTCACAAAATTCCCAGAATTTTAATCTTTGCTTGTTGTTCTAGAAACTTCACAGTTTTTCTGTGCTGACTTAAAAAATTCATATCTTTTTGTATATAGTTCTAATTGAGTCATATGCCTATAAAATTAAAGCTTAGGATGTCTACTTTCATAAAATAAAATATCATAATTTGTGATCATCATTTGGTCATTCAAAATCACATGACAAGCTCACTACCTCATAGGCGATTTCACCGAAAACATAATTATATTCTCCAAAATTCACGATTTTACTTTCTTAATACCCCAAAGATATAAGAATCATTAGGAAATAAATTTGGGCTCCTGCTAAATTGGGGTTTAGCAGTCCACTTAATTTATGCTTATTCCCAAGCCTTAAATCCCAAATTTTGGGGTATTACATATTATTTTTTGCAAATACACTGAAATAGTTGAAAATAAGATAAGGATGTGACAGAGAGTATTTTTTACTTTGAATTTGTACAATTAATCTTATTCTCGTGTAATTTATAAATCATCAAAATTTAACAAAATTTTATATAAAAAAAAATGTGTATACAAAATAGTGTAGGGTTGAGATATTTTAGCATAGAATACATACATATGTAGAACAACATACACCTGAATTTGAATTTGGCTACTCTTCATTTAACTCCTATAAAACAACCCTGAATTTAAAAGAATTAGGTGGAGATTTAGCATTTCTTTTTTCCCCTCAATTCTTTCCCTCAGAAATTGTCTTGTTTTTCCTCACATCCATGGTTGGAGATCGGAGGTGCAGAGTTCTCGTTGCAAGTGGCAATAAATTATGATGGGTTTTATTTTAGGTTTATTTCGGTTTTCAAGATGTAATTTATAATTTTAAATATATGTAAATTTAATAATTTTTTATTCTGAAAAAAATTTAATGATTTTAATTTAATCACTTCTTCTTAGTTCTAACAAGATCATGAGTGGTTATAATAGGTACCGGAGGAGTGCTAAATTAAAGTTTAAGCAATTCTTTATTGGTTTCTTTAATCAATTTTCGATATTTCAAGTATTGATTTGATTCTTTATTGGTTTCTTTAATCAATTTTTGATATTTCAAGTATTTATTTTAATCAAATAGTTAAGATCATCTTAGACTTCATGGATGTTTGGTTTAAATTATTTTAAGTGATTGTGGCATATATGATAAATGTGTGATATGAGTTGTCTTCTAGAATGCAGATTATTTCTTGAAGGAAACCAATGTTTTAAAAGCCGGACCGGATATTGAACCAGAGATATCAGTGGGTCATGGTTCATCCGGTCGGATCGGTTGGACCGGTGGTCGAACCGTTGACCTAATAATTAAATAAAAAATAAATTATATACATATATAAAGATATAAATATAAAAATAAATATAAAATTTCTGCATTAATTTGAAAATAAACATAAATAAGCTTACATATACATTACATCTCAATATTAATGACACATAATAGTTTGGGAAAAAAACAAAAAAATAACTTTGAAATTGTAAAATTTTAAATTAGGGATTTCCAAAAAAATAAGTTCTGAATTGCTTATTAAATTTCATCATTCCCTTATTATATTTTGATAACCAACCTGATTTAATATTTTATAATTTTAAAGTTATTTTTCTATTAATAATATTCTCCATTAAGTAATCTATAAAATCATATAGTTTAAATAATATGTGTATATATATAATAATTAATTTAAATAAACGATAACATGATACATTTTTTATAACAATAACATGATAATTTTAAACCCAACGATAAATGATAATTACGTTGGCAAAAATATAAGTGATGATTATTACTTCAATAAAATTAATTAAGCAAACTTTTGTAAAAAATTAAAAACTATTCGGTTTTTTGCCTTTAAAATTTTTTTTGGTTTATCTATGAGTTTTATTTTTTTTTATAATTAAGCGTAATTGATTGGTGTTGGGAAAGTCTTCACTAGCAGATATGCATCCCATTGGTAAAAAAAAAAAAAGCAGATATGCATCCCAGCTTCGAATTCCAACTTCCAAGGTACTTAATTAATTTTTTAATCAAAAAATAACATAAAGCAAGTATCACACCACACACTATCAGACCTATGCTCTTAGAGGTTAATAGCTATCCATTCCAACCTACACCTGCACCTACACTCTGCCCGACGCCTTTTCTTCCTCCTCCTCGTGTTTTTCTCTTTGTTTCAAAGTTCAAACCCCTCTTCTCACAAAGGTCCCAGAAAAAAAAAAACTCCCTTCTCTTTATCTCTGGTGATGGTGTTCGACAATCGACAGACCTATTCTCCTACTTCTTAAGCCTTTTCCGTCAACTGGTTGGAGAAACTCGAAAGTGATGAATGATTTTTTGAATTTGCTGAAGAAATATAAACTTTAGATCTCTTACGGGTATTTTTAGTTCTTCATCACTTTCTTCTTTTTTTTCCTATTTCTTCTTCGTTCAGCTCCTTCCCTCTCTCTAATGTTGCTTTTGTCGATCACCCGTCCGGTTTTTGTCTAGCCGTTCCGGTCGGCGGCTTAATAGCGGGTTGCGGCCCAACATCCGGTCCATGACGGCTCATCCCGGCTCTTTTCTCAGAACGGCCTAATGGTCCTAAACAGACCGAAAAAGTTTCCGGTCGACGGTCCGGCCGGCCGTACCGTCCGGTCCGGATCTGAAAACATTGAAGGAAACTAAACAACTCTAGGCTGATATGGGTGAGACTACACTTGTAATATAATATATGGGTGGGATTATACTTGTAATAAAGCAATCTCAACAGGTCTTTTGTCATACCTTTATTTTAATTTCACATTTACCAGACTATTAGCGGAAAACGATATGCGGTTCTGTGGGCAGCATAGGAATAGCATAACTATACTGATAATATATGTATGATTACATAAATTCCCCATAGGGGTTCGTACATTATCATTACCATCAATGTAGCCACACAGGACTACTTGGGTATCTAAACCCGTTCCAGTGAAACAGAGACATCTTCTCGTCTTCGTTCCACCACTGCAATCCCCTCATATGGTTCTCTGCATTGTTCTCAGCATATCTTCTGTCTTCTCCTGTCTAAATTGTTGGTAGGGGAGGGTGAGATTCGAGAGAATCTCAGTAGGAAACAAATACCATAATGCATGCATGATTGATGCTATGTGTATGACATGTTAGCTTTATCTAGATGTATGCTCCATAATGACATTTCTGCATGCTCAATGTTTCATACAACAAGACTATGGCCACAATGAAAACAGAAACAGAGCTTCATTTATTCAAATATGCTCTACACAATCAAGTAAAGCAATCACATACATCATTACACAAGCAAAGATATCAAATACATGCAAGTAAGGTAAGTCCCCTACCTTAACCCTTTTCCGCCTCGAAACACGTGCCTTGATCTACGTGCAAACAGCTCGGTGCTCCGTATTCGATCCTACAATGTCAAATGTACTATTTAGACACTTCCATAGTGTTTCTGGGGGTTATATGAGTCTATCTTGAAAATTTACCAAAATGCCCCCAGACCCCGGCCCGGCCCCGCCGTACCCGGCCTGATGTCACGTTTTCCCAAAATTTTGACTAGGGCTATCCTGACGTATTTTCGTCCAAGGAATCCATTTCCGGACTCAAAATTATCAAATTCAATGTCAAATTACGAAATTGCCCTTGACAGCCCTACTTTTAGGGTTTTAGGGGCGTTTCCGTAATTATGCTTTCTAGGCTTTTTCCGAAAAAGTGCCCAACTGTAACCCCACCTATTTTCGCCCACTGAATCCAATGGAATCATAAAATCATTAAAAATCTAACTCTAAGACCCATTTACAATGCTGGCCAAAATATATAGGTTTTAAGGGGAAAATCGGGTTTTTTCGGTTTCGGCTCCGTAAACATGTTCCTTTCTACTCCTAACCACTTTATTGACTATTCCATTAGGTTAAAACTACCATTTAGTACCAATTTGGGCAGCATAATAGCCCCACATACCCATTTCCAAAAATTAAAACCAATGGCAATCCGGCGAGTTTGGAAGTTACCTCAAGCTCCCACTAGCTTTTCCTTCTTGTGGCTGAAAACCCTAACTTCAAAACACCATGAATCTTGCTTCAAATACCTCAAACAACATAGAAGAGAAGCTTAGGAGAAGGATTATACACGTTAGGTACGAATTCACCGAAGAAATCGACCTATTTTGTGAGTTTTCTCTTCTCATTCTCTCTCTAAAAGAGCACAACTCTCTCTCTCTCTACTTGGCTGCAGCACGTCTGAAATGGGCTCAAGAGGAAGAGGATGATGACATATTATTATATCATAATTTACTTTAATTTTCCAAATTTTCGGATTTTTACAAAATTCTGGCAGATTTCTGCCCAAACTTTGAAAAATCATAACTAATTCTAGAAAAATCGAATTAGAGTGATTCCAAAGCCTATAGAACCCTTATGGAGTCTAGTTTCAAGCAAAAATATATAATTTTGCTTAATGGAATCACAAAATTCCCAGAATTTCAATCTTTGCATGTTGTTTCAGAAACTTCACAGTTTTTCTGTGCTGACTTCAAAAATTCATATCTTTTTTTGTATAGCTCTAATTGATTCATATGACCTATCAAATTAAAGCTTAGGATGTCTACTTTCATTTTGTAAAATATCATAATTTTTTATCATCATTTGGTCATTCAAAATCACATGACAAACCCACTACCTCATAGGCGATTGTACCATAAGCATAATCACTTTCTCCAAAATTCACCATTTTACTTTCTTAATACCCCAAAGATATTAGAATCATTAGGGGATAAATTTGGGCTCCTGCTAAATTGGGGCTTAGCAGTCCACTTAATTTAGGCTTATTCCCAAGCCTCCAATCCTAAATTTCGGGGTATTACATCTTCAACAAAATTAAGTTTTATTATTATTCTATTTATAGGTCACTTTCAGCATATTTTATATTAATAAAGAAAAATCTTAATCTTTATTAACACTAATTTAAATTTTAAATATTTTATATCGTATACCTCATAAAAATAAAGTCAACATAGTTAATGAATAGTATAATTACATGTTCATATAAATAAATTTAGTAATGTGACTTATAAATATGATTAAAATATATTTTAATACTGTAATTCTGAGCTTTACATTTTATATACTATATAAAATTTATGCCTTCAAATTTAGTAAAGAGCACATGCCTCACGTTTTAATTTTCAATTAAATTATATACTTATAATTTTATCATTAAAATTTATACATTTGAACTTGCTGGGAATTTGTTAGTTTCAAAAAAATTTAGTTTGAATATGTGTCATTATGAGGCTTTCCACTGAAAGTTCATGATTTTCTATGCATTATATTTCAATGTCTTAATTAGGGAACAATCCAATTTGAGTCACGCAAGAAACTGCTATGAGTATACCCGAAGGTGAGCAAGCGTTAAGCTATATGCGTGCAGGGAGACCAGAATATAAATTAAAAGAAAGCCTTTCATATAATTTATTTAGTTATTTATTTATTTATTTATTTTATTTTGTCATTTGTACAAAAAGAAAGAAAAATGTTGTAAAATTAATAAATGAATAAAAAGGAACAGAACCCCGTGGGCAAAATTCAGGGTAATCATTATCAATTCAAGCTATTCAAACTGATTTAGAAGGATGTATGCGAGATTATCTTTATTTTAGATTTTATATTTATTAAAATAATTATTTTAAAATAATTTTCAATGTGATGAGTTTATGAGCACCTTAATCTTAAATAATTTCTTTATTAATTTTCTTCACTAATTTGACTATTCTTCAAGAATTTAAGTATGCTTCTAGAGATTCGAAATTGTGTTCTCAATAAACCTCTTTTATAATTGTCATGGTGAATAAAATGATATAACGTCATAGAACTGGTAATATAAGCCAAAATAAGTTAACACTTATCCAACACAACCTCTAACTAGTGAGTTGGACGATGTTTTTGTAACAAATTTTTTAAAGAATATAATGAAATTTATTTATTTTTTGCAAACCTAAATCATAAAAATACATTATGAAATCATAAAGTGATAATAAAACATCAAATTTAAATTTTTAAATATTACAAATTAAACATACATCATAATTCGACACATTATAAACTAAACATAAATCTAAGAAAAATATGGACTCACCCATCATGGGTTTGGGTTTAGCAAGTTTGGACTAAAAAAAACCTGCATCAAAACAGGTCAAGTTTGTCACAAACTGACCCACCTAATTTTTACGGGTTGCAGGTTCAGCTTGTAGGATCTAACCCATTAATATTCGTACTGAATTTAATCTATCTCATACACTTTAAAAGGGTCATT
The DNA here is from genome assembly GCA_963210345.1 of Inga oerstediana. NCBI lineage: Eukaryota > Viridiplantae > Streptophyta > Magnoliopsida > Fabales > Fabaceae > Inga > Inga oerstediana. Next base: position 21,668,128 of record OY723410.1, read on the forward strand.
TAAAAGTAAAGTACAAAAAACCGGACCGAACCGGCCGGTTGAACCGGGAACTGGTCCATGGTCCGGTCTGGTTTGATTAGCAAACCGGTCAGACCGGTTGAACCGGTCAAAACCGGTTGGACCGGTCAGAACTGGTTAAAACCGATGGTCCAACCGGTTGACCCAGTTTCTTCCTTTTTTTGTTTTTTAAATTTTCCAAATTTTTATTTTGTGTTTTTTGATGGCAAAATGAAAAGTTGAAGACTAAAATGAAGATAAAAATAGATAAAGAAAGAACAAATCTAAAAAAATAAAGAAAATAATGAAAAAAATTATTTAAAAAGATATAATAATTATAGGAAATGAGATATCTTTGCATAAGTATAGGTATTATTACTAATACTAATAGATTTTAAACATTATTTTTAAAAATTTTTATTTTTATCTATAGAAGCTTAAAAATATATTAATATATATTATCTCTAATAAATTATAATATTTTAATATGACCGGTTATGACCGGTTCAACTACTGGTTAGACCCCAGTTGACCCATTAACCCTTGAACCTGTGCTGTGACCGGTTCATTGCCCGATCCGATTTTTCGTTCCTTGTTTAAAAGCTAGCTACATTGACAATCCAACTAGTTCGTTCCTTTGCTTATCAATGGACATGATTGAAAATGACATTCTAATTTTTTGGTGTGAATTTAAAATGATATTCTAGCCTAGCTAGTTGCATCCATTTTTTGTTTGAGAGCCTTAGGAATCCTCGTACTAACAACTTTCACTAGATTTATCTTCCATGGTGCATCCATAATTTCATAGCACGGCCACCAACTTTCCATAAAAGGGAATGATTCTTGTTACTCTAAAATCTTATAAGCTGATTTGAGATCGTCCCATTAGTAACCGGACCGTGACATCTTTCTATCGGCTCATCATATAATGTGTTCAATGAATATCCTAATTAAAATTAAAATTTTTGGATTAAGCTGCATAATTACTTTGGAAGTATTTGCAAAATCTCAATGTGGCTCTAGAAGTTTTTTAATCTCAATGCCGTTCTGAAAATTTCAAAACGTAATAATGTCACCCCCAAGTTAATAGCCCAAACGGTTAAACATTAGTTGATTCATTATACTAATGTGGCATGTCTATGTGGAAGTAAGAAAACTGAGAGAAATATTTATATATTCCAAGAGTGTCATGTCATATAAACTTTACCTAACAAAAGCATAACAACTTATATCACTTTAATCATAATTGATCGATGACTCATCTAAAATATTCAAATTTTACTTTTTTTAAAGAAAAAATAAACATACTAATTTGGAAAACTAAAACAAAATGATCCACTAATATTATTCTTAAAAAAAAAATTTAAATTTTTTTAGATGAGTCATCAGTTAGCTAGAATTAAAACGATCTGAATTGTTGTATTTTTATTGGATAAAGTTTAGATGACACGGCACTCCTGGAATATATAAATATTTTTCAAAAAAAAAAAAAAAGAGGTGGATGCCACAAACATGCCACATTAGCATAATTCGTAAGCTAACGTTTGATTGTTTGGACTATTAACTTGGCGATATCGCTATGTTTTGGAACTTCCAGGGTGATCTTAAAACTAAGAAAACTTCTATGGCCACATTGAGATTTTGTGAATACTTCTTATACAATTATGCACCTTAACCCTTTAAAATTGTATAGAACCCCTATGATTCTAGATTTTATAAATTCCTTTATTTGTCTTGTGAATGACTAAATTTTTAACTCTCTCTATTCTTTTAAATCCCTTTATTTATCTTATAAATATATTTATTTGTCTTATGAACATCTATATTTGTCTTGTGAATTCTTTTATTTCTTTTATAAATGGTCAAAATGTTCTTGCTAACTCCTTGATTTTCTTTGAATCCCTTTATTTGTCTTATAAGTGCCCATATTTGTCTTGTAAATGTTCTTATAAAAATATATGAAGTAACGGTATTATTATCTTTTCATAGACAAAACTTAATTTCATTTTGTCCAAGGATGTAGTGAAATTTCAGAATATTTTGGATAACTGAAATAAAATTACTTTCATAGGAGCTAACTGAAATTTTCCCTTGTTAAATTGGCAACCTCATAGAAAAGTACTCATTATAGATTCTCTACAATGTTAATAGAGCACAATAGCACCGTATAATCCATATAGCCGACCTACATGTTTTAATCTGGCTTGATTGTGCATAACAGGTCCTTTCACCTGGTTTGCACGCCTCTTAGTGAACCCAATGCAGAACAATCTCATTGTGTAGCTATCAGTGGTCTTGACGTCCACGTGAGCTTCGATCAAAGCTTGCCATTTGCGAACCAACGAACCTCAACTTATCGGTTGTGATTTGTGGAGTCCATTCCCTAGAGACTGCAACAAAAAAGTTTTAGATGCAATATAATCATTTAGGACATCAGATACAGTACGAAGAAGACAGGTTATAGCCATCAATCATTACCCAGAAGTTTGTGAGAACATTCTTTCCTTGAACATCTTCAGCTCTCAACCTGATCTTCAGGACATCCGAAAATCAAAGCTATGCACAAAGACATGCCCATTTGGAGAAAGATAGAAGAGAGCCACAATATATAAAGCCAAAGCATTTTTGCGCTAAAAGAACAAACCCATTCCCCAACGTTCTAAGATCCCAGCAATAATCTTATTTCTAGTTCCAGATTACTAAAAATAAAGCAAGAAAAATATATCTTACCACTGCCTACAAATCAAAGCTATGAAAATAAAATACTGATAGAAAGGGGAAACTAGCGAGACATAATTCAAAGAAAAGATTTACTCTAATACAAATTAAGAGGCTTTAATCCGAAGTTTAGATCAACATAACCTTAAGAGTAATAGTAGGATAAGCTGTTTCCTTTTTTCCTTCATTTTTGTCTCTTGTGTTACTGTTCATAACAACAGTAATGGCTCAATTGGGCAAGCTGACTTCGTCTCCTCTGGCTTCGTGCCATCTGATGCATCTCTTCTCCCTCCTAAAAGCGAGTACATGTCATTTATTTTAACTTTTTTGAACTCTGACATTTGTTTGGAGTGGTTGAACCTAGTGGTTTTTGGTGAGATGCATTTTTATTTAGTGTTCTTGTTATAGTGTCAGAGATAAATCTTTTATTTCATTAAGAGTCATGTCATTCTTGATGGAGATATTGACAAGACAATTTTTTGAATGTTTATATGTCTTGATGGAGAAAGTTTTATTAGATGATTTTTTTGTTCAATATAATGGATCGACATGTTGTTATCTTAGTATTGCAGGAACACAAATATAACTTGAATTATACTGCAAGAGAAATCATTTCAAGGTATTTGTAGTTTAGGTGGAGAGTTTATTTTTATGGATTATCTTGTGAGTTTTCTCTGTGGCCATTTGTCTTTATGAAATATGACTCTGTTGTTCATTTTTATTGAAATGGTTGGTTGTGTAGGCTGTGAATGAGTGCAAGGTTAGGGTGTGCTTATATATTGTGTAGTTGTTGCTCTTGCGCAACGCGCGAAAGAGTTTGTGCCTGTTTATAGAAAGAGAACCCTGCTTCAGCAAGATGGAAATAAGAGAAAACATACCTTGGTGCTTTCCAAAAGGACCAAAGTAAATAATCATTTAAAAATAATATTATGGGCCCACTTTGTATCCCACTTTAAACCCACAATCTTATAGTTATGAATTAACCTCTTTACAAACTGGACCAACCTTTATTGATATGAATTAATTATATTGTTAAGTTAAAATTATTTATGCAGCTGATCAATTAAGCATGTCTTTTTATGCTTAATTAATTTTTCTCATAAGTTCGGCGTATTGACTTCATATAAGTTTAGTGTGAGTACTTTTGACTTTGAATTTGTGATAATTATTCTTATTCTCATGTAATTTATAAATCTGTTAATACATCAAAATTTACAAATTCTGATATAAAATGAAGGGAGAAACACAGAAAAAGAATTTTAAAATTGTAAAATTCCAAATCAAGTTTGTTTTTAAGAATTTATAAGAGAATGATAAAATTTGATAAGCAATTTACAACTCATTTTTTGAGAAATACCTAAATTCAAATTTTATAATTTTAAAATTCTTTTTCTATCTTTTTTCCTAAAATCAACGTGTGCATAAAAATATTGTAGAGTTGAGATATTTTAGAGCTGAATGCTTGTATAGAACAAGCCTGAGAATTGAAAAGACTTGGGTAGAGACTTGACCTTCTTTTTCCCTCCCTTCTTTCCTTTGGAAATCCTCTTGTTCTTTTCCTATGGCCATAGTTGAAGTTTGGAGTGTGCACAGCTTTCCTTGCGAGCAGCGATTAATTATGATCGATCTTTTTCCCTTCTCAAGATGTAATTCAAAATTTTAAGGATTAAAGGACAATTTTGCTCCGAAAGTTTTTAGGGGGTAATTTTATCCAAGAAAGTGTCAAAAAGAGAGAAATATGATTTTACCCTTGCCATTATTTTTATTAACGAGCATGTCCGGGAGAATAAATTACTGCAACTTTTTAATAGTCTCACTTTTTTTTTGTTATCTTAATGAAGCGATGATTGTAGAAGTCCATAATATTATTAGATCACCCCACGTGCGATCGATATGAAACATATGTTTAAACATACCTTGTGCCATCATGATTCAATACATGAAGATAGGTTACTTGTTAAACAAAAAAATGCACAACTTAGGGATCAACATTTTGAAAGACTTCCTTGTACACAACATTCTTTGTTCTGGTTGTTGACCCATACTCATCTACACCTAGAACAATCTTTAGGCCATCCATGCATTTCACTCTAGACAATGCAATATATAATTGTCCATGGGTGAAAACTGGTTTCAACAAATACAAGCCGACATGATGCAAAGATTGCCCTTGACTTTTGTTGATAGTCATGGCAAATGAAAGTGTAATTGGGAATTGCCTCCGTTGCATGCGGAATAGCCATCGAGACTCAGAAGGATTCAAATCCATTCGATGTATGAGTACCTTCTCGTTTGGTCTTGAACCATTTAGTGTTATTGCCTCAATCACCTTCTGCCCCAACATAGTAACACGAAGACGTGTTCCATTGCACAAACCTGTTGCTTGATCAATGTTTCGCAAAAGCATTATGGGTGCTCCTATTTTCAATACAAGTTTTTGTGGTGCCAAACCGGATGATGTGATGGTGTTCAAGAATTCAGTTGTGTATAAGTTGTCAAATGAGTCAGCATCGGCGGTTGACTTGCAAACGGTGTCACAACTCAAGAATTCATGTTCTTCACCTGGCAGTAACGAACACATGTGATCATTGATCTTTGTAACCATTTCAATTGTTGGTGCAAGTATCGCTCTGGCATTGAAGTACTCGTTGGAATTTAGGTTGTCAAGTAAATTAGCATATGTTGAATGAATAATTGCATTGATTGGATCATTGCAAGTTTCAACCAGCATTTCCTTTGGGATCTCAATATCTGCAACACCGTCTGTTGCATCACCTAACTTTCCGTCGCCAACATCTAGTAACCATCTTGAGAACCATTCAATCATGTTTTTGTCATTTTTGTCATTTGATTGATCCAAGCGCATGTTTTTCGTCAACCGGAAAATTTTGCAGTGTTGCCATAAATGAGAGGAACTTATGCAAGCGTTAACAATTGCTGCCCTAGTACCCTTAGGAATCACAGGGAGAATTTGCCTGAAATCACCACCCATCATAATGCATTTTCCCCCAAAAGGTTGATTAGAGTGCATTATGTCCCTTAAAGTCCTGTCAAAAGCTTCGACGCAGTAGCGTTGGACCATGGGTGCTTCATCCCAAATTATTAATTTTGTGCACTTGATAAGGTTTGCTAATGGTGAATTCTGCCAAATGGAACAGACTGAAAATTCTGTTACTTGTATTGGGATTGCAAATCGAGAATGTGCTGTTCGTCCTGAGGGCAGTAATGTTGCTGCTATACCACTTGATGCAACAGTTAGTACAATATATCCTTCAGACTGAAGAGTGGAGGCCAATGCATTCCACAAGAAGGTTTTCCCTGTCCCACCATATCCATATACGAAGAAGAATCCTCCATGTTGTAAATATAATGCTGACATGACGTTCTCATAAACATACCTTTGATCGGCATTCAGAGCGGACAACAAACTCTCTGCTTGTGATTTTAGTTCTTCTCTGTCGTACGCCAACTCTTGTACGATCAAGTGGTTGGTAACATCAATGGTGGGTACTTCAAATGGAATTGGAAGTGTGTTGAAGTCATGTAAACTCTGCCCATTAGAATGAAGAAGTTTATCAATCTCTTTAAGGGTAGCTTGTTCCTTTATAGATAACGGGATGTCCACTCCTATGAAATGAAAAACCAATAAACTTAGACGAAAGGGGCAGGGCCATAACATATGTTTGAATTATATAACAATTTGGATCAACTATGGAAGTGAAATGATTAATCATCATACTGACCTGAATTAACTTCATCACGCCGTGGTATGTATAATATACCTTCTGAAAGGAGATGTGATGTTTCTGCCCAAACGTAATCAGGCCTCTGGATAGAACCACACAGCAACATTGTCACAAATAGCTTCCTCAAGGAATGGCTTAAAGCCCAATAAGCTGCTTCTTTAATTGCAGCAACGTATTCCCTATCATCATCTAATAAGCCCCGTGCGAAGCATGCCTCCTTGAAGGTTTTATATGTAACACCAGCAACTGTTTTGATTTGATCAAAGGAAGAGGGTCCACGAACTTGTGTGAGCATGATTCGCAAGTAATATAGTTCTCCAGCTGATGGTGACACATGAGCCATTCTACCAACAGCAAAGCCTCTTTCGCGTATTTTCCACATCCTTTTGTCTTTCTTGTAAACATAATGATTTGGGAATTCAGAGTAGGTCAGAGTTACTGCAAAAGTATCATCAGCATTAATCATCATCCATGATAGGAACTGTGATTCACATACTCTTGGTTTATCCATCAATTCTGACACATCTTCTGTATTTGTGTAAACAACAAATTGCTGATTTGGTAGATGGAAGCTCAGTCTTTCAATTGCAGGGTACCTATGATGAATATCAAAGCCAAAAATTCGCCAACTTGCTTCGCATGCTGAAACATATCGGCAATTATAATATTGTTGTATCTCATCTATTAATTTGGTGCCATTTCTGTCTTTGCTGTCATCAAATAATCCCACAATAACTCTATCATTCCCTTTGCTGATATATTTGAATAGGTATTTGATAGCAGTTGAGTGGTTGCACTTCTCAACATTTATGTGTGCTTGAAAAAGTTTGAGCAGCATTGGATTGTATGGCACAACAAACCGATTGTCTAGTGGGGTACCCTTTAATTCTATTGTTTTGCCATCATCTCTTCAGCGATATGTCGGAAAACCATCATCATCAATTGTTGTATGTTGATTGAACCTCTTTGGGAAATATTTATTGCATTTTTTGTCTTTCATGCAGGGAGCATTAGGCTTCGTTGATCCACAAGGGCCATGAATCATGAAATTTTTAACCAACTCGTGAAGTAATGGTGAAGATTCCTTGTCTGGGATTTCCCCTGAAATAATTCTGTCAATTGACTCTGGATCTGACAGCTTCGCGATTGGATCGAGGAAAAGGAGGATATGTGCATGGGGCAAACCCCTTTTTTGGAACTCAATGGTGTAAATCTCTGTGTAATGGAGAAGATAAGTTGAGGGTTAGATGAATGATAGAACATGTTATATATTTTTAAAGGAAAAATCATGACGAAGATAAGTTGTATATAATATAATATAAAGCACTATACCTGCACGAATTGTACCGAATATCTTTTTTCTTTTTAAAGTCTTCATCAATGTCCTCAACTTTAGCTCAAAAATCCTAGATAGTAGGTGCGGGCAATCGGAGGGTTGCAAACTCGCACCACCGCAATATCGTTGTATTTCAGGCCAGGCTGGATTACAAGTGAATGTGATGAAAAGGTCGGGATAACTAATTTCTTTGCATATAGCCATTGCATCTTGGTAATTTCATATCATATATCTAGCTCCTCTAGTGAATGATGCAGGGAGAATGATCCGCTTGCCAATTGAGGAAGCATCTCGTTCTCCACTAATCACTGCGTCTGATAAGCCTTGATATAAGTCCGCTCGAAGGTCTTTTTGGTGCATCCTAATCCACAATAACCTATGTGATTCCATCATTGTGTACCCATCAACAATGAACTGTTGGAGCAATCGTGACGCATGTTGTAATGTGGACATTTCATTTTGCCTAACCATTAATCTGTAACAAAGGAATTCTCGAATGCTGACTCTCTTACGTGTCTTTGTTACAGTTAAGGTTTCTTCTCTGTGTTGAACATCATCTCTATAACCATCTTCACCATAAGGAAAAAGTAAAGGATATTGCAGAGGCAAATAAGCGGGATGCAATTCGTTGATTCTTTGAATATTGCCTGTGTGTGTTTCCAAAATGATATCTCGCACACTGAACTGAAGATCAATGTCACCCACAATTAAGGCAGCAACTTCTGAGGCGGACGGTAAATTGTATGTTCGTCCATCATGCTCTCTACTCCCAATCAAACACATTTTCAATGGACTTGGGGTGGGTGTGGATAGAAATGTTGATGCCAAACGGAATTGTTTGACAAAGGGATTGATATCATCCAATTGATTTTTGATTTGTTGAACAATAAGTGGGTCTATTGAATCTTCTTTTTGGTGTTTGCTGCATGGCAATAAAACCAGTTAGGAAGGGAAGCAAGTATAATATATAGGGAAATTTCATTAACACAGTTGAGGTAGCTAAAATGTAGTACCTTACAGCTACAATTCGATTGGAAACTTCATTATCAGTGTCATGAATATACAGTTGAGAATACACTGGTCTTGTACCGTCTGGAGGAGTTAAGGCACCAATGTTGTGGTAGTTTACCCCTGATAGCACAAATGTATATGGTCCACCACCAGAGTTGATTGTATGATCAATTTTACCTCCCATTGAGGTGAAAGAGAACATGTTGTATTGTCTGATGTTTGCATTGAAATTCCGGGAAAAAGTTGATTTCTTATTAAAAAATAAGGTTTGCCATAGTGGAGGAGGTATTTCTAATGTTGGGAGGACAACTTTCCCTTTCAAGCAACAACGTGAGAATGTATCAGCAGTTCTGCTATTCCCATCCTTATTTACTCTTTCATTAAACCAAAGCTTTGCATGACAATACTTGCAGATATGAATTGCATCGCCTTCATCTGACATTGTATGGATAGGAAGCAAAGAGTTAGGTTTAGTACTGAGTTTGGCAAGTCGTACGGTTAGAATGGATAATAAAAGAATCTGGCTATACCTAGGTAAACAATTTCGTCATCTACGTTAATTAAGTTGGTTTGGTAACTTGGTTGTGCACGCTGGACTGTAATGTCTTCGGCATCATCTAATATGTTCACCGATTAGTAGAAACAGCATTATAATAAAACAAAATACCCATTTAAGGATGTAGATAATAATTTATGTACCATAATTATGGTCATGGAATTTGATTAATGGAAAAGAATGACACAAACCTTCATCAGAGTCATCATTGCTGCTGTCCGTCTCAATTTGTTGGGAATTTTCATACTCAAAGTTGAATGCAATATTCCTATAATGAGCTTCTTGTGGGATTCCTTTTTGAAAGGCATAATAACGCGTCAAAATATGACCATAGTAACAGATAAATAGCATATGAAGTGTTTAGCATGGCAGGGGAAAATTGTTTAAAGTTGAACATGTAGGTTGAATGAAGTATAGTATATGATACAATTGTATAACATCAGCAACAGTCAATAATATGAAAACTATGGAAAGGTACCGATTTTAATAAATGTTAATTGTTTTATAGTGATAGTCCTTATAATGATAACAGTATAGACTAATTATGACAAATGTTAATGTGTTTGCTTTCAAGATCTTGTTGTCTTTTCTGGCTTTATCAACATATTTTGTTCATTTTATTCTACTATCCCAAGCAATTATAATACTTTCGATACTTCATAAACATTTCGTTTTTTAAAATCTCTTACATAGTTTATAAAAAACAAAGTGTTTGTGTTGAAAAATAAATAAATAATGCCTTAATCAATCATTAGTAACATAATTATAAAGGAAAATGATAATAAGATCCTGAAAAAAAAATTATATTCCCCCTGTTTCTAAATATAAGTTTTAAACAACTGATTTTAAGTTTACCAAGAAAATATTTAAAATTATTTAAAAGTAATAAATAAGTATTTTTTTACTATACTTTTATTTATAAAGAAGATAAGTGAGAGAGGCAATAAATACAATAAATATAATTAAAAACCACACCATCACTCAAAGATATAACAAATAACTGTTGGGTCATATACAACGTAGAGAACAAACTGGTATAAGAGTCAATATTCTCACACTTATGCTGACCTATGTAACTTCAGTCATTCAAACTTTTTTTTTTGTCTTGTTGCTTCATTCATTCAAACTACACTTTACCAACACTCTAAAGTTGATTCAATTTGGTGTTTATTACTTTTCCTCTTATAGCAAAATAAACGCATCTATCTACTAAAAGGGCCCCATAGTTTATATAAAATATAAAATATATTTTACTACTCAATATGGAATGTCATACACGCATAGTGGTTTCTTGTTTGAAGAGGAATAATGAAAAAAGGCATCCCATTTAATCACTAATTTCTTTTTATACGATAATATCTCTTAAACCAAATTACTTACTTTATTTTTCATATATGTATATAGATAGATGGATAAATGATATTTAAAATACAATATATTTTCCTAAAACTTCAACTCAAAAATAAACATGATGTGTGTGTGTATAAATAATATATGATAATGAAATATATAGAATAGATTGAATAGAAATTGCTCAAACTATCTCCTAAAGTTTTTTTTTGCCCTTGCAATTAATAAATTGATAATTTACTAAATTTACATAAGGTTGACCCAATCTAATGTAACAGGTAGGGAAGGATTTCTATTTTATATGAGATAAAAAAAGTAGGGAATGTTAAGCAAGCTTGGTTATTTCCTCAATAACACGTAAAATTATTGGTAAGGTTAATGGCATACATACCTGGTTGTGTGTACTGGGGAAATGTGTTTTGCATTCTACAACCTTGATTCTGTTCTGAAAATGGAGTATTCTCCATCCTAAGCGGAAAGGCATTATCTTCACTTTGTTGTAACCCTTGTAATCTAGCGCTCTTCAGTTCAGTGTTCAAACCCAAAGCATCGGTTGTGTTTTCTGTTGGTAAGGTGAAAACATTATTGGCACATGACATAAGTAATAACAGTGAAGAAATAACATAAGTATATGTATGAAACCTTTATCCATGTGTAGGAGATGAGTTTAGGGCGAACTAAAGATATGCTGTTGTGGTCGGGAAATTCAATAGGGAAGGATGGTTGAAGCGTGAGGTTAGCATATGCTGTGGAAGAATAGGCATAACCAATATTGATTTATGCATAGTTCAGCACATCACGTTATTGTTGCTTGCTACATTTATAAAGTGCAATACATGACATGTTTAGGAAAGAGAATCTTTAACATATGAGACAAACAATGTTATAATTGCAGACGTTGAGTGGACAGGAAAAGGAGGACTATCTGACCAAAGGTGCTGATTTTTTGCACTTTTTGTGAGCTGTCATTGTATATAATTATAATTAAAATAAAATAATGTAAAGGGTACAAATAGAAACTGGTATGTCTGGACCTTTATTGTATTGTTCTTTTATGTTGCATTTAAAAAAAAGCAAATCTTTAACCATTATAGCAGATGAATAAATGGAAAATTGTAGGAAATGGAAGTAATGAAGCGGGCTAACGGAAGGTGTAAAAAAAACTAACATCACCAATACAGTGAGGTTTGTTATATATTAATGATGATTGTGTTATGTCAAGAAGAAGGAGTATATGTAAGTAAGCGATATGTGAGCCCTTATTTTAATTTTCCATATAAGAGTTCAGTTGGGATGAGGAACAATCGAAAGGTTGGGTGAATAATTTGTCCTCATCAAGTCATGCGTTTTTTTTGCTATATGGTTTAATTCATTGCTGTTGTCATCATATTTTCAAACAATGCACTTGGGATTGTTTTTTCACAACCATGGGGAAAAGTAATCTCAAAGATAATGTGACTATATTGGATATCACATGTGCTTCATCCACGTCTGTGTAACAATATTTTACAAGATGACATTTTCAAGAAAGTAATAAAATAAAAGGCACAGGTTTGAAGTAACTGCTAATTTTAATGATGGAACTGAAAAAACAATGCTTGTGTACATAAGGAGGAGTGAAATTAAACTGAAGGGTCAACCAATACAACATAACTATAGTACTAATGCGATGGGACAAGTAAAATGCAAGGTGAACTGATACATCAACCTAATAAGCTATAGACGACAAGAGGAAACATAAAGTGAACTAAATGACATAAGTGGAGGCAGGCAAGATGCTAATGAAGCATGTTTCCAGGACGGTCGGCTATTTTTCTTGCTTGATAGTCTTAATGAGCCTCCCATCATAATTAGGGTTGCTTGATGTTTGTCCCTCTATAGCAGATTCAGACACTTGAGAATTTATTTTTCTGTAGCTTTTGCGTTTTGGTTTTGTAGGGCCTTGTGTTAACTGCTGGGAAATTGCAGCAAGTGTGTCATCCTCCACATCTATAGCATCATTGACAACTGGATTGGATGGTTGTATGTCTGTACCAGCAACAGTCATCTTTTGCTCTATAGCTGTGTCACTTAGTGATCCTGTTCCCTAGGTTGAGAGACATGATTGCAAGTGTTACAATGTAACTGACTGGAAAAAAGATGTGATATATGGGAAGATATATATAGAAGGAGAAGAATGAAACCTGTTCTGTCTGAATCTCAGAGAGTCCATGAGCCTGTGAACGGAAGTTATTAACATACGTAATTAAGTAGAGGAAATAATGCTTGCTATTGATGGTTACTAAGGATAAATAGAAACTCATTAGAACCTCTGCGGATACAGCATTGAACTCATTAAGGAGGTCCTCACAGACAATGAATTCAGTTGCACTTATGCTAGATCCTGGGTACTTCTTGTTAAATTCATTAAGTTTTAGTTTTAACAACAACTTCTTCCCAACAGGATTTTCAAGGGCTTTTGGGAACCCTTCTTCACGTTTGTCCTGAATGGATAAATACAAGTGAAAGATCATATGCGAAATAAATATAAAGTTCCAGCCAGCTAGGGGGAAAAGTGTTAAGGAAAAGTTGCCTCAGGAAGGGTCATTTTCATCTGCAATGTAGTTTTTTCTAGCAATTGCACTGCAAGTTTGTCCCAAAAGATCACAGAAGTTGACCCAGTGTCATCTTTAACAATATAGTGTAGCTTCATCCTGTTAAGGAAAATGACAATGTAAAGGTTAGTTATTATTGACTGTTGATTTACAGAAGGAAGCTAGATCTGTTAGCACAGTATAGGAAGTGAAATATATTGGTTAGCGATAGGATGTACTTGGGTTCAAATGACTTAGGAGCATTGGAACCGGTTGTGGGTTTACAACTGGGGCAAATGAGTGAACTATGTGGGTCATCATCACTCTGTTGTTTAGCCTTAGAAGAACACTTGGAGCAAGCATTATAGGTCCATCCATGTTTAGATTCGAACTTTACAATCTCACAATCAAGGACGAAAGAAGTGCCCTATCATGGATATGGTAAAAGAGTTGAGGCATAAAAAATGAATAATGTAATGTGAGCAGTAAGGGAAAACTCACAGTAGAGAGATCTTTAATGTTAGATATCTGTAGCTTTGTTTGGCTCAGAAGGGAAGGGTTGGTAGAAGGACGGCTCGACTGTTTAGACATTGACTGAGTTATAGCTTCCAGCATAGGGGAACATTGATCTTGGGCCCTAAATCATGAAGTAGATGAAGATGTTAAAAGCAATAAGAAGATGTGCGTCATTGTTAGTAGATAACTTAGTTTGCTGGTGCAATATGAAGTGAACCTTTGAATGAAATCCCTAACTTCTTTGATTTTAGGGTTGAAGTGAACCCTTGTGGCAGTGAAGGAGCTTGATAACTGACGTTTTTCTGTTAAGAGGAAAGCTTATAACAACTGAGCCGAAGGTATAGAGAAAACATACAGACAACATTATGGAAAGAGAGTTAGTGAAAAGTCATGAAGTAGTAAGGAAATTACTATCCTCTGTCCAAGTGAGCTTGGCAAGAGTTAAGAAGACTACAACAGGGGTATCAGTGTTTTGAAGCTGGTCCATGTATGCATCTGAAGCACAGCTGTCAAACAAAATGCATTCAATGTTGTTTTGGCTGAAAAGAACAAAGAGTTATTGTTAGGACATAAAGACAAATAAAGGTAAAATAAAGATGTTAAAAGAAAGTCTGTGGTAAATACTCAAGGTTAGACAAGATCATCCTGAGCCAGAACTTGGGCTGATTGTCTTTACGTTGCTCCTCAAGAGAACCAATGGATGTAAGAAAAGCAATGACATCTGCAAATGTTAGAGTTTTGATGTAGATGTACAGTGATTTTGGATTAACGCATAAGTCATCAAAGTTGAAGTGATAGTGTAAATGTTACCAAATAAGTAATCAATATCATCTTCCTCAGGAAGAGTAAGAAGTTCAGAAATAGATTTGAATGCGTAAGATGAAGTTGGGATAACAGCTTCTTTTGGTGAGACTGATGTATGCGTGGTAAAAGTTAGTTTGAATGGATGAGTAGTTGGTCGAAACTTGTGAGAGTTTGATGAGACAATAAAGTTAGCAAATTCATATGTTTTCCCTTCCTGGATTGATGAACCGAAAGTGGTATGCAATGACTTAATGATGGCACTTGCTTGTATGGTTGTCCCCTGGATAAAAAGGTTATGATGGAGAAAGAAGATTTAATAACAGTGGCCATAAACATGTGTATATTTTGCAAGTGAATGAGTTGCAATAACAGATGTGACATACCTCAGAATCAACCAACAACATAGCAACACAAAATATTTTAGTGGGGGCAGTTTTTTGGTACACGTTCCATTTCCTTAAGACTCTAACAACAATAGTCCACAGGTCAGAAGCATCATGAATTTCGGATAACAAACTGTGTCCAGACATGTTGGGAATTGGTGGGAAGATAGAAAGTAATGGTATAGAGGAGGAGGAAGAGTTATATTTGAAGAGTAATGTGTAGAAGTGACTGGAATATAATGTTTAAATAGATGATGATGGGGAATAAGGGCGGGAAAGGGGGGAAATGTTCAAATGTTGGAGGGTTTGAGGGTAAAGGCATGGGTAACAGAGGGAAGTAAAAGAAAATTTGTAATATAAATGGCTTGAAGTAAAGAATAAGTTTGGAAGAATGGAGTTAATTCAGAGAAGGGAGAGCAGCGGAAAGAGAAAGAAGGAAGTGATGTAATGTGGTTGAGGGAAGTGATTGAACGAAGACATGCAGAGAGTCAAAATAATCCAAAACGGAATAGGCGACATGCAGAGAGTCAAAATAATTGCTATAGTCTGAACTATAGTAGGTGCATACGCGACAGAGTAACAGGAGAAGATGCTGAGGAAGAAGTAAGAAGGAAAAAGTAATGACTTATAGGTGTCACTAATTATGCTAACGATAAATGGAATGATAATGATGACCTTACCGGATTAGTGGTTGGAGCACTGCACAAAACGTAAAAAAATATTAAACTTTTTTAATTTAGAATCTATTTTACAAACAGGCGTGCATAAAATAAAAAGGATTTAATAAGAAGGAATGGGCGC
This sequence comes from Inga oerstediana, assembly GCA_963210345.1. Lineage (NCBI taxonomy): Eukaryota > Viridiplantae > Streptophyta > Magnoliopsida > Fabales > Fabaceae > Inga > Inga oerstediana. The sequence continues at coordinate 21,683,919 of OY723410.1, forward strand.
AGCTACTCAATTTAACAATCCACAATAACACAAAGAATATTATCTTATTCTTTAAGTATCATTAATTTATATTTTAAATCCATGACTAACATTTTATCAATAGCATTAGTCAGTCAATTAATATTATTTAATATTTCATGTGTATCACGACCACCTTTTTCTTTTCTTTTCTTTTGCTTTCTTTCTCCCACCCACTGATTACTTTCATTTCGTCTTTAGCACCGTGTGCATGTGAGAGAGACTCATTCGAACACCACATTTCTTATGTTTTCCATAAAATATTTATTTCTGTTTACTTTAATTATACTTGTCCCACATAAGCTCAATTATATCAGTTCAGTCAAAGAAAGTAAATCAATTATTTCATTCACATATAATTAAATAATTTAAATACTTAATAGATTAATGAGACTTTTCTGGGGACATATGGCAGCGTCTTGGCAAAAGAAAAAGCATGAAAAATGACAAGAAAGAAAGTAGAGGAAAGAGAAGGAGAGGACGTGGAAGAAAGATGAACAAAAGGAATGGAAAGGTGTGAATGCCCAAGGTATACTGTGAATGGGCTTGACATAAAAAGTTTCTTTTCCTCCGGTTTTTTTTTTTCAAATTTTTAATTGAAGCTTTAACTGTTGGAACTAACAATTTTTAATGTCAAAACGTCTATTGAAGAAGACCAACAATATCTTACATAAAACATGTAAGAGTGACTATTCATTATATAAAAAAGCAAACAATTTTCCAATTTATATACAAGTTTCTATATCCTTTTTCTCTTGCATTGTGGTATCATATATAGCTTAACTCTTGGTGATAGCCGTTGAAGTAAAGAATAAGTTTGGAAGAATGGAGTTAATTCAGAGAAGGGAGAGCAGCGGAAAGAGAAAGAAGGAAGTGATGTAACATGGTTGAGGGAAGTGATTGAACGAAGACATGCAGAGAGTCAAAATAATCCAAAATGGAATAGGCGATATGCAGAGAGTCAAAATAATTCCTATAGTCTGAACTATAGTAGGTGCATACGCGACAGAGTAACAGGAAAAGATGCTGAGGAAGAAGTAAGAAGGAAAAAGTAATGACTTATAGGTGTCACTAATTATGCTAACGATAAATGGAATGATAATGATGACTAACAAATGATGAGTAACAATAATTAAGTGGAAAAGGTTGATGTGTACATGCGCAGATGGGTGAACAAAGTGAGGGTCCCTTACTACATATAAGTTTTTCGCCCTGGACATAATGAGCGCTAAGAAAAATTGGAATATAATTATCACTGTAGTTCTGGATCATGAAAAGACTATGTGTGATATGAAGAACAGCTGGTTTTGGGAGCAGAATAAACAAACCGAAAAAATAATTCTCAGACTGTAGATAATTATTTGAACAAAATATCTGCTGATTTAAGTACGAAGAGGCATCAATAATAACACAACCAAAAGAAAATATCTGCTAGCATAAGTATAAAACAAAAGTAAAAATTGTAATTATATATTAATTAGTTAAATGTCTCGGATAGAGAACTCTAGAACCTTTTCTTAGTAAAATAAGAAGAAAAAAGTGGTGGCTAGTGAAAACGAAAGTGGGGGGAAATATGATAGTAGAATTGAAAAAAGAATGAGAATGGTCAAAGTGAATATAATTGCAATGGTTTTGATGATTAAAAGTTGGGGAAAGAAAAGATGTTGGCAATGGCAAGTGAGGACAAAAGAAAAACGCAAAAATATTCCGTTCATATTTAGTCAAAGATGGGAGATTAATTAATGGAAAGAAAAGAGAAAAAGAATTTTAAAATTATAAAATCCTAAATTAGATTTGTTAAAATTTTATTACCCCACTTCTTCAATCTTTTAAAATTCAACTCGTAAAAATTTTTTCTCCCCTCCCTTCCCCTCCAAATCCCTCACACCAAATAGACTAAGAGTTAAAATGAAAATATGCTGTCATTTCTTTTCTTAATAATCACCAAAAATTTAATAATCAATGATAGGAGATGAAGCTTTATGTAGACAGTCACGTGGAGTGATAAACTTATTTTATTGTTAGATATTTTTATGGCCTTAAAATATATATATTTTGTGATAATTTCGGAACATATGATGCTAATTTGAATTTTTGATATATGCAAGAGGCAAAGTAGAGAATTGGACATGCATGTGATCACATGGGGACCACAAGGAAGGGAAAGAGGACTCAGCTGTAATGCACTACTATTTAGGAACTAAAAACATTGGATATCTAATTATTTTGAAACATAATTAATAGCAATATATATATATATATAATAATCAATTTAAATAAAAAAATATAAAGACCAGTAGCTACTGGCCAAAAAAATAAGACAAGTCGTTGGAATTTTTTTTTATAATAAAAAGGATAAGAGTCAACAGGGGTAGTATTCCCTGACTTCTAAATAATAAATATAGACATAGGTGATTTTTTTATCAAGCTTTGTTTTTTTATTCTTTTGGCTTCAATTAAACATATTCAAAATTTGTTTCGTTCTTTTTATTATGCTACATACCTTTTTTTACCATTGGGATAAGAGAAAGCTTACTTTCAATCATGTTGATGTTTTTTTTTATTCTTTTCTTTTGGCTTCAATTAAACAGATTGGTTTCATTCTTTTCATTATGCTAGACACCTTTTTTTACCATTCGGATAAGAGAAAGCTTACTTTCAATTATGTTGATGTTTTTATTCTTTTCATTTACGCCTTCTCTCTATGAATCCCTACCTTCATCATAAGATATACCAAAGAGTCGATAGTTGAAGCCATCAAGTCTTTTAGAGAAATCTGATCTATGTGCATGAAACCTTTAGCTGGCATACTAAGTTTCCAACATCAATATTTAAAAAGCATTTCATTATTATGGTTGTCTGATTCTCATTCATCTATTCCATTCATTATTATTTTCATTCTTGACGGTGCATCTCCGAATGGTCTACTTGGACTTGGTATGCGAAGAATCTCAGTGCCTAGCATCTTAGCTAAAAGTGGGCTCACTTCGAATACATTCTCCATGTGTTTTTGAGCTGATGGTGTTGGTAAAATCAGGTTAGGAGATAATGGCAGCTCATACCGAAGAAAAACGCCATTCAACCTCGGAGCATCACTGTAAGTGCCTATTGTTCTTTACTTTTGATCTTAAAATTGATACAATGGAATTGACCAGGAATATTAAACTGAACAATGTGAAGCTGTTAATTTATAAGAGACAAACGCATACATCTGAGATAACCTAGAAATCTCAAGTTCACATCATAATGCTTCACAAGTTTCGACCAGACTTTGCTTGATATCTAGGACCTCTGGTATTGATGGGTCGAATGTAAACGTAGTTGCATAACTGACTGAACTTACATTGGTACACCCTTCAATGGTAGGAGCAATATAGACGACATTGCGAAGGACCAAGAACCGTTGATTGAAGTTAAGGTCCTGGATATGCTTCTGTAGATCTTCAACTCACGTTTTTCAAATACACACCTTCTGTTATGAGCTTCGTCATGATACTGTCGCGATCAACCTCCGAACACACAGCTGCAAGCATCCGTGTGTAAAGCATGATTGAAAACATGATTCCCTTTGTGTTATGTAGGAAATAACCACAACGATGTAATGGCAATATATGTGTGTAATGATCTCCCTGCTTCCAGGCGGACCTTGAGAAGTAAGGAGAACAAAAGTGAGGACATGGAGGGAAAAGGAAGAGAGTGGTATATGGAAGGGATTTATATGGTTTATATAGAGAAAAAAACACGCACAGTGAAACTTTTAAAATTTGAAAAGCAGTCGAATTTTTATCTGATGGCACGCAGCCCAATGATAGAAATGGCTTGGGAACAGTAACTTTTATCTCTATATAAGTGAAGAGTATTTGTTTATATATTGATTTTAACTGTTAGTTGATCAAATATGTTGAGTTGACATTCTAAATGTCATCCATGTCATTTTTGTTAATATGTATATTTATCCTAAAAGTCCATATGTCATCTACTTCATTTTTTAAAAATTAAATTTAAAACTTTTGAAACAAATTTCCATTTTGAAAAAATGAAAAATGACGGGGAAGGGGGGGAGTTAATAGCCCAATCACTCAAAACGTGTAAGGCAGTAAGAAGCGGGATGTGATTAAGACTGGGCGTCAAACTGCAGATACTTCAAAGGATAGGAGGGAGAGAAGTTCGATTGGGGATAAGAAAGTAGCTAGGAGCTTTGGGAAGGATGTTTGGTAAAAAATTTGAATGGGTTGTTGTGGGCTCAAAAAGGAAGAATGTTAGTCAGCCCAAACCGAGAGGTAAAGGGAATAAGGGAACTTAAAAGTTAGCCTATGAATTACATGATTTGGAATTCAAGAGGTATAGTCTTGAAGTCTTTTCCAAGCCTTGTACGGGAACTTAAAAGTTATCATAAACTCGGTTTCATGGCCCTTCATGAAACAAGATCTGATACAGCTAAAACGGCTAAACGTATTAGTAGCTTTGGATTTGAAAACTACGCCTATACTGCTGCGGAAGGCATAGCGGGGATATATGGTGCTTGTGGGATTCATGTATTGGTAACATTGAAGTAGTGGAGCAGCATCGCCAATTTATACATTTATTTGTACGACCCTCTAGAGGTCTATGCTGGTTTTCGACTGTTGTCTATGGTTGCCCGAATTATCTAGGTAGGAGAGTTCTCTGGACTGAGTTTACTGGCCTTGGCTCTATGATTCCAAAGCCTTGATTCTTGGTAGTGACTTTAATGGTACCCTCTTTAGTAGTGAAAGGAGATCGGGCTTGCATGGTGGTGGCGTGGATACAGACCGTGAGTTCTCTCAGTGTTTTGAAGACTCTTCTCTCCATGATATGAGTTATATGGGTCCATATTTTATGTGGAGATGGGGTAGTACGGAAGCGAGGTTGGACAGATTGTTGGCAAGTGAAGCATGTGTTCGTCTCTTTTCGGATGCTAAAGTCTCTCACATGCCTTTCTATAAACCCGAACCCCGACCATTACTTGTGTGGTTGGATTGGTGTACCGAGAGATCAAGACCATAGTGCCCATTCAAATTCATACAGTCTTGGGTCTTGCATGAGCAGTTTAATAGATTCATGAAGGAGAATTGGAAAGCTGAGATGGGATGGGTGTAATATCCTGAATTTTGGGATTGGAGGCTTTGGAATAAGCATAAATTAAGTGGACTGTTAAGCCCCGGTTTAGCAGATGTCCCAAATCTATTCCCTAATATTTCTTATATCTTTGGGGTATTAAAGAAACTAAAAGGGTGAATTTTGAAGAAAGTGATTATGTTTCTAGTGAAATTTCCTGCAAGGTAGTGGGTTTGTCATGAGGTTTTGGAAGACTAAATGATGAGAAAAAATTATGAAATTTTTAAAGGTGAAAGTATATATCCTAAGCTTTAATCTGATAGGTAATATGAATCAATTAGAGCTATATACAAAAAAGTTATGAATTTTTGAATTTAGCCTAAAAAAATTAGAAAGTTTTTGGAACAACATTCAAATATTTAAATTCTGGGAATTTTGTGCTTCTAGTTGGCTAAAGTATATATTTTTCCTTAAAACTAGACTCAATAAGGGTTCTATGTCCTTTAGAATCGCTTCAATTATATATTTTTTAGAATTAGTTATGACTTTTCAAAGTTTGAGCAAAAAACCTAATAGAAAATCCAAAAATGGGAAAATACATTAGCATGTGAAGAGATGACATCAGCATGATATTAAAAGCTAATCTTCATCTCTTTCTTCCCATTTCCAACGTTCAACAGCATAGAAGGAGGGAGAAAGCTTGAGAGCATTTAGTGAGAGAAGGAGGAGAAATCTCGCGAGGTAGGTAGATTTCTTCGGTAAATTCGTACATAATGTGTATAACCTTACTCCTAAGCTTCTCTTTCATGTTCTTTAAGGTGTTGGAAGCTCAATTTTCATGGTTGAGAAGGGCTAGGGTTTATCCATATTAGGGAAAAACCAAAAGGAGCTTGAGGTAACTTCCAAACATTTGTATATTGACTATTCTGGCTGCTATGGACAATTTAATCGGTGAGATTTTGCCGGATTGTCTTTGATTTGAAAATTTGGAAACGTATGGGCCTAGGGGTTATACTGCTGAAATTTGATCCAAATGGTAGTTATAACCTAATTAAATAGTTAATAAAGTAGTTAGGAGTAGAAAGGAACACGTCTGCGGAGTTGGATTTCAAAAACCCAAAATTTCCCCAGAGTTCCTAAAAGTTTTGGCCAGCTCTAGTTAGGGGGCTAAGAGTTAGATTGTCAATAATTTGATAATTCCATTGAGTTTAGGAGGGAAAATTAGGTGGGGTTACAGTTGATCACTTTTTCTGAAAAGCCCAAAAAAACATAATTACGAAACGCCCCTGAAACCATTAAAGAGGGGCTGCCAAGGGTATTCTTGTCATTTGGGAGTGAATTGGGTAATTCCAAGTTTGGAAATAGATTCCTTGGGCAACAATATGTTAGGATAGCCCATGTCAAAATTTCGGGAAAAGTACAGTCGGGTTGGGTCCCTGGGGGCATTTTAGTAATTTTTCAATATAGACTTATATAATCTCAAAAACACTATGGAAGTGTCTAAATTGTACATTTAAAATTGTAGGACCAAGTTGAGAGCCCAATCGTTGGCATGCTTTACAAGGCATACGTTCCGAGGCAGAAAAGGGTTAAGGTAGAGAATTTGCTTCTCCTGCATATATTTGGTATTTGTGCTCGTGTATTGATGCATGTTATTGCTTTACTTGTTTATGTGAACATATATGAATGATTGAAACTCTGTTTCTATTTATGCTATGGCCATAAATATGTTGACTGAAACATTGAGCACTCATATATGTCATTGTGTTAGCATGAGTTTATGTAATGCAAGCATGTTTGCATTAAGCACTTATCTTGCATACATATTGGTATTGTTTTTCTGCTGAGATTCTCTTGAATCTCACCCTCCCATACCAACAAATTAGACAGGTTAAAACAAGAGGTGTAATGAAAGCAGAGAAGAGAACTACACGGGATCAGAGGAATGTAGTGGTGGAACAAAGACGGAAAGATATCTCTATTTCACTGGGATGGGTTTAGATACCCTAAAGCCCTGTGCGGCTATAAGGTTTGTAATTATTATATACGAACTCATATGGGGGAATTTCTGTAATCATGCATATATTATCAGTATATTTATGCTATTCCTGTGTTGTCCTTCAAATCGCATATCGTTTTCCGTTAATACTCTGGTAAAGGTGAAATTAAAATAAGAGCGTAGAAAATACTGATATGGTCTTTATTACACAGTGATAGAAAATACTCTGGTGTTCTGGAGGAACCCAAAGCGGTTCTGGTACCAGGATAGTATACTGATATGGTCTTTATTACACAGTGATAGAAAATATGCATGGACGGGGTACCAAAGGAGTGTGTCTTCCTAATCTATGAGCTAGCCCCAAGAGATTGTTAGAGCAAGCGTTTCACCCAAGAGGGGGGTGAATTGGCTGATACTAAAATTTCATTGCAAATATAAAAACTTGATGGTGAATATAAAGCAATAAAGAGTAAGGAGAAATATCACCGAAGTGTACATCGAGAGTTATACTGGTTCGGCCACAACCACTTTGACCTACGTCCACTCCTCAGAGCTTCTCTGAGAGTTTCACTATAACTTCCAAGATTCAGTGGGTTCTTGGTACCTCAATAAAAGCAAGTTCCTTAGCCTGGACACTCGCTGCCCCTTACAAGTTGTAATCCAATCCCAACTCAAGGTTCTACAACCTTAAGTTATCTCAATAACAAATATTGAGTTTGAATGAAATATCTCTCTCACAGAGTAAATAAGAATAACTGAAGCATAGAATTACAAGTATAATGTAAAACAGAGTAATGAGCTCATGTGTTCGTGTGTGTTCTCTTGTTGTTTCTCTGTTTGGATGTTCCCATATATATAGGTGTGTTGGTAATGACCATTGGAACATTTTCTTCTCGTCTGTTAGAGTGTGCGCAGCCACTGTTGATTTTTCCAGTATTTAAAAAATATCCGTTTGCGGTAGGTGGCAGTAGGTGACATTTAAACGTTGCATTTGACTTTCCTCATTTGGTAAGATCTCTTCATTGTTTATATGTGGATATGCTAAGAATACTAATACAATGAAAGGTTAATCATATAGGAAACAAATCAATAAACGTTGGAATGAATTCTCAAAATCTGAACTTGCATACTCGAGTAGTTACTCGAGTATTTATTAAAGTTTACTCGAGTACATACTTGAGTATCATCGGGAAAACTTTGATAAGCTGCAAGTTAATAAGCAAACATAACATTACTCGGGTAGTGCATGAAGTAAACAAAATTGCAAACCTTTGGAAATACTTGTTTACCCGGGTACTTACTCGGGTATGGCAAACTTTTCTTCATTAGGTACTCGAGTATCAACTCGAGTAAACCTTCAAATAAACTTTAGGTTACTTGATGCTTCATTCCAGTAATGTTGGCAGGATTTCAAGGCCGAGAGCACTTCAAGTTTGATTACCTTGTTACTCGAGTCCTTACTCGAGTAAACATAAATTTTTATGCATAGCTTACTCGGGTAATGACTTGAAGTTCTCTTCCAATTAACTCTGCATACTCGAGTAGTGACTAAGTTTTTCTTCTAAGTAATTCTGCATACTCGAGTAGTAACTTGAAGTGAAGGGTGAGAAAAACATTTCATGTTATTCGAGTAATACCTTCAGGTTTTGCTTACCACAGTAAGTTACTCGAGTAGCTCCTTGAGTAACATTGGCAGGGTTGAGAATTCCGAGAGCAACACATTTCTTGAAACAGAGTAACTCGAGTACATACTCGAGTATCATTGGCAGGGTTGACAATGCCGAGAGTAACTGGAAATCTTTGACATGATTACTCGAGTACTTACTCGAGTAACGTTGGCAGGCCGAGAGCAATTGCCAGTAAGTTACCTGGTTACTTGAGTAGCTACTCGACTAACATTGGTAGGCCGAGAGCAACTTGGAGTCATTTACCTTATTACTCGAGTACGTACTCGAGTATCATTGGCAGGTTACTTGAAGGTTGAGCTAGTTACTTCAAGTTTCTGTCTCTTTACTCGAGTACCTACTCGACTAACCCTTTAGAAAACTTGCCACTGATCAAGTTTCTCAGCTTTTTCTCTTGGCCTTTCTTCATTACTCCAATGCTTACTTCAAGTGATGATTTTTCCTCTTATTACTTTGTTCAAACTTATTTGTTTATCAAATCTTTTTCATACCATTCTTTGTTATCATCAAAACTTGAGATCTAACAGAGATCAGCGAATGTTTGAAGGGCAGCAAGTGGTGTGATACCGGACTGAGGATGTGTAACACCCTGCCTTTAATCATGTAATTATAATTCGATATTAAATAATTAAAGTAGATTAGAGACCTTCGGATAGCTTAAACTCGTTTCAATCTCCTACTTTGTGGTAGGGTTTTCACAAAATCATTCAAAATCTCTTTCCTGTTCCTGGTCTCCATTTCAAAATTCGAATATAATCACCTGTGCAGTTTATCTACATTCACGTATGATAGAGTGTAAAACCAATTCCCCGGCAACTTCCGGATTCTATACATATATAACCTGAGGTTTAAGTATCCACTAGGGGATTACATCCAAAATTGAATATACTATTCATATTTCAGATTATACAGTAATCCCGAATTCAAAAGATATAACCAACATTCCAAAATCAACTATACCCCTAAGGGTCCTAAGTGCTCCGGGTCGGCCTCTTCTCCTTTGAGCCACATGCCCTGTCTGAAAGGTTAGTCATAGGAAGGAATGAGATTCGAGAGAATCTCAGTAGTAACAAACCACTCATACAATGTATAAATACCAAGCATGTATATAAATCACAACCAGCAACAACAGCAACATCAATCTCAAAGATACATGGTTTTCACCACAAACGACAGCACTCACGGCTGTATACACAATACGACAGCTTACGCTGTAATCACCATCACGACAGCTTACGCTGTAATCACAATAACGACAGCTTACGCTGTAAACGACAGCTTGCGCTGTAAACGACAGCTTGCGCTGTAAACGACAGCTATCACCAGCTGTAACCGCAGCAGCATCAAAGATTCATCACAGAACAGTGATAACACACACATACAGAGCATTACACATAGTATAAGAGAGAGAGTCACTACCTGATCCTTTCCTGACGTCCTTCAGCGCAGTTGGCTCACGAGGGCGGCAAATATCGAATCCTACAATTCCAAATGCACTATTTAGACACTTCCATAGTGTTAGTTAGGGTTATATGAGTCTATAATGAAAATTTACAAAAATACCTCCGGGGACCCGGCCTGGGCCCGCCATACCCGGACCGGTTGCACTTTTCTCGAAATTCTAATCTGGGTTATCCTAACATATTTCTGCCCAAGGAATCCATTTCCGTACTCAGAATTATCAAATTCAATGTCAAATTACGAAATTGCCCTTGGCAGCCCTACTTTTAGGGTTTTAGGGGTGTTTCCGTAATTATGCTTTCTCGGCCTTTTTTGAAAAAGTGCCCAACTGTAACCCCACCTATTTTCGCCCACTGAATCCAATGGAATCATCAAATTATTGAAAATCCAACTCTAAGACCCATTTACAGCCTTGGCCGAAATATACATGTTCTCTGGGAAAAATTGGGGTTTTACGATTTCGGCTCCGTAAACGCGTTCCTTTCTACTCCTAACCACTTTATTAACCATTACATTAGGTTACAACTAACATTAAGACCCAATTTGGGCAGCATAACCCCTAGGCCACATCATTTCCAAACTTTAAAACCAATGGCAATCCGGCGAAATTTCACCGATTAAATTGCCCACAGCAGTCAGAATAAGCAATATACGAAAGTTTGGAAGTTACCTCAAGCTCCTTCTAGCTTTTCTCAAGAGTGGCTGAAAACCCTAGCCCCTTGAACACCAAATTGTCTTCTCAAACACCTTAAATAACATAGAAGAGAAGCTTAGGAACAAGGTTATACGCGTTAGGAGCTAGATCGTCGGAGAAATCGGCTTACCTTGCGAGATTTCTCCTCTTTCTCTCTCTAAGAGCTCTCAACTTTCTCTCACTATCTTCAGCTGGAAATGGCGTGAAATGGCTGAAGAAGATGAGCAATTTGATTAATAATCCATGCTGACATCATCTTTTAATGAGATGATGTCATAATTCCCATTTTCGGATTTTCTGGCAGATTTTCTGCCCAAACTTTGAAATATCATAACTAATTCTAGAAAAATCGAAATGAGGTGATTCCAAAGCCAAATGAAAGATATTTAAGTCCTCTACATAGGAAAAATATTTTCCATTACTGCAAATCACCACAAAATTCCCAGAATTTCAATCTTTGCATACTGTTCCAGAAAATAATTAATTTCGCTGGGCAAACTTCAAAAATCCAAAACTCTTAGGTCACAAATCAAAATGATACAAATTATATGTTCATTTTGAAGCTTGACATGTGAACTTTAATACTGGAAAATTTCAGAACTTTTAGACACCATTTGCCTATTTAAAACGTCCATACAGATTGGCTGCCCTGTACAGAGTTTCAATGGACAGAGTTTTCAACTTTAGCACGATTGTTCCCAATGGTTCCAATTTCACAATAAACACTCTCCCCACATGAATTTTCACAAGGAAGCCATTGGAATCATTAAAATATCCAAATTCCCATCACACATTCTCCAAAAGTGTTTATTCAACAATAATTATATCCACTTTTAAAGTCATTAGCCCTTAATCACTTTTTGGGATATTACAGGATGGACCAAGGATGTTACGAAACCCGAGGAAGCAGGTACGACTAAGGCTAGTGTGCAGTCTACACACAGTATTTTGTCAGCCGGAGACAGTCGGCATGAATCATGAGACAAGGCCAGTCACGGGGTACCGGTGGCTGGAAGCAGATAAAGCCGGTATATGCTTTTTGACTCAGGTACGCAAAAGTTAAGTGTGCTCAACCCAAGGAATTCCTAGAATGGGTGACCCCCTGGGAAGTTGAGTTGATAGGGTCATGGAGACTTGAGGAATTATAATTATCTTAATGTTTCTCTATGACTAATGATCATTTAAGTTAGATGATTTAAAGGGTGCTTAGACACATGGATATAATGATGATATAAGTATTAATTTTAAATCAGGATATTTCTGTTGCGATGAATATTGCCCAGAAAGATCCATTTGATAAGGTTATGGAAATTTGAGGCATAGTAAATATTTTGCGGTTTCTCTATGCTAAGTGATGATCCTTAATAATATTGTAGGGTCAAAGAAATGTAGATATGATATACAGTGCTATATGATAAGTGGTAATTATACCGTATATGGATCCTAAAGGATCCGAACCGATGATACTGAAGGTTGGGAATAAGCCTGAATTAGTTCTAAGCTGAAATGGCAATGAGGTCTAAATATGAATCAGTTGTACTATGGTTTGATGCATGACAGAAGTTGAACCTTATTGGCTTTGTGGGTAGTGTTGAACCTTCAATAATGGTTGGAGGATTTACCTAAATACCGTGAATGTTAGAATAGGTGTTATTAATCTTGATTCTTAGCGGAACCTATTGGGTATAATTGAGGAAAATGATCTCCGATCTATGTGATGTTGAGGTTCTAGATTTTATGATGAATCGAAAAGTTTGGTTAGAGAGACCCTAGGCTGTAAACTTCTACAGGCCAGCGATGTGGTAGTGGACCTGTGAGTCTAGAGGCCCTAAGACCTAGTGGACTAGTGTGTCCTTAGGTTGGTAAGCTTATTCAATATTGTGTTGGGTTAGGGTGATCCATGAGATTGAGGAACAAGATTCTTACGGACACAAATCCTTGTAGAAAGGAATATTGAAAATCTGCTAGCTGTTAAGTCTAACATAAGGAAAGATCTTAAAAATAGAATATCCCCTTAAAGGATTGATTGAGCCAATAGCTCTTTGATGAATGAGAGACTAAATTGATTTGCCTGCTATCCCACTAATTTGAGGCTATACTAGGAGTCGATTGGTGGATGGCAAATGAGGTAATAAAAGGTATGTAGGAACATTATCTTTCATACATCATGCCATAGTTCATATTATTGTTAAGATGCCATTGTTTGCTTTTAATCAATATGGTTTGCCTAGACAAGGCAGTTAGTGCTGGAGGTACACTTAAACCTAGGAGTTAGGTAAGAATCCAACCGGTGTACAATTAGTAGGACAAGAACCCTACTCATGTATACATGACGATAATGTTTGCAATTGGTGTACACTTAGTGAGGCAAGAGCCCTACTCATGTATACATGATGATGATGATTATATTATTGGGGGTAGGAGCCCTACTCAGTGTACATGACGAGGATGTTTACATTGTTAGTGGGGCAGGAGCCCTGTCCATGTGTACATGCCGAGGATGTTTACATTGTTAGTGGGGCAAGAGCCCTGCTGATGTGTACATGATGACGATATTTATATTGTTAGTGGGGTAGGAGCCCTACACATGTCTATATGACGATAATGTTTATATTGTTAGTGGGGCAGGAGCCCTACTCATACGTACATGGCGACGATGTTTATAGTTTTAGTGGGGCAGGTGCCCTACTCATGTGTACATGATGACAATGTGTATATTGTTAGTGGGGTAGGAGCCCTACTTATGTGTATAGGATGATGATGTTTGCAATAGTGATTGGCCCGGAACATTTTCGACCGAACCAAATTATGGAACAAGTAAGGGTTACTACGGAGGTCCAGTAGGATCCAACTGAGGAACTAAGATAAGTATAGGCAGACAATGTAGTCCCACCCATAATGTATTAGATAGTGTTAAACATCAGAGTGGCGCAGCGGAAGCATGATAACCGTATGTGCTTAGGCCATAAGACCTGGTGGGCTAGTAAGTCCTTAAGCCAGCAAAATGTGATGTGTTTGAGACTTGTACTGAGTAGAGGCTCGAGGCGGTAAGAATAATGTGCAAGTTTGCATAGGACGGTGTTCTTAGGGTAGAAAACCTATGTGTTTGGCACTGTGGTTTATGCCTAGAGTGATGACATTGGACCAGTGTGTCCAGGGTATGTTTTAAAGCTGACAGAACATTTAGACTATACCCAGTTATAGTCAAAGCAGTTGTTAGATCTCATATGTTTTGATGATAACAAAGATTGGATACAAAAGGATTTGATAACAAAAGAATTTGAACAAAGTAACCAAATGGTAGACAAGAGCATTGCTTAAAGTAAGCACTAGAGTAATGAAGAAGAACTGAGAGATAGAGCACAAGAAAGGAAGCACTATCAGAATTTTTAAAGGGCCACTCGAGTGAACACTCGAGCAACCAGGGCAGATATCTTCTAGTAGCTCTCGGCCAAAAATGGACAGACTTTACTTGAGTGACCACTCAAGTAGTAACCACATCAGAAAAGTATTACTCGAGGGATCACTCAAGTAATCTTTGAGTTGTTTGAAAGCATTACTCGAGTAACCACTCGAGTAATCAGGTAAGGAAAATGCAGGTACTCTCGGCCAAGAATTTCATGTCCTTACTTGAGGGAGTAATCGAGAAATCTGCAGATTTATTTGGAAGCTTACTCGAGTAACCAAGTGATAAAAAAGCATTACTCGAGGGAGAACTTGAGTAATCTGCAGAGTTATTTGAAGCATTACTCATGGGCCTACTCGAGTAATCAGGTAAAGCAAAGAACAAGAACTCTCAGTCAAGATTTGGGTCTCATTACTCGAAGGACCACTCGAATAATCTGCAAACTTAATAGAAAGCTTACTCGAGGGACTACTCGAGTAACCAGGTATGCAGAGGTTTTTAGATGGATTACCCGAGTAATATTGTTAATGAATGTTGACTTACTCTCTGCCATATTTTTGATAAGATTACTCAAGGGACTACTTGAGTAATATACATAATCACTCGAGTAGCAACTCGAGTAAGGCAGTCTAGAAAGCATGATTTTAATCTTATGTTTATTGGTTTGTTATCTATATGATTAACCTTTTATTGTATTAGTATTCTGAGTATATTTGCAGAGAAGCAATGAAGAAATCATGCAATGATAGAAAGGTCAAATAAAACGTCTGAAGATCTCATCTACCACTACCCACCGCAAACGGATAGTTTTCAAATTCGAATAACAGTCAGCCATAGCTGCGCGACTCTAACGGACATGTTTGAAATGCTTCCAACGGGCACTACAAATCATCTATATATATGGAGTATTCACAGAACAAAACAACTGAGAACAAACAAACTCATATCGATCAATACATTCTTCATGCTTTGCTTTCTTATACTTATTCATTGTACTTCAGTGATTATATATTTGCTTTGTGAGAGAGTTTTTCATTACAAACTCAATATTTGTTATTGAGACAACTTAAGGTTGTGGAACCTTGAGTTGGGGATTTGATTACAAAGTGTAAGGGGGAGCGAGTGTCTAGTGAAGGAACTTGTTGTGCACTAAGGTGCCAAGAACCCACTGAATTCGGGAAGATATAGTGAAACTCTTAGAGATGCTCTGAGGACTGGATGTAGGTCAAAGTGGTTGTGGCCAAACCAGTATAACTCCCAGTGTACACTTTAGTGATATTTCTCCTAGCTCTTAACTGTTTTAAATTTTCAGTCAATTTTTATATACGCAACGAAATTTCTGGTATCACCCAATTCACCCCCTCTTGGGTGAAACGCTTCCACTAACAGCAGTAAGTCCCGAAATGCCGATGGCATGGGGGTGATTCTTTCGGCTATCTGATCATTATGTTGCACGGCTTGTGAGCCTACACATGAAAAAGGATGGATTGAGTGATAAGGGTTAATCCCCAAGTTGTACGCGTTCAAATTTCTAGGACGAAATTTATTGAACTTAGGGAGAAATGTAATATCCTGAATTTTGGGATTGGAGGCTTTGGAATAAGCATAAATTAAGCGGACTGCTAAGCCCCGATTTAGCATATGTCCCAAATCTATTCCCTAATATTTCTTATATCTTTGGGGTATTAAAGAAACTAAAAGGGTGAATTTTGAAGAAAGTGATTATGTTTCTAGTGAAATTTCCTGCAAGGTAGTGGGTTTGTCATGAGGTTTTGGAAGACTAAATGATGAGAAAAAATTATGAAATTTTTAAAGGTGAAAGTATATATCCTAAGCTTTAATTTGATAGGCAATATGAATCAATTAGAGCTATATACAAAAAGTTATGAATTTTTGAATTTAGCCCAAAAAAATTAGAAAGTTTTTGGAACAACATTCAAATATTTATATTCTGGGATTCTTGTGCTTCTATTTGGCTAAATTCTATCTTTTTTTCTTGAAACTAGACTCAATAAGGGTTCTATATCCTTTGAAATGACTCCAATTCTATTTTTATAGAATTAGTTATGATTTTTCAAAGTTTGAGCAGAAAATCTGAAAATGGGAAAATAGGGAATTTTGACATCAACATTTGAAGAGATGACATCAGCATGATATTAAAAGCTAATCTTAATCTCTTCCTTCCCATATCCAACGTTCAGCAACATAGAGAGGAGGGAGAAAGCTTGAGAGCATTTAGTGAGTGAAGGAGCAGAAATCTAGCGGGTATGTCGATTTCTTCGATGAATTCGTACCTAATGTGTATAACCTTGCTCCTAAGCTTCGCTTTCATGTTCTTTAAGGTGTTGGAAGCTCAATTTTCATGGTTGAGAAGGGCTAGCGTTTAGCCATATTAGGGAAAAGCCGGAAGGAGCTTGAGGTAATTTCCAAACATTATCTATTGACTATTCTAGCTGCTGTGGACAATTTAATTGGTGAGATTTCGCCGGATTGTCTTTGATTTGAAAATTTGGAAACGTATGGGCCTAGGGGTTATACTGCTGAAATTTGATCCAAATGGTAGTTATAACCTAATTAAATAGTTAATAAAGTAGTTAGGAGTAGAAAAGAACACGTCTGCGGATTTGGATGTCGAAAACCCCAATTTTTCCCGGAGTTCCTAAAAGTTTTGGTCAGCTCTAGTTAGGGAGATAAGAGTTGGATTTTCAATAATTTGATAGTTCCATTGAGTTCAGGAGGGAAAATTAGGTGGGGTTACAGTTGGCCACTTTTTTCGGAAAAGCCCGAAAAAGCATAATTACTAAAATGCCCTTCAAACCCTTAAAGTGGGGCTGCCAAGGGTATTCTTGTCATTTGGAAGTGAATTTGGTAATTTTGAGTCTGAAAATTGATTCCTTGGGCAAAAATATGTTAGGATAGGCCATGTCAAAATTTCGGGAAAAATATAGTCGGGCCGAGTCCTTGGTATATTTTAGTAAATTTTCAATATAGACTTATATAACCCCCAGAAACACTATAGAAGTGTCTAAATTGTACATTTGGAATTGTAGGACCAAGTGAGAGCCCAGTTGTTGGCACGCTTTACAAGGCATACGTTTCGAGGCAGAAAAGGGTTAAGGTAGGGAATTGGTCTCTCCTGCATATATTTGGTATTTGTGCTGGTGTATTGATGCATGTTATTGCTTTTCTTGTTTATATGAAATATATATGAATAATTGAAGCTCTGTTTTTATTTATGCTATAGCCATAAGTATGTTAACTGAAACATTGAGCACGCAAATATGTCTTTGTGTTAGCATAAGTTTATGTAATGCAAGCATGTTATGCATTAAGCACTTATCTTGCATGCACATTGGTACTGTTTTCCTATTGAGATTCTCTCGAATCTCACCCTCCCCTACCAATAAATTAGACAGGTTAAAACAAGAGGTGTAATGAAAGCAGAGAAGAGAACTACACCAGATCGGAGGAATGTAGTGGTGGAACAAAAACGGAAAGATATTTCTGTTTCACCGGGATGGGTTTAGATACCCTAAAGCCCTATGCGGCTACAAGGTTTGTAATTATTACATACGAACCCCTATGGGGGAGTTTCTATAATCATGCATATATTATCAGTATGTTTATGCTATTCCTGTGTTACCCACCGAACCGCATATCGTTTTCCGCGAATACTCTAGTAAAGGTGAAATTAAAATAAGGGCGTAACAATGGGGACCAAATATTGGCCAATTTACTGACGAATGTCAAGACTGGAACAAAACTATCTTCGACAACATTGATCGTTGGAAACGGAAATTGCTTCAAAGGCTTGACGGGGTAAATCGTGCCATTACATGGGGCTGGAATGTTGATTACTATGAAGAATTGCAGCTTGATATTTGGAAGGAAATGGAACAAACTTTAACACGAGAATCTCTTCTTTGGGCACAAAAAGCACGTGCCTATTGGAACCAGTATGATGATCGCAACTCAAAACTTTTACATGCCCATGTTAATAAAAGACGAAAAGCAAATAGGATTGATGCATTAAAGATAGATGATGAGAACTGGTGTTATGAGGAGGAGATTAAGAAACACATCATGAATATTTTGTGATCCTGTTTTGGGAAGAAATTACTGTTAGGAATGATATGGAATGCGGTATTTCTTTCCATGCAATAGAGGATCTGAATCTCTGGTGTTCTAGGCCTATTGATGACAATGTAGTTAAGGAGGCAATCTTTGGCATGGCCCCTCTAAAATCTCCTAGGCTTGATGGGTTTAATGCACTATTTTACTAGAACCAGAGGAGTACTATTGGACCCTTGGTTGTTAAGTACGTCAAATCACTTTTTGAGAATCTTCAAAATCTCAAAGATGTGAATGGCACCCTGATTGTTCTTATTTTGAAGAAAGAGCCACCTGAGACAGTTAGGGATTTACGACCAATCAGTTTATGTAATATTATTTCTATGACTGCTACAAAAACTGTTGCTAATAGGATGAAGAGTTTTATGGCCTAGATTATTGCTGCCAATCAATGTAGCTTCTTTCCTGGTCAAATAGCTCTGATAATATTATTGTACTATAGGAAGTGATTCATTCAATGCAAAATTTGCGAGGTAAGAAGGGCTATATGCTATTAAAATTGACTTGGAGAAGCCATATAATCGTGTCCATTGGAATTTCCTTGCTAAGTGCCTGCATGAACTGTGTCTCCCTAGCTTGTTCATTGATGTGATTCAGAATAGTGTCAACTCGGCACAAATGCAACTTCTTTGTAATGGTAGCAAAGCGGACCCTTTTAGTTTGTTTAGAGGGTATCGCTAAGGGGATCCTATTTCCACATATTTATTTGTAATTCTTATGCAGAAACTTACTCACCTCATCTAGGAGAAAATGAACTCTAATGAATGGCATCCCATAAAGCTCATAAGAACTGGACCACCTATCTCTCATCTCTTCTTTGCTGATGATGTTATTCTCTTTTATGAAGCTTCAGTTAATCAAGCGGAGTTAGTGAATAAGTGCCTGGAGGTTTTCTCGTCATGCTCGGGTCTCAAGGTAAATCATGCTAAAACTTGTGTATTTTTTCTCCTCTAATATAAATCATACTAGGTGTGAGGAAATTAGCGCGTTGCTTGGTTTTGCAACAAACGAAGAAGTTGGGTCGCAGGTAGATAAACTCTTATTTCATCTATGACCTCAGTTATACCAGGGTATGTTATGCAGACCTCACACTTCCTAGATAATCTGTGCGAGTCACTTGACAAGCAGAATAGGGCTTTCTTATGGGGTAGTATGGATGAGAAAAAGAGAATGGCTCTTGCTGCCTGGAACGAAATTTGCCATGAGAACAAGCAAGGAGGCTTGGGCTTGAGACATGCTAAGCTACACAATTATGCTCTTCTTATGAAGTTAGGGTGAAAGATGGTGAAAAGGCGAAATGATTTCTGGGTACGGGTTCTTCGAGATAACTATAAATGTAGCAATGACATTCTCCCTCAGATTGATGTGAGTAGCCAAGGATCTAATGTTTAGGTGGGTATTCAGAAGACCTGGGCAATAGTCCAGGATGGTATTGTGTTGGGGGAGGGGACGGGTATGGTAAAATAGAAGTGGGAACTTAGTGGGGAATTCTCTGTTAAGTTTGCTTATGCATCATCATCTAATGGTAGCATGACTAACTTTGTTTGATGGGATAGACTTTGGAAGATTAAAGTTCCCCAGAGGTGAAAATCTCTTGTCTCTGGCTTGCTTTCAGGAAAAGTTTATTGACTAATGTAACTTGATGTCATAGAGGTCTTACAATTGAGGATCGGTGCCCAGTTTGTCAACAACAGAGTGAGGACAAGCTCCATGCTTTTCATGACTGAAAGGATACTCTGTTGCTATTGAGGAAATTAGTCCCGAATGAGAAGTGGCGGCGTTTCTTTGCCCTGGAGTTTACCAATTTGTTATGGTGGAATCTAAGAGAAAGGTCGAGAAACAATAGAGTGGGGTGCCATGTTTGTGATCATATGTTGGTGGTTGTGGTGTAGTCATAACTTGGCATTCTTTGAGAATAAGAAAATCTCTAACGATGCTGTTATAAATGGCTAGTACCAGAGCATTATTGAATTGGATGCAGACTGCGAATACCTGCTTAGCAGGATCCAAGATTGAAGGAGGGAGTCTGGTCCCACTATCGCGAATTGGTCAACACCCACAGAGGGATGGATTAAAATTAATGTTGACGGTGCCTTCTCCCATCACTGTTACTCATCTGTGTGGAGGTTTGCTCCATAACCATATAGGCAAGTATATCACTGGTTCATCCGTAGATTGGACCAGGGAGGCGCTTTATCGGCAGAGCTGAGTGCATGTCTACACGGTCTGAAACTTGTATGGGATCTGGGCTATGGCAAAATAGTTCTGGAATCTGATTCAACTGCGACCATTAAGCTTGTGCAGGCAGAGTTTGAAGAGGAACAGCCTGACCAACTGGTGTTACTCACGATTATGTAGCTCTTGAGGCGCCACTGGGAGACTAATATGTCCTATATTAACCGTGAATGTAATACAGCAGCTAACTGGTTAGCGAAGCAGGCGTTGGAGGCAATTGGAGGGTTTCATATTGTGGCACAGGCTCCTGAGGCGCTCATGAAAATTCTGTCTAGCAACTGGAATGTCGAGATCCATGCTCCCTTAGGGATTTGATTAGGCTTCTTATTGTTGTAAAAAAATGACATGGATAACATATGAACTACTAGGTTAGCATATTTGTTTAACTAACAGTTAAAATTAATTGGAATAACAACCAGGGCAAGATTGCTCTCTTTTTACACTTTTGGGGCAAAATTGCCTCTTGAAAAACTTTCGGGGCAAAATTGCCCATCGAAGAAAACTTTTAGAATGAAATTGCCCCTTAACCCTAATTTTAAATATGAGTAAATTTAAGAAATTTTATTTTCAAACAAATTTAATGATTTTAATTGAATCACTTCTCCTTAGCATAACAAGGTTACTGACCAGGTTATTAATGGTTATAAAAGGGTACTAAATTAAGCTCAAGCAATTTTTTATTGATCTTTTTTAGTCTATTTATGATATGTAAAGTATTTTTTTTAATCAAATCATTAAGATCATATTAGACTTTACGGGTGTTTGATGTAGCTTACTTTATGTGATTTTGCACTGTATCTATGATAAACATATGAGATGAGTTTTGTCTTATAAAGTGAAGATATTTTCAAAAGAAGGCCAACAACCTTGCAAAATATTTGCAAGCTATAGAAGGCATTGTTGGAAAGGGAATTTATTATTGATTGCATATTTGCATTAGTTATGTTGATTAGTAGTAGTGTTACATTTGGCTTGCATTTACAGCACAAAACGTATTTGAAGTAAATGCATTGGCGGCCAAGGCTTTGTCCGGACTGAATGATGAGTCAATTTCTTTGCTAGCAGCGTTTCCCTTTGAATAAATAAAGTAATCACCCATTTATTCAAAAAAAAAAAAAAGAAGTAATAAACCATTTAACTCAAAAATCTCATTTTCTTACAAAGTTTTGGCATCTTCATCGAATTTTATTCTTCTCCGGCTAAAATTCGTGTATTTTGTAACTAGAAAATGAAAATTGCCATTTCCAATTGAAAAATAAAGGGGATTTTTTTTTTTTTTTTTTTTTGCAGTAAGAAAATAAAGGCTTAAAGTGCCCTCAGTCACGTATTTTTTGGGTGGACCCAGCCGGTACCTTAAATTTATTTGTGATATAATCAGAGTAATAGAAACTGGACCGGAAACCGGCCAACCAGCCAGTATACTGGTCCGGTCCAGTCTGGAATTTTTTATTTTAAAAAAAAATCAATTTTTTTTTATTTTTTATTTTAGAATTTCATATAAATAAATCTAAGATCTTCAATTTCACACAGGTTTGGTCCCGAGTTAGTTCTGGTTTAACTTCAATCTGATCCATTGACTCTTGATCCAGTAACCTAGCCGGTTCAATTATCGGTCCGAGTTTAATTACCTTAGATATAATTTTACCCCAAAAGTTATTTATAAATTTCATCCAAATGTATGTATCATACAATTATTTTTGTTTTTGTTTTCTTTTTCTTTTTTTTTTCCTAGAAACATGAAGTTATCTTTGACCATTAAGTTCCTGTATTTGACCCAAAATTTTGAGGTGGCATGTTACTAGGCAAATAAAGTGGCATTTTGATGTGATTTTTTTTGGGGAGAATTACAGTTAGGTCCCAAGAAAGAAAATAAATGAAGAAATGATCTCTGGAGATTGCAAAATAGAAAAATGGTCTAATTAACAACTCCAGGAGCCTGTATAGACAAACTCGTTAACAATTCTAGGAGCTTGTACTGACAACTTCATGGGACTATTTTTTCATTTTGCAATCTCCAGGAACTATTTTTTTTTTTTCTCCTTCCTTAGGACCTGAGATTAATTCTCCCATTTTTTTGGGAAGAAAAGTCTTTTTTGTCTCATTTGGTATTTCAACCCAAAAAAAAAAATAAAACATCAACATTCCCTCTATTTACTCTAAATTACATTCCTACTTTAAAAACCTATAATCCTATATGGACCTCTTTCAAATCAAAATATATGTTGTATAAAATTCCCTCCTAATTTTGATATTCAACTTTTATCTACCTAATCGTTAGTTGATCATTAAATAACAGTATTGACCAATTATTTTTGACCAAATTTTCCCTTATTAATATAAATATTTCTTGATAATCATTTAATTGCATATCTTTATTCAAAATTTAAAAATAATTTTAATATATATTTTCAATTTTTTCATACTATTAAATTGATAATTATATCAGAAAGTAAATTAATTTTATAATTATAAATTTTTTCAATAAATTTAAATATTTAATCTCGTGTTTTGTTAAAACTTACCTATGATGTGATTTTTTGATGATATAATATTTTAAATATATTTGTTGGCTAAAATGTTATGATGTGATTTTTTTAATGATATAATATTTTAAATATATTTGTTGGCTAAAATGTTTTGCAATCACATATATGTATTCTTAATTAAATTATAAAATTATAAAATAATATAATTTTGACATCCTTATATTAATATATTATAATTCATAATTTTTAAATTTATTTCATTAAACATATCTTTATTTAAAAAAAAGTATTCAAAATTTTGATCAAGTTATTAAAATTTTTCACATAAAAATTAATTAATTCTTCTAAATTTAGTAAAAATATTAAATAGATTATTAATAAATATTAATATTAAAATATAAATTAGGAATTTGGTATAATGAGGAGTAAATTTGTAAAAGTATAATTTTTTTGATATGAATTTTAATTAAAAATTATACTTCAAGATTTTTTTTTTTAAGGTATTCTTTAACCATGTTAATGGTTTAAGATTAAAATGTATGTTTTCAAAATAGAAGAGAAGTGCATAATTAAGGAAAAATAAAATGTTGATTAGAGTATTTTAATAAAAAAACTATCAGTCAAATGAAAAAAATAAAAAACACAGTCAGGTAAGAAAAATAAACAAGAAAAAGGGAGCTCTCACTGTTTCACTCCGTCCTACCATCTAATATTTTGCAATACCAAAGATCTTGAAATAATTAATTCAACAATTAAATATGTGTAATGATCTGCACAAATAAAAACCCATATTAGATTTAGAATTTCTGATGCAAAAATACATAATAGAGTCACCCTAAAGAAAGTTTTTCTCCAACAAAATATGATATAGACTGACATGGGAGGGATGCACTTGTGGTAGGACTACGCTTGTAATAAAGCAATTCCAACCTGTCTTCAACAATGTTAAGCATATTTTAAAGCCGTAATTTTTATTTTTTTTTAAGATTTTTTTTTTTAAATTTTAAAGATTTTTTTAATTCAAAAATTCACTGTATAGTTTTGTGGCATCTACTTCTGTAATCTACCTTTTATATACTATATAAAATTTATAGGAAAAAAACTTACAATAATAAATTATTAGCTCTTGAAATTTGGGGAAGGGCAAATGACTCACATTTTAATTTTTAATTAAGTTATACACTCATAGTGTTATCATTAAAATTTTTATGTTTATGTTTTACTTTAGGTGAAAATATAGTAAATTGCATCTAATCTTAACTCTCTAGACAAAGGGAAAAAAAGGGCAAATCTCATTAAAAGCCTTCTCAACATGATAAGATAGTGTTGGTAATGGTTCTCTTTCTCGCAAGAGAAGGCAAAGCAATGTGCTTAGCAGTAACAGTAGTGTTTCTAATGTAATGGCCAGACCTAATGGTGAAGCAAGAGGTTATTTAGGCTATTTGACATTTAAGGAGAAGTACACACAGATGCCCAACCAATTCTGTAATAGATATAAATTTCTTTCTGTATCTTCAACCTCTTTCTAATTTTAGCCTCAGGTAACAGTTCTTTGTTCAATCCAATGTCTTTCTCCTAGGAGAAAATTCTAATAAATGGTTCTTCACTTCAATCTGTTTCCATGAGTGTAATAGCTAAAATTAAGTCAAAATTGGTTTTTTGTATGTGTTTTTAAGGGCAGGAGCTGCCATTCTAATAAATGGTTCTTCACTTCAATCTGTTTCCATGGATGCATTATTGTATTTACAATCTCGTTGTTTTCGGGAGTGATGTTCTCTTTTGATATCTTCATCACTTACCAAAAAAAATGTCAGCCGTTCAAATTGGTAAAACATTTAATCATTTTGTTTAAAGTTTGAGTGAAGAATAATGTAATATTTATCAAGTAGTGTTGTGGTATCTATATGTGGGCCTTTCTAATTCTTTTCTTTTGCTCTTTTTCCAAAAGCCATGTTGGAGAGCATGACAAATTAAACAACACGCATGGCAATGCGGCAATGTACACACGTTGACAGTAAAAAAATATTTTGACTTGAATTCTTTAAAAAATTAATTGAGGATTTTTCTCCAATTTCTTCGTTTCCCATTAGAATTTGATAAAAGGTCTCATAAATTGCTTATATTTGTTTCAATACCGAACGTGTAATTGAAATATTTGTATCTTTTTTTGACAAATTTAAAAATGTTAATAAGGGTATGACATATCAGGGAGCACATAATAGAAGTGTTACTTTGCCTGATTTCATATTAATGAAAGTTGATTGAAAACATACCAAAAATTATCAAATCCACTTGTAATGTAGACTGTTAGTGCATGCTCTTCTAACTTAAAAAAAAGAAAGAAAAGAAAAGAAAGAAAACATCTCAAAAATCCAGGATACACAGACAAGTGTGCCCCGCAGAGTGTAACTTTTCCCAAAGGCATAAATGCTGAGAGGCAACCTGGCAATTCACAAAAGTCCCAAAAGCAGACGGCTTGACTGATGACTTGTTGAATAAAAAACGCCACGCGCGATGTAAGAAAGTAAGGAGTTTCCTGGAAAGAGGAGTAAGAGACTGAAACAAGAGATTATTTGTTCATCTCTGAAGAGAACTTTGTCTGTGAGAGCTATTTCTTCTTCGCTTCCATACTCATCGATCCAGGTTACTTCTTCTCTTTTGCTTGCTTTATCCCAATGGATCCATCATTCATCTTCTGTTTTCTCTTCATTTTTCACAGAAATTTTCTGCAAAAGATTTTTTATGTTTTCTTCTAATCATTTGAAATTTTTTATGCTTTTACTTCTGAAATACAATGTCCCATAACCTTCAAACATTATGGCTCGACTTGATCTATTGACTTAAATCTTCATTTATTTTAAGAACTGTTTGGAAGAGGAGAAAGTCTCTGCAGATCCCAGAGCTGACATTTTTGCCATCTTTGTGAGCTATATTCCGTTCACTTATCCAGGTTCAATGTTAATTTCTTCTCTTTTTTTAATTCCTCTTGCTTCATCCCTTGTAACAGATTTTTATCTGAGTTTTTAGGGTTCGTGTACAGAAAAAAATTCTGCTACTATCTGAGGTAGCTAACTTTCTCTGTTTTCACCCCCTTTTTTTTCTGACTCAAATCAATCATTGTCAAGCTTTTAGTTATTAGCTTCATAACGCTTTTAAATCCTTTCTGGCTTTTATGGATAATCAACAATTATTCAAATGTATTCTAATATATTGTTAAATGCACCTGTCACTTTGACAAGCTGAACACATTTTACAATTTTGTGTGGATGGTGTGTTTAGCTATGCATAAATACTGTTTCGGTGAGATAAAGTCTATATTTAAGGAATGTGCGGCGTTGCCTTCCCCGTCAAAAAATTTAGTAAAAAGGGATTATATTGTGAGATGTTATATCTCTATATATATATATATATATGTTATAAATTAATATCCGTTAGATTTTAATTGGGTTTCAAATGAAGGGAAGTTATCTTATATATAATGATTTCTTATTTACAAAACTTTCAACATTATTTTGCCACAAAAAATAGAGAACCGAATATGCAATTGTCTTTACTTACCCACGCTCGCATTTTGCTGTGAGATGAAAGGGAAGACATATAAAAAACAGAATAGATGAACTGTGAGAAATACTACTCCCTATTCTTTTTTTAAAAAAAATTTCATTCTCATAAGAAATATAATAATTATCCTTCAACAATTATATTTTTATTAATGGGAAGTAAATAAAGGAAAAGCTTTTGTAATGGACATATATGAAGAACTTGTTCCAAGAGGAGGTAGTCAGCGAAGCTCGAAGCTGACATTTTGAGACCTTGTGAGCTATTTCTTTTGCTTTCCAGCACATCCACCAGCTTAATACAATCCATTAATTCTTTAATTTTTCTCTTCGACTTGTTTCATCCCATTGGTATACCGTTAATCTTGCTCTGATCTTTCTATTGCATTAGTTTCAGGTTGCTGAAGGTTGAAACTATAAATTTCTATCACACATGGATGGAACGATTGATTTAATGCTCATAGAAGCTTTATTGATCCTATTAGCTTTATTTATTTCCAAAGCTACCAGATTCATCTCTCCTTCGCTTGATGGTAACCAACCTGTTGCTGTTGAAGATAGGTAGCTATCTTCTTCTATATAACCTCACACTCCTTATTTTCTTGTTTGATTTGCTTCTACTACGTAACCCAATATTTGTTGACAGTTTGTTTCTATCTGTAGTTCTCAAGATGATGTGATTTTAACTGAAACGGTTTCTCCTCCTCCTTCTCATATTGTTGTTTCCCCTCGTGCAACCAAGTATGATGTGTTCCTTAGCTTTAGAGGGGAAGACACTCGCTACAATTTTGCAAGTCATCTTTACAAAGGACTTCATGATGCAGGCATTGATACTTTTATGGATCATGAACTCATCAAAGGAGGACAAATCGCAGAAGTTCTTTTGAGAAAAATAGAGGAATCAGAAATATCAGTGATTATTTTCTCTGAGAATTATGCTTCTTCTACATGGTGTATGGATGAACTTGTTCACATATTAGAATGCAAGAAAAAATTTGGAAGGAATGTGATACCCATTTTCTATAACGTAGATCCTTCAAACATACGCAAACAAAATGGGAGTTTTGGAAAAGGATTTAATGTATTGAAGCGAAGATTTAAGGACAACCCAAAAAAACTGCAAAAGTGGAGTGATGCTTTAATCCAATCTGCAAGTCTATCTTGATGGGATTCCAATAGTACCAAGTAGCTTCAAAAATTTTATCTCTATAGTTGATTTGGGAATTTACTTAACTAATCTTTAGGATTCTAACGAATTTTTGTAGTTTTTGTTTTTATTTTCTGTCTATTAAATATGCATTTTCTTTTGATTTACAGTTGTACTAGACCTGAATTCAAACTAATTGAAGAAATTGTCAAAGACATTTTGAGTAAGTTGAACTACAAGTCATCATATCATCTTGAAGGACTCGTTGGCATTGCTCGTCATATAAGAAATATTGAAAACCTTCTAACTAAGGTTCGCATTGTGGGAATATGGGGTATGGGTGGTGTTGGTAAGACCACACTTGCTAAAGCTATATTTCAAGTCTTGAGAGCTCAATTTGATGCTTTCTCCTTTATTGAAAATGTCAAAGAGCAATTAAAAAGAATTAGTTTGGATGAGTTACAGCAAAATTGCCTCAAAGAATTATTAAATGATAAGGATATTAGCATCTATGACATAAAATCCACTTCTGTGAAAAATAGGCTTGGACGCAAAAAAATTCTTATCATACTTGATGATGTGGACGATGCAATGATAGGTGAAGATTTAACCAAAGTGCTTTATTGGTGTGGGGAAGGAAGCAGAATTATTATCACATCAAGAGACATGCGAGTGCTTCAAAATGCGTATGAGAAAACTAAGCCAATATCCACCCAAGCAACATATCATGTTCCGGATTTGGATTTCTATGATGCCATTCATCTCTTTAGTTTGAAAGCTTTCAAGCAACATAAGCCATCTGAAGGTTACATGGAGTTATCAGAATCTGTCGTGGAACATTGTCAAGGAAATCCATTAGCCTTGGTAGTGTTAGGTTGCTCTCTCTATGGAAGAGAAAAGGAAGAGTGGGAAAGTTTTTTAGAAAAATTAAACCAAGATTCGCCCAAGCACATTGTTGAAGTTCTGAAGTATAGTTTTGATGGACTTGATGGCAAACAGCAGAATGTGTTTCTTGACCTAACATTCTTAATTAATGAAAGAGTTGATATTTCTTTGAACCTAAGAAGACAATTATATGACTCTTATGTGGCTATTGAGATAAGTGTTCTTAGAGAGAAATCCTCATTTCATTTGGTCATAATGGTTACGTTGTGATGCATGATCTTGTGATAAAAATGGGCCTTGAAATTGCTAGACAACAATTATTATTCGCTAGTCCTGGAACTCTTGTTCGACTATGGAAGTATGAAGACATTGATTATTTTTTCAGTTGTGGGAAGGTAATGATTTATTCTATTGTTGTATCTTGTTTTCTTTATCAGATTCCTTGTGATATTTGTTTGTCTACATGTTTTTTATTCGTTAAAGTCATTGGTGGTAATTGGTAGGTGTCAGCATTTATCTTGAAGTTTCTTTGTTTTATTTTCTTTAATTAGATATTCCTACAAGAGATCCTTTCTCGATTTAAATGACTAAAATTGCATTTAGGTTTAATTTGTTCATCTACCTAAACTTTAAATATCAATTAATGAGGACTAGTGTGATATGTGTTATTTTAAAAGATAAAATTAGTCTACAAAGAATGTTCATTAAGTGATAATGAAATGTTTCACAACATTAATTTTTCTCTTACTAATTTGTGTAATTTATATGCTCGCATGAGCATGCTTTTATAATAGTAAAGAATTTAATGTTATTAGACGGACATATTAGCTGTAAATTTGAAAACAAATAA
Source organism: Inga oerstediana (assembly GCA_963210345.1). Classification (NCBI taxonomy): domain Eukaryota; kingdom Viridiplantae; phylum Streptophyta; class Magnoliopsida; order Fabales; family Fabaceae; genus Inga; species Inga oerstediana. The sequence continues at coordinate 21,713,549 of OY723410.1, forward strand.
AATATATGGAGACGGAAGGCGGCACTGTTTTCCGCTTATATAGTGCATTAGATTTATAGGGATGCGCGTTTTTCGGCGTCTTGTAAATGTGTGTTGTCGTTAGTCTTTAGTTCATGCTTTTTTTCTTCTGGCAAAAAAAATGCTTCTTTCTTTAAATAAAGATTAAAATTTATGTATATGCCAAGTGTTATAAATGAATATTTGCTTAAATATCTGCACATGCATATGTCTAAGTATACGTATGAGTGTGTCTGCATGTTTATGAGTTTTTAGAAATTCATTTATTATGAGGAAAACATGAATTGTAAGAATTTTTTAATAAAATTCTCAGTAGGATTATTAATAATATGGATATTTCTAATAGCAGATATATTTAATTGGTACAGCATGTTTTGGACATTTTTTAGGTAATGGTAATTGTTTTTCCTTTCATTTGCTATTGCTAGGAGATGGAGGCAATCCGATGCATGTCATTGGACATGAGCAAGATACAAAAGATTACATTCAGAGCTAGTAGTTTTGGGAAGATGCATAATTTAATGTTTCTTAAAATTTACAAGTCTGATTGGAGAAAGCCTTCAATGTTGAATATTCGTGGGGTTTTGGATTACCTTCCAAAAGAATTGAGGTTTTTGAGCTGGGAAGAATGTCCACTACCATATGTGCCATTACATTTTTGTGCGGAGAATCTTGTTTCACTTGACATGCCTAATAGTAATATCTGACAACTTTGGAATGAAAATCAGGTACGTACCATAATTCATACGTCATAATTTTTTAATGGAGTGATTCAAAGATATCATATATATGAAACATTGACCAAATAATGCACAATGCAAATGTTTGCTTTACTACCTTTAAATTGATGGTTAAGTAGCAGCCGTACTCTTTTTTTTTTTTTGCCGGAAACCAATCCATCTTTTAAATGCATTGACTTATGTCCATAATAAGCTCACATTTTTGTTAATTGGTATGGGAAAAATTACTGATTGAATTGTAGTTTAGTGTAGTTAACTAACGAATTAAACTCTGTCTCTTTTTTCATCATTTTCCAAATTTAGAGAAAATTGGTTTATCGCATTTAGAACATCTCACTACACTGCCAGATCTCTCTCACATCCCTAAGATTAAAGATTTGTATCTTAACAATTGTGTGAATTTGCCTCAAGTTCATTCTTCAACTTTCTCAGGAAAGCGTGTCAATATAAGGATAGATGATTGTGGGCCAATGCAGATAAAGGTTGGGGGCAGTATAAATGAAACAAGTTCAGGGTTCGTGACTGTGTCCAGTTTTTTGAATCTTCGTGAGTTTTCATTCCAGAAAGTGACAATGAAGGTGTTTGTATGTGGCAACATGATATGTGGTGTTAGATTCAAACATGAGCAATTGCCATTGGAAGAGAGAGAAGAATTGAGAAAGGGGATTCAAAGTTTGGGGTCTTTACTTCCATTTGTGAGGGTGGTTAAATGGTTAGAGGGTCCAATTGAGTTTGGGCATGATTTCAACCAACATTTTGACTATTATCGTGACTTTTTTGGTGATAGAGGAGAAATGATGAATGAACATCAAGAGGTGACGATGTCATTAATGGAGGTTGACGAAGAGGATGATGTGTTAATAGAAGATTGTTGTAGTAAGAGTGTCACTTTCACAAGAGTTCCCTACAGCATCACTCGCTGGTCATTATTGAAGGAACTAAAATTAAAATCACCTCCACTCTCTCATGAATATTGCAGAAAGATAAAACCTCGCTTAGATGCAACACTCTCTTTCCCCCACATTATTATTTCAACATCCCCTTTCCCTTGGCAGCATCCCATCAATATTAAGTATAACTTGGACGCGACCCAACTTCGTGGCTCCAGATTTCTTCATCCTTTTTGCTTCAGCTGTGTGCGTTACGGTTGGTTTACTGATTCTATTTATGACAGCTTAATGGTTTCGTGTGGATGATCTTGGGAACGAATAAATACACGCATGAATTAAAAGGAAGGGGGGTTAGATAGAATAGTTGATTTTTTTTGAGACAATAGATTAGTTGATTTTATTAAGGGGGTGATCATATAGTTAGTTAAATTCATGAGTAATTGTATGGATATTATGATATTATTCACATCAGAATCAGAGTAGCCAACAGTGACTGGCAACTATTCATTTTCTAGAGCATGACGAGAGGCTCTCTCTCTCTTCGTCCAGGATACCGCGGCGTATCATATTCAATTATATTCATTACAACCCCTTTTTTCAAATATTTTTCTATAAATTAAATATTGTCAATCTTCTATATATATATATATATATATTAAAAAGTTACTACTTTATTCATTGTTTGTATATTAATTTTCACTTTTCCCTAATTTGATTTTAATAGTTGTTTATAATTACACACACCCACATATCTTGTGTGTGAATGTTATGAATGAAACAATTGTACATACAATGAAATAGAAGAAAAAATCACATTCAAAAAATGAATGGCACTCTGTCATTCTTTTTCTTTTTGACCAAAAATAAATATTTGAAGTTGTTTGGTGTTAGCGAAAGTAGACTAAAATATAAACACGGATTAGTTCAGGTTTTTGGTTTATAACTAGAGCGTATATCTATCTCACGTAACAAAATTTAAAAAATTGCGTAGGCACATTATAAATATTATATCATGATTTTATCAACGAGATAGAATGAAAAGGCATATTTTCTTAACCAAACGGGACCCTAGTTCCATCCATAATTCTGTTTCAAACAGACTAGACTTTCATCGATTTACCCCAAAAGGCACCCCACACATCAGAAAATCAGATGTTTCATTATAATATTTCCCAAGTTGCATCAATTTGAATTAAAAAAAAATTGAACCACAAAATGAATCTTATATTAAGGAGAAAAGTATTAATTGAGGCTCTATTTATGTTTTTCCCTCCAAAGATATGTGGTCGCGTGGGAAGAGTGAAATGAAACAACACGACAATACACAAAACAACAGCAACAAAGTAACAATAATTTCTGAAGCTAACGACGACTTGACCTATTGGCCATAAGGACATGTTTGGTAATGAATATAAAAAACTTCATCGTATACTAGATTGATTATCTAAGATTTCGTTATTCTCTCTAGTTATTTCTTTAGTTTCCTGTGACTTTAATGCTTAATCAGGACGTTACAGTTCAATTCTTTATGGCTTTATGCTTTAACTTCTAAAAAACAAAGTCCCAAAATCTTCAAACATATGAGTGGACTGAATCTAATGATTAAAGTCTTAATTTGTTTTATTCAAATTTTTTTAATGAAGTAAACGACTGATTTATTTATTTATTTTATTAAAAATGCAAAGTGCCTGTTCTTTCATTCACCTTAATTAATCACTCCCCATTTTGTTGTCATGCGTGAAAAAGCAATTGATTTAAACCAACAGGGTGTGGCTGTAGTGTTTCCGATTTGGTCTCTTCATTCTAATGATGACTCCTTATTTGTTATGGATGGAGACCGGAATAAAAAAAATTATTAAATTTCATTTCTTTGCATTTTAAGAAGTGGGGTCAAAGATTTTAATTATTATTTTTATTTATTTTTACTCATATTGTCTCTCTCTATTGATAGTGGCAAAATTATATGTATTTATCATTAATGACAAAATAATAGTTCATTTTATTTTTTTTATTATATTCTTCATGCTGTTAATTTGTTTTTTAATTTCCTTGTCATGTATGTGCCTAAAAAGTATTTGTTTATTCATTAAAATCTTCAGCAAGTATCAATGTTTACCTTGAAGTTCTTCGGTTTAATTTGTTTCTTTGTTTTAAATTTTTTAATTAGACTTCACATGAAGAAGTTCTTTTTAAGAAAATGACTAAAATTGTTTGGGCCATGCATTTGTGTTCAGTGTGATTTATTAATCTTCTAAATAAACTTTGAATTATTTGGAAATATGGTCGGAGTAACACTAATAGTATATTAACTTGAGTTGTCACCCACATTAATTTTATTTACGAGTTGTTCATATTTTATTTTAGTTATACTCATGAGTTGTAGGGATTAATTTTATCATATTATTTAAATTACTCATACTTATGTTTATCAAATATGACTTGTACAATTTACGGAGGCATTTCATAATGGCTCTGTTGTGCGTTACTATTCTTTTGCGCCTGTAACTTATATTTATAGAGTACTAGACAAATAATCCTGGGAAAATTGTCATAAAATACCTCATTAGCCTAATATTTGCTAAAAGGGACCTGATCTGAACTGTCATTATTTTCTTAATAGTAAAAAATTTAAATGCCCTTAGTGGATTACTGAAGAATGAAGGGAAAGAAGGTCTCAAATATTTTTGACTTTGAAGGCATGTGAAGTTGAAGAGGGAAGGGCGGACTCGGTGGAGAGAATTGGATGAGGTCGAGAGGAGTGGATGAGGGTGTGGGAGTTGGCAGCGGGGGCAGAGTGTGGGTCTTGGCAGCGGCAGCGCAAGATTGGTCTCTGCGGTGGCGGCGAGGCAAGGTCTCTGGGATTTTGCGGTGGTGGGGAGGTGTGTTGGTCTTTGCGGCGTCAAAGAGGTATTGGTACGGTGGCGGCCTCTCCATGTAGTAGCATAGACAGAAGGTGGTGAAGAACACCCAACATCTAAGGTTTGTGTTCTTGTTTTTCTCTTTCTTCATTTTATCATCACCATTATTAATCCACTTATATCTCTGTCTTCAATTTTGCATCATTGTGGGTATAAAATTGTTGCTAGATAGCTCATTTTCTCCTCGGTGAATGTGAATTCTCCAATTGTTGCCCTTGTGTAATCCTTAAACTTAATTGCAAGTTTTGTCAAGAAAATTCTTTTCTTAAAGTGCTTGGGATAAATTTGATTTGCTGTGATAAATTACTTGCTTTGACATGTAATCTAACGAAGGTGAGTGATGACTTTTGAATCTAACGATACTCTTTGAGGAGCTTTTTAATTACTTTAGACATAACTTATTCCCAATGAATTAATGCTTTAAATGTGCTTTGTTGTTTGACGTTTCTGCTTTATTCTGTTTTGTTCATGTTTTCAGCTGTATTGTTTATGGGTCTAAGTCATGAATTTTATCTTTTGAGTAATATTTATAGACCGGGAATAATGATTAGCCTTTCATCTTGGGACGGTCATTTTGTAATATTTCAGCTTGTGTTGTGTACTTAGATTGGGTGTTTCCTTGATCACAAAGTTGCAAGTTTAACTTTAAATTTCTTCTCACTTTTACTATTGGTTTATTTGGGGCCAGAGGGTCCCACTGATTCCAAGGATGTTTTTCACTTATCTCTAAAACAGGTGATGCACTGAATGCATGGAAGATAAACTTGGCTGATCCTAAAAATGTTCTCCAAAGTTAAGATCCTACCCTTGTAAATCCCTGTACTTGGTTTAATGTTGCGTGCAATAGTGGCAATAGTGATAATAGTGTAACCCATATGTAAGAAATTTGACCTTTAATTTAAGATTCTTACTACACCTAGTGTAAACAATTAATTTGAGTTCTTGTCATAGTGGTATTGGAAATGCAAGCCTTTCGGGTCAACTGGTTCCACATCTTGGTCAGCTATCAAATTTACAGATCTTGTGAGTTGGGAATCTAATCTTATATTAATGGCTTATTAAAAGATGATATTATAAATAATACTACTATTTGAGTGGGCTGGCTGTATGCTTTTTCCTCTTAATTACCTGTCAAAGGTAAATGAGGGCAATAAAGGGCTGAGGTTTATGTATGGGCAAAACAGAAATTTTTGACAAAATAGAGGTATAATATGGTCCCAAAATGTTGACTAATTTTCTAATACCAGGGGATGGTGGCACCAACCAACCCCGTGAAAAGTGGAAGGATTTCACATACAAAACATCACAAAATAGGCAATCCCAATTCTAATACTAAAAACCAACCCCTCCAGCATCTCATACCAAACAGGGCCTATTTGTATTGTTAAGTTGATTTGCCTAATTTTTATTGGTATTCTCTTCTATTCTTCTTCAGTGGCTTATTACAAGATGATATTGTGAAAGAATACAGCTATTTGAGTAGGCTATCTATAAGCTATTTTGTTATGTATTTGTGAAGAAAGAGCTAACGATGTACTTACTTGACTCATTGCTACCCAACTACAACACTCCAAGTGGGCAAACCGCTCTTTATGTAAAGAGGGACATAGGACACAAAGTGGTATTGAAACCCTCATCATTTAAAACATCAAATTGTTTGCATGTGATTGGCCGGGAAAAAATAAACATCGGGATGTGGTCATGCGTAGCATTGAAGGTTGGAAAGCTACGAAGAAGAGGAGAAACTAGTTGATGTTACATTTATTTGTACATATTGAATTTTGGCATAATCTTTTGTTTCAATGTAAATGAAACTCAATTATTTAAATACAACTTTGGTATACAAGTATTTGTTTTGTATATTACTCTTGGTCTACAAACACTCTTCCCTACGTTCAACATTTCTTCCCTATGTGCAAAAACTTGTCCCCTTGTGCAATATGTCATCCATGTTATAAACTTTCATCCATGTGTGCAAGATGTATTCCATTTGTGTGAATGATGCACCCCCTTGTGGAAAATGTCTTTTGTGGTTGTAAAATGTCTTCCACTTGGGTTTGTTAGTCTTCTCAAGTGTCATATAATCATGTGCGAAAGCTCTTCCCTTACGTACAGGAACTCTTCCCTATGTGCAAAAACTCTTCCATGTCTGCAAATTGTCTTCCCCATGTGCAATGACCTACCACTACGTGCAAACCATCTTCCTTGGTAGCAAAATGTCTTCCACTTGGGTTCGTTAGTCTTCACAAGTGTCATATAACCATGTGTGAAAACTCTTCCCCCACGTTCAACACATCTTCCCTATGTGCAAGAACTCTTCCATATGTGCAAGAACTCTTCCCTTTGTGTGCAAAATTTCTTCCATGTGTGTAATTATCTTCCCCGATGTGCAAAACATCTTCCTTGGGTTCAATGTGTCTTCCATTTAGGTTCATTTTAAGTTTTCATAAGTGCCACAGAACCATGTACGAATGATCTTCCCCAAATTCAAGATGTCTTCTCTATGTGCGAAAACCCTTCCTTATATGCAAAAACTCTTCCTTGTGTGCAATTATCTTCCCTGACATGCAAAACATCTTCTGTGGGTTCAATTTGTCTTCCACTTAGGTTCATTTTAAGTCTTCATAAGTGCCACAGAACGATGTACGAACGATCTTCCCTAAGTTCAAGATGTCTTCCCTATGTCCAAAAACTCTTCCCTTTGTGTGCAAAAAATCTTCCTTGTGTGCAATTATCTTCCCCAAAGTGCAAAACATCTTCTGTGGGTTCAACATATCTTCCACTTGGGTTCATTTTAAGTCTTCATAAGTCTATTTAACCATGTACGAAAGATCTTCTCCCACGTTCAACACATCTTCCTTATGTGCAAAAACTCTTCCATATGTGCAAAATCTCCCTGTGTGCAAAAACTCTTCCATGTGTACAAGATGTCTTCCCTATGTGCAATAATATACCATTACGTGCAAAACATCTTCTGTGGGTTCAATGTGTCTTCCACTTGGGTTCATTTAGTGTTCACAAGTGCCACTTAACCATGTGGAAAAGATCTTCCCCCACGTTCAACACGTCTTCCCTTATGTGCAAACACTCTTCCCTATGTGTAAAAACTCTACCCCGTGTGCAAAATGTCTTCCACTTGGGTTTCATTTAAAGTCTTCACAAGTGCGAAAACTCTTCCCCTACGTGCAAAAACTCTTGCCTACATACAAGAACTCTTTCGTATGTGCAAAAAATACTTCCATGTGTAGAAAAACTCTTCTATGTATGCAAGATGTCTTCTTTGTGTGCAAACACTCTACCCCGACATGGAAATCATCTCCCGTGGGCCCAAAACATCTTCCACTTGGGTTCCTGTTAAGTGTTCAAAACTGCAACATAACCATGTGTGACAGATCTTCCCTCACGTTTAACACATCTTCCCTATGTGCAAAAACTCTACCTCGTGTGAAAAATGTCTTCCACTTGGGTTCCGTTTAAGTCTTCATAAGTACTATATAACTAAGTGTGAAAACTCTTCCCCTACGTGCAAAAACTCTTCCATGTGTTCAACTTTCTTCCCTGTGTGCAATGTGACCCTATGTGCAACAAAGTAAACCTTGATGATTATGGAGAAAATCAGAAAATCTAATGACGCCACAATTTTATTTATTTACTACTTCCTTACTCAGTAAAACAATAATGAAAAAACTTTGCTTTAGAGGGAAAATGAAAATCATCATCTCCACCAAATACTGAACTATGAATAAGGCCTTGACACAACTCACCTCCCTAGCCTTTACTGATATATTGAACCTCCGGTAGCATCCATGGTGAACAACGGCCAGAAGGGAGGACGTTTAGCTCTATGCAGGGAAGGAGAAGAAGGATTCACTAATTCATGTCATTCGCTTGCTTTGTTTATCAATTCGTTGGTTCTATTCTCCATCAGCTGTGGTCCCTTTTCTCATTAAGGGTATTTGCATCTTTTACTCCTACAAAAATAATGACAATTCAGGTCAGATCCCTTTCAGCAAATATTAGGCTAATGAGGTATTTTATGGAAATTTTCCCAATAATCTTCCATTACCATATTTAGACTCTTCTATTGTACGTTTCTCTATATATGTGTATAATTGCTTAGTTTGGTTTCTTTCTTTGCTTTCTTTCTCTCGCCAACTTTTGTAGGTCTAAGTGTTGAAGTAATAATATATGAGTCATCATTAAGAGATGTGCTCACATTTGCTATCTAATAACGTCTCGAAAAAGATTCATGTCCATTAAATTAGTTAGGACGCTACCTCATAGTCCAGTGAACTGACAAGTAATTTTAATTTTAAATGTATTTACTAAAACTTTTAATGACTTTTGAGTTTTGACAACTGACAAAACTAACTTCACTTTTAACTTTTAATTTTAAGAACCAAAAAAATTAAGGTCTTGTTTGTTTCCCTATTCTGAAGACAATTTTTTGTTTTTTAAAACAAAAAGACCTTGTTTAGTAATTTATTATTAGGTAAGTGCTTTGTAAAACAAGAAACAATAATCAGTTTCAAAAAGTAAAAAGGACAGCTTTTAGATGTTTTCTTATTCTTTATTCTGTAAAATTGGGCAATAAGTGGAGAGCCCTATCTTCCTTTAACGCTTGATGACATGAGCTTTCATCTCTTAAACTTGAACTCGGCACTCTCATGTTTTAATTTCAATTTCGTCTCTACTCTCCAGTTTACTCGGGGCTCATTGTAGCTGATTTTAAGAACAATTATTTTAAACAAGTTTCTATATTTTCGGTTCTCAAATATGATTTTTTTTTTCAAAACAATCATCCAAAGGGTTTTTCCCCCCAAAAATGTTATTAAAAACAATTTTTTTAAAAATATTTCTGAGAAAAAAGTTAAAAAACAGAAAATCGAATCAGGCATAACTTGAGTATTATCTTAAATCTCTCAGCACATACAACTATCATGAGACTTCAATAGTTTTTAATTCTATGCTTCCTAACTTGACTATCAATATTTTTTAAAATCACGCGAATCTTTCCTATCACGCGTCTTCATTATAACAAGCTATATAGGAGAAATCACTTCATCTTTAAAAAGTGCAAAAATGAAAAGATATTTAGTATAATTTTTTTCTACTGACTTTTAATAATGTTTTGCTCCTCCATCTTACAAATCTGTCCTCTCATGCATTTTCCTAATAATTAATAACAGGTTATTGTTGTTTTCCCCCAAACAAATTATATTAATTTGGAGTTATCAACTTGGTGGGAAGTAAATAAGAGAAAAGTTGTTGAAAAGGATGTATGTGAAGAACTTGTTTATAGAGAAGGAAGTCTGAAAAGTTTTTGGGAGCTATTTCTTTTGCTTCCCACCGCATACTATCCATTTATTCCTTTCTTTTGCTTGCTCTTTCTACCTCTTTAGGGTGCTAAGCTAAGGCTCTGAAGAAAGAAGAGGAAGAAAAAGTGCAGAAGGTAGGCTTTTTTTTATGGATGTTTAGTTGGCATTATCGGCGTTTTGGAATATGTTAGGGAGGGGTGAAATTGAACTAATTTCAATATATTATGAGCGAAATTGCACCTCTAAATACTTTAGGGTGCTAATTGTATCTCTAAAATTAGTTTGAGGTACTGGGTGCATCTTTACTTTAATATATATTATACCTTGTAAGAATAAAGTCAATACAATAATAATTGAAAAGGAAACTTATACATTCATATAAAAAAAATTTCTCTCTCTTCCTTAAAAATAGAGCCAAACATTTTCTCCTATCTGCCCTGTAAATAGCACTGGAGAAATATTAACCAGAGTTTCAAGTAGCATCAATCGCCGGTCATTATTGACACAACTCACATTAAAAGAGAGTGATATTATTGGAAATTATGGTAGCAGCTTTGCTCATGTTTCAATCCTCAAATCACTTTCACTCTCTCATAATTGCAACACTCACTTAGATTGCAAATGATTCAACCTCACTTTGATGTAACACTCCCTTTCGGCGTTCTAGCGTCCCCTTTCTGTGATTATTATTATTATTTAAACTTTCAATATCGTCATTCTTTTGCGTTAGGCTGTCATTTTAATACTTTTAGGCATCTTCAATCTAAGTACGACTAATTATTTGTTGAGTATGAAATCTAGTAAAAAATTTAATTATTATTCGAACTTCTCAGATAAAAAAAAATCAATCATTCTTCAAAGAGGGCCTTCTTCTTCTTGTTTTTTTTTTTTTGGCCATCAAAGGAAATGAGTAATATTACAAGCAAATAGAATACAATGTCTCATCATCAGGAACTAAAACCAACACTAGCAGAGAAAAATAGAAAACACACATACCTACATACCTAGTAAACATATTAGAAAAACAAGTAATTAAAGGATCTCTATTACAATGATAAATTAAGAACATAGCCAAATCACCCACTGCACCATACACTGAATAGTCCTGCAGCAGAAATGGAGGTCACAATACCCAAACTACAGGGCAAGACCCTTCCAATGAAGCTTTGTCAATCCACTCGATTGCCAAATCTACTTCCTTGGGAACACACCTGCAAGAAGGATTCCTAACCATATTCCTTCGAGCCACTAAGTACTCCAGGAGAACCTTTATCAACATATCAAAGAACTCACAATCAAATAGACAATAGGATAAAGAAATACTACCCTAGTCTGAGGATGGGCAGTAAATCCATGTGCACTAAATTGGCATATGTCTTCCCTGACAATGAACAGTGTTGAGCAACACACTGAACAGGCACCCATTTAGCCAGTAATGGACAGCGCATAAAGATATTCTGAACAAACTTAGACTAATAATTTCCAGTTATCTATCTATTGCACAATTTATCAACAGTTGATCAATAAAAAACTTTCCCATTTCACACACATACCGATACCCTAGACCACCCAGCATAACCATATTATGGAGTGATGTCAAACTCCCTGCTTATGTAGCTTGAAACAATCATTTGTTTCCATCTAAAACCCTTCCCCACCAAGTCTTACAAGACAAAGGTAGCTAGCTTGGATTTGGGACTTTGAATTGCAAAATCCTCTGCCCAGTAGAGGTATAAAACGAAGAACCCACTCAAGCCAAACTAAACAAATTACTCCCACTATTAAAGCTTTAGATAAAGCGACAGTGCTTAGCATATAAAGATCAACAGAGTGCAAACCAGTCCAACTAATCACAAATCTCAATCCTAAAAAGACTTTAATTGGGGAAATAGGAACCTTTAGCAAATCACTCACCTCAAGATCAAAGGATCAAGCGTTTCATACCTTTGGATGAATCTGTGACTCTGCCTTCAGGTTCCTCAGACCAGCTACACAACCCCATCTTCCAGCCTCCGTCACGGTCACCTGTTCGCTTGGTGGGAGATCGATCCACCTTTTCACTTTGTTTTTTAGCTGCGACTGCCAAGGGGGAACCCATCGGAGGTCGTTATAGGCGGGTTGCCCAGAGAATTTCAGCCTAAATGCTTTCCTGCAACCCTCCACTCTACTTCCCTACTCACTGCCGCCTCTGGATTCACTACCAGTCAGAACTTCCACTGACTTCGACATAAGGGGCTACTAAAGGATCCACCATAAGGGGAGAGAGAGCCTTACTGAGAGAAGGACGAATTGGACCCCCTAGCCGGAACAGCTGCGTATAGAGGAAGCCACCGCCCTCTCTTAAAGGAAGGAAACCCCAGCAAAGAGAAAACTACTCGCACCGAATGCGAAAAGGGCCGCGGGAATTCAAAGAGGGCCTTCTTTTTTTTTTTTTTTTGTGGCCAACAAAGAGGGCCTTCTTACAACTTTATAAAACATAAATTGTTAATCTTTTTGTGACTTTACAATAATTGTCCTAGTGACTATTGGGCGCTTTACTCAAGTTGAGAAACGATTTTTGTTTAAAAAAAAAAATTGTTACTGATTCTTCTTACTGAGAACATTTTAATTTTTCAAGTCTTGTTGTATCGATGTGGGCCATATTCTAATTCATTGTTCTCCAAAAGCCATGTGGTAGAGAAGGACAAGTCAAATCATACGGCAATACCTTAAACAACAGGCAATAAAGTGACAATAACCCCAAAAGGCTGGGGATGACTTAGCCTGTTGTTGATCATAAAGACATATTTGATAATTGAAGAACCAACAGAATAAATATAAAAAGCCCTAACTTATGTAATTATGTTGGATCAATGTAATATTTCATCTATATATGTATTTCTTTATTTATTTCTTGTGATTTTTATGGCTTAATACAGAAGACATTACACTTTATAGTTGGATCTGTAGGCACATAATAGAAAAATTAAATTAATTTATTACAATCTACATGTACCAACAAACTACAATTCTCCTATCTTATTATTATTATAAGGTACTTTTTAATAAATCCTTTTAGTCTAAAATATAAAGGGCTGCGTAAAAGTAACTAATGATTTTTTGTTTCTTGCCCATTAGAATTTTAGTAAATGTTCTCATACATTGATTATGTTTCTTTCAATAATGAAGGTGTAATTGAAATTTTGAGATTTGTTTTTGAAAATTCTAGAAAAGTACAATGATATAGGAAAGTAAGGAGTTTCAAAAAATAAAACCCACTTTCATCAAAAGCTTTCCATTAAGAAATATGCCTAAAAATAAAAATAAGAGTATGAAAACCTTTTTCATACTCGTATTTTTATTTTTTATTCACCCATAAAAAGCTCATCCTTTTCAATTTTAATCTTTTTCATACTCTTATTTTTATTTTTTATTCACCCATAAAAAACTCATCCTTTTCAATTTTAATCCATGTTATCTCCTCTGTTAGTATTTCAATGCATTTTCCAATCTCTACAAGGTAATGGAATTAACAAAATGTCTTTTCAAATATTTAATGATAAACTATGTAAGAATATAAATATCAGTAAAATGGTTTTTCACTTTTTTAGAAGACAATATATATGCTTATTATAACTGATATAAAATATTTCATATAAGTATTTTAGAGAGATCACGTCACATATATATACTTATTATGTATAACTACCATGTTTTTAGAGAAGCTAATACTTATGTTGGCTAGCTCACACATGCAAAGTGCATACTTGAGATCACCAATAGTGGAATACCATTATGAATTATCCTATAGACTGGATTGCTATTATGTGCGTCCAGACTAAGTAATGGCCTAAGCCGAGTCGACATGAGTTGATTATATTCCAGCTGGTTATTTATAATTTAGGCCTTTTCATCCTTATATATGCATTTTTTAAAGAACAATCCGAACAAGCAAAGACCCAAATTATGTGACGCAAATAAGTGGGCCCTTTATTGTCTAAAGTTTTTCCCAAAAGCGAAAGGCTGGTGCAGTACAACTACAATGAAGCATCACTCCAATTCGCAAGTCACAAATGAGGGACGACTTGACTTTACGTAGGCCCCTTCGGTCGGACTACTTTTAAAAAAACATAATTTTTGGTCTCTATTTTTATAAGACAGTTTTGATGGTTTCAAAACCTTTGAGTTATTACCCCCTCGTCCTTGGGTTCAACTTGCGAGGGATCGAACACTATCATCAATAGGAGAGGGTTTGATCCTGGGGAAGTTCACTTAGTTGTGGTCTAGTCGAGGCACTGGGGGAGGCATCCCAACTTAGAGCCCTGCCCTTGGATTGTGGGTGCCTAACCCCTTTCCTAAAATTTTATTATCAAAAAACTTCTAAGTTATTATGTCATTATGGGTCAATGAATAAGAATGACTATAATGTTGGGTTTTCACTAGGGTGGGAAAGATTGTAATTACTCCTTCCAGGCTTTTTTATAAGCAACTTTTTTCCTAATTACGCAAGATGAGCTGAAGGTTAAGATTAGTTAAAACAATAAATGTGTCAAAAATGTCATGTCTTTTTCAAATATGCCTCTATTTATGAAAAGTGTATAGGAGAGAGAATGAATAAAAAATATGAGAGAGAATAGGTAATAAATGATTAAATGAAAGAGAATTAGTAGTGAGTGGGAGATAATTAATATCAAGACATGTATTTAATAGAGGTAAAAAAGGAAAATAAAGTTTAAATTTTAAGATACAAAAAAAAAGTTGCTTATATTAAGGACTAGCCCCAAAAAAGAGAAAATTGTTTATAAAAAGGATCGGAGGGAGTATTATTTAAAATTTTCAGCTCAGAGCAATTACTATTGAAATTTTTCTGAATATTTATCTTCAAGTGCTTCAATTTAATTTGTTTCTATGTTTTAAATTTTTTTAATCAAACTACACCTTAAAATATCCTTTTCTTTGTTAAAATATGACTAAAATCATTTTGGGGCATGCATTTGCGTTGGGTGTGATTTATTTCGTTTTCTGGAACTCTGAAAATGTGGTATAAGTAGCACTAATTGTAGTATATTAACAAGAGTTCCAGTAATTAATATAATCATCTTCCATTGCTTCTCAATCTCCATCCTTATGAAGATACCTCTATAGTTCTCAATGTATTAGAGCTATTAATTTAATTTAAGATTGCGGGCCAGCTCCCCCCCCCCGCGACTGAAGGAAAGTAGAATGAATTTTTAGTATTTACCTTATTTAATGAGACTATTTCTCTCTTTTATTTTCTTTTTTTTTTCGCCATAAAATACTAGACAGGTGCGTGTGATATCATTGCTTCATTGATTTCTTTCTTTGTTTTCTATTTTTGGCCACCTTCTGTAGGTGTAAGTGTTAAAGTAATGATATACGAATTATGAGACCATAATACATATGTATGTATCAAAACGTTGTTCGACAAATATATTAGTGAGGTAACACAATGTTATATGAGATAAGTGGTATCATTAAATCAGCTAAGAGCTAAGACCCTACTTCACAACCCAGTGGGTTGATATTAAGTTTATATATGGGCTAACGACCTAAAATAACTAGACTTTATGAAACTTTAGCAACATCAAATTTAACGAGACTTCCATTTCAACTAGAAGAAATTTGAAATCTTTCGAGATCTGATCTATTTTTTCCCTCATTATTGTTTTTGTATACTTTATCATCCCTCACGTTACCTTTAAACATACATACATAAAGAAGTAATTGTACTTCATTGTCATTCGTAAATAAAATTGACCGCTTATTAAAAAAAGACTTTCATTGTTTTTTAATTGTATGTGTAGATCAAGAAGGAAGAATAAATCTGAATTCCTTAAGTTATCATGTACAAGAGTGTCCTATTTATATACATGTGATAGCATATCTAATAAATACTAGGATCCCTAATTATAAGGATATTATTATTCTAGGATCCCTAATTATTCTAATACTCCCCTCAAGTTGGAGCATATATATGGATCGAGTGGTACTATGCTCCTTATAACTACTAAGGTACAACACCCTCATACACCTCAATAATTCATCATTAGGATGGGGATCAAAAGCTTGTTTGACTTCTGGAGCCCTAGAGTCAGCAGTAGAATCGGTATCCTGTACTACCATTCTAACTACTAGGTCATCCTTGTCTCTAACGGAAGACTTTCCACTCGGGCTAGGCTCTTTCTTGACCATAACCGGGATAGGGGCTCTTTTCCTAGCAATACATGACATCTTAGCACTGCCCATCATCCTACACACTACTATATGCCCCCTTTCAGAATACGCCTCTCCTCTGACACCTGGTTAATTGACGAGAGGGATTGACTCCTTAGTTCACTCCAACCTTCCATAGTCCCTAACACAAAGTCACTAATCAGAAGCTAACAATTATTAGCCAAAGAAAGAATTCTAGCAACAACCGAACATTGCCAAGAACAAAGCTCTGATACAAAAAATGTAACCCCCTTGCATAAAAGCCTTGGAAATAGTTTAGAAACGTATCATAAAGTCAAATTAGAGACCAGGAATAATTTACAACCCATTTGAAGTTCCGACTTGAATAGAAGATTTGGTCCTGTAATTTAGTAGGTTTTCAAAAACTTTTCAAAATATGTTTGATGTGGTTTCATTTCCACTTTTCAAATCAGTTTAGCTTGTTCGGTTCTGTTCCAATAATTAATATAAGAGTACTTAACAAAATTTCTTTACAGACTTTTGGGTTACATTCATTGACTAATAGGGTCCCTAGGGCCTAATCGCCCATTCTTAGTTCCCTTATCGGGGTTACATACAAATATTTAGGTATATGATCAGTACGACCACCTTTACTAGGTGTACTAGTCTTACAATATACTGATATTTACATCAAGTACATCATATACAATTTCTTCAAAAGTTCGATAACCAACAAAAACCCTAATCTTCTATCAGTGCATACTAGCCGTCCTTGTTTACCTGCTTGCCCTTTGAGCCGCTTGCCTTAGCTATAGATTAGTCATTGGAAAGAGTGAGATTCAAATGAATCTCAATAGTAACAATTTAGTTATACAACATATAAATTCACAATCATGTAAGCAATCATTACATAATAGCATTCAAAGCTGTCATACATTCTTGACATTCATAACATTCAAATCATTCTTGAAATTCGTAACATTCATAACTTTCATAACAATTGATGATATGAATAAACATGCAAAGCATTATACATGATATAAGAGAAAGAGTCACTACCTTGGTCTTTCCGATTTTTTTCTGGCACTGATTTCTTAGGCTTAGGGCAGATATCAAATCCAATAAATTAGAATTAAGGACGATGAGTTATTACTTATTTCAATTTTTTAATAACTTTAAAGTACTTGAAGTTGGTTATCATTTGAGTCCTTTAAATAGCTACTAGAAGCTCAAAGATACACCTAAGAAGTTGGTTATCATTTGAGTCCTTGGAAAGTTTTATTTTTAATGCTACTTACTACATGTTTTGGAACTAAGTAAGGCTTAAAAATTGGTTGTTTACTAACAGAACTAGAGGAAGGGATATCACTAGTTTTGGTAGCAATCTTCTTTTCTAGGATATGTTCTCCTAAAGTTTGAAGATAGGAATTAGTGTAATTATTTTGTTCAAAAAGATTTTGAAAATCCTTTGAATTTATTTCTTGTTTGAGATCTTTTGTCTTAAAAGGTGAAGCAACAACAGGAGCTTCTCTGATTTTAACACCAAAGATTTCATAAGACTGTTTTGGAGGAAGATTAGATTCAATCTTATCTCCATTTTTCAAAATCCAAGAGGCATTAACCCCTTCAATTGGTTTAAAAGGATAATCTTTTATACCCTGTTCTTCAACATAGGCATCAAACCATAGAAAGAATGAAATATAAAGTTTAAACCTTTCAAGCATTTGGTAAAAACTTTCTTGAATTTGTTTTCGCAGTTTTTCAGTGTCAAATTTTTTGAGAAACCATTCTCGTCTCTCTTTGTTCTGATTAGAATAAAAATCCTTTTGCAAAAGTTTCTTATTCAACTAAAATTGTTCCTCTATGACTCCTATCATGTCGAAATATGTTGGAGAGAGATTAGTTTGAATCTTATCTTCATCTTCTTTTTGGTTCTGCTATACAAGCCTTACTACACTAGCTGAAGTATCTAGACCTTTCATAACAGAAGGAGAAATTACTAGTTCTTTTATAGAAGAACTACAAGAATGCCTAGAAGGTTGTTCTAAAGCAGTGTTAAAGCTTTCTTGAATTGAGGGAGTCTTAGAAACACTAAATGATCTTCTCCTATCAAAAGAGATCCTAAAGTTTCCAGACTTAGTTTGCCTAATTTGGTAATAATCAAGTACTAATTTTGGGGCAGAAGGAGCTACCTTTTCTACATCCCAATCATCAGGAAGAGTCACTTCTTTCCATTTTATGGTTTTTGGAACCGTAACATTTGCTTTTGTAGCATCTGTTAGGAACAAGCATGTTTCATTGTTTTTGTTGAACACTTTCACCATTGAGGTACTAGAGTTCATTAATTTGAATTTTACCCTATAGACTAAAGCTATGAGTGATACATCAGGCTTCATGTTAAGCCCATGTAATTTGATGTTTAAACTAAGAACATCTATGATATGTCCATCATGAATGTAAATAGTCAAGTTGGGAAAACAATTAAAATAAATTTGTCCGTCATGAGACTAGCTTCAACCATTCGCATAAGAGAATCAAAAAATATTTTGCGCCTAACATCTCTTAGACAAATTATGCTAGTTGTATCTAAACATGTTTTAATTAAAGGTTTTAGTGCTACTTAAACACATCCTATGTGTAAAAATTTGTACTTTTTTGGTGAATTTTTTTTTTTGATTTTTCATATAAAAGAGGCATATCATTTAACCCTAAATTGAGAGGAATCGTTTCCTCCACAATCCTGATTATTTAATCAGAAGATTTAAAAAAATATCTGGCTTATAACGCTCATTTTTTGTAATGTCTGCAATTGTCCAATCACTGAAATTTTGATTAATATCTTCAAAATGAATTTCATTGCTGAAAATATTATTTGATGAGGAAGGATTTCCTCCAATTTTGTTTTGTGAAACACCAGAAGTTGTAGATAAAGAAGGAGTGGAAGAAGAGAGGCTAGAATTGGAGTGGAAGGAGAAAGATATAAACATAAGTTTTAAAAATTTCCCTATCCAGATATCATTACCATTTGGTTCCATAGAAATATGTTAGATGAACTAATATATCTAGTTCATTTATGAAACTATTATCAATATTACCATGTATGACAATATAAAAGCAATATTATGCTAATAATGTTCCTTATTAGCCAACATTTCTGACGGCGAACCATAGTCTTATATGAACATTCAAGCTAGCTTTAGGGCTTACACCCCTGTCCGTCAAGTCTTACTACCTTAACCTTGAAAATCGAATGAAGCCCATATAATACTACAAGAACATCTAACTTACGTGCTATCAATTAGAATATTATTAAGCATACTTTTGATTTTATATCAGCATTTTTCTGATATGGAAGATCAACCAAGGTTGAGACCACAGAGCATACTTTGCCAGGTAATATTCATACTAACTTCATAAATTTTTCAAAATATTAAAGCATCTAATACATCCCTACTTCCCTTCCCTTGTCTTGGTATTAGAGCCAGAAGATGAAGATGAGATTCAAACTAATCTCTCTCCAACATATTCCAATCCGATATGATAGGAGTCACAGAGGAACAATTTCAGTTGAATAAGAAACTTGTGCAAAAGGATTTTTATTCTAATCAGAACAAAGAAAGACGAAAATGGTTTCTCAAATGATTGAAAGGTTTAAACTTCATATTCCGTTCTTTCTTTGGTTTGATGCCTATGTAGAAGAATAGGGTATAAAGGTTTATTCTTTCAAACCAATTGAAGGGGTTAATGCCTCTTGGATTTTGAAAAATGGAGACAAGATTGAATCTAATCGTCCTCCAAAATAGTCTTATGAAATCTCTAGTGTTAAAATTGGAGAAGCTCTTGTTGTTGCTTCACCTTTTAAGACTAAAGATCTCAAACAAGAAATAAATTCAAAGGATTTTCAAAAAGTTTTTGAACAAAATAATTACACCAATTCCTATCTTCAAACTTTAGGAGAACATATCCTAAAAAAAAGACAATGGCTGCTAAAACAAGTGATATCCCCTCTAGTTCTGTTAGCAAACAACCAATTTTAAGCCTCACTTAGTTCCAAAACCTGTAGTAAGTAGCATTAAAAATAAAACTTTTCAACAGAAAATTGATGAAGAATTAAGGAAACTCACAATAGCTGACACTCCCCAAAGATCTTCATCATCAAAATTAACCATTGGTGTCTTAGGGAAAAAGAGTCAAACTAGCAATAGTGAAGACTATCCTAGCACAAAGGAAACCAAAATTAATAATTTAAATTGGAAAAATCCAACAAAACTTTATTACCCTATAGCCACTCCTCCTGACTTGACTCTAGAAGAAAGAGATGCAACTCTAAAATAATTTAATGCTAATAACATCTATGTTTAGAATATAAAGGGAAAATCTGAGACCCAGATTCTAGAAACTCTCTAAAAAAATGACAATGGTTAGTAATGCCTACTCAATATATAATAATTGTCAAGAGAATGATATTGTTCATATATTGATCTCTGGCTTTACTGGACAACTCAGAGATTGGTAGGATTATTATCTTACAAATGAACAAAAGGCCTTAATCCTTCCGCCCATAAAAATCTCTAATGATGGAACTCCTATTACTAGTGAAGGAAAAACTATTCCCTACTCTGTTAATTCCCTAATAGTTAACATAGTTGAACACTTTATAGAAGATCCCTCTCTTTAGAGAGACAAATTGGCAGATCTTTTGTTAAATCTTAGGTGTAAAACCCTATCAAGTTTCAAGTGGCATAAGGATACCTTCCTGACTAGAGTTCTTATTAGTGCAAGCGTTTTACCTAAGATGGGGGTGAATTGGGAATTACTAGAAATTTTGTTGTGTATAAGAAAATTGACAGAATATTTAAGACAGTTGAGAGCAAAGAGAAAATTATCAACGAAGTATACACCGGGAGTTATACTGGTTTGGCCACAACCACTTTGACCTACGTCTAGTCCTCAGAGCGTCTCTGAGAGTTTCACTATATTCTCCAAGATTAAGTGGGTTCTTAGCACCTCAGTACACAGCAAGTTCCTTCACCTGGACACTCGCTCCCCCTTACACATTATAATCAAATCCCCAACTCAAGGTTCCACAACCTTAAGTTGTCTCAATAACAAATATTGAGTTTGTAATGAAAAACTCTCTCACAGAGCAAATATATAATCACTGAAGTACAATGAATGAGTATAAGAAAACAAAGCACTAACTCAAGTGGTTACTCAAGTGGCCATGTCTTTTCTTCAAATCTTACTCGAGTGACCCCTCGAGTAAATTTCAAATAACTTTGTAGATTAATCGATTACTCACTCAAGTAATTGCATCAAATTCTTGGCCAAGAGTACTTATTCTTTGTTTACCTGATTACTTGAGTGATCCCTTGAGTAATGGATCAAATAAGTCCATAGATTACTGGAGTACTCCCTCGAGTAATGCCTTTTTCTCACATGGTTACTCGAGTGGCTACTCGAGTAAATTGTTGCATTTCTTGGCTGAGAGCTACTGGAAGATTTTTTCCTTGGTTACTCGAGTAAATCCTTTTCTTATGTGTTGCTCGAGTGGCTACTCAAGTAATGGCTCATATGACTTTGCATATTACTCGAGTGGTTACTCGAGTAACTTCTTCCAAATTTTGGCAGTGCTTTAGAAAACATTTTCTTTCAACATTACTCGAGTGCCCACTCGAGTAACAGTTTTCCTAACTCGAGTGGTCACTCGAGTAAACATAGACAAAATCTGCCAGTGATGTTCTTCCTTTGCTCTTTCTCTCAGATCTTCTTTATTACTCAAGTGCTTACTTAAAGTAATGCATTGTTTGCCATTTATTTACTTTGTTCAAATTCATTTGTTATCATATCCTCTTATATCATTGGTCTAATCTTTGTTATCATCAAAACATATGGGATCTAATAGTTCTAACTAGAGAAGTTGGCAACCATCCTCTCTGGGAAGAAAAATTTTTAGCTGGTCTTCCATCTTCATTAGGGGATAAGATTAGGACAAAAATTATAAACCAAACTTGTGATATTCAGATCCATTGCAAAAATTTAATCTATGGACAACTTATTGCAATTGTCCAGAAAACTACCTTAAAACTTTGTCAAAAAGATTGAATTCAACATCAACTTGCCAAAGAAAAAGCCCTAAATGGGAAAGTGTCAACACCCGTTTACATTTTGATATTCGTAGAGTAATAATGGCATAGTTCCACAGGCATACAGAAATAGCACAAACATACTGATATTAAGTTCAAGCTTACATACAGGAGTCTTCCCTCGCAGGGTTTCATAATTTTACAAATTTTGTCCAAAATATCCAACATATTAAAATTAAACTAATATAACCAAATAACTCTGATCTTAGGACCTGCACATCTTAATTGCCCATGTCTTCCACTTTCTTTGCCTTTGGAGCCACTGGTTCCCACTGGAACATTTATTATTTATGAAAAAGGGTGAGATTCCAAGGAATCTCAGTAGTAACACATAATCCATCATATAAAATGCGAAAATTAAATATGTAATGCACCATATAATGTAAATGAAAATTCATACTATAACATGTGTGTACACAATACTCAGGGCCAAATGACTGTTTGGATCCCCTACATGTCCGTGTACCTCAGCTGAGTCACATACCACAGCTAGGTAATGTGCCCCAGGCACGTGTTCATATAACAGAATATAGCAACATATAGCATATCAACATTCACATAGTGTATGAGAGATAGAGTTACTACCTTCTGTCCCTTTTTGCTACACACGAATAGTTCCTCGAACTATGTGCCAACGGCTCAGGCGATTAATTCGGTCCTAAAATTCCAAATGTACAAGAATTAGGTTAAAACCTATTCATGTACCCCTTCAGAGATTCCCATAATATTTTTGGTGGTTATATTAGTCTATACTGAAAATTTACCAAAATGCCCCTGGGACCCGGTCCCGGCCCCACTGTACCCGGTCCGACTATACTTTTTCAGAAATTTTGACCCAGGCTCTTCTAACATATTTTCATCCAAGGAATCCATTTTTAACCTCAGTTTTTACAAAATCACTGCCAAACAACAGTTTCACAATTTTCCAGAAATTGACATATTTTCAGTCAACTTTGAAAATTCATAACTAATTGTAGAAAATTCCAAATTGACTGATTCCAAAGCCTAAATGAAGGTCTTTAAATGTACTTTCATGGAAAAATATCCAAATATGATTACTGACTACATATATTACCCAGAAATTCGGCCAACTATTACTGTTCCAGATGGCATTTCAGAAACAAAGCTCAACTTCAAAAATCCATATCTTTTAATCTACTAGTCCAAAAATTATGTTCTACCCATAAATTTAAAGGTCTAAATGTGTTCCTTAAATCTGGAAAGTTTCATAATTTTTTGTTAAAGTTTAGTTTTCCAAAATTTCGCCACAACCAATCTAACTTTCAGAAATATAATCTGTCAGCAACTAAACTTCAAAAATTCATAACTAACTCTACAAAAATCGAAATGGAGTGTTCTAAAATTATATGGAAAGCTATTTAAGTGTAGTTTCATGAAAAAATATCAGAAACTACTAGATGTTATCTAATCATTCCCAGAATTTTCGAAAACTATAACTGTCAGGCTTGAACGTCCAGAATGATCTCTGTTACTGACTTAACTTTCAAAAGTCATAACTCTCGTTAAAGATATCAAAATAATTATTTCTTGGAGTCATTGGAAAGCTATGAATGTCTAATATATTACTGTAAAATTTCATAATTATTCACTAAGGTTTTCCTAGTCAAAACGCAACATAAATCTGACTGGCTCCCAAAAACGTCAGTTTTGACAGTCTAACTTCAAAAATTAAGAACTCATCCATTTTGCATTCCAAATTGTACTTTTCTTGATTCTATCATCAACTACACATCCTAAAATATCTATATAAAAAGACCCATTCCAAAATTCCATCTATAGCCTCTGTTTAAGATTTTACAAGTTTCAGGTATGTACTCTGTTTTTCGGACAGCAAAACAGAATTGAGAAAACTAGCATGTATACATGAATTTGTACTCTAAACCTCACAAATTTTAACTCTATACTCTCCGACACATATATCCTGAGGTTAATGATCGAATTTCATAACCAAAGAACTCCAAAATTCACCCCAAAATCGTCACACAATCACTGGTTTAACAACTTTTCGGTGGCAGAAACTTTCCGACGAATTTTCTCTTATTCAAGCCACAAAACCACCACAGAAACCACTCAAATCCAACGTGAAAATAAGGATAAATGTGTAGGAGACTCACCTAAATATATTTATGATGTTGGATGTGGAATTTGGAGCTTCTTCTTCCTTCCTCAATTGCACCGATCACTCTTGCTCTCTTGACTCTCTCTTTATTCTCTCTTTCTCTATTCTGTTTTCTTTCTTTCTTTCACTCTCTCTTTGACCAGCTACTTGGTCGAATGAAGAGCTGAGGGAATATTTAATTAAATGGCTGAGTGGGTGCAAGTGTGAATCATATTTCCGGATAAAAGTGTGGTGAGGTGTTGAGAGTGCTTGTCCATGAATGTGTGTGTCGGTCAAAAGGGTGTGCAAACAAAAGAAAATGGAGTGTTTAATGGAGTGTTTAATGTTAGTGTGTTTGTGTCGGCGGTTTTTTTTAGACAAAGTGTCGGCAGCTTTTAATATATATATATATATATATAGGTATATTTTTATCCTATTAATTACACACACTAGGCTCTAATTTTTCTCTTTGTCTAATTTAAGATTCTTTAAATTTTGTAGGTTCCATAATTTGACTTATTATCAAATTCCCATTTAAAATTTATTTTTTAGAAAATTTTAACCTTCATTAAATTTGGGATATTACAGAAAGACTTAGGATCTTTCTGTGAACAACTTCTGAGGAAGAATATGAAATGCCCTCTTCTGACAAAGTAAATAAACTTCAACAAGAAGATATTCCATCTTCATCTGACAAAGAAAATCTTCAAATAAATTGTTTTGAAAAGATTGTTGAAAGCCTTACGC
Organism: Inga oerstediana; assembly: GCA_963210345.1. Classification (NCBI taxonomy): domain Eukaryota; kingdom Viridiplantae; phylum Streptophyta; class Magnoliopsida; order Fabales; family Fabaceae; genus Inga; species Inga oerstediana. The sequence goes on from OY723410.1 coordinate 21,738,619, forward strand.
TTGATAACCCAATCAAGGAGTCAATTTTAGTTGATTCCCAAAAAGATATTTTTCAAATTAATGTCATAAACTAAGAAGACGATCTAATTATTGAAATAATAAATTCTCTTCCAAACCATGAAGATAAGGTAAAATACCTTACAAAACATAGAGAAGCTCAGGCTTCCTCTTCAAAATCTTTCCTAAAATAGTCACAAATAAAATATGATTTTACCGAATTGATGAAAAGATTTCAGAATAATCCAAAACCAATTTCAATTTTTGACCTTCAGAATGAAATAAATAATTTAAAAGAAAAGATAGGAAACTTGAAAAATACTCAAGATTTCCATTCTCTTATTTTGAATCAAATTTAGGAAGAAATCTCTTATAAAGAAAAGAAAGAGAATAAGGAAGTCAGTGATGAGGATCTAGACATTCCTAATCCTTTCTTAAATCTTATATCAAAGATTTCAATCCAAAAATGGCATATTTCGGTCAAGATTGTTGTTGCTAATAATTTTGTTTTGGAAACAATAGCCTTATTTGATACTGGTGCAACTTTAAGCTGTATCAGGGAAGGTCTAGTTCCTACTGAATTTTATGGAAAAAATCACAGAAATGCTTTGCGGTCCACTTAAATCACCATTAGAAATTAACTACAAGCTGTCAAATGCAGCAGTTGAGAATAATGGTTTAAAAATCAGTACTCCTTTCATCTTAGCCAAAGTTTTGTCTCGAGATGTAATTCTAGGTGGACCCTTCATTGATAAAAGGAGGAGTAGAATCCCAATTGATAGGAAAAACAATTTTCTTCAAATTTGTTTATCCTCCTTATACAAAATTTGTTAACTCAGTTGAGTATAAGGAAAATCAAATTAATTTTCTAAAAGAAGAAGTTTCTTACAGAGTTATTGAAACCCAATCAAATAAACCTCTTCTTAAATAGAAAATTCAAAATGTTTTGAAAAATATTCAAGACACAATTTGTTCTGATCTTCCTAATGCTTTTTGGGAAAGAAAAAGGCATGTAGTCGATATCCCTTATGAGAAAGACTTCAATGAAAGAGCTATTCCTACCAAAGCTCGCCCAAAACAGATGAACCAAGAACTCTTGGAACACTGTCAAAATGATATTAAAAATTTGCTTTCAAAAGGATTAATCCGCAAAAGCCAAAGCCTTTGGTCTTGTGCAACTTTCTATGCCAATAAGAATGCTGAGCTTGAACAAGGCACTCCCAGGCTTGTTATCAATTACAAGCCACTTAATCAAGCTCTCCAATGGATTAGGTACCCTATTCCAAACAAAAAAAAAAATCTTTTAAATGGCCTTCATCAGAAAAAGAAATATTTTCAAAATTTGATATGAAATATGGATTTTGGCAAATTCAAATTAGCAAAAAAGATCGCTACAAAACTGCATTCATTGTCCCCTTTAGACAATATGAATGGAATGTTATGCCTTTTGGGCTAAAAAATGCTCCCTCTGAATTTCAGAGAATAATGAATGAAATTTTTAATCCTTACATCAAATTTATCACTGTTTCTATTGATGATGTTTTAGTGTTTCTAGATTCAATTGACCAACATTTCAAACATGTTAAGGTCTTTATAGAAATTGCTAAATGAAATGGTCTTGTAGTTTCCAAAACTAGAATCAGTCTTTTGCAGACAAAAATCCGGTTTCTTGGATATCATATATACCAAGGAACTATAACTCTAATTGATAAGGCAATCCAATTTTCTAACAAATTCCCAGACCAAATTTTGGACAAAAATCAACTCCAAAGGTCTTAGGTTGTTTGAATTACTTAGGTGATTTCATTCCAAACTTAAACAATATCATTAAGCCTATTCATGAGCGTCTTGAGAAAAGTCCTCCTCAATGGACAGATGATCATTCTACTGTGGTCAAACAAATTAAATCCTATGTCCAAAATCTTCCATGCTTGTATCTTCCCAATCCACAAGCATTCAAAATTGTTGAAATTGATGCCTCTGACATAGGTTATGGTGGCATTCTCAAACAAAAAATTAATGGTAAAGAGCATTGCATTGCATTTACTTCAAAACATTGGAATAGAGCTCAACAAAACTATTCCACAATTAAAATAGAGATTTTAGCAATTGTTTTGTGCATAAACAAATTTCAAAGCGATTTGCTAAATCAAAAATTTCTAATCAGAGTAGATTGTAAGTCTGCTAAAGATGTTTTGCAAAAAGATGTTGAAAATCTTGCTTCAAAACAGATTTTTGCTAGATGGCAAGCAATTCTTAGCAACTTTTGATTTTGAAATTGAATTTCTCAAAGGCTCTTCAAATTCTCTTCCTGATTTTCTAACCAGGGAATTCTTGTAAGATAGAGAGAAATGAGTAAAAAAGAGAAAAAAGAGAGAGGAAAGGGCATAGCCCTTGAAGAAGATCCAAAAAGGATCACAAAACCAAAGCAGTCAAGAACTGCACAATTAACAATTGGGTCATTTACCCAACAAAATGGGTCATCTACCCAATCTAGGTCGTCTACCCAAACTAAAAAGGGAGAGTCTTCAACTCTTAAAATCTCAAAAATAATGAACCCAAAGGATTATGCCTTCCCAATTGAAACCCTCCAAGCCTTGGAATCTAATCATTCCTTGGTAAAATTACCAAACAAAAGATGGGCTGATATAGCCAAAGAAGAAGAACAATAATCTAAGGCTCTTGCCTTAGCAATTAAAACCAAATCCCAAGAGATCAACAAAGCTGGTTTATCATCAAAAGAACTAGCTTTATCTTCTCAAAAAAATCCACCCCAAACCACTTTTGTGGCAAAAGTAGAAAAGATCATAAATCTTTTCCACACAGAACCAGGTTTCTGTGATAAAAGTCCTTATGCATTAGCTTCAAAAATATTTTCAAATGGGTTTTTCTTTAGACCTTCGTCTTTAGCAAAAACACAAATATTTTATGAACTTATCCTTGTGGATTATGGATATGTAGAGATAAGACATTTTCCTGATCCTGAGGATCCCAAAAACAAAAGTATCCATGGATACATAAATTTGAAATTCAAACGAATTTTATCTCCAAGTGACTAGGGACAAGATTTGTTTAAAATCAAAAAATTTTCTATGGATTTTAATCCAATAGGATATAATTACTGGGATTATCTTAATGCCTAGTATTGTACCTTTTGGTATCAAAATCCAAAATTTAGCCATACTTGGCAATTCATGTTTATATCTGGCTCAAAATACCAGTTTCCATTATGGTTTAATCAATGGTGGAATTTCTTTAGACCTTGTCTTGAAAATCTTCTAACCACTGTGAAAATTGGTTTCAATTATTTCAAAAGTCGAGCCAACCTGAGTAAAGATCCTTTCCTAGTAAATCTCCACTTATTTTCAAAATTTTCTTTAGCTTGGGTATTCAAATGGAACTTCAAATATAGATCTTCCAAATATCAAAAGAATTTTCCCATTCTACAGCGGGTTCCTTCCGTCAAACGGTGGGCAAAAATTCACAAGCACCAAAAATGTGTCAGAAACGGCACTCAAAATATGGCTCAACCTGAATCCTCAATTCTTGCTGGCTGGAGATCACAAGTCTAGTATCTTCCTCAACCAGAAGGCAAAAATTCAAGCTTGTTTGGCTTCGTAAACCAACAAGAAGAACTTGGCCAAGCAACTCCAAGAAATTGTTGGGCTCCTTCAGAGTCAATCCGACGAGCCCCAAAGCAGCAAAACTGGTCAATCATCCTCATCTTCATCCAACGGTTCAAATAACGCCACCGATGTAGGTGGCTATTTTGGCCACGACTCCAACAATGAAGTCTATAGCCTAGGCGAAGACTGATCTGAGTTAAAATCTGTAAAATCGGCAATCAAAAGGACAAAATGATTATGTCTAAAACTTTTACTTTAGTAAAAGCACTTTCACCTAGGTAATATGTTTCCTACTCTAAGTAAAAGTGAAGGTAAACAATGATTACTTTAGTAAAAGAAGTTTTACTTGAAGTAAGATGTTTTCTACTCAAGTAAAAGTAATTTTACTTAAAGTAAATAATGATTATAGTGAATAGGGACTACTTTGAATGCCTATAAAATGGCATTTCAATTTAGTTGCTACTCACCCGAAACTTAGAGCTTTCAGTTTCAATTCTTTCCCCCTCTTGTTTGTAAGCTTTCTTTTTCTTCTTTCTTTGTAATTTCTATATGCTTGTATCATTTTAAATAAAATATTAGTTTTATAATTCTTCTTCTCTTTAAATTTCTGCATATCATACTTGCATCTACATATTTGAATGACTCCATGTCAGTCCATTCTTCTCTTTCCCTTATGTCTCCCTCCTTCTTTCTGATCCTTTAAGGGTCCCTCCCGCGTCTTGGTATATATAATATAAAATTTGTTCACCCTAGCTTAAACATTATCTCATGTTGGGCTATTCTTATATGTGACCCTGTAGGCCCATATGAAGCCACAAGTCATATGAGGATCGTTAACACGATGCAACCTGTCAAACCATGTCACATCCCTTTTGTCACACGATATTTTGATCAAGGATGAGGCATAGATTATGTCATCCTCCTATTCATTATTATTACTTTCCTGATTCCTGAGTAGTCTGACAATAGAAATGAAAACTCCTTTTCATCGTAGTATGGCCATACATTTATCAGATTCACTCATCGATGGACCCAATAATATCTCTCTACTAATGTGAGGAATAAATTCCATCTTGACCATTCATATTCCTTTGCAGGAAAAACCACCAAGCCCGATTGTAGCCTTTATCATCACCCGGTCAAAGGTAACATTTGACTAGTTCAAAGCTTACCAACTCTCATGTAGGAATCCATTATGACCTCAGGTCGAAGGACATTGTGATGAGGTTATACATGAATAAGCTTATGACTTCATTCATGCAGCTTTCTCATAGCGGGTCGGTCCAGCACCTTGTACTCTTACAAGTGCCTAAGACTTTAATTCGTATCTCTATATCTTATCAAAGTCATACTGGTCCTATTTCATCTCTGCTCCCGCATGGATGACTGACCAAGGACATTTAGAACAATCTTTATGATTTATCCAAGGATACAGTCATCATAGTGAACATGCGAATATTATGATAAAATAATGGAGAAAATTCATTAAATTAATAATGTTCAAAGTTCAATGATTGGCCTCTAGGGGGCACAATTTCCAACATGTTCGATGGTGAGTTTATAGACCTTGAATTGACATCAGTCTCTTTCTAATCTTGCCGAAAAGCAGACTGCTATAGCTAGTTACAACTACATGATGCATTCTATTTTTTGATGCTTGAGTATGATTATGGACCACTTATTGTGCTATATATTAGCAATCTGTTACCCTTTTCTAGCTTGCTCTGAAGTTTATAAAATAGTTAATCTATAATAGCAAGGAAACCCGATGCAGTATTTGTGTACGGGTAATTTGTACCCTCCTGATAGGGTTTGTATTCTTTCAACTCTTCTGCTTCCCTCAGTTAAATTAAACAAGCAGGTGACTATTGTCAATCTTGTCACTTCCAGACTAATCTCTTTATTCAGGGTTTGTTGTTAACTTTTACTTCTATAAGCTTAGGTTCTCTCTGGTTCTTCATATGTACAAGATCTTTACCATTATTTGGTGAAACGGTTAGTGCTTTAAATTTGCATATGTATTGATTATTTCTATATAGCTCATTCTTTCCATGATTTGATTGATAACTAGCTTTCCATTCGGCCTAATACAAAATGGCTACCAAACACAAGTCGCTAATGGATGCTCTATTCCTTTATTTGTTGACAACTTTTTCCTTTTGTTAAGTTAGGGAATTTGGTCATAAATTATCTGTCAAATTTTTCCATAGAAATATGGATAGCAAGGCAACATGGGATGTTGATTCAAATGAAATTTTTATCAACACATGCCTTGAGCAAATTTACATAAAAGAATGGAAAGGGTTGTCATTTACGAAGACAAGATGGGAGAATATTGTCTCTACATTTAATGAGAAGACTGGAAAAGCATATGAGAAGAAACAGTTGAAAAATATGTTAAATATCTTGAGGAAGGATTTGAGGACTTGGGATTTGTTAAACAAAGAGACTGGTGTGGGCCAGGACCCTACAATGAATAATGTTGTTTTACTATTTGTCTTGAAATGTTATCTAGTTTTAAAAATTTGAAACGGAACTTTCTTGTTGTGAAAACAATAGCTCGTGAAATTCTCCTACAGTATTATCTAGTCAACCTCCCTCTACCAATTATTCATGTGTCTTTCAAAAACGCCTCAGAATTTTGTCAGATGATGAATAGAAATCTTGTCATATTCGCTTTTATAAATTCAAAACTAAAAATATATCCATGTTGTGCATTTTCTTTGTTTTGTAGTTTTACTGGTTCTGCATCGGGCCTGTGTCCTGAATCCTGTCAATTTCCTTCAAATTTTGTGCCTAATTTTTGTGTTATTTGCATACATGCACCTACATGTTTCAATGACAATGAGAAAACAGTGAAAAAAGGAAAAGAAATGGCTTTATCGCTATGAGAACTCTCTTTTAATTCACTTGTTATAATTTTTATCAGTTATTGTGAGTGCTTTGCCGCTGGTGTCTACTGAGTAGAACCTTGCTCTTGCCAGGATTGCTTCAACAAGCCTAATTGGGGTTAGTTATCTAATTTCAATTCCGCTTTCTCCCTGTAGCTCAAGTTGAGGCACATTTTGTTTGGTATTAATTATTTTCTTCTTGCAGGATGATCCCAACAAAACTCCAGCTTCTGCACGGCACAAAAGAGGATGTAACTGCAAGAAATCAAGCTTCTTGAAGAAATATTGTGAATGTTATCAGGTTTTCTCCATTGTGATATCGTATTTGCCTCAAATTTCAGTTGTAATATGAATTACAATCAACATTTTCTTTTGATGGGCGGCGTTGGTTGCTCCGTTAGCTGTAGATGTGAAGGATGTAAGAATGCTTATGGTAGAAAGGATGGTAAGTCATTTCTTTGATATGTTTAATTTTTTTAATGCATTTTTGTTGTCATGAGTAAAAAGAAATAGTTATAATTAAGTTCCTACTGTTTTTTGTTGGTATTTTCCACGTTAATGTTCAAGTTACCATTGCTATTTGGTTATCATGTGTTACTATATGAATTAAATTTTAGTATAACAATCATTAAATGTTCATTTTTTTCAATAATTTGTAGCAGATGGTTTTCACCTTAGTTATTTAAGAAGTATTCTTCAAAATATTGGAATATCTCGAGACATCAAGACCCTTTGAATGGAACACTTTTCTAAAGAGAAAAAAAAGAATGATATCATTAGGCTGATGTTTGAATTAATTTGAATAAGTTATTAGTCTTATTATTTAGGGTAAAGGTACAAAAATACCTATGAGCTTTTACCCAAAGTGCCATTCAATATCAAATATTTTTAGAAGGTGGGCAAAAGTACCTGAGTTTTTAAAAATGGAGTGAAAATACCAAATCCGCTAACTATGAGTTAGGGTGTGTTCGGATTAGCTCCAAGAGAATAGCTTCTGAAGAAAAAGTAGAGAATAGCTTTTGGAGAATAAATTATGAGGAGACGTGATTTTGATAAAATGAGAGTGTTTGGATGTTTTGATCAGAATAGCTTTTTTCATGGTCAAATGACTAAAAAGGACATTAACTTTTGTGATAATTACATATAAAGGATAAGATTATATTTTAAGTATTATTTAACATTAAATTTCATAATAAATACAAAAAATGAAATAAATTTATCAAAAAATTTTAAAATTATAACATTTATCAATTATGTAATATAAAAAAATAGATGTAAAAATTTTAAAATTATAACATTAATCAATTATATAATAAATTACAAAATTAGATAAAACATTCATACTGGAGTGTATGTTTTATGCTTACCTCTATTCTATTCTATTGCAGTGAAGACTATCAAACATTGCAACCATTTTCAATCTTTCCTTTTAGATTAAAAGTTTAGTATATAAGAATAAAGAAAAAATATATTTAGAATTCAGGGAAGGTAGTGGATTAACTAGAGAACTCATAAAGATGGATGAAAATACAAACGATCGCATAGAGGAAGGAAAATCGATGTATCCAATATTTGAAGATTGCAACAGATGCAAGAAACTGAAGATCATAGCAAGAAAGGAGGTAAACATGTATGCATCGACAATTAATAAAAATTAAAACATCACAACGGGAATTCTCAGACTTAAAACCAGCTGGTTCGCTACACCAGAGGATACACAAAAACAATCTTCACCAAACAATCAAACATTAAATAACAGTAGACTGCAGCTTGTATACCGCAAGCTAATACATTCACCGCTTTCAAAGTAGAGTTCAGCTTGAGAAAATTGCAAAAGATAAACTGAAAATAAAAAGCATATCCACATGTTTTCCTACTAATTTAACAAGAAATATGGATATATACGAGAGGTTAAATGCTGCATTAGTTCACCACAGGCCACGCGAAAAAGAAGCCAAGAAAAACCCAGAAAGAGGAAGGATGGAACAGCAACCGCGCCATTAACAGCAAAATAACGAAGTGAATGGATGATAAGAGAACAAAGCCAAAGACTTAAGTGACAAATATGTAAGAACACGCCAAAGACTCTTCTAAATTCGGCCAACAACACTAGAACACCACCGAAAATAGCACCAGAAATAGAGCACCAAACGCAGAGAAATAAAGTTGCCATGAAACACAGCCAATAATGGAGCTACCACCACACACCACAAATGCATACTTGAATGATGTCGCCGGCAATGCGTATGAAACCGAACCTCATAACCACGACTACCTTCTCCGATCTGCCTTCTCTGCTTCCTATCATCGGTTAACCTCCACCACCGACCACCTCGCTGATGAATCGGCCAAAATCAACTCAAGAAAGAGGACAATGGAAAGCTCGAAGCCACGCTTAACAATCGACTGAAATCAAGCCACCTTTTTCAGATCTGGAAGAGAATGGGAACAAGAAGGGGAAGAGGGGATCTATATCCACTGGCCAACGGGATTCACAACAAGAAAGGGAAAGGGAACACGGCCGAAAGAGCAGGGAAGATGGAACACCGGGAAGACGGGAACTCTGGAAGGAGGAAGAAAAAGGGAAGACACGGGAAAGGAAAAGAGAAAAAGAGAAGAGGAGGCTGACAGGACATAATAATTACCCCCAACGGTCACAATTTCTCTGAACAAGCAAAAGAAAATAGCTTATGGTGAAACCTAGGTTTTGAGGCTGAAACCGTGGTTTCAAAATAAAAACGGGATTGGGAGATTTCATCTGTCTTTGGTGATTTTTTTACAAAACCTAGGTTTTGAAAAATAATTGATTTTTTACATGCTATCCGAACACACACTTACTTTGACCGTTAAAGAGTGAGCCTTTGACTGAAAAGCTGACTGGGAAAAATAATAATAATAAAATCTATCTACAAAATTTATAATTTTAATTTATTATTTGTATGATAGATAAATACTGTCAACTTATGTAAAAGACAAATAAGGATGGTCAATTTGAATAATTCTAAATTGACTGATTTGGAATTTTGAAATGTTAACAAATGTGTGAAATTATATAAGTGCCCTTATTTTTTATTTTTTTTTTAAATTTCTAAAACCCCTTGTCGGCCGCCGGAGCTCTGGTGCGGGCAACTGTCGGTGGTGGTGGCCTAATTTTTTCAATTTCTCAAACAAAAGTTGTCAATATAAATATTTAAGTTGTTAATAGCGACGTTAAAATTGTAAACAACAGCCTAATATACTTTTTTTTTTGAATTTCTTCACAAATATCTCTTTTACAACTTTAATATCGCTATTAACAACCCAGTTATTCATATTGACAACTTTTACCTGAGAAATGTTTTTTAAAAAAATTAGCCCATTAGAGCTCTGGTGAAAGTTATTAGGAAATATTCAATAAATACCCTGTTTACAACTTTAGTATCGCGCTATCAATAACTCAAGTATCACTATTGACGACTTTTACTTGAGAAATGCAAATATATATATATATATATATATTAGAACGCTGGAGCTCCGATGAAAATTATTAGTAAATATTCAACAAGTACTCTGTTTATAATTTTACTATCACTATTAATAACTCAAGTATTAATATTGATGACTTTTACTTGAGAAATGCAAAAAAATATATATATATATATTAGACTGTCGGAGCTCCAGTGAAAGTTATTAGGAAATATTCCATAAATAGCCCGTTTACAACTTTAGTATCACTATTAACAACTTAAAATATTCATATTGACAACTTTTGTTTAAGAAATTCAAAATAATATATTAGGCCACTATTTACAACTTTAGTATCACTATTAACAACTCAAGTATTTATATTGACAACTTTTACTTGAGAAATTAAAAAATATATATTATGTCGCCGGAGCTTCGGCTGCTAGTCGTCGGCAAGGACACCGGAGCTCTGGTGATGAGTTTAAAAGAATAAAAAGTAAGGGTACTTATATAATCTCACACATTTGTCAACATTTCAAAATTCCAAATTAATTAATTTGAAATTATTGAAATTTATCATCCTTATTTGTCTTTTACATATTTTAAGGGGAAAATTTGAAAAATACTTTGGAAAATGGGAAAGAACGATTCAGTGCTCTAAAATTGGGAAAGGACGAGTCTATTTGTTGTCAGATGGAAGGAGAAATATGGAATTTTGAAATCTAGGCCAAAAGATGAAAATGCCCTTCAGCCCTCCCTCTCTTCACTTCGGAATAATAATATTGGCCTCTTAATTAACAATACTGTATTCTACATTAACAACACCAAAATCCCACAGAGTCTGTACTTCCATGCGCTTCACCTTCATTCTGATAACAACACTTTTGTTCTACATTAACAACCTTCGTTCTACATTAACAACTTCACTTTCTTCTTTTACAATTAACAAGTTTAGGGCCAATAACAACACCTCTCTTTTTATTAACAATACCGTATTTTACATTAACAACTCCACTTTCTTCTCTCACAATTAACAAGTTTAGGGCCAATAACAACACCTCTCTCTTTATTAACAACACCATATTCTATTAACAACTCCACTTTCTTCTTTCACAATATAATTAACAAGTTTAGGGCCAATAACAACACTTCTCTCTTTATTAACAATACCATATTCTACAATAACATCTCATCTCAGTTGCAGATCTCGACCATCTTAGTCGTAGATCATATAGCCAATTCAAATCTCCTCGAGGAACCCACCAAATATTTGTTGCAACCTTGTGATTGTAGCCCCATCGATCCTCTGTGAATGAGATCTCGCCCATGGTCGCTAATTGATTCCAGATCTTACCACCGCCTAATACCTCCCTCCCAACAACCGGCGCCAATCTCCAATATCGTCTACTTCCACCACCGAAAACGTCCATCGACACGCTCCCAAGAGAGTCTCCTACTCCCATTCGCCCAACAACAGAAAAGTGACACCGACAGCTACATCTCGCCCATGGAAGAAAGTGGAGTTGTTAATGTAGAATATAATGTTGTTAATAAAGAGAAAGGAGTTGTTATTGGCCCTAAAACTTCTTAACTGTGAAAGAAGAAAGTAAAGTTGTTAATGTAGAATATGATGTTGTTAATAAAGAGAAAAGAGTTGTTATTGGCTCTAAAATTTGTTAACTATGAAAGAAAAAAGTATAGTTGTTAATGCAGAATACGATGTTGTTAATAAAGAGAAAGGTATTGTTATTGGCCCTAAACTTGTTAATTGTGAAAGAAGAAAGTAGAGTTGTTAATGTAGAATATGGTGTTGTTAATAAAAAGAAAGATGTTGTTATTGGCCCTAAACTTGTTAATTGTGAAAGAATAAAGTAAAGTTGTTAATGCAGAATGAAGGTGATGTTATCAAAACAAACGTGAAGCGCAGGAAGTACGAACTCTGTAGGATTTTGGTATTGTTAATATTGTGTTGTTAATTAAGAGGCCATCGTTGTTATTCCGAAGTGGAGAGAGGAAAGGCTGAAAGGCATTTTCGTCTTTTAGCCGAGATTTCAAAATCCCAAATTCCTCCTCTCGTCTAACAGTGAACTCTGACTCATCCTTTTTCAATTTCAAAGCACTGAATCGTCCTTTCCCATTTTTCAAAGTATTTTTTTGTCAGTTTCCTTATTTTATCGATGTTTTTTTAATTATTTTCCTGATAAAAAAACCAACCCCCCATTGCAATTCTCCTGGCCTCCCCTCTCATGTCGCTCCCCCCTTCTTGAGATTCACAATCGCCGCCGTCACTACTCACGATTCCACCAGCACCGCCATGAGTTCATCGCCCTCCAAAAGCCCAACGACCTTCTTCATGGTCGGGCTCCTCTGTGGATCAGGGTAATAACAAGCTAAACCAAGTTTCAAAATCATCTCCATGTCCCCTTCATCTTACTCACCCTAAATCTATGAATCTGCCGCCTCGACTACGCTCTTTTTTGCGTGCAAATCCCTCACTCAATCAGTCAGCTCCACCTCCTTCTCTGGTTCTAACATCTCTATCAGTCTCCGCCCACAATGCAACCTCCAACAACACCACTCCGAAGCTGTATACATTGCTCGCTGGTGTCGGCACAGCAACGGATGCCATCTCAGGTGCCAAATACCCAACATTGTTCCCAGCCTAAAAGCTTCGTGGGTTTGACAATGATCTATTTGTTCAAAGATACAAAATCATGTTGCAAATTTTTGTTTCTTTTTCCATATAGTATGAAATAGCAAAGCTCTATGCATCTTCTTGATTCCCTTGCTTCATCTCTAGGAATTATTGCAGCCCAGTTAATGTTCGATTGTTGTTTTGATGGGTTCTAACTTTTGAATGATTGCTTTGGCTGTATTTTGTCCCCTCTCCTTTATGGTTTATTTTATGGGCTATCGAAAGGGGATTGACTTCTCTCCAGTGCACTTCTCGTCTTTTTCCTTTTTCTAAATTGGATTAACACCTCAACAGTTTAGATTTAATATCTTATAAATATATTATTATAATTTTACTTAAAAGATACAAAATTTATTTTTAAGTAAAATTTATAAAATTAGAAAAATTTATTTTTTATCTTTTAAGTAAAATTATAATAATATTTCTATAAGATGTTAAATCTGGATCGTTGAGATGTTAATCCAATAATAAAAAGAGAAAAGGAGGGAAAATAATTTGAAGAGTATTGGAGAGAAGCCAACCCAATGAAAGCAGCCTTGCAGAAAGAAGGAACTGAAGGGATTAGGTTTATGAATTTGAATTTTTTATTATTATTTTGTTCATGGCAACTTTTTTAGTAAAGGGTCCCTTTTAATGGTCAAAGTAACCCAAAATTAACGGATTTGGTATTTTTTCTCTACTTTTGAAAACTTATGTATAATTTTGCACCTCCGAAAAACACATGATGTTAAATGCACTTTGAGCAAAAAGTCTTGAATATTTTTATGATTTTACCCTATTATTTAATAGGCTTAGTGTGTGTTTGGATTGACTTTTGGAAAATAGCTTTTATGATTTACGAGGTAAGTATGTGACAGGAGTTTTATCTCGATTTATGGAAAAGGACTTTTGAAACCACGTTTTGGGGCTTACCCAAATATATCTGACACTCTGTGAAAACATCCCCGTATTTGTTCACAAACTTTCTCAGAATCATCTGTCAAAAAGCAACACAACATATAAGAAGCTAAGCAAGCAAGCCATGACAATGATGAAGGTCTACAGAAAGATGGTAATGAAAAATAATTTAGAGAAAATATCATTAAGGTTCCAACTAAGAAAAATAATATGAGAAGAAGTCTCATATTTTCTGATATTATTTTTTTTGGTTGGAACCTTAATGACATTTTTCCAATAATTTAAGATGGTTCCATGGAAGGGGAAAACTTGCAAGAAATGGACTAAACGATGGTTCTTACAGAGTGAATGGGCTTGAAAAAGAAAGTAATCGTTTTAACATAATGCTGTTATTGTTGGGAAACCATGGCCTGCGTTTAAAAAATGCACTATCTTAACTGGTGGATTGTCTATTTGTCTGTGCGCTGAGATTTTTATATCATATGGAGCTACTGATATAAAGCAAGACAGTGAAGAGATACCAAGGATTTTGAGCAAGCCTTTCCCTTTTGGCTAATACAAAAATTTGAAACTAATTGTTGTATGGTTGAGTGTTGAATAAGAAGAACATTTTACGAGGATTTTGAGAAAGAAAAGAAGGAGATTGATAACCTTCGGTATGTCAAATGTGCTTGCTTCTGTAGCATCTTCATCTTTCTCATACACTGTAATGCTGCAAATGGTTTGAATGACATTGTGACTATATGAGATATTAGGTTGTGGCTTCTAGTTTTATATGTATTATTGAACAGCGCACTCTGTTTTTGGTTTTGTAGTTGTTGTTTTGTTCTTCGTTTTGTAGTCGTTGTTTTGATAGTGAGAAACCATGAGTGATTTGGTATGTCCAATAATTATTTTAACAAAGTCATTAGTGGTTTACATATAAAAATTAGTGGATTTTGTGACCATTATTTTTGCACCTGATTTTATAGCCGTAGTTTTTGAAAATGAGAAACCACACCATGGGTGATTTCTTGAGTTTGATAGTACTTTTAAAAGGTCAATAGTGGTTTATATATAAGAATCGGTAGAATTTGTGGCCATAGTTTTGTATCTAATTTTGCAGCTATAGTTTTGAATGAGAAACTACAAGTGATTTGTTGTATTTAACAATTGTTTTAACAAAGTTAATAATGGTTTAGATATAATATGTGGATGTTATGGTCGTTGCACCTAGTTTTGTAGCCGTAGTTTTGAACTATTATATTCGATAATTATTTTAACAAAATTAATAGCAATTTTTTTATATTATTATCTGGTTGGTATCAGGTTTGAGGTTTGTGACTGCCTCTCTTAACACATATGTCTTCTTTAAAACTAGAACTCGAGATCAAAAAAGATCTAGTAACGCTTTATATCGCTAGACTAACTTTGTATTGGTAAAGTTAACACTAGTTTAGATGTAAAAATTTGACCATATTATGTTGTAGTTTTGTGCCTTAGTTTTTGCAGGGTTTAGTTTTATAACGTGAGAAACTATAACTAATTTATTGTGTTCCATGTTTTTTCTTAACTTAAACGTAGATTAGCTCTATCATAAACATAAATATTTGATTTTCTTTTTTACCACAAAATCAAATCTATATTTAATTTAATTAATCTTACAAATAAACTTGATAGTCAAATAAATGAAAATACCAAGCATCCATCATTTTGAGAGGGTTATAACAAGGAGATCCCAGCTTAGATGACTTGTGCAAATAAAAACAAGGAAAAATTACATTCAGGTCCCAAATAAAAGAAAAAGAAAATAGTCCCTTCAGATTTCAAAATTACCAACAAGTTCCATGAACTTGTTAATGGCGCCCTTAGACTAGTCAATGACGTGCTTCTGGAGTTGTCAATGGGACTTATTGGTAATTTTGAAATATGAAGGGATAATTTTTTTAGTTTTTCTTTTGTTGGGATCTGAATATAAATTTCCCTAAAAACAAAGGGAGTCTTTTTGTACAACTTATTATACCAAAAAGTATAAGGGACAATTACATTCAAGTCCCACACAAGAGAAAAAATGAAGAAATGGTCATTGAAGTTTTCAATAGATGCCCCTCAACTTATCAATGGACGCTCTTCGACTTGTCATTAGCAATTTCAGGGACTATTTTTTCAGTTTTTTCTCTTATGTGAAACTTGAATGTAATTATCCCCAAGTAGAATGGTGAGGCCAATTAAACGTTTAAAAGATTAGTGGAAGCCCAGTCCAAAAACAGGCCTCCAATGATTTACATCACCTAAATATGAAACTCAAACTCGTGTTTGTCACATGTTTACGTATTGTTTAATTCTCTCTTCTCATTTACAATAAACCTTCAACTTGTTTCATTGAAATCAAAATAAATAAATTTTATTAACTAGCATCAAGACTTCATCTCCATGCAAATTACATATGGTCTACTCTAATTTGTGTATAATATATAGTATATCAATCAATTAAAAAATAGATAAGATTCAAAATAATCATACTAATAATAGAGTAAGCGTGGTGCCTATTAAAGAAAAAGTGGCAGAAAATCATTCAAGGTGGTTTGGCCATGTACAAAGAACGCTGTTGGAGGCGCATTAAGAAGTGTAAACCATATTGTATGGAGTTCTTCGAAATCTAGCAGATGAAGATTCAAAAGAATGCTTGAAATAATTATTAACGTATCACAATATATCTAAAGATTTGGTTGTTAGTAGAACCCAATCGGAGTTATGGGCAAAAATGTGTTCATCACCCATCTACACATTTAGATTAATTTTGGGCAGTCCATATTTAATTTAATTTAATTTTTATATTTTAAATAAAATTTTATTTTAATATATGTAAAGTAAAAAATAAAGATAATCTTATAAGTATTACTACTCATAAAAATGAATTTATCATTTAAAAAATTAAAAATTTTAAATTTACACCGTTCAGATTAAATATAAACAATTGAGATCTTATCACAGTAATAAGAAATTATATGCTCAACACTGTAATAAGCACCAAATGGGGATCCATGACATAATAAAATTGTACGATTTATGCAGTCGACCTCATTTAGTGAGATGAATCTTATTGCAAGTTGTATTACAATTTGTACAATCCACACAGTTTGAGTCCTATATAGTGTGAGTATTTTTTGTTTTCAAACACCGTAATGCATGTAATCCGCATATTAGTATTGTAATGCCCCAATTTTTTAATTAAGGGCTAATGAGGATTAGTGTGGATATTTTTGAATTTAAATGGGAATTATTATGTGTTTTATGGCTATTTTAATTAATATGTCATAATTAGTGAAAAAAATTGGAAGAATGGGATTATTAGCCATAAGTTGGTGATTAATGGGGAAATTAATTGCTAACTAAGAGAAAATGATATGTGTGATTAAGATAGCTAATGGAGGGATTAAAGTGGTTAATTGGGTGCTTGCTTTATGAGAACCAATAAGAGGCTGACACTTGGCAAGAGGAGAGAAGACTTGGAAAAGTCAATTGGTATTTGAAAACAATATTTTCTCTCTCTTTTTCCCTTGCTTTTCGGCTGGACATTGGAGGGAGTAGGAAATCATCATTTCCTTCATCACTCTTCACTCTTCTCTCTCTCGTTCTCACTCCTTCCCTTTCCTCCATTTTTGACGACCTTAGTGGGCAAGAAAGAGGAAGAAAAGCTGGTGATTAAGGTGAGAAATTGGACCCCATTGCCTAAACTTCATTCACTAATGTTGTTCCATGGAATGAGAGCTTCATTTTGGTGTTTATAGTGTGCCCATTGGTGTTGATTTGTGGCCACACGAAATTTTGGGAAGTGGTGAATCAAGAACTCCCTTTGAGAAAGTTGATAAGGTGAGTGAAACCTATCTATCTATCTATGTTTTGTGTCAAATGGATTAGTTTGTAATTTTTGAAAATTTGGCCTTGAATTCGAAAATGAGAGCCACTGTGTGTTTGGTATGTTATTGGCATGAAAATGGTGTCTTGTGGGAAGTTTGGGATAGATAGAATTGATTGGTGATTGGAATGGTATGTTTGGATGAGTTTGGAATTTTGATGTTTGTGTTGCCCAAAACCAAAGCATGATAATGGAGTAGGATTTTGGTCATTTTGAGGTTTCCATTTTGTTCCTTGTGGAAAATTGTGTGGGAGAAGTGTCAAATGTGAATTTTTAACCATTGGGAACTTGGTTTTGAAAGTGACAAGTTTTGGTTAGTAAGAAACTCTGTTCTGGCAGTGATCTTGCATGGACGTTTTAAAATAGAAAATGGTGTTGGAAAACTATGAAACTTTCCATGCTTAAATTTCACCTTTCAAGCTTCAAAATGGACATATATTTCATGTCATTCTGATTTATGAGCTAGGAGTTATGACTGCCCAAAGTTTGATGTTAAATCTGGGATCAATTGTGGAGCAGTATGGGCATTTCTTAAATTCTGTATTTTTGTGGTGATTTCTGGTATTGGTCCATATTTTTCTAGTAAAGATGACTTAAATAGATTTCATTAGGCTTTGGGATCACCTCATTTTGATTTTTTTAGAATTAGTTATGATTTTTGGAAGTTCATCTGTAAGACAGAATTTTCCTGGCCGCAGCTAGAAGATTCTTGGCTGCAGCCAAGAACCTTCGGACCACTGTTTGGCCGCAGCTAGAAAATTTTGGGCTGTAGCCAGAACACTTCTGGGCTGTTTTTGTCCGCAGCCAGAAAATTCTTGGCTGCAGCCAGAAACTTTCTATGCTGTTTTTGGCCGCAGCCAGAGGTTTTTTGGCTGCAACCAGCCTTTATTTTCAGCACCTTGTGATTTTAAAAAGTGGTTTCCAACCTGATGTTTCCCAATCTTTTAAGGCTTTTATTAGAGTCAATTGTAACTACTCAAAGGACATAAATGATAACCAAATCTAAGTATTGTGAAGTCAATTGAGTATTGGAATAGAGAATAACTCTTCGACCCTAATTATAATTATAGGATACGATATTTGCTCTCCTCGGGAGAGACCTGCGACAAAGCACACACGGAATGAACTAAGTAGTGACTTTTCTCTCATGTTGTGTATGATGTTTTGGTATGCATAACTTATCATTGAACTGTGAACTGCATGTACCATGGTCCATTACAGCACGAGCAGGTCAGCATGAGCCGTATAGGGATTGACGCTGGTCATCTCTAGGTCGGCCGTTGAACTGCCGTTGTAATCGACATGGAACTTGGTGAATCCAACCCGTGGGGCGGCGTTTGTTAATCCAGCCATGGGCTGTGAGTTTTGAATCTTGCCTGTATGGCTTGTGTGATGAAATGCTTTATATGAATCCCAGCTGTGGTGAAATATATTGTGTGGATTGTGTTGTGCAATGCAGCGTGAGCAATGCAGCGTGAGCAATCGTAAAGGATGACATGTGTCATACTAACCATTGCCGTTGTAACTGCCGTTGTAGTTGCTTTGTGTGGATAATGATTTGATTTCATGCCTTATTGTTATGCATATTATGTGTGATTTGACACTACGGGGATTTTTTAGAATCTCACTCTCCCAAAATTAAACATTTTAGATAGGGCAGAAGGATCGAAGGGAAAGCGGGTGACGAAGAGCGGGTAGAGCTCATTGCTAGGAGTCTATTTTGGAAAAAAATTGGTTATCATTTTGTAAATCATTTGGATATACTTTGTTAGGAATTACATGTATATATTGGATAGTAATTATGTAATCCCCTTGCATGGGAAACTACTTGGGCTTTGTGCCTTGTATAGACCATAAATTAGTAATTGAACCCCGAGTGTGTCGGGAATTTATTTTGTACTCTGATATTTATAAATGGAATCAAATTGTTTAGGCCATTTGTGTATTGAAATGTGAATAAGAGACCATTGTGAATATATTTTGAAAAAGTTTTTGCAAATCCGATTTTGGGCAAAAGATTACCTTAATAAGTCCCAATTTGAAATATGGTCTCTAATTCCAACCTAATTAAGTTTTTATGAACTAAACTCGGCCTATGTCATGAAGGGGGTTACAAGTATAATATATAAACTTCGACAAGACGCATAATTTTTAAGATTGTGTGCAATATGCATAGGGTTCACAAGGAGTAAATTTGCTATGCCTCAAGGTGGAGTTACTAATTCGAACCCTTCATCCCTTATATCATTCATACAGTCCCAAGTTTATTTCCTATGTTACGTGTTTTCTCTCCTTAATTCAATTATATGGAAAGTCATATTAGTCACTGGACCCTGACATCTTGCCAAAAAAATTTGATCTAATTGATCATTGTGCCTTCTACACTAACAGCTCTCCGATTGATAAGGAAAAGCACATGATCGAGGGAGATCACTTCAAACTGGAAGCCGATGGTTCGATCCTGAGCAATGGGGATAGGACAGTGGCTGTGGAGGCGTTAGTTGGGATAACAAAGAACGATAGTTAGTAGTTTTAGTTGCAAGCTGACCAAAGTCCCACTAGCTATTGCCGAATTGATTGGGATCATACATGGTTTGAACTTATGTTGAACTAAATGTGACCTAAGCGACTATTTAACTAAGTCCTTTTATATTCTTGGCAAAAAAAAAAAAAAAGTCCTTTTATATTATAGAGGGCAATTTTTATGTCATTAATCAACCTTCACCTTTTAGGCAAGAGGCATAAGTTAACTGAGAGAGGATAACTTTCTTGCGCCTTTGTTATAGTCTTTTGATGTCATTACTCAACCTTCACACCAACATCATTTGAATAATCACCATTTACCTCTATGGAAACAAAAATTAAATGCACCGCAAACCACAAAATGAACCGCTACATGGCTCAAAAAAGGTGGTAGCCCGGTCCAAAAGGACCTAAACTGAAAAACAACACCAACATTTTAAAACGAGCCGCTACAAGCAACGGGTGACACAGCTCGTTCAGTTCAGTGTAGTCCAAAAACCATGATCCTAATACAAAAAAACATAGGAAAATGAAGGGGGCAAGGGGCTTTTGTTATTCTGTGTTAATTGTAGTTTCTTTATATGAAATTTTAAAAAATAAAAAGAAAATATAAACATGCGGCATGGAATTAAATTTGAAAAAAATTAAGGAAAAATTAATACGCAGATCCTTATAATTTTACCAAATTTTGAATAATATCCCTAAACTCTTTTGCCTTTTTATGAAGTCCTTATACTTTATACCATTAGCATTAAGCATCCATCTCTAAATTTAAAAACGGTTAATGAAAGACTAACTGGGATTAACACCGTTGATTTTGAGTGAGGTTGCAGATGATATCTTAATATATAAGCTAATATAGTGCCATGTTAAACTTAGCTAATAATAATTCAGTGGTGAAAAACGATAGAAATGGTGGAATGATCAAAATCAACTCTGCAAAATTAAGACCAACCATAATTACAAAGAACAAGTCTTCCATGCTTTATATAATTATATATATAAAGGTTAAATTATACAAAACTCTCTTGAATTTTGAATCAGTTGCATATAATCTCCAACATTTTAAAGTTTAAATTTAATCCCTTATCTTTTATATTTTTATTATTAACCTCCTACCGTTAACTGGCAGTTATCTTTTTAATACAAATTGCCACATTAGATTAAGATATGACACCTGACATCCTATATAAATTATTAATTTCAAAAAATCTCATGAACTTTGATTGATTACAAATAAACCCTGATATTTCAAAATTTAAATTAACTCCCTTAAAATCTTTACTTATAATATTATACCCCATGTCGTTATTTTTATCATTTGATAAATTTATTAAGATTTTTACAATCATTTATCAATTAAACTAACTTTTTGTATGAAAAAACTTGAAGAATAATATTTTAAAAATATAAAAATAAACATTGAATATTTTATTCATAAAAAATATGCAATACTAATAAAGTAGAATTAATAAGGGAAAAATATATCCTCTAATACAAATGTCATATTTAAACTACCAAAGCTCAATTATTCCAAGAAAATATTAAACACAAATAGTGACATTTTTTAGTATGAATAGTTGAATACTCAATTATCCCAATAAAATAAGTAAATATTATATAAATGATGACATGTTTATTTATATATTTTTTAAATATTATTCTTCTAATTTTTTCCATACAAAAAACTATTTTAATTGATAAATTATAGTAAAAATCTTAATAAATTTATTAAAATGATAAAAGCAAAGACATACAATTCAATATTATAAATCAAGATTTTAAGGAGAGTGAATTTAAACTTTGAAATGTCAAGGGTGTTATTTGTAATTGATCAAAGTTTAAGGGGATTGTTTGTAACGGATTAAAGTTCAGGGGGTTTTTATAAAATTACTAATTTACATAGAATGTCACATCTCTTAATATGACGTGGCAATTTTGTTAAAAAGATAATGGTCAATTAACGGTAAGGGGTTGTTAATAATAATAATAATAATAATAATATAAAAGGTTAGAGGGGTTAAATTTAAACTTTAAAACATCAAGAGGGCTATATATAACTGACATAAAGTTCGGAGAGTTTTATATAGTTTAGCCATATATATATATATATATATATATAATATTGTGTTTACCGAACTCGTGCTAATACTTTTGGAACTTTCATCCCCTGTTATGTAGAGGAGCACTGCAGTAATAATATGACTTTTAAGGATTCCAAAGAAAATTCCACATTAATTAATTATATTGTTAACATTATTTATGCAGGTGATCAACTAATCTTGCCTTTTTATGCTTAATTATTTTTTCTCATGATTTTGGTACATTCACTTCATATAAGATACATGCTCAATACCTTCTTTAGTGAGACTATTTTTTACTTTGAAATTGTAACAATTAATCTTATTCTCATGTCATTGGCAAAAAAAAAAAAAAATCTTATTCTCATATAGTTTATAAATAGAGAGAATTGCTGATAAATACTTTTTTGGTAAATTAATTGCTGAATGCTACCATGGAAGATGGTTTGCACAAAACAGAAGATCGCTTGCACATTTATACGGAAGATTTTTGCACACATAGAAGATAGTTTGCACAAAACGGAAGATCACTTGTACACACGGAAGATTGCTTGCACACTTGGTAGCAACCAGCAATTAATTTGCTCCCAAGGTATTTTTGGGCAATTCTCCCTTATAAATAATCAAAATTTAATAAACATTTATATAAAATAAAGTGTGTATACAAAATAGCGTAGGGTTGAGATATTTTTGCATAGAATGCATACATGTGCAGAACAACATACACCTGAATTTGAATTTGGGTACTCTTCAGTTAACTCCTATAAAACAACCATGAATTTAAAAGAATTAGGTGGATATTTAGCCTTTCTTCCCCTCTCCCCCTCTAGAAATTCTCGTGTTTCCTCACAGCCATGGTTGGAGATCGGAAGGTGCCGAGTTCTCGTTGCAAGTGGCAGCAAATTATGGTGGGTTTTATTTTAGGTTTATTTCGCTTTGCTAGATGTAATTTATAATTTTAAATATAAGTAAATTTAATATTTTTTATTTTGAAACAAATTTAATCACTTCTTCTTAGTTCTAAAAAGGTCATGAGTGGTTATAATAGGTATCGGAGGAGTACTAAATTAAAGCTTAAGCAATTCTTTATTGGTTTCTTTAATAAATTTTTGATATTTCAAATATTTATTTTAATCAAATCGTTAAGATCATCTTAGACTTTGTGGATGCCTGGTTTAAATTATTTTAAGTGATTGTGGCATATATGATAAATATGTGATGAGTTTTATCTTCTAGAATGCAGATTATTTCTCTTTTTTCTTTATAGTGAATGAAAAAAACAGCCAGCCCATGGGCTCTACCCCACTAACTCAGTAGAAAATATTCTGGTTTGCAACATCTTCTATGAGCAAACGTTTTGCTTCAGTAGGCTCTCTGTCAACTACAAGAAAATCCACCGTCATATTCTATGCTCTCCTTACGAAGCAATTTGCCACCCTATTCACCTCCCGACAACAATGTAGTAGCTCCACTTGCCACTCATGTTCTAGTATCGACTGAATTTCCAAGATTACCGTAGCATCAGGATGTTCATCAGAGACCACATCTTGAATAAACTCCAATGCTTTACTGCAATCACTTTCAACAATAATATGCCTAAATCCTCCTTCCCAAGCCAACTTCATACCCCACAAGATTCCCCAAGCTTCTGTTGTGATCACCGACTCATGTCCAATCCAATACATAAACCCCTGAACAAATCGGCCGTGGTCATCTTGTATCACCCCACCACATGTACAGCACCCCAACACTTCATTCCTGGACTCATCTGTATTAACTTTAACCATCTTGGCTGGTGGAGGGCACCAAACCATAATTGGTGAGACATAGGAATTCGGTTGAATGGGACTGGATACACCCTAAGACAACACCAAACTAATATGTGCTAGTAACTCCTGTTTACTCTACTATTTATTGTAACTCCTGTTTACTCTACTATTTATTGTTGAAAATACAGTCATTCCTCACCAACCAAATGTGTCTACATAAAACTGTAAACCGGTGTCGAAACTCGTAGCCATACACCTGTTCCCGACATCTTAAACACCATGTTAACCAAATATTTCTATCGGCTAAGTCAAAGAAATGCCGATGCCATTGACTAGGTAGCATCTCACTCCAGAGTTCTTTTACCACAGCACAATCTCTAAGTACATGCAAAACTGATTCAGTCTCCTCTTGACAGAAGTAGCACATCTAAGTTGTGTGGATTCTCCATTGAGCTCGTGCCAAATTTGTCAATAAATGCCCATGGGCACATAACCACAGGAACAATCTGTACCATTGAGGAACCTTAAGTTTCCGTATGAGCCTCCATCCAAACCAATTTTGATTTTCCCCGTGGCCAGTTAACCTCTTGTACGCCGCTTTTAGAGCAAATTTACCATTAGCAGCCTAACGCCATTCCAGAATATCAGAACTAGCATTGTGGTTAATATTCACTCTTTGGATTGCTAACACAACTTGTTTCGGTAATAAATGCCCAAACTTATTCAAATCTCATTGACCTAACGGAGTAATTCAATCTGCCACCTTCCATTCATAGATTTCATTTTTTAATGGGTGAGTTACCAAGCTCTCTAATTTGTCAAAATGGGGCACCTATATATCCTGCCAAAAGGACACTTAAGCTCCATCTGTAATCCTCTAATAAATACTCTCACTTATACTTTCCCAACTTTGTTTAATCCCCTTCCATGTGCTCCATTTTGCCCATCAATTTTCAACTTTCTGCACTAAATCACTGCCCATCTTGTACTTTTCCTGAAGGAAATGAACCCACAGCACATCTCATTTGTGAACCAAGTTCCACCCCAATTTAGTCATGTAAGCCTGGTTCTGAATCCTTACCTGTCTTAAGCCTAGTCCATCGTCTTTTTTCGAGAACACACCCGACCCCAAGCTACCATATGGGGTTTATGATTCGTGGATGTACTTCCCCAAAGAAAATTCCTACACTTCCTGTCTATCTCATCACAAGTACCTAGAGGGAGGGGCACAGTCTGCATGGCATAGGACGACATGGCTGACACAACGGATAATACTAGGGTATGTCTTACTACCATTGATAATATGTTTGGCTTCCAGCTTGCTAGGTGAGCATCGATCTTTTCAAGAATAAATCTGTATGAGGACTTAGTGCTTCACTCATGTAAAACTGGCATTCCTAAATATTTCCCCAGATTGGAAGACTAGGAAAAATTTATGAACTCACTAATCTCTTTGCTCCTCATGTTGTAATGCCCCAACATGTGTATAAGGACTCATGACTCCAAAAGTGAATGTAATTAATGTAAGACAAACACTTTCAAAGAATACAATGTGAATTATGACCCGAATGAGTAGTAGAAAGTGCCCAAACCCTGTATTT
The DNA here is from genome assembly GCA_963210345.1 of Inga oerstediana. Lineage (NCBI taxonomy): Eukaryota > Viridiplantae > Streptophyta > Magnoliopsida > Fabales > Fabaceae > Inga > Inga oerstediana. The sequence continues at coordinate 21,764,041 of OY723410.1, forward strand.
AAGCTCCATTATGGTGTTAAAGTCTAAATTGGACTAAAATAGAAGGGATGAAGCATGGAAGGGGGAAATGGAATCAAATAATGTGTTAAGTGGTAATCCAATAGAAATTTCCATAGTCAAAAGGCAAAACTTGAAGAAAGACATTTATCGGCCAATTAGTCATCTACCGAAGAAGAAATTCACCATCAAGTAAAAGAGTAAGAGGTGTGATTAAATGGCTAATGGAATTAGTTAGATTAACTAATTGGTTACATGCATTTTGGGAGAAGCCATGGGATCTTGACACTTGGCACCATGAGATGAAGTCAAAAATTCAACACTCTTTTCTTCCCTCTCTCTCCTTAAAGTTGGCCATAAGAGCATGGGGGAGGTTGAAAAATATGATGTTCATCATCTCTCACTCTCTCACTTAAGCTTTAGACATCCAAGACTGGAGGAGGAAAGAGAAAGTTGAGCCAAGGTAAATCAAGCTCTTCTTCTTGAGATTAGACCTTGTGAATGACCTTTAATGCTCAGACCTCTTCTTTAACATTATTCCTCTTGATGAGAGCTTCATTTGTATGGTTTCAAATTTTCAAGAGGTGTTTTGTGTGCTCAAGAAAACTAGAGGTTAAGGAATCAAAGAACAAGCTAGTGGAAGTGATAGAGGTGAGCAAAGGCAACTCTTTGATATGCATATTATGGTCTTTGGTTGAGAACTTGAATTTATGGAAATTTGCCCTAATTTTCTTGTATGTTAGGGTTTAGAGAATTTGGGATGTTTTAATTGTTGTAATGGCGTCTTGTGTTGAGATTTGGATAAATGGATTTAGTTGGAGGCTTGAATGGAAAGTTTGGAAATTTTGACAATTTGTGTAACTTCTGCCCAAAACAGAGCTTGTGAAAGGAATGTGAATTTGGTTGTTTTGATGTTTCAATTAGATTCTATGCAAAAAAAAACTGTGTGGGGAGTACCCCAGGTTGTGAATTCTGACATTTGGAAACATTTGTTGAAAAACTGAAAATTCTATCAAGTGAAAATTCTGTGCAGGGCAACTTGTTTGCATGATGTTTTGAAATAGCAAATGATGTTAAAAAGTTAGGAAACTTTCTAGTTTAGTAGTTGACATTGCAAGCTTGAAAATGATGTAAAGTATGTGTCATTTTGATTTGTATACTGAAGGATATGGTAATTGGAAGTCAGCCAGGAAATATGCCAGTTTTTGGCCGCGATCAAGCATTTTGGCCACAACTAAAAGGTGTCTGACCAGTTCTTGGTCACAGCCCAAATCCCTCTGACCTATCCTTGGCTATGGCCAAAGGGTTATTGGCTATGGTCTAAAAGTGTCTATCCTATTCTTGGTCGCGACCAGTAATTTCTAACCAGCCAAAATGTTTTTGACCATCTCTTGGCTGCGGCCAGAGTAGCCAAGCCCTAATTTTCAGCACTTTGAATTCTTGAAAGGTGGTCTCTGGTCTAGCTCTCCCTAACTCTTTAGGCTTTTGTTTAAGCTTCTCATAGCCACCTAAAGGTCTTAAATGATAAGCAACCCCAATTGTCTTGGAGTCATTTAAGAATTGGAATAGAGAATAACTCGTCGTCCTTTATTATTATTTATAGGATTTGACATCTGCCCTGAACGTAAGAAACCTGCGCCCGAGCATGAATGAAAAGAACAAGGTAGTAACTATTTCTCTTATATCATGTATAATGCTTTGTATGTATGTGCTCATCATTGAATTGTGATGAATGTGAATACTGCTGTGAATGTTTCCGTAAATGCTGTCGTGTGATGAATGTCACAAATGTGAATATAGCTGTGAAAGATGTAGTATATAGCTATGAAAGCTGTCATATATGGCTATAAAAGTCATCGTATATAGCTGTGAAAGTCGTCATATATAGTTGTAAAATCCGTCATATATGGCTATGAAAGCCGTTGTGAATGTCACGTAATGTGACAAATGTAACAAAAGTCACAAATATGAATGCTGCTATGAATGCTGCTTTGTGATAATTGCTTACATGCTTTGTTAAATTATATATCATATGAGTGAAATGTTACTACTGAGTACTAAGATTCTTGTGAATCTTACTCTTTCCAATGACTAACCTATAGCCAAGGCAAGCATATCAAGGGAGAAGCAGGTAACTAAGGGCGGCTAGTGCTCCCGGCTAGGAGATTAAGCTTTTTGTGTTGGTTATCAAACTTGTGGATTAATGTATATGATATACATAAGTGTAAGGTAGTAAATGTGGATGTATCTTCCGTAATTTGTTCAATGGTGTGTAATCCTAGGTATGGGAAACTCTTATAGACCTTACTAGATATTGAATATAACCCGAAAGTCATCAGGAAATTTTGTTAAGTACTCTAATAGTTATGAATGGAATAGTACCGAACAGGCCAAATAGATTCAAAAAGTAGAAGCGAGACTATATTAAACAAGTTTTGAAAAGTTTTTCGAAACCCACTTTATCACAAGACTGAATCATGTCTTGAAGTTAGGACCTTTAATAAATTTTGAATTATCCGTTGGTCTCGAGTTGAACTTAATGACACATTTCGAACCATATTAACAGATTTCATGGTAGGGGGTTACACGTGTGTCCCACATTCTTTGAGAAGTAAATCCGCAACTTTTCAGCGTTTACTTTCTAGCTGGATATGTCACAAAATTCATCCAGTATGGCTTTCACCACTCTGCCTTGATCCATATCTGCCTCTATAAACAAAATAAGATCATCAGCAAAGAAAACATGAGAGATAGTCGTACCTTGTCGCGACAACCTAAATGGTTTCCAATCTCTGTCTTCTACTACAGTCTAAATTAAGTGCCCCAACCTCTCTATCATAATGATAAAGAGATACGGTGAGATAGGATCGCCTTGACAAACTCCTTTAGAAGGGTGGAAGGTATTTGTAGTACACCCATTCCAAATTAGTTGCATTTATGGTGTAGATACACAAGCTTTAATCATGTAATAGAGATACTCAGGAACCCTTAGTTCATTGAAGAATTCAAAGAGAAAGCTCCATTTGACCCAGTCATACAGTTTCTCCAAGTCAATCTTTATTGCCATGAATCCCTACTTCTTCTTCATGTTCCTCATAGAGTGGATTATTTCCTGTACTTTAGCACCCCTTCACAAAGCCACATTGGTTTAGGGCCACAACCAATGGCATAATAGATTTAAGCCTATTAGAAATAATCTTTGTAGCAATCTTATACACTAACATTATAGAGACTTATTGGGCGAAAATCACAGAAAGATTGTGGATGATCAATTTTCAGAATGAGCACAATTAGAGTACTATTAATATAATGAACCTATTCAAGATTAGAGAATACCCATTTAACTAATAATATCACCGAAAGACCAACTGTATCCTATTGCCTCTGATAAAAAAGAGGATTGAACCTATCTGGCCCTAGGGCTTTAAGTGATCCCATATTGAACAAAGCCTGTTTAATCTTCATGTCATCAACCTGTCTTCCCAAAGCGTATCCATTCGTTGCATCAATCTCAGGATAAGTACACCCAAACAGCAAGGGCCCCTAGTACATACTAGTGTTCGTATATAGCTCTTCAAAAAATTTACTACCAATATCTCGTATTTCCTTCTCATCATACAACCATTCCCCAGAATCGAGTTTAAGAGCTAAGATCCGATTTCGTCTTCTTCGACCATTCGCCGTTGAGTGAAAATGCTTGGTATTGATGTCACCCTGAACATACCAAGTAGCACGAGAATATTAGAGCCATATAATTTCCTCCCAAACCAAGATATTTTCAAGTTCCTTCCACAATTCACGTTGCAAACTCTTCAACCTCACCGATGGTCCAACTAGAGCAATTTTTGTGTTAATCCCATTAAGATGTCTATAGAGCTTGTTCTTCATATAATTTAAATTCCCAAACACCGCTTTATTCCAATTTATCAACTGCTCAATAAAAACCTCTAAAGATCCACACCAATCTTCCTTCATATTCCATTGATCCTAAACTAAACTTGGAAAGTTATCATGCATAACCCAGGTGGCGAAGAAGTAAAAAGGCCTTTGTTTATTCTCAACATGCGCCAACTTATCTGTATTTACCAAAATAGGGCTATGATCTGATTTATACTTAGGTAAAGAAGTACCTATGCATTGGGAAATTTTGCATGCCAACTAGCATCCACCAATGCTCTATCGATCCTACTCTAACTAGACGAAGTTCCCCACGTAAATTGAGGACCACTGAAACCAATATCAATCAAACTAGTATCAACAATCCACTCCAAAAAAATCTATCTACTCCATTGCTTTCCTGAACTTTCATACTCCATCTACCCTTAGGACACGATACAACATTGAAGTCACTAACCACCAACCAACCCCTAAGAACAACCTGATGAATGTCTCCTAATGAAGACCACAGCTGGCATCTCGAGTTGATATTAGGATGTCTATAAACAACTGTGAGGAACCATTCATTATCATTTCCTACATTAACCATTCCATGTACAAATTGTTCACCAGCCGAGATAGCTGAAAAATTGCAGCCAGAATCCTAAAATAGCCAAATACCCCCACTAAATCCTCGCACTTCAATGACGTGCATATTAGACTATATAAGCTTCCAAGCCAATAACATGGCTGTTATGCCAACCTGCCTAGGCTCCAAAAGTGCAAAGAAATTTACTCCTTGTTTCTCAACAATATCACAGATTAAACATTGAGATGAGGCACCACCAGTACCCCAAGTATTCCATGTCATAACTATCATTAAGACAAATAATAAAATTAAAGGTTCCTAACAACTTGGAGATGCTACTGGGACATAAGCCCATAGACATCTTCACTTGACTCCTTCATGACTACATCACCCTCCTCACCTAGAGGATTTATACATGTTGAATATTTAATCTACCGATCGGCACCTAGATCAATAGGGTCAGAAACACTATTTTGAGTATATTTTGGGAGTTGAATTTTCCCACCTGTGGATTTTAAAGAAGTGCACAAAATTCCCTTCATTGGCTACAATTTCGAGGATCCCGCCATACCGTTTCCTCCTTCATTAATACCTTGTGCCAAGCTCCCAGCATTCTGCACTTGACCATGTTTTGGGTTCAAACTAGAATTACCCTGGGCTACCATTTTATTTTTCACTTGTTGATAATATTCCATTCGGCTTACCAAATCAGTCTTACGGCCCACCGCAACTTCTGCATTCTCAAATTTAATCTTGACGTGCTTCTTCTTACTAAGTAAGTGCCTACGTGATTTAAGAATATTGACCGTTAAAGATTCCTGATTTATAGTATCATGGGCCGAATTATTAGGCACCATTAAAGGGATTTCATTCCCCTTCTCTTCCATATTCTCATCCGACAATACATCAAATCTTGATCCTCTAACATTATTGTGACTATGCAAATGGTGCCCCCTCTCAGCTAATATTCAACTCTCCTCCGGTACCATATTGCACCCAGCGCCTCCTAGGTGCTACCATCCATTCACCATATGTCTTCGCTACTAGGTTGTGAGTAGTCTACGTTAGATTCACTATTTTCCATTCACACTCATTATCCGACATTTGAAAGCTCGAAGCCCCAGATTCCTTCTTGTGTAGACATTGTTTTGACATATGCCCATACCTCCCACATGAGAAATATATCAGGTGTAGGCCCTCATACACTATTTGTTTTTCCTTGCCATTAATCATCAATGATAGAAGCAACGGGGAATTCATATCTACCTTAACACATAGTCAAGCAAAGCAACCTTTGGTTTATTTCAATGTATTATTATCCACCTTAAAAACTCTTCCGATTTGACTACCCACCACATATAAGATACCCTTATCATAAAAATCTACTGGAAACTTAGGAATACGTGCCCATGCAGCGATCTTCGGCACCTCTCCAGCATCAGGATCGAACTCCGATTTCTATGGCCGCACAGCTAAGTAATATTCCATGAATAACCGTGGGTCACCAGTGAAAGCAAAAACATAATCCTCTTTGCTAGTTAGTATAACCAAGAAATATCCATAACTGATTTCTAGCGTAGTTACCTCGTCCCTCCGACCCTATAGTTGCTGTAACTTTTGACCAAGTTGTTCCTCACGAACCTTGTGTCCTAAAAGCCTTACAATAAGGGAAATACTCCATTTCTTTGCTAGCTTTTGATGGAACTCTGGTGAGACAACAATATTTGGACCCCTCGGAGTAACATGGACTTCAATTCTGGATTTCCATCCATCCCTCCTTCTTATCAAACATGTCTTCCGCCATCAGCATATCTACGAATGTTTCCTTGTATAATTTCTTCTGTTATATTGGAGCCTCATCCCCATCCTCTTCATCGGTCATCCAATGGTATCCAGAGAACTCAGTTCCCTTGTCTCTAACTTTCTTACGACTCCTTACCATAACATCATGCTCCTCTAACATCGGCGTCGAGGGCACTCTCTCACAGCTTCTCTCTCGGTAATCCTTTTCACCGTGAGTCTTTGTTTTCTCAATAGCAAAATAGAGCCCCTAAAAGACATTTGTCTGAGAAGATTATTAGGTTGTAACCACTTTATGTGTTTTCTGCTTACCCTCAACCAAACGACCTCTTATGACACCCTTGGACTAGATGTGAGTTCAATGATGATAGTACCTTGACGCCGATCCAATTTGCAGCTTTGATATTTTCAGCCATAGGATGGGATGACGCCGACACTACGCTAGGTGGCTACTACAGCTAGCTGGTAGATCACCAACAGCCTGAGACCATTGCTAAGACTACGGTCAGCTTGGTGGAGTTCCACCGTTAGACAAGTATGTTGCCTTGCAACGATCAAAATATTCAGAGTTTCTCTCTCTTCATTTTCTCTCTCAGAGCTAGTCCCTTCTCTTATCTTTAGATTATTTCTTAAAGGAAACCAAACAACCCTAGGTTGATATGGGTGAGACTACAGTTGTAATAAAGCAATCCCAACAAGTCTTCACCAAAATTAAGTGTGTTTAGGATAGTAGTGGGAAAAGTGGCTTTTTTACAATCTAACTTATGCAAACTTAAGACTGGATAAAAGTTAGATTATGTAATATGATTAATGTTTGGATTGACAATTGCATAAGTGCTTTTGTGAAAATGAAACATTTTTGGATTGGCAGTAGCATAAGTGACTTTTGTGATAATTATAAGAGGACAATTAAAATCAAAATAATTTTTTGTTTTTTGAATGTACGGCTTGCTTTATTCAGATTCCCTATGAAAAAGACAAAGAGAGGCGACTTTTCCGGCGGACCCTAAAATGTGTTGGATTTCATATGGGATGGATGGTGACACGTACTTGGGGGTGAGCGAGATACTCATCAAATCCGCATCCGTTAAGGGGACTTGTGCTACCTACCCGTGATTGGATGGAAACCGCATGATTCCTAGGCTAGGGCGCGGCTAGGAATCTCTACTCTTGCTCTTTTGGAAATAAAAGAGCAAGAGTAAAGAGAGAAAGAGGAGGGGTATGGCAGGAGTCAAAAGAAGTAGGTGTGCACTGTGGGGGTGTGGTGGGGACCACAAGAGGGGGTGGGGCCGTATGAAAAGCCAAAATCAAAATGATAAGCCACAATTTGTGGCTTATGAAAATAAGCCACTTAATTCTATAAGCTCAATAGCAAGAAAACTTTGCCAAACACAAAAAAAGGAAAGTCAAAAGCTCCCAATTTTGCTTTTGGCTCTTGAAATGCGCAACTGGGAGGCTAGAACGCTATGCCAAACACAAGCTTTTTGTTATTATTCTATTTATAAATTACTTTTAGCATATTTTATATTGTCAAAAAAAAAACCTTAATACTCATCAACACTAATTTAAAATTTACATCTTTTATATCGTATATCCTATAAAAATAAAGTCATCATAATAAATGAATGGTATAATTATACGTTCACATCAATAAATTTAGAAATGTGACTTATAAATAGGATTAAAATATATTTTAATACTGTAATTCTAAGCTTTACATTTTATATAATATATAAAATTTATGTCTTCAAATTTGGTAAAGAGCACATGCCTCACGTTTTAATTTTCAATTAAATTACATGCTTATAATTTTATCATTAAAATATATATTTTTGAACTTATTGTGAATTTGCTAGTTTCAATAAATTTAGTTTGAATATTTGGCATTGTGCTGTTTTCTACTGAAAGTTCATGGTTTGCTATGCATTATATTATATTTCAAGGTCTTAATTAGGGAACAATCTAATCTGAGTCACTCAAGTAACTGCTATAAGTATATCCGAATGTAATCAAGCGTTAAATAATTGAATAAAAAGGAACAGAAGAGAAAATCTCGAGGGAAAAATTCAGGGTAATCATTATCAATTCAAGCTATTCAAACTGATTTAGGAGTATGTAAGCGAGATTATCTTTATTTTAAATTTTATATTTGTTAAAACAATTATTTTAAAATAACTTCTGAAGAGATGAGTTTATGAGCACCTTAATCTTAAATAATTTCTTTATGATTAAAGCATACTTTTAGTCCTTTAAATTTACAAGAGATATCATGTTAGTCCCTTATGTTTATAATACTTTTAATCCTTAAAATTTAACACTGTTAATATTACTGATGAAAAATACTGAGTAAGCAAAGTTAAATGGTGATTGTATAATGATAACTTAAATTTCTTTTAAAAAAAATTCAGGTTTCAATTAAAACGATAATAATAATAATAATAAAACTCAGGTTTTAGTCCATCTTCTTATTTGACTATGGAAGAAGGCTTCGTTATCTTCAGTGCGCTCTCAGACGTAGAAAACTCGGAGATTCCACCATCCTCTCTACGCTCATATCTTTGCATAATGGAATCTCAGGAAGAATTCCACCAACTATATTACCTTGTTGAAACAAATTTAGGCATCATCCAAAATATTTCTCCCACTAGATCTAAACGCCCATATCTCCGTATAAGAGTTCTCATGGAAGCAAGCTTAGTCACCGGCGCTTTGTCTTCTATTCCTCCCTTCCACATTCTTGAAATCGAATCCCAAAAACAAGTGGGCTTTGTTGTCGAGACTGATGCAGAAAGGAGCACTTGTGAGGGACAATCAAGAGGCCGGGCAACATCAATGAGCTGAAAAAGGAGGATTTTGTGATTAATAGCTTGAGCAAGAACAGCTCCATAAGGAAGCTCAAGCAGGGTGTGTGCGGCGAAAGAGGGTTTTGGATGGTACGGAGAAGCACGAAAAAATAAACAAAAGCATTAAAAACTAAGTTTTTTAGTTATTATTATTATCATTTTAATTAAAATCTGATGTTTTTTTAAAAAAAATTAAGCTTGCTTCATCACCATTGTACAATCATCATTTAACTTTGGTTAGTCAGCATTTTCCATTAGTAACATTAACAGTGTTAAATTTTAAAGACCAAAAGTACACTTTATAAACATAAGGGACTAACATGATACTTGTTGTAAATTTAAAGGACTAAAAGTATACTTTTAGTCCTTTCATGTTAACACCGTTAACTTTCACTAATGGGAATGCTGACATGGCGAATTTAATGCTAACTTAGCAATAAGATGCTAACAACACATACTTAAAATTTAATTATTAAATGTAATAAGTTTATACTTTAAAATTAAAAATAAAGGTTAAGGGGCAAAAATACCTATAAACTTTTCTCAAAAGTGCATCCACCACCTGAGTGTAAAAGTAACCATGAACTTTCAAAGGAGGGCAAAAGTGACACTTTCGTTAAAACTAACTAAAGACCGTTAACTCCAGTGCAAAAATCCCAAAATACCCCGATCTAAAAAAAAGGTTAAGGGTAAAAAATACCCATAAAATTTTTTTAAAAGTGTGTCCACCACCATACTATTTTTTTAGATAGGAGTATTTTGGTACTTTTGCAATGGAGTTAACAAGGCTTAGTTAGTTTTAACAGACATGTCACTTTTGCCTCTCTTTTCAAAGTTCATGTTTACTTTCGTACCCAAAAAAAAGTTTATGGTGGTGGATGAACTTTTGAAAAACGTTTATGGGTAACTTTGCCCCTTGGCCCATAAAATTAAAACTAACGAAGGCTTCTCTCTCCCATAACGGTTCGACCCTAGCTTCTTCCTCTCCAAAGCTAGTCTCTTCTTTTCGTTTTTGGCTTTGGTAGGACGCAGCAACCATCCTTCTCCAAACACCTCCCATTGTATTGCACACACTATGGGACCCTACCCTCATCTTCATCGTTGTTGACTTCCTCATCTCCTTCGTCGACCTCCCTTCATCTTCTGCTCTGCCTTCAACTATCTAGTCACCTCGGATTTTGAATCACCGGCGCTACTCCCTTCGAGTTTTTTTTATTTCTCTGCTGAACTTTCTCTTGCAGAACTATTTCTGATTTCTGAACCTAAATCCTTTTTTTATTTATGATTTTGATCACAAAAAGCAAAATAAGGGCATAAGAGATTGGGAGTGTGATGCTAGGTCATCTTCATCATCTCTAGATGACTCGTGTGGATCCCTTTTACTCTCTGTCAAATGGAGTCTTATGATTGGACCATCTAAGGTTGATTGCATATGCTGAGATTTGGGGCTTTCTAAATTTTAGGGTCTGTTTCATTCAACAGAGTGGAGAGGATGGGAGGGATTTTAATGGAGGGGATAAGAAGAATTTTAATATTACCTTATTTGGATTGATTAGAAGGAAGGGAAGGGAAGGGATTTTAATGTTACCTTATTTAGTTCAGGAGGGGAGAGAAATTATTTTCATATGGACAACTTTATGCTTATGTTATAAGTTATTTTTCCCAACTCTTTTAGATGTATAATAAAGTTTAATTATAAGCATTTTTATACCTCAATTATAAATAAAACTTAATACAATTATATATATTCATTTAAAATTATATTTTATAATTATCATTATATATATATGAAAAAGTTCAAAAAAATTTTGCTCCCCTCCTAAATTTTTAATCTTGCCAATTAAGGGGAGGGAACCAAAGTCCCTCCCCTCCCTCCCATTCCCCTCCCCTACCTCAAACCAAACAAAGCCTTAGAGGAGAGTTGCTGCCTCCGCCTCCACCTCCACCAAAATTAAAAAGAAAGGACCAGCTGCTATAAAGAGTGCCATCGATTGTAGGTTAAGAGAGTTGCATCTGTGGTTTGAAGAGGGAGACCAACATCTGTGGTTTGAACAGAGCCTTTTTCAGTTTTTGTTTTTATTTTAATTTTAAGATACAAAAAATTATTATTTTGTATATATGTTTATAGTTTCGCCAAATATTTTTGATAATATTATGCATATATGTTTTGCCAGCATTGTATTGCTAAGTCAGCATTGAGTTTGCCATGTCAGCATTTCCCATTAGTGAGAGTTAATGGCATTAACATTTAGGGATTGAAAGTGCACTTTATAAACTTAAGCAACTAAAATGATACTTGATGTAAATATAAAAGACTAAATATATAGTTTGGCAAAAAAAAATTTCATGTTTCTTTTTTCAAATATTTTTTAAAGAATATAATGATTTTTTTTTTTTTTTTGCAAACCTTACTCATAAAAATACATTATATAATCATAAAGCAATAACAAAACATCAAATTCAATTTTTCAAACATTACAAATTAAAACCGCATCAAAAAAGGCCAGTTTTTCACAAACCGACTCCCCTAATGTTTAGGGGTTGCAGGTACAGCCTATAGGCTTTGACCCATTAATATCCATACTCAATTTAATCTATCTCATACACTCTAATGTCCCATTTGGTAGCATGGAATTAGAATGAGGGAAGTAGAATTGGAAGTGGAACTCAACATTTAGGTTGTTTGGTGCAATGGAAGTGGATTCATGATGGAAGTCACTGCTATGAGAAATGATGGAAGTAACTTCTATCACTCAGCCCATATAAGTGAGTTCCACTTCTAGTTCCATGGATCTACTTCCCCCTTTGCCCTTCTTCTCTTTCTTCTTCCCTTCACTGACAACCATGATCCTCCATTGGCACTGGCGACCGTGGCGACAGTCCTTCTCTAATGATGGCGGCGACAATCCTCCCCTAGCGACATTCCTCTGTCTTGTTCCTCCACCTTTATTACTCCCTTCCTCTTCAATCTATCATCATCGTCTTCCACACCACTTCTTCCCTGGCAGCCGCCTAACCCCAACCTTTCCTTGCTCCAAATCTAAAGCTTTTCTACAACACGTAGTCATTCAAACCTCCATTGCCTAGATCTAATCTCTCTAATAGATTCATATCCTGTCACTTAATAGCCATTGTGATTTTCGTTGTTCGTCTTTGATCTGGGTCTTTCAATTTGGGTCTCTAGTTTCTTTTCTTGATTTGTTGATTTTGGAACTCCGGTCTCTGACAATGATGGCGTTCACTATTTTAAGGAAGATTTATTTCTCCATTCCACAACCACCAAGCTAGGACAGCAAGTTCAAGCTTCCGTTTGATTATATTTTCTTTTATTTCATTTCTCTCTTGTTCTTCTTGTTCTTTGTTTGACTAATGAGTGTTGATTTTTTTTTTTAAGAAAAAAACAAGAGAGAATGAAATAGGCATGGCTTGTAAGACCTGAAGCATGAGATGAGTTATGGGTTATAGTTATGTGAAATTTGGTGTGACCTTCGGCGAAGGTGTGTGGGTAGTCGTGCTTTAGTAGGACTGGGTTCTTATTTTTTGGGTGGAGGCATATGATAATTTCATATAACAAAGATAGTTATTTAATAAAATAAATACAACACTTCCATCTACCTATCAAACATATTTTAGAAGCCACTTTCACCTTTATATCCGCTTTCAGTTTCACTTATATCTCTACTTCTACTTCAATCAAAAATTCTTCCATGATACCAAATAAGGCATAAAAGGGTCATTTAATAGCTAGCTACATTGACAATCCAACTAGTTCGTTCCTACGCTTATCAATGGACATGATTTAAAATGACATTCTATTTTTTTGTGTGAATTTAAAATGATATTCTAGCCTAGTTGCATCCATTGTTTTTTTGAGAGGCTTAGGAGTCCTCATATTAAAGGCAAATTAAATAGGAGTACCTTAATTCAAGCCTGGATTCATTCCATAGTGAAAGTCAACAACTTTCACTAGACTCAACTTCCATGGTGGATCCATAATTTCATAGCACGGCCACCAACTTTCCATAAAAGGGAACGATTCTTCTTACTTCAAAATCCTATAAGCTGATTTAAGATAGTCCCATTAGTAATTGGACTGTGGCATCTTACTATCGGCTCATCATATAATGTGTTCAATGAATATCATAATTAAATTTAAAATTGGGGTTAAGGTGCATAATTACCCCAGAAGTATTCGCAAAATCTCAATATGGCTCTAGAAGTTCTTTTAGTCTCAATGTCACCCTGAAAGTTTTAAAATGTAGCAATGTCGTCCCAAAGTTAACAGTCCAAATGGTCCAACGTTAGTTAACCCATTATGCTAATGTGGCATGTCTATGTGGAAGTAAAAAAAAATAGAGAGAGAGAGAGAGACAGAAATACTTACATACTCTAGAAGTGTCATATCATCTAAACTTTGCCCAACAAAAACATAACAACTCAAATCATTTTAAAGAAAATTGGTTGCTGACTCATCTAAAAAAATTCAAAATTTATTTTGTTTTTTAAGAAAACAAATAAACATCTTAATTTGAAAAGCTAAAACAAAATGATCTACCAAAATTATTCTTAAAAATAAAACAAAATTTAAATTTTTTTTAGATGAGTCATTAGCCAACTAGGATTAAAACAATCCAAATCATTATAATTTTATTGGATAGAGTTTAGATAACGTGATACTCCTGGAGTATACAAGTATGTTTTAAAAGGGAAAAAAAAGAGGTGGATGCCACAGACATGCTACATTAGCGTAATGGGTCAGCTAACGTTTGATTGTTTAGGCTATTACCTTGGGGGTGATATCACTATTTTTGAAACTCCCAAGCACTGGTGGAAAAATGACTTTTTAGACTGGTCTAGATGAGGTCTTGATAGAGCCGGTCTAAAAAGTATAATACTTTTTAGACCGGTTGAGATCGGTCTAAAAAGTATAATACTTTTTAGACCGGTTAAGACCAGTCTAAAAAGAGTGTCTTTTAAGACTGATTGTCCTGAAAACCGGTCTTAAAAGTGTCTCTTTTAAGACCGGTTGTACAGACAACCGGTCTTAAAAGTTTCTTTTTTTCTTTTTTGCTTGCTTGCCTTTGATTATGTTAGTATACCCAAGAGTAATCTTTACACAACATGCTAGAAGCTTCTTCCAAAGCCATACTTATTAAGTGCAAAGTTGAGATTTAAATGACAAGTTTACCATATTTATAATTGCTTATCACTAATATTTATATATCCAAATATGCATGCCAAGTCCCCATATTCAATTTATACAACTCAGATATGGAATTAGGTATGCAATCACCAACTTATAACAAAATAAATGTTGTCATAAGGTGTTCATTTGTCCTTCCACTCACCATTGCATTTTTCTTTAGCTTTCTTATTAGAAACTGGTAACATAACATCCACCTTTATCATGTAATGTGTTGTTTAAAACTATCACGCATTAACTGTAAAACACATAGGCCTATGACATGTCTCAAAAAAGTTCACATATATAAATGCATGAGTTCACATAATCACAAAAACAACAAACATGTCAATTCATGCAACCAACAATTTTTGTAGAAAAGCAAGGGGAAGAAAAATTCCTCAGTATGTACAGAAAATTCCTCAACTTTATAGAAACTCAAAGGGAAGAAAAAGTACAGAGGTCAATCTTTCAAATCCCATGTCTGTATCACCCATCTCCCAGAAATTGTCCTATGCAGAGACATAAACCCAGTTAGACATGAAAACAACAAGTTGTCATATGAAGATCATCAACAATACGTATTAGCACAACATTGGATTCAAAACCTCACTATTGTTGTAAAAGCTCATAAATGAACTTAGCATAACATTTGCGGATGAAATCAATATCTTCTCTAGGGAAGGGGTCAGCTCAAGCATCTATAATACCAAAGCCAGACAAAACATTAACTTGCTAACTTAAAAAACAATAAAAGTAATACAAAATTTTTGAAATATACATTTACTTCTTGAGTAAATTCTGTTATGCCTAGGGAGATAATATTATAAATGTGTCTCAAAACATACAACCCACGTAAGTTGGACCCCGGTAGTTGCCCACGGCTCTGAAAAGAAACGTGGCATCATTAAAACACATATAAAGCCAAGCATAGTTTATTGAACACATTGTTAAAGCAAACAATTATGTACTAACCTTTGGGATGATCCATTTAGGGTCTTTGACCTCATGAACATGCGTACCACAAGCAGCTTGTCGAAATGTCCTCATAGCCCTATCATCAAAATCACTTGTACAGATGTAGGTCTAACTTGTACTGAATGCAAATATATGGTTATTAGAGTTAGAGTAGTTAAGAGGATTATTTGTAACTAAATACTATTTTAGTTTCCAGAAATTTTCGTAATGCAGAAGGAAATGGTAACATTAAATGCAAACTTAATATAAATTGTGTGAACTTGCTTGCTTTATGCACACTATGCCAAATCAAAAACAAAATTCTTTCAGCCATTTCCCTAAAGAAATATTGTGCAACAAATATAACCAATTCGAGGAGAATCCAAAAATCATATTCAATTCATTATATACTGTGTCAAACCAATTTTGATTATCAAACCTTAATTTTCTGTCAAAAGACACAACGCTAACAGCATCTACAAGTTCCAAAATTTACTTTCAATGATTAAAATAAATCCGATCCTATTCAAAAGTACAAAAATAAGACATCAGTATAAACAAACACACATGGAATCACTCATATGCACCTAATAGCCCAATGAGGATAAAGGTTTAGCAGAGATATCCATACATGGATGCCACCTACAAACTCATATCAGTGTCCTTAGAAATTTATCTATAAATCATGTTATTTAGCAATATGCATGGATATAAATCTAATCCAGCGTTAAGTACATATGAACATGAAAATACCTCAATAAGCAAGGTAATAGCAGCCAATGCACGATCATCAACTAGATAGTTAAAGGATTTAATCCATTAGCAGTAACAAGTTCATGGATTCAAGCTAAAATAGGAAGCCACCTCCTTAAAATAGCAACAAATGGGGGCACAATAGCCTTGAGGGACTTCTTACGAAGAGGCTTTTGGTCTTTGCCCAGTACATCATATACCTGACAAAAAGTTGTACCATGATAATCACCCTACTCATTATATATATTACATGCAGTGCTTCCAAATCTTGAAAAAGTAGAACCATGACAGCTATACCATGGCAACACTCCAAATTCTGTGACTTGTGCAAAACATAGTGATTTCAATATCTTGTAAAAATGTCTAGCTAGTCAAACTTGTGTACGGTTCAAAATAGCAGGCAAATTGCAATAAAAAGAAAAGACCAAGAAAAAAACCTATAAGAATTATGGACTCGACAAATAGCATACCCAATTTTCACCAGAAGATGCCGGACTCTCGCCGACCAACGATGCAAAAAAATAAGAACAGAGTGTGTAAGCGTCAACGCAAACCTTGCAACTCAAAGAGAATTAGGGGTTCAACAAATAAGCAAACCCAAATTTCACCAAAAGTGATCCATAATTATGAAAATGCCACCGGTCATATCTTTTAGACTTTACCCTCTATAACCAGTCTAAACACCATTTTTGTAATAGTAAAGGCGATATTGAGAGGAAAAAAACTTTAAGGGCCACATTGAGATTTTGTGAATACTTCCAATGCAATTATGCACCTTAACCCTTTAAAATTTTATAAAACCCTTATGGCATTCTACATTTTGTAAATTCCCTTATTTGTCTTGTGAAAGACCAAAATTTTTAACTCCTTCAATTCTTTTAAATCCCTTTATTTATCTTGTAAATACATTTATTTGTTTTGTAAATGTCCATATTTGACTTGTGAATTCTCTTATTTATTTTGTAAATGGTTAAAATATTCCTATTAACTCCTTTTCTTTGAATCCCTTTATTTGTTTTGTAAATGCTCTTATAAAAGAAATTATAAAGTTAGGGCATTATTATCTTTTCATGGACAAAACTTAATTTCATTTTGTCCCAAGGGCGTGAAATTTCAGAATCTTTTGGGTGACTGAAATAAATTGCTTTCATGGGGGCTAAGTGAAATTTTCCCTTGTTAAATTGGCAACCTCACAAAAAAGTACCCATTATAGATTTCTCTATAATGTTGATAGAGTACAATAGTACCGTGTAATCAATGTAGCCGACCCACATGTTTAATTTGGCTTGATTGTGCATCACAAGTCCTCTTCACCTGGTTTGTACGCCTCTTAGTGAACCCAATGCAGAACATCTTCAATGTGTATTTATCGGTGGTCTTGATGTTCACGTGAGCTTTGATCAAAGTTTTCCATTTACGAACCAACAAACCTCAACTTATCAGTTGTGATTTGTGAAATCAAATCCCTAGAGGTTGCAACAAAAAAGTTTTAGATGCATTATAATCAAGGATGGGGATGGGGTAAGTAATATGGATCCAACTAAGGGTAATGTTGTGACCTAGAATGGCTTTTTGGTGTTTGGATTAAGGGCTCTTAGGGAGCCCGTTGAGGATAATAGTGGGCATGAAGTGGTGATGAGCTCTGAGGTTAATGATATTGTGCAGCAAGGCAATGATAAATATGGGCACGTGTGTTATTTTGGCGCTAGTAACAATTCACATGACTTAATCAAGGATGGATGAGTCCCATTCTTACACTGAAGACGTCAGTGAGAGTGACATTATGCATGACATTAAACACCAGGGGAATTATGGATTGGTTTGTGTGGAGAATATTGTTTCCTCATGAATTACATGATTTGGAATTCAAGAGGTATAGTATTGAAGTCTTTTCCAAGCCTTGTACGGGAACTTAAAAGTTATCATAAACTCAGTTTCATGGCCCTTCTTGAAACAAGATCTGATATAGCCAAAACGACTAAATGTATTAGTAGTTTTGGGTTTGAAAACTACGCCTATGCTGCTGTGAAAGGGTATAGTGGGGGTATATGGTGCTTGTGGGATTCATGTATTGGTAACATTGAAGTAGTGGAGCAACATCGCCAATTTATACATTTATTTGTGCGACCTTCTAGAGGTCTATACTGGTTTTTGATTGTTGTCTATGCTTGCTCGAATTATCTAGGCAGGAGAGCTCTCTAGATTGATCTTACTTGCCTTGGCTCTATTATTCAAGAGCCTTGGATTCTTAGTGGCGACTTTAATGGTACCCTTTTTAGTAGTGAAAGTAGATCGGGTTTGCATGGTGGTGGCGTGGATACAGACCGTGAGTTCTCTTGGTGGTTTGAAGACTCTTATCTCCATTATATGGGTTATGCGGGTCCATCTTTTACATAGAGATGGGGTAGTACGGAAGCGAGGTTGGACAAATTGTTGGCAAGTAAAGTATGGGTTCGTCTCTTTTTGGATGCTATAGTCTCTCACATGCCTTCCTACAAATCCGATCATCGACCATTACTTCTGTGGTTGGATTAGTGTACCGAGAGATCAAGACCGTAGTGCCCATTCAGATTCATAGTATATTTGGTCTTGCATCAGCAATTTAATAGCTTCGTGAAGGAGAATTGGAAAGCTGAGATGGGATGGGGGCCAAAATTGGCCAATTTACTGACGCATTTCAAGACTGGAACAAAACTATGTTTGGTGACATTGATCATCAGAAAAAGAAATTGCTTTGAAGGTTTAACAGTGTAAATTGTGCCATTACATGGGGCTAGAATGTTGATTACTATGAAGAATTGCAGGTTGATATTTGGAAGGAATTGGAACAAACTTAAACACAAGAATCTCTTCTTTGGGGACAAAAATCGCCTGCCAATTAGAACCTATATAGTTATCAGAACTCAAAACTTTTTCATGCCCATGCTAACAAAAGACAAAAGGCAAATGGGATTGATGCATTAAAGATAGATGATGTGAACTGAAATTATGAGGAAGAGATTAAGAAACACGTCACTGAATATTTTGTCATCCTGTATTGGGAAGAAATTACTGTTAAGAATGATATGGAATGTAGTATTTCTTTCCTTGCAATAGAGGATCTGAATCTCCGGTGGTGTTCTAGGCCTATTGATTACAATGAGGTTCAGTAGGCAATCTCTGGCATAGCCCTTCTGAAATCGGCTTGATAGGTTTAATGCACTATTTTACCAGAACCAATGGAGTACTATTGGACCCTCAGTTGTTAGGTACATCAAATCATATTATGAGAATCCTCAAAATCTCAAAGATATGTATGTCACCCTGATTGTTCTTATTATGAAGAAAGAGCCACTTGATTTTCAGGGTAAGATGAGAGAGAAAGCTAGTGAGAGACAGAGTAAGTAAACCAACACTGACCCTGCTGGGAATACTCCTGAAGATGAAGAGGGGAATTCCAAAGAGAAAGACGATCTGTTGAGGAGGAGTATTAAGAAAATGCAATCTAAAACTGGGACAGAGGAGGGAAGGAGTAATGAAGGGAAGAGAACGCAGCCCTTTGATGAACTAATGATGGATGTCGAACAGGAAGCACAGCAAAAATAGAACATGAAACAAGGAAGCAAGAGTCAAATTTCATATAAAGTGAAACTCTTGGGGGAGGCGGAGGAATCTTTGGATAAGAGCTTTGATGAACAGATGTGTGAATGGTTAAAAGAAGAGGAAGAACTAACTCCAGAAGTAATAAAGGAACAAAGGGAGAAATTAGAGTCCATTCCTTCTTTAAATATCTCCAATGATAAATTGAAGGAGCTGTGTAGAGCGTGGAAAGACGCACTTATTATAACAGTATTAGGGAGAAGAACAAATCTCTATATGATGAAGGATAGGCTCAAGCGTCTTCTCCGATCAGAGAATTTTGAATTAATTGACCTGCCAAATAATTACTTTATGTTTAGATCTGTGGACAGAATGCTGTGTTCTAAGTTACTTTTTGATGGTCCATGGCTAATCCAAGGCCATTACTTGGCAGTACAATGTTGGAATCCAAATTTCAATCCATATTGTAACAAAGTCAAAAAGGTAGCTGTTTGGATCAGGATTTCGACCCTTCCTATACATATTTATTCAGAAGAGTGCATGTTTGAGATAGGGAATTTAATAGGGTGAACCCTTAAAGTGGAAATGAACACTCTAGCCAATCAAGGAAATAACAAGCAGACAATAGAAAGAGGAAAATTTACAAGAGTTAGTGTTGAGGTTGATCTCAACAAAAAATTACAATCAAGATTCATCCTCAGGAATAGAGTATACACAGTGGAGTATGAGGGGCTTAATGCCATTTGTTTCATATGCGGTCTATACAGTCATACAGTAGAGACATGCTCTTTGACAGAGAACAGAGAACTTACCGTGAAGCAACCCATACTTGTCGTACCTAGCATATTGGTGGATGAGGAGTACGGATCTTGGATGCAAGCTAGATCTTTGGTAAGAGCGCGCCCCCAGATCAACAACCAAGAAAGAACTCAAAATGGCAGAATGGCTACTTTAGCGTATTACAAGAGCTTGATTCACCTGTCTTATCCAAAGATACCATGAAGCCAAATAAGAAGAATAAAAGCAGTGAGGTTCAGTGGAGGAAGAAAGAAAATCAGGGTCTAAGTATGAGTGGAGGTGACGAGAAGAAGACTAGGAAAATGGAAAGTTTGATCTCCATTTTCGAGACAAGTGGAAGTAGCGGCTTGAAGTCGGTTGCAATGGAGAGAATTGACAGAAAAAAGAAGAAGGAAGATATGGGTACAATGGAGAGAGACGATGGAAAGAAGGGAGGTGAAGTGGGACCCAGTGATCTGATGCAAGAGGAGGGAAATGATAATTTATTTAAAGAAGCTAATGGGCCGCATGGAAGGGTGGAGGAAGGACGTGGGCCGAGAGGTTTGCTGGAGGAAGGGAGTAGGCCAAATGGTATTGGGGAGGATAATAGTGGGATGTGCGAAGATCAAAGTATAGAGGTGTCCAAGAATGAAATTGAGAGAAGGAAAGGCCCTTTTTGGGAGAAACTAAAGTGTAGGAAAAAAAATACCAATAGAGTTTGGCAAAAAAAATCATACCAACGTTTTAAAAAGAAGCAAATGGGCAGAAATCATGTTCTGGTTTTTGGATCTTCTACAAAAAATGAGTCTAGTAAATTGGACTTAAATGACAAGACCATGACCATGGAGAATGATAAATATATTTTGACTCAATGTGAAGAAAAATCTGACAGCTATGGTGGAGGCATAGACCAACAAAATGAGCCTTGTTTGCACCCAACGAGACAAATGGAGCACATAGCTATTCAACAAATTCCAAATTTTACCAAAGTTAGTGTTGCGGATGTTGGAACTGAGAATGAAGCAACCAAGGATGTAGGCGAAGATATACTGGTAGTGGTGGTAATTATGCAAGCCACTTATTTAAGCCATTAGCTTCGCTGTTTTCAGGTAAGTATTTCTATCCTATTTAAAATTTTTTTTATGGATTACATAAATATTATCTTGGAACTGTAGGGGTGCAGCGTCTAAAACCTTTCCTGGTAAAGTTAGAGATGTGTTAAGAAATAATAATGTGCAGATTATGATCCTGATGGAAACTTGTGTGAGTAGTAGTAAGGCTAATAGGATTATTAAAAAATTGGGTTTCAATACTTGGATTCGGTTAGAAGCTACTGGATTTACTGGAGGTATATGGGTTTTATGGAATACGGAGGATATCTCTATCCATTATATCTCCTCTACTACTCAGGCCTTCCATATGAGAGTTGTAGTAGTCAAAAGCTCAAAGGTGTTTATGCTATCTTGCGTTTATGCAGAACTGAATCGTATTCTTCGTCAATCCCTTTGGAATGATCTAAATGATTTTAGTGGATCGGTCAACATTCCATGGATTGTTATGGGGGATTTCAATGCATATATGTATGGTGATAACAAATGTGGGGGCTCTGAGCCTAATTTTAGAACCATGAGGCAGTTTCAAGACTATGTTTCTGATTGCCAACTTATTGAGACTGAAACTATTGGTGAAAAATTCACTTAGGAACGTGGTTTTGTTAAGGAAAAAATTGATTGGGCCTTTATGAATTCAGAATGGAATCAAGCTTATCCTCTCACAAAGGTGCATCATTTTTGTAAGTTCGGTTCCGATCATCACCCCATCCTGTTGAAATCTTATCCTACGGATTTCCAAAGGCCAAAAACATTTTTCCGTTGTCAAGCGGCTTGGTTCTTGGAAGAAGGATTTTGAGATATGGTTGAAGATGCTTGGTGGGGGGATCATTGGAATGCAAAAGTCAGCAATTTTGCTAACAAGGCAGGAGATTGAAATAAAAGAAGAGTGGGCAATTTAAATGAAAGGAAACGGAAGACTCTTCAAAGGCTTGGGGGCATTGAGAGAGCGAGAGCCAGGAGAGATAGCCAGTACTTGATCTAGACCGAAAATGAGTTATGGAAAGAATATAACAAACTTCTGGCTCAGGAAGAACTAGTGTGGTACCAAAAATCGAGATGTCAATGGTTGAAGTAGGGGGATCAAAACAATAAATTCTTTCACAGTGCAGTAACTGTCAGAAGAAGGCGTAATAGGATTGAAAGCCTAAAAAAGAGCGAAGAGGAATGGACATTTGATCAGGAGGAGCTCAAAAGTATGGCTATTGAATATTATAAAAACCTGTTTCAGAGTGGTCTTCAAAATGTTGTTAGCTTAGATACCCGTACCAGATTTCAAAGCTTAAGTGAATCATAAATTACCAAGATTAATGCAGTTGTGTTGCATGAGAAGATTAAAAGAGCAACCTCCGACATTGGTTCTTTTAAGGCACCGCCTAATGGTATTCAAGCGGTGTTTTATCAAGAATTTTGGCCAGTAGTTGGGGAACATATTGTTGAATTGGTGACTAGAGTATTTCAAAACCCGGAATGGGTTAGGGATATTAATAATGCAAATATTGTGCTTATTCCAAAGAAGGACAATTCAAAGAGTATCATGGACTTCAAGCCCATATCGCTGTGTAATGTAAGCTATAAAATCATTACCAAGATTCTTAGTTGTCGTCTTCGGGATCCAATGCGGAATCTAGTTGGGCATCATCAATGTAGTTTCATTGCAGGGCGCCAGAGTAGTGATAATATAATCATTACGCAAGAAGTCATTCATTCTATGAGAAGCAAGACGGGGAAGAAGAGTTGGATGGCTGTAAAGGTAGATCTTGAGAAGGCATATGATCGTCTGGAGTGTTCATTTATTCAAAATACGCTTCAAGAGGTGGGAATTGAAGGAAAATCTGTGAGCTTATTATGGCGTGCATATCGAGCCCAACTTTTCAAGTGTTATGGAATGGTGAAGCTACTTGTTCTTTCAATTATTCCTGTGGAATTAGACAAGGAGATCCCCTTTCTCCTTATATCTTCACCTTGTGTATGGAGCGGTTAAGCCACCTTATTCAGGATGCAGTTACTGATGGCTTATGGAAGCCAATCTATCTTAATAGAGGCAGTCCTCCGATCTCCCATTTATTTTTTGCAGATGCTCTTATTCTTTTTAGCGAGGCGTCGGAGGAACAGGTGGATAGGATGCTGAGTTGTTTACAAGATTTCTGCAATGTCTCCGATCAAAAAGTGAATAGAACAAAGACTAGAATTTATTTTTCTAAAAATGTTCACTTCAATAGGGCTTATAGGCTTAATAGAGCTATGGGAGTGCGATTAACCGGAGATTTGGGCAAATATCTGGGTATTCCTTTATTTCACAAAAGGGTATCCAAGGTTCTGTTTTATCCAATCATTGAGAAAACCCAGAAGAGATTATCAGGCTGGAAGAGAGGGTGTCTTAGCATGGCGGGGCAAATTACTCTAATTAACTCAGTTCTTTCAGCTATTCCGACTTATCATATGCAAACCATCTTATTGCTGAAAGGAATTCTTAGGGAGATTGAAAAGAGGAGCAGGAGTTTCCTATGGGATGAGAAGGATGATCCGAGAAAACTTCACCTTATCTCATGGGATCAAGTTAAGAGGGATAAGAAGGAGGGCGGACTTGGCATAAGGGATATGTGTAAACAGAATGAAGAGTTCATAATGAAGCTATGCTGGAATCTTCTGATAAATAAGGATGCTTTATGGACGAAGGTGCTTCGGGGTAAATATATATGGGATCATATGAATAGACCTATGCCGAGGAGAAATGCTTCTTATACGTGGAAAGGGATTTTCTCTGTTTGGGAGAAGTTCCAGAAAGGGGTTAAAGTTAAAATTGCAAATAGTGCATTAGCCTCTTTTTGGTATGATAATTGGTCCGAATTAAATAGACCCTTGATTGAAAAATTGCCTCATATGGAAGCATTTATAGATATCAATGAGAAATTTCAAGAGTTTGTGAATCCGTAGGGTGAATGGGATATAAGGAAATCAAACACATGGTTCCAGTGGCCGGATATCGAGCATATTATGAGCACTCATCCACCCTGTGTGGAGAGAGGTGATGATAATTATTTTTGGAAACCTGCTGCTGATGGTTGTTTTTTTGTTAGATCTGCATATCATTTTTGTTCTGCAGGGATCCAGAACCAAAATTATTCAGAATGGAGAACGCTGTGGAAATACAAGGTACTAGAGAAGATAAAATCTTTTATGTGGCTTGCAGCAAATGGAAGGGTCCATACGGTGAAGCTGAGGGTTCAAAAAAGCTTGATGGAGAATGCGGAGTGTTCGTTTGGATGCAATGCGGAGGAGGACATCATGCACTTACTGAGGGATTGTATTAATACAAAGGAGAAATAGGTATCCTTAGTCAATCCAGTATTGTGGGATAAATTTTTGACCTTACAAGGATTGGAGTGGATACAATGAAATCTCAGAAATGAGGCTGGTAGAAACTTCACTAGAAAGGTCAACTGGCCAACCTTGTTTGGTTATGTGTGTTGGGACATCTGGGTTGCACGATGTTCGAAGTTGTTCAGAGACGACCAGTAGACTGGAGATCAAACGGGGTATTCGAGCTTCTTCCGAGCCAGTTGGGATATGGAGCTAAAAAATAACTACCGCTTCTATAGAAATGATATAGGTGATGAAGGATTTGTTTTAAGAGGTAGACCTGGTTTTGCTTCATTGGAAACAGATGCATCGGTGCTGGATTCGGGCATGACAGGATGCGCGGGTGCCATCAAAAATGAAGATAGTGGTTGGATTAATGGTTACATTAGTAGACTTATTCAGGTGCCTCCTATGGTCGCTGAAATCATTGCAATTATCCAAGGCCTTCAGATCTACTGGAACAGGAACTTAAAGAATATTAATATTTTCACAGATTGTTTGGAGGCCATTAATTTAATCATGAGGGGCTCTGAGAGAGATCACCCATTCAAGGAAGTAATAGAAGATGCCAAACTTTGGATGACAAAGGACTGGCAAGTCTATCTTATTTTTATTCCTAGGGAGGAGAATGTTCTAACTGACCATCTTGCTGGATTAGCACATAGCATTATTGAGAGTTTTATTATCCTTGATCAACCTCCACCTTCTTATACGGAGGTGGCGGTTGATCAAGCTTGATGTTTGTGTATTTTGTGATCTTCTGGGGGCGTGTTTCTTGTAGCCTTGTATTTGGGCAATGAATTCCAGTTTACATCCAAAAAAAAAGAAAGAGCCACTTGAGGCAGTTAGGGATTTACTACCAATCAGTTTATGTAATGTTATTTATATGACTATTACGAAAATTGTTGCTAGCAGGATAAAGAGTTTTATGCCCCAAATTATCGTTCCCAATCAACTTAGCTTCTTTCTTAGTCAGAATAGCTCTAATAATATTATTGTAACACAGGAAGTTATTCATTCAATGAGAAATTTACGAGGTAAAAGGGCTATATGGCTATTAAAATTGATTTGGAGAAGGCATATGATCATGTCAATTGGAATTTCCTTACTAAGTGCCTGTATGAACTTTGTCTCCCTAACTGGTTCATTGATGTGATTCAGAATAATGTCAACTCTGCAGAACTACAACTTTATCAAAGTAGACTCTTTTAGTTCATCTAGAGGGTTATGCCAAGGGGATCCTATTTCACCATGCTTATTTGTAATTTGTATGGAGAAATTTGCTCACCTCATCTGGAAGAAAATAAACTCTAATGAATGGTGTTCTTTAAAGCTCACAAGAATTGGCCCACCTATCTCTCATATCTTCTTTGCTGATGATTTTATTATCTTCTACGAAGCTTCAGTTAATCAGGAAAAGTTAGTAAGTGACTGCCTGGATTTTTCTCGTCATGCTTGGGTCTCAAGGTAAATCATGCTAAGACTTGTGAGGAAATTAGCACGTTGATGGGTTTTCAACAAATGGCGAAGTTGGGTTGTTACCTGGGAGTTTCATTACATCATTGTAGAGTTAGTCGTGCCTCCTTCCAGGACATGATAGATAAGGTTAATTGTAGACTCTCTAGGTAGAAGGCCCAAAATCTATCTCTTACAGGTAGATCAACTCTTATTTCATTTGTGACGTTGGCTATACCAGAGTATGTTATGCATAACTCATACTTCCCAGAAAATCTATGCGAGTCACTTGACAAGTAGAATAGGGCTTTCTTATGGGGTAGTACGGATGAGAAAAAGAAAATGTCTCTTGTCGCCTAGAACAAAGTTTGCCATGAGAAGAAGGAAGGAGGCTTAGGCTTGAGGCATGTTAAGCTACACAATCATGCCCTTCTTATGGAGTTGGGGTGGAAGATGGTGAAAAGGTGAGATGATTTCTAAGTATGGGTTGTTCGGGATAAATATAAATGTGGCAATGACATTCTCCCTCAGATCGATGTGAGTAAGCAAGGATCTAATGTCTAGGCGGGTATTAAGAAGACCTAAGCAAGAGTCCAGGACGGTATTGAGTTGGGGGAGGGGATGGGTGTGGTAAAATGGAAGTGGGAATGTAGTAGGGAATTCTCTGTTAAGTTTGTTTATACATCATTATCTAATGGTAGCATGAATAACTTTGTTAGATGGGATAGACTTTGGAAGATTAAAGTTCCCCATAGGTGTAAGACTCTCATCTGGCTTGCTTTCAGGAAAAGTTTGTTGACTAATGTAACTCCATGTTGTAGAGGTCTTACAACAGAGGATCGGTGCTCAGTTTCTCGAGAACAGAGTGAGGACATGCTCCATGTTTTTCATGACTATAAGGATACTCAGTTGCTATGGAGGAAATTAGTTCTGAATGAGAAGTAGCAGCGTTTCTTTGCCTTGGAGCTTACCAATTGGTTATGGTGGAATCTAAGAGCAGGATCGAGAAACAATAGAGAGTGGGGTGCCACATTTGTGATCATATGTTGGTGGTTGTGGCGCAAATGTAACTTGGCAATATTTGAGAATAAGAAAATTGTCAACACCCGTTTCCATTTCAATATAAGCAAAGTAATAAAGACTAAGTTCCACAGGCATATAGAAAAGTGCATATACACTGATAAAAGTAATTGTTTACAATCCAGAGTCAAAATATAGAATGCAACAATATTCACAACATTTACAAAATATCCAAAAGTGTCCTAAACATAAACTATCTATAACCACGAACTTTATCTTTACCTCAAGACACGTGCCTGTCAATTCCCTTTGTCTACATCCTTGCCTTTTAATCCATTAGCACTCGCTAAGATGTTTGGTTTAGAAAAAGGGGTAAGATCCTAAGAAATCCCAGTAGAAACATACTATCGACATATAAAATGTAAGAATTAAATATGCAATGCACCGTATCAAGTAAAATGAAAATTCTCATCAATTCATATGTGTACATAAAGTTTTAGGGCCAAACGCTGAGTTTAAACCCCTACATGTACCTCAACTGAGTTACCGACTACAGCTAGGCAATACCAGTATACCTTGGCTGAGCACCAAACCATAACAAGGTAATGTACCTCTAGCATGTATTCATATCACAAAATACAATAACGCATATCATATAAATAGTTACATAGTATATAAGAGATAGAAGTCCCTACCTCAAAGCTCTATCACCCCTGTATCGTGTGCCTCGTAAAAAATGTCGACTTTCGGCTCCCGACTTGGTCCTAAAATGTTAGGCGCTACCACAGTGTTTCTTATGGTTATATTAGCCTATGGTGAAAATTTACCAAAATACCCCAGGGACCCCAGCCCGGCCCGCCATACCCGGTCCGGCTATACTTTTCCTGAAATTTTGACATGGCTATTCTAACATATTTCCATCCAAGGAATCTATTTCCGGACTCAGAATTATGAAATTTAATTCCAAATTACAAAATTGACCTTGGCAGCCCCTATTTCAGGGTTTCATAAGCGTTTTTGTAATTATGCTTTTTCGGGCTTGTCCGAAAAAGTTACCAACTATAACCCTACCTAATTTTCCCTCCTGAACTCAATGGAACCTTCAAATTATTGAAAATCCAACTCTAAGGACCTCTAACAACCCTGGCTGAAATTTATAAATATTCCGGAGAAAATTGGGGTTTTATAATTTTGGATCCGCAGACGTGTTTCTTTTTACTCCTAACTACTTTATTAACTACTTAATTAGGTTACAACTACCATTTAAACCCAATTTTGGTAGCATAACCCCTATGTCATCACATTTCCAAAATTTAAAACCAATGGCAATCCAACGAAATTTCATCGATTAAATTGCCCACAACAGCCAGAATAAGCAATATACAAAGGTTTGGAAGTTACCTTAATCTCCCTCTTGCTTTTCTCAAAATGGCTGAAAACCCTAGCTCTACAACAAGGAAATTTGAGCTTCAACAACCTTCAAATACATGAAAGAGTAGTTTAGAAGTAGAGTTATACGCATTAGGTACATATTCACCGAAGAAATCGACCTACCTTGCGATTTTTCTTCCCTTCTCTCTCTAGAATTTCTCCCAACTTCCTCTCTCTATTTCAGCTGAAATGGCGTCAGTTTGCGTGGAGGAAGAAGATGCAACATGTATTTTGCAACATGTATTTTATAATATATGACATCATGCTTTAATTGTTTAACAATTTCCAAAACTTTTAAAAAATCAATTTTATGTACATAAACCCTATGTACATGCAACCTTGCTCATTAAGCTCAACTAATATTTCATTTCTCATGCTACATGTAGGAGACACCTAAGAGTCCTTCCCTATGGTCTCAATTGGCTTCACAATTTGTTTCGGTTACATATATACATAAAGTCCCAATTTTGGTCAAATTAGCATTTTTGCTCAAAGTTTCCATAAATTCATATTTAATTTATCAAAATATTTTAAATATATTTTTCCCCTTTATTTTCCTTAATTAATTGAAATTAACTTCAATTAATTGGAAAATAATTAATTTAGCACTTGTTTGACAAAATTACAAGTTTGTCATTACATTTTTCTCTATTTTCGGATTTTCTGGCAGTTTTTCTGTCCAAACTTTGAAAAATCATAACTAAATTTATAGACATTGTTTTGGAGCTATTCTAAAGGCTATGAAACCCTTATTGAGTCTAATTTCAAGGGAAACTATGGACTTTAGTAAGTTGAAAACACATCATTCCCAAATTTAATTTGTTTGGGTGCCGCTCCAAAACTTTTCAGATTTTTTTGGCTAGTTTCAAAAATTCATATCTTTTTCCATATTGCTTTAAATGATTCATATGGCCTATCAAATTAAAGCTTGAAATGTCTACTTTCATCTTGTAAAATTTAATAATTTTGGCTCATTATTTGATCTTCGAAAACCACATGACAAACTCACTGCCTCACAGGCGATTTCACTAAAAACACTGTTCACCTTTCAATTTTCAATATTTAATTCCTTTGGCCTTAAATATTCAGTATTTTATTGAATATATAAAATAATTACAATATATTCTTGATAAATAAAATTTGGAGTGTTAAAAATCTCTAACGATGTTGTTATGGCCAATACAGAGTGTTATTCGATTGCATGCAGACTACGAATACCCACTTAGCAGGTTCCAAGATTGAAGGAGTGAGTTTGGTTCCACGTGTCGCTCTTTGGTCAGCACCCACGGAGGGATGGATTAAAATTAATGTTGACGGTGCCTTCTCCCATCGCTGTAACTCATCTGCGTCTGGAGGTTTGCTCCGTAACCATGTAGGTGAGTATATCATTGGTTCATCTGTATACTGGACAAGGGAGACGCTTTATCAGCAGAGCTGAGCGCATGTCTACACGGTTTGAAACTTTCATGGGATCTGGGCTATCGGAAAATAGTTCTGGAATCTGATTCAACTGCGGCCATTGAGCTTATGCAGGCAAAGTTTGAAGAAGAACAAGCTGACCAACTGGTGTTACTCGCGATTATGCAGCTCCTCAGGTGCGACTGGAGACTAATATCCTATATTAATCGTGAATGTAATACTGTAGCTAACTGGTTAGGGAAGCAGGCGTTAGAGGCAATTAGAGCGTTTTATATTTGTGGCACAGGCTCCTGAGGCGCTCATGGAAATTCTGTCGAGCGACTGGAATGTCAGGATTCATACTCCTATAGGGATTTGATTGGGCTTCTCATTGTTATAAAAAAAATGACGTGGATAATATGTGGACTGCTAATTCAGCATATTTGATCAACTAATGGTCAAAATTAACTGGAATAATGACTAAGGCAAAATTACTCCATTTTTTACATTTTTTGGGCCAAATTGCCCCTCGAAAAACATTTGAGGCAAAATTACCCCCTAACCTTAATTTTAAATACGAATAAATTTTTAAAAAATTATTTTCAAATAAAATTTAATGATTTTAATTGAATCATTTTTCCTTAGCTCTACTAAGGTTACTAACAAGGTTATTAATGGTTATAATAGGGTACTGAAAGAGTACTGAATTAAAGCTCAAGCAATTTTTTATTGGTGTTTTGTAGTTTATTTATGATATATCAAGTATTTATTTGAATCAAATAATTATGATCATATTAGACTTTATGGGTGTTTGATCTAGCTTACTTTATGTGATTTTGCGTTGTATATTTGATAAACGTATGAGAAGAATTTCTCTTATAAACAGTGTTGCTGAACCCAGACCGGACCGGCCGGTCCGGCCCAGAAACCGACGAACCGGCCGGTAAACCAGTCCGGTTCCCGGTCCGGTCCGGGTTCACATTTAAAAAAAAATTTTACATTTTTCCTTTAGAATTTCATACTATAAGTCTAAAATTTTCAATTTCTCACCGGTGTGGTCCCAATTTATCTCCGGTTTGGCCTCGGTTTGACCCACTGACCCTTAACCCAGTACCCCGAATAGTTCAATACCCAGTCCGAGTTTTAATACCTTGCTTATAAAGCGAAGATAATTTTTAAAAGAAGCCACACAACCTTGCAAAATATTTGCAAGCTATAGAGGTCGTTGTTTGGAAAGGGAATTTATTATTGATTGCATATTTGCATTAGTTATGTTGATTACTAGTAGTATTACATTTGGCTTGCATTTACAGCACAACATGTATTTGAAGTAAAATAGTAAATGCATTGTCTGGACTGAATGATGAGTCACAATTTCTTTGCTAGAAGCGTTTCCCGTTGAATAAATAAAGTAATTAACTCAAAAATCTCATATTCTTACAAAGTTTTGTCATCTTCTTTGAATTTTATTTTCCCCCGGCTAAAATTCGTGTTTTTTTGTAACTAGATAATGAAAACTGCCATTTCCAACCAAAAAATAAAGGGTTTTTTTTTTTTTTTTTGCAGCATGAAATAAAAGACTTAAAGTGTTCTCAGTCCATGTATTTTTTAGGTACACACGGTGTCTTAAAGTTATTTGTGATACAATTTTATCTTAGAAGTTATTTAAAAATTTCATCCAAATGTATGTAACATACAATTATCTTTGTTTTTTTGTCTTTTTTTCCCCAGAAACATGAAGTTATCTTTTACCATTAAGTTCCTGCATTTTACCCAAAAATTTGAGCTGGCATGTTACTAGATAAATAAAGTGGCATTTTGATATGATTTTTTTATTTTGAGAAGAAAGGTCTTCTTTGTCTCATTTGGCATTTTAACCCAAAAAAGAATAAAATACATCAACATTTCCTCTATTTACTTTAATTACATTTCTATTCTGAAAACCTATATGGACCTCCTCAAAATCAAAATATATGTTACATAAATCTCCCTCTTACTTTTGATATTCAACTTCCATCCACCTAAACGTTAGTTGACCATTAAATAACAGCATTGACCTATTATTTTTTACCAAATTTCCCCTCATTAACATAAATATTGCTTGATAATCATTTAATTGCATATCTTTATTCAAAATTATAAAATAATTTTAATATATATTTTCAATTTTTCCATACTATTAAATTGATAATTATATCACGAACACTACTACAAAAAAGCAAAGTTGTGACGCTTATAATTGCATTAGCTGTGGCACTAAAAAGTGTCATATATCAAGATGCTACTAAAAAAAGCTGTCACACTTGGAAGCGCCACAGCATAATAATTTTTTAAAAAAATTTACCCTCCTGTGGCACTTCATCCAAAAAGCGCCATAGGAAGGTCCTGTTTTTTTTTTTTGTATTCTTTTTGTGGCCCTTGTTTACGGAGGTGCCACAGGAAACTTTTATATATATATATATATATATATCTTTCATACTTTTAGTTCATACCCCTATAATTGCAATGGTGCACTGCTTTAAACATTTTCTATATATATCCATAGAAAAATGAAGAAAAGCAAACAACGACAATGAAATAACTTTAAAATGATACAAACAGATGATTAATTAACTAAAGTAGTACGAAAAATATTTACATAATATATTGTGAATGAAATATCGAGATGTGTTGCATTTTGGGCACTTCTCCAATGTTGCATATATACTGATTTCAAAATAATACTCAATCGTTAGAACATGCATGTATCTTCTCATATCTCATACCGGTTGTAGAGCAAAGAATTCGCTTTGTCTCGTATGTCTTGGTAGGAAGTACATTTGCTTCTGGAGCATATCTTGCAATAGTTCAAGCAGTGCGGTGAAACCCAAATCACTCAATCCATAGCAAGCTTTAAAGTTGTAAAACTTCAACACTACTAGCAATCTTGTGTATTTAGTACTACCGGCATATAATGGTTTCTCTGCATCACCTTTCAACTTCTCAAATCCGTTAGGGTAGCTATGAAGCACCCCTTCATCCACATTTAACATTTCTTCAAGACCATCATCTTCATCAAACATGCTTTGATCAAATTCATTTGAAACACCACTTGTGGTATGCACCCGATCACTACATGCATCTTTCGTTTCACCATGCCTTGTCTATCGTGTATATGTTTGATCAATTCCATAACACGCTAAATGATCTAGCAAATCAAGTGAACTGATCTGCTTTCCAAAACTACAAGATAAGCAATGACACAAGATTTTGTCAAGATCTTTTTTATGCTCGATTGCAAATGTAATAAACTCTTTCACCTCATCTATATATTCCTTTGAACACCAATTAGATGACATCCATTTATACCTTCAGTCTATTTTTAAAAAAGGACATGGTTAGTTGTATGACTATTGCATTTACTAATTACTTTTATATTCTCTTACCAATTTTAAAATAAAATTTGCAACATGAATTCTTAAAAATTGAAGCTTTCTAAGTCTTAAAGCCTATGTTTTAATTGACAAATAATCCAATAATTAATCCCACAACATTATAATAATTTTTCACAACTCATAATGAAAGAAACCATATTTGCCAACACATATCATAGGTAAATTAGAAAACATTACAAGTCAACAAATAAAATACAAGTGTTAAGAATATATAAATAATTATTTTACTTATGCAACTAATCCATAGCAATCATTAGAACACCTACAAATTATAACTAACTACATATCTTCACATACAACCAATACAAAATAATATTTAATTTTTTTCTCATTCATTTTTTTACCATATAACAATGAGATTAATTTTTCAGATTTCATAATAAATTATATATAAAAGAAGTTTATCAAATTAAACTATTATTAACTTCTAATAAAATCACATTTGTAATCTCAAAATTTAAAAAACTTACCGTAAATAGAAGTTTCAATAGACTGACAAGCTGAAACTACAAACACAAATTAAATATGACAAAAAATCAATAAAAAATTAGTGGTTGTAACTTATTTTTTTCTAATAATAATGTGTACAAAACATCAATATATAATAAAATAAAATATGATTATCTTAAATCAAAAACTATGATTCAGGAAAAAAAAGAAAGAAAGAAAATAAAATAAAACAAAAAGGAAAGCATAACCCCAACATCAATTAAATTATTTTCAGTTCAATGTTGAGAATAAAAAAATTTATTTTTGACTACATTGCCAATTTTTCTTGGGTTAGTCATAAAGATGATGTACACACACACACACACACATATAAAAAGGGAACTAGCTAGACACACACACGTAATTAAATATTTACTTTAATTTCTCTTGAATATTATAATTTAATAAGATAATACAAAAAATTATTTTACTACCTCTATAAAATGGAACACAAAAATTAGTTTGTTGTATGTGTGAATTATCAAAGAAAAGCAAACTAGATATTTCACAATGCTTATGTTCTCTTTCTTTTTATATGTATAACAACAAGCAAGAATATATATATATTCTCTAGCACACAATGCCAAGTCATAATCATATGGTCTAAAACTCAAAACTGACCCGACAAGTGAAGCTATAAAGATGAGCTTTGATCAAAGAAAACAAGAGACCACATGATAACTTATGATTCCTAAAAGTGAAGGAGTTGGTGAGGCAACGGAAGTCAATTTCTAAACAAACCCATATATGAACTTTTAAAACATTTTACACGCTCATAGTAGAATCAACACGTGAGTGATAAAAAAAAGTAGAATCAAAACATGTAACAACTAATTATTGTGTTTGAGCATATCATAGAACTACCAAATTCTCTCTTACAAAAGCACAGTATAGTACAAAAGCTTTAAAAGATGCAAGCTAGCAAAAGAATTAAATAACCTGAAAAAAAAAAAGAAGAAGCACGACACTTACAAATTAATTGACCAGTGTAGTGGAGTGAGGGACCATGTTGCCCGTTGGTGATGCTATCTTGAGTGATGAGGAGGAGGAAATTTGAGCCGTGGGGACCAAAAGAGGAAGAGAGTAGGAAGAAAAGGGAACAATTAGAACAGGAGTGGGGACGACAATAGGAGCAAAAGGGAGCAAAAAATGAAGATGGATGTACCAAAAGAATATGATAAATGAAGACGTGTGTGTGTGTGTTTTTAAGGATGTGTTCAGATTAGCTTTTGGAAAATAGATTCTGGAGAAAAAGTGGAGAATAGATTCTGAGCAAAATAAATTATGAGAAAAAAGTGATTTTGATAAAATGAGTGTTTGTAAATTGTGGTCAAAATAGCTTTCTTCATGGTGTGGGACCCACATAATGAGAAATGACCAATGAAAAAGAGAGGGTGGGGCCCACATAAAGAAAAAAGACTAATGAGAGAGAGACAGGGGGCTCATGCAAGGGAAAAAGCAAAAAAAATAGTTTTTTTCCAAAACCTAGGTTTGAGATCAAAACCATGGTTTGGAAAAATTTTAAGTGTTCGGCAACCAAACCATGGTTTTGATTCAAAACCTAGGTTTTGTTTCAAAAGTCGAACACACACTAAGTGTGCAGAGGAAATGGGGGGTGTGGAGCAACGGGAGGACGAAAAGAGAGAGGGAAAGATTAATGGAAAGCGGAGGTAAATTGAAAAAGATAAGGTAGGGGGAGGCGGGGGAACACGTTATTGGCTGGAGTGGATTACATAATCCACTCCAACCTAAGGCAAGTGCCACACGTGGCCAATGCCCAACTGTGGCGCTTGGCTGACCAAGCGCCACAGCTTGTCAGCTCAAGCTTATATGGTGCTTGCCACGTAAGCAGACCCCCTAGCTGTGTCACTTTCCCTATTAAGCGTCACAACTAGTGCACAGACTTTAAAAAAAGTGAAAAAATAAATAGAGAAGCTGTGGCACTTTTCTGAACAAGGGCTACAAAATGTACGCCACTTTTTCACCTTTTTCTAGTTGTGAAAGTAAATTAATTTTATAATTATAAATTTTTTTAATAAATTTAAATATTTAATATCGTCTTTTGTTAAAACTTACCTATGATGTGATTTTTTATTGATATAATATTTTAAATATATTTGTTGGCTAAAATGTTTTGCAATCATATATATGTATTTTTAATTACATTATAAAATTACAAAATAATATCATTTTGACATCCTTATATTAATTTAATATAATTCAAAATTTTAAAATTTATTTCATTAAACATATTTTTATTAAAAAAAATTACTCAAAATTTTTTATCAAGTTATTAAAATTTTTCGCATAAAAATTAATTAATTTTTCTAAATTTAGTAAAAATATTAAATAGATCGTTAATAAATATTAATGTTAAAATATAAATTAGTGATTTGGTATTATGAGGAGTAAATTTGTGAAAATGATTTATTTTGATATGACTTTTAATTAAAAATTATACTTCAAGATTCTTTTTAAGGTATTCTTTAATAATGTTAATGGTTTGAGATTAAAATGTATGTTTTAAAAATAGAAGAGATGTGTGTAATTAAGGAAAAATAAAATGGTGATTAGAGTATTTTAATAAAAAAAAAACAGTCAGTCAAACGAAAAAAAAAAGTCAGGTTAGAAAATGAAACAAAGGAAAGGGAACTCTCACTATTTCACTTGTCCTACCATCTAATATTTTGCAACATCAAAGATCTTGAAACAATTAATTCAACAATTAAATATGTCTAATGATTTGCAGAAATAAAAACCAATAGTAGATTTGGAATTTCTGATGCAAAAATACATAATAGAGTCACCCTAAACCCTGAGGCCTAAACTCTAAACCCTAAAATACAAAATAGAGTCACCCTGGTTAACATTAAAAATCTAGGTAATGGAAGGTAGGAGATTATCAAGTTATTCCACTAAGATTACAATGTTTCTTTTGCCAACGAAAACCTCTCTTTTAGGATTGTTCCCCTAAGAGTAGACATTCAGTAACATAATGCATATCAACGAAAAAAGTGATATGCAAATTGAAAGCAACTATCGTATCATAATTCTCACATATAGGTGACCTAAATTTCAAAAATTAAAGGAAAGTACAGAGGACGAGAACAATTAAAGAAAGTTTTTCTTCAACAAAATATGATATAGACTGACATGGGAGGGATACACTTGTAATATATGGTAGGACTACGCTTGTAATAAAGAAATTCCAACGGGTCGATCTTCAACAAAGTTAAGCATATTTTAAATATTTTTTTATTTTTTTAATTAAAAAATTCACAGTATAGTTTTCTGGCATCTACTTCTGTAATCCACCTTTTATATACTATATAAAATTTATAGGAAAGAACTTACAATAATAAATTATTAGCTCTTCAAATTTGGGGAAGGGCACATGACTCACATTTTAATTTTTAATTAAATTATATACTCATAATTTTATCATTAAAAGTTGTATTTTTATGTTTTACGTTAGGTGAAAATATAGTAAATTGCATCTAACTTTAACTCTCTAAACAAAGGGAAAAAAAGGCAAACCTCATTAGAAGCCTTTTCAACGTGATGAGATAAAGAGTATGTTTTAGATCACTTTTGAAACTCCCAAACGTGCTTATGATAAGGTCAATTGGGCTTTTGGAAGATTTTGACTTTCGCATATGTTTGTGATAGCTTTGAACCAATTGGGTTTTTAAGGGAAAAGTGACTTTTTCCCTTAAGAAATAAAGGCAGCTTATCACGGTTGACTTTTAAGGAAAAAGTGACTTTTTCTCGTATAATTATTACAAAAGTTACTTATACTACCGTCAATCCAAAAGTTTTTCAAAAAAGCTACTTATTATAACATCAATCCAAACATAAATCATATTACAAAATCTGACTTTTACCTAATCTTAAATTGGCATAAGTCAGATTGCAAGAAAACCACTTTTCCCACAATTATTCCTATTAGAATCGGCAGACACAGCGGAAGAATTATAAAAATTTTCACCGATCCTAATCCAAGATCTATCAACGGTGTTTAAATCGGGTTAGAAAGAACTCGTACCTTTTTTTATTTTAGGATTTTCACGATCTCTATGAGCCAACACCTCAGGTTCGCTCCCTCTACCGGTATCCACACGAATGCTCTCCAACACGGATTGCGTGCTAGCGCTCCAATGTTTTTTAGGGTTTCCCTTGCGGCTCTGAATTCTCAAGCGCGTATGAGTCTATCTGCTCTATCAAGTTTATAACCTATGAGGGCTATATTCAGATTTCAAAATTAATCATCATTAATTTCAAAATTAATCAACAATTAATTATCTTGATGAGCAAATTAAATAAATTCAGTTTAAATTAAATCTGTCCAACAGTTTTAATTTAACCTATTTATTTAATCCAAATAAAAAGCCATTAGATTTAATTTATCTTCATAAATTAAATATGAGATACTATATATCTATCATGTTAGTTATTAAATTTAATATATATTAATAAATTAAATTTAAAACTGACACAATATAATATCATATAATATATATATATACATATATATATAATATGTATTTCAAAAATACATATCTATATAATATTATTAACGAACTTTATATTACATATATATATATATATATATATAATTCGTCCACCCTAAATTAAACATTATCTTGTGTTGAGTCATTCTTGTGTTCAACCCTATAGGCCCATATGAAGTTGGCAATGGGCCAATAACTGTACTAACCCAAAAGTCGCAAGCGGCCTCTAGCAAGACATTACGACTACCCAATTCATATGAAGATCTTTAACACGATGCAACCTGTCATACAACCATATCGCATCCCTTTTGTCACACAATATATCGGTCAAGGATGAGGCATGGATAATGTCATCCTCTTGTCCTGACCATTACTTTCTCGATTCTTGAGTAGTCTAACAATAGAACTGGAAACTCATTTCCATTGTAGTATGACCATACATTTCTCAGACTCACTCATCGAGGGGCCCAGTAATATCCCTCTACTAATGTGAGGGACAAATTCCATCTTGATCATTCATATTCCTATGCATGAAAAACCACCAAGCCCGATCAATACCTTTATCATCACTCAGTCAAAAGTGACTTTTGACTAGTTCAAAGCTTAGCAACTCTCATGTAGGAATCCATGATGACCTCAGGTATAAGGGCATTGTGACGTGGTTATACATGAGAAAAACTTATGACTTGATCCATGTAGCTTTCTCATAG
Source organism: Inga oerstediana (assembly GCA_963210345.1). NCBI lineage: Eukaryota > Viridiplantae > Streptophyta > Magnoliopsida > Fabales > Fabaceae > Inga > Inga oerstediana. The sequence goes on from OY723410.1 coordinate 21,803,314, forward strand.
TGGGTCGGTCCAGCACCTTGTACTCTTACAAGTGCCTAAGACTTTGATTCGTATCTCCATATCTTATCAAAGTCATACTGATCTTGTTTCATCTCTGCTCTCGTATAGATGACCGACCAAGGACATTTTAGGACAATCTTCATGAATTATCCAAGGATACAATTATCACAGTTAACATGCAAATAATATGATAACATAATAGAGAAATTTCATTAAAATAATAATATCAAAGTACAATGATTGGCCCTTATGGCACAATTTCCAATATCCTCCCACTTGCCCTAGGTACAATCATTAATTTGCCTAATTCCCATTGCCCTAACATGACGCTCATGCTTTACCTGTGCAAGTGGCTTAGTAAGAGGATTAGCAACATTATCTTCTCCTGCTACTTTGCATATCTTTATATCACCTCTATCATTGATTTCTCTAATAAGATGAAATCGCCTGAGTATATGCTTGGTCCTTTGATGTGACCTAGGCTCCTTGGCCTGTGCAATAGCACTGCTATTGTCACAGAATAAATCTATTAGATTTGAGATGGTAGACACCACCCCTAGTTCATTAATGAACTTTTTTTATCCAAACAGCTTCTTTAGTTGCATCCGATGCTACTATATACTCAGCTTCTGTTGTAAAATCTGTTACAGTGCTCTGCTTAGAGCTCTTTCAGCTTACTACTCCACCATTCAGTAGGAATACGTATCCAGATTATGATTTAAGGTCGTCTTGGTCAGTTTGGAAACTTGCATTTATGTAACCAGTTACACAGAGCTCATCATCCAATCCACCATAGACCAAAAATAGGTCTTTAGTCCTTCTTAAGTACTTTAGAATATTCTTAACCGTAGTCCAATGACCCTCACCAGGATCTTATTGACATCTGCTAGTCATATTTAAGGCAAATGAGACATCCGGTCGAGTACATAACATGGCATACATGATGGATCCAATGGTCGAGGCATATGGAACCTTACTCATGCAATCTTGCTGATCAGGTGTATTAGGACACAGATCCTTGCTAAGATGGATGCCATGAGACCTGGACATGTAACCCTTTTTTGAATCCTGCATACTGAACCTATGCAGTATCTTGTCTATGTATGTGCTCTGACTTAGGCCTATTATCTTTTGGATCTAATCCCTAGGATGTAGGTGGCTTCACCTAAGTCTTTCATTGAAAAGGACTTTCCTAACCAAGACTTGACACTCTGCAAGGTAGGAATGTCGTTCCCAATTAGTAGGATGTCATCTACATAAAGCACTAGAAATACAACTTTGCTCCTACTAACCTTCTTGTAAACACAAGGTTCATCGATGTTTTGAATGAATCCAAAATCTTTAATTACTTCATCAAAACGATAATTCCAGCTTCGAGATGCTTGCTTCAATCCATAAATGGATCTTTGAAGCTTGCAAATTTTACCAAAGTCCTCTAGATGCACAAAACCTTCAGGTTATGTCATGTACACATCCTCAAGCAGCTTTCCATTAAGGAAGGCTGTTTTAACATCCATCTGCCATACTTCATAGTCATAATATGCTACAATAGCAAGAAGGATTCTGATTGATTTGGCCATTACAACTGGAGAAAAGGTTTCATTATAGTATACACCATGAGTTTGAGTGAATCATTTTACAACCAGTCGTGCCTTGAAGACATTTACTTTGCATTCCATTTAAGTTTTCTCCTTGAAAACTCATTAGCACCTGATGGTTTTTACACCTGAAGGTGGATCGACTAAGGTCCATACCTGATTGTCGTACATGGATTGCATTTCAGACTTCATGGCATTTAGCCATTTCTCAGAGTTTGGTCCCATTATGGCTTCTCGATAGGTGGTTAGCTCAATTTGCTCAATGAGCAACACATCACGGCCTTCAGTAATCAGAAATCCATATCTCTAAGGCTGATGTCGTGTCCTATCAGATCTTCGTGGACTTGTGTTACTTGAGGAGGCTCAGCAACTTGTTGTGAGTCTTCTCTAATGTTTATCTGTGGTTCTGTACTATCTTGTGACTCTCAAACTTCTTCAAGATGTACCTTGCTCCCACTTGTTGTTTTAGAGACAAACTATCTTTCTAGAAACTTACCATTTCAAATAACAAACACTTTGTTATTGGTGGGATTGTAGACATAGTATCCTTTCGTTTCTTTAGGATACCCCACGAAAAGGCACTTTGAGGATTTAGGCGCTAATTTATCATAGGCTTGTTGCTTAACATATACCTCACATCCCCAGATCTTGAGAAAAGATAAACTTGGTTTCTTTCCAGTCCATATCTCATATGGTGTCTTTTCAATTACCTTAGATGTAACACGATTTAGTGTGAACGCAACTATCTCTAGGGCAAGTCCCCAAAAGGACGATGGAAGATCTATTTGACTCATCATAGATCAAACCATATCTAATAGTGTTCGATTCCTCTATTCAGAAATGTCATTCCATTGTGGTGTTCCTGGAGGAGTTAATCGTGAGATTATCTCACAACTCCTAAGATGGTCAATGAACTCTTGGCTCAAATATTCACCACCTCGATCAGATTGAAGTGCTTTAATTATTTTGCCAAGTTGGTTTTGTACTTCATTTTGGAATATTTTGAACATTTTAAAAGATTCAGATTTATGTTTCATTAGATAGATATAGTCATATCTACTAAAGTCATCTATAAATGTAATGAAGTAGACATAACCTTCTCTGGCAGCTGTATTTAATGGTCAACATATATCTGTATGTATGAGGCCCAATAATTCAGTAGCCCTCTCACTATGCCCAGTAAAAGGTGTCTTTGTCATCTTTCCTAATAAGCAAGATTTGCATGTATCATATGATTCAAAGTCAAATGAGTTAAGAAATCCATCTTGATGGAGTTTAGAAATGTGTTTCTCATTTATAATGCCTAGACGACAATGTCATAGGTAGGTCGGATTCAAATTGTTTGATTTTATCATTTTAGTAGTTACGTTATAGATATTCCCATTATTAGGATGTTTCAAATTTAATATATAATGACCAACATGCAAATCACCATCAACATAGAAAATGTCATTACGATAAATAGAACATTTACCATTCCTAGTAATGGAAGTATAACCTTCCTTATCCAAATAAGAAAAAGAAACAATGTTACTACTCAAAGCAGGAACATAATAGCAATTGTTCAAAACTAATAAAAGCCCACTGGGCAGAACTAATTCATAAGTGCCTACGGCTAAAGCAGCAACTCTTACTCTGTTTCCAACTCGTAGGTCTACCTCACCCTTCTTCAGCTTTCTACTATCCTTTAGACCCTGCACATTTTTACAAATGTGAGAACCACATGCAATATCTAATACCCATGTAAAGGAAGTAGAAAAATGAATGTCTATAACATAAATACCTGAAGTAATAGCCCCACTATCCTTCTTGTTCTTTTTTTATATCTTCCAGGTGGAATTTGCAATTCCTCTTCCAATGAACAGGTTCATTACAGAAGTAGCAGACTCCTTCCTTTGGAGGCTTTGCCTTCTTGGGTATAGGCTTGGTTTCGGGATTGTCTGACTCTTTGGTCTTACCACCTGAGCCATTACCCTTCCATATGCCCTTCCCTTTCTTTTTCATACCCTTTCCTTTCTGAACCATCAAAAATGTACTAGGAGTTTTCTTAATACTTTGCTCAGCAGTTTTAAGCATCCCATACAGCTCAGAAATTGATTTCTCTATGTTGTTCATGTTGTAGTTCATGACAAACTGGTCATAACTCTCTGGAAGTGAGTTCAAGATCAAATCTGTAGCTAACTCCTGGCTTATGGGAAATCCAAGCCTCTCAAGGTGATCAATATAGCCTTTCATCTTTAACACATGAGTACTAACTGATGCACCTTCAACCATCTTACAGGAATGTAAGGCCTTTGTGGTCTCATACCTTTCTTGCCTTGCCTGTTGTTGGAACATTTCCTTGAGATGGACAATCATCTCATGAGCCTCCATAAGTTCCAGATCTCTTTAGAGCTCTAGAACCATAGTGGCAAGCATCAGGCAACCTATATCCACAGAGTCATCCTTATGCTTGGTGTAAGTATCTCTCTGAGCTCTTGGAGCATTGGCTGCAGGTTCCTCAGGAATGGGTTGATCTAGGACATAAGCATTTCTTTCCTACTTGACAATGAACCCTAGAGTGCAATCGTCATGATGTTGAATAATAGAGTAGAGAAGAGTTGAAGCTCGAGGCAGTAAGTGTAATGTGTGAGCATGGCTTCTGGAGGTAAAACTTTAGGGCCAAGTGATATTGTGAGAAGGGGTCTTAGAGGATCCCAGTATGATGAAAAGAGTTTAAGGTGCCGAAGGTGAAGTTGTTAAAGGCATCGGTGATGAATATATACCCAGTTCTATCTTGATGTGATTGTGTATTGTGAGTCTTTCACCTACGGCCCATCGATGGTTCCGGTGGGAGGATCGTGCCTGTGGGGCGGTGGGATTTCGGGGGATTGACTATGTGAAAGCCGGAAGGCTATGTGAATAAGCTGGGATTGGGTGTGATTGTGTAGTAGAGCAGAGCTAGTTCAGTAGATGGCGAATTTGACTACATGATCGAGGGTACTCACTTGTGAGGGTACTAGCCCAGATGGCCAGCATGGCTAGCCACCAGGCTGGTTGTACCGGTGTTGACCCTAGGCTGAAAGGCGGTGCGTAAAATTAGAGTCTGCGATGTGTGTTGCTATGAAAGCTATGTGAATGACAACGTGCGCATGTCAACATAAGTCGTCATAGGGAGTGATGCTAGTCATCTCTACCCCAGCCATTGATATGCCGTTGTAAATATGAATATTGGGATGGCAATGTGTATATGTGAATACAGCTGGGATAGCTGTCGTATTGTGTATACAGAAGTGAGTGCTGTCGTTTGTGGCGAAAGCCACGCATCAGTGTGGTTATAGCTGTGAGAGCTATCATTTTGTGACTTGCAAGTCACGCATCAATGTGGAAGTTGCTATGGATATTGTATTAATGCCCAAAAGTCCCAGTTGCCACTAGTGGAGTCACTGGTGGGTGTACGGGAGAGGGTGGCATCGTGAAAGTTGATACGATGAAGTAATGCTATGAAAGCGAAAATAGCGGAAGCTGAGGTACTAGTGGAAACAACAAAAGCTAAGGTATTTTGCAAACAGCGAAAGCTAAGGTATATGTGAATGCAGCGGAAGCTATTATTTGTGTGTAGTGAATCTGGGGTGCTTTAAGTTATTCCCGGAAAGGGTAACTAGATTGAGCATAGTGGTGGCATATACCTCTTAACATCTGAGGTCTTACGAAGTAAGCTAGCCACTCATAATTTGAGATTGCAACAATTGTGTTCATGCGGTGATGATGTTCCTGCAACAATTGTGTTTTGCAACGGTTGTGTATAGTAGCGATTACGGCCTTAAGACATTGTATTGTGTTGATATTTGAGTTAAAGATATGGTGTCATTGCCGATATGGGGTGACAGTGGAACAGTGCTGCGACTATTAAAGTCCCAAGTATTGTTTGATCAGAAAATATCGAATATGAGACAGCACAAGTGAATAGAGTTACTGAAAACTCATAACCTGGAGATTAAGTATCATCTGGGTAAAGTTAATCTCATCGCAGATAAGTTTAGTTGTAAGGCGATGCAGGTTGTTGCAATAATGACTGAGAGTGAAGAGGCTTAAAGCTAGGATACATGAGTGCAGTTCGTCCAAATTATGATCGAATGAGGTGAAGACCTCTAGTGTTTGAAAACGGAGATCACACGCTTGTGAGAGTGTCTCCGGGTATGGGAACTGGTAAAGTGATTAAGAGGAAGAAATTGAGCCATGACGCATTGGTCCGTTGGGATTCTTGTGAGAATCAAACCCGTGGTGTATTATTGTATAAGTGGTCTTAAAGGGACTGTTTCAATGAGAAATAATTTGAGGAACGGAAGCTGTTATGAAGAGGCATCCGGAGATTATGTCCTAAGTGGTGTATCAAATTTCAAGGACAAAATTTATTGAACGGGGGGAGAATTGTAACGCCCCAAATTTTGATTAAGGGTTAATTGCAATTATTGTGAATGATTATGTGGATTAAAGTGGATTTAATATCCGACTTTGTTATAGGAATTGCCCAACATCATGTATTTTAGCATAATTATGTGACAAATAATTATTTGGGCTAAAATAGGGATAAATGGCGCATGGAAGAAGGAAAAGAACTTGATTATGTATTATGTGGCAATTTTAATTAATATGCCATAATCAGTGAGAAATTGGAAGAATGGCCATAAGTTAGTAATTAATGGAGAGATTAATTACTAACTAAGAAGATGGCCTCTAATACCAAAACTCCCTTCTATAAACTTGTTCCTTATCTTGAGAGCTGCAATTTCATGGTTTTAGATTTGTCATTTGGTGTTGTTTGAGCTCTCAAGAAATCTTGAAGTTGGGAGAATCAAGAAACTCCTTTGGAAAGTTATAGAGGTAAGTAAGACAAACCTTTCTATATACGTTTTGTAGCCATTGGTTAAGTTTGAATTTTGTGGAAATTTTGCCTTGAATTTTGAAAATGAGGGTCATTGTGTTGTGCGCATGTTTTTGTCATGGAATGAGTGCTTTGATATGTGTTTTGGGTTGATGGAATGGATTTAGGTTGGAAATGTGAAGGTTGGCAACTTTGTGTTGGTTTTGAGCATTAGGCAAAACAGGGCATGTGATTGGGTTGTGATTTTAGTCATTTTGAGGTTACCATTGTGTTCCTTGTGGAAAATTGTATGGGAATAGGTTTGGTAAATGATTTTGGAGTCATTGGACACTTTGGTAGAAAATTGGAAAATCTGTCTTGTGTGAACTCTGTCTGGGCAGTCAGTTTGCATGAGCGTTTTGAATGACTAAATGGTGTTGGAAAATTCTGAAACTTTCCAATCTTAAATTTCACATCCCAAGCTTCAAAATAGATATATAATTTGTGTCATTTCGTTTTGTTAACTAAGAGTTATGCTTTTCCAAAGTTTGGGACAAAAACTGGACTATGTTTTGGAGTAGTGTTGAGTTTTGGGTAATTCTGGAATTTTGTGGTGATTTATGGTTATGGTCCATATTTTTCTAGTAAAGAGGACTTAAACACCTTTCATTTGGATTTTAAATCACCTCGTTTCGATTTTTCTAGAATTAGTTATGAATTTTAGAAGTTCAGCCAAGAATCAGGGAATTTCTTGGCCGCGGCCCAAACCTTTCTAACCTGATTCTGGCTGCGGCCCATGGGTGGCTAGCCGCGGCCAGTGACCTTCTGACCATATTTTGGCCGTGGCCAACCCCTGTGTTCTAGCACTTTGAGTTGTTGAAAGGAGATCTCTAACCTATTGATTCCCAACGTTTTTGGGGCTTTTATTAGAGGCATTTGTGGCCTCTTAAGGGTCAATTATGATAACCAAATTTAAGTGTTATGAAGTAAATTAAGTCTTGGAATAGAGTATAATTCTTCGTACTTAATTATGATTCTAGGATTTGACATTTGCCCTAGTCGGGAGAGACCAGCGCTAGGACACTCACGGAAGGATCAAGGTAGTGACTCTTCTCTCATGTTGTGTATGATATTTTGGTATACATGACTTGTCATTGGGTTTTGTGAACTGTGCGTACCATGGTCCAATACAGCGCGAGCAATGCAGCGTGAGCCATTTAGGGATTGACGCCGGTCATCTCTAGCTCGGCCGTTGTAGTGCCGTTGTAATCGACATGGATCTTTGTGAATCCAACCTATGGGGCGACGTTTGTGAATCCAGCCATGGGTTGTGTGTTTGTATATTGCCTGTATGGCTTACATTATGAAATGCTTTATATGAATCCCAACTTTGGTGAAATATATTGTGTGGATTGTTGTGATGCAATGCAGCGTGAGCAAACGTAAGGGTGACATGAGTCATACCTGCCCTTGCCGCTGTAACTGCCATTGTAGTTGCAATGTATGTGTGATGATTTGCTTTCATGCCTTATTGTTGTGCATACTATAAGTGATTTGTTACTACGGGGATTCTTTAGAATCTCACTCTCCCATAAACCAAATTTTTAGACAGGGCAGAAGGATTGAAGGGAAAGCGGGCAATGAAGAGCGGATAGAGCTCCGATTTAGAAATATATTTTGGGTTATTGGTTATCGTATAAATTATTTGGATGTTTTTGGGAAACAATTGTATATATTGGGATTGGTGGTATAGTTTTGTGTAATCCCCAAGTTAAGGGTAATGAATTGTGGGCTTTGTGCCTTTGTAAAACCCTTATTAATGAATGGAACCCGAGTGTCGGGAATTTGTATTATACTCTGATATTTATGAATGAAATCAACCTGTACAGGCCATTTAGTATTGAAATGTGAATATGAGATCGTCATGAACAGGTTTTGTTAAAGTTTTTATAAGCCATGATTTTGGGAAGTTTGATTTTGTTTAAGTCCCAAAATCATCTAAGGTCTCTAATTCTACATCAATTACGTGTTTATGAACTAAATCTCGGCCTATGGTGGAAGGGGGTTACACACACATGTGCCCATCCAATTTTGTAACAAATATAATTTTTTCTTTGTATCTCCAACATCTTTCTAATTTTAGCCTGAAGTAACAATTCTTTAATTTGTTCAATCCATCCAATGTCTTTCTCCTAGGAGAAAATTCTAATAGATGCTTCTTCGCTTCAACCTATTTCCATGAGTGTAATAGCTAAAATTAAGTCAAAATTAGTCTTTTGTACGTGTTTTTGAAGGCTGAAATTGCCATGCTAAACAAGTCCTTAGAAATAAGGGCATGGATGCATTATTGTATCTACGATCTCTTTGTTTTTGGGACTGATGTTCTTGTTTGATATCTTCATCACTTACCAAAAAAGTGTCAGCCATTCAAATTTGTAAAACATTTAATCATTTTTTTTTAAGTTTGAGTGAAGAATAATGCAATATTTATCAAGTAGTGTTGTGGTATCCATATGTGGGCCTTTCTAATTCTTTTCTTTTGCTCTTTTTCCAAAAGCCATGTGGGAGTGCATGACAAATTAAACAACACGCATGGCAATGCGGCAATGTACATGCGGTGATCGTAAAAAAATATTTTGACTTGAATTCTTTAAAAATTTAATTCAGGATTTTTCTCAAATTTATCCGTTTCCCATTAGAATTTGATAAATGGTCTCATAAATTGCTTATGTTTGTTTCAATACTGAATGTAATATTTGGATTTTTTTTTTTTGACAAATTTAAAAATGTTAATAAAGATATGACATACCAGGGAGCACATAATAGAAGTGTTACTTTGCCTAATTTCATATAAATGAAAGTTGATTGAAAACATTCCAAAGATTGTCAAATGCCTTGTAACCTAGTGGCATAAGTTCTTTTTTGTAAGTTGAAGGTCACGTGTTCGATTCCACTTGTAATTAAGTTAGTACATGCTCTTCTAACTTAAAAAATAAGAAAGAAAAGAAAGAAAACATCCCAAAAATTCAGGATACACAAATAAGTGGGCCCCGCAGAGTGGGACTTTTTGGTTTTTTGGTTGTAGAGGGCAAGCTAGTGCTTGTAGATTAGATTAACAAACTATACAAGTTAGCTAACTATATCCAAGGAGCAGATATAATCGCACCAGATATATTGTTGATAATAAGAAGGAGCTTGTAACTAAGTTAGTGCATGCTCTTCTAACTTAAAAAATAAGAAAGAAAAGAAAAGAGAACATCCCAAAAATTCAGGATACACAAATAAATGGGCCCCGCAGAGTGGGACTTTTTGGTTTTTTGGTTGCAGAGGGCAAGCTAGTGCTTGTAGATTAGATTAACAAACTGTACAAGTTAGCTAACTATATCCAAGGAGCAGATATAATCGCGCCAGATATATTGTTGACAATAAGAAGGAGCTTCCGTCAGCAGGTGGAATTCTTCCTCACAGTTATGAGCATTCTTTGCCAAAACGTCAGCACACTGCAACACTTCTCGCTTGGCATGATGCAATTAGTGTACAGCAACCCGCGCGTCTCCATGACCCCCGAACGGAGAAAATGAGTGTAACTTTTCCCAAAGGCATAAATGCTGAGAGGCAGCCCGGCAATTCACAAAAGTCCCAAACGCAGACGACTTGACTGATTACTTGTTTGAATAAAAAGCACCACGCGCGATGTAAGAAAGTAAGGAGTTTCCCGGAAAGAGGAGTAAGAGACTGAAACAAGAGATTATTTGTTCATCTCTGAAGAGAAAGCAAGATCTGTAAATTCTGAAGCTTCCATTTTTGAGAACTTTGTCTGTGAGAGCTTTTTCTTTTTCGCTTCCATACTCATCGATCCAGGTTGTTTCTTCTCTTTTACTTGCTGTATCCCAATGGATCCATCATTCTTCTTCTGTTTTGCCTTCATTTTTCACAGAAAAATTCTGCAAAAGATTTTTTATGTTTTATTTTGATATTTTTTATACTTTTACTTCTGAAATACAAAGTCCCATAACCTTCAAACATTATGGCTCGTCTTGATCTATTGACTTAAATCTTCATTTGTTTTAAGAACTGTTTGGAAGAGGAGGAAGTCTGTGCAGATCCCAGAGCTGACATTTTTGCCATCTTTGTGAGCTATCTTCCCTTCACATACCCAGGTTCATTCTTAATTTCTTCTCTCTTTTTTATTCCGCTTGCTTCATCCCTTCTATTTACTGTTTTGCGAGATTTTTATCTGAGTTTTTAGGGTTCGTGTACAGATAAAAATTCTGCAACTATCTGAGGTAGCTAACTTTCTCTGATTTCACCCCTTGTTTTTTCTGACTCAAATCAATCATTGTCAAGATTTTAGTTATTAGCTTCATAACACTTTTAAATGTTTTCTGGCTTTTATGGATAATCAACAATTATTCAAATATATCGTTAAATGCACCTGTCACTTTGACAAGTTGAACCCATTTTATAATTTTGTGTGGATGGTGTGTTTAGTTATGCATAAATACTGTTTTGGTGAGATAAAGTCTATTTTTAAGTAATGTGCCTGCGTTGGCTTCACCGTCAAAAAATGTAGTAAAAAGGGATTATATTGTGAGATGTTATTTGATATAATTAAATGTTATTTTTAAAAATTTGTTAGAACAATGCCCGTTTAAATTGTAACTAGGTTATTTTTAGTAGATTTTTTTTTGTTTTTATTAGTCATGTTATGTTCAGATGACAATCTAAAATGTGGCTATATGTGTGTGTATGTGTGTGTTATAAATTAATATCCGTTAGATTTTAATTGGGTTTCAAATGAAGGGAAGTTATCTTATATATAATGATTTATTATTTACAAAACTTTCAACATTATTTTGCTACAAAAAAACAGAGAACCGAATATGTAATTATCTTTACTTACCCACGCTCGCATTTTGCTGTGACATGAAAGGGAAGACATATAAAAAACACAATAGATTAACTGTGAGAAATACTAATCCCTATTTTTTTTTAAAAATCATATTCATAAGAAATATAATAATTATCCTTCAACAATATACTTTTATTAATGGGAAGTAAATAAAGGAAAAGCTTTTGTAATGGACATATATGAAGAACTTGTTCCAAGAGGAGGTAGTCAGCGAAGCTCGAAGCTGACATTTTGAGACCTTGTGAGCTATTTCTTTTGCTTCCCACCACATCCACCAGCTTAATACAATCCATTAATTCTTTAATTTTTCTCTTCCACTTGTTTCATCCCATTGATATACCGTTAAGCTTGCTCTGATCTTTCTATTGCATTAGTTTCAGGTTGCTGAAGGTTGAAACTATAAATTGCTATCACACATGGATGGAACCATTGTTTTAATGCTCATAGAAGCTTTATTGATCCTATTAGCTTTATTAATTTACAAAGCTACCAGATTCATCTCTCCTTCGCTTTATGGTAACCAACATGTTGCTGTTGATGATAGGTAGGTAGCTATCTTCTTCTATATAACCTCACGCTCCTTATTTTCTTGTTTGATTTGCTTTTACTACATGACCCAATATTTGTTGACGGTTTGTTTCTATCTGTAGTTCTCAAGATGATGTGATTTTAACTCAAATGGTTTCTCCTCGTCCTTCTCATATTGTTGTTTCCCCTTGTGCAACCAAGTATGATGTGTTCCTTAGCTTTAGAGGGGAAGACACTCGCTACAATTTTGCAAGTCATCTTTACAAAGGACTTCATGATGCAGGCATTCATACTTTTATGGATCATGAACTCATCAAAGGAGGACAAATCTCAGAAGTTCTTTTGAGAAAAATAGAGGAATCAGAAATATCAGTGATTATTTTCTCTGAGAATTATGCTTTTTCTACATGGTGTATGGATGAACTTGTTCACATATTAGAATGCAAGAAAAAATTTCAAAGGGATGTGATACCCATTTTCTATAACGTAGATCCTTCAAACATACGCAAACAAAATGGGAGTTTTGGAAAAGGATTTAATGTATTGAAGCGAAGATTTAAGGACAACCGAAAAAAACTACAAAAGTGGAGTGATGCTTTAATCCAATCTGCAAGTCTATCTGGATGGAATTCCAATAGTACCAGGTAGCTTCAAAAATGTTATATTTGTAGTTGATTTTGGGGATTTACTTAACTAATCTTTAGAATTCTAACGAATTATTGTAGTTTTTGTTTTTATTTATATTTTCTACCTATTAAATATGCCTTTTGTTTTGATTGTGTTAGACCTGAATTCAAACTTATTGAAGAGATTGTCAAAGACATTTTGAGTATGTTGAACCACAAGTCATCATATCATCTTGAAGGACTCGTTGGCATTGCTCATCATATCAAAAATATTGAAAACCTTTTAATTGAGGCTCGCATTGTGGGAATATGGGGTATGGGTGGTGCTGGTAAGACCACACTTGCTAAAGCTATATTTCAAGTGTTGAGAGCTCAATTTGATGCTTTCTCCTTTATTGAAAATGTGAAAGAGCAATTAAAAAGAATTAGTTTGGATGAGTTACAACAAAATTGCCTCATAGAAGTATTAAATGATAAGGGTATTAGCATCTATGACATAAAATCCACTTATGTGAAAAAGAGGCTTGGACGCAAAAAAATTCTTATCATACTTGATGATGTGGACGATGCAATAATAAGTGAAGATTTAACCAAACTGCTTTATTGGTGTGGGAAAGGAAGCAGAATTATTATCACATCAAGAGACATGCGAGTGCTTCAAAATGCGTATGAAAAAAATAAACCAAGATCCACCCAACCAACATATCATGTTCCGGAATTGGATTCCCACGATGCCATTCATCTCTTTAGTTTGAAAGCTTTCAAGCAACATGAGCCATCTGAAGGTTACATGGGGTTATCGAAATCAGTCGTGGAATATTGTCAAGGAAATCCATTAGCCTTGGTAGTGTTAGGTTGCTCTCTCTGTGGAAGAGAAAAAGAAGAGTGGGAAAGCTTTTTGGAAAAATTAAACCAAGATTCACCCAAGCGCATTGTTGAAGTTCTAAAGTTTAGTTTTGAAGGACTTGATGGCAAACAGCAGAATGTGTTTCTTGACCTAACATTCTTAATCAATGAAAGAGTTGATATTTCTTTGAACCTAAGAAGACAATTATATGACTCTTCTGCACCTATTGAGATAAGTGTTCTTAAAGAGAAATCCCTTATTTCATTTGGTCATAATGGTTGCGTTGTGATGCATGATCTTGTGATGAAAATGGGCCTTGAAATTGCAAGACAACAGTTATTATTCGCTAACCCTGGAACTCTTGTTCGGCTATGGAAGTATGAAGACATTGATTATTTTTTCAGTTGTGGGAAGGTAATGATTTATTCTATTGTTGTTGTTATATCTTATTTTCTTTTTCATCTTAATTATCAGATTCCTTGTGATATTTGTTTGTCTACATGTTTTTTATTCGTTAAAGTCTTTGGTGGTAACTGGTAGGTGTCAGCATTTATCTTGAAGTTTCTCTGTTTTATTTTCTTTAATTAAATATTCCTACAAGAGATCCTTTCTCGATTTAAATGACTAAAATTGCATTTAGGTTTAATTTATTCATCTACCTAAACTTTAAGTATAAATTAATGAGGACTAGTGTGATATGTGTTATTTTAAAAGATAAATTTAGCCTACAAAGAATGTTCATTCAGTGATAATGAAATGATTCACAACATTAATTTTTCTCTTACTAATTTGTGTAATTTATATGCTCGCATGAACATGCTGTTATTATAGTAAAGAATTTAATGTTATTAGACGGACATATTATCTGTAAATTTGAAAACAAATAAAATATATGGAGACGGAACGAGGCACTGTTTTCCGCTTATATAGTGCATTAGATTCGTAGGGATGCACCTTTTTCGGCGTCTTGTAATGTGTGTTTGTCTTTAGTCTTTAGTTCATGCTTTTTTTCCTTCTGGCAAAAAAAAGAAAAGCTTCTTTCTTTAAATAAAGATTAAAATTTATATATATTCCAAGTGTTATAAATGAATATTTGCTTAAATATCTGCACATGCATGTGTAAGTATACGTATGAGTGTGTCTGCGTGTTTTTGAGTTTTTAGAAATTCATTTATTATCAAGAAAACATGAATTGTAAGAATTGTTTAATAAAATGCGCAATAGCATTATTAATAATATGGATATTTCTAATAGCAGATATATTTAATTGGTACAGCATGTTTTGGACATTTTTTAGGTAATGGTAATTGTTTTTCCTTTCATTTGCTATTGCTAGGAGATGGAGGCAATCCGATGCATGTCATTGGACATGAGCAAGATACAAAAGATTACATTCAGAGCTAGTAGTTTTGGGAAGATGCATAATTTAATGTTTCTTAAAATTTACAAGTCTGATTGGAGAAAGCCTTCAATGTTGAATATTCGTGGGGTTTTGGATTACCTTCCAAAAGAATTGAGGTTTTTGAGCTGGGAAGAATGTCCACTACCATATGTGCCATTACATTTTTGTGCGGAGAATCTTGTTTCACTTGACATGCCTAATAGTAATATCCGACAACTTTGGAATGAAAATCAGGTACGTACCATAATTCATACGTCATAATTTTTTAATGGAGTGATTCAAAGATATCATATATATGAAACATTGACCAAATAATGCACAATGCAAATGTTTGCTTTACTATCTTTAAATTGATGGTTAAATAGCAGCCGTACTTTTTTTTGGCAGGAAACCAATCCATCTTTTAAATGCATTGACTTATTTTCATAATAAGCTCACTCACATTTTTGTTAATTGGCATGGGAAAAATTACTGATTAAATTGTAGTTTAGTGTAGTTATCTAATGTATTAAACTCTATTTCCTTTTTCAGTATTTTCCAAATTTAGAGAAAATTGATTTATCACATTCAGAACATCTTACTGCACTGCCAGATCTCTCTCATATCCCTAAGATTAAAGATTTGAATCTTAAAGGTTGTGTGAATTTAGCTCAAATTCATTCTTCAACTTTCTCGGGAAAGCGTGTCAATATAAGGATATATGATTGTGGGCCAATGCAGATAAAAGTTGGGGGCAGTATAAAAGGGAGAAGTTCAAGGTTTGTGCTCGGTTATTTGGATCTTCGCAAGTTTTCATTCCACAAAGTGACAATGAAGGTGTGCATACGTGGTAATATGATATGTGGTGTTAGATTCAAACATGAGGTAATGCCATTGGAAGAGAGAAAAGAATTGAGAAAGGTGACACAAAGTTTGGGGTCTTTACTTCCATTTGTGAGGATAGTTGAATGGTTAGACAGTCCAAGTGAGTCTGGCCATGATTTCAACCAACATTTTGACTATTATCGTGACTCTTTTGGCGATAGAGGAGAAATGATAAATAAACATCAAGAGGTGACGATGTCATTAATGGAATATGACGAAGAAGATGATGTGTTAATAGAAGATTGTTGTAGTAAGAGTGTTACATTCATAAGAGTTCCTTACAACATCACTCGCTGGTCATTATTGAAGGAACTGACATTAAAATCACCTCCACTCTCTCATGAATATTGTAGAAGGATTAAACCTCGCTTAGATGCAACGCTGTCTTTGGCTGACACTCTTTCAACATCCCCTTTTCCTTGGCGGTGGCCCATCAATATTGAGCATTACTTGGACATGACCCAACATCGTACCTTCGGACCTTATCCTACGTACTTCACCTGTGCGCGTTACTGTTTGTTTGCTGATCTTTATGACAGCTTAATGGTTTCGTGTGGATTAAAAGGAAGCGGCGTTAGATAGAACAATTGATTTTATTAAGGGGGTGATCATATAGTTAGTTAAATTCATGAGTAATTGTATGGATATTATGATATTATTCACATCAGAATCAGAGTAGCCAACAGTGACGGGCAACTATTCAATTTCTAGAGCATGACGAGAGGCTCTGTCTCTCTTCTTCTACGATACCGCGGCATATCATATTCAATTATATTCATTACAACCCCTTTTTTTAAATATTTTTCTATAAATTAAATATTGTCAATCTTATATATATATATATATATATATATTAAAAAGTTACAACTTTATTTATTGTTTGTATATTAATTTTCAATTTTCCCTAGTTTGATTTTAATAGTTGTTTATAATTACACACACCCACATATCTTGTGTGCGAATGTTATGAATGAAACAATTTAAAAAACAATAAAAAAAATCACATTCAAAAATGAATTGCACTCGATTGTTCTTTTTCTTTTCGACCAAAAATAAATATCTGAAGTTGTTTGGTGTTAGCTAAAGTAGACAAAAATATAAAAGTGGATTTGTTCAGTTTTTTTGTTTATAATTATTAGCGCGTCTATCTATCTCACATAACAAAATTTAAAAAATTCGGTTGGAACATTATAAATATTATATCATGATTTTATCAATGCGATATACATTGAAAAGGCATATTTTCTTAACCAAACAGGGCCTTAGTTTGATTCATAATTTCGTTTCAAACATACCAGACCCTCATCGATTTGCCCCAAAAGGCACCCCACACATAAAAAAATCAGATGTTTCATTATAATATTTCCCAAGCTGTATCAATTTTAATTAAAAAAAATTGAACTGCAAAATGAATATTATATTAAGGAGAAAAGTATCAATGGAGGCTCTATTTATGTTTTTCCCTCCAAAGCCATGTGGTCGTGCGCGACAAATGAAATGAAACAACACAGTAATACACAAAACAATAACAAAGTAACAATAACCTTTAAAGCTAGCGACGACTTGACCTATTAACTGAAAAGACATGTTTGGTAATGAATATAAAAAACTTTATCCTATACTAGATCAATTATCTAAGATTTCATTATTCTCTCTAGCTATTTCTTTAATTTCCTATGACTTTAATGCTTAATCAAGACATTACACTTTAATTCTTTATGGCTTTATGCTTTAACTTGTGAAAAACAAAGTCCCAAAACCTTCAAAAATATGAGTAACTCAATCTATTGACTAAAGTCTTCATTTGTTTTATTCCAAATTTTTTTAATGAAGTAAACGAATGATTTATTTATTTATTTTATTACAAACGCATAGTGTTTGTTCTTTCATTCACCTTAATTAATCACTCCCTATTTTGTTGTTGTGCGTAAAAAAGCAATTGATTTAAACCAACAGGGTGTGGATGTAGTGTTATCGATTTGGTCTCTTCATTCTTAATGATGACTTCTTCTTATGTGTTATGTTTGGAGACCGGAATAAAAAAATTATTAAATTCCATGTCTTTACATTTTAAGAAGTGGGGTCGAAGATTTTAATTAATTTTTTATTATTTTTACTCATATTTTCTCTCTATTGATAGTGACAAAATTATATGTATTTATCGTGAATGACAAAGTAATAGTTCATTTTATTTTTTTTTATTATATTCTTCATGCTCTTAATTTTTTTTATTTCCTTGTCATGTATCTGCCTAAAAAGTATTTGTTTATTTATTAAAATATTCAGCAAGTATCAATGTTTAACTAGAAGTTCTTCAGTTTAATTTATTTCTTTGTTTTAAATTTTTTAATTTGACTTCACATCAAGAAGTTCTTTTAAAGAAAATGACTAAAATTGTTTGGGCCATGCATTTGTGTTCGGGGTGATTTATTAATCTTCTAAATAAACTTTGAAGTATTTGGAAATATGGTACGGGTAACACTAATAGTATATTAACTTGAGTTTTCACCCACATTAATTTTATTTACGGCTTGTTCATATTTTATTTTAGTTATACTCTTGAGTTGTAGGGATTAATATTTATCATATTATTTAAATTACTCATACTTATGTTTATCAAATATGACTCGTATAATCTACGGAGGCATTTCATAATGGCTCTGTTGTGCGTTACTGTTCTTTTGCGTCTATAACTTATATTTATAGAGTACTAGACAAATAATCTTCCATTGCCATATTTAGACTCTTCTATTATACGCTTCTCTATATACGTGTATAATTGCTTAGTTGGTTTCTTTCTTTGCTTTCTTTCTCTCGCCAACTTTTGTAGGTCTAAGTGTTGAAGTAATAATATATGGTTCATCATTAAGAGATGTGTTCACATTTACTCTCTAATAACATCTCGAAAAAGATTCATGTCCATTAAATTAGTTAGGACGCTACCCCATAGCCTAGTGGACTGACAAGTAAGTTTTAGTTTAAGTTTAAATGTATTTACTAAAGCTTTTAATGACTTTTGAGTTTTGACAACTGACAAAACTAACTTCACTTTTAACTTTTAATTTTAAGAACCGAAAAAATTAAGAGCTTGTTTGTTTTCCTATTCTGAAGACAATTTTCTGTTTTTTAAAACAAAAAGAACTTGTTTAGTAATTTATTATTAGGTAAGTGCTTTGTAAAACAAGAAACAATAATCAGTTTCAAAAAGTAAAAAGGACAGCTTTTAGATGTTTTCTTATTCTTTATTCTTTTATTTTGTAAAATTGGGCAATAAGTGGAGAGCCCTATCTTCCTTTAATGCTTGATGATATGAGTTTTCATCTCTTAAACTTGAACTCGCCACTCTCATGTTTTAATTTGCATTTCGTCTCTACTCTCCAGTTTACTTGGGGCTCATTGTAGCTGATTTTAAGAACAATTATTTAAAACAAGTTTCTATATTTTCGGTTCTCAAATATGATTTTTTTTTTCAAAACAATATATCATCCAAAGGGATTTTTCCCCCCAAAAATTTTATTAAAAAACAATTTTTTTAAAACTATTTCTAAGAAAAAGTTAAAAAACAGAAAATCGAACCAGGCATAACTTGATTATTATTATCCTAAATCTCTCAGCACATACAACTATCATGAAAGTTTTTAATTCTATGCCGCCTAACTTGACTATCAATATTTTTTAAAATCACGCGAATCTTTCCTATCACGCGTCTTCATTATAACAAGCTATATAGGAGAAATCCCTTCATCTTTAAAAAGTGCAAAAATGAAAAGATATTTAGTATAATTTGTTTCTACTGACTTTTAATAATGTTTTGCTCATCGATCCATCTTGCAAATCTGTCCTCTCACGCATTTTCCTAATAATTAGAAACAGGTTATTGTTGTTTTCCCCCAAAAAAATTATATTAATTTGTAGTTACCAACTTGGTGGGAAGTAAATAAGAGAAAAGTTGTTGAAAAGGATATATGTGAAGAACTTGTTTAAAGAGAAGGAAGTTTGAAAAGTTTTTGGGAGCTACTTCTTTTGCTTCCCACCGCATACTATCCATTTATTCTTTTCTTTTGCTTGCTCTTTCTACCTCTTTCGGGTGCTAAGCTAAGGCTCTGAAGAAAGAAGAGGAAGAAAAAGTGCAGGAGGTGGGCTTTTTTTTGGATGTTCAGTTGACATTATCGGCATCTTGGAATATGTTAGGGAGGGGTAAAATTGAACTAATTTTAATATCTTATGGGCGAAATTACACCTCTAAATATTTTAGGGTGTTAATTGTACCTCTAAAATTAGTTCGGGATGCTAGGTGCATCTTTATCTAAAGATATATTATATCCTATGAGAATAAAGTCAGTACAATAATAAATAAAAAGGAAACTTATACATTTATATAAAAAAATTTCTTTCTCTACTCTATAAATAGAACCAAATATTTTCTGTGCCCAATAAATAACACCGGAGGAATATTAACAAGAGTTTCAAATAACATCATTCGCCAGTCATTATTGACACAACTCATATTAAAAGAGAGTGATATTATTGGAAATTATGGTAGCAGCTTTGCTCATTTCAATCCTCAAATCACTTTCACTAACTCATAATTGCAAACAATTCAACCTCACTTATATGTAACACTCCCTTTCGGCGTTCTACCGTCCACTTTCTGTGATTATTATTATTTAAACTTTCATTATCCTCATTCTTTTGCGTTAGGCTGTCACTTTAATACTTTTAGGCATCTTCAATCTAAGTAAGACTAATTAGTTGTTGAGTATGAAATCTAGTCGAAAATTTAATTATTATTTGAACTTCTCAGATAAAAAAAAAATCAATCATTCTTCAAAGAGGGCCTTCTTACAACCTTATAAAACATAAATGGTTAATCTTTTTGTGACTTTACAATAATTGTCCTAGTGACTATTGGGCGTGTTACTCAAGTTGAGAAACGATTTTAAAAAAAAAAAAAATTGTTACTGATTTTTCTTACTGAGAACATTTTTATTTTTTAAGTCTTGTTGTATCGATGTGGGCCATATTCTGATTCATTGTTCTCCAAAAGCCATGTGGTAGGGAGAGGAGGACAGGTCAAATCATACGGCAATACATAAAAGGGTTAAGCTGTAAAAATACCCATGAACTTTTCTCAAAAGTGCATCTAACATCATAAACTTTTTTTAGGTGCAAAAATACCTATGAACTTCTCAAAAT
Source organism: Inga oerstediana (assembly GCA_963210345.1). Classification (NCBI taxonomy): domain Eukaryota; kingdom Viridiplantae; phylum Streptophyta; class Magnoliopsida; order Fabales; family Fabaceae; genus Inga; species Inga oerstediana. The sequence goes on from OY723410.1 coordinate 21,824,130, forward strand.
GGGGCAAAAATGTCAAACCGTTAATTAGTACAAACGTCCGTTTTGTGGGACCCACAATTTTATTTTTTGAGGTGCAAAAATACCCATGAACTTTTCTAAAAAGTGCACCCAACACCATAAAATTTTTTCTGGGTGCAAAAATGCCCATGAACTTTTCAAAAGTTTATGGTGTTGAGTGCATTTTTTAGAAAAGTTCATAGATATTTTTGCACCTCAAAAAATAAAATTGTAGGTCCCACAAAACGGACGTTTGTACTAATTAACGGTTTGACATTTTTGCCCTATTTTGAGAAGTTCATGGGTATTTTTACACCTAAAAAAAGTTTATGGGGTTGGATGCACTTTTGAGAAAAGTTCATGGGTATTTTTGCACCTTAACCCTACATAAAATAACAGACAATACACTGACACTAACCCCAAAAGTCAGGGGATGATTTAGGATATGTTTGGATTGGGAATTGAATAAATAACTTATTTTTATTTAGATTTATGAAATTTTAAAATTAGAAAAAAGTTAGATTGGGTAAAATAATGAGTGTTTGGATTTTTGATTGGATAAATAACTTATGTAAAAGTGAATGATGTTTGGTTTGGCTTTTGTATAAGTGGCTTTTGTATTATTTAAGAGGAAAAATTGTAAAAATTATGAAATATGAAAAAATAAAGGGATAATTATGAAAAAAGACCTCATTAGTAACTTAATTGCCAAATAGGACCTAGAAAGATATTTACACATGGAGATATTTTTTCACAATTTTCTCAAAAATTAATTTTGAAAATTTGGCAATAGTACAATTTTAAATAAAATTATATCAAACTCTAATTTAAATATTAAATCCTAACTCATATTTTCACATAGCTTAAAATCCAACAAAATAAACGTATTAAAACCTCAATAATACCTCCAATAATCCAAATAAATTATTTAAATTAAATTTAATGGGTAAAAACACCATATAGAAACTAATTTATGACATGTTTATAAAAAAAAATTGATTATAAAATTATAAAATAACTAAATAATAAATCTAAACTTATTAAAATTAATTATTAATTATTCTCTACATTTCTACAGTTATATATTGACAAAACTCAAAACTTGCCTAAACTCTTATCCCAAAGTATTCTCTAATTAGCAGAAGATTACTATTTAAAGAAAGAGAAAATTATTTAGAACATTTTTCATAAAAGAAATTATGATTAGAAGTGATTTTGAGTACTTGATCCCCAAAGATATAAAAATACTCTTCTCAATATTATTTTATACACACACGCACATAAGCTCCAATAAGCTCCATTTTGATGCTTATAACTTTTTCCAACTTTTTCCTTTTTTTACCTTAAATCTCATCACTCAACCAAACATCTCATTTAACTAAAATACTGTTCAAACTTAATTGCTACATTATTCAAGTCCGATTGTTAGACAAATCATGAAAACAAACACGCTGTTAACCTGTTGACCATGAGGACGTATTTGATAATTGAAGAACCAACAGAATAAATATAAAAAGCCATAGCTTATGTAGTTATGTTGGATCAATGTAATATTTCATCTATATATCTATTTCTTTATTTATTTCTTGTGACTTTTATGGCTTAATACGGAAGACATTACACTTTATAGTTGGATCTGTAGGCACATAATAGAAAAATTAAATTAATTTATTAGAATCTACATGTATCAACAAACTACAATTATTGGCAAAAAAAAAAAAAACACAAACTACAATTCTCCTATCTTATTATTATTATAAGGTACTTTTTAATAAATCCTTTTAGTTTAAAATATAAAGGACTGCGTAAAAGTAACTAATGATTTTTTTATTTCTTGCCCATTAGAATTTTAATAAATGCTCTCATACATTGATTATGTTTCTTTCAATAATATAGGAAAGTAAGGAGTTTCAAAAAATAAAACCCACTTTCATCAAAAGCTTTCCATTAAGAAAATATGCCTAAAAATAAAAATAAGAGTATGAAAACCTTTTTCATACTCGTATTTTTATTTTTTATTCACCCATAAAAAACTCATCCTTTTCAATTTTAATCCATGTTATCTCCTCTGTTAGTATTTCAATGCATTTTCCAATCTCTACAAGATAATGGAATTAACAAAATGTCTTTACAAATATTTAATGATAAACTAAGTAAGAATATAAATATCAGTAAAATGGTTTTTTACTTTTTTTAGAAGACAACATATGTGCTTATAACTGATATATAATATTACATATCAGTATTTTAGAGAGATCACGTCACATATATACTTATTATGTATAACGACCATATGTTTAGAGAAGCTAATACTTATGCTGGCTGGCTCACACATGCAAAGTGCATACTTAAGATCACCAATAGTGGTATACCATTATGAATTATCCTATAGACTGGATTGCTATTATGTGCATCCCAGACTTAGTAATGGCCTAAGCCTAATCGACATGAGTTGATTATATTTCAGCTAGTTATTTATAATTTAGGCTTTTTCCTCCTTATATATGTATTTTTTAAAGAACAATCCGAACAAGCACAGACCCAAATTATGTGACGCAAATAAGTGGACCCTTTAGTTTCTAAAGTTTTTCCCAAAAGCAAAGGGCTGGTGCAGTACAACTACAATGAAGCATCACTCCAATTCGCAAGTCACAACTGAGGGACGACTTGACTTTACATAGGCCTCTTCGGTCGGACTACCTTTAAAACATAATATTTGGTCTCTGTTTTTATAAGACACTTTTGATGGTTTCAAAACTTTTGAGTTATTACCCCCTTGTCCTAGGGTTTAACTGGCGAAGGGGTCGGACACTCTCACCAATATGAGAGGGTTTAATCTCGGGGAAGTCCACTTAGTTGTGGTCTAGTCAATACGCTGAGGAAGGCATCCCAACTTAAAGCCATGTTATTGGATCGTGGGTGAGCCGAACCCCTTTCCTAAAATTTTATTATCAAAAAACTTCTAAGTTATTATGTCATTTATGGGTCAATGAATAAGAATGATTATAATGTTGGGTTTTCACTAAGGTGGGAAGATTGTAATTACTCCCTCCAGGTTTTTTTATAAACAACTTTTTTTCTGATTGCGTAAGATGAACTGGTGGTTAAGATTGGTTAAAACAATAAATGTGTTAAAAATGTCATGTCTTTTCCAAATATGCCTCTATTTATGAAAAATGTAAAGGAGAGAGAATGAATAAAAAATATGAGAGAATGAATAGAAAATATGAAAGAGAATAGATAATAAATGATTAAATGAAAGAGAATTGGTGGTAAGTGAAAGATAATTAATATCAAGATATGTATTTAATAGAGGTAGAAAAGGAAAATAAATTTTAAATTTTGAGACATAAAAAGAAAGTTGCTTATATTAAGGACTAACTTCAAAAAAGAGGAAGTTGCTTATAAAAATGATCGGAAGAAGTATTATTTAAAATTTTTGGCTCAGAGAAATTATTATTGCAATTTTTCTGAATATTTATCTTCAAGTGCTTCAATTTAATTTGTTTCTATGTTTTAAATTTTTTTAATCAAACTACACCTTAAAATATCCTTTTCTTTATTAAAATATGACTACAATCATTTGGGGGCATGCATTTACGTTCGGTGTGATTTATTTCGTTTTCTGAGACTTTAAAAATGTGGTATAAGTAGCACTAATTGTAGTATATTAACAAGAGTTCCGGTAATTAATATAATCATCTTCCATTGCTGCTCAATCTCCATCCTTAGGAAGATACCTCTATAGTTCTCAATATAATTAGAGCTATTAATTTAATTTAAGATTGGGGGCCAGCTTTGTTTTTTTTCCCCCGACTGAAGGAAAGTAGAATGAATTTTCAGTATTTATCTTATTTAATGAGGCTATTTCTTTCTTTTCTTTTTTTTTTTTGGCCATAAAATACTAGACAGCGCGTGTGATATCATTGCTTCATTGATTTCTTTCTTTGTTTTCTATTTTTGGCCACCTTCTGTAGGTGTAAGTGTTAAAGTAATGATATATGAATTATGAGACCATAATATATCACTAAAAAAAATAGGAAATTAGAGACGGAATTAATTCCGTCACTATTCCGTCTCTAAATCGTCAATAAATCCATCACTAATTTTAGAGACGGAATTAGAGATGGATTAGAGACGGAATAATTCCGTCGCTAATTTCCGTCTCTAAAATTTTTAGAGACGGAATGAGAGACAGATTAGAGACAGAATAATTCCGTCGCTAATTTCTGTCTCTAAAATTTTTAGAGACGGAATCAAAGACGAAATAATTCCGTCGCTAATCATTACAAAAAAAAAGGTATTTTGTAGCGGTGCAATTGTAGCGGTTATATTAAACCGCTATAAATTACAGTATTTGTAGTGGTTTTCACCTAAACCGCTACAAATTTGTAGCGGCAAGGTTTTTTTGTAGCGGTTGGTTACACAAAACCGCTAGAAATTTAGCGCAAAATTCCCGCCAAAACTTGTAGCGGTGATTTTGTAGCGGTTAATGCACAGAAACCGCTACAATATTCCCGCCAGTTGGCGCGCCAACAGTGTAGCGGTTATTTGTAGCGGTTACAGCAACAGAACCGCTACAAAATACCAAAGGTCAGACGTTTGTAGCGGTTATGCCCCTATAACCGCTACAGAATTTCAAGAGTCTCGCCATTTGTAGCGGTTCTGGGCAATAACCGCTACAAAATTTCAAACGTTGTGAACTTTTGTAGCGGTTATTGTAGAACCGCTACAAATTTAATTATTTGTAGCGGTTAGAATAGCGGTTATTTGAATAACCGCTACTAAAATCTGAGCAATTTAAGCCACCGCCTCCCTCATTTCTCCTTTTGCTCATTTTGTTTCCTGAGGTTTGTCTGAGTGATTTCTTCAAGATTTGAGCGTTTAGACGTCTATATAGGAGTTTTTGCTCAGTATTTCTCAGTATTTGCACTTGAGGTACGTATATAACACGTATTTTATTTATATTTGTATTTTTATTATATTTTTGCATAATAATGTGACTATTTTTTTTAATTTTTACAGTTGATATAGCTTCAGGACAGGATAAGGGGAAGGCCCCTGAGGTCCCCAGACCGATTTTACGGGGTAGCAGCAGCCGGGCAGGGGGCAAAGGGAGGGGGCAGCGCGGAGGCAAGGCTACCGCGGCATCTCAGCCCATCCCCCCACAGGAGTTGGCCTTACCACAGGCACCGCAGACGATCCCACAGGCGACGACCGCACCAGAGGTGCCTGAGGTTGGGGGCCAGATATTAGCGTTGAGGACTTCCTCAACGAGGAGGAGTTCGAGATCCCGATTGGGTTCAGGGAGATGGAGCAGTTCCTCGATGAGGAGGACGCTCGGGAGCAGAACAACCCACGAGGGTCATCTTCGCGGTCCACTGGGTTTGAGGTGCAGGTTGAAGGTAAATTAATTTTTTTATTTAGTAAATTATTTATTTAAATTAGAAATGTTAACTTTGAATTACAATTTATCTAACGTGCGGTAAACTGTGCAGACGAGCAGGGGAACGTTTCAACGAGGAGGCTAGACGTGGCCGGTGTGAACAGCTTGGACCGGAGCCTCCGAGTTATAGTGCCGTGGAATGAGGGCACTAACCAGCCGATCCACAATGGGGGTCACCTGCTCAACCACTTCCTGAACAACCTGGGTGCGAATTGGATGCGGTTCCCCCTTCACTTCAAGACGTGGAGGCACGTTCCGAGGGGGCCGAAGGACCATGCTTGGGAGGAGGTGGTTCAGGTAATTAAAATTATTTAATTAATATTTTTTGTAATTAATTATATTTAATTAATTATTTTTAAATTATGTTTTTTGTAATTATTGATATTTAAATAATTTTTTTCAGCTGCGATTTGCCGTCTGGGCCAACCGAAAGAGGTACGCCCTCATGAAGATGGGTGACGCCTGGAGGAACAGGAGGAACCGTCTCTTCCACAGGGTGGATAAGGACGGGACGATGCCTCTGGAGTAGCTGATTGAGAGCGTCCCGGACGGCGTGCCGCCGAACGACTGGGCGAGTTTCGTCCAATTCAGGAGGAGCCCTGAGGCGCAGGTAATGTATTTATTAGATTTTTGATATATAATTTTGTAATTGTTAAATATTAAATTATAATTTCAATTTAATTTGTATTTAATTTTAAATTATAATACATTTAATATTTTTTTTTCTAGGAGCTTTCTCAGAGGAACACCGAGATCCGGGCGCAGCAGACGATCCACCACACAGCAGAATCGAAGACCTTTGCTGTGACCTATAGCGAGCTGGTAACTTTTCAAAATATCACTTACTTTTAACTGATTATTTCATAACACTAATTGAATTTTGTAATTGTTTCAGGAGACGAAGGCACAGCAGGAGAACCGTCAGACGGATTATGGGGAGTTGTACGCCATCACACACAGACACCGTGACGGGACTACGACCTCTCAGTAGGCAGAGGCGGCCATTGTAAGTAATTTTATTATTATATTTTTTATAAAACCAAGTTAATAATGAAAAATGCTAATTAGTAATTGTTTCATAAAATGGCAGGAGTGGATGCAGCAGTCGCAGGTTGAGCTGCGACAGACCCAGCCTAAGGAGTCACAGGGGTCAGTGGACCCGACGGCTCCTTTAAAGGTGGGTCTGGCTCAGGCTGAGCACCCCGGACGTGTGCGGGGGATGGGGATAGGCACCATACCGAGCATGGTCTACGGCAGGAGAACCACCTCTGAGGCTGGCAGCTCTAGAGAGGTCAGACATCGGAGGGACGAGTCTATTGACCAACTGCGGTCAGATTTGGAGCAGCAGATGGCGCAGCAGCAGCAGCAGATGCAGGTGCAGCATATGCAGCAGATGCAGCTGCACGCTGATATGATATACGCTCAGCAGATGCAGTGGCGGGAAATCGCGAACAACATGCTCGATCAAGCATGGAGTCGCATGTTCCCGAACGAGCAGCATCCAGCGGTTCCCCCTGTCCCTCGCTACGTCATCCCAAGTACTACTCCTCCTCATCCTCCTCCTGCTCCTGCTGATGACGATGGTGCGGTTCACTCTGCGCAGCGGCCCAATCCAGCAGCACCTGAAGGAGCCCCACCTGAGGGAGCACCAGATGATCAGCCCCCAGCTACTTAGTTTAGGACATTTTTTTTTTGTTGAAACATTTGTAAATATATATATATATATATATATGAGTTTTTATTTCAGAACTTTCTTATTGTGTTTAATATAATTATATTTATAATATTAGATTGCGTTGTTTAATTTATGAATTATTTATATCTAAATTTTTAAAAAAAATAAAGCATATATATTTGTAGCGGTTTTAACTTAAAACTGCTACAAATATATATATTTGTAGTGGTTCTACACCAATAACTGCTACAAATGTATATATATAATTGTAGCGGTTTATCTTGAGAAACCGCTACAACTATATATATGTTAGTAGCGGTTTTAAAATAATAACCGCTACAAATACTCATCATTTGAATTTTAAAATTTGCCGCCTTTGTGCACATTTGTAGCGGTTATGTTATGTATAACCGCTACAAATTAAAAATTATTTTTAAATTTGTTGTCCAACGGCTTTAATATTAGTAGCGGTTTTATATATATAACCGCTACAAATACTCAACAAGTAAATTTTGAATTTCCCAGCAATGTGTAACGGCTTGAATATTAGTAACGGTGTTATATATATAATCGCTACTAATTTATTATAACTGTAGCGGTTGGTGTAGCGGTTTAAGAACAGCTACAAAATTATAAACGTTGGAATTTTAGAATATAAGTTTCTTGGCATTCGTCATTATCTTCTCACTCATCTTCTTCTCTATACTTTCTTCTCTCTCACTTGTAGCTATGGATAAATCATGGATCAAGTTGCCGCGCAATTCTCCTGAATATTTGTACGGATTAAACAGTTTCTTGGATTTCGCATTCACTCACGCCAGCTGTAACGGCAAGATCGTCTGTCCGTGTCGGAAATGCAAGTTCAAGAAGTGGCATGCACGAAATGTTGTGAAGGAACATTTGCTTGTGAGGCCTTTCCCTGAGGACTATACGTTCTGGACAGTTCATGGTGAGAAGGCCGGCATTAGATATGACGATGCTCTCCCTCGAAGTTCTCAAGTAGGCGTTCAAGTAGATGAAGATGATCCTGTGAATGATGCTGTGCGTGATGCGTTTGGATTTCAAGGCGACAACTTCAACGAAGAAGTGCACGGCTCTGAGCCGGTTTTTATGGGGAATGAAGTAGCTCGGGATTTTTTCAGCTTGATGGATGAAGTAAATCGTCCTTTATATCAAGGTTGTCGCAAATATTCTAAATTATCTTTCTTGATCAAATTGTATCATATCAAGTGCTTGTGTAGGATCACAGATAAGGGAATGTCGATGTTGCTCGACTTATTACAAGATGCATTCCCCGACGCCGAGATTCCCACAACGTTCTACGAGGCCAAGAAGATTATCAACAGGTTGGGGTTGAATTATTAAAAGATTAATGCAAGCCCAAATGATTGTATGCTGTATTGGGGAGACGATTCCAGCAGGGAGACGTGTAAGAGATGTCACACATCGAGGTACAAGACAATTCGGAAGGGGAAAAAGCAGAAGAAGAAACCTGCAAAGATTCTCAAGTACTTCCCTTTGAAACCTCGTCTACAAAGATTATTTATGTCGTCTAAAACTGCTGAGCACATGAGGTGGCATGCCGTTGATAAAAATGAAGACGGTAAATTAAGACATCCGTGGGATGCAGCTACTTGGAAAACATTTGACAACGACTTTCCAGATTTTGCGACTGACCCCAGAAATGTTCGGCTTGCGTTGGCGACCGACGGTTTCAATCCTTTCGGGAATCTTAGCACAAGTTACAGTATTTGGCCGGTAGTCTTAGTTCCCTACAACTTACCCCCTAGATGTGTATAAAACAAAGCTCTTTCATTATGTCTATGATCATTCCAGGAGAAAAGGCACCGGGCAATGACATCGATGTGTATCTCCAACCTCTTATTGCAGAATTGCTTGACCTGTGGAATGTCGGCTTGGAGACGTACGACGCTTACAGCAAGACTTTGTTCAACATGCGTGCAGCCTTAATGTGGACGATTAGTGACTTTCCTGGCCTTGGTACATTATCTGGTTGGAATGTGCATATTGGGTCGGCTTGTCCAGCTTGCAATTTTGACTCTGATGCATTGCGCCTTCCCCACAGCTGAAAGTGGTGCTTTATGGGGCATCGGAGGTTTCTCGATGGAACGCATAAGTTCAGATTGCAACGGAATCGCTTCAATGGGAAACCAAAGAAAAGAGGACCACCTTAGACTTTGTCCGGTACAGATATCTTACAGCAGCTTGAGCATGTTGACTTCGAGTTTGGAAAAAGCGACGATTCAGCACAAACTCGCCAAAAGACGCGCAGGACTTCGGCGCCTCAGCAGTGGAAGAAGATAAGTATTTTTTTCACGCTTCCATATTGGAGATCTAATTTACTTCGCCACAGTCTTGATGTAATGCACATTGAAAAGAATGTTTGCGACAATGTGCTGTATACGCTACTTAACGAACTCGGCAAGACAAAAGATCACCTTCAAGCGAGGAAAGATTTACGCGACATGGGAGTTCGTGAAGACGCTTGGCCAGATGAGCATGACAGATTTACACTGGCAAAGTTTACCCTTACAAAACCGAACAAGGATGTCTTCCTCGCGACGTTGAAGAAATTAAAAGTTCCTGATGGGTATTCAAGCAACATTTCTCGATGTGTCGACTTGCAGGCTCGAAAGGTTGCTGGCCTGAAGTGTCACGACTCACATGTTCTTATGCAGCAGTTACTCCCTCTGGCTATAAAGAATACACTTCCTCCCGATGTTTCCATCGTTTTGATGGAACTTTGTTCTTTCTTTCGGAAGTTGTGTTCTAAGGTTTTGATCGTTGAGGAGCTCGATCAGCTGCAGTCAAAAATCATTCTTACGCTTTGTCATTTGGAGATGATCTTTCCTCTGTCCTTTTTTACTGTGATGGTTCACCTCACAGTCCACCTCGTTTATGAAACAAAGCTCGCTGGACCAGTACAATATCGTTGGATGTATCCGATTGAGAGGTACTCATTTTAAATATGTGCTTTAATTTATTGTCCGTATTTAATATTTTCTAGTCGTCCTTTTCATCATTTTATATCAATTTTCTCTTCTGTACTTTGTAGGTTCCTTGGGAAATTAAAATCTTACGTGAGGAATAAGGCGTGGCCAGAAGGTTCTATAGCTGAAGGTTATATAGGGGATGAGGTGCTATATTTTTGCTCAAGGTACTTTGATGATCTTGAGACGGCTTTCAACCGCCCGCCTCGTGTTGACGATTGTCCTGAACCTACGCCGACATCAGGAGAATTTATCCCTCGTGTTAGTAAACTAGTTGGAGCAACTGAGAACTTCAAACTAACGGCAACTGAGAAGTTCCAAGCACATAGACATGTCTTGATTAATTGCACTCAAGTTGAACCTTTCATATGGTAAGAATTGTACACTCACATGTTATTCGATCTATATCTTTCATAACATTTCTCACTTTCATTTCACTAACGCCTTTCCATTATTAATTGCAGGGAATTCAGAAGTCATGTTAAGCGTCAGCTCAGGATCCGTATACAGACATCCTCGGAAGTTGATAGGAGGGTCCACAGAGAATTCCCGAGCTGGTTTGCGCGCAGAATACTAAATGACCACAACCCACACTCACCAGATTTCAGAGCTCTCGCAATCGGCCCTCTTGATCATACAAAACGGTTTACAGCATATAATGTCAATGGTTTTAAGTTTTGCACGATTTCACGGGATCAAGGATTGCAAACAAAGAATTCGGGTGTTTATGGCACATTTGGGACAAGGAGTTATGCGAGTAGCAGTGACGCCAACATGCAGTTCGGAGGCGTCCCTTACTATGGCAAGCTTCTTGATGTGGTCGAGCTTAATTATCAAGGCCGTTTCACCGTGACGCTGTTCAAGTGTTTGTGGGCAAATACCACTACTTCTCGGGGATTGACAACTGACGACCTAGGGATCACATCAGTCAATTTCTCACACCCGATTCATACTGGTATTTCTCAAGATGATGAGCCGTATATTCTAGCTTCAGAGGCACATCAGGTTTATTATGTCGAGGACGAGAGGCATAGGGATTGGCACATGGTCATTCATTTAAAGCCAAGAGACCTTTACGACATGGGTGAAGGCGATAACATCGCCTACGAGAGTGAGCCATTTCAACCAGCTGATTTTGAAAACTACTTCCCTGAAGGCGATGGCAATTTACTTCTACTGCGATGAGTTTTTTTAAGTCCACGTCATTTGAATTAAATTTTTTAAATTTAATAATACATCAATAACAATAATTTTTCTACAAAATTTCTGTAGGGATGGCGACGATGAGTGATCAAATTCAAATTATGCTTTTGTCTTTACAAAAAATGTAAAAAAATTTTTAAAATAAAATGTAAAAAAAAATTTTAAAAAAATTAAAATAATATTTGTAGCGGTTATTAAACCGCTACAAATAAAAAATTAACCGCTACAAAATGGATACATTAACCACTACAAATAGCACTATGAATATTAAACCGCTACAAAAATATAAATAACCGCTACATCAACCGCTACAAATAGTACGTGGATCCCTATAAATACTCTTACCACAACTCATTTCAAACACTCCCTAATTTCTTTTCACCTTACCTTTCTTTCATTTTCTCTCATTTACAACTTCTTTCGTATGAGTAGAGGAGCTGAATAATACGATCAAATATGGTAACAAGATTTTTAATTTTTTTTAGAATACTTCTTTCCTTTCTATAAAATTTATTCTAACCATTTTTTTTTCTAGATATATTATAACTGTATCTTATTTTCATCTATTTTTCATACACAATTATATTATATTAGATAACATAATAATTCCTTATTACCTACCTATCCTTAATAATATTATTAATATAAATTTTATACTAATCCAATTCAATTACATTTTTCCTTTTTATTTATTAATAAGTTAAACTATTGAATAATAAGCTAATTGAAATAGATAAAATAATAACAAAATAAACTATTTAATTTAATATTGAAAAAACAGAAAAAAAATAATTATATATTTTTAAAAAAAAATTTAAATATTTGTAGCGGTTATTAAACCGCTACTAAATAACGCGCCTTTTTACAACTCAACTTAAATTTTTTTGCGCCAATTTTGAATTTCATGAAATTAGTAGCGGCTTTCAAAACCACTACTAATTTCATGAAATTTAAAATTAATAGCGGTTTGTTAACCGCTACAAAATAAAAAAATGACATTTTTTTTCACCAACAAATTTTCAATTTTTTATATTTGTAGCAGTTTGTATACCGCTACAAAATAAAAAAATTCTTTTTTTTTAGCTCTAAAAATTTCAATTTTTTATATTTGTAGCGGTTATATAACCGCTACAAATATCTCTGAAAAAAATTTCGTCCATGTGGGTGTTGTAGCGGTTAAGTTGAACCGCTATATCCTATGTAGCGGTTATTTTTGATTGAGTAGCGATTTTATATAACCGCTACAAATCTGCTTGCAACGTACAATTTAGTAGCGGTTTGAGTAACCGCTACTAACCTTGTTTGTAGCGGTTAGAACCGCTACTAATACCCATTTTTAACCGCTACTAAATCACGTTTTTTTTTAGTGAATTTCCGTCTCTAAAATTTTAGAGACGGAAATTAGAGATGGAATAATTCCATTGCTAATTTCCATCTCTAAAATTTTTAGAGATGGAAATTAGCGACGGAATTATTCCGTCTCTAAATTTTGTCACTAAATTCCGTCACCAATTCCGTTGTTATTCCGTCACAAATTCCGTTAATAATTTAAGGGGTAATTTAATATTTTTTTTGACAGAAATTAGCAACAAAAATTGTTCCGTATATAAGTTTCGTTACTATTCCATCACTGATTCTGGTGCAAATTTGAAAATTTTAAATTTTCACCATTTAAATAATAAATGATAATATAATTATATAAAATTTGTTGAGACATCATGGAGATGAATTCTTATGAAACACATTCATATATCATAAAAATGGTATCGTCATGTGACTTCGTATTCGCTAAACAAACAATGAAATAATATATGAACTACTCTCTTTTAAAAATTAACATAATAAATGAAGAAAGAATAATTATAGTGCTAATTTCTTGAAATTAATTAGACTGCTAATCAATTTATTCGTATACTTATTTATTAGTATTACTAATATGATTTCTTTAACAAAATAAAAATACAATAGTTGTTTTGGAAGCTATATATAGTTATGAAATCCATAGATAAAAAGAAAAAAAAAATACAAACAAAGAACACTAATATATAAAAGTTAAAATTCATAACAACTCATGAAACAATTTACAAAGTATAAACATCACAACTTGTTTCTTTGAGTTTTATGCAAAGCATAAGATTTTATTTATAAAATATTGAATTTGTGACAAATTGCAATAATGTATTCTACCATTTCAAATAATACATAAAAAAATTTAAATAATTACTACTACATATATTATATGAATGTGCAATTAAATACTCATTTGATTGACAATATAAGTTCAATCTTGCAATTGTATCGAAAAAAAGTATAATCTTGCAACTTGGCCAATCTATTTCAAAATATAAGTCTAGTCTAAAATTTAAAAACTGCAATTTTTTTTCTTATGTTGCTCTTCTATATAATTTATAACTTTTTAAATAATTATTTTGTTATCGTTGATGTAATAATATTAAGTTTTGAAGTTAGTTCAATGTTAAATACTCATCTAATCTGTTAATTGAGACTAATAAGTAGGATGAGAATAGTAGTCAATAGGCCAAAGCAAATAATAAAGTTAGTATGAATTTTGTTTTTGTATTTTTACCATCTCACCCTTAATTGTACTCTATATTGAGAAACAACCCAGTAATTATGAAGTACATATGCCACGCTTGCTAACCGAAGGAAACTCTAAATATAGGTATTTATGCATCATATAACCTTCAGGAATTTCATTGACTTCATTTTGTGTTTTTCTAAGCATATCAAGATTGTTGAATACTAAATCAAAGGTGGAGCTAGTATGTGCAATTATTGTGCGAACTAGTTTGCCATGTCATATGTGGTATAATTAGTTAAAATACAACAATTCAACTAATAATAATCCTAGTTGGCTACTCATCTGATTCACATTTTTATTTTTCTTAAAAATTCAAATCATTTAATTAAGATTTCATAAATAAAGAAAAAATAAATATTGTGAAATCTTTTAATTTTTTTAATATACCAACTAATATTTAAGAGTGTCAAATCAACTTATAAATTATTATATTTTAATTGATTAGGTTACAAATAACATGACGAATTAGATTGATACAATAAATTTTAGGATTGACATAAACAATCACACATCCCTTCATTTACAAGATTGAATAAATTTTCTCTCCAATTTTTTGCAAATTCCCTCGTATTTGAGGCATAAATCGCATAATGACAAAATCGATCCCAATCCCAAATCGATCCTAAGCCTGAGCATTCCATTCGCTGCCCTAACCCTTCATCCGACACAGCCTTGAGCTTCTCCGCCGTTTCCAGCGACGACGGCTGCTGACTATGGCCATCGACTTCCTCCGTTTGCGGCGTCATCCTCCACTGTCTTTACCATCGTCCTCTATCGTGCGCGGTGCTGTGATCTATTTTCTTTTCACAACCCTTCGGTCGGTCCTTTCCCTCCCTCCAGCTCGAACCTCCAAGTCTCCAACTCCAAGTTGCAGTCTCCTCCATCTCAGCATTTGGCAGTCGGCTCCTCTTCACTTCCTCAGTCTCAGTCCGTCTCGGTGTCTTGTCAATCCGTCTCGGAGTCTCCTCACTTCCTCAATCTCAGCCAAAGTCGATCGCTTCATGACTGAGGTACTCGATTTTCCTTTGCTTTTCTTGCTTTTCAATCACATTTGCTGCATGCATCACATTTTTTTGGTTCTTCCTCTGGTTTGCATTCTGAAATATTCCCCCTGTGGTTTGTGCTCTGATAAATCTTTGTTTTGTATTCTGGCCTTCTGGGTTCATTTATTTTTTCAGTTGATTTTTTGAGAACAAAATATTCCCCTGTAGTAATGAAACAGAGCATAGATACATTAACTGGAAGGCAGAAAAGCTAAAAATGATTGTTGATAAGTACCGGTAGATACATTCTTTTTCTAGTTTTGAGCTTAGATACGCACCACACTAATGGATCCATGGAAGAGGGTTGTATATGTAAAGCAAAGTGCATATACTGAGAGAAGCAATGGATTCTTTTTCTAGTTTTTCAGTTTGAACCATCTACAATTTGTTATAGTATAACTGTGATATGCAAAATGTTGGTCTGATTGAATTTGATATATAATTTACTAATTTTAACACTAATATTGATGTAAGCATGCATTCGATTGTTTTTTCATACGATATGAGCCAGCATGACGTTGATAGAAATTATTTTCTGAGCTTTTATTTGTGCAGAAGTAGCCTATAAATTTGGTTTTGTTTGCTTGTTCAAAGTTCCTGAGAATCCTAATAGGCTTCTGTTGTATATCAGATCTATTCCTTTTCTTTCGAGTCCTTTGGTTGGTGAATGATGGTCTTTGTTCTCTATTTTATTTGTTTATTACATACCTTTCACATGATTGGTTTTGGAATTTTATATTCAGTAGTGGTGTTTGTGTCTAGATTTTTTATTTCTCTCTCTGTGTTGTTAGTCAAATTTATTGTTGTCGATTGGTAAACAGCTGAAACTTAGAGATATTGCTTGGAGCTTGCCAAGGTTCGTGCTGAGCCAGAACCATGGGAGAGAGATTTGATTGAGCACAAAGGGAAACTAGAAGTTGCATGTACAGAGAGCAAGTTTTTTAATGAAAAGGTGTTTTCTCCCTTTCCTTTATTTAACTAGCTCTTGCATGAAAGTTCACTACTATGGAGTTGTTTATTGCATGCGGGTTTATGAAAAATGAGACAAACCTTTTTTTATATATTAGTTAGCATGACATACTAATTACTATGTGATTGCTTGGTGTTGCTTATTGCAGATTCATGAAAAATGAGACAAAACTTTTTTTTATATATCAGTAAAATGATAAAAGTCAAGTATCTCATGTTCCAATAGAGAGGATAGATTATCAGATAGGATAAAAGTCAAGTAAAACTGCACGATACAAAGTGAAAAAAGATGGTGGTTGTAGCGATGTGACAAGTAAAAGGAAACCTTTAAAAGTTATGTGGTATCTTCCAATAATACCACATTTTAAACGTTTGTTTGCGACTGCAATAAAAGCGAAGAAGTTGAGATGGCATTCTGATGAGAGAATATCTAATGGGAAATATCTTCGGCACCCAGCTGACTCTCCACAATGGCAAAAAATAGATGAAATGTTCCCTCAATTTGGCAGCGAGCTGAGAAACCTTCATCTTGGGCTTTGTACAGACGACATCAATCCGTATAGAACTCTTACTAGCATACATAGTGCGTGGTCGGTTCTCCTTGTAATATACAACTTGCCTCCCTGGCTATGTATGAAACGTAAGTATATGATGCTATCTATGATGATTTCTGGACCAAAACAGCCAGGGAACGATATTGATGTCTATTTGGCGCCTTTGAATGAGGACTTGAAGAAGTTGTGGGAGGAAGGCGTAGATGTGTTTGATGCTTATAAGAAGGAGTCTTTCAAGCTACGTGCAATGATTTTCACAACGATAAACGACTTCCCTGCTTACGGAAACTTGTCAAGGTACAGCGTGAAGGGTCATAAAGCATGCCCAATATGTGAAGCAGACACACACTTCCAACAACTAAAGCATGGAAGAAAAACTATCTATCTTGGCCACAGTCATTAACCGGAGAGGAAGTCTACAATCGAGTGGAACATATCAATGTCACTTTTGGTAAGAATCAGAAGGTTGCGGGTGAGAAGAACATATGGAAGAAGAGATCCATTTTCTTTGATCTTCCATATTGGCGTTCGCTTGACGTGAGACACAGTATTGATGTGATGCATGTGGAGAAGAATGTTTGTGATAACCTTATCGGTACGCTTTTGCACATACCAGGGAAGACTAAGGATGGGATTAATGCAAGATTAGACCTTGTTGATATGGGAATAAGAGAACGATTACATTCACAACTAAGAGATGATGGTAGGAGGGCATACATGGAGCAGCAGCGCATACACTATCAAAAGCAGAGAAAAGAAGTTTGTGTGGGTGTTTGCATGAAATTAAGGTGCCGCAAGGGTATTCCTCAAATGTGAGAAGATGTGTCTCAATGGACGATTTAAAGTTAGTGGGAATGAAGTCCCATGATTATCATGTGTTGATGCAACAACTATTACCGGTAGCTATTAGAGGCATAATGAAAGATGAAGTACGAACCACTGTAACAAGATTGTGCGTTTTCTTTAATGCTATCTGTAACAAAGTCATTAACACTGAAAAGTTGGATGAACTGGAAAATGAGGGTTACATTATTTTGTCACAACTAGAGATGCATTTTCCTCCTTCATTTTTTGATATAATGGTGCATTTGGTAGTTTATTTAGTAAGGGAGGTAAGGCTCTGCGGTCCAGTTTACCTGAAGTGGATGTACCCTTTCGAGCGATACATGAAGATCTTAAAAGGGTATTCTAAAAATCCTTATCGACCAGAAGCCTCAATAATAGAAAGATATGTAGTTGAGGAGGCTATGGAGTTTTGCAAAGATTATATGTCAGGGAAGAAGGAAAAATCTCGGCATGCAGAGGGGAGAAGCAAGGGAACACGAGGACTGAAAGTGAAGAATGTTCCTCGTGAAGAGGTGTTGCAAGCCCACTTGTATATCCTGAATAATATGGAAGAAGTTCAACCTTACATAGATGAACACAGAAAGACTTTGAAGAACAAGAATCTAAGGAAGAATGACATGCAGATTGCTATTGAGCAAAACAAGACATTCATGCAGTGGTTCGAGGAAAAGGTTTTGCACGAGACCGGTGTGTCTGAGACAATCGAGTGGCTAGCTTGGGGGTCTTCGTTTCAGGTCATTACTTGGACCGGTTATGATATAAATGGCTATTCTTTCTATACGAAAGAGCAAGATGACAGAAGTACCATGCAAAATAGTGGGGTCATGGTAGAAGCTGAAGCTATGCACTTTTCCAGTTCAAGAGACAAAAACCTCATATTAGCGTCTATGGCCTATTATGGAGTTATAGAAGAAATATGGGAAATGACATACAATAAGTTCAAAGTTGATTTATTCAAATGTAAGTGGGTTAGCAATAATGTTGTGGTAATAGATAAACAATTTGGATTTGTCACAGTCGATCTTCGAAGAGACGTTCCAGAGGTTCGGAGGAGCTGATATCCGAAAAACAGAGAAAACAGGGAACAATATCGATGAAAAGCGGAGGAGAAGCAGAGGCGATGGTCTGTGGGAGTGGAGAGAAAGACGAAAAATCCAAAAAAATGAGAGTCAACTCCGAAAACCAGCTGCCGCGTGAGATGAAAATGCTGAACGTCCCCCACCTCTCTGTTGCGCCATCCCTTCTGGGTGCCTCTTGCACGATCTGATTTGGGTGCATATATGACATAAGGCTGTGTTTGGAGGCAAGCAAAAATGTAAGAGATGTTGAGGCAAAGAAACTCAAGCCACCAAACAATGCCTAACTCTTTTCTCATATCTATTAAAATTAAAAAATTAGGAAATAAAATCTGCACATGTGCTCTCCTCTAATTCCATTTTTGCCCTCTATTAAGCTTTAATGTACCATGTCATCACCTACAAAAATGAGATACAAAAAGGTAATATCATATGTTCACAACTAAGGAATAATGGGAATAACAAATATTACTTAAAATATATCAATTTAGCCAATTTAATTCCCAAATTACCTTTGCATTCAAATCTCACATTAATACCTAATTATGCCCAAAATGGTTAATCAAATCCCACAAAAGTCTAAGGTTAATTACCAAAAGATATTCAAATATTTAGCTCTTATCAAATTCCCCCACACTTAGCTTTTGCACTCCCGGGCAAAATCATTTCAAGCCAAGAACCAAGAATAGAGATGAACAAGTATGATCAATCTTCAAGAATCACATTTGATAAACAATGAAGTATCCATCTATCCAAACTCCACAAGCATGCCACATGTTAGAAGAACTAGCAAAGATGCAAAACTTAATCCAAATGAGTTCAATTGGAAACCTTTACTAGGATAAGTGTTTGCACTCTACTCTTATGTAAGGTAATTTTTCACTCGCATCCACTTTGACCACACTCTACCATAGGCTTGTGATATTTCTAGGCTCTCCACTACTTGCAACAATGGCATAAATAAATCCAAAGGACTTTGTAGGGTTGTAATGTTGAATAGGCCAAATGATGGAAAATATAACAAACACTATGTTTGCACCAAATAATTTGCTAGATCACTTAGCACTATAGAACTAACTTATTTCACATATTTACCATTGTGACTTTTTTTTTTTTTTGAATTTCTCTCCTTTTTTTTTCACACTTTTTCTCTTCTTTTTTTTCTTCTATTTTCCTTCTCTTGATTATTCACATGGCATTTTTTTTTCAATAGTGCTAGGAAGAACTTGATAAAAGATGCAAACATAGCATTTGTATAATGAAATAGAAACGAAAGTGAAAGGCTCAAAGGGGTAAACTAAGGTGAATGATGAATGATTTGTGTTTGGGTTAAAAGGTTTAGAAATGAATGCCAATGTCATCTTTATCTATACCATTGCAAAATGTAGCCTCAAGCAATAAATAGGACAAGTTCTAAAGAACAATAGCCTAAGTGGACAAATCGTACAATGAAATGAAACGAATAAGCCCAAAATACCTTCCAACTAGGCTTTTGTTTCCTAACAAACTCATCAAAATTAAATAATGCATCATTTCTAAGACTTAGAACATATGGAAACTCACTTCATTTAGACAAGTTTCAACATCAATATCTAATCACATGCAATTGAGATATTTGATCATGCTTAAACATCTCAAATTTTTTGAAGAATTAGGCTCAAAATGGATGAAGCAGCAACTAGCACAAAACATGATGGCATATTAGAGTCCCTAAAACAAAACAAAAAAAACACACAATCCATCTCTCCCCCACACTTAATCTTTGCATTGTCCTCAATGCACATAGAGAGTAATGATATGACAATGGTGCTCAATAATGTAGTGAAGAATCAATGTGAGAAAGAGTAGATTAACACACAAAGAAAAAACAAAAACAACACACAAGACACAAACTACCTTTTTCTACTAGAGTATCCATCCCCCACACTTGTTCAACATCATGAAATCATGCAATAAACAGCCTAAAATAGTAGAACAAGGTAAAGGAAGGAAGCAACCTTATCATGGAGGCTTGTAGCTAGTGTGGTACAAACGGAGACGGTTGGCTCAAGTATGGAAGTGTCCGCCATAGCCATCCTTCACTTTATCACACTTGGCAACCACTTCTAAAGGACCAATCCATCTCTCCTTGAATTCTTCATGTGGAGCAGAATAATGAGGCACATAAGCCATGACATAGTCACCAACTTCAAAAGTGGTCTTTTGTGCTTGAAGCTCCGCATGAGTGAGTTGACTTGGATCAATGGACAAGGCATGGAGTGGAAGTAGTAAAGAGCTTCCAAATCCATCCTGAGACCTCAAAGGCTTCTCTTTGCTAGGTGGTGGATTAGTATGGATTTGGCACACCACCTTGATCGGTTTGGAAACTTGCCTCAAGGCTTTAAAAATGTTCAACGACTGCTTTGAATGAGTCTTTGCAGCTCCACTATACCCTGTATTATCATCACAAACAACACCTTTCTCAAAAGTATTTGGGTTAGTGGAAGACTCAACAAACATAGCATCATGTGGTAAATAGCATATGGTGTGGAACAAGTGTAGTCCAGTGAACTAGCACCAGAACACTTGACATCACTACCATAAGAGGGGGAAATAGAAGAATAGGGGATAGAAGGGGTAGAATTTATCACATGTGCATCAACATGATTCATATGCCCACGAGAAACTAACCCATGCTCAATATGATCATTATCATGCAATTCATCAATAAAATGCACATCAAGCAAAGAATAGTCTTCATGTGGGTGTTTCATTGTTTCATACATATTAAAATGCACAAAATGATCACCAACAGACATAGTTATAGAACCTTCCTTCATTTTAATCTTAGTGTTAGCAGTTCTCATGAAAGGCCTACCCAAAATCAATCCACCTTCACTCATACTCTCCTTAGACATGTCTAAAACATAGAAATCTGAGGGAATGAGCAAGTCACTAACTTTAACTAACACATCCTCAAGAAGCCCAAGTATCCTCTGCTAATTGCAAAATAACACTAGTGGGCTTGAGTGTAGTGACTCCTATAGACTCATAAACAGATTTAGGCATCATATTTATTGCAGCACCTAGGTCAAGCAATCCCTTAGGAATTGTGAAATTCCCAATTGTGCAAGGTATAGTGAAACTCCCCGGATCTTGACACTTAACCGGTAATTGGGGCTTAAACAATGCACTCACATTAGAAGGGAGTTGGACCATCTCATTCGGCTTGAATCTTTTCTTGTATTTGCATAGGTCCCTTAAGATCTTACCATATTTGGGTTGTTTAACAAGTTCAAGCAAAGGTATATTGACTTCAATCTTACTAAACAATTCATACAAATCATTATCGTGCTTTTCACTAGCCTTTTTCATGCCTTGAAGATAAGAGTGAGGGAAAGGAAGGTCTTTCAAATTTACCTCTTTACCTTTATGGACAATAGTTCCATAATGCTCATGTTGACTTCCTTGTGCAGCTCCCTCATTCTCTTGGCTTGTAGAATTGGTGGAGGAAGTTTTCTTCAAGATGTTTTTCTCCGTTTGGCTCTCAGATGAAGGAATGACTTGGAATGTGGAAGCTTGCTCTTATATACTTTCATCATAAACAACTTCTTCTTCATCCTCTTTTGGATCATCAAGTCCAACTTGCTTCCCACTCCTTAGTTGGATTGCATTTAAACTCTTAGGATTCACTACAACATTAGAAGGCAAGGTTCCCTTCTTGGCATCATTCTCACTCTTTGCATTAGCCAATTGAGAAACAAATGTTTGGAGATTGTCATGCTTCACTTCCATTTGTTCAATCTTGTCACAAAGCTTGCTCATCATCTTCATCAAGGCCTTATTAATGTTAGGTTCTTGAATAGGTACCTCCCTTGATGTTGATGGACCTTGATAAGAGGTCATAGAGGGATTCCCAAATTGTCTTTGAGAATGTTTAGCACCTCTATAGAAGCTCTCCTTCCCTTGATAGCCTCTATTATCATTGCCTCCCCATCTAGAAGTGGAATTGTCCTTCCACCCTCCATTGAAATTGTTTTGATTATATTGGAGTGGCCTTTGATAATTCATAGCAACCACATCACATTCTCTAGCTTGAGAAGGACAAGTCAAAGTGGTGTGCATAGGGCTACCACAAGTTTTACAAGAAGTAGACACCAAGGCTTGAGACATAGGAGGAGGATATGAAGCACCAATATTGTGGACTTGTTGAGCTTGAATGGTCTTTTGCATACAACCCATTTGATCACTTAAAATGGCCAACTTGTTCAAAATCTCATAGTTGGACCAAGCTCCAACTCCACATGCTTGAGCTCTTTCTCTTGTACCAAATTGTTGGTTATTGGCAGCCATCTTTTCAAGGAGACCCCAAGCTTCTTGAGAGGTTAAATCAATCAGAGAACCACCGGCTGCAGCATCAATGGTGTCTTTATTGTGATCAAGCAACCCATCATAAAAGTATTCCACCAAGTGTGGTTGGGAAATTTGATGATGTGTACATTTGGCAAGGAGAGCCAAAAAGCGAGTCCAATATTTATACAAGTTCTCACCCATTGCTTGTTGAATGCTATATATTTCTTTCCTCATCTTAGCAGTTCTTGTAGCTGGAAAGAATTTCTCTAAGAAGACTTTCTTCATTTGCTCCCAAGTCAAGGCTGCAAAGTGGCGAGGAAGCATATAAAGCCACTCTTTAGCTTTTCCCTCCACAGAAAAGAAGAAAGCACGGCTCATGACTTCATCCAAGTCAGCACCTGGAGGCTTCATAGATGAGCAAACCACATGGAGAGTCTCCAAATGCCTATGAGGATCTTCACCTTCATTACCATGAAATTTAGGTAAAGCACTTATCAAATGTCCTTTCAATTCAAAATTAGCATTGAAATTATAGAAGCCATAAGGATTATAATCAACATTGGAAGAAATTATATCTCTTATGCTCCTATTTCCTACATCATCATGCACATGATTATTATTATGAGGTACTTCATTATGGCCATTATTAGGAACCTCATGATCTTGATGTTCAATGTGTCCATCCATGTTTTGATCTAGCACAATATGATTATCAATGAAAGGGCAATCAGTGAAATCAACAAACAAATCACCACTATCAGTAACAATTTCCAGCTTGTCACACAGCACAATGACAGCAAAACTGATTCAAAAACAGAACAATTTCACACACAAACTTCCTTTTAGATAACACCAAGAAAATTCAGCAAGGTGTTCAAACTTAATGCAGGCACAATATCTCAGAATGCAGTCAGATATTTCACAAATTTCCCAGTAATTAAATCCAACTAATGCACATCAGTTCAGCAAGGCTGAACAAGTCAGAAAGCAAATGAGAACTCAAGTTAGCAGCAACAAGTGTAGCACAGCAGTGATTAATTGAAAACTGATTTTGTGACAGCAAATAACAGTGTTCGTGACCACAACAGTTCAACCAGCCAATAATTATACTAATCTCCAATTTCTAATGACTATAATGCAATAATCACAGCCAGCAACTAAAACTCAGATATTTAAACCAGCAGATAATAGGAACAGATTGAAACCAAGTTTGGACAAGAAATCATTGTCAATCAGCACAATTCAGTGGAAAATTGATCACCCAACAAACATTCCAAAATATACAGATTCAGATTTAATTAACAAGTGGCAAAACCAGTCATTCCATCATAGCAGCAGTGATTTTCCCAAAACACATCTGATTCAGAGCAAAAATGATGCAAAACTCCTCAGCAAATAATTGTTTCAATGAAGTGCAAATTCTTGAAATCAAGTTGCAGCAATGAATCAGTTCTCAGCAAGGCAGTGAGTAGTAATCAGTCAATGCAATAGTTCCAAAAATCACAGAAACCAAGTCTGCACATGCAAGTGACCACCTCAGTAATATATATCTTTTCTCAACAAAAGAAATTCATACCAGCAACCAAGGTGCAGCAGTGCGGCATAAAGTATCAGAGTAGAATGCAAAAATGAAGAACATAATTGGTTCTCAATTTCAGTAAAAGTGTATTACAGCAGAAATAAGAGTAGAATGCCTTTTTCTTGGTGTTTGACCTTAACACAACCACAAGCAACGGTCTCTAACAGCAATAAATTTTCAGACTATTTACCACAGCAAATTCAGAGTTTATGACAACACACCACTTCAATTAAGTGAGAAATTATGTGACTTAGCCCAATGTCAATTATAGAGAATGGTCATAATGACAACAATGAAGTCATGCAAGACAAAATGCAGGGTAACGAATTTTTGACAGCAAAAATCCCCAAGTGATAGCATACAAATCAATGACAACAAATCAACTTCCAAATTCTCTGCAACAACATAATTCCAATAGCCAACAATTAAAATGTAATTTCCAGAGTCAATAACAGCACAAAATCACAGCAACCAAGACCCCAATGTGAAAGTAATAGTTTCACAGAGTCCAATTTTAACTTCCAACAGCTAATGACCAATTCCAAGACACCGATCAATTAAACTTCCAAATCACAGCCACTCAAATGTCAGTTCCAGCAAGCAAGACCTCACAATTCCAAAAGAATAAAAGTCTATAAAAACAAATAGGAAGGGCAAAAGTTCAGGAAAAATCCACGATGCAGAGAAATGATTAGATGCAAAGTGTCAAGGCTTTGGTTCAAGAAATTCAAGACTTGGAACACATATTAAGAACCAACCAGCACTTTTTTTTTTGTGTCCTTTTCATGCAATTCACAGAGATCTTTAACAGGACAAATCTCAGTAGTTAAAATCACAATGTATCAACAAGTTTCAGCAACAGCAAAACAATTTCCAGATTCAGATTAATTAATAGATTTAATGGCCAAAATTCAGATCACTAAAATACGCTCTAAAGCACCACTCAAGCTAAAACAAGGCCAAGATACTTATAAATCAATCTAAGATTCCCAAACAAAGCAGGACAGCAACAAATCCCCCACTTCCCTTCACATAATTAATCACAGTGCCTCAATCTGGACAGCAATGAAATGCAGCAAGTTTCACAAAGTCACAATTCAGCAAGCAATTATGAGCACAGATTGATACCTTCAATAATGTCGTGCAGCATGCAGGGGAAAAAAACAGAAAATGAGACCAATGTGAACCAAACAAAAGCCAAGTAAAATGTGACACCTAACTAAAACTAATTCCTAACAAATGGAAACAAATTTCTTTGTTTAGTATTACTAGAAAATTTTCTTCTTTTTTTTTATATAAATTGAAAACAAGAACTCCTAACCTACACAAACTACACCCCGGTCAAATTTTGCAAATGACACCCAATTACCTAGGAGCTAGGCTCCCCGGCAACAGCGCCACTTGAAGAAATAGGCTTTGTCGGCTTTTATGTCTTGGTAATCTCTTCAAAATTTAAACCAAGGATTGTAATATAGGGTACAATCCCGGATCGTCTCTCGAAGAGCCTTTTATTAATTACCTAGGAACTAAGTGCAATGATTGACATGAAATGAGTTAAGAATGATCTTTGAGCTTTTTATCTAACAACTAAATTGCTATTAAACTAAAATGCTTTTAAAACTAATATTTTTTGATTTTTGTAATTGAAGAAGGAATGAAAATTGGTTAGAAATGCAAGTGATGAAGATGCTCTTGGAAATGATTTTCAATGGCTATCCTTGCTCAATTAAAATATTTGGGGAGTTAATTCACTAAGCTTCTAATATATCAAACCTCAATTACCATTGAGTCTAGCATCACAAGAGAGGAACCCCTACCCTTGAAATGCTATTAAGCCCTCTTAGTGTAATGAGTTTCTCTAAGTTTTCTAATATACTAAACCTCAATTACCATTGAGTCTAATGCTTAAACTCATGAACCCATTTATTTAAGCATTATTAAAATCCCTTAGAGAGTGACTATGGAATAAGCAATGCATTTAGGTTTAACTACAATTCCAATTCAATCAAACTATTCAACAATGCCATGTTAAATAGATAGAAAGCAATAGAATCATAGATAAACATATATATAACCATATATATTGATGAGCACAAATCCTCATTACAAATTCCAAATCACAACAACTCAATCCATAAAATAAAGCATAACTAAAATTATAGTCTCAATATATAAATGAATTCTTAAACCTAAGAAATCAAAAATACAATGAGCTATAGATAAAATAAACTCCCCTTTAAAACACATATGAACTCAAACCATCTCCAAATTCATCTCCAAGAGCATAAGAAATCAGCTATCGCAGTTTGTCATCACAGTTTCACCAAACAATTTCACAATCACAGCCATGGAGTGCATTGAATCAATTAACCAATTAGCTACAAATAATGAAATTGAAGGCTAAAATAATTCCAGAAACAGAATAGAGCAAGCCACGACTATGTGAGTTCAGAACAAGGGAATGACTGTGTTGAGATAAGAATCAGAGGAAGGACGATGATAATGGTGGTGTTGAAGCTTATGGATATGGCAGTGAAGAAATGGTGGATGTTGGTGGTGTTTCAGTGGTGGTGAAGTGTAGAGAAACGGAGGTTCTGTGATGAAAATAATGAAGGTGACGGTGGTGACCAGTCTTGCCCACTGCTCCGACGTGCTTGCCCACGCTCCCTTTCTTTCTCAGTCTCTCCTCTGTGGCGCAACACCCAGATCTCAGCTTACGTCTTAGCTCTGTTTTGTTGGGTCTGATGAAGAAGGTCGCCGGCGACGGTGAGGTGGAGTGGAGGTAAAAGGTCGCCGGCGACCAAGAAGAAAGGAAGGAAGAAGTGTGGTGATGCGATGATGATGCTCTGTGATGATGATTCGATGATCGACTTCCCCCTGATCTGTTGCGGCGCCTCTGTTATATTGCTTCTGCGTTTTCTATCGGGTCACTCCCATATCCATATAGCATATCCATGTGCCATGTCCAGCGGGTCTTCAAGTCGGGTCTGGGTTTTTTTTTCTTCTTCTTCTTTGCATTTGGGCCCTCTTCTCCTTACGGGCCTAAATCTGTTTCTTTTCTTCAGCCCTCCTCCACTTGGTCCAAATCACCCACAAAATAATTAATTTCTTCTTTAACACCTACAATGCAAAATTAAGCAAAAGGTAGCATCAAAAGTTCAAGTAAAACATTTGTATAAATAATCAGCAAATTTATGACCATTTTGCTCTTAATTATAATTAATTCAATACAAATGTTCCTAACTAAAATTAATGCTTAATAATGCAATAATGTCCTAGAAAATACATTAAAATCCCAAATTAATCATGGAAAATTCATATAAAAATATGGTTCAATCAGTTGGCTATAGAGACGAGCCCTTCATTTTAGCAAGCCAGGCGAAACAAGTGTTTTGTGTCACCGATCCTGCGAGCAAAAACATGTCCATTGTCCTTAAAAGTAAAAAACAGAAGTATGGTGATCCGACCTTCAACCTTGATGACACACCACCTTTCACAACAACTCCACCTCGAACAAATGAAGTAGAATTGGTAGATAATGACGAATATGTTGTAAGAAATGACCATGGTGAAGGACTATAGGAAACAATATAAAGTAAGACCTTAATTTATTTATGAGAACTGTGTGTTTTTTCTGTTTTACTTCCCGCTTAGTTTATTTTGTTTTTATTGCAATTTATTTACGTTTCTAATGTCGCTTTTTGTGTTAACAGGAATATGGACAACTCTAGTGATGACGAGAGGCGTAGAGATGACGAAAGCTCTAGCAATGAAAAAAGGCCTAGAGTTGAACCCCCTATAAGAAGGAGAATTAGAGGCTGTAGAAATATGGGAGGGTTACACGTCATGAACATCAACAGGAGAGGCTACATATAGACTTCGATGACAATCTGAATCCAGTTGGTCCTGAAGAAGACCACTTCATTAGCTACGTAGGGTTTTTGGGTTGAAGCAAAGTGCACATTACCTACGATAATTAGAGATTGGTTCCCCCAAAAATGAAAGACATGATTTGGCAGCAACTTTTGGTATATAAGTTTTGATGCATTGTAGCTTTGTTCTTATTGTTTCAAATATAATAATCTTATGTTTTCCTTGCAGCAAACATACGATGTCCCATACACCAGGGAGATGTATAGGCACTGGATAGATGAGGTTCGTGTACGATGGAAAGGTTTCAAGAACAAGCTAACAGCATGGTACATTCGAGGGGCCCTTAGGGGTCAGAATCCATGTGCACAGTATACGTATTTGTCTCCAGAGGACTAGAGGTTGTTTGCGGCATCACGAGCAGATCCTGAGTTTTTGGTAAGATTTCTGTCATCATGATATAGAACTTTTAATTTTCATATACTTGATATCGTTGATTTATTTTTTGTTATTTTTCATTCATAGAAATTAAGTGCAGCAAATGCACAGAGGCAATCAGAAAATAAATATCAACATTACATGTCTCGTGGTGGATATCGGAAGCTTGAGCGGCAAATGATGCAAGAAGAGTTAGAGAAAATGAAGGAAGCAGCGGAATCTGATCCTAGTGTCGTTATCCAGCCACCGGCACCTCCTCCACGTCATAAAAAATGGAAAGCAGGGAGGATTAAGGCTGGGAAGTACATAAATCCGACTGTTGCTAAGGTTGCTGCGAGGATTGTAAGTAGTTATACCATAAGTACCTAATTTTTTACATATCGCGAGTGGTTTCGATACATTTATGATAAAATGTATGTTACAGGATGAATTGGACGAGCAGAGTAGCCAAGGTTCATTCAATCCCAGTAGACGGATGGACATCTTGTCAACGGCTATTGGGAAGGCAGATGACCTTGGTCGTGTTCGAGGAGAGACACGGCGAGTTAGTGCCGCGAGGTATTTTGGACGAGACCCACGTTATTCGTCACAAGCTGGACCTAGTAAGGACGTTGTGGCCAAGATTCGAGAGGACCTTGAATGAGAGATCGAGGCCAACCTTCGCGACAAGCTCCGACAAGAGCTGTTGCCAGAGCTTTAACTTGAAATGGCAAAGATGTTAGAAGCGCAAAGGGCAAGGGACGAGCATAGAACTCAGGAATTCCCGGCCTTCAATAGCACCAGAGGAAGTTACAACCCTCTGGAGGAACCACTTGGTGACCCTTCTCCCACTCCAGTGTCGGGAGACCCTTGTACCCTCTATTTGGATGATCCACTCTTGCGTGTTGTTGCTGATGCTCTCGTTCACACACGTGCTACCACCCACCATCATCAGCAAATTTCAGAGGATTTTTGTAAGGTGAATGTGACAAGTGTTAGAAAGGGGGAAGAAGGTACAGCCATCCCTGTTCCTGATCTAGAGGTTGGCCCATTAGGTCAAGCGATAGGATCTTTCATCCTTTGGCCTCACAATCTTATTGGTTCAAATGCAACACCTCCAATGGTAGGAATTACCTTACTATTACTGAAAATCTGTTGGCATCCTATAACAATTTGTTTTTTGATGTTCTAAAAGAATGACGAAGATGCGAGGAAATGGCCCTACTTAGCACAGTTGCAACAGATCTACAAGGGCATTAAACAGATTGACTTGAAGATGCCTTCAGGGATTGTGGGCCAATTAGAGTATCCCTACACGATTGACAATACAGATCTTAAGCAGTTTATCAGGTTGGAGGAGATAGATGCAGGCTGGGTGAAATTTGCAATGCGGTAAGTTTTTTTCCAATTTTCCCATAGAATTCATTTAGTGGTTTTTTGATTTCATACATTCAATAATTCATTCCTTATTTTAATTCTATTATAGCACCTTCCACGGTTTCTGCACAAACATTGAAAGACGTGATTGGTATGGATTCTTATGTCCTGCGAATACGACAGGGGATACTTGTACTGTGGCACATAGGACTCACTATGTCGGCTACGCAATGGGACAGACCAAACTTCATTGTTATCTAGCACCCATTGTTCAACGGTTCGTATTTACATTTTGTCAATTTAAGAAGTTTAATAAATAATTGTCTTCTCATCTAACTTCATTTTAATGTGTACATGTTGTTAAAGTTACCACTGGAGTTTGTGTGTTATATGTCCCCACCGCAACGTAGTCTATTGGTTTGATCCCTTGAGTAAAAAGCCAAACAAAGATACAAAATCCGTCTTCGACACGTAAGTTATTCTGTTTGTATTTCATTGACTCTTAAAAACAATGAATAGTTCTAATTTCTGTTCATTTTGATTTTCATGATAGTGCTTGTCAAACATATAGAGTCCTAGGTGGGTCACGCGAGGGTACAGTTGCTAAAAAGCCAAAGTGGTTTTATCTGATAGTAAGTACATTCGATCCTAGCTAATTGTTTCATTGACAGTCCTTTTAGACATACCTTTAATGATTTTAACAACCAATTGCATCCCTTTGATTTAAAGTGCCCTCGGCAACCTGACAACACTAAATACGGATATTATGTTATACTTTATATGTATAACATCACTCAAAGTGGAATTACTAGCAATTTTGAAAAGGTAATCGCTTCTTCATTCTCAAATGATAATATTTTTGGTGTTCTAATCGAAATGCTAATTAATTCATTTGCTTGAGATTCATTTCATCAAAGCTTGCTTTCTAATTTTCAGATTTTTGATAATGAAGATGCCTACCTACGTGAAGACCTTGATTTGATCAGAGATCTTTTGGCTGGACATCTTCTTCAACATATAGAGCAGTAAAGTTTTTATTTTATATCAGTTTGTAGTTGTGTGATGACAGCGTTTTGACACTTTCTGGTTGTTATTGTTGATATATATAGTAGTAGGTTGTATGAGTTGTTATGTATGTATATATAGTAAAGATTGTAGTGCTGGATGTCCTTACCAGTTTGTAATGGACAGTGTGGTTTATGAATCCATCTTCTATTCTGTTTCTGCAGTTTGAATTCACTGGGTAATACAAAATGTAAATTATGGTATAAAAAAAACCTAACCTTTAGACGTCCCAAATTAAGAATTGGGATGTCTAAAGTCCCCCCGGTGGGACTTTAGACGTCCCAAATGACAATTTAGGACGTCTAAAGTCAGACTTTAGATGTCTCTTTTGTTTGGGACGTCTTTTCTTACAATATACTACACCCCCAACATATA
This sequence comes from Inga oerstediana, assembly GCA_963210345.1. NCBI lineage: Eukaryota > Viridiplantae > Streptophyta > Magnoliopsida > Fabales > Fabaceae > Inga > Inga oerstediana. The sequence goes on from OY723410.1 coordinate 21,855,567, forward strand.
CGTCCCCCAGTTTTGGGACGTTAAAGGTGCCAAATTTGGGACATTATAGCCCCTTTTTGTAGTAGTGTAGGGCGGATAGGGTGACTCAAAAACTTAGCTTCAATAATTGGATTAGGCTTGAAGCTTCTGGTTTCACGAGGGGCATTTAGATTTTATGGAATGATATTAACTCGCAGGTAGATTACATTTTTCAGCTACCCAACTTGTTCACTATAGAGTCATTGACAAGAAAAATAATGACACTTTTCTTGTCACTATGGTCTACGGTGAGCCGATGGTTATTAAAAGAGAGGGTTTATGGCACTCTCTACAGGCTATTTCCAATGGTATATGGTTTCATGGCTAGTTCTTGGGGATTTTAAAACTTTCATGAAGCCAGTTGATAAGATGGGGGTCGTTGTCCTTCCATTCGACCTATGAAAAAATTTACGGATTACATCAAAGCATCGGATTTACTGGAAATTCCTTTTGTAAGGGAACGCTTCACATGGGAAAAAGATAGAGTGAACGAATGCTTGGACTAGGTTTTTGGGAACTTGGCTTGGAAATTAGGACATCCTAATTATAAAGTTCTCCACAAGCTTAACTATAAATCAGATCATAGGCTTCTCATTGTCTCTAATATGACCAACAATGCCCGTAGCAGACAGAGACGTCATTTCAAATACAATGCTGCATGGGCCTTAAATGATAGCTTCTCAAATGTCATATGTCAAGCTTGGGATAATGAAGATTGGTTTGAAGGGAAGTGAAAGTTTGATATTAAAGCCACTAAATGGCTTTCAACTGTTCTTGATAATATCCCTAAGAAGAGAATGAATCTTCTCAAGAGACTAGAAGGCATAGATAGAGCTAGGCAGAATAACACAGCTAATAACTTACACAAGCTTAAGAAAAAATTTTGGAAAGATTATAGTAAGTTAAATGCGCAGAAGGAGATTATTTGGTACCAGAAAGTTAGATGTAGATGGCTTGCTTGGGGGGATAAGAACACTAGATTTTTCCATGCCTCTGCTATGATCCAGAGGAAAAAACAAAGGATTGAAGCTCTTCAAGACGACAACGAAAATTAGATTTCTGATCCAAAGGCTCTGAGTGAAATGGCAGGGGAGTTCTTCAAAGACCTGTATACTAGCGATGTTAGTGTGCAAGACTCTTCTACCTGGTTTGTGGAGTTTCCATCTCTTAAGAACCTGGATGTTGAGATTATTCACAGGGGGTGACGGATATTGAAATTAAAAATGCAGTTTTTATGATAAGGGCTCTCAAGGCCCTAGGATTGGATGGCTTACAAGCTCATTTTTTCCAGTCTCAATGGAACATTATTGGAAATAGAGTCTGTACCCTCATCCAGGAAATTTGGCAACATCCAGAAAAGGTTAGATATATTAATCACACTCATCTCATCCTTATTCCTAAAATTGATCACCTTGTGAGCCTGAAAGATTTTTGTCCTATCTCTCTATGTAATGTTACTTTCAAGATTATTACTAAAGTCATTGCTAAGAGATTAAAGGGCGTGATGTCTTATCTGATCTAGCCACAACAGTGTAGCTTCATCATTGGGAGACAAAGTAGTGATAATATCATCATTGCCCAAAAGGCTATTCATACCATGCGATGCAAACGAAGGAAAAAAGGTTTTGTTGCTGTTAAATTTGACATGGAAAAAGCATTTGATAGATTAGACTGGGGATTTATTCGCTCTATATTAGTTAAGATTGGCATACAAGAACCAATGGTTAGTCTTATTATGGCTTATATTTCTTCGGCATCCATGGAGGTTAGATGGAACGAGGTTGAATCCTCTACATTTCATCCTACTCGTGGAGTTTGCCAAGATGATCCTCTCAGTCCTTACCTTTTCATCCTCTACATGGAGAGACTTAGACAACTGATTAGCAAAGAAGTTAATCAAGGGCGATGGAAAGGACTAAGATTTAATCGTCATACTCCCCCAATATCCCATCTATTGTTTGCTGATGATCTTCTCTTGTTTGGGGAAGATTCCATGTCCTAGATCGAGTTAATGAGGAATATCATGAGTGCTTTTTATCAGGTCTTAGGCCATAAGATCAATTTGGCTAAGTCTAAGGCTTTTTTCTCTAGAAATATTAACGTTAACTGGGCCTTAGAATTGAGTCACGGGTTAGGCGTTGGTATTACTGGAGACCTAGGAAAATATTTGGGTGTGCCTCTATTGCATAATAGAGTAACCAGGGTCACATACTATCCTATCCTTCAAAAAGCTCAGAAGCTCCTGGCAAATTGCGAAGGCAAGTTTATCACTATAGCGGGGAGAATGATGCTGGTTAAATCTGTCCTCTCAGCCCTGCCTAGCTACCAAATGCAAACCATGTTACTTCCAAAAGGAATCCTTAAGGATTTAGAAAAGGTAAGCCGTAGTTTTTTTTTGGAACCAAGGTCAAGAAGGTAGGAAAATGCACCTCATTGCATGGGATCAGATTAAACATGATAAGGATCATGGTGGTTTAGGCATCATAGATTTGCAGAGCCAAAATATTGCTTTCATTATGAAGTTATGCTGGGGTTTGCTCACTAAACCTGACACTTTTTGGGTACAATGCCTTAAAGGAAAGTATGGATGTAGAGAAGGTGACTACCCAATTGTTTATCCGAAGACGAACTCCTCTAATGTCGGGCGTAGCATTACTGCTGTTTGGGGGAGATTTTACAATGGTGTAGGAAGAAGATTGAAAAGTGGAAGTACTTGTAATGTGTGGTGGGATCTCTTGACTCTAATTGACGAGCCTCTAATCCATTTTGTGACTAAAGGTATCCACCGTTTAGACCCGTGTGCGAAAGTACATGATTTTGTACTGGATCATGGGGGTGGAATGTTCAAAAGTGGAGTGAATTCCTCCCACATTGGGTGGTTAACATTATCAGTAAAGTTAAACCACCGAATGAGAGGGGAGAGGATATTTTCTACTGGCGGAATGCTTTTGACAGCAACTTCAGTGTCCAAGCTGCCTATAAATTTGTGTTTGTTCAGAGGCAATGGAATAGCCCAATTCTGTGGAAAAAAGTTTAGAAGGTACCAGTGCCAAAGAAAGTTAAGATGTTTTTATGGCAAGTTCTTCATGAGAGACTGCCTACAAATTCACTCAAGGTTATGAGAGGTTTAGCTATTAGTGATGAGTGCCCATTTCAATGTCAGAGATCTGAGAGTATCCTTCATATCCTCCATGATTATGAGAGTGCTCGTGAGGTATGGTTACATTTTATTGATCCTAACTCTCGTCTTAGATTATTTCAATCTGATTTGCAGGTATGGCTCAAGGAGAACATGTCCAAGAACATGGTTATGGGTCACTTTCATAGATGGTTATGGCCCAAAACATTCAGTCTCATTTGTTGGTCATTATGGAAGAACAGATGTCATGGAATTATAGACGGCGTTCAAGCTCAACCCAATGAAATCATCCATGCTGTTATATATCTGATGATGGAGTCCAACTCATATGATGCCTTTAAGCACCAGATTCTCTAGTTCAATAGAGATGAACAAGCGGTCTAGTACCTGCCACTGGAAGGAGCTATTTGCCTTAACACAGACAGATCCGTAAATCATCAGGGCTTTGTAGCTTGTTGGGGATTGATATGGGATGAACAGGGACACTGGGTCCTAGGATTCCTGTAACCCCCTGCCTTACAAACCGTAATTATTATTCAAAAATGCATAATTAAAATGAATTAGAGACCAACGAATAGTAAAACCCATTTTCAAACCCATCTTTATGATAGGATTTTCACAAATATCTTTTCGAAATCCAAATAGTCTCACATTCATATTTTGAATATAATTACCCTGCGTAGTTCAATCACATTCAAAAATATATATATCAGAGTGCACAATAAAATTCCCGGCCAATCCCGAGTTTCATTCATTGGCTCAAGCTTTACAGGGCACATACGCCCATTACAGCTTCTCACAGAGGGGACTACATGATATGTTTCCACAATTTACATCCCAAATCCAAATACGGATACAAATTATACAATACTCCCAATTATGATAACCAACTATCCACTAATATTTCTTGTTAGGAGCCTAACCCGTCCTCTGTCACTTGTTCCTCCTTCGAACCACTTGACCTATCTGACAGGTTAGTCAATGGAAAGATGGAGATTCAAAAGAATCCCAGTAGTAACAAATCACTCATACCACACATAATCACATAGCATACAAGTATATCATCATACAGCACAGCAGCACAAATAATCTTTCGGCTCACATAGTCAATCCCCCATAAACTACTGCCCCAGTAGGACGGTCCTCCACCATGGGAACTCCCCATGCAGCCGCAGGTGAAAGACACTCAAATACACAAGCTTTGTAGCATCCGCAACATCACAAACAATGATAACACATACATACGCTATATTTACAAATAGTATAAGAGAATAGTCACTATCTTATTATTTCCACCTGTGTTCCAGCATAAGTAGATCACGATCAGGGCAAATACTGAATCCTAACAATCGAATCAAGGACATAGGGTTATTCCCTTCTCCAATAAACACTTAAAGTTGGTTATCATTTGACATCTCTAGGCAGCCACTAGAAGCCTAAACACATGCCTAAAGGATTAGGAGAAACTTGACTAAAGATCCCCTTTTAGAAGCAAAAGCACCAATTTTAGCTGATGCACTCGAGTGATGGATGACTTTCACTCGAGTGAGGACGGCTCACTCATGCAAGTGCTTGACAAAAAGTAATGACAGAGACAGAAGGTGATCACTACACTCGAGTCACAAACCTAATACTCGAGTGATGACCTCACACTCACTCAAGTCTTACAGAGTGAAGCACAAAAAGTGACTACCTAAAAGCAAATGAAATCCTATAATAGGAAGCATAATCGAGTGATAAATGATGCACTCAAGTGATAGCATAATACTTGTGAGTGCCAACACACACTCCTGATAAATTGGATGCGAGTGTTACCCTGAGACGTAGGCTCATAGTGCCAAAATGCACACACACTAGAGTGAGACGAGGCGCACTCAAGTGATATCACATATCATTCGCAAGTGAGGAAATGCACTCTTGCTTTTCGGCATGGAAGTGCAACTGAAAACTAAAGGAAAATAGAGAATATGATGCTGCACTCAAGTGAGACCCCTGTTCACTCAAGTGAGGCTCTATCAGAAGCCAAAACATAGCAGATGACAAAATTTTCCCTAACTTCTAACATGTGTTTCCAATGGTCCCAAAATTCTAACCCAAAGTTACTCCCACATAATTTTATACAAGGAACCCATTAGAAACCTCAAAACACTCAAAATCACATCACAATAACATGTTTCACAACAATCATAACATGTCACAATTCCAAACTCAACATTGAACTCCTTTACATTCCAAAGTTCCAAACCAATCCCAATGGCACCACAACACATTATGACACCATTTTTACCACAATACTCTATCCAATTCATTCATTCCACAATTACACTAAATCAGGGAAAATTCCACAATTCTCAAAACTTAACCAAAAGCCACAATAAATAGATCAAAAGGAAGCTCTTACTCATATCTTCCTCTTCCTCAAGCTTGTTTCTTGATTCTTCATCTTTCCAGCTTTCCCCAAGAACTCAAAAACCTCCTTTCAAGAATCTAAAAACATAGAGATGAAGCTCTCATCACTATGAACAACATTATAGAAGGGTATTTAAGCTAAGAAAACACCAAGCAAGCAAAATCTCACTTTTTTCCTTTCTCTTTCCTCCCTCAAGTTCAACGAAAATGGAGGATAAGAGAGAGAGTGGAGAGGATGAAGAAGGATCAGATTTTGGCTCCATATGGTCCTCTTGGCCGACTAAAGGGAGAGAGAAGAAAGAAATGAGAGGTTTGAACTTTTGACCAATCCAATGACCCATATGATTCCACTTGTCATGATCTTGTCATACTCCTCATGAGCTCACATAAGCCCACACACATGGGATTCCACTCTTTGATCTCTTACACATTCCATTACAACCATTGATCTCCAAGTTACCAATGAGTTTCCTCTTCGATAACTGACCAATTGGCCGGTAACTTTCCCATTTTGCCCCTGATTATGGAAATTGTTCTTAAATCACTACCAAACACATTTTTCTCATTCTATCACACCAATCATGCACCCTCCCCTTCTCTTCAATGCATTTTAAGCTTTAACACACAATTAAACTTAAATACAGAGTTTGGGCACTGGTTGTAATACATTCAAATCACAACTTATATCATATTCTCCAAAAGTGTCAGTTTTAACGATAATCACATTCACTTTTGGAGAATAATCCCTTAATCAAATTTTTGGATATTACAATTGCAACAGAAGCTGGGTTTCGTTCCATCTGCTTCGGTGGAGCTGTTTACGCTTTTAACTGGTCTCTGGATTTGTAAGCAATAGAACTGTTGTAAGGTTGTGACCTATACAGATTCTCTTGAAATGTATCACCTTATCACGAGAGATGGGGGTATGCATCACCCGTTGAGGACCAAGGTTAATGCTGTCAGAGACTTGTTATATTCTGACTGGGACATTGAGCTTCGATATGTGTCAAGAGACAGTATTCGGTGTGCTGACTTTTTCGTAAAGGATGCTCAATAGATAGATGCGGAATTGGTGGTCTTACCAGAGTCACTCCCTCGATCTCTTGTCTACCTGGCCCAGGATCTTAATTTTGTGGCCTAATATTGTCTTTTGAACTTTATTTGTAATCTCCTAGTTATAAAAAAAAAAAAGATACATTCTCAATACCCTCTTTAGTGAGAGTCTTTTTTACTTTGAATTTGTAACAATTAATCTTATTCTCATGTAATTTATAAATCATCAAAATTTTGATAAACTTTAATAAAATAAAAGTGCGTATACAAAATAGTGTAGGGTGGAGATATTTTAGCATGGAATGCATACATGTGTAGAACAACATACACCTGGATTTGAATTTGGGTACTCTTCATTTAACTCCTATAAAACAACCATGAATTTAAAAGCATCAGGTTGAGATTTAGCCTTTCTTTTCTTTTTTTCTTTTCCTCTATTCTTTTCCTTAGAAATTCTCTTGTTTTTCCTCACAGCCATGGTTGGTATCGGAAGGTGCAGAGTTCTCGTTGCAAGAGGCAGAAAATTATGATGGGTTTTATTTTAGCTTAAGCAATTCTTTATTGGTTTCTTTAATCAATTCTTGATATTTCAAGTATTTGATTTGATTCTTTATTGGTTTCTTTAATCAATTGTTGATATTTCAAGTGTTTATTTTAATCAAATAGTTAAGATCATCTTAGACTTTATGGATGTTTGCTTTAAATTATTTTAGGTGATTGTGGCATATATGATAAATGTGTTATATGAGTTTTATCTTTTAGAATGCAGATTATTTCTTGAGGAACACAAAACAAAGGGTGATATGGGTGAGACTACACTTGTAGGTAGGACCACACTTGCAATAAAGCAATCCCAACAAGCCTTCAACAACTTTAAGTTTGTTATTATTTTATTTATAAGTCATTTTCAATATATTTTATATTAATAAAAAAAATGTAATCCTCATTAATACTCATTTAAAATTTACATCTTTTATGTCGTATACCCTAGAAAATAAAGTCAACATAATAAATGAATGGTATAATTATACGTTCATATCAATAAATTTAGTAATGCGACTTATAAATAGGATTAAAATATATTTTAATATTGTAATTCTAAGCTTTTCATTTTATATACTATATAAAATTTATGTCTTCCAATTTGGTAAAGAGCATTCAATTAAATTATATACTTATAATTTAATACTGTAATTCTAAGCTTTAAGGCATATGCGTGCATGGGGACCAGAATATAAATTAAAGGAAAGCTGTTCATATAATTTATCTAGCTATTTATTTATTTTATTTTGGCATTTGTATAAAAACAAAGAAAAACGTTGTAAAATTAAAATGATCCTAAAATAAACAAATGAATAAAAAGGAACAGGAGAGAAAATCTCGTGGTCAAAATTCAAGGTAATCATTTTCAATTCAAGCTATTCAAACTGATTTAGAAGTATTTAAGCGAGGTTACTTTTATTTTAGATTTTATATCTATTAAATTAATTATTTTAAAATAATTTCAGATGTGATGAGTTTTTGAGCACCTTAACCTTAAATAATTTCTTTATTAATTTTCTTCACTAATTTGACTGTTCTTCAAGAATTTAAGTATGTTTTTTTGAAATTCAAAACTATATTCTCAATAAATCTCTTTTATAATTGCCATGGTGAGTAAAATGATATAATGTCCTTGAGCTGGTAATATGACTTAACCCGTCAAGTTCAAGCTAGCCGACCACCAATTGATGTCCTGTCGGATCAAGTTGAAAAAACCCATATTAAAATAGGCTAACATTTATCTGACCCAACCCCTGACTAGTTGGGCCATGTATTTTAAAAAGTTTGTTCATGCTTCTTTTTTCAAAATTTTCTAAAGAACATTATGAAATTTTTTTTTTTTTTTTGCAAACCTAAATCATAAAAGTACATTATAAAATCATAAAGCAATAATAAAACATTAAATTCAAATTTTCAAACATTAAAAATTAAACAGACATCACAATTTAACACATTACAAACTAAACATTAATTTAAAAAAATACAAGCTAACCTGTCATGGGTTCGGGTTTGACAAGTTCGAGCAAAAAAAAACGTGCATCAAAATGGGTCAAGGGTTTTACAAACCGACTCACCTAATTTTTACAGGTTGCAGGTGTAGCCTATAGGCTCCGACCCATTAATGTCGGTACTCAATTTAATCTTTTCTCATACACTCTAAAAGGGTCATTTAAAAGCTAGCTAGCTACGTTGACAATCCAACTAGTTCGTTCCTTTAATTTGCTTATCAATGGACATGATTTAAAATGACATTATATTTTTTTGGTGTGAATTTAAAATGATATTCTAGCATAGGCGCATCCATTTTTTGTTCAAGAGGCTTAGGAATCCTCATGTTAAAGGCAAATTAAATAGGAGTACCTTAATTCAAGCCTGGATTTACCACATAGTGAAAGACTAACAACTTTGGCTAGACTCAACTTCCATGGTGCATCCATAATTTCATAGCACGGCCACCAACTTTCCATAAAAGGGAATGATTACTCTAAAATCCTACAAGCTGATTTAAGATAGTCCCATTAGCAACTGGACCGTGACATCTTACTATCGCCTCATCATCTAATGTGTTCCACGAATATCCTAATTAAATTTAAAATTGGGGTTAAGATACATATTTACCCTAGAAGTATTCTCAAAATCTCAATGTAGCTCTAGAAGTTTTTTTAGTCTTAATGTCATCCTGAAAATTTTAAAATGTAACAATGTCACACCCAAGTTAACAATCCAAACGGTCAAACATTAGTTGACCCATTATGCCGATGTTGTGTGTTTGTGTGGAAGTAAAAAAAAACAGAGAGAAATACTTACATACTTCAAAAGTACCATGTCATCTAAACTCTACCTAACAAAAACATAATAATTCAGATCATTTTAAACCAATGAACCTCAACTTATCGGGTTGTGATTTGTGAAGTCCAATCCCTAGAGATTGCACAAAAAGGTTTAGATGCATTATAATCATTTAGGACATCAGATACAGTACGAAGAAGACAGATTATAGCCATCAATCATTACCCAGGAGTTTGTGAGAACATTCTTTCCTTGAACATCTTCAGCTCTCAACCTAATCTTCAGGACATCCGAATCGGCTACTCCATACAAATCAAAGCTATGCACAAAGACATGCCCATTTGGAGAAAGATACAAGAGAGCCACAATATACAAAGCCAAGGCATTTTTACGCCAAAAGAACAAGCCCATTCCCCAACGTTCTAAGATCCCAGCAGTAATCTTATTTCTAGTTCCGGATTACTAAAAATAAAGCAAGAAAAAAATATATCTTACCACTGCCTGCAAATCAAAGCTATGAAAATATAATACTGATAGAAAGGGGAAACTAGCGAGACATAATACAAAGAAATGATTTACTCTAATACAAATTAAGAGGCTTTACCCCGAAGTTTAGATTTATAGAAAGAGAACCCTGTTTCAGCAGAGATGGAAATCAGAGAAAACAAAGCGAAATTACCTTGGTGCTTTCCAAAAGTGCCAAGGTATAGTTTAAAAATACTACTGTGGGCCCACTTTACATCCCACTTTGAACCCACAACCTTATCGTTATGAGTTAACCCTTTTACCACTTGGACCTATGAATTAATCATATTGTTAAGTTAAAATTATTTATGAAGGTGATCAACGAAGCATGTCTTTTATGCTTAATTAATTTTTCTCATAATTTTGGCACAATGACTTCATATCAAGGTAATTAAATCCAGACCAGTCACTGAACAGGCAGGGATACTGGGTCAAGGGTTAGTGGATCATACCAGAGTTAAATAGGAGCTAACTCAGAGCTAAACTGGCTAAAAAGTGAAAGTTTCAGGATTATTAATATGAAATTATAAAGAAAATTTTAAAACAATTGATGTTTTTTTAAAACAAAAAAAAAAAGTGAACCCGTTTGACTCCCGGACTAGACTAGGTTACCGATTGGTTCACCGATTTCTAGGCCGAACCGGCTAGTCCGGTCCGGGTTTCATAACTTGACTTCACATAAGAGACATTTTGATAACTTCTCCAATGTGAGTACTTTTTACTTTGAATTTGTGATGATTATTCTTATTCTCATGTAATTTATAAATCCGTTAATACATTAAAATTTAACAAATTCTGCTATAAAATAAACGTGTTCATAAAAATATTGTAGAGATGAGATATTTTAGAGTGGAATGCTTGTATAAAACAAGACTGAGAATTGAAGAGAACTAGGTAGAGACTAACCTTCTTTTTTTCCTCCCTTCTTTCCTTTAGAAATCCTCTTGTTCTTTTCCTATGGCCAAGGTTGAAGGTTGGAGTATGCACCGCTTCATTGCGAGCAGCGATTAATTATGATGGATCTTTTTCTCTTCTCAAGATGTATTTCATAATTTTAAGAGTTAGAGGGCAATTTTGTCATAGAAGTTTTTAGGGGATAATTTTATCCGAGAAGTGTCAAAAAAGGGAGCAATATAATTTTGTTCTGGCTGTTATTCTTGTTAATTTTGACTGTTAGTTGATCAAATATACTGAGCTAGCAGTCCACATATCATCGACATTATTTTTGTTAAAATACAAATTTATCCTTAAAAATCCATATGTTATCTATTTCATTTTTTTTAAAATTATATTTAAAACTTTCAGAATAAATTTCACAACTTAACAAAAATAACGTATAAGAAACGTGCCGGGGAGTGAAAACCGGGATGTGATTGGGCTTTGAATTGCGGATGTTTCGATGGATATGAGGGAGAGGAGTTCGACTGGGGGATAAGAAAGGAGCTACGTGCTTTGGAAGCATGTTAGTAATAAATCTTATTGGATTGTTGTGGGCTCTAAAAGGAAGAATGTTAGTCGGCCCAAACCGAGAGGTAAATAGAATAAGGGTGAGTATGGGCCCAATGTGGATGGGGTAGGTAATATGGATCCAACTAAGGATAATGTTGTGAGCCAGAATTGCTTTTCGCTTTCGGTGTTGGATAAAGGGTCTCGCAGGGAACCCGCTGAGGATAAAAGTGGGCATGAATTCCTGATGGGCTCTCAGGTTAATGATATTGCGCAGCAAAGCATAAATCTGGAGACGTGGGGGATTTTGGCGCTGGTAACAATTTGCATGATCTAATCAAGGATTGGGCCATGGATGAGTCCCATTCGCCCACTAAAGTCTTAGCGAAAGAGACATTATGCAGGATATTGAACACCAGGGGAATTCTGGATTGGTTTATGTGGAGAATATTGTTTCCCCATGAATTATATGATTTGGAATTCAAGAGGTATAGTCTTGAAGTCTTTTCCAAACCTTGTACGGAAACTTAAAAGTTATCATAAAATCGGTTTCATGGCCCTCCTTGAAACAAGATCTGATACACAGCTAAAACGGCTAAATTTATCAGTAGCTTTGGGTTTGAAAACTACGCCTATACTGCTACGGAAGGTATAGCTGGGGTATATGGTGCTTGTGGGATTCATGTATTGGTAACATTGAAGTAGTGGGGCAACATCGACAACTTATATATTTATTTGTGCGACCCTCGAGAGGTCCATGATGGTTTTTGACTGTTGTCCATGCTTGCCCGAATTATCTAGGTAGGAGAGTTCTCTGGACTGAGTTTACTCGCCTTGGCTCTACGATTCAAGAGCCTTGTTTTCTTGGTGCTTATTAGCCGTCTAGTTTAGACGCAAGTACACGGATTGTCACAAGTAATGTGATAATATTATTCCCATGAGGATTAAGATAAAAATAAATTAATTATCTCAGTTAAGTTTTCAATCAAGTTGAATGAGAATATTTTAAAATTTAATTCGTTAAAGAAAATATTTATTTGAGAATTCTAAAGTTAAGATTTTTTTTTTAAAAATAGTAAGAACCTAAGATTACTTATCCCTATTGTATTTTATAAGACTAACTTAAATCTTAAAATGATAATGAAAAGATGTACTTGTTAGAAGTCCAAAATTAATTAATAAAGCTTTCTCAAGTCAAAATCAATTTTATATTCTCAACTAACTTGCGTAATCTCTTGTCTCAATTAATAAAAATACTCATTAAACTCTATCCTCAATTAGACAATGCTAGGCTAATAGAAATATCTTTATTATATTAACAAGTCATCCATTTAACCTTTAAACTTTAAGTCTAGCACGATTTTATCTAAGTTCTATAATTAAATTAGCTTTCTCAAGTATCACTTAATTGAACCCAACAATCTAAGTAGTGGCCAATCACCCAGAAGCATTAAGCACGAGATAAAATCAACACATAAATGTTATTAATAAATAAAAGAAATAAATAAAAAAGTCTTAATCCATCTAATAGTTCAAAACAATCCTAGAATAAAAAATTTAGATACTCATAGTCATAACCAAAACCAAAACCAAATCGAAGTCATAATGATCCACAACAAAATAATAGTTAACTAAAAGGAAAGAGAAAAAATTAATAAAACCAAAAGATTGAACCTCAAATCTCTTCTAAGCTTCAATTGCCTCCAATTCTCCGCAGCGTCCTCTGATCCAGTGATGCTACCGGTCTTCAAATCAGTTGCTTCCACAGTCCCCTCGTCCTACCTTCAAGAAGATAACCAAACCCGAATGCGTCTCTTTCCGTCCGTACCCAAACGTGTGTTCTCTTCCTCTCTTCTTGAAGAAGCTTAACCCTTATATATAGGCTAAATTTGTAACACCCCAAATTTTATTCACCAAAACTATATTGTAATTATTTGAATAATTCAATAAAATGGTGAATATTCATGAATTTGGATCTTGTAAATTTTGAAATATTCATATTCATAAGGAAATGGACAAATTAATTCAAAAATTGAATTAAATTACAAAGGGGATAGTAAAATATTAATTTTGCCAATTTAGCCCAAGATTAATTATTTTCCAATTAATTGGATTTAATCTCAATTAATCAAGGAAAATAAAGGAAAATCATAATGGGATTATTCTTGGTAGAATAAATCAAGAATTGAGAAATTAAGGGAGGATTATACATAAAATCAATTGTGTGAATTATGGAATTGTGCAAAACAATTTTCTCTCCTCTTCCTCTCTAATTTTCATCCAACATGAAAGAAAGAGGGGAAAAATTAATTGATTCATGATCACATGTCACAAGTAGAAGGAAATCATGACCAAGATTGAGTGTACACAAAAATGGAATGATGGTGTAGTGCATGATGATGGAAGCTTGAGTGAAGAAATAAGAAACATAATGGCATGGTGGAATGCACATTTTGACTTAGTTGGAGAAAGATGGATTGGTTAGAGTAAAAGAGGGGAGGACGTTTTTTTTATGAACCAAACAAGAAGCAATTAGTTCCAATTTAATGAGTAACTAATGGAATGATCATGAGGGGAGAGAAGATGGTGACATGTGTCACAACTTGGGCCCTTGATTGAATCAATGGTTAGGAAGGAAGAAGACTAAAATAATATAACACAAAATCTTCCTCTTTCATTCACACTTCACGCACAAGACATAGAGAAAAGGAAGAGAGAGTGAGTTTGTGAAGCTCTTGAGACTTAGAGAGCAAGAGGAAGAAAATCAAGGTAAGAGCTTGTGTTCCAAAGTAATTTAAGCTTCTTATTTTGTGTGGTCATCCTCTAATCTCTTATTCTTCATGGAAATCATGGTTTAGCAAGCTAATCTTCAAGGTTGAGGAGAGAGAGAGGACGTCCTAGAGAGAGAAACATCAAAGATCAAGAGGTAATCTCCAAAATCTCAACTTCTTAGTGTATTGAAGTTGTTGTTGGTGATTATTGTTTGGTTTTGTGATTTTTGGGTTGAGTTGTAAAATTAGAAAAGCCATAACGCTAAGGGGTTATGCTGCCCAAAATTCTTTAAATCATGATTATGAAGTGTTTAAATGAGTTAACTAAGGATTAGAAGTGAAAAAATACAAGTTTTGGAAGCAAAAACACAAAGCTCCATTTTTCTATTTTCCCTTCAATATTTCGGCCAGACCAGAACTGGTACTAGGAGTTGGATTTTTATGAAATAAATGGTTTCATTGGATTCAGTGGGTAAAAATAGGTGGGGTTACAGTTGGGCACTTTTTCGGTAGAGGCCGAAAAAGCATAATTACGAAAACGCCACTGAAATCCCTAAATAGGGGCTGTCAAGGATATTTTCGTAATTTGACAGTGAATTAGGTGATTTCGAGCCCGGAAATGGATTCCTTGTGCAAAAATAAGTCAAAAAAGCTTTGATCAAAATTTTAGGAAAACGTGTCATCGGGTCGGGTACGGCGGGGCTGGGCCGGGCTTGGTCCCGGGGGCATTTTAGTAAATTTTCACCATAGACTAATATTACCACAAGAAACATTATGAAAGAGCCGGAATGACACATTTTACGAGACACCGTTAAACAAAGGATTATAAAGCGTTGAGGTAGGGACATTATCCTTCATACATTATGCCATAGTTATATGATTTTGTGGATGCCAATGTTTGTAAATGCGCTTTATTAATCAACATGATTTGCCCAGAAAGGGGCCAGAAGTGTCAGAGGCACTTATACTGGAGTTGGTGAAAACCCAACCGATGCAGAATAGTGGGGCTGGGCCTTACTCATGTATACTTGCAGATGATATGTTTATAATGTTCATTAATTGGTGCATACATGGCATATATCATATTTACTTTTCGCATTTTCTATGAACGATAGCATGTTTCTACTGGGGTTCTCCGGAATCTCACCCTATTTTTAATAAACACCTCAACGGGTACCAGTGGGTCTAAGGGAAAAGATGTAGACGCCGGAAAGTGAGCGGCACGGGTCTCAAGGCAAGGACAAGATTGTGGTCATAATTAATCTATTTTGTGATATTTTGATGAAATTTGTAAATATTAAAAATTTCGTTGTATTTTCTGTTCTCATCGACAAACGATATCATAGTTATAAACGAATATTTTTATTAGTATAATTGTACTTTTCTGTATGCCCATTGAATTCCGTCTTTATTACTGTTCGATTATCGAAATGGAAACGGGTGTTGACAAGATTCCTAGATCCTCATGCAATATCTCTCTAGCAAAATAAAATCAAACAAAAAGATAAAAAAATATGATAATAATAATTGTAACACCCCAAATTTTATTCACAAAAAATATATAGTAATTATTTGAGAAATTCAACAAAATGGTGAATATTCATGAAATTTGGAACTTATGAATTTTTAAAAATTCATATTCATGAGGAAATGGGCAAACTAATTCAAGAAAGGAATTAAATTACAAAGGTGATAGCAAAATCATAATTTTGCCAATTTAACCCAAGATTAATTATTTTCCAATTAATTGAAGTTAATTTCAATTAATCAAGGAGAATAAAGGAAAATGTATAATTGGATTATTCTTGATGGAATAAATCAAGAATTGTGAAATTAGAAGGAATTATGCATAATTTATTTAATTGAATTATGAAATTATTGAATCACATTTTTATTTCCCTTCTCTTCTATAATTTCGCCTAGCATGAGATGTATGGAGGGAAAAATTGATTAATGAAATTTAATATGCTAAGTGTCATTATCATATGAAGAGGAGATTAAATTATAATTGATTTCCAAGAGCACATATCAAATTGCTACATGAACATAGTCATGATGATAATGCTACATGGACATGGTACTTATGGTCAATGATGATAATGGTTGAATGAATTGTTGGATTAAATGTTGAGTGCATGATGGTAAGGATTAGCTTGAGTGAAATGTTGGATGAATTTGAGTGTTTGACGGAGTATGAAGTTGGTTTAGTTGGAAGAACACTTGGTTTGGTTGGAGCAAAAGAGGGAGCACATTTTTTGGCCAACCAAGGGAGAAGAGAAGTGGTTCAAATCTAAACGAAAGCTAATGGAGTAATTATGGCATAAATAGGAAGAAAGTATGGGTGAAAGTATGGCTTGTGACGAGTGTTACCACAAGATTTGATCTTGGAAAATCAAGGGCTAAGAGAAGAGATGAGGCATGACAGTTAAAACACACTTCCTCTTCCCCTCCCTTTGTGTATCCGGCCAAGCAAGAGAAAGAGAGCTTGGAGGTCTTATGTGATAGGGAGAAGGAAGAAGTGAAATCTTAAGGTAAGAAGTTAATCTCTTAAGGCTTTCTTGTAATCTTGTTAAGAAATCATTCTCTAAACCTTGTTTCTTCATGAAACCATGATCTTGAAGACACATTCTTAGCTTAAGGAGAGAGAGAGGAGACGCCTAGAGTGAGAGGATCCAAGAAGCTTAATAGGTAACTACACCAAACTCAAATCTATACTTGTATGAAGTTGATATTAGAAGTTATTGTTAGTTTGGTAATTTTTGGTTGAGTTGTAAAATTGGAAAAACCCTAACCCTAAGGGGTTATGCTGCCCAAATTTCTTTGAATCATGGTTAAGAAGAGTTTAAATGAGTTAATAAAGGATTAGAAGTGGAAAAGTACAAGTTTTAGAAGCTAAAACACAAAAGGGCAATTTTTCCATTTTATTATTACCGTTAGGTAATAATGATGTTTCAACTTCTCTCACCAACATTTTATTCTTTTGTCTCTTTCCCTGTAGTCTCCTTACACTCCTCATAGCTCTTCTTCGTTTTCGTTCTCCTCCTCCGTCGTTCAGTTTGGTGTCTTGCGGTGTCAGTACTGTTCCGTCCGTTCCCTCTCTCAAAGTCCACCCAGTCTTCAAGGTGAAGAGCTGCTTCATCTTCAACTTCGATCTGTCCTCCGTTCGATCTGTCCTTTATAATTTTCGATCTGTCATCTCCGACAGCAAGTCCAACGGTGCTTGCTTTGGTGCTGTCGTCGCCGTTCACTTTCTCTCTCTCTATGGATCTGGTCTCCGGCAGTGTTTCCCTTTTGGAGGTAAGGTTTTACTTCATCCATTAAAGATTTGTTATGGTTGTTCTCGGGTGCTTTGTGGCTGTTCATCCTCTGCTTTGCTCTGGCCTGGTTTGGGTGTAACACACACACACACATTGTTTGCGATCTGCGATCTGTACACTGTGATAGTATTTTTTTTAAAAAAAATAAACAGCAAAATAGACATTTCAATCCGTTGAGAACGAGCACCAACATTGTTCATCTTTGATTCTGGTTTCGGTTAGTTAATTTTTTGACCCAGGATAATGATTCTGATTTATTTTGGAGTATTGTTGTAATGTGGCATTATATAATCAGCGTGCCTAACTGAAATGCGATCTTCGCCTTGCTTAATGGTAGAGAGAATTGAGAATAACGATGGCTCTGGCTTCCTCTGCTTTGTTGTGGCCTCGTTTGCATTTTACACACGTACACACATTGTTTGCGCTCTCCGTTTTCTTGGCTGTGATGGTATTTTTTTTTGGTTAAAAAATAGCAAATTAGACGTTTCAGTGGGTTGAGAATGAGCACCAACATTATTGATCTTTGCTTCTGGTTTCGGGAAATTAATTTTTTGACCTAGGATAACATTCTGATTTATTTTGGATTATTGTTGTAATGTGGCATTATATAATCAGCGTGCCTAACCGAAATGCGATCTTCGTCTTGCTTAATGGTAGAGAGACTTCAGAATATCGATGGCTCTGAGATTTTTCTTCATATATAACTTGGACATTCATAACTCTCATTCATCTGCTTAGCTTCAGAATATCGATGACTTGTGAAAGAGATTGCCAAATTGAATTGATTAGCTTGTTAGTATTTGTTTTTTTTTGCATTAATTAATTATGTGTGTGGAAACGAGGGAAGAGCAATTGATTTTTTCTGGTCCTGCGAAAATTTGATGGCTCTCAGTACTACTTTAGATCATTATTTTGCATTTATTCTCAAATAATTTAGATTCTCTCTGTATAAATGAAAGTGAATATATACACACACATTTAATGAAAAAGGCTTGAGTCTTGCTTTCGATGATTTGTTCCTTTTTTTTTTTTTGTATTGATTTGATGAAATGAATTATACTTTTCTACAATTTCATGTTGAATTCATTTAGTTAAAATGCTTGGTGAGTTTGGAGTGATGAAGAATATACTGACCCTGTGAATTGGTTTCCTCTCTGTCGTTGTGTTTTAGTGTTATTCACTAACGTTGTGTTTTAGCCTTCATATTAATTCAATCAATGAAATCATGCATTTATTCTTGTGTGTGTGTAATGCTAAATTTGTACATTTCTGGAATGGTTGTTTTTTAATTTGCTTTTTTGAGGTGCAAGTATTGTTGAAATAGTGGCATAGAAATATGGATAAAGCTGTTTGGGATGATGCGACAATGGAGACTTTTGTGTACGCCTGCCTAGAGCAAATTTACAAAAAAGAACGCCAGGGGTTGCATTTTACAAAGGATGGATGGAAGGGTATCGTCGCTACATTTAATGAGAAGACTGGGAAAGAATATACAAGGGCACAGTTAAAGAATAGGTTTGATATCCTTAGGAAAGATTTTAAGGCTTGGGATTCCTTAATCAAAGAGACCGGTGTGAGTAGAGATCCTACAGGTAAAGTCCTCGCATC
Organism: Inga oerstediana; assembly: GCA_963210345.1. Classification (NCBI taxonomy): domain Eukaryota; kingdom Viridiplantae; phylum Streptophyta; class Magnoliopsida; order Fabales; family Fabaceae; genus Inga; species Inga oerstediana. Next base: position 21,874,685 of record OY723410.1, read on the forward strand.
AAAAGAGTGGTGGCAGCGGAAAATACAGGTAAATAAACATTGTTTAGCAACTTATACAATTAACTGTTTTTCGCTCGAGAATATCGTTTTGTTTAATTAATTAGTTTTTTGTTGCTTGTGTGCTTGCAGGAGAATTCAACATACAGAAAGTTTAGAAACACAAGCCTGAAGTTTGAAAACGAACTAAGGATTATATTCAAGGATGCTATGGCATCCAGCGAGGATGTTTTTGCACCGCCTTTTGCAAATCCACAGACACAGACAGAAGATACTGAGAATGAATATATGTACAGGCCAACAATGCATGAAGAAGAAGGGTCAGGGGATAGCGAAGATGATATGTTCGGTACAACCCCGTGCCTAGTATCGGAGTAACTGATGAGCTTGCTAGCATTGGTATAACAACAAGCACTCCATCAACCGTGGGTACTGCGTCAGGAAGTCGGGGTAAGAGAAAGGTGGGTGAGGGGTCTGGACAGAGAAAGAAGTAGAAAGGGCCAGCTTCAAGACAGATCGCGGATGCAGTTAGTGTTATGGCAAATGCATCTAAGGACAGAGCGGCAACATTAGATGCTATTAAAGAAGTTAGTGTCGATGCTGCTCTGACTCAGCTGCTTGCCATTGACGAACTCATACGTGATGAGGACTTTCGTTACCGCTATATCGACCTAGTACAGGATAAGACAAACCAGGAAACGTTTGTGTCAATCAGTAAACAGAACATGGATTTCGTGGTTCCGTGGTTGCGCTATAAGACTTATGGCTCCTAGATGTACCTAAACTATGTTTTATTATGTTTGTGACTTCATAACACTATGTGACTTCATGACAATATGCTTTATGAAAGCTATTTTATGCCATTATCACTTGAATCTATTTACTATATGCCTTTCAGTCCTTATTGAGTATTTTATTTCTTCCATTACTCATAATTGAATTTTTAATCACACTCACAGGGTCCATAATCAATGGCAAATTTGAACAATCAACACTTACCTGATATGGTGGAGGAAGATGACCAGTCTCGACTTATATCTCTTATAAACAGGGAATGTGATGAGTATGAACGAATGACCGCTTTGATCTGTGAATATTGGGTGCCTTTCATGTGCAAAGAACCCCGCAAAACAAGTGCACGCATTGGTCGTTTATGGGTGCAAGAGGTATTAGCAACCCATGGTTCACGCTGTCATGACATGTTTAGAGTGGAAAAACATGTCTTTTACAGTTTGTATCATAAATTGGTCGAACATGACTTACAGAATTCGATGAATGTTAGGATCGAGGAAATGGTTGCCATGCTTTTTATCACCGTTGGTCATGGGATAGGCAATAGGGTGGTGCAGGAACTCTTTCAACATTCAGGGGAAACGGTCAGTGGACTTTTGCACAAGGTATTAGATGCTTGCATCAATCTAGCTCGGGAAAATATCAAACCGAGTGATCCTGAATTCACTGTATGCCACCCAAAGATCGAAAACGATCCCCGTTATTATCCATACTTCAAAGATGCTATTGGAGCAATAGATGGAACGCACATTAGGTGTGTGATCACTGGTGCCAATCAAGAAAAATATATCAGTAGAAAGGGATATCCAACGCAGAATGTAATGGCTGTATGTGATTGGGATATGTGCTTTACGTTTGTGTCGGCGGGATGGGAAGGTATTGCATATGATGTTCGTGTGTTTAAACATGTTTCAAATCCAACTATGACCTTCCCTCATCCACCTGCAGGTATATTTCAGTCACCTTCCTGTCAATTGCTTTAACGCCATGCTGCACTTATATTTATCTAACAATTTGAATTGAATTCAACATTTATTAGGAAAATATTATTTGGTTGATGCTGGCTATCCGACACAACTTGGTTACCTTGGTCCCTATAGGTGTAAGCATTATCATATGCTAGAATTTAACCGCCAACCCGGATTTAGAAATGCTAACGAGACCTTTAATTTTTATCATTCTAGTTTGAGGTCAACTATAGAAAGGACTTCTGGAGTATGGAAGAATCGATTTGCATTGTTACAGAACATGCGTAAATATAGCTACCAGACACAAGTTCGGATTGTTTGTGCAACAATGGCCCTACATAATTTTATTAGGAGAAATGATGTTCAAGACGTGGTGTTTCGCCAGGGTGAAGCTGGGAATCTCGTCGATGTAGATAATAATAGCGTAGATGAATAGCCTTCCGCGTCAAATTATGGTAGGTGATCTTCCATTCAAATGAATCAGTTGCGTGACTCAATTAGAGACCACATTGTATGAGACATGTGATACAATTTGTTATGTAATATTTTTTGGACAAATTATGTTAATTTTAATTTCCAAATTTCCCAACTTTAACTTTTATAATTTTTTTTTCAATTTCAAATTTAATTTCTTTCTTACTATTCTCTCTAAAGTGTGTGTTTGGGGGAGCGTTTGTACTCCCCAAACGCTAAATTCCCCCTATAAGCTCAATACTCAATTTGAAAAAAAATTTTTGAGTGTTTGTTTCCTAAGGTGAGCAATCGAGCTTAATTCTATCTTAATAGCTTGTGCCATAAGCTCCATTTCTCAGCTTTTACTGATTTAGCTTTTGGGGAGAGTGAAAATGGTTAAAATATTTTTTCAATTGTGTCCAATGTACTATCAGACTTTTTGCAATTTTACCCTTAATGTATTTTTTTTGCTACAAAAATTAATTTCAACTATTATTTGGTGCTTTTAACCCTTAAAATATTTTTTCAACTGTACACAATGTGTTATTAAACTGATTACAATTTTATCTTTAATGTACTTTTTCAGTTCCAAAAATTATTTTTAAACTATTTTTTGGTGTTTTTAACCCTTTAAAATATTTTTCCACCCTCTCTCTTACTATTATCACAAAAGTCACTTGTGCTTAAGTCAATCCAAACAAGTTTTATTTTTACAAAAATCATTTATACAATCGCTGTTCCAAACATAAATCACATTACACAATCGAGCTTTTACCAAAACTAAAATTATCAAACGCTAAATTGAAAAACTCTATTTTTCCCATCGCTTTTCCAAACACACTCAAAATCATTTATACTTAAGCCAATCCAAACAAGTTTGTAAAAGCTAAATTGACAAACTCCATTTTTTCAATCGCCAATCCAAACATAAATTACATTACATAATCGGGCTTTTACCAAAAATAAGATTACCAAAAGTCAAATGGACAAACTCCATTTTTCCAACCGCTATTTCAAACTCCTGATGACGACGTTTATGAATAGGAGGTGGACACCGATAATTGATCCATGTGGAGACTACGTGTACGCGGAGTTGACTATTGGGTTTTCGGAACATAGCTGTGAACTTTCTAAGCGAAAATGACATATCACCCGGCTACGATAAAAGGTTACAAAAAACTTGTTCGCCGTTTAGCTTCCGCAAGAGCACGGGTCGCAAGTAATAAAATGATAAGTAAAGATCGTTCCCACGAGGACTATGACGAAAGTGAGTTAATTATTGTAACTATGTTCTTAATTAGGTTGAATGAAATCATTTGAAATTGAGTAAGGAAATTTGCTAAAAACAATAAGGTAAAACAAATGTGATTGTAAAATTGATTCTACTTCAAGGTTTAAAGGCTTAGGATTACTTCTTCCTCATTGTATTTCATAAAACTATGCAATTGATTCACTTATGCTAGTTGTGTGAATCCATATGCTAGTCAAAGATACTAAGATCATCAATCAAGCTCTCTCAAGTCAAGATTGATTTTTAATCTTCATTAACAATGTTCAATCTCTTGTCTATCATTAATAAAAATCATCTTTCCCAAATCAATTCTTCATTAGACTATGCTAGGTTATTAGATATATCTCTATTCTAACAACAAACCATCCATTTAATCCCTAAACTTCAAGTCTAACATGATTTTTCTCAAGTTCTACAACCAAAATAGCTCTCTCAAGCATCATTCAATTGAACTAAACTAATCATATGGTGATCAAGCATAAGATAGTAATCAAGCATAGAGAAAAATCAACATATATTCTCAACAACTAGCAAAAGCAAGAAAATATAGTAGTTTTAATCCATACAATGAGTAAAAGTAATCCTAAATGAGAGTTTTAGCCACTCATAATCAATACAAACCAACAACTCAACAATGAACTCATGACCATATCAGCAAAATAGAAGAGAAGAGGGGAAAAACCAGAAAAAGAGAAGAAAAAGCTTGAATTTCTCCAAGAATCTCCTCCAAGAAGCACCAAAATCCTCCTCAAGCTCTCCAAGAAGCCTCCTTGTAGTCCTTGAGCTCTTCCTTGTGCAGAATAGCTTCAATTTGGCGCCCCCATTAGGTTAAAAAGTCAGCTGAAACATCAGTTTTTCAAAACGCACAGTTGCAGTATCGCGACTTCGCCCTCGCTTCGCTATAGCGAACCCACAGCGTACGCGGTCAGAAAGGCCTATTTTTTATGTGTTTTCGCTTTCGCTTCGTTATAGCGAACCCACAGCGTACGCGGTCAGAAATGCCTGTTTTTTATGTGTTTTTGCTTTTGCTTCGCTGTGGCGTAGCAAAAGCAACCGGAGCCACCTTCAAACTTCTTTGATCTTCCTTCTTGACTTTTGTTCTTCTTTTCTTCACCTCCAAGGATCCATGTAAGCTTTCATTTCTTGTCATCATCCTCCTACAAAGAGAAGGATTTTATGAGCTTTTCAATTCTTCAATTTAATCTAAAACCCTATACATTTAGCTCAAAATTTGCACTTTTTCAAGTATTTTCAACATATCACATTTTTCTTCATATATATATAAAACTTATGCACAATTTAAGTTTAAAACCACAAATATATGAGAAAAATGTGATGAAATACAAGAATTTCCAGAGAATAACACGCTGCTTCTAAATATAAAAAACAATTTTCATATTTATAAATATTTTTTTAATTTATTTTTATTGATAATTTCTCAACAATAATCAATGAAGAGAGGGAAAGAGAAAATTAAAAAGATAAATAGGGTATTTTATAAAATATATATCATATTAACTAATATTTTTAATCTAATCAAATTAATTAAATATGTTTTATATTAAGGTGCAGAGGGAGTATGAACATGAAAGTAATTGAGGTTAGTGAGATACCAATGCACACCGAGCAATTTCAGAGAAAAGGTTGGGAGCCATCTAGGTCAACTGACCCTTAACACCTTCTTAGGTCTTCAATCTTCCGTGAATGTGATTGGTAAGTGGGCTCTTTCTGCTGGGTGAATGATAGGAAAAATTCCTTTAATTCTTTGATTACAACAGTGGCACGGGTCGAACTCATGAAGAGGGAAATGGCATAAGGCCACTTCAATGACCACTGCATCATTAAGTGTTAGGTCAATTTTTGGTAATTAGGATTTCATCCCATGTCTACTCCTGTACTCTTTTTGGTTTGACATTTTTCTTTTGTTAGGGTTCTCTTCTTTATCTTTCCTATCCGCTACCCCCCTTTAATAATTTTGAGGTAAAAACAAAGAAATAAAGAGAAGACGTGGGGAATTACCATTAACATTTTTTAAGGTTATCACTCGCGTCATAGATTGAAATAAATTGATGGGAACAATGAGTATAAGTGGACAATGAACTCCTGTCAAAAGTAGTAGTAGTTTATGCAAGGGAAAAGGTCTTGGAAAGAAGAGTGAGATTGTTAAAACGGTCGAAAGCTTATTTCAGTGCTCTGCAACGGTTCTGTACGTCGCCAGAGGTCCAGGCGGTGGATCTTCGCCGACGTTGTGTTCGGTTTTGTCAGGTGCTTCTCCATCGCGTTTGTAGACAAGGAGCTGGAAGGTAGAGGGAGTTTTCAGTGGAGATCGCTGTTCGATGGTGGAGCTACAGGTGGTGGATCTTCGCCGACGTTGTGCTCAGATTCGTCAGGTGCGTCTCCATCACGGTTGCAGACAAGGAGCGAAGGTAGAGGGAGTTTTCAGTGGAGATCGCTGTTCGACGGTGGAGCTACAACTGATCTCCAATTTCGGTAGTCGATCATGCTGATCTATGCTATGTTAGAATTGGAGTTCCGCCGGTGACATCGCTGAGCTTTCATGGCTGTAGATCCATTAATCTGAGTGTGTTCATCCGTTGATCTGTTTCATCGTTGTTCTCTGCTGCTGTTCGAATTTCAGGTGCATTGTGTTGATTATTCTATCTGTTCGATTTTTTTTTTGTTATCTGAGGAGAAAAAAAAATATAAGAGAGTCAGAGTAAGAGAGTGGTGAGTGGAGTGTGGAGGGAAAAGTAAAGAAAAGTGTATTTTTATTGTATGCTCTAGAGATGAATGAGCGGGAGAGAGAACGTAATCCCGTGAGAATGGTTTTGGCGCCAATGCAGGAGGAGAGAGAGGGATTGGAGCTTAGCAGGAAGAAAATTCGTGATGATGATGAAGAGTTCACAAATAAGCAATCCTTGGTCCCACGGGTTGAGGATTGGATGAGAGACGATAATATTGTACAAGAAACTACCATACCTGAAGCACCTAAACGGTCATACAAGGATGCATGCATGGTTGATCAGACGCAGAATGATTGTTCAGATGATGAAGAGGAATGGTGGAGAGGGGACGGATGGAAGTCAAGGATTGAGGTGGAGATGACGAAGAAGGGACCAAATATAATTGTGTCTCCGGAGTTTAAAAAGAAGCTAGCGAGGAAATGGTCGACATCGTTGTTCGTTAGACTCCTTGGCAGGATGGTGCGTGAGGATCAATTGGGTCGAAAATTGCAACAGCTGTGGGGACGTAAAGGCCAGGTTGAAACTATTGAGATAGGATCCGGTTATTTTCTGGTTCGTATGAGCAATAAGGAGGACTATGATTTTGCATTAACAGGAGGCCCTTGGTTATATATGGATCATTACCTAGCAGTGCAACCATGGAAGTCAGAGTTTGATCCTGACTCTGGTGAGGTTTCCAAAATTGCAGCCTGGGTGAGAATTCCTAAATTCCCAGTTGATTTCTATAATAAAGGTATTCTACATGTTGTGGGTAACCAAATTGGAAGGGTTCTAAAAGTGGATACAAACACCCTTCAGAGAACCAAAGGTCGTTTTGCCCGTATATGTGTTGAAGTCGATCTGAGTGCGCCTTTACTTCCGTCATTGATGATTAATGGGAAAGAGAAGAAAATTGTTTATGAGGGTTTGCACTTGATTTGCTTTTCATGTGGACGGTATAGCCATGACACAGCGCATTGCCCTAACAATCAAGCTATAAGCACGTTAAAGTCGGCATACGTGTCGAACCCGTTGGCTTCCACAGATTCAACACAAGAGCCTACATGCTCTGAATCCGAAGCCAAGGTGTATGGGGAATGGATGGTCGCACCGAGTCGTAGAAGGGGACAATGGACCTCGAACACAGGGAATGGTAACCATGGGCGTGAGTCTAGGAGTGATTTACGTTCTCGAAATACGGGAGGAGGATCACGTTTTGAGGCTTTTAATGTTGAAGATATGGGAATTAATGATGGAGGTTATAATGATAGTGGAAATCAAGGCAAGAATCGTGTCAGTTCAAAGCCAGGAGAAAGATCGCGTGAAGCAAAAGGGAACTCTGGTCATCTAATTGAAATAAGTAAAGGGAGTAAGGGGAACAAAGGATCGGATAATCTGAATGTAGGAAAAAAGGAGAAAATTTGTGAGAATCCGATTAGTGTTGGCCAAATGAAGACGTTGAATAAAACACGTGCGACACAGACAGCTAAGAAGAAAGGGATTGAGGAGGGAGTTTCCCACGGAACTTTGAGTATGGGCTTGAAAATGCAGCAAACAAGAACTCAAGTTGACTCTCAGTTGTTGAACTCTTATAAGTTAACTCATAAAGCAGAAACGTCGTATAATTCAAGTGGGGAGGCGGGTTTACGAATTAAAAAAAATATTATTCAAGTTGACCCTAAATCCACTACTATCCGCCTAAAAGACATTGATCCTATTGACCCAGGTGCAGAACAAGGGGAGAATTTTGCAAGTCAAACTAATCCTCTTGGGACTGTTGAGGATGTGGTGATGAATGGTGTTGATGAGGTGAAGAAGGGACATATGTCTCAATAAGGACTGGTTGGTTGTGTTCTTCTTCATTTTATCAATTTTTTTATGATTATTATGACTTGGAATACTCGGGGTGCCGGTGGTGCCTCTTTTAACAGATTACTTAGTGATGTTGTTGTCAGACATGGTGTTAATTTCTTTGCTTTGTTAGAACCCAGACAACAAGGGATGAAAGCCAAGCTCATTACAAGGAAATTGGGATGGACGAATCTGCACATTGTAGAAGCTCGAGGATTTAGTGGAAGTATATGGTTATTCTGGGATTCTACAGTTCATTTTTCTGTGACTTGTTGTGGTGATCAATTTGTTCATGGTATGGTTAACAAAGGCACAAGTATGGAGTGGTCTCTTACTGTGGTTTATGGTAATCTGAATATGGTTATTAGACGACAACTTTGGCCCACTCTTGAGGGTATTCAACATTCGATTGTTGGAGGCTGGGTAGTAATTGGAGATTTTAATGCTATTTCATGTTCTGAAGATCGCTGGAGTAAGAAACATAGGGAAAATAAGGGTATCGATAGGTCATTCCAAAATTGGTTATTGGGTAGCAAATTACTTGATATTGGTTTTAGTGGACCTCGTTTTATATGGGGCAATTTGATTACACAAAGCAGAATTGATAGGGCCTTGGTGAATAATTGTTGGTTTATTGAGAATCCTAATGTAACTGTGACACACTTGCCAAAATATAAGTCCGATCATTGTCCGGTGCTTTTGGATACTGAATCTCATGTTCTTACTGCAAAGAATCGAAGGCCTTTTAGATTCTTTGCCCCCTGGGTTATGCATGAAGATTTCAAGAATTTTGTGCAGTGTCACTGGGGGTTGGGTGACGACTGGTGCAGATCCTTAGATCAGTTCACGGAGGATTTGAGGGTATGGAATAAGGAGGTTTTCGGTAATATCTTCTATATGAAAGAAAGTTTGTATCGACGATTAGATGGTATTAATGCAAAGATTGCTTCAATTGGTATCTCCGAGTCTCTTGAAAAGTTACAAGGGGAGCTATGAGGCGAGCTGGAGAAACTCTTGACACGGGAAGAAGTTATGTGGTTACAATACTCTCGAGTTAACTGGTATGTGGATGGGGATCGTAATACCAAATATTTCCATTCAGTGGCTAACACCAGGCGAAGAAGGAATAAAATAGAGGCTTTAAAGCTTGACACTGGGGTGTGGACATATGATGCGGCTGAAATTATGAAAATGGGAAGTCAATTCTTTGAAAATTTATATACGGAGACCCAGATATATAGTGGATCTTTGGTTTTTGGATGCACGTATCCTGTTATTGATGACGTAAATATGCGTATTCTGGGGAGATCAATTGAAGATCACGAGATTAGACGCGCTTTGTTTGATATGGGGCCTCTAAAAGCACCAGGACCAGACGGTTACAACCCGTTATTTTATCAGAGCCAATGGGAAACGGTGGGACCGTCAGTCATTGACTTAGTTAAAAAGGTTTTTAATGATCCAATGTGGATACGTCAAATTAATGCCACTAAAATTGTACTCATACCGAAGGTGGAACATCCTGAGACGATTAAAGATTTCCGTCCCATAAGTCTTTGCAATGTTGTGTATAAAATAGTTATGAAGGCTATATCAAATAGACTTAAGGCTATCATGCCTTTAGTGATAGCCCCGAACCAGTGCAGTTTTGTGAAAAGGCGACAGAGTTTGGACAATATTATCCTAGTTCAAGAGATCATTTATTCTATGAAGTCCTTAAAGAGGAACAAGGGTTTTATGGCAATTAAGATCGACTTGGAGAAAGCTTATGACCGGGTCAGATGGAGTTTTATTTTCGACTGCTTAAGAGAGCTCAAGATCCCTGAATATCTTCTTAGAGTTATTCAAGCTTGTATATCAACGTCTCAAATGCAACTGATTTGGAACGGAAAAGCTACTAATATGTTTTGCCCTTCCTGTGGAGTTCGACAGGGTGACCCAATATCGCCGTATCTTTTTGTTATCATGATGGAAAGGTTGGGGCATCTCATCCAAACAGCAGTAAATGAGGGTGACTGGAAACCTTTTAGGCTCTCCAAAAGAGGTACTCCTGTCTCTCATATTTTTTTTGCTAATGATCTCATTTTATTTGCAGAAGTAGATCTTGATCACGCAGGGGTTGTGAAGGCCATCCTGGATGACTTCTGTGACATTTCGGGCCAAAAAGTTAATGCTGGAAAGTCAAGAGTTTACTTCTCTAGAAATGTGAATCACATCAAATGCAAAGAAATCAATGAGTTTTTGAATTTTACTCCGACGTCGAATTTGGGAAAATACCTGGGAATGCCTATTTTACATGAACGGAGTTCAAAGGCAACGTATAATTTCCTCCTGAATAAGATGGATACTCGTCTAGCGAATTGGAAGTCCAATATGTTATCAATGGCGGGCAGGCATACTCTAGTGTCCTCTGTAATGTCGGCTATGCCTTCTTATGCTATGCAAACAGTGCCTCTACCTTTGGGAACTTGTGATGAAATTGATAAACGATGTCGTAATTTTCTCTGGGGTAGTAGCCCTGTTAGCAAAAAAACCGCATCTAGTCTCCTGGGATTTGGTGTGTGCACGTAAAGAAAATGGAGGCCTTGGTCTCAGGAAGGCTCGTTACCAGAACCAGGCTTTTATGATGAAGCTTGGATGGAGTATGATTAATAGAAAAGACTCGCTCTGGGTCAAGTTTTTGCGTGAAAAGTATAAAGCCGGCAATGATATTATTCCTAAAATTGAAAAGCGTCGGTCGGAATCATGTACATGGAGGGGTATTCGTAACAATTGGAAGAAGGTCAGTGATAGTATATCATGGAGAGTTGCAAATGGAGAAAATATCTCTTTCTGGAACGATGTGTGGGTGCCACATTTGGATAAGCTTCAGAGTTTAGTAACCCAAGCATTTCCTAGAGAGGTTATTGAATGGAGAGTAGCTGACTGTATAACTCCCTCTGGACAATGGGATATGAGTAAGTTTGTTCACCTACTCCCAGCACATGTATGTACCACTATCAGACGGGTTAATATACGTCAACTAAATGGGGAGGATTTCCCAGCATGGAGATGGTCTTTTGATAGCAATTTCTCCCTTAGCTCTGCTTACAAATACATGGTGGATACCCCACGAGCTCACATTAAATACCGATGGAAATGTGTTTGGAAAATGAAGGTCCCTCAAAGGTACCGTACTTTCTTGTGGTTGTGCTTTCATGGCCGTTTAATGATGAACATGGAACGGTTCCATCGTGGTTGTCATCCTACGGGTAATTGTGAAGTATGCCATAATGCAAGTAAGTCAATACTCCACGTTCTACGGGACTGCCCGACCATTTCTGAATTTTAGAATAGTTTCTTATCGCCGAGTTGGCGAGATCAATTCTTCGGCATATTGGATAGAAATGACTGGCTTGCATGGTGTATGGAGAGAAAGGATGTTGTACAGGGTTTTGAGTTTCATCTCTGGTTTACTGTCTTATGCCGTTATATTTGGTTGGCTCGGAATAACCGATGTTTTAACAACAATTCTTGGAGTATAAATGCCATTTTAGCCCGTGCTCGTGCATGCTTAGCATGGGGTAGTACAAGCCTGTGTAAATATCATAATGAGAGAGAATTGTACACACTGGAAACCACCTCCGCCTAGGTGGGTGAAGATTAATACTGATGGATCCAGGAGTGAAAACTTAGGGATGTGCACTTGTGGTGGTGTACTGCGAGATCACGATGGTGAGTTTTTGCTGGGGTTCATGTATCGAATTGGCCAAGGGACGGTGGTCTCTGCTGAAGCATGGGGTATATTGTGGGGTCTTAAAATTGCCTGGGATAAAGGATACAGACAAATTCTGATTGAGAGTGATTGTTGTGAAGTCATGGAACTTATTCAGGCAACGGTGTCTCAAGAACACCCAGATTTTCAACTTATCATGGAGATTCGTACGTTGATGGATCGTGATTGGGAAGTCGGACTGTTACATTGTAATCGTGATGTTAACACAGTTGCAGATGCTATGGCAAAGGAGGCGTGGAAGATGGCGTTGGATCTCCATATCACTGAATCACCTCCTGTAGTTATTAATAGCTTATTACTTACTGATCAAAATAGGTCGAGATCGCAAGTTGACTCAGGAGGATAGTTTCTGAGGTGTTTGTAGTTTTTCATGTACTATCAAAAAAAAAAAAATATGAGTATAAGTGAAGAGATATTAATATTTTGAAGGAGACATTTGCAAAGATTAGGTGGAGGACAATAGGTGATCCGTGTGGGGACTGCATTGCTTTTTGAAAGAAGAGTAGTGTCGTACTAATAAGTTAGATTAGAGTCATAAAAGCATGTAGTCTGGAACACGCTGACCCCTCTAGGCGCCAACGCACAAAAATCCTACCAAAGACCAATGTATGCAGATCTACCTTACAAATGAAAAATCTATTTTTATGATTTGAATTGTAATCAATGTACGTAGTTTTATCCCCTAAATAAAGAGTCTTTTTTAATGATTTGAACCCATCACGTTCAAGATCTTATGATAGCATTGTTGTTCCGAGGGGCACTCTACTTTTTTTTTTTTTTTTGGATACAAAAAGAGGAGGGAATGCCCTTAACCTATACCAATACTAGACTCACCTTGCATAGTACTATCCTTGTCTAGGAACTCAAACAAGCAACCGAAAGTGACACGAAAATGATGAAAACCTGGCCATACACTCAATGCTTGCTTAGCAATATAATCATCAGCTGTATTAGCATTTCTATGGATCCAATGAACATTCACCTCCCATTCTCTAACGCTCTATTTGGTTCAAGGGAAATAGAGGGGATGGGAGGGGAGGGGAGGGATTTTGTTCCCCTCCCCTTGATTGGCAAGGGAAAGAATTTAGGAAGAAAAAGAAAAAGTTTTGAAATTTCCCTCCCTCTCTCTTCAATTTCCTCCCCCCAAATCGGACGGATTTAGAGGGGAAGTTAACTTTTTCATTTTATTGGACTAAAATACCTTGACTATTTTTGTGAAAACCCAACACTACCCTTGCTCCTTTTTATTTAAAACCAATCAAGATCTTTTGTAAGAAAAATCTACTTTTCCTTTAAGTTCATATTTTAAATCTTTTTACCTTATAAATATATAATGTTTAAAATAAAGATAATCTTCTAACTTTTATTTTTAAACACTTAAAAATTTATAGGAAAATTACAATTAGGTCTCAGACAAAAGAAAAAAAATTAAAAAATGGACATATATTTAAGAAATAGTGATGATTAGTAAAAATAATAATAATTGGAATGGATAGAAATTGACTAAATGTGTTTAACATATGTTAAAATACCTCCCCTCTCCTTCTTTCTAACAAGGGTAAAATTGTCCATGTCAAAATAATTTCCCTCCCCTCTCCTCCTGAACCAAACAAGGTAACATTAAAATTCCTTCCCTCCCCTCCCTTCTAATCAATCCAAACGAGGTAATATTAAAATCCCTCATATCCCTTCCCTTCCCCTCTCCTCCATTAAAATCCCTCACATCCCCTCCCCTCCCCTCCGTCGAACCAAACATAGCCTAAGTATCATGCTCTTGATCTCATTTATTACAATAGCATCAAGGTGGCTCATAAGAACAGAGCCGTGGATCAACAAAGCCACCTCCTCGGCATCCATTTCCAACACCACTCTTCGCTCTCCAAAATCTCAACACATCTTGAGACCAAGAAGGACAACCTATAGCTCAGCTAGTAAACTATTGGCTGGCACGTCTGCTTTATACGCTAAACCTTCCTTGAGAGAACCTTTGTCATCACAAAGAACACCACCACATGTCACCACGTGTTTATATGAAAGTCCCCATTCTCTATTTATCATTTTGGAATTCTCATTCGCTTGTTCTTTCTTTATTTTGTGAATTCATAAATAATTTATTTAGTTTCTTTAATTTTTTTGAATTAAAGAAATATATTACGTTAAAGATGAGTACCAAATACTTCCATGATAAGGTAAAAGTATACACATGGTAGTCTAAATTTATGTAAGGTTTTAGTTTAGTGCCTTGATTAAAAAAATAGCAAAAGAAAAGTATTCAGAGAAAAGGAATGTCTCGTTTGGGCGGAGTAAAAATTTTATGACGGAGGAGAGCTGGTGCCATGGAATTAGCTGTGTAAAATAAAGACATAAACAGGAAACTCTAGGCCTACTTTGTTCAATTCCTTGGTAATTAGGATTGCATTCTCTTTAGGTAGGACTGTGACGGAACGAAGGGCATCATCATGAGGGCCGGGCAGCCTCTGAAATGTTGTACATGATGTTCAAAGAGCTGTGTGTAAAAGTCAGGCCTAAAACAAATGAGCTCGGGCAGGGAAAAAGAAATAAAATAAAAAGACATTTAACTCATATTTTTACGAAAACTTTTATTTTATGAAGAGATTGAAGTAGGGATGAGTATGTACTGGATTGGATTAGGTTTGATATTAATCTGAGGTATGGTTTTGAGAGGATTTGGGGTTGTACAAAGCAATCATTGGTCTAGTCTGATCCAGCACCAACCCGAGGTTGAGCTGGACTAGATCATGGTCTAGTCTAATCCAGCACTAATCCGAGGTCGAGCTGGACCAGACCGGGTCTGGTAAACTACCTGGACTAATCCTGATAGTCCAAGACCTAAATTTAATTTAATTTAATTTTTATTTGTTCCTCTTTGGAAGGTAAAATTTAAACCTATTAAATACAATTAGGACCATAAAAATACCTATATTAATATAAAATATGTCACCAAAAATTAAAACATAATAAATCTATAAGAATATCCAACAACAATAAAAAAAAAATACGTTAAGAAAAAAGATTTAAACATGATAAATATAATTAAGATAATAAAAATCCCTATAATCATATAAAAATCATTATTCTATGGGCTCCGGCTGGGCCGGCCGGCGGAGGGGCTTTTATTATTTTAATAAAAAAATAGGTAAGGGTAAAATGATAATTTACCCCTAAAATTATAAATCTCTGACAGGTGCTAGCACCTCTGTAGTATTTCCAAATCTTCTTACATCTTTCTGTGTTTTAGTATATTAAAAGTTCTTTTTGGATCATTTTCCCAATAAATTTTGTGATTAGAAGTGTCCTCGAAAACTAAAAAAAGCTAAACCACTTCCAACCTCTCGCGCTCCAGAGAAATCATTCCACCGAAAGATGCCTATTTTTTTTTAAATAATCATTATTTGTTTTAATCATTACACCTTGTTTTTTTTGTTTCCTTCTGCTTTTCCATCGAAAGGTTGTTGGGTTTTGTTTCGTTTTTTTTTGCTGCTTTTCCACCGAAAGTGGTTTTTATATATATATATATATATATATTATGTTTTAATTTTTTTTTAAATAATTTTTTTAAAAACATATTTTAACTATATCACTTTTTCTTTTTCTTTTATAAGTCACTTATTAAATTCATTTTTTAATTAATAATTAAAATTATATCCTAAAAATAAAAATAAAAATGTTACACAGGTGACCTAAACTTCAAAAACTAAAGGAAAGTACAGAGGACGAGAAAAATAAAGAAAGCTACTCCACCGAAAGATGCCTATTTTTTTTTTAGTAATCATTATTTGTTTTAATCATTACACCTTGTTTTTTTTGTTTCCTTCTGCTTTTCCATCGAAAGGTTGTTGGGTTTTGTTTCTTTTTTTTTTTTGCTGCTTTTCCACCGAAAGTGGTTTATATATATATATATATATTATGTTTTAATATTTTTTTTAATAATTTTTTTAAAAACATATTTTAACTATATCACTTTTTCTTTTTATTTTATAAATCACTTATTAAATTCATTTTTTAATTAATAATTAAAATTATATCCTAAAAATAAAAATGTTACACATAGGTGACCTAAACTTCAAAAACTAAAGGAAAGTACAGAGGACGAGAAAAATAAAGAAGGCTTTTCTTCAACAAAATAAAAAATATGTAGCTTAAAAACTGCCACCTCTTTCCTCTTTAAATGATATGAAGACTGACTTCGGAGGAATACACTTAAAATATATGGTAGCACCACGCTTGTAATAAAGCAATTCCAACCGGTCTTCAACAAAGTTAAGCATATTTTAAAGTCGTAATTTGTAAATTTTTTTAAGATCTTTTTTTTATTTTGTCAGAATTTTTTAATTAAAAAATTCACTGTATAGTTTTCTGGCATCTACTTCTGTAATCTACCTTTTATATACTATATAAAATTTATAGGAAAAAAACTTACAATAATAAATTATTAGCTCCTCAAATTTGGGGAAGGGCCCATGACTCGTATTTTAATTTTTAATTAAATTATAAACTCATAATTTTATCATTAAAATTTGGGTTAATGTGCAAATTTATCAACGAAGTTTTGTTTAAGGAACGTCTGGCACAAATATATTTTAAAAGAGATAAAAATACCAATGAACAATTAAAAAAGGTACACCCAGCACAAAACGGTTAAATTTTACCTAATGGCGTTAAATTATAAGAGAAGAAAACCCCTAATGATGTTAGGTCAAATTTAACGGTTTTGTGCTGGGTGCATCCTTTTTAATTATTCATTGATATTTTTGCCCATTTTAAAACATATTTGTGTCAAAGCTCTTCAAACAAAACTTCGTTGGTAAATTTGCATCTTAACCCTTAAAATTTTTATGTTTATGTTTTACTTTAGGTGAAAATATAAGAAATTGCATCTAACCTTATCTCTCTAGACAAAGGAAAAAAATGGCAAATCTCATTAAAAGCCTTTTCAACTTGATGAGATAGTGTTGTTAATGGTTCTCTTTCCTACAAGAAAAGGCAAAGCAATGTGCTTAGCAGTAATATAAAAAAAAAATGCTTAGCAGTAATAGTTGTGTTTCTAATGCAATGGCTAGACCTAATGGTGAAGTAAAAGATCATTCAGGCTATTTGACATTTGCAAGACTCAAATGCCTTTAATGATAAGTTTTGTAACAAATATAAATTTCTGTCTGTATCTTCAGCCTCTTTCTAATTTTAGCATCAAGTAACAATTCTTTGTTCAATCCAATGTCTTTCTTCTAGGAGAAAATTCTAATAGATGGTTCTTTGCTTCAATCTGTTTCCATGAGTGTAATAGTTAAAATTAAGTCAAAATTGGTCTTTTATACGTGTTTTAGAAAGCAGAATTACCATTCTAAACAAATCCTTAGAGACAAAGGCATGGATGCATTATTGTGTTTATGATCTATTTGTTTTTGGGATTGATGTTCTCTTTTGACATCTTCATCACTTATCAAAAAAATGTCAACCGTTCAAATTTGTAAAACATTTAATCATTTTGTTTAAAGTTTGAGTGAAGAATAATGCAATATTTATCAAGTAGTATTGTGGTACCTATATATGTGGGTCTTTCTAATTCTTTTCTTTTGCTCCTTTTCCAAAAGCCACGCCGGAGTGCATGACAAATTAAACAACACGCATGGCAATGCGGCAATGTACACACGGTGGCCGTAAAAAAATATTTTGACTTGAATTCTTTAAAAAATTAATTGAGGATTTTTCTCCAATTTCTCCGTTTCCCATTAAAATTTGATAAATGGTCTCATAAATTGCTTATGTTTGTTTCAATAACGAATGTGTAATTGAAATATTTGGATTTTTTTTTTTTTTGACAAATGGTCTCATAAATTGCTTATGTTTGTTTCAATACCGAATGTGTAATTGAAATATTTGGATTTTTTTTTTTGACAAATTTAAAAATGTTAATAAGGGTATGACATACCAGGTAGCACATAATAGAAGTGTTACTTTGCCTGATTTCATATAAATGAAAGTTGATTGAAAACATCCCAAAAATTGTCAATTACCTTGTGAGCTAATAACATAAGTACTCTTTTATAAGTTGAAGGTCGCAAGCTCAAGTCCACTTATATATACATGTATGTGTGTTTGTGTATTTGGAATAATGATTGTAAAAATGATTTTTTACAATCTAACTTTTATAACCTTATTTTTTATAAAAGTTAGATTGTATGATGTGATTTATATTTGGATTGATGGTTATATAAGTGGTTTTTCTGAAATTAAAATCTGTTTGGATTGACGATAGCATAGGACATAGGTGTTTTTGTGATAATGATAAGAGAGAAATTAAATTAAAAATTATAAAAAATTCTTGACAATTAAAAAATACATAGTTTGATGAAATACTTTTTTTTTACCCAAAAAATGATAGCATAAGCCAAAAGTAAAAAATGATAAGCTATGAAATGTTGCTTAACAAAATAAGTAACTTGTTAACTATAAATCGAAAAAGAAAAAAAAAGTAAACCAAACACAATAAAATAATATAAACGAAAAGTTCTCAATCCTACTTTTACCCTTCCAATTTTACTTTTGGGTCCTAAATAAACGCACCTAAGTGAGCCCCGCAGAATGGAACTTTTAACCTAGTGTGTGTTCGGCTATCCTAAAAATCATGGTTTCAGAATCTATTTTTGTAAATCGAGATAAAATTTCTCTCATATACTTACCTCGTAAACTGTAAAAGCTATTCTCCAAAAACTAATCCAAACACACAGTTAGCCAAATGGACTGTCGGTGCATGCTCTTCTAACATAAAAAACGAAAGAATAGAAAAGAAAAGAAAGACAGCATCCCAAAAATTCAGATTCAGAATACACAAATAAGTGGGCCGCGCATAGTGGAAACTTTTCCCAAGGCATAGATGCCGAGAGGCAACTCGGCAATTCACAAAAGTCCCAAACGCGGACGACTTGACTCAAACAAAAAAGGCCACGCGCGATACAAGCAGTTTCCCGGAAAGAGGAGTAAAAGAGACTGAAACAAGAGATTATTTGTTGATCTCGGAAGAGAAAGCAAGATCTGCAGATTCTGAAGCTTCCATTTTTGAGAATTTTGTCTGTGAGAGCTATTTCTTTTTCGCTTCCATACTCATCGATCCAGGTTATTTCTTCTCTTTTGCTTGCTTTATCCCAATGGATCCATCATTATTCTTCTTCTGTTTTGCCTTCATTTTTCACATAAAAATTCTGCAAAATATTTTTCATGTTTTCTTCTAATCATTTGAAATTTTTTATACTTTTACTTCTGAAATACAAAGTCCCATAACCTTCAAACATTATGGCTCGACTTGATCTATTGACTTAAATCTTCATTTATTTTAAGAACTGTTTGGAAGAGGAGGAAGTCTCTGGAGATCCCAGTGCTGACATTTTTGCCATCTTTATGATCTATCTTCCCTTCACATATCCAAGTTCATGCTTAATTTCTTCTCTTTTTTTAATTCCGCTTGCTTCATCCCTTCTATGTACTGTCTTGCGAGATTTTTATGTGAGTTTTTAGGGTTCGTGTACAGAAAAAAATTCTGCAACTATCTGAGGTAGCTAACTTTCTCTATTTTCACCCCTTTGTATTTTGGGAAAATACCAGCTAGGTCTCAAGTTAGAGAATTAATCTCAAAAAAGTCCCTTTGCAAATTCCAATGTGACATGGATTCCCAATGACCATTTACCAAAATACCCCAAACAATTTAACCAATGTCATTTGTTACAACATGTTCTGCTATATTTACAACTTTGTAAGTCATATTAACAACATAATCAGTTACGTTTACAACATGTATATAAAATGCGTGATTGTGTTGCGTTTACGACCTCTTCAGTTACGTTTACAACTCATTAAATATAACGTAACATGTTTTAAACGTAACTGATTATGTTGTTAATATAACTTACGAAGTTGTAAATATAGCAGAACATGTTGTAACCGATGACATTGATTAAATTGCTTGAGGGTATTTTGGTAAATGGTCATTGGGAATCCATGTCAGAAAATTTGTAAAGGGACTTTTTTGAGATTAATTCTCTAGTTTGGGACCTAGCTGATATTTTCCCTTTTATTTTCTAACTCAAATCAATCATTGTCAAGCTTTTAGTCATTAGCTTCATAACACTTTTAAATCCTTTCTGGCTTTTATGGATAATCAACTATTATTCAAATATATTGTTAAATGCCCCTATCACTTTGACAAGTTGAACCCATTTTACAATTTTGTGTGGATGGTGTGTTTAGTTATGCATAAATACTGTTTCGGTGAGATAAAGTATATTGAGAAAATTCTTGAAAAAGAACTTAAAAATTGTGAAATGACAGATTAAGTTTTTTATCCACTTGATTAGAAAATGTATGTCGAAACTATTTCAATTTATTTTTAGAAAAATACCTGATTTATTATTTTATAATTTTCAAGTTCTTTTTTAATATTCTTCCCAAGTATATTTTTAAGGAAGAGGAATGTGCCTGTGTTGCCTTCACCGTCAAAAAATTTATTAAAAAGGGATTATATTATGAGATGATATTTGATATAATTAAATGTTATTTTTAAGACTTTGTTAGAACAATGGCCATTTAGATTTTAACTAAATTGAACATTAAAAAAAACATTTAACTAGGTTATTTTTTAGTGGATTTTTTTTTTTGTTTTTATTAGTCATGTTATGTTCAGATAACAATCTAAAATGTGTTATATATATATATATATATATATATATATATGTTGTAAATTAATATCCGTTAGATTTTAATTGGGTTTCAAATGAAGGGAAGTTATCTTATATATAATGATTTCTTATTTTTACAAAACTTTCAACATTATTTGGCTACAAAAAATAGAGAACCGAATATGTGATTATCTTTACTTACCCACGCTCGCATTTTGCTGTGAGATGAAAGGGAAGACACATAAAAAACAGAAGAGATGAACTGTGAGAAAGACTACTCCCTATTTTTTTTTAAAAAAAAAAATCGAATTCATAAGAAATATAATAATTATCCTTCAACAATATATTTTTATTAATGGGAAGTAAATAAAGGAAACGCTTTTGTAATGGGCATATATGAAGAACTTGTTCCAAGAGGAGGTGGTCAGCGAAGCTCGAAGCTGACATTTTGAGACCTTTTGACTTGTGAGCTATTTCTTTTGCTTCCCACCACATCCACCAGCTTAATACAATCCATTAATTCTTTAATCTTTCTCTTCCACTTGTTTCATCCCATTGATCTACCGTTAAGCTTGCTCTGATATTTCTATTGCATTAGTTTCAGGTTGCTGAAGGTTGAAACTATAAATTGCTATCACACATGGATGGAACCATTGTTGCTGATAGGTAGATATCTTCTATATAACCTCACACTCCTTATTTTCTTGTTTGATTTGCTTCTACTACATAACCCAATATTTGTTGACAGTTTGTTTCTATCTGTAGTTCTCAAGATGATGTGAGTTTGACTCAAACGGTTTCCCCTCGTGCAACCAAGTATGATGTGTTCCTTAGCTTTAGAGGGGAAGACACTCGCAACACTTTTGCAAGTTATCTTTACAAAGGACTTAATGATAAAGGCATTGAGACTTTTATGGATCATGAACTCATCAAAGGAGGACAAATCTCAGAAGTTCTTTTGAGAAAAATAGAGGAATCAGAAATATCAGTGATTATTTTCTCTAAGAATTATGCTTCTTCTTCATGGTGTATGGATGAACTTGTTCACATATTACAATGCAAGAAAAATTTTGGAATGGATGTGATACCCATTTTCTATAACGTAAATCCTTCAAACATACGCAAACAAAATGGGAGTTTTGGAAAAGGATTTAATGTATTGAAGCGAAGATTTAAGGACAACCCAAAAAAACTGCAAAAGTGGAGTGATGCTTTAATCCAATCTGCAAGTCTATCTGGATGGGATTCCAATAGTACCAGGTAGCTTCAAAAATGTTATCTCTGTAGTTGATTTGGGAATTTACTTAACTAATCTTTAGGATTCTAACGAATTTTTGTAGTTTTTGTTTTTGTTTTTATTTTCTATCTATTAAATATGCCTTTTCTTTTGATTTACAGTTGTGCTAGAGCTGAATTCAAACTTATTGAAGATATTGTCAAAGACATTTTGAGTAAGTTGAACTACAAGTCATCATATCATTTTGAAGGATTGGTTGGCATTGCTCGTCATATCAGAAATGTTGAAAACCTTCTAAACGAGGCTCGCATTGTAGGAATATGGGGTATGGGTGGTGCTGGTAAGACCACACTTGCTAAAGCTATATTTCAAGTGTTGAGAGTTCAATTTGATGCTTTCTCCTTTATTGAAAATGTCAAAGGGCAATTAAAAAGTATTAGTTTGGATAAGTTACAGAAAAATTGCCTCAAAGAATTATTAAATGATAAGGATATTAGCATCTATGACATAAAATCCACTTTTGTGAAAAAGAGGCTTGGACGCAAAAAAATTCTTATCGTACTTGATGATGTGGACGATGCAAGATTTGGTGAAGATTTAACCAAAGTACTTTATTGGTGTGGGGAAGGGAGCAGAATTATTATCACATCAAGAGACATGCAAGTGCTTCAAAATGCATATGAAAAGAATAAACCAAGATCCACCCAACCAACATACCATGTTCAGGGTTTGGATTTCCATGATGCCCTTCATCTCTTTAGTTTGAAAGCTTTTAAGCAACATGAGCCATCTGAAGGTTACATGGGGTTATCAAAATCAGTTGTGAAATATTGTCAAGGAAATCCATTAGCCTTGGAAGTGTTAGGTTGCTCTCTATATAGAAGAGAAAAGGAAGAGTGGGAAAGTTCTTTGGAAAAATTAAACCAAGTTTCACCCAAGAGCATTGTTGGAGTTCTGAAGCATAGTTTTGATGGACTTGAAGGCAAACAGCAGGATGTGTTTCTTGACCTAACATTCTTAATCAATGAAAGAGTTGATATGAACCTAAGAAGACAACTATGTGACTCTTTTGCGCGTATTGATATAAGTGTTCTTAGAGATAAAGCCCTTATTTCATTTGATAGTGGTTGCGTTGTGATGCATGATCTTGTTATGAAAATGGGCCTTGAAATTGCTAAACAACAGTTATTCGGTAATCATGGAACTCTTGTTCGACTATGGAACCATGAAGACATAAATTATTTTTTCAGTTCTGGCAAGGTAATGATTTATTCCGTTGTTGTTGTTATATCTTATTTTCTTTATCATCTTAATTATCAGATTCCTTGTGATATTTGTTTGTCTACATGTTTTTTATTCGTTAAAGTCTTTGGTGGTAACTGGTAGGTGTCAGCATTTATCTTGAAGTTTCTCTAGTTTATTTTCTTTAATTAGATATTCCTACAAGAGATCCTTTCTCGATTCAAATGACTAAAATTGCATTTAGGTTTAATTTATTCATCTACCTAAACTCTAAATATAAATTAATGAGGACTAGTGTGATATGTGTTATTTTAAAAGATAAAATTAGTCTACAAAGAATGTTCATGAAGTGATAATGAAATGATTCACTGCATTAATTTTTCTCTTACTAATTTGTATAATTTATATGCTCGCATGAGCATGCTTTTATATTAGTAAAGAATTTAATGTTATTAGACGGACATATTATCTGTAAATTTGAAAACAAATAAAATATATGGGTAACATTGCTTCTGGGGCCATACTTTGGGGACAAATTTGCTACTTAACCCTATATGTCAAGTGTTATAAATGAATATTTGCTTAAATATCTGCACGTGCATATGGTTAAGTATACGTATGAGTGTGTCTGCATGTTTATGAGTTTTTAGAAATTCATTTATTATGAGTAAAACATGAATTGTAAGAATTTTTTAATAAAATGCAGTAGCATTATTAATAATATGGATATTTTTAATATCAGATATATTTAATTGGTACAGTATGTTTTGGACTTTTTTTAGGTAATGGTAACTGTTTTTCCTTTCATTTGCTATTGCTAGGAGATGGAGGCAATCCGATGCATATCATTGGACATGAGCAAGATACAAAAGATTACATTCGAAGCTAGTAGTTTTCGAAAGATGCATAATTTAATGTTTCTTAAAATTTACAAATCCGCTTCGAGAAAGATGTTGAAAATTCGTGGAGTTTTGAATTATCTTCCAAAAGAATTGAGGTTTTTGAGCTGGGAAGAATGTCCACTACCGTATGTGCCATTACATTTTTGTGCGGTGAATCTTATTTCAGTTGACATGCCTAATAGTAATATCCGACTTTGGAATGAAAATCAGGTACGTACCATAATTCATATGCATAATTTTTCAATGAAGTGATTCAAAGATCTCATATATATGAAACATTGACCAAATAATGCACAATGCAAATGTTTGCTTTACTACCTTTAAATTGATGGTTAAACTGCAGCGGTATTCTTTTTTTATTGGCAGGAAACCAAACCATCTTTTAAATGCATTGACTTGTTTCCATAATAAGCTCACATTTTTGTTAATTGGCAGGGAAAAAATTACTGATTAAATTGTAGTTTAGTGTAGTTATCTAATGTATTAAAATCTATTTCTTTTTTCAGTGTTTTCCAAATTTACGGAAAATTAATTTATCGTATTCAAAACATCTCATTGCATTGCCGGATCTCTGTCACACTCCTAAGATTGAAGATTTGAATCTTAATGGTTGTGTGAATTTGGCTCAAATTCATTCTTCAACTTTATCAGAAAAGATTGTCCAAAAAATGATAGATGATTGTGGGCCAATACAAATAAAGGTTGGGGGAAGTATAAGAGGGAAAAGTTCAGGGTTCGTGGCTGTGATCGGTTATTTGGATCTTCGCGAGTTTTCATTCCACAAAGTGACAATGAAGGTGTTTGTATGTGACAACATCATTTGTGGTGTTAGATTCAAACATGAGGAAATGCCATTGGAAGAGAGAGAAGAATTGATAAAGGGGACACAAAGTTTAGGGTCTTTACTTCCATTTGTGAGGATAGTTGAATGCAGAGAGGGTCCAACTACGTTTGGGCATGATTTCAACCAACATTTTGATGATTATCGTGACTTTTTTGGTGATAGAGGAGAAATGATGAATGGACATCAAGAGGTGACGATATCATTAATGGAAGATGACGAAAAGGATGATGTGTTAAAAGGAGATGAGAGTGTTGTCACATTCACAAGAGTTCCCTATAGCATCACTCGCTGGTCATTATTGACGAAATTGACATTAAAATCACCTCCACTCTCTCATGAATGTTGCAGAAGGATTAAACCTCGCTTAAATGTAACAGTCTCTTTCGCAACAATCTCTTCCCTCGACATTCTTTCAACCCCTTCACCTGGGAGGCGCCCTTTCAATATTTACTATAACTTGGACGCGACCCAACATCGTCTCCTCAGAATTTTTTCTCTTGTTTACTCCAGCTGCTTGCTTCGCTGTTCGTTTACTGATTCCATTTGTAACAGAGTAACGGTTTGGTTTGAATGCTTTTCGGGACATATAAATGGTTTAGGCGCATGGATTGAAAGGCATTAAGGCATGGGGTTAGATAGAACAGTCGATTTTATTAAGGGGGTGATCATATAGTTAGTTAAATTCATGAGTAAATTGTATGGACATTATGATATTATTCACATCTGAATCACAGTAGCCAACAGTGACCGGCAACTATTCATTTTCTAGAGCATGAAGAGAGGTTCTCTCTCTTCGTCCAGGATACCACGGCGTATCATATTCAATTATACTCCTTGTCCATATTACAATACACTATCTAATAAATGTATTTGGTTTTTTTTATAAGGCACTTGTTTGTTTCTAAATAGTATTAAATATTTTTTTGATGCATGCCCATAATTAATAAGAATAGTGGGTGAGAGTAATAATTAATATAATATTAGAGTTTAATGGAATTAATAGGGATAATATTGAAAATTATTTAAATTTTAGGATAAATTTAATGACTTTAACTGTTTGATTTATGAGAATTATTAGTTGGTACCTTATAATAAAGATCAGAGAGAGTATTCATTATTCATTACGGCCCCCTTTTTCAAATATTTTTCTATAAATTAAATATTGTCAATCATATATATATATTAAGAAGTTACTACTTTATTTATTGTTTGTATATTAATTTTCAGTTTTTCCTAGTTTGATTTTAATAGTTGTTTATAATTACTTACGCCCACATATCTTGTGTGCGAATGTTATGAATGAAACAATTTAACAAACAGTAAAAAAATAAATCACATTTCAAAAATGAATTGCATTCGGTCGTTCCTTTTCTTTTCGACCAAAAATAAATATTTGAAGTTTGGTGTTAGCAAAAGTAGACTAAAATATAAACGCGGATTAATTCAGTTTTTTGGTTTATAATTAGCTAGTCTATCTATCTCACGTAACAAAATTTAAAAAATTGTGTTGACACATTATAAATATTATATCATGATTTTATCAATGAGATATAGAATGAAAAGGCATATTTTCTTAACCAAACGGGGTGTTAGTTCGATTCATAATCTTGATTCAAACAGACTAGACCTATTTTCTTAACCAAACGGGGTGTTAGTTCGATTCATAATCCTGATTCAAACAGACCAGACCCTCTTCGATTGCCTCAAAAGGCACCCCCCACATCAGAAAATCAGATGTTTCATTATATATTTGCTAAGTAGTATCAACTTTAATTAAAAAAAAAATTGAAATGCAAAATGAATCTTATATTAAGAAGAAGAATATTAATGGAGGCTCTATTTATGTTTTTCCTCCAGAACCTTGTGGTCACGCGGGACAAATGAAATGAAACGATACAACAATATACAAAACAGCAACAAAGTAACTATAGGTCTATAACCTCTAAAGCTAGTGACCAATTGACCTATTGATCGTAAAGGACATGTTTGGTAATGAATATAAAAAACTTCATCCTATACCTGATCAATTATCTAAGATTTCATTATTCTCTCTAGCTATTTCTTTAAGGCTAAAGTATACATTTGGTCATTTATATTTATATTAGATTTCATTTTAGTCCCTTAAATTAATAAATTATATTTTTAGTCCTTCAAAATTAACATCGTTAATTTTATTTAACGCAAAATATTGACTAATCAAACTTAAGAGATGAATGGGCAATTAAATACTGACTCCTCAAATAAGAGCTCAACACATCACTTAAATTTAATCCAACGTGGCATTTCTTTAACACACATTATTTTGTTTTTTTAAAGAAAAATCTAATTTGAATAAAATAATTTCTTTTATCCAGAATGCCCTAATCTTCCTCATCTCTCCTTCGACTTCAACTATTCCTCTCCCTCAGCTAGCAAGTAGCGACACCGTCAATCCTCAACCTCTCAAGACACTATCAATCCTCAACCCGAATGGTCATCTGCCATTACACCTCTTCCTCTTCCTATATTCTTCATCCCTGTCCCCGTGGTATGATTGATTCCATTGCTCCTTTATCACCGATCAGTAGCCATTGAAGTTGGTTCTTCAATGGTTTGGGTTCAGGTTCTCAAAGCTGGGTCATCTTTCAAAGGCATAGAAGGTTATAAGCAATCCAAACTGGTTTTACTTTGTAAAGTCATGAAGGTTGAGTGTTCAATTTTCTAGGTTTATCTCTTGAATCTTAATAATTGATTTGTGATTAATCAGTCCAAACTGGTTTTGTTCGGTAAATCTTTGGATTATTGTGTGCTGTTGATCTTGGTTAAGAATGTTGTCCTTTGCATTTTGTCATTGGTTAGAAGGTTTATGCTTAAAGCTTCAACAAGAGTTTCTGCTGCCTCTCTATGTTCACCAACAGCCATCTTCATCTTCATCCTCATGCTTTCCTCCCAGTCCTTTATCCAACAAAATTATCAAGAAATTACAATTAAAATCAAGAAATGAATAAGAGACACAAGTCTCTATATTCACCAATAGCCATCTTCATCTTCATCCTCATGCTTCCTCCCAATCCTTTATCCAACAAAATTATCAAGAAATTACAATTAAAATAAAGAAATGAAAAATCCGATGAATAGGAGCCACAAGTCTCGTTGGGCCAAAGAAAGATAAAAAAACTCGGGTTAAGGGGTAAATCTACCAATGATGTTTTAAAAAAAGAGCATCTGGCATAATTATCTTTTAGAAGTGGCAAAAATACCAATTAACAATTAAAAAGGGGCATCAACCACAAAAACCGTTAATCCGTACTAACTCCGTTAAGGGTTTTCTTCTCTTATGATTTAACACCGTTAGTACGGATTTAACGGTTTTTGTGATGAATGCCCCTTTTTAATTGTTCATTGGTATTTTTACCTTTTCTAAAAGATAATTATGCTAGATACTCTTTTCTTAAAACATCATCAGTAGATTTACCCTTAACCCAAAAAACTCTTGATGAAGCTTTAAGCATCAACCTTCTAACCAATGACAAATACACATATATACCCATATATGGATAGTATGTGGATATATATTATATTCGAACCAAAAAACGGTGTTAAAACATTCCAAAAGATAAGAAGCCTGGAACCACCGAACACTAACAAATCTTTTTTGTTTTTTTGTTTTTTTGCCTGTTTTCTTTGAGATTAGGTTCAACCAAAGTTATGATTTTAGGCTACAAAAATCATTTACGGAGTGAAAAGTCGAAAGAATAGAGTCCTAAACGACTGTAAAACAATTTCGTAATGCCTCAACGTAGTGCATATCGGCGCCCCATGAAACCATGAGTTGGGCCATTGGAAAACAATGTTTGTTGGAAGAAATTGTCAAGAACATGTAGAATAAAAAAATGCGATTCCAATAAGACAAGTTTCGCCTAAAACGGACGTCAGAATCGGCGTCCATGGCTGAAAGAAGAGTTGGGTCCGCCTGATGATCCAACCGGGTCACGTTACCATGCTGGAGTTGGGAGATGACAGAAATGCAATGTATTAAAAACCGGACTGGACCGGCCGGTTCAGACTAGAAACCGGTGAACCGGTCGCCGGACCGGTCCGGTTGAGGTAAAAAAACCGGGGTCTAACTGACCCGGTCTAAACCGGTCCAACTCGGGGTGACCCGTGGTGAACCGGTTTGCCCCTTTTTTTTTTTTTTTTTTTAATTTTTTATATCCCAAATGACATCATTTTGTCTTTTTTTAAAATTATTTCTTTGAAATTTTTTAATTTGCAAGAAGTTTTAAAAGTATTGTGGAATATTTTTGCTGTTTTGCACTGGTTGGAGTAAAATCCTTATATACTTAATGATACTTTTATGGGTATTAGGTTCATGAGGTTATATTTGATTATTGGTTGGAAAAAAAAACTCTTATGTAGTTTTTTAAATAGTATACATGAACATTTAAATTATATTTTTTTTAATTAACCCCGGTTTGACTCCCGGTCTGACCCCCGGGTTGACCCCGATCTGAACCACTGACCCTTGACCCAGTGTCTCGACCGGTTCAATGTCCGATCCGGTTTTCAGTACCTTACAGAAATGACAAGTAGTTTCTGTCACCCAGAAAAATGACATGTTGTTTTAGATCCCTCCCATTAAGGGAAACGAATCGTTCCCATGAATTTTTTTTTTTAAAAAAAAAGGCAAAAGGATCCTAAGTTGGGCTGGGCTCGTTTTTGCTACCAGACCAGAAGTTTGGGGGGAAAAAAGCAGAAGGAACAGAGACAAAAGTTGTTTGCGCTCTAAAAAAAGCAGAGAAAATTTTGAAAAGAGACATTTTTTATTTTTCCCAGAATTTCTCATTTCACCTCCTTTTAAAGGCCCGTGTGGAAGCATTTGAGCTCTGATTCAGACACATTTTATGTGCCAATGAGGTTTGACACAGTTGGTTAAGGTCTTGCCACCCCGATCACAAGGAAGTGTGTTCGAACCCTCTGACCGATGGGGAGACTTCATTGGTAGGCAATCTCGAAAGTCCCTTGTAAGCTCTCGAAGAGCTCTGGGGCCGTGCCCTGGCCTTGGTAGGGGACTAGTGCCGAACCTACCTAAACTTTTTTGTATAAAAAAAAAACAGACACATTTTATGTTTAAAAATCCCTAAATTCGCTATCTGCATTTGGGTATATAAATTATCTATTTTGAAATATGTCTGGATGTGTTTTAAATGTTTTTAGTGCTATTATAATGATTTTTATGTGTTGTAAAAAAAATTTAATCATCTATTTTATTTTATTTGAGATAAATATAAATCAAGCTTTTTTTTTAAAGCACTGAGACAAAATACTTTAATGTTTTGAATAATTTTTTTTATTGAAAAACTTATTCTTGAGTATGAACCTGTTAATAATGGTTTAGAAATTAAAGAAGTTTTTCAGTTAAAGCTTTTGAATATTAATCCAAACATAAGTTTTTTAGAGGAACGTGAGCCTCTAAATAAAAAAAAATAAAAGAAAACAGGGATTTTCCCATTCAAGTCTTAAAAGAAGAAAATCCTTCGAAGGATTAAGAGGAAAATAACCCATAGTAAATTGGTCCTGAAATGAAATAAGAGGAGCAAATTGGAAGAGAAATGATAAGATAATAGGAGAATCCTTGAAAAAGAACTTGAAAATTGTAAAATAATAAATCAGATTTTTTACCAAGAGTTGATGAAAAAATGTCGAAATTTGATTAGCAATTTCCAACTTATTTTTTGGCAAATACCTGATTTGTCATTTTTTTAATTTTCAAGTTCTTTTTTAAGGATTATCCCTAAGATAATTCCTAAGAGGAACTTGAATTTCAAGAAATTCAATATCAAGATTTGAATGTTAAGAAATCTCAGGGAGATAAGGTGAATGATACGATATTGAAGAAGCGGTGTCAGATTAAAGTGAAAGAAAATCTCAAATAGGGAGATTTCCAAATATTAAAACTCTGGATAATGATGGGGTTTTGGAAATAATGCACCTCGAATATAGCATAAAAGCCCATCTCAAAAGAAGAAACCTAAGCCCGGTCTAAGTCCCCAATACTTGAAACTATAAAAAATTTAAGAAGAAATACTAAATACTTCTATTAGGAAATAGATATGATTTGAATAAAAAATTTGGAATATTTCTTCTAGAAAGTATGGAGAAACTCTAGGAGATTGTTGAAATGATTAAAGACATAAAATTCTTGCAATTTTAGAAAAATAGTAGTTGTTGAAAACCTATCAGTCTAGGTTTGAAAAGCATGGAGATTTAAACTATTAAGTTTCCCCGACTCTCATATAAGATGGTAATAAGACATTGCGTAATGCAATGAAAGACATGAAGAAGTAAATGTTAAATACTCTTTATGAGTAGGAGCTCTTAGAAAATGAGTATTTCAAGAGCGTTATATGCTCTATCTAAGTGAAAACTCTTAGAAAATGAGTTTTTTGAGAGTCATAATTGAGCATGTTAATTGAGGTACTTGTACGAAATTATTGATATGTGATAATAACAATGTTGGAATATGTGTAACAGGAGGAACAAACGTATTATCTTGATCATAGACCCAATAGTGTTGTTATTTTTCTAGTCAGGAATAATATAAGTACATGACATTATATACTTTGATGTGCTATATTATTGATATGTTCTTGGATTAAATTAATTGAGATATACCCTTTGTGTGGGATAGATGATTTTAGTGACTAAGCCAAGAAAGGCTACCAAGAATGAAATTAATTAATTTAATGAGAACAATTGTTATATCTGGTATTGAAATATCTCATATAAAAAGAAGTCATTGTTAATACTGCTGGGAATTTGGGCCAACCTGCGGGTTGCGTGCTGGCCCGTAGCCTGGACCAGCCCACCCCTTCCTGGGCTGGCATGAGCCCGCCTATTTTTTAAAAAAAAATTTTTACTCCTTTTTTTAATTCTCACTCCCTTTCTCTTTCACCACTCACATCAACTTTTTTTCTCTTATATATTTGTGTTAGAAAGCTATTTCATTCTTACATTCCTTTTTTTTCATCTACACACGCAACAAAAACATATAAGCACGTCTCTTTTAAATTTAACAATAGTAGAACAAATAAATATAATATAAAAATAAGTGTCAAATAAAAAGTATGAGAAATTAATTAAACACAGCATCAAAGGAAAGACGATAAGGGTATTTGAAAAAATAATGTAAAAAAACAAAGCGTGCTGGCTTGCCAGCCCGAGGGGCTAGACAAATTGGCTAGCTGGCAGCGGGCCCAACCCGTTTTACCAGCTCTAATTGTTAAGTCATTGACCAAGGGTCATGGCAACAGTAAAGTTGATATGACACGATGAGACTTATATGGCTTGATAAGGGAAACAACATAGTATGAATTACCTTATAAAATTATATAGTTATGATTCAATCTTTCTTTCTTGATATTTATTTGTTATTTATACAAGTTGGTAAATTCTTTGTACTTGATTGCTTTACCATTTCTCTTGATTTAAGTATTCACTTGAATATATGTCTTGCTAATCAAAGACATATAAAACTGGTTCTAGAAATAGCATAATGAAAAAATTTTAGTAAGAAAACTAGAACTGAGAACACATTGCAATTATTTTGTTCTGTTACATGTGGTCCTATAAGTATGATGGTAAGACACAGAGCTTAGTATATTAATACCTTTGTTGATAATTTCTCATAATTATGGTTATTACTAAATTTCACACAAGTCTGAAGCTTGAGTACTGTTACAAGTGTAAATGGTCTATTAATAGTGTAAGTGTACATTGTTGTAATCAAATAATACAGAACTGAGTAGAGTATCGTTCTCACGAGGATTGATCACTAAGTACCAAAATGGCTAATTTTAATTCTATTTAGTCGATCAATTAGATTATGATTGAGAGTACAAAATAAAAAATGATTAAATATGAGTGCAAATGATATGAAAGCAACTATGAGAAAAAGTCCTAGGGGTTAAATTTCACTTAGCAAATTGAATCACCTATCTATTCTAATCCAATTTATTCCACATTATTGATAGTCGAGTTTCCCTAATTTAATTACTAGCCTCTTTCAAGGTTAAGCAATTCTATAATTAAGTCCTAATCCAATATATTTGTATATGAATTTAAGTAATTAATTATGCATTAAGATTTATGGAACTCAATAAGACTACACAGCTCATATGAATATATTCCTATTTTATATGCAAGTCATGGTTTTAATTATAGAATCTATACACTTACATCTCCTTCCGGTCTCAACATACATTTTGAAATCATTCAAAAAGGTGGTCAATCAATTGAAAGCATTAAGAATAATAATTAAAACTCAATCATAAAGGATAAATTCAAACTAGATTTAATAAGTTAAGATTCAATCCGTCATTAGTAAGCTATGTCATCACCCTAGGAAAATGAAAGTTTAGCACATGATGAAATTTAAAAAAATAAAATAAATTGAAAACTTTATAAACATTACAATAAACGTAATTATTAAATTTTAAAACATAAAAATACAACCACAAGATGCATGAAATGGAAAAATCTAACCTTCCATGTAGGAGGTAAAACCTTTTATGTAGGTGACAACCTAAACCATCCATAAAGGAGGATTACCTAAGCCTTCCATACAGGAGGTAAAACCTTTCATGTAGGAGGCATGTAAGAACCAAATACAAATCATGAAATTAACGCTGAGATGATGGTATATGTGGAGAAGAGAGGAGAGTAATAAATATCAAATTGGGTGTGTGTGGAGAAGAAAGGAGAGTAATGGATATGAATTGTGTATGACAAATGTGAGGGAGAGGATGGCTATATATAGGGAAGAATGGAGTAGGTGAAATGGAAGATGAAGTGGTAGGTGGAACGATAACTGAAATGGTAGGTGAAGCGGTAGCTGGAATGATAGGTAGAACGGTAGCTGGAATAGTAGGTGGAATGGTAGTTAAAATGGTTGGTGGAATTTCACATTTTGATCTTCATGAAAGTTACAGCTCTGGATCTTAGCTTGAAGATGCAAGTGTAAACTCCTCAGTTCAATATTTACAGCTTCAGTTATGATCAAATCACATTCTCAACTTTCGAGCAAAATTTGAAACTCTTGGAGATAGAACTGGGTTTTGGTCTCACATAAAAATTGTAGAGCTCTTTTTTACCTTTTTATCCATATAAAGAACGTACCAATCTAACATCTATAGCTCCAAATATTGCATGAAAACTAAAATAGGGCCTGATTTAGAATTTTTCAAAAAATTCTATTTTATACCAAAATCCTAATTTATTTATCAATTACATCCAAATTCATTAAATTGAGCTCAAATATCATCCATAAAATCATCATATAAGGAAAAATAAATATGAAAATATTTTACTTATCAAGTAATTTAGACAATATGTGAATAAAATTTGAGAATAAATTGGATATGAATTTTAAAGGTCATACGAACTGATCAAAGTTGTGAGTATTTATCTAATCAATTTCGGTGAGCTTTGTGAAAAAAGGAGATAATTAAATAATTAATTATCCTTGACACTCTATCATCAAAAGGAGTTTATAAAGGTGTAATAGAACGTTGTTAGACATGGTTAAACATATTATGGATCATGCTAATTCATCAAATGTGTGTGGGAGAGTAGTATCTAGTATACCTTTGGTGGATTAGTACACATGCACGCATCCTCTGCTTTATGAGTGCATGTGGATTTGAGCTTAACCATACACCCTATAAGTGTTGGACTAACCAAAAGTCATATGAGTTTTTACATAAACCATGAGGGTCATTTGCAAATTCCCATTGTGGTTGTAAGTGAGAGTTCATCAGGGTTACATTTTCAAGAGTGAAAATGATGATAGAATTGTGACCAAAAAGAATTGAAAGGTACCACATTTGTTGTGAATTAGTTTTCAAATAAGGGTAAAACTAATCACATAATATCTCTTTGCAAGACACAAGGACAAGGCAATACAGAACATGCCGACAATCCTCAATTATTTTTGTTAGTGAGAGCTTAGAATGGTCAATAAAGAGATCTAAATAAAAATAAAGAAGAAACACAAGAAACTTTAGTGAAAAGGAGTAACTGAGAAAAATGTTCATGGTTATTCCATAATAGAATGGTGAGTCACGTTCTGTACAAGAGGTCATGTTAAGAAAGCAATGGAATGAGAAATAAGATTGTTGGAGATTGAATCAGTTTGAGAATTAGTTTATCTACCACCAGGTCAAAGGATATTGGGAACTAGTGAGTTCTCAAGTCTAAAAAAAGAGTAGGTGGATCGATTGGCATGCACAATATTCATGTGATTGTAAAGGAGTATGCATAACAGGAAGGTATTCTTCTCGCTTGTTGTGTATTTAAATTTGACTTGATCTGGCAATAGTTGACCATTTTGATTTAGATTTACATCAAGTAGATGTAAAACCTACACTTTGAGTGGTAATCTTCATGAACAAATCTATATGCAGTAAATATTAGATTTCACTAAAAGTGGTATGTGAGGTCTCTTAACTTCATATATTTTTGCAAAGGTCTTTTAGAGATTGAAGGAATCATCCGGACAATGATGTATGCAACTTCGAAAAAATGGTAACCTAATGTGGTTTTCAAATGTGATGAGAACCATTGACAAATGGTTTGTGATGTTATTCCTTTAAGTGGATGGTATCCTATTGGACAGATAGTTTGAACTTAGTAGTGCCTATTAAAGAATTAAGCTAGTAAATTTTGACAAAGAAGTACATGGGTAAAGTAGTTGGATTTGAGATTTAAAGAGATAGCTTAAGAAGACTCATCGCTTTTGTAAGAGAATTACATTAAAAAGATTATTAAGCAGTTTAAAATAAGTAAATACAATCTCATGAAAACCCCAATGACTTTAGAAATGAGTTTGAGTTTTGATAAGTTTTTCTAGCTGAACCAACCAAGAAGAAAATGAAAAAAAATTTTCATACAGATATTATTAGCAGTGTGATGTACGCAAGACCAGATATATGTTTCATGTATGACTTGCAAGTCGGTACTAGTTCAACTATTATGAAAGACATTTAGATGGCTTCATAAAAGAGTCTTGAGATACTTGTAGAGTACATTGATTATGTGAATTCAAAGTATGTACTATGGCAACACAAGTGACTATGGCTGGTAATGTTCATAGAACATGTACGATTCGAAAATGAAAATTCAAATCTGGTGTTAATGTATTATGAGTACACGTAGTCATTGCCTAAACAAAAGAGCCTAAACTTAATAGCGAGATTGAATGCAAAAATATGACTATACAAGAAATTCATAGCACATAAAGTTGTTATTGAACAACGAACTTCTATGCAAAGTTCCCTATCTAAGCCTAATAACTAAGGATATGTATGAGAAATGCGTTAAGTCCTTTGGCATATATATAGTATGAAGTAATCGATACTTTATTATGGCTTTAAATGTGCAGGTAGGTATACACTGTCTAGTATGTTGTACAGGTTGAAGAGGTCGACTTTCTCATACGAGAGACCGCCTTTGACACTCAGGTGGAGTATGCAAAGATGAAACAATTGTATTCACCAGCAAAACAGGAAAAGTGCTGAGATAATAGAGAAGAAACACAAACTCTGTCGCCCCAACTTAAAATGCAGTAAGTTTGAACGAGATCCATAATTGTAAATATAGATCAAATCATGGAAACCCACATCCATAATACCAGTAACCAAACAAGAAGTTCTTCAAAATTGGCTTCATGTAATACGAGTAGAGTTGAGGAATTTGGGTTTAGATATTGAAAGTATCTAGAGTTAAATCTAAACGGTGTTAATGATAAAATCTAAACGACATACGCTCTTAACATATAAGAGCAACACCGTAGAATGTGATTCATACTACATGTGCTAAAGAACCACAAATCGGAAGCAAGTGAATGGATCCCTGCTTCAGTGCTGCATGAGTCACAGAGAGGTTAATCCTTTCAATTATGTCTTTTGACTTTGACATTATCATAGAGATATGTTATAGTGTATGCTACTTTAGCATTTTGTCCTATAATCATAATTGAAGTGATCTAAAGGTATTATATTAGGAAAGCAGTTGATAATATGGGCGAAAGGAAGGTTATTACCTGAAATATACACACCTATGCTAGTTCCTAAGACTGGTCCCTTGTAATATCATTTTATAATTTCATAAATGTGGATACTATGCATATGAGAAAGGCAATCTGAGTTTTATACTGACTTAAGAGGCATTAGATAAGCCAAGAGAAAAGTGTATATTAGTAATTTCTTTACTTCTCAATGGATATTATTTTGAAATGATATTTTTTTTTTGTGAATTAAAAATGATATTCAAATCCTTCATAAAATGCTTTCGAACTTGTTTATTCAAAAGATAGCTAGTAGCATAGTCTTTGTTCATATTATTACTTCTGCAACATCACTAGCTTGTTATTTTGTCTTTTGTTTTTGCACATTTATTAGCTCTCCTCAAAACAGGGTCCATAGTAATATTCGATAAGCAAAAAGTGTCTCCACTTCCCTTCCCATCCGCTTCAATTATGTCAACTCTTACATTAAAATGAGAGATCTATATTTAATGTTTTATAAAATATATTATTTTTTTGGTAAGTGACAAAATGATATTAGTAAACATAAAGTTTATAACATTGACAAATTAAGCCAATTTAAATAATTGAAAACAACAATAGCAATATTAAAAGAAGGAAACTCTTTTGAGTAAAGACGGGATGTCTTGGATCACCGTACTAATGCTGTGTTGTCCATTTGAAAATGCAATCTATGCCTTTTAATCCCTAGGTAATCAGACCCAAACTGGATTGGAAACCGGCCACCTGGCTGATAGACCGGTCCGATCCAGTCTGATTTTTTGTATTTAAAAAAATCAATTTTTTTTAATTTTTCTTTAGAATTTCATATTAACAATCCTAAAATCTTCAATTTCTCACCGATTTAGCCTCGACCCTTGACTCAGTACCTCAACCGATTTAGTGATCAGTTTAAGTTTGATTACCTTGTTTGATCCTTAGTAAAGAGGTGCAAAGAAACAAGTAGTGATCTTGCCAAGCAAATAAGAGCAAAACATCCTCAGAGTTTCTTTCCATCCTTGAGCTTCTGCAAAATTATTATCCAATTTTCGGAGTTAAAATCATCCACAGCCATTAAGAGAGTTCTACTTAAAGGTTCACTATTTCCTTATTCCAGAATGAGTGAAACATCGCAAGTGAAACCGGACTTGTGAAACTTGACCAGAAATTCAATCTAACAATTGAGATAAGGAGCGAAGAACTTGATGGAAGGAATAGTGAAAACACTCTACCCATATTCAACGTATAATCAACAATCTTGAGGGGATGACAAATCTATTTGAAGAAATTTTTTTGTTCTCAAATTGCTTGCCTTCTAGTTTGTATTACTAATAGTCCAGAACTTACAAAATGAGAGAATTTTGTCTTAGCTTATATAATCTAATGACATATAATATACATGATTAAGTGCATATTTGGATATAGCTTCAGAAATCCTTTTCCGCAAGCTGAAATAAATCTACTCTCACATACTATAGTTTCAGAAGCCATTTTCCGCAAGCCGAAACAAAACTATTCTTACATACCTCGTAAATCGTAAAAACTATTTTTCAAAAACTAATCCAAACCCACACTAAATAGCATATTTAGTTTCATAAATCTCTCCAAACACAACAACACTTGAAAAAACAAAGAAAAATAGAGAGAGAGAGAGAGAGAGAGAGAGAGAGAGAGGTGCGTTGAGAGAGAGTGTGTGTGTGCGTTGAGAGCGTGATTTAAGTGTGTAATTTTTCCATGAATCCAAATGAACCGAATCCCCGAAATCATCCACCAGACCGTCGATGAATGGAATAATGGAAGGAGTATGGGGAAACATGAAGATTACAAGCACATATAGGAACAAGAATAGGGAAGATTTGATGTCAAGTCCAGAACCGAAGAGTGGAAAACTTCAAGACCGAACAGAACAGAACACAGGCGAGAATCAGAAAATAACTGGGGAATTTTCTGGAACTATGTTACTTCCATAGAGACACGAGGACTGGATGGAAAATATAGAACAAGGATCCGAGGGAAGATTGGAGTGTAATAAGACTAATCTACTATCGTACAGTGAAGTTCTCAAGCCAAACTCAGGAGGGGAACCATTACAGAGAGTAAGAGATATAGGGGCAAAAAAATGGGATGGTTGCCTTTTGGTTCAAGACCAAGCTAAGATCCAAGAGGGGGTCAAGGTCACAGACACTGAAAGAAGACCAAAAATAGAGTTCTCGAAGGAGGAATGTAGACGTCTGGACAGGCCTTGGCAGAACTCCTTAATCATAAAACTTCTGGGAGGGGTGGTTGGTTTCATGCAATTGAGAAAGAAGATTCAGGGAATGTGGGGTAAGACTGGAAGCGTGGATTTGTCTCCGATTGGTAATGGATATCTAGTTGCCTCCTTCCAAAGTAGAGAAGACTATTTCTTTTGCCTTGGATGGAGGGCCGTGGATGATTCAACAACATTATCTTACAGTTCAAACATGTAAAAGGAACTTCAACCCATGGAATGAACTCATTCGAAAAGTGGCGATCTGGGTTCGTCTACCAGGACTTCCGGGAGACTACTATGATAAAAAATTCTTCTACCATCTAGGTAACAGGATAGGCACTGCAATCAAAGTGGACAAGATGACTCTAAAGAAAGCTA
This sequence comes from Inga oerstediana, assembly GCA_963210345.1. Classification (NCBI taxonomy): domain Eukaryota; kingdom Viridiplantae; phylum Streptophyta; class Magnoliopsida; order Fabales; family Fabaceae; genus Inga; species Inga oerstediana. Next base: position 21,914,140 of record OY723410.1, read on the forward strand.
GAACAATGTACGCGAGAATGTGTGTTGAAGTGGACCTCAATGCACCGCTCCTACCGTTGTATATGGTTGATGGTAACAGCCTAAAGATTGAATACGAGGGACTCCATCTCATTTGCTTCCACTGTGGGAGGTTTGGGCATGCAATGGAACAATGCTCCCACAGAAGAATAACAGATAGCACACAAGCTCAGAAAATGCCGAGGGAAGAGGAGAAAAAGGGGGTTATCGGAAATCAATCTATAGCACCAGAAAACCAGACGGAGAACAACTATGGAGCTTGGATGGTGGTACAGGAACCAAAGAGGAGTCGCAGACCTATCACAAAAGCAGGTAAAGGTGAGGAGGGTCAAAGAAAGGAAGGAAAGGACACTAATATCAGAGGAAATATGTCAAGATATGCAATCCTTGTAGATTTAGAAGAGCTCAACAAGGAAAAAGGTGAGGCTACAGAAAAGAAGGAAGGGGAGAAAAAGCCATTGAAAAACATTTTCAATCGGCCAAAGGGTCAGGATAGCCGTCATTTAGAAAGCAATGAAAAGAGGAATAAGAAAGATGAAAAGGGGGAGAGGTCAGAGTTGACTGAGAAAAAGGAAAAGGCATTAAAGATGAGAGAAAAGAAGGTAGAGGAAAAAAGAAAGAGGGGAAGGATGTAAGTAAGGAAAGAGAAACGGAAGGAAGCAATGGGACCCACAAAAAAGGGTTAGAAGGAAAACAAGAGGGAGTAGAAAACAATATGTTGAGAGGACTCTAAGGGAATAAAGAGAATGGGTTGAAAGTTGACCCACTGATGAACCCTTGTCGTGTGAGTTCACAAAATAAAACTAGGTTTAAGAATGTAGCATAGTAGCTCAACCTAGGTCGTTCTTGTGAGGAGATTAATTTCCAAGTTTCTAAATAGTAAAGTGACAAAAAACCTTAAAGTTGTGAGAAATCATTTGGAGAAATTGCTTTTTAAACTAATGAAGTAATCTAAGCTAAAACAATATTTTTGTAATTTTTTTTTTTTGGTTTCTAAAACAAAGAAGCAAATGGAATTGAATTTTAACACTAATAACAAAGTAAATTTAATAAACTAGAATAATGATGAAATGGGATTCCCTTGAGTTGGGGTTTTAGTCTTCCTTGCTTGCTAATGATATGAATTCCATAATATGAGTCAAGAGGATGGAACTAAGTTACCACTAGCTCCATACTTGCAATAATCATTTAATTCATTCTACCGAAGCAATTAAATGAATACCACCAAATAATTCAAACTCAAGGAGATGAATAATCAACTTCCAATTCTAACTTGTAATTACCATTACAACAATTCAAAACATTCAGTTTAATCATTTAAATCCACTTAACCAAGTTGGAATAAACAATTCAACCTACTCATAATATGAATCATACAAAGCTTAATTAATCAACTCCTAGCTCAACAACCAAGTTTATTCACTTGGCATAACAATCTAGATCACAATTACATACTTAACCAAGCTACATAATCATGAACTAAAAAGAGAGCTTAAAGGAATTCCATTGAAGTTTAGAAGCTCAAACCATTACCCAACTCAAGGAAATCACCAAGACTTAGCTACTCATAGAGGAAGAGGATGAAGATTGATGATTGTTGAAGATATGAACCATCTAGAATTGCAGCAGCCCTTCACGCTCCTTTCTTCTTTCGGCTCCAAGAAAACACCCACACCTTCTGCACAGCCATCAATCCCTCTTCTCTATTCCATTCTTCCCATTCGGTCCGCCCCTCCTCACGCACAGCCCTCTTTTCTCCTTTAATAACTCAGTCCACCTCACCTCCTTCGGTCCACAATGACGGCTCATCTCTCAATTCTCATTCGGTGCTTGCTTTCCAAAAGCCATCCAGTCAACAATTTCGGCTGGGTTCTTTTTCTTTCCTTTTGATCTTTTCTCCTTCACCAATTCGGTCAGCCTCCTCTTATTCAATTAATTCCCTGTTGCTTCTTCACTCACGGTCAGCTCTCCTCTCCTTTATTCAACCCCTTTCAGTCCAGATTTTCTCCACTCGGTCAGCTCCCATTTCTTTAGTTAATAAATCCTTCAATCGGTCCAGCTTACTTCACTTCTCCAATTCGGTTTAACATCTCTCAATTCAGCCGCCTCTTGCCTCTTTCTCTTTGCAATTCAATTGTCTTTTTAGGTTAAAAGTGAGTTGTGCCTTGTTTGGATAAGAGATAAAAATGTGTTTTAACATTAGGCGCAAAATTACAACTACTAAACAAGGCCCTTACTCATTTAACCTCCTCTTAGAAAAAATGTGAAAATAAATTCTGTACTTATGATGTTCCACTTTTGTCCTTCATTAAGCTCCAAAATAACATCTCTTACCTTTACCACTCAAGTTGTGCCACATCATCACCTACAAAATTATATTCACAAAGGTAATATCTTTTGTTCACAATTAAAGAATAATGGAAATAACAAATATTAATTAAAACTATAACAATTTAACTACTTTAATTCCCAAATTATTCTTCCATTAAAGTCTCACATTAACATTTGATTATGCCTAAAATATTCAATTAAGTCCCACAAAAGCCTAAGATTAATTAATAAAAAGATATAAATATTGAGCTCTATCACCCACCGCAGTTAACAAAAGGAATAGAGGTGGACAAGAATCGCATGATGAAAGAGGAACCATATGAAAGACGCCAATCTGGACCGCATAAGGAAGAGTTGCAGACCAAAGAAGGCCCAAATAAAGGTGTGAGAAGTATGGAATGGCAAAAAAGAAAATACAGAGATGATACCACAAAAACAACAGAGAGCTGGGATGGAGGAGAATATCGTGGAGAGTTTCCTAGATAGCCTTCCCCATACAAACTCAGAGATAATGGAGCCGGATATTGATAAACCTCCTGACCCAAACACCACCAAATAGATGGAGTCATCTAAGGTGGAACAAATATTAGATGAAGAAGAAGAGCAAAGCGTTGGTGAAAGGCTAGAAAGAAGAAGCATCACAGTGGACTATGCACTGATGAAAAGATTACAATAAGTGGTAAGTTAATACCCCTGTTTGATTATTTAATGATTTTAGTATGGAATGCATGTGGGGCGGCCGGGAAAGCCTTCAGTTCGACTCTTAAGGATTTCAAGAGAAGATTTAGACCACAAATTGTTGTACTGGTTGAGACTAGATGTAGTGGGATAACAACAACAAAAGCAATTAAGAGAATAGGCTTTGATCACCATGTATTAGTGAAGGCTAGAGGAATGGCTGGAGGAATTTGGATCATGTGGGAAACAATGGATATAAAAATTAAAGTAATTCAGAATCATCAACAATTCATCCATTGTGAAGTAGAAGGGTTGGGCAATGTGGTATAGGAATTTATTGCAGTGTATGCCAGTCCGAGAGAACAAGGAAGAACTAGTTTATGGGAAGAAATTAAGAAGATCTCTGATAATATCTCAAGACCTTGGCTATTGGCAGGGGATTTCAATGATATAAGAAATGATGAAGAACAAAGGGGGGAGTGCCAATAAATGAAAAAAAGTGTAGAAAGTTCTGTGGAAACATTGAAGGGTGCAATTTAATAGACCTAGGAGCTGAGGGACTGAAGTATACATGGAGGGGACCTATGATTAGAACTGCTCAAAGACTTTATAAGAGGTTGGACAGGGCTCTATCTAACGTGGAATGGAGGAATACATTTGGAGAAGCGTTTGTTAGAGTCAGCCCAAGGATATAATCTGATCACCACCCACTACTTATTTACCATGATGCTGATAGAGGACAAAAGGAAAAAAGACCATTTAGATTCGAAGCAATGTGGCTGGGTCATGACAATTTCCAATCCATGGTCAAAGCTAACTGGGCTGAGAACATTGAGCTATGGGAGGGATTGAAGCAACTGGAGGAGGTCTTAGCTAAGTGGAATACCAATACATTTGGGCACATTGTAAAAAGAAACAAGGATATGCTTAGAAGAATAGAAGGTATGCAAAAAAAGCTGCAGAGTGGCAGCAATATAAACCTGGAAGGGTTGGAAGAAAAACTAAGCTTAGAGCTTGAAGCAATACTAAACCAGGAAGAGACCTTATGGTTCCAGAAAGCTCGAACTACTTGGCTCACAAATGGTGATCGCAATACAGCTTATTACCATGCCAAAACAAAAATAAGGAGAAGACGAAATAGGGTCACTGCATTAAAGAATGAAGAAGAGCAGTGGGTGGAAAGAAAGAAGGAGGTGGGGGACATGGTGAATCGGTTTTATCAAAAACTATTCAAGGAAGAGATGATCTCTTGGCAGTGGAATCAAACCAGACACAGGTGGCCCCTGGTAAAAGAGGAGGAATGGCAAAACATATGCAAGGACATCTCAGATTTAGATATCTAAGAGGCCCTATTTGCTATAGGAGGAATGAAAGCCCCCAGTAAAGATAGGTTTCTGGCAATTTTCTTCCAGAGAAATTGGCAGATGGTAGGTCCAAGTGTGTGTAAAGCTATTAAGGATATGTGGGAAAACCCAGAGAAAATAAAGGAAGTGAACCAAACTCTGGTTACTCTCATTCCCAAGGTGGAAAATCCTGAAAGAGTAAACCAGTTTCGGCCCATCTCGTTATGTAATGTGGTTTAAAAATGTCTTACTAAAATCATAGTAAAGAGATTGAAAGGCATCATGGCCAAGGTGGTATCTCCGCTGCAAGTAAGCTTTGTGCCAGGAAGGAATATTCAAGATAATATCATCATTGTGAACGAGCTGATCCATTCTATGAGGAAAAAAAGAGGAAAGAAAGGATACATAGCTATCAAAATTGACTTGGAGAAAGCCTATGATAGACTCAGTTGGGAGTACATGGAAAAAATTCTCCAAGAGCTTCAGTGTCCAGAAAGCATGTCAAGAAGAGTTATGGCTTGTGTCTCAACAACTACTACAAAAGTACTGTGGCATGGAGAAAAATTGGAAGGTTTCCAACCAACGAGAGGACTGTGACAAGGAGATTCCCTGTCTCCTTACCTGTTCATGCTAGGCATGGAAAAACTTACACACTTAATTCAGGATAGAGTGAGAGAGAAAAAATGGAGAGGGCTGAGAGCTGGCCGCCAAGGCCCCCTTATAACACATTGATGTTTGTTGATGATCTTGTTCTTTTTGCAGAGGCGGAAACGCCACAAATTCAAGTGATAATGGACTGCTTAAAAAGGTTTGGAGAGATGTCCAGACACAAGGTTAGTGAGGATAAGACTCAAATATTCTTCTCACCAAATGTTGCATTACACAAGTAAAGAGAGATATGCAGGATTTGCAACTTCAAGAAGGTGGAAGAAATAGGTAGGTATTTGGGAGCTAATGTCTCGTTCCCCAAGAGGCGAAGAGACAAGTACAGGACCATAGTAGAGAGAGTCAACAAGAGGTTAAATGGGTGGAAAACTGCCAGTTTATCCCTTGCAGGAAGAATCACACTTGTAAAGTCGGTTACAAGCTCAATGGCTCTGCACCAAATGCAACATGACAAGCTACCGGTACACATTACTGAAGGTATGGAAAGAAAACAAAGGAGTTTCATATGGGGGGAGCAAGGAGAAGGGAGGAAGTGGCATGCTGCAGCGTAGGGTACCCTCTGTAAACCGAAAGTAGAGGGGGGGTTGGTATTAAGTCCATAAAACTAATGAATGAGGCCCTCTTATTAAAATTACTGTGGAGAATTTATACAGAACCAACAAGCTTGTGGGTTCAAGTCCTGATAGGGAAGTATGGAAGAGGGGTAAATCGTTGGCAGAGACCGATTGCAAAGCCAGGAGACTCAAAGCTATGGAAAGAACTGGTGCGACTGTGGGACATGTTCCAATGCATGGTTAAAAGGGATGTTAGAAATGGTAGAGAGACAAGTGTATGGTTTGACAGGTGGGTGGATAACTTGCTGCCACTTGTGGAATTCACTACAAAACCAGCAGAGTTGGACAAATCACTAACGGTAGATAAATTGGTTAATCAATTTGGGGAGTGGGAGCTTCAACCAGCGTTACAAGCTCTTCCACCTCACCTTATGGACTATATCCAAAACACACTTCCACCGAGTTCAGAGGGAGAAAGTGATTCGATGAAATGGATGCTGACAAGTAGTGGAGAATTCTCGACTGCTAGTGCATACCAGTGGCTACAAAAGAGAGAACGAAGAGCAATATTCAACAGGATGGAAAGCTATATGGAAGTTAAAAGTTCCAAAGAGAGTGAAGATACTTATGTAGCAGGCCTTCCACCAACGACTACCTACAAAAAACATCATAGGTAACTGGGGAAGGTGGGAAGTAGGATGCGTAATATGTCAAGCGAGTGGTGAGGATATGATGCATGCCCTCCGGGACTACCCCCATGCCAAGTGGACCTGGGAACAGTTGATCCCGAGACAGTTAAGGAGAAGCTTTTTCGGTATGGACAACCAAAGCTGGATATGTCAGAATATAATGCCAAGAGGAGGAGGGGATGAGCTACAAAAGTGGCCAGAATTGTCGCCATTGGATGCTGGTACATCTAGAGGTGGAGGAATCAATTAGTACATGAGGGGGGAAACCAAGTCCCACATAATACAGGGTATATCATCAAAAAATACCTGGAACACTACAATCAAAAATGGGAAGGAGGAGTTATTACAAAAGTACAAAGTGAGATACTAGAAATTAGATGGGACCCCCCCCCCAATGGATGGTGTAAGTTAAATACAGATGGGTTCAGGAAATCAACAGGATTATCAGGGTGCGGAGGAGTTATACGAGTGATTGTGGAGAATGGTTGGGTGGGTTTGCTCTGAAGCTGGATAGATGCAGTAGTAAAATGGCGAAAGCATGGGGACTGTATGAAGGACTTAATTTGTGCTGGGAAATGGGGTTCAAAAAAGTCGAGACTGAATGTGATGCTGAACAGATAGTTAAAGAACTAGATGAGTTGAACCAAATAAAAGGATGCTACCTGTTGTCGAACAAAATCAACAAACTGCTGAGGGAAGATTGGCAAGTTCGAGTTAGACATGTCTACAGGGAGGGAAATCGCTGTGCAGACCAACTTGCTTTAATGAGTATCTACATGCCTTCAAGGAAAACCATCTGGAACTCTCCTCCGGAGGAAATATTGAGATTGCTGCAAGACTTAAGTGGACAAATGTCCATCCGTAGGGTTTGGTGTATTCCTCGAGGTTTCCCCAATTTCAACAAAAAAAAAAATCTCTCCAAACACAAAGTTCACTCCGTCTTATATTTAAAACCGGAGGAAGGGCCCTATACAAGATCCCTGTCCGATCCTAGATTTTGTTCATGATTATTTTTTGTTTTCCCGTACGTGTACAACTCCTTTAGCAATAGTTTTTCGATTGAAAATTTTAAAACAGAAACAAGGGATACTTGATCACTTTTTAAAGGGCACTCCATCCCCAAGTAATGAGAATGGAATAAACAAAATCCAAAATGTTATAAATTAGGGTTACTCGAAATTTAAAATTATTACTGGATATTTGCCCAAATCTCAAATAAAAGCATGCAAAGCAATTTCTCTCCGGGTCTTTGATAAAGAGCAGGTTATAGATTTAAGAGTACAAAACTTCTAATCAAGACCGAAACAAAAATGGTTCGCTGGGCTTACATAACACGGCACTAACTTTAAAACTTAAATCTCAGGAAGGAAAAAATGCAGAAAACCAAAAATATTAGAAGAAACACCGAGTGATCCGACAGAAAAATAGCAACAGAAACTCATTTAAGCTCCAACAATTTCAGTGGGAGCCTCCCACATTATCATGGAGATATGTGAGTCCAAAAAGGTTAATCCTTTCAATGATGCCCTTTGACTCTGACATTATCATGGAGATGTTTTAGTGTATGATATTTTAGCATTTTGTCCTATAATCATAATTGAAGCGATATAAAGGTAATATATTAAGAAAGCGGTTGATTCATATCAAAGTGATATATGGGAGAAAGAAAGATTATTACCTGAAATATACACACCTATATTGGTGTTTGAGACCAACCCCTTATGATATCATTTTATAATTTCATAAGTGTGGACACTATACATATGAGAAATACAATCTGAGTTTTATACTAACTCAAGAGTGATTAGATTAGCTATGAGAAAAGTATATATTAGTCAAGGTAATTAAACCCGGACCGGTCATTGAACCGGTCGGGGTCCTAGGTCAAGGGTCAGTGGGTCAGACCGGAGTCAAACCGGGACCAAACCGGTGAGAAATGGAATATTTTAAGCTTATAATATAAAATTCTAAAAGAAAAATTTTCAAAAAAAATATTTTTAAAAAAATTTAAAAAAATGTGACCCGGACCAGGTCACCAAACCGGACCGGTTTAGTGTCCAGGTTGCCGGTTTCCGGTCCGGTTCGGCTGGTCTTATCCGGATTAGATAACCGTGATATTAGTAATTCCTTTACTTCTCAATGGACATTATTTAAAATGATATTCTTGTTTTTTTTTTTTTTTTGAATTAAAAATGATATTCAAATCCTTCATAAAATGCTTTCGAACTTGTTTATTCAACAGATAGCTAGTAGCATAGTCTTTGTTCCTATTATTACTTCTGCAACATCACTAGGTTTTTTTTTTTTTTTTTTGCACATTTATTAGCTCTCCTCAAAACATGGTCCATAGTAGTAACATTCAACAAGCAAAGGGTGCCTCCATCCGCTTCCCTCCACTTCTCATCTCAATTATGTCAACCTTATATTAAAAAATGAGAGATCTATATTTAATGTTTTATAAAATATATCTTTTCATTATTTTTTGGTACAGTGACAAAATTATATTAATAAACATAAAGTTTATAACATTGACAAATTAAGCCAATTTAAATAATTGAAAATAACAATAGCAATATTAAACGAGGAAACTCTTTGAGTAAAGACAAGGATGTCTTGGATCACCATACTAATGCTGTGTTGTCCATTTGAAAATGCAATCTGTCAACACCCGTTTCCATTTCGATAATCAAAGAGTAATAAAGACGGAATTCAATGGGCATACAAAAAAGTATAATTATACTGATAAAAATATTCGTTTACGATCCCAACGTCATGCGTTTACAATTCCGATATTGTTCGTCGACGGAAATAGAAAATACAGCGGAAACTTAATATTTACAATTTCATCAAAATATCAAGGCATAACCACGTTCATATCCCCGCCTCGAGACACGTGCTGCTCACTTTCCAACGTCAATGTCTTTGCCCTTTGGCCCACTGGTACCCGCTGAGGTATTTGTTTAAAAATAGGGTGAGATTCCGAAGAATCCCCGTAGAGACATAATATCATTCATAGAAAATGCGAAAAGTAAATATGTCATGCGCCAAGGTATGCACAAATTAATGAACAATATAAACACATCATCATCATGTATACATGAGTAGGGCTCAGCCCCACAATCTACACAGGTTGGACTTCTGCCAACTCCCAGTGTAAGTGCACCTCCGGCACTAACAGCCTCTCTCTAGGCAAATCATGTTATTAATAAAGTGCATTTACAAAACAATGGCATCCACACAATCACATAACTTATGGCATAGTGTATGAAGGATAATGTCCCTACCTCAAAGCTTTAATATCCCCTTTTAAATGTGCCTCGAAGAACGTGTCGTATCCGGCCTCCAAATCGGTCCTAAAATATTAAATGTACCAGAAATAGGTCATAACCTATCCAAGTATCATTTTAGACTCTTCCATAGTGTTTATTGTGGTTATATTAGTCTATGGTGAAATTTTACAAAAATGCCCCCGGGAACTCGGCCCGGCCCCGCCGTACCCGGCCCGATGGCACGTTTTCCCAAAATTTTGACTAGGGCTATTCTGACTTATTTTCGCCCAAGGAATTCATTTCCGGCCTCGAAATTTCCAAATTCATGGTCAAATTACGAAATACCCTTGACAGCCCCTATTTAGTGATTTCAGTGGCGTTTTCGTAAATATGCTTTTTCGGCCTCTACCGAAAAAGTGCCCAACTGTAACCCCACCTATTTTTGCCCACTGAGTCCAATGGAACCATTTATTTCATGAAAATCCAACTCCTACTACCAGATCTGGTCTGGCCGAAATATTGGTCACAATTTGGAAAAATGAAGCTTTGTGTTTTAGCTTCTAAAACTTGTACTTTTTCACTTCTAACCCTTGATTAACTCATTTAAACACTTCTTAATCATGATTCAAAGAAATTTGGGCAGCATAACCCCTTAGGATTAGCACTTTCCAAATCTACAAACTCAACAAAATAACCAAATCCAACAATAATCATCAACAACAACCACATCTAACATAATCTTAGGATTTGTGAAGTTACCTTCTTGAGTTCTTTTTCTTCCTCTAGAAGTTCTCCACTCTCTTTCTCTTTGGCTCAAGATTTGCTTGCTAATCCATGGAATTTATGGAAAGGAAGGGATTAGAGAAGAGATTTATGGAAGATTAGAAGAAGAAACCTTTAAGAAATCTCATCTTACCTTAGCTCTTGCTTCTTTTGCTCTCTAAATCACCAAGAGCTCCCAAACTCACTCACTCTCTCTTTTCTCTAGTCTTTGTGTGTGAATGAGCATGAAAATGAAGGTAAGAGAAAGATGAAGCCTTGCTTCATAAATATCTCACCTAATTTCTCTTAATTACTTCATCTTAACCCTTGATCTCATCAATGGTTGAGATTGCAACACCTTTCCTTGCACCATACCTCCCTTCATGATGACTTACTTTAGGCCATACTTTGTGATCATGAGTGTACTTGGGTCTTATCTCTTCCACAATTTATGTCATATGATTTAATTAAAAATGAACAAATTTCCTTTTCCTTTTTCCTTCATGCATCAACGAAATAATGAGAGGAAGGGAGGAGAAAAATTTGTTTTGCACAATTTCACCATTCACATCATTGATTTTATGTATACTCCCCCTTAATTTCTCAATTCTTGATTTATTCCACCAAGAATAATCACATTATGCATTTTCCTTTATTTTCCTTGATTAATTGAAATCAATTCCAATTAATTGGAAAATAATTGATCTTGGGCTAAATTGGCAAAATTATGATTTTGCTATCCCCTTTGTAATTTAATTCAATTCTTGAATTAGTTTGCCCATTTCCTTATGAATATAAATATTTCAAAATTCACAAGATCCAAATTCATGAATATTCACCATTTTATTGAATTATTCAAATAATTACAATATATTTTTTGTGAATAAAATTTGGGATGTTACACAATCTGTCTTTTAATCCTTAGTAAAGAGGTGCAAAGACACCGGTAGCGATCTTGCCAAGCAAATATGAGCAAAACATCCTCGGATTTTCTTTCCATCCTTGAGCTTCTGCAACATTATTATCCAGTTTTCGTAGTTAAAATCACCCACAGCCATTGAGAGAGTTCTATTCAAAGCTCACTATTTCCTTTTTACAGAGTGAGTGAGTGAAACGTTGCAAGTGAAACCTGACTTATGAAAGTTGACCGGAAATTCAATCTAACAATTGAGATGAGAAGTGAAGAACTTGTTGGAAGGAACAGTGGAAACTCTCTTTACCCATATTCAACGTGTTCTCAACAATCCTGCGGGGATGAAAAATCTATTCGAAGAAATTTTTTGGTTCTCAAATTGCTTGCCTTCTAGTTTGTATTCCTGACAGTCCAAAACTTGCAAAATGAGAGACTTTTGCCTTAACTTGTACAATCACACAACATACAACATAATTAAATAATTTATTTAATTTAATTAATCTCTCAAAACAAAAAATTCACTCTATTTTATATTTAAGACCAAGAAGGGGAAAGTACATTGTATAAGATCCCTATCCCATCCTAGATTTTGTTCATGATTTGTTTTTGTTATCCCGAACGTGTACAACTCCTTTAGCAATAATTTTTCGCTTGAAAATTTTAAAACAGAAACAAGGGATACTTGATCACTCTTTAAAGGGCACTCCATCCCCAAGTAATGTGAATGGAATAAAAAACAGAACCCATAATCTTATAAATTAGGGTTACACGAAATTTAAAATTATTACTGGATATTTGCCCAATCTCAAGTAAAAGCATGCAAAGCAATTTTTCTCTGGGTCTTTGATAAAAAACAGGTTATAGATTTAACAGTACAAAAATTCTAATCAAGACCGAAACAAAAATGGTTCGCTGGGCTTTCATAACATGGCACCTTTTAGCTTTAAAACTTAAATCTCAGCAAGGAAAAAATGCAGAAAACCAAAATAGTAGAAGAAACACCTAGTGATCCGACAGATAAATAGCAACAGAAACTCATTTAAGCTCCAACAATTTCAGTAGGAGCCTCGGCCATTGTCTCATCTGCTGGTCTGTCTACCTTAACACCAACATCTTCAGAGTAATCTCCATGAACCTACAAGGAAGCACAAGAGTATGAATGGTACTACAACCCCGAAAAATCAGAGAATCAAAAGGCATCACAAACAAAATGTGCATTCTCGTATTGATATAGAAATCCAAAAAGGCAGGAATTTAAGGGAAATACCTCCATAAGTTTTCCAAGATCAAACTTAGGAGCCTTCAAGATCTTGACCTTGCGAATGAACACGTTTTGCAAAGGATAGATGCTAGATGTTGCCTTCTCAATCTCCTTTCCAATCATCTCAGGGATGAACTTGCGGACCAACTCTTTCAAATCACAGGACGTAGCCTGGTTAGTCATAATCTCGCGCATCTTCCTACGGATCTGAAGAGATACAGATGCATTACTAAATGGACAACCTCAGTAGAAAAGTACTCAACATAGATTCCTTCACAAACTAGACTAACAGTAACAAACTATCTTGGAGCATACCTGTCTGATCTGGCTGGACTGGGCATAACAGGTCCTCTTAACCTGGTTCGCACGCCTCTTTGTGAACCCAATGCAGAACATCCTCAATGTGTAGTTATCAGTGGTCTTGACATCCACATGAGCTTCGATCAAAGTTTGCCACTTGCGAACCAATGACCTCAGCTTATCAGTTGTGAAGTCCATTCCCTAGAGATTGCAACAAAAAGTTTTAGATGTGCAGTATAAGCATCGAGGACATCAACACAGTGCTAGGAAGACTGGTTACAGCCATGAATCATACCCAGAAGTTTGTGAGAACATTCTTCCCTTGAACATCTTCAGCTCTCAACCTAATCTTCCTGAATGCGTGATCCTCATCACCTTGGAGATCAGCCAAAGAGACCTCAAACACTCTGTGCTTCAGTCCTTCTGAGGCAATCTATCATTTACAACACACCTCATCAATAAGTATAACCCAGAACGTTGTACAATAGCATTGTACTCTTAAGAACACATCTCAAACTTTAGCATTCAAAATTACACGCATAAATTAAAAATAAAATAAACAATTGAATGAAAGGACCATAGATAAGCAACCAACATCAAAAGAACAAAACTATTCCCCAACGTTCTAAGATCCCGGCAGCAACCTTATTTTCACTTCCAGATTACTAAAAACAAATTAAGGAAGATAAATCTTACTACTGCCCTACAAATCAAAGCTATGGAAATGGAATACGGGAAAAATAGTGAGCAATAATACAAAGAATAGATAAATCAAGAGGCTTTACTCCGAGGTTTAAATTTAGAACGATAACCCTACTTCTGCAGAAAAATAAATCAGTGAAAACAAAAACAAAATTACCTTGGTACCCTGAGTACGCGTGACGAGGGTTTTGCCCACATTCTTAACATGGAAAAGAGAGGGAGCTTTGATATCATACCAATCCTTCTTGGCAAACGGATCAGCTCTGAAAGCAAAATTGACAAAAGACGGGAAAAAAACCACGAAACAGATTAGAATCGAATACACATCGATAGAACAACAAAATTGAGAAAAGTGGAAACTTACGCCTTCTTCTTTCCTCCCTTTTTACCCTTTGAGATTCTCTTATTTTTTCCAACTGCCATGGCTGGTGTTTAGAGTGCAGAACTATGCGAGCGGCCGTAATACACAAAACCCTAATAGACGAATTGCTTAACTTATATCAATATATAGCCTTTTCTTTCTTTAGGGCTGGATGTTTGGGCCAGGCTTTTAAACTGAATGGACTTATTTCCAAATAAGGCCCGACTTATCTATCGGACAGTCCATTCGTCAAGTGTTTGTTTCAGGCCTTGAAATTTTGTTTTTGGGAAAAATTCTGTCCAAAACTAAATTTATTTCAGTCAAACCAAAGAATCTTGAAATTTCACTTCCCCCTTAAACCCAAATGAAATTAAAAGTTTTTTGTGTGAAAATTTAATGATGCCTTTGCTTGATATTAAAATCACATCCCTTAGTTACCAAACAAATAGCAGTTATACAATAAGGAAAAAAGGTTCTAATTTTCTATAACCTTTAGATTAGTATAAGTTCCAACAATATATAATTTCAATCAACTTTGCAGTAGTTAGAGGTATTGAGTTCTAGGGGGAAAAAAATATGTAAAACATATTTAAAGTTAAAAATATGTAAAACATGTGTTAGCATGGAATTAAATCTTAAAAATTTAAAGTTTATTTGTTTTTTTTCCTCAAAACATATTTATGGAATTGTCTTCCAAAAAAACGGTTTGGATAGTTATTGTAAAAAATTAAATTTGAAAAAAAAAACATATAAATTTTTTGAAATAATTGTTACTCCCTCCGGTCCTAATTATAAGACAAAGTTGACTTTTTTGGAGAAATTAAGGAAGCCAATTAAATTACTTTAAAGTGTTTGTATTTTTAGTATTCTTAGATTATATGTTAGTTTATTAGTCAAATTAATTAGTTTGGAGAAAAAAATATAAATATAAATACTCTAAAGTAATTTAATTGGCTTCCTTAATTTTTCCAAAAAAGTCAACTTTGTCTTATAATTAGGAGCATCAACTCAGATAACAAAACAAAGAAAAGAATCGTTTGATTTACTTACGTTATATAATTGATATTGATATTATTTTTACTTTTTTTTTTAAATAATGTCTTGTTATATATCTTGATACAACAACAATCATCATGATCCTATTATGTGAAATTGGCTATGTGGTTCATTATTATCATTCAGAAGAGAATATAAGTTCGAATCCCAAGAAATACATTTGTTGTGAGAGACAAAAACCCTTTACACTCTTCACCTCAAAAAGAAAAACCCTTAATTTTAAAAACATATCAAAAAAAGTTGGGAGATGTACTCGATAATGTTTCGAATAGAAGACACATAGAGGATACTTGTGCCGGTTGTGCCGAGAAATAAGTTTTACTAAAATCTGCCCACCATAGGAATGACTACTAACAAGGCAATTGGAAGAGATGGAGAGTGGAATTGGAAGTGGCCAAAGCAAGTGCTACCTGGTGAAGTTGTGCAGCAAATCTGGGCAATCCCTCCACCCCGTAGCAGGGATGAGGGCGGATAGAATTATATGGAAGGATGGCCCTTCGGGAGAGTTTTTTGTGGCTGGCATGTATAGAAAACTTAAACCAAGGGCGAGTGGTTGTAGAAACCGCACGTGGAACTATGGGAGCCTTTTATGAACTGAAAATGGCTCAAGAGCTAGGGATCACTAAGTTGCCTGTAGAAGGTGACTCTAGTATTGTGGTTCAAATGTTGCAGGAAGCATAAGGAGGAGGCAGGATCAGAAATAGAATTCTACACGCATGGCCACGAGATGCAAATAGGAATATGTGAGGACTTTCGTAAGTTTGAGATCCTCTTGATGGTTTATCAGCACTGCTACTGATATTTTATGTTTTTTAAAATCATAAATTTTTTAATTTAGAAAAAATAAAAAAAATGCAATTCTCTTATCTTATCTATAAAATCATAAAATTTGAATTTTTTTGGATGACTCGTCTGCCCTTGTACAATTAAAATAAGATTAGTTGTTGCATTTTACTTCCTCCGGTCCTAATTATAAGATAAAGTTAACTTTTTTGGAGAAATTAAGGAAGCCAATTAAATCACTTTAGAATATTTATATTTATATTTTTTCCTTCAAACTAATTAATTTGACTAATAAACTGATATATAATCTAAAGATACTAAAAATATAAATACTCTAAAGTGATTTAATTGACTTCCTTAATTTCTCCAAAAAAATCAACTTTATCTTATAATTAGGACCGAAGGGAGTAATTAGTTAGAACTTAGAATACAGATAAAATGACACTTCTAAAATATACAAATATTTCTCAAATTTTTTAAAATTAAAGTACAAAAATACTCACAAATTTTTTTTAAAAAAACATCCAACACAATAAACTCTTTTTTAGCGGTAACGGAGTGAAAAACATAATCATTCCAGCACACCATTGTTAAAATTATTAGTGGGCCCCACACTAATTAGTAAACCTTTTTTTAAAAAAAATTCCATTCTTATCCTTCCCAAGCCCCTTTTCACTCATCTCTCTCAGACCCTCCCTTCATCCCTTCGACTTCCACACTTTCTTCTCAGATCGGCGGCGGCGGCGGCGGCGGTATCCGCCACCAAGCGGCCAATCAAGCATGGCAAGGTTGACGACGTCTTCTTGGATTCTCTATCATTCTTCTTTTTCACTTGTATTTCACCTCTCAGCTAACCGTTGATCTCTGCGTCTGCGTTGACGGCGCCATCGATATCTGCGTCTGCGTTCACGGCTCCGTTGATCTCTTCATTTGTCTACCCTCCTCACAAAACCCAAACGATGGGGAAGAAGAAATCAGCGTACGGTGTTTTTTGACGGTTCGGAGTTTTTTTAGCAGGTTGTTTTCGAGAATTTGCCATTCCTTTTTTTTTTTTTTTTTGGATGATATTAGAACTGATGAGTTGATGCTAATTTCACAGCTCCTTGTAACACCTCTATTACCCTTCTAGCTTCTCAGGTTCGCCGTTTTATTTATCTTTTAAAAAAAAGTCAGATATATTTTTCATTTGGCCACCGACAAAGATATATAATATAAGATATAATTAAATAATTTACTTAATTTTATTTATCTCACACACAAAAAAGTCAGTTTTACTCTATATTGATTATTAATAAGGAGTATATATTTTTTATTTGGCCACCGACAGCGTGATTATTATTCCACCACCAAAGTCATAAAAATCGTTTGTTATTTACTTCTGAAATTGCCAGTTGATGGAATTTCCATAGCAGCACAGGAAGAGAAGGCTTACGAGCTGAACCTTATTTTTCTACTATTGGTTAAGATTGATTTTTTATGGTTTAATTTATTGTTGAGTTTGATGAATTTCAATGAGCTGGAGATGTTGATTGTAACATCCCAAATTTCAGGATTAGAGGTTTGAGAATAAATCTGAATTAAGTGAACTATTAAGCCTCAGTTTAATAAGAGTCCTGAGAATGAGGATTCTTGCCCTTGTATTTTTTCAGTGTAGCAGTCTTGTTGAGTAATATTTTTAAATAGGTAAATGACGTCCAATGCCTATAATATTTTTCAGAATGAAAATAGAATTATCAAGTTTTAATTTGATAGACCATATAAGTCATTTGGAGCTGTACACAAAGAGTTATGAATTTTTTAAGTTAGTTTAATAAAACTGGTGATTTTCAGTGGCAACGTTCAAAAACAATAATTCTGGGAATTGTGAGCTTTCAGTTGGCAAAAAACTATATTTTTTCTTGAAAATAGACTTAATAAGGGTCACATAGCCTTTAGAACCACGCCAATTGAACATTTGTACAAATAGTTATAAATTTTTAAAGTTTAATGAAAATTCTGCCAGTTTTCCAGTAAGTGTGAAAATAACAAAAATGTATTAGCAAAATAGTCATTTAGTTAAATAAAATCTAAAATCCATATTTTTCCTTTTTCATGTGTTCTTGGACGTCCAACACGAGGGAATAAGAAGGGAATTAGATACTAAGTCCAAATTAAGTAAAAGATGAAGTAATATTGGCCAAGTGACAAAAAGTTGAAAAATCAAAAATTAGTATGTGTTTTATTATCATTAATTAATATTTATTAAGGAGGTGAAAGGAGATATTTTGAGACATTATTTATCCTTCCAAATCAAATGCCTTACACCTTCGTCCAACACATCAGAGCAAAGAGATAATGTTTGAAAAGTTAAAAAAGTTTGGCATGTAATTAAATTGGTATAAAATATAATATTTTAAGGAAGTGTAAGAAGATATTTTTATAAGCTTTTATCCTCTTTTACAAGCCCTCATTTACGTCCAAATAAGGAGGAAAAGAGAAAATAATACTTAGACATTAAAGATGCCAGATGGAAGCATTTTTAGCCATATTGGAAAAGATGATGCAATTAGTCAAAAATCATGTGTTCAATTTCAATTAAAATGATATTTATTAGGGAGATGGATGATGATATATTTTTAAGATTATTTATCCTCCTTCACAAGGCTCATTTTCATCCCAACACAAACCAAAGAGGGAGAGGGAGGGAGCTTTGGAGAAATAAGAACGAACAAGAAGCACAAATGATTTAAAAAGCAAGATCAAGGTTAGTTAGCAAGTAAATTCACTTGTTCTTGTCTTCAATCTCTTGGAAACTCCCTCTAATCTCTATTTCTTCATGAATCACACATGTAGCAAGGCAAAATCAAGAACAAGAAGGAGGAGAGAGGGGACAGTTTAGAGAGAGAAATAAGAGGAAATCAAGGTAAGCTTGAAAGCTTGTCTTATCTTAATGATTTATGCTTGTTGTAGATGTTGTGGTTGGTTTATTATATTGTTTTGGTTGTTTTTGTAATTTGGAAAGCACAAACCCTAAGGGGAGGTGCTGCCCAAATTTGGACTAATCATGTGGGAAGTGTAATTAAGTGGTTAAACAAGTGATTAAAGGTGAAAGGAAGGTGATTAATGGAATGGAATCAAGGAACTCTAATTTTTCCAATTTATTGTGATTTTCGTCTAGCAGCTGTTTTCACTATGTTTGGATTGGATTTTGGTGTTTTTAATGATTTCATTGAATTTAGAAAGGGAAATTGTGTAGGGTACATGTGAATTATGAAGTACAAAGGCCCTAGAATGTGAAATGACAAAACTACCCTAAAAACCCTAAGTTAGGGCTGTCAAGGGTATTTTCGTTTTTTGACAGTGAATTTGGTAAACTTAAGGTCAAAAATGGATTTCACACGTAAAACTGTTTGGGAATGGCCCATGTCATAATTTTTGGTAAAGTACAGTTGGACCAAGTACAAAAGGGCTTTGATCGGGTCCCCTAGGGTATTTTGGTCATTTTCAGTTTTAAACTAAAATAACCAACAAAATGAGTTTGGAATAATACATGAATGAGTAATAATTCATTTATTGTAAATTTGGGATTTTAGGATCAGACAGTAGCCCAAGCCGGACACAGTATTGAACCGATAGATAGGCAAGGGAAGGGCGATCCAAGTAGGGAACTTACTTTATTTGCATGTATTTGATATTTCTACTTGTATAGTGATGTATGTGATTGCTTTACTTGATTGTGTATAACATATTTGAATAATAAAGTTCTGTTTCTGTTTATACTTTGGTCATAGTTATGTTGCATGAAACATTGAGCATGTAGAAATGTCAATATAAGGCTTGCATCTAGTTAAAGCTAACATGTCATGCACATAACAGCTATCATGCATGTATTATGGTAATTGTTTCTTACTGAGATTCTCTCGAATCTCACCCTCCCCTACCAACAATTTAGACAAGTGAAAACATAAGGTATGCTGAGAACAAAGAAGAGAATCACATGAGAAGAATGCAGTGGTGGAACGAGGACGAGAAAGTGTTTGCGTTTCACTATAACGGGTTAGACACCCTAGTAGCCCTGTGCGACTACATTATTTGTAATTGTTATATGCAATATCTGTAGGGAATTTCTGTAATCTAGTACTTCTTATCAGTATTTTCATGTTATTTCTGTGTGCCCACCGAACTATGCAATTGCTATTCTGATTAATATCGATAATAAGTGGTATGTAAGGTGAGGCCTTACATTATTGATTATTGATGATGATGAAGTAGGAGATCGAGGGTCAGAAGGAGACTTCGCATTTTTTGGTGCTAGGGGTATTTTGGCACTTTCAGTGTATTCGACGGTTTTGTCATTTTTATCCTTTTTTTTTTAAGTTTTTGGTTATTTTTACACAGAAAAAAAAATTATGATATTGGGTACATGTTTAAAAAAGTTTATAGGTAATTTTGCATATTAACCATTTTTAAAAAAAAAAAATCAGTGTATTATACACAGGCTCTCAAAGAGAGGGAAGTTTGTTGAAAAATTTTAATCAAATTTTTTTACATATTCTTTATATTAAAAATTTATCACTTCACTTATCCATTGTTTCGTTTTTTCCTTTGAAAAAATTGAATACATTGAAATCTCTCCTCCCCTCACCTCCAACCAATGGGCAGGACGTTAGGGAATTTGCTAATATTATAATTTATGTTTAATTAAAACTTTTTTTAAATCGTTTGGTATAATTTTAATGATGTCATTTAATAAATTTTTGTGTCTCCGAATAATACCTAAAAATTTAAAATTTTCTACTTGAGAAGGTATTAGAAATAAACTAAATAGAAAATCAGATTCACTTACATAACTTATATATACTTGATCAATCAATGTCTAGGGAATATCTTCAAATTGACTAATTATGCAATAGTAGGTTATATATCCAATCACCTTTTAATTCTTGATAGACTCGTACCAACCCATATGGACGACCTTGCCATTAGGTTAAAAATGAATATTTATTATCAAAACCATACCTAATTGTAAAAATATTGTACATTAATTTTTAAGATTTACCTAGGTATACAATTTTGTCGGTGTTTTGCTTCTGCACTTTTTCAATACACATGATTAAATTAAACTTAGATTTGTGATTTACGCCAAGACCGGCCATAATTACAAAGAACAAGTCCTCCACTTTATATATATATATATATATATATATATTAATTATATTATGTTCACCAAACTTGTGCTAATTAATATGACTTTCATCCCCCTCTTCCTATAGAGCAGCACTGCAACATCAATATGACTTTCAGGATTTCAAAGAAGATTCCACACTAATTAATCAATTGTTGAAATTATTTAAGCATGGATTAATTAATTAATTAGGCCTTTTTATGCTTAATTAATTTGTCTCATATTTTTGGTATTTTGACTCTAGAAGAGACATGTAGATACCTTCTTGTGTGTATCTTTCCTTCAAATTTGTGATAATAATTGTTAGAAAAAATTAATCAATAAATTCCAATAGTTACGTTTTACATTATTTTTAACTAGGTCCATGTAGCTTCTTTTCCCCTTTGTACCATGTTTTTATAGTTTCACTTGGTTTTAATCAAGTATCTATAGGTTTTTTTTTATCAGATCATTATAGTTTCATCTAATTTTTAATAAAATCTTCTTTTTATCGATGATTTGAAAGTAGAAGGACTTAATTAAAAACTAAGTGAAATTGTAAGGACCTAATAAAAAGAACAAAAATTACAAGAACCTTATTAAAATTCATGTGAAACTATAAAGACTTGATAAAAAAAAAACTACAATGACTATTAAAAATGATGAGACATTATAGGCTTACATATTAATTTTTTCCTTATTTTTATTCATGTATAATATAATATAAACTGATAAAATCATCAAAATTTAAGAAATTTTGACATAAAATAAACATGTAGATACAAAAATATTGTAGAGTTGAGATATTCCTATCAGCTAGCTACTTATAAATTTTATTCCTAGCCAATTTCTTAAAACACAAAAAACATGAATGCATCAAAGAATTTCAAGAAAAAAGATCATAGGTGTTCCCATCTAACCTAAATGCATAGCGTCCATCCTAATTTCTCAAATAATCAAATCAAATCCATATAGATGTATAAATAAATAAAAACACTACTACAGAAATAGCAATATATGACAGTTATTAACTGTCATACATTACGGTTCCGAACTGTTATATATGCAGGCGCTATAAAAGCTTAGCGCAGATACATTATGGTTCCAAACCGTTATTTATTCCGGACCTATTATAATGGTTATAATATAATACTCGTTATGTATTGAGATTTGATGAGGTCATGATCTTCTCATTGCTATGATAATAATTAGTGGGCACACGTAAACAACTTTCATAATATATAGTAGTGCTTGCATAATATGTAATGGTCTCATTTTACAGTTGTTATTTATTCAATAACATACATAACGGTTTGTATATAAGAATTGTGACTTTTAATAAAAATGAACTACGATCTCACGTAGATAACCGTTATGTATTAAGTACATGAATAATGATTTCTAAATAAAAACATTGAATATTTATAATACATGACGTTTTTATATAATAACCATCAGTAAGAGTTTCTGAGTTAGTTTATCTTCTCTATATATATAATAGAATAGCAGTACCGTCCACATCGAGTGGCTAAGCAATTAGGCATGAATCAAGATATTCCAGGCTTTGTGGGGAGAATCAATGACAACTGTTGACGTATTAAATTGATAATGTAACTGATGACCTATATATAATTATGTCTCTTCATAGAAATTAACCCTTGGAAAGCAAAGGATTCTAGGGAAAAAACATATACCCCTATCAAAAAAGGTAGAGGGGTATGCAAACCCTTGAACTCAAGGGTTTGCATAACCCTTGTGCCCTTTCTGATATGGACATTTGTTTTTCCCCATCAGGCTTAATTGTTGAGAAGACACAAGGTATAAGTGAACACTTACATTATTATATATCTAGATAAGAAGTGCGATTGATTCTGGCTACAAAGCTTAGAAAATTTTGATCCATCCAAATTGCATAGATACTTGATGTGGCAAGTACTACTCTATTATATATATAGAGAGACAAAACCAAGTAGCTCAGAAACTCTCACATTGAAGAGTCTAGAACTGATCACAATGTTGAATTTCATAGCTTTTAACTTTGTGCCACCTACTCAATAGAAAAAATGTCACTCTCTTATTTTAATTTCACATTTACCAGAGTATTCACGGAAAACGATATACGATTCGATAGGCAACACAGGAATAGCATAACTATACTAATAATATGTGCATGATTACATAAATTTCCCATAGGGGTTTGTACATGATACTTACAATTAAGGTAGCCGCACAAGGCTACTAGGGTGTCTAAACTCATCTCAGTGAAATGGAGACTTCTTCCCATCTTCGTTCCACTACTATAATCCCCTCGTACGGTACTCTGCATTGTTGTTTGTATATTTTCTCTCGTCTCCTGTCTAAATTGTTGGTAGGGGAGGGTGAGATTCGAGAAAATCTCAGTAGGAAACAAATACCATAATGCATGCATGATTGATGCTATGTGTATGACATGTTAGCTTTATCTAGATGTATGCCCCATAATGACATTTCTGCATGCTTAATGTTTTATACAACAAGACTATGGCCACAGCGAAAAAAGAAATAGAGCTTCATTTATTCAAATATGCTCTACACAATCAAGCAAAGCAATCACATACATCATTTTACAAGCAAAGATATCAAATACATGCAAGTAAGGTAAGTCCCCTACCTTAACCCTTTTCCACCTCGAAACGTGTGCCTCATAATGCGTGCAACAGCTCGGGCTCTCAGCTCAGTCCTACAATTCCAAATATACCATTTAGACACTTTCATAATATTTCTGGGGGTTATATGAGTCTATCTGGAAAAATTACTAAAATACCCCCAGGGACCCCGCCCCATCGTACCCGGTCCAGCTGTACTTTTCTCGAAATTCTAACCTGGGTTATCCTGACATATTTTCGCCTAAGGAATCCATTTCCGGACTCGGAATTACCAATTTCACTGCCAAAAGATGAAATTGCCCTTGGCATCCCTTATTTCAGTGTTTTAGGGGTTTTTTCATAATTATGCTTTCTCGGTCTTTTCCGAAAAAGTTTCCAACTGTAACCCCACCTAATTTTCCCTCCTGAACTTAATAGATTCATAAAATTATTGAAAATCCAACTCTAACATACACAAAACAGTACTGGCTGAAACAGGGTTTTATGGAAAAACATAGTGATTTCTTCCAACCTTCCAAACACCTCCAATGCACCTCTAATCACTTGTTTAACTATGTAATCACATCTTGACATGATTAATGGAAAATTAGGCAGCATAACCCCTAGGGTTTGCATTATCCCAAATTTAAAAAATTCATGGAATCAAAGCCAAACAACCAAATAACAACAAATACCACCAAGAACAATCAAGAAACATCAAGATTCAATGAGTTCTTGGATTTACCTTAGATTTCTCCACTCTATCTCACATGGCCGTCCCTCACCTCCTCCTCTTCTCTTAATTGAGTTGACTAAACATGGTTTAAGAGAGGGTTTGAGGTTTAGGAAGGGAATTCATGCATTTGCAAGCAAAACCACAAGGATTTTCATGGGATACTCACCTTGGATGACCATGAAGCTTGACCTTCTTGCTCCTTGGCTTCTCTTCTTGCGTCTCTCTCTTTATCTCTTAATTTCACTCAGCTGATACAAAAATGAAGAAGGAAAGAAAGAATATTGGCTTTATCCTATTATCTCACTTCTTACCTTTAGAATATTTTATTGCAAGTTTTTAAACACATGCATAATTAAATTAATCCTCATATTTTCTTGGGCCCTTTTACTTGGCCCAAAGTGTATGTGGGGAGGGAGTAATATCATGTTTTAATCCAGCAATTTATCCTCCATTACAAACATTTACATGAGTTGCAATTGTTGACTTTTGTTGTGCTTGAATTTATCTATATGAAACTAATGTCATAAGCTTTATTAGAGCCAAACTATTCTTCCCTCTTTAGTCAGCCCATAAACACGTCCCATGAGTCCAAATTAGTGCCAAAATAGGCTGATCACCATTTATCTCATAATTACAAAGTTACCATAACAAATTTTCCATTTTAAAATTTTTCAGAAATTCTGGCAGATTTCTGCTCAAACTTTGAAAAATCATAACTAATTCTAGAAAAATCAAATTGGAGTAATTCCAAAGCCTATAGAACCCTTATTGAGTCTAGATTCAAGGAAAAATATATAATTTTGTTAGATGGAATCACAAAATTCCAAAATTTCAATCTTTGCATGTTGTTCCAGAAAATTTTCAGTTTTTCTAGGCTAACTTCAAAAATTCATATCTTTTTGTATATATCTCTATTTGAATCATATGACCTATCAAATTAAATCTTAGGATGTCTAATTTCATCCTGTAAAATTTCATAATTTTTTATCATCATTTGATTATTCAAAATCACATGACAAGCTCACTACCTCATAGGTGATTTCACCAAAAAAACATAATTATATTCTCCAAAATTCACCATTTTACTTTCTTAATACACCAAAGATATAAGAATCATTAGGGGATAAATTTGGACTCCTGCTAATTTGGGGCTTAGCAGTTCACTTAATTTAGGCTTATTCCTATGCCTCAAATCCCAAATTTCGAGGTATTACAAAAACAAGATTAGTTAAAGCAATATGGGATTTCCAAAAAAAAAACATAACTTCACAAAAGCAATTCAATATGTCACCTGAACTAGTTTATTCACAGAGCTTATTCATGTATAACTCTCGATACATCTGAACTAGTTCATTCACAGAGCTTATTCATGTACGACTCTCATCAGTAAGACTGAACTAGTTTATTCATCACATCCCTTTTGAACTTTTGAAGTAACTTTTGGAGTTATGGATACTTCCAAAAAAGAGATGTATTTTCTTAGGGATCATATCTCCAAAAGTTACATAAAAAAAGATCAATAAAGTAGAAACCTTTAGCCAAAGCAATAGGATGACAACTTCCTATAACAGGAAATGAACCTTCAATCAGAGCAATGATAGAATTTCCAAAAATACATTACTTCACAAAAGCAAGTTAATGCCACCTTCAATGCTTTATCGTGTCATGACTTTACAAAGGCACATCAATCGAATAAGGAGAACAAAGCACCAAAGGTATGCGACCTAGCTAGGGATCACGAATGATGAAAACGCAAGTTGAGGCAAGCGAAAGCAACTCGCTAAGCAGATGCTAAGACAAGTGTGAAGGTATTCACTAGCGCGGCTGTCATTGAGAAGTAAGATGAAGGCTTTATATAGTGGGACTCAACACATGAGTAGTAGGATTACAAGATGTTGATGGGTTTCATTCGAACAAACTAAGCGTCAAGTATATTCCTTTTCAGACCTTAAAATAGAAGAAGAAGGTAGGGTTTTTTTGGTTGTCGTGCTTAAAACTTTACATAACGGTTGTATCAATAAAATTATTACTTATATGATTATATTTATTATGGTTCTTTGTTAATAACCGTGAGTTATGTCATTATTTTAACACACACACACACACAGATATATATATATATATATATCACGATTATTAGTTAATAACTGTGAGGTATGTTATTATTTTTTAAAAAAATTTGGACAGCTAATGCCTAAATAATTAGATTTTTATATTTTATAAAAATAAAACAAAAAAATATCACACTCGATCTAGTGACTAGTTGCCTAATAGATGATTTAAGGTCTGCTGCGAATTTAGAAACTTTTATTTCCTTCAATTTGAATGAATCAAAAGTTCTATAAATTCACAACAAACCTCATATCATCACACTACTCATCACCAGAGAAGTAGCCTGAATCGTCTAAGAGTATGTCTGGATCATGATGGCCAATCTCATACTCATTAAGAATGATATTGGCCTTCCTATTCATACTCAATAAATATCCGACCAGTCTCCTCATCATATAGTCAATGTGTTCTGCATGTTGCATCATTGCCTTCACTTGAGGCTAAAGCGAAGGTTGTAAAGGAGGAGAAGGGGGAGAAGGAGGTAGTGGAGTATATAGAGGAGAAGAAGGAGGTGGAAGAGGAGGATGATGCCATGGATTTTCTAGCAAATCTTCAGCATGGCGTTTCATCTTGGTGATTGAAAGAACAGAGGATGACGAAGAAGAAATTGCATCATTGGCTCCACTTGAGGCTGAAGTGAAGGTTGTAAAAGAGGAGAAGCGGGAGAAGGAGGTAGTGGAGTTTATGGAGAAGGAGAAGGAGATGGAAGAGGAGGATGATGCCATGGATTTTCTAGCAAGTCTTTAGCATGGCATTTCATCTTGGCAATTGAAAGAACAGAGGATGACGAAGAAGAAATAGTACGATAAATATATGGAAATTGTAATATCTCGAATTTTGGGATCGGAGACTTGGGAATAAGCCTGAATTAGGTGGACTTTTAAACCCCAATTTAGCAGGTGCCCCAAATTTATTCCCTAATATTTCTTATATTTTTAGGGTATTAAAGAAAGTAAAATGGTGAATTCTAGAGATTATGATTATGCTTCCAGTGAAATTTCTTGTGAAGTAGTGAGCTTCTCATCTGATTTTATATGACCAAATGATGAGTAACAATTATAAAATTTTACAGGGTGAAAGTAGACATCCTGAGCTTTAATTTGATAGTCATATGAATCATTTGAGATATATGCAAAAAGGTATGAATTTTTGAAGTTAGCTTAGAAAAAATGGAAAGTTTCTAGAATAGTATTCAAAGAAATTAATTCTGGGAATTTTGTGCTTCCAATTGGCAAAAGTTCATATTTTTCCTTGAAACTAGACTCAATAAGGGTTATATAACCTTTGAAATCACTCCAATTAGATTTTTTTAGAATTAGTTATGATTTTTCAAAGTTGGAAGAAAAATCTGCCAGAATTTTCCTTAAATCCGAAATTTGGGAAATTCAATAAATAATTAAATATCATAAAGTATTTGATATTAAACATTATCATCCTCCTTTCTCCAGCCCATTTCCATGCACACAACAACTAAAAAGAGAGAGAAAGAGTTTAGAGCTTTTAGAGAGAGAGAAAGGGAAGAAATCTCGCAAAGTAAGTCGATTTCTTCGATGAATTCGTATCTAATGTGTATAACCTTGTTCCTAAGCTTCTCTTTCATATTCTTTAAGGTGTTGGATGTCAACACCTGTTTCCATTTTGATATGCGCAGGGCAATAATGAACAAGTTCCATAGGCAAACAGAAAAGTACAGTATACTGATAATAAGTATTTGTTTACAGACAGTCATTAACAGAGCAGAAATCGATAATAATGATAAATATGTACAGAATGTTCCAAAACTATTTCTCCTACAAACTATATACAACCACTGTATTCATCTTGGGAAACGTGCCCGTCAGTTTCCCTTCTCTACATCCTTAGCTTTCGAGCCACTAGCACCCGCTGAGACATTTGGATTAGAAAAAGGGGTGAGATTCCAAGGAATCTCAATAGAAACATACGATCAACATATAAAATGTGAAAATTAAATATACAATGCACTGTATCAAGTAAAATGAAAACTCATATCATCCGTGTGTGTGCACAAAATTCAGGGCCAACTTATTCATCTTGGGAAACGTGCCCATCAGTTTCCCTTCTCTGCATCCTTGGCTTTCGAGCCACTAGCACCCGCTGAGACATTTGGATTAGAAAAAGGAGTGAAATTCCAAGGAATCTCAGTAGAAACATACGATCAACATATAAAATGCGAAAATTAAATATGCAATGCACTGTATCAAGTAAAATGAAAACTCATATCATCCGTGTGTGTGCACAAAATTCAAGGCCAACCAACCCGTTGAAAACCCTTCATGTACCTCAGCTGAGTCCTTGACTACAGCTAGGTAAGACTAGTGTACCTCAGCTAGGTCCTAGACCACAGCTAGGTAATGTGCCTCCAATATGTGTTCAAATCACAAAATACAGTAACACGCATCATACAAATAGTCACATAGTATATGAGAGATAGTAGTCCCTACCTCGAAGTTCTATCGACCCCTTTTTGTGTGCCTCGTGAAACGTGTCGATTTTGGACTCCCGATTCGGTCCTAAAATATTAAATGTACAAGAAATAGGTCATAACCTATCCAAGTATCATTTTAGACACTTCCATAGTGTTTCTTGTGGTTATATTAGCCTATGGTGAAAATTTACCAAAATGCCCCCAGGACCCCGGCTCGGCCCAGCCGTACCCGGCCCGATGACACGTTTTCCCAAATTTTTGACTAGGGCTATCCTAACATATTTTCGTCCAAGGAATCCATTTCCATACTCAAAATTATCAAATTCAATGTCAAATTACGAAATTGCCCTTGGCAGCCCTACTTTTAGGGTTTTAGGGGCGTTTCCATAATTATGCTTTCTCGGCCTTTTCTGAAAAAGTGCCCAACTGTAACCCCTCCTATTTTTGCCCACTGAATCCAATGGAATCATCAAATCATTGAAAATCCAACTCTAAGGCCCTCAAACATCCCTAGGCGAAATTATAGTATTTTCCGGGAAAAATCAGGGTTTTACGATTTCGGCTTCGTAAACGCGTTCCTTTCTACTCCTAACCACCTTATTAACCATCTAATTGAGTTATAACAACCATTTGAACTAAAATTGGGCAGCATAACCCTAAGGCACACACTTTTCCAAAATTTAAAACCAATGGCAATCCGGCGAAATTTCACCGATTAAATTCCCACAGCAACCAGAATAGTTAATATACGAAGGTTTGGAAGTTACCTCAAGCTCCCACTAGCTTTTCTTGATCTTGGCTGAAAACCCTAACTTTTAGAACACCAAATTTGAGCTTTCCAAACCTTGAATAACATAGTAGAGTAGCTTAGGAACGGAATTATCGTATTAGGAATCGATTTACCGAAGAAATCACTTACCTTTGCAAGTTTTTCTTCTTTTTCTCTCTCTAGAATTTCACACTTTCTCTCACTAGTTCAGATCTGGTTGGGCACGAAAATGAGCTGAGGAAGATGATGGTAAAGTGTTTTTATTATATTATATGATTTTTTTATTGATTTATGGAATTTCCAAAAATTCCAAAATCAATTTTATGTACATAAACCCTATGTACATGTAACTAAGCTCATTAAGCCTAACCAATATTTCCTTCCTCTTGCAATGTGTAGGAGACACCTAGTGGTCCCTCCCTATGGTCTCAATTGGCTTTACAACTTGTTCCGGTTACGTATATACGTAAAGTCTCAATTTTGGTTAAAATTGCATTTTTTGCTCAAATTTTCCATAAATTCATATTAAATTGACAAAAATATTCTAAATATATTTTTAACCTTTATTTTCCTTAATTAATTGAAATTAACTTCAATTAATTGAAAATAATTTATTTTGTGCTATTTTGGCAAAATTACGATTTTGCCATTACCTTTCTAATCCAATTTCTTTTCTTATTTTTCTTTGGCCAATTTCCATCTATTTTTGGACCAAATATTTTCTCTAATATTCCTTAATTTTTGGACCTTAATATTGGGCTTTTTAAATTACCCAAATTAATTCCATAATTATTTTTGCCCAATTTCCCATGAAATTGAACATTTATGAAATTCATAAATTCTAAATTTATGAATATTCACCATTTTATTGAATTTCCCAAATAATTATAATATATTTGGTGAATATAAAATTTGGGGTGTTACATTGGAAGCTCAATTTTCAGTGGTAAGAAGGGTTAGGGTTCAGCCATATCAAGGAAAAGCCAGAGGGAGCTTGAGGTAACTTTCAAACTCTCGTATATTAATTATTCTGGCTGTTGTGGATAATTTAATTTGTGAAATTTCGTCGGATTGTCTTTGTTTGTAATTTTTGGAAATGGGTTTCTTTAGGGGTAATGCTACCAAAATTGGATCCAAATGGTAGTTGTAACATAATGTAATAGTTAATAAAGTGGTTAGGAGTATAAAGGAACACGTCTATGAAGTCAGAATTGGAAAACCCCAATTTTTCTTGGAGAATTAAGAATTTTAGCCAGTGTTGTTAGGAGGGCTTAGAGTTGGATTTTCAATTAGTTAATAATTTCATTGATTTTAGGAGGAAAAATTAAGTGGGGTTACAGTTGGTCACTTTTTCGGAAAAGACCAAAAAAACATAATTACGAAAACGCCCCTGAAACCCTTAAAGCAGGGCTGCCAAGGGCAATTTCATCTTTTGGAAGTGAATTTGGTAATTCTGAGTCCGGAAATGGATTCCTTGAGCAGAAATATGTTAGAATAGCCCAAGTTAGAATTTTGTGAAAAGTGCGCAGGACTAGGTATGGTGGGGTCGAGCCGAATCCCCGGGGGCATTTTAGCAATTTTTCAATATAGACTCATATAACTCCCAAAAATATTACTGAAGTGTCTAAATGGTAATTTGACATTGTAGGATTGAATATAGAGCCCGAGCTGTCTGCACATAGATCGAGGAACTATTTCTATTTAGCAAAAGGGACACAAGGTGGGGGACTTACCTTACTTGCATGTATTTAATATTTTTACTTGTGTAATGATCTATGAGATTTCTTTACTTGATTGTGTAGAGCATATTTGAATAAATGAAGCTCTGTTTCTGTTTTCGCTGTGGCCATAGTCTTGTTACTGAAACATTGAGCATGCAGAAATGTCATTATGGGGCATAAATATAGTTAAAGCTAATATTTCATACACATAGCATCTATTATGCATGCATTATGATATCTGTTTCTTACTAAGATTATCTCGAATCTCACCCTCCCCTACTAACAATTTAAACAGGTGAAGACAGAAGGTATGCTAAGAACAAAAAAGAGAATCGTACGAGGGGAATGCAGTGGTGGAACGTAGACCAGAAGATGTCTTTGTTTCGTTGGGACAGGTTTAGATACCCAAGTAGCCCTGTGTGGCTACACTGATGGTAATTATCATGTACGAACCCCTATGGAAAATTTCTGTAATCATGCATTTAGTATCAGTATATATATGTTATTCATGTGTTGCCCACCGAACTGCATATCGTTTTCCGTAAATACTCTGAGAAAGGTTAAAATGAGACAAGGGCGTGACAAAAATGGGGAGTTTATATAAATTGGAAGTAATGGGTTCGAACTATCATTGCACACGTTGGAAGTTGAAGAGGAGCAATCGTGCGCTCAAGAATCTGATATATTATTAGATTCTCCCTTCTTGGTTAACTTGCCCACCTTCTCGTTTAAAGAACGAATGAGAGATGTAAGTTCCTTCAAGCACTAGTCCATAGTCCTTGCTCTTATATGTAATCCTAGACCATATGATGGGGCTCATAGTTTGTGTGGACGAGACCTTCAATGCTTGTTGGCAGAGGGAGTTCCTCTTTCAATTTTTTGGCAGATGATGAATCATAAGTTTTCTTGCATTTGTCCATGATGTTTTGTTGAAATAGAAGTTGGCTTTGAGAAGTTGAATTAAAAGTACAGAAGTGTAGTTCAGCTTTTAGACATTAATATAGAGAGGGTTTCTTAGATTATCGAGACCTCATGTCTTTTAGCATTATATTTTTTAAATGGTGGTGGTTAATTCTTAATAACCATTATGTATTTGAAAATTTATATTTTTAAGTTACTATTAACTTAACATTTATTAACTTAGAACCGTTATTTATTTGCATGGTCTTCTATTAAGTGACGAGTTTTATTTAATAACCATTATGTATTTATATTGAGGATCCTAAACACGTTGCCCCGACCACCATATCCAATGCCTCCGCCAATCTATCTATTACGCCGACTGATGAGATGGCACAAGAGAAAAGAGCACTGGAGAAAGGTCTTGTTGTCATGAAGGAGCTTCCAGAAAGAAAATTAAGAAAGCGGGGAGGAAACTTACTGTTGTAAGATGGAACAAGAAAGGATAAATTGTGAAATCTAACAAGGCCAAAAGCAATGTGCCAAGGTAGCAAATGAAGTTTTTAGATTTCACAATTTATCCTTTCTTGTTCTATCTCACAGTAAGTTTCCTCCTCTATCTCTTAATTTGCTTTCTGAACCTCCTTCATAACAACAAGACCCTTCCTTAATGCTCTTTTTTCTTGTGTCATCTCGTCATTCGGCGTTATAAATGGATTGGCAGAGGGGGCGGAAGCTCTGGCTACTGTGGAGGGGGCGACGTGGTTAGAATCCTTAGTACTTGAGCCATTTGTTGCCACCAACAAGCCTTGAGGTAGTGGAGGAGGGGGTGGCGTCGGTGGAGGAGGAGTTTCTTGGGATCTTAACATGATGAAGGAGAGAAAGAGGAGGCTGATAAAGAAAAGTAGTAAGAATCACAAGGGTCAAGGAATAATTGAATTTAAATAGAGGTTTAACGAATTAGGAACGATTATGAGTTATGACTTATGAAGGTCTAATAGGA
Source organism: Inga oerstediana (assembly GCA_963210345.1). Taxonomy (NCBI): domain Eukaryota; kingdom Viridiplantae; phylum Streptophyta; class Magnoliopsida; order Fabales; family Fabaceae; genus Inga; species Inga oerstediana. The sequence goes on from OY723410.1 coordinate 21,947,280, forward strand.
TTATGAAAGTTTATGAGCTATAACATTAAAGGTCCGAATGTTATAAAGGATTATGAAATAGTTAGATGACGGTGGTTTCTGAAGACTATTATGTTTTGTCTTCACTGATATAAGTATTGGAAGATGAATCGTTTGTAAGTGTTACATGATAGTTGTTTCTTAAAAACCGTTATTTTTGTCACTAAATAAATGATAGTTATTAGCTACAACTGTTATTTTTGCGTTTTCCTAAATTCCATCTCGCAATACATGACGGTGCGCATAATTAATCGTTACGTTTAAGCATTATATATCCTTGCACGACTTCTGTCTCGACATACCTGATGTTTATCAACCGTAACCGTTATATGTTAAGCATGATAAATGCTGGAATCTGTAGTAGTGAAATAATTATACATAATTTTTTTTGTTTATTTATATCAATCTAATTTCCATAACTTGTGAATAATATAATAATGTTCAATAGCTTTTATGCTTACATATTTACAATTATTGACTTGTTCATAATTAATCTTCAGTTTGACAGTAAAATAGAAACAAAAAAGAAAAAATTGATATAACATGGAACAACAAACCAAAGTGATAGGGGTGTATTTGTTTTATCTTTTTCCTTTTTGGTAGAGATGAGGCGAAATAAAAAGGGAGAAAAGTACTTGAATTTCAAAATTCTAAATCAATGTTTTCTAATTAAAATGAGTTGTCAATTGCTATACTCTTGTAGTTAATACTCCCCCTGGTTCTAAATATAACACAAAGTTAATTTTTTTGGATATATTAAGAAAGCTAATGAAATTGCTTTAAAATATATATATATTTATCATTTTTTCTTCAAACTATCTTGTTTAACTTATAAACTAATATATAATATGATAATACACAACATGAAATATGATTAAGTAACTTATTTAGCTTTCTTAACTTTTACAAAAAAAGTCAACTCTATCTTATATTTAGGACTAGAGGGAGTACATATACTTTTATAAGCAACAAGACTTATTTATGATTTTAAAGTTCAAGTGGTATTTTTTTATCTTTTTATTTATGATTTTAAAGTTCAAGTGGTATTTTTTTTATCTTTTTTTCATATGAAAATATGGCAAAATGCATATTATCTTGTGTGTGTGTGTGTGTGACAACTTGCATGATTAATCAAGTTTTAAAAACGTTACTCCATCTGCTCTTTAATATATATATATATATATATAAAAGATATATTTATCTAATTTGATTAGATTAAGAAAGTCAGTTAAATCAGTTAATATGATATCTATTTTCTAAAATTTCCTAGTTATCTTCTTTAATTATCTCTTTCCATCTCTTCCTTGATTGTTATTAACGGGGTATGAATAGGGGTAAATTAGGAAAAAATTGATAAATATAAAAAATATATTTTATATTTAGGATCAAGATCAATTCTCCAAATATATCTTATATTAAGCACCACATGGAGTACTAATAATGCATGTATATTTATTTGGTGAACTATTTTTGTTGAAGAGTCAAACTCAATACAAACAGTATTGAAAAAGAAGTAAAATACTAAAATCATCATTCAGAGATGCAACTATATACATGTATGTATCTTAATTTGGTTTGACTTTGATTATAGCTTCGTGATAACTTTCGGATCACAAGTGGGATTATATTAATTAATATAATAAGCAACGGCTTCATCTATAATATTCAAAAAGAGAAAATGAAAGGGCTAATAATAATTAATTAAAGCAACTATATGTCTTAATTAGTTGCGTCAAGCATCCTTTGAATAGACAATGCAACTAATTAAGCTTTGGCTGTCTGAAACCTACCTAATCCCTCTCTTTTTCTTCTTAATTTCTTCAATCTTTTCTCTTTTATGGGTTATACAGAATTTTTGGAGCTCACCTACTCATATTGTAGATTTAATTGGTTATATTTCACAGTTTAATTTGGACAAAGAAAAAGATCAAAACTCACCAAATCTTAGTTGCAACATCTCCATTATTAATACATCTAGAATGCATTTAATGAGTTGTATATATAAAGTTCAAAAAGCAAGCACATTTTAAATTATAGCCCCACCAAAATGAAGAAATTCTCAAATAATCGATCAAAATAACTTAATTCCTATGAAGTTCTTTATGAAAATGATATAATTGCTCTCAGTGAAATTAGTTGTTCCTAGCCAAATTTTTGTTGTCATTTTTTTTTAAATTAAAGGTATTTAAATAATTTCCTTATAAAATCTAATTGTGCTCTATCAATTATAAACAAAAATTACAGATTATATTTAACAAGCTAGGCAACTATTGAAAGGGAAAGTAAATGGAAAAAGAATGAAAGAAGCTTTTTGGAATAAAAAGGTGCATAAGCAATTAAGCATGCAATGTAAGCCGTCTCATATATATATATATATATGATGATAAGGTGCTTCTCCACAACTATGCAAGGGATGAAATATTTACACTCAATTATTTCTTCAAGACACAACGGGACACGGCTGAAAAAACTTGCCAGTATCCTAATCTCATGTCATTCCATCCTACGAATACTCGTAGTTCATGAATAAGGATAATAACACTTTAAATCATTTTTTGAATTAATCTCCCGGTATCCGACGCTACTTTTAGACTTTAGACTAGATTGATCGGTATGTTATTTTACATATCTTGTAAATCGAAAGTGAGGCATCACCCTTCCTTTTGATTTCAGGTAAGTCCTGGTGTAGTCCTAATACATCCAAGTCTATCAGTTTGTGGGAATGTAAGCCCACAACCAAGTTTAAAGCATTTTAAATAGATGATAATACGATAGGACTTTGAATTTTGAAAAGTTCAATTAATTATTTTAAAAAATAAGAGCTTATATGCGTTATATAGATGTAAATCATGAGAGTAGTGGCAAATTTTCCAAGACTCTGTTTTCAGTTTAGGGATAAAGTTTTAATTTTAATATTTAAAAAGTCTATTATATTTATAATGAAATAAACAAGGTTAGTCCATAGTTTATTTTTAATCGGTTAACATATCAACCTTATAAGTTCTCAATCATCAATATTCAAAACATGAAATTTTTCTCTATCATCGTCATCTTCCGAGAATGATCCCAAAATGTCATTTTCCTCTATGAAATTGCTGTCTTAAGTAACCTCACCTATCTAATATACTATGATTAGGACTTTAGAATTAAACAAACAACCGGCAAGAACTGTTGACTTTTTTTTATTAATAAGGACTCCATGTCCTCAAAATCAGTGTAACCAGTCCATTTCATAGGTTCTATGTCTATCAATTACATCCCTCTTTGTCCTTAATTATTCCGAACCATACAATTATCCGTTTTTAAAAATAAAAAAAAAAAGTTTTTAGCTTTTTATGATCCCAACTCTCTATTTCTTACCATTAATATACCTATATTAATATAAAATTAAGAAATTATTTTGAGTTGTATTATTTATAATTAATAAATAATAAAATATTTATTTTAATTTCATATGACACATACAAAAACATTTTTAGCTATTTCTTTGTAAATAACTAATTATTTTTATGCCCCTATTTTTAAAAATATGTTATATATAAAACACACTATATAATGATTTATGATTATAATTTACAAATAGCATATAGTTAACTAAAAATTTATAAAGATCATTTACTAATAACATAAAAACTAACTAGGTTAAAAAAGAAAATAAATATACTACAATAACAAGCTGTATCTCACTAAAAAGGGTTTTATGTGTAGTGGGATATAAATTTTAACTTATAACATTATGGGTTATAGCTAACTTCAAATCGACTGAACCAACCTCTGTTCACAATAGTTAATGTTGGTCTTAATAAACTAAAAAAAAAACCTTATTAAGCCAACAAATGTTGGTTTTAATAGAAGAGATTATATTATTGTGGCTACTTAGACACGATATTCCAAATTTGAATCTGTGTAAAAATAAGACACTTTTGGGAGAGTTACTATTGCTTACGACCAACAGTATTTAAATCTAATTATAAGGTTTAATTAAAAAATATATTTAAAAGGTGTTCATTATAGATATGATTAAGCGAGTTTTGCTTTGTTTTGTTATGTGACAAGTTATGATGTAGAGATGCCGCTTTCATGTAATGGTTATTTATTACAAAAGTTAATTTTTTTTTTCTGAACAGTTATCTATATATGTTATCAAAAACCAAGTCTATCGTTACGAAGCACATATGATTAACCATTAATTGTCGGGTCAATGCTTGTAAAAGAATTGGCTTTGTGTGATTTTCAGGTGCAAATGAATTAACAAGTAATAACGATTTCTTATTATATTAATAATATATCTATATATGTATAAAAGCAACTTTTGAAACATGAAAGTATAATATTTAGTTAATGTGCAAATAATAATTATTATTTTTATATAATAAAAGCAACTTTCATTGATTAAGGAATCGGAAGAAAATGGTTTTTTTTTTATAAAATTATTATTTTTTGTTTATGACTTAAGAATATATCATAATTATTTCGAGAACATTGACAAAAACGAATATGTACATCAGTGAAATAATTCACCATATCACTTTTGTTCCTAATGATGAGACTCTAAGCAAAACCTATGGCTATGACCACCAAACCATAAACCCTAAAAAACATATCGAGTCCAACAATAATTATTGTAGCCCTTGAAAATGCAAGGAAAAAAGATAGGAAAAAAAATAGAATATTAAAAAAGAAAAGAAAATGAAACCCACTAACTATAATGTGTCTATTAGGAAATTTTATTCCTTCATCTTTCCTCCTTTTTTCAAAAGGTTTGCTGAAAATGGTTTCTTTTACTTAGGATCGGACGTGGACTAGTTTTTTCATGTACATAATAAAACTGTTGGTCTATGTGGCATGGTCATGCAACAATATAGTGGAATTAATTTCTTTTGTTTTTTATTTTTCTGAAAGAAGAAGAAACATGTTAGAGACAGGTACTAGAAGAATAATGACTTTATTTATTACTCCCTTCGGTCCTAATTATAAGATAAAGTTTACTTTTTTTCGAGAAATTAAGGAAACCAATTAAATTACTTTTGAGTGTTTATATTTTTTATATCCTTAGATTATATATTAGTTTATTAGTCAAATTAATTAGTTTAGAGAAAAAAATATAAATATAAATACTCTAAAATAATTTAATTGGCTTCCTTAATTTCTCCAAAAAAGTCAACTTTGTCTTATAATTAGGACCGGAGGGAGTATTATATATGTAAACAGTAAACCCCGTTGAACTTTCTACTTGTTCTTTAAGCAACACATGCCGTAGAGAAAATTGATAATTTTATAGAGAATTACTTGTGTCACGCCCTTATCTCAATTTCACCTTTACCAGAGTATTCACTGAAAACGGTATGCAGTTCGGTAAGCAACACAAGAATAGCATAACTATAATGATAAAAAGTACTCGATTACAGAAATTTCCCATAGGGGTTTGTACATCATACTTACGATTAAGGTAGCCGCACAAGGCTACTAGGGTGTCTAAACTCATCCCAGTGAAACGGAGACTTCTTCCCGTCTTCGTTCCACTACTGTAATCACCTCGTACGGTTCTCTGCATTGTTGTTTGCATAACTTCTGTCGTCTCCTGTCTAAATTGTTGGTAGGGGAGAGTGAGATTCGAGAGAATCTCAGTAGGAAATAGATACCATAATGCATGCATGATTGATGCTATATGTATGACATGTTAGCTTTATCTAGATGTATGCCCCATAATGACATTTCTGCATGCTCAATGTTTCATACAACAAGACTATGGCCACAGCGAAAACAGAAACAGAGCTTCATTTATTCAAATATGCTCTACACAATCAAGTGAAGCAATCACATATATCACTACACAAGCAAATATATCAAATACATGCAAGAAAGGTAAGTCCCCTACCTTAACCCTTTTCCGCCTCAAAATGCGTGCCTCGATCTACGTGCAAATAGCTCGGGGCTCCATATTCGATCCTACAATGTCAAATATACTATTTAGACACTTCCATAGTATTTCTGGGGGTTATATGAGACTATCTTGAAAAATTACTAAAATACCCCCGGGGACCCAACCCGGCCCCGCTGTACCCGGTCCGGCTGTACTTTTCCCGAAATTTTGACATGGGCTATTCTTACATATTTTCACCCAAGGAATCCATTTCCGGACTCGGAATTATCAAATTCAATGTCAAATTACGAAATTGCCCTTGGCAGCCCTACTTTTAGGGTTTTAGGGGCGTTTCCATAATTATGCTTTCTCGGCCTTTTCTGAAAAAGTGCCCAACTGTAACCCCACCTATTTTCGCCCACTGAATCCAATGGAATCATCAAATCATTGAAAATCCAACTCTAAGATCCATTTACAATGCTGGCCGAAATATATAGGTTTTAAGGGGAAAATCGGGGTTTTTCGGTTTCGGCTCCGTAAACGCGTTCCTTTCTACTCCTAACCACTTTATTGACTATTCCATTAGGTTAAAACTACCATTTAGTATCAATTTGGGCAGCATAACACCTAGGAAAACCCATTTTCCATTTTTACACACAAAGACAATCCGGCGAAATTTCACCGATTAAATTGTCTATAGCAGCCAGAATAGTCAATATGCAAGAGTTTGAAAGTTACCTCAAGCTCCCACTAGCTTTTCCTTCTTGTGGCGGAAAACCCTAACTTCAAAACACCATGAATCTTGCTTCAAATACCTCAAACAACATAGAAGAGAAGCTTAGGAGAAGGATTATACACGTTAGGTACGAATTTACCGAAGAAATTGACCTATTTTGTGAGATTTCTCCTTCCTCCTCTCTATTTTTCTCTCAACTCCTCTCTCTATTTTCTGCATAAAGCACGTCAGTTTTGGTGCTGAGGGAAGAAGATGATGATTTTAATAATATGACCCCATTTAATTAACTAATTTTCCCAATTTCGGATTTTTACAAACTTTTGGCAGATTTCTGCCCAAACTTTGAAAAATCATAACTAATTCTAGAAAAATTTAATTAGAGTGATTCCAAAGCCTATAGAACCCTTATTGAGTCTAGTTTCAAGGAAAAATATAGACTTTTATTGAATGGAATCACAAAATTCCCAGAATTTCAATCTTTGCATACTGTTCCAGAAATTTCACAGTTTTTCTGTGCTGACTTCAAAAATTCATATCTTTTTGTGTATAGCTCTAATTGATTCATATTACCTATCAAATTAAAGCTTAGGATGTCTACTTTCATCCTGTAAAATCTCATAATTTTTTAATTATCATTTGGTCATTCAAATGAACATGACAAGCTTACTACCTCATAAGCAATTTCACCAAAAACATAATTACTTTCTCCAAAATTCATCATTTTACTTTCTTAATACCCCAAAGATATTAGAATTATTAGGGGATAAATTTGGGCTCCTGCTAAATTGGGGCTTAGCAGTCCACTTAATTTAGGCTTATTCCCAAGCCTCAAATCCTCAATTTCGGGGTATTACAACTTGCATGCTCTATGAGTGTTACATTTACATCGTATAAATTTTATCTAATAAAAATATAATAGTTCATATCATTTTAATTCTATTTAGTTCGATGATTTAGTGTGTGTTTGGAATAGTGGTGGAAAAAGTGGCTTATTTACAATATAACTTATACAAATTTAAGATTGGATAAAAATCAGATTGTGTAATATAATTTATGTTTATATTGATGGTTACATAAGTTCTTTATAAAAATGAAATTTATTTGGATTAAAGATAATATAAGTAACTTTTATAATAATTATAAAAAAAATTAAAATCAAAATAATTTTTTATTTTAGGAATGTACGACTTGCTTTGCTCAGCTTCCCTGTGAAAAAGGGCAAGAGAGACTCTTGGAAATAAAAGACCAAGTTTAACCAGACTCTGCTATGCTTTAAGCTACTGATGTACATACTGTCTTCTCAATAAAATTGTCATTTTCACTCAAAAAAAAAAAAGACCAAGAGTATAGAGAGAGAAAGAGAGGGATAGGGAGAGAGAAGGGGTATGACAGGAGTCAGAAGGAGTAGGTGTGAATTGTGGGGGTGTGGTGGGGACCACAAGAGGAGATGAGGCCCGTGTGAAAAGCCAAAATCAAAAGTGATAAGCCACAATTTATGGCTTATGAAAATAAGTTACTTAATTTTATAAACTCAATTATAAGAAAGCTATGCCAAACACAACAAAAGTCAAAAATTTTTTTGATAGAAAAAAGTTTAGGTAGGTTTGGCACCAGTCCCCTACCAAGGCCAGGGCACGGCCCCAGGGCTCTTCGAGCGCTTACAAGGGACTTACGAGATCGCCTACTTAAAATATGTGATTGGGAAGCCAGAACACTATGCCAAAAACAAGCTTCTATCAAATAATCCACATTTATTCTGTTTTTAAGAAAAACAAACCTCTTAAGCCTAATTGGCTGAGTTTTTTTTTTTTTAAATTATGTTAGTTGTTATAATTTTATTGAACAAAGTTAAGTGGTATTTTTAAAGTATATAAGTATTTTTCTATCCTAATTTCCTATGAAACAATAGAATATATAATTATACACACTACAAATTAAATTTATAAAATATTGATCAAAAACATTTTATACACACACATTTTTTTCGTTTCATATTTTCAAGAATATTCTTCAATTAATACAGTCTCAACCCAAAATCACACTTAATTATTATATCATCGATGTGACCAATTTTGGAATAATCCTTTTAATAGAACATTATTTTTCTCAAAATATCTTATATTTTAAAATATCTATAACACTTCAAAAACTATCTTATAATATAAAAGAGAGGCAGGATATATATAATATGAGTAAATATGACGAAAACCGCGTTTTTGGTAAGAAGCATGAAGCCGCCTTCTAGTTTCAACTCTTTAAACAAGCAAACCTTCGTTAGCAATTTAGCATGCCATGGGCCTGAATATATCAATATATGTTATATTAGAGCCAGAAGTCGCAACCACAGAGCATACTTATCCAGAAATGTTCATAAGAACTTCATAAATTTTCCAGAACTTCAAGACTTAGCGTTTTGTCTCAAGATGTAATTCTTGGGTCTCCTTTCATCAGTAGACTAATTCCTTATCTAACTCTTGACAAAGGAATTGAATCTGATGTTATGGGTAAAAAGATTTTCTTTGAATTGGTTGATCCACCTTATACAAAGTTTATAAATCAAATTGAGTATAAGGAAAGTCAAATCAATTTTTTAAAAGAAGAAGTTTCTTACAAAACAATTGAAAACCAATTGGAGAAACCTTTCCTAAAACAAAAAATCCAAAAGGTTTTAGAAAATATCCAAGACATAATTTGTTCTGATTTTCCAAATGCTTTTTGGAAAAGGAAAAAACACATAATTGATTTGCCTTATGAAAAGGATTTCAATGAAAGAGCAATCCCAACGAAAGCTCGTCCAATTCAAATGAACCAAGAACTCTTGGAACATTGCCAAAAGGAAATTTCTGATTTACTTGAAAAGGGTTTAATAAGAAAAAGCCAAAGTCCTTGGTCGTGCGCGGCCTTCTATGTAAACAAAAATTCTGAGATTGAAAGAGGAACCCCAAGACTTGTAATAAATTACAAACCTCTTAATCAAGCTCTCCAATGGATTAGGTATCCTATACCTAATAAAAAAGATCTTTTGAATCGCCTTCATCAGGCCAAAATATTCTCAAAATTTGATATGAAATCTGGTTTTTGGCAAATCCAAATATCAGAAAAAGATAGGTATAAGACTGCATTCACAGTCCCATTTGGGCAATATGAATGGAATGTTATGCCTTTCGGGTTAAAAAATGCACCCTCAGAATTTCAAAAGGTTATGAATGAAATTTTCAATCCTTTTACAAAATTTATTATTGTCTACATTGATGATGTTTTAGTGTTCTCAGAATCAATTGATCAACACTTCAAACATGTCAAAATCTTTGTGGATGTTGCTAGGCTCAATGGCTTAGCAGTTTCTAAAACTAAAATAAGTCTCTTTCAGACAAAAATCCGGTTTCTTGGTCATCATATATACCAAGGGACTATTGTCCCAATTGATCGTGCAATTCAGTTTGCCGATAAATTTCCAGACCAAATTCTGGACAAAACTCAACTTCAAAGATTTTTAGGATGTTTGAATTACGTAGGTGATTTCATCCTTGACCTAAACAATATCATAAAGCCTCTGCATGAGCGTCTTTCAAAAGTTCCCCCTCCATGGACTGATGATCATACTAATGTGGTTATCAGAGCCAGAAGGGGAAGTAGGGATGTATTAGATGTCTTGAAGTTCTGGAAAATTTATGAAGTTCTTATGAACATTTCTGGATAAGTATGCTCTGTGGTTGCGACTTCGGTTGATCTTCCACATCAGAAACATGTTAATCTAAAGCTAAGTCTCTGCTTAATATTATTATCATCTGATAGCATGCAAACTAATTGATCAATGATAGCATATGAACTTCGTCCGTCTTTTCTAGGGCTATGGCAGTAAGTCCCGACGGATAGGGCAGGTAAGTCCAGACGCCTATTGTTCGAATGTTCATATGATATTAGGGTTCAATGTTCAAAGGCATAGGCTAAGTGGTAATAATATTTGCAGATTTTTATCTTTATAAGAACATACAAAGAAATGTTTATAATAACTCCATAAGTAGCCCAGAAACTTCATCAGATCTAGCATATCTCTACCAACTGGAAGGTGAAGGTATCAGCAGTAAAGTTAATTATGAATTTCTTTAGATCTAGCTCTTTTCGCTCCAACTCCTCTCGCTCTTCTAGATCTTCTGCACCTCCTTCTACTCCTTCTTCTTCTTCACAACAACCTGGTCATATGACCAACAAAAGTTTTGGGAATCCTTCCCTCAAAAATAATATTTTCAATAATGAAATCCATTTTGAAGATATTAACCAAAAATTTAGTGATTGGACTATTCCAGTCATTAACCAAAATGATCTATACAAACCTGAGGATAAAAAATATTTCAAAACTTCTGATTATATAATCAGAACTGTTGAGAAAACAATTCCTCTAAGAGAAGAACCAACTGATATGTGTATCTTATCAGAAGATTCAATCTTAAAACACCAAAAGAAATTTCAATTTATCCACATAGGGTGTGTTCAGGTTGCTGTCATCCCTTTGGTAAAAGCTGGTCTTGATGTCTCGACATTAGTATGTGTTAGAGATGGTAGACATGAAATCTTTTCAAGATCACTTTTTGGAATGGTTGAAGCAGGTCTTAATGAAGGACCAATTTACTTCAATTGTTTCCCAAATTTAACAGCTTCATTACATGATGATCCTGTTATTGAATGTTTAAAACTAAGTTTGAAATTGCACGGATTCCACATGAAACCTGGAGTATCGCCTGTAGCCTTAGTTTACAGGATCCAGTACAAAGTCATGAATTCGTCAACTTCAAATGTCAAAATGTTTCCTCAAGGAAAAGAAACATGTCTATTTCTAACAGATGCTACTAGAGCAAATGTTAATATTCCAAAACCAATAAAGTGGGAAGATATCACTCTTCCAGATGACTGGGAAATGACTAAAATTGCTCCTGTCATACCAAAACCTGTGAATAATTCTTTTAATATCACCCAAAATATTGATGGAGATGTTAGAATTACATTTGATAGATCCAGAAGGTCTTTCTCCTGTGCTTCTAGAACTCCATCCATCGCAGAAAGTTACAGGACTGCTCTAGAACAACCTTCTAGGCATTCTTGTAGTTCTTCTGTCAAAGATCAAATTATTTCACCTTCAGTTATGCAAGGTCTTAGTGAGTCAGCCAGTGTGGTCAAACCTGTCTACCAAAACTTAGACCAAGATACTGAAAATGAAACCCAAACTTGCCAATCTCCAACATACTCTGACATGAATGTGATTGAGCAACAATTTGAATTAGATAAGGAACTCTTGAGGAAAGATTTCTATTCTAATGAAAACTCTGAAAAACGAAAATGGTTTTTCCAAAAATTTAAGACTGAAGGATTGCGAAAACCGATCCAAGAAAAGTTTTATAAAATGCTTGAAAGGTATAGACTTCATATTCCTTTCTTTCTCTGGTTTGAAGCCTATGTGAAAGATGAGAATATAAAGGATTATCCCTTTGAACCTTTTAAGGAAGTTAATGCTTCTTGGACTTTGAGAAATGAAGAGAAAGTTGAATCTGATCTTCCTCCAAAACAATCTTACCAGATCCCTGGTACAAAAATTGGTGATACAACTGTTATTGCCTCTCCCTTCAAAATAAAAGATCCCAAAACAGATTCCAATGATATTAAAAACATCATTGAACAAAATAATTATACAAATTCTTATCTTCAAACTCTTGGAGAACATATTTTGAAAAAATCTGTTACTAGTGAAACTAGTAAGCTAGTCTTACCTAGTTCCGCCAGTATACAACCAATTTTCAAACCTTACACTATCCCTGCAAATACTGCGAGTAGTGTTAAAAAGAAAAGTTTGCAAACAAGGATTGAGGAAGAATTAAAAAAGATTACGATTCCTGAAACCCCTCAACCTACCAAAACCTCATCTTCAACAGTAAATGTTGTAAAAGACAATCAAACTAGTGAAAGTGAAGATTGTCCAAAAATTCATGAAATAAAACAAGAAGGTTGGAGAAATTCAACAAAATTGTATTATCCGAGAGCCACTCCTCCGGATATAATGCTCGAAGAAAGGGATTCTGCTCTTCGACAATTTAATGCAAACAATATCTATGTTTGGAACATAGATGGTCAATCTGAAACAAATATTTTGGAAATATGCCAACAAATGACAATGGTCAGTAATGCCTATGCAATATATAATAATTGTCAAGAGGAAGACGTTATTCATATATTGATCTCTGGCTTTACTGGACAACTCAGAGGTTGGTGGGATTTCCATCTCACAAATGAACAAAAAAATCAAATTTTACAAGCCATTAAAACTACTCAAGATGGCATAATTCTCAGAGATAGTACTGGTGAACCAATGTCTGATGCTGTTAACTGTCTTATAGTTAACATTATAGCTCACTTTGTTGGTGATCCAACACTATGGAGGGATAAATCGGCAGATCTTCTGTCAAATTTGAAATGTAAAACTCTATCCGATTTCAGATGGTATAGAGATAACTTCCTTCTGAGAGTGATGGCCAGGGAAGATGGAAATCATCCTATCTGGAAAGAAAAATTTCTTGCTGGTCTTCCTAGATCTCTAGGAGATAAGATCAGAGAAAAAATCAGAAACCAAACTGGTGATGGTCAAATCCATTACGAAAATTTAACTTATGGACAGCTAATTGCAATTGTTCAAAAAACTGCTTTAAAAATTTGTCAAGAAGATAAAATCCAACATCAACTTGCCAAAGAAAAAGCATCAAATAGGAAGGATCTAGGAACCTTCTGTGAACAATTTGGTTTTCCTGCTTGTAAAAAACATAAAAAACCAAAATACAAGCATGAAGAAAAAGATTACAAGGTTAAAAGATATAATAAAAGATATCGAAAACCTTGGAAGAAACCAAGAACAAATAAACCCAGAAATTTGAAAAATGAATTTAAATCAAAACCTCCTATGGATCTTCCCAAAGGAAAAATTGTTTGTTTTCGATGTGGCAAAGAAGGCCACATGGCAAAATATTGTAGGCTTAATAAAAGGATTAATGCCTTACAACTTGAAGAACCAGTTCTTCAACAATTAAATAATCTCTTGATTGAAGAAACCTCTTCTGAAGAAGAATATGAAGCATCATCATCTGAAGAAATCAATGAACTTCAGCAAGATGATATTTCATCTTCCTCCTCATCAGAAGATAATTTTGAAATAAATTGTCTGAGTACTTCGGTACTTAGTAATGATTTGGTAAAAGGGTCTAGAAAGGTTGATCTAGATGGCCCAAACAAGGGAATCCCGAATTCATACACATGTAGGATTCCTAGTAGGGTTGATCACCTGGATAGGACTGGTGAGAGTGCAATATGTGTGCTCGACGACCTGGTCAAAGACTCGATCGAATCCAGGCAATTTATAAATGTTATTGAAGAAGATTTGGTTTTTGAAATAATTAACTCTCTTCCAACTAATGAAGAAAAGGTTAAGTTTTTCAATAAACTAAGAGAAAGCACTGCTTCTTCTTCTTCCTCTTCAAAACCAAACCAAAAATATTTGCAAAAGAATTTGCAAACAAAATATGATTTTTCTGAAATAATTAAAAGATTTCAGTCTAATCCAAAACCTGTTTCAATTTCTGACCTTCAAAATGAAATAAACAATTTGAAAGAAGAGATAAGAAACCTGAAGAATACTCAGGATTTCCATTCTCTTATTTTGAATCAAATTCAGGAAGAAAATCTTGATATAAAAAAGAAAGAAAAGGAAGTTGGAAACTCATCGCAAAATGATGAAAAGCCTTCTGAGAATTTCTTGAATATTATATCAAGAGTTTTGGTCCAAAAATGGCATGTGCCAGTTAAAATTATTGTTGCTAATACCTTCGTATTAGAAACAATAGCTTTATGGGATACTGGTGCAGCATTGAGCTGTATCAGAGAAGGTCTAATTCCAACAAAATTTTGGCAAAAAACTACAGAAAGACTTTGTGGACCAAACAAATCACCATTAAATGTCGGCTACAAGCTTTCAAATGCAGTAGTTGAAAACAATGGTGTAAAAATGGAAGAACTTTTTATCCTAGCAAAAGTTTTGTCTCAAGATGTAATTCTTGGGTCTCCTTTCATCAGTAGACTAATTCCTTATCTAACTCTTGACAAAGGAATTGAATCTGATGTTATGGGTAAAAAGATTTTCTTTGAATTGGTTGATCCACCTTATACAAAGTTTATAAATCAAATTGAGTATAAGGAAAGTCAAATCAATTTTTTAAAAGAAGAAGTTTCTTACAAAACAATTGAAAACCAATTGGAGAAACCTTTCCTAAAACAAAAAATCCAAAAGGTTTTAGAAAATATCCAAGACATAATTTGTTCTGATTTTCCAAATGCTTTTTGGAAAAGGAAAAAACACATAATTGATTTGCCTTATGAAAAGGATTTCAATGAAAGAGCAATCCCAACGAAAGCTCGTCCAATTCAAATGAACCAAGAACTCTTGGAACATTGCCAAAAGGAAATTTCTGATTTACTTGAAAAGGGTTTAATAAGAAAAAGCCAAAGTCCTTGGTCGTGCGCGGCCTTCTATGTAAACAAAAATTCTGAGATTGAAAGAGGAACCCCAAGACTTGTAATAAATTACAAACCTCTTAATCAAGCTCTCCAATGGATTAGGTATCCTATACCTAATAAAAAAGATCTTTTGAATCGCCTTCATCAGGCCAAAATATTCTCAAAATTTGATATGAAATCTGGTTTTTGGCAAATCCAAATATCAGAAAAAGATAGGTATAAGACTGCATTCACAGTCCCATTTGGGCAATATGAATGGAATGTTATGCCTTTCGGGTTAAAAAATGCACCCTCAGAATTTCAAAAGGTTATGAATGAAATTTTCAATCCTTTTACAAAATTTATTATTGTCTACATTGATGATGTTTTAGTGTTCTCAGAATCAATTGATCAACACTTCAAACATGTCAAAATCTTTGTGGATGTTGCTAGGCTCAATGGCTTAGCAGTTTCTAAAACTAAAATAAGTCTCTTTCAGACAAAAATCCGGTTTCTTGGTCATCATATATACCAAGGGACTATTGTCCCAATTGATCGTGCAATTCAGTTTGCCGATAAATTTCCAGACCAAATTCTGGACAAAACTCAACTTCAAAGATTTTTAGGATGTTTGAATTACGTAGGTGATTTCATCCTTGACCTAAACAATATCATAAAGCCTCTGCATGAGCGTCTTTCAAAAGTTCCCCCTCCATGGACTGATGATCATACTAATGTGGTTATCAAAATCAAATCCTTGGTCAAAAATCTTCCATGCTTGTATCTCCCAATTCCACAAGCATTCAAAATTGTTGAAACAGATGCCTCTGACATAGGTTATGGTGGCATTCTTAAACAAAGAATTGATGGTAAAGAGCATTGCATTGCATTTACTTCAAAACATTGGAATAGGGCTCAACAGAACTATTCCACAATCAAAAAAGAGATTTTAGCAATTGTTTTGTGCATAAATAAGTTTCAAAGCGATTTGTTAAATCAAAAATTTCTTATCAGAGTTGATTGCAAAGCTGCAAAAGATGTTTTGCAAAAAGATGTTAAAAACCTTGCATCAAAACAAATCTTTGCTCGATGGCAAGCAATTTTAAGTGTCTTTGATTTTGAAATTGAATTTATCAAAGGTACTTCAAATTCCCTACCAGACTTTCTAACTAGAGAGTTCTTGCAGGCGAAATAAGGTGATCAAAATGAGTGATCGAGATAAGAAAAAGAAGCAGAGGGCCAAAGCCCAAACAAAAGAAGATCCAGAAAGGATCGCAAAAGAAGAAGCAGCCCAACTAAAGGCTGCAATCAAAATATCAAAAGGGTCATCAACCCAAGGATCTTCGATCCACCAAAAAGGCTCCCCTTCAGGGACCAAACCCATCCAAAAATCTACTGGAACCATAATGGACCCTTCTCATTATGGATTTCCAATCGAAACCCTTTTAGCCTTACAGGCTAATCAAAATTTGGCCAAATTGCCAACCAAAACATGGGCTGATGTTACCGAAATGGAACATCTCAAAAGCCTAACCCCATTCACTCTAGATCAAGAATCTCTTGGTTTAGCAATCCAAAAGGCCTCCCAAACAATTACAAAGGCTGGTTCAACCTCAAAAGAATTAGCCATTTATTCCCAACCGACACAAACCACCTTTGTGTTAAAACCAGAAAAGGTCTTAAACCTTTTTCAGACAGAACCAGGTTTCTGTGACAAAAATCCTGTTGCATTAGCAACCAAAATTTATCCGAAAGGATTTCACTTTGCTCCAAAAGCTTGGGAAAAAACACAAAAATTTTACGAGCTTATTCTTGTAGATACAGAATCTACAGAAATAAGACATTTTGTAGATAAAGAACATCCTGATGATAAGAGTATCCATGGGTATTCAACTTTCAGATTCAGGAAGTTCTTACTACCAAAAGATTGGGGTCAAGACCTCAACAAAAAGAAAAGGTTTTCAATAAAAAATATGGATCCAATTGGTTTCACTTATTGGGATTATTTGGATGCATGGTGGTGTACCTTCTGGTACCAAAACCCAAATTTTAGTCATACTTGGCTTTTCATGTTTTCGTATGACTTGGAAGTAAAATACCAGTTTCCATTGTGGTTTAACCAATGGTGGGATTATTTTGGTCCTATCCAAGAAATTTTACCAACCACTGTGAAAATTGGGTTCGACTATTTCAAAGGTCGGATCAATCTTAATGAAGATCCCTTCCCAGCAGATCTTCATTATTTTTCAAAATTTGGTTTAGCCTGGGTATTCAAATGGACTTACAAATATGGTCCTTCAAAGTACCAAAAGTTTTTTCCGATGTTACAAAGGACCTCTTCAGTCAAATGGTGGGTTAAGTTTTCATACATTAATAATGTATCGGAAACGAATCTCAAAAGATGGTTCAAACGGAATCCAAAATTTCTGATGGCAGAAGATCACGAATCAGCCGTGTTCCTAAACCAAAAGGCAAAAATTTCAGCATGTTTGGCCTCGGCAACTGACAAGCAGGCCTTAGCCCAACAATTGCATGAAATCCTTGGGCTTCTTCAAACCCAAGAACCAAAATCAAGTCCTTCAGCCCAATCCTCAGATGGATCAGAAGCTGAAGACCCGGCCCAATACTTTGGCCATGATTCGGACGATGAGATCATTAGCCTCGGTGAAGATTGATTCGGACGCAAAACTGTCGGCATATCCGTCCAAGACTTGCTGACTCAAAAGATTCTCTGCTTTTGTAAAAGTTGTAACTTTACTTTACTTTAGCAGACAAAATGATGTAACCTGCTTTTACCTTAAGTAAAAGCAAAAGTAAAAGTACTTTTACCTGAGTAACTGTTTCCTAGTCTCTACTTCTCTCCCTTTCTGTCTCTTTAAGTTTTTCGATCATCACGTGGGATTAGCTGGTATCAGAGCCAGAAGGGGAAGTAGGGATGTATTAGATGTCTTGAAGTTCTGGAAAATTTATGAAGTTCTTATGAACATTTCTGGATAAGTATGCTCTGTGGTTGCGACTTCGGTTGATCTTCCACATCAGAAACATGTTAATCTAAAGCTAAGTCTCTGCTTAATATTATTATCATCTGATAGCATGCAAACTAATTGATCAATGATAGCATATGAACTTCGTCCGTCTTTTCTAGGGCTATGGCAGTAAGTCCCGACGGATAGGGCAGGTAAGTCCAGACGCCTATTGTTCGAATGTTCATATGATATTAGGGTTCAATGTTCAAAGGCATAGGCTAAGTGGTAATAATATTTGCAGATTTTTATCTTTATAAGAACATACAAAGAAATGTTTATAATAACTCCATAAGTAGCCCAGAAACTTCATCAGATCTAGCATATCTCTACCAACTGGAAGGTGAAGGTATCAGCAGTAAAGTTAATTATGAATTTCTTTAGATCTAGCTCTTTTCGCTCCAACTCCTCTCGCTCTTCTAGATCTTCTGCACCTCCTTCTACTCCTTCTTCTTCTTCACAACAACCTGGTCATATGACCAACAAAAGTTTTGGGAATCCTTCCCTCAAAAATAATATTTTCAATAATGAAATCCATTTTGAAGATATTAACCAAAAATTTAGTGATTGGACTATTCCAGTCATTAACCAAAATGATCTATACAAACCTGAGGATAAAAAATATTTCAAAACTTCTGATTATATAATCAGAACTGTTGAGAAAACAATTCCTCTAAGAGAAGAACCAACTGATATGTGTATCTTATCAGAAGATTCAATCTTAAAACACCAAAAGAAATTTCAATTTATCCACATAGGGTGTGTTCAGGTTGCTGTCATCCCTTTGGTAAAAGCTGGTCTTGATGTCTCGACATTAGTATGTGTTAGAGATGGTAGACATGAAATCTTTTCAAGATCACTTTTTGGAATGGTTGAAGCAGGTCTTAATGAAGGACCAATTTACTTCAATTGTTTCCCAAATTTAACAGCTTCATTACATGATGATCCTGTTATTGAATGTTTAAAACTAAGTTTGAAATTGCACGGATTCCACATGAAACCTGGAGTATCGCCTGTAGCCTTAGTTTACAGGATCCAGTACAAAGTCATGAATTCGTCAACTTCAAATGTCAAAATGTTTCCTCAAGGAAAAGAAACATGTCTATTTCTAACAGATGCTACTAGAGCAAATGTTAATATTCCAAAACCAATAAAGTGGGAAGATATCACTCTTCCAGATGACTGGGAAATGACTAAAATTGCTCCTGTCATACCAAAACCTGTGAATAATTCTTTTAATATCACCCAAAATATTGATGGAGATGTTAGAATTACATTTGATAGATCCAGAAGGTCTTTCTCCTGTGCTTCTAGAACTCCATCCATCGCAGAAAGTTACAGGACTGCTCTAGAACAACCTTCTAGGCATTCTTGTAGTTCTTCTGTCAAAGATCAAATTATTTCACCTTCAGTTATGCAAGGTCTTAGTGAGTCAGCCAGTGTGGTCAAACCTGTCTACCAAAACTTAGACCAAGATACTGAAAATGAAACCCAAACTTGCCAATCTCCAACATACTCTGACATGAATGTGATTGAGCAACAATTTGAATTAGATAAGGAACTCTTGAGGAAAGATTTCTATTCTAATGAAAACTCTGAAAAACGAAAATGGTTTTTCCAAAAATTTAAGACTGAAGGATTGCGAAAACCGATCCAAGAAAAGTTTTATAAAATGCTTGAAAGGTATAGACTTCATATTCCTTTCTTTCTCTGGTTTGAAGCCTATGTGAAAGATGAGAATATAAAGGATTATCCCTTTGAACCTTTTAAGGAAGTTAATGCTTCTTGGACTTTGAGAAATGAAGAGAAAGTTGAATCTGATCTTCCTCCAAAACAATCTTACCAGATCCCTGGTACAAAAATTGGTGATACAACTGTTATTGCCTCTCCCTTCAAAATAAAAGATCCCAAAACAGATTCCAATGATATTAAAAACATCATTGAACAAAATAATTATACAAATTCTTATCTTCAAACTCTTGGAGAACATATTTTGAAAAAATCTGTTACTAGTGAAACTAGTAAGCTAGTCTTACCTAGTTCCGCCAGTATACAACCAATTTTCAAACCTTACACTATCCCTGCAAATACTGCGAGTAGTGTTAAAAAGAAAAGTTTGCAAACAAGGATTGAGGAAGAATTAAAAAAGATTACGATTCCTGAAACCCCTCAACCTACCAAAACCTCATCTTCAACAGTAAATGTTGTAAAAGACAATCAAACTAGTGAAAGTGAAGATTGTCCAAAAATTCATGAAATAAAACAAGAAGGTTGGAGAAATTCAACAAAATTGTATTATCCGAGAGCCACTCCTCCGGATATAATGCTCGAAGAAAGGGATTCTGCTCTTCGACAATTTAATGCAAACAATATCTATGTTTGGAACATAGATGGTCAATCTGAAACAAATATTTTGGAAATATGCCAACAAATGACAATGGTCAGTAATGCCTATGCAATATATAATAATTGTCAAGAGGAAGACGTTATTCATATATTGATCTCTGGCTTTACTGGACAACTCAGAGGTTGGTGGGATTTCCATCTCACAAATGAACAAAAAAATCAAATTTTACAAGCCATTAAAACTACTCAAGATGGCATAATTCTCAGAGATAGTACTGGTGAACCAATGTCTGATGCTGTTAACTGTCTTATAGTTAACATTATAGCTCACTTTGTTGGTGATCCAACACTATGGAGGGATAAATCGGCAGATCTTCTGTCAAATTTGAAATGTAAAACTCTATCCGATTTCAGATGGTATAGAGATAACTTCCTTCTGAGAGTGATGGCCAGGGAAGATGGAAATCATCCTATCTGGAAAGAAAAATTTCTTGCTGGTCTTCCTAGATCTCTAGGAGATAAGATCAGAGAAAAAATCAGAAACCAAACTGGTGATGGTCAAATCCATTACGAAAATTTAACTTATGGACAGCTAATTGCAATTGTTCAAAAAACTGCTTTAAAAATTTGTCAAGAAGATAAAATCCAACATCAACTTGCCAAAGAAAAAGCATCAAATAGGAAGGATCTAGGAACCTTCTGTGAACAATTTGGTTTTCCTGCTTGTAAAAAACATAAAAAACCAAAATACAAGCATGAAGAAAAAGATTACAAGGTTAAAAGATATAATAAAAGATATCGAAAACCTTGGAAGAAACCAAGAACAAATAAACCCAGAAATTTGAAAAATGAATTTAAATCAAAACCTCCTATGGATCTTCCCAAAGGAAAAATTGTTTGTTTTCGATGTGGCAAAGAAGGCCACATGGCAAAATATTGTAGGCTTAATAAAAGGATTAATGCCTTACAACTTGAAGAACCAGTTCTTCAACAATTAAATAATCTCTTGATTGAAGAAACCTCTTCTGAAGAAGAATATGAAGCATCATCATCTGAAGAAATCAATGAACTTCAGCAAGATGATATTTCATCTTCCTCCTCATCAGAAGATAATTTTGAAATAAATTGTCTGAGTACTTCGGTACTTAGTAATGATTTGGTAAAAGGGTCTAGAAAGGTTGATCTAGATGGCCCAAACAAGGGAATCCCGAATTCATACACATGTAGGATTCCTAGTAGGGTTGATCACCTGGATAGGACTGGTGAGAGTGCAATATGTGTGCTCGACGACCTGGTCAAAGACTCGATCGAATCCAGGCAATTTATAAATGTTATTGAAGAAGATTTGGTTTTTGAAATAATTAACTCTCTTCCAACTAATGAAGAAAAGGTTAAGTTTTTCAATAAACTAAGAGAAAGCACTGCTTCTTCTTCTTCCTCTTCAAAACCAAACCAAAAATATTTGCAAAAGAATTTGCAAACAAAATATGATTTTTCTGAAATAATTAAAAGATTTCAGTCTAATCCAAAACCTGTTTCAATTTCTGACCTTCAAAATGAAATAAACAATTTGAAAGAAGAGATAAGAAACCTGAAGAATACTCAGGATTTCCATTCTCTTATTTTGAATCAAATTCAGGAAGAAAATCTTGATATAAAAAAGAAAGAAAAGGAAGTTGGAAACTCATCGCAAAATGATGAAAAGCCTTCTGAGAATTTCTTGAATATTATATCAAGAGTTTTGGTCCAAAAATGGCATGTGCCAGTTAAAATTATTGTTGCTAATACCTTCGTATTAGAAACAATAGCTTTATGGGATACTGGTGCAGCATTGAGCTGTATCAGAGAAGGTCTAATTCCAACAAAATTTTGGCAAAAAACTACAGAAAGACTTTGTGGACCAAACAAATCACCATTAAATGTCGGCTACAAGCTTTCAAATGCAGTAGTTGAAAACAATGGTGTAAAAATGGAAGAACTTTTTATCCTAGCAAAAGTTTTGTCTCAAGATGTAATTCTTGGGTCTCCTTTCATCAGTAGACTAATTCCTTATCTAACTCTTGACAAAGGAATTGAATCTGATGTTATGGGTAAAAAGATTTTCTTTGAATTGGTTGATCCACCTTATACAAAGTTTATAAATCAAATTGAGTATAAGGAAAGTCAAATCAATTTTTTAAAAGAAGAAGTTTCTTACAAAACAATTGAAAACCAATTGGAGAAACCTTTCCTAAAACAAAAAATCCAAAAGGTTTTAGAAAATATCCAAGACATAATTTGTTCTGATTTTCCAAATGCTTTTTGGAAAAGGAAAAAACACATAATTGATTTGCCTTATGAAAAGGATTTCAATGAAAGAGCAATCCCAACGAAAGCTCGTCCAATTCAAATGAACCAAGAACTCTTGGAACATTGCCAAAAGGAAATTTCTGATTTACTTGAAAAGGGTTTAATAAGAAAAAGCCAAAGTCCTTGGTCGTGCGCGGCCTTCTATGTAAACAAAAATTCTGAGATTGAAAGAGGAACCCCAAGACTTGTAATAAATTACAAACCTCTTAATCAAGCTCTCCAATGGATTAGGTATCCTATACCTAATAAAAAAGATCTTTTGAATCGCCTTCATCAGGCCAAAATATTCTCAAAATTTGATATGAAATCTGGTTTTTGGCAAATCCAAATATCAGAAAAAGATAGGTATAAGACTGCATTCACAGTCCCATTTGGGCAATATGAATGGAATGTTATGCCTTTCGGGTTAAAAAATGCACCCTCAGAATTTCAAAAGGTTATGAATGAAATTTTCAATCCTTTTACAAAATTTATTATTGTCTACATTGATGATGTTTTAGTGTTCTCAGAATCAATTGATCAACACTTCAAACATGTCAAAATCTTTGTGGATGTTGCTAGGCTCAATGGCTTAGCAGTTTCTAAAACTAAAATAAGTCTCTTTCAGACAAAAATCCGGTTTCTTGGTCATCATATATACCAAGGGACTATTGTCCCAATTGATCGTGCAATTCAGTTTGCCGATAAATTTCCAGACCAAATTCTGGACAAAACTCAACTTCAAAGATTTTTAGGATGTTTGAATTACGTAGGTGATTTCATCCTTGACCTAAACAATATCATAAAGCCTCTGCATGAGCGTCTTTCAAAAGTTCCCCCTCCATGGACTGATGATCATACTAATGTGGTTATCAAAATCAAATCCTTGGTCAAAAATCTTCCATGCTTGTATCTCCCAATTCCACAAGCATTCAAAATTGTTGAAACAGATGCCTCTGACATAGGTTATGGTGGCATTCTTAAACAAAGAATTGATGGTAAAGAGCATTGCATTGCATTTACTTCAAAACATTGGAATAGGGCTCAACAGAACTATTCCACAATCAAAAAAGAGATTTTAGCAATTGTTTTGTGCATAAATAAGTTTCAAAGCGATTTGTTAAATCAAAAATTTCTTATCAGAGTTGATTGCAAAGCTGCAAAAGATGTTTTGCAAAAAGATGTTAAAAACCTTGCATCAAAACAAATCTTTGCTCGATGGCAAGCAATTTTAAGTGTCTTTGATTTTGAAATTGAATTTATCAAAGGTACTTCAAATTCCCTACCAGACTTTCTAACTAGAGAGTTCTTGCAGGCGAAATAAGGTGATCAAAATGAGTGATCGAGATAAGAAAAAGAAGCAGAGGGCCAAAGCCCAAACAAAAGAAGATCCAGAAAGGATCGCAAAAGAAGAAGCAGCCCAACTAAAGGCTGCAATCAAAATATCAAAAGGGTCATCAACCCAAGGATCTTCGATCCACCAAAAAGGCTCCCCTTCAGGGACCAAACCCATCCAAAAATCTACTGGAACCATAATGGACCCTTCTCATTATGGATTTCCAATCGAAACCCTTTTAGCCTTACAGGCTAATCAAAATTTGGCCAAATTGCCAACCAAAACATGGGCTGATGTTACCGAAATGGAACATCTCAAAAGCCTAACCCCATTCACTCTAGATCAAGAATCTCTTGGTTTAGCAATCCAAAAGGCCTCCCAAACAATTACAAAGGCTGGTTCAACCTCAAAAGAATTAGCCATTTATTCCCAACCGACACAAACCACCTTTGTGTTAAAACCAGAAAAGGTCTTAAACCTTTTTCAGACAGAACCAGGTTTCTGTGACAAAAATCCTGTTGCATTAGCAACCAAAATTTATCCGAAAGGATTTCACTTTGCTCCAAAAGCTTGGGAAAAAACACAAAAATTTTACGAGCTTATTCTTGTAGATACAGAATCTACAGAAATAAGACATTTTGTAGATAAAGAACATCCTGATGATAAGAGTATCCATGGGTATTCAACTTTCAGATTCAGGAAGTTCTTACTACCAAAAGATTGGGGTCAAGACCTCAACAAAAAGAAAAGGTTTTCAATAAAAAATATGGATCCAATTGGTTTCACTTATTGGGATTATTTGGATGCATGGTGGTGTACCTTCTGGTACCAAAACCCAAATTTTAGTCATACTTGGCTTTTCATGTTTTCGTATGACTTGGAAGTAAAATACCAGTTTCCATTGTGGTTTAACCAATGGTGGGATTATTTTGGTCCTATCCAAGAAATTTTACCAACCACTGTGAAAATTGGGTTCGACTATTTCAAAGGTCGGATCAATCTTAATGAAGATCCCTTCCCAGCAGATCTTCATTATTTTTCAAAATTTGGTTTAGCCTGGGTATTCAAATGGACTTACAAATATGGTCCTTCAAAGTACCAAAAGTTTTTTCCGATGTTACAAAGGACCTCTTCAGTCAAATGGTGGGTTAAGTTTTCATACATTAATAATGTATCGGAAACGAATCTCAAAAGATGGTTCAAACGGAATCCAAAATTTCTGATGGCAGAAGATCACGAATCAGCCGTGTTCCTAAACCAAAAGGCAAAAATTTCAGCATGTTTGGCCTCGGCAACTGACAAGCAGGCCTTAGCCCAACAATTGCATGAAATCCTTGGGCTTCTTCAAACCCAAGAACCAAAATCAAGTCCTTCAGCCCAATCCTCAGATGGATCAGAAGCTGAAGACCCGGCCCAATACTTTGGCCATGATTCGGACGATGAGATCATTAGCCTCGGTGAAGATTGATTCGGACGCAAAACTGTCGGCATATCCGTCCAAGACTTGCTGACTCAAAAGATTCTCTGCTTTTGTAAAAGTTGTAACTTTACTTTACTTTAGCAGACAAAATGATGTAACCTGCTTTTACCTTAAGTAAAAGCAAAAGTAAAAGTACTTTTACCTGAGTAACATGTTTCCTACTCCGGTTAAAAGTAATTTTACCCAGAGTAAATTTGTGCATAGTAACTGAGGCAGACGCCTATAAAATGGCACCTCACTTCAATTGTTAGACACACCGAGTTGTGTTGACGACTCAATTCTCTCTCCCCTCCTCTTCTAAGGTTGATAAACCTTTGTGTGTTTACTTGTTTTTCTGTAATTTTCCTTATGTTTGTACTGTTTTAATCTTCAATAATATATCAGTTTTCTAAATCTTCATCTTTTTTATGCATTCATTATCATTCTGCATCTAATAACTTAACAATTCCGATTGGTCTCTACTTCTCTCCCTTTCTGTCTCTTTAAGTTTTTCGATCATCACGTGGGATTAGCTGGTATCAGAGATGTATTAGATGGTATCAGAGCCAGAAGGGGAAGTAGGGATGTATTAGATGTCTTGAAGTTCTGGAAAATTTATGAAGTTCTTATGAACATTTCTGGATAAGTATGCTCTGTGGTTGCGACTTCGGTTGATCTTCCACATCAGAAACATGTTAATCTAAAGCTAAGTCTCTGCTTAATATTATTATCATCTGATAGCATGCAAACTAATTGATCAATGATAGCATATGAACTTCGTCCGTCTTTTCTAGGGCTATGGCAGTAAGTCCCGACGGATAGGGCAGGTAAGTCCAGACGCCTATTGTTCGAATGTTCATATGATATTAGGGTTCAATGTTCAAAGGCATAGGCTAAGTGGTAATAATATTTGCAGATTTTTATCTTTATAAGAACATACAAAGAAATGTTTATAATAACTCCATAAGTAGCCCAGAAACTTCATCAGATCTAGCATATCTCTACCAACTGGAAGGTGAAGGTATCAGCAGTAAAGTTAATTATGAATTTCTTTAGATCTAGCTCTTTTCGCTCCAACTCCTCTCGCTCTTCTAGATCTTCTGCACCTCCTTCTACTCCTTCTTCTTCTTCACAACAACCTGGTCATATGACCAACAAAAGTTTTGGGAATCCTTCCCTCAAAAATAATATTTTCAATAATGAAATCCATTTTGAAGATATTAACCAAAAATTTAGTGATTGGACTATTCCAGTCATTAACCAAAATGATCTATACAAACCTGAGGATAAAAAATATTTCAAAACTTCTGATTATATAATCAGAACTGTTGAGAAAACAATTCCTCTAAGAGAAGAACCAACTGATATGTGTATCTTATCAGAAGATTCAATCTTAAAACACCAAAAGAAATTTCAATTTATCCACATAGGGTGTGTTCAGGTTGCTGTCATCCCTTTGGTAAAAGCTGGTCTTGATGTCTCGACATTAGTATGTGTTAGAGATGGTAGACATGAAATCTTTTCAAGATCACTTTTTGGAATGGTTGAAGCAGGTCTTAATGAAGGACCAATTTACTTCAATTGTTTCCCAAATTTAACAGCTTCATTACATGATGATCCTGTTATTGAATGTTTAAAACTAAGTTTGAAATTGCACGGATTCCACATGAAACCTGGAGTATCGCCTGTAGCCTTAGTTTACAGGATCCAGTACAAAGTCATGAATTCGTCAACTTCAAATGTCAAAATGTTTCCTCAAGGAAAAGAAACATGTCTATTTCTAACAGATGCTACTAGAGCAAATGTTAATATTCCAAAACCAATAAAGTGGGAAGATATCACTCTTCCAGATGACTGGGAAATGACTAAAATTGCTCCTGTCATACCAAAACCTGTGAATAATTCTTTTAATATCACCCAAAATATTGATGGAGATGTTAGAATTACATTTGATAGATCCAGAAGGTCTTTCTCCTGTGCTTCTAGAACTCCATCCATCGCAGAAAGTTACAGGACTGCTCTAGAACAACCTTCTAGGCATTCTTGTAGTTCTTCTGTCAAAGATCAAATTATTTCACCTTCAGTTATGCAAGGTCTTAGTGAGTCAGCCAGTGTGGTCAAACCTGTCTACCAAAACTTAGACCAAGATACTGAAAATGAAACCCAAACTTGCCAATCTCCAACATACTCTGACATGAATGTGATTGAGCAACAATTTGAATTAGATAAGGAACTCTTGAGGAAAGATTTCTATTCTAATGAAAACTCTGAAAAACGAAAATGGTTTTTCCAAAAATTTAAGACTGAAGGATTGCGAAAACCGATCCAAGAAAAGTTTTATAAAATGCTTGAAAGGTATAGACTTCATATTCCTTTCTTTCTCTGGTTTGAAGCCTATGTGAAAGATGAGAATATAAAGGATTATCCCTTTGAACCTTTTAAGGAAGTTAATGCTTCTTGGACTTTGAGAAATGAAGAGAAAGTTGAATCTGATCTTCCTCCAAAACAATCTTACCAGATCCCTGGTACAAAAATTGGTGATACAACTGTTATTGCCTCTCCCTTCAAAATAAAAGATCCCAAAACAGATTCCAATGATATTAAAAACATCATTGAACAAAATAATTATACAAATTCTTATCTTCAAACTCTTGGAGAACATATTTTGAAAAAATCTGTTACTAGTGAAACTAGTAAGCTAGTCTTACCTAGTTCCGCCAGTATACAACCAATTTTCAAACCTTACACTATCCCTGCAAATACTGCGAGTAGTGTTAAAAAGAAAAGTTTGCAAACAAGGATTGAGGAAGAATTAAAAAAGATTACGATTCCTGAAACCCCTCAACCTACCAAAACCTCATCTTCAACAATAAATGTTGTAAAAGACAATCAAACTAGTGAAAGTGAAGATTGTCCAAAAATTCATGAAATAAAACAAGAAGGTTGGAGAAATTCAACAAAATTGTATTATCCGAGAGCCACTCCTCCGGATATAATGCTCGAAGAAAGGGATTCTGCTCTTCGACAATTTAATGCAAACAATATCTATGTTTGGAACATAGATGGTCAATCTGAAACAAATATTTTGGAAATATGCCAACAAATGACAATGGTCAGTAATGCCTATGCAATATATAATAATTGTCAAGAGGAAGACGTTATTCATATATTGATCTCTGGCTTTACTGGACAACTCAGAGGTTGGTGGGATTTCCATCTCACAAATGAACAAAAAAATCAAATTTTACAAGCCATTAAAACTACTCAAGATGGCATAATTCTCAGAGATAGTACTGGTGAACCAATGTCTGATGCTGTTAACTGTCTTATAGTTAACATTATAGCTCACTTTGTTGGTGATCCAACACTATGGAGGGATAAATCGGCAGATCTTCTGTCAAATTTGAAATGTAAAACTCTATCCGATTTCAGATGGTATAGAGATAACTTCCTTCTGAGAGTGATGGCCAGGGAAGATGGAAATCATCCTATCTGGAAAGAAAAATTTCTTGCTGGTCTTCCTAGATCTCTAGGAGATAAGATCAGAGAAAAAATCAGAAACCAAACTGGTGATGGTCAAATCCATTACGAAAATTTAACTTATGGACAGCTAATTGCAATTGTTCAAAAAACTGCTTTAAAAATTTGTCAAGAAGATAAAATCCAACATCAACTTGCCAAAGAAAAAGCATCAAATAGGAAGGATCTAGGAACCTTCTGTGAACAATTTGGTTTTCCTGCTTGTAAAAAACATAAAAAACCAAAATACAAGCATGAAGAAAAAGATTACAAGGTTAAAAGATATAATAAAAGATATCGAAAACCTTGGAAGAAACCAAGAACAAATAAACCCAGAAATTTGAAAAATGAATTTAAATCAAAACCTCCTATGGATCTTCCCAAAGGAAAAATTGTTTGTTTTCGATGTGGCAAAGAAGGCCACATGGCAAAATATTGTAGGCTTAATAAAAGGATTAATGCCTTACAACTTGAAGAACCAGTTCTTCAACAATTAAATAATCTCTTGATTGAAGAAACCTCTTCTGAAGAAGAATATGAAGCATCATCATCTGAAGAAATCAATGAACTTCAGCAAGATGATATTTCATCTTCCTCCTCATCAGAAGATAATTTTGAAATAAATTGTCTGAGTACTTCGGTACTTAGTAATGATTTGGTAAAAGGGTCTAGAAAGGTTGATCTAGATGGCCCAAACAAGGGAATCCCGAATTCATACACATGTAGGATTCCTAGTAGGGTTGATCACCTGGATAGGACTGGTGAGAGTGCAATATGTGTGCTCGACGACCTGGTCAAAGACTCGATCGAATCCAGGCAATTTATAAATGTTATTGAAGAAGATTTGGTTTTTGAAATAATTAACTCTCTTCCAACTAATGAAGAAAAGGTTAAGTTTTTCAATAAACTAAGAGAAAGCACTGCTTCTTCTTCTTCCTCTTCAAAACCAAACCAAAAATATTTGCAAAAGAATTTGCAAACAAAATATGATTTTTCTGAAATAATTAAAAGATTTCAGTCTAATCCAAAACCTGTTTCAATTTCTGACCTTCAAAATGAAATAAACAATTTGAAAGAAGAGATAAGAAACCTGAAGAATACTCAGGATTTCCATTCTCTTATTTTGAATCAAATTCAGGAAGAAAATCTTGATATAAAAAAGAAAGAAAAGGAAGTTGGAAACTCATCGCAAAATGATGAAAAGCCTTCTGAGAATTTCTTGAATATTATATCAAGAGTTTTGGTCCAAAAATGGCATGTGCCAGTTAAAATTATTGTTGCTAATACCTTCGTATTAGAAACAATAGCTTTATGGGATACTGGTGCAGCATTGAGCTGTATCAGAGAAGGTCTAATTCCAACAAAATTTTGGCAAAAAACTACAGAAAGACTTTGTGGACCAAACAAATCACCATTAAATGTCGGCTACAAGCTTTCAAATGCAGTAGTTGAAAACAATGGTGTAAAAATGGAAGAACTTTTTATCCTAGCAAAAGTTTTGTCTCAAGATGTAATTCTTGGGTCTCCTTTCATCAGTAGACTAATTCCTTATCTAACTCTTGACAAAGGAATTGAATCTGATGTTATGGGTAAAAAGATTTTCTTTGAATTGGTTGATCCACCTTATACAAAGTTTATAAATCAAATTGAGTATAAGGAAAGTCAAATCAATTTTTTAAAAGAAGAAGTTTCTTACAAAACAATTGAAAACCAATTGGAGAAACCTTTCCTAAAACAAAAAATCCAAAAGGTTTTAGAAAATATCCAAGACATAATTTGTTCTGATTTTCCAAATGCTTTTTGGAAAAGGAAAAAACACATAATTGATTTGCCTTATGAAAAGGATTTCAATGAAAGAGCAATCCCAACGAAAGCTCGTCCAATTCAAATGAACCAAGAACTCTTGGAACATTGCCAAAAGGAAATTTCTGATTTACTTGAAAAGGGTTTAATAAGAAAAAGCCAAAGTCCTTGGTCGTGCGCGGCCTTCTATGTAAACAAAAATTCTGAGATTGAAAGAGGAACCCCAAGACTTGTAATAAATTACAAACCTCTTAATCAAGCTCTCCAATGGATTAGGTATCCTATACCTAATAAAAAAGATCTTTTGAATCGCCTTCATCAGGCCAAAATATTCTCAAAATTTGATATGAAATCTGGTTTTTGGCAAATCCAAATATCAGAAAAAGATAGGTATAAGACTGCATTCACAGTCCCATTTGGGCAATATGAATGGAATGTTATGCCTTTCGGGTTAAAAAATGCACCCTCAGAATTTCAAAAGGTTATGAATGAAATTTTCAATCCTTTTACAAAATTTATTATTGTCTACATTGATGATGTTTTAGTGTTCTCAGAATCAATTGATCAACACTTCAAACATGTCAAAATCTTTGTGGATGTTGCTAGGCTCAATGGCTTAGCAGTTTCTAAAACTAAAATAAGTCTCTTTCAGACAAAAATCCGGTTTCTTGGTCATCATATATACCAAGGGACTATTGTCCCAATTGATCGTGCAATTCAGTTTGCCGATAAATTTCCAGACCAAATTCTGGACAAAACTCAACTTCAAAGATTTTTAGGATGTTTGAATTACGTAGGTGATTTCATCCTTGACCTAAACAATATCATAAAGCCTCTGCATGAGCGTCTTTCAAAAGTTCCCCCTCCATGGACTGATGATCATACTAATGTGGTTATCAAAATCAAATCCTTGGTCAAAAATCTTCCATGCTTGTATCTCCCAATTCCACAAGCATTCAAAATTGTTGAAACAGATGCCTCTGACATAGGTTATGGTGGCATTCTTAAACAAAGAATTGATGGTAAAGAGCATTGCATTGCATTTACTTCAAAACATTGGAATAGGGCTCAACAGAACTATTCCACAATCAAAAAAGAGATTTTAGCAATTGTTTTGTGCATAAATAAGTTTCAAAGCGATTTGTTAAATCAAAAATTTCTTATCAGAGTTGATTGCAAAGCTGCAAAAGATGTTTTGCAAAAAGATGTTAAAAACCTTGCATCAAAACAAATCTTTGCTCGATGGCAAGCAATTTTAAGTGTCTTTGATTTTGAAATTGAATTTATCAAAGGTACTTCAAATTCCCTACCAGACTTTCTAACTAGAGAGTTCTTGCAGGCGAAATAAGGTGATCAAAATGAGTGATCGAGATAAGAAAAAGAAGCAGAGGGCCAAAGCCCAAACAAAAGAAGATCCAGAAAGGATCGCAAAAGAAGAAGCAGCCCAACTAAAGGCTGCAATCAAAATATCAAAAGGGTCATCAACCCAAGGATCTTCGATCCACCAAAAAGGCTCCCCTTCAGGGACCAAACCCATCCAAAAATCTACTGGAACCATAATGGACCCTTCTCATTATGGATTTCCAATCGAAACCCTTTTAGCCTTACAGGCTAATCAAAATTTGGCCAAATTGCCAACCAAAACATGGGCTGATGTTACCGAAATGGAACATCTCAAAAGCCTAACCCCATTCACTCTAGATCAAGAATCTCTTGGTTTAGCAATCCAAAAGGCCTCCCAAACAATTACAAAGGCTGGTTCAACCTCAAAAGAATTAGCCATTTATTCCCAACCGACACAAACCACCTTTGTGTTAAAACCAGAAAAGGTCTTAAACCTTTTTCAGACAGAACCAGGTTTCTGTGACAAAAATCCTGTTGCATTAGCAACCAAAATTTATCCGAAAGGATTTCACTTTGCTCCAAAAGCTTGGGAAAAAACACAAAAATTTTACGAGCTTATTCTTGTAGATACAGAATCTACAGAAATAAGACATTTTGTAGATAAAGAACATCCTGATGATAAGAGTATCCATGGGTATTCAACTTTCAGATTCAGGAAGTTCTTACTACCAAAAGATTGGGGTCAAGACCTCAACAAAAAGAAAAGGTTTTCAATAAAAAATATGGATCCAATTGGTTTCACTTATTGGGATTATTTGGATGCATGGTGGTGTACCTTCTGGTACCAAAACCCAAATTTTAGTCATACTTGGCTTTTCATGTTTTCGTATGACTTGGAAGTAAAATACCAGTTTCCATTGTGGTTTAACCAATGGTGGGATTATTTTGGTCCTATCCAAGAAATTTTACCAACCACTGTGAAAATTGGGTTCGACTATTTCAAAGGTCGGATCAATCTTAATGAAGATCCCTTCCCAGCAGATCTTCATTATTTTTCAAAATTTGGTTTAGCCTGGGTATTCAAATGGACTTACAAATATGGTCCTTCAAAGTACCAAAAGTTTTTTCCGATGTTACAAAGGACCTCTTCAGTCAAATGGTGGGTTAAGTTTTCATACATTAATAATGTATCGGAAACGAATCTCAAAAGATGGTTCAAACGGAATCCAAAATTTCTGATGGCAGAAGATCACGAATCAGCCGTGTTCCTAAACCAAAAGGCAAAAATTTCAGCATGTTTGGCCTCGGCAACTGACAAGCAGGCCTTAGCCCAACAATTGCATGAAATCCTTGGGCTTCTTCAAACCCAAGAACCAAAATCAAGTCCTTCAGCCCAATCCTCAGATGGATCAGAAGCTGAAGACCCGGCCCAATACTTTGGCCATGATTCGGACGATGAGATCATTAGCCTCGGTGAAGATTGATTCGGACGCAAAACTGTCGGCATATCCGTCCAAGACTTGCTGACTCAAAAGATTCTCTGCTTTTGTAAAAGTTGTAACTTTACTTTACTTTAGCAGACAAAATGATGTAACCTGCATTTACCTTAAGTAAAAGCAAAAGTAAAAGTACTTTTACCTGAGTAACATGTTTCCTACTCCGGTTAAAAGTAATTTTACCCAGAGTAAATTTGTGCATAGTAACTGAGGCAGACGCCTATAAAATGGCACCTCACTTCAATTGTTAGGCACACCGAGTTGTGTTGACGACTCAATTCTCTCTCCCCTCCTCTTCTAAGGTTGATAAACCTTTGTGTGTTTACTTGTTTTTCTGTAATTTTCCTTATGTTTGTACTGTTTTAATCTTCAATAATATATCAGTTTTCTAAATCTTCATCTTTTTTATGCATTCATTATCATTCTGCATCTAATAACTTAATAAAAAATATGGATCCAATTGGTTTCACTTATTGGGATTATTTGGATGCATGGTGGTGTACCTTCTGGTACCAAAACCCAAATTTTAGTCATACTTGGCTTTTCATGTTTTCGTATGACTTGGAAGTAAAATACCAGTTTCCATTGTGGTTTAACCAATGGTGGGATTATTTTGGTCCTATCCAAGAAATTTTACCAACCACTGTGAAAATTGGGTTCGACTATTTCAAAGGTCGGATCAATCTTAATGAAGATCCCTTCCCAGCAGATCTTCATTATTTTTCAAAATTTGGTTTAGCCTGGGTATTCAAATGGACTTACAAATATGGTCCTTCAAAGTACCAAAAGTTTACTTTCTCTTCATTTCTCAAAGTCCAAGAAGCATTAACTTCCTTAAAAGGTTCAAAGGGATAATCCTTTATATTCTCATCTTTCACATAGGCTTCAAACCAGAGAAAGAAAGGAATATGAAGTCTATACCTTTCAAGCATTTTATAAAACTTTTCTTGGATCGGTTTTCGC
This sequence comes from Inga oerstediana, assembly GCA_963210345.1. Classification (NCBI taxonomy): domain Eukaryota; kingdom Viridiplantae; phylum Streptophyta; class Magnoliopsida; order Fabales; family Fabaceae; genus Inga; species Inga oerstediana. Next base: position 21,982,043 of record OY723410.1, read on the forward strand.
AATCCTTCAGTCTTAAATTTTTGGAAAAACCATTTTCGTTTTTCAGAGTTTTCATTAGAATAGAAATCTTTCCTCAAGAGTTCCTTATCTAATTCAAATTGTTGCTCAATCACATTCATGTCAGAGTATGTTGGAGATTGGCAAGTTTGGGTTTCATTTTCAGTATCTTGGTCTAAGTTTTGGTAGACAGGTTTGACCACACTGGCTGACTCACTAAGACCTTGCATAACTGAAGGTGAAATAATTTGATCTTTGACAGAAGAACTACAAGAATGCCTAGAAGGTTGTTCTAGAGCAGTCCTGTAACTTTCTGCGATGGATGGAGTTCTAGAAGCACAGGAGAAAGACCTTCTGGATCTATCAAATGTAATTCTAACATCTCCATCAATATTTTGGGTGATATTAAAAGAATTATTCACAGGTTTTGGTATGACAGGAGCAATTTTAGTCATTTCCCAGTCATCTGGAAGAGTGATATCTTCCCACTTTATTGGTTTTGGAATATTAACATTTGCTCTAGTAGCATCTGTTAGAAATAGACATGTTTCTTTTCCTTGAGGAAACATTTTGACATTTGAAGTTGACGAATTCATGACTTTGTACTGGATCCTGTAAACTAAGGCTACAGGCGATACTCCAGGTTTCATGTGGAATCCGTGCAATTTCAAACTTAGTTTTAAACATTCAATAACAGGATCATCATGTAATGAAGCTGTTAAATTTGGGAAACAATTGAAGTAAATTGGTCCTTCATTAAGACCTGCTTCAACCATTCCAAAAAGTGATCTTGAAAAGATTTCATGTCTACCATCTCTAACACATACTAATGTCGAGACATCAAGACCAGCTTTTACCAAAGGGATGACAGCAACCTGAACACACCCTATGTGGATAAATTGAAATTTCTTTTGGTGTTTTAAGATTGAATCTTCTGATAAGATACACATATCAGTTGGTTCTTCTCTTAGAGGAATTGTTTTCTCAACAGTTCTGATTATATAATCAGAAGTTTTGAAATATTTTTTATCCTCAGGTTTGTATAGATCATTTTGGTTAATGACTGGAATAGTCCAATCACTAAATTTTTGGTTAATATCTTCAAAATGGATTTCATTATTGAAAATATTATTTTTGAGGGAAGGATTCCCAAAACTTTTGTTGGTCATATGACCAGGTTGTTGTGAAGAAGAAGAAGGAGTAGAAGGAGGTGCAGAAGATCTAGAAGAGCGAGAGGAGTTGGAGCGAAAAGAGCTAGATCTAAAGAAATTCATAATTAACTTTACTGCTGATACCTTCACCTTCCAGTTGGTAGAGATATGCTAGATCTGATGAAGTTTCTGGGCTACTTATGGAGTTATTATAAACATTTCTTTGTATGTTCTTATAAAGATAAAAATCTGCAAATATTATTACCACTTAGCCTATGCCTTTGAACATTGAACCCTAATATCATATGAACATTCGAACAATAGGCGTCTGGACTTACCTGCCCTATCCGTCGGGACTTACTGCCATAGCCCTAGAAAAGACGGACGAAGTTCATATGCTATCATTGATCAATTAGTTTGCATGCTATCAGATGATAATAATATTAAGCAGAGACTTAGCTTTAGATTAACATGTTTCTGATGTGGAAGATCAACCGAAGTCGCAACCACAGAGCATACTTATCCAGAAATGTTCATAAGAACTTCATAAATTTTCCAGAACTTCAAGACATCTAATACATCCCTACTTCCCCTTCTGGCTCTGATACCAGCTAATCCCACAGGCCACAGGATCGAAACCTGTCTCTGATATGCCGACAGTTTTGCGTCCGAATCAATCTTCACCGAGGCTAATGATCTCATCGTCCGAATCATGGCCAAAGTATTGGGCCGGGTCTTCAGCTTCTGATCCATCTGAGGATTGGGCTGAAGGACTTGATTTTGGTTCTTGGGTTTGAAGAAGCCCAAGGATTTCATGCAATTGTTGGGCTAAGGCCTGCTTGTCAGTTGCCGAGGCCAAACATGCTGAAATTTTTGCCTTTTGGTTTAGGAACACGGCTGATTCGTGATCTTCTGCCATCAGAAATTTTGGATTCCGTTTGAACCATCTTTTGAGATTCGTTTCCGATACATTATTAATGTATGAAAACTTAACCCACCATTTGACTGAAGAGGTCCTTTGTAACATCGGAAAAAACTTTTGGTACTTTGAAGGACCATATTTGTAAGTCCATTTGAATACCATTCTTGATCTAGAGTGAATGGGGTTAGGCTTTTGAGATGTTCCATTTCGGTAACATCAGCCCATGTTTTGGTTGGCAATTTGGCCAAATTTTGATTAGCCTGTAAGGCTAAAAGGGTTTCGATTGGAAATCCATAATGAGAAGGGTCCATTATGGTTCCAGTAGATTTTTGGATGGGTTTGGTCCCTGAAGGGGAGCCTTTTTGGTGGATCGAAGATCCTTGGGTTGATGACCCTTTTGATATTTTGATTGCAGCCTTTAGTTGGGCTGCTTCTTCTTTTGCGATCCTTTCTGGATCTTCTTTTGTTTGGGCTTTGGCCCTCTGCTTCTTTTTCTTATCTCGATCACTCATTTTGATCACCTTATTTCGCCTGCAAGAACTCTCTAGTTAGAAAGTCTGGTAGGGAATTTGAAGTACCTTTGATAAATTCAATTTCAAAATCAAAGACACTTAAAATTGCTTGCCATCGAGCAAAGATTTGTTTTGATGCAAGGTTTTTAACATCTTTTTGCAAAACATCTTTTGCAGCTTTGCAATCAACTCTGATAAGAAATTTTTGATTTAACAAATCGCTTTGAAACTTATTTATGCACAAAACAATTGCTAAAATCTCTTTTTTGATTGTGGAATAGTTCTGTTGAGCCCTATTCCAATGTTTTGAAGTAAATGCAATGCAATGCTCTTTACCATCAATTCTTTGTTTAAGAATGCCACCATAACCTATGTCAGAGGCATCTGTTTCAACAATTTTGAATGCTTGTGGAATTGGGAGATACAAGCATGGAAGATTTTTGACCAAGGATTTGATTTTGATAACCACATTAGTATGATCATCAGTCCATGGAGGGGGAACTTTTGAAAGACGCTCATGCAGAGGCTTTATGATATTGTTTAGGTCAAGGATGAAATCACCTACGTAATTCAAACATCCTAAAAATCTTTGAAGTTGAGTTTTGTCCAGAATTTGGTCTGGAAATTTATCGGCAAACTGAATTGCACGATCAATTGGGACAATAGTCCCTTGGTATATATGATGACCAAGAAACCGGATTTTTGTCTGAAAGAGACTTATTTTAGTTTTAGAAACTGCTAAGCCATTGAGCCTAGCAACATCCACAAAGATTTTGACATGTTTGAAGTGTTGATCAATTGATTCTGAGAACACTAAAACATCATCAATGTAGACAATAATAAATTTTGTAAAAGGATTGAAAATTTCATTCATAACCTTTTGAAATTCTGAGGGTGCATTTTTTAACCCGAAAGGCATAACATTCCATTCATATTGCCCAAATGGGACTGTGAATGCAGTCTTATACCTATCTTTTTCTGATATTTGGATTTGCCAAAAACCAGATTTCATATCAAATTTTGAGAATATTTTGGCCTGATGAAGGCGATTCAAAAGATCTTTTTTATTAGGTATAGGATACCTAATCCATTGGAGAGCTTGATTAAGAGGTTTGTAATTTATTACAAGTCTTGGGGTTCCTCTTTCAATCTCAGAATTTTTGTTTACATAGAAGGCCGCGCACGACCAAGGACTTTGGCTTTTTCTTATTAAACCCTTTTCAAGTAAATCAGAAATTTCCTTTTGGCAATGTTCCAAGAGTTCTTGATTCATTTGAATTGGACGAGCTTTCGTTGGGATTGCTCTTTCATTGAAATCCTTTTCATAAGGCAAATCAATTATGTGTTTTTTCCTTTTCCAAAAAGCATTTGGAAAATCAGAACAAATTATGTCTTGGATATTTTCTAAAACCTTTTGGATTTTTTGTTTTAGGAAAGGTTTCTCCAATTGGTTTTCAATTGTTTTGTAAGAAACTTCTTCTTTTAAAAAATTGATTTGACTTTCCTTATACTCAATTTGATTTATAAACTTTGTATAAGGTGGATCAACCAATTCAAAGAAAATCTTTTTACCCATAACATCAGATTCAATTCCTTTGTCAAGAGTTAGATAAGGAATTAGTCTACTGATGAAAGGAGACCCAAGAATTACATCTTGAGACAAAACTTTTGCTAGGATAAAAAGTTCTTCCATTTTTACACCATTGTTTTCAACTACTGCATTTGAAAGCTTGTAGCCGACATTTAATGGTGATTTGTTTGGTCCACAAAGTCTTTCTGTAGTTTTTTGCCAAAATTTTGTTGGAATTAGACCTTCTCTGATACAGCTCAATGCTGCACCAGTATCCCATAAAGCTATTGTTTCTAATACGAAGGTATTAGCAACAATAATTTTAACTGGCACATGCCATTTTTGGACCAAAACTCTTGATATAATATTCAAGAAATTCTCAGAAGGCTTTTCATCATTTTGCGATGAGTTTCCAACTTCCTTTTCTTTCTTTTTTATATCAAGATTTTCTTCCTGAATTTGATTCAAAATAAGAGAATGGAAATCCTGAGTATTCTTCAGGTTTCTTATCTCTTCTTTCAAATTGTTTATTTCATTTTGAAGGTCAGAAATTGAAACAGGTTTTGGATTAGACTGAAATCTTTTAATTATTTCAGAAAAATCATATTTTGTTTGCAAATTCTTTTGCAAATATTTTTGGTTTGGTTTTGAAGAGGAAGAAGAAGAAGCAGTGCTTTCTCTTAGTTTATTGAAAAACTTAACCTTTTCTTCATTAGTTGGAAGAGAGTTAATTATTTCAAAAACCAAATCTTCTTCAATAACATTTATAAATTGCCTGGATTCGATCGAGTCTTTGACCAGGTCGTCGAGCACACATATTGCACTCTCACCAGTCCTATCCAGGTGATCAACCCTACTAGGAATCCTACATGTGTATGAATTCGGGATTCCCTTGTTTGGGCCATCTAGATCAACCTTTCTAGACCCTTTTACCAAATCATTACTAAGTACCGAAGTACTCAGACAATTTATTTCAAAATTATCTTCTGATGAGGAGGAAGATGAAATATCATCTTGCTGAAGTTCATTGATTTCTTCAGATGATGATGCTTCATATTCTTCTTCAGAAGAGGTTTCTTCAATCAAGAGATTATTTAATTGTTGAAGAACTGGTTCTTCAAGTTGTAAGGCATTAATCCTTTTATTAAGCCTACAATATTTTGCCATGTGGCCTTCTTTGCCACATCGAAAACAAACAATTTTTCCTTTGGGAAGATCCATAGGAGGTTTTGATTTAAATTCATTTTTCAAATTTCTGGGTTTATTTGTTCTTGGTTTCTTCCAAGGTTTTCGATATCTTTTATTATATCTTTTAACCTTGTAATCTTTTTCTTCATGCTTGTATTTTGGTTTTTTATGTTTTTTACAAGCAGGAAAACCAAATTGTTCACAGAAGGTTCCTAGATCCTTCCTATTTGATGCTTTTTCTTTGGCAAGTTGATGTTGGATTTTATCTTCTTGACAAATTTTTAAAGCAGTTTTTTGAACAATTGCAATTAGCTGTCCATAAGTTAAATTTTCGTAATGGATTTGACCATCACCAGTTTGGTTTCTGATTTTTTCTCTGATCTTATCTCCTAGAGATCTAGGAAGACCAGCAAGAAATTTTTCTTTCCAGATAGGATGATTTCCATCTTCCCTGGCCATCACTCTCAGAAGGAAGTTATCTCTATACCATCTGAAATCGGATAGAGTTTTACATTTCAAATTTGACAGAAGATCTGCCGATTTATCCCTCCATAGTGTTGGATCACCAACAAAGTGAGCTATAATGTTAACTATAAGACAGTTAACAGCATCAGACATTGGTTCACCAGTACTATCTCTGAGAATTATGCCATCTTGAGTAGTTTTAATGGCTTGTAAAATTTGATTTTTTTGTTCATTTGTGAGATGGAAATCCCACCAACCTCTGAGTTGTCCAGTAAAGCCAGAGATCAATATATGAATAACGTCTTCCTCTTGACAATTATTATATATTGCATAGGCATTACTGACCATTGTCATTTGTTGGCATATTTCCAAAATATTTGTTTCAGATTGACCATCTATGTTCCAAACATAGATATTGTTTGCATTAAATTGTCGAAGAGCAGAATCCCTTTCTTCGAGCATTATATCCGGAGGAGTGGCTCTCGGATAATACAATTTTGTTGAATTTCTCCAACCTTCTTGTTTTATTTCATGAATTTTTGGACAATCTTCACTTTCACTAGTTTGATTGTCTTTTACAACATTTATTGTTGAAGATGAGGTTTTGGTAGGTTGAGGGGTTTCAGGAATCGTAATCTTTTTTAATTCTTCCTCAATCCTTGTTTGCAAACTTTTCTTTTTAACACTACTCGCAGTATTTGCAGGGATAGTGTAAGGTTTGAAAATTGGTTGTATACTGGCGGAACTAGGTAAGACTAGCTTACTAGTTTCACTAGTAACAGATTTTTTCAAAATATGTTCTCCAAGAGTTTGAAGATAAGAATTTGTATAATTATTTTGTTCAATGATGTTTTTAATATCATTGGAATCTGTTTTGGGATCTTTTATTTTGAAGGGAGAGGCAATAACAGTTGTATCACCAATTTTTGTACCAGGGATCTGGTAAGATTGTTTTGGAGGAAGATCAGATTCTATATATATATATATATATAAAGTGGGTAGGGACTAGAATATATCATTTTAGCATGCTAATCTGTTCGGTAGTATAATATATTTTATAATTTGAGAATAAGAGTTTGAAAGCAAAATAACAATGTCACTTTATAATTATAAAGGAATTCTTCTATTTACCTCCTGCGGTCCTTAATATAAGACATATTTATCTAATTTAATTAAAAAGTTAGTTAATATATCATCTATTTTTTAAAATGTTTTATTCATTTTCCTTAATTCCCTCATTCACCTTCCTCCATAATTAATGTTGAGGGAGTATTAATAGGTGTAAAGTAGAAAAAGATTGAAAGATATAAAAATTATATCTTATATTTAAGATCAATATTAACTCCACGAATATGTCTTATATTAATGACAGGAGGAGAGTAATATTTACAAACAGTGTGTAGTTTTCATAAATCTTAGATTACATATATACTATAAAGAATATACATAAATGTGTATCGAAAAAAAAATAAAGAATATACATAAATAACTTATACTCTCGTTACCAAAAAATAAAAAGCAAAACTTAGTTAAGCAGATAGATTAATTTGTCATCTACTCTTTTTTTTTTAATATAATTATCCGATTGGGTCAAATTTAAACATTTTTTGAGTGTAATAAAGGTAGATCTTTTGATGATGACATTTTATGTATTAATTACAATATAAACAAAACAAATTATATTATAAATAGGGGTGAGTAAAATCAAACCAAAGACCGAATTGAATCAATTTCGGTCTTTTTGGTTCGATTTTTTTGATGTTCGGTGTATATTCGGTTTTTCAGTTCAGTTCCGTTTTTTTAAAAAAAGATTCGGTTTAAACCGAAAATATTAAAAGAGTACACCACCATCGAAAAATTAGACACAAGGCAAAGAATGATATATGATATATCATTGGATATTCATCTTTTTGAACTTTTGTGATACTTTATTTAGATTAAGTAATGTTTAATACAATTATTCTGCATCTCTAAAAAACTTTTCTATTTTTGGGTCCATTATTGAAATATTGGGTACTCCAAACTATATTGATTATATATATAATATGTTGTTTATACTTTGTTTTGTATCATCTTTCTTTGGATCTTGATAAGGTTATTCAATTTTATAATTTGTATTAATTTTTACTAATTAAAAATTTAAATATTTTAAGTCAATTATGAAAACCCAAAAAATTTTGGTTTTTTCTTAAAAAATCGAAACCAAACTGAATAATTTTAGTTATTTCAGTTATTCAATTTTGATTTGATTTCAAAATTTCCTTCATTTTGATGGCTTGATTTTTTTGGGTTTTGATAAAAACCGAACATTCACCCCTAATTATATATATATATGTGTGTGTGAATTAATAACTACTCATAGCGTAATTTATACTCCTACCCGATGTGAAAGGCACTGTGAAGATAGCAATTTAGTCCCTATCAAGTAGTATTGGATAAATTGAATTTTTTTAAAACAAACACAAGAACCTTACTATATAAACCTCCCAAAACAATTCTCAAAAAGTCAAATTTTTGAGCAACTCATAATCATATACCATAAAGACGCTAAACACGATTTGAAGACACCAAATCTCCATAATAATTATTAAAATCCTCCATTAATAATCAATTTGCAGTGCTGCCCTTTAATTATATATAAGCCTAACCTCACACATCATATATGAGTAGTAGGACTTTTCTCTGAGCAGGCCTTAGTACACAATCATCAATGGCCTCTCTTCTTCAACCTCGTCATCGTCTTCTTCCTCTACCAATATTCTCTTTTGTCTTCTTCCTCATTTTTCTTCTCTCCATTATCAAACCTTCTCACCAAGCTTCTTCTTCTTCTTCTAATGTCACCGTCCCGTTAAACCCAAGACTCCTCAAAGCTTACTATGCTCTTCAAGCATGGAAACATTCCATCACCTCTGATCCCAACAACTTCACCTCCAACTGGTACGGCTACCATGTGTGCAACTACAAGGGCGTTTACTGTGCACCGGCGCCCGATGATCCCCACATCTACACCGTCGCCGGCATCGACCTCAACCACGGCAACATCTCCGGCACCTTGCCGGAAGACCTCGGTCTCCTCACCGACCTCGCCCTCTTCCACCTCAACTCTAACCGCTTCTGTGGGACCCTCCCACAGAGCTTCCGTAACCTCCACCTCCTTCATGAGCTTGACGTCAGCAACAACCAATTATCCGGTCCCTTTCCCGACGTCGTTTTATGTCTTCGTTCTCTAAAATTCTTGGACATTAGATTTAACTCTTTCCATGGCAAAGTCCCTTCCGATGTCTTTGACCTTAAACTCGATGCCGTTTTCATAAACGACAACAAGTTTCAGTTCTCGTTGCCGGAGAATCTCGGGAATTCGCCGGTGTCCGTCGTGGTTTTGGCCAATAATAATCTCAAGGGCTGTGTTCCGTCGAGTTTGGGGAAAATGAAGGCTACGCTTAATGAGATTATTATTTCAAACAGTGGATTAAAGGGTTGTTTGCCGGAGGAGATTGGAAAATTGGATCAGGTTACGGTGTTTGATGTGAGTGATAATAATTTGGTCGGGACGTTGCCAGAATCTATTGAGGGAATGAAGAAGTTGGAGCAGTTGAATGTGGCGCATAACGAGCTCTCCGGTGAGATTCCGGCGAGTGTGTGCTCGTTGCCGAGGTTGAAGAATTTTACGTACTCCTTTAATTACTTCTGTAGCGAACCGCCTACTTGCCTGAAGTTGCCGGCGAAAGATGACCGGAAAAATTGCATTCCGTACCGGCCGTTGCAGAGGTCGGAGATGGAATGTGAAGCTTTTTATGCTCACCCCGTTGATTGTGGCGCCTTTGGATGTTCACGGAGGCCGCCGCCGCCACCTCCTCCTCCACCTCCTCCTCCTCCTCCGCCACCCCCTCCTCCGCCACCGCCACCGCCACCGCCACCGCCACCACCTCCACCTCCTCCACCACCACCTCCACCGCCGCCACCTCCTCCGCCGGCGGTTCACCATTATTATTATCCGTAATTGATGACTGGCAAAATAAGTAAATATAATTTACTTCTTTCTTTTCCGTATAGAAAAATAACGAAAGTATAGTTATTAGTAGTCCTTCCTTGGAGTAGTGAGTCACCATTTTAAAAAAAGAAACAACAAAAACTTTTGGCATGTCGACATTATTGATGGTGTTAATTATGGGATTTAATTACATTATTGTGCTGTACTCGTACACTCTTGTTTTTGCCAGGCATTGTACCTATATTTGAAATTATTGGTATTTGTTTGTTGAGTCAATTTAACCTGAATTAACTCTCTTTCTTGTTCTCCCTTTTTTGTAATTTTCCCTTTCTGATTTGGATATTTCGTATGTGACAAAGAAAAGATAATTGAATTGGGTGGCCCAAATTAGTTTGGATCGGTGAAAGATAGATGTTTTTATATTATATCAATATTAATATTTAATATAAATAATACAACTTATTTATCAAATATTAAGAAATTATCAAAATTTTATATAGTAAAAATTAAACTAACCATGATTAAATTGGGTAAATCATATATACCATTTTTAAAAAGTAGAATTTGTGTTCGACAAGTGGGACAAAATAATCGTAAAAAGAATTAGAAAGCCAAAATCGTTTACTTTTACATACCAAACAAAAGGAATCAAAACACAAGACAAATAATCAAGGTGCTAATTCAAAACAGAGTGTTCGAATACTGCTAATAATATTTAATTTCATTCCAAAATGTTGATAAATTTTATAATTAATACCTACCATGCTAAAACTCTTCACATGGGACTTTTTGTTGGGTCAATTTCACACATGGGACTTGTCATTTACTCATATTATTGGACCATTTCTTCACTAGTGGTTAGGAAAACAATCGTTGACATTGAAAAAATGAATATTTTCCAAATTAAGGATTAAGTTGATAAGTTAAATATATATAAATTAAGTTTAATTGACTTAGTCAAAGTTGAAAATTTCCTCACACGGGTTCCCACTTCACATTAATATATATTTCGTCTTCTTCCCCTTTCCGGACCAAGACATATCAATTGAAAGATGCTCTGCATTAATTAGTTCAGTTATAGTTCCTTCAATAACAGTTAGGAATATTTATAGAGATCTGAAAAATAATACAAATCTTACTTACAAAATGATCTCTTTCTAAACACCAAATCCCAGTTAGACATAATAGCCGGATCTTTTATTATAAAAAGTTAAAAACAACATTATCTATCATGGCAAGGAGAAAATAAAATTGTTAAAATTTGATTTTAACAATTCATAACTATAGTCAACTTCATGGTGGTAAGGTGACGTCTATTTTATTTATTTTTGAATTAAAGGGCATGAGAAAACACATAGGCACTAGCAAGCTAAACAGAAGCCTGTGATGTAATTGAAATCTTTTGAGAGTTATTCTATACTCTTCAAAGTAAATATTCATAATGACAATTTCAATATCCATTTGATGACCTTAGTGTGAGTTAAAGAGATGATATAACGATTGACTTCTCTTGATATGAGACCAACCAATCATGCACTAGGAGGGTAAATTTGTCTAATATGGCCATTGAAGGGATGATCTCGAGATATGTCGCTATTGATTATATGCAAGGCTTTAGTAGAGTTACTAAAAACAATAATTTTGTGATAACCGTAAATCCAATTAAGTGTGTGTTTGGTTGGGCTTATTTTTAAGGTATTAAAATCCGGACCGGGTATTGAACCGGTCGAGGTACTGGGTTAAGGGTTAGTGGGTCAGACTGGAGCCAAACCAGGATCAAACCGATGAAAAATTGAAAATTTTAGACTTATAGTATGAAAATCTAAAGGAAAAATCAAAAAAAAATTTTTAATAGTAACCCGGACCGGACCGGTCTACCAGCCGGTTCGCCAGTTTTCAGGCTTGACCGGCCAGTCCGGTTCGGGTTACAGAACCATGCTTATTTTTGGATAATAAGTCTTTATTACGCAAGCCGAGATAAAACTCCTATCACATACTTACCTCGTATACCGTGAATCACGATTTATAAGCACTTATTATCCAAAAATAAGCTATTCCAAACGAACATTAAGACAAAGGTCTTCATGAATCCCCCAAAATCTCAGCGGCAATAGGAAGACTGTAACATACTTCCTTGATGAAACCAAGTATCCATGTTTCCTTGCTATCTCTAAGCAAACCGCCGCAAGTAGCTTCACCATTCTAAATCACAGAGCCATCAGTGTCACAGTCCTAGCCAATCTTCCTTAAGAGGGATCCATCTCTATAAGAAAGATTAAGGATATTTTTAAGAGACAAGGACTTTTTATCCTCAATAATTCCTTGGGTAACCGAAAAGACTATATCTTTTCGATTACTGGGTTCATCAGAGTAAATTGTGTTGCACCTATCTTTTCATATGGGCCAGCACACATGAGCAAAGAGCTTTGCCATGGAATTTTCCTCGTGAATTGATTTCCCATCTAATGCTTAATTGTACATGCGACTAGTTAAATTTTGTATGTTTTCTGACAAAAGTACAAGACTGTATAACTAAATTTGTCATTGGCTATAAATGAAAATTATGCATCGGTTTTCTAAAATATTTCGTTAACAAGTTGCGAAATGGAACTCTCTCATTGACACCCTCTTAATAAATATAATTAATAGAGATAATTTGAAGAACAAATTATAAATTTTAAAGAAAATGTTATTGGAGTTTTATAATGGGAAAATATTAATTAAGTCCATACGAAATTATCAAATCTATAATTGAACCTGCATTTTCAACAAATTCTTAATTAAGTCAAGAGACATACTTAAGAATTTCTAAATATTGTTAAGAGACCAAATACCTCTATTTTTTTAAAAAAGAAAAAAAGGGATTTCTCAATTAGGTTTTATCTAACTTAAATTAATAACTATTTAATATAAATGGTATGATTTGTTATTTTAATTACGGACTTTGACAGATTCCTTTTGAAAAATATGATCGTGTTATATATATAAACTTCAAGTTTAATTATTGATTGGGTATTCCGCATATTATTTTTGGGTCCACACAAAAATATAGTCTCATTTTATTTATTCAGGTTTGCAGGTAATGAAGCAAAAGATTCTAAATTAATACTTGAATTATTTTATGTCAGGTCTTGAAAACTGGACCGGACCAGTAGGTTTGAGCCGGAAACCGGCCAACCGGTGGTCCGATCGGTCCAGTGGTTGACCACGTTTCGACTGTGCTTTATGTAGTTTGACTTGTTTCTGGACGGTTCAGTTGATTTTTTAAAATATTTTATTTATAATTTTATATAAATAATTCTAAAATCTTTACTTCTTCACCGGTTTAGCCTGAATTAGCCCCTATTTAACTTCAATTTGCCCCAGTGATCCTTGAGTCAGTACTTCGACCGGTTTAGTGACCGGTCCTAATTTCATAACCTTAATTTTATGCGAAGAAAACACTAATTAAGTTTGGTTATAGTGGATATTATATGTGAAATCCTCAAATTTTTAATATATGTAGGGGAATTTTTTCTTGTGGGTGCTGCTCAAATGTTGTAAGTACGTCATCATTTATATTAGATATAAATATACAAATAAATGATCACGTTTTATTTTTTAAAAATATGTTAAACGTATGAAGTTAAATAACAAATGCATGGTAATAATGAATAATTATTAATTAATTTAAGTTAGATGATGCCTAATTTAGAAATCCTTTTTTTCCCTTTTTAATTATCTTCAATTTTTATTTTAAGCAACATATAAGTATTATGGTCTTTTAACAACATTTATAAATCTCTGGTTAGGCCTCATTAAAAATTTGTTAAAAGTAAGGACCCAATTTTGATTTTAACCATTTCGATTGAATTTAATTAGGATTTTTCCTTTTATAATTTGAAGAATAAATTATACATTTAGGATATGAGTAAGATTAAATTAGATGTCTACAAATCAATCAATATATATTATTCTTAAACATACGTATATTTTATTTTTAAATATCAAGCTGGTAACATGGAAAAATAATTAGAATTAGAATTAGAAATATATAAACAACTGGATGTTGTGTGACTCCAAGAGAAATGGGCCTCAAAGATGATCCAATTGGGGGCCCAAATAAGGGACACGTGAATATTTATACTTTTGATGTTTTCTGTGAATTTGAAATACATTAAGTTGTTTGAATGGATTTTCAGATGCCTTCAGGTTTTTTTTAAAGGCAAAATGATATTAATACCCTTAAAAAATGTACAACGAAGTTAAAGAAAGCGAACTAAAATACAACAAATTAAAATGCCTTTAGTTATTGCAAACTCAATTGAATATTAATATATACCGGTCATTCCATTATGCTAAGATATTTTTGATATGGTAGTTCACCATACTTGATAAGAGTAAGTGTAGGATAATGAATATAACGTCAATAAAGATTGGTCCAGTTAGTAAGGAGTTAATTTATAAAGTTGTCTATTTTAAATTCTGTTGTCAATATAAAAACCTTTGTTAGTTAATGATTTATAAATAACTCTATAAGCACTGTTTAAATTCATATAAAATCATAAACTATGATTCTATTTACCTACACCATGAATGACTATATACAGATATTTTTTTTAATAAAGAGCAATATATAAATAAAAATAGAAAGATACAACACAATAAACTACTCCCTCCGGTCCTAATTATAAGACAAAGTTGACTTTTTTGGAGAAATTAAGGAAGCCAATTAAATTACTTTAGAGTATTTTTATTTTTATTTTTTTCTCCAAACTAATTAATTTGACTAATAAACTAATATATAATCTAAGGATACTAAAAATATAAATACTCTAAAGTAATTTAATTGGCTTCCTTAATTTCTCCAAAAAAATCAACTTTATCTTATAATTAGGATCGGAGGGAATATTGTTTTATAGAATAGGGGTATCAAAGTTTGAAAAGAAATAAATTTTGTCCGAAGCAAAAAAAGAATCCATGGAAATTAAAGAATTAAATAATACAATAAGATCTTCTACAATGACATTTTAATGGGATAGCACATAACTTTCACTTAAATCCCTCAAATATTAATTCATACATTGAACCTGTTATAACATTCTGATGTACATTGACCAGACCATAATGGAAACTCGGAAGCATCCTTTAATGCATAATATTTAGGTAAAATGATATTAAAATATCATTTGAATTTACAAAACCCGTAAAAATCTATTAACACTTGAAAATGACATAAATGTGACAAGTATCAAATTGGGATTTTCAAGTTTTGAAATTTTTACTATTTTGTCCCACAAATTTTTTTTAAAAATAATAATGGTGCTCTTGCATAAGCACTGGTCTCGACGGCTGGAGCTCTGGCCCCCAACCGCCGGAGCTCCGACACCTGGGTCCTTTTTTGGGGGGGTTATTTTAAAAAAAAAAATTGTTGAAAGGGGCAAGGGGTGAGTTCTCCCCTTTGAAAACTGACTTGGTGGCCTACACCAAGTTTCTTTTGATATATATGTATATTAATAAATATATGTATAATATAATTGAAGGTATAATAGTTTTAACAAAATCAATAATAGAAATGATAAAATGTGTAATTGTTTTAACAAAATGAGTAATGAAATTGACTAAACGAGCAATATATATATATATATATATGTATAATATAAAAATAGAATGATGGCTTTAACAAAATCAGTAATGGTTTTGACAAAAGAGTTTGCTGATAAAAACATGTAAGTCGGAATTCATCAACATTTATCTCATTTAACCAAAATTTGTAATGGGATTGACAAGTTTAGTAATGATTTTGATAAGAATTGTAATGGTTTTGACAAAATCGTTTGTTGATGAATCTTGACTTACATGTTTTCATCAACATTTTTGCACAAAACGCTTTTATCAAAACCATTACAATTCTTGTCAAAATCATTATTAAACTTATCAATTTCATTACGAATTTTGGTGAAATGTGACAAACGTTGGTGAATCCCGAATTTTATATTTTCATCAGCAAACTCTTTTGTTAAAACCATTATTAATTTTATTATTTATATTACTGATTTTGTCAAAACAATTATTGATTTTGTTAAAGTCATTATTCCATTTTTTATATTACACACACACACACGCACACACACACATTGCTCGTTTAATCAATCCCATTACTCATTTTATTAAAACCATTACACATTTTGTCATCTCTATTATTGATTTTGTTAAAGTTATTATACCTTCAATTATATTATACATATATTTATTAATGTACATATATATAAAAAAAAACTAAGGCCACTAAGTCAGTTTTCAAATGGTCTGGGTGGGTTCGAACCCACTCCTTATCCCTTTCAACAATTTTTTTTTAAGAAATAACACCCCAAAAATAAAAAGACCTGTTGGGGGTTCACGCCGGCTAGCCACCAAAGCGCCAGCGGCTAGCCGATGGTGGTGCCTAGCAGGGGCACCATTCTTATTTTTAAAAAAATTGAGAGATAAAATGGTAAAATTGTCAAAACTTAAAAATTTCAGTTTAATACTTATCACTTTTATATTATTTTCAAATGTTAATAGATTTTTATGGGTTTTATAACTTTAAATGATATTTTAATGTCATTTTCCCTGATATATAATACATTTGATTCATGATTGGGATCGGAGAGAGAAAGATAAAGAGCTGAGGTAGAAAGGATGACTCATGAAAATAATAATTAAATTCCTTAAACCCTTTAAAGATATTGACACCCATAGAACATCATATATTAATATATATTTACAACACACATTAATTTTCTTTTATTTTCTGAATGTCATCAAATCTAACTACACACCTATTATCTGGTAAAAAAAAAAAAAAATCTAACTACACCTATCTAAACCAAGGTAATTAAACCCGGACTGATCGGGGTACTGGGTTAAGGGTCAGTGGGTCAGACCGGAGTCAAATCGGTGAAAAATAAAATATTTTAAACTTATAATATGAAATTCTAAAGGAAATTTTTTTTAAAAAAAATATTTAAAAAAAATTAAAAATCTGACCCGGACCGATTTAGAGGCCGGGTTGCCGGTTTCTGGTTCGGTTCAGCCGGGCCAGTCCGGGTTAGATAACCCTAATCTAAACACAAGTTTCTCGCTACACCATAGTCATCTGTATCCTTACACACACATGATAAAGCAAGTCACTGCAAAGCAACAAATTATACAAAAAAAAAATATTGATTATCAACTATGACATCTCGTTTATTTCTCCTTTTTATTATTCTCCTCTCAATTCTTAACCCTTCCCATCAATCTTTTGACACAAACAAGAATCCTAACTCACAAAAGCTTACACAGCTCTTCAAGCTTGGAAGCACACTTTCACTTCTGATCCCTTAGGCTTCACCTCAAACTGGAACGGACCCGACGTCCGCAACTACACCGGATTTTACTGTGCACCACTCCCAGAGGATCCCTCCACCATCACCGTCATCGTCACCGGAGTGGACCTCAATGGTGCTAACATATCCGGTTCATTGCCGGAAAAGCTCGGCCTTTTAACAGACCTCGCTGTCATCCACATCAACTCGAACCATTTCATTGGACCCCTCCTAAAAGGCTTCAGCTCCATGAAGCTTCTCTTCGAGCTTGATGTCAATAACAACCAATTCTCTCGTGCTTTCCCTGATGTCGTTTTGAATCTCCCTTCATCGCGTTACTTGGATTTAAGGTTCAACAACTTCCATGGTGATGTCCCTTCCCAACTATTCGACATGAAACTTGTCACCATTTTGATAAACGACAATAAGTTTCGGTTCACATTGCTCGAGAATCTGGGAAATTCTCCTGCTTCTGTGATTCTAATGGTGAATAATGATGATCTCAAGGGGTCCATAATTCCTCGTGGTGTGGCCAATGTTAGATGTAGTCAACAATGGTGTTCCTTGCCGACAGGAAGCTAACGTAGAAAGTCTTAGAGTTAGGAACGGCGTGTCTGTTTCATACGTTTAAGTTTGTATATATATAGACCATATGTAACATTTACATTGAAAAATACAATGAGATTTCACCTTGGTACATGGCATCAGAGCCAGTTTAGAACTTATCTGAAATTTCCGGCCAACCTCTATAATTTCCGGTGAGCTTTCTTGTGTATTCCGGTGAGGCTTCAGATCTCCAGTCACCATCACTCCATCCCATACACGCGCCAGCTCAGCAGGACCGCCGCCTCCAGATCGGTCCGACCCCCAAGTCCGACGGCCTTCCGACTGCGCGTGACGTCTCACGCGCCGCCACCATCTCCGCCGTGACAGTACACGCGCAGCAAGTGTGGGCGTCTCCGGCCACCGTTGGCGACGTGGTTTGCAGCGCTCCGATCGACTGAGCCTCCTCTTCCTCCTCCTGAAATTTCGTGGCCATCCGACACCATTTGATTTTTTGCACTTTGCTCTTCGCATCCGATATCAACATCCGTGAATCGCAATTTGTTACTAACTTCAGCATTTGAAGTCAGTATTTCTGTCCGTGGGCCCACCCTTGCCATTAATTGAGGTACTCTAAAGATATATATTTATTGGCTTCATATCTCTCTCTGCGGGTCCAGTGGGTTGCAACCTCTTTAAGTTAATCTAGCTTGATTTGTGGTGTATCGTGAATTCGTGACTATTCCTACTCATTTGGTGATCTTGTGATTTTTTGTGCGAATTGTTCGTGTGCTACTATTCATTATGGCTGATTCTAAAAATTCCGATATGTTGCCTATGTCTGCGAGGATTACTGCTTCACAGTTAAATTGGACAAATTCTAGTGATTGGAACAAAACTGTAAACGTTTATATTTTGGGGATTGCGATGGAAACCCATTTAACTGCGGATCCTCCTTCTGGTGATGAAACCAAACTGTTGACTTGGAAAAGAGCAGATGCTCAACTTCTGTTTCAAATTCGAAATTCTATTGAACCACGGATCCTGTCTTCTGTTAGTCATTGTAACACTGTCAAAGAAATTATGAACTATCTCGAGTTTATGTTTTCTAATAAAGGAAATATTACTCGGATTCATGAAGTCTGTAAAGGTTTTTATCGTTCCCAACAGCAAGACCGATCATTGAAAGATTTCTTCTTGGATTTCAAGAGGATGTATGAAGAAATGAAGGTTGTTATGTCTCCACAGGCAGATCTCTCAACTCGTATCAAGAACTTGGAACTTCAGGCTATCATAAGTTTCCTTGAAGCTCTTAATCCGTCTTATGAGACTATTCGTTCTCAGATTCTGTCTAGTCAAGAGCTTCCTTCTCTTGAAGATGTTTTCTCCCGCGTTCTTCGTGCTGAGAGCTTGATTCAATCTTCTGTTGATCCCACTGCAAGTGCTCTAGCTGGGCGTGGTCCCTTTGATAACAGGAATTATGGGTACAGACAAAACAATCATCCTCCGACATTACCTTTTGGCAATATTACCTGCAATTATTGCAAAGAACCTGGACATATTAAGAAAAATTGTCGAAAATTGCAAAATAAACAGCAGCGTGATCAACAGCGTGGCCTTGCTCATATTGCCCAGACACCTGGTACCTCTGATTCTAGATCTTCCTCTGCAGGGGCCTTAGCCACAGGTACTCTATCCTCTGGTCTTACTACTGATTCAACTAAGTGGGTCATTGATTCTGGTGCCACCGATCACATGACAGGTAATCATCACTTATTCTCTTCATATGCCCCCTATGACCACCCTTCATCCATCTTTGTTGCCACTGGTTCTCCCGTCCATGTTACTGGCTCCGGCACTGTTCAGCCTACCGCATCCCTCTCATTATCTTTTGTTCTTAACGTTCCTGATCTCACCTTTAACCTTTTATCTCCAAGTAAACTCACTCGTCAATTGAACTGTTTTATCTCACTCTTCCCTGACTATTGTTTAATTCAGGATCTATCGACGAAGTAGATTATTTGTAAAGGCTATGAATCTGGTGGACATTACATCCTTGATGATCAGGTGCCACGTTCTGTTGCTTGTTCTGGTGGGTCGTCTCTCTTTGAAGTTCATTATCGTTTAGGTCATATGTCGTTGTCCTCTCTCCGAAAATTGTATCATCAGTTTTCTACTGTGTCTACTTTAAATTGTGAGTCATGTCAGTTTGCCAAACACCATCGTGTTCATTTGGCACCTCGCGTCAATAAACGGGCTGCGTCCCCCTTTGAATTAGTACATTCTAATGTTTGGGGTCCTTGCTCAGTTCTGTCTCAAACTGGTTATTGTTATTTTGTCACTTTCGTTGATGATTTTTCCCGAACCACTTGGCTTTACTTAATGAAACAGCGGTCTGAGTTGTTTACTCATTTTCGTCATTTCTTTGCTGAAATTCAAACCCAGTTTAATACACCTGTGAAAATCTTACGAAGGGATAATGCAAAAGAATATTTTTCCTCACCATTCACCGATTTCATGCAAAGTCATGGTATTCTTCACCAATCCTCTTATGTTGATACCCCTGCTCAAAATGGTATTGCTGAAAGAAAGAATCGACATCTCTTAGAAACTGTACGAGCTCTCATGTTTCATTCCTCTGCCCCTAAACGTTTTTGGGCTGATGCTGTCTCTACGGCTTGTTTTCTCATCAATCGCATGCCTTCAGCTGTTCTTGGTAGGGATATTCCATATTTCGTTCTGTTTCCCACCTCTAAGCTATTTCCTGTCGATCCTAAAATCTTTGGCTGTGTTTGTTTTGTTCGAGATGTCCGTCCTAGTGTTAGCAAACTTGATCCCAAGTCCCTAAGATGTGTTTTTCTTGGCTATTCTAGAATTCAGAAAGGTTATCGGTGTTACTCTCCAGATCTCCATCGTTACCTTGTGTCCACCGATATTATGTTCCATGAGTCCTCTTCTTTCTTCAAGACTTTGTCCGTCTCTGAGTCTTTCTCTGTCATGGAGAATTCAGATGACATCCTGGTTTATCCTGTCCTTCTCTCACCAGTACAAGCTACTGTTCCAGAACCTGAAATCATCAATGATACTGATGCTCCTAATGATTCACCGTCTCCACCTACTGCTTCGCCAATGGATTCTGTTGATGTCTCCCTCGTTCCTGCCTCTGCTTCCGCCGATCCCCCTATTGATGTTAATAAACCACTTGTACCTGATTCTATTGTTGATACTTATGATAACCAACCCATTGCACTTCGTAAAGGTACACGTCCACATTTCACTCCCAAACGATATGCTGACTGTATCTACCCTATCTCATCATTTGTCTCTTATCGGTCTTTATCAACTGTTTCATCTTCTCTTGTGGCCACCCTTGATTCCATTTCCATACCTACTACCCTTCAACAAGCTCTATTTCACCCTGGTTGGCGTGCCGCCATGGAAGAAGAACTCTTGGCATTGGAAACAGATGGTACCTGGACTCTTGTTGATCTCCCTCCTGGCAAGAAAGCCATTGGATGTAAATGGGTATTTGTTGTTAAGACTAAGGCTGATGGTTCCTTGGAACAATTGAAAGCTCGCCTTATTGCCAAAGGATATGCACAAACTTATGGTCTTGATTACTCAGAGACTTTCTCTCCTGTAGCCAAACTCACTTCAGTACATCTTCTTGTTTCTTTGGCAGCAACTTATCATTGGGATCTGCATCAATTAGATGTCAAAAATGCTTTTCTAAATGGCGATCTTCTGGAAGAAGTTTATATTGAGCAACCACCTGGGTTCGTTGCTTAGGGGGAGAATAGGAAAGTGTGCTATCTGCAGAAATCACTCTATGGTCTAAAGCAAAGTTCTCGAGCCTGGTTTGATAAATTCTGTAATGTGGTCAAGAAGTTTGGGTTACGTCAAAGCAAGTGTGATCACTCTGTGTTCTACCAACAATCTGACGCAGGCATGATTCTTCTCGTAGTATATGTTGATGATATTATGATTACAGGAAGTAATTATTCTGGAATCTCAGAACTTAAAATTTTCCTGAACTCTCACTTCCAGACAAAAGATTTGGGATCATTAAAGTACTTCCTTGGTATTGAGGTTTTGAGAAGTAAGAAAGGTACTCTTTTGACTCAAAGAAAGTATATTCTCGATCTCTTAAAGGAGACTGGAAAACTTGGAGCTGCACCAAGCAGCATCCCCATGATTCCAAATCCCTTTCTAGATCTTGATGCTAGTATGTTTAATGAGCTTCCTGATGATTTAAAGAAGAAGATTGATCCAGAGAAATTAAATCCATTTCCATTTCCTGAGAGATATAGAAGACTTATTGGGAAACTGAATTATCTAACAGTAACTCATCCTGATATAACTTTCTCAGTCAGTAGGCTCAGCCAATTCATGGCATCACCAACAGTGGCACAATGGGAAGCTTTAGAACATATCTTGCATTATTTAAAAGATTCTCCAGGTCTTGGTATTCTTTATACAGATTATGGGCACACTAAAGTTGAGTGTTTCTATGATGCGGATCATGCAGGATCTAAAGCCACAAGACGATCCACTACTGGTTATTGTGTGTTTGTTGGTGGAAATTTGATATCTTGGAGAAGTAAGAAGCAATTAGTTGTGTCAAAATCAAGTGCAGAAGCAGAATATAGAGCCATGTCACAGTCAGTACAAGAAATTGTGTGGGTATTTCAACTCTTGAAGGAAATTGGCATTACCACGATATTGCCTGCTAAACTATGGTGTGACAATAAAGCAGCACTTCATATAGCTTCAAATTCTGTGTTCCATGAACGAACAAAACATATTGAAATTGATTGTCATTTTATTCGTGATAAGATCAAAGAAAATATTGTATCTACAGGACACATACGATCTGACGATCAACTGGCAGATCTTCTGACAAAAGCCTTAAATGGGACACGGGTTAAATATCTTTGTAACAAGTTGGGCATGATTAATATATATGCTCCAACTTGAGGGGGAGTGTTAGATGTAGTCAACAATGGTGTTTCTTGCCGACAGGAAGCTAACGTAGAAAGTCTTAGAGTTAGGAAGAGTTAGGAACGGTGTGTCTGTTTCATACGTTTAAGTTTGTATATATATAGACCATATGTAACATTTACATTGAAAAATACAATGAGATTTCACCTTGGTACAGCCAAAATGAAGGATATATTGAATGAGATTATAGTTTCAAACAATGGATTAAGTGGTTATTTGCCTAAAGAAATTGGGGAGTTAGTTAATTTGACAGTTTTCGACGTGGGCTGTAACAGTTTTGTTGGGTCGTTGCCGGAATCCATGGTGGGGATGAGGTGTTGAATGTGGAGCATAACAAATTTTTTGGTGAGATTCCGGTCGGCGTGTGCTTATTGCCAAGGATTAAGAATTTTACATATGCATTTAATTTCTTCAACAGGGAGCCGTTGGAGTGTGCCAAGGTGCCGGGTGAATGATGACCGGCCGGCAATGTCATGTGCAAAAGAGGCCACCATGGAGGTCAACCGTTTGAATAAATGCTTTCCTTTGATACTTTTTTTTATTCACAGTGTAATCCATTTCAATTAATTTATTATAATTAAGAAATGATAGTTAATTCATTAAATTTGTTTAAATTAATTTTTTTTAACTTTAACTATATTAAATGAAATTTAGAATAAAAGAAAAAAAATACAATGATCCACATTTAAATATTAATTATATGGATAAAATTGACAAACAAGTATTAATTGCTCTTCAAATGATTTATATTGGTTACCAAAAAACTCTTCTAAAGCTAAAATTGGTTATTATTTGGGGGTGAAGGTACTTATCATAGAGCACTTTTACAAATTGATGGTATTCATAGTATTAATTGATTTTTTCTAAGATTTTTTTTATTTAATTAAGAGAATTAAAACTCCAATTAAATTTAGGCGAAATATCAAAATATAAATTTAGGTCTATATTTTTAATAAATTCCTAATGAGGGCCAATTGATGTTGTTAAAAGATCAGAACACCCAATTGATTTTTCTTTTTCATTTTAATATATATTTGATGAGTTAACTGCTCCCTCCCTCCCTCTTTCCTATGAGGTGGTTAAAAATGTCTTATAGTTATTAACAAGTTGTTGGTTGAGGTAGTAAGGGACTCACCCCCGTAATGAGGAGAACTAAAGTTCGAATCCAAAGAATTACACTTATTATAAGAGGTGAAAACTTTTCACCCTCTAAATTTTGAAGTAAAAACATTTTATCAAATAAAAAAAAATCTTATATTTTGAACTAGCGGAGTACATCTGTACATCAATTGAGGAGCCTTTCCCTTATCCCTTCTATACACAACTTAAAAAAAAAAACAGTAAACAAATACTATCATAATTGGGATAATAATATAATATTTGAAGATAACATTATCACTAGGCCTCATATTTCTCATGGCTATACAAAACATAGCTATCCTTGAACTTAAAAAATCAAACAATAATTTTTATATATCTTGACTATACAATGTGAATGGTTAAAAAAAAATATACAATTTCATAAACTGAGATAAAACTCTTTTCACATACTTACTTCGAAAATAATAAAAACATTTTAAAAAAGCTAAAACAAACGGACCTTAAGAATCAATACTAAAATCCACCTATTTGTATAAAAATATCTTAAAGATATGGGCTTCATATTTCTCATTGCCATACAAAACATAGCTATCCTGAACTTAAAAAATCAAACAATAATTTTTATACAAGAGTTTTTATATATCTTGACTATACAATGTGAATGGTTTAAAAAAAAAGTACAATCTTATAAACTGAGATAAAACTCCTATCACATACTTACTTCGAAAATAATAAAAACATTTCTAAAAAGCTAAAACAAATGAACCTTAAGAATCAATACTAAAATCCACCTATTTGTATAAAAATATCTTAAAGATATGGGCTAAATACTTCTAGCAAAAGAATATGATTGTCTCTCATTTTGAGAATAACCATTGCATTCAATCTATTATGAAAAGCATGCTATGTTTGGAGTTGCGTTTTGCTCAACTAATACCAAGTACTTCCTGAATTCTCAATTTAAACAAGAGGTTGTGAGTTCAACCTTACTACTATAATGAGTGTGGGAGTTTTTGTCGTTGGGTGAAGGATGACAAAAGGAAAAAAAAAAAGAAAAGAAAAATAGACAAGATAATGGAAGACGATCTAGGTGACTGTATTCTAATCAATATTAATACCTCTTGTATCTCTATCCTTGAATTTGGTTTCATCATCAAATTCCTAATCTTAGATCTATGAATGGAAAAAAAAAAAAAAAACTAGGTGAACCACAAGCTCATTTATATAATTTTCAAAATATTTAACCACCACTAAAATCATTAGATTTACAAGCTATGAAACATTACCAACACAATGACGATCAAGGTTTGAATCTTCATCAAGAAAGATATAAGCATTTATTAAGATAATAAGATGAGGGAATTGTTTATAAATACCTTATTAGAAACATATTTGTTAAAGGGGACATGAGCGAAGATTTTTTACACACAAGGGAAGATTGTTCGAATATAAAGGAAAGTCACATAGGAAAAGTATATTGAACACATTAAAAGATTGTTTGAATATAAGGGAAAATCTTTTACGTATAAGGAAGATTGTTTACACCTGAAGGTCCCATTTGACAAATAAATATTTAATAAGGTATTTATGGACAATTTTTCTAATAGAATTGCCTTTTTGTGGGGAAAATAAAAATTAAAACGAAAACTCTTGAAAAAAAAAAAAAAGTAAAGCCATAGCCCTTTTAACTTTTAAGAAGTCACGGGCAAAGCTGTGTGAATCAATATTTTCAGTTTCAGGGCGACCAATAATCATGCATCCAATTGGCAAAAAAAAAAAAAAAAAAAAAAAAAAAAAAATCATGCATCCAAAACCTTCCTAGAGAGAACGCTCGAAGCAAACATTTCGATAAAACCCTGCCAAGTTTGTTAGTTCGCACCGTAATTCTGAGATTAATTCAAGAAGGCAAGTTCCAAATTCTTGCCGTTGAGTCTCTTCTCTTGAAGAAGAAGACTACTAATGGCGACTGCCCCAGCTTCGGCAGAAGGAGAAAAAATGTCTCTGAAAGATCAGGGCAATGAGTTTTTCAAGTCAGGCAAGTATCTCAAAGCCGCAGCACTGTACACCCAAGCTATCAAGCAAGATCCTTCAAACCCTACTCTTTATAGGTACATCCTTTCGAATATTGTTTCTCTATCGATTATAAGTGGTTTCACATCTAGGTTGATCACTTGTTCAAAATCACGGGCGAGATTTTTTTGGTTGGTTTCCGTTTATTAGCGACATTCTTCACTGGATTAAATTAAGGAGTTTAAAATTGTTTGCCTCTTTTTGCTGATGTGGCTTTTTGGATCGTTGTGGTTGAATTTGTGAGTTCTTGGTGTGAAAACAATATCGGTGCCTGCGTCTGTGGTGTTGCGGCCGAATGAATTCTTTTGGAGCTGAAAGTTGACATTTTTTGGTTTTAGTTGGGTTTTAACTATTATTGTGAATTAAGTTTGAACATCTAGTTCCAGTTTGCTGCAGAGTTTCAGTAGAGGAGAGCCTCTGGTTCCTTCTAAACAAATGGACTGTTAAAAGTACAAATGATTCAAGTGTGCTCGTTTATCCGATTTGAGCCAAGAGAAGAGCAAAAGGGTTGCTGTTCACTATTATTGTCCTGGATGCTTTCTATGTAGCTTCTTCCCATTTCTTGAGAAGAGCAAAAGTTTAACCATTTAACACGTTTGTTTTGAGTTGTCGTGGCATCTCAGTTATTAAGATCTTCAATAATTGTTATGTTATCCATGTCTTTTGTTTCACTATAAAAGCTTTTATAATTAAATGCCTTCAATTTGTTTCCATGCCTAAACTCGAAAAGCACTCATGCATGCATCTAGGACCCTTGGGTTCCGGGTAAACCTTTTCCAAGTTGCTCCTTCCAAGCATGCTCTTTCTGTATTGGTCAGCTTTCAATCAAAGCGCCACTTAATGCAATGCAAAAGTCCCATCCCAAAAGACCGGTCCATATGCCTTGCACTCAGTATTATACAGTAATGGATAAACATTTTCCCCATGTTATAGATATTAACTGTTGTCTCATGAGTTCTGGTCTATTTCTTTCTAGGCATTGGCATTGCTCACGAACTTGTACCAGGGCATAATAATTCTGAAATTTATTACTAAGCTGAGTTTGAAGTGCAATAGCATGCAACATTGTTATCAACGAACGTATCCAATGCCTATAGTTAGTATTTTAATGCAAATGGGGACTCCCCTTATTATTTTGACATTAATTGGTTGTTAATGCTGAGACCCATATGATTTTCATTACAATGTCTGAAAATCCATAGCTTTCTCAGTTAGCATCTGAATAAGCCACTTGATTCACTGAACCAGGTCCAATATTTACTAGTGATATGGCATGGCATGGCATGACCTGTTTCTGTTACTGATTTAAGCATGAAGTCGATGACATCAATAATTCAGATGATTAATCTCTTTTAAATTTGAGCAGTTGCTCATGTGGGCTTTGTCATTCGGCTATATTTGTTTGCTCACCGGCCAACTAATTCATGAAATTTATTATTTATTCTTAAACGATAATTGATTATTTGTTTACTTGCCACATCCAATGTGCATCTGATAATGGCAAATTCTGGACAGCACATTGCTGGAGATAAAAAAATAGATCAATTGTAGAAATACAATGTGTTTGTTGCATTTGGGAGGCAATGGTTTCGTTGTTCTTGTGCATTTATGAAGCAGTAGTTTGTATCTTCATGTCTTTCAACAATGAGAAACGTTCCATGCCATGCATGCCAATAATAAAACATCTTGCCCTGATGAAACTTCTGTACATTGTCTACCAGTAACCGTGCAGCTGCATTGCTACAACTGGATAAGCTTACAAAAGCTCTTGAGGATGCTGAGATGACAATAAAACTAAAACCTGAATGGGAAAAGGTAAACGTATACTAGATTTCTTTAAGCCTGATCTTATTTGAAGCTTGTAATAGGAATAATATGCTAAGTGGTATTCTTGAATTCACTTTCAGGGGCATTTTAGGAAAGGATGCGTACTTGAGGCCCTGAAACGATATGATAATGTACATCATACAACTTTCTTTCCTCTTTGCTTTTGATTGGCAGACACGTGCATCCCTATAATTTTGGGTTTCTGATTCTAATGCACCTGGCTTTTCAATATTTGTAGGCCTTAGCTGCTTTTCAGATGGCTTTGCAGTATAACCCACAAAGTCAAGAAGTATCAAAAAAGATAAGGAAGATAAACCAACTAGCAAAAGATAGAGATCGAGCACAAGAAGTGGAGAATAAAAGATCTAATGTTGACATGACTAAGCATTTAAATACATTGAAACCTGAATTGGTTAGTATTGTTTGTTATTAATGTATATTCCAGTTTTATTCTCTGGAGTGCTTTACATACATGCATGTACATTGTGTAGGATGTTCTATTTCATTAATTGATCTATATTTTGGGTTTCTGAGATGTTTTGTTTTGCCCATTTCAATTCTGGGCGGCTTCTCATTAACTTGTATAAGATGGTAAAGACGTGAAGTAACTAACATGCCCTTATATACTTATGTATTCTTTTTAACATTTTCAAAGTGACTGTTTGGTCTTCCTCATACAGTCTGCAAGGTATGGATCTGAAGAATGCTGGAGAGACTTGTTTTCTTTCCTTGCTGAGACCATGGAGACGGCTGTAAAATCATGGCATGCAACTTCTACGGTGGATCCTAGAGTCTACTTCCTTCTTGATAAGGAAAAGACAAATACTGAGAAATATGCCCCAGTTGTTAATATTGATAAGGTGAAAATTCTTGTTGATTTTCAATAGAATTCTTCTTGTGGTGTGCTTGGTTTATTATCCCTTTTCCTTTATAGAGATGTGCATGCACGTGCAATTTACCTCTTTCTTTCAATGGCTTTTTTTTTTTTTTTTAATGGCCATACTCTTATGTTATTGGGTGTATCAGGCCTTTGAATCACCACATACACACGGAAGCTGCTTTTCATTTCTTAGGCAATATGCTGAAGACTCCTTTTCCAACGCAGCTTGCTTAGTGGTTCCCAAAAGCATAATTGCTTATCCACAGGTGAATTTTGATTTCTTAATGCATTTAAAGTTTGGAATTGATCAGTCTAAAGGAGAAATGGTTTTGTGCAAGAATTGCCACTATTAACTGCAAAATGCTATAGGTCTCAGTAGGCAGTGAGGTGACTGGTATGCACTTTTCTTTGTGAAACACTTTTGCCATCAGTTGTCCTCTAAATTGGAAACTGGAAACCCCCAAGGTCTGATGGTTGAATTCGGAACATGGAAAGACTAGGCTATCTAATCATCATTCCCGTAAAACAGATTGATTTCACAATTTTTTTTACAGTCCAGACATAAGGTCTCGGTTACGGCAAAATATCTAAATTTGCATGCCGTGTTTGCAGGTCTGGAAAGGCCAAGGATCAAGGAGATGGAAACATGGTCAGAATGATGGTTTCTTTGTTCAGTTTGAATCATCTTCACTGAGAAAACTCTGGTTTATTCCCAGTTCTAATGAAATGGGACAAACATTATGCAGGTTTCTCTTCTACCTTCTTGATTGCAGCTTATTCTATGAAAGCATAATCTAATAACTTGTTATTGTGGGAGTAACAAAAAATAATGACAGGAAAAGTTGCTTACTTGCTATAATCAGTTTTTTATTTTCTTGGTGTTTTCTGATTACCTGGTTATTTTCTTCCAAATCAACTTATGTGACAATAGGCAGAGAAATGTTAGTATTTTAGGGCTTGTTTGATTCTGTTACCTATTTTTGTTCTGAAGACATGTAAAGTAATTGTTTAGGCACTCTAGCTTTTCCCCCTCTTAGCAAGCATTGATTGCATGAATCCTAAGATGAACTTGAATTGAAAATGCCAGGTTCCCTCATAAAATGTTGTGAAGCAAAACTGTAGTTTTGTTTCTTGTCCTTCCTTCATGTTGCAAAGCATTCATGTTTGCAGTTTGCATCTACAAATAAATCTAAAAATGGTCTTTTTTAATAGAAAATTCTAATATAACTTGCTTGAAATCTTGGGCTTGCTGTGCATATATCATGAATGAATCTTGTTTTTAAGCCCCTATTATTCAAAGTAGTTTAAGAGCTTGAAATCTTGTTTTGGAAAATTCCATATATTTCTGCTGTTCATGCAACTCTTAAGACTATTTACTAGAATGGTTTTAAATATGCTTTACTTAATACAGAAGTTCTTTAGACTACTACTGTTATTCATATGGTTTCTCCTAGGCTATAATAATAAGAAAACCTTTGCTATTGAGCTGTAGTGTGCTGTCACAATGTGTTCGATATTAGTTTTCAAAACATGTTCAACATAGACATGGCTCCTTTCGTGAAATGCATGTACTTGGTAATTATAACATGAAATATTGGCTGTTAGTCATTAGTGTCACATTGTGATTGATTGAAGTTTTCAACACAGACACAGACACTCTCCTTTTTGTTGAGTTTGTTGATAGTTTCATTTTGTTTATGATCTTTTTAGGGACCCAGAAGTACTGGACGTTGGTTCTCATGAAATTCTTCCGCGCCTATTCAAAGAAAAGCTGCCCAGTTCCTAGCCCTTTACTATCATTTGGTTTATGCTTGTTTTCCCCTTGGAACAAAAAGAACCACAGGTTCATGGGAAATGTGCCGTTCCCAAGATCACATAAATGTTATGAATGTTGCAGGCAAATTTTAAAAATATGAAATGGCAGCAATGTGGATGATGATGATGATTCTTTTTTGGGGTAGGTCCCTAAACTTTTCATGATCCATTGAAACAGCCCAGATGTTTCAAGTTGCAATTTCATGTTCTGGCGATCATCAGGAGACTCTAGCCCATTTGTTTAATTTCTGATATAATAGTGTTTCTGTAATATCAAGCCTTTGTTACATTGTTATTAGCATTGGAAATTACTTGTCTTCTGGATGGTTTGATCATTGGATGAACCTTTTAATTTGGCCTGAAATTTTGGTCCCAAATGTTCTGTGTTGATAGGCAAAAATACAATATCTTTACTATATAAGCTGCTACTTTTAGTTTCAGAAGTCAGATTGACTCGTTCATTTGCAAAATTGCACATAACAGGTATATTTAAAGAGAATGAATAATCATACCATTCCATGTTAATTAGTTAACCTTGTGTCACTTATGATATATTCATCACTCGTATAAGCACTCCTAATATATTTCACCGAAGATGAAAAATTTTATATCTCATTAACTATGTCATAAAATTTAATAAAATTTTAAATTTACCTCTATTTAATACATACACATGTTAATGGGGAGTTTAAGGAAAAGAAAAACTGTATGCGGAATAATAAATTCAAGATAATTTACGTTCATATAGTAAATATGGCAAGGTAATTTATATTAGGAACATATGAATATAATTTGTCCGAACTAAGTAAAGCTCCCAAATTCTTTGACTTTACCTTTATTTAGTATATATACTTTAATCTGGTAAAAAAAGTATATATTTTAATGGCAAATCTTAAAGAATAGCTTTCTGCATAATTATAAACTATTGAACATAAAACCTCACTCTCCGTCTCCCTCCCTGCGAATCTTGTCTCACATTTCGTACGTTTTTTTGTGTGCTGTTTTTAATCGAACGTTGTTGCCTTGATGGGATCCAAAACATATTGGGAAGATTTTTGAAATAGCCTTTGAGGTATACTGTAATTAAAAACATAAAACTTTAATCATAAAGACAGATTCAAAGAATAAAATAACAGAGACAGATTTGACAGCAAAACGAATGAATGAATGAATGTGAATTTCTAAATCTGAAAACAATAATAATGAATGAACAAATCTATTTATGATCCCACAAAAATTGATCAAGAAGATCAACATCCACCCACTTCCTAATTAATCTCCCGCCAAAAACATCATTAATCAAACAACAAGTTAAACCCCAGGAATCATAAACCCTTGTCGTTAATGTAAGACTGGCCAACATCAATGTTCCAAACCAGAGAAGAACCATTCCAGCCTGTAGAGTCAATCAAGGAATCCCAGTCCCAATTCCATGTTTGATCATTCTTAGCCACACCAAAATCGTCGTTCAACATAGACATGAACAAACTTGCTTCCTCCTCCGTAGGCGGTGGCAAAGTCACCCCCAAAGCCGTCATAGTAGTAGTCATCTCCTCCGTGGACGGCGGCAAAGTGACCCGGGTCGTGGTAGTAGTAGTCATCTTCTCCTCCGCCGCAGCAGCAAGATTGAGCCTTAACTGTTGAAGCCTTTCCTTGAAATCCTGGACTTCCTCCAAACCCATCTCCCCAGCCGAGCGGTTCCCATGATATTCCCGCCTCCTCATATTCCCGCCTCAGCGACGACACCTCCGATGATTCTCCTTCCCCAACTACTGACGAGAGGTCGGAGGAGGAAGAGAACCCGCCGGAGGAGAGGTAACGGCGGATGACGTATTCAGGGTTAGGATAGCCGGAGGAATACACCTTCCCCTGCTGAGAAAAGATGACAACAGCGATTTCAGACTCACAGAGCAGAGAAAGCTCAGCGGCTTTACGAAAAAGCCCCAATTTCCGTTTGGAGAAGGTGACGAGACGCTTTTGCGATTGGTCAAGTCTTTTAATCTCAATTTTCCGTCTGCCTTTCCCTGGTTTTCTGGTGGGTTTAGTTGAAGAAGGAGGAGACGGAGCCATAGCCACGCAAAAACAGAGCTCTGAGCTAACAGGGAACAGAGCAAGAGGGAAACAAGAGAGGTTGGGAGGGAAATTGATAAATTTCCTAACTTTTTGAGATTTCGAACGTTGCAGTTAGAAATCAAATAATCATCTAGAGTTTAACAGTGATTGCGACAGTGAGACGCAAGTTTCCTAATCCCCAAACCTTGCCTCCAAGTTTCGTTAGGTAATTTCCCGCGGCCTGTTGCTTTTGTTTAAAAAAAAAAAAAAAAATTAATCCTTCAATTTTTTAAATTATCACTTTCATTTATAAATTTCCACCCAGAATAAATCAATTATTATAATTTTTATTCAAACAATTTGGTCCTTATAAAATTTTTATTCACATAATTACTCCCCTTAATAAATTATAAGGAGAAATTATTTGCTTGATATATATAACCTTAGAAAGGTCAGACAAAATAATTTATAAATTAGAAGGGGCCTATTTTTTTTTTTAAAAAAATGTTTAAATAGAGTGTAATAAAATCTATAAAAACTTAAACTAACTTAGAATTTTTTTTTGCCTTCTAAAAAAAAACTTAAACTAACTTAGACATTATAAAGAGTGTAATTTATTCTGTATACTCCATTTTCAATAGAGTGGAAAATGTATTCAATTTTCTTAATATATTTTTTTTATTAAAAACAAATTTTTTTTTGCCCACAATTATTAAACACACGCTTATAACCATATATGAACGCCGGGTTCTTACGGGGATCTCAAAGTGGCTGGGCTGAGAGACTCAGCCACCGGGTTGCTAGTCATCAACAAAAAAATGTATATAATTAGAATTAGAATTAGAAATGATAATAAAAAAAAACAGGAGTTGGTTTTAGTAAAAAGAGCTTTGACTATTTTAGCACAATGTTATAAGTTTGAATGCGTGTATGAAGAACCCCTTTTCCAAAACAACTTGTTTAGTAGCTTTCAAAAGCATAATTTCTTATTCACGAGTAAATTTTGATAAATTTTGATTTCTTATAGCTTGTTTAAGTGCCTGTTTCGGATGGCGGAGGCTTTTTTTTTTAAAAAAAAAAATCAAGGTGGCTGATGACTTTTTGAAAATTGGAGTGTTTGGATTAACGTTTTAGTTTTCTAAAAGCAGCTTTTGAGAAAAAGCTCAAAAGTTTGACTTTTTCAAAAAAAAGTCATTTTTATCATCGTTAATTCAAACACAAATCATATTTATATATGACTTTTATCCTAATCTGACTTTTGTAAAAGTCAGATTAAAAAAAACAGCTTTTGCCACTGCTAACCCAAACAAGCCTTGAATTGGCGTTTCAGATGCACGTTCATACAAGTCGAGACAAAATTTCTCTTACATACTTATCTCGTACACTGTAAGTGCTTGTTTGGATTAGCGGTGGAGAAGTAGGTTTTTTTTCAATATGACTTTTGCAAAAGTTAGGTTGGATAAAAGTAATGTTGTAAATGTGATTTGTATTTGGATTGACGGTAGCATAAGTGACTTTTTTTTCTAACCTTAAACCTGTTTGGATTAGATTTTGAAAAGCCCGTTTAAATAGAAAATGACTTAAAAGAACACGAATCTTATTGAATACTATATATATATATATATATATATTATTTATATATATTGTATTAAATATATATCTTTATATTAATTATTTTCAACTTACCATTAATTCTCTTTTATTACCCATTTTTCTCATAGTTTAAATAAAAGGTGACACAATAGTACCAGTTGGGTCCATCAGAAGAAAATTTGGCCACTTTGGAAATTTTTTAAAAGTCCTATTGACTAACAAGTTGAACCTAAACAGATATGGGAGTTAAAAGCAATGGGTCTCTTGTCTTC
Source organism: Inga oerstediana (assembly GCA_963210345.1). Taxonomy (NCBI): domain Eukaryota; kingdom Viridiplantae; phylum Streptophyta; class Magnoliopsida; order Fabales; family Fabaceae; genus Inga; species Inga oerstediana. The sequence goes on from OY723410.1 coordinate 22,016,321, forward strand.
CTTTAGGAGTTTTGAATGCCAGTGATGAATGCTCCAACAATCGCAGAAGTAGCTTCGCCCGAGCAAGAAGCAGCTTCCATCAGCTTATATGAAAAGTGACTTTTTTTCGTTAAGCCGACACGCTCCCAAATGGATGCTAAGTAAGACTATTAACCATGTGGGGCGAAAAGAAAGTCAACTAGCTCTTAGCATTACAATATTCATAAATAAAATCTTAAGTATCTTAATCTCAATGCTAAACGTATTGTTAATAAGCTAACTAGTTTGTGTAAGATATTGATCAAACAGAGTTGTATATCTAGTAACTGTACAATGTCATAAAACACTGAGAATCAATATCAAATTTCTTATATTTGTGTAAAAAATATCTTAAAGTCATGGGCTAAATACTTTTAACAAAAGAATAAGGTTGCTTTCGTTTCCGAAAATCCATTTCAATCAATCAACTATAAAAAACAATCTATGGTTAAAGCAGTTTTGCTAAACTAACATTAAGTACTTTATAAATTCTTGATTTTAGCAAGGGATTGTGAGTTCAACCTTATAGATATAATGAGTGTGTAAGTTTTTTCCCCCACTGAGTGAAAAATGACAAAAAGAATGAAAGAAAAAGGAAAAGAGAAATAGGTCAGGTAATGGAAGATATTTTAAAAAGGGTGAGTGAATTCCAATCAATATAATATCTCTTTTACCTTTGTGCTTGAATTTAGTTTCATCATCAAATTCCTAATCTTGGATTTATGAATAAAAAAAAAAAAAAGTGAACCACAAACTCATTTATATAATTTCCAAAATATTTAACCCCTACTAAAAACATTAGATTTAGAAGCTACGAAAAATTACCAAAACTATTGGGTTTAACTGCCCTCACTATGGGTTTGAATTTTTGTTAAGAAAGATATATACATTACTATCTCGACAACAATTAAATAGGATTACCAAGTTCTGAGATTAATTCCAGAAGGCAAGTTCCAAATTCTTGCCGTTGAGTCTCTCCTCTTTGAAGAAGAAGAATACCAATGGCGACTGCTCCAGCGAAGATCAGGCCAATGAATTTTTCAAGCCAGGGAAGTATCTCAAAGGCGCAGCGCTTTATACCAAGCTATCATGCAAGATCCTTCAAACCCTGGTCTTTATAGTTACATCCTTTCAAATCTTGTAACTCTATCGAGGTTGATCACTTGTTCAAGATCGCCGGCGAGATTTTTGTTGATTTCGTTTACCGTGGCGTAGTTTAGCTTAATTAATGATATTCTTAGCTGGATTAAATTAATGAGTTTCAATTGTTGGCCTCTTTTTGTTGATCTGGCTTTTTGGATCGATTTGGTTGAATTTGTGAGTTCTTGGGCTGAAAACAATATCGGTGCCTGCGTCTGTGGTGTTTCATTGGTTTTAGTTGGGTTTTAACTATTATTGTGAATTAAGTTTGAACATCTAGTTCCTGTTTGCTGCAGAGTTTCAGCAGAGGAGAGCCTCTGGTTCCTTCTAAACAAATGGACTATGAAAAGAAAAAATGATTCCAGTTTGCTCTTTCTGTATTGGTCAGGTTTCAATCAAAGCGCCACTTAATACAATGCAAACCAAAAGAATGGTCCATTGAGTGTGAGAGCTTGAAAGTATCACATTATGTGTTGATTGTTGTCCATATCCCTTGCACTTAGTATTATACAGTAATGGATAAACATTATCCCCATGTTACAGATATTAACCATTGTCTCTTGAGTTCTGGCCTATTTCTTTCTAGGCATTGGCATTGCTCACGAACTTCCATCAGGGAATAATAATTCTGACATTTAGTACTAAGCTGGGTTTGTAGTGCAATAGCATGCAACATTGTATCCAATTCCTATAGTTAGTATTTTAATGCAAATGGGGGTTCCCCTTATTATTTTGACATTAATTGGTTGTTAATATTGTGAGTTGTGACCAATATAATTTTCATTACAATGTCTGAAAATCCATAGCTTTCTCTTTTAGTGTTTGAATAAGCCACTTGATTCACTGAACCGGGTTCAATATTTGCTAGTGATATGTCATGTCATAAACAGTTTCTGCTACTGATTTAAGCATGATATAGATGACATCAATAATTCAGATGATTGATCACTTTTAAATTTGAGCAGGTGCTTATCATGTGGGCGTGGTCAACTGGTTATATTTGTTTGCTCGCTGGTTAACTCATTCATGACAGTTACTCTTTATTCTTAAATTCCATGTGATAATTGATTATTTGTTTACTTGCCACATCCAATGTGCTTCTGATAATATCAGATGCTGGATAGCACATTGCTGGAGATAAAATATAGATTAATGATAGAAATGCGGTGTGTTTGGTGCATTTGGGAGTCAACGGTTTCTTTATTCTTATACATTATTAAGCAGCAGCAGCAGTTTGTATCTTCATGCCTTTCAACGATAAGAAATGCTCCATGCCATGCATGCCAATAATAAACATCCTGCCCTCATGCTACAATTGGATAAGCTTACAAAAGCTCTTGAGGATGCTGAGATGACAATTAAACTAAAACCTGAATGGGAAAAGGTAAACATATACTAGATTTCTCCAGGCTTGATCTTATTTGAAGCTTGTAGTAGAAATAATATGCTCAGTGGTGTTCTTGAATTCACTTCCAGGAGCATTTTAGGAAAGGTGCTTACTTGGGGTCCTGAAACGATATGATGATGTACATCATACAACTTTCCTTCCTCTTTGCTTTTGATTGGAAGATGTGTGTCCCTTGCATTCCCGAAATTTGGGTTTTTGGTTCTAATATACCTGGCTTTTCAATATTAGTAGGCCTTAGCTGCCTTTCAGGTGGCTTTGCAGTATAATCCACAAAGTCAAGAAGTATCAAAAAAGACAAGGAAGATATACCAACTAGCAAAAGATAGAGATCGAGCACAAGAAATGGAGAATAAGAGATCTAATGTTGACATGACCAAGCATTTAAATACTTTGAAATCTGAATTGGTTAGTATTGTTTGTTAATTTAATGATATATTTCTGTTTTATTCTCTGGAGATCTTTACATACATGCATGTACATTGTGTAGGATGCCCTATTGCATTAATTGATCTCTATTCTGGGTTTCTGAGATGTTTTTCTTTGTCCATTTCAATTCTGGGCGGCTTCTCATTAAGTTGTATAAGATGGTAAAGACGTGAAGTAACTAACATGCCCTTATATACTCATTTGTTCTTTTTAACATTTCCAAAGTGACTGTTTGGTCTTACTCATACCGTCTGCAAGGTATGGATCTGAAAAATGCTGGAAAGGATTGTTTTCTTTCCTTGTTGAGACCATGGAGACAGCTTTAAAATCACGGCATGCAACTTCTGCAGTGAATCCTAGGGTCTAATTTCTGCATGATAAGGAAAAGGCAAATACTGATAAATATGCCCCAGTTGTTAATATTGATATGATGAAAGTTCTTGTTGATTTTTAATAGAATTCTTGTTGTGGTGTGCTTGGTTTATTGCCCCTTTTCCTTTATAGAGATGTGCACGCACGTGCAATTAGTGCTTTCTTTCAATGGCATTTTTTTAATGGCCATTCTCTTGTGTTATTGGGTGTATCAGGCCTTTGAATCACCACATACACGTGGAAGATGCTTTTCATTTCTCAGGCAATATGCTGAAGACTCCTTTTCCAGAGCAGCTGGCTTAGTGGTTCCCAAAAGCATAATTGGTTATCCATAGGTAAGTTTTGATTTCTTAATGCGTTTAAAGTTTGGTATTGATCGGTCTAAAGGAGAAATGGTTTTGTACAAGAATTGCCACTGCTAATTGCAAAATTCTGTTGGTCTCAGTAAGCAGTGAGGTGACTGGTATACACTTTTCTTGTAAAACACTGTTGCCATCAGTTGTCCTCTAAATTGGAAACTGGAAACCCCTGAGGTCCGATGGTTGGATTCAGAACATGAAAAGACTAGGCTATCTAATCATCATTCCTGTAAAACAGTGATTTCACAATTTTTTTACAGTCCAGAGATAGGGTCTCGGTTACAGCAAAATATCTAAATTGGCGTGCCGTGTTTGCAGGTCTGGCAAAATATAACTTGCTTGAAATCTTGGGCTTGATGTGCATATATCATGAATGAATCTTGTTTTTAGGCCCCTATTATTCAAAGTAGTTTAAGAGCTTGAAATCTTGTTTTGGAAAATTCCATATACATCTGCTGTTCATGCAACTCTTGAGACTATTTACAAGAATGGCTTTAAATATGATGTACTTAATACAGAAGGTCCTTAGACTACTACTGTTATTCATATAGTCAATTTCTCCTAGGCGATAATAACATGAAAACTTTTGCTGTTGAGCAGTGGTGTGCGGTCACAATGTGTTGGATATTAGTTTTCAAAACATGTTCAACATAGACATGACTCCTTTCGTGAAATGCATATACTTTGGTAATAATAACATAAAATCCTGGCTGTTAGTCATTACTGTCACATTGTGTTTGATTGAAGTTTTTCAACAGAGACACAGACGCCCTCCTGTTTGTTGAGTGTGTGTGGCTGAACTTTGACTATATATATAAACGTTGAGATTTATATTTTCATTTTGTATATTATCTTTTCAGGGACCCAGAAGTCCTGGACATTGGTGCTCATGGAATTCTTCCGCACCTATTCAAAGAACCACATGTTCATGGGAATTGTGCAGTTCCCTAGATCACAGAAATGTTATGAATGTTGCCTTTTTAAGGCAAATTTTGGAAATATGAAATGCCAGCAATATGGATGATGATGTTTCAAGTTGTAGTTTCACGTTCTGGTGATCATCAGGAGACTCTAGCCCATTTGTTTAATTTCAGATATAATAGGGTTTCTGTAATATCAAGCCTTTGTTGCATTGTTATTAGTTGGAAATTAGTTGTATTCTGAATGGTTTGATCATTGAATGGACATTTTTAATTAGGCCTGAAATTTTGTTCCCAAATGTTAAGCCCGCTGCTACTCTTCGTTTTAGAAGTCAGATTGACTCATTCATTTGCAAGATTATATTACCATTCCATGTTAAATTGTTAACCTACCGAACGTAAAACCTCTCTCTATCTCTGTGAAGCTTGTCTTGAATTTCGTACGACGTTTTTGTTTTCTTTTTTTTGGTGCTGTTTTAATCAAATGTTGTTGTCTTGAGATCCAAAATATATTCGGGAGGTTTTGGAAATAGCCGTTGAGGTATACTGTAATTGAAAACATAGAACTTTAAGCATAAAGACAGATTCAAAGAATAAAATAACAGAGAGAGAGATTTGACAGCAAAGCAAGTGAACGTGAATTTTCAAATATGGGAACAATAATAATGAATGAAGCCTTTCCTTGAACTCGTGGATTTCCTCCAAACCCATCTCCCCGGCCGAGCGGTTCCGCCATGACCCATCTCCAGAACCCGACCCAGCGATCAGTGATTTCTTCTCATCTTCCAAAACCTTCACGGCCTCCTCATATTCCCGCCTCAGCGACGACACCTCCGATGATTCTCCTTCCCCAACTACTGACGAGAGGTCGGAGGAGGAAGAGAAAGCGCCGGAGGAGAGGTAACGGTGGATGACATATTCAGGGTTAGGGTAGCCGGAAGAATACACCTTGCCCTGCTGAGAAAAGATGACAACAGCGATTTCAGACTCACAAAGCAGAGAAAGCTTAGCGGCTTTACGAAAAAGCCCCAATGTCCATTTGGAGAAGGTGACCAGACGCTTGCTGGATTGACCAGACGACACCTCCGATGATTCTCCTTCCCCAACTACTGACGAGAGGTCGGAGGAGGAAGAGAAAGCGCCGGAGGAGAGGTAACGGTGGATGACATATTCAGGGTTAGGGTAGCCGGAAGAATACACCTTGCCCTGCTGAGAAAAGATGACATCAGCGATTTCAGACTCACAAAGCAGAGAAAGCTTAGCGGCTTTACGAAAAAGCCCCAATGTTCATTTGGTATTGAATCGGTCGGGTATTAGATTAAAGGTCAATTGGTCAGATTGGGGTTAAATCGGGGGACTAAACTGATGAGAAATTGAATATTTTAGGCTTATTAATATGAAATTCTAAGAAAAAAATATTAAAAAATCAATTTTTTTTTAAAAAATGAATCAGTTTGGTCATCGGACCGAACCGGTTTAGGCATTGGTTCACCGATTTCTGAGCTGGATCGACTGGTCCGGTCCGGATTCCGGAACCCTTCTAATAACTTATAGTGGGCATCATTGTGGAAGCGACAAAAAAAAAAAAAGTCAGAAAAAGTTGCCACACGCTATAATCAGTTTTTTTTTTTGGGTTATTTTCTTTGTGATTTTGGATTACCTGCTTATTTCCTTCTAAATGAACTGAATTTTTGGGCTTATTTAATTCTATTATCTATTTTTATGTTCTTACAATAATTCTGAAAAGTAATTTTTTAGTGCCTGAATTGAAAATATTCCAAGTACTCATAAAATGTTGTGAAGGGATCCACATTCGAGTTTTGTTAGTTACCCTTGCTTTTTGATGTGAAGTATTATCTCTTATTCTTAATATAAGATCTTATTTATAGTGCAATTCACACTATAAACGAAATCTTATATTAATAATCAAAAGTACTTCCTCCGGTTCTAAATATAACATAAAGTTGACTTTTTTTAAAAGATTAAAGAAGATAATTAAATTACTTTAAAGTGTTTATATTTATCATTTTTTCTCCAAACTATTTTATCTAACTTATAAACTGATAGATAATATAATGATACACAATATATGATATGATTAAGTAATTTATTTAGTTTCCTTAATATCTCCAAAAAAAATCAACTATGTCTTATATTTAAGACCGGAGGGAGTGGTATTCATATTTAACCCAATTATTCAAGGTAGTTAAAGAGCATTGTCATATCAACTTAAGGTATATGATCATTTGGTTTATGTTTTATTTCCTCGTTTCATGGGAATTATGCAGTTTCCAAGATTACAGAAATGTTATGAATGTTTGTCTTGTAATTAAGGCAAATTTTGGAAATATGAAATGCTGATTATGATGATTTTTTTTGTCATATAGACACCAAAACTTTTCATTATTTCTTGAAACATCCAAGGCATTTCAAGTTGCAATTTGCAGGTTTTGGTGATCTCAGGAGGCTTTATCTAGCCCTTTGTTTATTTCAGATATAATAGTCTTTCTATAATATTAATATCAAGTCTTTCTTACATTATTATTTGTATTCTGAATAGTTTGATAATAATGGACCTTTTAATTTGGCCTGAAACATTTTCCCAAATCACTTGAAGGGTTTTACACTTGCTGCTACTGTAAGGGGCTGCTTGGTATAAGGGGAGGGCTGAAAAAAAAATTAAGTTGAATTTTAAAAAAAAATTAGAAGATTGATGTTAAAATTTTTAAATTATTTTGTCTATCAATTTTAAAGTTTTATCAAACACCTAATTTCTTCTCATAATTAGGGGAGGAATTATTAGAGTAACAAATTTATAGGGACAAAATTGTTTTGAATAAAAAAAAATAACAACTAAGTTATTTTGTCATTGTTATTAGTTGGAAATTAGTTGTATTCTGAATGGTTTGATCATTGAATGGACCTTTTTAATTTGGCCTGAAATTTTGTTCCCAAATGTTAAGCCCGCAGCTACTCTTAGTTTCAGAAGTCAGATTGACTCATTCATTTGCAAGATTATATTACCATTCCATGTTAAATTGTTAACCTACCGAACGTAAAACCTCTATCTCTGCGAAGCTTGTCTCGAATTTCGTATGACATTTTTGTTTTCCTTTTTTTGATGCTGTTTTAATCGAACGTTGTTGTTTTAATGGGATCCAAAATATATTCGGGAGGTTTTTGAAATAGCCGTTGAGGTATCCTGTAATTGAAAACATAGAACTTTAAGCATAAAGACAAATTCAAAGAATAAAATAATAGAGAGAGAGATTTGACAGCAAAACAATTGAACATGAATTTTCAAATATGGAAACAATAATAATGAATGAACAAATCTATATATGATCCCACAAAAATTGATCAACAAGATCAACATACACCCACTTCCTAATTAATCTCCCGCCAAAAACATCATTAATCAAACAGCAAGTTAAACCCCAAGAATCATAAAACCCTTGTCGTTAATATAAGACCAGCCAACATCACTGTTCCAAACCAGAGAAGAAGAACCATTCCAGCCTGTAGTGTCAATCAAGGAATCCCAGTCCCAATTCCATGTTTGGTCATTCTTAGCTACACCCAAATCGTCGTTCAACATAGACATGAACAAACTTTCCTCCTCCTCCTTAGGCGGTAGCAAAGTCACCACCAAAGCCGTCATAGTAGTAGTCATCTTCTCCTCTGTGGACGGTGGCAAAGTGACCGGGGAAGCTGTAGTAGTAGTAGTAGTAGTCAACTGCTCCTCCGCCGTAGCAATAAGATTGAGCCTTAACTGTTGAAGCCTTTCCTTGAACTCCTGGATTTCCTCCAAACCCATCTCCCCAGCTAAGCGGTTCCACCATGGCCCATCTCCACCAAAATGATAATTAAAAATTTGATGGATTGAAATTTTTTTTGAAACATAAGAAAGTAACCGAAATGGTGCGGGAAATTATCAAACAAATTTGGAGCGAACATAAGAAGATTAGGAAACAGAAAATGAGAAATAGTAAAACTTATGTGATTAATCACAATTAAGAATCAATGTTCAATTCATAATTTGATTTCAAACATTCTGATACCAACTTGTCATGACCCAACATCTGATATCAACTTAGTACGCAAAGCAAAAATATGATTTTTTTTATACCAACTTTTCACCACCTAGAATCTAATACTGGATTGTCATAACCTGATATCTCTTACCAACTTAGTATGTGTAACGAAAATATGATTTTTTAATACTAACATGTCACGACCCAAAATCTGATACCAACTTGGTACACATATCAAGAATATGGTTTCTGATACCAACTTTTTATGACCCAAAATTTGAGACTTGGAGCAAGCGTAAGCATATTAGAAAACAGGAAATGGTAAATTTGTGTGTCTTAATCACAATTAAGAATCAAAGCTTAGTTCATAATTTGTTTTCAATTGTTTTGATTCTAACTTGTCATTATCCAATATCTGATATCAACTTAATACGCTTAGCAAAAACATGATTTTCTAATACCAACTTGTCACAACACAAAATCAAAGATTACAAAAGCAAATTTAGATGTAAAATGATTTTTTGATACCAATTTACTGATATGAATTTGTCAAATTGATACCAACTTGTCACGACCCAAAATCTGGTTTATCTTGTTAAGGAAGAAGTAGTAGAAACCATAGCCACGAAACAGAGAGAGAGAAAGAGCTAATATTGGAGGGAATAGAGTGAGAGTAACTAGAGGGAAATAAGAGAGAGAAGCTACCAAGGGAGATGTAATGGCTGAAGACGGAGTCAGGGTTAGGGTAGCTGGAGGAGAACACCTTGCCTTGCTAAGAAAAGATGACGACGGTGATCTCAAACTCACAAAGCAGCGACAATTTAGCGGCTTTGTAGAAAAGCCCCAATTTTTTTTTGGAGAAGGTGACGAGATGCTTGTTGAATTGCTCAACTTTCTTAATCTCAATCTTTCGTCTACCTTTGCCAGGGTTTGTGGTTGGTTTCGTTGAAGAAGAAAAAGTAGAAGCCATAGCCACAAATAGAGAGTTAATGACAACTAATGATTGAGGGAACAAAAAGAGAGAAGCAAGAGGGAACGAGATTGACAGAAGGAGGGAATTTAAAGGTTTGCTAAGATTTCAGAATTTGAATGTTGGAAATTCTTAATTGTGTGATACTCAAAATATTATGGTTTCCAATTTCTTATTTCACACCAACTATCGTTGTAATCTCCCAAGCTATTCCGTTTGTTTTTTTTTTCAAAAAAACTTTTAGTCCTTCAATTTTTTAATTTTCACTCAGAAATTTTTTATTCAAAAACAATTTGGGCCCTATAAATTTTTCGCTCTCATAATTTTTTTTGGTTTCGTTGAAGAAGAAGTAGAAGCCAAGCCACGAAACAAAGAGAGCTAATAACAGCTAATAATAGAGGGAACAGAGCGAGAGGCTAGAAAAGGTAATACATGTTTAACCCGCTAGCCTACTGGCTTGGGTAGAGTGGGCCCATTTGGTTCAGCCCCATTACCACATGCAATGTAATGTAATGGGGATGCAATGTAATGGGAATTATCATGATAATGTTTGGTAAGCTTTTTAGAAGGGGTGCAATGAATTATTTTATAATAATGTTTTAAAATTAATATATATTTAAAAGACCAATATACCCTTCTAATTCATAGGCTCATGCCCTGATTCTTCTTCTTCGACAACCCTATCAGTTGCACAAAGCGCCCAAACTTTCTTTTGATAAGGGTTTTTGTCTTATTAGAAAGGGAAAAAAAAGGAGACTTCCGAAAGGCGTTCTGGTTTTTGTCTTAATCAATATTTTACTCAAAAGAGTGTTTGAAAAGAATATGCACTTCATCTTTATTGGTTTCAAATTTTACTCCTACAGACCTATTCCTCTTTCGAAACCAGAACGCCTATATTCTCTCTTCACCATAGTCGATCATTCGTTTCTTCTTCCGTATTAGAAAATGTCGTGACATAAAATATTGACATGGTACTTGAGAATTTAGGATTGCCTAGCAGACGTGAGTTTCTAGTGTTTCCAACAATAAGATATGGGTGAATAATTTGTTTTTGTCGCTCTGTTTCTGCAGATTAGGTTTAGGGATTGTTATCTTGTAGTTAATTTTTGAAGGGTAAGTTTGTCTTTTCACAATGATATTTGAGGACAAAATTGACATTTTAAATGGATTGCAGGCCTGCAATGAGGATTCATAGGGTCTCCCCTATGAATGGGGATTACTAAAAAAAAGTGCAATCCCTTTTGCAGTTGCAATCTCTTTTACCATTACTAAGCTAAACCAAATGGGCCATTTATGGTAATGCAATGAGGATTACCATTGCACACCTGAAATGGGGTTGAACCAAATGAGCTCTTAGTGTTGAGAGTTTCCTAACCAGCAAAAGTGTAAGCCCTATGGGCTTGCGAGTTGGGCCCCACAATTTTTTAAAAATAAAATATGACAATTTCACAAAACCCATAAATCCCATACTCCCACCTTAATATCTCACAATCACAAATAGAAAAAATGTTGACGCAGGCTGGCCCACATTCCCAGTTCTAAACAATAGGGAAACAAGAGAGAGATTGAGAGGGAAATTGAGAAGTTTCCAGAATCTGAATATATTTTGAGATTTTTGAACATTGGACTTGGAAATCAAATAATGATCTAAGCTTTGAGTTTTATTGTGATTAAGAGACCAAGGTTTTTAAAGCCAGATTGGCCAATTAGATCGGCTAGACCATCGGCCGGAAAGAGGAACGACTTGGCTTATGTAGTTAGACAGTTCGAAGAGTTAGGTCAGATTAGGCCTCCTAAAATCGGCTTTTTAACCGTTAGCCGGAATCCAGCTGCTAGCCAGAACGATTATTGAAAAGTCGGATGAGTCTTGCATAGAAAGTAGAAGTTCAAAGAAAAAAAAGGAAGAGGGAAGATAAGAGTAGGATAAAAGACACAGATTAAAATAGGATACAAAAACATTAAAGAATAGAGTTGAAACACTTATATGAGATACAAAATCGATTCTATTGTTGAGAGGAAACAAGAAGTATGATGTTTTATTCGTCTTACACACTTTCCCAATCCTCGTGGTCACCCTTCGTCTGCAAGAACAATTGGAGTGAAGAGCAAAAATAAGTACAATGAGGCACCCACCGAAGCCTATCTGACTCATAGCCTTATTTGATGGTGAAATAATTTTACTTTCCTCTTGAACTTGGGGTTTGAACAAGGCAATTTCAATATTTTCAAGGAGACGGAGGCACCCATTGGAGAGAGGAAAAGGAAGTATTGAGATTCATGATTATGTGACTTGCCTCGTGATTCGTAAGTGATTCGTGAGGAAGAAGAAGCGTCTGCACCATGCCATTGAGTTTTGCCAGCTAATATTATTATTTAATAATTCTTTTTAAAAAATTTTAGTGCCAATAAAAATATCTTTATTATTTTTGAATACATTATGAATTTTAAAGGATAAATGTTCATGTTAAATATCTTATGGATTTTCCATAATAAAAGCGTACTCAGTATTCAGTATTTTATAATTAGGTGTTATATATTTAAACTGATTTCTTAAATATTTAATTTTATTCATCTGGTATATAAAACTATAATATATTATTATACTTACATATAATTATTTTTTATTAAATTTATGTTTAATTACTACGTCATCGGCTCAACCAAATGGCCCGACCGTGTTGACCGTTTCAACCGTGACCCACTGACATTTTTGGCTCGACATCCGGTCCGATTTTTAAAATATTGATTGAGACACACATTTCCTAATCTACTAATGTTCCTTAAAGTTTTATTTGGTACTCTCATGCCATTTCGGTTTCTTGCTTTTGTTAAAAAAAACTTTTGACCTTGGAGGAATATTAACAGTTTAGGAAATATGTGTCTCAATCACAATTAAGAATCAAAGCTCAGTTCATAATTTGAATTCCAATATTCTAATACCAACGTATCATAACCCAACATCTGATATCAACTTAGTACGCGTAGCGAAAATATGATTTTTTAATACCAATTTGTCACAACCCAGAATCTGATACCAAATTGTCATAACCTAACATCTCATATCAACTTGGTATGTTTAGCAAAAAATATGATTTTTTGATATCAATTTGTCACGACCCAAAATTTGATACCAACTTGATAAACATATAAAAAATATGGTTTTCTGATACCAACTCTTCACGTCACTACTTTTATTTAACTATTTATCTTATTATTACTCTTTCTTACTTCCTTTTTTTTAATCACTTTTTAGAATACACTATGTAATAATTTTGTGAAAATATAATTGCCTTTAATAATTATCTCATAAAAAAAGTCATCACAAGAAACTATTTTATAATCTGAACATTGTTAGATAACAAAAATGATATTTTCATATTCTATTTGGGATGTGACAAGTTGGTATCAGATTTTGGGTTGGGACAATATAGTCCGTACACTTCTCACTTGATTTGTAATAGAGGGAGTAGGAGGGAGGGAGATTGATACTATTAGACTATATGCGGCTTCAAGCTTCTTTTGGACCAATATGCCGTTAGATATTAATAATAAGTAGTAATGATTTTCTATTTTAGAATAATTTTCGTATAAAACTAACATTCTATATGATTTTTTAGGAAATGATTAGTAACATACAAATTAATTTTTAGGTAGGGTTGGCATTTTGCCATCTCGCACCGTGTGGCCGACGGGCCGATGGGTTTGCGGACTGCCACGCATTCCCAACTCTAAATGAGAGAGATTTGAGAGGGAAGTTGAAAAGTTTCCATAATCTGAGTATGTTTTGAGATTTTTGAATGTTGGACTTGAAAAACAAATAAGGATATGGGTTTTGAGTTTATCTGTGATTGAGATACACATTTCTTAATCTCCTAACGTTCCTCCAAGTTTTGTTTGGTACTCTTGCGCCATTTCTGTTTCCTACTTTTGTTTAAAAAAACTTTTAAACTTGGAAGAATGTAAGCAAATTAAGAAATGTGTGTCTCAATTACAATTAAGTATCAAAGCTCAATTTATAATTTGAATTTCAATGTTCTGATACCAAATTGTCATGACCCAACATCATATATCAACTTAGTACGCGTAACGAAAATATGATTTTCTGATACCAACTTGTCTCGACCCAGAATTTGATATCAAATTGTCTTAACTCGACATCTCATATCAGCTTGATATGCTCAGATAAAATATTATTTTTTGATACCAACTTGTCACGACTCAAAATTTGATACCAACTTATCACAGCCCATCTAATACCAACGTGATAAAAATACCAAGAATATGGTTTTTCTGATACCAACTTTTTAAGAACCAAAATCTGATACCATCTCTTCACGACACTATTTTTATTTAACTATTTATCTTATTATTACTATTTCTTACTTTCTGTTTTTGATCAATTTTTAATATACAATATGTAATAATTTTGTGAAGTTATAATTGCCTCTAACAATTATCTCATAAAAAAAGTCATCACAAAAAATAACTATTCCATAATTTGAGCATAGTTAGATAACAAAAATGATATTTTCATATTCAATTTGGGTTGTGACAAGTTGGTATCAGATTTTGGGTCATGATAATATGGTCTGTAGGCTTCTAACTTGATCTGTAACAAAGGGAACGGAAGGGAGAGAGATTGATCCTATTAGACTATACACAACCTTGAGCTTCTTTTGGACCAATATGTCATTAAATACTAATAATAAGTAGTGGCGATTTTTTGTTTTAGAGCAATACACTGTTCAAAACTAACTTTCTATATGATTTTTTTGAAAATGATTATTGACATACAAATTAATTTTCAGGTAGGGTTAACATTTTACCAATTCGTACCGTATGGTCCGCGGGTTGATGTAGGTTGTAGGCTGGCCCACATTTCCAACTCTAAATGGGAGAGAGTTGATAGGGAAATTGAGAAGTTTCCAAAATCTGAATATGTTTTAAGATTTTTGAACTGTGGACTTAGAAATGCAATAACGATATGAGGTTTGAGTTTAACTATGGTTGAGATATACATTTCATAATCTACTAACATTTCTCCAAGTTTTCTTTGGTACTCTCGCACCATTTTGGTTTCATGCTTTTGTTTAAAAAAACTTTTAAACTTGAAGGAATGTTAGCAGATTAGGAAATATGTGTCTCGATTACTATTGAGAATCAAAACTCAGTTCATAATTTGATTTCCAACATTCTATTACCAACTTGTCATGGCCCAACATCTGATATCAACTTAGTATACATAGCGAAATATGATTTTTTGATACTAACTTGTCACGACCCAAATTCTGATACTGAATTGTCATAACCCGACATCTCATATCAACTTGGTATGCTTAGCTAAAATATTATGTTTTGATACCAACTTGTCTCGACCCAAAATCTAATACCAACTCGATAATCATAGCAAAAATATGGTTTTATGATACCAACTTGTCACAACACTACTTCTATTTAACTATTTATCTTATTATTACACTTTCTTGCTTTCTTTTTCTTTTTTTTATCTTTTTTAATATGAAATAATTTTGTAAAGTTATAATTGTCTTTAATAATTAACTCTTAAAAAATAGTCATCACAAAAAACCTATTACTAACTAATTTAGATAAAAAAATTTAAAAATTAATTTGTATGTCAAGAATCATTTCCTAAAAAATCATATAAAATGTTAGTTTTGAATAGCGTATTACTCTAAAACAGAAAATCATTATTACTCACTATTAGTATCAAACGGCATATTGGTCCAAAAGAAACTCAAGGTCACATATAGTCTAATAGTATCAATCCCCCTCCCTCCCTCTGTTATGCATCAAGTGAGAAGTATACAAACCAAATTGTTGTAACCCGAAATTTGTTGCCAACTTGTCACAACCTAAATTGAATATGAAAATATCATTTTTGTAATCTAACCATACTCAAATTATGGAATCAAGAAATATAATTAGCCATTAAGAAGATAGATAGATAGATAGATAAACGCTTAAAAGTTGAAAATAAAATAAGCTGTGTCCTAATTTTACTGTTATTTTTTATTGACACACTCAAATTTTACCGTTCTTGTTTCCTAATCTGCTTACTTTCACACCAAGTTTTGTTCATCGCTATCTCCCGACTCTCGCCATTTTACTTCTTTTATTTTTTTTCAAAAAATAAAAATAATCTCCTTAATTTTTTTTAAATTATCATTTCAATTTTTTAAAAAAATTTTCATTCAAAATAACTCATTTTTTATAATTTGTTGATTCAAAACAACTACTAATTCCCATAATTTTTTTACTCTCATAATTCCTCCGGGCATTAAGTTATAAGAAGAAATTATGTGTACAATAAAAATTTAAAACTGATAGAAAACTTAATTTATAAATTAGAAGGGGAATAATTTTTAAAAAATGTTAAAAGTACGTGCAAAATACATATCATGCTCATCCGGTCCTAAACGTAGCACCTGATTTGGGGTTAAATTTTGATAATAAATGCAATATATTTTTCATTTTATCTCTTATATTTACCATTTTTATCTCTTATAATTTAGTAATTTATTTAACTTTCTTAATCTCCCTAAATTAGATAAATAGATCTTTCATTAAGGATCCTAGAGGAGTATTATACAATTTGCTATATGCCACTGTCCCTATTTAGTACTATAATGGTTATATATATATATATTTATATAATTAGATATGCAACATTAATCGTTAATTTATATGATGACTGTAGAATTAATTGCTATAATATTAATATTTAATTTTAAATATATGTAAATAAAAAAATACTTGAAATAAAACCTCATGAGAATAAGGCTAGAACCTGGAAACGGTTTGGGATAAACAATGCTGCCTGGGAACATATTTCCGGGAACAATTTTTAAACAAAGATCATAACCTGTTAAAAATGTCTTCCTCACAAAATAATTCACAAACATGGCCACATTAAAACAAAAAATAAAGAAACATAAAAAGGGGAAAAAAACAAATCTCTACATAAGCGGGTCTTGAAATGCAATTGAATTGAAGGTTATTAACTCATGATTGTTCATGCAAAACTGGTTCCTTTTTGTTGTTGCAGGAAATGTTTGGTTAGTTATAGTACCTTCCTCCATAAGGCTGCACCCATAAATAAACACAACCAATGATGAGTCATAACATGTCTAAATATATTACTCCTTTCGGTTATAAATATAAGACAAAGTTAAATTTTTTTGGAGAGATTAAAGAAACTAAATAAATTATTTAATCATATCATATGTTGTGTATTATTAGATTATATATCAATTTTTATGTCAAACAACAAGTTTGAAGAAAAAACGATAAATATAAATATTTTAAAATACTTTAATTATCTTTTTTAATATCTTCAAAAAAGTTAACTCTGTCTTATATTTAGGATTGAAGGAAGTACTTCATCTAATCCTTAATATAAAATATACTTTGTATCTCAATTTTTTCATTAAAATGGATGTTATAATAAAGATTGGAGGTAGTGTTGTCAAACTCAGAATCTTTAAAAAATTGTTTAGTAAGAGCTCATAAAAATCCATCTCAACCATTTATTTGCAATTAAACAAACTTTTCAAGTTATACGAACAAGATCATATCTTTTTATTAAAACAAAATTAATGTTTAAGTCCCTATAGTTTCACTTAATTTTTAATCAAGTCACTGTAATTTTTTATTTTATCAAATCCTTATAGTTTCACATGATTTTGATCAAGCACTTGGGAATTACAGGGATATGATTAAAAATCATTTTAAACTATAAGGATCCGATAAAAAGCAAAAAAGAAGATATAGGGATGTGATTAAAAATAACTTGAAATAATAAAGACTTGCATATTATTTTTTATTAATTATCGTTAGTTGTAAATAGACTGTCGAGATGAATTTTTGTTACCTCTTGCTGAATCCATCTCTAAATAAACACAATCTTGTATGATAAAAAGAAAGAGGAGAATTAGAAGGCACTTACATCAAAAGCAACAAGGGACTTGCAGTAGTTAGTATTTGTGAGAACAGTACTGGAAGATCCACACTCACTATTGTTGAGTGAAGCTGAGGGCTTGTCAAGCCGGATCATGGACCAAGGATACTGGTAGTTATGGGCCGTGGAGCCCACATGAGATGATGACCTTTGCATCCTCACGGGCCTGGGCACGTTCCTCCCTTCCACCGAAGCCCGCCGTCGGCTCAGCTGCCGCTCGAACGTCTCTGGCGGCCGTTGCTTTGGCGCACTCTGTGACCTCACCTTGGCTCGAGACGACTCAGTGTTGGCCATGTAGTTTGGGAACAAAGGGTAGTCATAAGACATACCTGATTCTGCATAGGGTGGTGGTTTTGGGAAGGTGAATGGGAGGTTTATGAGATCTTGGGGCCTCGACACAGCCGAATAGTATAGTTGCGGGCTGCTTTGGGCGGTGCCAAAGGACGTACAGTCCTCAAAGTGGCTGCTATAGGCCTGTGGGCTCATGTCGGTCAAGGTTGATGGGCTTGGGGAGGTGGCCCGTTGGGCTTCTTGCTGTGGTAAATAGTATGTGTGATAGTAATTTAGGTTGTAGTTATTGTTGTTGATGTTGTTTCTTCTCCTTCCACTGTCACCATTGGTCTCACATGCATCCATTTCCACTATCTTGATGTTCTCTTCTTGGTTCATGTCTATTTCCTACATTGAAAATTTCATAAATTAAAAAAAAAAAAAAGAAACCACAAGTTAATGACATGAATTAAGAATTGTTCCCCTAATTCTAAATATAAGAGCTACATAATTAATTTGGGTTGATTGAGAAGCTAGATAAATTATTCAATTATAATAAATATGATACGAACTCCTTAATAAAATACTCAAATATTCATTATATATCATTTTTAGTTAGGTAAGTTAATTTACAGAAAAATGATACATTTCAAAGATAAAATATTATATTTAGAATCAAATCCAACATTCTAACTAGCTATAGGCAATGGAGGAGTATTTAAGGATTGATCTAATTACTAAGAAATAGTCATCGTTAAATGACCATAATTATAATTTTAAAATTAAAATTGATAAGAGATTTAAGCATAATTTAATAGATCAGATTATAAATGAATTCAATTTAAATTAAAAAAATGAACTAGAAAAAAACCAAACTTTAAAGTCTAAACTCTAAACAAGGTCTAAAAAGGAGTCTAAACTGTAAACATGTTCACATATGTTTGGAATCAAAAAAAAAAAAAAAAAGATTACCAACAAAATCACATTTCTTCCACCGACCAAAGACCAGACATGGTCAAATCCAATTCCAAACGAAAGTAAATTTATTTTCCCAATAAATTTTCTGTAGTAGATTCAAGTGAGTAAGCAAAGAAACAGGTCATTCTGCAAACTCATTCAAGAAGCGAAGAAACAGAGCATTCGGCAAATCCAATCATGCCTGAGATCATAAGGGCCCGTTTGGTACACAGAATTGATTTTGATGGATATGGAAATGGAAATGGATATGGAGATGGAAATGAATTTTATAAGTATGTTTGATATGTCATGGAAATGAGACCTGATTTTTATAAAAAAAGACTTAAATGCCCTTTTAATTATCTTCACCTTGTCCAAAAAAAATCGACCAAACCCACCGAAATTGCAGATCCATCGAAGACGAAGACACATCGGACCAGAAATTGAAGATCCGTCAATATTGTAGGTCGATCTTGCCGCCGGTTATGATGACAAAGTCGAAGTCGTCGTCGTGGAGATCGCTTTGTCTTCTCTCGTGTGGATCTCGTCCAAGTCGCTGGAGATCTTTATCTTCACCGGAGTTGCCGTCGTGGAAATTGTTGGAGGTTGACGTTAGGGCTCCGCTGTTGGTTGTTGGAGGTCGACGTCACAAGTTGCTAGAGGTCGCTGTCGCCGTCGCCTGTTCATGGAGGTTGCCGTCAGGTTGAGTCAGTGGTCGGTGGTCGGTGGTGATTGGATGGAGATCAGTTTGAGATGAAAGATGATCAAGGGGCATCAGGGGAATTCCATAGAATTTTTAGAAATTCCATGGGTTATGTGATGGAATTTAAATCCATCAGTTTTGATGGAATTGACTTTCACATGAAAATCAATTCCATATCTCCAAAAGTGTACCAAACATGTTAAGTATATGAAATTTAATTCCATTTCCAAATCCATACCTCCAATTCTAGCATACCAATCAGGGCATAATTTGAAGACAATTAAGAAATCTTACATCATAGATCTGCGTGAACATGTTTTCTTGAAGATGTCTTCTCTGATTATTATTATTAAAGTTGTGATATTCGGATAAAACCATTTGAATCCTGTGAGCTCGAGCCCTTGCCTGAGCCGTCACCAGAGCCTGCATTCTCCTCAACGTATCAGTCGCTTGCTTCCTCACCAAGTGACCTCTCACCAGTGCCTGCAACTTCACCAATCCCCTCAACGCACACAATGCCTTCCTCGCCTGTTCTCATATTCTCCAATCTCAGAAATAATTAATCAAGTTCTGATACATAAGTAATGATTAAGGGAGGATTAATTCTGGATTCACATACCAAGTATGAACGGAAAACAGATTGAATTTTAATGGCCGCAGCCTCCTCAGCGGTCAAGCGAATGACAGCAGCGGCATCTGCGGCGGCAACGACGGCCATGGCGTGTTTCATCTGCTGCTGCGCATCGTCAGCGACAATATCTGTCGGCTGTGAGTTAGAAGCGACGGGGTTTGATTCTGCGGGAGGAGGCGGTGTCGTGGCGGCGACAGTGGGGGGTGTGGTGGATGAGGCGGAGGATCTTCGGAAGCTCCATCGTCGTTTTTCTTTGGGGGTTGTTGTGGTGGTCGGCGGCGGCGGGGTTCGATCTTGTTGAGGATTAATATCAGTGGTTTTTGGATATTTGTGTGAGTCTTTGTCTTTCTTGCCGGTCAAGATGCTTCTGAGCCATTTGGTGGTCTTGCCCATGTGTGAGGAAGGAGAAGGAAGCTAAGAACATGGAACAGTGAGAAGAGAGAGATGGAGAAGAAAGGAACAAGACGAAATGCAGATCTCTTTCCTCTTCTTCTTCTTTGGAATTGCTGGCTCTCTCTGTGTTACATAATATGTGATGTGTTGTGCTTCAGCCTCACAACATTAATGGCCCAATTATTAATACTCAGCTCTGTTTTTGACAGCCTAATCTCTCTGTCTCTCCTTTGTATTTATCACTGCTGTCCCAGCGAGCCACTCAATTTCAGAAACTAATTCTAGAAATAGAGATAACTATTATATCCCACGTGTAACTCATGTCGTTAGTGCCTGACTTTATAACTTCAAAAAAAAAAAAAAAACAGAGAGAGATGACTACTTTCTGAAACATGCAAAGGATTAAGGATTAGATAATATCATATGTTTTTTTCTAGAATATCTTAATCATATTCTATAATTTTCTCGATCCATCCCTTATTTGATTATTATTAAGAGAGTATCAATAAAGGTAATTTGAGAGGAAAAATTGATAAATAGGTCTTATATTTAGAATCACGATTAACTCTTTAATTAAATCTTACATTAAGAATAGGAGCAGCGTAATCAAAATTTTCTTGTTTAAGAGGCAAGCTAAAATAGCTAGATTGAAGATCCAACGTGCGACTTCCCAGCTACAAAAGAAAAAGATGTGAGCTTAATGGTAGTATTAATTAGGCAATAAAACTATAGGGTACGTGTCTGTTTGGTTTCACTATAAATAATTATTTTAAGGACATAAAATTTCTATAACATATTTACCTCACACAAAATTACTTAAAATAATAAGAACCCTTACCTTAGATTGATTTTACAAAAAGTGGTAAAAGAATTGTAATAAGTTATCTCTATAATTAAAATATGAATTAATATGATTAAATATAGGCTGTTAATCCTAACTGTAACTTTATGGGATCATGAGATTAGGTATACGAGGCATGAGCAGAAGCAACATATTGGAAGGATATGGGGAGATGGACTCGATGCCTCTGAAATGGGAATATGTTTGAGTTCCAATGGTGTCCCCACAGGTAGATGGGAGTTCAGAGCGGTCGACAAGGGTGTTTTGGTAATTTAATTGGTTGGTTGTTGTGAGCAGAAGCCATGTGAGTAGGCCAAGAAGTAGAAGAACATGCACGTTCCTTGTAAAATACTCTCTTTTTTTTTTTTTTAATTATTTTTTTTATATACTACACTTTGGGGCAGGAGGAGGGAAAGTGCCCCTCTTAAGGGCTCCACTCCCCTCTCGGTGGATTGTAGAAAATGAGGAAACTTTGCGTAGGGCTATGTCGTCCACTTGTATTTGATTTTTTTGGTACTGAATTTCATTACTCCAACAGAAGTGTGTGTTCGGCAAGTTCTGAAACCATGGTTTTAGAAGCACTTTTTCATAAATTGAGATAAAACTTCTCTCATATACTTATCTCATAAATTATAAAAACTATTTTTCAAAACTAATCCGAACACACGTTTACTCAGAGCTCTTGAGAGCTCATTACTAGGGATATCCCTTTAAACTTACAAATCTCACCACACTTGTAAGGCTCTCCAGTGTGAGATTCATAACAATGACACCTCTTTAAGAGTTGATGTCCCTGATGGTTTCACACCATAACATTTCACTCACCCTCTTACTGATTAGAATCCTTTGTGAGCACCCCTTTCCATTAACATCCCCTTAACAAGAGCACAAATAATATTAGTAAACTAGCCAGTCACGGTCCAATTAAAAGTTTTGAATGGATTGATTGTGTTGGATTTTGTATTTTTTTTCCTCTTTATTGCCAAGCTTGAAGCAACATTATTTTGAACTCTTTTTTTTTTTTTTTTTTTAATTATCAGTCTGTCATATTTATAATTTAGTTTCTTTATTTTATTAAATTATGTATAATTTATACACAAATATTCTATTTACTTATGGATTAATGCCATTTTTATTTAGTATTATTCTTTCAGGGTGATATATAAAAATATTTGTATCTAATCATGATTAGGTTAATTACAAATGACCAATCATAGAAAATATTCGGTCAAAGAGAATTTGATGTTTTAAAAATAATTTAAACCCAGTGCACTACTAACTGGTATAAATCAAAGTTGGATTAATTTTAAGTGGAGGCAAAAATAAATACATAACATACTAATAAATTTTGTGATAAAACTTTGCTTAAGAATTCTGTGAGAATGGATGGCAATTCTTCACTTGAAGGAAAAAGCTATAATGGAAAGATAGAAGGAAGGATCCAATATTAGAGCCAGTTGTCCCATGCCTCTCTTAATAGATTGGTCCACAAACTTGTCTAACTATATATATACACACTAGTTTGGATCAAGCAAGAATATTTTTTAAAAAATATTAAAATAGATAAAAATAAATAAATTAAATTGATGAACGAGTCTAAATTAACACTACATACATGCGAATAAGAGAATTGAAGCCATAAGGATTTGATATTTGTGTAGAGTCATTAAAAAAGCATGAAAGTGTATTGCCTTTTTTTTGGTTTACATCCCCTGGTGTCCCACCCCCTTTAGAGACAAACTAATCTGGAGTCGCCCCCAATATAGAGGGACTTCTCAATGATCAAACTTGGGCCCTTGAGGCAAATGGCAGAGGAGGCACCTTGGCTCCCCTTTTCAAACCATCCGAGCCATGCCCCGTAGGCGAAAGTGTATTGCCTTTAACATAAGGCCATATCATAAAACAATACGCTTTTCTTTTTCTTTTTCTTTTTAAATATTTTCTCTATATTATCAAACATTGTCTTAATTTTTTTTCTAAGAAAAATCAATTTAGTTTAGAAGGTAATGGTCATTTAGTTTCTTTTTCTGTTAGGTGCAATAAGACAAACACACACACACATGAGAACAATAAATTAATAGGGCTACATATATAGGAAGTAGGGATTAGGGTGAGGATGTGTTATAAAAAGGATATCAAATCATGAACAAAAAATTAGTTGGCATCTCACATGGCATGTTTATTTGCTCCCCATTTTGATTCGATGTCCTGCTCATGGAAACACCACCTCAACCTTAATTATTCCACTATTAATTAACCTAAGTGAGCTTTTTTTTAAGGACAAAACTCACCTAAACTTTACTTTGTTAAAGAAATAGTATTTAAATTAGAGGACAATATTTTAATACAATTAAAATGACAAAATAGCTTCATTTTCCTCTTCATACTTTTCGGGCTACCTATAGTGTTTTTATTTTCAAAATGAAAAAAGTGAA
Source organism: Inga oerstediana (assembly GCA_963210345.1). Taxonomy (NCBI): domain Eukaryota; kingdom Viridiplantae; phylum Streptophyta; class Magnoliopsida; order Fabales; family Fabaceae; genus Inga; species Inga oerstediana. Next base: position 22,040,176 of record OY723410.1, read on the forward strand.
TCTACATAGTCATATCAACATCGATATATATATATATATATATAAAATATAAAATATAACTAGATTTGATAAAGATTTTCACAAGTTTGAATAAGATTTTCACAAATTCTGAAAAGAATTTTAGAAGTTCATATTAGATTTTCACAATTTGCAAATCAAAATTCAATTCTGATAAAGGTTATACAAGCTGTGGTAAAAAGTTCACAAGTTTAGATAAGATTTTCTCAAATTCTCATAAATATGAGACCCGATTTGGGGTTGAGGTAAAATTTGTCAATGTATAAAATGAATTATACATAGACTTAATCTGCACATTATGCAAAATTTAAGAAATAACTGTGAATAGTATAATTTAGTATAAATTTTATATTATAGATTATTACTATATCATTCAGGAACATATTTTTAATTGTTTACTTGAAAATTAGTTCATCCATAAAAAGATTAAAATAAGATTTGTCAGTCCATGAAAATTTATTGCAGGATTAATTGATAGGCGCGCACACACACACGTGTATATATATGGTTTCATGACATGAAAGTAAAAGCCATGAATGTGATTCTAAAGCTGCTTGTGCAGATTTGGCTTCTGATATAGTAGTAATGAGCCACTGCCCCAGACACGAACAGCATTTAACACGTGCCAACAACCTTCATGCACCAAAAACCCTAAATTACTACTACTTCCGGTACTTAATACTTCCGAATGTAGAAAACTTAGAGAGTTAATTTTCATCTTAACTGTAAAACTTATTTCTTATATTTGTAAATATTTTTTTAAAAATTATCTCTATTAATACTTCTTTTATAATAATCAAATAAGAGAAAGATCAAGGGGATCTGGGAAAATGATTAGGATATTTTAAGAAAAAAACATATCACATTAATTAAGGACATAATTTATGATAATTGCGATTAGACGGTAATTTAATTACAATTATTATCAGGCCACACATATGGTCTCACAACAAATATAGAAAGCATTATCATACTACCTCTAGTCCTTAACATAATCCCATTGTTAATGCAATTTATGTTTTGAACGAAATCTTATACTAAAGATATTATATATATACTATCGAACAAATTTAAGCTCTATGTATATTGATCCTGATGAGGCCAAAATTGATGCAGACACACAGGAGGCACAGATGGATGAGCTGTTTGATGGCGATGGGTTTTTAAACCCTGAGGAAAATGAAAGTCATTTTCGACAAGAGGACCACCTAAGAAAAATGATTATATAAGGTTGTAATGTTGTGATTGGTTTTACTCTCTCCGAGGTTGATATATTCTTTTTTTTTTTATTTGGCAACAAAGGAACTAGTAGTATTAAAATCAACTAAGCTCTAAAGTCTCATGGGTAAAATTAAAACAACCAACACCAATAGAACGGGAAATTAAACGCTTTAAGCTAGCAAACAAGGTAAAAGGACAAGAATTTAAAAGTTCTTTAATACAACAAGAACGTAAGAATAGAATTAGTACATCTTCCACATCATAGGCCAAATTGATATGCAACTGAGACGAAGGTTGAAATACCCAACTAAAAGGACAAGACCCTTATAATGAAGCTTTGGCAATCTACCCGGCTACCAAATTTGCTTCCATGGAAACACGTCTGCAATAAAGATTCCTAATCAAGTTCCTTGGTACAAAATGTACTCAAGGAGAACAACATTCATCATATTGTTAGAAAAGGCAAACACTACCAAAAAAAAGGCATTTTGTAGCGGTGCATTTGTAGCGGTTATATTAAACCGCTACAAATTATAGGATTTGTAGCGGTTTTTACCTAAACCGCTACAAATTTGTAACGGCAAGATATTTTGTAGCGGTTTCCTACAAAAACCCGCTACAAATTTGGCGCGAAATTCCCGCCAAAACTTATAGCGGTTACTTTGTAGCGGTTAATGCACATAAACCGCTACAAAATACCAAAGGTCAGAATTTTGTAGCGGTTTTTACTAAAAACCGCTACAGAATTTCAAAAGACTCCAAATTTGTAGCGGTTCTGGACAATAACCGCTACAGAATTTCAAACGTTGTGAATATTTGTAGCGGTTATTGTAGAACCGCTACAAATTTGGATATTTGTAGCGGTTATAGTAGCGGTTATTTTAATAACCGCTACTAATTACTGGCCTATTTAAACCCCCCTCCTCCTTCATTTCTCCGTTTGCTCATTTTGTTTCCTGAGATTTCTCTGAGTGATTTCTTCGAGATTTGAGCGTTCAGACGTATCTATAGGAGTTTTTGGTCCGTATTCCGCAGTATTGGCACTTGAGGTACGTATATAACACGTATTTTTATTTATATTTGTATTTTTATTATATTTTTTCATAAAATAATATGACTAATTTTTTTTTTTAATTTTTACAGTTGAGATGGCTTCAGGACAGGATAAGGGGAAGGCCCCTGAGGTCCCCAGACCGATTTTACGGGGCGGCAGCAGCCAGGCAGGGGGCAGAGGGAGGGGGCAGCGCGCAGGCAGGGCTACCGAGGCATCTCAGCCCATTCCCCCACAGGAACCGCAGACGATCCCACAGGCGACGACCGCAGCAGAGGTGCCTGAGGTGGAGGTGCCAGAGATTAGCGTTGAGGACTTCCTCAACGAGGAGGAGTTCGAGATCCCGATGGGGTTCAGGGAGATGGAGCGGTTCCTCGATGAGGAGGACGCTCGGGAGCAGAACAACCCACGAGGGTCGTCTTCGCGGTCTTTGAGGTGCAGGTCGAAGGTAAATTTATTTTTTAATTTAGTAAATTATTTATTTAAATTAGAAATGTTAACTTTCAATTATAATTTATCTAACGTGCGGTCAACTGTGCAGATGAGCAGGGGAACGTGACGAGGAGGAGGCTGGATGTGGCCGGTCTGAACAGCATGGACCGGTCCCTGCGAGTTATAGTGCCGTGGAACGAGGGCACTGACCAGCCGATCCACAATGGGGGTCACCTGCTCAACCGCTTCCTGAGCGACCTGGGATCGAATTGGATGCGGTTCCCCCTTCACTTCCCGACGTGGAGGCACATTCCGAAGGGCCCGAAGGACCAGGCTTGGGAGGAGGTGGTTCAGGTAATTAAAACAATTTAATTAATATTTTTTGTAATTAATTCTATTTAATTATTTTTTTAAATTATGGTTTTTATAATTATTGATATTTAAATGTATTTTTTTCAGCTGCGGTTTGCCGTCCGGGCCAACCGGAAGAGGTACGCCCTCGTGAAGATGGGCGACGCCTGGAGGAACAGGAGGAACCGTCTCTTCCACAGTGTGGATGGGGACGGGACGATGCCTCTGGAGCAGCTGCAGGAGAGCGTCCCGGACGGCGTGCCACCGAACGACTGGGCACGTTTTGTCCAGTTCAGGAGGAGCCCTGAGGCGCAGGTAATGTATTTATTATATTTTTTATATATAATTTTGTAATTGTTAAATATTAAATTATAATATCAATTTATTTTGTATTTAATTTTAAATTATAATACATTTAATTTTTTTTCCAGGAGCTTGCTCGGAGGAACGCCGGGATCCAGGCGCAGCAGACGATCCACCACACAGCAGGATCGAAGACCTTTGCTGTGACCTACAACGAGCTGGTAACTTTTCAAGTGCTTTACTTACTTTTAGTTGATTATTTCATAATACTAATTGTTTTGTAATTGTTTCAGGAGATGAGGGCTCAGCAGGAGAACCGTCAGACGGACTATGCGGAGCTGTACGCCATCACACACAGACACCGTGACGGGACTGCGACCTCTCAGCAGGCAGAGGCGGCCATTGTAAGTAATTTTGAATTATATTTTTTATAAAACCAAGTTAATAATGAAAAATGGTAATTATTAATTATTTCATAAAATGGCAGGAGCGGATGTAGCAGTCGCAGGCTGAGCTGCGACAGACCCAGCCTGAGGAGTCACAGGGGTCAGTGGACCCGACGGCTCCTCTGAAGGCGGGTCTGGCTCAGCCTGAGCACCCCGGATGAGTGTGGGGGATGGGGATAGGCGCCAGACCCAGCATGATCTACGGCAGGAGCGCCGCCTCTGAGGCTGGCAGCTCTAGAGGGGTCAGACGTCGGAGGGACGAGTCGATTGACCAGCTGTGGTCAGATTTGGAGCAGACGCAGCAGCAGATGCAGTAGATGCAGGTGCAGCAGCAGCAGCTGCTGCAGATCCACGCAGACACTATGTACGCGCAGCAGACGCAGTGGCGTGAGATCGCGAACACTATGCTCGAGGGAGCATGGAATCGGCTGTTCCCGGACGAGCAGCATCCAGCGGTCCCCCCTGTCCCTCGCTACGTCGTCCCGAGCACTACTCCTCCTCCTACAGCTCCTCCTCCTGCTGATGAGGATGGTGCGGTTCAGTCTACGCAGTGGCCCGATCCAGCGGCATCTGAGGGAGCCCCACCTGAGGGAGCACCAGAGGATCAGCCCCCAGCTTCTTAGTTTAGGACATTTTCTTTTCTTTTAAACATTTGTAAATATTTATGAGATTTTATTTCAGAATTTTCTTATTGTGTTTTATATAATTATATTTATATTATTATATCGCATTGAAATAATTTATAAATGATTTAAATCTAAATTTAAAAAATAAATAAATTATATATATATTTGTAGCGGTTTTAACTGAAAACCGCTACAAATGTATATATTTGTAGCGGTTATTAGTAAATAACCGCTACAAAGATATAGATTTGTAGCGGTTTTGAACTCATAACCGCTACAAATTTACTTATATATTTGTAGCGGTTTCCCAAGGGAAACCGCTACAAATATATATCTTTGTAGCGGTTATTTACTAATAACCGCTACAAACACTCAAATCATTTGAATTTTGAAATTTGCCGCCTTTGTGCACATTTGTAGCGGTTATCTTATATATAACCGCTACAAATTAGAAAATTATTTTTATATTTAATGTCCAACGGCTTTAATATTAGTAGCGGTTTTATATATATAACCGCTACTAATTCGTTGAACATTAGTAGCGGTTATATATATAAAACCGCTACTAAGACTCAACAAGTTCATTTTGAATTTCCCACCAATTAACGGCTTGAATATTAGTAGCGGTTTTATATATGTAACCACTACAAAATTATAAACGTTGGAATTTCTGTAGCGGTTGGTGTAGCGGTTTAATAACCGCTACAAAGTTATAAACATTGGATTTTCAGAATATAAGGTTCTAGGCATTCTTCATTATCTTCTCACTCATCTTCTTCTCTATACTTTCTTCTCTCTCACTTGTAGCTATGGATAAATCTTGGATAAGGTTGCCGCGCAATTCTCCTGAATATTTGTACGGATTAAACAGTTTCTTAGATTTCGCATTCACTCACGCCAGCTGTAACGGCAAGATCGTCTGTCCGTGTCGGAAATGCAAGTTCAAGAAGTGGCATCCACGAAATGTTGTGAAGGAACATTTGCTTGTGAAGCCTTTCCCTGAGGACTATACGTTCTGGGCAGTTCATGGTGAGAAGGCCGGCATTAGATATGACGAGGCTCTTCCTCGAAGTTCTCAAGTAGGCGTTCAAGTAGATCAAGATGATCCTGTGAATGATGCTGTGCGTGATGCGTTTGGATTTCAAGGCGACAACTTCAACGAAGAAGTGCACGGCTCTGAGCCGGCTTTTATGGGGAATGAAGCAGCTCGGGATTTTTTCAGCTTGATGGATGAGGCAGATCGTCCTTTATATCAAGGTTGTCGCAAATATTCTAAATTATCTTTCTTGATCAAATTGTATCATATCAAGTGCTTGTGTGTGATCACGGATAAGGGAATGTCGATGTTGCTCGACTTATTACAAGATGCATTCCCCGACGCCGAGATTCCCACAACCTTCTACGAGGCCAAGAAGATCATCAACAGGTTGGGGTTGAATTATCAAAAGATTGATGCGTGCCCAAATGATTGTATGCTGTATTGGGGAGACGATTCCAGCAGGGAGACGTGCAAGAGATGTCACACATCGAGGTACAAGACAATTCGGAAGGGGAAAAAGCAGAAGAAGAAACCCGCAAAGATTCTCAGGTATTTCCCTTTGAAACCTCGTCTACAAAGATTATTTATGTCGTCTAAAACTGCTGAGCACATGAGGTGGCATGCCGTTGATAAAAACGAAGACGGTAAATTAAGACATCCACGGGATGCAGCTGCTTGGAAAACGTTTGACAACGACTTTCCAGATTTTGCGACTGACCCCAGAAATGTCCGGCTTGCGTTGGCGACCGACGGTTTCAATCCTTTCGGGAATCTTAGCACAAGTTACAGCATTTGGCCGGTAGTCTTAGTTCTCTACAACTTACCCCCTGGATGTGTATGAAACAAAGCTCTTTCATTATGTCTATGATCATTCCAGGCAAAAAGGCACCGGGCAATGACATCGATGTGTATCTCTAACCGCTTATTGGGGAATTGCTTGACTTGTGGAATGTCGGCTTGGAGACGTACGACGCTCACAGCAAGACTTTGTTCAACATGCGTGCAGCCTTGATGTGGACGATCAGTGACTTTCCTGGGCTTGGCACATTATCTGGTTGGAATGTGCACACTGGGTCGGCGTGTCCGGCTTGCAATTTCGACTCTGACGCATTGCGCCTTCCCCACAGCCGAAAGTGGTGCTTTATGGGGCATCGGAGGTTTCTCGATGGAACGCATAAGTTCATATTGCAACGGAATCGCTTCAATGGGAAACAAGAGAAAAGAGGACCACCTCAGACTTTGTCCGGTACAGATATCTTACAGCAGCTTGAGCATGTTGACGTCGAGTTTGGAAAAAGCGATGATTCAGCACAAACTCGCCAAAAGACGCGCAGGACTTCGGCGCCTCAGCAGTGGAAGAAGATAAGTATCTTCTTCACGCTTCCGTATTGGAGATCTAATTTACTTCGCCACAGTCTTGATGTAATGCACATTGAAAAGAATGTTTGCGACAATGTGCTGTATACGCTGCTTAACGAACCCGGAAAGATAAAAGATCACCTTCAAGCTAGGAAAGATTTACGCGACATGGGAGTTCGTGAAGAAGCTTGGCCAGATGAGCATGACAGATTTACACCGGCAAAGTTTGCCCTCACAAAATCGAACAAGGATGTCTTCCTCGCGACGTTGAAGAAAATAAAAGTTCCTGATGGGTATTCAAGCAACATTTCTCGATGTGTCGACTTGCAGGCTCGAAAGGTTGCTGGCCTGAAGAGTCACGACTCACATGTTCTTATGCAGCAGTTACTCCCTCTGGCTATAAAGAATACACTTCCTCCCGATGTTTCCATCGTTTTGGTGGAACTTTGTTCTTTCTTTCGGAAGTTGTATTCTAAGGTTTTGATCGTTGAGGAACTCGATCAGCTGCAGTCGAAAATCATTCTTACGCTTTGTCACTTGGAGATGATCTTTCCTCCGTCCTTTTTTACTGTGATGGTTCACCTCACGGTCCACCTCGTTCATGAAACAAAGCTCGCTGGACCAGTACAATATCGTTGGATGTATCCGATTGAGAGGTACTCATTTTAAATATGTGCTTTCATTTATTGTCCGTATTTAATGTTTCCTAGTCGTCCTTTTCATCATTTTATATCAATTTTCTCTTATGTACTTCGTAGGTTCCTTGGGAAATTAAAATCTTACGTGAGGAATAAGGCGTGGCCAGAAGGTTCTATAGCTGAAGGCTATATAGGGGATGAGGTGCTTTATTTTTGCTCAAGGTACTTTGATGATCTTGAGACGGCTTTCAACCGCCCCCCTCGTGTTGACGATTGTCCTGAACCTGCGCCGACATCAGGAGAATTTATCCCTCGTGTTGGTAAACCAGTTGGAGCAACTGAGAACTTCAAACTAACGGCAACTGAGAAGTTCCAAGCACATAGACATGTCTTGATTAATTGCACTCAAGTTGAGCCTTTCATACGGTAAGAATTGTACACTCACATGTATGTTAATCGATCTATATCTTTCGTAACATTTCTCACTTTCATTTCACTAACGCCTTTCCATTATTAATTGCAGGGAATTCAGAAGTCATGTCAAGCGTCAGCTCAGGATCCTTACACAGACATCCTCGAAAGTTGATAGGAGGGTCCACAGAGAATTCCCGAGCTGGTTTGCGCGCAGAATACTAAATGACCACAACCCACACTCACCAGATTTCAGAGCTCTCGCAATCGGCCCTCTTGATCATGCAAAACGGTTTACAGCATACAATGTCAATGGTTTTAAGTTTTGCACGGTTTCACGGGATCAAGGATTGCAAACACAGAATTCGGGTGTTTATGGCACATTTGGGACAAGGAGTTATGCGAGCAGCAGTGACGCCAACATGCAGTTCGGAGGCGTCCCTTACTATGGCAAGCTTCTTGATGTGGTCGAGCTTAATTATCAAGGTCGTTTCACCGTGATGCTGTTCAAGTGTTTGTGGGCAAAAACCACTACTTCTCGGGGACTGACAACTGACGACCTAGGGATCACATCAGTCAATTTCTCACGCACGATTCATACTGGTATTTCTCAAGATGATGAGTCGTATATTCTAGCTTCAGAGGCACATCAGGTTTATTATGTCGAGGACGAGCGGCATAGGGATTGGCATATGGTCGTTCATTTAAAGCCAAGAGACCTTTACGACATGGGTGAAGGCGATAACATCGCCTACGAGAGTGAGCCATTTCAGCCAGCTGATTTTGAAAACTACTTCCCTGAAGGCGATGACAATTTACCTCTATTGCGGTGAGTTTTTTTAAGTCCACGTCATTTCAATTAAATTTTTTAAATTTAATAATACATCAATAACAATAATTTTTCTACAAAATTTCTGTAGGGATGGCGACGATGAGTGATCAAATTCAAGTGTAAAAAAGTTGTCTTTACAAAAAATGCAAAAAATTTGTGTTAAAATAAAATGTAAAAAAATATTTTAAAAAAAAATTAAAATAATATTTGTAGAATTCAAGTGTAAAAAATTTTTCTTTACAAAAAATGCAAAAAATTTGTGTTAAAATAAAATGTAAAAAAAAATTTAAAAAAAAAATTAATATAATATTTGTAGCGGTTATTAAACCGCTACAAAAATATAAATAACCGCTACTAAATAAAAACCGCTACATTAACCGCTACAAATAATTAAACCGCTACAAAAATATAAATAACCGCTACTAATTAGTAACCGCTACATTAACCGCTACATTAACCGCTACAAATTATACGTGAATCCCTATAAATACCCTTATCACAACTCATTTCAAACACTCCCCAATTTCTTTTCACCTTACCCTTCTTTCATTTCCTCTCATTTACAACTTCTTTCGTATGAGTAGAGGAGCTGAATAATACGATCAAATATGGTAACAAGATTTTCAATATCTTTTAGAATATTTCTTTTCTTTCTATAAAATTTATTCTAACCATTTTTTTTTAGATATATCATAACTCTATCTCATTTTCATCTATTTTTCATATACAATTACATTATATTATAAAACATAATAATTCCTTATTACCTAACTATCCTTAATAATATTATTAATATAAATTTTATACTAATCATATTCAATTACATTTTTTCTTTTTAATTTATTAATAAGTTAAACTATTAAATAATAAAATAATTGAAATAGATAAAATAATAACAAATTAAACTATTTAATATAATATTGAAAAAAAAGAAAAAAATCAACGTATATTTTTAAAAATTTTTTTAAATATTTGTAGCGGTTATTAAACCGCTACTAAATAACGCGCCTTTTTAAAGCTAAATTTAAATTTTTTGGCGCTAAATTTTGAATTTCATGAAATTAGTAGCGGTTTTTAAAACCGCTACTAATTTCATGAAATTCAAAATTAGTAGCGGTTTCTTAACCGCTACAAATAAAAAATGTCATTTTTAACAAATTTTCATTTTTATATATTTGTAGCGGTTATTAAACCGCTGCAAAAAAAAAATTTCTTTTTAATAAAATTTTTTATATTTGTATAACCGCTACAAATATCTCTTGGTGTTGTAGCGGTTACTATGAACCGCTACAAAGGTTGTAGCGGTTATTTTTGATTGAGTAGCGGTTTTATAGAACCGCTACAAAACCGCTTGTAACGTACGATTTAGTAGCGGTTTTCGTAACCGCTACTAACCTAGTTTGTAGCGGTTAGAACCGCTACGAATACCCATTTTTAACCGCTACTAAATCACGTTTTTTTTGTAGTGAAAAGGAAATAAAACACCAGCCCAAGGATGAACAATAATGCTATACACACTGAACAGGCACATGTCTTACCCGATAATGAGCAGTGTTAATGATCACACTGAACAGGCACATGCTTAGAAACTAAAGAACAGTGCATACAGTTCTACTGAACAAGCCCAAATTGATGATTCTGAGTTGTCTATCTAATACACTTTCCTTAGACAGTTGGCCAATAAATATTTTACCTGCCTTCCACATATAGGTACCCCCAACCAAGTATAACCATATTTTGAAAAGGTTTTAAACCCATCTTTGGGGCTTGGCTCAACCATTCCTACTCTTTCCCATTTAACCATCCACACTGAATACATAGCTTGGTTAAGGTATATTGACATGTAAAATCCATTAACCAGTGAAGAAGTATAATGAACCACCCATTCAAATGATACTAACCAAGCCATACCGGGAGCTAAATCTTCAACACAATCATCAGAATTTAACATACAATACCTAAGACCAAGATTATCCTACCAATCTCAACTATCAATCCCAAAAGGCCATTAGAAGGAAAAGATTGAAACTTTAGTAAACCACTAACCTCAAGCTCCAAGAATCGCAAAGTAGATCCCTGGGAGTGCATTTGCGTCACTGCCTTTGGCTTCCTTAGAAAGGCTAAAAAGCCCCAAATTCCCCTTATTAATTGATTCGTTATTACCTTACAGTCACCTGGGATTCTTGTCGGCACCATTAAGCTCTTATGTCTCGTACGCCACTCCTCCACCACAGATCTCGACATCAAAGTCCATGGGGGCACCCATCGGAGGTCGTTGTCGAAGGGCGTCTCAGGAGAATGATACTTGAACACCTCCTTGCCTCCAGCCACCCTACAACCTTGCTCGTCTACACTACTGCCATCGGACGTGTTCCCAGTTAGCACAGCCACCGGCCACGACATAATAAACCAACTAAGACACTCCACCAGAAGGAGAGAAGAAGCCCTACATAGAGAAGGGACTGACTACCACCCTCGCAGCGCTTGACTGCATCTAGACGATGGTATAAACGGAGGGAAAATAAACCCTAGCCGAGGCAAGATTTTCGCATGGGGCGAAGAGTTCCAAAAGGAAACCTTCTGAGGTTGATATATTCAAATGAATGAAAATACGAAAAGGACACATTATTTAGTTAATTTGCTGCTGCAAAGTGTTTTTGTACGTCAGTTTTTACAGCTTATTTTTTCTGATTTAATTTTATGGTACCAAACATATATGCCTTGGACCACACAACTCAAAATCACTGTCCCTGCAACTTGGTTTTCGTCAACTGTAATTTTACGTATTCAGTAATTGCTGAACAAGAAATGCATCCTTCTTATTTGAATTTGATGCAGTAGAAGAGCCAGCTTCAAATTGAACTTTTTCAGGTACATTATTTAATTTCTTTTTCATGGGTCTGAGTGTCTATTATACTACTCCTTTATTATGTAATACTTTTTAGTTAAATTCGAATATTATTAAGTTCATTCAGGACAAGTCTTTCGAATTTACTTAAGCTCAAAGTATTTAGCTCAACTAAATACATTTTTCTACTTATACAACCACTGTTGATTTGTATGTATGCGTTTACTTTAAAATTTACGTACAGTATCAAATTTTTTTCTTATTTTATAAATAAATAATTATTATTTAACAACAACAACAAAAATATAAGAGATATTCTACACCGAGAAGCACAGATACGTAACAATTAAGCTGAATACGGTAACTTTTAAAATTTCAGGATACAAATACGGGATATTTATTATATATTTCAATATTTTAGGAGATGTGTACGTGAGTTTTAAACAAATAATATAAAAATATTTAAAATAATAATCCAAAATATTAATTTTTTTAAGCTTTTTAAGTCATATATATAGAAATATTGTTGACAAAAAAATATATAGTAATACAAATGATAGAATAAATTATGCAGTACAATATATTGTATTTTTGGGTCATTATGTGTTACTTCTTACTTGAAGATTGGATATGGACCGATCTCAAGAACTTAGCTTTATTGTGCGCGTGTGTTATGCTTAGAACCGAGAGAGAAATCATGATTATTTGTTGGATTTACTTCTCTATTTTTGGTCGGTTCTCAAATCAGAGAAGAGGACTTAGTACGAAGAGGAAGAGAACAAAATGCTTTTGTTTGTTCATGAAGCAAAGTATTTGGTACCATTTTCTTGAGCAGAAAGCATCTAGGGATCTATCTAGATCATCCAAATTAAAGGAGATCTTGACCTACGCACGCGTTCTAATCAAATAAGAGAGGGAATGAATGAATTAAGGAAGATGATTAGGGTATTTTAGAAAATTCATGTCATATTAACTAGTATGGCTAATTCTTTTTAATCTAATCAAATTATGTAAATATTTTTTATATAAAAGATAAGATGAAGTAATAATTAACCTGTGAGAAAAGGTTGCACGGTAGGTCCAAACCGGAAGGAAAATTAAAGAAGCTTAAAGGGGAGTAATGAAGCATGTGGCGTGAGAGGGAGCATGTAGTAGTGACTAGTTACATAGCACAAAGTTATATAAATGTATATAGAAACAAAAATGTTTAATGGGAAGAATCTATCTGCCTTTAATCAAGGTATCTTCCACATGCATAGCTTCAGTCACTTTGTAAAACTCCCATGTGAGTGTGAGTGTGTGACTATGACTATCTCCAAAGTATGCATGCATGTTACAAGATTCTTGTTTTTTTGTTTGGGTAATCATGTTATTAGATTTGAGATTCTATTGAACTATTCACTTTGTCCACTTTTACTATTCTGAAGTATCCTGAAGTATTTTTTTAAGTGTATCCAATGCTTTAAAGTATTTTGTGATGCATCCAACCCCCTAAAGTAGTTTTCCAAATGCGCCTAGTAACATAAACTATTTTTCTTGATGTATCTTGTTAGATATGATTAGTTTTAATGATGTCAAATATAGATGTCAAGTATTGAAGTGCAAAAAGTTTGTATGATATACTTATTCTCTACATTGACTAACTGTTATATTTAATGTTGTATATCTTGTAGATTAGTCATAAACCCGATGGTGGGTTGATGTTATAATGCCTCATACGTGGAGAATGATCATCAAAAAGAAAATCAAGAGACAAGGGATTGAAGAAAGAAGGCATTGCAAGAATTAATGGGAATATCAAGCAAAGATTGAAGAAGATTGAAGATATTCAAGAAGACATCTAATTGGGATATGAAGAATGATAATCAATTCAAGAAGATATCTAGTTGGGTTATGAAGAATGATCATCAAGTGGCAAAACAAGAAGAAAGAGATTTAAGAAAGAAGAATTTGCAAGTTCACATGAGAATAACAAGATCCAAGCTATTAGAAGTGATATCGGAGGTTTCTATAGTCAAACGGAAGTTGAAATGGGTCAATACGAAGCTAAAATGATGTATACGGAAGTTATGGTACCTTCAGGGATGATCACTCGAGTAATATGGCACTGCCTCATTTTGGAGGTGATTACTCGAGTGGCTACTCGAGTAATCTGCAAAGTTACTTGAAGATTACTCGAGTGACCAATCGAGTACTGGCACTTTGTTTTTCGCGCGTCAGGATAGAGGTTCGGTATTTTGGACATATCTCTCTAACCACACGTTGGATTGATCTAAAACTGGTGTCATATCAAACTAGACTCCAAACACGAACTATGGACACCAAGATCAAATTCAAAAGAGTTCGGATGAGAGAGATATGATATGTTGAAGTTGACACATGAATCAGCGTCTTTTATCAGAACAAGGTTCGGTATTTTCAACATAACTCTCAAAATACATATCGGATTGAGACGAAACCAGTGCCATATGAAAATAGACTTAAAGAGATTTCCATGGATATATAATTTGCCATATTTTAAGTTATATACTAAGAGCTATTCTTTCTGGAAGTTGATGCTCATGATTTCAGACTTTTTCTAAATGCAGAAGATATTCTTTAGATCATAACTTTCTGTACAAAATGAGTTTGGAGGTGATTCTTGTTGCATTGGAATGTAGACAATGAGGGCTTTCCGATGATATATAATTTGCCATGTTTCGAATCAAAATCAAGAATTCACTTGACGGGCTTACTCGAGTAATATGTAGAATTATTTGAAATCTCACTCGAAGGACCACTCGAGTAATGCAGTTGGAAATGCTCTCGGCCAAGATTTGAATGATATCACTCGAGGGACCACTCGAGTAATCTGTAAATTTATTTAAGAGCTTACTCGAGGGATCACTCGAGTAACCGGAGAAGAAATCTTCCAGTAGCTCTCGGCCAAGAAATGACTCACATTACTCGAGAGACTACTCGAGTAACCAGATAAAAAAAAGAAACATTACTCGAGGGATCACTCGAGTAATGAAGTTGGAAATGCTCTCGGCCAGATTTTGAATGGGATTACTCGAGGACTCACTCGAGTAATGACCCAGGCTTACTCGAGTGATCACTCGAGTAATACTTCCCAAGAGAATAGAACTACGTACTGAAGTTTTCGAAAATCATGGGATTAATTATGAAACTTATTCTTCTTGCTTCCAATCATTCTTACACTTCATTATATTAATGTTTAATGTATGTCTCCAGGAATACAATGAAGAGATGGTGTGAAGAGACAAAAGTTGACTTTACGGAAGTGGAGCGTTCGCCAACCACAACGGCTAGTTTTCAAAATTGAAGAACAGTCAAATGAAGCTACACCACTCTAACGGATAGGTTGAAATGCTTCCAATGGCTATCACAACTCATCTATAAATATGGGAACATTCAACAAAGAGCAACACCAACGAGAAACATGAAAAGATCATGAATCATCTACTCCAATCCAACTTCTCTCTGTTCTTATCTATTTTCTATATCATGTATATTTGAGAGAGAGATTATTTGTATTGTACTTCAGTGAGTATTTTATCCACTCTGTGAGAGAGTTTGTAAACACTTATATTTCTGAATTGATCTCAAGGTAAAGAGACCTCGAGTGGGTTGATTTCCTTATGGGGAAGTGTAGAGAGAATCGTCGGTAAGACTTTCTGCTCGTAAGACTTATAAAATGCAAGCAGTAGAGAACGTTGCTGCTCGTAAGACTTACAGGGGTGTAAGCAGGAGAGAACGTTGCTGCTCGTAAGACTTGCACGGGTAAGCAGGATGGAAAGATCTTCGGAATTGCTCTGCTCGTAAGACTTGCTGTAAGGGGGAGTATCTTAGTGAGAACTTTATAAAGGCTTTTCTTGTGCCTGGATTAAACAAGAAAATAGTGGATTTGAAAATCTCAGGAGGAGCCTGGGGACTGGACGTAGGCCATCACAAATTAGACCGAACCAGGATAAATCACAGTTTGCATATTCTCTTCCCTAAGTTCTTATATTTCCAGCTTACATTATTTAATCTTACTGTTGATTTATGATTTATTACTTTCATATTTATTGCTTCTACTAAGATCCAAAAAGATTTTTAAAGTTCTTAAGTTTTTCAACTTACACCCAATTCACTCCCTTCTTAGGTATCAGCCGGTTCTAACATATCTAACACCTTAAAGTATTTTTTTAGGTATATTCAACACCCTAAATTATCTAAATTGTTAAGTGCAAAATTGTACAAAAACATAATTTAGGTGATGGGTGCAGTTGAAAATAATCTTCAGAGTGCTGAGTGCACCACAAATTACTTTAGGAACTGGATACACCTAAAAAAATACTTCAAGGTGCTGGTTGCACTTTTGCCTTATTGTTATGTGCCTATACATATTTAACAAGGATAGTGAGCAAGGATAGGGAAATTAAAATGATGATGTTAGAATTTAATGTAGTTAATAAAAATAATGAAAATCATTTAAATTTTATGACAAATTAAATTGAATGTTTTAAACCGTTTTTATTAAGATGTGTGTGAATTATTTAAAATCATCTGGAACAAGACTGCTGGAGATCAAGTTTTTGAAGATGGAGAAGTAAATGCATGTTATTAACCCAAAACCAAAAAAAGAATGACATTCCAATTCAAGTCTAACTTTTGTTTTGTTTTTTTTAAAAAATGTAACCCATTTAATTTATGATTAAAAAAAAGTGTAATTCGAGGGTAATATATAATAGTGTGTGTATCATTTATTAATCAGAAAACTATATCAAAATCACGTTCAGGTTAGTCCAAAATTTAGGAAAAACCGAGAGTTAATTAAAAACAGGTCAAACTAGTCAAATCAAATTGGGAAAATCCCATATAAAGCTACTTAAAATATGGAAATTCTAAATTAGGTTAGTAAATTCAACAAATCATTAATTAAGTCATTAACCTAATTTAGGATTTTAAAATATGAGTAAAATAACTTTAATGCCCTCCCATTTCTTCTTTCCTCTTTTAAAAGAGTTTTATTGTTATATGACTTTATTGCTCTATATATATCAACATTAATATATAATCAATAAAATATAATTTTTCTAAATCAAAGGAATTTTTTATGTAAAAAATAATTCAAGCCAAAAAAAAAGGAACCATGATACATACCAACTAAAAATCATTTAATTGATATTAAAAATCAAATAAAAAAATTGATTTTTTCAACCAAAAATCATTCAATTGATATTAAAAATAAGAAATAATAAAAAATTTGGGTTTTATTAAAAAAATAATATAGTTATTTTTATCAAGTAAGACAAAAGAAAAAAAAAAGTATAATACTTGTCAACTCCAGTTTACAAAAATCAATTGGAATAAAAAATACTTTTATCAACAGCAATATAAACAAACTCTAAACAATAATCTAGAAACTACTTTTACCAACAGTTTGCAAAAATCATATTACCCTATATGAATTATTAATATGAATTATTCATTTCTATTAGAAATGCGAGAAACTTTGACATACTTTTAAGGATATTTTAGATAAAAATATTAAATACACTTAAAATTTTATAAAATGCTTATCGAAATATAGAATTTTCCAAGAAAAAATTTATATATGAAATAAATAAAATAAAATTCATAATTAATATATTTATTTAAAAAAATAATTTTTTATTGTGACATATATTTGTTTTTTTTTTTGAAAAATTTGTTTGTGTTAATAAAATGAACTCTTTGATTAAAAATACTGTAAGCTTTTGTTCTTACGATGAAAATTAATATATTTAAACTATAGATAAATCATATTTTATTTTATTAAATATTAATGTTGATATATATATATATATATATATAGAAAAACATAAGTAATAAAGTAATGAAACTTTTTACAAAGGAGAGAGGAGAGAACATTAAAGTCATTTTACCCACATTTTAAAATCCTAAATTAAGTTGATGACTTATTTAAGGATTTGCTAAATTTACCAACTTGATTTAGAATTTTCCTATTTTAAATAGTTTTATATGAGATTTTCCCAATCAAATTTATGTTTCTAAACTACGTTTTATGTATACCTTTATTTTATAAGCATTAGACAAGAAACTAATGAGTAAATAGGAAAGAAACATGTTTACATATTTTGAAATTATTAATTAATTATATAGTAGTATGTATGCGTATATTATAGATATCTCACGTCTCTTACTTTTTTTAATTGTAAAATATTTATTAAATTTCTTAAATTATTTTTTTACTTCTTATCTTTATTCAAATTATTTTTGTACTAATTTTATTATTTGTTATATTTATTATTTATTTACAAATTATAAAATATACAAAAAAATTGTATTATTCATATAGATGGTAAATGGTATAAGTTATTTTTCATCTTCATAGCATGTTAGAGGACTTATTTAGTTATTGTAATAATACATCTAACCATTTATATATATAAGATCTTGTGGTGCAAATTGCACGACGAACAATATCTTACATTAATAATCGGATGAGTATAATATTAAGGGTGATTATATATATATATATATATAGCATTGTCTCTGACTGTAATAAAAATAAAATTCTCAAGATGGAATATTGGTTAATATAATGAAAAAAAATTATCATACTTTGAAAATAAGCGTCAGAAAAATTTATTGTCCACCTCTACCTCAAAGATTTTTATTTATATAATATCGTGAATTGTGATGCTTGAATAAAATTTCGTCTAAGATTCCTCTTTTTGTCTCCCTTTTCCACCATATATGTTAAACAATTATAATATTTGACAAAATATGATATTCCAAATTATATTCATATATTTTGATAGTTTAATTTTTGTGTCATATAACTTTTCAAAAAACAAAATGAAGAATGTTTTTAGTTAATTTCAAGTCTCCTTAGTTAATCAATAATCAAGTAGACAACAGGTAGTTCTATATAATTAATTAATTTCTACTTTGGTGAATTACAGAATGTCTTTAAGTTATCTGCACTGTATTTCACATGTTCATATCAAAATCTTCAAGAGAGGAGAAGAACAAAAAAGGCCTTCTTGTACCAATGGAAGTTGGCGCAGATAGGTAGGCATCTGCACCACACCAATCCGTTCCTGGGTTCGATTCCAGGAAACGGAAGGTGTAAAGAATTTCCATTGGGAGCTCTCTCCCCTGGGGCGCCTCAAAGAGGTGAATTCCTGTCGGGCCTATCAGATTGGGGGCGCCAGGACTAGTCGGTTGTCGGGGGCCCATGTCGGTAAATCCGGCGTTGGCTTTCAGGTTAACGCCGAATACCTGGAAGGTGGGTGCACCGAAGGCCAAAAATGGTCCATTGCATAAACCATAAAAAAAAAAGGCCTTCTTGTAGCCCCCACCCAAAAAAGTATTCTTTATCTAATACTCCCTTCGGTCCTAATTATAGGACATATTTACCTAACTTTGGACAAATTAAGAATGGTAGTTAAATTAGTTAATCTTATTTATTTTTCTAAAATGTCCTTATTTAATAAGGGTGATTTAAGAATACTACATGAGTCTACTATGATTTTGTGAGTGTCTTTCTATAAAGATTGTGTATGACTGTCTGCTTTTGTAGGTTTAAATTGAATTATGGTTGGAGTTGTCGACATCTATAAAGATTCTTTTTTTAATTTTCTATGTTAATACACCTAACAAAAAACCTGCTCTTCTACAACAACAACAATATTAATTTACAGTAGAATTGAGGTGTATGTGACGTTAATGAGTTGTAAGTATTACTCACTTTATAGAATACATAGGTGTATTATAAAATTATTATTGTGTTTCATTATTATTGAGAAAATATCAATGGGGGGTATTTTGGGAAGAAATTGACAAAAATTAAAACTTTGTTCTATAATTAGGACCAAGATCAACTCCTAAATATTATCTTATAATTAGGACCGGAGGGAGTATTATATGATCAATTATCAGATTGTTAAGAGTGATGTTCTAGGGTACGGTCTAGGGTCTAGACAGGAGACATGTCTCGTCGATGCATTCAAAAGAGTGATTAATTTATCTTTGGGGTAATTAAAATATTATCGTTTTAAAAAAAATACAACAAATACTCTATAAATTTAAACAAAGTAAATGTCATAAACACACACGCATGTAATTATATTATTTTTCTCAACATCTCATCAATAAAAGAAGGAAAAATTTCATTTAAATCCATGTGAAATACTAAAATTCAGAATCAGTCATACACTTTTAACAAATCCATAATAAGGTCATACGTAATTAGGGATTTATAAATTTATTGATTTTGCTAATGTCCTTTTGTTATTTTCTCTGTCTCATTTTTTTTTAATAAAATCTCCACCTCTATCTCATTGATTCCTCACATCTCCTCTCCCCCATCCTGAGATTTCTCCGGTTGATTCACCATTTGACATGCTATTCATGTCCTAGTTTCTTCTTTGAGTCCCTATCCAATCACACAAGCCACAAAAATAGTTTTCTGATCGAAGATAATTTATAATTACTTTGAAATTTGGACTGATTCTTTTTCTAGGCAAATCAATTTTTTTTTTTTACGAATCTATAGTTGTAAAAACACACTATAGGTGTTTATTCTTTCCAATAATCCCATACACATTTC
Source organism: Inga oerstediana (assembly GCA_963210345.1). Classification (NCBI taxonomy): domain Eukaryota; kingdom Viridiplantae; phylum Streptophyta; class Magnoliopsida; order Fabales; family Fabaceae; genus Inga; species Inga oerstediana. Next base: position 22,060,356 of record OY723410.1, read on the forward strand.
ATGTAAATTATGCGACATTAGGGTTAAAAAAATTATGAGGATTTACCCTTCAATATTGTTGAGTCAACTAAGGGCTTGTTTGGTTGAAGGGGAGGGGATGAAAAATGAGCTCATCCTCTTATTTGGTATGAAAAATTGGAGGGGAGGGCTTTAAAGAAGGGGCTCCAAATCCCTTTCATCCCTTATTTTTATTCCCTCCAAATTGGGGGGTTTTGGAGGTAGTGCTGGGAAAACGGGCTGGCCCGTGACGGGATCGGGCCTAAACGGGTCGGCCTGTTTAGGCCCGAGTCCAAATCCGTGCCCTTTAATGGCGACCCGGCCTGTTTAAGTTAGGCCCGCGGGCTTTTGGCCCGTTTACATTTTTTTTCCCATTCCTTTTTTGTTTCTTATTCTCATAAAGACTAAAATACCTAATTTAAAACATAAATATCATCAACATTAATTTAAAACATAAATATTATCCAAGTTTAATAGAACACAAACACTAAAACTTAAGTCTAAACCATAATTAATGTTCATAACCAATTAAAAAAGTTCACAGCCACAATCAAACAAGCCTACAAGCTTCAAATGTCAGTAATAATATAACACCTGATTTGGATTTTGGCGTATACTTGCAAAAAAAGAAAAAAGAAAATCAAAGAAGAGAAGCTTCAAATGATGTCTGAATCAATGTGAGAGCATTTTTGATATGAGGGTTAGGTTAGGTTAACTCTACCTCTGACCAATGCTTACTGCCCATTGTCTTGTGCCCATTTTTTTTAAAAAAAAAAGTTAAACGGGCCTAAAAGGGCCGGCCCTCAGGGCTTTAGGGCCGGCCCTTTTAGGCCCGCTTCCATTTTCAGCCTGCAAATCATAGGCCCGGCCCTTGACGGGCTTGGGCCTAAACGGGCTCGGCCCGAATTCCCGGCTCTATTTGGAGGGGATGAAAATTGAGCCCCTCCCCTTTCATCCCCTCCCTTTGAATCAAACAGGCCCTAAAAGTTGAGTGTCAACACCCGTTTCCATTTCGATAATCTAAGAGTAATAAAGACAAGATTCTGTAGGCATACAGAAAAGTACAATTATACTGATAAAAGTATTCGTTTACAATCCCAATGTCGTTCGTCAACGAAATACGGAAAATACAAAAATACAACAAAAATTCTAACATTTACAGGATTTCCCAAAATATCTTAAACATAAACTAATTATAACCACCAGCCTTAACTTTGCCTTGAGATAAGTGCCAATCACTTCTCGGTGTCTATGCCTTTGCCTTTCGATCCACTGGTACCCACTGAGATATTTATTTTTAAAACTAGGGTGAGATTCTGAAGAATCCCTGTAGAAACATACGATCGACATATAAAATGTAAAAATTAAATATACAATGCACCATATTAGGCAAAAATGAAAATTCGGTTCGATTCACATATAATTACCTCAGTCAAGTCACTAACTACAGCTAGGATTTTTCGATATACCTTCGTTTGGCACCGAACCACAACTAAGTACTGTGCCTTTAGCATGCAATTATATCACAAAATATAGTAACACATACATACAATTATTCACATAGTGTATGAAGGATGGTAGTCCCTACCTCAAAGTCTGATCAATTCCCTTTTTAATGTGCCTCGTAAAACGTGTTGTTCCACCTTCCGACTCAGTCCTAAAATATTAAATGTACAAGAAATAGTTCATAACCTATCCAAGTATCATTTTATACTCTTCCATAGTGTTTCTTGTGGTTATATTAGTCTATGATAAAAATTTACCAAAATGCCCCCGGGACCCCAGCCCGGCCCGTCCGTACCCAGCCCGATGGCACGTTTTTCCAAAATTTTGACTATGGCTATTCTAACATATTTTCGCCCAAGGAATCCATTTCCGAGCTCAAAATCACCAAATTTAGTGTTAAATTACGAAAATACCCCTGGCAGCCCTGATTTAGGGTTTTAGTTGCGCTTTCGTAATTATACTTTTTCAACCTTTTCCGAAAAGGTGACCAACTGTAACCCTATCTATTTTTGCCCACTGAATCCAATGGAACCATCTATTTCATAAAAATTCAGCTCCTACCCCTCAGAACAGTGTTGGCCAAAATATTGGTAAGAAAATGGAAAAATTGTCCTTTTGTGTTTTAGCTTCCAAAGTCTATACTTTTTCACTTCTAATCCTTTATCAACTCATTTAAACACTTCTTAACCATGATTCAAAGAAATTTGGGTAGCATAACCTCTTAGGATTAGGGGTTTTCAAATTTACAAACTCAACCAAAAATCACCAAATCAACAACAAACACCAACAACACTTCATACTAGTATAGATTTGAGTTTGGTGTAGCTACCTCTTGAGTTTCTTGGATCTTCTCACTCTAGGCGCCTCCTCTCTCTTCCCTTGAGCTAACAATGTGTCTTCAAGATCATGGTTTCATGAAGAAACAAGGTTTAGAGGAGGTTTCTCAAGGAAGTTTACAAAGAAAAAGCTTAAGAATAATGTTTTACTTTATCTTCTCTTCCTCCTTTCTCTAGAACTCCTTGACCTCTTCAAGCTCTCTCTCTCTCTCTCTCTCTCTCTCTCTCTCTCTTCTCTTCTCTCCTTTGGCCGAAATGAACAAAATGAAGTGAAGAGGAAGTGTTTTAATCAATTGCTTCATCTTTCATCTTAGCCCTTGATTTTCCCAAGATTAAATCTTGTTGTGACACTTGTCACAAACCTCCCTTCCTTCATGTTTATAACATACTTACTCTATTGGCTTCCCATTAGATTGGAACCAATTTTCCTTCTTCCTTGGTTAGCAAAAAATGTGCTCCCTCTTATGCTCCAACTAAACCAAGTGTTCTTCTAATTAGACTAACTTCATACTCTACCAAACACTTAAATCATCCAATCCTTCACTCAAGCTATTCCCTTACCTTCATTTATCATGATCACTATGTCCATGCCTTTATGTAGTGTACACTCCACCATTGTCATCATTACCATGTTCATATAGCATTTTGACATGTGCTCTTCAAAATAAATTTTTCCCTCCATCCTTCTCATAATTACCATGTTCATGTAGCATTATTTTAATGCAATTGGATAGGTGCTCATCTTCATAAATCATAATCTAATCCTCTCTTCATATGATAATGACACTTGGCATCTTTAATTCCATTAATTAATTTCTAACACATTTTTTTTTCAATTTTTTGGAATAATGCAAATTCTGGCAGATTTTATACCATAACTTTGAAAAATCATAACTAATTTTGTAGACATCGTTTTGGTGTGATTTCAAAGGCTATAGAACCCTTATTAAGTCTAATTTCAATAAAAAAAATATGGTATTTAGCCAATTGGAAGCATATCAATACCAGATTTCATTTCTTTGATCGCTGCTCCAGAGACTTTCTAAATTTTCTGGACTAACTTCAAAAATTCATATCTTTTTGCATATAGCTTCAAATAATTTATATGACTTATCAAATTAAAGCTTGGAATGTCTAATTTCACCCTATAAAATTTCATAATTTTTTCTTATCATTTGTTCTTCTAAAACCACATGATAAACTCATTACCTCGCAGGCGATTTCACTGAAAACACTATTCAACTATCAATTTTCAATATTTAATTCCTTTGGCCTTAAATATTCACTATTTTATTGAATATATAAAATAATCACAATATACTCTTGGTGAATAAAATTTCGGGTGTTATATTGAGATCCTGATGCTTAAGGGAGGAGTGGATTTTGGGGTTAGGATTAAAAGTTAATAGGAATTTGTAATTAAAAATCTTCAATTTTTTTAATTATAAAGGGGTATTATGGTCTTTTAACAACATTTATAAATCCCTAATCAAACCTGTAGGCTTTCTTAGAGATTTGTTAAAAGTCCATGCCTAATTCTAAATTTAGGTATTTTAAATAAATTTAAACTTAATTCTTTTATAAAAGAACTCAAATATCATGGCCTCCTCAAAGTAATGATGGAACACATCTTTCTTAATTTGCTAAAAGGCTCAATTTTAGTGTTAGAGACTCTCTTAAACACCATTACCTCTAATAAACAAAATACTTAAAAAATATGTTCTGGTTTCCAAACATTTTTATTTTAAATCAAATATATATTTAACATGATTATAACTTTATAAAAATAAAATAAAATTAACCAAATAAGTTATAAACCATACATGCATGCGTACATATATATACATTTTTTTTAAAAAAAAAAGTTGCGTAATTTAACCAAACGAGGCCTTAACATTATCGGCATCTTCCATCGCCATATATCATAACTGGGAAGAACTTTCCAGGAAACTCACTATCCAAATCCCCTCATATATATGTTCAAACTTAAATATAAAGGGCCCGTTTGGTTAGATTACATTGCACACATGCGATGGTAATCTTGATTGCATTACCATTGGTGGCCTGTTTGGTTGGGCTTATTAATGGTAATGTAGATTACAATTGCAAAATAGATTGCATATTTTTTGGTAATCAACATTCATAGGGGGACCCCTATGAAAACTCATTGCAGGCGTGTAATCATTGATGAAATCTCAATTTTGACCCTACTAATTTAATAAAAAGACAAGATTTACCCTCACCAACCAAAAATATGTCAACAATGATATTTATTCTCTAAAACAGTGTGCTTCTCCACCCCCCGCCTCCCACCGCCACCGCCACCACCTCCTTCTCCATCGCCGCCGCCACTACCACCTCCTCTTCCCACCGCCACCCTCACCCCCGCTACCCCCATCGCCCACCGCCTACCACCACCTCCTCCACCCCCACCGCCCATTGCCACCACCACCTCCTCCTCCTCCGCCGTCACCCTCACCCCTGCCGCCCCCACCGACCCACCGCCTATCGCCCACCACCACCTCCTCCACCCCCACCGCCCACCACCACCACCTCCTCCTCCGCCGCCACGCTCGCCTACCGCCACCACCTCCTCCTCCACCCCCTACAGCCCATTGCAGCCGCCGCCACCGCCACCACCTCCTCCTCCACCCCCCACCGCCCATTGCAGCCGCCGCCACCACCACCACCTCCTCCTCCGCCGCCACCCGCACCCCGCCACCCCCACCAACCCACCGCCTCCACCCCCACTGCCTATTGCCCACCACCACTTCCTCCACCCCCACCGCCCACCACCACCACCACCACCTCCTCCTCCGCCGCCACCCTCGCCTACCGCCACCACCTCCTCCTCCACCCCCCACAGCCCATTGCAGCCGCCGCCACCGCCACCACCTCCTCCTCCACCCCCCACCGCCCATTGCAGCCGCCGCCACCGCCACCACCTCCTCCTCCACCCCCCACCGCCCATTGCAGCCGCCGCCACCACCACCACCTCCTCCTCCGCCGCCACTCGCACCCCGCCACCCCCACCAACCCACCGCCTCCACCCCCACAGCCCATTGCCCACCACCACCTCCTCCACCCCCACCGCCCACCACCACCACCACCACCTCCTCCTCCGCCACCCTCACCTACCGCCACCACCTCCTCCTCCACCCCCCACCGCCCATTGCCGCCGCCGCCGCCGCCACCACCACCTCCTCATCCGCCGCAACCCGTACCCCGCCACCCCCACTGACTCACCGCCCCCACTGACCCATCGCCTATCACCCACCACCACCTCCTCCACCCCCACCGCCCATTGCCCACCACCACCTCCTCCACCGCCCTTTGCCACCACCACTACCTCCTCCTCCTCCTCCATCCCCGCTGTCGCCGTCTTATAACTATTTTTTCTACAAAGATTATATTAAGGGGTAAAATAGACTTTGTGTAATAATTAATTTTAAATAATTGTTAAAATATTAACTCATTGCACATTGCTTAAAAATCAAACCAAACACTACCCTTATAATTAATATCGCATTGCATTACCATTGCATCGCATTGCACTGCACCGCAGGGTGTAATGTGATCGAACCAAACGGGCCCAAAGTGTCTCATTTGGGCTCCACATAATAGTTTATAGATACATTGAATGGCTTATTGATAACTTCTAATCATGACATAATCATGTAAAATTAGATCTGATTCTCGGACAGATAATAAAAAAAATCCAAAATCATCACAATTCGCACGAACTCATTCACTGCCATTGTAATTATTCCTCTTTAACTAGTTGGCGTTATATATGGAATAAAAAAAAAGTATTATATATATATATAATACTTTTACGACATGGTGAAGGCGATAACATGGTCGTTCATCTAAAGCCACGAGACCTTTACGACATGGGTGAAGGCGATAACATCGCCTACGAGAGTGAGCTATTTCAGCCAGCCGATTTTGAAAACTACTTCCCTGAAGGCGATGACAATTTACCTCTACTGCGGTGAGTTTTTTTAAGTTCACGTCATTTAAATTAAATTTTTTAAATTTAATAAAACATCCATAACAATAATTTTTCTACATAATTTCTGTAGGGATGACGACGATGAGTGATCAAATTCAAATTATGCTTTTCTCTTTAAAAAAAATTGGAAAAAAAATTTTAAAATAAAATTTAAAAAAAATAAAATAATATTTGTAGCGGTTATTAAACCGCTACAAAAATAACAATAACCGCTACTAAATAAAAACCGCTACAAAATCGACACATTAACCGCTACAAATAGTACGTGGATCTTTATAAATACCCTTACCACAACTCATTTCAAACATTCTCCAATTTCTTTTCACCTAACATTTCTTTCATTTTCTCTCATTTACAACTTCTTTTGTATGAGTAGAGGAGCTGAATAATACGATCACATATGGTAACAAATTTTTTTATTTTTTTTACAATACTTCTTTCCTTTATATAAAATTTATTCTCACCATTTTTTTTCCAGATATATTAGAACTGTATCTCATTTTCATCTATTTTTCATACATAATTACATTATATTAGACAACATAATAATTCCTTATTACATACGTATCCTTAATAATATTATTAATATAATTTTTATACTAATCCAATTAAATTAAATTTATCCTTTTAATTTATTAATAAGCTAATTAAATTAGATAAAATAATAAAAAAAGAAACTAATTAATTTAATATTAAAAGAATAGAAACAAATGATTGTATATTTTTAAAAAAAATTTTAAATATTTGTAGCGGTTATTAAATCGCTAGTAACAAACGCGCTTTTTTAAACTCAAATTAAATTTTTTGGCGCTAAATTTGAATTTCATGAAATTAGTAGCGGTTTTATAACCGCTACAAATTTCATAAAAATTGAAAATTAGTAGCGGTTTCTTAACTGCTACGAAATTAAAAAAATGTCATTTTTCTATTCCCGCCTTCAAAATTTCAACTTTTTTATATTTGTAGCCGTTTTATAACCGCTACAAATATCTCTGAAAAAAAATTTCGTTCATGGGGATGTTGTAGCGGTTTTTTGTAACCGCTACATACTTTGTAGCGGTTATGTTCCTTGAGTAGCGGTTTTGTATAACCGCTACAAAACCTCTTGCAATATACGATTTAGTAGCGATTTACCTAACCGCTACTAATGTTGTTTGTAGCGGTTAAAACCGCTACTAATACCCATTTTTAACCGCTACTAAATCACATTTTTTTGTAGTGTATGTACGTGTATAACCTTTGTGTTAAATTCTTTGTCCTTGTTCTTTTCAATTTCTTTATTATATAAAATATGATACAAATATAATTTGAAGCTGCATGCACTGCCTCTTAAACAGATACAAGTGATGGGTTTAAATTAGGGAAAATCTCTAATAAAGAACTTTACAAATCCTAACAAATAAAAAGGTGTTTTGAATATTCACAATCCCAGATAAGTGTTAGTACCTTATTTGTCTTTTTTGAAATTTAAAAGAAATGATACAAATGCCTTTATTAAATCTCATTTTTATTTTCTTTTATCCTCTCTCTCTCTTTCTTTTTCTTTGGGTTCCATGCCGAGAGGGTCTAGCAACGGCGGCTGAACCAACTTCCTCCAACAACGGCAATGGCGGCCTCGGCCTCCTCTAGCAACAATGAAAGGCAATGACATCCTTCTCTAGCAACAAAGAAGAAGAAGAAGAAGAAGAAGAAGGGCATATAGTTTCAAATCATTATTTTTTATTCCTATAGTTTTATAAGGACTTGGTCTCACTCAAACCAAGTCCTTATAAAAATATAAGAATCAAAAACCACAATTTGAAGCTATAGAGATCAAATTGTATGGATAAATAATAGTATTAAACCCTAAATATTTTATAAGAAAACAACTGTTTATACTATGTATGAGATATGATTAAGGGTCATTTTTTACTTGGGGTAGACCAGAAGCTATGGGTATTTGATTTTTTTTTTGGTAACAACTTTTAGTTCTTTTTGTTAGAAGTGGTAGTATAGCCTAGCCCACCAGATTCGAGCTAATCCATCACGAGTTGGGATCATATGGGTTTAGGCCCGAAAGAACTGTATTAATATGGATTGGTATTTAGCGAACTCAACTCACAACCGCTAGGTTGCCAGTTAGCTGCCCAACCCCATATTAATTTTTTTAAATTTTTTTTAAATAATATACTAAAATTGTTTTTTCTACAAACCTAAACCATAAAAAAATTAAAAATACCTTACAAATTAAGCATTCATCACAAGTCCACACATGACAAAATAAACATAAATCCAAAAGTCATCACAAAATAAACATAAATTCAAATGCCATCAGTAGAACTTAAAAATAATTAATAATTAGTTAATGGTGAGGAATAGTTATGAGTCTCTGAGAGTGTGAGAGACTAAGACTAAGGTGAAGAGTGGAGTGACAGTAGGCTTAGGGTAGGTGATTGAGTTTGGGACTTACGGTCTTTCAGCTTGGGACTTCCGGACTTAGGTCTTGTGTTACATTAAATATATATATATATATATATGGGCCAACCCGCCGTAGGTCAAGCCTAAAAGAACTGCTCTCAAATGGTTCTAGATTTACAGAACTCAAACCGTCCATTTTATCGGGTAGGAGAGGTTCGGCCCACTGTCTAAACTTATATTACTAGCTTACATTTTGTTTTTAAGAATACGTAACTAAAAATACGTTTTCAAATATTTTTTAGTTTCTTTCATAACAAAAAATTGTCACCAATGAGAAAAATATCCATGAGAGCATAGGGACATTTTCGCGACGTATTTTTCTCAGAGAAATATTCTTTGAGCATTTCTTATGGCTTCATCCCCCTGAAGAATTATCACAATATTTTATTCATAAGAAATGAACTTCTAAATTATTTTTCTCTATTTTTTGCCTTAAATTATTTTGCTCTATTGAGTGTTTGGAAGCTCTGGGGAAAAAAAACTTTTAGGCCTTACAAACTAAAATTCTTTTCACATATTTATTTCATCCAAACAAGGACGTTATTAGAATTTTTCCACGGTTCCTTATCTATGAGAAGTTCTCACAATAATATCTTTCGGTAAGAAGTGCTTTGGTTATTAAGAATTTTCTCACTTTTTTAACCATGAGAAGTTCTCTTTTCATAGTCCGTGAGAAATGGGATTTCACATTAATTTGGTTTAGTTATTACTTATTCTAAATATAAAACATAGTTATTAGAATTTGCTTGCGGTTTCTTGTTTGTGAGAAGTTCTCATAATATTGTTCCATGAGAAATCACCTCCCCCATCCACTTTGTATGTATATTCTCATGATGTACAGATTCATTTGGGTCTGTCACTTACAGTATTTTTTTTCCTACTTGTTTACTCCTTCCCTTCAATTTATGAGACATGTCCCACTAACCAATAAAAATAATTAAAACATTAAATCATTCATAAAATTTAAATGATTTTCAATATTACCCTTATTAATCACACAAAACTCCATCATATTAATTTCTAATCTCTCACTACTCTTGTTAAAGATGAGTATATATCAAAAAGTAATTATTTAACGCTCATTAAAACTATCAAAATGCTTTATAAAAATGATCAAAATTTATTTCTTATAAAATGGACATATTACGGTTTCATCCATCCTCTCTTCCCACATAAGGCATTCACTGCAAATTAATCAAGGGAGCATCTCCATGACACAGCTGAAAAATCAGAGCATGTCAACAGCTTGTTTGGGAGCACCATCTAAGATAATTTTACACTTTGAGACAAAACTACACTCACTTTTTTATCTTGTAAAGCACAAAATCAATTCTCCACCGCCGCTCATCTAAATGGGCACAGTTACCAGCAACAAAATATACATGTCAAAAAGGTGAGTCAGTATTTACATTAGACGAGCATACCTTCGAGTTACTCATCTAACGTCAGAAGTAGATGATGAAGATTGAGACACACCAGATCCTATCATATCATCTGCATCATTGATTCTACTTGTTTTACACCTCTTTTGTGCTGCAAGCCCTGCAGTACCATGTTGGCTTCCTGTTCCTTCATTTTGCTCATCTCCATTATTGCTGCCTGCAACATCATCTTCCTCGACAGTCCTCTTGTTTTTACGCTTTTTCCCTCCCAAACCAGTTGCTGGTTGGCTAGCTCGCAGTGCGTTATCGTGGTCTTCAATCTGGGTAGCTTCTTCCTTGGGTACTGTATGTTGCCAGTGGTTGCCACAGCTTGGACAAACTTTCTCTCTCTGGTAGGGGTGATCACCAATTTCCTTTCCCATCCTGACCTTCCCGTCCCGATCCCGAGCAAATCGGGACGGGAAAATCCCATCTCGAAAATTTCGGGATCGGGAATGAGACTTCCCAATTCCGACTTTTTCCCTATCCCAAATATATTTATATACATATACATTTTTTTTAAAATATTTAAGAAAATAAGATAAAATATAAAATAAAATGTGAAAATCCCTAATACCCTTAAGATAATATCTATTCTTTTAGTTTATTTAGTTAATTTTGTTTATTATTTACGTAGTATTAAATAATTCTAATTTTTTGTTTTTGTCTTTGTTCTTTTTGCAGCTGAATCGACAATTTTAAGCATGTATTGGACTAATTATATATTTGTATTAGACTTATTTAGTACAATATGATATTAGACAAATTATTTATTTTTATTAGACTAAGGAAAATACAACAAAAAATTCAATATAAAGATTTTTTTTTTTAAAAAAAAAGGAGATCCGGGATCGGGAATGGCATTTCCCGATCCCGAACACCCCTACTCTCTGGTAACCAGTTACAAATCATAATCAGAGAAATACTCCATTTTCTATATGTGGGAAGACATACTCTTCTTGAGTCTTATACTATTTAAAAAGAAACAGAAGAAAGGTTTTCTTTTTATTTATAAGTTAGATCATTCAATTTTACATTTCATTTATTATTGTGTAGATTGTATATTCGTAGAATGGAGTATTTATTAAACAGGGGTAAAATCGAAATGCTATTAAATTTTAAGATAGCGTTAATGAGTTTTAATGTTTTTCTTGATTCTGATAAAACATGTTAGAAGTGACTTATAAACCAGAGAATATACAATAGGAGTTATATTTGTTTTCGAGCCAAAAGTTGCTCAGGCGGTAGAGATGAATTCGAACTATACAAGCTTCATTTTGACATAATTCTGCATGTAAAACAAAAAATGAACGGAATTCCAGAATGAAATACTATTAATCAGATAAATTATTTAAAGTCCTGCTACTTCAGACACAATCAAAATAACTAGGGATATTCATTTCTTGTTCTCAGTGCAAACAAGACAGCTGGTTAGTCAACTGCTCCATACGGATACGGTCCTATAGATGAGTTACAAATAATTGAATTACTTGGATTAAAAAGTTGGTTGAAATTGATAAAAGGCTATAAATATGTAAGAAATGTAATTTTCTTTTTAAATATACCCTTATTTATGTAAAAGGTAACTGAAATACAGAATGGGTGGGAAACGAGATGACAGTGACGTGATTAATTAGAGGTAAAAATCGAAAAATTAAATTAAATTATAACTTATATTTAGGACCCAAGGGGCTATTCTATTATAAGTATAAAAGCCCATGAATAAGGGAAAAAGAAAATAGCAAATCCGCACTGATTATTCAGAATAATCTAAACATCAACAAAAAAAGATTTTGAAGCAATGCAATAGGAACAACCTTCACTCAGCTTCATTCCACACATGACATGATGGAACTTCGTTATTTCGGAACCAACTCCGGAGATCAAGAAATGACTTTGCAGTAAAGCACAATAGAGTAGTCAACTTTGCAGTACCTTAAAGAATTGTCTATGTTTCATCAGATACCAAGACATTCCCTATTTGAGTAAAGGACATAAAAACTTGATCATCTTTCCATCAATTTTTTCCAAACAATAAATGTATGGTAGCAAGAGTTTCATCAGTCAACTTTTCAGGCAGCAATATCCGATGATATATGTATATGGTTGCCCGGAAACAAAAAATTATCATCATCAAATATTACTCCAAAAACCTCACTTAAAAACGAACAATTTCAACTGAGAGATGAAACTCATTACTTCAGATATTAGCTGTAGTAGAAACTTTAATGTGGACTGCCGTTTAGTGCACCCATAATCAATTACGTTCTTAATTTCCAAAATAAAGACAACAGCAATGAATTTAAAAGGGCAAAATATAAATATTCTACGCAGAGATATTTGAAAGGTTCAGCTATCTAAACAAGGATAGTTCGGTCACACAGTAAAGTGCAGGTCAGTAAACATAGATGTGCAAACCAAGAAATTGGGTTCATGAGTTTTACCCAGTTGCTTGTGCTCTTTTTAAAAACTTTACGTTAAACAACTTTTTCCACACTTGATCATACTAGGGCAGCAACCACCAATAAATTAAGACAAGTGTCAGTTATTTATAGGCAGAAAAATGCGGGCAAGTGAAAATGCAGAACCTGACTATCCAGTTTAAAATTCAGAGCATCAATGTTGGAGACAACACCTTGAGCTGTAGCGTCTTGCACTATTGCTTCAATCTGTCGTTTGACATTAAGATAAGCCAATAAAATATTGTATCACATGCCATAATATTAGAGGTGAAATTATTAATCTGCAAAAACTGATGGTGTTATGGGGGCAAAAATTTTGTATAAATAATCACCCATTCTATTGTCAGATGGGCAAGGATACACTGTACATTAGCACAAATGGAGGGACAGGGAGGAAGAGAGAAGCAAAAAAGCCATGTGAGATGAATTCCTGCGAATCAAATTTTAATTATGGATTATTTTCCTGAATTCTCATAAAAAACAGACACTTCCATAAAGAAAATGCGCTATCCTTGATTTCTTCAAAAATAAATAAGAAATTAAAAGTGGTGAAGGATCTTCTACTGTTGAAACAGATGCATGCAAGCACACATTCCATGCATATATTGTAGTCAGTTTGCATAAAGATCAATGGAAAATGATTTGGCAGTGCAGGATGAAGATTGCATATAGTTTATGATTATAACTCTTCCTTTCAGGTGTGAGTCCATCAATTTTTGAATAATAAGATTTGGAAGAAAAAAGAAATGAGAATGCGGTAATAAGACAAAGACTGTTGAATGCCTAAGAACATTTTCCCCCAGCCTCCCTCCTGGAAAGTGTACATGAGGATGCTATATTCCTATATAGGCTGCACTCACTACCAGCATCAAATTTTCCCTAAAATACAGAAAGCAGCTTTGAACTGTATGAATGTCATATTACCCTATAATCATACTACGAGAAAAATTCCATAAAAACATTGCTGTATACATTTTAAAATTAATATCCCTAGTTATTGACCAGAACATTCATAATCCTCAACAAATTTCAAAAGCTCACACATTATTCCCTGCTTAGATTGTTCATCTGAAGCAATGGCCTTAACAAAACAGTTAGTGCATATGAATACTTTTTTCCACATTCAGCAAACGAAAAGAAAAACAGAATCACATGCAGCAATACTTACAACATCCTTGTAGAAAGCAATTTGTGGAACTGTATACTTTGTCCCCAACTTGGATTGTTCATCTGAAACAGTATTGACCACTGTTAGGACCCCAATTGAAGGTCAGTCAGACCTATATAAGGAAATATAAGAAGTTGCGCACTAAAGGAAAAGATGCTTTCTGATAGATTAAGGTTGACTTTGTCACTCCCCACTATTTTGATATAAAGGGTTGATTAGTAGAGTCAGCGATAGGACGTAGGTTTGTCTTTTGTATTGTCTTTTGTAACAGTCCCTTGAAGACTGTGTTGACTGCCTTTTGATATATAGTAGGCGTGGGGCATTTGGGGGGAGCATGTTATATTTTGTATGAGAGTCTTGTGAGGAGGAGGCTGGGTTTCATTAAAACCATATCCTATTAGGCTGTGAGAGTTGTTTCTCTACAGATTGTAGCTGTTTCTATCACCCTGAGGGGACAACATTACTGCGTATTTAATCAATTCCAGTGCTATTTCCATTATCTCAGATTGGGTTATAACATTTTGGTATTAGAGCAGTGAGATCCTAGGCATTTGAAGGTGGCAGAATGGAGGAAAGAGACTTAAGTATGCTCAGCATTAGAGAGCTGATGCAGATGTTAGATGCTACGATATTAAAGTTGTAGAAAAATGGAGATGGAGGAGTACAGAAGGATGCAGGGAGGTACAGAAAACTAGAAAGGCCTATTTTTACCGGAGAAGATCCCTATGGGTGGCTTGACAGGACGGAAAGACATTTTCTCATAAACTCCATAGCAGAGCATGTGAAGTTGGAGGCTGCTGTAGCGTGTCTTGCGGGAAAGGCCTTGAACTGGTACTGCTGGCTTGAGGCAAGAACACCTATGAGCAGTTGGTCAGAGTTCAAGAGAGAACTATTAAGACGGTTTAATGAGTTGCAACTCCGAAATGGTTTGAAGGCGGAGATGAAGAAAGAGCTAAGAGAAGAGGAAGAACAGAAGCTGTGTGGCGAAGCAGAAGAGAAATCAGAGGCAGAAATGAAAGATGGTAATACTGAAGCAGGTGAGAAAGAAGATGAGAAGAAGCCCATTAAGCAAGAAACAGAGGTAGAAATGCTAAAAATCCAGAAGATTGACGAAGAAAAGGGCGAGAAAGGAGTAGAGGAAGCACTTAAGGCAGAAGACCCATTAAAGTTACCAACTTTTTCGGGGGAAGGTGACTTTGAGGCAGATTTTGGTAACAACCTAGAAGATGAGATGAAACTTAAATCTTTTCAACTCTTGCAAACTGTCGGAAAAGCACCAAGCAGTCCCAAAATAGAAGTCCAGAAAATATATGTTGCTGTTGCAGCAAAGACTGCAGCGATTATGAAGATGGAATCAAATGCTAAAAAGACTCGAGCCAAACGGTGTGTATATGATAAATGGCGAAGAGACAGATTAAGGGAAGGGGATGTTGACGGTAAGGAAAAAAGGGAGAAAAGGGAGTGGAGACTAGACCGGGTTAGGTTAATTAATAGTGGCAGGAGCCCAATGCTTAATGAAGGCAGCCTTGTTGGGCCCAATAGTCTCTTACTTTGTGAAAGGAGGATGACCCAGCTGCACCCAACATTCAGTTTCCCATTGAAGAAGCAGATAATGGGCTTGGGCCTTAAAGTGGAAGAAAGAAACCTAACCCTTCAAAGAAAAACGGCTGCTGCTTGCTGCAAAACGCCTATCAGTGTAGCCCAACACTTTTTCTCACATGGTGCCCACATGGACGTGGCTGTAGTGAACAGAGGAACATCCACGCCTTTAGTTTTCTCGTTCAGGTTAAGTAAGACATCATCAAGCAAGCCAACAATGTTTTATCCGTTGTGCAGGTCCCACACATTAATAATAGTGGAGATTTCCTTTACGGAAGGGACGAACATGAAGCTAGAGGAGCTTTCTTACTTTTTCAATAGCGACACCACTAGAAGCAATGAGTTCAAGGCTGCTCTCTGTAATGATTGGGTGCTGATTTCGAGGGTTTGTGTGCAAGCCGCTTCTCCATTCGTGTGCTGTGGTTTGCATGGAGTATTTTTTGGATTACTGAGATTAAGCCAAGATCGTTTGCTGCTCTGTCAGACTCCAATAGGATGTTCAAGACAAATTACCGGGCTTTCTCATTCAAGTACTTGGAAGCATTCAAAAAGCTCTAGGTGAACAGTATTATAAATATTCTATGTGAATGTTTTGTCCTGGTTAAAGTACTATTTTGGTTTAGAAAGCCGAGAGGACACGAAGAGGAAGAGACAGTAGCAGCCAAGACAACCACAAAGGGTGCAAAAATTGTCTGTGTTTCTGGACATGAACTTATATTCAGAACCAGTGGGTTAAAGCATGGTCATGTTGGAGCTAAATTCCTAGATGCAAAGGTTGAGGATGGCGCTAAGAGGTTTATGAAGGACTTCATAATTGAAGCAAGCAACTCGGCATGTATATCTGAATTTGAAACAAAAACAGGGTATTGAGGGTTGGTTTTTTATTCTGCTAACCAACTTAGGATAGCCTATATCAAGCAGAACAGAAAGATCCATCTTTTCTCAAGAGCAGAAGATGATACCCAGGAAAATGGAAGTGTAGTGAATCCTAATGCAAGCATTATGCCTCCTATTTCATTTGTTGCTGCATTACACTGTAAATCTGTGTTCTCATATAATATTTGTTATGAGATTCAATTCTCAGGCATAGAAGTTCAAGATTTCCCCAAAGGATTGGGGAAGAATGGCATGAACATAAGAGCACTGGAGTTGGCAGGTATTATTGTGTCTGAAGCAAAAATGTTGGTAAAGAAAGGGATGACTTTCTATCTGCACAAGCCTAAAGATTATTGGATGAGGATGAAAGGAGCAACTCAAGGTTCAGCTACTGTTTTTGAGCCAAAACCAGACTACATTGAAAGGAGCTTTCTGGTTGAAAAGTCTACCTCTCACCTTGAGGACAAGGGGGATCTTGAGTTGCAAACAACAGCCGATATTCACCCCGTGTTTCATGTCTCCACATTGAAGCAATCTGTTCAGTCAGCTCCGGTGGAGGATCTTATGCCTTACTAGGAAATTGTTGAGCCTCCCTTTTGGCTTTCTAATGATTTTGCAGGTACTCAGTCTTGTCACGCACAAGTTCCATCACTACCAACTAACACACCAACGGTTGAAGAAATTGAGGCTATTATGAATGGCAAGATTGTTTTCACATCAGAAGGCCCCATTCATCGCTACTTGGCTCACCGGAAAGATCGTTCAGATTTGGATGCCACTTGGATCACATAAAATGAATTCAAGGGCATAAACCCTACCTTGCTTGACTCATATCAAATCTCAACCTCTCCAGAGGAAAGTTCTTCAAAGTAGGAGGGAATTGATAGGAAATATAGGAAAACTTACCATAGAAGAAAATATCAGTTTATTATATATCTTTTGGCATGTAGCAGCTATATAAGTTATTTTAATTGTATTCTAATTTTCTTCATAGGTAAGAAACCACTTGCTGCTTGCTTTTACTTTTTGCTTCCTTAACGAGGAAGAATACTTATTAGCTCTTGTAAAAGCACACTTGAATGAATGAGAATATGATGGCTAAAAGAATTCTCTCCTCCTCTATCTAATTCTCTCATTTCTCCCTCATTTCTGATCATCCTTTCCCTTCCCCTGTTTCTGTTTTTCCCCTCTCCTTCTATGCTTTTGCTCTTCCCTTCCCTGGATCAAATCTGTTTGTGTGAGATTAGGTGTGTGGGAGTAATATTTACATCACTCGGAGCGATTGATTCTTAGTTGGTGGGTCTCTTGAAAGATCACAAGAAATTGGTTCCCAAGATGGCAGATATTAGGGAATAGATGAGTGCTAATTTAAGGATCAACCTTTTGGATTTTAGGTTCTCTACTGATGGCTCATGGCTTTTATTCAGCATTGCCGATACTGTCAAGTGTAGGCCTTGGAAAAGATGATGCCACACATTACAGCTATTCTTCAAATTTCTTTTAGTTGAGAGCAGAGAGTCACCATTTAAAGAGCTTATGAATGCATTAGACGGAGGAAATTCCTGCATGATTGGATTGCAAGGGATGTAAGCAGAGGCAAAACCAAGCTCACAGTACAGTACAAGTGGGCAAACAAGTTGAAGAATCGAATAGGATTTTATAAGGCGATATTTACTGAAGTGCATGATCCTTCCAGATATAAAAATGATCTGTGGCAACATCACACGGCACTTTGACTTGCCATTAGATAATGGAAAGGAAGAAGAGTTCTTGAAGATATTGTGCTTCCAACCCATCACTTTTCTGCTCAATATCTCTTTGCTTTGAATTTGCCCCTTAAAAGAGGCATCCTCAAATACAATCTCAGATCATTGTGTTTGTTAATTTGTCTGTGTATGATGCTAATTGTAGTTTCTGAACTTAAAACCCTTTTAATAATCAATTTGTATTTTTTGTGCAATACCCAGTCAATGTTAGAAACATAGCAGATTTATTATAAGGTTAGCTATTTCCAATCAAATAGTTATTGCTTATGTTGATTCCAATCTCCAGAAGACATGAAAAGCTTTAGGGTGTCAATATTTGCCAAAGTTGATGAAAAATAGTGGGGGCTTTATGTGGTAAACTGTAGGAGAACGAATTCGCAACAAAATGGGAGGTATTTTGAAATACCTCATCAAATGTATATATTTTCCTTTTCTTGTTCTTTCCTGCCAATTCGAACCTCTGACTATCTAGTTAAATGCATAGTGCACAAACCAAATGGCCAGAAGTCTTTTTGGCAGCATGACTTGCTGCACGTTTTAAAAATAGTTTCAATCAATCACCTTTCCTTTGACTCGAGAAAATTTTAAACACGTCACAGTAATTTTTTTAAAGCATTACTAGGAATATATATAAAGGATATTATACAAAGCAAAGAGTGCACGCACACCTTTTAATTAGGTTTGTTGAGGCCATTCATGCTAACTTAGTATTGATTAATTAGTCTCAATATTAGTATTTAAACTTATTATTTGATCCTTTAAGTTTTCAAAATTTACTTTATTTATAAAACTTAAAAAATGAAAGAAACTCCGCGAAATATAATCTTCATGGGTGAGCGCTGAAAAAATTGTTTAGCTTCTATAAAGAATTAAAATAAAGAGAAGATATGAAAAAACCTTGTATGTTAAGGGTGGAATAAAATGTTTTTAAGTTATGTTGGAAATGCTGGTTGCAGGTTTAGTGAGTTAAGTTACTAACTTGTTATAAAACAAGTTAACATTTTGCCAACTTGAACACATCATATATGGGTTAGTGAGTATTTTGGAACAAAAGTATTGACTAATAATTTTTCTACAAAACACCTTATATTATGAAATATGAAACTATTAAAAGAAAGCCTTCTAAATCGAAATGATTGAGGGTGCATGGGCTAAAATTTATACTATATATTATGTTGGTGAGTCTAACTTTAAAAACTTCAAAAATAAATATTCCCTCTAGTGCTTAATACAAAACTCGTTTTGATGAATAAATTGAACTATAAAATGAATCTTATATTAAGGATAAAAGAAAATAGTTAATACATAAGGTTTTAAATTCAAGTATTGTCATTTTTTGTATATGAAATCTTACAGAATGCTAATATTTTTTGGGTGTGAAAATATATTTAAATGTCTTCTAACCAATAAAATTTTATTTTCTTTTTCTTTTCTTGCCAACAAACCATTAACCAATAAACATTTCCAACGGTGAATTTTTACCCGTTTTCCCTCTATAGTTTTTATCATGCCTTGTTTTTTTTTTTTAAAGGGATAAATAAATAAAATAAAGGACGCCGCTTAGTGGCTTAATTCTACCATTCCTCGCCGTCGTGCTCCTCTATTTGTCACTGTCATTCACTGCTACTTCGTTCTCAGCCTGAAACGTCTTAACTTCTTGAATCTCCTTCGTCGTGTGGCTCGGCGAAGTTCATAAATTTGCAGAGCATCAGAGTTCAATCTCCCTCTTCGTGTGACTTCTTCAATTCTAGTAAGCGCTCCCTCCCACTCACTCTCTATTCTGGTATTCTTCCTTTCTTCAGCATCCATACGACATTAGAAATCCACCTTCGTGTGTTTTTTCATCTCAAATCAAAGTTTTCATCCTACCTGATCAGTGGGTCTGTACTATGGTCTCTATCAAATGCATATGAAATTGCCTCTTTGGATATGCGTATTGTAATGACTTGAAAATAAAATAGAATAATTATTTCGTTTATGTTAGAAAATCCCTTGATTATAGCTTTTGATCATATCCCTTGATTTTAGGATCTTGATTGAGTTTTTCAATTTTAGGGAAGTTTCTTATTTATCTATTGATTGTAATCCTTCTTTTTTTCCCCTCCCCTAATTACTCTCTCTAAGCTCTATATTGTAGCTCTCCTCATCTAAATAAAATATACAATTGTGAGAGTGAATCCTGCTTCAAACAATTTATAACAAGTATTTTAATAATTTGTTCTAAACCTCTACAAATGTAAGTTGATGGTTTCTGGGGTACGATGGTTGTTTGTGACTTGGTCTTACTACGTACATGTAGTGGCTCAAATAGTACTTTATGAAATTATGAATCTCGTATATGAATTTAATTATTTTTAAATGCCTACCATGTGTTTGGAAAAATGCTTGACAAGGTTATTATATCCAAATGGGTATCCAAAGCTGATGCTATCTATTGCTTTTTTTTTTTTTGCCTGCCTATTGCTTTTGCTTTTGAAGCTGTATTGAGTTTGAGTTTCTTGTTTTATAAGGTTATTAAATGCCTACCATGTGTTTGGAAAAATGCTTGACAAGGATATAGTTTCAAATCATTATTTTTATTCCATTAGTTTTATAAGGACTTGGTCTCACTCAGACTAAGTCCTTATAAAAGTATAAGAATCAAAAACCACAATTTGAAGCTATAGAGATCAAATTGTATGGATAAATAATAGTATTAAACCCTAAATATTTTATAAGAAAACAACTGTTTATACTATGTATGAGATATGATTAAGGGTCATTTTTTACTTGGGGTAGACCAGAAGCTATGGGTATTTGATTTTTTTTTTTTGGTAACAACTTTTAGTTCTTTTTGTTAGAAGTGGTAGTATGGCTTAGCCCACCAGATTCGAGCTAATCCATCAAGAGTTGGGATCATATGGGTTTAGGTCCGAAAGAATTGTATTAATATGGATTGGCATTTAGGAGAACTCAACTCACAACCGCTAGGTTGCCAGTTAGCTGCCCAACCCCATATTAATTTTTTAAAATTTTTTTAAACAATATACTAAAATTGTTTTTTCTACAAACCTAAACCATAAAAAAATTAAAAATACATTACAAATTAAGCATTCATCGTAAGTCCACACATGACAAAATAAACATAAATCCAAAAGCCATCACAAAATAAACATAAATTCAAAAGTCATCATTATAACTTAAAAATAATTAATAATTAGTTAATGGTGAGGAGTAGTTATGAGTCTCTGAGAGTGTGAGAGACTGAGACTGAGGTGAAGAGTGGAGTGACAGTAGGCTTAGGGCAGGTGATTGAGTTTGGGACTTTCGGTCTTTCGGCTTGGGACTTCCGGACTTAGGTCTTGGGTTACATTAAAAATATATATATATATATATATATGGGCCAACCCGCCGCAGGTCAAGCCTAAAAGAACTGCTCTCAAATGGTTCTAGATTTACAGAACTCAAACCGTCCATTTTGTCGGATTGGACAGGTTCGGCCCACGGTCTAAACTCATATTACTAGCTTTACATTTTGTTTTGGGTTAAGGTGCAAAAATACCCATGAACTTTTCTCAAAAGTGCATCCAACACCATAAACTTTTTTTAGGTGCAAAAATACCCATGAACTTCTCAAAATGGGGCAAAAATGTCAAATCGTTAATTGGTACAAACGTCCGTTTTGTGGGACCCACAATTTTATTTTTTAAGATGCAAAAATACCCATGAACTTTTCCAAAAAGTGCACCCAACACCATAAACTTTTGAAAAGTTCATGGGCATTTTTGCACCCAGAAAAAATTTTATGGTGTTAGGTGCACTTTTTAAAAAAGTTCATGGGTATTTTTGCACCTCAAAAAATAAAATTATGAGTCCCACAAAACGGACGTTTGTACCAATTAACGGTTTGACATTTTTGCCCCATTTTGAGAAGTTCATGGGTATTTTTGCACCTAAAAAAAGTTTATGGTGTTGGATGCACTTTTGAAAAAAGTTCATGGATATTTTTGGACCTTAACCCTTTTGTTTTTAAGAATACGTAACTAAAAATAAGTTTTCAAATATTTTTTAGTTTTTTTCATAACAAAAAATTGTCACCAATGAGAAAAATATCCATGAGAGCATAGGGACATTTTCGCGACGTATTTTTCTCAGAGAAATATTCTTTGAGAATTTCTTATGGCTTCATCCCCCCTGAAGAATTATCACAATATTTTATTCATAAGAAATGAACTTCTGAATTATTTTTTCTCTATTTTTTGCCTTAAATTATTTTGCTCTATTGAGTGTTTGGAAGCTCTGGGGGAAAAAACTTTTAGGCCTTACGAACTAAAATTCTTTTTACATATTTATTTCATCCAAACAAGGACGTTATTAGAATTTTTCCACGGTTCCTTATCCATGAGAAGTTCTCACAATAATATCTTCCGGTAAGAAGTGCTTTGGTTATTAAGAATTTTCTCACTTTATTAACCATGAGAAGTTCTCTTTTTATAGTCCGTGAGAAATGGGATTTCAAATTAATTTGGTTTAGTTATTACTTGTTTTAAATATAAAACATAATTATTACAATTTGCTTGCGGTTTCTTGTTTGTGAGAAGTTCTCATAATATTGTTCCATGAGAAATCACCTCCCCCATCCACTTTGCTTCGTTTGTATAAATATTCTCATGATGTACAGTTTCATTTGGGTCTGTCACTTACAGACAAGACAGCTGGTTAGTCAACTGCTCCATCCGGTCCTATAGATGAGTTACAAATAATTGAATTACTTTGTATTAAAAAGTTGGTTGAAATTGATTAAAGGCTATAAATATATAATAAATGTAATTTTCTTTTTAAATATATCCTTATTTATGGAGAAGGTAACTAAGAGATACAGAATGAGTAGGAAATATAATGACAGTGACGTAATTAATTGGAGGTAAAAATAAAAAAATTAAAATAAATTATAACTTATATTTAGGGTTGAAGGGAGTATTTTATTTAAGTATAAAAGCCCATGAATAAGGGAAAAAGAAAGTAGCAAATCCCCACTGATTATTCAGAATAATCTAAACATTAACAAAAAAAAGATTTTGAAGCAATGCAATAGGAACAACCTTCACTCCAGCTTCATTGCACACATGACATGATGGAACTTCGTTATTTCTGAACCAACTCCGGAGATCAAGAAATGACTTCACACCAAGTGTAATATTACCATCTGCCGTCAAATTGAGCCACTGGTCCTTCACAAGTTCATCGAGAATTTTTGCCTTCTCAGACATTGAGAAATACTTCAATGCAGATGGGACTTGATGCTGGCCACCTTGAGATTCTGATGCAACTGGAACCTGAACATACTCAAACCATAAAATTGTAAAGCACAATAGAGTAGTTAACTTTGCAGTACCTTAAAGAATTGTCTATGTTTCATCAGATACCAAGACATTCCCTATTTGAGTAAAGGACATAAAAACTTGATCATCTTTCCATCAATTTTTCCAAACAATAAATGTATGGTAGCAAGAGTTTCATCAGTCAACTTTTCAGGCAGCAATATCCGATGACATATGTATATGGTTGCCCGGAAACAAAATATTATCATGATCAAATATTCCAAAAACCTCACTTAGAAATGAACAATTTCAACTAAGAGAGATGAAACTCATTACTTCATAGCTGAAGTAGAAACTTTAATGTGGACTGCCGTTTAGTGATAATCAATTACGTTCTTAATTTCCAAAATAAAGACAACAGCAATGAATTTAAAAGGGCAAAATATAAATATTCTACGCAGAGATATTTGAAAGGTTCAGCTATCTAAGCAAGGACAGTTCGGTCACACAGTAAAGTGCAGGTCAGTAAACATAGATGTGCAAACCAAGAAATTGGGTTCTTGAGTTTTATCCAGTTGCTGGTGCTCTTTTTAAAAACTTTATTTTAAACAACTTTTTCCACACTTGATCATACTAGGGCAGCAACCCCCAATAAATTAAAACAAGTGTCAGTTATTCATAGGCAGAAAAATGCGGGCAAGTGAAAATGTATAACCTGACTATCCAGTTTAAAATTCAGAGTATCAATGTTGGAGACAACACCTTGAGCTGTAGCGTCTTGCACTATTGCTTCAATCTGTCATTTGACATTAAGATAAGCCAATAAAATATTGAATCACATGCCATAATATTAGAGGTGAAATTATTAATCTGCAAAAAACTGATGGTTTTATGGGGGAAAATTTTTTGCATACATAATCACCCATTCTATTGTTATATGGGCAAGGATACACTGTACATTAGCACAAATGGAGGGAGAGGGAGGAAGAGAAGCAAATTAAAAAAGCCATGTGAGATGAATTGCTGCGAATCAAATTTTAATTATGGATTATTTTCCTGAATTCTCATAAAAAACAGACACTTCAATAAAGAACATGCGCTATCCTCGATTTCTTCAAAAATAAGTAAGCAATTAAAAGTGGTGAAGGACCTTCTACTGTTGAAACAGATGAATGCAAGCACACATTCCATGCATATATTGCAGTCAGTTTGCATAGAGATCAATGGAAAATGATTTGGCAGTGCAGGATGAAGATTGCATTCATTCCTAAATCTGCCTATTTTAGAAGCTGCATATAGTTTATGATTATAACTCTTCCTTTTAGGTGTGAGTCCATCAATTTTTGAATAATAAGATTTGGAAGAAAAAAGAAATCAGAATGCGGGAATAAGATAAAAACTGTTGAATGCCTAAGAACATTTTCCCCCAGCCTCCCTCCTGGAAAGTGTACATGAGGATGCTATATTCCTATATAGGCTGCACTCACTACCAGCATCAAATTTTCCCTAAAACACAGAAAGCAGCGTTGAACTGTATGAATGTCATATTACCCTATAATCATACTTCGAGAAAAATTCCGTAAAACGTCGCTGTATACATTTTAAAATCAATATCCCTAGTTATTGACCAGACCATTCATAATCCTCAACAAATTTCAGAATCTCACACATTATTCCCTGCTTAGATTGTTCATCTGAAGCAATGGCCTTAACAAAGCTGTTAGTAGATATGAATACTTTTTTCCACATGCAGCAAACGAAAAGAAAAACAGAATCACATGCAGCAATACTTACAACAGCCTTGTAGAAAGCAATTTGTGGAACTGTATACTTTGTCCCCAACTTGGATTGTTCATCTGAAACAGTATTGACCACTCCATAATAAACCTGACCATTATATTGATCCATGCAGCAACACATCTCTAAATGAACAAAAGAAAGTGCTTTGTTTATCTTCAGAAGATACTGTTGCAGTGCATGTTGATCAGTGCCTGTATCATCAATTATGACAACTACAATCAACAACTTGATAAAAAGCTTCTAAAGGAATACATGAAACAAACCTTTTCTCAATCATGAAATAAAAGTTCTTTGCAGTTATACATTTCTCAGCTCATTCATCATGTTGATATTGAAGGATCACATTGAGGCATAGGATAAATACTTTGAATATTATTGATCCTTAAGATAAATGAGAGTACAAGGAGGCCTTTATATAGGCAAGAATATCTATGATAATCTAATTTAATCAAATAAAATCAAATCATAATACCTTAAAGATACATTCCTAAAATACAATATTCATATCTAATCCTAATAAATACTAAACGATATCCCAAATAATAATAATTAATTAATATTCTAAACTAGATATTCTCAACACATCACTTCAACAGTTGAACCATTAATGCTTATCATGCTGTATCAGATTTAACATTCAGAACTTATCATGCAAAGCTTCATTGAAAGTAAAATAAAAATGACAGAACATTTCTAAGGGCTTGCTTAGAAGAATGGTTCCAAAGTGGTAGGTGGATTGATCAGGATGATTTTGAAACCATCCTAACCCACCCACACCCAAAATTTCAAATCATGCCGCATTGTTGGTTTGGATTTTATATAAATTAACGTTTCTTTTTTCTTTTAACTTCTCCAAATAAGCTTAAGAGTATTTTATTTAATGATGGTGAGCTGATGGCAGGAGGGCAAGTACATGAGACCAACACGGGAGCGAGTGAGAGAACTAAAGACGGAAGCTAACCAGGTGCAAGGGGTGGAGCGGTTGGGCTCCTCCTCCCTTAACCAAGGGTCTTGAGTTCGAGACTTGGGAATGGAAAATTGCCACTGGCCAGACTTCCCCACCTATAGGGTGCCTATCACGGGTCGAACGGATTAGTCTGGGGCCGTTGATATGCCTGAAAGATGGCTTGCCCTGGGATACCGTGCTCACGCAAAAAAAAAAGACGGAAGCTAAGTGTGTGAGAGGGAGTGAGTATGAGGTTTACTTTTGTGGTTTGGAGGGTAATTTGGGAATATTAAAACAAACCATGGGTATATTGGTCAGAATATTACAAAAAAAAAAAACACCCCCCGCCCCAATATTGAAGCGGAGGGCCCACCAATAAACTTTACACAAACAATGGGACCCTCATACCAAATAATCTCTAAACGAGAAATTGCAGTTATCACCATAACTACGATAAGCTCCTGTGCCATGATACCAATCAAAACACAAAAATTCCCTCCTGGATATCAAAACCTTAATTTAAGGAAAGTAGCCCTTGCGAAGAATTTTGGAACTAGACTGCCCTGTCGAGAGTCAAAAACATAAAGTGAATTAAATTACAGATGCAAAACACTTAAGTCCAGAAAAAAGAATATGTGGGCTCAGATAATCAAGCTTCTAAGATTTACAGAGGAAGAAATCATGGGCCTGTTTGATTCTATTTTCTGTTTTTTGTTCTCAAAAATAGTTTTATAAAACAGTTTTTGTGAACAATTTTTGAAAACAAAAAACAAAAAAACTTGTTTGGATGATTATTTTTAAAAACAAGTTTTAGAAAACAAAAAACAAAAAAACTTGTTTGGATGATTGTTTTTAAAAACAAGTTTAAAAAAACTTATATAATTATTTCTTAAAACAAGTTTTAAAAATAAAAAACAAAAAAAAAATCTGCTTTTATTTATTTGGATCTTTTATGTAATAGATATTACTATTATTTTTTAAAATTACTTAATATGTTATTATATTAATAAATTAGTTTAATAAAAATCAAATAAAATCGTCAATAAATAACACAAAAATGATTTACTATTAACAAAATTAACATGTTAAAATTTAAATAAGATATGAAGCATAAAACAAAGCATAGTTCATAGTAACATAAAATCTAATATAAAAGCTACAAGTCTATGTGTGTATATCTATCATATTGTATCATTTTCATACTCAGAACAAAACAACCATCCAGTCACAAAACAAAGCATAGTTCATACTAACTAATCTAAGAACTACTAGTTCACCATCTAATATAAAAGCTACAAGTCAATATATGTATATATATATATATATATATCTGTGTGTGTGTGTGTGTGTGTGTGTGTGTGTGTGTGTGTGTGTGTGTGTGTGTGTGTGTGTGTGTGTGTGTGTGTGTGTGTGTGTGTGTGTGTGTGTGTGTGTGTGTGTGTGTGTGTGTGTGTGTGTGTCTATAGGCTTTCTAGCCAAGCCCTCTTTCTTTCTAAAGGCACTGCCATAAACAACTCCCTATTGATAGGTTCTTTAAACTGCTTCATTGCCTTGACATAAATATCATCAGACAAATCCATCTCATTTAGAATAGCAATACATGCAGAAACGGAACAACCATGAGATGCTGGGGTTCCAACACTAACTTCGCTCCTTGACCTCCACCTCTCAGCCTTAGCAAGGTGAGCTTCTGCCCTTGCCTTAGATGCCTCAACAAATGGTTGAATTGCTTCCCCCATTTGCATAGACCTAGGTTCTTTTTTTCTCTTTCGATCAGAGAATTCAATACTCCGCTTTCCACTCTGTGTAACATACTCAATTATGTCCGGAGCAAAATTGTCTCCATCCTTATCAATGTTTACATGAACCCCAGAATTGAGATATTCATCATCAAGTCGAATCTCATTGTCAGAATTTGGTGGATCTTGTGTAGATGCGTGATGAAGTACCCCTGTTGTAGTGCTTCTATTAAATATTATGCCCAACATTTTGTAATGTTCTAGCCCATGCTTTTTGAATTGCGAAGCCTCAAGATGTGCCTACAAAATATGCATTTAGAAACAGAAGAATCCAAGCTATCTAATCAAATAAATCACAATAATTACATACCAAAATATAGTTATTCCAAACCTCCTCATTAACGGTATCTGTATTTGTTTTGGCATTCCAACCAAATCCAGTGTGTTGTAACAATTGAGAAAATTCTGTGCTTTGTTCACAGCCTATTAAACTTTTGCTTGATTTGGACTAAACTGAAAGTGCGTTGACTCTTTGCATTCAACTTTTCTAACATGTTTTTCCAAACTTTGGGAATAAACACACCATTTTTCATATTTCCTTTGGTTGCTTCTTCCACCATAATATCAATGTACCATTTAATGATATGCTTTGGCCAAACTGATTGTTCTAATTGTTCTACCTTTCCTCCAGATGCCATCTAAAATAGACAAAAGAAAAGAACACTTCAAACTTATGTCATTTCGGACAAAATTGCATACCCCAAGTGAGTTTTAACCCAAATTTTGCTACAACATAGCTGTACATGTTCCACATACTTTGGTCAAGACTATAGAAACACAAATAAAATATACAACCATATGGAGAATACCCAACACAAATAAACCGAAGAAAGAAAGAAAGAAAGTTCACATGATATCAAATCAATGCATTAGTATTACATCTTTCAGAGACCCACAATGACAAGTGAGAACCAGAGACCAAACAAAAAACCCAATTCAATCAATATAAATTCTAAGGTGAACTGCTTGAGATTCCATAGACTTTTATACCGTAGTACAGAATGCCAACACATAGCAATACACTATACGTGTCAGTGGGAAGTTAAGACTTAAGTTTAAGCTGTCGAATTGAATCCAGCAAAATCATCGAATAGACTTTGACCAGCTTATCCAAAATTATTCACTATATAATCATTATACCCTACCATACAAACACAGGTAGTGCATATCATAATACATGTTGAAGATTTCCCTGACCATCTCCAAAAATGCGTACTCTATTTCTGGAAGATTTTCACCTAAGATAAATTTAAGCACACATGCAAAATCAAATGCACCAGAAATCGTAATTTATTGCAAATTATTATTTGCCAACCAGTTATGAGTTTCAAATGAGATAACACATTCTGATATTCAAGTATCTGTTATTCAGGGTACATATAACAGAATACAATCAAATAAAATCTCGAATCAACTTATCAAGATAGAAAGCAACTACTTCATTATGATAGAGATCTTACATAGAATTGGCCAAGAGGGCAAAAATTGATTATAGCAAATAATCAGGGTAAGGGATCTCTTTGAAATCAGGTGTTATATATCTGCCCAGCTAAGTAAAGCTTAAACATCAAATAACAGAAGCAAAGGCAAAGGAATATCCTTGAGAGTTTTGCATACAAATGTGTAATAAAAGTGTGGTCTCTAATAAAGGCAAGAAGGATAATCTCTACCACGTTCTTCATAAGGTTCCTTCTGGAGATAGCCCTTATGTCAGAGCCAAGCATGCTCATTAGGTAATTCTTTCCCTTTCTTAATTACTTCTTCTTCACCATTATATTATATTCTCCTACCAGCATACCTCTCTTTCTTCCTTCCATCTCCCCTAGCCCCTCATCATCTGATATATGCTCTTGTCACTTGCACTCTACATCCCATGTACGTATATATCCATGCTCTCAGATTTTGCTTCACTATCTATCTATCTATATGATTTTGCCATAATTAATTCTGCTGCCATGAATCAACTTCTTTGTCTATCATGAATTATGTTTAGTGTAATGTTATTGACTTCTTCCGTACGAGTGAAAATTTCCCTCAAACTGATTCCCCTTTCTTCTTCTACTTCTGCTTTTTCTATTTTACTAACAAACAACAAGTCATCAACTGGCCTGGTGGTTAAACCGACATCATTCCCCCTCTCAATTGACTTCAATTTTGTTACGTTACTCTTACTTTCTGCTTTGCCCTTTCACAACTAGTCACTCATCATCAATTTAATAAATGCACCATTTACTACTCCTTAGATTTAAGTGCTTCCGTGACAAGTTTTCACTAGATTTTGTTTTCATTGAAGGCAAAAATTGATTATAGCAAACAATCCGGGTAAGGGATCTCTTTGAAATCAGGTGTTATATATCTGCCCAGCTAAGTAAAGCTTAAACATCAAATAACAGAAGCAAAGGCAAAGGAATATCCCTGAGAGTTTTGCATACAAATGTAATAAAATTTCAACTGCAGCCACTGGCTCATAAGCATCACAGTTCATATAAATGGGTAATTGTAGAGTCTTTTGAGCACACTAAATTCTCTACAAGTAGTTACCAATGACCTCCCATATATCTGATTCCATTTTAATAATGCATGTGTTAAGGTACCGATTAGTAACTCTGAATAAAGAATAAAATAGAAGAAGTAATTTGTTAGAGGTAGTGGGTAAGAATCTCAATAACTCACTTTAACGATGCCAGAAGCCAACCTTGCACCGAACTGATCCCTAGATCTGCAATGAAGATGGCTGGCGAATCAAGATAGTGGTGATAAGCCGTCGGTCGAGGCTTCAGATCGCCAAAATGAAAAAAACGCAGCTTATCCCACAAACGATTTTCATTTAGGCTACCTAAAATGTTTCAAAGAAACCAACGAAAATCACACACGCACAAAACGGAACCAACCAAAATCGCACAAGAACAAAACGGACTCACTGATTGGGGACTGAGGAAAGACTTGAGCCAGCGACAATCGAGCGGAGGGTGAGCTTGAGGCCAGTGAAGGGGCAGCTGGACCTAGCGGACACCGAGCGAAAGATGAGGGGAGGGTGAGCTTTGGCGGACAGCAGTCACTGCTCAAGGTGATCTCATGGTCATGGCTGCCGAGGAAGAAAAGGCAAACTGTCGAGAGAAAAAAAGGCGATAGAGAAAAAATGGGGTTCAGGAATCGGGGGCTTGGGATTTTTGAGAACAAGGATTAAGAAAACAATTTTAGAAAACATGTCAAAATTATTTCCTATTTTCTGTTTTTAAAAATAAGTTTTTGTTTTTTGTTTTTTAAAATAGTTGGGCCAAAATAAATTATCAAACGGTGTTTTTGTTTTTTTTTTTAAAAACAAAAAAACTGTTCTAAAAACATGTAATCAAACTTTAGAACCTGGGTTTTTTCCTGTGAGGCCATTAAACATAGAGTAAAAGTCCTTTTCCTTCAACGGCCCACGAGACAACAAAGATTGAATTATGGCATGATGCTTCCAGCTTAACTC
Organism: Inga oerstediana; assembly: GCA_963210345.1. Classification (NCBI taxonomy): domain Eukaryota; kingdom Viridiplantae; phylum Streptophyta; class Magnoliopsida; order Fabales; family Fabaceae; genus Inga; species Inga oerstediana. The sequence continues at coordinate 22,091,776 of OY723410.1, forward strand.
CGTCATGCTTCTCCAGGGATATAAGAAAACCCAAGATGAGATCAGGGTTTTTGAGACATGATTGTTCACTCATTTACTTCAAAATCCCTAGAACAAACTCATCAAAATAAGGAGTTTAGAGCTTGAGATTGCTGGAAACCGTCAAAATTTCAGACATAATAATAAAAAAATGCATTCAGCATTTAAAGTTAGACAACAAATCAATAATAACACATTAACAATCTCCAAAATGTAAGGATCCAACCTTGACATCCCACGCTAGTGCCTCAGCCCCCCGTGATTGAGTTGACCGGTTCTAAGCAAATCCACTCAAGCCATATTTAACAATCTCAGATTCTGTATCCCTTACATGAGTCTCACTTCTCTTCATAATCATATTTTTCCTTTGCAAGAGATTTTATGTCACAGAAAAAAATTAAGAGCCAAGCCGAATCTTTTTCACAATCAAAATATATTTGTGCTCTGTCAAGTGATTCTTCTTAAGTAAAGTACTCAAGTAGAAAAGGAGAAAAAGAAATGAAAAACTGGAAAAAGAGAAAACACACATTATATATAGACTCATGATGTTGTTATATCTTTTACTTGATTGTTATTTAACTTCAAACAACTTTTTTTGCCAAATTTGAAGCTGCTAAATCTCTGGGAGAAAAAAAATTGCAGATTGATTCTAAACTTCAACTTTTTCCCATTTTTTTTGGTTTGACGATATAATTGAATTAGATAATTAGATAATATGAAGCAAATACGCGAATAACTTGTTGAAGTTGAAAGAATAGTGAACGTCAAAACAAAGATCAAATCTTTGGTATAACTAACGCCACAAGCATCTAATCAAATCTTCTTTGCAAATCAGTAAGTTTGCCCTGTAACTTATTTTGGTTTTACTTGGCTATTTAGATTCTAAAATGAGATAAAACTGCTGTCCTGAGGTTAGAATTTTATTCATTGCTTTCTATTCATGGTTCTTCGCAAACAATAAGAAATTTGACACTAAATTAAATATAAGTCATAAACCTGAAGTTTTCAAGTCAGAAATCCCACTATTATAATTTTCAGGTCATAATTGGGAAAAAAAACCACCATCTATAATTTTCAGGACATAAGCCTATAATCAGAAAATCCATTTTCTCAAAGGCCTCAAATAATTTCGAAGCTAAAATTAAGGTAAAGCTCAAAACACTCCATCATAAATCAGTAAGCCCTATGAAGGTAAAAAATATATGTCGACTAGAAGTGAAACACAGACGAGGCAGAGCAGAATAAGGAAGAGAAGTAAAAGCATAAAGCAGCAACGAGCCGGTGACAAACCTAGAATTGAAGAGCAACTGCAGGTCTGAAAATTTTGAAGAAGAATGTGGAAGAAGAAGGCAATAGGCAGTTTGAAAATCGGCACAAAGAGAACAACGGTGGGAATCAAGAAGAAACTCTCCAACCAGACACTGTTAGGTTTTCATTTTTCAGAATCGAAGAAGGCTTTTGAGGTTTTGATTATGGCGGGAAAATGTACTGCGGGTGCGTGTTTTATTAAAATGGAGTTAATTAAAAAAAAGAATATCGAAGTTTCATTCCAAGTCTTTCTCCTAAACTCCCTTTCCACAAAAAGCTCCCTCCATTACTTCTCATCTGTAACTCCTGAATCCAGAACTGCGGGAACTGCTGGAAGTCCCGACAATAGCATGGTGTTCAAATGCAAGTCTATGGAAAATTGTGGAGACACAAGACACGATACCAAGCTCTTTAGGATCAAGGTAATTAAGAATTTCAGAAATCAAGGCCAGAGGAAGATCATTTAATGACCGACAATAGTCAACAACAACATCACTACGATATGAGGTTATAATTCCTTTCTTGGAATGAAACTTCGATACTCTTTTAGAATTGTCAATCCTCACATATTCAGGTTTGCTATTACCAGGTTTTGCAGTCCCTTCACTCACAGCTTTGTTAGTATGCGGATTGACTCAGCTATCTCAATGCCGGGATCTAACACAAGTTCTACCAATCTTTTTGAAACTTCGGTACTCAGTGGGCATTCAAATGCCCTAAAAATATGGGATCCTGCACTTTAATTTAAGGGTTGAAAGATCAAACCCAAAAATGAAAGAAGATTAAAAAATTAGTAGGCTGAAACCGATGGAAAGAATCAATATATACATAATAGCAATAGGGGAATAAGCCATGCACATTTTTAAATTGGATATTTGTCTCATAGGTTACTGTTCACAACAATAGTAACAGCAACTCACCCAAGTCGATCTCACTGCATTTGGCTTGGTTCATTTTCAACTCCAATTGAACAGTTATTGGTTGCAAAAAGTAGATTCAAGGACACGGTCACATCATATTTGCTTTGCTCATTCGCATTGTCAATTTCATTGTCAGTCATTGAATTGGAGTTGGTAAAGTTTGAGAAAAAAGAGCTATTGGTTGTGAAAAAATCCTTTCCTTCCTCCGTAGCCCACTCCTTCGTCGTCAATCGGTCTCTGTTACTGAAGAAAGAAGATTGAGCTCTAGCCCTATCACAATGTCTTTGTTCTAGGGGTTCTGTGTATGCTGTCGACGGAAGCCCAGGCCACCATTTGGGTATTTCATTTTTTTTCCATTTTTTTCTGTTTCTAAATTTGTTTTTCTCGGCACTTTCGTGGGCATTCATCTCTTACACGCTTTCCACTTTTTCCTCCGAATGATTTATCACTACCAAAGCCTTGATGCTGTAGTTGTAATATCCCAATTTTTGATTAAGGGCTAATCATGATTATTGTGGATAATTATGAATTTAATTGGAATTATTATATGTTTTATGGAAATATTAATTAATATGTCATAATTAGTTAAAAAAATTGGAAGAATGAAATTATTAGCTATAAGTTGGTAATTAAGGGAGAAATTAATTACTAACTAAGTGAAAATGAGGAGTGTGGTTAAATGGCTAATGGAGGGATTAGATAAGCTAATTGGTGACTTATTTTGGGTGAGCTAATAGCATTGTGACATGTGGCAAAGAGAGTATGGGAGAGAGTGCATGTGTGTGTGAAAGTCAAATTGAATTTTTAAACATTTTCTCCCTCCTTCTCTCCTCTTTTCGGCTGAAGCATGGGGGAGGGAGTATGTCATCATCATTCTTCATCTTCCTTAACACTCCATCTCTCTCACTTTCTCTCTCCCACTTGTCCTCCATGGCTGCCAAGTGAGAGGAAGAAGAGCTTGTGATTTGGGTGAGTAAATGGCCTCATTTGCTTAAATTCTTTTCTTTAATGTTGCTCCATGGGTTAAGAGCTTCATTTTGATGTGTATAGTGTGCCTATTTGGCATTGATTTGTGCCACACGAAAATCTGGTTGTTGGAGAATTAAAGAGTGTCTTTGGAAAAGTCGAAGAGGTATGTGAAACCAATCTATCTATCCAAGTTTCATACCATTTGAAGTAGTTTATAATTTCTGGAAAATTTGATCTTGAATCCGAAAATGAGTACCACTGTTCATTTGGTATGTTTTTGGCATGAGAATGGTATCTTGGAATGAGTTTAGGATAGATAGATTGATTGGTGAATTAAAATGTAATGTTTGGATGAGATTGGTATATTGTTGATTTAGTTGCCCAAAACCTAAAGCATGATAATGGAGTAGGATTTGGATGATTCTGATGTTCCTATTGAGTTTATTGAATGTTTTGCTGTGGGGATGGCTTTAGGTAAAGTTTTGTGTATATAGGGATCAATTGGGCAAGTATTGGGAAAATGCCTCTGTTTTCTGCGTTTTCTGGTTCTAATAGAATCACTCGAGTAATTCGGGATTCACTCGAGTGAGGGATGATGTCCACTCGGGTAGGGTTGAACAATGCTCGAGTGTTGTGCGTATCTTCTGTTTTTCTTCAGTTTTTCTGTTATGCTTTCTGGAAAATCCAAGAGTGTATAGTCTCACTCGCTAGTGAGGGATGAATATCACTCGAGTGAGCCTCCTTATGCTCGAGTGACTGGTGTATTTGGCACCAAGGACTTGCCTTTTGGGTTGTCACTCGCGGGCATGGTGCAAGAGTGTGCCTTCTCACTCATGGGTATGGGGTATCCGCTCAAGTGAGCTATGTTGTGCTCGAGTGTAGTGAGCCATTTGGGCTACTGCCATTTCTCTTGTGCTCTCGGGTTCTCACTTTCTGGACTTCACTCTCAGGTGCTCGAGTGAGACATTTGGCTTTCACTCGGGTAAGGTCCAGTGTGCTCGAGTGATCCTGTCTATGAAAAACTTCTTTGTGCTCTTGGGTATTCACTAGCTATCTTTCACTCTCTGGTGCCCGAGTACAGACCGTACCATCACTCGAGTGAGGTTTCCTTTACTCGAGTATCCGTACAATCTCACTCGAGTGAGGCCATCTTCACTCGAATGCCTCAGTAGAAAATATCAGTTTGTGTTTCCAAAAAGGTGATCTTTGGGATAGTTCTTCCAACCCTTTAGGGCTATGGTTGAGGTATTCTTGAGTACTAAAAGAGCAATAATGATAACCAATTAAGTGTTATGAAGATATTGAGAATTGGAATAGAGAAATAACTCTTCGTCCCTAATTATGATTCTAGGATACGATATTTGCCCGACGCGGGCGAGACCGGTGCCAAGGAACGCCCTGAAGGACTCAGGTAGTGACTTTTCTCTCATATTGTGTATGATACTTGGTATACATGTTTATCATTATGAATTTGTTATCGGTCATAGGGCATTATAGTACGAGCAGTTCAGCGTGAGCCGTTGTAGGGGGCAATACTCATGATACCTACCCCGGTCGTTGTATCTGCCGCTGTAAGTGTCGAGGCTGCGTTATGGAATCATGGATTCCTATTTGAGATCCAACCCGTGGGGCTGCGTGTTGTGTTTAGTATCCAGCTCGTGGGGCTGTGTGTTGTGAAATATTTTATATGGATCCCAGCTGTGGTGATATATGTGATATGTTCATGTGGATGTGCAATACAACAAGTAGTTTAGCGTGAGCCGTCGTAGGGGACGATGCCCATGATACCTACCCCGGCCGTTGCAACTGTTATTGGGATTGCTGTGTGTTGTATGGATGATTTACTTTCATGCTTTGATGTTATGCATATTATGAGTGATTTGTTACTACGGGGATTCTTTAGAATCTCACTCTCCCAAAAACACAATTTTTAGACAGGGCTGAAGGATCCAAGGGAAAACGGGCGACGAAGAGTAGTTAGAGCTTCAGTTTAGGAGTTTATTTTGATTAATGGTTATCAATGTAAAATTCATTGGATATTTTGTGGTAAATAGTTGTATATTTTGGAAGTATAGTGTAGTTTTGTGTGATCTCCAAGATAAGGGAAAAGAATTATTGGCTTTGTGCCTTTGTATAATCCCTTTATGAATTAATGGAACCTGAGTGTGTTGGGAATTTATGCTGTACTCTGATATGTATGAATGCAATTGACCTATACAGGCCATTTATGTGTTGAAAGATGAATATGAGATGCTGTGATAAGGTTTTGTAAAAGTTTTTGAAAACCCTGATTTTGGGAAGTTTAAATTGAATAAGTCACAAATCATCTTACAGTGTCTAATTCAAACTTAATTACGTGTTTAAGAACGTAAATCTCAGCCTTAATCGTGAAGGGGGTTACAGTAGCTGCTCAAAGTAATGAAGTCACTCTTCTAGTGAAGGTTGATAATGAGTTTTGGAGGATAGATTCTGATATCTATGGGTCAGTCTTTGGATATCCGAGGAAGATTGTTTCTATCAATTATGTTGTCTTCGATAAAAAGGTACTTTCTTATGTACTCATGTTTATGCTGTTTTGATCGGACAATTTAATGACATCTATTACTTATATTATTGATGCATGTTGTAAAAGGGGGATTGTATGATAATGAGGCTAGGTGATGACAAGGTGATCGACCATTTCTCTAATCTGATTAAGGAAGGCTAAGAGTATTTTGTCCAACATTTTATAGTGGATTGTTGTGGTGAAGGCATCCATGATAAGTTCCTTATCAAACTGATGCCGTCGAATGTCGAGCTTTGATGCCAAAGTACTGTTTCAAGCTCTGGGATGTAGCTGATTTGGAAGAGCAGTGTCCTCCTAATTCCATGGTCACATGTGATGGATTCTTACGAAGTGTGTATGTTCTTTAGGTCAATGTCATTTACTGTTGGCATTATTCTCTTTAAGATATAATGGGTTTCCTATATACCATTGGTCCTCTGAGGAAAGTCAAGTTCAGGGGAATGGTGACATATAAGCTTGTATTTGTGGTTGCTGATAGACGGTAAAGTCTAACTTTTAAAAGTAAATGTATAGTTGCTCATAGATGACCAACTTTTATATCATCATTCTTCTTTGTTGCAGGGGCAATCGTTTGTCTGTTGTCCTTCATGGTGAATCCGCCAAGGATGCCAGGAAGGACTTTGAGGTTGTATCTCAATTGTCTAACTTGATTCTCATTGTGCAATTTGGGTTGATCAGCAAAGTGCCAGGTATATAATTACCTCTATAGCAATGTTTTTTCTATTTTATACAAGCTTTGTACTGATTTGGTTGTACTGCTATTTTACAGGGAAGGTGATAATGACCAATCATGCTTCTGCAACAAGGGCCTTTTGGAACCCAAGATTCAACGAAATACTTAAGTTGAGGGCTTTGCCCCTGTCAAAGAGGAATACTAGGAAAGTGCAGGATTAGATTTGTATAGGTGAAGGTCATTTATACTAGTAGATATATGGTCTTGCATGGCCTTATTTTGATCATTTCTGTATGTTGCAACATACATGTTTTGAAGGATTTAAATCTCTCTAAAATATAAGTATTTTGCTGTCATATTAGGTTGATGTTGTCAATATGGGACAAATTAAAATTGCATATTAAGAAGAATATATTTATAATTAACTTTAGGTGAAAGTCATATATATGTGGAGAATTATTTCCCCCAAATTAAGTCCACAAAGTTATGTATGTTTATGGTAAATTATCATCCAACCCATCATCTTTTACTATAGGATCACAAACTTAATGGTTTTTTTATTATACAGATTAAGTTTTCACCATTGTGTAAGTGATTTCATGCATCAATAATGGGAGTAGTTGTATTATGAGGTCTGTTGGTATGATAAAGGGTTTTGATGGCATAGACAGGCAATTGTGAAAGCATAACGAGAAGAACTAAATTTATCTATGTTGTTGATGATTTAGTAGTGAATGTGACACTAGCATCATGTTTTGGTCATATGCAAATTTTAAGAAAGGCGTTCCATATGAATAGCTCACCCAATAATTAGACAATTACCAGTTATCACAATCTGAAACAATATATCTTTCAACGGTTCCTGAATATATTCTTACTGAATCAGTTAACAAAATCTTGGATTCTTATTAAACATTTGATTTTCTTACTATCATGGTATTTTTTATATTTAGACTTAGAGATGAATGTGAAATAGTTTGTGTATCTTGGACCTATATACTTTGTTTAGAATATTCTAGTGTTTCTAGGTATTCAATCACAATAAAAAAAAAACAAGAAGCATTTGAGTTATGTTCATTTATAAAAACTTTTTCCAGTTTAATATCAACAGTATGAATCTTTTATGTTAGATTAGTTGCTTTAACCATATCCAAAACGATTTTCCTTGTCCGCATCACCAATCTCAAGGATTGGTGTTTTTTTTCTAAACTGATTATTTGTTTTTGTTTTATCAGACTGAACTATGGAAGAAGTAGAGGCAATAAAGAGCCAGTTACCAAGGTATTGCAACTCTTTAGATCTCGGTGGAGTAGGTTGTTGAGTATAATTTAACTGAGTACCATTTAAATGTTTGTCATTTCAAGTGTCATCATGAAAGAACTTTTTCCTGATCTATTTTAAATGCTGAACATGTTACATTATCTGACAAGTAGGCGTAGCTTCTGACCATGATTACTAAGGAAGTATGAGGTACATATGATCCTTACTTGAAACTATACGACACTTGGTGTTATACGGGTAAGTCTTAACCACTGTGTAAGTGATTTCATGAGTGTATAAAGTTTGGGGATGTATTATGCAGTCTGATGGTATGATGAAGTTTAATGATGGCATAGACTCCCAATTTGAAAGTATAACAGAAAGAACTAAATTTGTCTATGTTGTTACTGAGTTAGTAGTGAAATGTGACTCTAGCATTATGGTTTGGTGATATGCAAATTTTAGAAAAGGCATTCTACATGAATAGTTCACCCATTAATTGGACGATTACTAGTCATCACAATGTGAAACAATATATCCTTTATCGGTTCCTGGATATTTCCTTGCTGAATCAGTTATTAAAAATTTGATTTTCTTACTATCATTGTATTTATATTTAGTACATAGAGATGAATATGAAATGGTTAGTGTCTCTTTGTCCTGTATACTTTGTTGAGAATATTCTAGTGTTTCTATGCACTCAATCATAGTAAAAAAAAACCAGGACCATTTGAGTTATGGTCATTTATCAAAGAATTAATAACTTTATCCAGTTTAATACAATAGTGTGAACCTTTTATGTTAGATTAGTTTATTTCACCATTTCAAAACGATTTCCCTTATTCTTATGACCAAAATCAACTTCTGGTTACTTTCTTTTTGACACCTAATATTTATTTCTGTTTTGATAGAATGAACTATGGAACAAGTAGAGGCAATAAAGATCTGATTACCAAGGTATTGCAAGTCTTTAAATCATTGTGGAGTTGGTAGTTGAGTAAAATTTAACTGAGTATGATTTAAATGTCTGTCATTTCAAGTGTCACCATCAAAGATTTTTTCCTTGATCTGTTTTAAATGCTGAACATGTTACATGATATGACAAGTAGGTGTAGCTTCTGACTATGATTGCTCAGGAAGTAGGATGTACAACTGATCCTCATTGATACTGTATGAATAGTGGGCACATGGCACAGTTCTACCCTACTTCTGATCTGTACCATAAACTAATAATAAAATGAAATGTGACTCACAAATTAATGCATATGTTAGAGTGAGTCATTCTATATTAGTCTTTGTCTTCATTGTGACTTTCATTCCCATATATGTAGTCTTATACGTAGTTTGATATCCTGCCTCATAAATAATAACTCTTCCATTTGACCATGAAGAATATTATTATTTACTTATAGAAAAATTGGGTAGAATGTCTATTCAGCTAAGTCCACTTCAAATGACATTTTTTCCGTACCTTTTTACCCTGCATTAAGCAACCAATAGCTTTAATCAAGTTATGTAATTGTGGTTGAATCATCTTATTACCAATGTATTCAAATACTTAAAAAGTGAAGCTTCTCACATTTGGTACTATATTTTGTTAAGGCAAAAAAAAAAGGTACTATATTTTGTTAGATATCATGTTTGATGATGTCAAATATAGATGTCAAATATGTGCAAAAGGTTTGTATAATATACTTATCTTCTACATTGACTAACTACTATATTTAATGTTTTATATCTTATAGGTTAGTCATAAACCCGATTGTGGGTTGATGTTATTTTGCTTATAATGCCTCATAAATGGAGAATGATCATGAAGAAGAAAATCAAGAGGCAAGGGATTGAAGAAAGAAGAAATTATAAGATCTAATGAGAATACCAAGATTCAAGATTAGTCAAGCAAAGAAAAAAGAAGATTGAAGATTTTAAGAAGATATCTTGTTGGGTTATAAAGAATGATCATCAATTCAAGAATATATCTAGTTGGGTTATGAAAAATGATCATCAAGAGGAAAAACAAGAAGAAAGAGATTGAAGAAAGAAGAACTTACAAGATCAAATGAGAATATCAAGATCCAAGCTATTAGAAGTAATATTGAAGATTTCTATGGTCAAATGGAAGTTGGAATGGGTTAATACGAAGCTAAAATGATGTATACGGAAGTTATGGTACCTCTGGGGATGATTACTTGAGTAATCACTCAAGTAATATGGCCCTCATTTTGGAGGTGATTACTCGAGGGCTTACTCTAGTAATCTGTAAAGTTACTTGAAGATTACTTGAGCGCTCCCTTGAGTAATGACACTTTTTCATGTGGCAGAATAGAGGTTTGGTATTTTGGGTATATCTCTCTAACCACATGTCGGATTGAGCTGAAACTAGTGACATATGAAACTATACTCCCAACATGAACTATGGACACCAAGATCACATTAAAAGAAGTTCATATGAGATAGTTATGATCTGTTGAAGTTGACACATGAATCAGCGTCTTTTACCAAAACAAGGTTCGGTATTTTGGACATAACTCTCAAAATACATATCAGATTGAGATGAAACTAGTGCCATGTGAAAGTCGACTTAAAGAGCTTTTATGGATATATAATTTTTGACATTTCAAGTTATATAATAAGATCTATGCCTTTTGGAATTTACTGCTTGTGATTTCAGAGATTGTCTAAGTACAGTAGACATTCCTTGGATCATAACTTTCTGTGTACAACGAGTTTGGAGCTGATTCTTGTTGCATTGGAATGTAGAGGATGAGAGCTTTCCAATGATATATGATTTGCCATGTTTCAAATCAAAATCAAGAATTCACTTGAAGGGCTTACTCGAGTAATATGCAAAGTTATTTGAAACCTTACTCGAGGGACCACTCGAGTAATGTGTGAGAATTTATTCCAGTAAGCTCTTTATCAAGAATTGAGTAGGATTACTCGAAGGGATCACTCGAGTAATCTGTAGATTTATTTGAGACATTACTTGAGGGGCCACTTGAGTAATCAGAGAAGAAATTATCCAGTAGCTCTCGGCCAAGAAATGAGTGACATTACTTGAGGGAGCACTCGAGTCACTTGAAATGAAAAGAAAGCATTACTCGAGGGATCACTCAAGTAATGACCCATGCTTACTTGAGTGACCACTCGAGTAATGCTTCCCAGGAAAATAGTATAACGTATTGATGCTTTCGAAAATCAATGAAATGATTGTAATTTACTCTTCGTGCTTTTAATCATTCTTACACTTCATTGTACTAGTGTTTAATGTGTTTCTCTAGAAATACAATGAAGAGATGATACAAAGAGATAAAAGTTGACTTTACGGAAGTGGAGCATTCACCAACTACAATGATTAGTTTTCAGAAACAAAGAATGGTTAAACGAAGCTACGCTACTCTAACGGATAGGTTTAAATGCTTCCAACGACTATCACAACTCACCTATAAATATGGGAACATTCAACGAAGCGCAATACCAATGAGAACACAATGACATAAACATGCTTATATCTTGAGTCATCCATTCCGACCAAACTACTCTATGTTCTTATCTATTTTCTACATCATGTATACTTGAGAGAGAGATTATTTGCATTGTACTTCAGTATTCATCTATTCACTTATGAGAGAGAAGATTGATTGTAATATTTCATCATCAAAGTTGTATCCTTATGGGGTGTGTAAGGGAGAGTAACTCGGTTGTAACCCATAGTGTGTAAGGGGGAGTAACTCGGTGAGAGATTTGTAAAAGGCTTCGTAAGTGCCCAACTAAACTTGTGGGTTGTAAAGGCTTTTCTTGTGCCTGGATTAAACAAGAAGATAGTGGATTTGAAAATCTCAGGAAGAGCCTAGGGACTGGACGTAGGCCATCGTAGATTGGACCAAACCAGGATAAATCACAGTTTGCATACTCTCTTCCTTAAACTCTTATATTTCTAGCATATATTCACTGTTGATTTATGATTCATTACTTTCATATTTATTGCTTCCTCTAAGACCGAACCAGTAGAAAAGTTAAGTTTTCATCTACCAAACCAACAATTACTAGTACAAAATTATCCTTTTAGACCACTACATTTAGACTGGTTATAGCGGATAAGGTCTAAAAAGTATGACCGAAGGCAGTTTTGTAATTATAAAGACCTTGTAAGACCGGTTCTTAAAAAGTGCGGTCTAAAATAAATTATTTAGACCGGTTATTCAAATAATGGGTCTAAAAAGATTAAAAAATAAAAAAAATAAAAAAAATTTAAAATTTTTTAGACCGGTTGTTACTAATAACCAGTCTTATAGATGAAACCTTTTAGACCAGTTTAAGATAGGGAATTAAAAAAATACTATATTTTTCTCTTTTAAGATCGGTTATTAGTGGCAATAGGTCTAAAAGGTGAGATTTTCAGACCTGATTTTTATTTTAACCAGTCTAAAAGACATACCCAAATCTCAGACCTTACCCTGCTCATCTCGCGCCTAAATTGAATCCCGCCCTCTCTGAACCTTGCTTCTCTTCTTGTCGCCATTCTAAACACTCCGATCTCGCTTGAACTAGAGGTGGCACTGGAGGTGAATGCCTTGACAGAGGTGAAAGGGAACACAAGAATGCTAGCTATGGTGCTTTGGAGTAAGAGACCCTATAAGCGTTGTTAATCTGAAGAGCTTCTTGAAGTTGGGAAAGAGTAAAGTTTATTCAAAGTTGAAAAATGAAGATTGCGAGTGACTGGATCAGTTCGTGTTCAAAGGAGCAGGTGAAGATCTATGAGAAATGGTTTAAGTTAGCCGATTCAGGTTTTCTTCTCTTATTTTTGTCTCCTTTTCACATTAACACATCACTAATTTGTCAATTTCTTGCCATTTTACTGTTTATGAAAAAAGGTTTAGGTTTACATTACTTAATTTATTTTGTACAATTCAAAAAAATTAATATATATCTTGTTGTTTCACTATCACAGATTTCCTGACTCCAATTCAGGAAGGAGTTTGTTGTAGTAGATGTACCTTAGATTTTTTAAATATCGTAATGAACATCTTGTTGTGGAAGTTTGACAGTTGAATAAGAGGGTGAATGCCATTTAAGCCATGTCATTAACATTTAGTATATACTTTGCTTAATGGGAGTGAAATTGTTAGACTCTGAATAAATACTTGTTTTGATTCATTTGGTATTTCCTGCAGTTTCGCTCTAAACTTTTATATAATTGGTTAAATTGTAACAGTGAGTTATACATCATTATGGTCCTTTCTCTTTCACTTCCATTTCACAAGGCAAGGGTACTTCAACATCTTTTTCTAAACTATGAAGCTCCTGTCGGAAGGTACTTCAATATCTTTTTGGGAACATGGAAGATCTTATTATTTTTATTGTTTTGTCGAAGTCACTGTCGATTCTAGCTTGATATTGCTTATTATGATTTGCTTGCAGGGTAATTTGATACTTTTAGATGTTGGGCTGGCTGAAAAGCGGGAATAGTAATAATAGATAATTTTATGGTGCCCTGCTCAAATGATATATTGATCCCTTCAAGTTTCATAGTTTTAAACTTGGCATTTGCACTTGAAATTCATACTTAACCAAACTTCTAAATGATACATGTGTATTCTCATTGAAAATGATATGCCAATTATGTGTTCTTAATTGCTGGTAAACTCTTGTTGAACTTGAAGTATCCACTTCAAGAGTCACGCTGGCTATTGTAGAAATGCTCAATGTGATGAATGAAATGAGCTCTTCCATATTCTTCTCTTTTGTGTTCCTACAAGTTTCTCTATTTCGTTGATAACTCGGATTCATGGTCCGTTATTTATTGTGTGGTTCTGATAGTAAAAACATGTTTCTTACATTGTTTAGTATACCTATTTCCATTTGGCTACCTCCATACCATATGATTCCATTAAAGTGCCACATGTTGTTGCAGGATACCTTCGATGAAGAGTGACGGGTATAGTTTCAGGATAGTTGTACTAGAATTGCTGACAAGACAAAAGGCCATGGACAAGAATAGGCCAACTTAAATAGGTGTATAGTTTGTCTGATTTTCTGACCATTGTGCACTTCAGAATCAACTTCATTTAATTATTTTTATATAATATGTGGCCTTACTAATGGGATATAAGTGACTTTTTGTGAGCGAAGACCCTTTGTCAATGGTTAATCTATAACTTATTCCCTATCCAGCTAGGGATATTAAAGCGTTTTATGTGTAAGTGTTTTCCCCCATTTCTTGTGTGAATTACTTTGTCGACCTAATTATATCTGGTTTCTTAAATTAAAAAATGGTCGTTTGAATGTTATATCATGCGAAACCTTTTTCATAGTAAATAATCATGAAGTACAATATAAGCAGGAACCAGTGAACTGTATGAAGTGGATAAATCTGGAATACTTCATAACTTTTTGATCTCTTCCGATCATTTACTTGTTTCTTACAAAAATGAGCTGATGTTTTTTTTGCATTTTGAAGGAACCTAGCACTTCTATGGTCTAATAGGGTAAAGATTGCACTTGGTACATCTAAAGGGTTAGCCTTCCTCCATAGTGGTCTAAAACCAGTCATTTATAGAGATTTCAAAACATTAAACATTTTGCTTGATTCGGTATGTGAGTTTTGACTAGATGAATGCTTGTGATCTTTAAATACATTTCTTTGATTATTAATTTGGGCTTTTCTTTATAGGAGTATAATGCGAAGTTTTCAGATTTTGGTCTAGCTAAAGCAGGGCCTCAAGGAGACAAGACACATGTTTCTACCAGAGTTGTTGGAACTTATGGTTATGCAGCTTCTGAATATGTCATGACTAGTAAGAAGATATCTATAGATAGCTTAATGTATGATAAAATTACTCTTAGAATCTGACCTACCACAAAAGCTTCTTCATATATTGTGCTAAAAGTCATAACATGTGTAATAATTTCTTCTAAACATTTTCTGTAAGTAGCACATGCAAATAATTCAGATATGGAGGCTTTTTGAGACCTTTGAGATTCAACTTATTCATATGATTTCTGCTTCTTTTTTTACCACTCCATTCGTTGTCTCAACAAGGGAGAAGAAAAAAGAAAGTAGATGGAACTCCACATCCATAGCTTGCCTATATACAATCCAAGAGCATTAAGGGTACTTCTCCCTTGAACACCAGCAAGCATAATCGATTTTAAAGCTTTAAGTGCCTTTGCAACTTGTAACTTTGAAGCTTTTTCCACCCCTGTAGCTGAAATTGTAATGCCCCAAATTTTGATTAAGGGATAATGATAATTATTAAGAATAATTTGTGAATTAAAGTGTGACTTATTACGTGTTATGTGGCAATTTTAATTAATGTGCATAATTAGTGGAGAAATTGAAAGAATGGCCATAAGTTAGTAATTAATGGAGAAATTAATTACTAAGAGAGAAATGAGATGTGTAACTAAATGGCTAATGGAGTGGCTATAGTAACTAATTGATTACTTACTTTATGAGAGCCAATAAAATTCTGACATGTGTTAAGTTGGTAAGAAGAGAGAGTGTGTAGAAAGTCAAATTTGCAATAAAAAACCAGTTTCTCTCTTTCTCCCCCCTCCCATTCAGCTGACATAAGGCATGGGGCAAGGGAAGTATTATCATTCTTCATCTTCATCACTCTTCTCTCTCATTTTCTCTCTCTTGTGCATCCTCCATTACTATCCAAGGAAGGAAGAAAAGCTTGTGGAATAGGTGAGTTTTAACCCTCTTAATGACCTCTAATGCCAAAACTCCCTTCTATAAAGTTGTTCCTTGGGTTGAGAACTTCAATTTCATGGTTTTAGATTTCTCATTTGGTGGTGTTTGAGCTCTCAAGGAATTTTGGAGTTTGGTGAATCAAGGAACTCCTTTGGAAAAGTTGTAGAGGTGAGTAAGACAAATCTTCCTATATAGGTTTCGTAGCCATTGATTGAGTTTTAATTTCCTGGAAATTTCTGCCCTATTTTTGAAAATAAGGGTCTTAGAGAGTATGGCATGTGGTGGTCATGGAAATGGTGTGTTGTTGTGTGTATTGGATAGATATAATTGATTTGAGGTTAATATGTGAAGTTTATGGATTTTGGGAAATTGGCATTGTGTTGTTGATCATGCTATATCTTGTGGAAGCAATGTGAAATTGGTTTATTTGATATTTCCAATAGATTCCTTGTGAAAATTTATGTGAGAATAGGTTTGATTGTTGATTTTAGAGCCATTGGACATTTTAGTAGAAAATTGGAATGCTGTCAAGTGTGAACTCTGTTCTGGGCAGTTAGTTTACATGAACGTTTTGAATGAACAAATTTTGTCTAAAACTTATGAAACTTTCCAGTCTTAAAGTTCACATCCCAAGCTTTAAAATGAACATATAACTTGTGTCATTTTGTTTTGTGAACTGGGAGATATGATTGTCCAAAGTTTGGGATGGAAACTGGACTCTGTTTTGGAGCAGTATTGAGTTTTTGGGCAATTCGGTATTTTTGTGGTGATTTCTGGTAATGGCCCATATTTTTCCTAAGAATAGGACTTAAATATCTTTCATTAGGCTTTGGGATCACCTCATTTCGATTTTTCTAAAATTAGTTATGATGTTTCGAAATTCAGCCAAGAAACAGGATTTTTCATGGCCGTGGCCAGGGGATTTTTGGGCCGCTGCCAACCCCCAAAAATAAGCTTTTTTGCACTTTTGAAAGGTGGTTTTTAGTATAGTCTTTCCCAATCCTTTATGCATTTATTTGGGGATTTAGTAGCCGCCTAAGGGACTTTAATGATAACTAAATCTAAGTGTTTTGAAGACATTTGAGTATTGGGATAAGTAGTAACCTATCGTCCTTAATTATGATTATAGGATTTGATAATTGCCCAGAATGGAGAAGGCCTGTGTCTGAACAAGAATGAAAAGAGCAAGGTAGTGACACTTTATCCTATATCATGTTTAATTCATTGCTTGTGTATATTTATCATTGAATCTTGTGAGCTATGACCTGCGACCACATGGGGGGGGGGATCAACTTATGGTGGAGGACCGTGCCTGCGGGCCGGTGGGAATATGGGGCATACCAATGAAGAGTTGTGACCTGCGGCCACATGGGGGGATCAACCCATGGTGGAGGACCATGCCTGTGGGCTGGTAGGATTACGGGGCATGACAAGAAACATTGAATGGTGTTGTCGATTTGTGATATATGCTTACTTGCTATGTTTCATTATACATCATATACATGAACTGTTACTACTGGGATTCTTTTGAATCTCACTCTTTCCAATTAATAATTTTTAGCCAGGGCAAGCATGTAACCCCCTGCCGTAATTAATATCCGGATTACGCAATTAACGTGAAATAGAGACCAATAAGATAAAACAACATTTATAAACCCATCAACCTGACGGGGTTTTCACAATCACGTTTCGAAATCATTTAAAACACGGTCTCATATTTACACTCCGAATATAATTACTATGCGAAGATAAATTACATTTATGCAATTATCAGAGTACGCAATATAAATTCCCGACAATTCCGGGATCATATCTTTGCTCAATAATCATAGGGCGCATTAGCCCATACAACTCAAATAACAGGGATTACACAACTTATCCGAATACATTCTCAAATACTGATCCATACAATCAAATACACAATCCCCATAACGTATTGATAACCAACTACTAAATTCTCACCCAGAAATGAGTCCTCTTCGTCCTTGGAAGCTTGCTCATCCTCAATCTTCCTTCCCTGCCTAAAATGTTTATAGGGGAGGGTGAGATTCTGGGGAATCTCAGTAGGAAACAGGTACCAGTATGCATGCAAGATAAGTATTTAATGCATGACATACTTGCATCACAATAACTCATGTTCACATAATGATATCCGCATGCTCAATGTTCACATAACATACTCATGGCCATAGCAGAACTAGAAACAGAGCTACAATCATTCTCATATGTTTCACATAATCATGCAAAGCAATAACATGCATCAATACACAAATACAATTATCAATACATGCAGGAGAGGTAAGTTCCCTACCCTCTGTCCACGTAAGCTCCAGCTCCGGCTGCTCACATCAGGGTGAACATCAAATCCTATATTCAAAATCAAGGACATAGGATTAATCCCTTTTCCAATTCCTTAACTTTTAGACACTCAAGTTGGTTATCATTATTGCCCTTTAGGTACCCTCAAACACCTCAATCGATAGCTCTAAAGGGTTGGAAGACTATCCCCAAAGATCCCCTTTTGAACACTCAATCCTGATATTTTCCTCTGCCTCACTCGAGCACAGAAGCTCTCACTCGAGCACAAGTACGGACATCACTCGAGCACAAATGCTCTCACTCGAGCATTGGTACGGACAACACCTGAGCACAAGAGAGAGTGAAACCGCGAGCACTTGCCCGAGAGCACAAACCCACTCCAGAAGCACAAGCTCACTCGAACCACAAGAGGCTCACTCGAGCAAGCTGCCCATACCCGCGAGTACAAGAGAAAGTGAGACCGCGAGTGAGCACCCGAGAGCACAACTCTCACTTTCAGGAACTGGCTCACTCGAGCACAAATCCTCACTCGAGCACACACCTCCCACCCGCGAGTGAGAAGGCACACTTCTTGCCCCTTGCCCGCGAGTGAAGACCAGAAAGCAACCCTTCACTCTGGACTCCCACTATCACTCGAGCAGGCCATGCTCTCTCTCGAGCATGTTCTTCCCTCACTCGAGCACAAAGCGATGTGCTCGAGCATCGCTCATAAATCCCAGATGCACTCGAAGCAAAACAAGGGAAAACTCACCCAGCACTCGAGCAGAGCTCATCCCTGCTCGGGTGACATTCATCCCTCACTCGAGCACACCCCTGTCTGCTCGAGTGAATCTATCAGATTCCAGAAAACGCAGCAAACATACCACATTTTCCTAACTCTTGCCCAATTGATCTAAATGGACCAAGAACCTCTACCAAAGCCACTCCTACACAAAATCACTCACTGAATTCAATGGAATCAACAGAATTACCAAAATTCCATTCCATTAACAAGCTTTGGTCTAGGGCATCATAATCATCAATTCTCTAAATCAACAACCTCACACATTTCATTCCCAAATCCATTCTATCTATTCAAAACTCATACCAATATACCATTTCCAATGCCATATCATGCCAAACTACCCATTACCCATATTTTCGAAATTAGGGCAATAATTCCAGAAATTCCAAACATAATCATTTGGCAATGAAACATAGATAGAAGGATTGGTTTCACATACCTTATCCACTTTCTCAAAGACACACTTTGATTCTCCAAACTTCACATTTTCGTGATTCTTCAAATTACCACCAATGGAGAAGCTACGACCATCAAATTGAAGCTCTCAACTCAATGATCAACATTTATGAAAAGGATTTGAGCAAAGGAAGCCATTTACTTACCTTTTCCCAAGCTTTTCTTCTTCCTCTTCTTGCCTCAAGGTCGCCGGAAATGGAGGAGAAAGAGAAGAGAAGGGAGAGAGCACGAGAGAGAGAGAAAAGAGAGGAGATGGAGATGATGATGATGATGTGTCCCACATCCAAGGGTCCACACTTTGCCACTTGTCACCATCTCACTTCAACTCTCATGGGCTCACATGCACACACATACACATGATTATGCCCCTTACTCAACTTCACAAATCAATCCTAGCCATTGATCTTGAAGCTACCAATGAGTTTTCTCTTAACTCACCATCAATCCTAGCCATCTAGAATAGTATAGTTGTGTAATTCCCAATATGGTAAACCGAGATGGGTAATGATGGCCTGTAAAGCTCTTGGATTAATGATATTATCCCGGGTGAATGTAGGAAATTCTGTTAATAGTCTGATATTGTATATGTGACAAACCGAACGGCCAATTATTTTTATTTAAAAATGAATGGAGATTATATTGTACAAGTGTTGTAAAAAGGTTTTTAATTACTCTCGATCTCTTACCTAATTATAAAACATGTTTTATACTAATCATGGCCTCGATAAGGTCGGGGGTTATAGAAATCATGTTAGAGATAGTCTCTTTTCTTTTTTTCTTTTCCCCCTTGTCCTTGTTAATAATCAAAGATGAATAGTTGTTTGATTAAATTTGTTCACACTTTAATTGCAAGATTGAGATATTTTTTTGTTAATTATTAAGTTTTATCTTATGAGTTGTTGTTTTTTCATTATTTACTTATGGTTGCATAGCTTACTTAAAGTTATTTGATAGTAAAAAAATAGGGCACTTTTTTTTTGGATTAAAAATAACCCCAATCCAAAAAAAGCCCTATTTATTTATTAATTTAAAAAATGTCACTTTTTTGACCGGTTACAGGGAAGATTAGGTCTAAAAAGTCTGATTTTTAAGATTGGTTTTTTAAAATATGAAGTCTTAAAAGTTATTCTTTTAAGATCGGTTAATAACAAAGAGGTCTAAAAAACATTTTTAGACTGGTTTTCAGAACAACATGTCTAAAAAGTCTAGACTTTTTAGACCGATTGTTTTGAAAACCGGTCTAAAAAGTGATTTTTAAGAGTGGTTGCTTAACTGGTCTAAAAAGTAATAGACTTTTTAGACCGGCTATATCAAGACCTCATCTAGAACTGGTCTAAAAAGCCATTTTTACCCTATCTAAAAAGTGATTTTTCTACCGGTGAATGTGTCATCTATTCTAACACTGATGATATGATTGAGATTCTAGACAAGCCTAGAGTATGTGAGTTTATGTTTCTTGCTTGGATGAAAGAAAACAAAGATGATGATTTGGCTAAATCACTATATTATTATGAATTCCCACAATTATGTGTATCATCAGAGGCAACAAATATGGAAAAAAGGAAAAGATGATTTGCAATTGGACGTCTTACTTATACTTCACCTTTATCTAGAGAACTATATTTCCTAAGGATTTTATTGACTAAAGTAAAAGGACCTTCATCTTATGAAGCTATTAGGATAGTCGATGGTATCGTTCGTCTAACATATCATGTTGCATGTATTGCATTGGGATTATGAGATGATGACACTGAATTTATCTCTGCTTTGAAGGAAGCTTCAGTTTGGGCAACGAGCCGTTTATTGTGTACCATGTTTGTGAGCATGCTATTATTTATTTGTTTAGATGATGATAATGAATTTATCTCTGCTCTAATGAACTCTAGTTTACTAAAGACAACGATCCTTAACTCTATTGACTCTTACTTCCACTACTCACGATTCCTTATCACCATGCAAACAAGACCTTATCAGTATACTATTCTGAAAATTCCGCTTTTAAATTTGACACCAAAAATGTCAAATGTAACCCCATGCCTTGGAAACCATAATTATAATTCAAAATTTGTAATTAAAATGAAATAGAGACCAATAATCATCAAAATTCATTTACAATCCCTTCCTTGTAGGAGGGTTTTCACAAATTCTTTCAAAACTTTTGCCCTTATCTTGATCTCAAATTTACGTTTTGAATATAATTATCCTGTGCAGTTAAATCACATTCATGCATATCAGAGTGTAAAATAAAAATCCTGACAACCCCCAGGTTTTATACCATAGCTAAAGGGTTTATGGAGCTTATTCCCCTTGCAGTTACCCAATGAGGGGATTACATAACCCAATCCAAAATATTATTTACATACCAAAGATATATAGTAATCCCAAACTAAAATAGATAACCGACAATCCAACATCAAATATCCCTACAAAGTCCTAGCCGCTCCTGGTCATTTGCTTATCCTTTGGAACCACTTGGCATGTCCGTAAGTTAGTCAAAGGAAAGAATGAGATTCAAAAGAATCCCAATAGTAACAAATCACTCATACAATGTACAAACACACAGCATGTAAGATCATGAATAGCAGCAAGACAAAGATACATGGTTTACGCCACAAATAACATCACTCACGGCTGTAATCACAATGCGACAGCTTTCTCTGTAAACTCAATGCAACAGGTTGCATTGTAATTATAATGCTAGCTTTTGCTGTAATCTCAATGCTAGCTTCTGCTGTGATCTTTTTGCAGTGGCATCACAAAGCATCATAATGCATGATAAACATACATACAATGCTTTACACATAGTATAAGAGAAAGAGTCACTACCTTGTTCTTTCCTGACATCTTCCGGTACTGCACATCTACAATCAGGTAAATGTCGAACCCTGTAACCAAAATCAAGAACGATGGATTAATTCTCTACTCCAAATTCTTATTGTCATAACACTTAAAGTTGGTTATGTTAGATCCCATATGTTTTGATGATAACAAGTATTGGATCAATGATATAAAAGGATTTGATAACAAATAAATGAATTTGAACAAAGTGGCAAAGCATTACTTGAAGTAAACACTGGAGTAATGAACAAATTCTGTGATGGCTTACTCAAGTGACTACTTGAGTAAGTGAAGCTATTACTTGAGTAAGCATAGAGAGTTTCATCCAGAGAAGCACTGCCAAAATTTGGAAGAAGTTACATGATGGACCACTCGAGTAATCTGTAAAGTTATATAGACCATTACTAGAGTAGCTACTCGAGTAACATGATTTGCAAAGGCATCACTCGAGTAGCCACTCGAGTAATCAGGTAAGAAATCTTCCAGTAGCTCTCAGCCAAGAAATACAACATATTAGTCGAGTAACCATGTGAGAAGAAAAGGTATTACTCGAGGGAGCACTCTAGTAATCTGCAGAGTTATTTGATCCATTACTCGAGGAATCACTCGAGTAACCATGTAAGCAAACTCTCGGCCAAGATTTGAATGACATTACTCGAGGGAATAATCGAGTAATCTGCAAACTTATTTGAAATCTACTCGAGGGAGCACTCGAGTAACTTTTGAAGAAAACACTTGGCCACTCGAGTAACTACTTGAGTAATCAGATTACTAGAGTTAGCACCCGAGTAACTTGTTAAGGAAAGACATGGCCACTCGAGTAAACAGGTATTTCCAAGGTTTGTGATGTATTGCACTCCATGTCTTACCCGAGTAATATCTTATGAAAAATTTTGAATTAGGCACTGTCATATTTTTGATAGGTTTACTCAAGGGACCAGTCAAGTAATTAGCATGATCACTCGAGTAGCCACTCGAGTAAGGCAGTCCAGAAATTATGTTTTTAATCGAATACTTATTGATTTGTTATTTATATGATTAACTCTTCATTGCATTAGTATCTTAAGTATATTTGCAGAGAAATAATGAAGAAATCATGCAAGAAGGATAAAGTCAAATAAAGTGTCCAAGATCTCACCTACCGCTACCTACCGCAAACGGATAGTTTTTCAAATTTGAAGAATGGTCAACCGTTGCTGCGTGACTCTAACGGACATGTTTGAATTGCTTCCAACGGACACTACAAATCATCTATATATATCGAGCATTCAAAGAACAATATACAAGAACTGAGAACACACGAACATACACTGATAAACACACTCTTAGTGCTTTGTTTTCTTATACTCATTCATTATACTTCAGTGATTATATATTTGCTCTGTGAGAGGGTTTTTTATTACAAACTTAATATTTGTTATTGAGACAACTTAAGGTTATGGAACCTCTAGTTGGGGATTTGATTACAATGTGTAAGGGGGAGCGAGTGTCCAGGTGAAGGAACTTGCCGTGTACTGAGGTGCCAAGAACCCACTGAATCTTAGAGAATATAGTGAAACTCTTAGAGTCGCTCTGAGGACTGGACGTAGGTCAAAGTGGTTGTGGCCGAACCAGTATAACTCCCGGTGTATACTTCAGTGATATTTTTCTTTGCTCTTAATTGCTTTAAATATTTAGTTAATTTTCTTATACACAATGAAATTTCTAGTATCACCCAATTCACCCCCCCTTTTGGGTGAAATGCTTGCACTAACATTTGGTATTAGAGCGTAGGTCTTCTTGTTAAGGTTTAACAGCCTAAGAAGGATCCAATGTCAAGCATAGGGAAGGCATTCTTCCCGACGGAGCTTCTATCACAAGACCTTTGGGTTTCAATGGCGAACACTTCTCATTCTGGAAGCAAAGTTCAGAGTCTTCGTAATGGCTACTGAATATGGGCTATATAATGTGATTGAGAGTGGAAACTACAAACCTGAAAAGATTGTAGATTCATAGAGGGTTCCCAAAACACCAGCAGAATATGATGAGAATGACAAGAAACTTATCACACTCAATAGCAAGGAAATTCTAATGATTCAAAGTGCTTTGAGTCAAAATGAGTATTTTGGAATATGCACACTCCCAACAACTAAAGAAATATGGGAAGCCTTGGAAATAGCTCATGAAGGAACTTCAGGAATAAAAGAAAACTGGATCAATACTTTGGTTACTGAGTTTGATTTACTTCAAATAAAATCAGGTGAGTCGATAGCTGAATTTGAACTTAGATATACTTACCTTGTTAATCAACTTGCAGTACTTGGAAAATTCTATGATCAAAATATCTAAGTACGAAAGATTTTAAATATTCTTTTTAAAGACTGGGAGGTAAAAGTCACTGCAATTGAGGAAGCAAAAGGTGAATCAATGCGATCTGTTGCTTCTCTATTCAGAAGTCTTTCTAAATATGAAAGTATGTTAAAGTTCAAACGAGAACTAGATGATATTGGTGATAAGAAGAAAAGAGGTCTAGCACTGAAAGCAAAAGAAGAAGAACAAGATGAAGATGAAGAACTTGACGATGACAAAATGGGCCTAATCATAAAATGATTTAGAAAGTTTTACAAGAAAGGCCAAGGATTCAAAAACTTTCAGAAAGGAGGAACAAGCAATAAAGAACACATCATCTGCTATGAATGTGGAAAGTTAGGACATTTCAAATCAGAATGTCAAGAACTGATTCAGAAGAATAAAGAGAAGAGGAAAGGCAAATTCTACAATAAGAAGAAAGCCTTTGTATCTGCCATATGGGGAGATAGTTCTTCTGATGAAGAAAGCGATGAAGAGGAAGTAGCCAATATCTGTTTAGTTGCTCAAGAGGAAACAGAAAAAGAGGTAACTGATTCTGATCCTACCTATGATGAATTACTTTCTGAATATAATTCTTTACATTCTAAATTCATCAAAGCAGTTAAAGAACTAGTTGTTTTCAAAAAGAAAAATAAAGCTCTTGAAGTAGAACTTAAAGAGAATTTTGAAAAGGATTGTGAAAATTGTACTTTTTTGAAAAATAAAAACACTGATCTTACTAAATGTCTTGAAAAATTCACTAAAGGAAGTGAAATACTAAATGTAATTTTAAAAGCTCAAAGATTTGTGAATGATCGATCTGGAATTGGATATGATCCAAAATCAGACAGAAGGAAAGGAAGAAAGAAAGCTGGTGATAAATCATATTTGAATTATTTTCAGCATTTTGTTCATACATCAAATCCTTTTGCGTATTGTAATTATTATAATAGAAAAGGTCATTATACTTCATCATGCATTCATAGGAAGAAAGGAAATATAGGAACCTACAAATGGGTACGTAAAGGTTCATATGTTCCAAATATTTTTTGTACTAACCTAAAAGGACCAAAAAAGATGTGGGTACCTAAGACTTAATTGTATTTGATTGCAGATATGTCTTAAAGCATCCAAAAACAACAAGTGGTACATAAACAGTAGATACGCTAGACATATGACCGGTGATTTCAAAAGTTTTACCACATTGCAACCTAAGGAAGGTGGAAAGGTAAAATTTGGAGGAAATCAATCCGGAAAAATAGCAGGAATTGGTGAAATAAAAAATGACAAAGGAATACAAGTCAAAGATGTATATTACGTTGAAGGCTTGTGTCATAATTTGCTAAGTGTAAGTCAAAGTACAGATAAAGACAACTGGATAATATTTGATTCAGAGGAATGTCTGCTTGTCAACAAGAAATACTTACAACTTGATAAGAAAAATATTAAGGCAAAGCTCAGAGCAAAAAGGGAAGGTATCAAGACAGATCACAGTGGAGAATTTGAAAATCAAGCCTTTAAAGAATATTGTGATACTAATGTTATTGATCACAATTTCTGTGCTCTAAGGACAACACAACAAAATAGAGTCGTGGAATGTAAGAATAGAGTGCTCACTGAAATGGCTAGAGCAATGCTGAATGAAAAGAACGTGTCTCAAGTTTCCTGGGTTGATGCAATGAGCACAACTTGCTGTATTTCAAATAGAGCCTATATTAGAACAAAAATTGGAAAGACACTATACGAGCTATACAAATGAAGGAAGCCGAATCTTGCTCATTTACACATCTTCGGTTGTAATTATTTCATTTATAATAATAGTAAAGTTAACTTAGGAAAATTTGATTCTAGAACAAATGAAGGAATTTTTCTAGGCTATTCTAACCGAAGTAAAGCATACAGAATTTTCAATAAAAGAACATGTGTTGTTGAAGAATCATTCACGTTGTATTTGATGAATTTGAATCCTCTGACAAAACCATGATGATGAGCAGGAAGTTGTTTTAAACCAAGAAAATGGTCAATCTATTTCTAAATCTCTTATTCCAAAAGTTGATCAAACCAAGGAAGAAGATCAGTCACTAGGACAACTTAAAGCCTGGAAATACAATAGGAGTCATCCCCTAGATCAAGTAATAGGAGAAGTGAATGAAGGAGTCAAAACTAGAAATAGAATTTTCAATGAAGTTAGTTTTTCTGCATTCATTTCTAAGATTGAACCTTCTAACATTGACGAAGCCCTATCAAACAATGATTGGGTTATAGCAATGCAAGAAGAACTAAACCAATTTGAAAGAAATCAAGTTTGGGATTTGGTACCCCGACCTAAGGATCATCCGATCATAGGCACTAAATGGGTATTCAAGAACAAACTTGATGAATTCGCAATTATTGTCAGAAACAAGGCAAGATTGGTGGCTAAAGGCTATAATCAAGAAGAAGGAATTGATTATGAGGAAACGTATGCTCAAGTGGTTAGATTGGAAGCTATACGAGTACTCTTAGCCTTTGCATGCATCAAAGGATTCAAACTCTATCAAATGGATATAAAGAGTGCATTTCGAAATGGCTACATCATGGAAGAAGTATATGTAGATCAACCTCCGGGTTTTGATTATGTAACCAAACTTGACCATGTTTTCAAACTCAAAAAGGCTTTGTACGGTTTAAAACAAGCTCCTAGAGCATAGTATGAAATTCTCAGTAAATTTTTTATTGATCAAGGTTTTGTACGAGGAAAAGTTGATACAACACTTTCTACAAAACGAAAATGTGATGATATATTAATTGTGCAAATATATGTTGATGATATAGTTTTCGGTGCTTCTAACGAAACTATGTGCAAAGAATTTTATGAGATAATGCAGGGGGAGTTTGAGATGTCAATGATGGGAGAATTGAATTTCTTTCTTGGTTTGCAAATCAAAAAAAGAAAGAATGGAATTTTCATATCTCAAACGAAATATTTGAAAGAGCTATTAAAGAAGTATGGATTGGATGAAGCAAATGGAACGGACACACCCATGAGCTCAACCATATTGCTTGATGCGGATGTCAAAGGAAAAGATTACAACATCACAAAATATAGAGGAATGATTGGATCATTACTCTATCTCACTGTAAGTAGGCCTGATATTCAATTCAGTGTGGGCATGTGTGCAAGATATCAATCAGCACCAAAAGAGTCATATGCTAAAACTATCAAACGTATCTTCCGATATCTTGCTGACACGGCAGAATTGGGTCTCTAGTATTCCAAAGGAAGAAGTAAATATCTAGTTGTATACTCAGACTCTGATCATGGAGGATACAAGACGGATAGAAAGAGTACGAGTGGACAAGGCCAGTTTCTTGGAGGCTTACTTGTATCATGGTTTAGCAAGAAACAAACTACAATGTCTCTGTCGTCAACAGAAGCTGAGTATGTTGCAGTATCAAGTTGTTGTGCACAAGTAATATGGCTAAAGCAACAACTCCAGGATCTTGGTATTTATTTGAGAGAAACACCAATATACTGTGACAATACTAGCACGATAAGCTTGGCAAAGAATCTTGTTCAACATTCCAGAACCAAGCATATTGACGTTCGACATCACTTCATTAGAGATCATGTTCAAAAGAAAGATGTCAAAGTAATATTCATTCCAACTCATCTTCAACTAGCAGATATCTTCACAAAACCTCTTGCAAAAGATCAATTTTTGTATATTAGACGAGAATTGGGAATGGTAAATCCCAATGAATTGTAAGTTATTTAGTGTTTACAAAATGTTAGATGATATTATTTATTGATGTTTTGATGATTACTAACTTAAGTATCAGAGTTTCTAGCAATTTGTTTTGTAGGATCATAATAATCTGTTTTGGAGTATGAAAAGTAGAGGTTAATAGAGGACATTACTGGAGGGACAACTTCAAGTAATGAGCATTACTGGAGTGACACCTTGAAGTAATGGATACATTACTCGAGTAGCTACTCGAGTAATGAACTTGAAAATATGCCAGCGAATCATTAATTTCAAATAAAACGGCACAACGGTTGGAAATGAACAGTCAGAAGGTGAAGAGACAGATTACCCGAGGGAGGCCTCGAGTGAACTTCAACGTTACTCAAGTAAGGCCTCGAGTGAACCTGGTGCAAATCTCAAATCTGCTGAGTTTTAGCTCAAATATGTTCTAAAGAGTCATCAAATGATCAAGGGAATATACATGGGTAATTACAATATTATTCATCCCATGTATGCTATCAAATTTACTGTATTTTAAAATTTTTGGTATGATTACTCAAGTAGCTACTCGAGTGATGCTAATGATCACTCGAGTAAGCCTTCGAGTGATGTCGGGTTCTAGGTTATTTCAGTTGAAACTCTGTCATTTCTCACAAAATCTCCTCAAGTGATTCTCCTAGTGCTCTCACAATGGTGAGGACAAAATCTCCCAATCTTAGCACTCCTTCTGAGTCCTCTGAACCATATCAACCCTCTAATTCACTTTCCTCTCCTCCTACTAAGAAAAGAAAAATCTCTCCTAAACCTAGAGCCAAAGCAAAATCGCAAACCAACCCAAAGGTGAAAGGGGTTGTGATTAAATAGCCCATTGTCATAAGAGCTCAAACCAAGAAGACTTTACCTTCAGGAAAAGGAAAAGCAACAAAAGAGCCATCTCCTCCTTCTTTTGATTCATCTGACACACCCACCTTTTCTCCTAAACCTCTGAAAAAGCCCAAGATTGATGAGAAGCTTACCAAAGTCATGGTAGGCATGCTTGAGGAAGCTTTTCAATCTAAGGTAAGAGGTCAGAGAATTTTAATCTCACCTTCCATAATCAATACCTGCTTAGGAATAGAGAACCCTCCTAATAATGATTACCCTAACCTTGACTCAAACCAGATATTCTCTATCCTAAGACTTGGTGAGATAGTGGGACCCCTCAATTTCAATCCGAGTGATATAAGTGATTTTCATAGATTTTTATGGTATATCTATTCTAGAGCCATGGTGAACAAATCCAATAACTTCACTCATTTCATTAAGAGGGACTTCAAAAAATTTGCCTCATTGATCCTCAAAGAACAAAAGGACTTGGGAGAATATATCTTCAATGAAATCAAGAGATATAGGTATGAAGGAAAACTAACTACTCTAATGCCTTATCCTCAACTTATTTCCTTATTCCTCAAGAAGAATAAGATTTGGTACTTGGAGAGTATGGAGCCGATTAAGAGGATAGCACTAGTGGGGAGGAATCAAGTTGGAAAGTTGAATATTGAGATTCCTCTGAAGACTCCTCTAGAAGCAAGTCCCAAGAAAAAGAAGAAGACTGACACAGCAACCAGTCGAATAGATGACACACAGTCTTCTACTCCAGCCAACACATCTTTTCCATCATTCTTTGGTGCCATAATACAAACATTCATGGAGAACATTCTGAAGAGTTTTCATATTGACATTGTGAATACCAATGCAGAGTTGGTAACCCATATGAATGAGAAGATGGGATAACTTATGGAGAGGATGGATAAGAGGCACGAAAAGTTGCTAGCTGAACAGCGTGCCCAGGGTGAGCTTTTGAGATCCATTGTTGCTAGACTTGATGCTATGGCATTTGGCTCCTCTATTCTTGGTCCTTTTGGTATTCCTGAGCTTATACCTGTCCATGAACCTGGACCCTCTATACCCATTGAGCATAGACCCTCTGAGAGTGGACCCAGCAATATGTTGTTCTCTATGCCTGACCCTGACACATCCGAGCCAATCCACATCACCACTGATGATCTACCTCAGCCTGTTCAACTAGAGCCCATATATACTCCCATTGCCTCTCCTACACGCACTGAGGAGGTGCTTGAGTCTTCACCTGTTGCTACAAAGGAAGTAGAAATTACTTCTCTGGTTCCTTACCCATTATCTCTGGTGAATCCTCCAGAGGATCTTCAGACATCGCCAGTAAACTTTCTTAACCCTGAACCATCATCTTCAGATCCTTCAAGTTCAGATGGTTCATATGAATCATTGGCATTTCCTGTCACTCTTATCTCAGCAGCCAAGCCACCTACTCCTCCTCATGATTGATTTCACCTTTGTGATGAAGACAAAAAGAGGAAGAAGAGCTTGAGTGATTTTGTGATGAATGGCTAAGTTGATGTATTGGGATTTGGGTGTACGGGCTTTTGGGCTCTTTTAAGTTTTTTATTTTTGAATTCTAAAGTTTGATTATGTAATGAATTATTCTTTATGCAATTTGTTTCTTTATGCTATTAAAGTTATATTGCTTTGTGGGACTAATGAGTTTTTGATTGTGTATGCAAGGTGAACAAATAAATAAGAACAAAAACTTTGAAAAGATGTTTAATAAGCTATTTCAAAAAGATTTTTCAAGTTTAAATTGAACAAAAGATTTCATATGAAAAGTATTTGAGAAGCATATGTTTGAAAACTAAATTTCAAAAACTTTGTTCAAAATCACCAAGTTTTGTCATTATCAAAAAGGGGGAGAATGTTAGATCCCATATGTTTTGATGATAACAAAGATTGGATCAATGATATAAAAGGATTTGATAACAAACAAATGAATTTGAACAAAGTGGCAAAGCATTACTTAAAGTAAACACTGAAGTAATGAACAAATTCTGTGATGGCTTACTTGAGTGACTACTCGAGTAAGTAAAGCTATTACTCAAGTAAGCACAGAGAATTTCATCTAGAAAAGCACTGCCAAAATTTGGAAGAAGTTACTTGAGGGACCACTCGAGTAATCTGTGAAGTTATATAGACCATTACTAGAGTAGCCACTCGAGTAACATGATTTGCAAAGGCATCACTCGAGTAGCCACTCAAATAATCAGGTAAAAAATCTTCCAGTAGCTCTCGGCAAGAAATGCAACATATTAGTCGAGTAACCATGTGAGAAGAAAAGGCATTACTCGAGGGAGCACTCCAGTAATCTGTAGAGTTATTTGATCCATTACTCGAGGGATCACTCAAGTAACTAGGTAAGCAAACTCTGGGCCAAGATTTTAATGACATTACTCGAGGGAATAATCGAGTAATCTGCAAACTTATTTGAAATCTACTTGAGGGAGCACTCGAGTAACTTATGAAGAAAACACTTGGCCACTCGAGTAACCACTCATGTCAGATTACCTGAGTTAGTACCCGAGTAACTTGTTAAGGAAAGATATGGCCACTCGAGTAAACAGGTATTTCTAAGGTTTGTGATGTATTACACTCTATGTCTTACCCGAGTAATATCCTATGAAAAATATTGAATTAGGCACTGTCAAATTTTCGATAGGTTTACTCGAGGGACCAGTCGAGTAATGAGCATGATCACTCGAGTAGCCACTCGAGTAAGGCAGTCCAGAAATTATGTTTTTAATCGAATACTTATTGATTTGTTATCTATATGATTAACTCTTCATTGCATTAGTATCTTAAGTATATTTGCAGAGAAACAATGAAGAAATCATGCAAGAAGGATAAAGTCAAATAAAGTGTCCAAGATCTCACCTACCACTACCTACCGTAAACGGATAGTTTTTCAAATTTGAAGAATGGTCAACCATTGCTGCGTGACTCTAACGGACATGTTTGAATTGCTTCCAACGGACACTACAAATCATCTATATATATGGAGTATTCAAAGAACAATATACAAGAACTGAGAACACACGAACATACACTGATCAACACACTCTTAGTGCTTTGTTTTCTTATACTCATTCATTATACTTCAGTGATTATATATTTGCTCTGTGAGAGAGTTTTTCATTACAAACTCAATATTTGTTATTGAGACAACTTAAGGTTATGGAACCTCTAGTTGGGGATTTGATTACAATGTGTAAGGGGGAGCGAGTGTCCAGGTGAAGGAACTTGCCGTGTACTGAGGTGCCAAGAACCCACTGAATCTTGGAGAATATAGTGAAACTCTCAGAGTCGCTCTGAGGACTGGATATAGGTCAAAGTGGTTGTGGCCGAACCAGTATAACTCCCAGAGTACACTTTGGTAATATTTCTCTTTACTCTCAACTGCTTTAAATATTTAGTTAATTTTCTTATATGCAATGAAATTTCTGGTATCACCCAATTCACCCCCTCTCTTGGGTGAAACGCTTGCACTAACAGGTTATCCTTAGAACTTTTTAGGTGGCCACTAGGATCTTAGACACATACTTAAAAGGTTGGGAGAAACTACCCCAGAAATCCCTCTTTAGAAGTGAACACACTGATTTTTGACTCAGACACTCGAGTGAAGAAGACCTCACTCGAGTGATAGAGTGACCTGCACTCGAGCATTGAAGATTACTCATGCGAGTATTTGGCCGATAGCAAAACCTAAGACAGAAATTTGTCACAGCACTCGAGCACTAAACCCAGCACTCGAGTGATAGCCTCATATTTACCTGAGTCTTGTCGAGTGAGACATAGAACGTGACAACCCGAGAGTAAAAGAAACTCTAAGGTGGGAAGTACACTCGAGTGATGTCCCTGGTACTCGAGTGACAGCTTAATGCTTGTGAGTGTTAGATCACACTCTTGGAAAATAGCCTGTGCGTATTAACCCAAGACGAACTCTAAAAAATGCAGAACACACAAGCACTCGAGTGACACCCCATATAACTCGTGGTTAGGAAGTGCACTCTTGAACTTTGGCACGAAGGTGCAATGGATAACTAAAGGAAAAGAGAAATCACAATGCTGCACTTGAGTGAGGCCTCTTCTCACTTGAGTGAG
The DNA here is from genome assembly GCA_963210345.1 of Inga oerstediana. Lineage (NCBI taxonomy): Eukaryota > Viridiplantae > Streptophyta > Magnoliopsida > Fabales > Fabaceae > Inga > Inga oerstediana. The sequence goes on from OY723410.1 coordinate 22,124,649, forward strand.
GCTCTATCAGAAGCCACATCACAGTAACTGACAGCAACTTCCAGTTTTTACCAAATGTTTTCCAATGGTCCTAAAATTTCTGCATAAGCCTAATCCTACTTACTTTCACCCAAAGAACCCATTGGAAACCTCACAATACCTAAAATCCCACCCTAACAACAAGTTTTGTTTTGGGGTCACCACATAACCCATATTACTCAATTTCCCTCAATTCCTCTTCCAATATTCCAAACCAATTCCAACATGCAAATAGCATTATATGACACCAATTCTGCCATAAATCATCATACAACTCATGCTTTCTAAAATCACACTTAAACAGGGAAAATTCCACAAATATCAAAACTTAACTAAAAATCACAATATATATGCCAAAAGGCCATAAATGCTCACTTCTTAAACTTGCCAAGGTTAAATCCTTGATTCTTCAACTCTCAAATTTGTTCAAACTTTAAAACACCTTCTTTCAAAAATATAAAACCATCAAGATAAAGCTCTCATCAAGGTGAACAACAATAAAGAAGAGGTCTAGAGCATTTGAGATCAAACACAAAGTCAAAACATTACCTTTTACTTTCTCTTTCCTTCCTTCCTTAGCTGAAAATAGAGAGTAGAGAGAAAAGATGAGATGATATTGAAGATGATCAACTTTTCTCTTTTCCCCATGCTCCTAGCTGACTTTACAAGTGAGAGGGAAGAGAAAATGAGTTTGAAATTTTGACCTTATCCAATAGCTCACAATTGACCACATGTCATAATCTTGCTTCTTCTCCCAACTCTTCCTATGCACATGCACACATTTGATAACTCTCATAATTTCTTAAGCAACTACACACTCCACAATGATTCCTACCAATTAGCCGACTCCCTCTTGGGTAACTGATTAATTGGTCTACAAATTTCCCATTTTGCCCTTGATTATCACTATACTGCTAAATCATCATCAAACACATTTATATCAAAATTCATATCACATTCTCCACAAGTGTCTGTTTAACATTAATTACATCCACTTTGGAGGTCATTAGCCCTTAATCAAAAATTGGGTCATTACATCAACACCCTACCATTTCAATATGCGCAGAGTGTTAAAGGCATAGTACCACAGGCATACAGAAATAGTACAAATATACTGATATAAAAACACTTGTTTACATACAGGAGTCTTCCTGCAGGATTTGAAAATATATATACAATTTGTCCAAAATATTAAAATTAAACTAATATAACCAAATAGCTCCTATCTTGGGATCCGCACACCTCAACTGCTTGTATTTGCTATTTTGCCCTTGGAGCCACTAACTTCTACTAGAATATTTATTTATTTGAAAAAGGGTGAGATTCAAATGAATCTCAGTAGTAACATACATTCAATCATATAAAATACAAAAATTAAATATGCAATGCACTATATAATATAAAATGAAAATCCATACTATATCGTGTGTGTGCACAATGTTCAGGGCCAAATGACTATTTGGATCCTCTACTTGTCCGTGTACCTCAGTTGAGTCCCATACCACAGCTAGGTATAAGCTCCAAGAACCGTGTTCATATCACAGAATATAGCAGCATACAACATATCAAAATTCAAATAGTGTATGAGAGATAGAGTTACTATCTTGTGTCCCTTTTTATAGCAGAAAATAGTTCCTAATTTGATCTGGCTCAAGGTCAATAGTTGGGTCCTAAAAATCCAAATTTACAAGAATTAGGTTAATTCCTATTCATGTACCACTCTAGACTCTTGCAATGTACTTTTGTTGATTATATTAGTCCAATTCTGCAAAATTACTAAAATGCCCTTAGGGACTCGGTCTAAGCCCCTTTGTACCCAGTCCGACCATACTTTTTCAGAAATTTTAACCCGGGCTATTCCTACATAATTTTGAGTATAGAATCTATTTTTGACCTTTGTGACAGTTTTACCATTGACAACCCCTATTTAGGGTTTAGGGGTATTTTCGTAATTTTACTTTATATGGCTTATCTCACAATATGATCAATATCAGCTTTACACAATTTTCCCTCCTGAACATAATGGAACCATCAGAGTAATGAAATTTAATCTCTAACCCCTCTAACTCCAGCTCGACAAAACTTATGCTCGAAAAAGGGTAAATGTGATTTTTTTTTTGAAATTCAACCCCAAAGCCTTCTTCTTTTCACTCTTAATCACTTGTTAAACCATTTAAACACATACTAAACAATATTTGAGGAAATTTGGGCAGCATAACCCTTGAGGGTTTCCACTTTTCAAATTTAAAAAAGCAACAACAAACCGCCAACCAAGCCAAGAAGAACAAGAACAATAGCAATATACCAAGAGATTTGAAGTTCTTGAGGTTACCTTGGATTTCTTCACTTTCTCTCTCTAAAACCATCCTCCCTCCCTCTCTCTCTCAACCTTGAGATTTTGCTTGCTACACAATGTTTTCCATGAAGATCATGAGGTTAGAGAAGAGATTACACAAGTTGGATGCCTTAAAACTTGAAATTACAAAGCCTTACCTTTGGATTTTGCTCCTCCTTCTCACTAAAACTCCAAGTTTCTTAAGGCTTCTCTCTCTCTCTCTTGTTCTTCTCATGAAAAATGAAGAGGAAAAAGATGAAGCCAAGTTTAAAATTTCCTACATCTTTTCCTTATTTAATAAATGGTAGCATAATTCATTTATGACATAAGCATTTGTACTTGATATTATCTCTTGCCATCTTGTTTTATACAATCCCATTACAATTGAACTACTTCCTTCATCTTCCCTTGGTCCAAAAACACATCCCCTAGCCTCTTCATAAACCAAGTTTGGGCTTTAATTCCATTAGTCTAATCATATGTACAAGAAATACTATTTTATGCTTAATTAAGCATGTGCTCATACTCATCAATTATTATTTAATCCCTTACATTAAGATATTGACACTTGGCATATTCATGATTCAAATAATTATTTCCTTTCCTATTTTCTATTAATAGGCAAAATTCATGAGAAAAAGGGAAATAATATTTGCTCCAACATTTTCCGCAATCTTTAATTTATTTATGCACAAGTCCACTTTGACTTTTCAAACCTTGATTTATTTGACCAAATATGTTCCAAATATATATTCATCCTTTATTTTCTTTGATTAATTGAAATTAACTTCAATTAATTGGAAAATAATTAATCTTGTGCTTTGTTGGCAAATTTACGATTTTTCCATTACATTTTTAGATTTATTCCTTTTTCTTTATCCATGGCCAAAATTAACATTAATATTGGGCCAAATAATATGCTTTACTATTCCTCCATTTTGGACTTTAATATTGGTCTTTTTAAAATACCTAAAAATTAATTCCATAACTTGTTCTAGCCCAACTTTCATGAAAATGAAAATTTACTAACTTCATAAATTTTAAGTTTATGAATATTCACCATTTCATTTCATTAAATATTTTTAATAATTTACAATGCATATTGGTAAATAAAATTTGGGGTGTTACAGAAGTTCTTATCCCATATGAGAAACATGCATTATTTTTCTTGGGAAAATCCCACTTAGGTCCCAAAGACAAAAAAAAATATATAAAAAATGTCCCATTGTAGATTCATCTATAAAAAAAAAGTCCCTAGTTATCTTATTAACGTAGATGGGCTATCAATGGTTACTCTATGATTTGTCAATATAGTCTATACACTTATCAACAGAAGTTGTTTTAGTTAGCATAGATGAGCTTGTCAATGACCAGTCTGTGATCTGTCAATGTAGTGATATACACTTGTCAACAAGAGCAAGTTTGGTTAACATAGATGAGCTTGTCAATATAGTGACATACATTTATCAATAGGAGCTGCTTTAGCTAACATATATGAGCTTGTCAATGTCCGCTCTTTGACTTGTCAATATCATCACATACATTTTGATATATTTTTTGTCCTTGGGACTTGAATGAGATTTTCCCGTTTTTCTTTGTAACCACTTCTCCTAAATTGTATGCTTTTGGTAGCGAAGGTTCATGCAAGAGAATAACTAGACAAGCAATAATATCTAGCTCAGAAATAAATACTTGGAAATATCTAAAATAAAACATATGCGTCTTAGAAACTAGAATCTCCAAGTAAATATTACAACCAAGAAATTCAATTTGGTCCCCGTCAATAGGAACAAAAAAAATGGTCATATTTTCAAAATTCTTTGGTGTTTGCAATGGAAAAAATGCAGAATTCAACTTAATGTTGGGGTGTATTACATCACTTTTTCAAATCACAAGAGGTGGTGTAATCCCCTACTTTATAAACAGTAATTATAATTCAAAAATACATAATTAAGACGGATTGGAGACCAGTGGTTAAACAAGACTTATTTCAATCCCATCCTCATGGTAGGGTTATTTTAAAAAAATCCTTTCAAAATCTCTTTTAAATCTGGTCTTAAATTTCACAATTCGAATATAATTAACTTGCGCAGTCAAATAACATTTATATATCAGAGTATATATAAAAATCCCGGCAACCCCCAAGTTTCATATAGATACTAAAGGTTTACAGATTCCCATTTAGGGGATTACATAAAGTCATTTTAATATTTTCATTCCAAATAATTATAGTAATCCCAATACCAAAATTGATAACAAACAACAAAAATCAAAATCTCTTTAAGGAGTCTTATCCGCCCTTGGTTATCTCCTTCTCCTTGGAGCCACTTGCCCTGTCTGAAGGTTAGTCAATGGAAAGAATGTGATTCAAAAGAATCCAAGTAGTAACAAATCACTCATACCATACATAATCACAGAGCATGTAATGACATCATCAAGTAGTATCACAACATAAAACACAGCATGCAGGTTGCCACATATGCACATAATCACATAGTCTCATCCCTCGTATTTCACCGCCTCGAAGGCACGGTCCTCTTACCTGAACCACCGATGGGCTGCAAGTAAAGGTTTCACAAATAGCCTTTCGGCTTTCACATAATCACATCCCCTGTATTCCACCACCCTAAAGGCACGGTCCTCCCACCGTCAATACCGATGGGCCGCAGGTGAAGATCTCACAAAAAATGATAAATCAAGCATACAATGTATCACATATAGTATAAGGAAAAAATGTTACTACCATGTTCTTTCTGGGTGTGCTCCGCCACAGTTTGTTCACGAGCAGGCCAAATATCAAACCCTATAAACCAAATCAAGGACGATAGGTTATTCTCTATTCCAATTTCTTATCTTTACAATACTTAAGTTAGTTATCATTTGAACTTTTTAGGTGGCTACTAGAAGCTTAGACACCTACTTAAAGGATTGGAAGAACTACACCAAACACCCCTCTTTCAGAAGTATAACACTAATTTTTGACTCATGCACTAGAGTAAAGAAGACTTCACTCGAGTGATAATGAGATTTGCACTCGAGCATGGAAGCTCACTCGTGTGAGTGCTTGCTTGAGAGCAACCACAGGAATAGAAAGTGATCACAGCACTTGAGTCCTAAACCCCATACTCTAGTGATAGCCTCAAACTCACCCGAGTCCTACAGAGTAAGGCATAAGAAGTGACTACCCGAGAGCAACATAAACCCAAGAATGAGAAGTGCACTCGAGCATTGGCTCTGGCACTTGAGTGATAGCGTAACACTTGTGAGTGTTAGCACACACTCTTTACAATTTGGCCGTGAGTCTTTCCCTGAGACATGAGTCTATAGTGTATAATACTCTTACACTCGAGTAGGACAAGGTTCAATCGAGTGATAACCTATATCACTTGCAAGTGAGAAAATACACTCTTGCATTCTAGTATGGAAGTGCGACCAAAAAGCTGAAGGAAAAGAGAAAACATGATGCTGCACTCGAGTGAGGCTTATCAGAAACCAAAACGCAGTAGCTGACAAAATATTTTTCCAAACTTAACCCATATGCTTCTAAGGGTCCCAAAATGCTTATCCAATACTACTCCCACATAATTTTGCCCAAGGAACCCAATGGAAACCCCAAAATAATCAATTTCTCATTATAACAAGTTCTTGCTTTGAACATAACATTACCACATGTTACCCAAATGCACCCATTCTCATTCCAAAGTTCCAAAATGACTCTAATGTCACAAAGACATAATATAACACCAAACCCAACACAATACACTATCCAAATTGTCCATTCCAAAATTATACTAAAATTAAGGCAAAATCTAAAATTTACAAAACTTAATCAACTACCATAACAAATATGTCAAAAGACATCAAATACTCACCTTTTCCTCTTCCTAAGGTTAGATCCTTGATTCCAACACTTCCAAATTTCTTCAAGTACTCAAACACTACCTTTCAAAAATTTAAAACCATAGCAATGAAGCTCTCATCACCATGAGCAAGATTAATGAGGATGAATTGAGCATTCAAGGTCATATAGAACACCAACCTTGAGTTTTCTTCTTTCTCTTTCTTCCTTAAGCTTGCATGACAATGGAGGGTGAGAGAGAGATGAGATGATGATGAAAATCAGATTTTTCCCCTTCCCCCATGTAACTAGTCAACTTGGAGGGAGAGAGAAGAGAGGAAAGAATGGTTGAAAGTTTGACCTTAATCCATAGTCCACAATATGCCACTTGTCATGATCTTGTTTCTCCTTCTATGGCACACATGAACTAACATATATGTAATTCTACTATCTTTAAGTTACCAAGAAGCTTCCTCTTCGGTAATTAACCAATCAGTCGGTAACTTTCCTTTTTACCAATTTTGCCCCTGATTATGGCAATTCCACTTGAATCACTACTAAGCACATTTTATTATTCCGTTTCACCTTACCGTGCGCCCTCCCTCTTATTTAATTTAGATGTTAATCCACCATTGAACTTAAATACAAGGTTTAGGTACTGATCAGAATGCATTCGGGTCGTAATTCACATCATATTCTTCAAAAGTGTTTATTAAAAATAATTACATCCACTTTTGAAGTCATTAGCCCTTAATCCTATTTTGGATAATTACAGGTGGGAGGTAAAAGAGTGGAAGAAAATGGAGAATTAATAGGTCATCTCCCAAAACTTTTGAATTTTCAAAAGAATCCTTTCCCTTTTCTATATCGGGAGGAAAATTATAAGAAAGATTTAAATATAAAGATTCATTTTCGTTTACACTTTTATCATTTGAAATCATTGAATCTTTCCTTATTGAATCTTACAATTATGTCATCCATTGAACCAAATGAAAAATCAAGATCATGTGAAGTGGAAAGCCAATTGTCAATTTCCAAACAAATAACACATTTCATTTCCGCTTCACATAAAAAACAAAAGAAGAATCTAATGAAGAGGGGAATATGAATTCTCCATCAAGTTCAACAGCATAATAAAAATCTACATAATGCTTATCATTGTCATCACATATAGAAGTAGAAACAGTGCAAGCAACATCATCAATTATATAACTATTAGTAGAAACATAATAGTAAGAATTTCCAACATCAAGAATTGGAGGGATTCTACCACAATTTCTTTATCCGCCTCTTTAGTACTCACATTATCAAGAATAGTAGTAAGAAAAGGGTCAACCTCTTCAAGAAGAGGAGGAGTATTACCATTATTTGATAGTGACCCTCTAGTAGTTGAGAAGGTACTTGCATCATCTTTACATCTTTTGTGGGTATAAGTACTTGAGCTTAGGAACTTTTCACATGTGAAGTGGCATTTGACTCCTACTCTTTAGTTCCCTCATCATCATTGGAGTCAAAGGGACATAAAGCTCCTTCTTTTCCTCTGGTTTTTATCCAAAGCACATGGTCAACAAACCTCTTGATAAAGCCTTGTATCTCCTCAAATTGATCTTCTTGTTGGGATTAGTAGGCATAGTGAAAATTTAAAATTCAGAAGTGTGCAATCCCTACTGTGGATTTGTCAACAATATTTAAATAGAGTAATAGGGAAACATACCTTTCTTATGTGTTCAGTCCTTCTTTTTGATCTGAAGGAGCTAACAACTAGGATCAGTCCCTCAATCGGTATCCACACGAATAGGAATCCAACATGATTAGCGTGCTATCACCACCTACGTCCCTCTCTAGAGTTTTCTTTTCTCACGACTCTTTATCTATCTTTCATCACCCATAGAAAACCCTAACTCACCCTTTCAATAACTAGTTAAGGCTTTTTATTTTATGATGGATATTGGATTTTTAAAATTAACCTTAATTAATTTTGAAATCCATATCATATCAAATTAACATTTAACTGTCTTTTGATAAGCGAATTAAATAAAAATGGTTTAATTAAATCTGTTTAACAATTTTAATTTAACCTATTTATTGAATCTGAATAAAGAGCCAATGGAAATAGATTTAATTTATCTTTATAAATTAAATTCGAGATATTATATCTTTATCATGTTAGTTATTAAATTTAATTTATCAAATAAAACTAAATTTAAAACTAACACAATATAATAGTATTATCATATAATATATATATATATATATATTCATCCACCCTAGATTAACCATTACATTCATTAAATCTAGACATATCTTAGATTCAATGAATATGGATATAATAGCTCTTATTGAGCTATATTTGTGTGCGACCCTGTAGCAAGACATTATGTAGCTATATAAAGTTGGCAGTGGGCCGATGACTATACTAACCCACAAGTCATGAGTAGCCTCTAGCAAGACACTATGACTATACAATTCATATGAGGATCAATAAGCCAATGCAACCTGTCATACTACCATATCATGTCCCTTTTGTCACATGATATTTCGGTCAAGGATGAGGCATGGAGAATGTCATCCTCCAATTCCTGACCATTACTTTCTCAATCTCTGAGTAATCTAACTATAGAAATGGAAACTCCTTTCCATTATAGTATTGCCATACATTTCTCAGATTTACTTATCGAGGGGCCTAGTAATATCTCTACTAATGTGAGGGCCAAATTCCATCTTGACCATTCACATTCCTCTGCATGAAAACCACCAAGCCTGAACATAGCCTTTATAATCACCCGGTTAAAGGTGACTTTGACTAGGTCAAAGTTGAGTGACTCTCGTGTAGGAATCCATGATGATCTCAGGTCAAAAGGGCATAGTGATGTAGTTATATATGAGACAAACTTATGACTTGATCTATGTAGCATTCTCATAGTGGGTCGGTCCAGCACCTTGTACTCTTAGAAGTGTCTAGGACTTTGATTCATATCTCCATACTTCTTCAAAGTTATATTGGTCTTATTTCATCTTTGCTCTCGCATAGATGACCGACCATAGACATTTAGGACAATCATTATGGTTTATCCAAGGATAGTTATCATAATGAACATGCAAATAATATGATAATAAAATAGAGAAGTTCATTGAATAACAATGTTCAAAGTATAATGCTTGGCCCTTAGGGCATAATTTTGAACATCTTCTCACTTGTACTTGGTACAATCATTAATTTGCCTAATTCCCATTGTTCTAACATGATACTCATGCTTTGCTTTTACAAGCTTTTTAGTAAGAGGATCAGCAATAATGTCTTCTCCTACTACTTTGTATATTTTTATATCACCTCTATAATTGATTTCTCTAATGAGATGAAATCGACCGAGTATATGCTTGGTCATTTAATGTGACCTAGGCTTCTTAACCTGTGCAATAGCACCGCTATTGTAACAGTACAAATTTATTGGATTTGAGATGGTAGGCACCACCTTAGTTAAGTAATGAACTTTCTGATCCAAACGGCTTCCTTAGCTGCATCCGATATTGCTATATACTCAGCTTATATTGCAGAATCTGCTACAATACTTTAGTTGGAGATCTTCCAACTTACTGCTTCATTATTCAGGAGGAATATGTATCCAGATTGTGATTTAATGTTATCTTAGTCAGTTTAGAAACTTGCATTTATGTAACTTGTTACACAGAGCTTATCATCCAATCCGCTATATACTAAGAATAAGTCCTTAGTTCTTCTTGATTACTTTAGGATATTCTTGATGGCAGTCCAATGACCCTCACTATGATCTTATTGATATATGTTGGTCAAACTTAAGGCAAATGAGATATCTAGTTGAGTACATAACATGACATACATGTTGGATCCAATGGTCGAGGCATATGGAACTTTGCTCATACGATCTTGCTGATTAGGTGTACTAGGACACAAATCCTTGTTAAGATGGATGCCATGAGACATAAGCTTGTAACTCCTTTTTAAATCTTGCATACTAAACTTATACAGTATCTTGTCTATGTATATACTCTGACTTAGGCCTATTAGTCTTTTGGATATATTTCTATAGATCCTAATACCTAGGATATAAGTGGCTTTACTTAAGTCTTTTATTGAGAAAAACTTTCCTAACCAAGACTTGAAACTCTACAAGATAGGAATGTCATTCCCAATGAGTAGGATGTCATCTACAAAAAGTATTAGATACAGCTGTGCTCTCACTAACCTTTTTGTAAACACAACATTTATTGATGTTTTGAATTAATCCAAATTCTTTAACCACTTCATTAAAATGATGATTTCAACTCTAGGATGCTTGCTTCAATCCATAAATAGATTTTTAAAGCTTGCACACTTTACTAGAGTTTTCTGAATGCACAAAGCCTTCAGGTTGTGTCATATACACATCCTCAAGCAACTTTCTGTTAATGAAGGTTGTTTTGATGTCCATCTGCCATAATTTATAGTTATAATATTCTATAATAGCAAGAAAGATTCTGATTGATTTGGCTATTGCAACTAGGGAAAAGTTTTCATTATAGTTTACACTATGAGTTTGAGTGAATCCTTAGCCTTGAAGACATTTATATTGTCATCCATGTCAGTTTTCTCCTTAAAAACCTATTACACTCGATGGTTTTTACACCTTAAGGTTGATCAGTTAAGGTCCATTCCTGATCCTCATACATGGATTGCATTTCAGACTTCATAGCATTTAGTCATTTCTCATAGTTTCGTCCGACTATGGCTTCTCAATAGGTGGTTGGCTCATTTTGCTCAATGAGTGACACATCACGACTTTCAGTAATCAAAAATCCATATCTCTGAGGCTGATATCGTGCCTTATCAAATCTGTGTGGACCTTGTGTTACTTGAGGGGGCTTAGCAACTTGTTGTGAGTCTTCTCTATTTTTCATATGTGGTTTTATGCTCTCTTGTGACTATCAAACTTCTTTGAGATGTACCTTACTCCCACTGGTTCTTTTAGAGATAAACTCATTTTCTATAAACATACTATTTTGAATAACAAATACTTTGTTATAGTTGGGATTGTAGACATAGTATCCCTTCATTTCCTTAGGATACCATATGAAAAAGAACTTTGAGGATTTGGGTACTAATTTATCTGAGGCTTGTTGCTTAACATATACCTCACATCCCCAAATTTTGAGAAAAGATAAACTAGGTTTCTTTCCAATCCATATCTCATATGGTGTCTTTTCAATTGCCTTAGATGGAACATAATTTAGTATGAACATAGCTAGCTGTCTCTAGGGCATGGCCCCAAAAGCATGATGGAAGATCTTTTTGACTCATCATAGATATAACCATATCTAATATTGTTCGATTCCTCCATTCAAAAATGCCATTCAATTATGGTGTTCCTGGAGGAGTCAATTGTTAGGTTATCCCACAACTTATAAAATGGTCAATGAATTCTTGGCTCAAATATTAACCACTCGATTAGATCAAAGTGCTTTAATCATTTTGCCAAGTAGTTTTGTACTTTATTTTAGAATATTTTAAACATTTCAAAAGATTCAGATTTATGTTTCATTATATAGATATATCCATATCAACTAAAGTCATCTACAAATGTAATGAAGTATATATAACCTCTTCTGTCAACTGTATTTAGTGGTCCATATACATCTATATGTATGAGGCCTAATAAATCAATGACCCTTTTACTCTGCCCTGTAAAAGTTGCCTTTGTCATCTTTCCTAATAAGCAAGATTCACATGTATCATATGATTCAAAATCAAATGAGTTAAGAAATCTATCTTGATGGAGTTTAGAAATGCATTTCTCATTTATATGGCCTAGACGAAAATGCCATAGGTATGTCAAATTCAAATAGTTTGACTTGATCTTTTTACTAGTTACGTTATAGATATTTCTACTGTTAGGATATTCCGAATTTAATATATAATGACCAACATGCAAATCACCATTAACATAGAAAATAATACTATGATAAATAGAACATTTACCATTCCTAGTAATGGAAGATAACCTTCCTTATCCAAATAAGAAAGAGAAACAATGTTACTACTCAAAGAAGGAACATAATAGCAATTGTTCAAAACTAACAAAAGCCCACTAGATAGAGCTAATTCATAAATGTCTACAGTGAAAGCAGGAACTCTTGCTCTGTTTCTAACTTGCAGGTCCACTTTGCCCTTCTTCAGCTTTCTACTATCCTTAAGACCCTACACATTTGTTCAAATGTGAGAAGCACATGCAGTATCTAATACTTATGAAGATGATGTAGAAAGTTGAATGGCTATAACATAAATACCTGAAGAGATAGCCTCGCTATCCTTCTTGTTCCTTTTTAGATCTTTAAGGTAAAGTTTGCAATTCCTCTTCCAATGTCCGGGTTCGTTATAGAAGAAGCATACTCCTTCCTTTGAAGGCTTTATCTTCTTGGGTATAGGCTTTGTTTTGGGCTTGTTTAACTCTTTGGTCTTACCACTTGAGCCACTATCTTTCCAATTGCCCTTGCCTTTCATTTTCATACCCTTTCCTTTCTGAACCAGTAAAATAGTGTTAGGCTTTTTCTTATGTTCTGCTCAACAGTTTTAAGCATCCTATATAGTTCAGAAATTGATTTTTCTATATTGTTCATGTTGTGGTTCATGACAAACTGGTTATAACTTTTCGGGAGTAAGTTTAAGATCAAATCTATAGCTAACTCCTGGCTCATAGGAAATCCAAGCCTCTTAAGGTGATCAATATAGCCTTTCATCTTTAACATGTGAGCAGTAACTGATGCACCTTCAGCCATCTTACAGGAATGTAAGGCCTTTGTGGTCTTATACCTTTATTTCCTTGCCTATTGCTATAACATTTCCTTAAGATGCATAATCATCTCATGAACCTCCATAAGTTCCAGATCTCTTTGGAGATCTAGAACCATGGTGGCAAGCATCAAGCAACCTACATTTACAGAGTCTTCCTTATGCTTTATGTAAGCATCTTTCTGAGCTCTTGGAGCATTGGCTGCAGGCTCCTCAGGAATGGGTTGATCTAGGACATATACTTTTCTTTCCTGCTTGAAAACAATTCTCAAGTTCTTTAATCAATCAAGAAAGTTTGTCCAATTGAGTTTGTCCTATTCAAGGACTGATTACAATGATAGTGTAGCAGTATTACTAGTTGACATGATTCTACAATAAAATATGCAAAGTTGGTTAGTAATCTCCTACTAAATTAACAACCCTCAATGTAATAATTAGTGAGCTAAGATCCATATTTTGCTTAAAATTAAGTCCGCTTTGGCAGGTAACCTCTTTACTATTTACATCACATGTAACTCTTAGATCTTTATAGGATTCGATCATCATATGATCCGGCATGTTTGATTGCATCTAATGCCTTGAGATCCAAAACCATTTTATTAATCTTAATTAAGTCAAAACAATAATGAATCTTTGTGAGTAGCACCAGTACTCATGCTTGTCTTACCAAGATAACTCAAATGCATCCACTTTAGTAAAGCCTACAATTGAACGATCTAGGTTTTGACAAGTATTCATTAATCGACGGAATTATGATTGAAGATTTCATTTGGAGGGCTTAATTAATTATTTCATTTATATGTACTAGTACAAAGTTCCCTTTTTAGACTACCACATTTAGACCGGTTATAGCGGATAAGGTCTTAAAAATTTGACCGGTGGTGGTTTTGTAATTATATAGAACTTCTAAGACTGGTTTTCTAAAAAACCAGTAATAAAAAAATTATTTAGAGTGGTTATAAATAAAACCAGCCTAAAAATATCAAAATATTTAAAAAATTAAAAATCTAAAAATTTTAAGACCGGTTATTAATAATAACCGGTCTTAAAGATAAAAACTTTAAGATCGGTTTTCATAAAAACCGGTCTTAAAGATGAAAAATTAAAAAACGATTCACCCTTTTAAGACAAGTTTTTATGGAAAACCGGTCTAAAAGGTGAGCGTTTTTGTAACTCCCTTCACGATTAAGGCCGAGATTTAGTTCATAAACACGTAATTGATGTAGAATTAGAGACCTTAGATGATTTTGGGACTTAAACAAAATCAAACTTCCCAAAATCATGGCTTACAAAAAATTTTACAAAACCTGTTCATGACGATCTCATATTCACATTTCAATACTAAATGGCTTGTACAAGTTGATTTCATTCATAAATATCAGAGTATAAAGCAAATTCCCGACACACTCGGGTTCCATTCATTAATAAGGGTTTTACAAAGGCACAAAGCCCATAATTCATTACCCTTAACTTGGGGATTACACAAAACTATACCACCAATCCTATTATATACAATTGTTTCCCAAAAACATCCAAATGATATACATGATAACCAATAACCCAAAATATACTTCTAAACCGGAGCTCTATCCGCTCTTCGTCACCCGCTTTCCCTTTGATCCTTCTGCCCTATCTAAAATATGGTTTTTGGGAGAGTGAGATTCTAAGGAATCCCCGTAGTATCAAATCAATCATAGCATGTACAACAAGAAGGCATGAAATCAAATCATTATCCACACAAGCAACTACAACGGCAGTTACAACGGCAATGGTTAGTATGACACATGTTATCCCTTACGATTGCTCACGCTGCATTGCATCACAACAATCCACACAATATATTTCACCATAGCTGGGATTCATATAAAGCATTTTATAACACAAGCCATACAGGCAAGATCAACACACAGCCCACGGCTGGATTCACAAACACCGCCCCACGGGTCGGATTCACAAAGATCCATGTCGATTACGACGGCAGTTCAACGGCCGACCTAAAGATGACCAGCGTCAATCCCTATACGGCTCACGCTGAAGTGCTCATGCTGTAATGGACCATGGCACACAGTTTACAAAGTTCAATAATAAGTTATGCATACCAAAACATCATACACAATATGAGAGAAGAGTCACTACTTTGGTCCTTCTGGGCATGTCCTAGCGCCGATCTCTCCCGAGTAGAGCAAATGTCAAATCCTAGAATCATAATTGAGGACAAAGAATTATACTCTATTCCAAGACTTAATTTACTTCATAACACTTAAATTTGGTTATCATAATTGACTCTTAAGAGGCCACAAATGCCTCTAATAAAAGCCCTAAAAGGTTGGGAAACAATAGGTTAGAGATCTCCTTTCGAAAACTTAAAGTGCTAGAACACAGGGGTTGGCCGCGGCCAAAATATGGTCAGAAGGTCACTGGCCGCGGCCAGCCACCCATGAGCCGCGGCCAGAATTAGGTCAGAAAGGTTTGGGCCGCGGCCAGGAAATTCCCTGATTCTTAGCTGAAATTCCAAAATTCATAACTAATTCTAGAAAAATTGAAACGAGGTGATTCTAAAGCCAAATGAAAGGTATTTAAGTCCTATTTCTAGGAAAAATATGGCTCATTACTTCAAATCATCACACAAATATAAAATCACCAAAAACTCAATACTACTCCAAAACAGAGTTCTGTTTCCATCCCAAACTTTAGACAATCATATCTCCTAGAATACTAAATGAAATGACCCAAAATATACATCCATTTTGAAGCTTGGGATGTGAACTTTAAGACTGGAAAGTTTCATAATTTGCCAACACCATTTGATCATTCAAAAAGCTCGTACAAACTGACTTCCCAGACAGAGTTCACACAAGACAGATTTTCCAATTTTCTACCAAAGTGTCCAGTGGCTCCAAAATTAACAATCAATCTTATTCCCACATAAATTTTCACAAAGAACACAATGGTAACCTCAAAATGACCAAAATAGCAACCCAATTACATGCCCTGTTTTTGCCCAATGCACAAAACCAACACAAATGTGCCAAACCTTACATTTAAGCTTCAATCAAATTCTATCTACCTAAGATACATCTCAAAGCATCATATCCATGACAACAACAATTCAAACACCACAAGACCCTAATTTTCAAAATTTCAAGCCAAATTTCCAGAATTTCCAAGCTAATCCATTTGGCACAAAACATAGATAGATAGATAGGTTTCACTCACCTTATCAACTTTCTCAAAGGGAGTTCTTGATTCACTACTTCCCAAAATTTTGTGTGGCCACAAATCAACACCAATGGACCAACTATAAACATCAAAATGAAGCTCTTAATGAAAGGAACAACATTAATACAATGAGGTTGAGCATTTGGGATCATTTCCCTTACCTTTTTGCAAGCTTTTCCCCCACTTATTTCTGCAACAATGGAGCCAAGAGAGAGGATGAGAAAGAGAACAAGAGAGATGAGAGTGAGGAGGAGTGAAGAAAGAGAGAAAGTGATAATTCTATCCCTCCCCCATACTATTTCAGCGCCCAAGAGGGAAGAAGAAAGAGAAAATATATTTTAAAATACCTTTGACTTTTATCATATCCCTCCCCACATGTGAGCTTTCCATGTGTCCGCTCCTCATTGGCTCTCACTCACTAAATCCCCAATTAGCTTATCTAATCCATCCATTAGCCATACAATCTCACTTCTCATTTTCCCATAGTTAGTAATTAATTTTTCCATCAATCACCAACTCAAGGCCAATAATCCCATTCTATCAATTTTCCAATAATTATGACATATTAATTAATATTGCCATAAAACATGTAATAATTCAAATTAGATTCATAATTATCCACAATAATCATGATTTTCCCTTAATCAAAAATTTGGATATTACAGTTTTGCCCTTATTTTTACTCCCGCGCCCAGATCCTGTACTCTGAACCCTTTCTTTTCTTGTCGCTATTTCTCTGTGAGCTTTGTCCCTCCTTGTTCTGAACTCCTCCATCACTCCCCGTTTCTTATTTGCTCAACTCTCCTCCGTCATTACCATTACCATTGTTGTATTCCTTGTCGTTGTTATTTGATCATCATCACTCTCCTCCGTCGCTGCCTCTATCTCCATGGTGAACATTCTCCTCTGTCGTGACTTCCCTTTGTCAGTGCCATGAATTTGAGGACTTCATTTTAACCTCAGTCTACGCCACCGTGACTTTGGGTAGAACCTTACTCTTTGGTCTTCGATCGGGTTAGTGTTCTGTTAATTAAAGCCCTCAACTTTCAGCTTGTATTTGCTTATTATCAACAATATTAACTCAGAAAATATAGTTAGACACGAAATAATTACATAAAAAAGTAATTAAGGTGAAAGGGAAAACTGTGTGATGACTTTATTACTATATATGTTTTTCTTGTTTTGGACCAAAAGAAAATAAGATGCTTTGACTTGTGATATTTGGCTTGGAGTAATACCATTCTAAGTTCTGTTTTAATTTAGTGTGATTGTTTGACTGTCAGTGTTATTGATTTGTTGAAACAATACTAGTTTCAAATAGTACATGTTAAAATTCGTTGAAATCTCTAAAACTCTATTATTGTTGTTTTTTGTCTATCCTTTTGCTGTTGGATATAGGGTGTTGCAATTGTTGAGATATATATGGATCATAGTTAGATAAAAGCTAAACAAACGAGTGTTGAATATGATAATGGGGTGAGGGGTTTTTTAGACTTCGCTAGAAGAAATGTCGATAATGGTAGTGGGAAGTTTTATTGCCTGTGTAGTATGTTTGAATGAGAAGCGACTAAGTGCTGCAGATATATATATACACATTTAATTTGTGAAGAATTCTGTAAGAGTTATATAGTATGTGTATGGCATAGTGAAGAATTGAAATGCCAAGTTTATCTCAATAGGAGGAGTGGCCTTTTTTTATAATGACATGGATACGAATGACCGGATAGAAGATATTATTCGTGATATAGGAGTAGAGGCTTTTGAGGCAACACATGCATATGGTAATATGTGTAGTAATGCTGAGACGCCGTTGTACCTAGGGTGTCAAAAATACCAATTATTTAAAGCAGTATTGAAATTGGCAAGCTTGAAAGCATGACATGGATGGAGCGACAAGAGTTTTTTTAGAAACGCTTGAGGCTTTTAAGGACATGCTTCCAGATGATAATGTGTTTCCTTCTTGATACTATGATGCTAAGAAAATACTGTGTCCATTAGGGATGAAGTATAAAAGGTCTATACATGCCATAATGATTGTATATTGTATAGAAAAGAATATGAAGAGGAGCAACATTGTCCGATATGTGAAACCTCGAGGTACAAATCAAATAATGCCCCTGCAAAAGTGTTGTGATATCTTCCAATCATGCCAAGGTTCAAGCACTTGTTTGCTAATGAAAACGATGCAAAAAATTTGAGATGGCATGTGGATGAGAGGATATCTGATAGAAAGCTTCGCCATCCGGCTGATTCTTCTCAATGGAAGAAAATCGATCAATTATTTCCTACCTTCGGTGAAGAACCTAGAAACCTTAGGCTTAGGCTTAGGCTTAGCACAGATGGCATGAATCCTTTTGGTAGCCTGAGCAATATACATAGTTCATGACCTGTTTTGTTACTAATTTACAACTTATCTCCTTTGATATGCATGAAATGAAAGTACTTCATGTTGTCTATGTTGATTTCGGGACCAAAAAACCTCAGAAATGACATAGATGTTGTAACCCCCTGCCGTAATTATATCCGAAATACGCGATTAACATGAAATAGAGACCAATAAGAAACAAAACTTATTTAAAATCCCATCTTCACGATAGGGTTTTCACAGATAACTTTCGAAATCTAATTTACCTGTTCTCATATTCAATTTCGAATACAATTACATCACGCGGAATATTACATTTATACAAATATTAGAGTATACAACAATATCATCCCGGCAACTCCCGGGTTCCATTTATTAACTCAAAGCCTTACAGGGCATATTCGCCCCTACAAGCCCTCATATGGGGATTACACAAAGTCTTCTCAAACACACATCTCAAATACATATCCGAATACATACTCAAATATACATCCATATCATATATAATTATCCCAACATCTATGATAACCAACTACCAAACTCAAATACTCTAAGGAGTCTTCACTGTCCTTGAATGCCTGCACCATCCTCGCTCTTCCTTCCCTGTCTACAATGTTGATAGGGGAGGGTGAGATTCGAGAGAATCTCAGTAGGAAACAAATACCAAAACGCATGTATGATAAGTGTATAATACATGACATGCTTGCAATACATATCACATGTCCATACCATGACACATCTGCATGCTCAATGTTTCAACAACACACTCATGGCCATAGCATAAATAGAAACAGAGCTTCAAACATCATATATGTTCCACATAATCAAGCAAAGCAATAATATGCATCAACACATTAACACAATATCATATACAGGCAAAAGAGGTAAGTTCCCTACTCTCTTTCCACGTAAGCTCCCGCTCCAGCTGCTCACGATCAAGGCGGACACCAAATCCTATAACCAAACAAGGATATAGGGTTAATCCCTTTTCCAATTCTTTAACTCTCAAACACTTAAGTTGGTTATCATTCACGACCTTTAGGTGGCTAATCAAAGCCTAAACATATGCCTAAAGGGTTGGGAAACACTTGACCAAAGATCACCTTTTAAAAGTCTAAAATGATGATTTTTGGGGGTTGGCCGCGGCTCAAAAATCCACTGGCCGTGGCCAAAAACTGCCCAGAAACATTTGGGCCGCGGCCTAGAATCCGCTGGCCGTGGCCAAGAAAATCCAGTTTCTTGGCTGAACTTCCAAAACTCATAACTAATTCCACAAAAATCGAAATGCGTTGATCCCAAAGCCAAATGAAAGCTATTCAAGTCCTCTACACAGGAAAAATATTGGCCTTTACTATAAATCACCACAAAAATACAGAATTCCCCAAAACTCAAGACTGTCCCAAAACAGATTCCATTTTCGACCTCAAAATTTGGACAGATATAAATCCCAGTTCCCAAAACGAAATGGCACAAATTATATGTCCATTTTGAAGCTTGGGATGTGAAATTTAAGACTAGAAAGTTTCATAATTTTCTGACTTCATTTGCCCAGTCAAAACATCCACACAATAAGACTGCCCAAACAGAATTCCCACTGGACAGAATTTCCAGTTTTGTACACAATGTATCCAATCCAATTCAAATCAATTCCAATGATTAAATACCACAACATGACACCATTTTCAACATAAAACAACATCCAATTCCACCATTCACATTCCACACGAAAATACCATAAAATCAGGGAAAAATTCACATTTCACCATACTTAACCAAAAGTCACAAAACTTAGATCAAAAGGAAGCAAATGCTCACCTCTTCCTCTTTCCCAAACCAATTTCTTGATTCTTCATCTTTCCAATTTTGCTCAAGCTCTCAAACACCTCCTCTCACAAATCTAAAACCATAGCAATGAAGCTCTCATCAACATGATCAAGATTAGTGAAGAGGATTTAACCATTAGAGACCATTTAGGGCACCATACCTTGAGCTTCTTCTTTCTCTTTCCTCCTAGCTTTGGGACGTCCATGGAGAACCAAGAGAGAGAGATGAGATGATGAGATGAAGATGATGAAGTGAATGCAGATTTTGGGCCCAAAAACGTCCAAATAAGGGAGGAGAGGAGAGAGGGAAGAGTTTGAATCTTTGACCCAATCCAAGGGCTCAAATTGTGACACTTGTCACACCCTTAATCCATCTCTATGAGTTCACATGAATCCACACACAAGGGATTCCACCCACTTAATCTCTACACAAATCAATCTCAACCATTGATCTTGAAGTTACCAATGAGTTCCTCTTCGGTAACCGATCAATCGGTCGGTAACTTTACCGTTTTGCCCCTGATTATGGCAATTCCTCTTGAATCACCACCAAACACACCATATCATTCCTTTTCCTCCACAATACGTCCTCCCCTCTATTTCAAATCAATTTAGATGTTAATCCATAATTGAGCTTAAATACTGGGTTTCGGCATTGCCCACAGTACTTACGAATCACATTCGAGTGCCAAATCACACCATAATCTCTAAAAGGGTTTATTCATCACTAACCACATCCACTTTTAGAGTCATTATCTCTTAATCACAATTTGGGATCCTGCTAAACCAAGGCTTAGCAGTTCACTAATCTCAGGCTTATTCTCTAGCCTCAAGTCTCAGAATTCGGGGTATTACAGATGTTGTAATATCCCAAAATGTATTCAAGAGCTAAATGTACAGAATAGATGGTGGGATTAATGACAAAATTACTTCTGGAATTTTTGTTATGACTTTAGTTCTAATTAACTTGAGATAACTATTTAGTCTTTTCGCCTAAAGTAAAAAAAATGAATAAATGACTAATTTGAACATGAGAAGAGGGGGAAAATGGCTTATGGAAGAGAAATATGAGGAGAATATTTATTTTTCCATAATATGAGACACATGGAAGCATTTTTGGCCAAACACATAAAGGGGAAGTCAACAAGTCTAATTAGCATATGCTAATTCAACATTAAATTATATTTTTCAAGGAGATATTATAAAGATAATTTTTCCTCTTCAAAGAACCATAATCTCATGTAGGGCATGAGACAAAGCAAGAGGGAATGATGCTTGACTCAAAATGAAAGCAAGAGGAGATAATTTGACCAAGTTATAAAAGGATGATGACTTGGTCAACAATTGCAACAAAAGGAAATTAAATATGATAAAATGAAGAGATGCCAAGAGATATTTTATAAGGCTTTAACCTCTTTCAAGCATCCATTTCGGTCAGATTTTAAAGAGAGGAAAGAAAGAGAATTTACATCATACACTTCTTCACTTTTGTCCTTGAAAAGTCAAAAATTGCAACTAGAAAATTTGTGTAACCAATAGCTATGCAAATTCATGCAATTGGTCAATCCTTCTTCCTCCTTTTGAAGAACATGTTGGTCGATAATACTTCTCCATTTGGGTAGCCCATATCATGTCCAAAAGTAAGAAGAGAAGAGGCAAGAGAAAACTTAATCAAATGAACAAAGTCAACATGGCATAAGCTTGTGTAAAGAGAATTATTTTCCACCACAACTTTTCTTTCTCTTTGGGCCACATTTTCGGTCAGATATTAAGAGGATAAAGGAAGAGAAAAACTGATCATAATTCACTCTCTCACCTCTTCTCAAGGTTGGCCAAGTTCAGCAAGATAAGAGAAAATGAAGAACAAAGTTGAGAAGAGGAGTTTTCAGCCACCTTGCAAGAACAAAAGTTGAGGAATCAAGAAAAGAACACAAGAAGAAGCAAGAGGTGAGTAAGAGCATTATGTTGATGTATATGATGCTTTAATTGGCTGAGTTGTGGTGGGCTATTGTGACAGCCCTAATTTTGGTTTTTAAGGTATATTAGGGATCATGAAGCTTTCATCCTATGTATGTGCTTATATGTTGGTTTGGAGGCAAATGAGCTAAGCTTAGTGATTAGATAGTGAAGTGGTTGTTTGTTGTGAAATACCCTAAAATTTTGCCAAGACAGGACATGGGGAATGAGTGGGAATTTGTTCATTTTAATGTTACCATTGTGTTTTACATGAAAAATTATGTGGGAATAGGTTTGGTTGTTGATTTTGAAGCCATTGGACACATTGGTTGAAAATTGGAAAAACTGTCAAGTGTAACTCTTTGCAGGGCAGTCAGTTTGTAGGGACCTTTTGAATGGGAAATTGGTGTCTAAGAATTCTGAAACTTTCCAGTCTTAAATTTCACATTCCAATCTTCAAAATGGACATATAATTTGTGTCATTTCGTTTTTTGAGCTAGGAGTTCTAGTTGCCCAAAGTTTGATGTCGAAACTGGACCTAATTCTGGAGTAGTGTGGAATTTTGTGTAATTCTGGAATTGTGTGGTGATTTTTGGTAATGATTCATATTTTTACTATGAAGAGGACTTCAATATCTTTCAATATGATTTGGGATCACCTCATTTTTATTTTTCTAGAATTAGTTATGATTTTTCAAAGATGCTGAAAAATTCTAGCAGATTGGTCACCTATGCGAAAATTGAAGATTTTATGGCATAATGTAATATTGTGGATCTTTGAGGTTAGAAATTGTCCTTTTAGGTTAATGGACCACTTTAGCTCCTTAGTTGACTTGATTAAATGACCATAGTGATAATCAACCCAAGTATTATGAGTTATTAAATAATTGGAATCGTCATCCTTAATTTTGGTTCATAAGATTCGATATTTGCCCTGCTCGTGATCCACCTGCGCCAAAGCACAATCGGAAAGAACAAGGTAGTGACTTTTTCTTTTATACCATATGTGATGCATTGTATGTGTGTCATATCATTGATTTGTCATGAATTCATATGCTGTGACATTTGTGGATATGTGTAAGCACCGCCATGCTAATAGTCCCTGAGTTGCTAACAACAGTTCGGGTTAGGATGGGGGGCCTTCCCGACGGTAAAAGGGGATGAGGATGGGATGTGATATGTGCGATTATGTGAAAAGCCAAAAGGCTATTTGTGAAGGCCGATGGGCCAATTGTGAAAGCCGGATGGCTATATGAGCTATAAGGCTATGTGTATGCACTGCCACGCCAACAGTCCCTGAGTCACTAACAACGGTTCGGGTTAGGATGGTGTGCCTTCCCGGCGGTAAAAGGGGATGAGGGTGGAGTGTGATTTGTGCTATTGTTGTATGATGATTTGCTTATATGTGTTTAGGTAAGGTATGAATGATTTGTTACTACTGGGATTCTTTTGAATCTCACTCTCTCCTATGACTAACCTTTCAGACAAGGCAAGTGGCTCCAGAGAAAAACGGATAACCAAAAGTGGATAGGACTTCTTAGAGATATTTGACTTGGAATTGTTGGTTATCTATTTTGAGAACATGATTACTGTATATATTTGGGGTTGTAAATACTGCTTTGGTTATGAAATCCCTATTTTTGGGAAAAATGATACACCCAATATATATATGTAACCCGGGGACTTGCCGGGATTTTAGTTGTGCGCTCTGATATTTATAATGTGATTAACCTGTGCAGATAATTATATTTGAAACTGAATGTGAGACCAAATTACTAGTATTTTGAACTGTTTTGTAAATACCAAGGTAATTAAACCCGGACCGGTCAGTGATCCGGTCAGGGTACTGGGTCAAGGGTCAGTGGGTCAGACCGAAGTCAGCCCGGAGTCAACCCGGACCTAAACTGGTGAGGAGTAAAAAATTGAAAAATATTGTAATTTCTCATCACACCATCCAAATTATGAATAGTATATATCCAGAATCAAAATGCTAACAAAATAACATGATTGTATCATATATAAATCACCTAATGATAGCTGTTATAACTTGTAATCCCAAAATATTTATCATAAGTTCATAACACAATATCAAAACATGTTTATGATAACAAAAGTAGTAAACTAATAATTAGTTATCATCATTAAAATAAGAATCAACTATATCATTCAACTCTCTAGGTACTGAGACATTAGGAGGTGGAGCTATAGGAGGAAGAGTAAAGGCACTAGGAGCAACAGAGTCAACATTTAATGATGGAGCCCCAACAACATCGTCATCACCTATGTATCAAATGAATAAAATTAGTACTAATTATGCTCAAAATATGGTTATATTCTTTTGTGTAAGAAATAAGAATATAATCTTAGATAATTAAAAAGGATGGTTTGAAACCTTCATAATCCTTCGCTATTTGTTGAAATTGAAGATCCGTTGCTTCTACATTTTCAAATTCAGGAGTTGGATCTTCATCAAGAACCCAAAAGTCTAGTCTATCAATTGATTCATAATCAATGGGGTCGTAATTATCTTTCTTCTTCTTCAATTGGTTCCTATAATGCCAATGCCAACACAATAGAAGATCATTATTTACTAGACATATATAACAACCATTCCTCAATCATGACTTTTTAGATTATCTAAACTTTAACTTCAGATTGTAGTTTGTGAAAACCAAATCATTAAGCCTTTGATGCTCCAATCTATTTCTTCTTTTAGTATGGATACGTTCAAATAAACTCCAATTTCTTTCACAGCCAGAAGAAGAAGAAGTTTGACTAAGAACACGTATAGCAATTTGTTGCAATTCTGGTACTGAACCCCCATAATACAACCACCACTCATCTTCAAAATAAAGTAAAAATATTTAGTATGTATTAATAAACATTAAATAATAATCATAATATGTGCTTTCAAATATAAAACTTAATATACTTACGGGGGACTAGCTTTTGGGCTGTTTTCTCGCATGAAACTTTATCAAATGATTCTTTACGTTCACGGTAGACACTGATTTATTGCATCATTGTAACAAAATGATCATCATTTTCAGGTGAGAGTGCCTCAAACAAATTAATCACAGCATCCATTAGTCTATGCTTTCGAACAAAGTTAGGACTGTACAAGAATGCAGGATTCAAGAGATATGCCGCTGCATGTAGGTCATTTTTCAAATGCTTATCCCAACGACTTTGAATGATATCCGTATATGGCTTGTACAATTCCTTCTTCATTTGAAACATTTCCTTAATTCCATTTTTAGCTCTTTGCATGCCTTCATAGATGTAAGGCATTGAAGGTTTTTCATCTGAATCCATAATCCTCAACAACCTTATCAAAGGAGACACAAGTCTCACAATTTCAAAGCAATCATCCCAAAACTGATTATTTAGAACGATTGCACTGAAAATTTTTCCAGGTTCAGTGCTTGCTAATTTGTGCTGCACAAAATGATGATCAATAACTAAAGCTTGTAAATCATGCTTATGTGAATAGATGCTATGAAGGGTGATGAATATGGTGGCGAATCTCGTCACACCAGGACGTATAATTTCCTTCCAACCTGGTCTATTCCTCAACCATGACAAGAAGACCATATAATTATATGCAAAAATAGTGATTTTAGATACACTCTTCGTAAGTTCTGACACATGAGGCATGGCTGCAATGTCTTTCAAAATAAGATTCAAATAATGAGCTGCACACGGTGACCAATAAATAGTTTTGTATTTTTTTTATCAATCTACCGCATGTTACATAATTAGCTGCATTGTCAGTCACCACATGGACTAGATTTTGAGGACCAACCCACTCAATAACTTCTGTGAACAATGAGAATAAAGTGTTGGCATCTTTAACTATATCCAAAGCATCAACTGACTTCACAAATACCATGCCATGTAATGAATAAACTAAGAAAATAATCAAAGTTCGTTGTCTAACATCTGTCCAACCATCAGCCATGAGTGTACAACCATTTTCTTTCCATTTGGCTCGATGGCTATCAATCAGTAGATAAAGTTCCTTTTGCAGTCTCTCAACATGGTAACTCTATACTCATGAAAACTTGGGACCTTAAACCCAGGCCCAATTACAGCAACAGCATCAACAGCTTTTTGAAATAATGGACAAGTCATTGCATTAAATGGAACACAATTAACATAAGCCCAATGAGCAAATGCCATTTTCGCATTATATTGTGCTTCTTGACTTGCCCATGCACTTTTGATGCTTGGTTGGCTACCAGGAGTTGTCCTAGATGCAAAATGACTATCAATCTTCCCAACTATAGGAGCTTTCCTCTTTAAAGAAGCAAGTGGTTCCTCAACCTCTCTAACTTCATTGTCCTCCTCAACAACATGTTTTTTCTTTGAACCTTCTAACAAAGATTCTTTCATTTTCGCACGTACATCATGAGAAACATTTTTACAAGAACTCACTTGACCAATCACACCAGCCAAATGTTGTTTCAACCTACTTATCCCACCTCCCCTATAACTTGAAGCACATAAAAGACAAGTGAAAAATTTATTTTTCCCTCTTTCTTAACAGAAACATATTGCCAAGCTGGGTCTATTTTTTTTAAAGTCCCTAATGTTTGTGGAGGGGGTAAACTACTATTAGGAGGATTGGTAGTGTCGGGATTTGGGTTGGCTGCAACATTCTCAGGTGCTTCATTAGTTCCCTCTATTAAGAAACCAAAACCAAAGCAAATAGCAAACAAACCCTTTCAATTTGCAAACCAAAAGCACCCTGTTGATTAATAATCACTATCAGAGGATTCAGAGCTACAATGAAACAACAAGCCAACCAAACCAGCAAGCAAAAACAAACAAAGCATCAGCCATTGCCATTCATATTTTATTTTTAAGCAAATTAATACAAAACCAGAGCAGCAACAAGCCAGGAATATGACATTAATCACCAAGATTATCGCCTTAATATGGAAATCAGTAAATCACCAAGATTTGAAGAAATCAAACTGAAAATTTGACAAAATAAAGGTATAGGAATACGATGCAAGCAGCCAAAAAAAATATAGGCCTACGAATATAGAAATCAAACTGAAAATGTGAAGAACAGAGCCAGGAACACCGACCTTAATCCCCCAGAAATCATTCGACTGCCATAAAACCATCAAGAGTCCAGGACAGCAATAATCAAACCCAAAGCTCCCACCTTTCAAGCAAAACGTTGAGGAATCAACCACATTTGGGCTCAGAGGGCCTGAAACATTGAGGAAGAACAAAGAACGAGTGAACTCCAAATTAGCTACAGTGCTTCGATCTAAACAACAGAGGAGCGCCGCCTCGTTGTTGAACTAGTGAACTCCAAATCAGCTAACCTCAAAGGTCCGGTTTGCAAGCACCATCGCCGGTGAGGGGAGAGGGAGAGGTAAGAGAAAATGACGACATTGAAGAGGAAGAACGAGGAAGGCGACGGGAAGGTAGAAAACTGAAAAAATGAAGCAGAGAAGCTGAAGCTAACAAGCTCTGGCTTACAAGCGCCATCGCCGGCGATAGGAGAGGGAGAGTTCAGAAGGAACGGCGAGCTCGAGGAGGGAGAGGGAAGAAGACGATGTGAGTTTTGGTTCTGGAGTTCTGGTTTTCGTTTGAACGGTCAAAGAATCAGAGTGAGCGTCTGAGCATTTGAAATTTTTGATTTTTTTTAAAAATCAGAGAAACGACGTCATTTCTCTTGAAATGGTGGGCAAATTTTTTAACTCGGTCGACTCGCTGACCAGGCCGAGTCGACTGAGTTAAGACCGGGTTATAGCGAGTCGGCTGAGTCATGGCCGAGTCGCGTGACCTGGGTTCAGTGCTTGAACCGGACCGGTTAAGGCACCAGTCCGGCGGTTCCCGGTCCGGATCGGCCGGTCCGAGCCGGTCTAATAACCTTAGTAAATACCCTATCTAGAAGATAGGAAATTGAAAATGTTGTTTTGTAATTATTGGTCTCTATTTCACTTTAATTTCATAATTCGGATGTAATTATAGTGAGGGGGTTATAGATGTTTACCTAGAACCCTTGATTGAAGACTTGAAAGAGTTTTGGGATGAAGGTGTTGATATTTTTGACCCGAACAAGAAGGAGGTTTTTAAAATGCGAGCCATGATCTTTTGTACTATAAATGACTTCCCAGCATATTGAAACTTGTCAGGATATAGTGTTAAAGGCCATAAAACATGTCTGATTTGTGAAGAAGGAACATGCTACCATCAACTTCAACATGGAAGAAAGGCAATTTATCTTGGCCATAGGAGATTTCTTAAACGAGGCCACCTATATCATAGATTAAAGAAAGCTTTCTTTGATGGATACGAGTTTGAAGATGCTCCGAAGGCATTGACTAGGGAGCAAGTTTATGGAAAGGTGAAAAATATCATTGTTATCTTTGGTAAGACTACAAAGAATAGTAATAAAAAAATAAATGGAAAAAGAGGTCTATCTTCTTCAATCTACCATATTGGCCCAATCTTGATATGAGACACTGTATTGATTTCATGCATGTGGAGAAAAACATATGTGATAGTATTGTTGGGACACTGCTTAACATAGAAGGTAGTTCTAAGGATGGCGTGAAGGCAAGATTAGATTTGCAAGAAATAGGGATATGAGAAGACTTGCATCTAGAGCCATATGGTAAGAGAACCTTTTGTCCTCCAGCTGGTCATACTTTGTCTAAGGATGAGAAAAGAAGCTTTTGTGAGTGTTTACATTGTATCAAAGTTCCTTCAAGGCATTCTTCAAATGTTAGGAAGCTTGTGTCGATGAAAGACTTGAAGTTAGTAGGGCTAAAGTCTCATGATTGTCATGTATTAATGCAACAACTACTCCCAGTAGCTATTCGAGGCATTGTCGAATATGATCTTCAACATATTTTGACTAGACTTTGATTCTTCTTTAATGCTATTTATAGTAAATTCATTGAGATAGAAAGATTGGATGAGCTGGAAAATAAAGGATATCTGTCTTGTGCCAACTTGAGAAGCTTTTTCTTCCTTCGTTTTTTGACATCATGGTACATCTAATTGTTTATCTAGTAAGGGAGAAAAATTTGTGTTGCCCTATCTATTTATGGTGGATGTACCTAATTGAAAGAATTATAAAAATCCTAAAAGGGTATGTGAAGAATGCAAATCGGCCTGAAGCATCTATTATTCAAAAATATGTTTCTGAAGAAGCCATGGAGTTTTGTCAAGATTACCTGTTAAATGTAAGACATATTGGGCTTCCTGAACATCATGATGAAGAAAGGGGTAGACGCGGGGCTACAGTAAAGAGTGTTGATCCTAATAAATTGCAACAAGTCCACTTGTACATCTTGAATAATGTTGATGAAGTTCAAGATTACATTAATGCTCATAAAGAAATTTTCAGGAAAGAAAATAGTCTAATGACCTAACAAAGGTTAATTATGGAGAATAACAAAGCTTTTGCATATTGGTTCAAACAAAAGGTTGATGGAGAAGAATATGTTTCTGATACAATTACATGGTTAGCACATGGTCCTGAGGTTGATGTCATAACTTGGACTTCATTTTTGATCAACGGTTATACATTTTACACGAAGTCCCTTGATGATAGCACTATCCAGAACAGTGGGGTTATGTTAGTGGCTGAATCTATGTACTTCTCTAGTTTGAAAGATAAGAACCCTAAATTGGCATCAATACCTTATTATGGGGTTATTGAAGAGATTTGGGTGGTTAATTATGTTAAAATTAAATTTCCCATTTTCAAATGCAAGTAGGTTGATGTCAACAATAGTGTGATGATTGATCAATTGGGATTTACATTGGTTGATATGATTAGTAGAAGTTTTGGAGATGAACCTTTTATCATGGCATATCAAACGAAACAAGTGTTCTATATTACTGATTAGGAAAATAAAATGTGGTCTGTAGCTCTCCAAGGAAAAAAGGTCGTTGACATTAATCAGGAAAGTCGTTCAATGAATGATCTTCTTGAGACTCCTTCTTTTTATAGGGTTTTACCAGAATTGAACAAAGAAGATGAAGCAGACAATGAACACAGTACAATAAACGATCATCATGAAGGGATATGGGAGGATATTCCTTTATAAAACTACTTTGAAGGTTAGTTAGCTAAAATAATTATCATAAACTATATTTGAATTATGTATATTGTTATTGGTATATATAAAACTACTTTTTTTAATGTCGTCACAGGAAAATGAAGGATATGAGGTGTCTTAGTGTAGATGCTCAGAAGCTAGCTAGTGATATCAGCCTGAGAAGAGTGTGTATAAATTATTTTAACCATAATGAATAAGTGTTGATAATAATGATGAACTTTATTTCCATTTCAATTAGTTTGGGTCACCTGAGAAGAGTGTGTATAAAGTATTTAATTTTGGCCATAATTTTATGATTTTGTCTGTGATTGTGAGTTTATTCATAGTTGTTTTCCTTGCTCCTGTTTCGGCCAGCACTATTTAAGCACAAGGGAGTTGAGTTTTGTTCCAATGAGCTTTGAGTCTCTCAATATGGAGCTTACGTATATTACTATTCCTTTTGTCTCTTAATAATCTTTCATCTAATTGGAAAATGAAGGAAAATGCTGATCTGTATAAAATGTTTGTTATAATGTGTAAGAGAAGAATTTATTTAGATGTTGTTGAAATGGCTGCTTGCTGAGTGAAATGTCTTAACATGGGAAATGTTTTAAACAATTTTTTTTAAAAAAAAAATCACCTTTTTAGACCGATTATTTCCACAACCGGTCAAAAAAGTATATTTAAGACCGGTTGTCTAATACTTTTAAGATCGGTTTTTTAGACAACCGATCTACAAATTCAAACTTTTAGACTGATTGTTTTGAAAATCGGTCTAAAAATTTTAGACTGGTTTCTTCGATAACCAGTCTAAAAATAATTATTTTTAGACCAGTTTTATAAATAACCGGTTTCTTAACCGGTTTAAAAAGTAACAAACTTTTAAGACCGGCTGTATCAAGACCTTATCTAGAACCGATCTAAAATGTTATTTTTAACTGGCCTTAAAAGTGATTTTTCCGCTAGTGATGAATACATATATCACAGTTGTATCTCATACAAATATACATATGTATGTAAAATATGCATATAAGGATCTAATCAAAAGAAACATAATTTTAAACGAGACACAATATGGCTCACCTAACCTAAATCCTCTCAAGCCAATGAGGGGACCTCTCTAGTAAGAAAAGAAAATACATCGAGAAACCAAGTTTAAACATAAGAGGAGAGTGAGATGAGAAGAGAGTGTACATCAAAACTATGTAGAGGAAGGCACAACACACAGGTTGTATTTAAAAAATTTACAACCCTTGTAAAACTAGAGACATATTGTTCAGCATACCCAAGCAAGTTTAGAAATTAAAAACACAACAAATAATAATTCATACAATATGAAAAGCAATAAATGCTATGATTATGTCACACTACGAATAGTTACCCACTGTGGTCCTACTAACTCCTTATTTAAGTTAAGAGTGATCCCAACTTTTAATGAGAATGATCTTATCAGTACTAGAAAGGCAGAATTATGCTAATTTAGTATGGTTAGTGTGATATTAGTGTGGCTTATGAATAGTTAGCCATGGCGGTCCTACTAGCCAGTTGGCGGGTGAGTTCAAGGGGTAGTGGCCCTTGCGAGGGTTGAAAGGGACATCGCCCTCGGAATGTTTTTTTGTGGCAATTAATCACCATTAGTCACAACAGGCTTTCTCAAACTTGACCAATCTTGATTAATCACCATCAATTGAATCCAAAGCAATATATCACATACAACTAATATATCACATATACAACCATAAGCACTCAGACCCTTCAAAATGAAACCATATATACAATAATATATCACTCAAACTCAACTTAAACACATAATTAACTAGGCTCTAATAGCATTGTTGGGATTGGTAGGCACCGCAGAAAATTAAAATTTAAAAGTTTTCAATCCCTACTATGGATCTATCAACAATGTTTAAATCGAGTAGTAGAGAAACATACCTTTCTTTTGTGTTTAATCTTTCTTTTTTATCTCAAGGAGCTCTATCTATCGGTATCCATACGAATAGGAATCCAATAGGAACAACGTGCTAGTACCACCAACATCCCTCTCTAGAGTTTACTTTTCCAAACAAGTAACACACGTCATTTCCCATTCACATGAGAAAACAAAAGAAGAATCTAAAGAAGGGGGAAATACAAACTCTCCATCAAGTTCAATAGCATAATAAAAATCTACATAATACTTATCATCATTATCACACATAGAATTAGAAACAATGCAAGCAACATCATCAATTGTATAACTATTAGTAGAAACATCATAGTAAGCATTTCCAATATCAAGAATTAGAGGGGATTCTACCACTATTTCTTCATCTACCTCTTCAGCTATCATATTATCAAGAATAGTAGTAAGAGATGAGTCAACCTTTTCAAGAAGAGAAGGAATATTACCATTGTTTGATAGTGACCCTCTGGTAGTTGCAAAGGTACTTTCATCATCTTTACATCTTATGTGGGTAAAGGCACTTGAGGTTAGAAACTTTTCACTTGTGAAGTGGCATTTGACTCCGACTCTTTGGTTCCCTCATCATCATTGGAGTCAAAGGGACATAGAACTCCTTCTTCTCCTCTGGTTGTTATCCATAGCATATACTCAACAAACCCCTTGATAAATCCTGATATCTCCACAAATCAATCTTTCTGTTGGGATTGGTAGGCTCTGTAGAAAATCAAAATTCAAAAGTTTTCAATCCCTACTGTGGATCTATCAAAAGCATTTAAATCAAGTGAGTAGAGGAACATACCTTTTTTATGTGTTTAGTCTTTGATCTTAAGGTGCTAACAACTCGGATAAGCTCCCTCTATTAGTATCCATACGAATAGGAATCCAACATGAACAGCATGTTAGCGCCACCAACGTCCCTCTCTAGAGTTTTCTCTTCTTATGGCTCTCTATCTATCTTTTATCACCCGTAGAAAACCCTAGTCCACCCTTTAAATAACTAGTCAGGGCTTTCTATTTTATGAAGGATATTGAATTTTTAAAATTAATCTTAATTCTGAAATCTATATCATATCAATTAACGCTTAATTGTCTTTTAATAAGCAAATTAAATAAATATGGTTTAATTAAATTAGTCCAACAGTTTTAATTTAATATATTTATTTAATGTGAATAAAGAGCCGATAGAAATAAATTTAGTTTATCTTTATAAATTAAATCCAAGATATTATATCTTTATCATGTTAGTTATTAAATTTAATTTTTTAGATAAAACTAAATTTAAAACTAATACAATATAATAGTATTATGATATAATATATATATATATATATATGTATATATATTCATATTCATCCACCCTAAATTAACTATTACATTCATTAAATCTAGACATATCTTAGATTCAATGAATCTGGACATTATAGCTCGTGTTGGGTTATTTTTGTGTGCGACCCTGTAGGCCTACATGAAGTTGAGAGTAGGCCAATGGCTATACTAAGCCACAAGTCGTAAGTGCCCTCTAGCAAAACATTATGACTATCTAATTCATATGATGATTGAAAATCTAATGCAAACCTATTATACAACCATATCACGTCCTTTTGTCACACAATATTTCGGTCAATGATGAGGTATGGAGAATGTCATCCTCTTATTCCTGACCATTACTTTCTCGATCCCTATGTAGTCTGACTATAGAAATGAAAACTCCTTTCTATCATAGTATGACCATACATTTCTTAGACTCACTCATCCAAGGCCCTAATAATACCTCTATACTAATATAAGGGATAAATTCCATCTTGATCATTCACATTCCTCTGCATGAAAACCACCAAGCCTGAACATAGCCTTTATCATCACACGATCAAAGGTGACTTTTGACTAGGTTAAAGCTGGACAATTCTCATGTAGGAATCCAAGATGATCTCTGGTCAACAAGGCATAGTGATGTGGTTATACATGAGAAAAGCTTATGACTTAATCCATGCAGCTTTCTCATAGTGGGTCGGTCTAGCACCTTGTACTAATAGAAGTGCCTATAACTTTGATTCGTATCTCCATACCTCTTAAAGGTCATCTGGTCTTTTTTCTTCTTTACTCCTGTATAGGTGACCAACCATGAACATTTAGGACAATCATTATGATTTATGCAATGATAGTTATCACAGTGAACATGCAAATAATATAATAACAAAATGGAGACGTTTATTTAATAACAATATTCAAAGTATAATGCTTGGCCCTTAGGGCACAATTTCCAACACTTCCTTCTTCTTAGAAAGCACATTTTCCTTTTTCAACATGTAAATCTCATAGTGTTTAACCTTAAGCTCATCATACATTCTTTTCAATGCAAGTGTTTGGTCATCCATGTTTGGTAATGTAATGAAAGAACAAGTCCAATAGGTTGAGGTATAAAGGGTTGATGTGGAGGTTTATGGAATAATGGAAAGGGCAGTTCATATGGAAGTCTATGTCATAGGAAAAAGGGTTCTAAGTAAGGTGAGGTAGGTAGCTCAGGGTAGTGTTCATGTAGTAGAGTAGGATTTGTTAGCTCTCATAATGTTTTAATGAAAATAAACCTTGATATCTAAGTTTATTTTGACAAACAAGAAGGATAAAACAAAGTTGACTAGATAATTCAAGTCACTCGAGTGATAAAAGTATTTTTTGGAAAAACTTGAATCAGCAAGTCACTCGAGTGATGATTTTTCACTTCAAATGATAAAAGTGAAACTTTATGGTAATCTTTTCTATCTTGGGAAAATCAGTCAAGTATTAGTTTTAACACTTAAGTGATAGCCAAGTAAGAACCAAGATTATAAAAAAGGATCACTCGAGTAATAGTGTATGCACTCGAGTGATGAAGCTTCACTTCCAGAATTTCAACAAGTCACTCAATGGTGATCAGAACTTGTAAAAGTTTTAGTGTCTAGATCACTCAAGTGATGGGGTAAACACTCGAGTAATTGGCATCACTGGTAAGTATTTGCAAGTGAGTTGCAAGTAATCTAATAGTTTGTGATTTGGTAAAGCAGATCACTCGAATGACAGAATAGTGCACTAGAGTAATATGCTCAACAAGAACTAAATCATTTATATGATGGTAATCACTTGCGAGTCACTCATAAGTGAACCTAAAGTGTTTCGATCTTCTGAAGTTCACTCAAGTAATCCATGACCACTTGTAGGGTACTTGCAAGTGATCTGAAAGTGCACTTGAGTTACTCTATAGTGATTGAACTTAGTATTTTTCAAAACCTATGAAAGATTACTCAAGTGATCTGAAGTTTACTAGCTCGTGATTATCAGGACTAGATCACTTGAACACTTGAGTGGGTGAGTACTCGAGTGATAAGGAATTACTCGAGTGATCCTAAGTCACAGTCGAGGGAGAGTTCTTTATTCATTTACAATCAGTATCTCGACAATCTTAATACTTTTTCTATTCATCATGATTAACATCTTAAATTCTTATACTACTAATTGTTACTAATCATATTTATGTATAAGTTTTTGGTGATTAATCTCCGGATTAACTTCAAAATCAAGAAAAGCAAAATCTTGTTAGAAGCATTAAATGTGTATAGGAGAAATAGCCAAAGGAAACACAGTCTTTCACTAATAGCTACATTTACTCTCTAATGGACATATTTGAATGCTATCAAATGGTAATTAAATTCATCTCACCTATGAATATGGAAGCATTCAAGGTGAAGTAACTAACGAACGACAAATTCAATTCCGTGCATTAAGTACTCTGTTTCTGTCTAATATTCTCTTGTTTTCTTATTGTTCTTTAGTATTCATTTACTAACTCATTGAGAGAGATTTTACATCTTTATTCATTATTCTTGTAAAGAAAATTTCCAAGGTAGTAGGACCTTGAGTGAGGGTATCGCTTACAAAGTATAAGGGGGAGTGAGTATCCTATTGAGGAACTCTCTTGTACTATGATGCTAAGAACCCATCAAATCTTAGATGTATAATAAAATCTCAAAGGTGCTCTGAGAATTGGACATAGGTCAAGAGGTTAAGATCGAACAAATATAAACTTTGTTGTACACTTCGATGAAATTTCTCCAACCCTTATCTTTTAATTAAGTGTCTTAACTGTGATTTTTTTTCAAATTTTTGATATGACCTAATTCACCCCTTTTGGGTGAAACCGTTAACACTAATATCTGGTATCAGAGCCTTGTTTTCTTGTTTCATTCTTAATATCCTAAGAAGGATCCCATGGCAAGTATGGGTGAAGGAATACTACTAAATGGTGCCTCCATTACTAGACCACCTGTGTTTAGTAGAGAACATTTCTCCTTCTAGAAGGAAAAATTCAAAGTGTTTTGATGGCCACTGAATATGGCCTATAGCAGGTGATTCAAGATAGAGACTATGTGGTAATAAAGACTGGGGATAATGTCATAGTTCCAAAAACACCAGTAGAGTTTGATGACAATGATAGGAAGCTCATAACTCTCAATAGAAAGGTCATCCTTATGATTCAAAAATGCCTTGAGTTAAAAGAGTATTTCAGAATCTACATACTTTCTTCTGCCAAACATATATGGCAAGGTTTGGAAATAGCTCATAAAGGAACTTCTAGAATCAAGGAAAATAGTGTCAACACTCTTATCACAGAATATGATTTGTTCATAATGAAATTAGGAGAAATAATTGCTGAGTTTGAACTCAGATACACCTATCTTGTAAACCAATTGAGTGTACTTGGGAAATTCTATGATCAAAGGTCTCAAGTGAGGAAAATACTGAACAATCTTTCAAACGAATAGTAATTCCAAAGTAACGATGATAGAAGAGGCCAAGGGAGAATTAATGCGTTTAGTAGCTTCCTTATTTGGAAGTCTTCCTGAATATGAAAGCAAGTAGAAGTTTAAATGTGAATTAGAAAAGACTGATGAAAAACAAGCACTACTAGAAAAAAGGGTTTTAACGTCCCTTTTTTTTTGCCTTTTAACGTCTGAAAACAGAGGGACGTCTATCTGAGGGTCGTAGAAAAAAACGTCAATAACGTCCGTAAAACAAGAGACGTGGAAGGCAGACTTTAGACGTCCCCAGTTCCAACTGGGGACGTCTAATGTGGGACCTTAGACGTCCCTAGTAGAATTGGGGACGTCTATTGTGGCCTTTAGACATCCCCAGTAGAATTGAGGACGTCTAAGGTGGACTTTAGACGTCCCCAGTTGGAACTGGGGACGTCTAATGTGGCCTTTAGATGTCCCCAGTTTTATCTGGGGACGTCTAAAGTGTCGCCACCCACTCTACCACGTCCCTTTTTATTAAGGACGTTGAAAGTTTTTTTTAATTTTTAAAATGGACTTTTTATATATTGCACTGTCTGAAAAATGTAAACTATAGAAATAGGATTCCAACAACAGAATAAAACAACAGCAGTTCAGCAGAATGGAAACAACAACAAACATAGTGATCAACCTAAGGCTACTACATGCAATAAATTTAAGGAGTAGCAAACTAATTAACTAACAAACCACACAACAATCTATATCCAAGTCCCCAGTTTGTACAATAACCAAGACTAAATCCAATCTATATCCAACAACAATAACGCTAATTATATGTACTACCACAAAAGTATGTCCTACACAAACTACTAAAACTTTACTCTTCTGGTATACGTTGAAGAAGATGTCCAGCCAAAAAGTCTCTGATCATATTTAGGTCTTCATATGAGTAGGCATCTTCATTGTCAAAAATCTGTAAATTAGAAAATAAGCTTAGATGAAATAATGAATGAAGTGAATGAATTGCCATTGAATTACAACACCAAGAATATTATCCTCTGAGAATGAAGAAGCGATTACTTGTTCAAAATCTGTCGTAATACCACTCTGAATGATGTTAAACATATAAAGTAAGACATAATATCCACATTCCCAGCCGCCAGGTTGTCGAGGGCACTATAAATCAAAAGCAAATGGTTAAAATCAATAAAGGCATATCTAAAACGACCGTCAATCAAAAGAACTTGATTTGAAACTACGTACCTTTGGAAACAACCATCTCAGATCTTTGCCACCTCTACGTTTGCGTGGCCCGCCAAGCGCTCGATACGTCGTGCATGCCCTATCATTAAAATGAAAATCAACATAAATTAGAATAATTTATTAAGTCAAGAATCAAGAAGCAATGAAATACAAAAAAATAACTACGTGTTGAAGACGCTTTTAGTTTCTTTGTTTGGTCTTCTATTTAAGGAATCAAACCAGTAAACAATGTGGGACCGAGGACAGAGAACACACAAACTCCAGTAATAACTATCACAACATATACAGATTAAAAAGAAGTTAGATGGCAAGGCAATTATTTATTAAAAATCTCAAATACACAAAATTAAAATGCGTACCCTTGAACAATCGGTGCTAGATAACAATGATACTTGTCCTCTGCCAATGTGAAGCCCACATAGTTCGTCCTTCTTTTCAATGTATTCCTAATCCTTGTCGTATGTGTAAGAGACAAGAATCCATATAAATCAACTCTTTGAGAGTCAATGCATATACGACGGAAGGAGCTATAATAGAATTAAAATAATGAATGTATTAGCTAGTTAAAATCAACTTAACTAAATGAAAGAAAAAATGGGAAATAAAAAACTTACAGGATTGCAAATTTGCCCCATCCAACATCTAGCTCCTCGAACTTAATGAACTGTTTAAGATCTTGTTTATCAATTGTGAAGTGATACTCTAAATCTTGGCCCACAATCCCTGTAGGCATATGTAAATCAATCTGGTGAATGCCTTTATAGATATGCTGTAGTCGTGCTAAGAAGGGCCATTTCTCTGCTTCCTGCTCGTTCTTTTAGAACATAAAAACATATATTGTTAGTAGGATGTCAACCCATCTCAAGTAAAAGTGAGGTAGTTCCATACCATTGGAGGTGTTGGTGGTAACAAGCCAATAAGATGTACAGGCCAAAGGATGAAAGATCCTCTCGCCTGAGCTATCGTGGCAACCTCGTCATTAGGAATAAGGATGGCTGTACCTTCTTCCCCTTCTCGAACACACATCACAGTCACCCTATGCAAATGCTGTGGAATTTGCTGATTATGGTGGGTAGTAGCTTCTATGTGAACGAGAGCATCTGCAACTACACGCAGCACTGGGGCATCCAAAGAGAGGATGGCAGGTTCTCCCTGCGCTGGAGTGGGAGAAGGGTCGCCAAGTGGTTCCTCTGCCGGGTTGTAACTTCCTTTGGTGCTGTGGAAGGCCGGGGATGAATGGGTTCTACGCTCGGTAGTTGCCATCTGCAATTCAAACATCTTCATCATTTCAGCTCGTAGCTCAGGCATCAGCTCAAGACGTAGCTCTGGCAACATCTCTTGTTGGAGCTTGTCACGAAGGTTGGCCTCGAGCTCTTGTGAGACTTCCTGACAAATCTTGGCCACAAGCTCCCTACTGGGTTCAGCTTGTGACGAATAAGGATGTGAGGCTCGGCCAAAATACTTCGTGACACGAACTCCCATTGCCTCCCCTCGAACATGACCAGGGTGATTTGCCTTCCCAATCGCCGTTGACAAGATGTCCATCCGTCCACTTGGAGTGAACGAACCTTGGCTACTATGATCTTCCAGTTCATCCTGCAGCATAAAAGTTATCGTAAGCACTCCCAATATGAAAAAATAAGTTTGTACTTATGCTCTAACTACTTATAATTCTTACGGCAACCTCAGCAACAGTCGGATTTATGTACTTCCCACCCTTAAGCCTCCCTGCTTTCCATTTTTTTTATGTGGTGGAGGTGGCGGGGGCTGGACCATAACGGTAGGATCTAATGTGGCTGCTTCCTTCAATTTCTCCAACTCTTCTGCCATCATCTTTCGCTCAAGCTTCCGATAACCACCATGAGACATGCAATGTTGATAGTTATTAGCCGCTTGCCTCTCTGCATTTACTGCACTTAATGCCTTTGAAAGGAAAACAACGAACACCGAATCAATAATGTCAACGATATTCAAATAAAACACTATGATGACAGAAATCTTACCAAAAAGTTTGGATCTTCTCGTGATGCCATAAACAACCTCCAGTCCTCTGGAGACAAAAACGGATACTCATGACATGGATCCTAACCCCTCATGTCCCCTCGAATGTAATCTCGTGTGAGCCTGTTCTTGAAATCTTTCCATCGTAGACGAACCTCCGTCATCCACTCCTTGTACATCTCTGCGGTGTCAGGGACATCATAGGTTTGCTGCAAGGTAAAAACATAAGTTAATTATATTTGAAGCGATAGGAATAAAGATATAATGCAGATGTATTGAAACTTATATACCAAAAGTTGTTGCCAAATCAAGTCTTTGGTTTTTGGTGGAACCAACTTCCAATTATCATAGGTAATGAGAATTTTGCTTCAAGCCAAAAAACCTACGTAACTAATGAAATGGTCTTCCTCCGGACCAATTGGTTTCATATTTTCATCAAAGTCAATATGCAACCTCTCCTGTTGATGGTGATGACGTGCTACCAATGCAGGCATTTTTGTACTACCTCTAACCCTTCTTCTCGCAACCGGTTCAGGTCTCGTATCAGGTTCAGGCCTATTCATTTCATTGTCCCTATCACTTTATGAGTCACCAGAATTGTCCATATTCCTGTAAGCACAAAAATCATTGTCAGATAGGTGAATAAATTGTAAGTAAATGAATAAACTAACTAGTTATAAAACAAACAGCACACATTACTATTTTTTAAGTTAAGCTCTGACTCTAGATTATTTCCCATATTCCTTCACCATGATCATTTCTCACAGCATATTCTTCATCATCTACCAATTCTACTTCACTTGTTGTAGGTGGATTAATTGTGAAAGGTGGTGTGTCATCAAGGTTGAAGGTCGGATCACCATGCTTCTGTTTTTTACTTTGAAGTACAATGGAAATTTTTTTATTTGCGGGATCTGTGACATAAAACACTTGTTTCGCCTAGCTTGCTAGAATGAAGGGCTCATCCCTATAACCTACTCTTTCAAGATCAACTGAGACAAATCCAAATTGTTGATCTATTACCCCAGCATTATTGCTAACCCACTTACATTTGAATAAAGCAACTTTGAACTTGTTGTAAGTGATTTCCCATATTTCTTCTATCACTCCATAATAGGCCATGGATACTAATATGGGATTTTTGTCTTTCGAACTGGAAAAGTGCATGGCTTCAGCTTCTACCATCACCCCATTATTTTGCATGGTACTTCTGTCATCTTGGTCTTTTGTGTAGAAAGAATACCCGTTTATATCATAACCGCTCCAAGTAATGATCTGAAACGAAGGCCCCCAGGCTAGCCACTCTATTGTCCCAGACACACCGGTCTCATGCAAAACCTTTTCCTCAAACCACTGAATGAATGTCTTGTTTTGCTCAATAGTAATCTGCATGTCATTCTTCCTCGGATTCATGTTCTTCAATCTCTTTCTGTGTTCGTCTATGTACGGTTGAACTTCTGCCATATTATTCAGGATATAAAGGT
This sequence comes from Inga oerstediana, assembly GCA_963210345.1. Taxonomy (NCBI): domain Eukaryota; kingdom Viridiplantae; phylum Streptophyta; class Magnoliopsida; order Fabales; family Fabaceae; genus Inga; species Inga oerstediana. The sequence continues at coordinate 22,166,538 of OY723410.1, forward strand.
GTGCTTGCAACACCTCTTCACGAGGCATAGTCTTCACTTTCAGTCCTCGTGTTCCCTTACTCCTCCCCTCTTCATGCCGAGATTGTTCCTTCTTCCCTGATAGATAATCGCTGCAGAAGTCCATAGCCTCTTCAACAACATACCTTTCAACTATTGAGGCTTCTGGTCGATAAGGATTTTTAGAGTACCCTTTTAAGATCTTCATGTATCGCTCGAAAGGGTACATCCACCTCAGGTAAACTGGACCACAGAGCCTTACCTCCCTTACCAATTAAACTATCAAATGCACCATTATATCAAAAAATGAAGGAGGAAAGTGCATCTCTAATTGGGACAATATGATATAACCCTCAGCTTCCAGTTCATCCAGCTTTTCAGTGTCAATGACTTTGTTACAGATAGCATTAAAGAAAACACACAATCTTGTCACAGTGCTTCGAACTTCATCTTTCATAATGCCTCTAATAGCTACTGGTAACAGTTGTTGCATCAACACATGATAATCATGGGACTTCATTCCCACTAACTTCAAATCGTCCATTGACACACACCTTCTCACATTCGAAGAATATCCTTGTGGTACCTTAATTTCAAGCAAACACCCACACAAACTTTGTTTCTCCGCTTTTGATAGTGTATGCGCTACTGGCTCCATGTATGCCCTCCTACCATCATCTCTTAGCTGTAGATGTAATCGTTCTCTTATTCCCATATCAACAAGGTCTAGTCTCGCACTAATCCCATCCTTGGTCTTCCCTGGAATATGCAAAAGCTTACTGACAAGGCTATCACAAATGTTTTTCTCCACATGCATCACATCAGTACTGTGTCTCACGTCAAGCCTAAGCCAATATGGAAGATCAAAGAAAATTGATCTCTTCTTCCATATGTTCTTCTCACCCGTAGTCTTCTGATTCTTACCGAGTAAGACATTGATAGGTTCAACCCGACTGTAAACTTCCTCTCCCGTTAATGCCTTTGGAGCCATTCCATGCTCCGGTAAGCCGTTAAAACGCTTTCTTAACCTACGATACGGGTGGAACCTAGGAAGGAACCTCCTGTGACCTAGGTAGACTGTTTTTCTTCCATGTTTAAGTTGGTGGAAGTGAGTGTCTGCTTCACAGATCGGACATGCTTTATGCCCCTTCACACTGTACCCTGAGAGGTTTCCGTACGCAGGGAAGTCATTTATCGTGGTGAAAATCATTGCACGTAGCTTGAAGGACTCATTCTTATATGCATCAAACACATCTACGCCTTCCTCCCATAACTTCTTCAAGTCCTCAATCAAAGGCGCCAGGTAGACATCGATATCGTTTCCTGGCTGTTTTGGTCCAGAAATCATCATAGAAAGCATCACATACTTGCATTTCATACAAAGCTAGGGAGGTAAGTTGTATATTACAAGGAGTACTGGCCACGTACTGTGTGTGCTATTAAGAGTTCCATACGGATTGATGCCATCTGTACAAAGGCCAAGTCGAAGGTTTCTCGGCTCGTTGCCAAATTCAGAAAACATTTCATCTATTTTCTTCCACTGTGGAGAGTCAGCTGGGTGCCGAAGATATTTTCCGTCGGATATTCTATCATCCGAATGCCATCTCAACTTCTTCACTTTTTTTACAGTGCCAAACAAATGCTTAAAGCGCAGTATTATTGGAAGATACCACAAAAATTTTACAGGTTGCCTTTTAGTTGTCCCAACACCACAACCACCATGTTTCTTCACTTTGTATCGTGCAGTTTGACACTTAAGGACTCACTCAGACCTTCATACTCCTTTCTGTACAGTACACAGTCATTAGGGCAAGCGTGTATCTTTTTATACTCCATACCCATTGTAGATAGGATTTTCTTGGCCTCATACATACGATTTGGAAGTACATTATCGTCTGGAAACATATCACACAACAGTTCAAGCAGCAATGTGAAACTACTATCGGTCCACCCACAAGTTGCTTTTAAGTTAACCAAATGTAATGTTCCTGTCAGCCGTGTGTACTTACTCCCAGGGTACAACGGTCTCTCTGCATCACTCTGCAGGCTGTCATATTCATGCGACTGCGCAAAGGATTCTACCTCAACATCGTGAATCATTCTCTCCATTCTATCTTTATCTATGACATCCACAGCTTCCTTCTTGTGTGACGGACAATCAATTACTTCCTCACCATGCCATATCCACCTTGTGTATCGAAGATTTATTCCATCACAAAGTAGGTGATCCCTTATAACTTCAACATCCCGTTTTCTCTCATTTAAACAATTGACACAAGGACAAAAATACTTCCCTTTTTTGGCTGGAACGTTCCTTCTAGCAAATTCAATAAACTCTTCAACCTCATTCTCATATTCTTCACTTGTTCTCAAAGCATTCATCCAACTATGATCCATTCTATTACCACCTATGCCATTCACACTCAAGTTTAGAATAATTGTCAACACTGGGAATTGCCTTTTACTATTTTGTTTTCCAAAATTTTGGCAGCATTTCCCCTTAAAAGTGAGACATCCCAAAATCAAAATAACAAACCATCTCAGCTTAATTTAAACAAAACAAAACTAATTAAGAAGAGTAAAATAAAAATTCATAGCTCTAAAACAAGAGTAAAAAGCAGGAAGCTAACATTAATTCTTCTAACCCAAACAAAAGGAGGAATACTTTAATTAGTGCCAAGAATTTCAATGAAAAACATGAAAATAATGAAGGGATATTAACTCAATGATAACAATCTCTTAGTCTCTCTTTCTTTGTTTTTTCTCTTTCTTGTTATATCCTTTTTCTCTTTTCTTTTTCAATTTCTCTTTTCTTTTCACTATTTAAAAAAATTCACATAGCATTGTTTCTCTTATTCATCAATCCCTTCACTGTCTTTCTTTCTTATATCACTTACACTTAATAAAACAATAAATGAATGAGAAGATAGGGGGAAATTGCATTAACTCAAACAAATGGCTAATTAATCAATGCAATTTTTCTTTAATGAAAGTTTAGGCTCAAATGGTTGAAACAAAGGATTCATGAGATAGGAATGGACATTTGGCCAAACTAGATATAAAATTAAATGCCAAAATTATTTTTGATCATTCAAAAAGAGTTTTAAATTTTAAAAGAGATTCAAGACTATAAGTTCTAGAGATGAAATTGCAATAAATATACCCTCTCTTAAAAGAAATAAATATTTAGCCTCAATTCCTCACTAGTCTTTGGCTTCCTAAAGTTAATTACCAAAGACAAATTCTATGCCTACCTACTAACACTCTAAGAAGATAGAACCAAATCCTAATCAAACTCAATTCTTTCAAGATCAAATCAAACAACTTTTAGAATATTCATAAATCAAAATCCAAACTTCCAAAACACAATTTTTTTGTTCAAAATTTTTCAAAAAAATTTCTCTATATGTATAAAAGCAAAGAAGACAAGTTATGCAAACTCAATAGTATTAGTTATAAATTTTTAAAACTTAAAAAAAACACAATTTAACAAGTGAATATATAGAGTGACCCGAGAACCATGTCAAGTTTTGAAGTTTTTTATTTTGTAAGGGTTTTGTAAGGGTTCAGTTGGATCGCAAGTGATTCTTAAATGTCTAAACAAATATGATAAATGACCCCAACATACATAACGTTTGACATATTCTAACATTAATTCAATTTTTTCTTAATATAAACAACTCATTTGAATCACATGAGCTTACATTGTAAACAAGATCTGTTCCCCAAAATAATTATTTACATTACACAAAACATACGCACTTGATTTTCTCAGAAACCAAGTGCAGAATCCAAGTGCATGCAGCAACAATATAACCCAGAAACGCAGAACCAAGTGCACACAGCAACAATCTAGAAACGCAGAATCCAATTGCAGCAACAATCTAGAAACGCAGAATCCAAGCTTTTTTATAAATTCTTAATTGCTTCACATAATAATCCAACTCACGCCTCATATGCACATGATTTTAGGAAACCCAGAAACGCACCTGAATAATTCTGAGAATGCAGTAGCAGCAGCAAATAGCAAGACCCACACAGCCACGGGAATGGGAGAAGAGGGAAGACAAATGCAGGGGAGGGGAGGTGTGCCTTTATTCAGTGAAGGAGGTATGAAACTCAACTCACGGGTTTGGGAGAAGAGAGAAAACGAATGCAGCAGGGGAAGTGGAAATCTGGAGACACTCACGGGTATGGCTTTGGCACTTGTTCAGTAAAGGAGTTATGAAACTCAGCTCACGGGTTTGAGAGAAAAGAGAAAATGAATGCAGCAGGGGAAGTGGAAATCTGGAGACACTCACGGGTATGGCTTTGGCACACAAGGTAAAGCTGCCATGTACAGTGAATGAAGTGATGGTTCTGCATGATTCTGCGTCCCCAGTCAAAATGGGGACGCCTAATGTAAGCTTTAGACGTCCCCAGAGAAACAGGGGACGTCTAAAGTGTTGGAAATTTTTTTTTGTCAAATTCATCCAGCGCCATATCCTCCCGCCAAATATTGAACTTTGGACGTCCCTAACTTAAAAAGGGACGTCCTTTAGGGACATAAAAAGTCTAGTTTGTAGTAGTGAAGAAAGGAGTAGCCTTGCATGTAATCAAAGAAGAAAAAGAGCAAAAGGATGGAGAAGAAATTGATGATGATGAAATTGTTAGATCCCATGTGTTTTGATGATAACAAAGATTGGATTTGATAACAAAGAAAAGAATTTGAACAAAGTAACTAAATGGCAGACAAAAGATTTACTTAACGTAAGCACTGGAGTAATGAAGAAGAACTGAGATACAAAGACAAGAAAAATATCATTGGCAAATTTTTTTAAAGGTTTACTCGAGTGACCACTTGAGTAATGAACTCTGTTACTCAAGTGAGCACTCGAGTAATGTTGGAGAAAATGTTCCAGTCGGGCACTGCCAAAATTTGGAAGGAGTTACTCAAGGGGTTACTTGAGTAATTTGCAGAATTATATAGACCATTATTCGAGTAACCACTCAAGTAAAGACATGAGAAAAGGCATTACTCGAGTAACCACCTAAGTAACCAGGACAAATACCTTCCAGTAGCTCTCGGCCAAAAAATTGACACACTTTACTCGAGTAGCCACTTGAGTAACCATTTGAGAAAACTATTTACTCGAGGGACCACTCGAGTAATCTGCAAAGTTATTTAAAGTATTACTCGAGGGATCACTCGAGTAAGCAGGTAAGCAAAGCATAGGTATTCTCGGACAAGAATTTGATGTTTTTACTCGAGGGAATAATCGAGTAATCTGCAAACTTATTATCAATTTACTCGAGTGATCACTCAAGTAACCTATGAAGAAAAAACATGCTTACTTGAGTAAGCACTTGAGTAATCAGGTATTTCCAAGGTTTGTGATATATCTTACTCCATGTCTTACCCGAGTAATATTTTATGAAAATGTTGAATTACTCTCTGCCATATTTCTGATAAGTTTACTTAAGGGACTACTCGAGTAATGAGCATAACCACTCGAGTAAGGCAGTCCAAAAATCATGTTTTTAATCATATGTTTATTGGTTTGTTATCTATATGATTAATTCTTCATTGCACTAGTATTCTAAGTATGTTTACAGAGAAACAATGAAGAAGTCATGACATAAGAGAAAAGTCAAATAAAATGTCCGAGATCTCACATATTGCTACCTACCGCAAATGGATAGTTTTCAAATTAGAAGAACGGTCAACCATTGCTGTGCGACTCTAACAGACATATTTAAAATGCTTCCAACGGACACCACAAATCATCTATATATATGGAGCATTCAAACAACAAAGAAGAATAACTAAGAACAAGCAATCACACATCGATCAATATACTCTTTGTGCTCTGTTTTCTTATACTCACTATTTGTACTTCAGTGTTTATACATTTACTTTGTAAGAGAGATTTTCATTACAAAACTCAATATTCATTATTGAGACAACTTAAGGTTGTGGAACCTTAAGTTGGGGATTTGATTACAATATGTAAGGGGGAGCGAGTGTCCAGGTGAAGGAACTTGTTGTACTGAGGTGCCAAGAACCCTCTGAATCTTGGAAGATATAGTGAAACTCTCAGAGAAGCTCTAAGGACTGAACGTAGGTTAAAGTGGTTGTGACCGAACCAATATAACTCCTGGTGTACACTTCGGTGATATTTCTCTTAGCTCTTAACTTTATATTTTCCCGTCAATTTTTATATATGCAATAACAATTCTGATATCACCCAATTCCCCCCTCTTGGGTGAAACACTTGCATTAACAGTAATAAGCCTTATGTTAAAGAAATTTTACAAGAAGGCTTCAAAAACTTCCACAAATTAGGGACTAACAACCAAAATGAAACAAAGGATCAAATTATATGCCATAAATGTCAAAAGCCAGGCCACATCAAATTAGAATACTCAGAGTACTTGGAGAACAAAGAAAAGAAGAAGAACAAATACTTCAAGAAGAAGACATTTGTTTTAGCAATATGGCAAGATAGCTTCTCGGATAAAGATAGTGATGATGAAGAAGTTGCTAACATCTACTTGATAGCTCAAGAAGAATCAGAGGATGAAGAGGTAAATGATTCATCCCTACTTATGATGAATTACATACTAAATATAATGCATTATATTTTGAATTCATCAAAGTTGTTAAGGAATTAGTTAATTATAAGAAACGGGTATATCTCTTGAAGAAAAACTCAAAGAGCCTACTATGAAGTATTGTGATAATTGTCAAATTTTAGAAAAGAAAAACACTAACCTCACTAAAACACTTGAGAACTTTACTAAGGGAAGTGAAATTCCCAACGTGATTTTGAAAGCTTAGAGATTTACTAATGATAGATCTGGAATTAGATACGATCCAAAGGTAAATAAAAAGAAAGGGAATGAAAAGTAGGTGGAAAAGCCTATCTGAATTAATTTCAACATTCCATTTACATATCTAATCCTTTTGTGCACTGTAATTTCTATAACAGCAAAGGACATTATACTTCCTTTTGTTTTCATAAAAAGGAAGGGAGAATAGGAACTAATAAGTGGTACTTGAGGGATCACATATTCCAAAAGTGATCTATACTAATTTGAATGGACCTAAAAGAGTATGGGTACCTAAGACTTGATCATCTTTGATTGGAGGTATGTCTAATGGCATCAAGAACAAGTAAGTGGTACATAGATAGTGGATGCTTAAGACATATGACTGGAGATAGAGAAAAATTTGCTAAAATAGAGCCTAAAGAAGGAGGCAAAGTCAAATTTGGAGGAAATCAGTCAGGAAAGATAGCTGGAATAGGTGAAGTTGGCAATAAGGATGAAATACAAGTTAACGAAGTGCAATGTGTAGAAAGACTATGCCACAACTTGCTGAGTGTAAGTCAAAGCACTGACAAAGACAATTGGGTCATATTTAACTCAGAAGAATATCTCATAGTAAGGAAGAAGGATCTTGAACTTAAAAAGGAATATCTTGATATTAAGATTAGACCAACAAGTGAAGGTAACAGCTACACTCTTAACATAAACAATAATGCTTTTGAAAACTACTTTTTAAGCAATATCGATGAAAGTTGGTTATGGCATAAGAGACTTGCTCATGTCAACATGCACCAACTAGGCAAGTTACTCAAAAATCATTTAGTAATTGGTTTACCTAAACTTCATTTCAAAAATGATTTAATATGTGATACTTGTCAAAAGGGTAAACAAATAAAATCTTCATTTAAATCTAAAAAGGAAATCGTGACTAAGAGTCCACTCCAACTACTCTATATAGATTTAGTTGGACTAGCAAGAGTTAAGAGTCATAGTGGCAATTTATATACCTTTATCATTGTTGATTATTTCTCTAGATTTACTAGGGCCATTTTTCTCTCTTTAAAAGAAGAAACTTCTAGTGAGTTTGTTATTTTTGCCAAGAAAGTACAAAATGAGAAAGGTATATCTATTGTAGCTAGTATAATAGATCTTGGAGGAGAATTTGAGAATCAAGCCTTTGGAGATTATTATCACACAAACGACATCGATCACAACTTCTCTAGTCCAATAACTCTATAACAAAATGGGGTCATGGAAAGGAAGAACAAAGTTCTTACAGCGATGCCCAAAGCCATGCTTATGAGTACTACAAGCTGCACCTCCAATATAGCCTACATCAAATCAAAGCTTGGAAAACACCCTTAGAGCTCTATAAAGGAAGAAAACCAAATCTTGCTCACAAAGCTTGGCTGGAAGTGTTTTATTCATAACAATGGAAAAGATAAAATTGGAAAGTTTGATCCTAAGGTCAATGAAGGTATATTTTTGGGTTATTGTAATATAAGTAAAGCTTATAGAGTTTTCAATAAATGAACTTGTGTTGTTGAAGAATCGATACATGTTGTGTTTGCTAAAAATGAACCCCTACTTAAACCCGTAGAAGATAATCCCAAGGTAGTCTTTCAAGAAGATCAAAGTCAAACTGGTTCTAAAACACCTACTTCTTTTGGTAACAAATCTAAAGATGATAATGATCCACTAACCAAAGCGAACTTAGAGCTTGTAAAATATAATAAGAGTCATCTATGAGACCAATTTATAGGTGACGTAAATGAAAGGATAAAGGCTAGTAATAAAATTCTTAACGAAATAAGTTTCTCAGCCTTGATCTCCGAATTGGAACCTTCTAACATTGATGAGGCTCTATTAGACATGATTAGGTGATAGAAATGCAAGAAGAACTTAATCAATTTGAAAGAAATCAAGTTTGGGACTTGGCACCTTGGCTTAAAGACCACATGGTCATTCGCACTAAATGGGTATTCAAGAACAAACGTGATGAATCTATAATTATTGTAAAAAAATAAGGCAAGATTAGTGGTCAAAGGCTATAATCAGAAAGAAGATTGATTAAGATGAAACATATTCTCCAATAGCCAGATTGGAAGCCATACGAGTACTCTTAGCCTTTGTGTGCATCAAGGGATTCAAACTATATTAAATGGATGTCAAAAGTGCCTTTCTAAATGGATATATCATGGAAGAAGTATATACAGAACAACACCCAAGGTTTGAAGATATATCTAAACCTGACCATGTCTATTGCAATATCCCAAATTTTAGGATTATAAGCTTGTGAATAAGTTTGAATCAAGCAGACCACTAAGCTCCAATTTAGCAAGAGTCTTAAGAATGTCTTAGAGCCACATGACATTTAGAGACAAATTTGGAATTAAAGTATGGGATTTAGTTCTAATTATTCAAAGGAAAATGCCCAATTCCTTTATCTAAAGTCAAATAGGATCTAAAGCCTATCTTGGATCCAAAAAGAGAGGGAATGGCATCTTGGAAGAAGGAAGATAAATAAAAGAAAAGAACTAATAGCAGTTCAATTAATATTGCTATGATCAAGGGCAAAAGAGACATTTTTCAATTGATTTTGAGGTTAGAATTAGAAACCGACATGAAGGGCTAGGATTTGTCCTTGAAAATGAAGAGTAATTATTAGGATGAAAAAGAAAATTAACCTCACTCTCTCATAAGCAACAATTTGACCAATGTCATAATAGGAAGAAAGGAGGAGTTGGTTAAAGTGTCAACACAACTTCATCCTCCTTTATGCAATATTTCGGCCAAAATACTAAGAAATAAGGGAATGGACATTTAAGCAACATATTCCCCTTCCCCTTGGTCAATAATTATGGCTAGGAATAAGAAAATAAAGGAAAAGAATTGAATCAATTCAACTCCTTACCTTTTGGTTCAAAAAGGACTGTTAAAGAGAAGAGATAGGGATTGAACACTTAATATATATTTCCTCACTTTTCTATTATGAAAAGTTAGCCAAACATAAAACAAGAAAGAAAGAGAGTTTAATCAAAGCTTTCTTACCTTTTTTGTTCATTAAAGGTCGGCCAAGCACAGGAGGAAGAGGGGGGAGTTGGTCAACACTCATCTTTTATTCCAATTAGGACACATGGCCGACCTAAACACATACATATGCATATATATTTATCTATTAATTCCTCACTCTCCTTCACATATGCAATTCGGCCAAGGCACAGAAAAAAAAGAAGAAAAAGAAGGGAAAGAGAAAGAAAGCCATTAAAGAACAAGAAGCTAGGTAAGTGTTCTTGTCTCATTTTCACCTTCAAGATCACCTTTCTCGCTCTTAAGGTCTTCATAAATGTTATTCCCCTCACTAAGAGCTTCCTTTTTATGGTTTTTGATTTTTAAGAAGAGGAGTTTTGAGCTGCCACAAAAGTACTAAAGTTGAAGAAATAAAGAACAAACTTTAGAAGTGAAAGAGGTGAGCTTGAGCTTTAATTTGAACGTATATTGTGTTGTTTGGTTGAGTTTTATGGATTCCTTGGGTTGCCTAGGGTTTCAGCCATGAGGATTTTATAGGGTTTCATGTTGTTGTGAGAATATAAATGATGATATATGATGTTTCATGATGATTCTAGACTATCTTGGTAGTGAAATTGCAAAATGACTGATTATTGTCTTGGGAGGTTAAATTTAGGCAAGTGCGTGGCAAGAAGGAGGAGTTTGATTTTGGTGAATTTGAGGTCACCAATGGATTTTACATGTAAAACTATGTGGGAATAGCCTTTAGTGATGAATTTTGAATGGTTAGAATGAAAAGCCTAAAATTTGAAACTTAAGTATAGTGCTGCTAGATTTAGGTTTCTGGGAAGCAATCTTCTTGTCACTTGTTTTTTTGAATGGCCAAATGTTCTCCAATGGCCATGAAACTTTCCTTAATCATATTAGACATGATAGGCTTTAATTGGCATATAATATATGGCATTTGGATGAGTAAATTAGGAGTTATGATATATTAAAGTTAGACATTAAATCTAGAATGATATTTATGGCAGTGATGATTGATTGGATATTATAGAATAGTGTGCATGTAATTGGCAGTAAAGGGTATGTTTCTCTTAATATAGACTTAAAAGAGTGTCACATAGGACTTTGAACCACCTCAATTAAAGATTCCTAAATAAAGTTATGAATTTTCAAAGTGAGGTGACAATTCTGGCAGTTTAGGTTTGACTTGCGAATTTACAGAATTTGGGATAAGTTGTGGTGAGTAAGATCATAGAGAATGAAGGTATGACTTAGAGAGTAATGTAGTTACATTATACACCCAATTCTTAAGGGACAAGAGACACATAATGTGTCTTAGATTAGACACATACTTGACCTAACATAAGAGTCTTAAAGATAACCAACACAGTGAAGTTAAGGACAAAGTTAAGAGTGGGTCAAGAACAACATAATGTTCATTATGTTGATAGCATTGAATTGAGTAATGACCCATCTTTGTCAATTCTAAATTATAGGAACTAACAATTTTTCAGGATTTGACATTTGCCTGAGCCCGAGGGAGTAGTTGAATATATCACTGGAAAGGCGTTCAGATAATAACTCTTTCTCTTATAAGATATATGTATTGCTTTGTATGTATAATTTAATCATTGGCATTGTGGGGATGAGTAGTCCTAAGGCAAGAAGCCTGAATTGACAAGCATTATGGTATTGGATCAGGTAGGTCCTATGCATGTGGACTGGGTAAGTCCTATATAAGATTTTATAGCTGCAAATTGATGAATTTGCTTGACGTGATGATTATGCTTATGTGATGATTGTTTAACATGCTTTATGTATTTACATATCATATGAGTGATTGATGTTACTAGTAAGATTCTTTTGAATCTCACCCCTTTCCAATAACTAACCTACAGCAGAAGCAAGCAGCTTGTGGGATAAGAAGATAATCACAAATAAATAGAGGATGCTGATAAAGAATCAAGGGTTTTAGTCGGTTATCTATTTTTGGGTTCTATATATATTGCACATAACACAAATACTACAACTATAGTACTAGTGGTAGAAATAGTAATAATAGTCGTGTGATCACATAGGAAACTAGTATGTATGTTGTTTACAATAAAGGAACTATGATAGAACAAGCATCAATTATAAGCTTGTTGGCTAACGAACAAAATATGAAGACCAGCTAAGGAAACTCTAGTAATATTAAAAAGAAATTAAGAATTGAGGAACTATAATGAAATTTGTGAACCTTGATGAGAGAATTTTGGAAGTACAAACTTTTCAAAAAAACTGACTAAATTACAGGTTCAAACCCTGTGTTGTAGCAGGGACTTAAACTGTTTTTGAAGATATGTTAGGCCCGGGATTGAAACCTGGCTTAATGGTTTGAATTCATTATGTGTTCTAACTCATCTGAGGACTATGGAAAGGAGGATATTACATCTATAGCCTTAAGAAATCCCTTTATGATTTAAAATAAGATCCAAGAGCATGGTATGAAAGGCTAAGCAAATTTCTCATTGACCAAGGGTTTGTGAGAGGAAAGGTAGAGACAATATTGTTTATCAATCACAAGAGAAATGACATTTTAATTGTACAAATATATGTTGAAAATATTATACTTGGTACTACTAATGATCTAATGATCTACTATGTAAGGAATTTTTGAGACAATGAAAGGAGAGTTTGAGATGTCCATGATGGGATAGCTGACCTTCTTCTTTAGTTTGCAAATCAAACAAAGGAAGAATGACATGTTTATATCCCAAACCAAATACATTAAAGAATTATTAAAGAAATATATAATGGATCAAGCCAATAGAGTAGACACTCCAATGAGTTCAACAACCCTGCTTGATGTTGACATCAAAGGAGCTGACTTTAATATTATAAAGTACAAAGGAATGATTGGATCGCTACTATATCTCACTAGCAGTAGACTTGACATCCAATTTAGTGTTAGTATATATGCAAGATACCAATCGGCATCCAAAGAGTCTCATGTTGAAACTATTAAAAGAATATTTAGATATATTGCATATACAATTGAACTGGGAATTTGATATTCAGAAGGAGGAAATGAATACTTGGTTGCCTACTCAGACTCTGACCATAGAGGCTATAAAACTAACAGAAAAAGCATCGGTGGACAATGTCGATTTCTTGATGGATTAATAGTATCGTGGTTCAGCAAGAAACAAACTATTGTATCTTTATCTTCAACTAAAACTGAGTATGTTGTTGCCTTAAGTTGTTAAGTACAATTACTTTGGCTAAAACAACAACTTCAAGACCTGGGTATTCACTAAAAGAAATTCCCATCTACTGTGATAATACCAGCACAATAAGCTTGGCAAAGAATTCTGTTCAATACTCGAGAACCAAGCATATTGATGTGAAACATCATTTTATAAGAGATTATGTACAAAGAAAGATGTTAAAGTGATCTTCACTGCTACACATCTCTATATAGCAGATATTTTCACCAAACCTTTAGCAAATGATCAATTTTTGTATATGAGAAGAGAATTGAGAATGGTAAATCCTAATGAACTGTAAGTAAATTCCTTTATTTAAATTAATTTTTAAAATGTTTTAATGATTTATTGATTGAATTAAGATCGGAGCTTCTAGAAAGTTGTTTTACAAGATCCTCTGTTCTTACACTAAAAAATTGGGATAAATAGAGAAGGTTTCACTTGCAGGAATAACTCGAGTGATTCTGAAAGTGATAGCAAATCACTTGAGTCATCCACAAGGGAACTTTTGTGATAAGGAAAGGTAGAACACAACAAAGAAGTGAATCACTTAAAGAAAAGGGATTTGAGTGCTCACATTACGCACTCAAGTGAGGTAATCCTAAAGTTAATCACTCGAGTGATTAAAAGCATCACTCGAGTAAAGTTATTCTGTTGCTAAGAGTGCTTTCAAAGGAAATCACTCGAGTGCATACCTATGAAAACCCAGATTATGTTAGTTTAGAACTCTTACTCTCACTCTCACTCTCACCTTTGTCTCCCACTTGATCTCTCTCACTCTCAAATCCTAAACCTTCCAACTCTCAATCTTGTAATTGTTAGGCTTCTATTTCCATGACTAAACTTCTGACCACTCTATCCCTCATTTCCTTCATATATATCTCTCTCTCCATTACCCGTAACTCACTCCTTGTCTCCCTTTACTGGAGCCCTAATCCCATAATCTCTCAAAGCTAGAAAGCTTCAACTTGTTAATGGTGAGAACCAAAATACCAAATGTCGACAAAGATTTGTCACCTCCACCATCGTCAAAGAAGCAGAAAACCACCGAGTTGTCCAAACTTTCAAAATCCCTAAAGCACAGACCCAAGGTTCAAGATACCGATCCTCTCGAACCAAGACCAAAGGTGATGGGGATTGTTATTCAGGAACCTAGAGAGACTCGTTCAACAAGAAAGTCAGTGCCTTAAGGTTACATATTAAATTAGTTCAGTTGTACCGAGAGTCATACATGAATATGTATATAGAATCAATCGCACAGCTAACTAATATATCTTATAATGTAAGTGTTCATCACATATATCTTGTGTCTCTTCAACAGTTAAGCTAGGAAACCAATGACTGGGTGAAAAAACATGAATATGTGAGTAGGAAAGGCTGTAAGGGTTAAACAAACCCTTGAGTAGCTCAAGGGTTTGCATACCCCAAGCATCCTTTCCTATACGCATATTTGTACGTTTTCCCCCCAACCTTAGCTTTCTAGGGTTAATGATTGTGTATAGACACAATTTATAAGTCAACAGTTACATTATTACATATATATGTTAACAGTTGCCATTGATCTTCCCTAGAAAGCCTGGAATATCTTTATCCATCACGAATTGCATAAACCCAATCGGTGTTGGAGGTATTGTTCTATTATATTCAGGCGAGTCAAACTAGCTTAGAAACTCTCACTTGAAGAGTCTCACATCCGTACATCACGGTTATTATACAAAAACTATCATTTATTATAAAAATTCACATTTCATATTTAGAAATAGTCATTAATGTACTAAATACATAATAGTTGTCCCCGTGATACCATTATTTATTTTTACTAAAAGTAATGGTTCTTACATAAAAACCATTATATATGTTACTAAATAAATAACGATTGTCAATATGAGACCATTATATATCATGCAAGCATTACCATATATTTTGACAGTTGTTCGCGTGTACTCGTTAATTATTATCACAACAATGCTCATATCATGGCCTCCCTGAGACTCAATCCATAATAGGTGTCATATTAGAACCATTATAATAAGTCTAGAATAAATAACGGTTCGCAACCATAATTTATCTGTTCTGAGTATATATAGTGCTCTCATATATGACAGTCAGAACCATGATTTATGGTTGATAATAACCTTCATATATCGTGATTTCTGTAGTGATGCCTAAATATTTTAACAAAAATGTCTTAACTTAATTTACTAAAACCTTTTCTCTCTTTAGCTTGTAACCCAAAATTCAGAGATAATATTACTCTTCATGTTGCTTTTCATAAATTATTTTACATACTTATTAATAATCCCCTCACAGGAATTTCTTTAACACTTTATAACTCTCAGTTTATCCAATCAATTATGTGCAAATAGAGTACTACATTTTTTTTAATCGGCATCCCCCTACCATATGGAGTCATGAGAATAATATAATATTAATTAAACCAAACAAAACAGGAAATAACATAGATTGAGAAGATATATAACATCCAAATATATAATTTTTCCAAAAACAAAATCTGCTGATTTATTGGTTCCTTTCTTTCATCCTGTAATATATAGTAAGATTGGTAGACCATAGGTGTGTTTCAAATAGTGGTGGAAAAAGTGGTATTTTTTCAATTTGACTTGTAAAATTTTAAGATTGGGTAAAATAATTAATGTTTGGATTAGCGATTGGATATGTACTTTTATTAAAGTAAAAGGTGTTTGGTTTGACTTTTATGTAAGTCGCTTGTGTGATATTTAAGAGAAAAAATTTTAAAAATTATGAAAAGTGAAAAAATTAACTTTGAAAATTTGGCAATGGTCAAATACATAATAAAATTACAATAAAAATGCAGATAAATTAGAAATTATACAAACTTAAAGTGTTTGATAAAGTAAAATATAACAAAACTAATTAGATCAAAGGTCCCATATAATCTGATCCTTGATGGTGTCACGAACACGATTCATTTAGGTTGAAGATATCCGAACATCATTTGTCGATAATGGCTCTTGATGTTGACTATTATCGAAGCTATACTTGCGCATTTTTTGTAATATTTTGAACCTATTTTTCCACACTTAAAAAGTCCTTTCTATTGTGCATCTCAAACTTAAATTTTATAAATTAAAGTTTTACCTCCACATAATCAAAAATCATATTAAACTCTAATTTAAATATTAAATCCGAACTCATATTTTTACATAGCTTAAAATCTAACAAATTAAATCGACTAAAACCTCAATAATACCTCCAATAATCCAGATAAATTATTTAAATCAAATTTATTCGGTAAAAACAC
This sequence comes from Inga oerstediana, assembly GCA_963210345.1. NCBI lineage: Eukaryota > Viridiplantae > Streptophyta > Magnoliopsida > Fabales > Fabaceae > Inga > Inga oerstediana. The sequence continues at coordinate 22,182,891 of OY723410.1, forward strand.
CCTATAGAAACTAATTTATAATATGTTTATAAAAGAAAATGATTATAAAATCATAAAATAACTAAATAATAAATCAAAACTGATTAAAATTAATTATTAATTATTCTCTACATTTCTACAGTTATATATTGATAAAACTCAAAACTTACATAAAATCTTATCACAAATTATTCTTTAACTAGCAGAAGATTACTATCTAAAGAAAAAGAAAATTAATTAGAACATTTTTTATAAAAAAATTTTTATGATTAAAAATGATTTTGAGTATCTTATTGATCTCTAAAGATATAAAAATACTCCTATCAACAATAATGGATATTCTCATAAGCTAAAGGCTCCAACTTGATGCTTATCCCAATCGTACGGTTTATCTCATTTGAGCCACAAGCTGGTCGTCAATCCAAACATTGCATTTTGGACCAAACACTGTGGACCTGCAATTGGACTGGTTAGTCGCACGATTGGACTTTAAATCGTCCATTTTGCTGCATAATAAGTTTGAATATTCAACTCTTACAATAATTGAGTTGTTTCTCTCAGATAGAATTGCTAAAAAAGACCTCACCAGTAACTTATTTGTTAAATGGGACCTAAGAAGATTATCTACATACGAAGGGAAGATATCTGCACACAGAGGGAAGATATCTGCACACGCAGGGAAGATTTCTGCACACGTATAGGGAAGAAGTTTACACACAGGGAAGATCATCTACACACCAGGGAAGATGTTCTGCACATGTGGAAGATGATCCGCACGCGAAGGTCCCATTTGACAAATAAGTTGCTAATGAGGTCTTTTTTCACAATTTTCCCTTTCTCTTATCTTTCAATGTATTAAAGCGTGCTAATTTAAGGTAATTATTTCCACTTATTCTAGCTCTATTTTAATTAAGTTGGGTATTCTTCGATCTTATATGAAAATGATTTCTAAACACGACTCAGCTATTGGATCAAACAGACAAAACAAAACTGTCTTGACCGTTGGATTTCCATGCTATTTTGAAACGAGTGTCGGTGATAAGTGAATTGTTGAATACCAAGAGCTTATTATTACATCGTACGGTTCAAATCTAATTTAAATAGTTCATACTAAGACTTTTTTAAAAAAAAATTTTAAAATTATTTTAATGTGCAAAAAAATATAAAAATATATATATAATCACTTTCCTTTGAGTCTTTCAAACTTCAAAGAATATAATTCTTATTTAAAAATTATTCATTGTAAATTTTAAATCTAAACTATTAAAACTATACTTGAACAATGCAGATCTTGTCGTAGAAATGAGCCCTATGGTGCTAACTCTACTTTTTGGCAATACATCTTTTCAAACATAATCTCATCCATACATTTAATTATTCCTTTAATTAATAGCCACCATTTATTACTATCACTTAATTGGATCATACTGCTTCTTGATGATAATAATTAAATAAATTATATATTTAATTAGTTTAATGTTATAATTAGCAGTCTTAAACCACTAAATCAAATGAAAAATTATATTAAATGAAGAAATTACATATGAAAAGAGGTATTGCGATAAAGTATGAAATTAGGGATCCGAAGTGAAGCTTACGCTCATTAAATTGAAGCATTAAACACGACAAGACTCGCAACCACTTCCGGAAGAAATAATTGGTGTCATTGTCACTTAGTATTATGTGATACAGAGTCTTGTTTTTTTTTTTTTTTAATTAGAGGGACACACCACACACCGGCACTAACTATGAGATTTTAGGTGGGACCAAACCCACAACTTATTTAGAGGGAATTAGCTTCACATGCCACAACACCATTGGCACGGGCTCTTGTTCTTTAAACAAGAAGTATTGAAGGGATTGATTAATAATGACTTTTATTGTTGTGACTGATTTAGGAATTTTAGGTTTTGGAGGCAATATATACACATTCAAATGTTATAGGGTATTAAAGGTATTATCAATGAATAATGAGATAAATGCCAGAGCAAGGAACAGGGGTGGCCTTGCCAAGCTTCTTCTTGCTTGGCTAAATTCCTCTCACTCCCTAAATAAAAACTTAAATTTCTCTAACTCCAGATCTAACGGAAATGTAAGGCATGTCGCCATGGTCCAAAGACCTCATATGTTCTTGTAAGCATAACAAGAGAAATACAATCTGAATAACTTATATAGTAAAGTAGGATTAGAACAGAATATATATAAGAGGAGTATTAAGGAGCATTAAATGCATGTGATAATTCAAGATCCTAAATTAGCTATTATAATGATGCCTATCAAATCTAATCATATCATATTTTAACACTCCCTCTCAAGTTAGATCAAAGATGTCAATCATGCCCAACCTGTTACAAAGATAGTCATGGCCTTCGTAAGTAGATCACTCAAATGGTTGCTAGACTGCACATGCCCTATAGAAATAAAGTTCTTATTGATCTTATCTCGAACAAAGTGATAGTCGATCTCAATATGTTTTGTTCGTCCATGAAACACATAATTGGAAGCTATGTGTAGAATAGACTTATTTATACACCACAACTTTGCAGGCAATGATGTGGTGAAACCAATGTTAATTCTTAGAAATTGATAACATTCCAGCACTTTTTTTTTTCTCTTTTTGCCCATTTTTGGATTGAAAATGTGCATAGAAAGAAGTTTATTGAAGAAAATGTGCATATCAAAGTATCAAACAAAAATCAAAGAAATTCTTATTATATCCTATATAGTTTGTGACTCAATTGGGAATTTATAAATCCTCTCTCTTTTGTAGGAGGATAAAGACAAGTTTTGAAGCTTTCTAAGAACTAATAAGCAAGGAAATAACTGTTGGAAATTGTACCCAAAGGGCCAATCATTATACTTTGAACATTATTAATTTAATGAAATTTCTCCATTCTGTTATCATATTATTTGCATGTTAACTGTGATAATTGTATCCTTGGATAATTCATAAAGATTGTCCTAAAATGTCCCTGGTCGGTCATCTATACGGGAGCAGAGATGAAACAAGATCAGTATGACTTTGATAAGATATGGAGATATGATTCAAAGTCTTAGGCACTTGTAAGAGTACAAGGTGCTAGACCAACCCACTATGAGAAAGCTAGATGGATCAAGTCATAAGTTTTTCTCATGTATAACCACGTCATAATGCCCTTTGATCTGAGGTTATCATGGATTCCTACATGAGAGTTGCTAAGCTTTTAACTAGTCAAAAGTCACCTTTGACCAGGTGATGATAAAGGCTATAATCGGGCTTGGTGGTTTTTCATGCAGAGGAATATGAATGATCAAGATGGAATTTGTCCCTCACATTAGTAGAAAGATATTACTGGGCCCCTCGATGAGTAATTCTGAGAAATGTATGGCCATACTACAATGGAAAGGAGTTTCCATTTCTATTGTCAGACTACTCAGGAATTGAGAAAGTAATGGTCAGGAATAAGAGGATGACATTATCCATACCTCATCCTTGACCGATATATCGTGTGACAAAAGGGACGTGACATGGTTGTAGGACAGGTTGCATCGTGTTAACGATCCTCATATGAATTGGGTAGTCGTGATGTCTTGCTAGAGGCTGCTTGCGACTTGTGAGTTAATGCAGTTATTGGCCCACTGCCAACTTCATATGGGCCTACAGGGTCGCACACAAGAATGACCCAACACGAGATAATGTTTAATTAGGGTGGACAAATTATATATATATATATATATATATGTATATATGTAATATAAAAATTCGTTAATAATATTATATAGATATGTATTTTCGAAATACATATTATATATATATATATATGTATATATATATTATATTATATTATTATATTGTGTTAGTTTTAAATTTAATTTATTAAGATAAAATAAATCTAATAACTAACATGATAGAGATATGGTATCTCAAATTTAATTTATTAAGATAACTTAAATCTAATGGCTCTTTATTTAGATTAAATAAATAGGTTAAATTAAAACTGTTGGACAGATTTAATTTAAAATGAATTTATTTAATTAGCTTATTAAGATAATTAATAGTTAATTAGTTTCAAAATTAATGATGATTAATTTTGAAATTTGAAAATAGCCCTCATAGGTTATAAACTTGATATAGCAGGTATACTGAGATACACATTAGAATTGAGAGCCGCAAGGGAAACCCTAGGAGACATTAGAGGCGCTAGCACGCAGTCTCGATTGGAGAATATTCTTGTGGATACTTGTAGAGGGAGTGGACCTGACGTGTTGGCTCTTAGAGATCGTGAAAACCCTAAATCATAAAAGGTATGAATCTTTCCAACTTGGTTTAAACGCTGTTGATAGATCCTCAATTAGGATCGGTAAAATTTTTAAAATTCTTCCGCGGTGCCTATCGATCCCAACAATAACAAAGGAAGTGAAGCATCATAAAGTTAGAAGAAGGAACATGTGAAATACCTTTCTCTAGGAATACCAAATAGAAGAGTTTTGTTGATCTTAAACCACTAATCACCCATTCAATACCTTAAAAATCTGAACTTATAATTTTTTTAAAAATAGTTCATAGAACTTCTCTAAGTCAAGAATGGGGTTTTATATAACTTAAAATCAAACCAAGTGGTTCAAGCTTCTTATAAAATCCTCCCTAGAAACTCATCATAGTTAAACAAGACTTGGATTAAACTATAAACCTTGAAAGCAAAAGTCACCCATTCTATATTTATACCTATTAATTCAAAACCTGAACAAATAACTTTACAATGTAAATACCTAGGGCATTTTCACATACAATTGTACTAGTTTCTAAGTAAGATATATTTACCAACTAATAATTATTGCTACTATCAAACTTACAAGCATAGTTTTTCCTATTACTATGGACAACACTTCCAATAGGCTATCACAATCTTATCTCTCCTCATTATGGTGGTATTGTTAACTCTTAGAAATTGACAACATTCCAACACATTTTTCTTTCCCTTTTTACCTATTTTTGGGTTCAAAATGTGCATAGGCAATAAAGTGTATAGAAGAAAATGTGCATATCAAAGTATCAATCAAAAATCAAAGAAATTCTTATTATAGCCTATATAGTTTGTGATTCAATTGGAAATTGATATATCCTCCTTCTTTTATAGGAGGAGGGAGACAAGATTTGAAGCCCTATAACAACCAAGAACCAAGGAAAGAACAAAGGAAGTGAAGCATTGTAAAGTTATAAAGAACTTCTGCAACTGGCCTCAGTAAGTTGACAAATTTGCCATGTCAAGTAATCCTTGTCTGCTTTCTGTGCAACTGGCCTCAGCAAATTGACAAACTTGTTGTGGCAAGTAATCCCTGTCTACTCTCTGTCCAACTAGCCTCAACAAGTTGACAAAGTAATCTCTATCTACTCTCTGTCCAACTGGCCTCAACAAGTTGACAAACTTGCCGTGGCAAGTAATCCCTGTCTGCTCTCTATGCAACTGGCCTTAGAAAGTTGAGAAACTTGCCGTAGCAAGTAATCCCTATCTACTCTCTGTCTAACTGGTCATAGCAAGTTGACAAACTTGATGTAGCAAGTCTAGAATCTGAAGGAAAATTGACTCTTTGTGTAACTGGCTGGGGCAAGTTGACAAACTTGCCATAGCAAGTCATGAAAAAGTACAGCTATGTATTTTGATTTCAGAAGCTGAAAAAAACTATTTAGCCTAGGGAAAAGCGCTAAAAACTTATTCTTTACACTTGGAAACAGTGAAGCATGCAAAGGAAGAGATTAGGAGAGAGGTTTTGAAGATTTTGGAGGCTTGGTTGTTCTTCTCAAAGGAGATTTTGGGATTTCGACCTTGGTTCTTCTTTTTTTCTCCTTTTTTCCACTTAGCTTCTTCATGTATTCAGTAGCTTTATGTAGATTTCTTTATGTTTGATCATGTGTAGCTAAACTCTTCATTTTTAAGATTTTTTAAACCCTTGTATGGATTAAATACTCATTCCCCCTTTATATTTGTGATTAATAATGAGATTATGCTCATTTGACTCTTTGTTTAATGCTTCTTATTGATTGGCCACCAATAAGATTGTTGGGTTCACTTGATTATGCCTAAGAGGGCTAGATTAAGTATAGAACTCGAGTTTAATTGTGTGAGAACTTTAAATATACGAATTGAATGGATAGTTTTGTTAATGAGGTATGGATACACTCATTAAACTCACACAGTCATATGGGATTTGCAATGAAAGTTGGGTTTAATTAGTTAGTTAAGAGATTAATGAATTGATTGAACTACACACCTATTTGAAGACTTGAGAAAGCGCTTATAGGTAATCTAGTAACTTTGGCTAGCATAGTCTTTCATTAAGAGCACATATTGTGGGGACTTGATTGAGTACTTTTGAAATGTAAGGGGGATAAATGATCATAAGTGCCATTTAATCCTTGAAGTCTAAGAATCATTTGCTTTTATAAATTGCTAGTCTTAAAAGTGGTTTTTCAAAATTCTCTTTCCATATCAAAAACTTGTTTTGGCTCAACTTTATCGAATTCACTAAGCCCACTGCTTAATTAATTTGTTAAACAAATCTTCGTACAATGATACTTGACTTATCACTCTATTACTTGACATGACCCGTGCATTGCAATTGTGTACAAGCTTTTTACGCCATTGCCAGGGATTGGTTTAACAAGTTCTTTAGTCAACCTTAGGCCTTTATTAGTAAATTTTTCTTGAGCTCTTAGTTAGGTATACAATTCTTTTTCTCTTTTCCTTATTGATTTTTGTTTTAGTTTGATACTTGCTTGTTTCTCTTGTATGTCCCATTTTGGTGTATGCAACACTTGCATTCGGACAGATTGGTAGTGGTACTTGACGGAGTGCCTCTCATTGAAGAAGTGACTGAGTTTGAGTTTAGAACCATAGAGGATGATGAATATGATAGAGCTACCATCAATGACTTTGCTAGCCAGAATATGCTGGGTACTCAATATTGTGTTTAGATGCCAGAAATACAAGCACATAATTTTAAGTTCAAGCTGGTGATGATCATAATGCTTCAAATGCATGGCATGTTCCATGGGCTTTACAATGAAGATGCCAATAAGCACTTGATGTACTTCTAGGAACTGTATGATTCTTTTAAGAAACATGGAGTTCCCCAAGATGTTTTGTGTAATATCCTGAATTTTGGGCCTAGAAGCTTGAGGATAAGTCTGAATCAAGAAGACTACTAAGCCCGATTTAGCAAGATTCCCAAGAATGTCTGTGAAATAGAATGCTTTTTAGGGACTCTATGATTTAGCCTCTGGGTAGAGAATAATTATACAGACTACATGATAGCTCAGTATGTGAAATTAGTTGGATAAAATATACCTGTGTAAGTGTACATTAGCACCTTAAGGGTATATGTGGCGCCATATAGGGCATATAAGCCTACATTCGACGTTTTCCAAGATACACAAGTATAGGCTCAGTAGTTACCCGTGTCATAGGCCATGTGGCGACATCTGAGGGCTTACACAAACATTTGGTGCGTTCTTGAATTCATATACACACATGGCACAAAACCAAGTAGACTTTGCATAAAGTTACTTTAATAAAGTAGCTTTAATAAAGTAATATCATGACTTAGCTTTTGTGATGGCACCACAAAAAAGCATCATATGTCCCACCATCATGGTATTCACTTTATGACTTTTGTTTTGGCATCTTTAAGGGATGCCATTTAGCCCCAGTGGTAAGGGGAATTCATCAGACTCTTCGTTTCCCCTGATAAAGTGGACAAACAAGTCATAAAGAATAGGGAAGAATAAGAGTTTGGGTCCTACGTAAGGGATACATGGCATAACAAGAGCCATGAATCTATAAAGTAGCTTTTTTGTTGGCTTAATGAGGAGATGACACCTAACCCATGAAAGAGACAGAGGCTTTAATTTCCAGGACAAATCACCGGTCTCTAGTCTAGCCTCGTGTCCAACTTCCCCAAAAGTAAGAGGAAATCATCAGGCCTCTCTTCCCCTGACTCATTAAATTTGGCCAAAGGCCTAAAAGAGAGAGGAAACTAAATTTTAAAAGAGGCACCTAGCATCCCTAGACTCTAACACTTGGACACATGTCACTTTGTAAGACCAAACACTTAAGTACATGATTATATAAGCCTCCAATACTTTTCTCACTCTATAATTTTGTCTAAGGAAGCCAAAAATAAGAGGAAAATAGTGAGTAAAAGAAAAAGAAAAGAGAAAAATGAAATCTTCAAGAACCAAGGAAAGAGAAAGCGTTCTTAAGTGATTCTACCTCTGGATTTACGTTTCTAGCTCCTGATGCCTTCACGACACTTGTTCTTCTCTTCAAGGGCAACATTTCTATGGCTTTAGATTCTTGAAAGCAGGAGTTTGGTATTGTCTACAAGGTGGAGGTGTTGGTGAAATCAAGAACGGGTTGTAGAACTGGCTAAAGGTAAACCTAAGCTCTGATTTAAGTATAATATTCTAGACTATTGGCTAAGATTTCATGATGTTGTGGTGCTACCTTGTTCTTATTGAAAGGTGGATTTATGGTTAAATTTGCAAGAAGTCATGTTTTAACAACCTATGGTAAGTTTTGACTAGCTACAGAACCATAGGAAGGAATGTGATTTTGCTAAATTTGAGGTTAGAAATGGATTCTACATACAAACCTGTGTGGAAATAGCCTTTGGAAATGATTTTGGATGATTGGGCAGAAAGCCTTAACTTTGGAACTTAGGATAGTTGCTGCTAGATTGCATTTTCTGTGAGACATATTCCTTGTGGTGTGATTTTATCTAAACCAATCGTATCCAATGATCATGATATTTTTTAGATTGATAGTAAACATCTTAACCTTTAAATTGATATAAAGAATGTGCCATTTAGGTTAGTAGATTGTAAGTTATGATTTGTTAAATCCTAGGTGCTAAATCTGGAACAAATCCTAGAGCAGTATTGTTGTTTGAGGATTTCTAGACCTTTGCTCTTAAAATTAGCACTGGATGATATTTTTCCATTGAATAGGAGTTAAAGAGCTTCGAATAGGTCTTTTAACCACCTCAATTGGATTTTATTTTAGATTAAGTTATGAATTTTAAAAATTTGATTAACAAATCTGGCAAATTAGGGTTGAACCACAAATTTGTGGCATTTAAGATAAATTGTGACAAATATGGGTCCAAAGAGTATAAAGATGTTTTAGAACCCAATGTGACCACAATAGATACCCAAATCACAAAGGTTAAGAGACACATGACGTTACACCTTATGTCTAATAGACTCAAATGAGTGCAAAGGAGTAGTAAAATCAGCTATAAAACCAGAATTTGGTTCCAGATTAAACATACTTGGAAAAATGTTCACAATTTCCAAACCTATCTCAGGAGGTGAACCTGGGATTGGAAGGGTTTTTTAAGTAGAATACAAATTTTTTCCAAACAGTTTCATAAACATTCACTATCTCACTAAGTCTTATTGGTGCTTAAATCCATTTTATCAGAGTATTTGAGCGTGTCTCTACTTAAGTCTCATGATGCCTTCATTAGTTAATGTTTCTTCATCAATCAGAAGCATTATCTCTATATATTTAGTCATTGTTCATTTACTAAGTGATTGGTACTACTAGTTCTACTATTGTACTATTGTCAGGTTTACATAGTTATGTACATCATATACAGTTCCAAAAAAATCCAAAATACCTAAAACAGACAACTAATAGTAAACTAAAGTCTTTCTGCTCCATTCTCTAGCTTTCTGTATTTACATCTAACCCCACAAGCTTCTAGCCTATACTATAGATTTGTTTATAGAAAAGAGTGAGATTCAAAAGAATCTCAGTAGTAACAGATGTCATCATATAGATACCAAATCACAAAGCATGCCATATAGGTATCATATAACATAATTATCACAAAAACATTTAGTGCACAACATGTAGTTCAACATATCACCATAGCTCTGGGTATATCATATGGCTTGAGTGTAACCCATGCAATAGGCCCCGGGCGACCACCCCGCATAATCAAAATGTGTCAGACAATTCATGATGATTCCGTAAAACATATAGTGTATCTTATAGCATATGAAAGCTAAGGTTACTACCTGATCATTTCCTTTTAGCAATACCCAACTGTTTCTCTGAGCTTAGGCAAGTCTTAACCTTTGGACAATTGTTAGGTCATGTAATTAGAATTTATGAATGACATGTTATTATTTCATCCATTACTTACATAATCTGATAAGTCAAGTTGGCTGTCATTAAGGCTAACATACTAAGCCAAAAGCAAAGTTAAAGTGGTCCAACTATCCCAAGTTGATTAACTTCACCCTTGAAGTTCCACTTATTTACCTAGTGCCATTACATTTTTCATTTTCGCACTTGTACTCAAATCTGCTAGAATATTCTTTAATATTTGAAAATTCATTACTAATTGTACAGATGTCTGATTGTGATAATTCTAAAGGCTATATGACCCCTAATTAGTCTGGTTTCATGGAAAAATATAGATATTACACTTATGGATGCATATCAATACAATATCTCACTTAATTGATTACTGCCCCCAGAATTTTCTAGTTTTCTAGACCATATTTTGAAAATGTAGAACTCTTAGTACACACATCCAAATGACACAAACGACACATCAAATTAAAGTTTGACATGTCTACTTTTATACAAAATTTTTTTACAATTTTTAGACATCATTTACCTATTTAAAAACGTCATACAATAAATCTGCCTTGCACAGAACACCTACCAGCAGCATTTCAACTTTGCAATACATATTTCCAGTGGTCTAGAATTTACAACGAGGCCTATTCCCATATAGTTTTACATTCTAAACACAATGGGAATATCAAAATCATCAAGCTTCTGCCCCTTATAGCACTAACCGTATAGACCTCTTACAAGGCAAAATTACCAAAATAAAATTTTGTCCAACAACTTGGTCCAATATCATCATAAATCATCATCTAACCATAAACACATGATTGAACCTTAAAAATAGCCCTTGCTAAAAAATGAATAGTATCCCACCCTTATGAAAAATCATCCAAACAACAAATCAATTGGTTCAAAATAAAGTCCACGCTTACCTCTATGTGTTTCAACAATCGGTTTGGAAATCTGTCAGTACTTCGGCAGGCGAGATGTCACCAAACTCCTCCAAATGAAAATTTAAAACTATAGAAATTAAGCTTGGGATGAGTAGAAGAAGGTTTGTGAAGGGTATTTTGAGAGAAAATGCCAATTTAGTAGTGTTTCAACGGATTGAAGTTCTTAGGTGTTACTATTCATCTTCATCTCTCTTCTACCAATTTTTATGATATTTTGACAATTTCTCTGATTTATTTTGGGTGCTAGACGAAATATATGTCTAGTGAGGAGTCTTGGAAAAATCATTCTAAGTGTCAAAATGTTGTGGTGCCATTTGTCCGGTGATCCAATGGTTCGGTAACACGTGTCACTTGCTTTAATAAAGTAGGTCCTGCCTCTTTTCTTGGGCCTTTAGCTGTCCAACTTGTTAGGAAAAATGAGGGTCTGATGGTTTCCCATGGTTCTCAAGTTCTGTGTTTGGGAAAGTTAGTCGGGCGACCGGATCGGAGACCGGTGGATTTCCCCAGCTCAGGGCGAGGTGGCTCCCTCTGGTGATGACAACGCAAAAGGTCAAGTGACTTTATCATCATAAGGGGACAAGTGTCATGCTCTCATTTAGCCAATACATAAAGTAAAAAGTAACTTCATCAATTAGAGGACTTGTGTCACTTGGAGATTGCACTAGCACAAAAATAAAAAAGCACAAAAATAAAAAAGCACCTTGTTGTCCTTCTACCATAAGATGGCACTATGTATCCATTTTATTAGGGGAAGGGATGTTAGGGGATTTCCCCGGGTTCACCTACAAGGTGTCATCTTTCGTGGTCCCACATAAAGTAAAATTAATTTTTAAAATTTTTTAATTATTACTTTATGAAATAACAAATAGAATTTTGCCAAATGCCTATTTTATTGGAAAATGGAGTCATACACACAATCTTGCCACCAATGAGCTTTATCCAGCTAAATATATTTACAAGCAATACCAGGTGTTCATATTTCAGTATGTTACACATAATGTGTCTTAGATTAGACACTCATTTGGCTTAATAAAAGAGTTTTGAAAGATTATGTAAGAGAAACAAGTCATGAGTAATGACTTTCTTTCAGGCTCTAACAAGTCATGTGGTTATGTATCTAGGGTCATAAAATGTCAAGGAAGAGGCAATGGAAGATTCTTCAAGCATCTTCAATATTTGGAAGAAGAGGGAACAAGAAGAGGACATAAAGGCAAAGGTAGTGAACTTACTTACTTTGCATGTACTTGATATGTACGCTTATGTATTGATGTGTATGTTGCTTGCTTTATTATGTGATGCATATATGAATTATTGAAGTTCTCTTTCTATTTATACAATAGCCATGAGTATGTTGTCTGAAACATTGAGCATGCAAATATGTCATTATGTTAGCATGAATTTAAGTAAGGCAAGCATGTCATGTATTAAGCATTTATCTTGCATGCATAATTGGTATTGTTTGCTATTGAGATTCTCCCAAATCTCACCCTCCCTCACCAACCATATAGGTATGTTAAGCACAAAGGAGGAGTGTAGGAAGATGTGCAAAGGGAAATATGACGAAGAATTGAATATTAATGCATGATAATCTGTTATATGTAAATTATCATATGATGTGATTTATTGTATAACATGCCAAGTTGAATGATGATTATTGTGTATGTTATCCATGGCATGTACATGTATGAATAAGAATGGAAAAGTAATTCTGGATATTTGGTAAACGTAACAGTCATGAAATTTTGAAGCTAAGATAAGAACTCTAAAAGGTAAAATGTTTACCAAGTAAATAGTACCCTAAGAATAATTGTGTAAGTTTTCTGCTAGAAGTTTTAATTAATGTTTTTCCTAAGCCATATCAAGAACCTTAGCGCTTCTGTATACGTACTAAAGGGGCATAAATAAAGGGTGTTAAATTTTGAGGCCACAATTATTCCCCTTCTCTCTATAAGGGAAGGTTAGGGATTGGTTCAACAATCTCTCGGAAGGATCAATCAATTCTTAGGATGATCTTGAGGCTAAGTTTAAAGCTCGGTTCTTTTCTGATGACAAATTTGTAGATGCAAGGGATGAATTTCTAAGATTTACATAACATCCAGATAAGCATCTTTATGCTAATTGGGATAGATACAAGATATTGATAAAGTAATGCCCTAATCATTAGGTGGACAAATAGATTGTGGTCTAAATCTTCTGTACTTACCTTAATCCTCAATCTAAGGCATTGATTGATTCTATGACCAATAGAGGCTACTAAAATGTACCTATTAATAAGGCGATTCAACTTTTGGATCAATTGTCTGCAAATAACACTCAAGGCAATGATAAGAGGACTACCCAAGCTATGGCTAATAGAAAAGAAAACTCTTCTTCTCAAATTGCAACTATCTTATCCACTTTGAATAAGCGTTTTGATGTGCTCGAGTCTCAAATGCAGAAAGAGCACTTCTCAAGGTATACATTCTATTCATTCCACCCCAATTGTATATATGTGATCAATGTAATGATGTCCACATACCCAACCATTGTCCTTTGTACATTGGTACTAAATCTATCAACTACATGGTCAAGTTTTAACATCAACCCCTATTCACAAACCTAAAATTGTGCTTAGAGAGTTCATCTTAATTTCTCTTGGAGTCACGGTAACACCTTGAATTCATCACATTAGTCTACGTTTGGCACTAAGCCTACACCTCAACTAGGCATTTAAATGCAATAGAGGCAAATTCTTGTTGAGGAAGAGGATTCTAAAATGGACAAGATGCCAACTTAAATCTTGACTAATCTAGAATCTTCAAGGGTTGAAAATAAGGCTACTTTCTCTTTCCAAGCAACCACTATAAAAAATCTTAAAGTGCAAATGAGGTAACTAGCATCTAAAGTGAATACTCTATCCAAAAGTAGTCTTCTCAGTGATACCTGATAGAGCCCAATATTTATATATTTTTATTAAATAATCTTAGGCTTTTGTGGGACTTAATTAAATATTTTGGGCATAATCAAGTGTTAATGTGAGATTTTAATGAAAGAATAATTTGGGAATTAAAGCGGTTAAATTGTTATATTCTTAATTAATATTTGTTATTCCAATTATTCTTTAATTATGAGCAAAAGATATTACCTTTGTGAATATAATTTTATAGGTAATGATGTGGCACAACTTTTGTCAAGTATTCAAGGTCAGATATGTTATTTTAGAGCTTAATGACGACAAGAGTGGAACATTACAAGTGCAGAATTTATTTTTACATTTTTTCTAAGAGGAGGTTAAATGAGTAAAGGCCTTGTTTGGTAGTTGCAATTGTATGCCTAATACCAAAATAGATTTTTGCCTCTTATCCAAACAAGGCACAACTCACATTTTAACCTAAACACAATTGAAGAAGCAAAGGAAGTAGGGACCATGGTAAATGAGAGTGGCGGCTGTGAAGAATTAGGAAGAAAAACCGAATGTGAATAATTGCTGAACCAATGGAGAGAGCAGCCAAAGTTGTTGAATGGAAATAAGGGGCTGAACCGAGTTGGTAAATTGAGAGAAAAAGGGGGTTGACCGAAAGGGAATATTTGATTGAAGGAACAGCTAAACCAAGTTGGAGAAGAGAAGCAAGCTGGACCAAACCAAGAGGAGACTGAATTAATAGAAAGGAAGAAGGGAGATGACCGAGTTGATTGGGATAAATGGAGTACATGAAGAAAGAGCCGCAATTTTTGACCGAATGGAGATAATGACGTGAAAATGGGAATAATTGAAGAACAAAGAGTGCCAGACTGATTTGATGAGCTAGACCAATTTGATAAAATAGAGAACAAATGCAGCTGAAATTGTTGACCAGTTGGAATAAAAAAGCTAGATGAACCGAATGTGAAGGGAAAAAAAAGGGAGGAGTCAGTGTGTGCGTGAAAAAAGGAAGACACAAGATAAAGGGGAAGAAAAAGAGCAGCCGAAAGAAAAAGAAAGAAAGGGAGGCGCTGGAGCTGCATTAGAAGAGGGTTGTTCGGTGTGCAATTCCTATGGCTATTCTCCTCTCCTTTCATCAAGTTTCCTCCTCTTCATGAGTTGCTAAGTCTTGGTGATTTCCTTGAGATGGGTAATAATTTGAGCTTTTAGACTTCAATGGAATTCCTTAAGCTCTCTTTCTATTTCATAATTGTATAGCTTAGTTAAGTATATGGTTGTGATCTAGATTGTTTTATGCCAAGTGAATAAACTTGGTGGTTTAGCTAGGATTTGATTAATTAAGCTTTGTATGATTCAAATTAGGAGTAGGTTGAGTTGTTTATTCCAACTTGGTTAAGTGGATTGTAAATGACTAAATTGAATGCTTTGAACTTTTGTAATGGTAATTACAAGCTAGAATTGGAAGTTGATTATTCATCTCCTTGAGTCACAATTAATTGGTGGTATTCATTTACTTACTTCAGTAGAATGAATTAAATGATTATTGCAAGTATGGAGCTAGTGGTAGCTTAGTTCCATCCTCTTGGCTCATTATGGAATTCAAATCATTAGCAAGCAAGGAAGACTAAAACCTCAACTCAAGGGAATCCCATTTTATCATTATACTAGTTAATTAGATTTATCTTGTCATTAGTGTTAATTTCAATTATGTGTGCTTCTTTGTCTTAAAAATCAAAAAAATACAAAAATATTGCTTTAGCTTAGATTACTTCATTAGTTTAAAAATGCAATTTCTCAAAATGATTTCTTATAACTTTAAGGTTTTTATCACTTTACTACTTAGAAACTTGGAAATTAATCTCCTCACAAGAATGACCTAGGTTGAGCTACTACACTACATTCTTAAACCTAATTTTATTTTGTGAACTCACATGACATGGGTTCATCAATACCATTCCCAATACAAAACTGAATGGAAAAGTGGAATGCCATGCCATTAATTTGAGTAGTGGAAAAGTGCTACCAGATATGCCCAACTAAAGCAATCCTAGCCCAAAGCAAGATGATCAAGTACTTGTGGATGTTGATGATAAAGAAGCTATGGATCAAAAAATTATAGTGGAAGACGATGATATTAAGAAGAGAGAACAAGTTGAAGAAAGCTTGGATGATGTTGTTAATGGTAAGAGGGTGGAACAAGCGATGAATGATGAGAAAAAGAGGAAGCCAACTACCCCTATTATCATACCTCAACTAGCTTTTTCTCAAAGATTCAAGAAGAAAGTGGAACATGCTCAATTCAAAAAGTTCGTGAGTGTAATATTCTGAATTTTGGGTCTAGAAGCTTGAGAATAAACCTAAGTCATAAAGACTACTAAGCCCAGTTTGGCGAGAGTCCTAAAAATAGAATGAGTTTCATGAGACTATATAATTGAGCCCTCTGAGTTAAAACTAAGTCTCCTAATTAAATGAGGCTCAATGCATATAAGTAATCAGACATAAGATACCGGTGTATGGGTACTCAAGCAAAGTTGGCATTATTTGGTGTCACCCAGAGGCATATGTGGTGCCATCTAGGTCCCATATCCATAAAGTAGCTTTTAAGATTACATAATGAGAAGTTGTCTTGTGTATCAGTGGTTGTTAAGCATTATTAGTGTCTATGTACAGTTGGCGTGCCATAAGACAGACATGCTCACATGTGGCAATTTTTGAATTATGTAACGCTATCATATGCCATACAAGCACATATGTGGCACATTCTTGAAGACATAGATATATGTAACTAATTAGTTAGATAAAATATGCTGGTGTAGGTGCGCACATGGTAGTTTCAGGGTAGATGCATGTACCCAATGTTTTTTAAGAGACTCCAGCTTGGTGTCAGTTATTTGGGACACCCATGCATATATGTAACAAAATCATGAGGCATAAGGGACACGTGTCGCAAAACTGAGTGGCTCCGTATAAGAAGTAGCTTTCTTAAAGTAGTTTTATTAAAGTAGCTTTATTAAAACAACTTTAATAAAGTAACTTTTGACCTTTTTACCCTGATTAACCAATCACACAGTGCCAGTTTTAGTTGTACATTAGACACATGTTGAATAGCCGGGACAGCTCACCGTTCTTTGTCCGGCTAAATACCCGATCTTCCCAAAAACTGCATCGGAAGCCAGGTAAATTCACAAGACCTCCTTTTCTATGACCATTGAAGTTGGCCAACCATTAGAGAGGGGGATGGGGGACGGATCTCAATAGATGTACTGGCTACCCTGTAATTTCAAGAAAGAGCGTCTGGCACCCCAAAGTGTCAGCCACCCTGTAATTTCTAAAAACAGTGCTGAGCACCCTAGATTTTTAAAAACTAGACACATGTCATTAGGTCAAGCCAACACCCTCTCAAGCCCTTATGAATTTCATCTAGCACCTTAAATTAAGTAGAAAATAGAGAAAATTCAAGCGAAAAAGAAAGATGAGACAAGTTGGAGAAAACCTAAAGTATTCTTGAGAGTTCTTGACAATTTCAAGCCCGAGATTGCATTTTCATCCAATAGAATCTTCATAAATTTCTTTTACACATCAAGAGCTATGTTTTTATAGTTTTAGATTTTTGATTATAGGTGTTTAGTGCTATCTTATTAGTAGAAGTACTGTTAAAATCAAGAACCGATTGTAGAATCGAATAAAGTTAATCGTAAGATTCAATTTGAGTATAGTGTCTTGAAGTTTTGATAAGTTTTTATGAAGTTAGGACTCCTCTAGGGTTTTGGCCAAGAGAAGAATTTATAGCTTTGATGGTCTTATGATGATAAATATATGTTAGATAGGGTTCTATAATGATAAATAACAAGTTTTGAAAGTGACATTGCAAGAACTCATCTTGTGATAATTAAGGTTAAATTTCAGCCAAGCTTGAACCTAAGAGAAGGAATGTGATCTTGTAAATTTGAGGTTAGAAATGGATTATATGGGAAAAATTATGTAGAAATAGCTTGTGAATATGATCTTTGGATGATTGTGTTGAAAACCCTAATTTTGGAGCTAAAGTGTTAAAGTTAGATTTTACCATATTCGAGCTAGGTTGCTTGTGAGTAGATTCTGAGTGATTAAACCCTGTCTAATGTAATATCCTAAATTTTGGGCCTAGGTATTTTAGAAAAAGCCCATATAAGGCAGACAACTAAGCCCAGTTTAGGAAAAGTCCTAAGAATGATGAGAGGTAGAGTGATTATCAAGGACTATCAGACACAGCCCTCTGTGTAGAGAGTGACTCTCCAAATAGTATGAAGGCCAAGTATGTTAAAGTCATTAGATAGAATATATCGGTGTTGTGTACAGAGGTATACTTAGGCGCCATTTTGATGGCATACACAGTACATGTGAAGCTATATGGGCCCTACTTGTGGCATAACGATGTTTAGCAATCAGTATGCTAAGTGTGTAGTCGGTTGAGTGAATGTACCGGTACATAAACACGTGGCACCATTTAGCGGGCCTCGATATGCATGCCGCAGTCCTAAGTAAAACCCGAGTAGAGTCTCGAGGGAACATTGATAAAGTAGGTTTATTTAAGTAACTTTATCAAAGAAGCTTTAATAAAGTCAATAATCATGACACAACTTTTATAGTGGCACCATAAAAGAGTGACAAGTATCGTCTCATCATGATAAAGTACCACTTAACTTTTGTGTTGGATTGATAGGAAGGCGACAAGTGTCCCTCATGATGGCACTTGCTTTTTCAATTTTAAGGTGGCACTTCAAAAAGGCGCTACATGGCTTCTGAGTCCAGGAAATCTACCGGTCTCCGGTCCGATTAGGTACTTGACTTTCCCAAACACCGAACCTAGGAGTTAGGGGAGTTCATTAGCCCTCTCTTCCCTAGACCAAAAAGGATGTTCTAAAGAGAGGGAAAATGAGAAAAGAAGAGGCTTAAAGGACACTTGTCACACTATGGCACCATTAGATCAAAAGATCAAGACACTTGGCAAAAATCCAACATCTCCCTTTAAATAAAAGGTTTGAACAAAGTAACGAAGATCTTGGTTACAGGCCATAAGTATTACTCGAGTACGTACCTCAAGTAAAGCAGAAGAAATGAAAGATAGAGTACAGGAGAAATAAGTACTGTGACATTTTCTAAAGGATTACTCGAGGGAGCCCTCAAGTAATGAATTCATTACTCGAGGGATCACTCGAGTAATATGTGAAGATTTGCTCTCTATTAAAATTTGTATAGGATTACTCGAAGGGCTTACTCGAGTAATCTCCAAAGTTATGTGGAAGCTTACTTGAGGGATTACTCGAGTAACCATTATAGAAATGATCCAGTAGCTCTCGATCAAGAAATGGCAGACATTACTCAGGTAATTACTTGAGTAACAAAGAAACATTACTCGAGTAACATGAAATGAAAATTGTATTATTCAAGGGTTTACTCGAGTAATCAGGTAAGTAAAACAGAAGTTGCTCCTTGCCAAGATTTTAATGCAATTACTCGAGGGATCACTCAAGTAATCTCCAAAGTTCTTTGAACCATTACTCGAGGGACCACTTGAGTAATCAGAAGAAATGGCAAACTTACTCGAGGGATTACTCGAGTAAGGAAGGTATATTCTGGTCAGACAACGCTGACTTATTCTCTGGCTTATTTTTTATAAAGTTACTCGAGGGACTACTTGAGTAATGAGCATGATCACTTGAATAGCCACTTGAGTAATGAAGTACAGAAAGCATGATTTTAATCCAATATTCATTTATTTGTTATCTATATGATTAACCTTTCATTGTATTAGTTTCCTGAGTATACTTGCAGAAAAATAATGAAGAAATCATGTATTGAGAGAGAATTCAAACATATCATCCGTAATATTCGAAATGCCTACCTACCGTAAATGGCTAGTTTTCAAATTTGAAAAACAGTCAAATGAAGCTGCACGACTCTAACGGACATGTTTGAAATGTTTCCAACGGACACCATAAATCATCTATATATATGGAGCATTCAAAGAACAAAACACAAGAACTGAGAACACACAAACTTACATCGATCATAATATTCTTTGTGCTCTCTTTTCTTATACTCATTTTTTGTACTCCGGTGATTATATATTTGCTTTGCGAGAGAGATTTTCATTACAAAATTAATATTTATTATTGAGACAACTTAAGGTTGTGGAACCTTGAGTTGGGGATTTGACCACAATGTGTAAGGGGGAGCGAGTGTGCAGTGAAGGAACTTGTTGTGTACTGAGGTGCCAAGAACCCACTGAATCTTGGAAGAATAGTTAAACTCTTAGAAAAGTTTTGAGGACTGGACGTAGGTCAAAGTGGTTGTGACCGAACTAGTATAACTCTCGGTGTACACTTCGGTGATATTTCTCCTAGCTCTTAATTGCCTTAAATTTCTAGTCAATTTTTATATATGCAACAAATTTTCTAGTATCACCCAATTCACCCCCCTCTTGGGTGAAACGTTTGCACTAACATTTGGTATCAGAGCATAGGTCTTCTTGTTCAGGTATAACCCAGAAGGATCCAATGGCAAGCATAGGTGAAGGAATTCTTCCCAACTGAGCATCTATCACCAAACCACTAGGTTTCAGTGGTGAACATTTCTCTTTCTGGAAAGCCAAGTTTAGAGTATTCGTAATTGCTATAGAGTACAGACTATAGGACGTGATTGAGAGTGGAAACTACAAACTTGAAAATATTGTAGATTCACAGAGGGTTCCTAAGACACCAGCAGAATATGATGAAAATGACAAGAAACTTATCACACCAATAGCAAGGTAATTCTAATGATTCAATGTGCCTTAAGTCAAAATGAGTACTTTAAGATCTACACATTTCCAATGGCTAAAGAAACGTGGGAAGCCCTGTAAATACCACATAAAAGAACTTTGGGAATAAAAGAAAATTGGATTAATACTCTGGTTACTAAGTTTGATTTACTTCGAATGAAATCAAGTAAGTCTATAGCTGAATTTGAACTTAGATATACTCATCTTATTAATCAAATTGCAGCACTTGGGAAAGTCTATGATTAACATACCCCAAGTACGAATGATTCTTAATATTCTTTTTAAAGACTGGGAAGCCAAAGTCACTGC
Source organism: Inga oerstediana (assembly GCA_963210345.1). Classification (NCBI taxonomy): domain Eukaryota; kingdom Viridiplantae; phylum Streptophyta; class Magnoliopsida; order Fabales; family Fabaceae; genus Inga; species Inga oerstediana. The sequence continues at coordinate 22,203,963 of OY723410.1, forward strand.
AATTAAGGAAGCAAAAGGTGAATCAATACGATCGGTTGCTTCTCTATTCGGAAGTCTTTCTAAATATGAAAGTAAATTAAAGTTCAAATGAGAACTAGATGATATTGGTGACAAGAAGAAGAGAGGTCTAGCACTGAGGGCAAAATAAGAAGATCAAGATGAAGATGAAGAGCTTGACGATAATGAAGTGGGCCTAATGATAAAACGATTCAGAAAGTTTTACAAGAAAGGCCAAGGATTCTAAAACTTTTAGAAAGGAGGAACAAGCAATAAAGAATACATCATTTGCAATGAATATGGAAAGCCTGGACATATCAAATCAGAATGTCAAGAACTGGCTTAGAAGAATAAAGAAAAGAGAAAAGACAAGTTCTACACCTAGAAGAAAGCCTTTATATTTGCCATATGGGGAGATAGTTCATCTGACAAATATAGTGATGATGAGGAAGTAGCCAATATCTGTCAAATTCCTCAAGAAGAAACAGAAGAAGAGGTAAATGATTTTGATCCTACCTACGATGAATTACTTTCTGAATACAATGCTTTACATTCTGATTTCATCAAAGTAGTTAAAGAACTAGTTTGTTTCAAAAAGAAAAATAGAGTTCTTGCATTAGAACTTAAAGAGAATTTAGAAAATGATTGTGACAATTGTTCTTCTTTGAAAAAGAAAAACATTGATCTCACAAAAACTCTTGAAAAATTTACCAAAGTAAGTGAGATGTTGAATGTAATTTTAAAGGCTCAATGATTTGTAAATGACCAATCTGGTATTTGATATGATCCAAAATCATATAAAAGGAAAGGAAGAAAGAAAGCAGGAGGTAAGATACACTTGAGTTACTTTCAACATTCTATTCATACATTAAATCCTTTTGCATACTGCAATCACTGCAATAGAAAAGGTCATTACACTTCATCATGCATTCATAAAAAGAAAGGACAAATAGGAACCTATAAAAGGACCCAAAAAGATGTGGGTACCTAAGACTTAATCGTATTTGATTGCAGATATGTCTTTAAGCATCCAAAAATAACAAGTGGTACATAGACAGTAGATGCTCGAGACATATGACTGGTGATTTTGAAAATTTTACCACGATACAACCTAAAGAAGGTGGAAAGGTAAAATTTGGAGGAAATCAATCCGGAAAAATAGCAGGAATTGGTGAAATAAAAAATGATAAAGGCATACAAGTCCAAGATGTATATTACGTTGAAGGATTATGTCACAACTTGTTGAGCGTGAGTCAAAGTGCAAATAAAGACAATTGGATAATATTTGACTCAGAGGAATGTCTAATTGTAAACAAGAAAGATTTACAATTATATAAGAAGAATCTCAAAGCAAAGCTCAGAGCAAAAAGAGAAGGTAATTGCTATACTCTTGATATAAGCAGAAATATTTCTGAACAATGTTTTCTAAGTAATACCGATGAAAGTTGGCTATGGCATAAGAGACTAGCTCATGTCAATATGCACCAACTAGGCAAGTTACTTAAAAAGGATTTAGTAATTGGTTTACCCAAAGTAAATTTTAAAAATGACTTGATTTGGAGAATTCATTGTTTTTGCCAAGAAAGTGCAAAATGAAAAATGTATGTCCATTGCAGGTATTAGGACAGATCATGGTGGAAAATTTGAAAATCAAGCCTTTTAAAGAATATTGTGATACTAATGGCGTTTATCACAATTTCTCCACTCCAAGGACACCTCAACAAAATGGAGTCGTGGAACGAAAGAACAAAGTACTTACTGAAATGGCTAGAGCAATGCTAAATGAAAAGAATGTGTCTCAAGTTTTCTGGGCCGATGTGTAACATCCCGATTTTCGACTAAGGACTAATCATAATTATTGAGAATAATTATGTGTTTTATGGCCATAATAATTAATATGCCATAATTATTGGAAATTGAAATAGTGAAATTGTTGGGAATTAGTTAGTGATTAATAGAGAAATTAATTACTAGCTAAGAGAAAATGAGATGTGTGATTAAATGATCAATGGCTAAGATTGATTTTGTAGTGGGCAAGAGGCATAATCATGTGTGTGTGCATGCATGTGAGCCCATGTGAGTTGAAGGGAGATGGTGACAAGTGGCATGTGGAGAGCCCTTGGATGTGGGATAAGTGATGTGGACACATCATCATCATCTCCATCTCTTCTTTTCTCTCTCTCTCGTGCTCTCTCTCTCCTTCTCTCTTGTGCGCATGGTTGAAGGGTGAAGAGGAAGAAGGAAAAGCTTGGGAAAAGGTGAGTAAATGGCTTCCTTTGCTCAAATCCTTTTCATAAATGTTAATCCTTGAGCTGAGAGCTTCAATTTGATGATTGTAGCTTCTCTATTGGTGGTGATTTGAAGATCACGAAAATATGGAGTTTGGAGAATCAAAGAGTGTCTTTGAGAATGTTGATAAGGTATGTGAAACCACTCCTTCTATCTATATTTCATGCCAAATGAATTATGTCTGGAATTTCTGGAATTATTGCCCTAATTGTGAAAATATGGGTAATGGGTAGTTTGGCATGATATGGCATTGGAAATGGTATAGTGGTGTGAGTTTTGAATAGATAGAATGGATTTGGGATTGAAATGTGTAAGGTTAATGATTTGGAAAATGGGTGATTATGTTGCCCTAGACCAAAGCTAGTTAATGGAATGAGAATTTGGTAATTCTATGGATTCCATTGAATTCAGTGAGTGATTTTGTGTGGGAGTAGCTTTGGTAGAGGTTTTGGATCCCTTTGGATCAATTGGGCAAGAGTTAGGGAATGTGGTAAGTTTTGCTGCGTTCTCTGGAATCTGATAGATTCACTCGAGCAGACGGGGGTGTGCTCGAGTGAGGGTTGATCATTGCTCGAGTGAGGAAGAACCTGCTCGAGTGATGCGTGAGTTTTCCCTGTGTGCTGCGAGTGCGCCTGGGTTTTCTATGGGCTCTGCTCGAGCACATCGCTTTGTGCTCGAGTGAGGGAAGAACATGCTCGAGAAAGAGCATGGCCTGCTCGAGTGATAGTGGGAGCCAGAGTGAAGGATTGCTCTTGGGTGGATGCTCGCGGGCAAGGTGCAAGAAGTGTGCCTTCTCACTCGCGGGTGGAGGGCATCTGCTCGAGTGAGCCGTGTGTGCTCGCGGGTGAGAGGTGTGTGCTCGCGGGTGTGCTCGCGGGTGTGTGCTCGCGGGTGTGAGGTGTGCTCGCGGGTGTGGTTTTGTGCTCGAGTGATCCAGTGCTTGGAGAGCGTTGGGTGCTCTCGGGTGCTCACTCGCGGTCTCACTTTCTCTTGTGCTCGCGGGTATGGGCAGCGTGCTCGAGTGAGCCTCTTGTGCTTCGAGTGAGCTTGTGCTTCTGGAGTGGGTTTGTGCTCTCGGGCAAGTGCTCGCGGTCTCACTTTCTCTTGTGCTCGGGTGTTGTCCGTACGCGTGCTCGAGTGAGAGCATCTGTGCTCGAGTGATGTCCGTACTTGTGCTCGAGTGAGAGCTTCTGTGCTCGAGTGAGGCAGTGAAAAATATCAAGTTTAAGTGTTCAAAAGGGGATCTTTGGGGATAGTCTTCCAACCCTTTAGAGCTATGGATTGAGGTGTTTGAGGGCACTTAAAGGGCAATAATGATAACCAACTTGAGTGTCTAAATGTAAAGGAATTGGAAAAGGGATTAATCCTATGTCCTTGATTATGGTTATAGGATTTGATGATTTACTGGAGCGTGAGCAGCCGGAGCTGGAGCTTACGTGGAAAAGAGTGTAGGGAACTTACCTCTCCTGCATGTAGTGATAATTGTATTTGTGTATTGATGCATGTTATTGCCTTGCGTGATTATGTGAAACGTATGAGTATGATTGAAGCTCTGTTTCTATTTGTACTATGGCCATGAGTATGTTGTGTGAACATTGAGCATGCGAATATATCATATTGCGAACATGAGTTATTGTGATGCAAGCATGTCATGCATTAAATACTTATCTTGCATGCATAGTGGTATTTGTTTTCCTACTGAGATTCCCCAGAATCTCACCCTCCCCTATCAACATTTTAGGCAGGGAAGGAAGATTAGGGATGAAGCAAGCATCCAAGGACGAAGAGGACTCGTTTTGGGTGAGAGCTTAGGAGTTGGTTATCAATGTGTAATTGGGATTGTGTATGTGATTATATGGATCAGTAATTGAGAATGTATTCGGATAAATTGTGTAATCCCTGTTATTTGAGTTGTATGGGCTAATGCGCCCTATGATTATTGAGCGAAGATATGATCCCGGAATTGTCGGGAATTTATATTGCGTACTCTGATAATTGTATAAATGTAATTTATCTTCGCATAGTAATTATATTCGGAGTGGAAATATGAGACCGTGTTTTAAATGATTTCGAAACGTGATTGTGAAAACCCCGTCTGGTTGATGGGTTTATAATTGTTGTTGTGTCTTATTGGTCTCTATTTCCCGTTAATTGCATAATCCGGATATTAATTACGGCAGGGGGTTACATTTTTGGTATCAGAGCTACAGTTCCTGGCAAACTTGGGAATTTGCTAGGATAGCTCTCTGAGATCTCTACCCTGGTGGTAGATGATGTCTTGTGATGGTGATTGTGTATACACATGTGTGATTTGTCATTGTGGACATAAGAGATTTGAGGAATATGTGTATACATCGTTGGTTATTCTTGAGTGGCGAATCATTGTGTAATCGAAAGATATAGTGATTCGTCCGAGAATTTGAGGTGTAAACCCAGAGGTGGTTGTAATCAAACTCATCATCTGATTTGAGAACCGAGGAAAATGGTTTCCGAGGTGCTTGATATTGATGTTCTAGGTATCAGGGTTCCAACCTAGATGTTGGGTATGTAACCCAATGTAGTATGATGTTACATGTAGTAATGTTATACTGATCTTGTGTGTGTAAAGGCCTTAAGACCTAGGGGACCGGTGTGCCTTAGGCTGGCATGATATTTGGATTTGTGTTGGAGTTGTGAGGCTCTGTGGATTCGAGGTAAGTGATTTCCCGGTTCAACTGAGGTTGAAAGTTTGAAAGATGAGATGTGATCTAAGGATTATACTCAATAGCTGGGTTGATTCTTAAGAATTGGATTTGACCTCAATGGTATGTGGTACCAGGGTATGGTACTAGTAGTGAACTGAAATGGGTATCAGTTATTCTGAGAGTGTTGGTTGTTAATCCAGCACAGGGAGAAAGTCATCTACGGAGGATTCGGATCGGAGAGTGCTATCTACGGGGACTTTTGATCGGAGAGGGCTACCTACGGTGACGTCTGACCGGAGTGGCTGTTTGTGAATTTATCACCTGCGGCCCGCTGGGGTGTGTATGGCACACAGTGGGAGGACCGTGCCTTCGGGGCGGTGGGAATACGGGGGATATGTGTGAGTCCTGGGTGGTGGGTTAGCCCATGAGGGGTGAGACCAGCCAGCTCAGCCACCTGGCAGCCCCATGTACGTGAGCGGGGTGGGCACCGGCGCGGGGCATCCCTTGAGGGGGGTAAAACCGGGGTGTGACTATATTTGTGAAAGCCTCCATGACGACAAACCCTAGTGTGCAGCCACCGTGATAACGAACCGTGGAGAGCGATAGCCGTGACGTTGAATCGTAGAATAGAACTCTGGGAACGTTGGGAGTATGGGATCTCAACGAAGCGCTGGTTATGGCTCTGAATGATTCGAGTTGAATCAAGCCAAGATTTGGTATAGATTATGAATGTGGTCAGGTGATGTAGGAGATTCCTATGGGACTCCTGTTAAGTCAACTTGACATTGTGAATGCACAGATGAGGAGTATGGCCTCAGAGTGTGCAGCGGAAGCATGGGAATGTAATATGTGCGAGAACCGTGCTGAGCAGAAGCTCGAGGTTGCTGTGAGAATGATATGATAACTATGGCTTCGGGAGGTAAAACTTCGGGGTCAAGTTGTGTTGTGCAAAGGGGTCTTGAAGGATCTCAGTACGTAAAAGAGAATCTGTAATATGTGTTGATGTGAATGTGTATTGTAGTCTCCCTCGCGGCCCAAGGGGTTGAGGCCCAGTTGGGAGGGTAAGGCGTGAGTGCCTAGGCCCATACGGAGGGTACCAGCCGCCGGGAAATGTGAGTACCGGGGTGGGCATCCAGCCGCCGTGAAATGTGAGTAGCGAGGTGGGTGTGACAATAAAGACGGAAATGTGCGGAATTCATGTGAGTCCTGGGTTGATGCCCAGCTACTTGCCACACCCGAATGGTAGTACGGGTGGTACTACGGTCGGTGCCGTAGCCGGTTGTGCCGGAGTAGGCGTCCCCGAGAGCACCGGCGGGGGATGTGACAGATTGCAGCGTGAGCAATTCAGCGGGAGCCGTATAGGGAGTGACAGTGGTCATCTCTAGTTCGGCCGTTGAACTGCCGTCGTAACCGACATGGATGATGTGAATCCGACCCGTGTGAGGGCGGCGTTTGTGTAACCAGCCGTGGGCTGTGTGTAAATCTTGCCTATGTGGCTTGCGTATATGACATGCTTTATATGGATCCCAGCTGTGGTGAAGTATACTGTGTGAATTGTGTTAAGGTGCAATGCAGCGTGTGCAGGTCAGCGTGAGCCGTTTAGGGTTTGACGCTGGTCATCTCTAGCTCGGCCGTTGGACTGCCGTTGTAGTTGCTTTGTGTGATGCGAGAGCATGAAGGTGGTGTTGGGAGATTGAGACTCTCAACCGGTCGCCTGGATAGATGAGATTGAGATTCTAGGTGGACCATTGTGGTAGGGTGCTTCGGATAGATGAGATTGAGATTCTGGAGTGACCTGATGATGTGATATATGCTGTTGTGATGTGAATGCCGGAAGGGCAAAGTGAATTTGTCAAGAACATTGTGATTGAGACCCAAAAGTCCCGGATGGGTGAGGGTAATGCCGTGGAATTCGATACGGCAATGTGATTGTTGTGAATACCCGAAAGTCTCGGTTACCACTAGTGGAATCATTGGTGGGTGTACGGGTGAGGGTAATGCTGTGGAAGTGAATACAGCGAAGGCCTAAGTGCTGGTATATACGGCTGAGGCTGTTGTTTGAAATGAGTTGGTGATGTTGTTGAGTTATTCCAGGATGGAATCACTAGATTGAGTTGAGCAGGTTGGTGGCCTGTGCCACCTAACTGCCGAGATCTTATGATATGGCTCATGAATTGGAGTCACCGGATATTGAGATGCGCTTGCCACTCATGAGTTGAGGAGGCCTTGCGATGATTGTGGTTGTATAGCAATCGTGATATGGGCCGATTGCAGTTTATGGCAACTAGGGTTGCATTTATGGTTTAAGATTCTTACAAGAATCAAGTTGAGATGCTCCATTGTGTAGGTGGTCTAGAAGGGACCATCCAATGTGAAATGAATGGTGAAACGGAAGCTGTCGTGAAGAAGCGTCCGGAGTTTATGTCCTTAGTGGTGGAACAAATTTCGAGGACGAAATTTATTGAACGGGGGGAGAAATGTAACATCCCGATTTTCGACTAAGGACTAATCATAATTATTGAGAATAATTATGTGTTTTATGGCCATAATAATTAATATGCCATAATTATTGGAAATTGAAATAGTGAAATTGTTGGGAATTAGTTAGTGATTAATAGAGAAATTAATTACTAGCTAAGAGAAAATGAGATGTGTGATTAAATGATCAATGGCTAAGATTGATTTTGTAGTGGGCAAGAGGCATAATCATGTGTGTGTGCATGCATGTGAGCCCATGTGAGTTGAAGGGAGATGGTGACAAGTGGCATGTGGAGAGCCCTTGGATGTGGGATAAGTGATGTGGACACATCATCATCATCTCCATCTCTTCTTTTCTCTCTCTCTCGTGCTCTCTCTCTCCTTCTCTCTTGTGCGCATGGTTGAAGGGTGAAGAGGAAGAAGGAAAAGCTTGGGAAAAGGTGAGTAAATGGCTTCCTTTGCTCAAATCCTTTTCATAAATGTTAATCCTTGAGCTGAGAGCTTCAATTTGATGATTGTAGCTTCTCTATTGGTGGTGATTTGAAGATCACGAAAATATGGAGTTTGGAGAATCAAAGAGTGTCTTTGAGAATGTTGATAAGGTATGTGAAACCACTCCTTCTATCTATATTTCATGCCAAATGAATTATGTCTGGAATTTCTGGAATTATTGCCCTAATTGTGAAAATATGGGTAATGGGTAGTTTGGCATGATATGGCATTGGAAATGGTATAGTGGTGTGAGTTTTGAATAGATAGAATGGATTTGGGATTGAAATGTGTAAGGTTAATGATTTGGAAAATGGGTGATTATGTTGCCCTAGACCAAAGCTAGTTAATGGAATGAGAATTTGGTAATTCTATGGATTCCATTGAATTCAGTGAGTGATTTTGTGTGGGAGTAGCTTTGGTAGAGGTTTTGGATCCCTTTGGATCAATTGGGCAAGAGTTAGGGAATGTGGTAAGTTTTGCTGCGTTCTCTGGAATCTGATAGATTCACTCGAGCAGACGGGGGTGTGCTCGAGTGAGGGTTGATCATTGCTCGAGTGAGGAAGAACCTGCTCGAGTGATGCGTGAGTTTTCCCTGTGTGCTGCGAGTGCGCCTGGGTTTTCTATGGGCTCTGCTCGAGCACATCGCTTTGTGCTCGAGTGAGGGAAGAACATGCTCGAGAAAGAGCATGGCCTGCTCGAGTGATAGTGGGAGCCAGAGTGAAGGATTGCTCTTGGGTGGATGCTCGCGGGCAAGGTGCAAGAAGTGTGCCTTCTCACTCGCGGGTGGAGGGCATCTGCTCGAGTGAGCCGTGTGTGCTCGCGGGTGAGAGGTGTGTGCTCGCGGGTGTGCTCGCGGGTGTGTGCTCGCGGGTGTGAGGTGTGCTCGCGGGTGTGGTTTTGTGCTCGAGTGATCCAGTGCTTGGAGAGCGTTGGGTGCTCTCGGGTGCTCACTCGCGGTCTCACTTTCTCTTGTGCTCGCGGGTATGGGCAGCGTGCTCGAGTGAGCCTCTTGTGCTTCGAGTGAGCTTGTGCTTCTGGAGTGGGTTTGTGCTCTCGGGCAAGTGCTCGCGGTCTCACTTTCTCTTGTGCTCGGGTGTTGTCCGTACGCGTGCTCGAGTGAGAGCATCTGTGCTCGAGTGATGTCCGTACTTGTGCTCGAGTGAGAGCTTCTGTGCTCGAGTGAGGCAGTGAAAAATATCAAGTTTAAGTGTTCAAAAGGGGATCTTTGGGGATAGTCTTCCAACCCTTTAGAGCTATGGATTGAGGTGTTTGAGGGCACTTAAAGGGCAATAATGATAACCAACTTGAGTGTCTAAATGTAAAGGAATTGGAAAAGGGATTAATCCTATGTCCTTGATTATGGTTATAGGATTTGATGATTTACTGGAGCGTGAGCAGCCGGAGCTGGAGCTTACGTGGAAAAGAGTGTAGGGAACTTACCTCTCCTGCATGTAGTGATAATTGTATTTGTGTATTGATGCATGTTATTGCCTTGCGTGATTATGTGAAACGTATGAGTATGATTGAAGCTCTGTTTCTATTTGTACTATGGCCATGAGTATGTTGTGTGAACATTGAGCATGCGAATATATCATATTGCGAACATGAGTTATTGTGATGCAAGCATGTCATGCATTAAATACTTATCTTGCATGCATAGTGGTATTTGTTTTCCTACTGAGATTCCCCAGAATCTCACCCTCCCCTATCAACATTTTAGGCAGGGAAGGAAGATTGGGGATGAAGCAAGCATCCAAGGACGAAGAGGACTCGTTTTGGGTGAGAGCTTAGGAGTTGGTTATCAATGTGTAATTGGGATTGTGTATGTGATTATATGGATCAGTAATTGAGAATGTATTCGGATAAATTGTGTAATCCCTGTTATTTGAGTTGTATGGGCTAATGCGCCCTATGATTATTGAGCGAAGATATGATCCCGGAATTGTCGGGAATTTATATTGCGTACTCTGATAATTGTATAAATGTAATTTATCTTCGCATAGTAATTATATTCGGAGTGGAAATATGAGACCGTGTTTTAAATGATTTCGAAACGTGATTGTGAAAACCCCGTCTGGTTGATGGGTTTATAATTGTTGTTGTGTCTTATTGGTCTCTATTTCCCGTTAATTGCATAATCCGGATATTAATTACGGCAGGGGGTTACACGATGCAATGAGCACAGCATGCTACATTTCAAACAGAACCTATATCAGAATAAAACTTGGAAAGATACCATACAAACTGTACAAATGAAGGAAGCCAAGCCTTACTCATCTACACATCTTCAGTTGTAAGTGTTTCATTCATAATAATGGTAAAGATAACTTAGGAAAATTTGATTCTAAAATAGATAAAGGAATTTTCCTAGGCTATTCTAACTGAAGCAAAGCATAGAGAGTTTTTAATAAATGAACATGTCTTGTTGAAGAATCAACTCATGTTGTATTCGATGAATTTGAATCCTCTGATAAAACTATTGACGATGAGCAGGAAGTTGTTTTAAATCAAGAAAATGGTCAACCTATTTCTAAATCTCTCATCCCAGAAGTTGACCAAACCAAGGAAGAAGATCAGTCACTAGGACAGCCTAGAGCCTCGAAATACAATAAAAGTCATCCCCTTGACTAAGTCATAGGAGATGTGAATGAAGGAGTCAAAACAAGAAATAGAATTTTCAATAAAGTTAGTTTCTTTGCTTTTATTTATGATATTGAACCTTCTAACATTAATGAAGCCCTATCAAACAATGATTGGGTAATAGCAATGCAAGAAGAACTAAACCAATTTGAAAGAAATCAAGTTTGGGATTTGGTACCCCGTCCTAAGGATCATCTGATCATTAGCACTAAATGGGTATTCAAGAACAAACTTGATGAATCCGTAATCATTATCAGAAACAAGGAAAGATTGGTGGCCAAAGGCTATAATCAGGAAGAAGGAATTGATTATGAGGAAACGTATGCTCTAGTCGCTAGATTGGAAGCTATACAAGTACTCTTAGCCTTTGCATACATCAAGGGATTCAAACTCTATCAAATAGATATAAAAAGTGCATTTCTAAATGGCAACATTATGGAAGAAGTGTATGTAGATCAACCCCAAGGTTTTGAAGATGTAACCAAACCTGACCATGTTTTCAAACTAAGAAAAATTTATATGGTTTAAAATAAGCTCCTAGAACATGGTATGAAAGGCTCAATAAATTTCTCATTGATCAAGGTTTTGTACAAGGAAAAGCTGATACAATACTTTTCATAAAACGAAAATGAGATGATATCTTAATTGTACAAATATATGTTGATGATATAGTTTTCGGTGCTATTAATGAAATCTTGTGCAAAGAATTTTCTGAGATAAAGCAGGGAGAGTTTGAGATGTCAATGATGGGAGAATTGAATTTCTTTGTTGGTTTACAAATCAAACAAAGAAAGAATGGAATTTTCATATCTCAAACAAAATATTTGAAAGAGCTATTGAAGAAGTATGGAATGGATGTAGCAAATGGAATGGACATGCCTATAAGCTCAACTACGTTGCTTGATGCTGATGTCAAAGAAAAAGATTACAACGTCACAAAATATAAAGGAATGATTAGATCATTACTCGAGTAACCACTCGAGTAATGATCTGGAAAATGTAGCAGAGAAGGATTAATTTAAAAGGAATTTAAAATGAAATGGCATAACGGTTGGAAATGGAAAAGTGGGAAATGAAGAGACAGATTACTCAAGGGAGACCTCAAGTAAATCACCAACATTATTTGAGTCAAGCCTCGAGATCTTGAGAGGAAATTAAAAATCAACTCAATCTCCATTCAAATCAGTGTTAATATGCCATCAAATGATCGAGGGAATATACATAAATGATTACAACATTACTTATGACAAGTATGCATTTAAAGTGCATTGATTTAATTTTTTTAAAAGCTTTACTCGAGGGAGCCCTCGAGTAATGCCCATAATCACTCGAGGGAGCCCTCGAGTAATGTTCGGCATCTGGATTATAACTTAGCGCGTCATGTCATTTTCACAAAATTACTTTGAGTAATTCTCCTAGTAAACTCTCAAAAAATCTTTCAACAAACTCTTCCTTAGTCTATTTCCATAAAAACCGATCAAAATTTCCTGAGAAAAACTTCCTCAAATCTCTCTAAACTCTTAGCCCTAATCTTTGACTTGTGAGTGAAAAAAATTCTGTAAAGCTTGATCTTTCATTCAAAATGGTCAAAACTAAAACCACCCATCCTGATACTCCTTCTGAGTCTTCTAATCCTCAGCAATCACATGATTCTATTCCATCTCCTCTGGCCAAAATACAGAAGCTCACTCCCCGTTCAAAAGCTAAAACCAAGCCGCAAGCTAAACCCAAAGTTAATGGGAACGTGATCAAGGAACCATCTACCATGAGAGCTCAATCTAAGAAGAATGTTCCTTCTAGTAGAGGCAAGGAAACTAAGGCACTATCTCCACCTCCTTCTGATTCATCTAACATACCAACATTCTCTGAGAAGCCACCGAAAAAGCAAGTATGATAGAAATCTTGCTAAGGCTATGGTAAATTTACTAGATGAGATTCACAAAGAGAAGCAAGGTCAATCTACAAAGGAACCAAAAGAAGAGGAAATCATATTTCCTCCAACCAAATTCAATGTGAAGAAAATTGAGGATACAAAAAATTTCAAAGATCACTTTTCAAGGAGAAAAGTGTGCAAAATGAACTATATTAACCTTAGTGTTCTTTAAGAGGTATTGAAATTCAACCTCAATTCATATCTGGAATCCTATATGCCCTGGCTCTCTATAAAACTTCCTTTTTATTCCAAAAGAGTAAGACATTTCTATTATAATTTAAAACCTGTCAATGATCCACTTGTAATTCTCTAGAAGAAGAAATGTTTTCTAAAGTTAGAGGGTAAGAAATCTTAATCTCACCCTCCAAAATCAACACTTGGCTAGGAATAGAAGATCCACCTGAGGATATTTATCCCAATCTTGATTCAAACCAACTATTTTCTATTCTAAGGCCTGGTGTGATTGTAAGACCCTTTGGTTTCAATCCTAGTGATATGTGTGATCTTCATAGAGTCATATGGTATATATATTCTAGAGCCATAGTGAACAAAGAGCATAATTACACATATTTCATAGAGAGTGACTACAAGAAATTTTCCTCATTACTACTGAAAGAGAAAAAGGACTTGGGGGAATATATCTTCGCTGAAATAAAAAGATATAGATTTGAGGGAAAATCCACCATTCCAATGCCTTATCCTCAGTTTATATCTTTGTTTCACAAAAAGAACAAAATCCGGTATTTGGAGAAGGGTGAGCTAATTAAGAGGCTGGTTCTAGTGGGAAGAAACCAAATTGGGAAGTTGCATATTGCATTACCTCTGAAAAACCCACTTAAAACAAGTCCCAAGAAGAAGAAGAAGACTAAAACTGCAACAAGCTGATTGGATAAGACACAGTCTTTTGCTCTAGCATCTACATCTTCTCCTTCCTTCTTTGGTGCCATATTGCAAACTTTTATAGAGAATATTCTCAAGGGTTTCCATATTGACATTGCCAATACAAATGTTGAGTTGGTAACCCTATTGAATGTGAAGATGGGAGAACTTGTGAAGAGAATAGATAAGAGGGCCAAAGAGATGTTATCAGAATAACAGGCTCAGGGTGAACTACTGAGATCACTCCATGCCAGACTTGATGATATGGCATCTGGCTCATCCACCCCTAGTTCATTTGTGCCTACTACTACTATTGTGCCAATACCACCTTCTTAGCTTGGAGCTTCTCAGCTTGGAGCTTCTCAACCTAGACCTTCTAAGCCTGGACCCTCATCCATCCCTCCTCTAAGTAATATGTTATTATCTATGCCTGACCTATCATCTATCTTTAAGCATATAGATATCACAACTGATAGTCCTATCCAACCCACTCAGCCTATGCCAACACTTATTGCATTGCCAACTAGCACTGAGGAAGTGGTTGTCTCTTCTAGTGATCATCAATCACTTGAAGGAACAGTAGATCGAAGTGGAGATTTCTTCTCAGGTCAAACTAAGTCCTTCAAAGGATCTTATGGTGGTTCTACCTTTGGTTCTTCCTGACCCTAAACCTTCAAGCTCCTCTTCTGATTCATCGAGTTCAGATGACTCATATGACTCTTTGGTCCTTCCTGTCAATCCCATCTCTTCAGCCAACTCATCTGGACCTTTTCCTTCTCTTGATTGATCCTATTTCTTGTGATGATTACAAAAAGGGGGAGAAGTACTTGGGGTGATTTTGTGATTAATGATGTGATGATGATATAATGTAAAAATACATTGGGAATTGGGTGTATAGGGTTTAAGGGAGCTTTACTAGTTTTAGACTATATATTGAAGTCTTTATGCAATTTCAATTGAAGTTAGGTTTCATTGGAATTATATTATATTGTAAACTAATGAGTTTGTGATTGTGTATGCAAGGTGAACAAATTAGAACATGTTTCAAAATTATGAGTTTTAGAATTCAAAAAGGTTTCAAAGACTAAATTTCTAAAGATCTGGATTCAAAAATATTTTTATCAAGATGTTTCAAAAGAGTTTTAAAGTTTAAATTGAACAAAGGATATCATGTGAAAAGCGTATAAGATAAAATTGATTGAAAACTCAATTCTAAAAATTTTGTTCAAAATCACCAAGTTTTTTCATCATCAAAAAGGGGGAGAATGTTAGATCCCATATGTTTTGATGATAACAGAGATTGGAAAAGTTTTAAATAAAAGGTTTGAACAAAGTAACGAAGATCTTGGTTGCAGGCCATAAGCATTACTCGAGTACGTACCTCAAGTAATGCAGAAGAAATGAAAGATATAGTACAGGAGAAATAAGCACTATGACATTTTCTGAAGGATTACTCGAGGGAGCCCTCGGGTAATGACTTCATTACTCAAGGGATCACTCGAGTAATATGTGAAGATTTGCTCTCTGTCAAAATTTTCATAGGATTACTCGAAGGGTTTACTCGAGTAATCTACAAAGTTATGTGGAAGCTTACTTGGGGATTACTCGAGTAACCAGTGCATAAATGATCCAGTAGCTCTCGACCAAGAATGACAAACATTACTCGGGTAATTACTCGAGTAACCACATTTGAAAAGAAACATTACTCAAGTAGTTACTCGAGTAATATAAAATGAAAATTGTATTATTTAAGGGTTTACTCAAGTAATCAAGTAAGCAAAACAGAAGTTACTCTCGGCCAATATTTTAATGCAATTACTCGAGGGATCACTCGAGTAATCTCCAAAGTTATTTGAACCATTACTCGAGTGACCACTCGAGTAATCAGAAGAAATGGCACACTTACTCGAGAAATTACTCAAGTAAGCAAGGTATATTCTGGTCAGACAATGTTGACTTACTCTTTAGCTTATTTTTAATAAAGTTACTCAAGGGAATACTCGAGTAATGAGTATGATTAGAGCTGGGAAAATAGGCCAACCCGCAACCCGCAAGCCAAGCTGGTCAGGCCTGTACAGCCCGCACTTTTGTGGGTTGGCATTTTGCCAACCCTAACCCGCAGTGTACGGGTTGCAGGCCAACCCACGGGCCTACATATTTTTTAAAAAAAAGATCCTATTTTTTAAAGATAGTAAAAAATACGAGATAAACATATATGAGTTATTAAATTTAATTTCCTAGCATCAATCATTCCTCTTATAAAAATTTAAAAACATAATTCACTATTTAAGAGATAAAGTTATTAAATTTGTCAAAGTTTATAAGTAAAATATAAACTCATCCTCAAACAACTAAAATATAATAATTTTGTTTAAAAAAGAAGGGATGAGGCTAATATTTTTTCTCTTTGAATTAGGAGGTATCAAGATAGGAGTGGATAACTTATAAATATTGTGAAATTATTATATGTAAAAAAAATTTTGCAAGCCAACCCGCAAACCAGAAAGCTGGCCCGCATCAGCCCATAGGCCATGCTTGCGGGCCTGTGTGACCCACACTTTCACGGGTTGGGATTTTCCCAACCCTAACCCTGTCCCAACCCACGGGTTGAGCCCTCAGGTTGGGCCCATATTACCAACTCTAAGCATGATCACTCGAGTAGCTACTCGAGTAATGAAGTATAGAAAGCATGATTTTAATACAACATTCATTGATTTATTATCTATATGATTAACCCTTCATTATATTAGTTTACTAAGTATAGTTGCAGAAAAACAATGAAGAGATCATGCATTGAGAGATAAGTCAAACATATCATCCGTAATGTTTGAAATGCCTACCTACCGCAAACGGCTAGTTTTCAAATTTGAAGAACAATCAAATGAAGTTGCGCGACTCTAACGGACATGTTTGAAATGCTTCCAACGGATACCATAAATCATCTATATATATGGAGCATTCAAAGAACAGAACACAAGAACTGAGAACACACAAACTTACATCGATCATAATATTATTTGTCCTCTCTTTTCTTATACTCATTCTTTGTACTCTGGTGATTATATATTTTCTCTGTGAGAGAGATTTTCATTACAAACTCAATATTTATTATTGAGACAACTTAAGGTTGTGGAACCTTGAGTTGGGGATTTGATCACAACATATAAGGGGGAGCGAGTGTGCAATGAAGGAACTTGTGTACTGAGGTGCAAAGAACCCACTGAATCTTGGAAGATATAGTTAAACTCTCAGAGAAGTTCTGAGGACTGGACGTAGGTCAAAGTGGTTGTGACCGAACCAGTATAGCTCCCGATGTACACTTCGGTGATATTTATCTTAGCTCTTAATTGCTTTAAATTTCTAGTCAATTTTTATATACACAATGAATTTTCTGGTATCAACCAATTTACCCCTTCTTGGGTGAAACGCTTGCACTAAAATGTTGTAATATTAAGCATGCAAATATGTCAATATGTTGGCATTTAATTATGTAAGGAAAGCATGTCATGCATTAAGTATATATCTTTCATATATAGTGATATTGTTTGCTACTGAGATTCCCCCGAATCTCACCCTCCCTCAACCGACCATATAGGTAGCTGAGCGTAGAAGGAGAGTGCAGGACGTTGTGCCAGAAGAAGTTGCAATGAAGAAGAGAAGAATTATTTACACATTGTACCGTTGTGTAATTGACATTTGAGTGATTAATTGTATATCATTGCATAACAAATGAATTGAATTTCCTAAGCGTGATAATTGAACTATGAATGGGTAATCGCACAGTATAAGCCCATTAATTAAGTAAGGCAAATGATTAATACGAAAAGAAATATTCTGATAATAATAAAAGGAATTAAGAAATGATGAGTTATGAAGAAGTTATGAACCACCTTATGATAGTTTTGAAAAGTTTTAAATTGTTTAGAAAAACACATTCAACTACAGGTTCGAGTCCTTCCTTGAGTTTGGGAGTTGAAAGAGCTTTACTAAAAACTACCGCTTAGTGGTTCGAATTCACAGCGTAAAACTCATTGAATTGATTACGAAAATAGGGTGTTACATCTAATGAG
Organism: Inga oerstediana; assembly: GCA_963210345.1. Taxonomy (NCBI): domain Eukaryota; kingdom Viridiplantae; phylum Streptophyta; class Magnoliopsida; order Fabales; family Fabaceae; genus Inga; species Inga oerstediana. The sequence goes on from OY723410.1 coordinate 22,221,425, forward strand.
TGTGATATTTTACAGAGTGTTAGTAGACATCCTAAGCTTTAAAATGAGGTATAGAATGGATATTTGGCTTAGTAAATTTTAAGTTATGATTTGTCAAAGTTGAGGTACCAACACTTGAAAGCATTCTATGGCAGTAAAGTTGGTTCAGAATTCTTGAGATTTTAACCCTGTAATTAGCACTGAGTGGTATTTTTTCTTTAAATAGAACTTAAAGTGCTTTCCATAGGGCTTGGAACCACACCATTTGAAATTTTCTAGATTAAGTTATGAATTTTCAAAATTGGGTGACAAATCTGGCAGATTGGGGTAACCTACAAATTTGAGATATCTAAGGCAAATTGTGATAAGCTTGATCCCAAAAGGTAGATACATGTACTAGAAGCTAATATAAAACCCATTTGTTACCTATTAGACATAATGCAAGAAACTTAGAAAATAACTAACCAAGTAATGTTAGAGGATAAGAATTGAGATAAGTAATAATGCATTAGTTCGTGAATTCTAACTTATAGGGTTCGATCTTTGCCCGAGGCGACCAAGAGACTGGTAAACAAGGACAAGTTGTCAGAAAGTAATTCAGGTAGTAAATCTTTCTTTCATATACTATATAATGCTTTGCATGTGTGTTTTACCATCAGGTATGTTGTGTCTTGAGCATGACCTAGATCCCCACCCTATACTATAGGAATACAAAGAAGTTGGTACTACTTATGTTCCCCTGTGGGGACAATATTTAACATTTATGGGGAGGATAATATAATATACTAGGATTGAAACATATGTGAAATACCGAAGCCCAGAGATATATAGATCTAGACTGCCCCCAATGCACTAAATCCCATAAAACTCTGCTAATAAGCCTTCTTGGTTGAGAGTAGTACTAAGATGGGTAACCCCCTGGGAAGTTCTCATGTTGAAACCTTTAACTAAAGGTTAGAGTGTATAAAGGTTGTGTTGAGTTAAGTTGTTATTCTTAGATGATTTAAAGAATGCTTAGAAATATAGAGATAATGGCTTAGGCCCTGATCTTGAATTTAAGACCTTACTGTCATAATAAGTATTGCCAAAGAAGATCATTTGGTAACTTGAGGACTAGTTATTACCTTGAGGTTTCTCCATGATTAATGATCATGATAACTTTTAGTATGCCTATTGGGTATAGTTAAGGAAAATGATTTCTCAACTTAGTTGATGTTAAGCTTCGAGGTGCTAGGAACGTGTATAAGGTTTCTGAGATTGCTAGCCGTTAGCCTAACATAGGGAAAGATCTTGATCATAGAATATTCCCTTAAAAAAATTGATTAAATGTTAGTTCCCTTATGGTCCAAAGTGGTAGATAAAATCGGGTAGCCATGAGTTATAGTCTCATGGTTAAGACAGATAATACATGAAATACTAGTGCCTAACGAATTCCCTAAAAGACGTGAGTAGATTACCTAGTAAGGGAAGTAGATTTTGAAATTACGCCTGGAGTTGGACCGATATCAAAAGTCCATATGGAATAGCCCCAAATGAAATAGAGAGATCAAAGATGCAGATTATAAAACTACTAGAGAAAAATGGCCTTAAGTTTCTTAACTCTAACAATTAGTTTTAGGGTGTGGTTCTCCTAAGGATTTGTTTATATTACAGTGGTACTTTCATTGAAAGATTGGTAATTGAAGAGGGCTACCTATAAAGGGACTGACCAATAGCAAGTTAAGTGAAGTGCCATAGAGTAGAGCCATCTAGATGTCGTCTAAGCCAACTAACCGAAAAGGGCTACTTATAGAGGGGTTGACTAGCGAAAGGTTGAGTGAAGCACCTTAGAATAGAGCCTTCAGGATATCGTTTAGGCTAATTGATTAAAGAAGGCTACCTATGGAGAGTTCTGACTGGAGGGGCTAACCAGTTAATGACTGAATTAAGCACCAAGTGAAGTGCCATATAGTAAAGCCACCGAGACATTGACTGTTGAGGATGGTATATTGTAAAAAGCCTCACCTTAGGTGGGCTTCTATGAAAAAGGGATTTATATGACCCAATTTATTGCCATATGGTGCTATAGTGTTGTTTGTTAAAAGAAAGAGGAAAACTAGACTAAGGCAAACTAGGCTCGGCAAGATAGAGAAAGTCAAGTAACTCTTGCTCTCATAACTTATATAATGGTTCTGCATGTATGTGTTTACCATCACGTGTATTAATTTCATAAATATATAGAATTATTATGGGGTTAGAGTATCTAGAAGCCCTAAGACCTATAGAACCAGAGTGTCTTTAGGCTGGCTATTGAGCATTCAGACTGCACCGAGTAGTAGCCCAAATCAATAAGGGTGGAGGCCATGAATAGTAAAACCTGATGAGCATACAAAATATGACAGGCGAACACCCGAAGCAGTAAGACCCAGTGTGCAAGATTGAGGCAATGACTCTGGGCTACCGGATGGCAATAAAACCTAATGTGCTCTTTTACGGGGCAGACGCCCTAGGCTGCAAGACCTAACATGCCATATGTGTTATATTAGACCTGTGTTTCTTGTGACTTTAGATACTTATGGTTGGATGGTTTATTTTGCATGCTTCGGGAAAATCACAAAAATATAAGAGTGGCTTGAGTAGCAAGAGATGAGCTTGTAATGTGTTCATAATCACTGTTGGACTATGTGTCCTGAGGTTGTTAGCCTCGATATGATTCAACGTGGATACTAGATTGTGTGTTTTGAGGCCATAAGACTTGTTGGACTAGAATGTCCTGAGGGTGGCAGATTGTTATGCATCCAATAGTGTGCTAGTTTGTAGCTTAAGGCAATAAGATTTGTATTGCCTAATGTTGTGGTTACAGTCTAGCACTATGATATTGGACAAGTGAGTCCCATGAATGAGTTATGTTCTATACTGAATGCGGAATGCAAATCATCATCTTGACAATCAATCATGCTATTGCCCAAGTAGGAAAAATCAGATAAAGGGTGCTGTATAGCCTCAGAGATATTGAATTTCACCTCAAGGTCTTCAATCCCCATAGTAATAGTATTATGTTTCATGTAGATAATAGTCTCAACTATCCTTAGGAAAGGTCTTTCTAAGATCAGAGTACTATCATTATTGTTTTAATTTGCCATATCAAGCACATAGAAATTAGCAGGAAATACAAGACCTTTCACTTGCACTAAAATGTCTTCCAAAATGCCCTAGGGTATCTAATTGTTTAATAAGCTAGCTAAAGAACTACACTTCTGTCTTTCAAAACTTGAATATCAAGGACTTATAGATAGAAGAAGTCATGACATTAATAGCAACACCCAAATCAAGCAAAGCATGTGAAATGGCAGTCTTGCCTATAATAAAAGGAATAGTATACAAACCCAGGTCTTTGCATTTAATTGGCAATTGTAGATTAAACAAAACATTAACATTAGACCTCCATTGGATTCTTTCATTATGCCTATACTTCATTTTGTTTATTTGAACATCTTTTAAAAACTTAGCTAACTTCGGCATTTTCATAATCAACTCAGGCAAAGGCAAATTCACTTCAGCTTTACTAAAAATTTCAAACATATATTTATCAAACTTATCATGAATAACCTTCTTGTTAGCTAAATAAGAATGAGGAAAAGGTAAGTCATTAATTTTTAACTCATTACCTTTGAGTGGAAACTCATGGTTATATGACATTTTGGCTGTTTCAGTTTCTTGTACAATCACCAACTCCCTTTTTCCTTTAATCTTGCTTCTTGAAAGTCTTCTCAATGAGATTTTTCTCTTGCATGCTCTTAGAATGAGGAGCTTGCTCTTTAGAAATGTGAGAAGATTCATCCTCTTCTTGCAATTGGGAGGATTAAAGAGCCATATCACTTCTTGGAGAAGGATCCACTATAATCTCCCTATTCATTTCCTTATCATTATCATCTTTATTGAATCTAACCATCCTCCCACTTCTCAAGGTCAAGGCATTAAGAGCTTTAGGATTAATGACTATATCAGAAGGCATAACACCATTAGACTTGGCTTACTTGTCATTAATGCAATCTGAAAATTAAATGACAAAGGAATTCAAGTTAGTAGTCTTAGTCTCCCATTGCTCCATCTTACGTTCTAAACTTGCAAACCTTTCTTCAGTCTTAGCATCCTTCTTGTTCATATCATCTTGCATACACTTAATACTCTTAAGAAGTTATGAGAAACGGTTATCATCATTTGGAACATAGTGTTGAGGTCGTAAAGCTTAAGAAGTGGAACCCTTATATAGTGAGTAGGTTCATTACCAAGCCACCTGAAGTTTTGATCAACTTTCCAACCTTCATTGTAGGTGTTAGAATTAGGATCCAACTTAGAATTTGATCTCCCATGATACATATCATTAACTTCCTCATGGTGGTTAGAGTATAAACTTGTAATGTATATCACCAAACTGTTAGATCCCATATGTTTTGATGATAACAAAGATTGGATCAATGATATAAACGAATTTGATAACAAACAAATGAATTTGAACAAAGTGGTAAAGCATTACTTGAAGTAAGCACTGGAGTAATGAACAAATTTTGTGATGGCTTACTCGAGTGACTACTCGAGTAAGGGAAGCTATTACTCGAGTAATCACAGAGAATTTCATCGAGAGAAGCAACTACCAAAATATGGAAGAAGTTACTCAAGGGACCACTCGAGTAATCTGTAAAGTTATATAGACCATTACCCGAGTAGCCACTTGAGTAACATGATTTACAAAGGCATCACTCGAGTAGCCACTCGAGTAACTAAGGCAAAAATCTTCCAATAGCTCTTGGCCAAGAAATGAAACATATTACTCGAGTAACCACTCGAGTAACCATGCGAGAAAAAGGCATTACACGAGGGAGCACTCCAGTAATCTGTGGAGTTATTTGATCCATTACTCGAGGGATCACTCGAGTAACCAGGTAAGCAAACTCTTGACCAATATTTGAATGACATTACTCGAGGGAATAATTGAGTAATCTACAAACTTATTTGAAATCTACTCGAGGAAGCACTCGAGTAACTTCTGAAGAAAACACATGGCCACTCGAGTAATCAGATTATCAGATTCAGCACCCGAGTAACTTGTGAAGGAAAGACATGGCCACTCGAGTAATCAAGTATTTCTAAGGTTTGTGATGTACTGCACTCCATGTCTTAGCCGAGTAATATCTTATGCAAAATGTTGAATTAGGCACTGTCATATTTTTTATAGGTTTACCCGAGGAACCACTCAAGTTATGAGCATGATCACTCCAGTAGCCACTCGAGTAAGGTAGTCTAGAAATTATGTTTTAATCGAATGTTTATTAAATTGTTTTCTATATGATTAACTCTTCATTGCATTAGTATCCTAAGTATACTTACAGAGAAACAATAAAGAGATCATGCAAAAAGAGTATAGTCAAATAAAGTGTCTGAGATCTCACCTACCGCTACCTACCGCAAATAGATAGTTTTCAAATTTGAAGAATGGTTAACCATTGTTGCGCAACTCTAACGGACATGTTTAAATTGCTTCCAACGAACACTACAAATCATCTATATATATAGAGCATTCAAAGAAAAGAAAATGAGACACAAGAACTGAGAACACACGAACATACACTGATCAACACACTCTTAGTGCTTTGTTTTTTTATACTCATTCATTATACTTCAGTGATTATATATTTGCTCTATGAGAGAGTTTTTCATTACAAACTCAATATTTGTTATTAAGACAACTTAAGGTTATGGGACCATGAGTTCAGGATTTGATTACAACGTGTAAGGCGGAGCGAGTGTCCAGGTGAAGGAACTTGTTGTGTACTGAGGTGCCAAGAACCCACTGAATCTTGGAGAATATAGTGAAACTCTCAGAGACGCTCTAAGGACTGGACGTAGGTCAAAGTGGTTGTGGCCGAACTAGTATAACTCCCAGTGTACACTTCGGTGATATTTCTTTTTTGCTCTCAACTGCTTTAAATATTCAGTTAATTTATTTATACGCATCAAAATTTCTGCTATCACCCAATTCACCCCCTCTTGGGTGAAACGCTTGCACTAATATTTGGTATCAAAGCTTAGGTCTTCTTGTCAGGGTTTAATAGCCTAAGAAGGATCCAAAGGCAAGCATGGGTGAAGGCATTCTTCCCGACGGAGCTTCTATCACAAGACCTCTGGGTTTCAATAGCGAACACTTCTCATTCTGGAAAGTAAAGTTCAGAGTCTTCCTAATAGCTACTTAATATGGGCTATGGGATGTGATTGAGAGTGGAAACTACAAACATGAAAAGATTGTATATTCACAGAGAGTTCCCAAAACATCAACAGAATATGATGAGAATGACAAGAAACTTATCACACTTAACAGCAAGGCAATTCTGATGATTCAAAGTGCTTTGAGTCAAAATGAGTACTTTAGAATCTGCACACTCGCACAGCTAAAGAAATATGGGAAGCCTTGGAAATAGCTCACGAAGGAACTTCGGGAATAAAAGAAAACCTGATCAATACTCTGCTTACTGAGTTTGATTTACTTCAAATGAAATCAAGTAAGTCGATAGCTGAATTTGAACTTAGATATACTCACCTTATTAATCAACTTGCAGCACTTGGAAAAGTCTATGATCAACATACCCAAGTACGAAAGATTTTAAGTATTCTTTCTAAAGACTGGGAGGTAAAAGTTGTAACACCCCAAATTTTGATTAAGGGCTAATTATAATTATTGTGAATGCTTATGTGGATTAATATGGATTTGAGATCCGAATTATTATTGAAAATGCCCAACACCTTGTATTTTAGCATAATTATGTGATGAAATAATTATTGGGCTAAATATAGGGGTAAATGGCGCATGAAAGGAGGAAAAGAATTTGATTATGTATTATGTGGCAATATTAATTAATATGCCATAATTATTGGGAAAATTGAAAGAATGGCTCTAAATTAGTGATTGATGGAAGAGATTAATTACTAATTAAGAGGAAAAGAGATGTATAACTACATGGCTAATGGAATGGTTAGAATAACTAATTAGTTACTTGCTTTATTGAAGCCAATGAAAAGTTGACATGTGGCAAAAGGAGGTGAAGCAAGAGAGTGAGTAAAAGTCTAATGTAATATTTTAATAGTTTCTCTCTCTCTCTCTCTCTTTTTCTCTCTTTGTTCGGCTGAAATGGAGGGAGTATTATCATCATTTTCTTCCTCCTCTCTCCATCTCTCTCTCGTTCTCTCTCTTCTCTCTCTTGTGCAGCCATTATTGGCCAAGAAAGAGAAAGTGAAAGCTTGCATTTAAGGTGAGTAAATAACCTATAATTCCAAAACTTCCTTCTATAAAGTTGTTCCTTAGAGTGAGAGCTTCAATTTGATGGTTGTAGTTTCTCCATTGGTGGTGATTTGAGGAATCACGAAAATCTACAAGTTGGAGAATCATAAAGTGCCTTTGGGAAAGTTGTTGAGGTGAGTGAAACTTCATTTTCATATAAGTTTTGTGGCCATTGGTTGGGCCTTGAATTTCTGGAATTTTTGCCCTAATTTTCATTATTTAGGGTCTTGGGGAGTATAATATGTTGTTGTCATGGAAATGGTGCCTTGTTTAGTGTTTTGAAGTGATAGAATTGCATTGAAGCTTAAATATGAAGTTTGGCCACTTTGTGTTGGTTTTTGTGCATTGGGCAAAACAAGGCATGTAAATGGGTTATGATTTTGGTCATTTTGAGGTTAGCATTGTGTTCCTTGAGAAATTGTATGGGAATAGGTTTAGTTATTGATTTTGGAGTCATTGAACACTTGAGTAGAAAAGTTTGAAAATTTGTCTTGTGTGAACTCTGTCTGGGCAGTCAGTTTGAACGAATGTCTTGAATGACCAAATGGTGTTAGAAAATTCTGAAACTTTCCAGTCTTAAATTTCACATCCCAAGCTTCAAAATGGACACATAAAGCATGTCATTTCATTTTGTGAACTGAGAGTTATGCTTTGCCAAAGTTTGGGATGGAAACTGGACTCTGTTTTGGGACAGTAGTGGATTTTGTGTAATTCTAGAATATTTTGGTGATTTCTAGTAATGGTCCATATTTTTCTAGTAAAGAGGACTTAAATAGCTTTCATTTTGATTTGGAATCACCACATTTCTATTTTTCTAGAATTAGTTATGATTTTTGGAAGTTCAGCCAGGAAACAGAATTTTCTTGGCCGCGGCCAGAGGTTATAAACCGCGGCCCAAGACCTTCTGTGCATCCATTGGCCGTGGCCTATGGGTAGGCTGGCCACGGCCAACCCCCAAAAATCAGTATTTTGGACTTTTAAAAGGTGACCTTTGGTCAAGTGTTTCCCAAGCCTTTAGGCATGTGTTTAGGCTTTGATTAGCCACCTAAAGGTCATGAATGATAACCAACTTCAAGTGTTATGAAAATGAGAATTTGGAAAAGAGAATGACCCTATGTCCTTGCTTTGGTTATAGAGTTTATGTTCGCCCTGATCGTGGTTTGATATATGTTTGATCGTGAGTAAGTGGTGCTGGAGCACACGTGGAAGAATAAGTGTAGGGAACTTACCTCTCTTGCATGTATTGATATTTGTGTTTGTGAATTGATGCATGTTATTGTTTTTCTTGATTATGTGAAACATATATGAATGATTGAATCTCTGTTTCTATTTATGCTATGGCCATGAGTATGTTGTTGAAACATTGAGCGTGCGGATATATCATTATGTGAGCACGAGTTATTGTGATGCAAGCATGTCATGCATTAAACACTTATCTTGCATGCATATTGGTATATGTTTCCTATTGGGATTCTCTAGAATCTCACCCTCCCCACCAACATTTTAGACAGGACAAGTGGCTCGAGGAAGGAGCAAGTGACTAGGGGCGGCGAGAATCCCTTATGGGCATTTGGATTTGGTAGTTAGTTATCATTGCTATTAAGGATAATGGTAGTTGATTTGGATGTATTTAGAGTTGTATATGTTAGGATGGATATATGGTTGCATATGTTGTGGAGGTGTATTTGGATATGTATTTGGAGTGAAATTTGTGTAATCCCCATTTGAGAAATTGTAAAGGGCGTATGTGCCCATGAACCTTTAGTGAAGATATAAACCCAGGATTCTTATTGTGCACTCTGATATATTATGAATGTTAATTATCTTCGCAATATAATTGTATTTGAAATGTGAATGTGAGACCAGGTTAAAGTGTTTGTTAAATAAATTTGTGAAAACCCTATCTTAAGGATGGAGAATGTAAATGAATTTTGATTATTATTAGTCTCTATTTCACTCTAATGTTGTATTTCAGATATGATTATGAAGGGGGTTACAAAAGTCACTTCAATTGAGGAGGCAAAAGTCACTTCAATTGGGGAAGCAAAAGGTGAATCATTGTGATCAGTTGCTTCTCTATTCGGAAGTCTTTCTGAATATGACAGTAAGTTAAAGTTCAAACGAGAACTAGATGATATTGGTGATAAGAAGAAAAGAGGTCTAGCACTGAAAGCAAAAGAAGAAGAACAAGATGAAGATGAATAGATTGACGATGACGAAATGTGCCTAATCATAAAATGATTCAGAAAGTTTTACAAGAAAGGCCAAGGATTCAAAAACTTTCAGAAAGGAGGAACAAGCAATAAAGAACACATCATCTGCTATGAATGTGGAAAGACAGGATATTTCAAATCAGAATATCAAGAACTGATTCAGAAGAATAAAGAAAAGATAAAAGGCAAATTCTACAACAAGAAGAAAGCCTTTGTATCTGCTATATGGGCAGATAGTTCTTCTGACGAAGAAAGCGATGAAGAGGAAGTAGCCAATATCTGTCTAGTTGCTCAAGAGGAAACAGAAGAAGAGGTAACTGATTCTGATCCTACCTATGATGAATTACTTTCTGAATATAATGCTTTATATTCTGAATTCATCAAAGTAGTTAAAGAACTAGTTGTTTTCAAAAAGAAAAACAAAGCTCTTGAAGTAGAACTTAAACAGAATTTTGAAAAGGATTGTGAGAACTGTACTTCTTTGAAAAAGAAAAAAAATGATCTTACTAAATCTCTTGAAAAATTCACTAAAGAAGTGAAATGCTAAATGTAATTTTAAAAGCTCAACGATTTATGAATGATCAATCTGGAATTGGATATGATCCAAAATCAGACAGAAGGAAAGGAAGAAAGAAAGATGGAGGTAAATCATACTTGAATTATTTTCAGCATTCTGTGCATACATCAAATCCTTTTGCACATTATAATTATTGTAATAGAAAAGGTCATTATACTTCATCATGCATTCATAGGAAGAAAGGAAATATAGGAATATACAAATGGGTACCTAAAGGTTCATATGTTCTGAAAAATTTTTGTACTAACCCAAAAGGACCCAAAAAGATATGGGTACCTAAGACTTAATTGTATTTGATTGCAGATATGTCTTAAAGCATTCAAAAATAACAAGTGGTACATAGACAATGGATGCTCTAGACATATGACCGGTGATTTCGAAAGTTTTACCACATTGCAACCTAAGGAAGGTGGAAAGATAAAATTTGAAGGAAATCAATCCGGAAAAATAGCAGGAATTGGTGAAATCAAAAACGACAAAGGAATACAAGTCAAAGATGTATATTACGTTGAAGGCTTGTGTCATAATTTGCTGAGCGTAAGTCAAAGCGCAAATAAAGACAACTAGATAATATTTGATTCAGAGGAATGTCTCATTGTCAACAAGAAAGACTTACAACTCGATAAGAAAAATATCAAGACAAAGCTCAGAGCAAAAAGAGAAGGTAACTGCTATACACTTGATATCAATAGAAATAACTCTGAAAATTGTTTTCTGAGTAATACCGATGAAAGTTGGTTATGGCATAAGAGACTAGCTCATATCAACATGCACCAACTAGGCAAACTACTCAAAAAGGATTTAGTTCTTGGATTACCCAAAGTAAGTTTAAAAAATGATTTGATTTGTGACGCATGTCAAAAGGGTAAACAAACTAAATCATCTTTTAAATCGAAAAATGAAATTACAACAAATCGACCACTTCAATTGATACATATGGACTTAGTTGGTCCAGCAAGAGTTAAATGTCTTGGTGGCAACTTATATTCATTGGTCATTGTTGATGATTTCTCTATATTTACATGCACTATTTTTCTGTCATCAACGGATGAAACCTTTGCAAAATTAATTGTTTTTGCCACGAAAGTGCAAAATGAGAAAGGTATGTCCATTACAGGTATCAGGACAGATCATGATGGACAATTTGAAAATCAAGCCTTTGAAGAATATTGTGATACTAATGGCATTGATCACAATTTCTCTGCTCCAAGGACACCAAAACAAAACGGAGTCGTGGAACTTAAGAATAGAGTGCTTACTGAAATTGCTAGAGCAATGCTGAATGAAAAGAACGTGTCACTAGTTTTCTAGGCCGATGCAATGAGCACAACATGCTATATTTCAAATAAAGCCTACATTAGAACAAAACTTGGAAAGACACCATACGAGCTATACAAAGGAAGAAAGCCAAATCTTGCTCATTTACACATCTTCGGTTGTAAGTGTTTCATTCATAATAATGGTAGAGATAACTTAGGAAAATTTGATTTTAAAACAGATGAAGGAATTTTCCTAGGCTATTCTAACCGAAGTAAAGCTTACATAATTTTCAATAAAAGAACATGTGTTGTTGAAGAATCAATTCATGTTGTATTTGATGAATTTAAATCCTCTGACAAAACCATTGATGATGAACAGGAAGTTGTTTTAAATCAAGAAAATGGTTAATCTATTTCTAAATCTCTTATTCCAGAAGTTGATCAAACCAAGGAAGAAGATCAGTCACTAGGACAACCTAAAGTCTGGAAATACAATAGGAGTCATCCCCTAGATCAAGTCATATGAGATATGAATGAAGGAGTCAAAACTAGAAATAGAATTTTCAATGAAGTTAGTTTTTCTGCATTCATTTCTGAGATTGAACCTTCTAACATTGACGAAGCCCTATCTAATAATGATTGGGTTATAGTAATGCATGAAGAACTAAACCAATTTGAAAGAAATCAAGTTTGGGATTTGATACCCCGACCTAAGGATCATCTGATCATAGGCACTAAATGGGTATTCAAGAACAAACTTGATGAATCCACAATTATTGTCAGAAACAAGGCAAGATAGGTGGCCAAAGGCTATAATCAGGAAGAAGGAATTGATTATGAGGAAACGTATGCTCCAGTGGCTAGATTGGAAGCTATACGAGTACTCTTAGCCTTTGCATGCAGCAAAGGATTCAAACTCTATCAAATGGATGTAAAGAGTGCATTTCCAAATGGCTACATCATGGAAGAAGTATATGTAGATCAACCTCTAGGTTTCGAAGATGTAACCAAACCTGACCATGTTTTCAAACTTAAAAAGGCTTTGTACGGTTTAAAACAAGCTCCTAAAGCAAAGTACGAAAGGCTCAGTAAATTTCTTATTGATCAAGGTTTTGTATGAGAAAAAGTTAATACAACACTTTTTACAAAACAAAAACTTGATGATATATTAATTGTGCAAATATATGTTGATGATATAGTTTTCGGTGCTACTAACGAAATTATGTGCAAAGAATTTTCTGAGATAATACAGGGGGAGTTTGAGATGTTAATGATGGGAGAATTGAATTTCTTTCTCGGTTTGCAAATCAAACAAAGAAAGAATGGAATTTTTCATATCTCAAATGAAATATTTGAAAGAGCTATTGAAGAAGTATAGATTGGATGAAGCAAATGGAACGGATACACCCATAAGCTCAACCACATTGCTTGATGCGGATGTCAAGGGAAAAGATTACAACATCATAAAATATAGAAGAATGATTTGATCATTACTCTATCCCACTACAAGTAGGCCTGATATTCAATTCAGTGTGGGCATGTGTGCAAGATATCAATCAGCACCAAAAGAGTCACATGCTGAAACTGTCACATGTATCTTCCGATATCTGGCTGACACGACAAAATTGGGTCTCTGGTATCCCAAAGGAAGAAGTGAATATCTAGTTGCATACTCAGACTCTGATCATGGAGGATACAAGACGGACAGAAAGAGTATGAGTGGACAAGGCCAGTTTCTTGGAGGATCACTTGTATTATAGTTTAGCAAGAAACAAACTACAATGTCTCTTTCGTCAACAGAAGCTGAGTATGTTGCAGTATCAAGTTGTTGTGCACAAGTAATATGGCTAAAGCAACAACTTCAAGTAATGAGCATTACTGGAGTGACACCTTGAAGTAATGGACGCATTACTCGAGTAGCCACTCGAGTAATGAACTTGGAAATGTGCCAGTGAAGCATTAATTTCAAATAAAATGGCACAACGGTTGGAAATGAACAGTCAGAAGATGAAGAGATAGATTACCCGAGGGAGACCTCGAGTGAACTTCAACATTACTCGAGTAAGCCCTCGAGTGAACCTAGTGTAAATCTCAAATCTGTTGAGTTTCAGCTCAAATCTGTTCTAAAGAGTCATAAATGATCGAGGGAATATACATGGGTAATTACAATATTATTCATGCCAGGTACGCTATCAAATTTACTGTATTTTAAAATTTTTGGTATGATTACTCGAGTAGCTACTAGAGTAAGGCTGATGATCACTCGAGCAAGCCCTCAAGTGATGTCGGGCTCTAGGTTATTTCAGTCGATACTCGATCATTTCTCACAAAATCTCCTCGAGTGATTCTCCTAGTGCTCTCACAAAAACTTTTCAAAATCTTTTTCTCTTCCCATAACCGTCAAAACCCAGTGATTTACACTTACAAAAACCTCTCAGATTGTACTGAATTGTATGCCCTAAACTCGTGACGCTCGTCTCTGTTTTTCTAGAAATATTTGATTTTCTCAAATCACAATGGTGAGGACAAAATCTCCCAATCTTAGCACTCCTTCTGAGTCTTCTGAACCATATCAACCCTCTGATTCACTTTCCTCTCCTCCTACCAAGAAAAGAAAGATTTCTCCTAAACCTAAAACCAAAGCCAAACCGCAAACCAAGCCAAAGGTAAAAGGGGTTGTGATTAAGGAGCCCATTGCCACAAGAGCTCAATCCAAGAAGAGTTCACCTCCTGGAAAAGGCAAAGCAATAAAAGAGCCATCTCCTCCTTCTTCTGATTCATCTGACACACCCACCTTTTCTCCTAAGCCTTTGAAAAAGCCTAAGGTTAATGAGAAGCTTACTAAAGTTATGGTAGGCATGCTTAAAGAAGCTTTTTAATCTAAGGAAGCAAAGAAAGGGCAATCTTTAAAGCAAATAGAAGAGAGGGATGAAGAAATCACATTTCCTCCAAAGGGATTCAATGTAAGCAAGCTTAAGGAATCTCAGAAGTACCTGAGTCATTTTGCAAGAAGAAATGTGTGCAAGATGCATTACATTGACTACAAGGTTCTTCAAGAGGTATTGAAATTCTATCTGAGTCCCTATCTTGATTCCTACATGCCCTGGCTCTATGTTAAACTCCCATTTTGCACCAAAGTTGTGAAGCATTTTTATTGTAATCTTGAACCTACAAATGATCCCGTTAGGAAGTCTGTGGAAGAAGAAATGATTTCTAAGGTCAGAGAATAGAGAATTTTAATCTCACTATCCAAAATCAATACATGGTTAGGAATAGAGAATCCTCCTAATGATGATTACCTGAACCTTGACTTAAACCAAATATTCTCTATCCAAAGACCTAGTGAGATAGTGGGACCCCTCAATTTCAATCCAAGTGATATGAGTGATTTTCATCGAGTCCTATGGTATATCTATTCTAGAGCCACAGTGAACAAATCCAACAACTTCACTCATTTCATTGAAAAGGATTTCAAAACATTTGCCTAATTAATTCTCAAAAGAGCAAAAGGACTTGGGAGAGTATATCTTCAATGAGATCAAGAGGTATAGGTATGAAGGAAAACCTACTACTCCAATGCCATATCCTCAACTTATTTCCTTGTTCCTCAAGAAGAATAAGATTTGGTATTTGGAGAGTATAGAGCCGATTGAGAGGATAGCATCAGTGGGGAGGAATCAAATTGGAAAGTTGAATATTGAGATTCCCCTAAAGACTCCTCTAAAAGCAAGTCCCAAGAAAAAGAAGGAGACTGACATAGCAACCAGTCGAATAGATGACACACAGTCTTCTACTCCAGGTAACACATCTTTTCCATCCTTCTTTGGTGCCGCAATGCAAACATTCATGGAGAACATTCTAAAGAGTTTTCATATTGACATTGTGAATACCAATGCGGAGTTGGTAACCCATATGAATGAGAAGATGGGACAACTTATGGAGAGGATGGATAAAAGGCACGAAGAGTTGCTAGCTGAACAACGTGCCCAGAGTAAGCTTCTAAGATCCATTGTTGCTAGACTTGTGCTATGGCATCTGGCTCCTCTATTCCTGGCCCTTCTGGTACTCCTGAGCCCATACCTATCCCTGAATATGAACTCTCTATACCTACTGAGCATAGACCCTCTGAGAGTGGACCCAGCAATGTCTTATTCTCTATGCCTGACCCTGATACATCCATGCCAATCCACATCACCACTGATAATCCACCTCAGCCTGTTCAGCCAGAGCCCATATCTACTCCTACTGCTTCACCTACACGCACTGAGGAGGTGCTTAAGTCTTCACCGGTTACTACAGAGGAAGTAGAAATTACTTCTCTGGTTCCTTACCCATTATCTCCGATGAATCCTCCAGAGGATCTTCAGACACTGCCAGTGAACCTTCCTAACCCTAAACCATCATCTTCACATCCTTCAAGTTCAGATGGTTCATATGAATATTGGCATTTCCTGTCACTCCTATCTCAGCAGCCAAGCCACCTACTCCTCTTCATGATTGATTCCACCTTTGTAATGATGACAAAAAAAGGGGAGAAGAGCCTGAGTGATTTTATGATAAATGGATGAGTTGATGTATTGGGATTGTTGATGTATTGGGATTTGGTGTATGGGGCTTTTGGGCGCTTTTAAGTTTTTATTTTTTGAATTCTAAAGTTTGATTATGTAATGAATTCTTCTTTATGCAATTTGTGAAATTTCATTAAAGTTATATTGCTTTGTGGGACTAATGAGTTTTTGATTGTGTATGCAAGGTGAACAAATAAATAAGAATAAAAACTTTGAAAAGATCTTTAATAAGCTATTTCAAAAAGAGTTTTCAAGTTTAAATTGAACAAAAGATTTCATATGAAAAGTATTTGAGAAGCAAATGTTTGAAAACTCAATTTCAAAAACTTTGTTCAAAATCACCAAATTTTGTCATCATCAAAAAGGGGGAGAATGTTAGATCCCATATGTTTTGATGATGACAAAGATTGGATCAATAATATAAAAGGATTTGATAACAAACAAATGAATTTGAACAAAGTGGCAAAGCATTACTTGAAGTAAGCACTGGAGTAATGAACAAATTTTGTGATGGCTTACTCAAGTGACTACTCGAGTAAGGGAAGCTATTACTCGAGTAATCACAGAGAATTTCATCGAGACAAGCACCGCCAAAATTTGGAAGAAGTTACTCAAGGGACCACTCGAGTAATCTCTAAAGTTATATAGACCATTACTCGAGTAGCCACTTGAGTAACATGATTTGCAAAGGCATCACTCAAGTAGCCACTCAAGTAACCATGGCAAAAATCTTCCAGTAGCTCTCGGCCAAGAAATGAAAGTAACCACTCGCGTAACCATGTGAGAAAAAGGCATTACTTGAGGGGGCACTCCAGTAATCTGCGGAGTTATTTGATCCATTACTTGAGAAATCACTCGAGTAACCAGGTAAGCAAACTCTCTACCAATATTTAAATGACATTACATAAGGGAATAATCGAGTAATCTGCAAACTTATTTGAAATCTACTTGAGGGAGCACTCGAGTAACTTCTGAAGAAAACACATGGCCACTCGAGTAACCACTCAAGTAATCAGATTACCAGATTTAGCAACCGAGTAACTTGTGAAGGAAACATATGGTCACTCGAGTAGCCACTCGAGTAATCAGGTATTTCCAAGGTTTGTGATGTATTGCACTCTATGTCTTAACCAAGTAATATCTTATGCAAAATATTGAATTCCACACTGTCATATTTTTTAAAGGTTTACTTAAGGGACCACTCGAGTTATGAGCATGATCACTCGAGTAGCCACTCGAGTAAGGCAGTCCATAAATTATGTTTTTAATTGAATGTTTATTAAATTGTTTTCTATATAATTAAATCTTTATTGTATTAGTATCCTAAGTATACTTACAGAGAAACAATGAAGAGATCATGCAAAAAGAGTAAAGTCAAATAAAGTGTCCGAGATCTCATCTACCGCTACCTACCGCAAACAGATAGTTTTCAAATTTGAAGGAAAAAAACCGTTGCTACGCGACTCTAACGGACATGTTTGAATTGTTTCCAATAGACACTATAAATCATCTCTATATATGGAGCATTCAAAGAAAAGAAAACGAGACACAAGAACTGAGAACACACGAACATACACTGATCAACACACTCTTAGTGCTTTGTTTTCTTATACTCATTCATTGTACTTCAGTGATTATATATTTGCTCTGTGAGAGAGTTTTTCATTACAAACTCAATATTTGTTATTAAGACAACTTTAGGTTATGGAACCTTGTGTTAAGGATTTGATTACAATGTGTAAGGGGGAGTGAGTGTCCAGGTGAAAGAACTTGTTGTGTATTGAGGTGCCAAGAACCCACTGAATCTTGGAGAATATAGTGAAACTCTCAGAGACGTTCTAAGGACTAGACGTAGGTCAAAGTGGTTGTGGCCGAACCAGTATAACTCCCGGTGTACAGTTCGATGATATTTCTTTTTTGCTCTCAACTGCTTTAAACATTCAGTTAATTTATTTATATGCATCAAAATTTCTAGTATCACCTAATTCACCCCCCTCTTGGGTGAAACGCTTGCACTAACACGAACCACAACTACCACAACTAGCTAAACAAGAGGTTGTAAATTAGGAAGAGGAGTTGCTTGTTCAACACTTAGATCTAGAGCTCAGATGTGATGAAAGAAAGTTATGAAGTGATTGTATCCATCTTAGACTTAAGTGAGTCCATCCTCTTGTTGGATCCTATATCATAGACTCCTCTTATCTCTCTCACATTATATTATTTAGTTTTTCTAGCTTTTATTCGAATTTGAGCCCATGCCTATTTAGCAGTACAATCTTCCTCTTTAGAAGACCATTATGAAAGAGTTGAATCAACTACTCATCACTAATTTGATCGTGCAGAGACTTAGCTAAAAGCTCTTGAAACTAGCTCCAATTTCATAAAATGTCTCTAAAGCATCTTGTTTGATAAACTAGATCTCCTTCTTAAGTTATAAATCCTTGAAGCATTGAAGTATTTGTCCTAGAAATTTTTCTTCAAATTAACCCATGAATGAAGTGTTGGGATTGGTAAGCATAAAGGAAAATTAAAATTCAAAATTTTTCCAATCCCTATTGTGGATCTATTAACGGTACTTAAATTGAGTAGTAGAGAAACGTACCTTTCTTATGTGTTCAGTCTTTCTTTTCTATCTCAAGGAGCTAACAACTCATATCAGCTCTCTCTACCGGTATCAACACTAATAGGAATCCAACACGAACAGGGTGCTAGCGCCATTAATGTCCCTCTCTAGAGTTTTCTGTTCTCACAGCTCTCTATCTTTCTTTTATTGCCTGTAAAAAAACTCGAGCTCACCCTTTTAAATAATTAGTAAGAGATTTCTCTTTTATTATGGATATTGGATTTTTAAAAATAATCTTAAGGGCAAAGACGTAAGTACTGACAATTGAAGGTTCCGGTCTAGTTCAAGAGTTGTTGTTGGTTATCTGTAGTTTTACTTTTGTTTCTTTTAGATATGTAAATATTTTTCAAACTCTATGGGGATTCATGTAATGTAATCAAGTACTTAATATCAATATATGTATGCTATTTCTATATGCCCACTGAACCATACATTATTACTCTGGTAAATATCAAAATGTTAAGAAGTTTGATATTTTTAGTATCAGAGCTAAAATGGTTTTGGCAGTAACAGAATAGTATACTGATATGATCTTGGTTATATGATAACAGGAGTTATATGCGAAAGAAAGCATCAAAGGAGTAGGTCACCACCGTCAATCATTCAAACCCAATGAAGCCACTAGATACCAAAAGGACAACAAGTACAATATTATTGTATGGTAGGTGGAGCACTAATGATGAGAACATTAGCAATGAGAGTGAACCCAAGGCTAGTGTATAGACCTCCCCCTAGACCAGTATCACCAGCCAGTTTATTTGTGGGTGATGCAGAGCAACCACTATCAAACAGAAGAGAGTTTGATCCTTATTTGTCACCAATTCCAGAGTTGAGCCAGTACATGTGAGACATTATTTGTGATTAGATCAGGAACTGTGGGAGTATATCATAGAGATATACTTGCAAGCTTACTATAAGGATGACACCTAGATAGCCTAGTATGCAAAGTACCTACGCAATGTATAAATATAGATAGCCTAATATGTGAAGGAACTGTGGGAGTATATCAAAGAGATATACTTGCAAGCTTACTATAACGAGGACACCTAGATAGCCCAATATGCAAAGTACCTATGCAATGTGGAAATATTATACTGGGATCAAGGTTTATCGGGTATGGAAATTCCAGAGGATGATGTTTGGATTTGAACAACATTATACTTCTTTCTAGATACCACATTTTGGTCATGAAAGAAGAATGAAGTTATAGATCAGGGTCCGAATGATAGTTTTATTGCCTTTATGGAGCATATTACGACATACGTATCAAACTACTTGTACCAGTATTGATATACAGTTATTACTCAGTATCTGGTTGACCAAAGATGGCCAATATGACTTTTGGGAATAAGGGCAATCACGGGGTACTGGTGCTCGAAAGCAGTTAGAGCCGGTATCAATAATTTTACATGGCTATACTAAATTTAAGTGTGCTTGACCTAGGGAAATCTCGGGATAGGTGACCCCCTGGGAAGTTATATATATATGTTATGTTATGTTATGTAAATGGACAAAATATGTTGTATAGTAGTTGTAAAGATTATATGTTGTTAAAAGCTTTCGTTAACTGTTGTAAATGTTTGCTGTATGTTATATCTAAAGTACACATGTACCCAAAATTTTATGAAATGAGAAGTATGCCCTTGTTATTATATGGAATTTATCTCTTTTTTATTTTCATATAGTGAAACACAAACATGGTAAGAACAAGAGGTTCAAGCGCTAATCAGGAACAAGGAGCTAGACCTGATTAATACAACAAATAATGGGCAAGTTGAAAAAACAATAGACAATGATGCATAATATTATAAACGAGTTACAGAGGTGTAGTAAAGACAGAAAAGATTAGAGAATTTTGAGAGATGGGAAGGTGAACCTATTCCACCTGAGGGACCTCGATAAGAACCCCCACCTATACCTGTTCCTGAGGCTGTTATTTTATAGATATAGTTAGCATGATTCAGTCAACAACAACCCCCTACTTTTTGAGGAAATTTTGATCCTTAGTTAGTAGAGGACTGGTTAACCCAGCTGGAGAAAATTTTCAAAATTTTAATGTGCCCAAAAGATATCAAAGTCCAACTGGCAATTTACATACTGAAGGAGATGCCAATAAATGGTGGAAAAACACTGAGTTAATCTTGCAAGCACAAAATATTCCAATAACAAGGGAATTATTCCAAGAAAAATTCAATGAGAAATATTTTGCCCAATCAGTTAGGCTCAAGAAGGAAAAAGAGTTCCTTTCAATATATCAAGACGATAAGGAAATCTTTGATGACCACCTATCTCAGTTCATCCAATTGTCTCAATATTCTTCATACCTAAGGTATCGGGATGACAAGCAGTGGAGCTTAGACATGATGATACAGGGATTGAAATCAAAATTGAAATAGAAGTTAGTTTCTAAAAACTTCACATAATTCAACTAGGTAGTAGAGGAATATCGAATCACAAAAAACAACTTGTTGAATTTGTAGGCTGAAAGGAATGTTAACAACAAGGGTGTGTCCAATAGTGGGAGTTCCTCCTAGAAGTGTAAGAATAAAAAAGGGCCACTCAGAGGAAATAACAAGAGGTTATACCAGTCTGATAGCCACGGTAATCAGAGATTCTCTGAGAACAAAACTTGTTGGTACTGTGGCAAATGATTTCATCTTGGCAAGCCATGTAGGGCTCTAACTAAGCAGGGTCCAGTAAGGCAGACAATTTGTTTTGTATGACAGAAACCGGGGCTTTTTGCTAGAGATTGCCTATAGTAACAACAGTTAGTAGAGCCTAAACAAAAAGTTCAGGGAAAAGTTTTCACCGTAAATCAGGAAGAAGTCAGAAAATATCTTGAACTAATTTAAGGAACAGTTTTTCTTAATGGTAATTTAGTACAAGTATTATATGATTCAGGTGCTTGTCTTTCATTTATAGCATATGACTATGTAAGATGGTGCATCATTTGTTGGTTGTTGTGGCTGGTTATTGGCTTATATTGGTTGAAATTGTGATTTGGGATGCTCAAACCCTAAGGGGGGTGCTGCCCAAATTCTGATTTATTATGTCCAATGGGTGTTTAAGAGGTTAAACATGTGATTACAAGAGAAAAGAAGGTATTAATCATGAAAATACAATTTATTTTGGTATTTTCGTCCAATAGCAATTCAAGGAGTTAGAGATAGAATTTTGTGTTTTTTATGATTACATTGTCTTTAGAATGGAAAATTGTGTAGGGAACATATAAAGTATGAAGTATAAAGGCTTTACAATGTGAAAATACAATTTTACCCCTGAAACCCTAGCTTTATGGCTGTCAAGGGTATTTTCATCATTTTAGTAGGAATTTGAGAAATCTATGGTAAAAAATGGATTATGCACGTAAAATTGTGTAAAAATAACCTGGATCAAAAATTTTGGTAAAGTACAATTAGACCAGGTATACAAGGACTTTGACTGGTTCCTCGGGGGCATTTTGGTCATTATATGTTTTGAGTAGAGATAACCAACAAAATGAGTTTAGAATAAGACACGAATGAGTAATAACTCATTTATTATAAATTTGGAATTTTAGGATTTGTCAGTAATCTGAGCCGAATTAAGAGTGTTGGACCGATAATGAAGCAGGGAAAGGGTAATTCAAGTAGTAACTCTATCCTACATACACTATGTGATTGTTTATAAGCTTTGTGTATGCCATGTTATGTTATGTGAAACGTGGACACAATATCAAGTTGAGGTGTGAGAAAAACATAAGTACCACCCGGTGGGAAAGGCATAAATACCACCAAGCCCAATAGGACCCAACTAAGATAGTGAGATATGTACGGACAAACAGTCATATGTTCTGGAACATTAAAGCAAGTAAGGGTCATATAGTAATCTGATCCTGAACAAAGCACACATGTAAGGCCAGTAGGGGACAAACAGTCATTTGTACCTGAACACTGAGCAGATAGACAAGTTTACAGTATTATATTTCTGTTACTTTATGAGGTGCATTGTATATTTGTTTATCACATTTTATATGATTGATTGTATGTTACTACTGAGATTCTTTTGAATCTCACCCCTTTCCCAAAATTTAAAAATTTATTCAGCTGAAGGAGGCGGGTCTAAGGGCAAAGACGTAAATATCGACAATTGAAGGTTTCAATCCCGTTCAAGAGTTGTTGTTGGTTTATCTGTAGTTTTACTTTTGTTTCTTTTGGATTTGTAAATATTTTTTAAATCCTATGGGGATTATTGTAATGTAATCAAGTATTTCTATCAATATATATACGCTATTTTTGTATACCCACTAAACCATTTATTACTCTAATAAATATCAAAATGTCAAGACGTTTGACACTAAGAACCCATTCATCAGGCTTAGTCAATGAAAATATAGTTAGCTATTTCTTGGTCGAAACCATAACTGCTTTAGGTCTAAGTGGGGGCGTGCGCTTGTTACCCGTAGTTAGTGAATAAAATGACGATAGGCTAGCTATCCCGTTTAGGTAGCTTACCTAGACTGGATGATGTTGCCTATAATATTACTATGAGGCTCAACTAGCCATTGTTTGACCAAATGTTCCATGTTTCATTTGTGTCCCTTCAAGTGGCATAATATCTTCCTACTATTAACAATTAAGGCTGCTCACACACAGCAACTATGTATCAGGATGCACTTAAGGGCGAAGGAAGTTTGACTTCTTAATAGGAAGTCTGGTTATCTGTTTACGGCACTTTATCTAAAACAGGCAGCGGCCAGCTTGCAGTGAGCCCTATGCTGCAGATAGACCCCTTCCTAACCTAAACAACAACTTTCTTTCCTGATCTCGTTGACTCTGTAAAGTCGAATCAGACAAGGAAGAAGGAAGAGTTTGCGAGAGAGTTGCAAATTCAATTCTGTCAAATCCTAAACAAGAGGCTTGCTCTATGGAATACCAGAAAGGTACTAAAGAAGCAACTATCCCTAAATAGTTGTATACAGTGCGATATAGCTTAGCTTTTCTTAGCTCTAGGAAAAAAACTAGCGTTGTCTAGTCAGAAAGAATGAAAGAAAAGTACACCTTAAAAGTGAAATGAAATATCAAAATTCAATTTGTCAATTCAAAAGTTGTAAATAAAAAACTATCAATATAGGCTCAACTGTGTCACTATTGAAAGTTAAGCTGAAGGAGAGAATCCGAGGGGAAGAGCCAGTGCAGGCCTATTGTCCTTTATCTCTACGCAGAACTTGGTTGCAAAACGACCTTTCCATCTTCATTGACTGAGTACCTGGACAAAGAACAAAGGAAGGGTACCATCTCCCTTTGGAGAAACCTTTCTTTTGTTCATGGGGTACCCCATATTTAGGTAGTTTTTTACTATCATGGAATGGGGGATAGAAAGAGAAGATCAAGAGTTTCAAACAAGCACGCAAATCTAAAAGAAATTGAAGTTTAAACTTTTCTCGTGGAAGGACAAGAAAGAGGAAAGCCCCCTTATCAACATGCTATATCCATTATACAATCACCGGCCTTGGACAAAGAAAGTCCAGGTGTAAAACATCCACCAAGACTAGATTTTAAGATAGTGATGTGCTCTATGAAATCTAACATCACGTGTTAAGCATATGAGATGGCTAGCCGGGCAATTCCATCATAGTTCGCGACAGGGTGGAAAGGATAGTTTTCCTTACTTTACAACTGAGGTCTTCGTTCTCTTCTTTTTCACTGGGTATCCCTATTTAATCAACTAGACAAACAATGGGAAGCGTCTGAGCCTCTTCTACTCTACAATACTTTATTGGGCGAGCACGGGAAGTGTTCACACCTGCCAGCTGACCTTCATTGTAGACTTCTTATTTATTTTCAGTTAAGGGAAGAATGAAATGTGTACAATCTAAGAGCGCCTTGTTGGAAGAAAGGGAGTTGGTTTGCATCGTCGCAAGTGAATTTCGTGGAGTAATGGAATTAAAGATGTGATGACGCTAGCTTCAAGACTGCAACGAAGATCTGGTCATAACCAAGCCATTGTCACTTAGCGCATCCAAAATTCTCGTCCATAGAGATTGCTTCTCTATATTATCTATATTTTACTGAAAAGAGAAGATATGAGGAACCTATCTTTTAGGTTTAGAAGGGCATGGTCTTTGATCACTCTTCCATTTCCTCGGCTTCTCTTGGCTATCAAAGTGAGTCGGCATTACAAAGCCAGTGAGGTTCCAACTCAGCTAGAGACTTGCTTGATTGATCAGATTGAGCCTTGACCAGAAAGTGGAAAGATGCTTATCAAAAAAGAAAGGTCAGAGCTTGGGGATAATTGACTGGATCAGCATAAGCAATCCTTTCCACCATAGTAACAACACAAGGTAAACATAGGGAAAGAACTTTGGCATTTTTGCTTCCACATCACATCTTTAGCAATTCAAGTACCGAGTTGCTTTCAAAATTCCTCCATCCGCCCTTAAGCTTTAATACTTTATTAGCTATTAACAATTTATAAGTCCATTCATCAAACAGTCAAACCAAAGGGCAATCATTTGCACCCACTGAAAAAGGGTCTAACAAAGGTATGAAATTGCCCATGGTACGAAATAGGTTTCATAACCAACACTAAAACCCTTTTTAGGAAGTCTACAGTATGAGGGAATTAGTCACTACTACCAGTGGTTGATACCTTGAGCCTATATATAAAAAAAAAAAAAGATCAGGATCAAGCTCAGGCTTATTTAGATAAACAGGTCAAGTCTATTTTGACAAAGCCTAACCTACAAGTCCACAAACCTGTCCTATTTAACTTTCTATAATTTATGCCATTATATATAATGCAAGGTTTGAGTGTGTGTGAATGATGATGGGATGTGAAATTTAGGGCCAAATTTACCAACACATCCTTAATCCTAAATTTCACATCCCATCATCATTCACACACACTCAAATCTTATATTCACATCAATCATACACACACAATGCTACCTCACTCCCCCTCCTTTGATTTATGTTGTCCACTAAAGCATAAAATTGCTATGAGTTTATTTTAGTACCGAATGAAATATTATAATCTTAATAAAAGGAGTTTGTCCCCATTTAACTTACATGGGAAAAGTAAAAGGTAAAATCCAATATTAGCTGTGGCTTGTTATGCTTGGTCAATTTCAAACAATATTTTATTAGTCAACAGATAATTAGTTTTCCTTATTCATATTCACTCGAAAAACTATTATCAATAGACATTCGATTCTTTTCCTTATTAAGCCCTTATATTATAACGAGAATAGATCTTAGGCTTTTAAGATATAATGTAAGATTGTAAATAAGCTTGAAGTGTTATACAAATTTGGAGGCATATGCTTTAAAGGCTATTTAAAGGCCTATATTTTATGTAGGCCTTTAAACAGATTTTAGCCCTTATCAAGTCTTTTGAAAACCCAGGCTTATACTTAGAAAAACCTATGTACAGGCTCAAATTTAGGTTTAGGTGTCAAATTTCTATATCAAGCCCTGACCTATGTAGAGAAAGGCTAAACTATTTCCAACAAGCAAACTGACTTGTAGCCTATTTGAAGTAATATTTACGTAGAAAAAGTTTCACAAATTTATGATCAATGTGGAATACTCCTCAAAGAAAGTCATTGTGGCAGGTGTACAAGATATGGACCTAGCGTTTTAATATGATCCTTGTGACGCGCTCCACCACTCGTTTTATTTGCATGAGAAATCGTTAATTACGCTGAATTTTTCAGATAAAAGCAAACTGATTTTCTATTTAAATTGAAATTGCACATCAAAGAAACGATTATTAAGTGAAAAACAAATTTTATTTAAGCAGCAGCCAAATTTTTTTTAAAAAAAACATTTATATAGCTTCTTCAAAAACAATTATAATACTGGAAAGTTAACAAATGGGTATAAAAGTTTTTTTTTTTTTTTTTTTGGCTGTTCTTAAATAGATACCCTTACGTTTCAACAACACAAAATTTTTCTTTGTTGAATAGCAAAGCAGGACCTCTTATTAAATGTGAGTGTTTAGTCGCCACCAACTCCTTAGTTGTTGTCCGTTGCTGCAGTTTTCGAATAATAATTAAGCCTTAGTATTTAGCCTAGTATAAAAAACCGGACCGGTCGGTTCAACTGGTTCAAACGATAACTGATCAGTGATCCGATTTGTTTCACCCATTGGGCCATGAATTGGTTTTAACCTGTTAAAACTGGGAAAATCGGTGATTTAACTTGTTGGACTAGTTTTTTTTTTCTAGCTATTATCTCGCACTATTTTTAAGGGAAAAATAAAAGGTTGAAGATCAAGATAAAAAGAAAAGTAGGTAAAGAATAAAAAAAAAGAGGATAATGAAAAAAATTATTTAAAAGGATATAATAATTAGGAAATAAGATATCATTGTATAAATATAGGCATCAGAACTAATACTAATAGATTTTAAACATTTTTTTCTAAAGATCTTTATTTTTATCTATAAAATTTCAAAAATATATTAACATATATTTTGTTATTAATAAATTATAATATTTTAATATAGTCGGTTCAATCATCAGTTAAACACCGATTGATTGATTAACCCTTCAATCTGTACCATGACCGGTTCATTACCGATCTAATTTTTTCTTTCCTTTATTTAGTGCCACTTGCTCTCATTTATTCTCTAAACTCCTTCCCTAGCTAGCTATCCAACGGTCTGTCGGAAACTAGATCCTCGCCTCTGCCATTTCCCTCCACTACCCCTCTACTATTTTTTCTTCATTACCATTTGATTAAAAGTTTGATAGTCCAAATTTTATACATTAAAAGTATATAAATAAATTTGTTTTTCTAATAATATATAAATAAATTTAACCCGCTAGAATTCACACTTTCATAACCAAAGACTATTATTATATAATAGATCCTTTTTCCACTTTTTTTTAATACAATTGTTAATTATTCCGATCAAATTATAGTAGTTTAAATTTACTAATGTAATTTAAGTAAAATTATAATAGTACTTTTATCAAATGTTAAATTTGCACCTTTAAAATGTAATCCAATGGTGGTGAAGGGGGAGAGGAGAGGATCCAATCTTCTTTTGTCCTTCTTCTCTCCTTTATAAATAACTTTAATTTCAACATGTTTTATTGAATCTAAAAAAATTTTAAATATTATTAACTCTATCTTAAAATTTAATAACTTTCTAACTTTACCTTTATTTAATTATACACTATATTCCATGATACAACTCTAGTCCTTATATTATAAATGTCTTTCAATTAATTCTGGTGTATCAAGAAATGAGAGTTAAATCTTTAATATGTATTAAGTTTATAAAATTATTCAAATTTACCCTTGTTAAATAACATGTGTTGAAAAAATATGCTGGCAAAAAATGTATTGAAAAAATATATTATATATTTTCTCTCACCGTTTTTTTTGGTAGAACTGGGAAAAGTCAAAAGTATCCTCATTTTAGTGATAAGATTAGAACATCTCATTATTCTCATGTGGCACACTTTAATTGCAACTATAAAGTGGGCCACATGTTAGTTCATTTATTCTCTGAACTCCTTCCCTAGCTAGCTACCCAACCGTCTGTCAGAAACTGGATCCTTGCCTCTGCCATTTCCCTCCTCTACCCCTCTACTATTTTTTCCTCATTACCATTTGATTAAAAGTTTGATAGTCCAAATTTTATACATTAAAAGTATATAAATAAATTTGTTTTTCTAATAATATATAAATAAATTTAACCTGCTAGAATTCACACTTTCATAACCATAGACTATTATTATATAATAGATCCTTTTTCCACTTTTTTTTAATACAATTGTTAATTATTCCGATCAAATTATAGTAGTTTAAATTTACTAATGTAATTTAAGTAAAATTATAATAGTACTTTTATCAAATGTTAAATTTGCACCTTTAAAATGTAATCCAATGGTGGTGAAGGGGAGAGGATAGGATCCAATCTTCTTTTGTCCTTCTTCTCTCCTTTATAAATAACTTTAATTTCAACATGTTTTATTGAATCTAAAAAAAATTTTAAATATTATTAACTCTATCTTAAAATTTAATAACCTTCTAACTTTACCTTTATTTAATTATACACTATATTCCACGGTACAACTCTAGTCCTTATATTATAAATGTCTTTCAATTAATTCTGGTGTATCAAGAAATGAGAGTTAAATCTTTAATATGTATTAAGTTTATAAAATTATTCAAATTTACCCTTGTTAAATAACATGTGTTGAAAAAATATGTTGGCAAAAAATGTATTGAAAAAAAATATATTATATATTTTCTCTCACCGTTTTTTTTGGTAGAACTGGGAACAGTCAAAAGTATCCTCATGTTAGTGATAAGATTAGAACATCTCATTCTTCACATGTGGCCCAATTTAATTGCAACTATAAATATCTGTAATTTCATTGTGAAAAAAGTAACATGCTTGTAGAAAATATTGCCTTGCTTTTCTTTTCTTCTGACCCTTTATTTCTCTTGCGTTTTGTTATTATCTACAGATTCTGCTTCTTCTTCCTTCACTCCCTCTTTTTCTTAGTTTCTTCATACTGCAACAACATAAATGGAGTTTGGGATTTCAAACTCAAAAGTTTTCTATCTTTTCATATTTGGATGCTTCGTTTTGAACGCTTTTATGAATTATGGATCCAATGCTCAACTCATACCAGATGATGAAGGTCTCTTTACTTAACCTTTTTGTTTCTTACTTCTTAGTACTTCCTTTGTTCCTATATATCTGTTACTAATTTTTAGTCCTTTAATGTTCTATATATCTGTTACTGCTTTTTAGTCCTTTAATTTTATGAAAAGATCCGTTGGCAAAGAAAGTATATTAAATGTATTTTTTTTTCATTTTTCCCTAACATGTCATTTAATTTTTTAATAATTGTTTATTCTTATAATTCTTTTCATCAAGACTAACACCCATACTTTTATAATTATATATGGATATATGTTAATTTGGAAAACTATTTGAATACTTTTTATTTTATCCTACTTGTTGATTTTCTCCTCCTTCTTAAAATTATATAATTATTTTGACTTATCCACACTTATCATTTCCTACACGAGAACTTGTTCCAATGAAAATCAAGGCTTGTGAATTAAATGTTGTAAATATAGCAACATTAAGTATGGGTGTATATAACCTTCTAAAATGTGTCTTTTAGAATTCTACATAAATGACTTTTTAGGAGTTTTAATTTCCATGATCAATACGCGTAACCTCTAAATATTTCATATTGTACAATTATGTAATTTTATATTTTTTGTGACTCTTAAAATAGAATTTAAAGAATTGTAAATAGCGGGCATATATTAAACGATTGTAAGATGGAAAGTGAATGAGAATTACTCCCTATTCCTCCACCTATGTTCTCTTATCTTCTTTATCTCCCTTTTATCTATCTCTTGCATTTTTCTTATTTTTAAATAGTATTTTTCTTATTTTTTTGTGTTAAGAAAGATGTTAAAAAATACATTTAATATCCATAACAATATCATATCCTCCCTCCTTTCCACTCCCTCCTCATCACTTCGATTGGGAAGCCTTTTTTTTTTTTTTTGGCTTTTTCTGACACTTTCTATTTGAAGTTAAGGGTATTTCTGTAATTTTGAATGTAGACTTATTTTCATTTCAGTCATTCAAGTCTGGAATGACGTTTCAGAATTTTTTGGTCCCGATTTTTAAATAAGGTGCTTCGATGATCCGTAGAAATTATCCAAATTTGTTTATATTATTTACAGATAAATTTATATCTAAAATGATAAGCAACCTTGTTAGAAGAATAAAGCTTGGTCATTTCTTCTTACCAAAAAAAAAAAAAAAAGCTTCGTCATTTCTTTTACATGCATAACATATGATTGAAAGTTAGAAATTTATTGTTTTATCACTTTTTCATTATGCATTTCCTATGATCATATTTATAAGTATAATTTTTGAATATGTCTAGTACTTCGTATGAGTTAAGATTTTGTACATGTCTAAATTTTTAATGCATTTTTTTTTTGGGACTTGGCTTCTCTCCATGGTCCATATTTAATATTTTCTTCTCATCCTTCTCTCAATTGGATCCCCATCCTTTTATCCGTTGTAATAATATTTTTATAAAATATTAAATGATGTGGACTATTAGATCTTGATCCAATGATCATAAAGGGGATAAAGGATGGAAGCAGATGGAAAAGAAAAGGAAAGAAGCCAGGTCCCATTTTTTTTATTCATACCCCTGATTTATTATATGTCTCTATATTAATTATAACATTTTCCATTCATTCTCTCTCACACCCTCTCTATAAGTAAGGGTAATTTGGGGGAAAATATATTTTTTACACATTTAATGCCTTTAATCAATTTTAACGGATTTATTAATATACTTAATTTCTGGTTATTTGTGACGTACAAAAAAATTGGTGGGAGTGTTAATATGATATATTTTATTAGCTAAATTTACATGATTTTATAATTTATAAATGATATTAATCTTCACACGCAAGAAACTGAAATAAATATAAAAATATACTTTTAACTTTCAACTCATATTCTCTCTTTCTTCCATTTCAACAAATTCATTTTGATTTTTCATAGTATATTGTATACACTACAGTCTTCTCTTATTTATAATTTATATGATGTTTTACCAGTCATTTATCAGTTTTTCTTTTGTTTTATAAAATAAAGCAAATAAATTCTTAAAAATCATATTAAATATTCTTAATTTTTTTGAAATATATTTCATGATAAGAGAATTTAAAAGCTAATTTATAATTGATAATTTGAAAACTTGTAAACCACAGTTATAAAAATGATAAGATGACCAAAGGAAAATTTCGTTACACCCCCTCTACAGACATTTATTTCCAATAACCTCCAAATTTTCTGAAACTTTACTCTACCCCAAAGACCAAAATAAAATTAAATTCTGTGAGAGAAAATATAATAATGTCCTCATCGTCGGCCAGAGCGCAGGCTTCGGCACCCACCCCTAAGTTAAAGTTGGATTTTTTTTTTTTCCTTTCAATTTAAGAAAGATTTAATTAGTTAGCCGCTTTTCGTTAATTTCTGTGAATTGATTAAACTTGACTTATATGATAAACTGGAGGGAGTATGAATTAAGTTAAGCCTATATCATCGTTTTAAATTTTATTTCAACCAGCTTTTACGTGATCCATATTCCATATGTTGGAGTGTGACAAGTTCATCAATATAATATATTCATGTCACTGAAAGTTAAACAAAGTGGGCCAAGTTAAGTAATTTAATTTGACATTGCTGTTTAAATAAGGTTTACAGATGTCTACGAACATAAAAATACAGATATTGAGGTTCTTACTTTATAGTTAATTAAAAAAAAAACTTATTTTTGTTTGATGCATGCAGTGAGAATTTTAAAAGCAATATCATCAAAGATAGAGAACTTGAACTGGAATGTGACCTCACGTTCTTGTATCGATGGAGGCTTCAAAAATGAGGCCATTGATATAGAGAATGACATCCAAAGGAATGTAACATGCAATTGCAGTTTCTCAAGCGGAAAAGTTTGCCATGTTACAAATATGTAAGTGTATGTTTGTATGTATATGGGTACAATGTAACTCCTTTCAATTTGGGTCCATATCAATCTCTAATATGGATTAAGTTGTGTTTAACTAGGTCCAAATAAAATAGAAAAGTTGATTAGACCTAGGGATATATATATATATATATATATTTTTCAATAATAATCATAATA
Organism: Inga oerstediana; assembly: GCA_963210345.1. NCBI lineage: Eukaryota > Viridiplantae > Streptophyta > Magnoliopsida > Fabales > Fabaceae > Inga > Inga oerstediana. Next base: position 22,253,653 of record OY723410.1, read on the forward strand.
TATTAATTAAAGTCTTTCCACATCGTAGTAAAATTAATATTTAAACGCAAATTGGTTCTTCTTATGACAGCTACATGACGGGTACCAATCTATCTGGATTTTTACCAAGTGAATTTGGGTACTTTACCCATTTACAAGAACTGTAAGTAACAAAAAATTTTAGTTCTATTATTGGCCATGGTTTGTATAAGTATATCTAATAATGTAACTTTTATATGTCAGTGATTTGTCATATAATAGTCTAAACGGATCAATCCCAAAGAGTTTTTCTAGACTCCCTCTGGTTACATTGTAAGTGATCAAAAAGTTGTGAATATGCTTATTTTCATCTATGTTTTGCATTATTCATCTCTTAAACTTATGTTTCAGACGCCTTACGGGTAACCCAATTAGTAGTCAAATTCCAAATGAAATTGGTGAAATTACAACCTTGGAGGATTTGTAAGCATAAATCATTGCACCGAGTTATTTCTAAAACTTATTGTTGTAATTGAAAAAGGGTTTTATGATTTAGCTGTCTTTTTGCAGAGACTTGGCAGATAATCTGTTGGAAGGAACTCTTCCTTCTAGTTTCGGAAAATTGAAGCAGTTACGCAGATTGTAAGAATATTATTCTATGAACAATCGAGTTTTCTTTAATTATATTATAGTTGCACTGTGACTTGCTACCACATAAGTCTTGTTATAGATAAGTTTTCATATTGCTTTTATGATAATTTGGGATTTGCAGGGAACTTTCTGGAAATAATTTCTCCGGGTCGTTACCTGAAAGTTTTGGCAATCTAAAGAAACTACAATATATGTAAGTGGCTGTATAATATGATTCAGTCATTCCTTTCGGTTTGATGTTGCGCTGACCTGTTTTAATTTCTAATTAAAATCTCTCTCACATTTCTGTAGTGCATTAGATGGGAGCAATATAACAGGAAACCTACAAGATTTCATTGGGAATTGGACCGAACTGAGGAATCTGTGAGTCTAACATAGTCTTTATCATACGATTATTTCCTTTCCTTTTTTGTTGTTGGTTCTCGTGATTATATTTCCTTTCAGAACAAGATAGTCATGCTACTTTACTAACTTAATGAAGTTGAATGCTTTTATTTTCATCTATTCCACTACTCCATTATTGCTCATTTTAATTTGTTGGAAATTGTTGAAAACAAAAGTGAAATTCATAGCCTTGAGGCATCACTAATATCACTGACTTTGTGTCTATATTTTGTCTACGAGAGACTTTTACCTATGATAGAACAAAGTGCTTTTATCATTTTGATTAGAAAAATGCTATGTAATCTAGAAAAAGATGGGAGGTTGCGTACTACTGTAAACTCTAACCAGGTGTTAATATTTAGTTAAATGCTCAATAGTAGTGGGAGAAAAAAAAAATCTAAGTGGGAACCACTAACGGAATGAAAATAAGAAATAAAATTGAATGTGTTAGACCAAGTTAGTAAATAAATACGATAAACGAATAAAATAATTTTGATTCTAGCAAATGAGTTAATCCAAACGTATAAAAAGGTTACATGGACTAGGATTTTTGAAGTATTTTCTTTATTTTGTTAACCACTTTCCAAATACTTTTCTGGGCAGGTATTTACAAGGAACTTCCCTGCGAGGCCCCATTCCAACAACTATATCTCAATTGACACATTTGATTGAGTTGTGAGTACTTGATCCTTTATAATCCAAGATATTTAAAATCGGATCGGCCATTGAACTGCGAGTTAAGGCAAAGGTTTAAAGGTTAATTGGTTGTATCAAGATCAACTCAAGGTCAGATTAATGATGATTAAAATAATATAATCTAATTAAAATATAATAAAATATTCAAATTTTAATTATAAAAAATTTTTAATCTTCGGATGGATAGCAAATTATAAAGTATTTATGTATATCCTCTTTTATTTTTTATCTCCCCTTTTCTTTTGGGAGAATTGCTCATAAATATTTCATCGGAAACTTATTTACCAAATGTTGTGGGAAGATCTTTTACATATAAGAGAAGATTGTTCGAACACAAGGGAATTTCATATAGTGAAGATATATTGAACATATGGAAAGATTGTTTGAACATAAAGGAAGATCTTTTACACACGAAGAAAATTGTTTACACCCAAAGGTTCCATTTGATAATTAAGTTTCCAAAAAGGTATTTCTAGACAATTTTTCTTTTTTCTTTTTATGGGAAAATTGTGAAGAGGTCTCATATTAAAAATTTGATTGGGGAGAAGGACTTAAATAAGAGTAATGATACTCCCTGTATGTGCAAAATTTGTTGAGTGCCAATGCTCTATATGTATAAAAATTTATCATGCCTTTCTCACAAAATTAAATTTTCAACGAGAGACTTCGCAATTTCTTTTTTTTCTAATTCTCAATCCCCAACGTGACCTACCAAATTCTTCCCCCTCTCATTGTTTTTTATGCTATTCTAGTATTCTCTCTTGCACGTGAATTCCCCCGGGGAGCCCCTCTCTTTTTTTTTTTTTTTTTTTTTGCGTGAGCACGGTATCCCAGGGCAAGCCATCTTTCAGGCATATCAACGATCCCAGACTAATCCGTTCGACCCGTGATAGGCACCCTATAGGTGGGGAAGTCTGGCCAGTGGCAACTCTTTGATCTCTCTCTTCTGCGTGTCACTCACTTCTCCCTTCTTTCCTCTCTCTCAACGGTGACCCACGCTTTTCTTAAGAAAATAGGTAAGCCGGGTTAATCTCGTGTCGCCCCCATATAAGGGACCTGGCTCCCCTCTGCCGTCAGGTCCGGTCCGCTGCCCTTCTTCTCTGAAAAATTATATTGTTTTGGTGTAGTTTTGAGAAGAAGAGGGGCTGAAATTTTTTTTCCCTTAAAGAAATAATATCTAGGATTTAGGAATATTTTTTTGATCATATCTAATATTATAAAATAATTTTTAGTGATTTTAACCCCTTAAAATATTTTTTTAATTATATCCAGTGTATTAACAGATTAATTACAATTTCATTTTTAATGTATTTTTCAGCTCCAAAAACTATTTTAAAATAATTTTTATACTTTTAACCCTTTAAAATATTTTTTCCTTTGCAGCCAGTGTTTTAGGAGACTGACTACAATTTTACCGTTAATGTATTTTTTTTTAGTAGTAACGAGCACTCAAAACTTAGAATACTGGTTTATTGATTTCCACCACTTTAAAATATTTTTCCAGTAGCACTTAATATTTTAAAGTATTTTTTGGAGCTGAAAAAATACATTAAGGATAAAATTATAATCAATCTGCTAACACACTGGGTACAACTGAAAAAATATTTTAAGGGATTAAAAGAGCTAAAAATTATTTTAGAATATTGTATGGTACTTAAAAAAATATTTTAAGATACTAGATACGACCAGAAAAATACTTCAAAATACTAGATACTATTTCTTTAAGGGGAAAAAATTTCAGTGCCCTCCTTTTCTCAAAACAACACCAAAACGGTGCAGTGTTAAAGAAAAGGAGGGTAGTAGACAAGAACTAGCAGCAGAGGGAAGCAAGGTCCCAAATAAGGGTAGAAATAAGTCAGGTAGGCTGTTAAAGGCATATGTCTTGGTCTAATAAGGGTCTAGCCAGACGTGACATGTTTGTAAAAATAGGTTAGACTAATGCCTATTTAAAGGTCAGAATATATAAACAAACTAGGCCTATTTTATTAAACTTGGCCTTACATATTTATGATATCATATATATAATATTTATATCATATATTTATGATGTATTTTGGATTATTTAGATTGAGTTATCGTAATTTTGAATTGATAATTCATTTAATTATGGCATATTTTTGACATATTTAAAGGCGGATTGTTTGTAGGCCTAGGCATGTATTTCTTGCAAAGGCATGTATTTGAACTATTTAGCATTTTGACCTGTCTGTTAGCCTACTTGAAATTCTTAAAAATGAGAGCTTTTTTAACAAGCTTCCGGTTATGCTCAAATTGAAACAAAGCCTATAATAGGTTATATGCTATGCCATGCTTATGCCAACTTGTTACAAGATAGGTTAGGTCAAACCTTTTTTCACCCTACCCCTAGGTCAGCCCGATCACACTAGGTTATTCCCCTCTGGTTCCTATGATCACTTGGACATGTGACCGAGTCATCAGGCTTGGGGTCAACCTGGCCTTTCTGATCCGGATTTTAGTACTATCTATAACCCATCTACTAACTATTTAATGGCTATGAAATTCAATTCCAACAACAGAAGCACATTTTCCTATTATTGATGATGTTTTTTAATTTCTAATTCAGATGGATATGTGATTTGCTTGGACCGGCGACAGTGAGATTTCCTAATCTGGAGAATTTGACATCTTTGCACGCCTTGTAAGTTGAGAATTTAACAACTAGGTCAAAATATGTTTATTGAAAAATGTGCTATTTTCAATGAAGTTTATTATTTCTGTACTATTTTCATATCAGGGTGTTGAGAAATTGCTCCATACATGATTCTATTCCAAGTTACATTGGTACAATGGCATCCTTAGATACTCTGTAAGTTGATTCTTCTTCATATATTGCCAATCCAGAATCCTTCAAAGAATTTCCTCAATTTAACTTCGATTGACAACCAAATTCTTTATTTTGAGATACTTATATAATTGACTCGATATTACTAGTACTATTATTCTTTATTATAACTGAATTATTTTTTTGAACCAATATTTGTGTCATGTATATTTTTATTGCAGAGATTTGAGCTTCAACAAATTGATTAGTGAAATTCCAAACAACATAAAGGACTTGACCTCCCTAAAGTACATGTAAGGGAGCATGCTGCACAAGTACCTATAATTTGATTACATGGAACTTAAATACTTTTTTTCAATTGATTTTTTAATAATTCTGTGTGCAGGTTTCTAAATGAAAATTCTCTGAGTGGGAAAATTCCTGAATGGATACTACAAAACGGTGATGATTATTTGTTAGTACAATATTTTTTATCTTAATTTTTTTATTAATTACTATAGTTCAATGCCATTATTATTTTGAAATTAATTACAGCAAATCATATTATCAAAAACTTCTTTAACAGTTAAATTTATTATCATTTGTAATTAATTCACTTTGTATAATGTCTTTTTTACTTGAACGCTAAAATTTTTTATATTTTACAAAAAAAATAAGTTATTACAGTTTAAAATTTTTCCTCAGACACGATTTTGATTAAACCATCTTTGTAAGGCACTTTAATTGTAGAAGAGATAGATTATCCATATTATAAGTTTCTATGTATAATTTTTTTTCTTATTATAAGTTTCTTATTGACGGGGTATTAATTAAGCTTTTTTCAATATCCTTCTTATTCAAAGCAATTAATTATGAGATAGAATGTAATACAAATATGAAAATTTTCTACTTAAATATGGGTAAAATAAAAAAAGTGTTCGATTGTTAGATAAAGTTAAAGACTTTACCATCTCTTCTTAATTCTGATGAGAATTAGAGGAGTATTCAATTCAAATACTTGTAAAAACTTCTTTCTCCCCATTTAACTGCTTTATTCATGAGCGTTCAAAGTTTGGGTAAATTATAGAAGATCCCAACCAACTTATCTAAACTTTATGTTGGAAAAAATTTATAGAACAGGTTTAAAAACCTACATGTGTAATTTCACACTACTTTTTCCTCCAGCGATCTATCTGACAACAATTTTTCTGAGACTTCATCGCCTACTTGTCAGTACAATAATATGTAAGTTCCTTCCCCAAAACAATTTTTTATTTTTATTTTTAAGGCATTATGCAGCAAGTCCAAGCGTTTTTTCCCCGTCACCAGAAACTTGGCTTCAAGCCTATCATCTTCGGCAAAAACCTCGTAAGATTTATCTCATGGCTATATTGTTTCGATTATTCTAAACCATTTTTTATTCATTTGTTGTAACTTTTATTCATCTTATAGACGTACATGCCTGAAGAGGGGCCTTCCTTGTGAAGGAAAACCCAAGTGTGAGTGTTTTAAACTTTATACATCAATGTTTTCTTGTATGTTTTAGAGTTCTTCATGACATTATCTTTTTCAGTTGTATTTAATTTTAAATAAAAATACATAAATCAACCAAACAAACCCATCATATGAACCCTCTCATGGGTTTGAACTAAATCATTCAGAGTTTAGTCAACATAACAATCAACTGACTAGCTAAGATATCAATGTCATGCGATATTATATATTCCCAAAAGAGGAGATCATGAGGTGATGAATTTGATAATGGATTCTTCTAAAGATGTGATTTTTGATGTGCTTCTCACAACGTATGCAGATCATTCATTGTTCATAAATTGTGGAGGACCAGAAATTCAATATAACGGGAATAAATATGAAGAGGACACAAATCCTGAGGGTATCTCATTCTTTTTTCTTAGTGAAGATAAATGGGCTTACAGCAGCACAGGAAGATCCTTTGCAAGACTTGATAATGAATACCTAGTAACAAACAAACTTTCTCTCACCATTAATGGTCCTGACTTCTACCAAACAGCTCGTCGTTCTCCTTTGTCTCTCAAATATCATGGTCTCTGTATGATTAATGGAAATTACAACGTCAAGCTACACTTTGCTGAAATTATGTATTCTAATGACCAAAATTTCAGTGGCCTTGGAAGGCGCATATTTGATGTTTTTATTCAAGTGAGTCTCTCTATGTTGAATCTAATTTTTGTAGTGATTAGAGAATCCAATGAAAAGCAAAAAAATTAAGACTCTCTCTAGCTAGCCATGCAGACATAAAGTTGAAGAGAGATAAATATTGTAAAATGTGTCACCTGTCAAGTGACCTCACCACTACATTTATCAATCTCTTTAATGGATGGTAAAATGGCTACTTGTAAGTAGGAGCAATATGTATGGTGAGACTTATGCTATGTTTGGATGGAGAGAAAAGTTGGGATAGAATAGGGGGAAGGATATTAGGCTTGAAAACTTCATAAATGGTAAAATTTTCTCTCCATCTAAATAGAGGGTTAATGTTTAGTTAATCTTATTAATCCCCCCATAAACTAACTCTTACTAGCTGCTTTTGCTATGTAATTATGATGGCAAAAATTCTGAATGGCTGAAACTATTGCATGTATACCGTAACAGGGTAGGACATATTTACGTGATTTCAACATTATGAAGGAAGCTGGTGGCGTTGGTAAGGGCATTGTCAAGGACTTTAACGTTGATGTCAACAATAACACCTTGGAGATTCATTTATATTGGGCTGGGAAAGGAACTTACTATATTCCTGATGTTCGTGTAAATGGACCTCTTATATCTGCTATTTCAGTCAGCCCAAGTAAGTCAAATATCATATTTATTGGTTCACATTATATTCTTTCTAGCTTAAGCTAAGGGATGACAATTTTGTCTTGATATGAATCGTAAGTATTACTACTTTGTCACGTAGACTTCAAAATTCAACGGAGTTCTGCTGGAGTCATTGCTGGAATTGTGATTGGATCATGCTTGTTCCTCATCATACTAATAGTATTTGTCCTTCGAAGGATGGGTTTCCTAGGTGGCAAAGTTTCAAAAGACAAGCGTAAGATCAAAATCTATATAATAATAAAGCTGCTACATCTATTTATAATTTGGTATAATATAGTAAAAGAAAATTATTTTGCTATGTCTAAACTTTGACATGCAACTCAAAATGGATAAACAGTAACCTTGTTTTCTTATTAGTAATTACTTCTCGTTTCGTGTAATTTCAATATATCGTGTTTTTTTTATTTATATAACCTTTTTTATGCAGAACTTTTAGATCTAAAAACAGGATATTTCTCTTTGAAACAAATCAAAGATGCCACTAATAACTTTGCCCCAGAAAATAAGATTGGTGAAGGAGGTTTTGGACCGGTGTACAAGGTAATTTTTAATATATCAATTTATATTTAACCAAGATTAAATAATGCACTGAATACACTTATAAGATGTATTGATTATGTTTAAGAAAGATTATGGAAATTGAGACTAAAGAATTGATTGGATTGTAGGGTGTACTATCAAATGGTGTCATCATAGCCGTTAAGCAGCTTTCCTCCAAATCAAAGCAAGGGAATCGCGAATTTGTTAATGAAATTGGGATGATATCTGCTTTGCAACACCCAAACCTTGTGCAGCTTTATGGCTGTTGCATTGAAGGAAACCAGTTGTTACTGATCTATGAATATATGGAGAACAACAGTCTTGCTAGTGCTCTTTTTGGTAAGAATTTAAATTCATTACAATAAAAAAGTACCATATAGCATTACATAATTTTAAATTAATGGAGTATAAACAAATAAAATTGATTTTATTTGGGTACTCTCTCTCTCTCTCTCTCTATCTATCTATTTAGGTATTACAACTGTAGGGAAAAAATCTACAATCTTGTGATAAATTATTCATCAAACGACTTTTATTTGTATCTTTATTTTTTAATTGATAAAATTTAGATGCTTTGTATTTTAGGCTTTTTTTGATTCAAAAAATATTATTGAAACAATACAACTTCTACACATATTTAAATTTTATTGATGGACTTCATAGGAAAGATGTTAGAAATATTCTTTAATATTTTCTATTTTTAAAATTTCATTAATGTTATTAGGTAGCCAAGGACGAAAGATACACTTGGATTGGCCTACAAGAATGAAAATATGTGTAGAGATAGCGAGAGGATTAGCTTATCTTCATGAGGAATCAAGGTTGAAAATTGTGCATAGAGATATTAAGGCAACAAATGTCTTACTTAATAAAGATTTTAGTGCCAAGATCTCAGATTTTGGCTTAGCCAAGCTTGATGAAGAGAATACTCATATTAGCACAAGAATAGCTGGAACAATGTGAGTATTCTACATCTTTTCACTATATCAATACTCCAATTTTGTATGGTATTAATAGGTTTTTTCTTTCTTAGACTTTGCCTACACATTACTTATTTTGTGACTTGACTATAACATTACATGTTCTCTCATCAGTGGTTATATAGCTCCTGAATATGCAACACGAGGATACTTGACTGACAAAGCAGATGTTTATAGTTTTGGAGTTGTTGCTTTAGAAATTGTTAGTGGAAAAAGCAACACAAGTTACAGGCCAAAAGAGGAATTTTTTTATCTTCTTGATTGGGTTAGTTATACTAGTTACACTTACTATAGCATTAGTGATGTTCAATATTCTTCTTAAATAATGGTTTGATTGAATTTCTAATGACTTAATACTTTGATGTAATTAAAGGCATATGTTCTTCAAGAGCAAGGAAGCCTTCTTGATCTGGTGGATCCAAGTCTTGATTCTAGCTACTCCACACAGGAAGCCATGAGAATGCTGGACGTGGCACTCCTATGCACCAACCCATCTCCAAGCCTGAGACCATCCATGTCCTCTGTTGTTTGCATGCTTGAAGGAAAGTTGCTAATCCAATCTCCAATAATCAAAGCCTCAAGAGAGTGACCAAGATGCAAGATTCAAGGCCTTTGAGATCATATCATCTCAAGATAGCCATAGCCAAACCTTTAATTCTTCGACAAAATCACATCAAAATGTGGGGCAAAGTGTTGATGCAATGGATAGTCCATCATCGCAAGACAAGCATAGCCAAACCTCAACTTCTTTTGAATTCTCACGTGAAAGGGTGGGACATAGAGTTGATGTAATGGATGGTCCATCGACTAACTCCTTTATTTCACTGCCAAGTAAATATTTCTCTTCATCTAGTAGGCTTCTGAAGGAATCCAACTAGGTTGGAAAATTGGCAAGAAACTATGAAGTATAATCATGTACATTCAAATGCAGAGAAATAACAAAGTGTGAAGAATAATGTGCAAATGCTAATTAATTGCTGGAAAAAAAAATGCTGCATAGTTAGTCCCTATATTTTGCAGTTTAAGCTTAATGTGTAATTAACGTGGAAAAGCCTTGATTTCATATATGTATGTATGTATCTTGTTTTTATTAGATTTGCTAGTGCAAAATGCGAATTTATTCATACGTGCACAGTTTTTCTCGTGATGGATAATGGAAGTACTGAAACAAAGTTGTTAATATTGAGATTTGAAAACAAAGGAAATATAGAGCCAACCAAACTACTTAAGTATATACATACATAGGTTAAGGTGCAAAATTCCCCATAAGCTTTTGCCTAAAGTGCGTCCAATACCAAATACTTTTCATATGTGTAAAAATACCTATGAATATTCACTACAAAAAACCCGTTGTTTTGTAGTGATTAAAATGGGAGATTTGTAGTAGTTTTAACCGCTGCCAATGCAAGTAGTAATGGTTGCCCAAACTACTGCAAAACTTACCATGGCAAATGGTTTTGTGCGGCAACAAAACCGCTACTACATTTGTAGCGGTTTTATCACACTTCTACAATATGCATTTGTCGGTTAGCCTTTCTAGGAGCATTATTGACAAGTCATGTCGTTGTGGGGGCTATCAAATAAAACTAGACTAATAATACACTATATTGATGCAAACCTAGGTCAATCTTTTTGAGGAGCCAATTATTTAATTCCTAATTAACTAAGTAGGGGTGTTCAAAGTCCAGGCCCCGGGACAAGGATTACCTCATCCTGGGTCCCATCGTCCCGGTAAGATGTCAGGAGCTAAAAACAATTCCTGGTCCTGGGAAAGTCCCAATATCACGGAACCAAGACTTTCCAGGACGGGAATGGGAAATCCCGGTTTTTGTTTTTAAAAAATAAATTTAAAAATATCATTATATTAGTTAAAAATTTTCATATTCTATTGTTTAAAGTAATCATTTAACAACTAATAAGGTCATAATAATTACACAAATTGATCTAGAGTTAAAGAATAACATTTGTTATTATTATTATTATCTTTGTTATTATCTTTATACCATAGATAGTTGTGATTAGTATCACGATATATCTGATTTAACTCAAATTAAAGATTTAATACACATCTTATCAAAGGATAATTTAATTTATGGGGTAAAAAAATACAAAAATAAAATGATACCTTAATTTATAAGGTAAAAAAAAATTTGGGACTGGGACCGGGATCTCAAATGTGATCCTGGTTCCCGTCCTAGTCCTGGTCCTGGATAGGATGGAAAATTCTCGAGATCAACATATCCAGGATTGAGATACTTTGAACACCATTATAACTAAGGATAATTAACAAATTAACTAAAGCATGTAATGAAATGAGATAGCTATTCTACACTAAGATAAGCTAATATACTTTTTATGATTTTTAAATTTTTGTGAGTTGAATGAATTATGAAATGGATGATAGTGAACTTTCTTGATGAGTGACTTAGCTAAACTTTGTAGTTCCACTTTTAATGAGTTTAATCGCCTAACTAAGCCAAAGGACTAGTGAAGACAACTTCCTAGACAACACCAAGAGCTCCCTAAATTCACCTAGACACCTAGATTCCTCTAGTTAATTAGAGCTATCTTAAATGGCTTAGCTTGTATTAGACTTGAAATCGGCCCTCTCACTCTCAATCCAAACTAAATACCTAGCCATTCAATCAAGAGTTCAAGAACATGAACAATTAATTACAATAACTAAGAGGATTACAATGTAATCAATCATCCACTAAACAAATCCAACATGAATAACAGTATCTAGATCACACATACAAATAATAATCCTCTACTACATACATCAATCATAGCCCTAGACATCAACAAACTATAATTAAAATACATAAAGTGAATACTGAAATTAGGAACAATTAAACTCCCTTTAGGCATAGAGAAATCAGAATAGCTTCACCACAACATCAAGAAAGGGACGAAATAAGCTACATGTGACTGAAGAATGACTCAATCGAGCTTCAGGCTCTCCTTTGCCCATTAATGTAGCTGTTGAAAGTGGAAAACAAGGATGGAAAGTGACGGTGGGAAGAGGTTGTGAGAGGTGAAGATGGAATGTGGGTGGAGCCGGTGGAGGATTGGACGGTGGAATGGGCTGATTGATGGAGGAATGGGATGGAAGGGAGACGACATGAATGCAATGTCGTGGGTGTCAGCCTCCTCCAAATAAGAGAAGCCCTTAAAATCTGATTTTAGAGGAGAACAACGCAGATTTTTGGATTTTTGGACCAAACTGTCATTTCTACAATTTAGGGACTATAGTGAAAACATCTTGGTGGCTCAACTGCAATTGTCAAGATTTGTCCACGTGAACAAAATACCCTAAAACGAAATTCAAGCCATTGTAATATTGGATAATGGTGAAAACAATGACATTTTTATTCCTTTTATAAACTAATTCATGCAATCATTTTTAATCCCAATTAATCATAATAAATATATTTTTTGCCCAAATAATATGATAAAATCCCCAAATAAAGTATTAAAAGTTATGATAAAATAGGCATTCATCAAACATCTTATAATGGTTACATAATCGCTACAAATGTCATTTGAATTTTTGGGATTAATTTTTTTTAAAAATGTTTTTTGCAATGGTTATAAACCGCTAAAAATGTGGAGACAAACTTTTTGCCAAAATTTAGGTGTAGCAGGAAATGAAATTTGAAAATTTGGCACCAACATTTGTTGTGAATAGGTAAACGCTACTAATTAATTTCTAAAATTTTAAAATATTGCACCAAGCACTACTACAAGACATAGATTTTACTTTCCTAAAAGATATCCATTTTTCAAAAACAAAAACAAAAATTAAAGGTGGTGTCACTGGATAGAAATTCTGACATATTAGACATCTCTTTAATAAAAAAGGATGCCAAAAGTACTTTTTTAGACCTTCCTTTTTAAATTGAGACACAAAAAATATCACTTTAGATTTCCCAATCCAATAGGAAAATTGTAACACCCCAATTTTCGATTTAAAGGCTAATGGTAATTATTGAGGATAATTATCGAATTAAAGTGGAATAATTATGTGTTGTATGGCAATTTTAATTAATATGCCATAATTGTTGGGAAATTAAAAGAATGGCTCTAAATTAGTGATTAATGGAAGAGATTAATTACTAATTAAGAGAGTATGAGATGTGAAATTAAAATGGCTAATGGAGGGATTAGAGTAACTAATTTGGTTACTTACTTTATGAGAGCCAATAGATTTGAGACACTTGGCAAGCTTATATGAGATGGGAGTTGTTGGGAAAAAGTCAAATGGCTATTGTTTAATATTTTTTTCTCCCTCTCCCTCTCTTTTGTCTCTCTCATGCGCATGAAGTGGCTTGTGGGGGCAGAAATTTCTGCTCCTCACCTTTATCATCATCATCAAACATTCATCTCTCTCGTTCTCTCTCCCCTTCTCTCCATTTTCGCCATTGTTGCTCAAGAAAGAGGAAGTGAAAGTTGGATTTTGAGGTAAGCAAATGGCCTCAAATGCCAAAATGCTCTTCATTAATATTGTTCCTTGAGCTAAGAGCTTTCATCCTATGGTTGTAGATTCTCCATTGGTGGTGATTTGAGGAATCACGAAAAGGTACAAGTTGGAGAATCATGAAGTGCCTTTGGGAAAGTTGTTGAGGTAAGTGAAAGCTTCATTTTCATATAAGTTTTGTGGCCATTGGTTGGGCCTTAAATTTCTGGAATTTTAGCCTAATTTCGTGATTTAGGGTCTTGTGGTGTTTGAAATTGTTGTTGTCATGGAATTAGTGCCTTGTTAAGTGTTTTGAATGAATGGTATTGAATTGAAGCTTAAATGTGAAGTTTGGCACTTTTTGTGTTGGTTTTGTGCTTTGGTCAAAACAGGGCATATAAATGGGTTGTGATTTTGGTCATTTTGAGGTTACCATTGTGTTCCTTGAGTGATTTTGTGTGGGAATAAGCTTGGTTATTAATTTTGGAGTTATTGAACACTTTGGTAGAAAATTGGAAATCTGTTTGGTTTAAGCTCTGTTTTGCACAGTAATTTGGTATGAGCTTTTTGAGTGACCAAATGGTATTGGAAAATTATGAAACTTTCCAGTCTTAAAGTTCACACCCCAAGCTTCAAAATGGACATATATTCTGTGTCATTTCGTTGAGTATTCTGTGAGATATGGTTGTCCAAAGTTTGGGATTGAAACAGAACTCTGTTTTGGGGGCAGTGATGAGTGTTGTGTGATTCTGGAATTGTGTAGTGATTTCCAGTGAAGGGCTATATTTTTCCTTGAAAGAGGACTCATATACCTTTCATTTGGCTTTGGAATCACTCCGTTTCGATTTTTCTAGAATTAGTTATGGTTTTTCGAAGTTCAGCCCAGAGTCAGGAAATTTCTGGGCCGCGGGCCAAGCCTTTCTGACCTGATTTGGGCCGCGGCCCAAGAGTGGTGGGCCACAGCCCAAGGCCTTCTGACCATATTTGGGCCGCAGCCCAAGGATTGGTGGGCCGCGGCCCACCCCTGTGTTCCAGCACTTTGTGTTTTCGAAAAGTGACCTTCAACCTTTTGTTTCCCAACCTTTTAGGGCTTTCATTAGAGGCATTTGTGGCCTCTTAAGAGTCCTAAATGATAACCAACTTAGTGTATTATGGGATTAAGTAATTGGAAGAGAGATTGATTAATTGTCCCTATTTGGTATAGGATTTGATATCCGCTTGGATCGTGAGTAGCCGACGCTGGAGCATACGTGGAAAGAATAAGTGTAGGGAACTTACCTCTCCTGCATGTATTTGATAATTGTGTTAGTGTATTGATGCATGTTGTTGCTTTACTTGTTATGTGAAACATATATGAGTGATGGAAGCTCTGTTTCAACTTTTACTATGGCCATGAGTATATTGTATGAACATTGAGCATGCTAATATGTCATTGTGTGAACATGGATTATGTATTGCAAGCATGTCATGCATTAAACACTTATCTTACATGCATATTGGTATTGTTTTCCTACTGAGATTCCCCAGAATCTCACCCTCCCCTACCAACATTTTAGACAGGACAAGTGGCTCAAGGAAGGAGCAAGCACCCAAGGACAAAGAGGACTCGTTTCTGGGTGAGAGCTTGGTAGTTGGTTATCAATGTGTAGTTGGGAATATGTATGTGTATATTCGGATTAGCATTTAACTATGTATTCGAGTAGAATGTGTAATCCCTATTGGTGGAGTTGTATGGGCTAATGTGCCCTATGATTATTGAGCGAAGATATGATCCCGGGATTGCCGGGAATTTATTTTATGCACTCTGATAATTGTATAAATGTGATTTATCTTCGCGTAGTAATTGTATTCGGAGTGTGAATGTGAGACCAGGTTTTAAATGATTTCGAAATGTATTTGTGAAAACCCCGTCTGGTTGATGGGTTTATAAATGTTGTTTTGTCTTATTGGTCTCTATTTCACTTTAATTGCGTAATTCGGATATTAATTACGGCGTGGGGTTACAAAAACCAAAAGTGAGGCTTTTGGCAACCCAATTTCAAAATTGGGACGCCAAATGGTGTGAGATTTAAAAAAGAAATATGGTTGGATAAGCGAGGAAGGGCGAGGAGGTGTGGTGTGAGAAGGCATATGACGTGTGTTGAAAGGCTCAGTGATAAAGGGAACACATAGTGGTACGAGGGCCTATTATACTCTCTCCCCTACAAAAAGTGTTCCTCCCTATCAACTCCTCTAATTAATTGCGCCTACCCTCCCCTTTTTATTTTTTGCCATTACCCTCCCTAAAAGACCCACAAAAGTGGGAGTCTCAGAGAACCCCCTGCAACAAAGTGGAATGTGAACATGGAGGCTTCATTATGATGTCTTCACGTACACTTCGCTCCCCACATTAGCACCCACTATCCGCCAAGATAACGATGGGGATCGGGCATGACCATAACCTAGAGAAACAGTTCACCAAGCAAATGGGTTGCATGGCTAGCTTCCTTCGTATCCTCGATCACCACCAGATGTAACTATTCCTTCCTCTTTCTTGTTTTTGCTTTCCTGCTTCTTTCTACACACACCTTCTCTAACTACCTCACATTTGCCTTTATTGTATCGTCCCGTCACTTGCAGGTGGTGAATTCATCGCCAAAACCACTTAACTTTGTTGGCTGGCGAAATGCAGAGAAGTAGATATGAAACCTCCGAGATCAACACCGCCCCCGACCGTGTGAAGCAAAGTCCCTCGATGTTTCTGTCTATAAACCAATTTATTTTTTAAAAAAAACTTTCACTTAGGCGTCCCTTTCTTCTAAAAGGGATGCTGCAAGTCTATAACTTACAGCAACTGTTTTGAGAAAGCAAGGGACGCCGTAAGTCTCTTACATCATCTCTTTTCTGACGGATGTTGTTCCCAGAGTTTATTGCATTGGTCACATAGTCGTCCCCCTTAAAAGGGACATAAAAAGAGCCTAAAATGAATGTTAAAAGTACTTTATGTAGTAGTAAAATATTTATAGTTGTTCACCAACTACTACTAATGTTAAACAAAATTTCAAATTGTTGCGCTAGAAATTTAAATTTGAATTTTAAATCAAAGTTTATAGCAGTTGTGGCAGAGTACAAAAAAGGGGACCGGACTGGCCGGTTCGACCGGTTGAATCGGGAACCGGTCCCTGGTCCGGTCTGGTTTGAACAGTAAACCGGTCAGACCGGTTGGACCGGTAAAACCGGTGGTCCAACCGGTTGACCCGGTTTCTTTTTTTTTTCTTTTTTAAATTTTCTAAATTTTTATTGTGTGTTTTTTGAGGGCAAAATGGAAAGTTGAACACTAAAATGAAGAGAAAAATAGATAAAGAAAGAACAAATCTAAAAAAATGAAGAAAATAAAGAAAAAAATTATTTAAAAAGATATAATAATTATAGGAAATGAGATATCTTTGCATAAGTATAGGTATTATAACTAATACTAATAGATTTTAAACATTTTTTTTCTAAAAATCTTTATTTTTATCTATAGAAGTTTAAAAATATATTAATATATATTATCACTAATAAATTATAATATTTTAATATGACCGGTTCAACTACCGGTTAGACCCCAATTGACCCATTAACCCTTGAACCTGTGCTGTGACCGGTTCATTGCCCGGTCCGGTTTTTCGTTCCTTGGATTGTGGTAACTGCTACTAAGTGTTGTACAAATATAAATAAAATTATGTGAATAATTTTTACAATAAATTTCTCCAATATTATTTTGAAAAGTTGTATAATAAATAACAATTTAAATAATAACACTTATTATTTGAGGAGAATTATTAAATTAAGATAGGATGTGAACATTATGTTTATGATTGAGAAATATAATGTGTAGGTAAAAATAATTTAGGTTCTTCACTTTATGAAATTGAACTTGAAGATGAAGGAAAGATAAAGAGACATTTGTTTATGGAAGGAATGCTGAAAACGTGGATGATTGAAGAAACACATCCTTGAAAATTTGTAGAAGAAAAGAAATAATTAGCATAAGAATTATATGAAGAAGCAAAATGAAATAAAAATTATAAAAAAAATAAATTTACCTTACAAGCTCTTAATGCCGAAGATTTGAAGAAGGGAATGAAAAAGGAGAGAGAGAGAGAGAGGAGAAGTTGGAAGAAGAGGAAGAGTAATGAATGGTGTTTGGTGGGAGTATTTGTTGGAATCTAGCGATAAATTTGTAGCGGTTAGTGTAGCGTGTTTAGTAGTGGTTGTTTTTTTTATTTTGTAGCGATTACTTGACAGTATTTTTTTAAAAAAAATCAATTGATTACTTTAGATGAATTAAAGCGATTATTTTATAATCATTTGTTATTGGCTTCCCTGAAAAAAAATAGTGGAGAAAATGTTAATGTTGAGTGTATAATTTTTTAGATAAATTATATTAATCATAAGATAATAAGATGTAACTTATAAAAATACACCTAACTAAAGGTAAATTGCCATCACCTTAAGTTTTCAAAATTGGCAGGATTGAAGGCCTCACTCTCATAGGTGATGTTATCACCATCACATATCACTCTCATGGGTGGCTTTAAGTAAACCACCATATCCCAATCTCTATGCCTCTGGTCCTCTACATAATAAACTTCATATGTCTATGAGACAAGAATATATGGCTCATGTAACCCCCGCCGTAATCAAGGCCGTGATTAGTATTTAAATACGTTTTATAATTGAATAAGAGATCCGGGATAATTAAAATTTTTTTGCAACACTGGTACAATATGATCTCAATTCATTTTTAAATAAAAACAATTGGCATGTTCGGTTTGTCACATATACAATATCAAAGTATTAACAAAATTCCCGACATTCACCCTGGATAATATCATTAATCCAAGAGTTTTATAGAGCATCATCGCCTATTTCAATTTTCCATACCGGGGATTACACAATAACTACAAACCTATGGTCAATCCAATATATACATACAATTGTCCAAATGATAACCAAAAACCAAAAAGAAACTAAAACTACCATCGGCAATCCTAGTTGTCCTTGTTCACTTGCTTGTCTTGATATCCACTTGCCCTAGCTAAAAATGTTATTTGGAAAGAGTGAGATTCAAAAAAATCCCAGTAGCAACAGTTTACGTATATGATGTATAATTAAACAAAGCAAGTAAGCATATATCACAATGCAACATAACAATATTCAAGACTGGGCTAACCGCCATGTCCCCTAAACAATATCTAAGGCCGGGCTCACGCCATGTCCCCTCAACAATATTTAAGGCCGGGCTCACGCCACGTCCCCTATTCAAGGCCGGGCTTACTGCCACGTCCCATTGCTCATTCAATGATAAATACATATAAGCAATGCATTATACATAATATAGAATAAAGTGTCACTACCTTGTTCTTTCCGTCCTTGATTAGGTGTAGCCCTTCTACGTTCCGGGCAAATATCGAATCCTATAGTCATAATTAAGGATGACGCGTTATCACTTAATCCAATACTCAAATGACTTCAAAACATTTAGTTTTGGTTATCATTAAAGTCCCTCAGGTGACTACTAGAAGTCCAAGCAAATGCCTAAAGGGTTGGGAAGTACTATCTCAAAGACCACCCTTTTAGTGTGCCTCAAAAAACGTGTCGTTTCCAGCTTCCGACTCGGTCCTAAAATATTAAATGTACAAGAAATAGATCATAACCTATCGAAATATCATTTTAAACTCTTCCATAGTGTTTCTTGTGGTTATATTAGCCTATGGTGAAAATTTACCAAAATGCCCTTGGGACCCCGGCCGGGCCCGGTGGCACGTTTTACCAAAATTTTGACCAAGGCTATTTTGACATATTTTTGCCCAAGGAATCCATTTCCGGGCTCAAAATCACCAAATTCACTGTAAAATTATGAAAATACCCTTGACAGCCCCCCTATTTAGGGATTTCAGTGGCGTTTTCATAATTATGTTTTTTCAGCCTCTACCGAAAAGGTGCCCAACTGTAACCCCACCTATTTTTGCCCACTGAATCCAATGAAACCATCTATTTCATGAAAATCCAGATCCTACCCCTCAGAACAGTGCTGGCTGAAAGTTTAGGCAAAAATTGGAGAAATTAAACTTTTGTGCCTTAGCTTCCAAAAATTATAACTAATTTTAGAAAAATCTAAATGAGGTGATCCCAAAGCCCATTGAAAGCTATTTAATTCCTCTACATAGGAAAAATATGAATCAATGCTATCCATAACCACAAAAATACAGAATTCAAGAAATGTCCACACTGCTCCAGAATTGATCCCAGATTTAACATCAAACTTTGGACAGTCATAACTCCTAGCTCACAAGCCGAAATTATATAAATTATATGTCCATTTTGAAGCTTGGCATGTGAACTTTAAGACTGGAAAGGTTCAGAATTTTCCAACACTATTTGCTATTTTAAAACGTCTATGCAAGACCACTGCCAGCACAGAGTTTTTTATTAACCAAACTTGCAACTTTTCAACCTAAGTTTCCAATCAACTTCTATCTATCCAAGATACATCTCAAAACACCATATCCATGACAAAAACAACTCAAACACCACAAGATCCTAATTTTCAAAAATTAGGTAAAATTTCCAAAAATTCCAACTTAACCAAATTACCACAAAACTTATATCAAAATGCTCAACTCACTCACCTCTTTAACTTTCCCAAAGGAGTTCCTTGGTTCACCAAACTCTATATTTCCTTGAGAGCTCAAATCACCACCTATGGCAAATCTAAAACCATAGAATTGAAGCTCTCAACACAAGGAACAAGATTAAAGAAGGGAGTTTTTGCATTAGAGGTCATTACAAGGGTCAAATGGCTTACCTTTTGCAAGAACACTTCTTCCTTCTTGGTCTTAAATGGCAGCCAAATGAGAGAGAAATGAGAGGGATGAATAGTGAAGAAGAAGGAGAAATGATGGCTCTTCCTTAGGCCATACCATTTCAGTGAAAGTGAAGGGGAAGAGAGAGGGAAAAAAATGATAGATAATGTGTATTTGACTTTTCTTCAACAACTATCATCATATTATCTTATCACATGTCCAACTTTTCTCATTTCCCACCAAATAAGCAACCATATAGTTACACTAACTAGTCCATTAGTCATTTAGTTACACTTCTCATTTTTCCTTAGTTAGTGATTAATTTCTCCATTAATCACTAACTAATCAGCCAATAATTTCCATTCTTTCCATTTTTCCACTGATTATGGCATATTAACTTAAATTGCCACATAACCCATAATAATTCAAACTTTAATTCACAAAATATTCTCAATAATCATCATTAGCCCTTAATCAAAATTTGGGGCGTTACATCTCATCATCTTCAAATTGACCGGTGTGAATTAGCATGGAGAAATTTATTGATGTGATGTGTAAGACCCCATCTTACATACCACTTATTATTGATATTAATCAGAGTAGCAATTGCACAGTTTGGTGGACACACAGAAATAGTATAAATATACTGATAAAAAGTGCTTAATTACAGAAACTTCCCATAGGGATTGTATATAACAATTACAAATAAAATAGCTGCACATGGCTACTAGGGTGTCTAAACCCGTTACAATGAAATGGAGACACATTCTCGTCTTCATTCCACTATTGCATTCCTCTCGTGCAGTTCTCGTCTTTGTTCTCGGCACACCTCCTGTTTTCACCTATCTAAATTGTTAGTAGGAAAGGGTGAAATTTTAGAGAATCTCAGTGAAAACAATTACCATAATGCATGCATGATAGATGCGAGTGCATGACATGTTAGCTTTAACTAGATGTATTGTAACCCCCTGCCTTAAATAGCGTAATTATAATTCGATATCACTTAATTAAGTCGGTTTAGAGACCGTCGAATAGTTCAAAACTCATTTAAAACTCCCTCTTTTAGTAGGGACTTTACAAAATTTTCAAAACTTCTTTCCTATTCCGGTCTCAAATTCAATTATCGAATATAATCACCTGTGCAGTTATATCACATTCATATGTCAGAGTGTACGATAAAATCCCGGCAACCCCCGGGTTCATATATATAGTCTAAGGGTTCCAAATTCCCTACTAGGAGATTACACAAATGTGATCAGTATATTATTTACAACCCAAAAATAATATACAGTAATCCAAAATCCAAGTAGATAACCAACAATTCCATGTTCCCTAAAATCCCTAACCGCTCCTGGTTGGTCGTTTCCCTTTTAAGCCACTTGCCCTGTCTGAAATGTTAGTCATTGGAAAGAATGAGATTCAAAAGAATCCCAGTAGTAACAAATTCACTCATACAATATGTAAACATATAGCAGGTAAGTAAATCACAGCCAACAGCAACAATAGAACATGCTTTTCACCACAAGCGACAGCACTCATGGCTGTATAATAAAGTCACCAGCTTTTGCTGTATACACAAGTCACCATCTTTCGCTGTATAATATAGTCACCAGCTTTCGCTGTATACACAAGTCACCAGCTTTCGCTGTATAATATAGTCACCAGCTTTCGCTATATACACAAGTCACCAGCTTTCGCTATATAATATAGTCACCAGCTTTCGCTGTATAATGAAGTCACCAGCTTTCGCTGTATACACAAGTCACCAGCTTTCGCTGTATAATATAGTCACCAGCTATCATTAGCTGTATAAGCAGCAACATCACAACTTCATCACAACTCATCACAGCACATGACCAACATACATACAATACATTTTCACAAAGTATAAGGGAAGTGTCACTACCTTGTTCTTTCCGGACGTTCTCTGGTACCGTTGGTTCACAAGTAGGGCAAATGTCGATCACTATAAACCAAATCAGGGACAACCAATCAATCTCTTTTCCAAGTTCTTAATTCCATGATACTTTAAGTTGGTTATCATTTGAACTCTTTAGGTAACTATTTTAGGTCTAAACATATGCCTAAAGGGTTGGGAAAGACTATACCCAAAACCACCTTTCGAAAGTGCAAAACATAGATTTTTGGGGGTGGGCCGCGGCCCAAAAATCCATGGGCTGCGGCCCAAAACTGCCCAGAAACATTTGGGCTGTGGCCCAAAATCCATGGGCTGCGGCCCAAAACTGTCCAAAGACGCTCAAAAACATTTGGGCTGCGGCCCAGAATCCACGGGCTGCGGCCCAAGAAAATCCAGTTTCTGGCTGAACTTCCAAAAATCATAACTAATTCAGGAAAAATCGAAATAAGGTGATTACAAAGCCAAATGAAAGCTATTTAAGTCCTCTTTCAAGGAAAAATATTGGCCATTACTGGAAATCACCACAAAAGTCCAGATTTACCAAAAACCTAACATTGTACCAAAACAGGGTCCAGCTTTGATGCCAAACTTTGGACAGTTCAAACTCCCAGCCCACAAAGCGAAATGATACAAAATTTAGGTCCATTTTGAAGCTTGGGAAGTGCACTTCAAAACTGGAAAGTTTCATAATTTTCTAACATCATTAGCCTATTCAAAACGCCCACACAAAAATACTGCCCAGCACAGACCTTCAATGGACAGATTTTCAGTTTTTCACAATTGTTTTCAATGGTTCCCATTTTCACATAAAACACCATTTCCACACCAATTTTGCCCAAGGAATCCATTAGAGCCATTAAAACAATCAAATTCCATCACATTTACACATATTTAGTTCTTGAGCACATTGCAACACAAAGCCACATACAAGACTCCACATTGCAATTGCTTTCCATTTCAAATTCCAAACTTATTCCAATGGCACAAAGGCACAACATGACACCAATTGCTACCCAAAACACCATCCAATTCATCCATTTTGAAATTACACTAAAATTAGGGCAAATTCCACAAACCACAATACTCAACCAAAAGTCACAAGACTTTGGTCAAAAGAAAGCTCTTACTCACCTTTTTCACTTTCCCAAACTAATTTCTTGATTCCTCAACCTTCAAGTTTTCTCAACCACAAAAGCACCTCCCCTTGAGATTCTAAAACCATAGAAAGAAAGCTCTTAGCAAGAGGAACAACTTTAGAGAAGGAGATTTTGGCATTTGAAGTCAAAACCTTACCTAAATCACAAGGCTTTCTTTTCTCTTTCCTCTTCAAAAATGGCGCACAAGGACTTAGAGAGAGAGAGAAAATATGAGATGATGATGATGAAGATGAGAAGCAGATTTGTATTGCCTCCTCACACACACAAAACGAAATGGAAAGAGAGAGAAGGATGGGAAATGAATAAAAATCCATGTGGACTTTTTGACCATGATCAAGGGTGCACATATTGACACTTGTCAACATCTTGTTCTCCCTACTATGACTTCACATAGATTTGCATGCACAAGATTCCACCTCTTTGCTCTTTCAATCCTAGCCATTGATCTCAATTACCAATGAGTTTCCTCTTCGGTAACTATCCAATCGGTCGGTAAATTACCATTTTACCCCTGAGTATCATAACACTTATCAAATCACCACTAAACACATTCTTCTCCTTCCTTTATACCATTCACATGCCCTCCCCTCTATTTTCATTCAATTTAGATATTAATCCGATATTGAACTTAAATACAGGGTTTGAGTTCTGGCTGTAACATATTTCGATCATAATTCTTGTCATGTCCTCCAAAAATGTTGGTTTAACACTAATTACCTTTACTTTCGGAGTCAAAGTCCCTTAATCACAATTCGGGATATTACATGTATGCCACATAATGACATTTCTGCATGCTTAATGTTTCATGTAACATAACTATAGCCATAGTATAAATAGAAACAGAGCTTCATTATTCAAATATGCTCTATATAATCAAGTAAAGCAATCACATACATCACTACACAAGCAAAAATATCAAATACATGCAAATAAGGTAAGTTCCCTACCTCTTGTCTTTGAGTCCTCCACTTGTACCTTTTTCTCCAACTATTGAAGATTCTTCTTGGAAATTCTCCTTCTTGACTTCTCATAGCCCTAAATACATAGCCACATTATTAGAGTCACAAAAATGAATGTCCAATGGGGCTACTTGGGCCTTTAGGACATGTCTCTCATCTTTAGCCCAACACTTATGACAATTTAACACAATTGCCATAAATTCAAAGAGATGATATTCTTTGGAGAACCATGTAATCTCACAATCTCCCTGATGTAAATCTCCGCCAGTTTATCAGGGGAATAATGAATGCTGATAGGTAGGAAATGGGTTGCCTTCGTGAATCTGTCAACTATTACCCATATTGCGTCATGATTTCTAACCTTGGGTAACCTCATCACGAAATCCATGGTAATGCTTTCCCACTTCTACTCAAGAATCTTAAGGTTTTGCAAAAGCCCTGATGGTCACTTATGTTCAACTTTTACTTTATGATAAGTGAGACAATAAGTGACAATCTTAGTCACATCTATTTTCATTCCTAGCTACCAATGTAGGGACTTCAAGTCATGGTACATTTTGGTTGCCCCTAGTTGCAGAGAATACTTACTCTTGTGTGCTTCCTCTAAGATTTATTATTTAAGCTCTATTTGTGGTCAAACGTATATCCACTTCTTATATCTGACTAGCCCGCTTGGTGACAAGTCACATTCTTGAGTTTCTCCTCCGGTAATCATATCTTTGATAGACAGTGCATGTCTATCCCGCATCTGTGCTTCTTGAATTGTTGCTCACAAGTCATTAACACCTAATTGACATTATTGTTGCTCATCAAAATCTGACTAGACAGATTGAGATCTCTAAAATCCTTGATCGATTTTTGCTCATGAATCATCATGGTTGCCACCTATACTGATTTACAGCTCAATACATCAGCAACGACATTAGCCTTCCCTGGATGATATTTTATTTCCAAGTTATAATCTTTTAGCAACTCCATCTACCTGTGTTGTCTCATATTCAACATTTTTTGATCATATAGATATTTCAAACTCTTGTAGTCGTAGTACAGCTCTACGGTTGTACCATAGAAATAATGTCTCCAGATTTTCAAAGCAAATACAATAGCCGCCAACTCAAGGTTATAAGTGGGACGATTTAATTCATGAGGCTTTAACTGATGAGATGCGTATGCCACTACTAAGCCATGTTGTATCAACACACATCACAATCCATGCCCCCTGGCATCTGTATAAACAACATAGGTAAACTACGGATTTGGGATCATCAACACTGGTGCTGTCGTTAATCTCTGCTTCAACTCCATGAAGCTTCTCTTACAATTATCGTCCCACACAAAATGTTAAGTTTTCATGTCAACTTTTTCAAAGACAAAGCTATTTTGGAGAAATTCTATATAAATCTTCTATAATACCTAGCAAGACCCAGAAAACTATATATTTTAAAGACAGTCTATGGCCTCTTCTAATTTAGTACTGCTTCCACTTTGCTAGGATCAACTAAGACCCCTTGCTGTGAGACTACATAGCCCAGAAACTTAACCTTTGAAAGCCAGAAGTCACATTTTCTCAGCTTGGCATAGAGTTGCTTACCCCTCAGTATATTTAATAATGTTCTCAGATGCTGCTCGTGTTCGACTTTATTCCATGAGTATACCAAAATATCGTCAATGAAGACTACTACGAACTGGTCCAGATACGGAAGGAAAATCTTATTCATGTAGTCCATGAACACGGCAATTGCATTGGTTAGTCCAAATGGCATCACAAGAAACTCATAATGGCCATATCTAGTCCTGAAAGCAGTTTTCGGTACATCCTCCTAATTTATCTTAAGTTGATGGTATCCCAATCGCAAATCAATTTTCGAGAAAACGCAAGAACTAGATAAATGATCTAGTAAATCATCAATTATAGGGAGTGGGCATTTGTTCTCGATGGTTACCTTATTCAACTCCTTATAATCTATCCAGAGTCTCAGGCTTCCATCCATCTTCTTAACAAAGAGCATTGGAGCTCCCCATGGTGAAACACTAGGTCGAATAAACCTTTTCTCTAGCAGCTCATCAATCTGTTTCTTCAATTCTGCTATTTCACTCGGAGCCATTCTGTATAGGGCTTTAGATATTAGACCTGCTCTAGGCCTAAGATCAATTGCAAACTCCACTTCCCTATCCGGGGGTAATCTGCTAATTCTTTTGGACACATGTCAAGAAATTCCTTTACCACAGGGATACTCTCCGATGCTATACAAGCCTCTGATTGCATAGAGAAAAACACGAGGTACCCCTAACAACCTTTCTATAAGCATCTCTCGACCTCAACTACGGAGAGAAGATTAAGATTGATTTATGTACCAGTATGCGATTGCAAATTAAGATATATAACTCTTTTGCTTTTGCAGTCGAGTAACACACTATTGGCTGTCAACCAATCAATATCGAGGATTACCTCTAAGCCTTGCAACGGTAAACAAATCAGATCCACGGTTGATTCATACCCCTTGGCATTTATTGCACAATTCAAATAGACATTGGCCGTGACAACTCTAACACTCATAGGTGTAGATACGACCAAGTCATACAGGAATTTGTGTATTTTCAAGTCTAGCCATCTCACACAATCATATGCAAATGAATGAATGACTAGCACCCAAATCATACATAACATGTACTAAGTTTCCATTAAGGGAAATTGTACCTTGTATCAGTTCAGGAGACTTACTAACTTCCTCCTGTGTTATAGTATAGACCCTGCTTGGAACTCTAGGCCTTGTCTCTTGTGATTGACGTTTCTATGGACAATCTTTTGCAATATGCCTAGGTTTATCGCATACATAACAGGTAGGCTATCTGGTAGGATCTGGTCACCATTACAAGCTCTACCAGGGTGAGTTGGTTTATGACAACGCCAGCAGGTTCTATTACCTAAAAAGCTCTGGCCTCTACAGCCTCCAGCCTGGTTTGGCCTTTTGTTGTCCCCTCTGGATGGTCCACCCTAATCTTTACATTTCACAGATGAACTGCCACTACCAGATGCACCCTTGCTATTATTGTTTCTAGTATAAGACAAGCTCAACAAGCGATTATTAATGATACGATATTCTTCAACTACTTTGTTGAACTCTGTAAAACACCTTAAAACTAGTTTTTCTTTCATCTTTGGCTTTAGCCCCTTTATAATCATATATGCACTTCATTCCTCATCATCCCAATATTTGAGGTATGTAGAATATCAAGACAATAGAAGCAAACAATCCCACCAATGCCAGAAGTCTAAGAATTGTTGCCTTGTCTGGGGAGGCTTTAGTTCTGGTTATCAGCAGAAACAGGGTTCAGTGAACTATTTCCTTGTTTCAAGAAGCCCCGGTTCTAGTTATCAGTAGGGCCATGGCCAGTTAAAGCTCTAGTATTAGGATTAGAAGTTGATTGAGACAGACTATCTGCACACAGCACATGAGAATACACATCCTAAAGCGAAGGAAGCTCAGAGCTAGACAATATCTAGGATCGAACTGTCTCACAAGCTGGATCAAGATCAGTAAGGAAGCTGATAATCGCCTATTCTTCCATATTATCCACTTGTTCCTGAGGGCAATTGTTGGTGGTATTAACCTCCCCATTTCCTCATACATTCATTTAAAATCCATGAAGAAATTTTTTAGGGGGCGACCCTACCGTTCAGCATGATAAAAATCTTTACAAACTTCATGAATGTAAGTAATGTTCCCTTTTCCAAAATACAGGAACTCCAAATGGTCTATGATTTCTTTAATAGTATTACAATGACTAATAGAAGGAAGGATGTCACTCTCACTAGAATTATGAATTTGCAAGAATAACCGGTCATCAATCTGGCCCAAGTCAACTTAGGATCATCTTTCGGAGGAGCCTCAGTTAAATTACCCTTTTCAATACTCAGTAAGTACATAAAAACGGTTTTGCTCTATTCCGAATAGTTTGTCCAATTCAACTTATGGTTAGTAATTTTATTTGAAACCGAAACAATTTCAATAGGAAACTAGACTTAGAATCAGCCATGAAGATGAACTAAAGAGGCAACCATGTAAAAGAAGTAGAAGCAAACCATAAGGCCAAACAACCAGCAAAAGAAACAAGTCTCAAGAGACCAACCTAGATGCAATAATAAGCTAAACAACCACCAGATTCAAGAAGAAATTAAACCAACCACGAACCGTTCAGATGCCAGAAAAAGTTTCTCAATAAAGGAGATAAAAGCAAAGCTACTGAGAGTGCTGAAAATGGAAGAAAACAACTAAACCCAATCTCACAATGCAACCTTCGAAGCAAAAAACCAGCCTACACATGCTGGAAATGAAGGATGAACACCGGAGAACCAAGCACGACCTGAAAAGGAGCCGCCACGCGTTGGGAAGAAGGAGTTGCCTGCGAAGAGTGTGTAGTCTACACGTCATCAGGTAGTGATCAAACCATCGGGGAAAGGCCGAACAGAGGGCTAAGATCACTGCTAGGGGCGCTTGTTTCAAAAAAATAACTTGATCAAAAAACACTCAACCCCTCTTTCTCGCTATGAAAAAACTGACGGCAGAAGGAAGGAAAAAAAATTATGAAGTAGGCTCTGGTACCATGTAAGCCAGAGAGAGAGAGAGAGAGAGATGGAGGAAAATTGTAGTCTCAAATGCTTGCTTATTCATGTATACAAGAGGGGTATTTATACACAAAAGAGGAGCCTCAAGATTAATGAATCATTATAATGATTGATTTCATAATCATAATCATAATCACTAATTATGTGGGATACTAATTGATTTTAAGATATTTACATTAATATATTTCCTAGCAACCTCCCAACATGACTATAAGCCCAATCTTTAATGTGGAGCATCTTATGCCTTATCGGGAAACTTTTGAGCCTCCCCTTTGCTTTTTGATGATCCTGTAGGTACTCAGCCTTGTGACGCACCAGTTCTATCATTACCAACTAACGCACCAATGGTTGAAGAAATTGAGGCCATTATGGATGACTAGATTGTTTTCACATCAGAGGGCCCCATTCACCGCTACTTGGTTCGCTGGAAAGATTGTTCAAATTTTGATGCCACCTGGATCATAGATAATGAATTCAAGGGCATAAAACCTGCCTTGCTTGACTCATATGAACTCTCAACCTCTCTAGAGGAGAGTTCTTTAAAGCAGGAGAGAATTGATAGGAAAAATAGGAAAACTTACCATAGAAGAATACATTAATTTATTATATATCTTTTGGCAAGTAGCAGCTATATAAGTTATTTTAATTGTATTATGATTTTCTTCATAGGTAAGAAACCACTTGCTGCTTGCTTTTACTTTTTGCTTCCTTAATGAGGAAGAACACTTCTTGCTTTTGCTACCTTCATAAGGAAGAGTCCTAGCTCTATAAATAGAGCTTATTAGCTAATGTAAAAGCACACTTGAATGAATGAGAATATGATGGCTTATGAGAATTCTCTCCTCCTCTATCTAATTCTCTCATTCATCCCTCATTTCTGAGCATCCTTTCCCTTCCCCTGTTTCTGTTTTTCCCTCTCCTTCTCTGTTTTTGCTCTTCCCTTCCCTAGATCAAATCTGTTTATGTGAGATCAGGCGTGTGGGAGTAAGTTTTACATCATTCGGAGTGACTGATTCTTAGTTGGTGGGTCTCTTGAAAGATCACAAGAAATTCGTTCCCAAGATGGCAGATATTAGGGAATCGATGAGTATCAACCTTTTGGATTTTAGGTTCTCTACTGATGGCTCATGGTTTTTATTCAGCAGCGCCGATACTGTCAAGTGTACGCCTTGTGAAAGATGATGCCACACATTACAGCTCTCATAGAATGATGTGACTTTAATGAAGCAGCACGTCCATTTAGGCATAAGACGCTATTCTTCAGATTTTTTTTTTTTTTTTTTAGTTGAGAGCAGAAAGTCACCATTTAAAGAGCTTATGAATGCATTAGACGAAGGAAATTCCTGCATGATTGGATTGCAAGGGATGTAAGCAGAGGCAAAACCAAGCTCACAGTACAAGTGGGCAAACAAGTTGAAGAATCGAATGCGATTTGATAAGGCGATATTTACTGAAGTGCATAATCCTTCCAGATATAAAAATGATCCGAGGCAACATCACACGGCACTTTGACGTGCCATTGATAAAGGAAAGGAAGAAGAGTTCTTGAAGATATTGTGCTACCAACCCATCACTTTTCTGCTCAATATCTCTTTGCTTTGAATTTGCCCCTTAAAAGAGGCATCCTCAAATACAATCTCAGATCATTGTGTTTGTTAATTTGTCTGTGTATGATGCTAATTGTAGTTTCTGAACTTAAAACCCTTTTAATAATCAATTTGTATTTTTTGTGCAATACCAAGTCAATTTTAGAAACATAGCAGATTTATTATAAGGTTAGCTATTTCCAATCAAATAGATATTGCTTATGTTGATTCCAATCTCCAGAAGACATGAAAAGCTTTAGGGTGTCAATATTTGCCAAAGTTGATGAAAAATAGTGGGGGCTTTATGTGGTAAACTGTAGGAGAACGAATTCGCAACAAAATGGGAGGTATTTTGAAATACCTCATCAAATGTATATATTTTCCTTTTCTTGTTCTTTCCTGCCAATTCGAACCTCTGACTACCTAGTTAAGTGCATAGTGCACAAACCAAATGGCCAGAAGTCATTTTGGCACCAAAACTTGCTGCACGTTTTAAAAATAGTTCCAATGAATCACCTTTCCCTTGACTTGGGAAAATTTTAAACACGTCAGAGTAATTTTTTTTTAGCATAACTAGGAATATCCTCATTTGTAAATATAAAGGATATTATACAAAGCAAAGAGTGCACGCACACCTTTTAATTAGGTTTGTTGAGGCCATTCATGCTAACTTAGTGTTGATTAATTAGTCTCAATATTAGTATTTAAACTTATTGTTTGATCCTTTCAGTTTTCAAAATTTACTTTATTTATAAAACTTAAAAAATGAAAGAATCTCCGCGAAATATAATCTTCATGGGTGAGCGCTGAAAAATTTGTTTAGCTTCTATAAAGAATTAAAATAAAGAGAAGATATGAAAAACTTGTATGTTAAGGATGGTATAAAATGTTTTTAAGGTATGTTGGGAATGCTGGTTGCAGGCTTAGTGAGTTAGGTTACAAACTCGTTATAAAACAAGTTAACATTTTGCCAACTTGAACACATCATATGGGTTAGTGAGTATTTTGGAACAAAAGTATTGATTAATAATTTTTCTACAAAACACCTTATATTATGAAATATGAAACTATTAAAAGAAAGCCTTCTAAATCAAAATGATTGAGGGTGCATGGGCTAATATTTATGTGTGGGTGAGTAGAGGTGGAAACAGGCCAGGTGGTTTGTTAGGGGCTTGTAGCCTGGCTTGTGATTAGCCTGTTCAGGCCTGGCCTGTCAAGCTAAAAGGCCAGGCCAATGTCACAATAAAAGCCTATTTTGCTTAATAGGTCAGGCCAAGGCCTATTGACAGGCCTGTTAGGCCTGTCAGACCAGTCTGAGCCTGTAAAAATATTTTTTAAAAAATCAGATAAAGGTTAAAGGATAATTTTGCCTAAGCCTGTAAGTTTTAGCCTGTTTTCGGCCTGTTTAAGGAGGCCTGTTTTCGGCCTGTAGCCTGTTGGCCTGTTTTTGGCCTGTGGCCTGTTGGCCTGTTTTGCAGCGTGGCCTGTAAGCCTGTCAATTTGATTAAAAAATTTTAAAAATTCAGGCCTCCTTAACAGGTTTCAGGCCGAGGCCAAGCCTAAAAATTGGCCTTCAACAGGCCACAGGCCAGGCTCAGGCCAGTTCAGGCCTGTTAAGGCAAAAGCCTGACCTGGCCTGGCCTGTTTCCACCCCTATGGGTGAGTCTAACTTTAAAAACTCCAAAAATAAATATTCCTTCTAGTGCTTAATACAAAACTCGCTTTGATAAATAAATTAAACTATAAAATGAATCTTATATTAAGGATCAAAGGAAATAGTTAATACATAAGGTCTTAAATTCAAGTATTGTCATTCTTTGTATATGAAATCTTACAGAGTACTACTATTTTCTGGGTGTAAAAATATATTTAAGAGTCCGTTTGGTTCAACCCCATTGCATACCTGCAATGGTAATCATAATTACATTACCAAGAGAAGAGTGTTTGGTTGCTTTTTAGCATGGTAATAGGATTTACCATGGTAATGATGATTACCAAAAAATTGGTAATCCTCATTCATACCTCCCCCTAAGAATAATCCTCATTATCATCTCATTGCATGGTTAAAAAAGTTTAATTTACCCTTTAGTTTCCTTTATATTTGTTTCACTTATCTCATTTCACTTGCTATATCACGCCACAACACCCACCGCCACCGCCACAACCTTCTCCTCCACCATGATCACCTCCACCCTCTGCCACCACCGCTACCTCCTCCAGCACCGTCACCTCCACCCGCTGCCGCCGCCTCCTCCTCCTCCACCCATTGTCGCCGCCACTACCTCCACCCCCACCCCCACCGCTGCCACCACCGCCTTCACCACCACTACTTCCACCTCCGCCGCCCTGCCGCCACCACCGCCTCCTCTTCAGCCGCCACCCCCGCCCCAACCACCAGGCCACCGCCCACCGCCACCTCCACCACCTTTTCCTCTACCGCCAACCCCATCATTGCTACCGTCACTACTTCCTCTTCCTTCATCTCCACTGTCGCCAGCTTTTAACTATTTTTTCTATAAATGTTATATTAAGGGTAAAACAAACTTTGTATAATATATTAATTTTAAATAATTGTTAAAATATTATCATTACACGTTGCTTAAAAATCAAACCAAATATTATCTCTGTAATAAATATTGTATTACATTATCATTGCATCGCATTGCACTATACGCTACAGGATATAATAAAATCAAACCAAACGGCCGTAGGTGTCTTCTAACCAATAAAGTTTTCTTTTCTTGCCAACAAACCATTAACCAATAAACATTTCAAACGGTGAATTTTTACCCGTTTTCCCTCTATAGTTTTTATCATGCCTTGTTTTGTTTTTTTAAAAGAATAGATAAATAAAATAAAAGGACGCCGCTTTCGTGGCTCAATTCTACCATTCCTCTGTTCAAATTCTCCTATCCCTCGCCGTCGTGCTCCTCTATTTGTCACTGTCATTCACTGCTACTTCGTTCTCAGCCAGAAACGTATTAACTTCTTGAATCTCCTTCTTCGTGTGGCTCGGCGAAGTTCATAAATTTGCAGAGCATCAGAGTTCAATCTCCCTCTTCGTGTGACTTCTTCAATTCTAGTAAGCGCTCCCTCCCACTCACTCTCTATTCTGGTATTCTTCCTTTCTTCAGCATCCATACGACATTAGAAATCCACCTTCGTGTGTTTTTCCATCTCAAATCAAAGTTTTCATCCTACCTGATCAGTGGGTCTGTACTATGGTCTCTGCCAAATGCATATGAAATTGCCTCTTTAGATATGCTTATTGTAATGACTTGAAAATAAAATAGAATAATTATTTCGTTTATGTTAGAAAATCCCTTGATTATAGTTTTTGATCATATCCCTTGATTTTAGGATCTTGATTGAGTTTTTCAATTTTAGGGAAGTTTCTTATTTATCTATTGATTGTAATCCTTCTTTCCCCCCCCCCCCCTAATTACTCTCTCTAAGCTATATATTGTAGCTCTCCTCATCTAAATAAAATATACAATTGTGAGAGTGAATCCTGCTTCAAACAATTTATAACAAGTATTTTAATAATTTGTTCTAAGCCTCTACAAATGTAAGTTGATGGTTTAGTGGCACTAAGATTATTGTTGTGTATTTTTCAAGGTATTAAAACTCGGACCGGGCACTGAACCGGTCGAGACAGTGGGTCAAGGGTCAGTGGGTCAGACCGGAGTTGACCCGGGGGTCAGACCGGAGTCGACCCGGGAGTCAGACAATTTGAGAATTAAAAAAAATTCCATAGAGGTTAATGAGCATCATAGTATCAAATTGTAATCCAATAACATCAAAAGCAATAACCAAAACAAAGTCACAGTAATAAAGGTTTTTTCCACCCATAATCCTTTAAATACTTAACTAATCATCAATTAACTCCATAATCTTCATTAACAGCATTCAAATCTGCAGGTATTGCAACATCAGGAGGTGTAGCTGAAGGAGGAAAACCAGAACTACTAGGACCAACATCATCATCAGCATTGAAACATGGAAATTCAGGAATGGCCACATATTCATCACCTACATATAAAATATTGAAATGAATTAAATTCTTCATATTCATAGTTTTGTGAAGAAGAAAACATAATTATGTACTATTATATAATATAATCTTAATAAACCATTAAACCTTCATAATTCCTTGTAAGTTCTTCAAGTTCAGAATGTGCCACATCTGGATTATCAAACTCAGGAGTTGGATCATCTTCAACAACCCAAAAGTCCACTTTATCTATTGATTCAAAATCAATCGGATCGTAACTTTCCTTCTTCTTTGCCAATGTATCCCTTTAATGCCGAAATGAAAGAAGTTCAACATTAGTAAATTTTAAGAGCAAGTTAAGTCATAAATTTTAAGATTACCTATACTTCAACTTCAGATTGTAATTTGTGAAAACCAAGTCATTGAGCCTTTGATGCTCCAAACGGTTTCTTCTTTTTGTGTGGATGCGCTCAAATAAACTCCAGTTTCTTTCACAACCAGAAGAAGAAGAAGTTTGGCTAAGTAGACGAATAGCAATCTGTTGCAACTCCGGAATTGAACCACCATAGTAGATCCACCACTCATCTACATTAAATAAAAGACATTCAGTTAAACATAGTATGAAACATCGAATATGTATTAAACATTCAGTTTCTTTCTTACAAGGATTTAGTTTTTGGGCAGCTTTTTCACATGAAACTTTATTAAAAGATTCTTTACGATCACGGTAGACACTCATTTGCTGCATCAGTGTGACATAACGATCCATATCATCATGTGAATGTGCCTCCAACACATCGATCAAAGATTGCATTAATTTATTCCTTGTAGCAAGTTCTGCATTGTAGAAGAAGGCAGGATTCAAAAGATAAGCTGCTGCATGAAGCTCACTCTTTAAATGTTTATCCCATCGAGCCTGAATAATGCTAGTGTATGGCTTGTACAGCTCCTCCTTATTCTGAAACATCTCCTTGATTGCTGTTTTAGCCCTTTGCATGCCTTCATAGACATAAGGCATGGAAGGCTTGCCATCAGAATCAACAATCCTCAATAATTTAATAATCGGGGAAACAATCTTGACAATTTGAAAACATTCGTTCCAAAACCGATTATCAAGGATGATTGCACAAAATGTTTTCCCAGGCTCACTGTTAGCCAATTTGTGTTGCACAAAATGCTGATCAACAACTAGAGCTTGTAAGTCATGTTTGTGCAAAAAAATGCTATGCAAGGTAATAAATGTGGTGGCAAACCTTGTAGCACCAGGACGTACAATTTCCTTCCAACCAGGTCTTTTCCGTAACCATGATAAGAAGACCATATGATTATAAGCAAAGATAGAGATTTTAGATGCCTTTTTTGCAAGATCAGACACATGAGGCATTGAAGCAATATCTTTCAAAACAAGATTCAAACAGTGAGCTGCACAGGGAGACCAATAAATGGTTTTATACTTCTCTTTAATCAGTCTGCCGCATGCTACATAGTTAGCGGCATTATCAGTCACCACATGGACTATATTCTCAGGGCCAATCCACTCAATAACTTCATTGAACAAAGAAAATAAAGTTTTTGCATCTTTAACTACATCTGAGGCATCAACTGATTTCACAAACACCATGCCTTGCACTGAATATACTAAGAAATTAATCAAAGTACGTTGTCGAACGTCAGTCCAGCCATCAGCCATTAGTGTACAGCCATTTTCTTTCCACTTAGCTCGATAACTATCAATCAATAACTGACACTCTTTTTTACGGTCTTGCAACAAGGTAACTCTATACTCATGAGCACTAGGGGCCTTAAACCCAGGACCAATGGCAGCAATAGCATCAACGGCTTTTTGAAACAAAGGGCAATTCAATGCATTAAACGGAATGCAATTCACATAAGCCCAATCAGCAATAACAACCTTAGCAGCATGTTGTGCTTCTTTACTTGCCCAAGCACTTTTGATGCTTGGTTGAGCACCCGGGGTTGTTCTAGATGCAAAATACTTGTCAAGCTTCCCAACCCCAGTTGCTTTCCTCTTTGTGCCAATACTCTCATTGGATGTCCTAAGTGGATGTGAAGCTATTGGCTCTTCAATTTCCATATCATCAATCTCTTCTACATCGTCACTAGCAATAGGTTTTTTCTTTGCACCCTCTATCAACGATTCTTTCATTCTAGCTCGTACATCATGAGATACTTTCTTACAAGAAGACACCTGACCACTTACACCAGCTAGATGTTGCTTTAACCTATTAATTCCACCTCCCCTATAACTTGATGCACACAAGAGGCAAGTAAAAACATTAACTTTCCCCTCTTTTTTGACAGACACATATTGCCAAGCAGGATCAGTTTTTTTGACACTTCCTGTTGACTCTGTGGGATTAGAGACATTTGGGTTAAGGGGGTTGCTAGACTCTTCTGTAGGGGCAGTGGTGGTGGGGGGATTATCACTTCCTTCACCACTTCTGACATCCATGAGCAAATAAGGTGGCAAATCCAAATACAGGGTCTTTTCAATCAACAATTGAAAGCAAACAAGAAACACCGAGTTCACTGTAAATTGCAAGAAACACACATCTTATATCATTTTGACATTTTCAGAAACAAGAATTCCAGAATTCTCTTCAATAATTCAATGAATTTTCTAGCAAACATACTATACCGTATTAATCCAATCCTAAAGCTCACTGTTCTACCAACATTTTATTAAAACCTCTAGACATTTCCTTTGTATGATTTAATAATTTAGAGTACTTAAAAGAAGACAACCCAATGACTTGTTTAGAGAGAACCATGCTACAGTTTCAATAAATAAAACAATATTTACTCAAATCAGAATGAACGACTTTTTCATGCTACACAACCACCAACATCACTCACCTGGTTGCCAGCGTATCTTTCTTGGATGGCCTTAATTTTTGGTTGAAGATTTTGCATAGCAAGTGTTGATTCAACCTACATATTTATTACAATCAGCACTTAAACACAATGTTGTCAAGCAAATCATATAATTGCCATGTGATTTCAGTTGCGTAAGGAAGTGTAGCAACTTTAACAATAACAGTGAGCAATATTATAGCAAATCCATATGCGTAAGGAACATGCACAGCACTCAGGCCATCTTTTAACACCTGAAAACAAAAAACATCATTTAAGATACAGTTATACGGGGGAAATACATTTCCATTTATTGGTTTGCATATAACATACATGTCATAACTGACATTGACTAAGATTTTGGTATACATCCTGTGTCAAATAGGGCAATTTATGATTTCTCGAACAAATTGCAACTCAGCAATTGCCAAGGATACAGAGTGTCTAGTCAACCCCGTATGCATGACTGTTTTCTATACACATTCAGTAAACACATCACAAAATCTAACGTTTCGCTTCTTTCAGAATCAGTGTCCTCCCAGCACAATTTTTGAAGAACACAGACCAATGAGTTTTCAGTTTCACTTCTTCACTAATAATGCAATAAACTACTCCCTTTCGCTCAAAAAAATTTAATACATACCAGAAAGCCACGGAAACCACCGGAGCTGAACAGAAAATAGAAGAAGAAACGGTGAGCCACGGCGGATCGGCGGAGTAGCGGAGCGGCGGAGCGGACGAGCAGCGTCGATACTGATATGGGATTTGAGGGAGTGCGCCGCTGAGTGGAGAAGAAGCAGAGGCCAGAGACTCTAGGGCAAAAGCTTCTTCGACCGAGAGGAACGAGGGAGCTGGTTCAGAAGAATGAGAATGCTGATTGCTGAGCTGATGAATCGATGATGGATGATGGATTAGTTCGATTTTTTTAAAAAAAAAAAAAAAACCCCTCAAAACGGCGTCGTTTCATACGCTGGAGAGGAAAAAAAATTTGACCCGGCCGACCCGCGCAGCTCGGCAGGTCATCCGGGTCGATACCGGGTTGATCCGGTTCTATCCGGGTCAGACCGGGTCGCTACAGTAGCGACCCAGTGACCGAACCGGACCGGCCAACTGGCCGGTTCGCCGGGTTCCGGTCCGAACCGGCCAGTCCGGTCCGGTTTCAATAACCATGGTATTTTTACTATTTTGAGGTCCAAGATCGAATCTTGGTTGTGTCAAAGGAGTTTTTTTTTTCCTTCACCGTTGTGAAATTACCATTGTGCCTTACTTTAAAAAAAAAAAAAAATTCCCATCAGATCTTTTAACCCTACCCGTACCTTCATTTGGGGTGGAGGGATTTTGGGGAGAGGAAGGGGACGAAAGTTCTGGAAAAAGGAAAAAGAAAGTCGCATCGGGGAGGCATAAAGTGATTAGACATTGAAGAATGAGGGGTATTTGAGTATGTTTTCTTCATGGAAGTTCATATTAAATCTTATAAGAGGCATAAAGTGAATTGGGCGGTGTTTATTTGTGATTTTAAGATAAATGCTTGAAGTTTATATGGTTATAAGTTTATGGGGTACGATGGTTGTTTGTGACTTGGTCTTACTACGTACATATAGTGGCTCAAATAGTACTTATGAAATTATGAATCCGGTATATGAATTTAATTGTTTTTAAATGCCTACCATGTGTTTGTAAAAATGCTTGACAAGGTTATTATATCCAAATGGGTATCCAAAGCTGATGCTATCTATTGCTTTTGCTTTTGAATCTGTAATGAGTTTGGGTTTCGTGTTTTACTTGTGTTAATGTTGTATTAATTGTTCTGATGATTTGGTGGAGCTGGATTCATGCTTGTGTACGCTTGAAGGAAAGAACCTGAAGGTTTGACTTGTTGTATGATAGAAAGATTGGTACACTTTACGTATACTTAATATAATTGTTGTAAGAAAGATGTTATATTTGCTACAGCTGGAAGCTAGCTATGTTTATCATATTTTATTCTAGTTTGTTAGACATTCAAACCCTAATTTATATAAGAAATAGCAAAAAAAAAAAGGGCTTAAAGCAATTGTCTTATAAAGTGAAGAACGAATGAAATTAATTTGGGACTTGTGAAATGTCAGGATTTGTATATAAGTTTTAAATGTGTTCCTATTTTGTGGATCAAAATGCTCTCGAGAGGCAAATAGAGCTGTAATGAAGTTAATAACGGATCAATTTAATTGAAATCCAAATTGATTTCTTTCAATAATATATTAATCATAGAATGCTTTTGAGAGAAAATTGAAAATTGGGTTGTTGAATGATTATAAAATTTATTTATATATTTTACAATGGAAATTTTTCATAAATGGAAGGAAATGATTTCTTACAAGATTATGAACATTTTTATAAGAGGAATAGACACAAAGCGCATGTTATTCGTAATTTTCGGGTTGCGTGTCTGTTATTCGTGACCTTCAGGTTGCGCTTGTATTCGTGACTTTCGGGTTGCGCTTGTTATTCCTGACCTTCGGGTTGCGCCTGTTGTTCGTTTTGTGTTGCTTCCTTTGATGAAACAAGGTTTTAGAAAAAAAAAAAAGAATTTTCACCATAATTTATATGTATT
This sequence comes from Inga oerstediana, assembly GCA_963210345.1. Classification (NCBI taxonomy): domain Eukaryota; kingdom Viridiplantae; phylum Streptophyta; class Magnoliopsida; order Fabales; family Fabaceae; genus Inga; species Inga oerstediana. Next base: position 22,293,503 of record OY723410.1, read on the forward strand.
AAGACAAATTGGTTGATTGATTGTTGAAAATAATTTTGGGAAGTCCAACATTGAAAAAGATTTATACTGCAAAATATTATAATGTCACTTTATATTATATTAACGAAATGGATCTTTCTAACTAAGAATAAAAAAAATAGTAAATTAAAAAGGGCTTACGAAGTGAAATCACCATATTTTTTATGCCGATCACGCTTTAATATTTCTGGGTGTCACACTTATGACCTAAATAATAAACTAGTTTGCCTCCAATATAAGAAATCATGTTGTAACTCTGTGCTGATTGCTAATTATAACTGATTTCTGACCTTGTAATTTTGCTAATTTTGTTGTAACTCTGCTTGTTGATTGCTAATTATAACCCTTTTTGCCAATATGGGAAATTCGCCTCTCTGCTAATTGCAACTCTGTTTGCTGATTGCTAATTATAAAATTCTAATGCCTGAGCTGATTGCTTAGCTTTTATTGGATTGTTTGCACTGAGAGTCTGAGACTGAAATTGAGCATTATAAGATTATTGCACATGGGCAAGTATCCCCATTTTAATTAAATTATATTATTTTAATCCTCATGGTCTGCCCATTTCGGTTTTAGTACTTTGGTGCTCGTCCTAGTTCTAAATTGATATAATGTATTGATATATTTATTTGACCTTTTGTTCATTTCTTTTCTCCTTTATTTTCCTTTTTATTTGCTGATACCTTTGTTGATTTCTGATGAAGGTGCATAGAGTTTTAGAGAGCGTTTGTCATGAGAGCAGTAAATTTGCTCCGGTTGCTGCATTCAAATTTGAACTTTCGAGTTTCTCAAACACAAATTTCATATATCTCAAACATCTCCAATTCATCTAAGCTTCACCGGCTTCAAAATGCCCAAGAAATTGCAAATGAGCAGCGAGACACTACCAGCTTGGGTGCATTTTTCAATGATATTACGGAGATTTTTGGGACAAATGACTTGATTCCCGGTGATGGCTTCTCTGAAATATTGAAATCTGGGGAAACTCATGGCAGTGAAGAAGATTCCAAAGTTCACTCAGCTTGTAGTCAGAATGTTTGTAGAAATGTCAAAGAGAATACATTGCAGGAGAAAGAGAATACTATGGTTCTAACTGATGCCCAGTTAGGAAATTTGGATGAAGATGATGTGAGCCGAGTGGTTGGTGAGATCACAAGAATTGTTCGTGGGGAAAATGATTTGGCTTCCATGGAAGAGCGGTTAGATAATTTGAACTATGTGATGAAACCAGAGATCGTTGAGAAAGTGTTGAAAAGGTGCTTTAAGGTTCCATATTTGGCTATGAAATTTTTCAAATGGGTGAAGCTCAAGGATGGCTTTAGTTGCACAACTGAGATTTACAATACCATGCTGTACGTTGCAGGAGAAGCAAAAGAGTTTAGGTTGGTTGAAAACTTGCTGCAGGAAATGGACAACTATTCTCTTAACAAGGACATTCGTACATGGACCATTCTCATATCCCAGTATGGGAAGGCAAAGCGAATTAGTGAAGCATTGTTGGCCTTCAAAAATATAATAAAATCTGGTTGTGAACCAGATGCTATTGCTTATAAAGTGACAATAAGTTCGCTTTGTACTGTTGGAAACGGTGAACTTGCCTTGGAATTCTATAAGGACATGGTCGATAAGGATCTGGTGCTTGATATTGGAGTGTATAAGATGCTAATGAACTGCATGGCAAGATTAGGAGATATTACAGCTGTTCGTTTGGTTGGAAATGACATGATAAGGTTATCTCTGCTTTCAGAAAGTAAAGTTCATGGTTGTGTGTTGAAGAGTTTTTGCAATTTTGGGAGAATTAAAGAAGCTTTAGAATTGATCCGTGAGCTCAAACACAAGGATTTTGCCCTTGAACATGAATATCTCAAGACCTTGGTGAGAGGACTATGTAAGGCTAATAGAATTACTGATGCTTTGGAAATTGTTGAAATTAGGACGAGAAAGGGAAATATTGATCACAAGGTTCATGGGATCATCATAAATGAATATTTGCGGCAAAATCAGGTTCAGAATGCACTAGATGTATTTAGAAGTATGAAAGAAACTGGCCATGCTCCTTCAATTTCCACATATACAAAACTGATGCACCGTTTATTCAGGTTGAATCATTATGAAGAAGCCTGCAAGCTATATGATGAGATGCTTGGAAGAGGAATGAAGCTTGATGTTGTTGCACTCACAGCTATGGTTGCTGGTCATGTTTCCCATAATCGTATTTCTGCACTGTATTTCACATGTTCATATCAAAATCTTCAAGAGAGGAGAAGAACAAAAAAGACCTTCTTGTAGCCCCCACCCAAAAAAGTATTCTTTATCTAATATTATATGATCAATTATCAGATTGTTGAGAGTGATGTTCTAGAGTCTAGACGGTAGACATGTCTTGTACATGCATTCAAAAGAGTGATTAATTTATCTTTGGGGTAATTAAAATATTATCATTTTAAAAAAATACAACAAATACTCTATTAATTTTTAACAAAGTAAATGTCATAAACACACGTATATAATTATATTATTTTTCTCAACATCTCATCAATAAAAGAAGGGAAAATTCCATTTAAAATCCATGTGAAATACTAAAATCCAGAATCAGTCATGCACTTTTAATAAATCCCTAATAAGGTCATACGTAATTAGGGATTTATAAATTTGTTGATTTTACCAATGTCCTTTTGTTATTTTCTCTTTGTCTCATTCCTTTTTTAATAAAATCTCCACCTCTATCTATTGATTTCTCACATCTCCTCTCTCCATCCTGAGATTTCTCCGATTGATTCATCATTTGATATGTTATTCATGTCCTAGTTTCTTCTTTGAGTCCCTATCCATTCACACAGGCCGTAAAAATAGATTTCTAATTGAAGATAATTTATAATTATTTTGAAATTTGGACTGATTTTTTTTTTTTCCTGGGCAAATCAAAGATTTTTTTTTTTTTATGAATCTATAGTTGCAAAAACAAACTATAGGTGTTTATTCTTTCAAATCATCCCATATGCATTCCATGTAAATCGTGAGACATTGGGGTTAAAAAAATTATGAGGATTTACCCTTCAATATTGTTAAATCGACTAAGGGCCTACTTGGTTGGAGGGGAGGGGATGTGAAGGAATGAAAAATGAGTCTCTCCCCTTGCTTGATATGAAAAATTGGCGGGGAGAGGTCCCAAAGAAGGAGCTCCAAATCCGTCTCATCCTCTTATTTTTGTTCCCTCTAAATTGGAGGATTTTGAAGGGGATGGAAAATGAGTCTCTCCCCTTCCATCCCCTACGTTTGAACCAAACATGCCCTAAAAGTGGAGATTCCGATACTTAAGGGAGGAGTAGATTTTGGAGTTAGGGTTAAAAGTTAATAGGAATTTGCAATTAAAAATTTTCAATTTTTTTAAGTATAAAGGAGGTATTATGGTCTTTTAATAACATTCATAAATCCCTAATCAAACTTGTAAGCCTTATTAGAGATTTGTTAAAAGTGCATGCCTAATTCTAAATTTAGATATTTCAAATAGATTTAAACTTAATTCTTTTATAAAAGAACTCAAATATCATGGCCTTCTCAAAATAATGATGGAACACATCTTTCTTAATTTGCTAAAAGGCTCAATTTTAGTGTTAGAAAATTACTTAAACACGATTGCCTCTAATAACAAAATACTTTAAAATATGTTCTGCTTTCCAAACATTTTTATTTTAAATCAAATATATATTTAACATGATTATAACTTATAAAAAAAATAAAATTAACCAAATAAGTTATACATCCATACATGCATACGTACATATATATACATTATTTTTTTAAAAAAAGTTGCGTAATTTAACCAAACGAGGCCTTAACATTATCGGCATCTTCCACCGCCATATATCATAATTGGGAAGAACTTTCCAAGAAACTCACTGTCCAAATCCCCTCGTATATATGATCAAACTTAAATATAAAGTGTCTCATTTTGACTCCACATAATAGTTTATAGATACATTGAATGGTTTATTGATAACTTCTAATCATGACATAATCATGTAAAATTAGATCTGATTCTCGGAGAGATAATAAAAAAAATCCAAAATCATCACAGTTCGCACGAACTCATTCACTGCCATTGTAATTATTCCTCTTTAACTAATTGGCGTTATATATGGAATAAAAAAAAAGTATTATATGTACGTGTATAACCTTTGGGGTAAATTCTTTGTCCTTATCATGTTCTTTTCAATTTCTTTATTATATAAAATATGATACAAATATAATTTGAAGCTGCATGCACTGCCTCTTAAACAGATACAAGTGATGGGTTTAAATTAGGGAAAATCCCTAATAAAGAACTTTACAAATCCTAACAAATAAAAAGGTGTTTCGAATATTTACAATTCCAGAGAAGTGTTGGTACCTTATTTGTTTTTTTTGAAATTTAAAAGAAATGATATAAATGCCCTCATTAAATCTCATTTTTATTTTCTTTTATCCCCTCTCTCTCTTTTTCTTTGGGTTCCATGCCGAGAGGGTCTAGCAACGGCGGCTGAGCCAACCTCCTCCAACAACGGCGATGGTGGACTCGGCCTTTTCTAGCAACAATGAAAGGCAATGACAGCCTTCTCTAGCAACAAAGAAGAAGAAGAAGAAGAAGGGGCATATAGTTTCAAATCGTTGTTTTTTATTCCTATAGTTTTATAAGGACTTGGTCTCACTCAAACCAAGTCCTTATAAAAATATAGGAATCAAAAACCACAATCTGAAACTATAGAAATCAAACTGAATGGACAAATAATAGTATTAACCCTAAATATTTTATAAGAAAACAACTGTTTATACTATGTATGAGATATGACTAAGGGTCATTTTTTACTTGGGGTAGACCAGAAGCTATGGGTATTTGATTTTTTTTTTTTTATAACAACTTTTAGTTCTTTTTGTTAGAGGTGGTAATATAGTCTAGCCCACAGAATTCGAGCTAACCCGTCACGAGTTGGGATCATATGGGTTTAAGCCTAAAAGAACTGTATCAATATGGATCGACATTTAGCGAACCCAACTCACAACCGCTAGGTTGCTAGTTAGTTGCCCAACCCCATATTATTTTTTTAAACAATATACTAAAATTGTTTTTTGTACAAACCTAAACCATAAAAAAATTAAAAATACATTACAAATTAAGCATTCATCACAAGTCCACACATGACAAAATAAACATAAATCCAAAAAGCCATCACAAAATAAACATAAATTCAAAAGCCATTAGTAGAACTTAAAAATAATTAATAATTAGTTAATGGTGAGGAGTAGTTATGAGTCTCTGAGAGCATGAGAGACTGAGACTGAGGTGAAGAGTGGAGTGACACTAGGCTAGGGTAGGTGATTGAGTTTGGGACTTACGGTCTTTCGGCTTGGGACTTCCAGACTTAGGTTTTATGTTACATTAAAAATATATATATATATATGGGCCAACCTGCTGCAGGTCAGGCCTAAAAAAACTGCTTTCAAACGGTTCTAATTTTACAGAACTCAAACCGTCCATTTTGTCAGGTTGGACAGGTTCGGCCCACGGTCTAAACTTATATTACTATCTTTACATTTTGTTTTTAAGAATACGTAACTAAAAATACGTTTTCAAATATTTTTTAGTTTTTTTCAGAACATAAAATTGTTCTTAAAGCAGGTGAACATTTCTTAACTATTCACGGGAACAAATTATCACCCATGAGAAAAATATCCATGAGAGCATAAGGGCATTTTCTCGACGTATTTTTCTCAGAGAAATATTCTTTGAGAATTTCTTATGGCTTCACCCCCCCCCCCCCCGGGAAGAATTATCACAATATTTTATTCATAAGAAATGAACTTCTGAATTATTTTCTCTATTTTTTGCCTTAAATTATTTTGCTCTATTGAGTGTTTGGAAGCTCTGGGGGAAAAGCTTTTAGGCCTTACAAACTAAAATTCTTTTCACATATTTATGTCATCCAAACAAGGACGTTATTAGAATTTTTCCACGGTTCCTTATCCATGAGAAGTTCTCACAATAATATCTTTCGGTAAGAAGTGCTTTGGTTATTAAGAATTTTCTCACTTTTTTAACCATAAGAAGTTCTCTTTTTATAGTCCGTGAGAAATGGGATTTCACATTAATTTGGTTTAGTTATTACTTGTTCTAAATATAAAACATAGTTATTAGAATTTGCTTGCGGTTTCTTGTTTGTGAGAAGTTCTCATAATATTGTTCCATGAGAAATCACCTCCCCCATCCACTTTGCTTCGTTTGTATAAATATTCTCATGATGTACAGTTTCATTTGGGTCTGTCACTTACAGTATTTTTTTTTTCTACTTATTTACTCCTCCACTTCAAATTATGAGACATTTCCCACTAACCAATAAAAATAATTAAAACATTAAATCATTTATAAAATTTAAATGATTTTCAATATTACCCTTATTAATCACACAAAACTCCATCATATTAATTTCTATTCTCTCACTACTCTTGTTAAACATGAGTATAGATCAAAAAAATAATTATTTAACGCTCATTAAATCTTTTTTCGAGCCAAAAGTTGCTTCAGGCAGTAGAGATGAATTCGAACTGTACAAGCTTCATTTTGACATAATTCTGCTTGTAAAACAAAAAATGAACGGAATTCCAGACTGAAATACTATTAATCATATAAATTATTTAAAGTCCTGCTACTTCAGACACAATCAAAATAACTAGGGATATTCATTTCTTGTTCTCAGTGCAAACAAGACAGCTGGTTAGTCAACTGCTCCATACGGTCCTATAGATAAGTTACAAATAATTGAATTACTTGGATTAAAAAGTTGGTTGAAATTGATAAAAGGTTATAAATATGTAAGAAATGTAATTTTTTTTTTTTTAAATATACCCTTATTTATGTAAAAGGTAACTGAGATATAGAATGAGTGGGAAACGAGATGACAATGACATGATTAATTGGAGGTAAAAATAGAAAAATTAAATTAAATTATAATTTATATTTAGGACCGAAGGGGTATTCTATTACAAGTATAAAAGCCCATGAATAAGGGAAAAAGAAAATAGCAAATCCCCACTGATTATTCAGAATAATCTAAACATTAACAAAAAAAGATTTTGAAGCAATGCAATAGGAACAACCTTCATTCAGCTTCATTCCACACATGACATGATGGAACTTCGTTATTTCGGAACCTACTCCGGAGATCAAGAAATGACTTTGCAGTAAAGCACAATAGAGTAGTCAACTTTGCAGTACCTTAAAGAATTGTCTATGTTTCATCAGATACCAAGACATTCCCTATTTGAGTAAAGGACATAAAAACTTGATCATCTTTCCATCAATTTTTTCCAAACAATAAATGTATGGTAGCAAGAGTTTCATCAGTCAACTTTTCAGGCAGCAACATCCGATGACATGTGTATATGGTTGCCCGGAAACAAAAAAATTATCATGATCAAATATTACTCCAAAAACCTCACTTAGAAATGAACAATTTCAACTGAGTTGAAACTCATTACTTCAGAAGTAGAAACTTTAATGTGGACTGCCGTTTAGTGCACCCATAATCAATTACGTTCTTAATTTCCAAAATAAAGACAACAGCAATGAGCTTAAAAGGGCAAAATATAAATATTCTACGCAGAGATACTTGAAAGGTTCAGCTACCTAAACAAGGACAGTTCGGTCACACAGTAAAGTGCAGGTCAGTAAACATAGATGTGCAAACCAAGAAATTGGGTTCTTGAGTTTTATCCAGTTGCTGGTGCTCTTTTTAAAAACTTTATTTTAAACAACTTTTTCCACACTTGATCATACTAGGGCAGCAACCACCAATAAATTAAAATAAGTGTCAGTTATTCATAGGCAGAAAAATGCGGGCAAGTGAAAATGTATAACCTGACTATCCAGTTTAAAATTCAGAGCATCAATGTTGGAGACAACACCTTGAGCTGTAGCGTCTTGCACTATTGCTTCAATCTGTCATTTGACATTAAGATAAGCCAATAAAATATTGTATCACATGCCATAATATTAGAGGTGAAATTATTAATCTGCAAAAACTGATGGTATTATGGGGGAAAAAATTTTGCACACATAATCACCCATTCTATCGTCAGATAGGCAAGGATACACTGTACATTAGCACAAATGGAGGGAGAGGGAGGAAGAGAGAAGCAAAAAAGCCATGTGAGACGAATTGCTGCGAATCAAATTTTAATTATGGATTATTTTCCTGAATTCTCATAAAAAACAGACACTTCAATGAAGAACATGCGCTATCCTTGATTTCTTCAAAAATAAATAAGAAATTAAAAGTGGTGAAAGACCTTCTACTGTTGAAACAGATGCATGCAAGCACACATTCCACGCATATATTGTAGTCAGTTTGCATAAAGATCAATGGAAAATGATTTGGCAGTGCCGGATGAAGATTGCATTCATTCCTAAATCTGCCTATTTTAGAAGCCGCATATAGTTTATGATTATAACTCTTCCTTTCAGGTGTGAGTCCATCAATTTTTGAATAATAAGATTTGGAAGAAAAAAGAAATGAGAATGTGGTAATAAGATAAAGACTGTTGAATGCCTAAGAACATTTTCCCCCAGCCTCCCTCCTGGAAAGTGTACATGAGGATGCTATATTCCTATATAGGCTGCACTCACTGCCAGCATCAAATTTTCCCTAAAATACAGAAAGCAGCTTTGAACTGTATGAATGTCATATTACCCTATAATCATACTACGAGAAAAATTCCATAAAAACATTGCTGTATACATTTTAAAATTAATATCCCTAGTTATTGACCAGAACATTCATAATCCTCAACAAATTTCAAAAGCTCACACATTATTCCCTGCTTTAGATTGTTCATCTGAAGCAATGGCCTTAACAAAACAGTTAGTGCATATGAATACTTTTTCCCACATTCAGCAAACGAAAAGAAAAACACAATCACATGCAGCAATACTTACAACAGCCTTGTAGAAAGCAATTTGTGGAACTGTATACTTTGTCCCCAGCTTGGATTGTTCATCTGAAACAGTATTGACCACTGTTAGGACCCCATTTGAAGGTCAGACCTATATAAGGAAATATAAGAAGTTGCGCACTAAAGGAAAGATGCTTTCTGATAGATTAAGGTTGACTTTGTCACTCCCCACTATTTTGATATAAAGGGTTGATTAGTAGAGTCAGCGATAGGACGTAGGTTTGTCTTTTGTATTGTCTTTTGTAATAGTCCCTTGAAGACTGTGTTGACTGCCTTTTGATATATAAAGCATGTTTGTTTGAGCTTATAAAAACTTATAAGTTGCTTTTTACGTAAATCGAGACACAACTCCTCTCACATACTTACTTCGTATACCGTAAATCACTATTAAAAAGCAACTTATAAGCAATCGAATCGCTAAAACAAACATACCCATAGTAGGCGTGGGGCTTTGGGGGGGGGCATGTTATATTTTGTATGAGAGTCTTGTGAGGAGGAGGCTGGGTTTCATTAAAACCAGATCCTCTTAGGCTGTGAGAGTTGTTTCTCTACAGATTGTAGCTGTTCTATCACCCTGAGGGGACAGCATTACTGAGTATTTAATCAATTCCAGTGCTATTTCCATTATCTCAGATTGGGTTATAACATTTTGGTATCAGAACAGTGAGATCCTAGGCAGTTGAAGGCGGCAGAATGGAGGAAAGAGACTTAAGTATGCTCAGCATTAGAGAGCTGATGCAGATGTTAGATGCTACGATATTAAAGTTGCAGAAAAATGGAGATGGAGGAGTAGAGAAGGATGAAGGGAGGTACAGAAAACTAGAAAGGCCTATTTTTACAGGAGAAGATCCCTGTGGGTGGCTCAACAGGGCGGAAAGACATTTTGTCATAAACTCCATAGCAGAGCATGAGAAGTTGGAGGCTGCTGTAGCGTGTCTTGAGGGAAAGACCTTGAACTGGTACCGCTGGCTTGAGGCCAGAACACCTATGAACAGTTGGTCAGAGTTCAAGAGAGAACTATTAAGACGGTTTAATGAGTTGCAACTTCGAAATGGTTTGAAGGCGGAGATGAAGAAAGAGCTAAGAGAAGAGGAAGAACAGAAGCTGTGTGGCGAAGCAGAAGAGAAATCAGAGGCACAAATGAAAGATGGTAATACTGAAGCAGGTGAGAAAGAAGATGAGAAGAAGCCCATTAAGCAAGAAACAGAGGTAGAAATGCTAAAAATCCAGAAGATTGACGAAGAAAAGGGTGAGAAAGGAGTAGAGGAAGCACTTAAGGCAGAAGACCCATTAAAGTTACCAACTTTTTCGGGGGAAGGTGACTTTGAGGCAGATTTTGGTAACAACCCAGAAGATGAGATGAAACTTAAATCTTTTCAACTCTTGCAAACCGTCGGAAATGCACCAAGCAGTCCCAAAATAGAAGTCTAGCAAATATATGTTGCTGTTGCAGCAAAGACTGGAGCGATTATGAAGATGGAATCAAATGCTAAAAAGACTCGAGCCAAACAGTGTGTATATGATAAATGGCGAAGAGACAGATTAAAGGAAGGGGATGTTGACGGTAAGGAAGAAAGGGAGAAAAGGGAGTGGAGACTAGACCGGGTTAGGTTAATTAATAGTGGCAGGAGCCCAATGCTTAATGAAGGCAGCCCTGTTGGGCCCAATAGTCTCTTACTTTGTGAAAGGAGGATGACCCAGCTGCACCCAACATTCAGTTTCCCATTGAAGAAGCAGATAATGGGCTTGGGCCTTAAAGTGGAAGAAAGAAACCTAACCCTTCAAAGAAAAAAGGCTGCTGCTTGCTGCAAAACGCCTATCAGTGTAGCCCAACACTTTTTCTCACATGTTGCCACATGGACGTGGCTGTAGTGAACAGAGGAACATCCACGCCTTCAGTTTTCTACTTTTCTCGTTCAGGTTAAGTAAGACATCATCAAGCAAGCCAACAATGTTTTATCCGTTGTGCAGGTCCCACACATTAATAATAGTGGAGATTTCCTTTACGGAAGGGACGAACATGAAGCTAGAGGAGCTTTCTTACTTTTTCAATGGCGACACCACTAGAAGCAATGAGTTCAAGGCTGCTCTCTGTAATGATTGGGTGCTGATTTCAAGGGTTTGTGTGCAAGCCGCTTCTCCATTCGTGTGTTGTGGTTTGCATGGAGTATTTTTCTGGATTACTGAGATTAAGCTAGGATCGTTTGCTACTCTGTCAGACTCCAATAGGATGTTCAAGACAAATTACCGGGCTTTCTTATTCAAGTACTTGGAAGCATTCAAAAAGCTCTAGGTGAACAGTATTATAAATATTCTATGTGAATGTTTTGTCCTGGTTAAAGTACTATTTTGGTTTAGAAAGCTGAGAGGACACGAAGAGGAAGAGACAGCAGCAGCCAAGACAACCACAAAGGGCGCAAAAATTGTCTGTTTTTCTGGACATGAACTTATATTCAGAACCAGTGGGTTAAAGCATGGTCATGTTGGAGCTAAATTCCTAGATGCAAAGGTTGAGGATGGCGCTAAGAGGTTTATGAAGGACTTCATAATTGAAGCAAGCAACTCGGCATATACATCTGAATTTGAAACGAAAACAGGGTATCGAGGGTTGGTTTTTTATTCTGCTAAGCAACTTAGGACAGCCTATATCAAGCAGAACAGAAAGATCCAGCTTTTCTCAAGAGTAGAAGATGATACCCAGGAAAATGGAAGTGCAGTGAATCCTAATGCAAGCATTATGCCTCCTATTTCATTTGTTGCTGCATTACACTGTAAATCTGTGTTCTCATATAATATTTGTTATGAGATTCAATTCTCAAGCATAGAAGTTCAAGATTTCCCCAAAGGATTAGGGAAGAATGGCATGAACATAAGAGCACTGGAGTTGGCAGGTATTATTGTGTCTGAAGCAAAAATGTTGGTAAAGAAAGGGATGACTTTCTATCTGCACAAGCCTAAAGATTATTGGATGAGGATGAAAGGAGCAACTCAAGGTTCAGCTACTGTTTTTGAGCCAAAACCATACTACATTGGAAGGAGCTTTCTGGTTGAAAAGTCTACCTCTCACCTTGAGGACAAGGGGGATCTTGAGTTGCAAACAACAGCCGATATTCACCCCGTGTTTCATGTCTCCACATTGAAGCAATCTGTTCAGTCAGCTCCGGTGGAGGATCTTATGCCTTACTAGGAAATTGTTGAGCCTCCCTTTTGGCTTTCTAATGATTCTGCAGTTACTCAGTCTTGTCACGCACCAGTTCCATCACTACCAACTAACACACCAACGGTTGAAGAAATTGAGGCCATTATGAATGACAAGATTGTTTTCACATCAGAAGGCCCCATTCATCGCTACTTGGCTCACCGGAAAGATCGTTCAGATTTGGATGCCACTTGGATCACATAAAATGAATTCAAGGGCATAAACCCTACCTTGCTTGACTCATATCAAATCTCAACCTCTCCAGAGGAAAGTTCTTCAAAGTAGGAGGGAATTGATAGGAAATATAGGAAAACTTACCATAGAAGAAAATATCAGTTTATTATATATCTTTTGGCATGTGGCAGCTATATAAGTTATTTTAACTGTATTCTAATTTTCTTCATAGGTAAGAAACCACTTGCTGCTTGCTTTTACTTTTTGCTTCCTTAACGAGGAAGAATACTTATTAGCTCTTGTAAAAGCACACTTGAATGAATGAGAATATGATGGCTTAAAAGAATTCTCTCCTCCTCTATCTAATTCTCTCATTTCTGATCATCCTTTCCCTTCCCCTGTTTCTGTTTTTTCCCTCTCCTTCTATGTTTTTGCTCTTCCCTTCCCTGGATCAAATCTGTTTGTGTGAGATTAGGTGTGTGGGAGTAAGATTTACATCACTCGGAGCGATTGATTCTTAGTTGGTGGGTCTCTTGAAAGATCACAAGAAATTGGTTCCCAAGATGGCAGATATTAGGGAATAGATGAGTGCTAATTTAAGGATCAACCTTTTGGATTTTAGGTTCTCTACTGATGGCTCATGGCTTTTATTCAGCATTGCCGATACTGTCAAGTGTAGGCCTTGGCAAAGATGATGCCACACATTACAGCTATTCTTCAAATTTCTTTTAGTTGAGAGCAGAGAGTCACCATTTAAAGAGCTTATGAATGCATTAGACGGAGGAAATTCCTGCATGATTGGATTGCAAGGGATGTAAGCAGAGGCAAAACCAAGCTCACAGTACAGTACAAGTGGGCAAACAAGTTGAAGAATCGAATAGGATTTTATAAGGCGACATTTACTGAAGTGCATGATCCTTCCAGATATAAAAATGATCTGTGGCAACATCACACGGCACTTTGACTTGCCATTAGATAATGGAAAGGAAGAAGAGTTCTTGAAGATATTGTGCTTCCAACCCATCACTTTTCTGCTCAATATCTCTTTGCTTTGAATTTGCCCCTTAAAAGAGGCATCCTCAAATACAATCTCAGATCATTGTGTTTGTTAATTTGTCTGTGTATGATGCTAATTGTAGTTTCTGAACTTAAAACCCTTTTAATAATCAATTTGTATTTTTTGTGCAATACCCAGTCAATGTTAGAAACATAGCAGATTTATTATAAGGTTAGCTATTTCCAATCAAATAGTTATTGCTTATGTTGATTCCAATCTCCAGAAGACATGAAAAGCTTTAGGGTGTCAATATTTACCAAAGGTGTTAGAAAACAGTGGGGGCTTTATGTGGTAAACTGTACGAGAAACGAATTCGCAACAAAATGGGAGGTATTTTGAAATACCTCATCAAATGTATATATTTTCCTTTTCTTGTTCTTTTCTGCCAATTCGACCCTCTGACTATCTAGTTAAATGCATAGTGCACAAACCAAATGGCCAGACGTCATTTTGGCACCATGTCTTGCCGCACGTTTTAAAAATAGTTTCAATGAATCACCTTTCCATTGACTTGGGGAAATTTTAAACACGTCACAGTAATTTTTTTTTAAGCATAACTAGGAATATCCTCATTTGTAAATATAAAGGATATTATACAAAGCAAAGAGTGCGCGCACACCTTTTAATTAGGTTTGTTGAGGCCATTCATGCTAACTTAGTATTTAAACTTATTATTTGATCCTTTAAGTTTTCAAAATTTACTTTATTTATAAAACTTAAAAAATGAAAGAATCGCCGCGGAATATAATCTTCATGGGTGAGCGCTGAAAAAATTGTTTAGCTTCTATAGAGAATTAAAATAAAAAGAAGATATAAAAAAATACTTGTACGTTAAGGATGGAATAAAATATTTTTAAGGCATGTTAGAAATGCTGGTTGCAGGTTTAGTGAGTTAAGTTACAAACTCGTTATAAAACAAGTTAACATTTTGCCAACTTGAACACATCATATATAGGTTAGTGAGTATTTTGGAACAAAAGTATTGGCTAATAATTTTTCTACAAAACACCTTCTATTAGGAAATATAAAACTAATAAAAGAAAGCCTTCTAAATCAAAATGATTGAAGGTGCACGGGTCAAAATGTATGTATATTATGTTGGTGGGTCTAACTTTAAAAAGGGTGTGTTTGGGATAGCGGTAGAAAAAATGACTTATATAATTCGGGCTTATTAAAAATGACTTAATAAATAAGTCAATATTTGTAATGTGATTTATGTTTGGATGAGCGGTTGAATAAGTGATTTCTCATAAGTCAAAATGTGTTTGGATTAGCGATTGTATAAGTGCATTTTTAAAAGTAAAAACTTGAAGGGCATTTGTATATTCTTCAAATTTTAGATAGATCATATATGCGATATCCAACAGTAACATATCATCTGGCCCAGGAAGATATCTGAATAAGTGATTTTTTAATTCTTAATTTTTAAATTAAAAATTAGTGGAAAAATTGAAGTTAGAAAATGTGATGCCAAAATACATAATTTCACATAAAAATATTACATAACTAATTGGATCACATGTCCTGTACAAATCGATCTCTAATCATGTCACGAATGTGATTCATACGGGTTGAAGATTATTCTATTTTTAAAGGTAATGGATAATATTATTCTATTTTAACACTTTCAGGGTACTTTGAACCAAAAAAAAATTAAGATAACATTATTCCTAATTAAAAACTTACTAAATATGTTTGCAACTTAACTCAAAATTATGGTATAGTCAATATTTATTTTTTTTCCGTAAAAAAAAGGTCTGGAATAAAATGGGATAAACATGCGGACGGGGGAGTGTCTAATCAGATACGCAGGTGGGGCCCACAGACCAGCTGGGATAAAAAAAACGCTCCAGCTTTTTTTCAAAAATAAGTAGGTATCTTGGGTTTAAAATATAAGCTGCGTTTTTGGGCTTTTTATGGTGTGTTTGGTTGGGCTTAAATTGCCCCAATAAGCCCGTTTTGAGTTAAAAAGCCCGTTAAATATTTGTGATAAAATTTTGAGTGTTTGGTTTGTATTATTTGAATTGGGTTTTGGGTTAAAATAAGCCCAAATTCAAAAAGCTTCAACACCCTCCTTATTGTAACACGTTTTGACCGTTGGCTATTAATTGCCCAATATCTGCTTCGGTCTCTTTTTTCCCCTGCACCAAACCTGCTAGCGTCTGGCTCAAAAAGAAAAAGAATCTTCGCACATGGTCTCTGCATTCGTCCCTGTCGCAGCTCCGATCACTGTTCCTGTGTCGACGGCCACGGAGGTTGGCCGTTCCATCTGCGTCGCGTGTCTTCCCTCTCTAGGTGTCTCCGCCGTGTAGATCTCTTGTCTCCGTCTTCCGTCTCAGAGATCCCATTCGCAGCTCCCTCTCTAGGTTCAATTCTGTTCTGTAGGATGACAACTTGAAATGTCCCTGCTATAAATCCATGATTCAACTAGATTCATCTTATAACCATAGAAGGGGAATTATATCGAGATTTCGGATCCGAAGTTGTGATGCTATATTACTAAAACTGGACAATGAGCAACTTTCAGCAACAGAAAGCTCTGAAAGGCCCAAGATATCGACATTCATACTATATAAATGAACAAGAATGAAGTGTTGTGTGGTGTTTGATATAACAGATATGAAAGAAGGTTACAGTTTTTCCATCTGAAGTAAGGATGGTGGCGTCGCTGCCATTGATTTCTGTGACCTCACCATCAGTCCAAGCAATCTCAGGATCCTCAACCCACACATGTGATCCAACGATTATATTCACTGGAGTTCCCTGAACCACAAGAAAGCAAGAAAAAAAAGCATCAGTAACGATCAGAGACCCCAAAAGTGAAATTGAGCTCAAAATCAGAAGAAGAAGCTCATTACCATGATGCTACTAAGTTTTGTTGATCATGAAAGATATCTGCAGAGAGCGTGATGACTTGAAGAAGAAGAAGAACTGATAGATACAGATTCAAGTCAGAGAGAGAGAGAGTTGGTTAAGGAAATGAAAGGAAAGGTGATATGGTGTTGTATCAATGAGAGAGTCCAGAAAGAGAGAAAGAAAGAAAGCAGAGGGAAAAGGAAGTTACAAAAGGGAGTACAAAAGAAGAGGGAATGCCAGGGTGGTAAGATACATAAAAGCTAAAGGTGTAACTTCTCTTTTTTCTGCTCATTCCATCGTAGATGCTGACATGGCACCTCTATATATATATAGTTGAGAATGTAGAAGGGAATTGAAATGTGTGGTGTGTTGGGACATTATGAGTGTGGGTGGGGCCATTGCTTAAGGGAGACGAAGAATAGATCACCGTCACCGTCCAGCTGATATAATTTTGATTCTTAAAAAGGGGTGTGGTTTGGTGAGGATATATGCTAATTATTTGATCACACACCACCTTGCATAGCTGTTTTGGGATCATGCTCTCTAATTTGGCCTTTTTAAGAATATACAAATATCCTTCAAGTTTTTATTTTTAAAAACGCACTTATATAATTGCTAATCCAAACACATTTTCACTTATAAAAAATCACTTATTCAATCGCTAATCCAAACACATTTTCATTTATGAAAAATCACTTATTCAACCGCTCATCCAAATATAAATCACATTACAAATATTGATTTATTTATTAAGTCATTTTTAATAAACCCAAATTATATAAGTCATTTTTCCTACCGCTATCCCAAACACACCCTTAGATTTTTCAATAAGCTCCCCCAAACACAACAAATCGGATCACGTTTTGTTTTGGGCTTTTTTGGGTTGAAATCGGGCTTATATTGGACAAAACGTGGATCCAAACACACACAAAGTCCAAAAATAAGTATTCCCTCTAGCGTTTAATATAAAAATCGCTTTGATGAATAAACAATACTATAAAGTGAATGTTATATTAATGATTAAAGGAAATAGTTAATACACAAAGTCTTAAATTTAAGTACTGTCATTTTTTATACATGAAATCTTATAGAGTATTAATAGAGTAAAATATATCTAGTGTCTTCTAACCAATGATGTTTTCTTTTCCATATTTTTTTGGCAACCAACCATTAGCCAATAGAGTTGGGAATTAGGGCCGGCCCTTGATAGGTCAGGGCCTAAAAGGGTTTAGGGTCAGAAAAATTACAGTTTTTCAAAACACGACCCGAAAGCATCAAGGGCAGGGCCGGGAAGTCCTTTTCACAATATTTAACTATTTTTCCTGCGTATTTTCTTTTAGAGAGATATACAAAGTTCTAATTTAACTCATAAATATTGTCAGCATTAAAGTTTAAACATGTCTCACGCAACAAACAAACACAGTTACTAATGCATAATCAAATGTAAAATCATGCCCATAATAACTCATATAAAGACCAAAGCATAAGAAAGCAAGAAACTAAACACTCTAATCTCTACACAATATTAGTATGACGATTATCATTTTCATCTTCTTCACCACTATCATTAATTTTAAAGACATTTGATTGTACTTCATTTTATGTAATAGGCTCTACTTGAGGAGTAAAAATATCAAGAATTTCTGGACAAGGGGTAGGGAGGGGGTAAGGGCAAAAAAAAATTAAAAGGGCCTAATGGGCCTGCCCTCTATCCTGTAGGGCCTTTGGCCCTACACGGCTGACCCTTTTAGGCCCGACTTCTTTTGGAGGCTCCAATTTATAAGTGCCACCTAAAACTTAACAGGGCTTAAGTGGGCCGACTTGACTGGCTCAGCCTAATTTCCCGGCTCTATTAGCCAATGAATTTTTACCACTTTTCCCCCTTGTTTAGTTTTTTTAAAAGAATAGATAAATAAAATAAAAGGATGCTGTCTTAGTATGTGTTTAGATTAATTTTTAAGAATAATTTTTAAGATCTATGAGATAAATATATTACTAGAGTTTTTATTTCGACTTTTTTTTTTTTTTTGCATGGGAGTTTTTATTTCGACTTAAGTAAAGCTAGATTTGATACCTGGATAATTCCCAAATTCTCCTATTCTCTCGCCGTCGTGCTCAATTATACCTTTCCTCAGTTCAAATTCTCCACACCCCAAATTCTCCTATCCCTCGCCGTCGTGCTCCTCTATTCGTCACTGTCATTCACTGCTACTTCGTTCTCAGCTAGAAACGTCTTAACTTCTTGAATCTCCTTCTTCATGTGGCTCGCCGAAGTTCATAAATTTGTAGAGCATCAGAGTTCAATCTCCCTCTTCGTGTGACTTCTTCAATTCTAGTAAGCGCTCCCTCCCACTCACTCTCTATTCTGGTATTCTTCCTTTCTTCAGCATCCATACGACATTAGAAATCCACCTTCGTGTGTTTTTTCATCTCAAATCAAAGTTTTCATCCTACCTGATCAGTGGGTCTGTACTATGTTCTCTGCCAAATGCATATGAAATTGCCTCTTTGGATATGCTTATTGGAATGACTTGAAAATAAAATAGAATAATTATTTCGTTTATGTTAGAAAATCCCTTGATTATAGCTTTTGATCATATCCCTTGGGATCTTGATTGAGTTTTTCAATTTTAGGGAAGTTTCTTATTTATCTATTGATTGTAATCCTTCTTTTTTCCCCCTCCCCTAATTACTCTCTCTAAGCGATATATTGTAGCTCTCCTCATCTAAATAAAATATACAATTGTGAGACTGAATCCTGCTTCAAACAATTTATAACAAGTATTTTAATAATTTGTTCTAAACCTCTACAAATGTAAGTTGATGGTTTATAGGCACTAAGATTATTGTTGTGTATTTTTACTATTTTGAGGTCCAAGATCGAATCTTGGTTGTGTCAAAGGAGTTTTTTTTTCCTTCACCGTTGTGAAATTACCATTGTGCCATCCTTTAAAAAAAAAAATTCCCATCAGATCTTTTAACCCTACCCGTACCTTCATTTGGGGTGGAGGGATTTTGGGGAGAGGAAGGGGACGAAAGTTCTGGAAAAAGGAAAAAGGAAGTCGCATCGGGGATTCAAAAAATTCAAGAGGCATAAAGTGATTAGACATTGAAGAATGAGGGGTATTTGAGTATGTTTTCTTTATGGAAGTTCATATTAAATCTTATAAGAGGCATAAAGTGAATTGGGTGGTGTTTATTTGTGATTTTAAGATAAATGCTTGAGGTTTATATGGTTATAAGTTTATCGGGTACGATGGTTGTTTGTGACTTGGTCTTACTATGCACATATAGTGGCTCAAATAGTACTTTATGAAATTCTGAATCTTGTATATGAATTTAATTATTTTTAAATGCCTACCATGTGTTTGTAAAAATGCTTGACAAGGTTATTATATCCAAATGGGTATCCAAAGCTGATGCTATCTATTGCTTTTGCTTTTGAATCTGTAATGAGTTTGGGTTTCGTGTTTTACTTGTGTTAATGTTGTATTAATTGTTCTGATGATTTGGTGGAGCTGGATTCATGCTTGTGTACGCTTGAAGGAAAGAACCTGAAGGTTTGACTTGTTGTATGATAGAAAGATTGGTGCACTTTACGTATACTTAATATAATTGTTGTAAGAAAGATGTGATATTTGCTACAGCTGGAAGCTAGCTATGTTTATCATATTTTATTCTAGTTTGTTAGACATTCAAACCCTAATTTATATAAGAAATAGCAAAAAAAAAAAAAAAGGGCTTAAAGCAATTGTCTCATAAAGTGAAGAACGAATGAAATTAATTTGGGACTTGTGAAATGTCAGGATTGGTATATAAGTTTTAAATGTGTTCCTATTTTGTGGATCAAAATGCTCTCGAGAGGCAAATAGAGCTGTAATGAAGTTAATAACGGATCAATTTAACTGAAATCCAAATTGATTTCTTTCAATAATATATTAATCATAGAATGCTTTTGAGAGAAAATTGAAAATTGGGTTGTTGAATGATTATAAAATTTATTTATATATTTTACAACGGAAATTTTTCATAAATGGAAGGAAATGATTTCTTACAAGATTATGAACATTTTTATAAGAGGAATAGACACAAAGCGCATGTTATTCGTAACTTTCGGGTTGCGTCTGTTATTCGTGACCTTCAGGTTGCGACTGTATTCGTGACTTTCGGGTTGCGCATGTTATTCGTGACCTTCGGGTTGCGCCTGTTGTTCGTTTTGTGTTGCTTCCTCTGATGAAACAAGGTTTTAGAAAAAAAACGAATTTTCACCATAATTTATATTTATTAAGAAAAATTGGTTGGTTGATTGTTGAAAATATTTTTGGGAAGTCCAACATTGAAAAAGATTTATACTGCAAAATATTATAATGTCACTTTATATTATATTAACGAAATGGATCTTTCTAACTAAGAATAAAAAAAATAGTAAATTAAAAAGGACTTGCGAAGTGAAATCACCATATTTTTTACGCCGATCACGCTTTAATATTTCTGGGTGTCACACTTATGACCTAAATAATAAACTAGTTTGCCTCCAATATAAGAAATCATGTTGTAACTCTGTGCTGATTGCTAATTATAACTGATTTCTGACCTTGTAATTTTGCTAATTTTGTTGTAACTCTGCTTGTTGATTGCTAATTATAACCCTTTTTGCCAATATGGGAAATTCGCCTCTCTGCTAATTGCAACTCTGTTTGCTGATTGCTAATTATAAAATTCTAATGCCTGAGCTGATTGCTTAGCTTTTATTGGATTGTTTGCACTGAGAGTCTGAGACTGAAATTGAGCATTATAAGATTATTGCACATGGGCAAGTATCCCCATTTTAATTAAATTATATTATTTTAATCCTCATGGTCTGCCCATTTCGGTTTTAGTACTTTGGTGCTCATCCTAATTCTAAATTGATAGAATGTATTGATATATTTATTTGACCTTTTGTTCATTTCTTTTCTCCTTTATTTTCCTTTTTATTTGTTGATACCATTGTTGATTTCTGATGAAGGTGCATAGAGTTTTAGAGAGCGTTTTCCATGAGAGCAGTAAATTTGCTCCGGTTGCTGCATTCAAATTTGAACTTTCGAGTTTCTCAAACACAAATTTCATATATCTCAAACATCTCCAATTCATCTAAGCTTCACCGGCTTCAAAATGCCCAAGAAATTGCAAATGAGCAGCGAGACACTACCAGCTTGGGTGCATTTTTCAATGATATTACGGAGATTTTTGGGACAAATGACTTGATTCCCGGTGATGGCTTCTCTGAAATATTGAAATCTGGGGAAACTCATGGCAGTGAAGAAGATTCCAAAGTTCACTCAGCTTGTAGTCAGAATGTTTGTAGAAATGTCAAAGAGAATACATTGCAGGAGAAAGAGAATACTATGGTTCTAGCTGATGCCCAGTTAGGAAATTTGGATGAAGATGATGTGAGCCGAGTGGTTGGTGAGATCACAAGAATTGTTCGTGGGGAAAATGATTTGGCTTCCATGGAAGAGCGGTTAGATAATTTGAACTATGTGATGAAACCAGAGATCGTTGAGAAAGTGTTGAAAAGGTGCTTTAAGGTTCCATATTTGGCTATGAAATTTTTCAAATGGGTGAAACTCAAGGATGGCTTTAGTTGCACAACTGAGATTTACAATACCATGTTGTACGTTGCAGGAGAAGCAAAAGAGTTTAGGTTGGTTGAAAACTTACTGCAGGAAATGGACAACTATTCTCTTAACAAGGACATTCGTACATGGACCATTCTCATATCCCAGTATGGGAAGGCAAAGCGAATTAGTGAAGCATTGTTGGCCTTCAAAAATATGATAAAATCTGGTTGTGAACCAGATGCTATTGCTTATAAAGCAATAATAAGTTCGCTTTGTACTGTTGGAAACGGTGAACTTGCCTTGGAATTCTATAAGGACATGGTTGATAAGGATCTGGTGCTTGATATTGGAGTGTATAAGATGCTAATGAACTGCATGGCAAGATTAGGAGATATTACAGCTGTTCGTTTGGTTGGAAATGACATGATAAGGTTATCTCTGCTTTCAGAAAGTAAAGTTCATGGTTGTGTGTTGAAGAGTTTTTGCAATTTTGGGAAAATTAAAGAAGCTTTAGAATTGATCCGTGAGCTCAAACACAAGGATTTTGCCCTTGAACATGAATATCTCAAGACCTTGGTGAGAGGACTATGTAAGGCTAATAGAATTACTGATGCTTTGGAAATTGTTGAAATTAGGACGAGAAAGGGAAATATTGATCACAAGATTCATGGGATCATCATAAATGAATATTTGCGGCAAAATCAGGTTCAGAATGCACTAGATGTATTTAGAAGTATGAAAGAAACTGGCCATGCTCCTCCAATTTCCACATATACAAAACTGATGCACCGTTTATTCAGGTTGAATCATTATGAAGAAGCCTGCAAGCTGTATGATGAGATGCTTGGAAGAGGAATGAAGCTTGATGTTGTAGCACTCACAGCTATGGTTGCTGGTCATGTTTCCCATAATCGTATTTCTGAAGCATGGAAACTCTTCAGGAGTATGGAATACCAGGGCCTCAAGCCCACTTGGAAATCATATTCAATATTTATCAAGGAGCTTTGCAAGGCTTCAAGGACAGATGACATTGTCAAATTATTAAATGAAATGATGGCTTCTAAGATTGTAATTGGAGATGAAATATTCCATTGGGTTATGACTTATTTGGATAAGAAGGGGGGGCTTGGGGTGAAAGAGAAAGTTCAACAGATGTATAGAGCTTCTAAACTTGATCCTCAGACGTGTGAGGAATCTGGAGAACAAGCATCAGTAAAAACTGAGGTCAGCATGGATGTGATAATTCACCAACCAAGGATGGAAAAAGTGGCTTGCTCCTTAGTAAATCCACAAGTTGAGATTTATACAGAGCAGGATGTTCAAGGACTTTTTAAGATTCTTTCATCCTCCATGGATTGGTCCTTGGTGAAACAAAAATTGGAGAAAAGCACCATTAAATTCACCCCAGAACTTGTCTTGAAGATCTTGCACAATTGCAACATGCATGGTAGCAATGTGCTTAAATTTTTCTCATGGGTGGGAAAGCAAGTTGGTTATGGACACACTACAGAAACATACAACATGGGGATCAAAATTGCAGGAAGTGGGAAAGATTTCAAGCACATGCGCAACCTATTCTTTGAGATGAGAAGAAACTCTTATATGATAACATCGGATACATGGACAAT
This sequence comes from Inga oerstediana, assembly GCA_963210345.1. Classification (NCBI taxonomy): domain Eukaryota; kingdom Viridiplantae; phylum Streptophyta; class Magnoliopsida; order Fabales; family Fabaceae; genus Inga; species Inga oerstediana. Next base: position 22,317,023 of record OY723410.1, read on the forward strand.
TATGATAATGCTTTATGGTCGAACAGGTTTGACGCAGATGGCTATGGATTGCTTTGAAGAGATGAAAGCTGATGGTTATATCCCAAGTGGGAGTACGTACAAGTGTTTGATTATTGCCCTTTGTGGGAGGAAAGGTAGGAAGGTTGATGAAGCAATCAAAATCTACAGGGAGATGATTTCTGCAGGATGCGTTCCTGACCAAGAATTAGTTGCAACTTACCTTGGTTGTTTATGTGAAGTTGGCAAAATATTGGATGCTCAAGAATGCTCAAATTCTCTTAAAAAACTTGGCTACACAATTCCTCTCAGCCATGCCTTGTTAATTAGGTCTCTCTGCAGATCTGGAAGAGTAGAAGAAGCTTTGAAAGTAGCTGACAAAGTTGAGACAGAGAAATCTATTGTAGATCAATTAACCTGTGGAAGCATTGTCCATGGTCTATTAAGAATGGGAAGATTAGAAGAGGCAATAGCAAAGGTGGATTTCATGAAAGAGTCTGGCGTGACACCTACCTTCCATGTTTATACATCCATGATAGTTCATTTCTTTAAAGAGAAGCAGATAGGAAAGGCGATAGAAACTTTTGAGGAAATGCGAAGGTCTGGTTATGAACCAACACTTGTTACATATTCAGCACTTATACGTGGTTACATGAATGTGGGGAAGGTTAATGATGCGTGGAATATCTTCTATCGTATGAAATGTAAAGGTCCATTTCCAGATTTTAAGACATATTCCATGTTCCTTACTTGCCTTTGTAAGGTTGGTAGATCTGAAGAAGGTTTGCAGCTAATATCTGAAATGATAGATTGTGGAATTGTCCCCAGTACTATTAACTTTCGAACTGTATTTTATGGGTTAAATAGAGAAGGCAAACAAGATTTAGCTCAGTTTGTATTGCAGAAAAAGTCGGAATTCATAAGAAAGCGCAAGGTTTTGGCTTAATTAGGACTTGGTTCAAGTGCTAAGCATAGTCATGAGCTCTTATTTATGCGCACCGTTTCTATGAAGCCTGGAATAACCTCCCTTCATCCAATTGCCATGCAACGTTGTTTCTGCATTTCTGTTGGAATGAATAGAGCCCGTAAGGAGAAAATGCTCAAAGGGAAAATGTTCACCAATCGAAGGCAAGGTCCAAATTTTCGCCGTTGAGTGTCTTCTCTTTGAAGAAGAATACCAATAGTGGCTGCCCTAGCTTCAGTGGAAGGAGAAAAAATGTCTTTAAAAGATCAGGGCAATGAGTTTTTCAAACCAGGAAAGTATCTCAAAGCCACGATCAAGCAAGATCCTTCAAACCCTATTCTTTACAGGTACCTCCTTTCAAATCTTATAACTATAAATTATCAGTGGTTTCAAATCAAAGTTGATCACTTGTTCAAAATTGCTGGCAACATTTTTTGTTGATTTTGCTTATCGTGGTGTAGATTTGCTTAATTAGCGACATTCTTCATTGGATTAAATTAACAAGTTTCAAATTGTTGGTCTCTTCTACCTGCGCATTTTGTTTTTGCTGATCTCCTTTCAAATCTTGTAACTATAAATTATCAGTGGTTTCTATGTTTGTGCTGCTGCTGCCTAACGAATTCTTTTGGAGCTGAAAAGTCAACATTTTTTTTGGTTTAGTTGGGTTTGAACTATTATTGTGTTTGAACATCTAGTTCCAGTTGGCTGCAGAGCTTCATTGAGTTTGAGAGCTTTAATGTATCGCATTATGTGTTTTGATTTTTGTCCATATCCCTTGCACTTAGTATTATACGGTAATGGATAAACATTTACCCCTTGTCACAGATATTTACTGTTGTCTTGTGTGTTCTGGCCTATTTCTTTATGGACTTTGGCACATGAACTTCTATCAGGGCCTAATAATTCTGACATTTGTTACTAAGTTTGAAGTGCAATGGCATGCAATATCAATGAATGTATCTGATTCATTTCTTTTTTCTTCCAAATCTTATTAGTCAAAAATTGATGGACTCACACCTAAAAGGAAGAGTCATAATCATAAACTATATGCGGCTTCTAAAATAGGCAGAGTTTGGAATGAATGCAATCTTCATCCTGCACTGCCAAATCATTTTCCATTGATCTTTATGCAAACTGACTACAATATATGCATGGAATGTGTGCTTGCATGCATCTGTTTCAACAGTAGAAGGTCTTTCACCACTTTTAATTTCTTATTTATTTTTGAAGAAATCAAGGATAGCGCATGTTCTTTATTGAAGTGTCTGTTTTTTATGAGAATTCAGGAAAATAATCCATAATTAAAATTTGATTCGCAGCAATTCATCTCACATGGCTTTTTTGCTTCTCTCTTCCTCCCTCTCCCTCCAGTTGTGCTAATGTACAGTGTATCCTTGCCTATCTGACAATAGAATGGGTGATTATGTGTGCAAAATTTTTGCCCCCATAATACCATCAGTTTTTGCAGATTAATAATTTCACCTCTAATATTATGGCATGTGATACAATATTTTATTGGCTTATCTTAATGTCAAATGACAGATTGAAGCAATAGTGCAAGACACTACAGCTCAAGGTGTTGTCTCCAACATTGATGCTCTGAATTGGATAGTCAGGTTATACATTTTCACTTGCCCGCATTTTTCGGCCTATAAATAACTGACACTTGTTTTAATTTATATTGGTGTTTGCTGCCCTAGTATGATCAAGTGTGGAAAAAGTTGTTTAGAATAAAGTTTTGAAAAAGAGCACTAGCAACTGGATAAAACTCAAGAACCCAATTTCTTGGTTCGCACATCTATCTTTACTGACCTGCACTTTACTGTGTGACCGACCTGTCCTTGTTTAGATAGCTGAACCTTTCAAATATCTCTGCGTAGAATATTTGTATTTTGCCCTTTTAAGTTCATTGCTGCTGTCTTTATTTTGGAAATTAAGAACGTAATTGACTATGGGTGCACTAATCGGCAGTCCACGTTAAAGTTTCCTACTTCAGCTAATATCTGAAGTAATGAGTTTCAACTTCCCTTAGTAGAAATTGTTCATTGCTAAGTGAGGTTTTTGGAGTAATATTTGATCATGATAATTTTTTGTTTTCGGGCAACCATATACCCATGTCATCGGATATTGCTGCCTGAAAAGTTGACTGATGAAACTTGTGCTACCATACATTTATTGTTTGGAAAAATTAATGGAAAGATGATCAAGTTTTTATGTCCTTTACTCAAATAGGGAATGTCTTGGTATATCTGATGAAACATAGACAATACTTGAAGGTACTGCAGAGTTAACTACTCTATTGTGCTTTAGAGTATGTTCAGGTTCCAGTTGCATCAGAATCTCAAGGTGGCCAGCATCAAGTCCCATCTGCATTGAAGTATCAATGTCTCAGAAGGCAAAAACTGTCGATGAACTTGTGAAGGACCAGTGGCTCAATTTGACAGCAGATGGTAATATTACACTTGGTGTGAAGTCATTTCTTGATCTCCAGAGTTGGTTCCGAAATGACGAAGTTCCATCATGTCATGTGTGCAATGAAGCTGGAGTGAAGGTTGTTCCTACTGCATTGCTTCAAAATCTTTTTTTTGTTAATGTTTAGATTATTCTGAATAATCAGTGGGGATTTTCTGCTTTCTTTTTACCTTATTCATGGGCTTTTATACTTGTAATAGAATACTCCCTTCGGTCTTACATATAAGTTATACTTTAATTTATTTTTTTCATTTCTATCTGCAATTAATTACGTCTCTGTCATCTCATTTCCTACTCATTCCGTATCTCACTTACCTTCTCCATAAATAAGAGTGTAATTAAAAAAAAATTACATTTCTTACATATTTGTTGCCTTTAATCAATTTCAACCAACTTTTTAATCTAAGTAATTCAATTATTTGTAAATTATCTATAGGACCGGAATGAGTAGTTGACTAACCAGCTGTCTTGTTTGCACTGAGAACAAGAAATGAATATCACTAGATATTTTGATTGTGTCTGAAGTAGCAGGACTTTAAATAATTTATCTGATTAATAGTATTTCAGTCTGGAATTCCGTTCATTTTTTGTTTTACAAGCAGAATTATGTCAAAATGAAGCTTGTACAGTTCGAATTCATCTCTACTGCCTGAAGCAACTTTTCGCTCGAAAACCAACTTACTGAAAATCAGACCGGATATTGAACTGGTCAGGTTACTGGGTTAAGGATCAATGGATCAGTTAGGAGTCAAACTGAAGCTAAACTGAGGTTAGACCGGTGAGAAAGTAAATATTTTAGACTTATTTATATGAAATCATATGTAAAAATTAATTAAAAACTATTTTTAAAAGAATTTTAAAAAAATGGGTGAACCGGTCCGTACAGTTCACCCACTGGACCGGACCGATTTGACCACCGGTTCGCCGGTTCAGCCCTCTAACCGGCCGGTCCGGTTTGGTTTTTAATACCCTATCGAAAATAGGTATAACTCCAGTAGCATATTCTCTAGTTTATAAGTTACTTTTAACATGTTTTACCAGAATCAAGAAAAACATTAAAACTCCTTAACTCTATCTTAAAATTTAATAACATTTCGACTATACTCCTATTTAATAAATACTCCATTCTACGAAGACACAATCTACACAATAATAAATGAAATGGAAAATTATACATTCTTGCAAAAAATTTAATGATCTAACTTATCAATAAAAAGAAAAACCTTCTCTTTTTCTTTTAAATAGTATAAGACTCAAGAATAGTATGTCTTTCCACGTATAGAAAACGAGCATTTTCTTTTCCATGTGTTGCGTGGGGAGTACTATTTCCAACATACATTATTTATTACTAAAGAATTTAATTTTACATGTTTTACATTCATTGATATTTTTGACTTCATGGATATTATACCATGATCGAACTACAAAACCTCACAAATTTACCAACATCTGGAACATACATTTAATTTGATAAAGAGAAATAAATCAAGTATTTAAGTTCCTAAAAATCTCCTTGTAAACTATATTTATTGTGGTTCTTTCAACATCATGTCCATTGTTAGGTATGCATATTTTTAACACATACATGCTTCTAACTCTAGAGAGTACAATGTATAATTGACAATCTGTGAATATATGCTTCGAGAGATATTCTCTAACATAGCGAAGTGATTGCCTCTGACTTTTGTTGATTGTCATTGCAAAGTTTAGGATGACTATGAATTGTTTTCTCCTCATATGAAACACTGAGATCTTGGTTTGGACTAAAACATAGCTTCAACAATATAATTACTTCTAATCATATTGATCCACGTTAACAAATTTTTTATTCCTTCAGGCTATGTTATTGCCATGAAAGGATTGGTTCAATGACAAATAATACCGCCTTTTGGATCGTAGCTTCTTGGGCCTAACATCATATTTGAAGCAACCTTAAGAGATTCCTACAAAGCTGCTACATAAAAGAGGCCCGGTCATTGACTAACATAAATCTTCCACTCTAAACATTGCTCTAACATAACAAATACTTCTGTATAGAATACACTGAATTTCAAATTATTTTGTTTATCATTATGGGGCTCAGAAACACACACACACACACACTCTCTCTCTCTCTCTCTCACACAGCTATCCCTATAACAATATTGACTCATTGCTACAAACATATTGTAATATTACAGTTAAAACAATCATACATGATTTCACTTATAAGATATGAAGTTACAACAGATATTTAATCTATAATACATAAATATATATCTATGATATCTAAATCTATAAGAGAATGAAACAAATACATCCATGAAACTCTAGTCAAAAGATACATCCCTGAAACTATTTTTGTTTTCTTGCCTTTGATATCCAAATAGTAAAGATCCTTGAAGAAACTTGTGTTACTCCTTTTTGCATAATCTTGGACACTTTAATGGTTACATATAGAAATACAAAGCTAAAAAAACAATTTTCATTGTTCACACCGAGCCTTGTAAAATACTCTATACTATAATGGTTAAGTTTTGGGAAAATACCAGTTAAGTCCCAAGGTACAGAATTAATCCCAAAAAAGTCCCTTTGTAAATTCCAATGTCAGAAAAGTCCCTAGGGACTTTTCTGACAGCATTTCCCTTTGAACAATTACTAAAATAGCCCCCACTTGTAAAACGAGCTTAAGGTGTTGTAAACGTAGCAACAAGTGTTGTAACATAAACCATTTAGACTTTCTTTCTCCCAAGTTGTAAATGCCGCTTATGAAGTTGTTAATATAACTGAAGATGTTGTAAATATAGCAGACCATATTGTAAACGATGATAGAAGAAAGTGGAGCCTAAGTGTTGGCTTGTTGCACAAGTTATTGCCCTGGTGGGAGTGGTTGTAAATGTAGCTTAAAAACTTGTAAAAAGAGCTAAAGGTGTTGTAAACGTAGCAACAAGTGTTGTAACATAAACCATTTAGATTTTCTTTCTCCCAAGTTGTAAACGCCGCTTATGAAGTTGTTAATATAACTGAAGATGTTGTAAATATAGCAGACCATATTGTAAATGATGATAGAAGAAAGTGGAGCCTAAGTGTTGGCTTGTTGCACAAGTTACTGCCCTGGTGGGAGTGGTTGTAAATGTAGCTTAAAAACTTGTAAACAGAGCTAAAGGTGTTGTAAACGTAGCAACAAGTGTTGTAACATAAACCATTTAGATTTTCTTTCTCCCAAGTTGTAAACGCCGCTTATGAAGTTGTTAATATAACTGAAGATGTTGTAAATATAGCAGACCATATTGTAAACGATGATAGAAGAAAGTGGAGCCTAAGTGTTGGCTTGTTGCACAAGTTACTGCCCTGGTGGGAGTGGTTGTAAATGTAGCTTAAAAACTTGTAAAAAGAGCTAAAGGTGTTGTAAACGTAGCAACAAGTGTTGTAACATAAACCATTTAGATTTTCTTTCTCCCAAGTTGTAAACGCCGCTTATGACGTTGTAAATACAAGTGGGGGCTATTTTAGTAATTGCTCAAAGGGAAATGCTGTCAGAAAAGTCCCTAGGGACTTTTCTGACATTGGAATTTGCAAAGGGACTTTTTTGAGATTAATTCTGTAGCTTGGGACCTAGCTGGTATTTTCCCAAGTTTTTACCACCTTTTGGACATGTCTTCCATGGCACACACTTCCAAATGATATGGTCTATACTTGGGTGAGCCTACTCTAGCTAGATATAGAGCTTTCAGATAGATGTCCATTGCAATTTTTTATCTATAACAAGCATGAGCTAATGAGTAGCTTTCACGTTTGGAAGTCCACATGGACATAATTATGTTCAGGGTAACAGAATCTTGGCTAAATTATACTATAAACTTTCTGGTAAGTCTAGCCATGGTATTTCATAGGCAGGGGATTAATGCAACAAATTGAACTATATTTCATGGCTTTGTCTGTGATTGTTGGATATTTTTTCAAAGTGAAAACATCCATTGGGCATGCTGCTCTTTGCTTTTCTGAGATGTTCATATACCTTTTCCACTGCATTTCCTCATTTAATACCATCTAACTAAATTGTCGACCAGACAAAACTGATAATGCTTTTTACCATGCAAGTGCTTCCCTTTTTCCATTTCTGTATAACAATGTCCTTTTCGTCAATCAGACAAAAACAATTCATATAAAAATTTAACAACTTTGCCTTGAAGACCATGCATCTTGTTGGCTAGTGTGACTTGATCCCCTCCCCAATTTGTAGGTTCCAATGGGCAGAAAGACGGATCCACAAGAAGGACCAAAGGAAATCCAACAATTGTATTCATCATATCACTTTTAACATAAGAAAATCCATAAATATTCTTACATCCAAATAACCCATACACTAACCTATTAAAAGTTAATCAAAAGGCAAGAAATTCGATAAAGATTCTTACAAATTTATATTTGATTTTTTGACCCCTTTCTTCATTGAAGACCTGTTCCATTCTTAAAAGGAATAAATAGAAGCTCGAAAAGAAAAAAGAAACACAAATAAGGTAAAATTTGTTAATGAGAAGAGAATAGAAGTAGAAAAACTGAAAACAAATAAATCCATCCCAAAATAGAGATGAAAAAAAATACAAATATTGGCTCAAGGTAGCTTTCCAGTGTCTGAAGGTAAACATTAATGCTTTGCTTGGATAAAAGGAAAAGTTGGGAGGAAAGAAAATTGAGAAAAAAGACATTAGGGAAGATGAACTTTCCCTTGCTTGAATGAAGAAGGAAAAGGAGAAGAAATAAAAAGTAGGGGAGAAAATGGAGTGGGTCCCACGCTCTATTTTCTCCTCAAAACTTAGCAAATACAAAGAGATTTTAAGAGAAAATCTCTATTCTACATGCTGTCCTGAGCTTGCCTTCACCATATTTCCTCTCCACTGTGTGTCCTCAGTCTTCCAACTTGCTCTTGCTTTTTTTTTTTTTTTGCCTTCAAGCTTGCTCTTGCTTTCACTCCGCCCCTTTCCTCCTAAATCTGAATTGCTTATTACTTATTAGGCGATATTCAACAGAAAGCGAAGCTGAGAATCATGAAAGATTTGGATCTAAGACACCACTTCGTTCCTTCCTTTATGTTGTGTGTCTCCACAATTGAAGTGATTCTCCATTTTTTCTTTTCCAGCTATTATATTTTATCTTTTAAGAAAATTATTTATTATGATTTTTAAATATAATAGAAAATATATTTTCATCAAAATATTTTATTTTTAAATAGAAAAATATGAGAATACATTTTTTGTGAAATAATTTGATTTTAAAATGTTTTAACGGTGCTAATTTTAATATGGTTGTTGCCTTCAATTTATTTTAATATAGATAATAACATAATATACCCTTATATAAGATAAGGATGTTTTTGTCATTATATGATTTGCTTATTTTCCTTCCTATGTATTTTCTTCTGTCCATCCAAGCTTAAAAATACGGAGCCATTTAGGGGTGTTCATCATGCTATTTCTCAAGTTATCAATATTGACAATATTTTATTGGCAAAAAAAAAATATTGACAATATTTTCAGCATAGTTTTATATAAAGCTTGACAAATTTTTTTCAGCCTAATTTTATTTAAAGATATAACTTTACCTAAAAGTCTACATCCATATTCTTCATAGAAATATATATTTTAAAATTTAAAAATTAGTTATGAATAACTTAAAATGGGATAAAAGTATCATCTAATATTTTTATAAAAAAATTGAATTAATAAGTTTAGAATATAAAAATATATATATTCAAATAGAAATCACATTAATAACATTTAATTTCTTAGTAGGATAGGTGTAAAAAGTCACATAAAACCAATAACATTGAAATAAGCTTCAAAATTAATGTTCAAAGTGTGTTAGAGGTATTACTTTTCTTGACGTAAAAAGGAAACATTTATTTTTGAGTACCGCCGAATTAAACTTTATATGGCTCGTCATCATAGTTTTTTCATGAAGCACCTTCAGATGTCCACCAAAGAGGGTTTTAAAGCCACCATCATAACAATTTTATTTCAATATTCACTCAGATTTAAATACATCGAATATTGAACAGTGTAGAACTTTAATGCTAATTTATACCACTTAACCCAGACATCATCAAAAATCTTGAAAGATAAATGATAATATCAATTATTAAGCTTCAACAATTAATGATACTAAAAAATGGTTTCTATATAATAGTAAGTGCAGGATTTCTAAATGCCACTAACATTGTTGTTCACACAAACTCATGGTTCTCAATCATTTACTTTCAGCGTGGCCATTTCCTGTTTCTACCATTTACAGCTTCCTTCAATTTCTACTCACCAGAAACAAAATTCTGTCAGAATCTTCAACATGTATGAATTAAATATAAAGGTAGTTTTACTGAGACTTATTTTCTTATTCAAGTTCTTCAACTTCTTCCTGTATTTAAAGGAAACATGTAAGACTAATTTAAAAGAAACATCAAAGATGAATATCCTATTTGAGACCAGACATACATGAAAGAGAATTTGAAACAACTTTTAATTAATACAAATGTATACATACAGGGTCACCAAATTTAAAGTTTTATCATCCAAAATCACAAATGCATACTAAATGGAGCAGTATGAATTAATTACGCTAAATGATGTCAAAGGTGATAGATAGATAACAAACCAAAGTCAAATGCAAAGAATAGTATACTAAAATGAACAGAGTGGAAGAGATATTGCTTTTATTGCAAAAGGACTCTCTCTCATTGGGACCCCGATTCCTCTTTTTTTATATTTCGTAGAGAGCTTGCTCTGTTCTAATCAATATATAACAATGGCAATCACAGTTCAAGCCAAAAGTCAGTGGACCTACTGACTTGACCCTCATTATGGCCCCTAAAATCACTAAAGCAAGGCCGTTAGAGGCGTCAACATCAGTCTCTGTTGGTGCCTCCTCTAGTGTTGCCCGTAAATAGTATGTAATATTTGTTTGTTTTTTATAACAGAATAGTATATAATATTAATCTGCAACAAAAATGGCAAAACACATAAAGAGAAAACAATATGAAGAAAAAGGGAAACAATGTAAATCAGAGAAGATGGGACAAGGGCGGAAGTTCCTAAATACATACAGACATTCTTTTTCAAATAACCCAAAACCTACGTTCTTCATCGGTTACATCCTCACTAGTTCCTCTCTAACATTGCATCCACACATGAAAAGCTCAGCTCTAGTTTATCTCATCACTGCCTCTCCATCATCATCACCAGCAGCGCAGTTTGAAACCACCTAACATGTCACAAGACACAAAGTTTTGTAGACCGAAACCATGTCCTGCTCGACATTGACAAAGGCAGAGCAAAACCCGTCAATAAGGGAACTAGTTCAAATTTATTAAGGGAAGTGTTGATTAGCACAGCACTAGATTCATATTGACTGAATAATACTTCTCTTATTAATTTCCATAAAACGTACATACCTATATATAGACACAATACAAATACTGAGCCCATAGTATACAAGGCCCAAATGACCAATGTCTTCAACTAATTTCTACACCCCCCCTTTAAGTTGGGGGCTAAACAAATCTATAGCTCCTAACTTGCTAAGCATTCGATCTAACACTTCTTTACCTACAGCTTTAGTCAAGATGTCTACTTCTTGACTATGTGAACGAACATGCTGTAAAGCAATAACCTTTTCTAAAACCTTCTCCCTAACAAAATGAAGGTCTATTTCTATGTGTTTAGTCCTTTCATGGAAAACCGGATTGGCAGCAATATGCAAAGCTGCCTTGCTATCACAGAATACATTAACAGGAGTTAAGTGCTCATAACCAATTTCCTTAAGTAAGCCAACAGCCTATACAACTTCGGATACTGCAGAACCAAGTGCACGGTACTCCGCTTCCGCAGAGGACTTTGAAACAGTAAGTTGCTTCTTAGTCTTCCACACTACAAGCGAACCACCAAGCTTTAACAGGTATCCGGTAACTGATCTTCGTGTGGTCTCACAAGCTCCCCAATCAGCGTCACAGAAGCAATCGAAGCTAGTTGTACCTTCTCTACTAATAAGCACTCCTACTCCAGGGCTCTGCTTCAAGTAACGTAACATATTTAGAGCCGCCGCCATGTGACACTTCATGGGTTGAGGCATAAATTGACTTAAGACCTGCACAGAAAAGCAAAGATCAGGCCTAGTTGAAGTCAAATAGATTAATTTACCGACGAGTCTTCGATATCTTTCGGGATCTCCAAGCAGATCCTCTCTCTTATGTTTCTTTTCTTCATACGCTACTAACTTCAAATTGGTGGCCATTGGAATTGAAAGTGGCTTACACCCACTCATTTCTGTTTCTGCAAGCAAATCCAAAACATACTTTCTTTGTGAAAGTACTATACCATTCTTTGATCTAGCAATTTCAATACCAAGGAAATACTTCATGATCCCTAAATCCTTGATTTTGAAATTGCTTTTCAACAAATCCTTTACCCCTTGGACTCTGAGCTCAGAACTACCTGTAATCAATATATCATCGACATAGACTAGAACCAATACAATATCAATATCAATTTTCTTAAAAAATAGAGAATAATCATGCTTACTACGCCTAAAACCACCATGTATAAGTGCAGCACACAATTTTTCATTCCATTGTCTAGAAGCCTGCTTGAGACCATAAAGGGACTTTTTAAGTTTACACACCATCCCCCCTTGGCTTTCAAAACCCTGGGGAATGGTCATATACACTTCTTCATTAAAATCTCCCTGTAGAAACGCATTATCAACATCCATTTGGAACAAACTCCAATAATACAAAACAGCCAACTTAAGAATGATTCTAATTGTAATCATTTTAACTACAGGCGAGAAAGTCTCATGATAATCAATCCCTTCCCTTTGTGTATAGCCTTTTGCAACTAGACGAGCTTTATATTTATCTATGGTTCCATCAGATTTATATTTAACCTTATACACCCACTTGCAACTAATGGGCTTTCTTCCTTGAGGTAAGGGCACAATATCCCATGTCCTATTGCTTTCTAAGGCTGCTATCTCTAAATTCATGGCTTGGATCCATTTATCATCTTTCATTGCGTCATAGTAAGAAGTAGGCTCAACAATGGAATCTATATTACATAAGAAACAGAGATGTGAGTCAGAAATATGCTTATAAGACATATATTCATCAATAGGATATAAACAATTATTTCCCTTTTTATGTATGCCTTTTTCTAAAGCAACGAGCCCACAAACATAGTCTGTGGCCCATATGAGAGGTCGACGGTCCCTTGCTGTCCTATTATTGTTACTAGGCAAAGGCTGAGAAGTGGAAGGAATAGGAGTTTGATTTTGTCCAGACTCACAAGTATCATTTTCTCCAGCTGTATTAGACACCACCGGATGTGTATATCCTTTCTCCAAATCCAAATCATCATCAAATAAGAATATTTTTCTAAATTCTGCATGCTGACTCACCTGATCAGCAGACTGTATATCACGAAAAGGAAAAGCATTTTCAATGAATACAACATGTCTACTAATCATGATACCCTGAGTGAGTAAATTAAGCAAAATATATCCCTTTTGATGACTCGGGTAACCCATAAAAACACATAGAATAGCTCTGGACTGAAATTTATCAGAGTTAGTTAAATCAGTAGCATATGCCAAGCAACCAAAAGTTTTCAAACAATTATAATCAGCTTGTCTCTTGTACACTTTCTCATATGGGGTTTGAAAACCTAGAATCCTAGAGGGTACCCGATTAATAACATATGTTGCCATTTTCACACATTCTCCCCAAAACCTAATAAGTATGTTGGATTGAAGCATAAGACTCCTAGACACTTGCATAAGTATCCTATGCTTTCTCTCCACAATACCATTTTGTTCCGGAGTATATGGGCAAGAGGTTTCATGTATGATACCTTTATCAAGGAAATATGATTGCAAATAGTTATTGATAAATTCAGTTCCATTGTCATTACGTATACGTTTAACATGAAAGGAAAATTGATTAAGGACATATGCAATAAAATTCTTTATATATCCAGCAGTTTCTGATTTATGTCTCATTAAGAACACCCAAGTTGCTCTTGAGTAATCATCAACAATTGTAAGGAAAAACTGATGTCCTTGATGGGTAGGTGTCCTATATGGACCCCATACATCCATGTGAAGTAATTCAAAGCAACAAGCAGTTTTAATACAGCTAGAAGTAAATGGGAGTTTGGTTTGTTTAGACTGAATGCAAATTTCACAACTTTTATTCATGTCAAAGCTTTTGTCTTTTACAAAATCCAAGTGCTTCAAAACTGAAGGGGGCCCATGCCCCAGCCTATTATGCAGAATTGAGACATCTATGGGGTCATTATGATCTATACCCTCCTTATCAATCAAATTCACAGCAGTTACATCACTATTGGTTACTTCACTATTCGACTCAATTTGCAAAATATAAAGTCCCTCAACTAATCTACCAGTCGCCTTCATTTTCCCAGCTTGAAGGCCCTGCAAGATGCATTGGTTAGGAAGAAAAGTAATCATGCAATGTGCCTCATTTGTAAGCCTAGAAACAGAAATCAGGTTAAACTGTAATTGTGGTGCATATAGAACATTTCTTAATTCCAAGTTATTAGGGAATTTGACACAACCTACATGAGTAACTTGCACCCTATCACCATTAGGGATTTTAATTCTCTTAATAGACCCTACATATCTATCATAGGAATCTAACAAAGACAAGTCTCCAACTAAATGAGTGGTTGCACCAGAGTCTATTACCCAATTAGTATGTGAAAAATGGTGACAAGAGGAGTTTATCAAACTTGTACCAGTCAATGCATGCATGGTTGTGGTCGGTTCTGTATCCTTCTTAAGAAACTCCATGAGTTTGTCATATTGCTCACGAGTGAATGTTGGTGCTACAACATCATCATTATGGGCAGATCCTTCTTGCTCCAACTGACTTAAGTTTGCTGTCTGCTATGTCAATCGTGGCTTATTCCCTTTGAAGTCAGTAGGAAATCCCACCAAATGCCAGCAATTTTCCATGATATGTCCTCTCTTAGTGCAGTAGGAGCACTCTAGCAGAGGACTATTTCTTCCTCTACCTCTACCGCGTCCTCTTCCTCTAGCAATCATGGCCATTCCTTCAAGTGGATTTGATTTAACTGTGTTACTGAGATTACGTTGAGCCTTATCTTCTATGATCATACTAAATTCTTGATTCACAGAAGGCAGAGGACTCATCAACAGGATCTGACTTTTGGCAGTGCTATAAGAATCATTCAGCCCCAATAGGAATTGTAACAACTTTTGTTGTTGTACACGTTGGGAGTAAAGCTGAGAGGCAGTGCACTTACAAGATGGAATTGGCATGAGTACCGATTCTTCTTCCCAAAATTCCTTCATCTTAGAGTAATATTGTGAGACAGTGAGGCTTCCTTGTCGCATAGAACTTAATTCCCTATGGAGACTGAAAATTTGTGACCCTGTCACCTTATCAAAACTCTCTTGCAGATCAACCCAGACGAGATAAGCATCCTGATGGAAAATCACACTATTGGCCAGCTCCTTAGAGATTGAATGCAACAACCAGGACAGCACAACAGCGTTGCACCGCTCCCATTGATCATGGAGCCGACTGTCTTGATTCTCCTTGGTGCATGATCCATCGATGAATCCCAATTTGTGTTTGCCCTTAAGAGCAATTCGCATTGACCGACTCCATACAGTGTAATTTTCAGAGCCAGTGAGAACTTGAGGAATGAGAGAGGCGGCTTGAGTGTCAGAAGGGTGCAGATAAAGAGGGTGAGTGAATGGGATGGATTCACCTGTTAGGTCATCTTTCTTCTCAGTCATGATAGAGTAGATGAATGAATACTATGAATTTAAAGAATAATCGATTGGAGGAACTCACGGTTTATTCTTTGTCCTTTGAAATATCAGAAAACGGTGTGGCTGTGTGTGTCCGAGAATCGGAGGAGGCCGATCTTGAACAGAGGAAGGACAAAGCAGAGGAAGAACAATCTTGAACAGAGAAAGCCGATCTTGAACGCAGAAAGAACAAAACAGAGGAAGCACGATCGTCTGCGATCTTAGGCCTGTGAAGATTGATGGCGATAGAGCGGTGAGTCTGGGTGACGATTATCGGCGAGTGAGCCGTGGGAATAGGTGAACGGCAATCTTAAGCGACGGCGATCTGGAGCCTGTCGCGATTCAGACGATGCGATTTTGAGCTTGAGCGACGGCAGAGTGAGTGCCCAAATCTCATTATTGATTTCGAGAAGCTTTGTGTTTTGGCTGTTTTAGGTAGATTCGGGAAGCTTTGTGTTCTGGTTTGAAAACCAGTGTTTCCTTTCTTCAGCAATTATCGATCTGTTCTTGCAAATCGGGCTGTCTTCTTGGATCAGCGATTAAACTTGGCCCAAAGTTTCTTGAAAGTCCATGTCTTCTGTACTTCGGATCTTGGAAGACCACTTCCTTCTTGGGTGTCTTCTTTAATTTTGGGCCTATGCAGTCATTCTTTCAGGTGTGGAACCTGGGCTCTGCTACCATATTGATTAGCACAGCACTAGACTCATATTGACTGAATAATACTTCTCTTATTAATTTCCATAAAATGTACATACCTATATATAGACACAATACAAATACTGAGCCCATAGTATACAAGGCCCAAATATATACAAGGCCCAAATGACCAATGTCTTCAACTAATTTCTACATGAAGAGACATGAAAATGTAAAAAGAACATTAAATGTGTGAAATAACAAACATATTTATTTTGATGTGATAAAACAATTGTAGAGTTAAGGAATAGCAACAATATAAGCTAAGAAGGACTCCGATATTATAGGGAGTGTGCTAGTAGTAATCGACTTTGCTCTGTTAAATGCAATGAAACAGCCTGCCCGTCATTGCATAAGGATCATAATATTATCTCCTGCTCTTGACCCTGAAAAAAGGAAACATGTTGTCATAATGTTGCTCACCAAGGAGCGGACTTAACTACAAAGCAGCATATATACTAACCTCCTAGAGCTTGCAGGATAATCCTGCAAGCTAAGTCTAGTCTCTCCGACGGCCAGAAGATATGTCTGCATGAACAGCTAGAAGCCATTATGTCTATGAGGTTCTGCCGCACAGGTAGATGGGATATGAAGGACATTTTATGGAGGGATGTAGGTTCAGATGGGAATGACCAACTAGTGTGAAGCAGATACTTTATTAGGGCCTGTTTGGTACAAGGAACATTTTAGAAGGGAACGGAAAGGAAGGGAAGTGGATGGAAAGGAAGGGAAGATTGCGAGGAAACTTAAAAGAGTGAGCTATTTGGTAGACATGGGAACGGAACATAGGTTAAGGGAAGATGAGATGTTTGGTTGGAAGAAAAGAGAGTGATTTAAGTGAGAAGATTGTGTGAAAAACCTAAAATACCCCTAACTTCACTAGAAGTTCAAATTCAAACTTAATATTCCAGTTCGAACTTAACAGCCCAAATCAAACTTAATAACCCCAGTTCGAACTCGACCTCATCTTCACTGTTCATCATCTTCCTCGTGGTACTGTTCATCGTCTTCCTTGCCAAGCTCCGAGATCAAAAGAACTCATCTTTGTGCTATGAGCGAAGAGGTTGGCGGACAAAGGCGATGTCTTTGATAGAGAAGGTCAGAAACTTTGCTTCACCGGAGGTCAATCCTCATCTTCTTCAAGCTATCAAGTCGATAGTTTGAAACTTGGATTCAAAGCTTCGAATCACTGCCGAAACTCATGAAGCGAGACCACTCTCAGATTCAAACCAAAAATTACCTTCAGCTCGAATTTCTGGCCTTCAACTCATGCTTCGGTTCATGAATGCTCTGCCTTTTAGGGGCATTTTTGTCCCACGATTTCACTCTCCCGGGAACAATTTAAGATCCCACCATTTTTAGAGGGACCTGAAGATCCTATGTTTAAGGGAACATGGCAGGAGGCGGGAATGTAAGTTGCGGTCAGTTTTCGGTACCAAACACATTTTTTGGGTTGGAACATTGTAATCTTCCCTTTCCCTCCTTAACTTTCCGCATAACAAATATGCCCTTAGATGTTGGTTTAGGTGGGAGGTTGTCATTCGATTTGAATTTTAAAGGAAAGCAGATTTGTCACTTTGTGTTTTGGTCAGAGTGCAAAGCCTCTTTAACAGCTGTAGTATTGCACCAGCTTGATTAAGAGCCCGAGAATATAGTAAAATAACCCAAAAATTTGTCAGCCATCCATTCCTTGTGAACAGAGTTTTATGTGAGAGGAGCCACTTTTGAGCCGTTTTGCAATTGATGGCTTGGTGAAAGAGTATTGTATTATATATTGATGATGGAGTATTTCTCTGATTATGACTTATAAGTGGTTACCAGAGAGAGAAAGTTTGTCCAAGCTGTGGCAACCACTGGCAACATACAGTACCCAAGGAAGAAGCTACCCAGATTGAAGACCACGATAACGCACTGCGAGCTAGCCAACATGGTAATGTCGAGGAAGATGATGTTGCAGGCAGCAATAATGGAGATGAGCAAAATGAAGGAACAGGAAGCCAACATGGTAATGCAGGGCTTGCAGCACAAAAGAGGCGTAAAACAAGTAGAATCAATGATGCAGATGATATGATAGGATCTGGTGTGTCTCAATCTTCATCATCTACTTCTGACTTTAGAATAGAAACTCAAAGGTCTGCTCGTCTAATGTAAATACTCACTCACCTTTTTGACATGTATATTTTGTTGCTGGCAACTGTGCCTCTTTAGATCAGCGCGGTGGAGAATTGATTTTGCGCTTCACAAGATAAAAATGTGAGTGTAGTTTTGTCTTGTAAAGCGTAAAATTATCTTAGATGGGGCTCCCAAACAAGCTGTTGACGTGTTCTGATTTTTCAATTGTGTCATGGAGATGCTCCCTTAATTAATTTGCGGTGAATGCCATATGTGGGAAGAGAGGATGAATGAAACTGTAATAGGTCCATTTTATAAGAAGTAAATTTTGATCATTTTTGTAAGGCATTTTGATAGTTTTAATGGGTGTTAAATAATTTTTTGTTTATATATACTCATATTTAATAAGAGTAGTGAGAGAGTCGAAATTAATATGATGGAATTTTGTATGATTAATAAAGGTAATATTAAAAATCATTTAAATTTTATGAATGATTTAATGTTTTAATTATTTTTATTGGTTAGTGAGAAACGTCACATAATAACTAAACCAAATTAATTTGAAATCTCATTTCTCACGGGTTATAAAAAGAGAATGGGGAGGCAGCGTGTGGAGGTGTTTTTCGGGACCATACAGGTGGTTTCCTGCAAGGTTTCATGGTGAAACTAGAGCCTTGTGGGAGTTTGATTGCCGGCGGTTCTTTGGGGCTTGAAATTAGCATGGGATGCTGGGTTTCGGAGGCTGGAGGTGGAAAGCGATTGCAGCATGGTGGTGGAATGGATACTTGGGAATGGCGCGGGGAGCATGCAGGAGCTATGGAGGTGAATGAGATTCGGGCCATGTTGGGACGGGAGTGGGAGGTTTCTATACTATGTTGTTCGCGTGAGGTGAATGCAGTGGCGGATGTGATGGCTAAGCAGGGGCTCGGGGTGGTCCCGGGTCTTGTTCGTGCCATGGAGCCATTCGTTGGGCTTGTAGCGGCATTGCAAAAGGATACTAGTGGGTTGCAGAATGATAGTCTTGGGACTGGCCATGTAACGTAGGGCTGGGTACTCTGTTGTTTGATCTTAACCTTATCAAAAAAAAAAAAAGAGAGAGAACTTCCCATGGTTAAAAAAGTGAGAAAATTGTTAATGACCAAAGCACTTCTTACCGAAAGATGTTGTGAGAACTTCTCATAGATAATAAGGAAGCGTAGAATTATTCTAATAAGGTCCTTGTTTGGATGAAATAAATGTGACAAGAATTTTAGTTTGAAAGGCCTAAAAATTTTGTTTTCCAGAGCTTCCAAACACTCAATTGAGCAAAATAATTTAAGGCAAAAAATAGATCAAAATAATTCAGAAGTTCATTTCTTATGAGTAAAATATTGTGATAATTCTTCAGAGAGGTTGTAGCCATAAGAAATTGACAATATTTCACTGAGAAAAATACGTCGAGAAAATGCTCCTATGCTCTCATGGATATTTTTCTCATGGGTGATAATTTGTTCCCGTGAATATTTAAGAAATGTTCACCTGCTTTAAGAACAATTTTATGTTCAGAAAAAAAAAATAAAAAATTTAAAAAATATTTGAAAATGTATTGTTAGTTACGTATTCTTAAAAACAAAAAGAACTAAAAGTTGTTATCTAAAAAACAAAAATCAAATACCCATAGCTTCTTGTCTACCCCAAGCCAAAAATGACCCTTAATCATATCTCATATGTCGTATAAACAATTGTTTTCTTATAAAAAAAATAGGGTTAGTATTAATATTTATCCTTACAATTTGATCCAATTTTAATATAGTTTTAAATTGTGATTTTTCATTCCTATAATTTTATAAGGACTTGTTTTGAGTGAGACCAAATCCTTATAAAACTATAGGAATAAGAAACAACGATTTGAAATAATATGGTCAAAAGCTAAAATTCAATCAACGACAACAATTTAATAATAACTTGAAGTCATAAAAATTGTGTCATTATTTACCGTGAAAATTCTCTACGTTGATCTCTAATATATATATATTTTTGAATTAGATGAGCAGACACTAACAATCATTGGCGTCTCCTGTATTATTTGTCGCCCGTAATGATTTATGACTTTAGAAATGTGGTAATAGAATCTGATTCTCAGGTTATTGTTTCTATGTTAAATGATTTTCTTGCACCAAAAGACTAAAATCAATTCGAAAATTGGGATGTTATGAAAAACACTGAAGAGATATATATTTGTAAGCTGCACGTACGCTGTAAATTTTGAACAACTGATCGTCACAACAAATATGAAATCCAAAAGGATACAAAGAAGAACTTGAAAAAAAAAAGGTCAGAGAGATATTACGTTGGTGTAATCATCAAAATCATCAAAGTTATTATCCTCAACCCTTTTCAAAAGCCTGAGCAAACTCTCAGTCGCCAAAATAGCCTTAGGATTCACATCATGCAAAGCCCTCGCATACAAACACCTACAAGCTTCACTTGCTGCGTGAAACAGTTCCTTCTCCTTGCAATTATTTGGACCCATCAAACAATGCCCCACAATCCTCAAAACTGGTTGTAATAATTCCCATGGCAGAGGAATCCTCCCTTCCTTCTTCTTCATCATCTTCTCTTCCTCTGTTACAATCGTCTCTGTTTCTTCTTCTTCTCCGTATTCTCCGACCTCCTCATCTTCATCTTCCTCGTTGTTCGGCTTATGTTCCAATTCGGCCCGAATCCCTTGTACATGTCTCCGTCTTGACCAGCCCAGATCTTGCAGAACTCACAAAGTTCGATTTTTGATTTGATGGGCATCTGGGAAATCTTGCTGTAGTATAGTTCTAATGTGACGCCGACGATCCTAGCTCGTCGGGTGGAACGTACGGTGCCGTGGGGTTCGAGGGAGTGGGATACGACGGCGAGGTCGAGGTTTGTGGCGTTGTTTTTGACGGTGGATTTGGATTCATGGTAAATGCTTGGGTGGGACAAGTCTGGGATCGTGACAGTGACAGCTTGGCCATCGCGAGAATTGGTCTCGGAGGCGTAGAGGGCTAAGAGGACGGCCTCAAAGCCGGCCTGAGGTTTCCGGTGGACAGTTCAGGAGTGGTAGATGCCAGTGATGATGGGGACGAAGCGGAGGACGACAAGCTGGAGTTCGGGGACTCAAGATTGGAAGGTGTCGTAGAGCCAGCGGCAGAGGTGGTTGTCGCCAGAGCCAGAGTTGGGTTCCCGGAGGAGGGCGGAGATGTGGGAGGAGACGGTGGCGTCGTGGAGGAGAGAGAGAGCGGGGTTGGTGGAGGAGAAGAGGGAGGTAGGGAGGGAGGGAACGATGGAGGAGAGAGATTGGATGGCTGATTGGGCTTTACGAACGGCGTCCTCGTCGGACATTGGATGCTATAGAGAGATGGAATGGAGAAGCGTTTCGATTCAAAGTGAAAAGAGAATAATTTGTGATTTGTGAGATGTAAGGAGGAAGAGGAACACGAAAATGTGGGAGAGATTATTGGATCGTAGTATATTTTGTCGCTTCCCAAAATGAGAAATCATTATAGACGATCACCACGTGATTTTTCTTAGGCAGTGAAAATCGGATAGGATATTGAATCATTTGAGATATTGGGTCAAGGGTTAGTGGTTCAGAGCGGGGTCAACCCGAAAATCAGACTGGGAGTCAAACCGGTGTTAATTAAAAAATATATATATAATTTAAATGTTCATGTATACCATTTAAGAAATTACATAAGAGTTTTTTTTCCAACCAATTGTCAAATATAACCTCGTGAACCTAATATCCACAAAAATATAATTAAGTATATAAAGATTTTATTCCAACCAATGCAAAACAACAAAAATATTCCACAATACTTTTAAAACTCCTTGCAAATCAAAAAATTTCAAAGAAATAATTTAAAAAAAAGATAAAATGACGTCATTTGAGATATAAAAAAGTTTAAAAATTAAAAAAAAAGGGTAAACCGGTTCACCACGGGTCACCCCGGGTCGGACCAGTTCAGACCGGGTCAGTTAGACCCCGGTTTTTTGACCTCAACCAGATCGGTCCGGCGACCGATTCACTGGTTTCCTGTCTGAACCGGCCGGTCCGGTCCGGTTTTTAATACATTGGATTTTTCACATTTTAAAGAGAAATTTTATTAAAAAAATCGGGATTGTGAGATGTTAAGCTTACATGAGCTGGAGGAGGGGAGGAGGTTGACAATTTAGTATTTTAATTTTATATTTTGATATTTGATCTTTTAAATAATTATAATTTTTATTATCATCTCTATTAAATATTATTTTTTCTAGATCATTTCATTCTTATCTTTCCAACCATTAATATCATTTTAATATTCAGACATTTTTATTTCATTTTCCAATCATTTAGCATCATTTCATATTAGTACATTTTTATAAGGGGGTTTGGTGCAAATCTGCTTGTGAAGTGTACAGGAATGTATACATTTTTCAGGTGTACAAATGCACATAAAGATAAAAAAATAGTGTAAAAATGACTGCTATATAATTTTTTTGTGGGCCCACATTGTTGTCCAATTTCCAATTGTTAAAAAAAGTAATAAACATTAGGTAGTTATGTCCTATTAACAATCAAGCTATTTTGGCATCATTTTGAAATCTGTGTGTACTTTTGCACCCAAGGGAATTTTATAAAACAAGTGTGCATTTACAAATACTTCATAAGCAGGATTTGCATCTTAGCCATTTTATAAATGAAATTTTTAAAATTAAAATACCAAATTAAACAATAAAGCCCAATTCAAATAAAAAACAACATAGGAACCTGATTTAAAATTGAAGTAACCTATAACATGTGAATTAATTTTTGATCTAATTACTAAAGACACAATAAATATCTGTGCATTTGAATCTTGGTGTTAATAACTTTTGTCTACGGTTCCCATTTTTTATTTAACTTCTCCACGCTCAAGCACAACATATTTTTCCACCCTTTACATCACAGTTTGTGTGCCTATTGAAGACATGAGTCAATGAATTGATTACTACTAAGTGTTGGATATAATTATCATATTTTGATGTCAACCGCTAAAATTTGCAAATGGAGGCATCAAGTAATGAAATTCCATCCCTTGAAACTATAGGGGTCCGTTTGGTATGAAGAAATTGAGAGTGGTGGAAATGGAATTGAGAGACAATTCCATGAAGAGGCTTGTTTGGTACAATGGAATTGGGCTCAATTCCAATTCCATGTGGAACCCAAAAAGCCTCAATCCCATCAAGATGAATTCCATTAAAAAAGCCAAGATTTGTAATTCCAAGCCCCCATTTCCATCATTATCCTCGTGCAGATTTATCGGACTCCTCACTCACACACTCATCGATGACCTCTGTTACTCACTGGCGACGATGGCAACTTCTCCCTCACCGGCGATGGCAGCTCTCCCCCCTCCACCGGCGACGACAGCGACGGCGGCATCCTTTAGCACCGGCGACGACAACGACGCAACAACTCTCCCTCACCAGATCAAACGGAGATGACAATGATAGTTCTCACTCGCCGGCCAGGACAGTAACGGTAGCTCTCCCCCTCCTCTTTGTCTGATCTGGTGAGATCTGGCGAGATCTAGCCTCTCTTCGTCAGATCCTCATCTTCGTCTATCTTCCTCTCCCCCGATGACCAGGTGAACAATGATGGCAGTGGTGACGATGGCCTGCTCCATCAACCTCCTTCTACGACGACGACAGCGATTTGGGCAGGAGTTTAGCGACGTCAATGGGGGAGTCAGCGAGATCTGTCGAAGGAATGGGTTTGTTTTTTTGGTAGTAGATGGGTGATGGGTTTTTTAATTGAGGGTGTTTTAGTATTTTTATGTAAAAATTAGATCCCATTTCCAGGTTATACCAAACACACTTTTAAACCCTATTTCCATATCCATATTCATTTCCATTTCTATATCCATTTCCATTTCTATCAAAATCAATTCCAGTGTACCAAACGGGCCCCAGATCTTGTGACAAACTCCACACAACAAATAAATAGAAAAGTAGATACAGATAATTGGCATAAAAATAACATTTTGTTCATTTCAATAATGTTAAATACAATTTGCTTCTGATATACAGAAGCAATCTGTGTGTTTTAATATCTTTACAGACTTAACAATTAACATGTTTGCCTTCTCTATTTAACCCATAAAATACAGTTCGAAAGTTGATATAGTACTTGGAACAATTCCACTATCCATCATTCATTTCAGATCTCAGCTGCAAACCTTCTTCAGATAGAACAACCTTATAAAGGCAAGTGAGGAACATGGAATGTCTTGAAATCTATAAATGAACCTTTACATTTCATACGATAGAAGATATTCCATGCATCATTAACCTTCCCTACATTCATGTAACCACGTATAAGTGCTGAATAAGTAACAAGTGTTGGTTCATAACCAGAACTTCGCATTTCCTCAAAAGTTTCTATCGCCTTTCCTATCTGCTTCTCTTTAAAGAAATGAACTATCATGGATGTATAAACATGGAAGGAAGGTGTTATTCTAGACTCTTTCATGGAATCCACCTTTGCTATTGCCTCTTCTAATCTTCCCATTCTTAATAGACCATGGACAATGCTTCCACAGGTTAATTGATCTACGATAGATTTCTCTGTCTCAACTTTGTCAGCTACTTTCAAAGCTTCTTCTACTCTTCCAGATCTGCAGAGAGACCTAATTAACAAGGCATGGCTGAGAGGAATGTGTAGCCAATTTTTTCAAGAGAATCTGAGCATTCTTGAGCATCCAATATTTTGCCAACTTCACACAAACAATCAAGGTAAGTTGCAACTAATTCTTAGTCAGGAACACATCCTGCAGAAATCATCTCATTGTAGATTTTGATTGCTTCATCAACCTTCCTACCTTTCCTCCCACAAGGGAAATAATCAAACACTTGTACGTACTCCCACTTGGGATATAACCATCAGCTTTCATCTCTTCGAAGCAATCCATAGCCATCTGCGTCAAACCTGTTCGACCATAAAGCATTATCATAATTGTCCATGTATCTGATGTTATCATACAAGAGTTTCTTCTCATCTCAAAGAATAGGTTGCGCATGTGCTTGAAATCTTTCCCACTTCCTGCAATTTTGATCCCCATGTTGTATGTTTCTGTAGTGTGTCTATAACCAACTTGCTTTCCCACCCATGAGAAAAATTTAAGCACATTGCTACCATGCATGTTGCAATTGCGCAAGATCTTCAAGACAAGTTCTGGGGTGAATTTAATGGTGCTTTTCTCCAATTTTTCTTTCACCAAGGACCAATCCATGGAGGATGAAAGAATCTTCAAAAGACCTTGAACATCCTGCTCTGTATGAATCTCAACTTGTGGATTTACTAAGGAGCAATCCACTTTTTCCAGCCTTGCTTGGTGAATTATCACATCCATGCTGGCCTCAGTTTTTACTGATGCTTGTTCTCCAGATTCCTCACACGTCTGAGGATCAAGTTTAGAAGCTCTATACATCAGTTGAACTTTCTCTTTCACCCCAAGCTCCCCCTTCTTATCCAAATATGTCATAACCCAATGGAATATTTAATCTCCAATTACAATCTTTGAAGCCATCATTTCATTTAATAATTTGACAATGTCATCTCTCCTTGAAGCCTTGCAAAGCCCCTGGATAAATACTGAATATGATTTCCAAGTGGGCTTGAGGCCCTGGTATTCCATACTCTTGAAGAGTTTCCATGCTGTAGATATACGATTATGGGAAACATGACCGGCAACCATAGTTGTGAGTGCAACAACGTCAAGCTTCAATCCTCTTCCAAGCATCTCATCATACAGCTTGCAGGCTTCTTCATAATGATTCAACCTGAATAAATGCTGCACCAGTTTTGTATATGTGGAAATTGGAGCAGCATGACCAGTTTCTTTCATACTTGATTTGGCCGCAAATATTCATTTATGATGGTCCCATGAACCTTGTGATCAATATTTCCCTTTCTCATCGTAATTTCAACAATTTCCAAAGCATCAGTAATTCTATCAGCCTTACATATTCCTCTCACCAAGGTCTTGAGATATTCAAGTTCAAGGGCAAAATCCTTGTTTTTGAGCTCACGGATCAATTCTAAAGTTTCTTTAATTCTCCCAAAATTGCAAAAACTCTTCAACACACAACCATGAACTTTACTTTCTGAAAGCAGAGATAGCCTTATCATGTCATTTCCAACCATACGAACAGCTGTAATATCTCCTAATCTTGCCATGCAGTTCATTAGCATCCTATACACTCCAATCCTTGTCTACCATGTCCTTATAGAATTCCAAGGCAAGTTCACCGTTTCCAGAAGTACAAAGCGAACTTATTATTGCTTTGTAGGCAATAACATCTGGTTCACAACCAGCTTTTATCATATTTTTGTAGGCCAAAAATGCTTCACTAATTCAATTCACCTTCCCATACCGGGATATGAGAATGGTCCATGTATGAATGTCCTTGTTAAGAGAATAGTTGTCCATTTCCTGCAGCAAGTTTTCAACCAACCTAAACTCTTTTGCTTCTCCTGCAACGTACAGCATGGTATTGTAAATCTCAGTTGTGCAACTAAAACCATCCTTGAGCTTCACCCATTTGAAAAATTTCATAGCCAAATATGGAAACTTAAAGTACCTTTTCAGCACTTTTTCAACAATCTCTGGTTTTCGAATTATCTAACCGCTCTTCCATGGAAGCCAAATCATTTTCCCCACGAACAATTCTTGTGATCTCACCAACCACTCGGCTCACATCATCTTCATCTACATTTCCTAAATGGGCATCAGTTAAAACCATAGTATTCTCTTTCTCCTGCAATGTATTCTCTATGACATTTCTACAAACATTCTAACTACAAGCTGAGTGAACTTTAGAATCCTCTTCACTGCCATGAGTTTCCCCACATTTCAATATTTCAGAGAAGGCATCACTAGGAATCAAGTCATTTGTACCAAAAATCTCCGTAATATCATTAAAAAATGCACCAAAGCTGGTAGCGTCTAGCTGCTCATTTGCAATTTCTTGGACATTTTAAAGCTTGTGAAGCTTAGATGAATTGGAGATGTTTGAGAGATATGAAATTTGCGTTTGTGAAACTCGAAAGTTCAAATTTTAATGCAGCAACCAGAGCAAATTTATTGCTCTCATGGAAAACGCTTTCTGAAACTCTATGCACCTTCATCAGAAATCAACAAAGGTATCGACAACTAAAAAGGAAAATAAAAGAGAAAAGAAATGAACAAAAGGTCAAATAAATATATCAATAGATGATATTAATTTAGAATTAGGATGAGAGTACCAAGG
Source organism: Inga oerstediana (assembly GCA_963210345.1). Taxonomy (NCBI): domain Eukaryota; kingdom Viridiplantae; phylum Streptophyta; class Magnoliopsida; order Fabales; family Fabaceae; genus Inga; species Inga oerstediana. The sequence goes on from OY723410.1 coordinate 22,344,378, forward strand.
TACTAAAAACCGAAATGGGGAGACCATGGGGATTAAAATAATATAATTTAATTAAAATGGGGAAACTTGCAATACCCATGTGCAATCATCTTATAATGCTTAATTTCAATCTCAGACTCTCAGTGCAAACAATCCAACAAAAGCTCAGCAATCAGCTTAGGCATTATAATTTTATAATTAGAAATCAGCAAACAGAGTTGCAATTAGCAGAGAGGCGAATTTTTTATATTGGCAAACAGAGTTATAATTAGCAATTAGCAAACAGACTTACAACAAAATTACAAGGTTAGAGATCAGAGTTATAATTAGCAATCAGCACAGAGTTACAACATGATTTCTTATATTGGAGGCAAACTTGCTTATTATTTAGGTCATAAGCATATCCCAAGAGGCAATTCCATATGCATTTGGCAGGGACCATAGCCCAGACCCACTGATCAGGTAGGATGAAAACTTTGACTTGAGGTGAAAAAAATGAAGGTGGATTTCTAATGTCGTATGGATGCTAAAGAAAGGAAGAATACCGGAATAAAGAGTGAGTGGGAGGGAGCGCCTACTAGAATGGAAGAAGCCACTCGAAGAGGGAGATTGAAATCTGATGCTCTGCAAATTTATGGACTTCGCTGAGCCACAAGAAGAGGGAGATTCAAGAAGTGAAGACATTTCTGGAGGAGAACGAAGTAGCAGTAAATGACAGTGACGAACAGAGGAGCCCGACGGCGAGGGACAGGAGAATTTGGGGTGTAGAGAATTTGAACTGGGAAATGGTAGAACTGAACTACTGAAACAGAGTCCTTTTATTTTATTTATTTATTCTTTTTTTTTTATATAGAAAATGAGAAGGCATAGCCCTATGGGTTCTACTCTACTAGCTCAGTATAAATATGCTGGTTCACAGCATCTTCTTTGTGCAGACATTTAACTTTGGCAGGTTCTCTGTCAATTACAAGAAAGTCCACTGTCATATCTCATGTTGTTCTTGCCAAGTAATCAGCTACCCTCTTCGCTCCTGACAACAATGTTGCAACTCCACATCCCACTCACGTCCCAGCATCGACTGAATTTCTAAGATTACAGTACCATCATGATGTTCATCGGATACCACTCCCTGAATAAGATCCAATACTTCGCTGCAGTCGCTTTCAACAATGATATGCCTAAATCCTCCTTCCTAAAATTCCCCAGGCTTTTGTTGTAATCACCGATGTAATACCCTGAAATTTGGGATTGGAGGCTTGGGAATAAGCCTAAATTAAGTGGACTGCTAAACCCCAATTTAGCAGGAGCCCAAATTTATCCCCTAATGATTCTTATATCTTTGGGGTATTAAGAAAGTAAAATGGTGAATTTTGGAGAAAGTAATTATGTTTTCGGTTAAATCTCCTATGAGGTAGTGATCTTGTCATGTGATTTGAATGACCAAATGATGAGCAAAAATTATGAAATTTTACGAGATGCAAGTAGACATCCTAAGCTTTAATTTGATAGGTTATATGACTCAATTAGAGCTATATACAAAAAGATATGAATTTTTGAAATCAGCACAGAAAAACTGTGAAATTTCTGAAACAGTATTCAAATATTGAAATTCTGGGAATTTTGTGATTCCAGAAAGCAAAAGGCTATATTTTTTCTTGAAACTAGACTCAATAAGGGTTTCATAGCCTTTGGAATCACCTCATTTCGATTTTTCTAGAATTAGTTATGATTTTTCAAAATTTGGGTAGAAATCTGCCAAAACTTTGTAAAAATCTGAATTTTGGAAAATTAAACAATTGATTAAAATATTATAATATAAATGATAAAAGGCAAATCATCATCTTCCTCCCACCATTTCAGACGTGAGCAGCAGCCATAAGGAGAGAGAGAGTTGTGTTCTTTTAGAGAGAGAATGAGAGGAGAAAACTCATGAGATAGGTTGATTTCTTCGATGAATTGGTACCTAACGTGTATAATCCTTCTCCTAAGCTTCTCTTCTATGTTGTTTGATATATTTGAAGCAAAATTTGTGGTGTTTCCAAGGTTAGGGTTTTGGCCACATCAAGAAAAGGCTATTGGGAGCTTGAGAAAACTTCCAAACTCTTGTAGATTTACTATTCTAGCTGCTGTGGACAATTTAATCGGTGAAATTTCGTCGGATTGTCTTTGGTTCTAAAAATGGAAAATGGGTTTGTGGGGCTATTATGCTGCCAAAATTGGTACTAAATGGTAGTTGTAACCTAATGGAATAGTCAATAAAGTGGTTAGGAGTATAAAGAAACGCTTTTACATAGTCGAAACCGAAAAACCATAATTTTCCCTGGAAAACCCATATATTTCGGCTAGGGATGTAAATGGGTCTTAGAGTTGGATTTTCAATGATTTGATGGTTCCATTGAGTTCAGGAGCAAAAATTAGGTGGAGTTATAGTTGGTCACTTTTTCGGAAAAGGTCGAGAAAGCATAATTATGAAAATGTCCCTAAAACACTGAAATAAGGGCTGTCAAGGGCAATTTCATCTTTTGATAGTGAATTTGATAATTCCGAGTCCAAAAATGGATTCCTTGGTTGAAAATATGTAAGAATATCCCATGTCAAAATTTCTGAAAAAGTACAGCTGGACGGGGTACAGCGGGGCTGGGTCGGGTCCTCGGGGGTATTTTAGTAATTTTTCAAAATAGACTCATATAAACTCCAGAAACACTATGGAAGTGTCTAAATGGTATATTTGGAATTGTATGACCGAGCTGAGAGCCCGAGTTGCTGGCACGCAAATTGAGGATAAAAGATGGAGGTAGAGGACTTACCTTACTTGCATGTATTTGATCTCTTTGCTTGTGTAGTGATGTATGTGATTGTTTTACTTGATTGTGTAGAGCATATTTGAATAAATGAAGCTCTGTTTCTATTTTCGCTGTGGCCATAGTCTTGTTGTATGAAACATTGAGCATGCAGAAATGTCATTATGTGGCATACATCTAGATAAAGCTAACATGTCATACACATAGCATCAATCATGCATGCATTATGGTATCTGTTTCCTACTGAGATTCTCTTGAATCTCACTCTCCCCTACCAACAATTTAGACATGAGACAATAGAAGATACGCAAACAATAATGCAAAGTACCGTACGAGGGGATACAGTAGTGGAATGAAGACGAGAAGAAGTCTCCATTTCACTGGGATGAGTTTAGACACCCTAGTAGCCTTGTGCAGCTACCTTAATAGTAAGTATCATGTACAAACCCATATGGGGAATTTATGTAATCATGCACTTATTATCAGTATATTCATGTTATTCCTGTGTTGCCCACCGAACTGCGTATCATTTTCCGCAAATACTCTGAAAAAGGTTGAAATTGAGATAAGGACATGACAATCGACCCGCATCCAATCCTAAATATAAACCCCTGCACATATCCGCCATGTTCATCCCTTATCACCCCACTACATGTACATCACTCTAACACTTCATTCCTAGATTCATCTGTATTAACTTTAACCATCCTGACAAGTGAAGGGTACTGTACTTGGTGCAATGTAAGATTTCGGTTGCATGGGACTGAATATAGCCCAAGACAACACCGAACTAGTACGCGCCAATAAATCATGTTTACTCCACTGTTTATTGTTGAAAATATGGTCATTCTTTGCCAACCAAATATGCCTACATAAAACCATAAACCAATGTCGAAACCCGTAGCCATACACCTAATCTCGACGGTATAAACACCATGTTAACCAAGTGTTTCTATCAGTTGAGTTAAAGAAATGCCGATGCCATTGACTAGGTAGCGTCTCACTCCAAATCACTTTAACTATCACACAGTCTCGAAGTACATGCATAATTTATTTATTCTTTTTGGAAAAATCAAAACAAGGCATGATAAAAACTATAGAAGGAAAATGGGTAAAAATTCACTGTTTGAAATGTTTATTGGTTAATGGTTAGTTGCCAAAAAAAAAGGGAAAACAAAACATCATTGGTTAGAAGACACTAGATATATTTTACACTATTACTACTCTATAAGATTTCATATACAAAAAATGATATATTTTACACTATTACTTGAATTTGAGACTAGGGCCTATTTGGTAAGGTAGAATTATGGGTGGTGGAAATGGAATTAAGCCTCAATTCCATCAAATTGTTTGTTAGGTACAATGGAGTTGAAAATTTTTCCAATTTCATGTGGAAGCCAAAATGCCTTAATTCCACCAAAATGGGTTCCATCTGTAAAGCTAAGATTTGTAATTTCATTTTCCCATTTCCCATGTTGCCCTCTCTGAATTATCACCACCATGCTTTGACCACGCTTTACGTTGCTTGTATTCCTCCGCCTTTCACTTCACCACCAATGACCACGGTGAAGATGCGGTGCCAACGATTGAAGCAAGGACGAGTTGCAGACCACGCCAAGTTGCAGACGACGGTGGCAATTCTTCAAAGACCACCACCGCTTGACAGCAACCTCCACCAACCGACGACGACGACCTTCGGCAACCTGTGACGTCGACCTCCGGTGACTAACGGCGGCAACCTCCGACAAACCTCTCATCAGATTTAAAGTAGTGGTGGAGTTTGACGGTGAGCCTAAGCCGACAAAGAAGGCGAATCGATGTCTTGCAGGACCACTATGTATGACGACTTCATCTTTGATTTCTCTAGCTCCATCACTATCACCAACGGCAAGATTGTGTCCGTCTTCAGCTGTTCATCAAATTCTCTAACAAGATCTGCAACTTTGTTCATCATAATATGCTCATGGATTTTGCATATTTGTGTTCAAGTTTTGCTTTAATTTGGCTTTTGTGATTTGTACTTCCCAGATTTGTGTTCAAGTTTTGTATATTTGTGTTTCAATTTCTGAGCTTTTGTGCATTGTTTTGATTGCCTGAGGTATGGTTAGATGGGTGGTTGGAAGTTATGCTAGAGGAAGGAAGAGGGCTTTTTTTTTAAAAAAAAAGTATATGGGCATTTTGGTCTTTTTAGATAAAAATGAGGTCTCATTTCCATGTCATATCAAACATACTTTTAAACCTCATTTTCATTTCCATATCCATTTCCATCAAAATCAATTCCAGTATACCAAATGGGCTCTTTATGTATTAACTATTTCCTTTGATCATTAGTATAAGATTCACTTTATAGTTCTATATATTCATTAAAGCGACTTTTATATTAAGCACTAAAGGGAATATTTATTTTTGGACTTTTTAAAGTTAGACTCACCAACATAATATACATACATTTTGACCCATGCACCCTCAATCACTTTGTTTTGTTTTAATAGTTTCATATTTCATAATATAAGGTGTTTTGTAGAAAAATTATTAGTCAATACTTTTGTTCCAAAATACTCACTAACCTATATATGATGTGTTCAAGTTGGCAAAATGTTAACTTGTTTCAAAACGAGTTTGTAACCTAACTCACTAGGCCTGCAACCAGCATTCCCAACATACCTTAAAAACATTTTATTCCAACCTTAACATACAAGTTTTTTTTTATTATATATATCTTCTCTTTATTTTAACTCTTTATAGAAGATAAACAATTTTTTCAGCACTCAACCCATGAAGATTTCGTGGAGATTCTTTCATTTTTTAAGTTTTATAAATAAAGTAAATTTTGAAAACCTAAACGATCAAATAATAAGTTTAAATACTAATATTGAGACTAATTAATCAAAACTAAGTTAGCATGAATGGCCTCAACAAACCTAATTAAAAGGTGTGCACTCTTTGCTTCGTATAATATCCTTTCTATTAACAAACGAGGATATTCCTTGTAATGCTTTAAAAAAATACTGTGACGTGTTTAAAATTGAGAAAATACCTTAAAAAGACCTTCAAAATGTGAAAAGATAAATATGTGTAATGAATATGTATATTTTTAAATAGGTGTTAGTTCCTGATAAGTCTTTTTAAAAATAAAATGAAATTATAAAATTATCCTTCTTCGATGTGCCCCTTACCCCTTCACTTTCTTCCTCACTCCACAGGACCACCCCCTGAATTTATTATACTCTCTCTGCCCACACTACCCTCTCTAATTTTTTTCAATCCCTCTCTTGTTTCTATATCTGTCAGTAGGGGTGTCCAAAATGTCCCGATCCCGGTTGTCCGGTCCCGGTCCCGGAATTTTGATCCCGGAAATTTCCCGTCTCGGCCGGGACCGGGACCGGGAAAACCGGGACCGGGATCTAAGGGACCCGGGACCGGGACCGGGACCGGTCACATACCTTGTGATCCCGGTCCCGGTCCCGGTCCCGGTTTTTTTATTTTTTTTTTATTTTTTTCTTAAAAACTAAGTTATTGTTTTATTTTTGTATTTTTTATCCCATAATTTAAGTTATCATTTGATAAAATGTGTATCACATATTTAGTTGGAGTTAAACTATATATATTGTGATACTAATCCTACTATATAATGTATAAAAATAATAATAAAAATGATGAAGGTGATCATAATAATAATAATAAAATGTTATTCTTCAATTCTAGATCAATTTGTGCGATTATTATGGCCTTATTAGATGTTAAATAATTATTTTAAACACTAGATTATAGAAAATTTAACTAAAATAATAATATTTTTTAAATTTAATTTTTTTCTAAAAAAAACCGGGAATTCCCGGTTTGATCCCGGTCCCACCCGGGATTACCGGGACCGGGACCAAACCGGGACCGGGATCGGGACCGGGATGCATTTTGCATCCCGGCCAAAAACCGGGACCGGGACCGGGAGTGGTGGATCCCGGTCCCGGTCCCGGTTTTGAACACCCCTATCTGTCAGGGCCCAAAAAAAGGGTGAAGAAGACAATGGCCACCGCCACAAATCTGAAATTTACGCCCATGTCCTTCGTTTCTTCTTCATTCTGAGGCTCCCACATAACTGGATTTGACTCACATGTGCTTCTTCCTCTTTATTCGGCAATAGCCGCTACTAGGGGTGTTCAAAACCGGGACCGGGACCGGGATCCACCACTCCCGGTCCCGGTCCCGGTTTTTGGCCGGGATGCAAAATGCATCCCGGTCCCGATCCCGGTCCCGGTTTGGTCCCGGTCCCGGTAATCCCGGGCGGGACCGGGATCAAACCGGGAATTCCCGGTTTTTTTTAGAAAAAAATTAAATTTAAAAAATATTATTATTTTAGTTAAATTTTCTATAATCTAGTGTTTAAAATAATTATTTAACATCTAATAAGGCCATAATAATCGCACAAATTGATCTAGAATTGAAGAATAACATTTTATTATTATTATTATGATCACCTTCATCATTTTTATTATTATTTTTATACATTATATAGTAGGATTAGTATCACAATATATATAGTTTAACTCCAACTAAATATGTGATACACATTTTATCAAATGATAACTTAAATTATGGGATAAAAAATACAAAAATAAAACAATAACTTAGTTTTTAAGAAAAAAATAAAAAAAAAATAAAAAAACCGGGACCGGGACCGGGATCACAAGGTATGTGACCGGTCCCGGTCCCGGTCCCGGGTCCCTTAGATCCCGGTCCCGGTTTTCCCGGTCCCGGTCCCGGCCGAGACGGGAAATTTCCGGGATCAAAATTCCGGGACCGGGACCGGACAACCGGGATCGGGACATTTTGGACACCCCTAGCCGCTACCTTGGAGTGTTGGTCCAGTCGTGCTACCACGGACGAGGAAATGGTAGCGCAAGTTCTGATGAGGATGCAGGATAGATCCGAGGGCGAAACGACGTCAGAGAGCTCTTCCACTGCTGCTGGTGGACTCAAGGAGACTTCGCAGATGCAGAAGAAATTTCAAAGGCTGAGACGGAATATTAACCAAGCTATAGCGTTGTTCAAGAACTCGCTCACTCTGGATTCTACTCAGGACTCAGCGCCTCCTTCGAATGTGGATAATTCTCGAAAAGTTGTGTGGGGAAGTGTCGCACGGAATCTCACTCAGCTTTAATTATCCAGGTAGCCAACTGCTTGAGTGTGTGTTTGTAAGCGCATTTAGTTTGGTAATTTTATTTTTGATAAAAACCTGATTGTGTAATGTAATTTATGTTTGGAACAGCGATTGTATAAATGACTTTTGTAAAAGTAAAACTTGTTTGGATTAACTTAAGCACAAATAACTTTTATGATAATAGTAAGAGAGAGTGGGTGAAAAAACATTTTAAAAGGTTAAAAGCACCAAAAAAATAGTTTAAAATAATTTTTGGAACTAAAAAGTACATTAAGTATAAAATTGCAATCAGTCTGATAACACACTGAGTACAGTTGAAAAAATATTTTAAGAGTTAAAAGCACCAAAAAAGTAGTTGAAATTAATTTTTGTAGTCGAAAAAATATATTAAGGCTAAAATTGCAATAAGTCTGATAGCACACTGGACACAACGGAAAAAATATTTTAATCATTCTCACTCTCCCCAAAAGTTAAATCAATAAAAGCTCTAATGTTGAGCTTATGAAATAAACTATGTGTGTGTTTGGGTGCAGCTTTTGGACACCCTTAAGCCCAATTGGGACTACAAAAGCCCAATTATTAGTTGTGATTTTTTTTGGAGTGTTTGTTTGATTAGATTAGATATTGGGCTTTTGATAAAATAACCACGTTTGGAACAAGCTCAACAATGGAGCTTTAATCAAAAGCTCGATCATTCAACACTGGAGCTTTATATGGGTCTCGCTTCGGGCGTCGTGATGCTGATGCAAAAGGTAATCAAGCTGCACTGTAAAAATAGTACATGGATGAATAATTAAAAAAGGTGCTAAAAATAGTACTACCTTCAGCTGCACTGCAAACTAGATAATACATGGATGAATAATTTTTACAAATAAATAACAGGCTCTTTCGGAGGTAAAAATGCCAAATCAGCATTAATAACATCTATATTCATTTATTTATTTTTCATTACTAACAAATTTGTTTTCATTAGAATCATCATTATAGGATCATAACAAATTAGATTGTGTATTTTTTAATTGTCTAATTTCCCAACTTAAACTATTATAAATTTTTTATAATTTTTAATTACATTTCTCTTTTATCATTATCACAAAAGCCCAATTGACAATCGCTGTTCCAAACACACCAATTTTTTTATTTTTGCAAAAGCCCAATTGACAATCATCAATTCAAACACAAATCACATTACATAATTTAGCTTTTATCAAAAGTAATATCACAACAAGCCCAATTGAAACAAGCCCAACTGACAATCGCTGTTCCAAACACACCCTATTTTGATCATCACAAGCTCAATTAACAATTGAGGAATCCAAACACTCTCTTTTTTTCCCCAATTGCCAATTGGCTTTCTCCTCCCAATTGAGCGTTTGGGGGGCCCAACACACTAAAGCTTGCATATTTCTTCCGGACCCTGTGTGGATTCCACCACTTCACTTTCCCTTCACTTTCCCTTTGGTGGTTGGATACACTCTCCCGTATGCTTGTGAAATTCTTCTAAGAATTTGTAAAAGCCTTATCCGAATTCATAAAACCCTTTTCAAAACTGAATTTTAATTTACAAGTTGTGAAATTTTTATAAAAATTTGTAAAAACCTTATCCAAACTTGTGAACCCTTTACCACAACTTAAGAAACCCTTATTAGAATTGAATTTTCATTTGCAAGTTGTCAAAACCTGATATGAACTTGTGAAATTCTTTCCAAAAGTTGTGAAAATCTTATTCAAACTTATAAAACCTTTATCAGAACTTGTGAAAACCCTTATCAAATTTTGTGAATTTTCATTTGCAACTTGTAAAATTCTTTAAGGAAGTTGTGAAATTCTTTTCAGAACTTGTGAAAACCTTATTCGAACTTGTGAAACCTCTATTAATACATGTGAAAACTTTTATCAAATCTTATGAATTTTGATTTGCAACTTGTGAAAACCTTATTCGAATTTGTGAAACCTTTATCAGAACTTGTGAAACCCTTATCAAATATTGTGAATTTTGATTTGGAATTTGTGAAATTCTTTAAAGAAATTGTTAAATTCTTTTGAGAACTTGTAAAAACTTTATTCGAATTTGTGAAACCCTTATTAAATTTTGTGAGAATTTGCAATTTGTGAGATCACAAGTCAAAAAAAATCATCTTAAAAATCCAAATCTTCCTCAGGGATTGTGTCAAGCTTGAGAGTACCAAAAGACCTCCGAGGGAATTTCATAAGTGAAGGTACCACCTCTACGCAAATCTCCATGCCCCTCCTTCTTCTTCGTTGTTAGAGAAGGCCACCATTACCTATCATCGTTGCTAGAGGAGGCTGAGGCCACCATCGCCATTATTGGAGGAGGTTGTCTCAGCTGTCATTGCTAGACCCTCTCGGCATGGAACCCGAAGAAAAAGAAAAAGAAAAAGGACAAAAGAAAGCAAAAATAAGATTTAATAAGAGCATTTGTATCATTTTTTTTTTAAATTTCAAAAAAGATAAATCAAGTACTAACACTTTTCGGGAACTATGAATACTTGAAACACCTTTTTATCTTTTAGGATTTGTAAAGTTCTTTATTAGGGATTTTCCCTAATTTAAACCCATCACTTGTATCTGTTTAAGAGGCCGTGCATCCAGCTTCAAATTACATCTGTATCATATTTTATATAATAAAGAAATTGAAACGAACATGATAATTAAGGACAAAGAATTTACCACAAAGGTTATACACGTACATATAATACATTTTTTTATTCCATATATAATACCAATTAATTAAAGAGGAATAATTACAATGGCAGTGAATGAGATCGTGTGAATTGTGATGATTTAGGATTTTTTTCTTCTTCCCCACGTTTTTTTATTATCTCTCCGAGAATCAGATCTAATTTTACATGATTATGTCATGATTAGAAGTTATCAATAAACCATTCAAGGGTGAAGGAGCAAAAATGCCTATAATCTTTCTTAAGAAGAGCTGCAAGCACCATAAACAAATTTTAGGGGCAAAAATACCCATGGTGATACAAAAATGGTGCTAAAATGCTACCATCGTTAATTTGATAAAACGTCCGTCACTTTGAATCCAACGTGGCAAGAGCTTAGTCCGTGAATCTCTCTCCATCTCATACTTTAGCCATTACTCTTCTTCAGCCATTCCTCCATTGCCCTACCATTCTTATATTACCTTTGCCATCAACTATGCTCAACGCCCTCTGTATTGTAAACAATAAAATCCAATTTTAGAGACAAAAACCACCCCCCCCCCCCCCAATTCATAAAATGAGGTAGTATAATGATGTGTAAGGAACAAGACTAAACTAAACTGCAATGCCTTCAAACAAGAAAAGCTCTTTTCCTAGTACAATTATAAAGAGGTGAATGAATAAGCCAACAATCAAAATTTTATACCCAAAAAGAAGTGACCAATCAAGTAAATGCCAAAACCAAAAACAAAATTGGGAAAAGAATGAGCAACAGATCAATGATGGATAATTTTCTAAAGAGTAACTTCAACAAAAAGTTGAGGAAGAGCAGCCCCAAATTCCTTTGACTTGCATTTCAGCATCTTAAAGGGATGACCCCCTTAGCCAAATCTTTAACCAAATAAAAGACATCATGGATGACCTGAAATCCATAAAGATAAAGCATAGTTGAGGATGATTTTCAGTTTTCCTTGATGTCAATATGGTTGAGATGGATTCGGGCAACCCGAATATCTGGATCCGACGGGTAAATGAAGAAAATGGCGGCGGCTAGGAGAAAGATAAGGAAGAGTGCGCCGGAGCAGTGGAAATACTTATAATTGCGATGATTGTAGGGAGGATGGTAGGCGGGGCTTCAGCACATCTACCTTCAGTGACGAGGCTAAGTTTGAAATACTTAGCGATGACAACAGTGTCTGGAGCAACAAAGGGTGTCAGATGCCGAAGGGTTGCGGTTACAGTTCTTTAGGCCGAGAAATTCCGTCTTGATGCCGAAGCTCAAAATTTTGCTCTAAACCCGAGATTTGTCGTCGCATTCCCAATTTCAGGAGTGCTTTAGTTGATGTTGCCATGGAGGGCTCGATGAAGCTGGTGGGTTTGGCTGGAGAAGAAGAAGAAGCAGAAGCCGAGGATACAAAAGAGAGAGCGATGATAGCTGGTGAGAGAGGGATTTATTCTTGCGAAGTTGAGAGAGACCACGTGTTCACACCTCACTGCCACAAAAGATATGAATTTCACGAGCTCAAGGTCCATGTCACCATATTTGATCAAAATTTTCAAACTCATGGTCAACGTATCTCAAATTAACGGTGGTAGCATTTTAGCACCATTTTTGAATCACCATGGATATTTTTGCCCCTAAAATTTGTTTATGGTGCTAGCAGCTCTTTTTGAAAAAGATTATAGGCATTTTTACTCCTTTACCCAACCATTCAATGTATCTATAAACTATTATTCGGAGTCAAAATGAGACCCTTTATATTTAAGGTTGATCATATATACGAGGGGATTTGGACAGTGAGTTTCTTGGAAAGTTCTTCCCAATTATAATATATTGCGGTGGAAGATGCCGATAATGTTAAGAGGCCTCGTTCGGTTAAATATATTACGCGTTGGCAAAAAAAAAAAAGGTTAAATATATTACGCAACTTTTTTTAAAAAAATAATGTATATATGCATGCATGTATGGATATGTATAACTTATTTGGTTAATTTTATTTTTTTCATAAATTGTAATCATTTTAAATATATATTTGATTTAAAATAAAAATGTTTGGAAAGCAGAACATATTTTTTAAGTATTTTGTTATTAGAGGTAATGGTGTTTAAGAGACTCTCTAACACTAAAATTGAGCCTTTTAGCAAATTAAGAAAGATGTGTTCCATCACTATTTTGAGGAGGCCATGATATTTGGATTTTTTTTATAGAAGAATTCCGTTTAAATTTATTTGAAATACTTGAATTTAGAATTAGGCTTGCACTTTTAATAAATTTTTAATAGGGCCTATAGGCCTAATTATGGATTTATGAATATTATTAAAAAACCATAATGCTCCTCTATAATTAAAAAAATTGAAGATTTTTAATTAAAAATTCCTATTAACTTTTAACCCTAATCCCAAAATCCACTCCTCCGTTAAGCATCGGAATCTCAACTTTTAGTCAACTCAACAATATTGAAGGGTAAATCCTCACAATTTTTTTAACCCTAATGTTGCACAATTTACATGGAATATATATGGGATGATTTGAAAGAATAAACACCTATAGTATGTTTTTGCAACTATAGATTCGTAAAAAAAAAATATCTTTGATTTGCCTAGAAACAAAATCAGTCCAGATTTCAAGGTAATTATAAATTATCTTCAATCAGAAAACTATTTTCGTAGCCATGTGTGATTGGATAGGGACTCAAAGAAAAAACTAGGACATGTATAGCATGTCAAATGGTGGATCAACCAGAAAAATCTCATGATGGGGAGAGGAGATGTGAGGAATCAATAAGACAGAGGTGGAGATTTTATTTTTAAAAAAATGAGACAGAGAAAAATACATATTGGTAAAATCAACAAATTTATAAATCCCTAATTAATCCTATAGACCTTATTAGGGATTTGTTGAAAGTTCAGGTCTGATTCTGGATTTTAGTATTTAAAATAAATTTAAAGGAGATTTTCCCTTCTTTTATTGATGAGATGCTGAGAAAAATAATATAATTATATACTTGTGTTTTTATGACATTTAATTTGTTTAAATTTATAGAGTTGTATTTTTTTAAAATGATAATATTTTAATTACCCCAAAGATAAATTAATGGAAAAAGTATATTCAGGTCCCAACAAAAGGAAAAATGAAAATATGGTTCTTGGAAGTCTCAAAATTGCTAAGGATATTTTTGCAATAAATTTCAATCATGAGCTTATCAATGGATGTTTATAAACTTGTTAATAGACACCCCTAGACTTGTTAATAATGTACCCCTGGACTTGTCAACAACGTACCCATTAACTTGTTAACGGACGCCTATAGATTTATCAGTAAAATTAAAATTTATTATAAAAAAGTCCCATAGGATTTTTGACAATTTATATTTTAATATATTATTTTTTGATTTTTTTCTCTTATCCAACATCTGAATATAATTTTCCTCATATTAATCACTCTTTTGAATGCATGTACAAGACATTTCTACTGTCTAGACTCTAGAATCTAGAACATCACTCTCAATAATCTGATAATTGATCATATAATATTAGATAAAGAATACTTTTTTGGGCGGGGGCTACAAGAAGGTCTTTTTTTTTGTTATGAAACTACAAGAAGGTCTTTTTTGTTCTTCTCCTCCCTTGAAGATTTTGATATGAACATGTGAAATACAGAGCAGATAACTTAAAGACATTCTGTAATTCACCAAACTAGAAATTAATTAATTATGTAGAACTACCTGTTGTCTACTTGATTATTGATTAACTAAAGAGACCTGAAATTAACTAAAAACATTCTTCATTTTTTTTTGAAAAGTTATGACACAAAAATTAAACTATCAAAATATTTGAATATAATTTGGAATATCATATTTTGTCAGATATTATAATTGTTTAACATATATGGTGGCAGAGGGAGACAAAAAGAAAGGTTAATTTTGGCTCAAGAAGCGATTCACACTATGAGAACGACCAGAAAGAAGAAAGGTTATGTCGCAGTTAAGGTGGATATGGAAAAAGCTTTCGATAGGCTGGACTGGAACTTCCTTCTTTTTAATCTTCGCAGCCTGGGTCTAAATGACCACTTTGTAAAGCTGATGATGATGTGCGTATCCTCCCCCACAATGCGTGTGATTTGGAATGGATCCCTATCAACTCAGTTTCAGTCTTCTAGAGGAGTGAGACAAGGCGATCCTTTGAGTCCATATCTCTTCATACTCTGTATGGAAAGACTAAGCCAACTGATAAATCGGGCTGTAGAAGAGAGTAGATGGAAGCCTCTGAGGATTAATCAATCGTGCCCAAACCTCTCTCATCTATTCTTTGCTGATGACCTTCTTCTATTCGCCGAGGCTTCTACTAGCCAGATGGAGATCATAAGAGATCTGATGACTTTTTTCTGCAAGGTATCGGGCCATAGGATCAATCTTCAGAAATCCAAAATCTTTGCCTCCAGAAATGTTCAATTCCAACGGGCTCAGCAACTGGGTCAATCCCTTGGTATCAGTATTTCAGGAGATCTAGGCAAGTACTTAGGCGTTCCTTTACTTCATAAGTGAGCTACCAAAATGACGTTTGCGCCTTTGGTGTCCAAAGTTCACAAAAAGCTCTCCTCTTGGAAAGGTAAATTCTTGAACATGGCCGGAAAAACTGTCCTGATCAACTCTGTCCTTTCCACTCTACCGTTTCATCAGATGCAAACCACCCTGCTCCCCAAAGGTGTTTTGCATGAGCTCGAGAAAGCAAATAGAAATTTCTTCTGGAGTCAAGGGCAGGATAGAAAGAAAATGCATCTCATTTCCTGGGATAAAATCAAGCTTGACAAGAAGCTAGGTGGTCTGGGGATCAAAGATCTTCCCAGCCAGAATGAGGCGCTCATCATGAAACTTTGCTGGAACCTTATTACCAGACCTGATGCACTTTGGGTGAAAGTTCTCAGAGCAAAATATGACTGTGGGGATGACGAAATTCCTAGAGTCGAAAGGAAAAAGTCCCAATCCGCTACCTGGAATGCAATTACAACTGTTTGGGACTCATTTAGGAAAGCTGTGGGTAAAAAGATCAGGAGTGGACAGTCAACAAACGCCTGGTGGGACTTATGGACTAGTCTTGATCAGCCCCTCATTTTCTATGTAAACAGAAATCATGGCTTACTAAATCCGGAAGATGTGGTAAAACAATTCGTCCGTCCTGACGGAGAATGGGACCTTCAAAGATGGAATATGTTCTTGCCGTGGTGGGTGATTGAAAGGATCAAACAAGTTTCTCCACCTTCCCAAAATGGCAGCGATCTATTTTGGTGGAAGAAGTCTTCGGATGGAAACTTCAGCGTCAAATCAGCTTATTCCATGATTTATTCGTCGCTCACGGAGTCGGTTGATCCGTTCTGGCAAAGTATCTGGAGATGGCCTATTCCTGAGAAAGTCAAATTCTTTATGTGGCAATTGTTCCAAGACAGAATTCCTACAAATTCTATCCGTGAGAAGAGAGATGAGAGTTTAAACCCTGAGTGCCCTTTTGAGTGTAGTAGTGAGGAAACAGCATTGCATATTATGAGAGATTGCGAGCTTTCCAGATCTATATGGTTTTCTTGTATTAATCCTGTTTATTACCCTGTTTTTTTCTCTGGCAATTTACAGGTCTGGCTCAAATGGAACATGCAACATTCACCGGGGAACCGCAAGTTCTCCCAATGGCCCTGGCAGAGAGTATTCGGTTCTTTATGCTGGCAAATTTGGAAGAATAGGTGCAACAAAGTCTTTGAAGGAACTTCTGATCTTCCTCAGCAACTATTGCACAGAGGAATACATTTTCTTCATGAAGGAATTGAGGAAGGCCGGTACAAGCACAAGATTTATAGAGTTCCAGAAAGATACTTACAAAATTGGAAAGCTCCACCAGAAGGATACGTTCGGATTGATGTTGATGCTGCGGTAGACGATCATAGGATTTCAGCAGTTGGAGGAGTGGTACGGGATAGCTCCGGAGATTGGATCTATGGCTTTCAACAGAATACAGGTCACACTTTTGGCTCAACAGCAGCGGAGGTCCAGGCTATTCACATAGGTCTACAAACATGCAAATCCAGGAAATTCAAAAAGATCAAGCTCTTTACAGATTCATTAGAAGCAATTCAGCTATTATTTCAAGCAGGCGGCCACTATCATCCCTTACAGCAAGACCTGGATGAGGTCAGGGATTTAATACACAGCGATTGGGATTTGGAAATTCACCACTGTCACAGAGAAGCACTCCAATGTGCTGATGTCTTGGCAAAGCGAGCGCTGGACTTGAACAGCGATCTTCTTTTGTTGCAGTACCCACCAGACTTCTGTTCGACCCAAATTTTAGCTGATCTCAGCCCAAATTTGGGAAGTACAGGTTCCTAATTTTATGTATCTTTGTTCATTGGCCGAAATGGCCCCAAGAGCTTGCTCTTGTCCTTGTAATTCAAAAAAAAAGAGGGAGACAAAAAGTGGAATCTTAGACGAAATTTGATTCAAGCATCACAATTCACGATATTATATAAATAAAAATCTTTGAGGTAGAAGGTGGACAATAAATTTTTCTGAAGATTATTTTTCAAAGTATGATAATTTTTTTTTTCATTATATTAACCAATATTCCTTCTTAAGAAATTTCATTCTTGTTATTTTTATTACAGTCAGAGACAATGCTATATATGTGTGTATATATATATATATAATCACCTTTAATAATATACTCATCCGATTATTAATATAAAATCTTGTTTCCAGTGTAATTTGCACTATGAGATCTTATATATATAAATGATTGGAGGTATTATTATAATAACTAAATAAGTCATCAACATGCTATGAAGATGAAAAATAACTTATACCATTTACCATCTATATGAATAATACAATTTTTTTGTATATTTTATAATTTGTAATTAAATAATAAATATAACAAATAATAAAATTAGTATAAAAATAATTTGAATAAAGATAAGAAGTAAAAACATAATTTGAGAAATTTAATAAATATTTTAGAATTAAAAAAACTAAGAGACGTAAGATATCTATAATATAAGCATACATACTATATAATTAATTAATAATTTCAAAATACGTAAACATGTTTCTTTCCTATTTACTCACTAGTTTCTTGTCTAATGCTTATAAAATAAAGGTATACATAAAACGTAGTTTGGAAACATAAATTTGATTTGACTAGTTTGACCTGTTTTTAATTGACTCTCGGGTTTTGCTAAATTTTGGACTAACCTGAACCTTTTTTTGATATGGTTTTCTGATTAATAAATGATGCACACTCTATTATATTTTACCCTGGAATAATCATAAATTAAATGGGTTACATTTTTCTTGAAAACAAAAGTGGGACTTGAATTAGAATGTGTTATGAGTCCCATGTCAAGAAATCTTATAAGTAGAGTGGGGTTTATAAATTTAAGGGGTTCTCTATTCCAATAGGTTAGTCTTTTTGAATAGGCTCTCTCTTTGGGTTTATAATCATCACATTAGTGCTTTCATTAAAAGCCCGATGTTCATGGCAAGGACTACCCACAAAGGGTTTTGACCAGTAGGTGGCTAAATGAAGTGCCGTGGTGTGGAGCCCCCTTAAGGGGGTGACTATGTTATGAGTCCCACATCAGAAAATCTCACAAGTAGAGTGGAGTTTATAAGTTCAAGGGGCTCTCCTCCAATAGACTAGTCTTTTGGGATGAGCTCTCCCTTTGGGCTTATGAATATCACATTGGGTCTTTCATTGAAAGACCGATGTTCACTAAAAGGGGACTATGTTATGAATCCCACATCGGGAAATCTCACAAGTAGAGTGTGATTTATAAGTTTAAGAGACTCTCTGTAACATCCTAATTTTTGCTAACACTTAGAGTTAATTGTAGCTTAAGTTTTATTTAGTCAAAGAATTAGAATAAATTAATGATTTAAAAAAGAAGTACCAATGTCCAAAAAAAATTATTAAATTTGTGCCTTATAAAAATAAATAAATAAATAAAAATATATAGAAAGGAAATAGGGAAAATCCCTCAAAAAGAACCTTTAAATTGTTAAAAGACGGATACGTGCGCGGAAATATAATATCCCGTATCAGTGCGAGTACGTTAAGTGGAATATTAGAATTGAACGTAAAATGACAAATTTGTCCTCTGATGATGAAAGAAAAGAAGTTGATGACAAAAGAAGGTGACGCGAAACAGGGAGAGCGTCATCGCGCGGGAACGTACGTGGGAGGCGATACAAACAGAGGTATGTACTTCATTGGTCGACAATGTTCTTCCCCCTGTGCTCGAGCTGAAGCAAATCCATTTTCGTCTTCATTTGGGTGGGAAACTTTGCGGGGTATTTGGGTTTGAAGGACGTGAATGTTGAAGAGTGGTATGGCGAAAAATGCAGATGCTGCCTGGGGAGGAGGTTGGGATGGTTACTTTGAGGGTTGTGGTTGAAGAGAATAAATGGGGTGGATTTTTTAAGAAACGATTAATATGAAGTTGAAAAACCCTAATATAGATTTGTGAAAGATTGAGGTACTCATGTAGTTTTGTGTTTGTCAACTAACTAAGTGTTATTTATTTGTCGCAGGAAGCGTAAAAAAATATGGATGGTAATATTGGTTCAAGCCGTGCAAAGGAGTTGTTTTGTTATTTCCACGTAGGGGGGAAATTTGAACATAATAATGACGGTGAAGTTAAATATTTCGGAGGTAGTGTGAGGGTAAAGGTACTAAAAGATGGGATAAGAATGGAAGATTTAAGAGAAATTATATCAACATTGACAGGTTATGAAGGGAGCAGTTGGGACATTAAATACACAGTAATGTTTGATGAGACATTAATTGAGCTTGACAATGATAATGAAATTGAAAACCTTTTTCGGTTCAATGAAAGCAGTGCGCATGTGTTTGTAGCCAATACAGAGAATGGCAATGAATCCTTGCCAATGAATAATGCACATGTGTAAGTTAGTAATATTTTGTTCATTCCCAAGCTGATAATAAGTTATAAAGTGGTGTAATTGTTGTATGATAATAAGTTATCAAGTGTTGTAATTTTGTATGCAGGAGCCAGAGATTATTGGAACGGTCACCGGAAGCAGAGGTATCTCCCATGACACATGGCAATGATCTTGAGGCTGTGTCATTTGAAATTGGTGGTGGGTGTATAACTTATGAGACACATCAGACAAATTTGAGTGACACTAGCTATTTGAAATGGTCAGGATTAATTTCCGGGGTGGGGCAGCATTTTCCTCATGCCGATGCATTAAGAGAAGCCTTGTACAAGTATAGCATTGCACATAAGTTCATGTATAAATATGATAGGAATAGCAAGGACAAGATGTATGTCACGTGTAAAGTAGAGGGTTGTCCTTGGAAATTATGTGCGTCTGCAGTGGGCAGGACTTCTGGAATACTGTGTGTGACAAAATTCATCAAAGATCATGTTCATTCAGCTCAAGATCATTTGCAAGTGAGCGGCCATGGTGCAAGATCTACTTTGACATCATCAATAATAATTGACGAGATTAGGAATCACACCGAGAAGCGTCCAACTGAGATTATGAAGACACTGCAAAGGGAGTATGGTGTGAAGCTAACATATAAACAGGCATATAGGGCAAAGGAAAAGGCAATGGAAGACATACATGGAAGACCGGAACAATCATACTTGTTAATCCCATGGATATGCCAAAGGTTGAAGGAAACTGATGCTAATACAGTTGCTGAATGGGTAGCAGATGGTTGCAGGTTTGAAAGAGTTTTCATTGCATATGGGTCATGTGTACAGGGTTTCATGGGGGGTGCAAGGCATGTACTATATGTTGATGGAACTCATTTAAGTGGGCCTTATAAGGGGACTCTACTTGCAGCTTCAGCGTATGATGCGGATAATGAGCTGTTGCCGTTTGCCATAGCAATTGTGAAGGGAGAGACACTGGACGATTGGACTTGGTTCATGCATATGATTAAAAGGATTGTTGGTTCTATGGACTTGACAATTGTGTCAGATTGTCACAATGCCATAATAGGTGCTGTGGCAGCAATATTTGGAGGGCATCGTCATGCATTCTGTTATAGACATGTGAAGGAGAACTTCAGTGCAGAGATACTGAAAATAAACAGGGGCAAGAGAAAGACCAGTAACCGGTCAAAGGAGGATGGACTGATGCTTCTTGACAAGATTGCATATGCAAGGCGTGTTGATGAGTTTGATAAAGCAATGGAAAAGATGCGGGAGCACTGTCAAGAGTTATATGAATGGATTAACAATCATGGTGACGTTGATAGGTGGGCTCTTAGCAAGTTCCCATACAAACGATGGGATAACATAACAACCAATATCGCCGAGTCTTTCAATGCATGGATGGTGAAGGAGAGGAAGTATAATGTAGCCCAATTAATTCACGCACATCGCGAGAAAGTAGCAAAGAAGATGCATGCCTCTTATGTGGCAATGAACAAGTGGAAGAATTGTGTTGGACCAAATATAGATGCAAAGGTTATGGAAAATGTGAGTGGATGTGAGCATATGTGGTGTGAAGATTATGGGCAGGGTAGATTCAGTGTGCATACAGTACGTGGAGACCATGGGGTTAACTTGCGATCACGACAATGTAGTTGTGGGGCATGGCAGATGAGTGGGATTCCATGCACACATGCGTGTGCAGCTGTCAAGGTTGTGCACGGCAACATCTACGATTATGTTGAGGATTGTTATAAGATAGAAGCTCAGCAACGGATCTACCAGCACAGCATGATTCCGGTTGTGACAATAGACATGCCGAACGTCAATGATTATAGGGATTATCACATGGAAAACATGTCCGAAGCTACGTTCCTCCACCCTCCAATCACAAGTCGACCTCCTGGAAGACCAAGAGTAAGGAGGCAGGAATCACAGTTCCAAAATAGAAAGATCTACCATTGTACACGGTGCCATGAAGCAGGACACACAAGAAGGACGTGCAAAAATCCCAACCCATGTTGAACTCTAATGATCATCTTTGATGCTTCATCTTTTATGTTGTATATATGTTTTCGTTTTACCCTTCAATGGTTTTTGGAATGAAGGGATGGGGTGCAGGGAAGCAGTTTTTATAAGTAATGTATGCAGTGTCATGTCAGTGACAAAAAAACATTAAGAAGCAGTAAGATCTTAATGTTATGTTGTCACTGAAAGTTGAAAGTTTATGTAAGTAGCCACTGCTTTTGTACACAAGTATAGTGTTGATTATGTATAGTTTGGCAACTATTTCTCAAGTTGTAATCAATGTAGAAATACAAATGTATAGTTTATCTGACTGCTCTGTATTATGTAGTTTTTATCAGTTGGTTGGAATGCTGGTGCTCTCATGTTGTAAGACATAGTTGACCCCAGCATCTATGCCACCAAAATATCATCACCTTATAAGACATACTGATATACTTGACCACACCAATGCCACCAAAAAAGTTGTTCATTCATGTAACCCAATGTTAGTACACAATAAACTGGTGATCTGTGTTAATGACCTTCTAACATACAGTTTACCACAGCAGATATGCCACAAAAAATTCTCCTAGAGCTTCTAAGACATACTTGACCACAGC
Source organism: Inga oerstediana (assembly GCA_963210345.1). Lineage (NCBI taxonomy): Eukaryota > Viridiplantae > Streptophyta > Magnoliopsida > Fabales > Fabaceae > Inga > Inga oerstediana. The sequence continues at coordinate 22,366,580 of OY723410.1, forward strand.
ATCTATACCACCATAAATATCTCCTATCAAGACCTTGTAAGACATACTTGACCACAGCATCTATGCCACCAAAAACATCTCCTATCATGACCTTGTAAGACATACTTGACCACAGCATGTATGCCACCATAAACATCTCCTATCATGACCTTCTAAGACATACTTGACCACAGCATCTATGCCACCAAAAACATCTCCTATCATGACCTTCTAAGACATACTTGACCACAGCATCTATGCCACCAAAAACATCTCCTATCATGACCTTCTAAGACATACTTGACCACAGCATCTATGCCACCAAAAACATCTCCTATCATGACCTTCTAAGACATACTTGACCACAGCATCTATGCCACCAAAAACATCTCCTATCATGACCTTCTAAGACATACTTGACCACAGCATCTATGCCACCAAAAACATCTCCTATCAAGACCTTGTAAGACATACTTGACCACAGCATCTATGCCACCAAAAACATCTCCTATCATGACCTTCTAAGACATACTTGACCACAGCATGTATGCCACCATAAACATCTCCTATCATGACCTTCTAAGACATACTTGACCACAGCATCTATGCCACCAAAAACATCTCCTATCATGACCTTCTAAGACATACTTGACCACAGCATCTATGCCACCAAAAACATCTCCTATCATGACCTTCTAAGACATACTTGACCACAGCATCTATGCCACCAAAAACATCTCCTATCAAGACCTTGTAAGACATACTTGACCACAGCATGTATGCCACCAAAAACATCTCCTATCATGACCTTCTAAGACATACTTTACCACAGCATCTATGCCACCAAAAACATCTCCTATCATGACCTTCTAAGACATACTTTACCAAAAAGACCTATGCCACCAAAAAGATCTGTGTTCATGACCTTCTGAAATATACTTCACCACAACACCTATGCCACCAAAAAGATCTGTGTTCATGACCTTCTGAAATATACTTCACCACAACACCTATGCCACCAAAAAGATCTGTGTTCATGTAAGCCAATGTTAGTAGACAGTGAAGTATATTGTTTGTGCATCAATGTACCCTGCTTGAGACAATCCGTTCCACACTTGGAGGGGTGGGATGACAATGGTGTTTTTATTTACACAACTTTAAATCACATCAAATTTCTTCTTACACAACTTTAAATCACATCAAATTTCTTCATATACCCCAATCTGTTAATAACAAGAACACTTGATGTACCAATTTATATTTCAAAGACTTGTGGTAATACAATCTGCTATTTGATGCCGATGGGAAAAGCAGGCCCATGCCTAGTGATGCTACCGACTGTTTATTCAAACTTTCTTTGCTCACGAAAAGGTATGATCTTGTTATGAATATGATAAGAGTAAGTGATAACTCGAGTTTGATGGAATAGAAACTCGAGTTGTGCGCATCACTGGAGGGTAACCAGCCAGTTATCGTGTGCAGGCGTGGGGAACTCGAGTTGGACATATCGCACTCCAGTGCGAAACTATGATCAGTCGACGTGTGGACTCGAGTTGGGCCATGAGGAACTCGAGTTGTGCGCATCACTGGAGGGTAACCAGCCAGTTATCGTGTGCAGGCGTGGGGAACTCGAGTTGGACATATCGCACTCCAGTGCGAAACTATGATCAGTCGACGTGTGGACTCGAGTTGGGCCATGAGGAACTCGAGTTGTGCGCATCACTGGAGGGTAACCAGCCAGTTATCGTGTGCAGGCGTGGGGAACTCGAGTTACGAATATCGCACTCCAGTGCGAAACTATGATCAGTCGACGTGTGGACTCGAGTTGGGCCATGAGGAACTCGAGTTGTGCGCATCACTGGAGGGTAACCAGCCAGTTATCGTGTGCAGGCGTGGGGAACTCGAGTTGGACATATCGCACTCCAGTGCGAAACTATGATCAGTCGACGTGTGGACTCGAGTTGGGCCATGAGGAACTCGAGTTGTGCGCATCACTGGAGGGTAACCAGCCAGTTATCGTGTGCAGGCGTGGGGAACTCGAGTTACGAATATCGCACTCCAGTGCGAAACTATGATCAGTCGACGTGTGGACTCGAGTTGGGCCATGAGGAACTCGAGTTGTGCGCATCACTGGAGGGTAACCAGCCAGTTATCGTGTGCAGGCGTGGGGAACTCGAGTTGGACATATCGCACTCCAGTGCGAAACTATGATCAGTCGACGTGTGGACTCGAGTTGGGCCATGAGGAACTCGAGTTGTGCGCATCACTGGAGGGTAACCAGCCAGTTATCGTGTGCAGGCGTGGGGAACTCGAGTTGGACATATCGCACTCCAGTGCGAAACTATGATCAGTCGACGTGTGGACTCGAGTTGGGCCATGAGGAACTCGAGTTGTGCGCATCACTGGAGGGTAACTGGAAAGTCACGAACCAAAAGGGAATACTAACTCGAGTGAATGAACTATAACTCGAGTTAATCAGGATTCCACGCTTTAATTCCCTCAATCACCAAACATTTCTGTGCACTCCACTCGACCTCCGACTAAATCAGCCCTCGAGTTAACTGACGAGAAACGTACTATTAGGCAGCTGAGCTCTATGCAACCTTCAAATCCCGTTCAACCAACCGTGGCGTAACAGCTCCATTCCCCCTAACCCTCAGTGAGTCGAGAAGCAGAGTTTGGACTTGCCCTAGCATCGCACTTTCTCATTCTTCCATCTGGTGCAATGGTGCGAACAAAGGGCTCCGACAGTGGGAAGAAAGATTCTCGTGATTCACAGAAGCTGCCGTCGAAAGGGAGTAAGCCGTTGAACAAACCGAGGAAGACTCGGCCAAAAGTTCAGGATCGACTACCACCGGAACAACCGAGCAGGTCACAGGGGGTTGTGATAGCAGAATCACAGCAGAAACGGCCAAAAGTAGCGTCTCCCACTTCGAAGGAACTAGTCGTGTCAGTGCCTACAGAACATTTGGCCTCAACCTCCACAGAGAAAACAGAAGAAGACTTAGAGCGGAAGATAACAAAGATTGTGACTCAATTGGTTGATCAGACATTGCATGCACCCACAAAATCCAGATATGGTGGTGCATCAACTTCAAATCAAAAAGCAAAGTGTAATGTACCTCCTGAACTGGAGGATGAGCTTCTGGGACCACCACCAGGTTTCAATTCAGAGACACTAGAGCCTAATGATAAGAGCAGGTATGACGATGATTTCGCTCATAGATCATTCTGTCCTGTTGTTTATCTGGATCTACAACATATTAAGGACACACTCGCTTTAGATCTGTACCCTTGGTTTCAGTACTATGAACCTTGGTTGACCATCAAAACGTCATATAGTCCCTCTGTAGTGAGGCACTTCTACTGTAACTTGGAGGTGGTTGAGGTTTGTGATGAGGTGGGCGAACTGATAGAAGAAAGATTAGAGTCAACTGTTAGGGGCCAAAACATTCAACTATCTGCTGCATTGATTAACACTTACCTTGGCATAGACAATCCTCCAACAGGGCCTGTAAAAGAATTCAGTGATGTAGAAATATGTCAGATTCTGAATCCAATTGGTGGAAGTAAAACTTTAACTTTCAAACCTAGCTCCTTGAGTGATGTACATCGGATTGTGTGGTACATATACTCACGATCTATGGTCAACAAATCGAACAATTTCACTCACTTCGTGGGACAAGATTACCAGCTGATGGCCTCAATTGTGTCTAAGGAACAGAGGAACATAGGGCAACACATTTACAATGAAATAAACAGATACAGGAAGTCTTCCACAAGGAGTACCCCTCTACCGTTTCCCCAACTGATCTCTCACTTTCTGACGCTGCACAATATCTGGTACCTCGAACCTAATGAGCAAATTGTTCGTATTCCAAGGTTTGACAGCATTCACCTGAGCAGAATGAATATTAAGCTGCCAGTGGGTGCTTCTACAAGTATAACAACGAAGAAAAGGAAGGAGATGGAATCTGAGAGACCCAAAGTGGATGAGGGACAATCATCAAGAGCTGGGTCTCCTGGACCCCCATTCATGGCAGCCACAATTCAGACCTACATCCAGGATGCATTGAAAACAACCACAGACCACATAAAGGTCTCAAATGCCTATCTGGTCGAAATGGTTGACCATCAAGTCAAACGTCTGGTTATTGGCATTAATGAGAACTTCGAGAGGCTATTTCAAATGCAAGATGCTCATACTCAGCAGTTGAGGGAATTTAATCATCGCCTTGATACTTATGAAGCTGTCCTCAGAGAACACTTCAACTTTCCTCCTTCTGATATGCCGTCACAGTGTAATGCTGCACCTGTTCCATGTGGACCTGAATCTACAACTCCTGCAAACTTAGTCACTCAAAATGCTCCATGTCCTCCTACGTCATCCAATGTTATGTTGACACCCCCGGATCCTGCCACACTGTCAAAGGTTCCCATCCCTCAGGACCCACAAGCTATTCCACAATCCAGTTGTGAGCCCTCAGGCACCACTCCCATAGAGGACCCCATAAACGTTACATGCTCTGGCTCCCATGATCAAACCTCTGCCCCCATTGAACCTGCCACTGCAGTTACACCCTATACACCACCTTGTTGTACCACTGAGACAGACCCTATTCCACCGGTAGCTCCTCTTCGCAAGCCACCGTCTTCCTCTGCAACCTTGGAATTGTGTACGACATTTACCCTTCCAGATGACGACAACAAGGGGGAGACATGACCGTGAGACATATTCCTAGTATGAGCGACCGTAGAGAGCATTGCTTCTCTGTATAATGTCTTCTTCAATGTACCTCCTGAATGTGTTGCGTGGTGCCTGACGAATATATTTGTGGCTTGATTTTGCTGTAATTAAGTAACACAAACCTTAGTCAGTGCAAATTTTATAAGTTTTGTCATCATGAATACAGATCCTTTTAGTGGCACTGCTGCTGTGGTAAAGTATTTTTTGCGCTGCTCTCATGTAATTGCATGTTGTACCTCTCATTATGTGACTACTTAACTGGAGCGTGTTATTTTAAACGCAGGCTCGGTGCATGTTGACACCATACGTGCTCTGGATATAATATGACCTTCAGTTCAGTTCATTAATGTGCATAAATTAGTCCATACAAATTATATACGCGTGGCCATGACAAACACATTCACTTGTAAAACAAAACACAGTTCAAACACAAAACGGAAGGAAAAAAGACATGCAATACCACATAAACGTTACATGGAACAGAATAGACTGACATTACTAATTTCAGTTACGAATGCGAAGCACTCTGGTAACCGGCAATGAACCCACGACATCAAAAGGCGTACACCACAATCAACCAAGCAGCACAACCGCCACGTTCCACCCACCACCACGAACAAAACTAAAACAGACGATAAATTAAAACGGCCACGCTTGGTCGTGCACTAAAAACTACAAATAGTCCGCACCCCCAATTATTTAGGCCGCAGGCAACAAAACAGTCTTGCAGGAACAAACACGAAAAAAGACATGGCTGACTTCCCACCAGACCACTCCAGACATAGAAGAACGACCAGCAACGATGACTCACCGCTTCTGAAGCTTCCGCAAACAATATTAATAGAACTGATGTGCTACATAGCATCATCAAGTTTGAAAGACTATTACCACTTCAAGAATTCATGCCGCATCCTAAGGATAGCAGGAAATTCAACAGAATTCTATAAGAACGTGCCTCTGGAGAACTATGATCATCTAGGATGGACAAGAAGCGAGCAACATATTCATTTCCTGCTGACATGTTTCCATAACGGTAATCCATTTAGTCTATTCATTAGAGGGCTTAAATACTACACCAGAACAGCAGATACAGGAGAGAAAGGACTGTCACAAATACGGGAGGCTGCAGTGCTAAACAACTGTGATGCAAGTTACTCATTTGCCATATTAGTCCTTGCAAAATGGAGTAAGTTTAACGACACACCAGAAGGGAACGAAGCAATACACAGACTTCAAGCCATTATCGACTCAGGCCAAATATCTTCAATTAAAGAGCGAGTGACACGACACCTACAATCAATGAACTGGGGACTGAACAGGAACATATTCGACCGTCCCAAACATAGATTCTGTGAGAACCAACCATGCCAGGCCGGATGCAGAAATTGCATATACGACACAGAAGTAAGCTGGCTCTACCACATTATGAACGAACCAGAAGGACCGAATGTTGAACCACAGCCGATTGAAGGAATCGACGCAGGGGAGGAGGAAGAAATTAATGAGGGAGTCGACAACGATGAAGACGTTAATCCAGATGCCTAGACGACGATAGTCCCCACGTTTTTTTTTAATTCTCGTCACATGCAGTTCACCAAAGAAATAATTTTAGAGTAAATGTTTCAAACAGTTCGTCCATGCGTCAGGTTTAACGACGTTCATATGGTTTATCTTTTTTTTTTCTACGGACTCCAAGTATGACCAATTACGTGTTGCTTTTTGCACATTACTTATGCACATTTAACAACAACAAACACAATCACCATCGGGTGACCCTCCAGTGATGAAGGCAACTCGAGTTGTTCATCTGGAAACTCGAGTGAGCTTCGTACGTCATCCACGAACGGCGGCGAGTGACCTTCTACGCAACTCGAGTTCGGTGCCGCTTCTCACTAGCACCGTCGGGTGACCCTCCAGTGATGACGGCAACTCGAGTTGTTCATCTGGAAACTCGAGTGTGCTTCGTACGTCATCCACGAACGGCGGCGAGTGACCTTCTACGCAACTCGAGTTCGGTGCCGCTTCTCACTAGCACCGTCGGGTGACCCTCCAGTGATGACGGCAACTCGAGTTGTTCATCTGGAAACTCGAGTGTGCTTCGTACGTCATCCACGAACGGCGGCGAGTGACCTTCTACGCAACTCGAGTTCGGTGCCGCTTCTCACTAGCACCGTCGGGTGACCCTCCAGTGATGACGGCAACTCGAGTTGTTCATCTGGAAACTCGAGTGTGCTTCGTACGTCATCCACGAACGGCGGCGAGTGACCTTCTACGCAACTCGAGTTCGGTGCCGCTTCTCACTAGCACCGTCGGGTGACCCTCCAGTGATGACGGAAACTCGAGTTGTTCATCTGGAAACTCGAGTGTGCTTCGTACGTCATCCACGAACGGCGGCGAGTGACCTTCTACGCAACTCGAGTTCGGTGCCGCTTCTCACTAGCACCGTCGGGTGACCCTCCAGTGATGACGGCAACTCGAGTTGTTCATCTGGAAACTCGAGTGAGCTTCGTACGTCATCCACGAACGGCGGCGAGTGACCTTCTACGCAACTCGAGTTCGGTGCCGCTTCTCACTAGCACCGTCGGGTGACCCTCCAGTGATGACGGCAACTCGAGTTGTTCATCTGGAAACTCGAGTGTGCTTCGTACGTCATCCACGAACGGCGGCGAGTGACCTTCTACGCAACTCGAGTTTGGTGCCGCTTTTCACTAGCAAATAATAACATGAACACCACAGTCCCTCCTGTACTCTCACCCACACGAAAACGTTGTGTTACTTAACGAAACAATGCAAGGTAAATTGTAAGAGGCGAATGTGAAGAAGCTTACAGATTATTCTGTTGCACAACAGGAGGCCACACAATATCTGACATCTTCTTCTTCCCAGCCAGATGCGGGTTAACAATGTGCATGATGTCAACGAACCTATCTCTCTGAAAAAACAACATTTATGCGTCTTACGATGTGGGTCAACTGAAGTTAACCACCTCAACTACAGCAGTGGAGTCAGGTGAACTTACAATTAAGTTTAACACAAATATGTAATCGTCTGTCACGCCACCCTTCCTCGTCGTCTTCTTGCTGCCTAGATCAGGCTTCATTGAGTCCAGCACGTAGAAGGTCATAGTCTTTGTCTCTAACGCAACACAGAACCAGTGGCCACGGACAAGTGCCGGACCCATTATCAAGTCACACTCGCCTATATTGTAACCGACGGTTTTGGCAGAGAATTCTTTACTCGCGGAAGACACTTTCCACCCTATTGGGTGACCTACCAACTTTGTCTGCATAAAAACACATAGTCCTGACTAATGTGCACATAATTTGGTCAAATTAAATGTTGTTCCACTACACAACAAATGAGTAATTACCATGAACCATGCATAAAAAATATGGCGCTTCGGCTGTCCTCCCTCCAGCTTGAAGTGATACATTAAAGCCTTACACACAACGGACATCACCTACAGCAGCAAAGAAACCATTGCATAAACTACATATAATATTCACCATAACTTAATGAAACCATTCTCCACGTAAGCCATACATACCGTATTACTTAGTCTTTGAATTCCGCCTAGCGTATACAACTGGTCTCGACACAGTTCCTCATCCAAAATCTGAACCAACGGCCTACAAAAACATTTCAAATGCAATGCCAGTTAGTTCATCGCTTCCCGTGTTGTGGTAATATACTAACTACATAACAGTCATTCAATCACATGACGTTGATACTTACACTTCAGCCTCAGCACCTCTGGCCATTGTGGAAACAATGTTGAACAACGTTTTCTGATCATGCGTTGGCATCTTCCTTTTTCGACTCCCATCCAACTGTATAAATGGACATGTCATCGGTTGGAGTGGCTGCCTCTTTGATCTCCGCAGCTGTTGAGGCCTCTGAATTGCATGGTCATCCGTGGGGACTTTTTCCGCCACCTCAGTTCCCTCTGCATCATCATCTTCGTCGTCATCAACATGATAAGGTTCTGCGTCTGCATCATCAGAATCTGAGTCTAAGTCGTGAGAAGCATCTGTCGCATCATCATCATCATCATCCTCATCTGTATGTTGCTCATCTACTGTCACACCAGGGCCGTCTTGTTGTGCTTTCTCCCTGGCCTCTCGTGAGAGCTGGACATTGAGTAGCTCCTGCGCCACCACGCTTACAAGTCTGTTTCGGTTTTCATCGATAACTTTCACCAACCGGGCATACACCTCCTTCAATTCCTACAGTGACACCACAACTTAATTTGTCAATTACATGATTAAATCATTTTTGCATTTTAAATTAGCTTCCACAGACACATACCGGGTCTAAATATGGCACATTATCTGTGTCCTCATTCCCTGCCCTAACTTCAGAGCCTTTTCCTTTATACAAAATTCCCATATTGCTCGTCCTCTCAGTCTTCACCATGTCGTTGATCTTTTCCTTTGTCCAGAATTCAATCGCTGTGGTGGACTGTTCGCGAACACTTTGTTTCAAAGGGAAATTTTCCCCAAAGAACAACTGCACCATAGAAAATATATGGATCATTATTTTCGGCTTGAATGATAGCTACACATTTAATGTAAACAGTGACATACCAGGAGTAAGTACAGGCAACCACCCACGTTGCTGCTCCCTTCCCTTTTCTTCTTCTCCCTGTACTCTTTCATATAATCACTCATTTCCTTCCACAAGTCTTTCATTATGTATGTTGCCCAGTCATAACGTTCAAAACCGTCCATTGTGCAGAACATAACCCTCAACATCCGGTCACTTATCAGCCCACTCGAGGTAGGGCATAACAAAGTCCCTAAACTGTAGAGCACAAACATAAACTCAAATTTATCGCCAGCTGTCCCAGATTTTATGCGCTTCAGAATGTCCGTATATTTCTTCCTCCCATACTCCCTCTTCAACCACTGATATCTTCTATTCGAATCCTCCACATCCACCTTCACCTCCTCCCCTGAATGAGGTATACCGAGCAACTTGTGCACATCTGATGCTTCTATTTCTTTTGTCTTCCCCCTAATCCTGAATTGATGTGTTGCTGGGTCATATGCTCTCAGCATGGACACAATCAGGTCACGGGGGAGTCGGTTCAATTGCACCTTCAATAGGTTCCCAAATCCTATTCTCTTAACCCTCTCCTTCAAATGTTCTTTACCATTCACAAACTGCACCAACGATGTAAATCCTCCCAGTGAGCAGCGGGTATGAAATGGCAGTTCCTTTTTCCTCATCTCCCTTTTCGGCCGTCCTTCCATAGCTTTATCATTGTACTCCTTCTTCTTCGCCTCTGGCAACTCACGCCATGCCTTCCCTGCCGACTTACTTTCATCTGCCATCCTTCTCTTCTTCTCCCCTAACTTGGCCACATACTCGTTTCTAAACAGCATAAACCCACTCATCACTGGTTTAATCTGTTCACCATCGCCCTTTATTGCCTCGGACTTTTCACTTTCTTTCGTTACTTCTCTACTCTTGACACTTGTTGCCTTCACTTGTTCTGCCTTTGATGTCTCACCTTTGTGGCCCCCCATCTCCTTTTACCTGCACAAAATTCAGTTTACACTCATCAACTATGGATTTCAGCACATTTAATAACATTTTTATTCGTACATGACAAGTTAACGCATCTAAGCTATGTCATCGCAACTTCTCATACCATTTTGCAACCTTCCCATCACAACCACAACTATTGGAAATATCTATTTCCCCACAGTTAAATAAGGTCTCACAACTTATGGAGAAATATTCACAACTTCTGCATAAGGATTCACAAGTTCGTCTACGAATTTCACAATTTCCTCGCCTAAATTGACCTCTACACATATTTACCAACTTTTCATTACGCTTTCACAAACTCCGATAATGTTTTCACAGGATAACATTCGATTTTCAAATGTTATCTTAGGCCACTATCCATAACATTTTCACTACTGTGAAATCGGCGATTCCTATATCTACAAACCCTTTCGCAACTTCTACTCACATCCACAACTTCATATGCTGTTTCACAAGTTACCAACGTGTCATTACCGTTTTCACATATTCTTCTTTTGTGTTCACAACTTAACATGCAGTTTTCAGAGATTTTGTTTCACAACTTCACTTAAGCCATTCGCAAATTTATGTATAAGATTTTCACAACAATAAAATCACAATACGCTAGGTCTGAAAACCCTGTCACAACTTCACAAATTTACGCGTTCATATGCTGTTTCAACGGTTTACAAATTTCAAAAGTTGCAATTCAAACTTCCCAACTTAGCAACTTATTTTCACAACTTCGCCTCAACGATTCCCAACTTCGCACCACTTCATAGCTTTTATCCACATTTCCCAAACTAATTTTAACCCAACGAATTTGAACCCCCATTCTAATCAAGTGGATAAGTTAAAATGAAATACAATTTTAAACACAACCACTTACCCAAGTTCAACACCGGAGCTCAAATTCGCAGCCGCAAACTGGTGCCTCTGCAACTGTCCAATGCCTTTCACCACAACCTCTTCTCGCCTTCGCTCCTCCTCAAATCCACCCCAAATTCGCCGCACAATGTCGCTGCTACTATCCTCTCTCAACGCCACGAAACCACACTCCACCAACGACAACGACGACGCCCGAAGAAGATGAAGAGTCTCGACAGAGTTTTCGCGCAATTTCGCCCTTCTTATTTCCTCAACGTTTTTCAATTTTAAAACTTCCAGGGTTACGCAGGTCATTTTGTCTACAATTTCAATATCCCAGATCAGGTACTCGCACTTTTGTGGAAATATGGAATTTCGGAACACCTTTCTGTCTTTTGCTATTTTAAAAGTTCTTTTTGAGGGATTTTCCCAAGGAAATACCTCTTGAAAATAATTATTTTTAATATAGGAATATGTATGTGTATACTTACCTTATTAATTGGAAGTAGAATAGAACAAAAAAAAACGGGAAAAATGTTGTCTGAGTAAAAAAAAAAATTAATATTTTAATGAAAAGCAAAACCCTAACCCTACCCTATAAATACTCTCTTCTCCCTGTCTTCATTCTCAGCCGCCATAACTCCTTACTGTTGCATTGCAGGTATCTCTTTTTTTTTTTTTTCTTTTCCTCTCATTTCTTCTTCTTGTCCGGCGGGTTCTCTTGTTACTGTCTTGTCAAATCTTTTACTTGTCAGCTTTACTCCTTTCATGGTTTCCTTCCTATCTTTATCCAACTGTAAATGTTGTCTTATTTTTTCCCCCCCAAAGTCATCACCGAATTGTTTCCACCAAACCATAAATATACATGGCTTCAAATTTAATTCATCTCTCCTGACCAACTTATTGTCTTCATTTTTTGTGAGAAGATCTTTTATAGTTACCCACTCTCTCATGTTTCTTTTCAACTAATTTATTCATACTTTAAAAACAACAAAAAAATGTCTTCCCGTGAGTGATACTGTGCGTGGGTGTTGTGAAAATATATGTGTGTTTTCTTTTCTTTCTCCCACCTCATGAACCAAATCATTTTTTTTTCCGCCATTCTCTTTGGGTGTGTACATCTGAGTGTATATACAATTGTGTCTATATATATTTATTTGCTCTCATGGTGTTTTGTCCTTTCTTCTTTAATGTAAGTATGTAGATTTACATATTAGAACTCATTTCTTATTTCACTTCCAGCCTTAAAGTTTCATGGATATACATATTTACATCCCTTTAATCCACTCAATATTTGATCTCTCCTCGGTTTCACTTCATGACCATCCTTCCAAGGTTATGTGTGTGCGCGCGTGCGCGTGTATATAACTCTCAACAAAAAACCCACGTCATTTTCTTTTCAATGCTACTGTGAGAGTTTATGTTTACATCTATTAGACACACACACACCCTATTAATGGGCCCACATTCACTCATTATTCTTCTTCACTTTAGTCAACACATTGGGCATTTCAAAAGGACACACACTTACAATACTTCCCTCTTTTCGTCTTTTTTTTTAGTGCCACGCCTTTTCTGTCATTTTGTTTTCACTAATCCTTCTATATTTTAGGGCTTGTTCACATAAACATCTAAGTCCTTTTTATTCAATTATAGCTATATTTTTATATTTACTTTCGGGTACATCCCGAATTTATTTTAAAAAAAAAAGGGAAGAAGACATAACTAATTCCTATAGTGTAGCCTTAGAAAAATTTTAGGGTAGTTTGGGTCATATATTGATAGATATTCATAATTGTGACCTTGTAGATTCTCTTTGAGAGCTTTGGAGTAGCTTTTTGTGTGATTACCTGTGAGCTAGGGAGTAGTAGGTAACTCTGAATATTCTTCCATATACTTGTGAATAGTGTATGATTTTGAATGACTATTTTTAAAAAAAAAAAGAAAAATGGACTGAATTATATGTATATGGGTTTGTATTATAAATTCTCAAATAAGTAGTGTTACAAGAAAATTTCTATATAACTTATTATATTCATATAATTAATAATTTAATGATAATTAATGTATTATTGTATTGTTATTTCATTTTTTTGCATGTTTGAATATGTGATGATATTTGATATGAATGGAAACATGAACTATTGTACTTTATCTTTTAATGATATTATATTTATCACTGTCATGGCGGTTGCATCTGTGATGGGTTGAAGTGAGGAGGAATTTGTATGTTGAGATCTTTTACCACGTGGTATGCCATCACTCGGTGCATAGTGGATGATACTTGTCAGGGCCCCTTCTTCCATGTTTTTCTTTTGCCGGGATTTCATTAGAGTTATGGGACATGTGACACCTCCTTAGTTGTATTCTTTTAAGAAGGTGAGCCATAGTCCAGACTTAAGCTCTACACCTTTGGCCGGGTGTATCTTAAGAACTGGTGAGCTTGGGACAATCCAGTCAAATGGATGGGTTTCTGTTGGACTATGTGTTAGCCTATGGCTCCAGTCAGCGGAATAAGGATGGACGGTGATATAAGGGAGGTTGCATCTTACATATTGCATAATTGTATATTACATGTTGTGATGAAAATACATATTGATATAATGGTGATTTAACTTGTTTTTGTCTTGTATGAGAATTATGGTATATATGAATATATATGTAATTAGTTCCTTTTTATCATATGAGATTTGCTTGTGTACGGTAGAAACTTTCAGTAGTTACTGAGACGTGGAATCTCATCCCTATATATTAACATTTTTAGGTGATTGTTCTAGTAGGGAGCAAGGGAATGCACCTATGGAGTGAGCCTTGGAGGCTCTTTTGTGCTCCTAGAGCTCATGTTATGTCATTTATATTGCCATGACCCTACGACTTCCACACTTTATTTTGTTTTGTTGAAATATTTTGAAGATTTGATTTAACACTGAGACGTGGGCTTTATTTGAACTTATTTGTATTTTGATGGTTTGGATGTTGGACATCCTTGTTGGCGATATTTGAAATACTTTGGTTAAGTATTTGGTATTTTTGATTTGAGGCGTTACTCACTCTCTCTCAATAAGCTAGTCTTTTGGGATGGACTCTCTCTTTAGGTTTATGAGATCATCATAGATAGGGCTGAGCAAAAAGCCCGCAACCTGCTAAATTTTCCCCATTTAGGCCCGCCCGCATATGCCCCGTAACGGGAAACGGGTTTCCCCGTACCCGTTTAAATAGAACGGGTGGGAAACGGGTTTGGCCACCGGTAACCCGTTCCCGCTCGTTACCCGTTTATGAGTTTTTTTTTTCGGAGTCGCCCTTTGACTAGGGCTATGGGAGCTAAGCTGGGGACCCGAAACAGACCCCCCCAATTCGCACACCCACCCTCCATTCCCCGTCTCCCCCGACAGACCCCACAGGCCCCTACTCCGCACGACCACATCGCACCCCGAGGCCCCGTCGGCTGAGACACTGCCAACGATTCCTTGTGCGCCGCGAGCCCGCAACTCTCACTACCTCCCACACGGCCACACCCAGTCCAGTAGTCCCTTCGATGGTCCGGCCCTCCCTGCTCCAGTGCTCCCTGTCGATCGCTATCTTCCGTCCCTGCTCTAGTACTCCTTCTCGATTGCAATCGCCCTGAGTCGCTGACCTTGATTTCAAAATGCTGGGAGCCCTAAACAGCACGCACTCACTCTCACGGCCCCAACCTCGGCTCTCATTCCCAGTTCCCATCGGCAAGAGCTAAAATCTGTAAGGGTTTTCTACTTGAAATCTAGGTCTTTCTTGAGAAATCATCCACTTTATTCATGTTTGTTGGCATTTTACTAATTCCAGAACGTTTATAAGTGATATGTTCATCTGTTTGAGGCGTTTTACTAGAACACTTGTTAGATTTGCAGTTTTTTTTGCCTTATTCTGTGAAGATATAATGCTTTGTTCTGTGTTAAAACCACTCAACGTGAATGCTTATGTAGGTGCGACATTTGTAATGCTTGTAGTTTTTAAGTTGTGTCTCACTGTCTCATATTTCATGATCTTGAGCATATTGTTAATTGAAAAATAATGAAGAATCTGAGTTATATGTTACATTTTGTGTTCAAATATTTCTATATGCAACTCCAAATATTTCTATATTACAAAATTGTTGAGTGAGCAACTGAGGCAGTACTTCAAACGATGTTATAAACTAATATGTTCTTGCCATGCCCCAACTTTCAATGTTTCTTGATTTCTGTACTTTTTGTCTGGTTGTTCTGCAATGCAATATATGAAAGTAAAATTAAAAATGCCTACAATATTGCATCTTGTGCCTTGTAGCCTTCTAAAACTTTCATCATGCAGGGAAGCAGGGAACAAAGTAGCATGGCACAAGTTGGAGAGGAAACTGGTAATGAAACTACAGTAACAATGTCAGAACATACTACTGCTCATGTTGACAATGAGATCAACAATAAAGGGCAAGATACTGAATCACGAATTAGAAAGAAAAGGAAGGACTCCTCTGATATATGGAACCATTTTACAAGGTTGCCACTAGCGGAAACTAAAGGAAAACATAGGTCAAAGTGCAACCACTGTGGAACAACTTATGCAAGTCATCCCTCAAATGATGGTACTAAGCAATTATGGAGGCATTTGGACAAGTGTCCAAACAATCCTAACAAAGCAAGCAAGGGCCAAAGTTTGTTCACAACTACGACAAATAATACATTAAGTCATCAGTTGTTCAGTCAAGAGCGAGGCAGAAAGGTCGTTGCTAAGTATATCATAAAAGATGAGGTACCTTTCTAAGCAGTGGAGAAGGAGGGTTTGATTGAACTTTTGCAAGAGTTTCAGCCCAAATTTAAAATGCCATTAAGATGGACAGCAACTAGAGATTGCTACAACATATATAAAGAACAAGCAGATGTCTTGAAAAAATATTTCAAGACTTCTAAAGTTCGTGTGTCCTTCACCATTGATTATTGGACATCTGTACAAAATAACTATTACATGTGTTTAACTGCACATTGGATTGATGAAGATTGGATTTTGCATAAACGTATTTTGAATTTCTGTGAGATTAAAGATCATAGAGGGGAGTCAATTGCCAAACAAATTGAGGATTGCTTATTTCAGTGGGGCATTGACAAAGTGTTTACAATCACGGTAGACAACGCTTCTGCCAATGATTCTGCAATTGCAATCCTGAAAAAGCATTTCAGGAGCTGGGATGGTTTGGTATGTGATGGAGAGTTTTTATAAATGCGTTGTGCTGCTCACATATTAAATTTGGTTGTCTCTGAAGGTCTCAAAGAAATGAACAAGTCCATTGAGCTCATCCGACATGCAGTAAAGTTTGTTAAATCTTCTCCATCAAGGAAGCGTAAGTTCATATTGCTGGCTGAAAGAGAGCGAGTAGAATCAAAAAGTCTTCTTACTTTGGATTGTCCCACGAGGTAATTTCTTTATAATGTGTTTGAATGAGTTTTGATATGATTATATGCTTATGTTTAATTTTTTTTCATTTCCATGATGTGATTAGGTGGAAGTTGACATATCTTATGCTTGAGAGTGCTGTTAAGTTCGTCAAAGTCTTTACTCGGATGGAAGAGGAGGATGAAGAATATAAACAATACTTCAAGAAGAAAGTTAAACTAGATTCCAATCCAGATACTTATACCTTGATTGATGTTCTGGAAGGTGTTCATGATGTATCCGATGATACAACTACAAGAAGGATTGTAGAACATACAGTTTTGCCTCCTAGTGCATATGATTGGAGCACGGCGAAAGAGTTTCTTGGCTTCTTAAAGTTGTTCTACAACATGACTTTGAGGTTTTCTGGATCAAACTATGTTA
The DNA here is from genome assembly GCA_963210345.1 of Inga oerstediana. Taxonomy (NCBI): domain Eukaryota; kingdom Viridiplantae; phylum Streptophyta; class Magnoliopsida; order Fabales; family Fabaceae; genus Inga; species Inga oerstediana. Next base: position 22,383,534 of record OY723410.1, read on the forward strand.
CTAGTAACACTTGTTTCCAGCACATAGTTGCAATTCAAACAAGCCTTGAATCAAGTGCAGGTAGTTCTTACTCTCTCTTAAATGACATGTCAACCAAGTGTAAAGCTATGTTAAGGAAGACTATGGGTGTTTTATATCGTTTATATGATCACTATTCAGCTAGTGTTCAATTAAGTGAAACTTCTGCTTCCCAACCAACAATGGATCAAGGGGATAATAGTGGTGGTGTCAGTAATGTGCAATTTCTAGAGTTAGAACTTGAAGTCGCCTTGTCATCTGCTGATGCCACATACCAAAAGTTTTTAGCCCAGGCAGATGCACAGAGTAATGTAGAGAAAATTTCAGAAGTGGATGAATACCTTCGAGCTGAATTGGTTGGATATTGTGATGCAAAATTTGACCTCTTGACATGATGGAAGGGGAATGCTTGTAAGTATCATGTATTAAGCTTGATGGCACATGATTTGTTGGCTATACCAGTCTCTATAGTATCTTCGAAGCAGCTTTTAGTACTGGGGGTCAAGTATTATATGCTTTCAGGAGCTCTTTATCCTCAAAGATGGCTGAGGCACTCATATGTGCACAAAATTGGCTATCAATGAAATCACTCAACTTGAATGACTTTGATGTTGATAATTTTGATGAGACTGCAGTTATTGTTATCGGTATCTTACTTTGCATTTTCTATTTTCAGCTTTTACTGTTTCATTTCATCTTCTCAATAGTTAATATATATTAATCAATAATCAATATGATTTATCTTTGTTCATTTTGTAGAGGAAGATGGAGCAACAGAAGGTAGATCTGAACAGTGAAGATTTGCAGTTGAAGATAAATAGATGCTGAATTTTTTATTATTGATTTGAAGTCATTCAATCTTGAACTTCAATTATTAGTATTGTTTTGTTTTAATTCTGATTCTGAACTTCTGATGCTTGAGGTTTTAACTTTGAACTCAAGGCTTTTGGATCTGAATCTAGATGTATGCTTTGAACTTTGCTGATAAATATGATCATGGATGATAGCTTATATTTTTAGGCTTTTATTAATTAGTACTCAAGGTTTTAACTTTGCATGCTTGCTGTTTAGTAATTAATACTCTCTTTTTAGGAAGGTTTTGTAGTAAATTGAATGATACATTTGTGCCATGTACTACTGTCATTGCGGTTCATGCTTGCTGTTTTTTTTTTAAGCTTGGCTTTTAGTAATTATGTGCTGCTGTCATTGCTGTTCATGCTTGCTGTTTTTTTTTAAGCATAGCTTTTAGTAATTAATACTCTCTTTTTATGGAGGTTTTGTAGTAAATTGAATGATACATTTGCGCCCTGTGCTGCTGTCATTGCTGTTTCATGCTTAATGCTATCATTGCTGTTTTTTTTAATGGTATTTCATTCATCTAGTAAGTTTACAATAAGTGGCTCTATCTATTTTGTGAAGGATTCCTGTGCATTTGCTATAATAGGACTGGTGCAAGGATCCTATCATGCTTGCTGGTTTTTTCCTTAAAAAATTCCATTTTTTTGCACGGATCCCTGTACCCGTTTATAAAAACCCGTTTAACCCGTACCCATTTTTTCACGGGTTAAACAGGTAGAGACACGGGTACAGGCGGCCCGTACCCGTGTAAAGATAAACGGGCGGGCCACAGGTTGGGCCGCGGGGCAGCCCCGCCCGCCCGTTGCACAGCCCTAATCACATAATGTTATTCTTTTTTTTTGGTAAATAATATGCATTAACAAAAGCAATCTGGTTCCAATTGATTTTAAATAATTCACACATATTAATAACAACAGTTTAAAACATTAAATTTAATTTATCATAAAATTCAAGTGATTTTCGTTATTTTTATTAACTACGTTAAATTTCAATGTCATTTTAATTTCTCTATCCTTTCTCACTATGCTTATTAAATATTCATGGGCACATAACAATAACAATAAGGGTGAAGGTGCAACCAATATCTTAAAGTATTTTTTCACTGATACATCTAGTGTCTTAAAATAATTTGTGGTGCAACCAGCACTCTGAAGATTTTTTTTCAAATGCGTCCATCACCTAAACTATTTTTTTGTGCAATTTTACACTTAACAATTTAGATAATTTAGGGTATTGGATATACCTAAAAAAAATACTTCAAGGTATTAGATGCATAAAAAAAAAATAGTTTATATTACTGGGCGCATTTGAAAAAATACTTCAAGGTGCTCGATGCATCAAGCAAAATACTTGAGGGGGTTGGATACACCATAAAATACTTTAAAACACTGGATGCACTTAAAAAAATATTTCAAGATGTTGGATGCACCTTAGACCTAACAACAAAATATTTAATATTCTCTATATCTATCTATCAACCATATCAAAAGGACAATAAACACTTTCTAAAAAACATCTTATATAAATATATAATAAGCACCTGTTTGAATTGATTATATTAAAGGTGGAGAATAGTGGATGCATGTCCATAACTTGCGGTATGCAAGATTTGAGTCTAGATGATCTAGAGAGTCTACCTTTAGAAGTCGATAAATTTCAAAAAGGAAAAGAATTAGCGAATCCGCTAAACGATCCCCCGAATTCCAGCAAAGTGGTATCAGAGACAATTATCCTAAATAAGGAAAAAGAGCCAATTGTTGATACTTGCGAAGACAAGTATGCAAGTTTTCATCATTATACTAAGTATAATGAAGAAGAACATAGAAGAAGAAGATTGCAAAATCTTTACCAGAAATCATCCGATTATTCCTATCTTTAATGATTAGTTTAAAAAATAGGAAAATCGAAATAGAAAAAGAACTATCCAAGAATAGGAAGTTAGAAATAATTAACCAAGGTTTACCAGTAAACTTAGAGCCAATACAGAATCATTTAAAGATTTTGAAAAAAGAATTAGAATTAATTAGTGAACAAATTAAGATAGAATCTGAACTTACTAGAGAACAAATAGTAAGAGAAGCTTCTAGCAGCAAGATAATAAAGCCGAGATTAAAAAATACAGAAATTTACCCTTTTTCTTTAGCAATTCCCTCTGCTATAGATTTAGAAATAGAAGAATTAAGAAATATTCTTTTAGAAAAAGAAAAAAGAAAAATAGAGAGAAGAAAAAGACGAGAGTCAAAGCTAAAAGAAAAAGAAGTAGAAGATAAGAAAAGAAAAATTTTAGAAGAATTAAAAACTAAAATTGAAGAAGAAGATAGTGATGAGTCTGAATCATCATCATCTTATAGTTTTAAAGAAGAGAAAGCAATAATCGAAACAAAAAGTTTTGAAATAAGTCTAGAAGAATACCTAGAAAATGAATCTTCTTATGAACTAAAAGAAGAAAAGATAAGTCAAGAATTAGATCTTGAATTGACTAATAACTTAGTTGAAATTCAAGCTAATGAAGTAAAAATGGAAGAAGGTCAAACTTCTCACTCTGCGAGAAGAGAAACTAGAAGAGTCTATGGAAATAGAAATGAAGAAAGAAATAGAGAAGATTTGCCAAGAAGAGATTATCGATTTTATCGATATGAGCCTAGTGATAACCCAATGGAATTTGTTAGACCCAATGGAGTTATTTTAAACTTAGATTGTGAGATAGATCCCGAAGCAAAAATCCAATCGTGGATAAAAGAAAATTCAGTGGTAGCAATATCCAAATCACTGAATGTGTCTCAAGCATTAGACTATCTAATGATGACTACCCGAGGGCAAACTGATAAGTTTTTCCAATCAGTAAGTCCAGAAGTAAAAACTGACCTTAGAACATCAGCTAATATTCAAGAATTAGCTACAAAATTAGAAAATCTAATACTCTGGGAATGGGTAGGAGATCCAAAGCAAGAATCGGTAGCCGAATGGACTCAAAGAAAAACTTTAGAGTCAATAAGAAGATTGAATCAATTAGCAATGTGTTCTCCATGTTATTTGGAACAATACATTTGTAATTTCCAAGATATCTTCTATGAAGGAAGATTTGGAGATCCAGGAATTCAAGAATACGATATATATTCGAGATTATTCTTTCAAAAAATATCTGAACCATGGGGGTCTCAGATAGAAAAGGATTATTATACCTACTATAACAGTAAGTATAATACTCAAGATAATGATACCTTAGGACAGAAAATAAGGTTTAGTCGAGAATGGTTTAAAGAAATATGCCTAAAGCATTTAATGAATAAAAAGATAGAAAAATGGAAACAAACAAAAGGATTGTGTTGTGACCAATTACTCGAGAAAAGATGGGGTTGTAAACCACAATTCCCTAAGAAAAAGAAATGGAAACCTAGGAAGGTATCTAAAAAATACAAGAAAAAGAAATATCCAAAATATGGGTATTGGAGAAAAAAGACAAGTAAATATAAACCGAAAAAACAATGTACTTGTTACATATGTCAAGAAAAAGGACATTATGCAAATGAATGCCCTAATAAAGATAAAAAGAAAAAAGAAACTAAAGTTTTTGAAACTTTAGAAGAACAAGGATTTTTTCCTTGTGAAGAAAGTGAATATTCAGTTTCAGAAAATGATTGTTCATTTTATGAAATTTCAAGTGAAAGTGAATCCGATTCTGAATCAGATTTTTAATGACAAGTGAAACTCATATTTTTGATATGCAGTTAGCAGCCAAAATAGAACAAGAAGATTTTGATCTTGAACCATCAAATATCTTTAAAAAAGATGTTTTGAAAAACATTTTTAGAAAAAATAAGTCACAATATTTTGTGATAAAAAAGATTCAAGAACCAATAAGAGTAGATCAAGCTATTTCAGGAACAGCTGAAATACCCTTATTGACAAATGAAATAGCCGAAGAAGAATTGGAGAAAATAGGAAATCCAAGAATTCAAAATATATACATAGCCGCGGTACAAATCCTTGTAAAAGCCTGTTTTAGGTCAGGAATTAGTACGCCAATCCAAGTATATTTAATGGATGATAGAATTACATCTAATCTAAAGCATGCTACTCTTGGCGTGGTTTTAGGAGATTTAATCTATCAGAAATTAAAGTTTGTAATACAACCAAACTTTAGTTTAACTAGACGAGAACCTAATAAACATAGAGCATTGAAGCTATGTTACAAGTTATCAGGAATAGACATGATGCCCGGAAGTGATGTCATGACTATTGAAACCAAGATTCTGTATGCATTTACAGAAGATCATAAGATAAAGAGAAGAACTGAAGAACGAGTGATTATTCCCTCTATATTCAGTACTTTTGTTAGTAATCAACCTATCCCAACAGATGATAGGATGATTCCTGAAGAGATAATATTAGAAGCCTCAAGACAGAGACCTCTAATAAAATCATCAAATATAATACCAAGATTATCATTTGATAATAATAGAATCATTATTAGACAATCAGGAAATAAACCTGAAAGTAGTCTAATAAGAATACAAGAAGAATTAAAAGATATTCCTACAACTCAAAATACAAGAGAAGAAGGAAATCCATATTTAATTCCTTTAGTAATAAAGAATGAAAGAATTGCACAAAACTGTGTAATAAATACAGCAGTGAATTTTTCACATATCAGAGAATCTTTGGTATATCAAGCTGTACCAGAGAGATTAGAAAATTCTAGAAGATATAATCCTCTAGAAATTGTCGAGAAAGAAGTAGAGTTAGCATTAACTCTATTCACAAATGAAAATAAGGAAATTGTGATAATTCAAAAAATTTGAATTAATGACAAATCCTCAATCACCGATATTATTGGGAGAAGATTTTATTTCCAATAACCAAGTGATAATTCATCCAAGTCATTTAGAAATAAGTGGATACAAAATTCCAAAAACAAGATAGGGAAACCCCCTATATTCGAATCCACTACAGAGCTAAAAGATATGACTGTCTTTTAGACACAGGTTGTACCATTAATTTGGTAAAACACAAATTAATCCAAGAAAAATTGATTAACATTACACCCGTAAGAGCACTTGATATTCATAATCAAGAAACAAGGTATGATAAAGGATATAAACACCTTTACTTACAAATTGGAAATATTGAATTTAGAATTAATACATTCTATCAATATTCTGAAATAGGAAGTGATTTCATTTTAGGAATCAGAGCTATAAGACAAGCTTTTAAGCTTTTTAGTCTTACAGAAAAAAATGCTTATTTTATAACTCATTGTAATACGAGTTTTAAAACTGCATTAATGCCTTATCCAAGTATACATCATTATACTCAGAGTTTAACAGCTCAGTGTGGTGATTTAGTAACAGAAGAATTTGAAGTTTCGGAAGAAACTAAAAAATTATTAGAACAATGTTTTAATGAAAATCCGAGAGCATTTGCAAATAGAAAAAATTATGTTGCAAAGATTGAATTAAAAACTGACAGCCCAGTTTATGAGAAACCAAGAAGGTATTCAAAGCTAGATTTAGAAGATTTTCCTAAAATAATGGAAAAATTGTTAAATCTAAATTTAATCCGAGCTTCTAAAAGTCCATGGAATTGTCCAGGATTTTTAGTTAGGAATTATTCAGAACAAAAGAGATGGGAACCAAGATTTGTAATAGATTATAAGCCTTTAAATAAGGTTGTAAAATCTAATACATATCCACTCCCGAGAAAGGATGTTCTTTTTGATAAAATTAAAGACTCAGAAATATTTTCAAAATTTGATTGCAAGTCTGGATTTTATCAAATAGAATTAGAAGAAAATTCGAGAGAGTGTACTGCTTTCAGTATACCAAATGGACATTACGAATGGAATGTTCTACCAATGAGATTAAAAACTAGTCCAGCGATATTTCAAGAAAGAATGGATCAGATTTTTAATCCATATAGATCATTCATTTTGGTCTATATAGATGATGTTCTAATCTTTTCTAGAAATAAAGAAGAGCGTAGAAAACATTTATTTGTTTTTGCTAGTCTTGCTTTCAAGAATGGATTAGTATTATCAAAGAAAAAAGCGGAAATAGGAAAAGCTCAGATAGAATATCTGGGTTTGAATATAAAGCCAAGAGGAGTTGTAGAATTACAGCCAAACATTATTCGGACTATATTAACTTTTCCGGATGAAATAAAAGATAAGAAACAGTTAATGTCTTTCTTAGGACATCTTAATTATGCCATGAACTTTATTCCTTATGGAGCTTTAGTTCGAGGAAAATTACAAAAGATGCTTAGAAAGAATAAACCCTTTGTTTGGGGAAAAGAAGAAATCGAAGAAGTTAGGAAGATAAAAGCATATGTAAAAAATGAAGTCAAACCTTTACCTTTACCAAAAGATGAAGATGATTTATTTTTACAGACTGATGCTTCTAACCATTATTGGGGAGCAGTACTGCGAAAGCGGGAAGAACCCATAAATCCAATTTTGTCTTATGCTTCAGGTACATTCAAGGGAGCAGAGATAAATTATGATATAAATGAAAAGGAACTTCTTGCTGTTAAATATGGCATTAAGAAGTTTGAAATTTGGATAGTCAGCAAAGAATTTGTTGTTGAAACAGACAACACTCAAGTAAAGGCATTCATAAATAATAAATGCCCTGATTCAATTGCGACTCAGAGAAGAGCAAAATTATCTGCATGGTTCAGTATGTATTCTTTTAAGGTTATAACTATTAAGGGAATTCATAATGTTTTTGCAGATTTTCTTAGCCGATATGGAAGCCAATTCCATGATTAGTCTTATGGATCATATTCAAAAGATCCATTATGAAGAAGCCAAGATGGAATCTCTTCTAGATATCCAAAGCAAAAAGTATGAGGAGCTAATAAAGCTTCATAGCCAAGTTATACTTCAAAGAAGTATATTACTTCGACTCAGAACTGATATGAACCAGTTTATTAGGAATTCAATTCCATTGAGCGAAGAACCCAAGAAAGTCTTAGCCAGTTCTTCTGGTATAAGCGAGAAAAGTCTTCCTGGTAGAATACTGGAAGCGAGAAAGCCAGAGACAATAGTTTCTGCAAAATCAGACGAAACGGTTGAAGAATCTAAACAAAAAAGAGATTCTAGTGATTCCAAGAAAGAGGATAAAGAGGAACTCTCATTAGTGAGATCCAATGAATTATCCAAAGAACAAAGGCAACCAGCCTTAAAACTCAACAGTTCAGGTTCTAAGACTGAGACAATAGTTGAGGCTAAAGTCTGTGAAGTCAAGGAAATCGTTAGCCCTGAATTGGAAAAGTTAACTCAAGAGTTACTTGGGCAAAATTTTATCCAAGTTCCTAAAAAGAAAACTGTTCAAGTAGGGTTTACCTTCTTAGAGAAAGCTAAACAGTTACCCCCTCACCCAAAACAGTTTCCAGAATTACCCGAGAATCATAAGTCAAAAAATGACTTTTGATTGAATATAACCGAGTGAATACAATTATGAACTCAGGAAATAATCAAGAGTCTAGCAAGACCTTTGCCATAGATTATGGAAGTTATTATCCAAAAATCTTAACCCTGAGCGAAGCACCAAAAGAAATAATTAAACTTGCGTTTAATTATGGTTATCTTTCTTTAGCCTATGTAGAAAATCATCAACAGATAGATGGTATTTTACCAAAGCCTATTGTTCTAGCCATCAAAGAGTTAGATAAAATAGGACCAGCCAAAATCAAGTTCTTAAAATTTGTTATTGTCCCACCAGAATTTTCCTTTACAGGTCCTTACATCTGTCAAGTTGGAACGGTTGGGATAAACCAAAAGATAGACTTGAAAATAAAGAAAAGTATCCCAGATATTAAATGGGTGTCTGATGAGTATTACTCTCAATTAAGACGAGCAGCCGGATATGTCCCTTATCTTCTTGAAATTGAAGAAATGTTAGAAGATGGTGCAGCATGGACCTATCATGTCACCGAATCTGCAATTGTTTATTGCAAAAAGAAGAATCCGATGAAGCCAAGTGTCATCAGCCAACTGAATGCTTTCAAAAGAAAGATAAGGCTGAATCAAATCAGTGCCAGCAGTAAAGTAAAAGAAAGCTTTTGCACGATAATGCAAAGAAAAGAAGAAAAGCAACACAGTTGTCCACTTTGCCAACCACCGTCGGCAGAAGAAACAAAAGAAAAGAAAAAGCAAGAAGAAAGCGTGTCCACCACATAAAGAGCTTTTCTAAAAGCTGTCGGCCACAAGACTAAAGTATACCACCCGTGAATTACTTTTGTAAACTAGGGTTGTATAAAGGAAACTATGGTTGAGTTATAAAACCATGGTTATCCGAGTAGTCGAGTCTATATAAACCAAGGGAGGGTTTTTTCACAGAGCACGAATTAGCAACCCACTCGCTAATGTACTTTGTTTTTCCTCCAGCCATGTACATTTTCTTTGAGTAAATAAAAGCCAAGGAATTCTTATTCCTTGTTCTACAATTATGCTTCCTATCTAATATTTCGAGAGGAGAGAGGATGAGTTGAGGTAATCACCCGGATAACCGGACGATTATAATTTCGATAAGTTGTAGTTCTGTTTCCCGAAGGTCTGCTAGTGCTATTGTAAGTCCGGAAAGGCAAAGAAAGGCGCTGAGGCGGAGAAGTGTGGAAAAGAAGGCGACTTGCGGAAGACGAGTTGGACCCGGTAAATCCTAATCTCTCATCCTGTTATAATCCTGATTATTAGCTATTCGAAGCATGATAGAACAAAATTAGAATTCCTTGATTTTATTAAAATGAAGAATCTTATCCTAGAATTAATGTATATAGCCAAGGAATATCATAAGAACATCTATATTTTTATGGATGAAATGAGTTTAATTAGAAAATACCCGATAATTCAAGCAGCTATATTTGAAAATAGATTGCATTCTGCTATAGCCGAATTCATTGAACAATTTGGTTGTTCATTTGATTATTCAGATGAGTACTTAGTAAGAAATTTCTGGCTTTTTAGCCTAAGAGATTTTGTTCAAGTAAAACATTACATCTATAAGTCGATCAGTCAATGTATAGTTGACCATCTAATAGCCCAAGAAGCTTCCACGTTGAGAAAAATCAGTGTAGGAAGACAATTAAATCCCTTATTTCCAGAATCTAAAACCGATTATGGAAAGATTGAGATAGCCAATAAAAGAAAGTGTGGATGCATGTCCATAACTTCCTTAATTTATTTATTCACTCTCCTCCTTCGTTAAAATACGTCGGATCTTTTTTAATTTGGATGAACTAGATAGATCCCTAGATGCTTTTTGCTCAAGAATATGGTACCAAATACTTTGCTTCATGAACAAACAAAAGCATTTTGTTCTCTTCCTCTTCGTACTAAGTCCTCTTCTCCGATTTGAGAACCGACCAAAAATAAAGAAGTAAATCCAACAAATAATCATGATTTCTCTCTAGGTTCTAAGCATAGCACACGCGCCCAATAAAGTTAAGTTCTTGAGATCGGTCCATATCCAATCTTCAAGTACAAATAACACATAATGACCCAAAAATACAATATATTGTACTTCATAATTTATTCTATCATTTGTATTACTATATATTTTTTTGTCAACAATATTTCTATATGACTTAAAAAGCTTAAAAAATTAATATTTTGGTTTATTATTTTAAATATTTTTATATTATTTGTTTAAAACTCCCATACACATCTCCTAAATTTTTTTTTTTTGCCGGAAGCACATCTCCTAAAATATTGAAATATATAACATATATCCCGCAATCGTATTCTGAAATTTTAAAAATTACCGTATTCAGCTTAACTGTTACGTATCTGTGCATTTCGGTGTAGAATATCTCTTATATTTTTGTTCTTGTTGTTGTTGTTAAATAATAATTGTTTATTTATAAAATAAGAAAAAAAAATTTGATACTGTAAATTTTAAAGTAAACGCATACATACAAATCAACAGTGGTTCTATAAGTAAAAAAAAAAAGTATTTAGTTGAGCTAAATAATTTGAGCTTTAGTGAATTTGAAAGAATTGTCCTGAATGAAGTTAATAATATTCGAATTTAACTAAAACGTATTAGATAATAAAGGAGTAGTATAATAGACACTCAGACCCATGAAAAAGAAATTAAATAATGTACCTGAAAAAGTTCAATTTGAAGCTGGCTCTTCTACTGCATCAAATTCAAATAAGAAGGATACATTTCTTGTTCAGCAATTACTGAATAAGTAAAATTACAGTTGACGAAAACCAAGTTGCAGGGACGGTGATTTTGAGTTGTGTGTGGTCCAAAAAGCATATATGTTTGGTACCATAAAATTAAATTAGAAAAAATAAGCTGGAAAAACTGACCTACAAAAACATTTGCAGCAGCAAATTAACTAAATAATGTGTCCTTTTCGTATTTTCATTCATTTGAATATATCAACCTCAGAGAACCAATCACAACATTACAACCTTATATAGTCATTTTTCTTAGGTGGTCCTCTTGTCGAAAGTGCCTTTCATTTTCCTCAGGGTCTCAAAAACCATCGCCATCAAACAGCTCCTGCATCTGTGCCTCCTTTGTGTCTGCATCAATTTTGGCCTCATCGGGATCAATATACATAGAGCTTAAATTTGTTCGGTACTATATATATATATATAATATCTTTAATATAAGAGTTCGTTCATAACATAAATTGCATTATGAGTGGGATTATGTTAAGCACTAGAGCTAGTATTATACTGCTTGCTATGTTTGTCGTGAGACATACGTGTGGTCTAGTAATAATTGTAATTAAATTACCGTCTAATCACAATTATCATAAATTCTGTCCTTAGTTAATGTGATATGTTTTTTTCTTAAAATACCATGATCATCTTCCTGAATTCCCTTCATCTCTCTCTTACTTAATTATTGTTAAAGAACTATTAATAGGGATAATTTAAGAAAATATTGATAAATATAAAAAATAAGTCTTACAGTTAAGATCAAAATTAACTCTCTTAGTTTTCTACATTCGGAGGAGTATTAAGTACCGGAAGTAGTAGTAATTGAGGGTTTTTAGTGCATGAGGGTTGGTACGTATTAAATGCTGTTTGTGTCTGATGCAGTGGTTCATTACTACCATATCAGAAGACAAATCCGACCAAGCAGCTTTAGAATCACATTCCTTTTACTTTCATGTCCGAAACTAGTGATGAAGCCATATATACACGTATGTGTGCGTGCGCCTAGCTCAGAATTAATCAGACTTTCAGACTCTGTCGATTAATCCTGCAATAAATTTTGGGAAAATACCAGCTAGGTTCCAAACTAGAGAATTAATCTCAAAAAAGTCCCTTTGCAAATTCCAATATCAGAAAAGTATCTAGGGACTTTTCTGACATGGATTCCCAATGACCATTTATCAAAATACCCCCCAAGCAATTTAACCACTGTCATTGGTTACAACATGTTCTGCTATATTTACAACATCGTAAGTCATATTAACAATATAATCAGTTACGTTTACAACATGTTACGTTATATTTAATGAGTTGTAAACGTAACTGAAGAGGTTGTAAACGCAACACAATCACGCATTTTATATACATGTTGTAAACGTAACTTACTATGTTGTTAATATAACTTACGAAGTTGTAAATATAGCAGAACATGTTGTAACCAATGACATTGGTTAAATTGCTTGGGGGTATTTTGGTAAATGGTAGTTGGGAATCCATTTCAGAAAAGTCCCTAGGGACTTTTCTGACATTGGAATTTGTAAAGGGACTTTTTTGAGATTAATTCTCTAACTTGGGACCTAGCTGGTTTTTTCCCATAAATTTTCATGGACTGACAAATCTTATTTTAATCTTTTTATGGATGAACTAATTTTCAAGTAAAAAATTAAAAATATGTTCCTGAATAATATAGTACTAATATAAAACTTATACTAAATTACACTATTCACAGTTATTTCTTAAATTTTGTATAATGTGCAGATTAAGTCTATGTATAATTCATTTTATACAGTGACAAATTTTACCTCTACCCCAAAAAAGGTCTCATATTTGCAGGTAGTTACTCCATAAATACCCCTCTAATTTTTTTTAGGTTTAAAACAACTTGATATAAAAAAAGTTTTTTTTAAAAAATTTATCGTTAATATAGCTATAGCGCCTTTGAGGTGTGATTTGGAGATTCTTGTAAGTTTAATATGCAAAATGATTGCACATTTGTTAGATTATTTGTTTTGCATAATAATTGTGGCTTTCAAGAGGATCCATATTATAAAGAGAAGTTAGAAGGCATTCTTATACCTAAAAGAAAAGCTAGAAGGAAATTTGTATACTCCTCTAGTCCTATATTATAAAGAGAGCATTTTATTCCTTACTTGTTATCCTGCAGATTGTTTTTTTTTTTAAGTCTGGCACAAAACCGACTGCTATTTTTTAGACTTTCCATTAAAGTGTGCACGTGTGTGTATATATTTATTTGGTAATATTAAAATTAAAAAGTTATTATATTCTGAGATAGAGTTAATGAGATTTAATATTTTTATTAGTTACAATAAAACATATTAAAACTATCTTATAAAAAGAATTAGAGGAGTATGGTTCTAAGTCATATTCATTATTGAATCTCCTAGAAAATTATGTGGGTATGGAAGTGTTCAGTGTGCTTTTACATATTTTTAGGACTACCTTTTTAAGTATTCTTTTCATGGAGAAATCTTATAATCAATCATCAAAATATCTATTAATATATTTATGAAATTTATAAAAAAAAATATCATTTATAAATCATTAACAATACAATTTGTATCTCAATTATAGAGATAAAGTGGATCTGCCGGAAAAACACACCAAAGGGCACACGGGCCACTACTTGTGGGCCAACAGGACATATTTGGGCCATAAGTAGCAATCACACCCAATAAGGCCTGCTTTGAGTTTTCCTTCTCATTCGCGAGTCCTTCCTTCGCGTTCGCTCTTTCTCCGTCCTCTTCACCCATTTCCTGGTTTCTCTGTCCGTAGTCCATTTCCAGAGGTCAAACAAACAATTGCTCTGGTTTTTCCTTGCCGATTGGCGAATTGGCAGGAAAGCTTTGAGCCTACTAATCAACACAGAAACACTCAGAAGAAGAACAACAACAAAAAAGACATACAAATAAAATAGCATTTTGATTTAGACACGCGGAAATTAAGGGAGGAAAAATGGTGGAAGGGGCCTCCAACGGTGATTTATTGAGGACGCCGGAAGCCATTAGATCCTCCGAGGCAAGCTTCTTTATCATCTTACTGAAATTTTTGTTCAATCTTCGATTTCCTCAATTTATGATCTGTGCTGCTTGCCTTGTCCAGCTCTAATTCGCATCTTCTCGCAGTGTAATGTGCTCGCCATCCCATTGTTTGCTTTTATTTAAGTGTTTATAGAATTTCTCCTTTGGAATGGGCGCCCTTTGGCTGCGGTTATTCTTTGATTTTAGTGGGTTTATGTGGGGGTTTTTGGAATTTCTTGCATCCAAGTAATAAACTTGTGTTTAGTGTATAAATAAATAAACTTGTGTTTTGAAATTAGTTCAGCTTCATCGTAGAACCCAAACCAATTTTATTCAAATTTTCTTTTCTTCTCAAGGAATCAGAAAGCTGATATTTACATGCTTTTCGTTAGGAATGCCAAATTTTTACGGGCACAATAGTATATGTGTAATTGCAGTTAAATGAAAATAGCTAGAAACTTTATAATACATGGAGTTATGTTTCTTAAAGATATAAGATAAATGAAGCGTATATAATTTTCTGTGTTATATGATGAATAAAGTTACAATGGCTTCTTGCATGACAAAATTCCTAGTGACCGCCATAGTAACATAACTTTCTTTTACATCTTTATCAGTGAACTTAAAAATTGGGATTTCACTATCATAATTCAAGCGTTGCTAGGTGAGGACACTGCAATTTTTAGCTACTCAGTAGAACAAATCTGCTGAGAAGATTTCTCTCAGGGTTTCATCATGATTTCTTTAGAAGATTGAGTTGTTTCTTAGTGGTTTGTGCATTATTATCAAGAAGGAATAGAAATGTTTTACTGAAGTTAACAAAATAAATGTATGCTTTGTTTGTGAACTTTCATTTACTATTTCTTGAAAAAAAAAAAAGTGGAAAATAAGATAGTTCTGGATGCATGTATAATTTGTCATGTACCAATTATGATTCAGCCTCTTATAGCACATAGATGACTTCATGTATGTTATTGCTTGCCATTTTTTACAGTTTGAAAATTTTGTAGCTTCCTTGGTTGCTCATATAAAAGTCACATTTAGGAGCAATATGTTTCTGCGGTTACGGACAATTATGAGACAACTTGCTGGGGCTGTGGACTGCGCCTACTACTTCCATCTTGTACATCTGTTTTCAAATGTGCCTGGTGTGGGGCCATAACAAATCAAAACAAACAAAAACAAGAAAACAAGTGCTTTAAATGGAGAAGACTTCGTGATCGATGTGTTGTTCCTATTGTCATCACATTTATGCTCTTTGTGATATGTAAGCCGCTGTTGTTACTGGTGCAGTTTTTCTTTTACCTTTTCTTATCCTGTTTGATCAGACTTCTAATTCATCCTTGGTTCTGCCCAAAATTCATTCCCCTACTTTTTTTTTCCAAAAAAAAATTTCTTGCACATTTGTTCATGACATCATGTTATGCCCAGTTTGAATGAATTTTCTTTTCCTTTCAGAATTTATGTTGAAAAATTTAAAATGAGCTGTTGTTTCTTTGTTAGAGACCAATTAATCAGGAATAATTATATTAAGGAGCAAAAGGTGTGTCTTGCATTGAGTTCTCTCCAGTTTTCAAGCTGGTTGAACCAGCAGGGAAATTGTTCTAACCAAATTGGTGATGTACCAATAGGAGTGGTTGAACAAATGCACCACCTCATTAGGAAAATATTGACTTACTGGAGGTTTAGTGAATGGAAGTTGTAATAAAAGATTATTTATTATGTCTCAATGAGTATATTATGACTAGCCATGATTTAATTCTTCTTCCTTTAATTTTATTTTGTTGAATGTGTCTAAAAGATATGTCTAAAAGTGCATGTTGTAAAGGGGATATTTAGAAGGTACAGGAGAAGATCAAATGCATTTGCAAAAGGAAAATACTCTGCTTGATGAATCTCACCTGATTCATAATATGTTTTTCTGAGTGGGTATGGGATATGTTTTATTTTATGTATTAAAATTACTAGATAGTAGGTTCTGTGCTCAAACAGAGTGTAAGGTGAGTCCTAATGTTCATGACATATGAATAAGGGGCTTCCTATAGATTTTACTTTATATTGGGTTAAAGTGATCCAAATCGTATCAACTAAGTAAACCCCTTGGTATTGCTAATTATATAAAGTGGTGTACTCTACCATAACACATCATGAATTAGACAACATTGATTCAAGATTTGGTGGGGATGATTTAACCATGTACCATCATACTCTTGTTTGAACCAGTTCTGATGCCACCCTTGCATGTGACAACTTTGTTTTTTGTGGCCAAACTTATTTCCTCGCATAATATCTAAATATAGATGCTTAAGTATACTAGCTTATCAGTATTCTTGTAGTATTAGAATTAGTATACCAACCTTGAAGTAAATGTACTTTTTTGTTGTCCACCCTGGATGGAGACAAGTATCTTATAGTATCGAAATGAATACTTTCAACACTTGCTCCTAAAAATGAACTCTTGGGTGAACTATTCTGTACTTATTATAATATTCATTTGGTTGCTGATGCAGTTGGAGGTTTGTGGGCAGTTTCCCCCTATGTCCTTTCATTTAGTTTTTGCGGGATTACTCACAGCATTATAACAGCAATCTTGTCCATATCCACCATTTCCTATTTCAGCCTGGCGGCATTTAAGTGTGCAGGCACACCGCCAAATATATTGTGGGGAAGCTACCCTACTGTTGGGAAAGGGTATCTTGAACACTACACTTACTGTCACTACTGCTCGAAACCAAAGCCACCTGGAACTCATCATTGCCGTTCATGCGAAAAGTGTATTATGGACATGGATCATCACTGCCCCTTTGTAAGTTTTCATCATTTTTTTAATGTAAAAATTTCATAATCTGTTGCACATTCTCCAAAATCTTTTTAACATAATACACACCTTGTGTGCCATCTTTAACCTTACAACTTTTGACTTATTAATATGTTGTTCTAATTTAACCTGTCAAATAGGTTATTAGAAATAAATATTACTTGAGCTGGAATTTTGTTGTGTACTGGGAGGCTTCAGCAATCTTGTGAGTTATATCTATGCTTCGAAATTAAGTTTTCAGTTTGTTGGGTCAATACTTCAATTATGAAAATATATGATACTCCAGTTACCTTTACAAGAAATGTATGTAGATTAACATAAGAAATAAATGAATGATGGCATATAATGTACAGTGATTTTGGCATCTTCATGTTGTGGCTTTTGGTAGGCATTTACACTGACAAAGGGCACAAGAAATAGACTTAGGGTTCTATTATGAGTTTGGATTTTTGAATTCAGGAAGGATAATTGTTATTGGAGTATTTACCTGCGTACTCATCAGAATAGGGATTTTGTGAGTACTATGGTGTGAGTTAAAGGTGTCAAACTAGTTTTTTTAATTAGAAGGGCAGGCACTGACGGCCTGAAGTTATAAGCAAAATCAAGCTCCCGACCTCTCACAAGAGACCATCCATATGATAAGCATGAATATGGCCTTGTTAGAGTCCTAATTTCAGAGAGTAAAGAGAATGATTTTGGGTGTTTTATTGCCAAGAATTCAACAGAAACCTCATTCAATCCGTTATCAAATTGCAGCTCTCAATTTTTCTTGGGAAGATTTTCTACCACTAAGAGGAAAAACTTTTGGCTCTAGCACTTTTAACAATGACTGTTTAATATCTTAACCTGTGACCCAAAGAATCACCATTGCTCTCTAATAAAGGATTCTGCAAACATTTTATGCATGATCTTTTCTAAAATGATATCGTTTCCATACATAACAACCTCATGTTTTCTAAACTTTGAAATACTATTTGCATGCTCTTTTCTGGAATGACAGTTGGCAGTATTGGATTTGAATGTTCAGTGTTGTATGTCTCTACAGGATTTGGGATAAACAATATACATAAAAAAAATATCCTGTGAACTTTACGTGATTTTACTATTTGAGGAAACTGTTTTCTTCTGGGAACTGCCAAAGGGATCTTTAATAGGTCTGCTTCTGTTCAAGGGCATGGGCATTAACAGGGCATTTCCTGGTAGAGCCAAGTTAATAATAATAGCCGTAAGACTACTTGGTCTATTTAAGTGGTTGTTCCTTTTTTCATCTTTTTTTTTTTGGGTTCAATAAGTGGACACTCTATTATGAACTGTTTCTTCTGTGTGATAATTCAGTTTCTGTTATGGACCAAGTTTGTCCAATTTCTCTTCTGTTGCTCTAATTTAGTGTGAACAAACAGTTAATTGCATTAATTTTTTATTTGTTGTCTTTCAGATTTTTCATACGGATGGGTGTAATTGGCCATTAAAAGAGAGAATAATTTTATGTTTGGGGTGGGGACTATTTTGTATGGACGACTTCCAGATCGTGGTGGGATTTGATTCCAACTGTAGTGTGTGTAGGTGACTGCTTACTCAGTGAATCCTGCTCATGCGACAGTTTCGCATATGGAACCAATTCACGTGTATGCGTGTATATACTCAAAGAAAAAGCCAAATTAGCATTTTAATATCTTTAAAGTACCCCGCCCTATACGATTTTTTAATGAAATCTACTAAAATAGAGATGTTAAATTGTATTATTCACATATACAATGAAGAACATTAGAAAAGGGTTTTTACAATGTTATCTAGACGGGCCTTCATGTCTTTAGCACTATCTTTCTTCTTTATTGTTCTCCTGGTTATGGAATCAGGCGTGTCCAAGCTGTGCTCTAGCTGAAAGTGTAGACTTTTTTCTGACATGTCCATATGCTTGTTGGATAATGTGTTATCAACATAGCTGAAAAAATGTTCTGTACTTAGGACTTAGCTATCTCTTCCTTTTCTCTTCTGCTTTACAAAATGGTGTTTGATTTTTGGTCTTAATCATTGCCTATCAACTCTGGGGAAGTGGACACTTTTGGTATTCATCCTATTGTCCGCAATGCCATTGCTAGACTTGCAATTTTCTTTATGAGGAGGAATAATCTGAAAGCTATGTTAGTAATTGGTTTTGTAACCTTTCGCAGATCGGGAACTGTGTTGGCGCAGCTAATCACCGTGACTTCATTGCCTTCCTCATTTCAGCTGTGATCAGTACACTCTATGTTTCAATCATGTCTGCATATGCAAGCTATCTTATATGGCCGTCTGTGAAATACTCCTCCCTTGGTGGCCTTAAAGGGATTACCAGAAGAGATATAGCTTGGAGAGCCATGAATGAAATTACTTCTGCTCTCCTCAGATCTGTTCTGCTTCTACCCACGAGGGGACTTGTTCTTGTCTACCTGTTCTTTTCAAGCTTTGCGGTGCAAATAGGACTGAGTGTTCTTCTGTGGCAACAGCTTTCTTACGTATACGAGGGGAAAACTTATTTGGGCCACTTGAGTTCACAGGCAGATACATCATCAGAAGGGAAGAAAGATTGTCAAAATTTTGTAAGATTCTTTGGTTTCCCATATTTTATAACAAGATTTTTGCAAAACTATCGTATGGGTAGGAAAAAGCATACGAAGTGAAACAGGCACAGCATGTAATGTTATTATAAAAAAGGCTCATTGTCATTCTTGTTATAGTTCATGTCACCAGATTTCTACTGTATGATTGATTGAAATCATTGTAGGAAACATATTTCACTTGTTGCCTCATAAACTCCAAATTTACTTATGTAGATAATGATTGTATTACTGATGCTGATAGCATATATATATATATATCAGTTGTTTTTTATATAATTTTTTTGCTAATGAATCAAATGATTCATTCATCTTACTCCCTCGTTTTCTATCTTATAGTACAATTGTCGATATTCAGTCATGTAGTCTCTAGTGGATGATTGACTTCTCTCCTTTTCTTTTTTTGTCTGCTACCATCCTTTTCCCCCTTTATAACTATTGGATCAAAATCTAATGGTCCACATTTAATATTTCCTTCTCATCCTTCTCGCCATTATAATAATATTTTTATAAAATATTAAATGTGAATTATTAGATTTTGATCCAATAGTCATGAAGAGAGAAAAAGATGGCAGCAAACTGAGAAAGAAAAGGAGAGAAACCAGGTCCCTATTTCACATGTTGAGTTTGACAGCAAGTATGGCTATCTTATTGTTTTGCACGACATCAAAAATCATATTCACTTTTGCATTTAAATGACTTAAGGATTCAAAGTTCTCTTCCCCTGAGAGTACAAACTACCCCATAAAGTGTGTTTTCCTAGGCGTCCTCTCCCCGAAGGTCATTGGGAGAGAGAATTTAGAATAGCTGCTTGCTGTTCCCTATTCTTGTTTTGAGGTTTTCTTTCTGTTATCATTTTGTTTTTATTGAAAGGGATAGATACTAAGGGCTTGAGATTATAAGTGTAATCACACAACCTGATGTTTATAGGGAACCTTCGATGCCATTAGACCATGAGGTCATTGGCTTGGTTATCATCTTTGAATGAATTTGTGGTCTAACTACCTTTTCTTTTCTTTCCTGTTCTTAGTTCTTACAGTCCCAAAAAAGTGAAAAACTAAGCAATTAAGGCTTTTAAATACCTCCATCACTCCATGCTTGATTTGACCCACTTTACACCAAAAAAAAAAAAACCCCACTTGTTTGATTGGCAGGAAAAAACAAGTTCCAATGTTTTCAACTGATGCGATGTTGCATTTATTAAGTTAATCATTAATGCGCGTGAAAGAAGTTTTTAACCCAATATAGGGTGCTGTCTTCCACACAATAAAAGTTATTTGGAAAATTCTAAAAAAATACACTTAAAATATAGAAAGGATAAATCAGTACATCGAAATTCAGAAAAGACAAATCAGGCGGGTGTCAGAAAAAGGAGGAATTTGTTCTTTTGAAATTTCGGCCAAATTACGAAAATGCCCTTCATGCACACTTCAGAATAACAACATGATCATCGGAATTAACACCTTCGGATTCGGTATTAACAACTGCAATTCTTCTTTTACAATTAACAAATTTCAGGACCAATAACAACACATATCTCACCATTAACAACTCCGGATTCGTTATTAACAACTCCAATTTCTTCTTTCAACACTTAACAAGTTTCAGGGTCAATAACAACACTCACCTCGCCATTAACACCTCCTATGTTGTTATTGCGACTGAGGGCTGAAAGGCATTTTCGTAATTTGGCCGAAATTTCAAAAGGACAGATTCCTCATTTTTCTGACATCCGCTTGATTCGTCTTTTGTGAATTTCGATGTACTGATTTGTCCTTTTTATATTTTGAGTGTAGTTTTTTGGAATTTTCCCAAAGTTATTTCTTGGAGAATAATTTGGTTCATAATATAAATCATTTGGATTATAATTAATGTTTATTTATTAATTTGTTTTCTATAATCAATATTTAAATATGGCTTCTTATAGTTTTCTCTCTCCTTTAATACCTCATTTAATATGAGTAAATTTGAAAATTTCTTTTAATTTAGGATAAATTTAATGAGATAACTATCATTTCTTGATTCTAATGAATTAGTTAAAGTGATTTATATTGTAGACGAGAAGGAGTAGTTATGATGATACTACTCATGTCCTGTTTATAAGTTTAAATTAACTAATTCTTATATATCAAGGAGAGTTAGTTAACTTATTAATTATGGGCTAAATTTTCAATTTTGCCCTTATCTATGATTGATTTCAAAAGTCAACATGAATAAGTTCTTTTTGTTTATTGTAATTAATAGGGTAAAAAAAGTGTAACAGATGCATTTATTACTTCAAAACTAGACTTATAATAAAGACCAAAATTTTTTATCAAAATAAATTGGGTTAAGGTGCAAAAATACACATGAGCTTTTATCAAAAGTGCATCCAACACCAAATGCTTTTTTTAGGAGCAAAAGTGCCTATGAGCTTTCAAAATAGGTGCTAAAGTCACATAATCCATTATTTTAAACTGACGTCTGTTAATTTAAATATTTTACCGTTAGGTGGAGACCAAGCGTGATTTGCCTCATTTGACTGAGCAAACGTGGCAGGTTTCATGTCTCCATTAAACACCCACAAAACTCCTCTTGCTCTCTCTCTTCTCGCACTCGGCCTCTTTTTCATCCATGGCGTTTGTTCCCCAACCACAAGAAGCCGAAGAAGACACCAACGTCGACATTCACACCTCCCACGGCACTCCCATTCGTTATCTTCCTCTCGATCATCTTTATTCTGCCACATCCCCCTGTCGTGTCAGCGCCAGTGGTTCCTCCAATGTTATGTCGAAGAAGGTCAAGGCCCGAAAGCTCACTCTTTCCCACTTCGAGTTCGACCCTGATCTTAAGAACTCACTTACTAAGCCCCCTATTTTTCGTGTCTACTCTCGCCGCCACAAACTCCACGACAAGGAAATAGATCGAGCATAAGGTCACCTCCGAGCTGCTCTGTGAGTGCAGTCATGGCTCGAACTTGCATTTCCAAGGTCGAAATATAATCAGTGGTTTCTTCCAGATTTCTCAAGAAGGGACTGGAATTCATGAGATTTCTAGGGATTGGCTGTAGAGGAAGGGAAGCAAAAGAATTTGAACTCTCAGCTCTATCGATAGAACCATAAGAGTACAGATCAACGAAGGCTGTGGAGAGAGGGGTCGATGTGTTGGCACTTACAGATGCGCCGGAGATTGTTCGGAAGTTCTTCCACCCCCTTCCCAATGGTTCTTCTCCCTGGCGTCGTCACCAACGCCGGTCACTCATAGCACCGATGAACCAATAAATAGGTGAAAGAATAAAAAAGCAATCTCGTTGGGTTCAGGAAAGAGCTGGAGGTGAAGTTGATGTGAAGATAAGGAGGATTTTATCAAAAATCATATCACTGCCCAATCGGCCATCACCATCGATTTCGAGCAGTGAGGAGGATTTTAGTAAAATTGCAGCAAAACCGAAGCTTGAAACTAACCCAAAGATGCCATATATAGAAAAACAGATCAATCCTTTGTATTTAAATTCTTGTACAGAGTCAGAGTAGTATCCAGAAGAAAAATCCAAAGAAGGAACACAAGAGAGGAATAACGAAGTTTCATCTCATCCTTCCAAGTTGTTTATTATCCACGTCATGCTCATATTCAGCATTTTTAGTCAACAAAGTGAAAATTTACGGTCAGCGTCATTGAGATAACGGGTTATGTGACTTTTGCACCTATTTTGAAAGTTCATGGGCACTTTTGCTTCTAAAAAAAGCATTTGGTGTTGGATGCACTTTTGATAAAAGCTCATGTGTATTTTTGCACCTTAACCCAAATAAATTTATACATAGCACTAGAGTGGTACACAAGAGTAATTTGGAAAGTTGTGAAATTTTCTACCATCTTTAAAAAATTAAATGTATTATAGTATTGCTCAAAAAAATTGTATAGAACCCATAATTTTTTTTAAAAAAAATACTATTATGGTAAAATTATAATTTAAAATTGCATAAAAAAAATTTAACAGTTTAACCCATAATTCAACGATAAAATTATATATTTTAAAACTTAACAAAAGAACTATAATTATAAAATAAAATTTGTCAGGTAGATTCTTGACAATAAAATTACAGTAAAGATTTTACTAAATTTAAATATAAATTTTTTTCATTTTTCAAATTACATATTTATTTAAATATTTTAAATACCCCACGCATTTTGTGAATTATTTTCTTTTAGTTATGTCTATAATTCTTTTTTGCATCCTTCACCTAACAAAAAGGAACTCATGCACCCATCATATTCATAAAAAGTCAAACTTGCAAGAGAAAGAAGAGTTTGATATCAATTAAGCCAAATAATCCTCACATTTAAACCTTAGACCTATGCCCATATTACATCTAGTCCTTATTCCATATGAATTTGGATATTTTGTTAAGCCTTTTTTAGTGCTTTTTTTTTATCAGTCTATTTTAAATTTGTTATATGACATAAATATAGGTGAGGAGTTTTATCTTATAAAACACAACCACTTATTTAACATGTTCACAAATAAGCATTTTCTGAATCCTAATTCATAAATTTTGCTGGACAAATAAGGAGGCCTTTTAACCTTGACTTGTATCCTCGACTCCAATACCCATCAATGGAAATAACCACAAATCCACATCTCCCATGCAAACGTTTACTAATTTCATAAACAGAAAAATAATATGAAACTAAAAATATAATCAAACGAAAAATTATTTCACGAATAAAAAGAATAATTACATTTTTGTGAAAATATTTAATAATGATTTAATAAGTCTTATGTGTTTTCTTTTATGTATAACGAAAGAAAAATTCATAACTAGATCCTCTAAGCTTAAATAGTTTTTGTGGATAAGTTTAAATAGTTTTTAATTTAATATGTATTGTTATATTTTCATTAATCTTGTATTATAACTTTTATTTTTATTATTTTACTATCCATATATTTCATTGTTTTATTAATATCAAGGTATTAAAACCCGGACCGGGAATTGAACCGATCGAGGTTCTAGGTTAAGGGTCAGTGGGTCAGACCAGGGCCAAACCGGGACCAAACCAGTGAGAAATTAAAAATTTTAGGCTTATAATATAAAATCCTAAAGGAAAATTTTTAAATTTTTTTTAAAATTGGAACCCGGACCGGACCAGTCTACTGGCCGGTTCGTAGGTTTCCGGACCGGACCAGCCGGTCCGGTCCGGGTTCCACAACCCTGGTTAATATAAACTCTACATAGTTCAAAATGTCAAAATAATCTGAATTTAGTGTATTAAAAAGTTTAATAAAATTGTAATAAAAAATAATTAAAATTTTGAAGAATGTTAAATAGAATAAACTAAATTGCAAAAATCTATAGTTTTTGCCAATAAAAATATGCATACTCCTTGCTCCTAAATATAGGAAGTAGTTTAGCGTTTACTTTACTTCTAAATATAATAATTTAATTGTCACATCCTTATTTCACTTTCACTTTTATTAGAGTATTCATGGAAAACAATATAAGGTTTAGTGGGCAACACATGAATAGCATAAATATACTGATAATATGAACATGATTACAGAAATTCCCCATAAAGGTTCGCACAGAATATTTACAAACCTTGTAGCTGCACAGGGCTCTAGGGTATCTAAACTCATCCCAGTGAAACGGAGATATCTTCCCATCTTCGTTCCACCATTGCAATCCCCTCGTATGGTTTTCTTCCTTGTTCTCAACATATTTTCTGTCTCCTCCTGTCTAAATTGTTGGTGGGGGAGGGTGAGATTTAAGAGAATCTCAGTAGGAAAACAATAGCAATATGCATGCAGGATAAGTGCTTAATGCATGACATGCTTGCATTACATAACTCATGTTCACACAATGACATATCTGCGTGCTCAATGTTTCAAACAACATACTAATGGCCATAGCATAAATAGAAACAGAGCTTCAATTATTCTTATATGTTTCACATAATCAACCAAAGCAATAGCATGCCTCAATACACTAGCACAAATATCAAATACATGCAGAAGAGGTAAGTTCCCTACCTTGTGTCCCTTTTGCTAAACAGAAATAGTTCCTCGATCTACGTGCAAACAGCTTGGGCTCTATATGCAATCCTATAATTCCAAATGTACCATTTAGACACTTCCATAGTGTTTTTGGGCGTTATATGAGTTTATATTGAAAAATTACTAAAATGCCCCCAGGGACCCGGCTTGACCCTATCGTACCCCGTCTGACTATACTTTTCCCGAAATTTTGACTAGGGCTATCCTGACGTATTTTCGCCCAAGGAATTCATTTCTAGGTTCGGAATTACCAAATTCAATATTAAATTATGAAATTGCCCTTGATAGCCCTACTTTTAGGGTTTTATGGGCGTTTTCGTAATTATATTTTTTCGATCTTTTTCGAAAAAGTGACCAACTGTAACTCCACCTAATTTTCCCTCATGAACTCAATAGAATTATCAAATTATTGAAAATCTAACTCTAAGCCCTCCAAACAGCACTGGTTGAAATTCCCAATTCTCTGAGAAAAATTGGGATTTTCCAATTCTGACTTCACAGACGTATTTCTTTCTACTCCTAACCACTTTATTAATTATTACATTAGCTTACAACTACCATTTGGACCCAATATCGGCAGCATAAACCCCAAGGAAACCTATTTCCAAAAATTACAAACAAAGACAATCCGGCGAAATTTCACTAATTAAATTGTCAACAACAGTCAGAATAGTCAATATATGAGAGTTTTAAAGTTACCTCAAACTACCTCTAGCTTTTCCTTAAAATGGCTGAACCCTAACCCTTCTTACCACTAAAAATTGAGCTTCCAACACCTTATAGAACATGAAAGAGAAGCTTAGGAATAAGATTATACGCATTAGGTACGAATTCATCAAAAAAATTGACATACCTTATGAGTTCTCTTCTCTTTCTCTCTCTAAATGCTCTCAACCCTTCCTCTCTCTTTCAGCTGAATATCACGTAAGTTTAGAGGCTTGGAGGAAGGAGATGATGCCTTTTTATCATATATTTAATGTATTTTATTCATTTGTTTAATTTCCAAAAATTCCAATAATTAAACTTTATGTACATAAACCCTTAACTTGGTGTAACCATGTCATTAAGTCCAACTAATATTTCTTTCCTCATGTCACATATAGGAAACACCTAAGGGTTCTTCCCTATGGTCTCAATTAGCTTCACAACTTGTTTCGGTTACGTATATACACAAGGTCTCAATTTTGGTTAAAATTGCACTTTTTGCTCAAGTTTTTCATAAATTCACATTAAATTGATCAAAATATTCTAATTATATATTTTTTTATTTTTTTTTCATTAATTAATTGAAATTAACTTCAATTAATCAAAAAATAATTAATTTTGTGATAATTTGACAAAATTACGATTTTGCCATTACCTTTTTAATCCAATTTCTTTTCTTATTTTTCTTTGGCCAATTCCCATATATTTTTGGATCAAATATTTTCTCCACTACTTCTCCATTTTTGGACCTTAATATTGGGCTTTTCAAATTACCCAGAGTAATTTCATAATTAATTTGCCCATTTTCTCATGAATATGAACATTTATAAAATTTATAAATTCTAAATTCATGAATATTCACCATTTTATTGAATTTCTCAACTAATTACAATATATTTTGTGAATATAAAATTTTGGGTGTTACATTAATCTACTTTATCTCAAATTTAGTTCTAAATATAAAATATTAATATATTTTGTCTTCTAAATTTATTAAGTATCTTTATTGATTGTACATACTAACAAATTTCTATCCAAAAGTAATTATAACAAAATATTTAAAGTATTTTATGAAACCTACCTATATTTAATATAAATAAATAACATAATTAACTTCGACATTAGTTAATATGCTCTTATGTTAAGAGGGGTACGAAAAATAAGATACAGTAAGGCAACTCATATTTATTATATACAACTAACTAAATTAATTATTCAATATATATAAATTAACTATCTAGTTTCCATACTGAATACTGGAAGGAAAAATTCTAAAAAACTACGTTGGAAAATAGAAAAGGACAATTCAGTGCAGCAAAATGCGGAATTCCCATATCAGTGTTGTATCAGAACAGACGAGGAATCTGGGATATGATATCTTGTCACAATGACTTTAATGCCCTTAGTGACAGGTAAAAGGGAAAAAAATCAGAATAGGGAAGGCCGAATAGTTGTCAGATGATAAACCTGGACTATTAACAACACCACATTCGTCATTAATGACTCCACATCCTTGATTAACATGTTCGCTGGAACTACATGGAAAATCGTAATGTGGATGTTCGAAAACAACACCTCCTGGACTATTAACAACACTACATTCTTCATTAACGACTCCACATCCTTGATTAACATCTTTTCAGGAATTACATGAAAAGTTGTAATGTGGATGTCCGAAAACAACACCTCCTGGATTATTAACAACACCACATTCTTCATTAACAACTCTTCTTCCTTCGTTAACATCTTCACAAGAAGACCTTCTGGACTATTAACAACACCAGGTTCATTATTAACGACTCCGCATCCTTGATTAACATCTCCGCATGAATTACATGGAAAGTTATAATATGGATGTCCGAAAACAACACCCCCTGGATTATTAACAACACCACATTCTTCATTAACAACTCTTCTTCCTTCGTTAACATCTTCACAAGAAGACCTTCTGGACTATTAACAACACCAAATTCGTTATTATCGACTTCGCATCCTTGATTAACATCTCCGCATGAATTACATGGAAAGTTGTAATGTGGATGTTCGAAAACAACACCCCCTGGACTATAAACAACACCACATTCTTCATTAACAACTCTTCTTCCTTCATTAACATCTTCACAAGAAGACCTTCTAAACTATTAACAATACCAGATTCATCATTAACGACTTCACATCCTTGATTAACATCTTCGCAGGAACTACATGGAAAGTCCTAACGTGGATGTTCAAAAACAACACCTCCTGGACTATTAACAACACCACATTCGTCATTAACGACTCTGCTTCCTTCATTAACATCTTCGCAGGAACAACATGCCAACCTCCCTCGACAGACTGCAGGTCGCAGAACCGTACCACGCCACTAACCTCCTATGTTCGTCCTTTCTCTATTAACCTCCTTTCAAGAGACCCCAGATCGCCACCGACCACCGTCACTACACCATTGTTCCCATCATCTCTTCGTCGTCCCTTAGGTTTCTCGTCTGATAGGTATTTGGCCTTCCCTCTTCTGATGTTTTCCCTTTTCCCTGTCACTAAGGGCATTAAAGTCATTGTGACAAGATATCATATCCCAGATTCCTCGTCTGCTCTGACACAACACTGATATGGGAATTCCGAATTTCACTATACTAAATTGTCCTTTTCTATTTTCCAACATAATTTTTTAGAATTTCCCATGCTGGAAGGAGTAAAAAAAGTGGAACCCAAAAAAGAGTTTACTCAAAATATCATGAAAGATCACAAGATGTCAAATTGAGTGGGAAATGAAAATTACACAGAGAGAGAGTGACAGTAACTGATGTGCTTCCAAATTGACTTTTTGAGGAGTTTGGTTTTTCCAAAGCTCAAAGTCATGTGAAGTGTCGTTATCATTATGTCACTGACGTCGAAAGAAAGAGCAATTTGGATATGGTAATTCATTGAGTTGCCTCTATAAAAGTCTTGAAGTAATTATGGTGAGATATGGCTGGGGATGGAGATTGAGATCGAGATCGAGATCGCGATGGGGAAAAATCCCAAATCAACCGAAAAACCCCTAATCCTCTCTCGTCAAGTTCATTAACTCAGGTAGGGTCGGCGCCTAAAATCATTATTCCCTCTTGCTACCTAACAATTTTTCCGATTTACAAAGAAAGAACAGCATCCTACTATGGGAATCTCAAATCTGTGCTTCGTGTCGTGTTCCATGGGATGGGACTTTACGTGTTCGACAAAATAACGCAATCAACTATATTTGTCAACATTCACACAGGGATTAGATGCTAGCCAAGAAAAAGCCTCCACATGGGATGGATTGGATTAGGACCGCCATGGTTTGGATCCAACGGCTAGTATTGGCTGGCGGGACGGCCGGTGGCAATTATGGTGTTGGTCAAACTCGATCTTATTTTTTATGCCAATTTATGTGGTTGATTTGAATATATTAATTAGAATCAGATTATATATTGGCTTGGAACTTGGCTAGAAAAAAGGGTACTGAGCCTGAATTAGTAAAGAGAGGTAGAGGATTAATGTGTTGGAGTAACTTCAACGATCAGACTTAGTAATTCTGTTCTGTTATTACGTGGATTAGAGTGACTGGTTTAGATCAAATTGACAGATTAGTTCAAATTGCGGTCATCACTCCAACTTCCAACGACCGCACTGTGCTCATTTACCCTTTTTTATTGCCCAGCCACGTTTCACCATAATTTCGAATTTGTTGATTCCCGGAGTCACCTTTTAAACTTCCCCACGAGTCAATTTAAATATTTTTCAAATATACCCAATCTCAACATTTTTTTTCTCCTCCTTCGGTGTGAGTTAGAGATGGCCTTTGCAAATCTAAGTGTCGTTGCTTCTCTGTTATTTCTTCTTCTTCTTCTGCAACCTCTGTCTGCTTCCATTGATTCCTTGGCTCCTCTGTTCGCTCCCATAGCCGGTTTGTGACTCTCTCTCCCTCTCTGTCACTCACTGTTGTCTCTCTTGCTGCTTCATTGCCTATCTTTTGAATATTGATTTATATGATTTGTTTTTATGGATTTTCTTATTGGGATCCTTTGTCTATTTTAATTTCTGGTTTTGGGATTTCTCGACTGTTTACCTGTTTTATTTTCTGGTTTCTTTGTTTTCATAAGATTTATAGCTTAAAAATCTAAAGAATCTTTTCATATTGTTCCATTCTAAACGTGAATTGATGATTATCAGAGGATATTTGCAAACAAGTTCGATGTGGAAAAGGTACCTGCAAGTCTTCGAGCAACAGCTCTTTTTACGAATGCGAGTGTGATCCAGGTTGGAAACAGACTCGTATTTCTGACGACGACAATTTAAAGTTTCTTCCTTGCATAATTCCCAATTGTAAGAACTCTCTCTCCCTTAAATGTTTGTGTCCTACTACTTTGTAGTCAGAGACATTTGTTGCTAATTTCAGGAAACATTATTAACCATAGTGTACTGTGTTTATTTTGGCTGCATGTGTTTAAAAAGGTCAAGGTATTTGGTGAAAACTTTGTGGAACTGTCTAAATCACTTAAAACTTGAAGCAACTGACTTTCAACCAAGATGGTGGCAAGACAAATAATTTTAAACTACGAAGATAAAATTCATTTCTTTCTTGTAACTTGGAGATTGCCTTCACATGCTAATAGCCTGTTAAAGCGTGCATGTGTGATCTTTTGACTGAGATATTTAAGTAGGATCTAAGCATAAGATTCTGAACATGAGGCGTGCTAAATTTGAAGTAATTTTGGACTCATTTGATTCCTAAGACAGTGTGGTCCCATGTTAAAATCATAAGCAAGAGGAGTTCTGCAGCTATGTGATACTCCATCCAAGCTTTTCCTTTTCAAAGAGGCGGTTCGCGTAGAGCATGAAGTCAAATCAATTAATTGTAGTACACTTCTTAAACAGTCTTCCAATAATTAAATACTAGTAATTTCAGGCTGATGAGACCGCAAATTGCTCATGGATCTCTTAAACTAGAGAACTAAATTTTATGCAAAATATTAGAAGCATTTATTTCAATTGTTTTTTGATAAGTGGAATCTTAATAAAATAAACAAGCCTCCCGATCTACAAAAAGAGCGATGTTGATCTTTCGGATTTAGAAAACATTCAGGTATACCTGTCTATCCAGGTTTTTAGCAAAATGCTTCAATCTGTGTATTTCATTTACAGGAATCTTTTGGTCCCTATAATTTGACTAAATTGTAACGCAATCCCTATGCTTTGACTCGGTGCAACTCAGTCATTCAACTTTGATTCACTGCAACTCAGTCGCTATACTTTAAACATTTTATAATTCAATCCCTGACCTTTATTCTAAAATACAAGGATTAAAATGGTTGAAACTATAAGGACTGGGTTGCAATGAGTCAAAGTTAGAGGACTGAGTTAAAACTCTAAGGACTGATTTGCACCTAATCAAAGTGTAGGGACCGAGTTATAATTGAGTCAAAATTATAGAGACCAAAAGATTAATTTTCCCTTCATTTACTTTTGAATGGTGGAATATTAAGCAAACCTACTAACAAACGGAAGCACTGATATATTACTTTTGACACGTGGAATCAGCACAGACCTGCTAATAAAGGAAAAGAGTGATGTTGATATTGCAGCTTCAGAAAATATTGAAGTGCAGCTTCGGAAAATTAATGTACAATGAAAAACTAACATGTGAATTTTGATTGATCATGATATAGTTCTTGAATGTGCTTGACAATCTTTTGGTGCAGTTTTGTTTGTTTTCTTGGGTGCTGACAGATTTGTATTAATATGCTTTGTAGGCACTCTTGAACACTCTTGCTCCAACGCACCTTCCCCTGCTGAAGAGAAAGCAAAAAATGACACTGGGTCAATATTGAATGGTAATTGACAGATATAGCTAATGGATCTCATTTTTCTGTTTTATTTTATGTTTTTGTTGTATAAAATTATCTTCATATGCTTATATGTAGTTTGTCATTGGGTTGATTGTGGAGGCGGATCATGCAACAAGACATCTATGTTCTCCTACAATTGTGTCTGCGATGCTGGCTTTTACAATCTTCTTAATGTTACTGCCTTCCCTTGCTTCAGAGAATGTAAGATTACAAATATAAGATACTCTGTTTAGTATATCAGCTTGAGATTTGTGATTAGATTAAATGGAAAACTTTCTTCTCTGTGCTCACATTTTGCCCTCCATAAGATAGACAGCTTATTTTGAACCTTGAATTTGGGTTGAAGGTTCTCTTGGCTTGGATTGCAAGGATTTAGGAATATCATTGTCAAACTCATCGAGTACTCCACCACCAGCATTGGATAGCAACAGTAACGACGGTAAGGATCAAGTCTGAACTACTGGGTCTGCATTTAAGTTTTTCTAAATGCAGATTGTGTTCTATTCTCATATAAAGATTATATGCTTTTTTTTTCATTTCACTGATGAACTATATTTTGTAGACAGAAGTTAACTAGGTAAAATCATTGATGTTTCTTGATTTTCTTGACAGATGTATGGTGTGTGTCATCATTTTTGAAATCAGTTAGCTGTCTTGTCATGTAGATTCTAAACCACTAAGGCTGTTAGCCTTCTAATAAATATTAATCCTAACAAGATTGAAGTGTTCAAAGCTAAACTTTCCAGTCCTTTGTATAAGAGCTAGATAATTAATTTGCAGATATTAAAAAAATTAATTCAGTTATTTGTAACATGTGGGTTCCTTAGAATAACCTTTCTAATCTTGTGCATTGTGACTTTCCTTGAATGGAACCCCCATATTATGTGCAATTTATAGGGATATTTTGAGGAGAAATTATAATTTGGGAGACAAAAAATAGATTAAAGTCTTATATTTATGACTAGAGGTAACTGTTCTGGAGACTATTATAACATGATTCAGTTTTCTTTTGGACCTTATTTGCACATGATGGTTTCAGATTCTTCTGTTCTTTTTTTTCTTGGTGTTTATCAGCTAGCTCGATTGTACAAGGAAGCTTCTTTTGGATGTTGGCGCTGGTTCTGTACATGGCTAAGATTCAGTTGCAATAGGACTCATCAGTGGCTTATAGTTTTAGGAGAGTATCTGATTTTGTCATTTGTTTTTTGGTGAGCAATGGATGTTTTTGTAAAAAGGATCTTCTAAGATACTTTACAGCTTGGTTAGAGAGAGATATGAAGAGAGTAATGGGCATCATTCCCGTGAGATACTTCATTTTTATCTCTCTTTTTAACTTTACTTCATTAAAGTACTTTAAGGATCTATATTCGGATATTTTGTTAAACAAATAACACAGTGGTGATTATATGCTGTTTTGTAGTATTAATTTGTTTAGATGAAACATATTAGTGATTTTATTTTCTGTAGTCACGCGTAGCTGTATATAATTCATGCTATATAATTATGATCTAGATTCATGAAGAGTAATATGCATGGTATTTAGAAGGTCACATTAGTTCATTTTTTCA
Organism: Inga oerstediana; assembly: GCA_963210345.1. Classification (NCBI taxonomy): domain Eukaryota; kingdom Viridiplantae; phylum Streptophyta; class Magnoliopsida; order Fabales; family Fabaceae; genus Inga; species Inga oerstediana. Next base: position 22,417,211 of record OY723410.1, read on the forward strand.
CCTTCATTTATGAAAATCCTCAAGGCTTATTGAAGTGGTTTATCCAAATTATTCAAGACTCTAGTCTTGATTCAGGCTTTCTTCATCTTGTTGCTGGAAAAAAAAAAAAACCTTTCACGACCATGTCAAATACTTTCACATCCAACTGATAGCTACTTTCTTGTCTTTTTTATAAGCAGTAAATACCCTGATTGCTTAAAACAAAATGATTGTTAAAATTGGTTGAAAAAATAAGTGTCAAAAATGTAATATCCTTTTAAAATATTTGCCTATTTATGAAAAGAGTATAGAAGAGAGAATGAATAGAAAATATGAAAGAGAATGATTAATAAATGATTAAATGAAAGAGAATTAGTAGTTTATCAATATAAAGATATATATTTAATAATAGTAGAAAATAAGAAAAGGAAGTAGTTTAAATTTGAGATATTAAAAAAAAGTTGCTTATATCAAAGACTAACCCTAAAAGAGAGAGAGTTACTTAAAAATATGACCTTATGAAGTAAATAACAATGATCATTCCAACACCAACATAGAATTTGTCTATAGCACAAGGCCCCACTAGATCTTTTATTACTCAGATACCTAGTAATAATTCAAAAAAGCTCCAGAATGCCAGTTGATAGTATTAAAAATACAATAAACATACTTGTTAGTAGTAGAACCTTGGTCTATTTGATTTTGTTTTCTGTTTTTTTATTTTCAAAAAAAAAAAGTTTTAAAAATAAAAAAATATATTTTGAAAGTTGTTTTAAAAAATTTATTTTTGAAGTGACATGGTCATAGTTGTCACCGATAATGTGGTGTCGATAGTGGATAAATGATAACTTCAAAAAAATAGAAAAGAGAAAAACAAAACAAGAAAACACTTGAAAGCTTTTTTTATTTTTTAAAAACAATTTTTTTAAAAAACAACTTATTCAAAACAGTTTTATAAATAAGTTTTTTATTTTTTGTTTAAAAAAATGTTTAAAAAAAAAAATCAACCAAGCCATTACGTAGGTTTTTTTAGATGTCAAAATGTGAGTTAAAATACAATTTAAATCGATGATAGATTATTTTGTAGGAAAAATTGGGGGGGGGGGGCAATCCCACGTTGAAAATTTAATTAGTGAATTAACTATACTAAAATATAATTATCTGCTTCACCAATTACAACAATCTTTTGTCTACACATAATGTTCAGCTTCATTTTGCTACAAAAATAGTTTATTTTTTTCAGAAAAGAGATGCAACACTTCTTGATGGGCCTCTTATTCTTGAACCATTGGGCCACACCAGATCCAATGGGCTGATAATGAGCCATGGATCCTTACATCGTTTTTGTTTCTAATTGAAATGTTTTATTATCATTTGGTTCTCCTTATTGACAACTAACAAAACACTATATATTGTACCCCAAAAAAAACATAACACTATATACAGTTTTGTTTTGGGCTATTTTATTTTATTTATCATATCAAGGGTTTCCCCTCGAGGTTTAGAGAGCAATGAGTTCTCACCTCTCTCAATAAGTACGCTTCCTAGAATTCTAATTTGTGTTCTCTTCTTTATGTAGGTAAGGTCCCTTACCACTTCAACTAACAGGTTGTTGGTTGAGCAATTTTATTTTCTTAGAAGATCATAGTAGCTCAAGTTTGAATTCACCATACAGTGAATAGGATAAAATGTTTTAATAATTTTTAATCTACCTTATAGAAAAAATTGAATAAACTCAATTATTAATTAATTTGTTTCATTGAAATCGTCGGTTTGATTTAAATAGTAATGATGAGAGAACATCGTTTTTATAATATTAGATAATATTCAGAATTATTATGTTAGACATGAGTATTGTCAATTTTGATTGATAATAGTTCTTTGAACACAATCTTTTTTTTTTTTCTTCACTACATTTTCGCTAAATCCATCTAATGGTTGAATGAAAAAATATTTTAGCCAAAGAAAAAAAAAAAGTATTGAGAAGATGTCCCATATAACCATTAAAATTTTCAGTTTTTCTAAAAAAAAAAAAAAACCTTTAAACAAAAATTGAGTCGACTCACCGTGAAATAAACCACATTTTAGCTGGAAAAAAAATACTTGTACCAAAATATTGATATTTACAAAGCAAACTAACATTTTTACAAATCAAACTTCTGTGTCTATAAATGGAGTTGCATCATTTACTAGTCAGCTTTATAAAACCTGTAAAATTGAACTTTTAGAGACCTCTTTTTTTTTTTTTTTAATCCAGATTTATGATTAATTTTCTTTAAAAAAAATTAACAACGTCCCATCCAACCATTAAACATACTTTTCAATTTTTTTTAAGAAAACAAATTAAACATGGATGAAATGAAGGACAGGCGAGTTGGTTGGAATTATTAAGGCTATTAATGAGTTTGGTGGCCTTGAAACCGCTGCTTATGGATTGACACTCAAAATTTGGTCAATTCTTTCACATCATATCTCTCCCTCCCCTATCTCCCGGATTCTATTGTCTCCCCCTAATCTATATACTAAGTACTTACATTTGACCTTTTCATTTCTTCTTTTTTCATTTTTTAAGGATTAAGGTTAAATCTTATATTAAATATTTTTTGTGTATGAGCCGCCGAAAAGATTTTTTAAGCTCATTTCACTTTAAAAGTGTTAAAGTAGAATTAATGTTATGTTACGCTAACAATAACTAAACAGACGTTTGTGGTGTGGGACCTTATGTCACATATGGTTTCACATGTGCATGACTATATTTTTTTTCTCTTGATTACTTTTGGCCTGAAAGTTTTTACAGAAGAATAATGTTGCCCGAATTTATTTAAAAAAATTAGAAATATTATACATCTTATTTCTAAAGCAAAAAAATTATACATCTTACTTATTCATAATTAATGCTTCATCCTAATGTATGTGCTCCCACTAGCCTCATTTGGGTACTTAAAGTTAAGTAGAATGAAAAATAAAATAGAATTAAGAAAACAGCTTTGAAGATGAGAAATATCTTTTTATGGTTTTCAACACTGAAATGTAATAAATTAGTATGTGAAATTCCATATAAGTATCTCGTTTCTGGGAGGGTTTTCTCTCGTTTTCATCGAGAATTGAGGTGGCATCCACGGTGGCGGCACCCACTGTGGTGTTCCGTCAAAAAGATCTCTATTCCCTAATTGAGGGTGGGAACAGCGAGGAGTGCATGGTAAACTAGTAGGTGTTTCATTGGAGTTATACGGAGGTAGTGTACTTTAGACGGAGATGGAAGAAGAAGGAGGTAGCAACCTGAGGAGAAACCTGCGTCTGAACGATGTTTGGAAGTCACGTGATACAACGAAGAGCTAGGGAGGTTATCAAGATGCCAGACGATGCTTTTGTATTCACCTTCATTGATATGAATGAGAAATAGAGGAATGCTTGAACATGATAACAAAACTTGTAAAACCAGTTGCTCCCTTAACGAGGATGGGGACAGGGTATATGGACCTTGGTTAGGGAGGAAGAGGCTATGGTGAAGTATTCGCCGACGTGGAATTGAGAAGACCAAACGCGTGGTCAAATTCTAAAAACTAGGGGTGGTCAGGATTGGGACGGGATAGAAAAATCTCATTCTCGATCCTTATCCCAAAAAATTTCTATTCCGGAGGGGCGGAAATTTTTTGGTTTTGGAATTTCCCGATCTCAAATTTCCTTTTTTAAAAATAAATTTATATATTGAATTTTTTATTGTATTTTCTTTAGTCTAATATAATTATATAATTTATCTAATATTATATTATACTAAATTAGTTAAATATAAATATATAATTAGTCTAATATATACTTAAAGTTGTCGATTCAGCTATAAAAGGCAAAAAGACAAGAACAAAAAATTAAAATTATTTAATAAATAATAAATGAAATTAATTAAATAAACTAAAAGAATAGATATTATCTTGAGGGTATTAGGGATTTTCACATTTTATTTTAGATTTGATTTTGTTTTCTTAAATATTTTTTAAAAAATGTACATATATAGATATATATTCAAAAACGAGAAAAAGTCGGGATCGGAAAATCTCATTCTTAATCCCGATCATGAATAATTTTTCCCGATCCTGAAATTTTTTTAAGACAGGAACATCCAGATGGAAAAATCTTGCAGACCCCTACTAAAACCAGTACATTATCAATCTGATGTGAACCTCCAGGAGGATAATCCGCTACACAATGAAGAGATTGCTCCCAGTATGGAAGTTCCCTATTATGGCGCCAAAATCTCATGTCATCCCATTATTAAATACTGAGAGTGAGAAGTCAACTAGAGAGAATGACATAGGGATAAAGATTGGTGGGCCGCCTAGGAAGGAAAAGAGAAAGAAGGAAGGAATAAGGGTGAACCCAAGCCTACAAGGGTGAATGTTGTGAAACAGATGAGTCGGAGCCCCATGAGTAACCTGGCCCTATCGCCCATGGATAAGGCACAAACAACTCCAAGCCCACAAGAAAACCTCTCTAAAGCTCTAGTCCCGATTAGCCAGCTGTCCCCTGTATTGGCTATGGTCAAAAGTCTTGAGAACGTGAATCTTAAATGTAGTGGGTCGGATATAGTGCTAGTTTGGAATAACTTATTTTTTAACAATAAGTGTTTATAAATCGTGATTCACGGTATACGAGGTAAGTATGTGAGAGGAGTTTTATCTCGGCTTGCGTAATAAGGACTTATTGTCCAAAAATAAGTGATACCAAACATAGGCATGATGATCCAGATCTAGGAAAACGAAGATGTTTGTTCCCCGAAGAAACTGAGCTTGAAAGAACGACAAGTGGATTGGCGATAAGAATACTTAAAAGTAACTTTTCAATCATAATTTATGGTATATGAGGTATGTATGTGAGAAGAATTATGTCTCGATTTACATGAAAAACAACTTATAAGCAATCAGATCGCTAAAATAAACATACCCAAGTCTCCATCAAAAGCTCTAGCTCTTCGGAAGAGTATTCGAAAACTCAATGGCGAACGGCGAGGGGGTAGAGGTCTGGGAGCTCTTATTCCTACGGTGGCCTCTATTGAGCATGAGACAGATTTCCCAACCTGGTACCTGACGAGGAATGACGTGAGTGTGCTAAATAATAGCGATGCATCCATGACTGAGGGTTCCGCTGGCTATCCTCCAATAGCCACCCAAGCTCCATGAGTCTTATATCGTGGAACTACTATGGATTTAGGGTGTTTCTGGCAGTAAAAAACCTGAGGGAGGAGGTTAGAAAGAAAAAATCCCAAATCGTCTTCCTCATGGAGATGAAGAAGTAGAGCTATTATTTGGAGAAAATAAGAAGAAAATATGGTTTTAATGAGAGCTGGTATGCCCCCTTGTTGGCCAATCTATTAGTCTTGCTTTGTGGTAGACTCACGAGGTAATAGTAAACATAATTAGCAGTTCCAAGAATTTGATCCTTACATGGTTGAATCCTCCCTCAACCACATTCCTAACGTACATATCCTTTATCTATGGCCCACCTAGAAAATGTGAGCATAGGACCTTCTGGAATCAAATTCAAAGATTAGTAAGACATATTTCATCTTCATGGCTATGTATAGGTGACTTCAATGAACTATTATCACAATCTGAAAAACTTAGAGGTAACTCGCATGCCCTTCATAAAATTTTTAATTTCCAAAAGGTTGTTTCAGATTGTGAATTGATGGAGGTTGAAGCTAAGGGATCTCGATTTACATGGTGTAATCAAAGAGTGGGGGAAGCTCATGTGAAAGAAACACTCGATCGAGTATTAGGTAACCTTGAGTTCAAAGAAGCTTTCCCGGAGGCATCAGTTTTTCATGTGGAACCTATTGCTTCAGATCAACATATGTTATGGTAGGTGCTGTGTTTTCACGACTATAAAACTCCTAAAGCATTCTGTTTTGAAGCCTTTTGGCTAACACATCCGGATTTTCACATTGTCATTTGAAGCTATTAGGAGGGCAACAATGATACTATCTTAAATGAAGTTAATGTACTTATTGATTATCTCAACAAATGTCATTCTGCTCTTGTCAACTGGAGTGGGAAAGCCTTTCCAAATAAACGCTAAGTCATAACTGAGCTTGTAGGGAAGATTGAAGAATTAAAGGCCTCTGTTTATACTGACGTTACAAAGCAGAATCTTGATGCTTTGAAACTTGTGCTAGAACAGGTATAGAGATGGGAAGAGGTGTATTAGTGGCAATAGGCGAGAATAGATTGGTTTAAAGCAGGGGACCTCAACACTAAATTTTTCCATCGATCTATCGTTATTCGACTCCAACATAACATGGTAATTAAAATAAAAGACCAGTAGAGGAACTGGGTTGAGAATGAACAAGAGGTTAATGGAATGATTACTGGCTTCTATTCATCTTTATTCCAAAAGAGTGATTGTGGCCAGATAGAATCGGTGCTTTCTTATATTCAAACTCGTGTTTCCTCCCAACAAAACCAATGGTTTACTCTTCTGGTTACAAAGGCAGAAATCCATGTGGCAACATTCTAACTTAGGGCCTTCAAAGGTCCAAGTTCATATGGTTTCAATGGGCATTTTTACCAAAGCTCATGGCATTTGGTACAACCTACTATAGTTAGAATGGTTCATCGTTTCTTTGATCATGGTGAGGCTCTTGATTAGTTAAATGTCACTAATTTGCTCTTGATTCCCAAAGTAGACCGTCCTTAATCTGTCAACCATTACTGCCTAATTAGTGTTTGCAATTTCGCTTATAAGATTGTAGCAAAAATCCTAGCAAACTGGTGTGTCATGTGTTAGATGATTGTATTTCTGAACAACGACGGGCTTTTATCCCAAACTGGCTAATTCAGGATAATAGCATCATTGTGCATGAAGTTTTTCATTATTTGCAGCGCAAGAAAAAAAGGAAATAAATTTGAGCTAGCCTTGAAAATGGATATGAACAAGGTGTACGATAGGCTTGAATGGGGTTTTCTAGAAGGAATGATGTTGAAACTAAATTTCTGTGACAAATAGGTGTAATGGATTATAAAGTGTGTCTGAAGTGTTACCTTTAATGTACAGTTATCAGGTAAACCCATTGCAAATATAGTCCCCCAACGAGGTTTATGTCAGGGAGATCCACTCTCACCGTACTTATTTATTATAGAATCTGAGGCCTTGTCTACCATGATCATGCATCATGCCAGTTATGGAAATTTTGTAGGTATGCCTCTTGCAAGGGGTAGCCTAATGTTAACCCATTGTATGTTCGCAAATGATACGATTGTGTTCATGAAAGCCAATGTCTCCAATTGCAGTCTGGTTCTAAAATTGTTCAAGATTATTGTAGGGCATCAAGCTAGCTGATTAATTATGACAAATCAAATATGTTTTTCTCAGCAAATACCCTGTCTCAATGCTGTAAGGAGGTGTCTAGTTGTCTATGTGTAATTAAAGTGGCGGATTCAGGCAAATACCTCGAATTACCTATAGTATGGGAAAATCAAAGCATAAAGCTCTGGCATATGTTGTTGACAAGATAGGCAGGATGATTCAAGGGTGCCAAAAGAAATGCTTATCTTTTGCAGGCAGAGAAATTATGATTAAGTCAGTTATTAGTGTAATACCCCGAATTTTGAAACTTGAGGCTAGAGAATAAGCCTGAGATAAGTGGACTGCTAAGCCCCTGTTTAGCAAGATCCTAAATTGTGATTAAGAGATAATGACTCCAAAAGTGGATGTGGTTAGTGATAAATAACCCTTTTGGAGAATTCGATGTGATTTGAGTTCCGGAATGTGATTCATATGTGCTGTGAGCAGCGCCGAAACCCTGTATTTAAGTTCAATTATGGATTAACCTCTAAATTGACTTAAAATAGAGGGAGGGCGCATAATGTGGTGATATGGAAAGATATGAAGTGTTTGGTGGTGATCCAAGAGAGATTACCATAATCAGGGGCAAAACGGTAAGTTACCGACCAATTGATCTGTTACCGAAGAGGAAACTCATTGGTAACTTCAAGATCAATGGTTAGGATTGATTTGTGCAAGAGATCAAGGGGTGGAATCACATGTGTGTGAGCTTATGTGAGCTCATGTGAGGTTTGTCAAGATGGTGACACTTGGCACCTTGTGGACTCTTAGATTTTGGTCAAATGTTCAAAGTGCTTTTCTCTTCCCTCTCTTTTATTTTGGTCGGCCAACACATGAAGCAAATGAAAAAAAAAAGCTGATCCTCTTCTTCATCCTCTACTCTCTCTCTATTTCTCCATTTTCGCTAACTCAAGGGAAGAAAGAGAAATCAAAAGGTGAGATTTTGGTTGGTTTCTTGTCCTCTAATGCTCTAATCACCTTCTATAAAGTTGTTCATAGTGATGAGAGCTTCATCTCTATGGTTTTAGATTCTTGATTGAAGGTGTTTGATGGCTTGAGGAAATTTGGAAAGATGAAGAATCAAGAAATTGGTTTGGGAAAGAGGAAGAGGTGAGTATTTGAAGCCTTTTGATTTAAGTTTTGTGAATTATGGTTGAGTATTGTGAATTGTGAATTTTGCCCTGATTTTATGGTATTTTCGTGTGGAATGTGAATGGTGGAATTGGATGTTGTTTTGTGTTGAAAATAGTGTCATGTTGTGGTATTTAATCATTGGAATTGGTTTGAATTGGATTGGACACAATGGTTGAAAAACTGGAAATTCTGTCCAGTGAGAATTCTGTCTGGGTAGTCTGTTTGTGTTACCGTTTTGAATGGGCAAATGATGTTGGAAAATTATGAAACTTTCCAGTCTTAAAGTTCACATCTCAAGCTTCAAAATGGACATAAATTTTGTGTCATTTCGCTTGGTGAGCTGGGAGTTTGAACTGACCAAAGTTTGGCATCCAAATTGGACCCTGTTTTGGCAAGTCTGTTCTAAACAGTCAGATGACGTGGACGTTTTGACTGGACAAATGATGTTCAAAAATTATGAAACTTTCCAGTATTAAAGTTAACATCTCAAGCTTCAAAATGGACATAAATTTTGTGTCATTTCGATTTTTGAGCTGGGATTTTAAACTGACCAAAGTTTGGTATCCAAACTGGACTCTGTTTTGGCACAATGTTAAATTTTTGGTAAATCTGGACTTTTGTGGTGATTTCTAGTAATGGCCAATATTTTTCCTAGAAATAGGACTTAAATAGATTTCATTTGGCTTTGGAATCACCTTATTTCTATTTTTCCTGAATTAGTTATGATTTTTGGAAGTTCAGCCAAGAAACTGGATTTTCTGGGCCGCAGCCAACCCCCATTTTCAGCATTTTGAGATTTTGAAAGGGTTCAGTATTCGTTTGGTTCGCGAGTAAGCGGAGCTGGAGCATACGTGGAAAGAAAAGTGTAGGGAACTTACCTCTCCTGCATGTATTGATATTTGTGTTTGTGTATTGATGCATGTTATTGCTTTGCTTGATTATGTGAAACATATATAAATGATTGAAGCTCTGTTTCTATTTATGCTATGGCCATGAGTATGTTGTTGAAACATTGAGCATGCGAATATATCATTATGTGAACATGAGTTATTGTGATGCAAGCATGTCATGCATTAAACACTTATCTTGCATGCATATTGGTATCTGTTTCCTACTGGGATTCTCTAGAATCTCACCCTCCCCTACCAACATTTTAGACAGGTCAAGTGGCTCAAGGAAGGAGCAAGTGACTAGGGGCGGCGAGAATCCCTTATGGGTATTTGTATTTGGTAGTTGGTTATCGTTATATGCTGGGATAATTGTATATGTTCGGATGATAGTTGGGATGTATATTTGGATATTGTATTTGTATATTGGATGAGTATTAAGTATGCATGTATGGAGTTGAGATTTGTGTAATCCCCGTTTGAGGAATTGTAAAAGGGCGAATGTGCCCTATGAATTCTATGTAAAGGTATGAACCCGGGAGTTGCCTGGAAGTTATTGTTGTACACTTTGATATTTTTATAAATGTCATTTTCCGCGTAATGTAATTGTATTCGAAATTGAATATGAGACCAAGTAAATTATATTTCGAAAGTTATCTGTGAAAACCCTGTCTGAAGATGGGATTTTAAATAAGTTTTGTTTCCTATTGGTCTCTATTTTATTTTAATTGAGTATTTCGGATATAATTACGGAAGGGGGTTACAACTAGTGCAATCCCCATTTACTCAATGTCTTGTTTCAAATTCCTAAAGGAGATGTGCAGGAAACTTGATAGCATAGTCTCAAATTGCTTCTGGAGTAAAGATGGAACTATAGGTAATATCCATTGAATGGCATGGAAAGCTCTTATCAAGGCAAAAAGTGAGGGTGGCATGGGATTCAAAGATTTTATGGGGTTTAACGATGCACTACTAGCAAAAACAGCATGGCGAATTATCCAACATCCTGACAGCCTTTAGCTACGTATATTGAAAAGCACTTACTTTCTGGCAACCTCTTTTATGAAGCCACAAAAAGGACACAAGGCATCATGGATGTGGGATAGCATACTTAAAGGCCGTAAGGTTTGAGCAAGAACCTACGTTGGCAAGTGGGTACGGGTCACTATATTTAAGTGTGGAGAGATCCTTGGTTACCCGGAACTCACAATTTCTTGTTGCCAAAAAATCCTGATGCTGTAATAAATGACGATATGTTAGTAGCTAAGTGTGTGTTTGGAACAACGATTAAAAAAATGAAGTTTTTCAATTTAGCTTTTGGTAATCTTATTTTTGGTAAAAGCCAGATTGTGTAATGTAATTTATGTTTGGATTGGCGATTGTATAAATGACTTTTGTAAAAATAAAACTTGTTTGGATTGACTTAAGCACAAGTGACTTTTGTGATAATAATAAGAGAAAGTGGGTGAAAAAATATTTTAAAGGGTTAAAAGCACCAAAAAATATTTTAAAATAATTTTTGGAGCTGACAAAATACATTAAGGATAAAATTGTAATCAGTCTGATAACACACTGGGTACAGTTGAAAAAAATTTTAAGGGTTAAAAGCACAAAAAATAAGTTTAAATTAATTTTTGTAGCTGAAAAAGTACATTAAGGGTAAAATTGCAATCAATCTGATAGCACATTGGACACAACTGAAAAAATATTTTAATCATTCACACTCTCCCCAAACGCTAAATCAGTAAAAGCTGGGAAATGGAGCTTATGGCCAAAAGCTATTAAAATATGATAAGCTCAATTAAAATAAATTCCTCCCAAACACTCTTTTTTTTTCTAAATTGCCAATGGAGCTTTAGTCACCCAATTAGGCATTTAGGGGCCTAAACGCCCTCCCCAAACACACGCCAAGTTAATTGATGAATGAAGGTGGAGGTTAGACCAAATCTCTAACGTCGTTGAACCTCAACACCTGGCCTTAGTCGAGGCTATACCTCTGAACCATACCCGACCGTGTGATAAGCTGATATGGACAAGTTCCAAAGATGGAAGCTATAGTGTTAAACAACGTTACAGGTTGGCCAACAACGATCAACAGAGCTCAGCTCTGACTCGGAACCTTGTCATCAAGGCCAGTCGATAGGAAAGTATGGCAACATGTATAGAAGCTGAAGGTAACCCCAAAAATTCAAAACTTTGTGTGGCGTATATTGGATAAAGCCGTCGAGTCAAAGGAAACATTATATAGACGCGGATGCACCTCTAATCCCTTTTGTCCTATCTGCGATCATGAAGTAGAATCTCTTAGGCATATGTTATAATTATGTTGATGGGCTAGCTTGACATGTTTAGCTGTCCACTTGGCCTATGCTGGGAGGAAGACATACTCTTCATTAATACATCCCAGGTAGACTACATCGAAGCTTTTGTTGCTACTATGTGATGGTCTATTTGGAAACTGAGGTGCGCATAGGTCTTTGATAGGAAATCACCTAATCCTTTGGTTGCTATTGAAATTACTAATCGTGCTATGACTGAGTTCTGGAGCATACATGCGTTATGGACTCTGGTTGAAACAGTGTCGGTGACTAAAACTTACTTTAAGTGGAGGAAACCCCCAAAGAATACTATTAAAATCAACTGTGATGGGGCCTTTTGTAAAAAGGAAAATATAGCTGGTACGGGTAGAGTATGCAGAGACCATGAAGGGCTCTTTCTTCATAGCTGGGCTGATCGTTTTCCTGTGGAGACGGCTTTCTATGCGGATCTAAAAGCCCTCACTAAAGCTGTAACAATTGCAAATTCTTGGGATCATCTTTCAGTCATCATCGAAACGAACTGTAAGGAATTGTACCTGGCTGCGGTTGGAAAGAAAACTGACGAATGTTGTTGAAAATTTCATGGACTTCTTCAAGACCTCTTTGACAAAGCCAAAACTTCATTTCCCTCGCTCTTATCCCTCGGGAGGGGAATTGTGCCGTCAAGTGTTTGACTGTTTTAGCTTCAAGGGAGTTAGGACCTAGCAGTCTGATTCTACAATCACTACCTCCTCTAGCTGAGATTCATTTTTGGGAAGCTTGTGTTGAAGAGTCTGAATCTGATGATGAGCATCCTCTGAAGGCAAACAAGGAGGGAATCGGCTGATTCGTATGAAGCAACAAGCTAGTTTAAATACTTTCATGCTTTAAGTTTCTTTATTTGATTCCATTTGTGGGTTGTTTTCTTTTCACTAATCTTGTTCTATGCTGCTTTCCTTCCTTGAAATAGAATACTAGAGTAGACATGATTTTTGATTGACCACATGTTTATTTTGTGATTTATAGAAAACATCTCTTGTGAGAAATTGTAAGTGTTAATGTAATAATTGGTAAAAAAAAAATGTAAATGTAATGAGAAAAGATGAAAAAAGAGAAGGGGTCAAGTAAGTGAAGTCAAGTCAAAAACTCAAAAGGGCAAAAAAATAGATAAGAGATAAGAAATGAGGCCCAATGGCAGTGAATGGAGCCCCCGAAACAGAGCATTGAAGGAAGGGACTGCCTTCTAGTAATTGAATTGTTGGTCCACTTCGTACCCTATTTGGTACGCTCTCTTTGAATATTTGTCTCCCTTCTTTTACTAATTCTAAAATATAAATTTACTCCCATGAGTCATGACTCACTTAAACATATTCACGTAAACAAGCTAATATTTAGAATATCTAGTTAAATTTAACTATTATTAAATCCAATTGAAAGTAACTTTTTTAATTTGTAGCACAATAGATAAAAATCGCCTCCGTTATTTTGTTTTTTCAACGTGGGATTGCAAGTTAGAACCCTAGTAAAAGCTTTAAGGGTTAATGTGTAAATTTGTTCCAAAAACTTTTGTTAAGGAGCAATATTGTTCTAGAACGTTTTCAGGTTCAATGTCACTCTGAAAGTTTCAAAATGTAGTAATGTTGGCCTGTATTGTTAAAATACCAACGTTGACCGTTGAAAACTTGACATTGATTATTAACTTTTTAACGAAAAATAGTAACATTACTCCATTTTAATATTTCCGGAGCAATATTAAATATAAAAAAACTTCTAAAGTAAAAGTTCTCATCAGCGAAAACTTTCAAAACAAATTTACATCTTAACCCAAAAGTTGAATAGGCATGTGAATTTTGTAAAAAAATGATTTATTTCATACTCCTTGAAATAATTTGATGAATGCTACTCGTTTAGTAGCTTAAAGGTTGTTGGGTTTATTTGACAATTTCAAGCAATTAAGTTTTCTCCTTTATAATTTTTTTTAAAGAAAGAAATGCTCATGACTCATGAGTGCGCCTTTTTAATTTAGAGATGAGAAATTTGAACCTCAGAAATTGTATTTAAGTTTTGGTAATTTTTTTTTGAAATAGCTTAATTCTTATTAAGTTTTTGTGAAAAGTTTTGAAATTAAGTTTTTTTTAAATGACTTAATTGCCCATGATAAACCTAATGATCATTATCTCAGATTATTTCGGGTTTGTTTGAGGTAGTGTTGCAAAATGACATTCAGGTAAACCAAAACAAAATCTTTCTCATATACTTACCTCGTAGTTAAAAAAATAGCTTCTACTACAAAACTAAAGAGACGCTTCTTTGTTTTCCCTGAATAGAGTAATTAGACCATCTCACTCTCTCTTTTTTCCTACCAACAAGAGTAATTATGTGCTTGTTTGAAATAGTGATTGGAATATTTAAAAACAACTTTTCAATAGTGATTTACGGTATACAGGGTAAATATATGAAAGAAGTTTTGTCTCAATTTATATGAAAAACAGCTTATAAGTAATCTTAACGTCATAACAAACATATCCTATAACTATATCATTACTAATAGGTTGGGTTTAACCGGAAGAACTAATTTCTCACAATGTAGTAAGCTAAAATTCAAAATTTTGTTAAGAGATATGTTCATATTTAGTACTTAACAATATCTTAAATTAAATTATCTCCAATAAGATGATACCTCATGAAAAATACAGAGTAATCAGAACATATCTGTTTAAAAAAACAGTAGACCACTTGGATTTTTTTTTTTGGTCAATATCCAACAACAAAACCGACTAACGCAGTCGGCAAGCTGACACTTGGAATTCATGATTTGGGATTCATGCTCTAAAAAATTAAATTGAAAATGCATTGTGTGAATTTTGTTTATTAATTATTTGGGGTATCTCGGGCTTCGTTACAAATAACTGCGCTTTCCATTCTGATAGTGAAGATTCGTCCACTACCACTCTGCTTGTCCCCCTTTTTCCGTATTTCATTCCTCTCTAGCCACCAACCCTCCTTTATTTTCCCACTATTCCCATGTAGGCCCCACCTCTTCATTCTTCATTTTTTATTTACAAAAAAAAACTTTTAAAAATTAGGGGCAATTACAATGAAATCCCATACAAGAGAAAAAATGAAGAAATAGTCCCTAAAGTTGTCAGTGTAAGCTCCTTGACTTGTTAATGAACGCTCATCGATTTGTTATTAACAACTTCAGGGACCATTTTTTCATTTTTTATCTTATGTGGGACTTCATTGTAATTGTCCCTAAAAATTATAATAGCTCTCAGAAAAAATAATGAAAATAAGTCATCACTTGTTCCCCTAATTATTATGATTATGATTGTGCATTATGTTAATGTTAATTATGCCACTTCACATAAATAAAATTATGGTGTATTTGCGAATTTATACATGACAAAAATAATTAAGACTAATCCTATATTAATAAAATAGCTTGTTCATGTACTTTATAGGAGAGATTTCAATTTCAGACTACTAGCAAATCCTCTAACAACAACCTAAGTACCTATATGCTACTTACCGTCAAAAATATAAAAGTTATATAAGAATTTTATTTTGATTCTAAATATAAAACTTCAATATATTTTGTTTTCCAAATTTAAAATTTTTTTCTAAAGTATCCTATTGATTATATATAGGAAGGAAGTTTCTATCAAGTGTAGATACTGTACATATAATTAGAAAGGTTATTTTAGATAAATAAATATATATTTATTACAAATAACTAACTTAACTAATTTTATTAACATCTATAAATTAATTATCTAACTTTTATATTAAGAGCTAAAGAAAGTATACTATAAAAAAAACATTAAATTTTAGACGAAATTTGCCACGGAATTAGCGTTTCTGACGAAATTTTCGACGAACTACATTTCTGATGAAATCCGTTCTATCACTACTAGGTGTGTGACAAAAAAATTTGCGACAAAATTCCTTTCTGTCGGAATTTTAAAAAAAAATTCAGAATTTTTTTAAAAAATTCATAATTTTTTTTAAATTCCAAAATATTTTTTTAAAAAAAATTCCAATTTTCTTTTAAATTTCCAAATGCCACATGTTGCTCCTCAGTGCGCCACTTGTCCCTCTTCCCTGACCGCCACGTGTCCGCGTCTCATAATTCCTGAAAATGCATCTCCTCCCGTTCCAATCCGCGACTTTAAACTGCCGACGCCTTCACGCGCGAGTCTTTGCTAGTTACGCTGAAATGAATCTGTATTATATTATTATATATATACACATATAATTAATTAATTATATACATATAATTAACTATTAATTAAATATAATATTAAAAAGTAAAAAAATATTTATATATTTAATTAAAAAAAATTTTATTTAAAATTGCTTAATAAATAATAATTTACTATTATAAATATTATTTTTAATATAACATTATAAATATAATATTAATAACATATAGATTATTTTTAAATAAAATAAAATAATAAATAATATAATAATAATAATTTAATTTTAATAATTAAGGTTAAATAGAATTATTTAATAATTAATATTTTAATTTTATAAATATTATTTTTTTTAAAATTTAAAAAAATTAATTTTTTCCGACGGAATTTCCAGCAGAAAATTTCTGGAAAATTCCGTAGGAAGTTGCTACGGAAAAAATTTCTCCGGAAATTTCGTGGCTAAATTTGCGACGATAAATTCTGTCAGAAATCGAGTGTTTTTTTTGTAGTGGCATGATAAAGATATATAGAGAATCATGTTATCTATAAATCATAATATAGCTCAACTTAATTTTCATGCAAAATAAACGGCATCAAAACGGATAAGAACATATACTACACTCGATCTTTAGTCAAAACTCTAAAGGCTGAGAAAGTTATAAGGAAGTACATGAATTAAAACCAAATGATATAACTTGAAAAATGGCATAATTTAATTAAATATTGAGGCATCCTTAGAAACCGTTCAAAGATCAACAATTTAACAGACATATCGAATGATAATCATGAGATTGGAAGGAAAACTTATGTTGTAACTTGAAAGAATCTAATCTATATGTATCAATTAACTTGTTTACTTAATGAGACCAGAAGTACAACATCTAACAATAGTAAAAATTGACCAATATCTCTTGAGATATAAAGAACAAAGAGCAGAATTTTTAACTAGATTTACACAATATAAACAAAAGTGGGAAATCAAACTCTCAAGGATTTGATTAAAGGATGAAAGCTATATCCCTTACACTAACCTAAGTTAGACTCTGAGATTGAGATTCTGTAGGTAACCCTCTTAGATTGACCGACTCTCAATGAAAGTACTAGTGTAATGGGCACAAGTTGATAGAAAAACCACACCTCAAAATCTAAATGTTAAAGTTGGGAAACCAAAGCTTTAAAATGCTCCTTGTTTAAGGCAAACTTCTCGATGTGGAACCCATTTCGTAAACATGCTATGTATGTACAAAGTCATATGGATATTTGTAACATCTCAAATTTTATTCACCAAAAATATATTGTAATTATTTTGAGTAATTCAATAAAATGGTGAAATTCATGAATTTGGATCTTGTGAATTTTGAAAAATTCATATTCATAAGGAAATGGGCAAATTAATTCAAGAAATGAATTAAATTACAAAGATGATAGCAAAATAGGAATTTTGCCAATTTAGCCCAAGATTAATTATTTTTCAATTAATTGGAGTTAATTTCAATTAATCAAGGAAAATAAAGGAAAATGCATAATGGGATTATTCTTGGTGGAATAAATCAAGAATTGTGAAATTAAGAGGGAATTATACATAAACCAATTATGTGAATTATGGACTTGTGAAAAACAATTTTCCTCCTCCTCTTCTCTTTAAATTTTCGTCCAAGCATGAAGGTAAAGGGAAAAATATTAAATTCATGATCACATGCTACAAGAAGAAGGTTATAATGGCTATGCTACATGCACATATCAATGATGGCAAAGATGGAGTGTACACAATATGAAGGATGGTGTAATGCATGATGGGAGAAGCTTGAGTGAAGGAGTGAAATGCTTGAGTGCTTGGAAGAGGACAAACTTGATTACATGGTAAGGAGCTTGCTTGTCTTGTAAGAGGAGAGGAGGGGACGGATTTTTAGGGGCAAGCAAAGGAAGACCATTGATTCAATTTAATGGAAATTAGGTGGAGAAATTATGAGGAAGAAGGGAGTGTGACAAGTGTCACATTGGGAACTCTTGATTAAATCAATGGCTAGGAAGGAAGAAGACAAATTAATAAAAACATCCTCCTTCCTCTTTCATGCCTCATTTTCGTCCAAGACTTAGAAAAAAAAGAGAGAAGAGGAGAGCTCAAGGA
The DNA here is from genome assembly GCA_963210345.1 of Inga oerstediana. Taxonomy (NCBI): domain Eukaryota; kingdom Viridiplantae; phylum Streptophyta; class Magnoliopsida; order Fabales; family Fabaceae; genus Inga; species Inga oerstediana. The sequence goes on from OY723410.1 coordinate 22,435,176, forward strand.
AGAAGAAGCTAAGGTAGGTATGGTTTCCTTGGTTTTTCTTGTAGCATTTCCTTAGAATCTTTCTCTAAACTCTTGTTTCTCATGAATCCATGGTGGTGAAGTCACACTTTGAGAGCAAGAAGAGAAGGAAGAGGTGCTCAGAGTAAGAGAATCCAAGAAGTTTAAGAGGTAATTATACCAATCTCAACTTTAAGTTAGTATGAAGTTGTTGTTGGTAATTGTTGTTTGGTTTTTGTGATTTTTGGTTGAGTTATGAAATTGGATAAAGCCCTAATCCTAAGGGGTAATGCTGACCAAAATCCTTTAAATCATCATTAAGAAGTTTTTAAGTGAGTTAATCAAGGATTAGAAGTGAAAAGGTACAAGTTTTGGAAGCTTAAACACAAAACTCCATTTTCCATTTTTTTTCTTGAATTTCAGACAGAACTAGAACTGATACTAGGAGTTGGATTTTCATGAAATAAATGGTTCCATTGGATTCAATTGGCAAAAATATGTAGGGTTACATTTGGGCATAATTATGAAAACGCCACTGAAATCCCTACATAGGGGTTGTCAAGGGTATTTTCATAATTTGACAGTGAATTTGGTAATTTCAAGCCTAAAAATGGATTCCTTGGGCGAAAATATGTCAGAATAGCCTTAGTCAAAATTTTGGGAAAATGTGCTATTGGGCCGGGTACGACGGGGCCGGGCCGGGGTCCCAGGGGTATTTTGGTAAAATTTCACCGTAGACTAATATAACCACAAGAAACACTATGGAAGAGTCTAAAATGATACTTGGATAGGTTATGACCTATTTCTGGTACATTTAATATTTTAGGACTAAGTCAGACGACAGAACGACATGTTTTACGAGACACTGTTAAACAGAGGATTATAAAGCGTTGAGGCAGAGACATTATCCTTCATACATTATGCCATAGTTATATAATTGTGTGGATGCCAATGTTTGTAAATTGGCTTTCTTAATCAACACGATTTGCCCAGAGATGGGCCAGAAGTGTCAGAGGAACTTACACTAGAGTTGGTGAAAACTCAACCAATGCAGAACAGTGGGGCTGGGCCCTACTCATATATACATGCAAATGATATATTTATAATGTTTATTAATTGGTGCATATATGGCATATATCATATTTACTTTTCGTATTCTCTATGAACAATAGCATGTTTCTACCGGGTTCTCCGGAATCTCACCCTATTTTTAAATAAACACCTCAGCGGGTACCAGTGGGTCTAAGGGAAAAGATGTAGACGTCTGAAAGTGAGCAGCACATGTCTCGAGGCGAGGATATGAACATGGTTATACCTTAGTCTATGCCTTAATATTTTGAAAAATTTGTAAATATTAAGTTTCTACGATATTTTCTGTATTTTGCCAACGAACGAAGGTTGGATTGTAAACAAATATTTTTATCAGTATAATTGTACTTTTCTGTATGCTCATGAAATTCTGCCTTTATTACTCTTGGAATATCGAAATAGAAACGGGTGTTGACAATATTAAAGTTGATTGATAAGATGTAGATTATTGCACTCCCTCTTGTCTACTATCTGTGTGCATGTGTCCCATGTTCCACTAATACAATGTGATGTTAAAGTCAAATGAAGTCGGCCATGCAGTATGCTCAGTGGGTGGCAATACAATAATATAATGGTGACTTTGCATGCAAGGTGGTGTTAATCAAATACTCCACTTAAATCCTTCGTTGAACTTTATGTTTGTGTGTGTGTCTATATATATATATAACCCCAAACAACAACAACAACAACAACAATATATCTTACATAGTATCAATTAATTCTGCAATCAATCTTGATTCTAGCTTGATTAATTTCTTCATATATATATATATATATATATATAGGCCATGCATACACAGGCCTCACTTATCTTCGGATATTATCAATGATTAATTCTCAATACTATATTGAGAAAATCACTCTGAAGTCCTAATGAAAGAACATATAATCACTAAAAATCTCACAACAGTAAATAGATTACATATAATGACAAGTTTTAATACATAAAATGGAAGTGGGTCTATGCAGTTGTTACATTTCTTCTCTAGGATCTCTAGCAAGTCTTCTCTCTATTATAATGGTACACGTGTACGGACATATATGCCAATCATTTTACATAGAGTCTTTAATTTCTTCTTCTTTAAGTGCGAGTTTTATTGGCGTACGTGTCCCATCTCATCATCATATGAACTCTTTATTCTCTGATCAAATATATAGGTCTATTCTCAAATTTAATTTGCCACTGTAGAATTACAGTAGTATAAAACATTAAACCTGTGTTTGGTATCACTTATTTTTAGATAATAAGTTCTTATTACGCAAGTCGAGATAAAACTCCTCTCACATATTTATCTCGTATACTGTGAATCATGATTTATAAGTATTTATTATCTAAAAATAAGCTATTCCAAACGAACACCAAGTGAAGAACATTGTGATGTAATACCCAGTACAAGCCCGCAAAAGGAAAGGCAAGAATTAATAATGGAGAGAATTATTGCTGGACGAAAAGCGGGTACATAAGATAAAACACACACACACACACACAATCACTTACAATGCCTGTATATCTCTCGAAGCTAGGGGTCGGAGTTCATATACATCATATAATAAGGCTCACTGATCACTAGCTAAACACAAGAAATTATTTTCTATATGTATTAAATTTCTTATGCAGAAAAATTAATTTAATTTTTCTTGGTGTGTGTGTGTATATATATATGTATATGCCGAAAGGGGAAGTTTATACAAGCCCTCAGTGGACAGTACGTGTATTGATGCAGGAGCTTAATTAAAGCTTGAAGCAGAGTTTGAAGACACTGATATATAATCCACCAGAAACAAGATAGGGTACAAATAAACGGAGAAAAAGAAGGAAGAAGAGTCACTGTGTGACCACAGGTGAATAATAAATAATACAGAAAAGCTGCCAAGGGATATCATAATTTGGAGCATGCATGCATTCATTAACTGAATCAATAATTTATATGCATCTCACTTGATGGTCCAATATAATAATAATATGCCAGCTTTATCGTGTCTTGAGTTATCCATAGAGAGCCACACAGACACACACAAGCACATCCATTGGAGGGAAAAAAAAATTACAACTATATAGTATGATATTTTATGGTGCTGTACAATAATTTAATCTTCGAGTATTATTATTATGTTCTAAATAGAGGCAACTCTTTATTTCAAGCACAAACTTCCATTCCCACAGCTCAAATCAAGACTTGAAGAGATTATCAGCGCCTACATTAATTGAGTATTGGTTGAGCACACAAGTTTTGTTTAAATTACATGTGAGCTTGGTGTGTGTGCATGTGAATAAGTGCGTGCATGTCTGATCTTGAATGTAAAACCCACTTTAATATAAAAAAATTGAACTACCAAAATATGTCGTGTATTAAAAATTGGAGGCTCCTTCGTGTCTATTATATAAGTCACTTCAACTTATTCATCGTAACTAAGAAATACACAGTTAAGTCATTAAATTTGTTTAAAATTGGAAAATAATTCAACTTTACCCATATCAAATGATGTTTTAAAGGAGAAAGAAAAATACAATGAGTCACAACTAAGCATTAATTACATTAACAAAATTGAGAAATAGACATTAAATTGGTTCCTAAGTGACTTATATTATGAATTAAAATTTTTTTCCTAAAAGTAACGTATATTGTAGATTGAAAAGAATATGTGTGTGTGTGTGTGTGTTTTCAATTCAAGTCTATTTAGTATTGGATTTTTTATATTAATCTATACTTGAGTACTCCCAACCAAAGGTAAGATTAATTTTGGCTTTTTATGTGTGTAAATGCAGTATTTCCTCCCATACTTATCATGAGGTACTCCTACTTTCCATCCACCTTACATAATAAAATAGAGGTAGTTCGATCATTAAATTTGCTTAAAAAAATTTAATTTTACCCATATTTAAATAATAAATTATATCTTGAGAAGCGGAAAAAAAAAAGATAAATTTACGTCAAACTTCAAATAGGGACAATCTTATAAAAAATGTAATTAATATTTCACTTAATAAAACATAATAAGGACCACTCGTTCTTTCTTAAAAAAAAAAAAAAATTGTCGTGTAATAATGACTAAAGAAAATATTTGTTGATAAATTAGGTGGAATCCATATTGGTGCAAGAAAGGGGTTCGGTCCTATGCATGAAAATTTAGTGTTCAAAAAGTTGAAACCCTAAATGAATTGAAGTTGTGAGGCTCTTTTTGTGTGTGTGTGTCAGTTTTTGAGTGATCAGAAATATGTTGTGAGTGTGGGTGGGGAAAGGAATGTCCTTCTTTACCATAAATTTTAATCATCAATTACTATTGCTTTTTCCATCATTGCAATTTTTCTACCAACAAAGGTATTCAATTTATTTTCACTCTCTTTAATTTCTAGCTACCTATATATCAAATTTATTTTGTTTCCATCTCAGTGAATACACAACATTATAACCCTTCTTTCTTATCCCAATTTCTTAGGTCTTTGGTAACTGAGACTACTATATTACCCGTTGTACATCTTATGCATATCATTTCAATTATTTTACCTAAACTTTTGTCTTTTTCTTTTTCTTTTAAAAATATCAATCAATATATAGGATGTTGAAATTTTCTTTTCTTTTTTTTATCCAAAAAAAATATATTATGCACAAATTTTGTGATGCTTTTGGAAGAATTGTTTGAGATTTTAGAGAAAATGTGGACCATATAAACCCACCTTGAGAGTCATTGCATAGGCTTGAATCCTAAGGAGCTCTATCTCAGATGGCACCTGCTCAACTACCCTTAAATGTTAAGGAATCTCCTTAAAGAAAGATGCTTATCATGTAGGATTTAAATGGTCTTTAAAGGGATTCCAAAACCATATGCTTTAACTATAAGTACCAATCCATGTGGGCATTATTTCAAACTATATTTAAACAATTGATTTATATTAACTATTATGATATGATGCTCTGTTATTGTTGAACATGGACCACGTTTCAATTTAGTCTATTAAATTTGTGCTTTAATAACCCTTGTCTTATTGAATTATATGTGGTTTATACATTAAATTAATAACCATGTTTTATTGAATTACATGTGGTTGTTACATTAATTTTCTATTCATTCGTGGATCATTGTCTTTTTATTTAAATATTACTCTTTTTCATGATTTTTGTGTATTATAATTTTAACTGAATTATAATATTTGAATCATGATTGAGTGGACCCTGATTTAATCACAGTTTGATCAATGACTCTTGAATCAATATGATCTTGACCGACTAGTTTAATAATTGACATTTTATATAGATATTGTTATCACCATCAGGAATTCCCAATTATAATTGACATTATTTTGCTGGTTAGAATTTTTTGACTATGTTGGCCCTATTTTTTGTTGATAGGAAAAAAGAAAAAGGACAAAAAAAAAAGAAGAAGAAGAAGAAAGGAGGCAGCAAATAATGAGAAGGATGGAAGTTGAAAGGGACTTTGATGGGTCCATTTGCATTAATATCAGACACAGTGAAATTAATTAATTAAGACTTAAGAGGTGTTGAGCTATCTGGCGGTTTCTTTTTGACGTTGAACTCTCAACTTCTCCTATAATTTTGTAATCGTCATCACTTCACTGTTTTATCAATTTTAGCGGCTTAAATAGGGTATTCATCAATTTTCCGTCCCGATCCCAAGTAAATTGGGATCGAATTTTCCCATCCCGAAAATTTCAGGATCGAAAATGTGATTTCGGGATCGAGAAAAATTCGGGATCGGAATGGGACTTCCCGATCCCGACTTTTTCCCAATCCCAAAAATATATATATATATATATACACATATATTTTTTTAAAAAAATATTTAAGAAAATAAGACCAATTGTAAAATAAAATGTGAAAATCCCTAACACCCTTAAGATAATATCTATTATTTTAGTTTATTTAGTTAATTTCATTTATTATTTATTAAATAATTTAAATTTTTTGTTCTTGTCTTTATTTTTTTTGCAGCTGAATCGACAACTTTAAGCATGTATTGAACTAATTATATATTTATATTAGACTTATTTGGTACAATATGATATTAGACAAATTATATATTTATACTAGATTAAAGGAAACAAAACAAAAAAATTAATATAAAGATTTTAAAAAAAACAAATCCCCGATCTCGATCCCGAAATTTTCTGATTTTTGGGATCGGGATCGGGAATGAAATCATTCCTGAACCCTTCTCGGGATCGGGAATGCCATTTCCCGATCCCGTCCTGATCCCGAACACCCCCTAAGCTCAAGTATCTTTATTTTAGCATTTTTTTATTATTACACAAAATTCCCATAATATTTGAGAAAGGAAGGGGAAACGCGTTCAGGAAATGAAAGTTCACACTAATTCTAACTTTTTAAAAATTAAATGTTTAACATCCTCTATTTATCCCTATCAATATGCTCCATATTTAATGTGGGGGTGTTATTCTTACTTATTTCGTGCCCTGTAATTTAATTTTCCCTTGTGCTAACTCTACTCAAACTATGCCCAACTAGCCTGTGATTAATATGTCAAATTATGATGATTGGATAAGATTCTAATATGTGGTCCTAATCTTCTTTTACTTGTTAAAATACAATGATGATATCTTTTTTAGTGTTCTTTTTAGTCATAAGCTTCAAACTCTAGATCTCATCCTTGTTTAGTGATAACTGAGCTTCTCTCACTTAAACTACTCATTTTAGTTTTTATTATAAGACACCTTCCACAAGATATATTGTTCTTAGTCATTTTTATAAGATGCTTATCCGATTCTAAATATAATACCTTTTTTCCTATTTGATCTCTCATACATTTTTCTCTAAACTAATCTCTGTATTATAAACCTAAACATAGTCTAATGTTACACAAGAATAGAGGAATCATGCCACATCTTTTAATTAAGTCTATTTTTTTTAACTTTCTTAATATTCTCAAATTAAATAAACAGGTCATACAATAAGGGTATGTTTGGTATGAGGGATTTGAAAGGGAAAGAAAAGGAGGAAAATTTTTTATAAGTTAAATTTAAAAAAATTAGAAATGTAAGATTAAAAGTTTTTAATTAATTTTTTATGTTTTTTATGTTATATTTGCTCTTTATTTAAATTTTATAACCTATTTTCTTCAATTTTTTTAAATTCAACTCATACAATTTTTATTTTGCCTCCCTTCCCCTCCCCTCTTGGCCTCCCCTCATATTAAACAACCCCTAAAGGGTTATTTGGTATGAAAGGAGGGGAAGGAGAGTGGGAGAAGGAAAAGTTTTTTTAAGTTAGATTTAAAAAAATTAAAGAAGTGGGGTTAAAATTTTTTAATTAATTTTTCTTACTTTTTTATTTTACATCTTCTTTTTATCAAAACTTAATAACCTCATTTCTCTAATTTCTTTAAAGTCAACTTATGGAAAATTTTCGTCCACTCCCCTCTCCTCCCCTCCAATCCCTCATATCAAACAAACCCTAAAGAGCTGATGGATACTAGTATTTACTAGTTTTAAGTAGCATTAAATATTTTTTCTTATATGCCCATATTTAATAAGAATAGTGAAAGAGAAGAGAAATTAATATATGATGTTGGAATTTAGTATAGCTAACAAGAGTAATATTAAAAATTATTTGAATGCTTTTAGTTATATTTATTATTCCACGTAAATTAGGTCGAAGTGAGTTATATTTGGTTAATATATGAAGTTGTGGGACTTCTAAATTTTTTTCACTTTTAATGTCAGGCTATCTATTTCATTTGATCCAACTCAACCACTCTCATAATCGGATTAAAAAAATTATAGTAATATCATTTCAAAAATTTATAGTTATTCTCTTTTTTCCCTAATTAAAATTAAAATTATAATATGAAACATGATGAAATTGAACTTAAAATCTTTATATTAAAGCAATAATACTTAATCGATAAAATATATTTTTGCTCAAGAAATTGATACAAATATTTACCTCTCCGTTTAAATTTCCAAGACACTTCAAATAATTTACACCCCTTTTAAGTTAGTTAATGATCCTTAAAATTAAGTATTTTCATATTTGTCCTTTTTTAATACATATCACAATTAGAAAAAAATTTTACCCATTAAGGACATTTTTGAAAAAAATAAAATTTTATTAATCACATTACATCTTGAAAGACAAAAATGCCACTTATACGTACTTTAAGGGTCTGTTTGATTCAACAAAGGGAAAGGGACAGAAGAGATTTTAATGGAGGGGAGGGGAATTGAAGGATTTTAATATTACTTCGTTTGGATTTATCACAACCTCATTTTATTTTCACCTATTTCAGAGTATTTGCGGAAAACGATACACAGTTCGGTGGGCAACACAAGAATAGCCTAAATACACTGATATTATGTGCACGATTACGGAAATTCCCCATACGGGTTCGTACTTAATAAATACAATTAACATAGCCTCACAGTGCTACGTGGGTGTCTAAACACGTCTCAGTGAATGGAGAAATCTTCTCGTCTTTGCTCCACCACCGCAATCCCCTTCGTACGATTCTCCTTATTGTTCTCAGCATACGTTCTGTCTTTCCCTGTCTAAATTGTTGGTAGGAGAGGGTGAAATTCTAGGGAATCTCAGTAGGAAAGCAATAACAATATGCATACAAGATAAGTACTTAATGCATGACGTGCTTGCATTACATAACTCATGCTCACACAATGACATATCTGCGTGCTCAATGTTTCAATACGTATGACCATAGCATAAACAGAAACAGAGCTTCAATTATTCATACATGTTTTACAAAATCAAGCAAAACAATAACATGCATCAATACACCAGCACAAATATCAAATACATGCAGGAAAGGTAAGTTCCCTACCTTAATCGCCCTTTCCCTGATATTCGAAAACATACCTCGATTTGCATGCCAATCCCTCGAGCTCTCTACTTAGTCCTAGAACATCAAATGTATCGTCTAGACACTTCCATAGTGTTTCTGGTGGTTATATTAGTCTATGGTGAAATTTTACCAAAATGCCCCCGGGGCCCCGGCCTGCCCCGTCATACCGGGCCAGATGGCATGTTTTCCCAAAAAGTTGACTAAGGCTATTCTGACATATTTTTGCCCAAGGAATCTATTTCCGGGCTTGAAATCACCAAATTCAGTGTCAAATTACAAAAATACCCTTGACAGCCCCGGTTTAGGGATTTCAGGGGCGTTTTTGTAATTATGCTTTTTCAGCCTCTACCGAAAAAGTGCCCAACTGTAACCCCACCTATTTTTACTTACTGAATCCAATGGAACCATTTATTTTATGAAAATCCAACTCCTTCCCTCAGATCTGTGCTGGCCAAAATATTGGTCAAAAATTGGAAAAATAGAGTTTTGTGTTTTAGCTTCTAAAACTTGTATTTTTCCACTTTTAATCCCTTATTAACTTATTTAATCACATTCTAATCATGATTTAAAGAAATTTGGGTAGCATAACCCCTTAGGATTAGGACTTTACAAATTTACAAATTTGACAAAAATCACCAAAATCAAACACAAACCTCAACAACAACACCATACTAGTTTAGATCTAAGGTTTGTGAGATTACCTCTTGAGATCTTGAATCCTCTCTCTCTAGACATCTCCTCTCTCTCTTCTTGAGCTCAACATGGTGTCTTCAAGATCATGGATGTATGAAGAATCAAGGTTTAGAGAAGGATATAGGATAAAATCACAAGAAACCTTAAAAAATCATTCTTACCTTAAACTTCTTCTTCCTTCTCTTTAGAACTTGAGAGCTCTTCAAGTTCAAGGTTTTCTCCAAGCTCGCTCGCGCTCTCTCTCTCTCTCTCTCTCTCTCTCTCTCTCTCTCTCTCTCTCTCTCTATATATATATATATATATATATATTTCTTTGGTGTTGGATGAAATATGGCTTGCAAGAGGAAGGAGAATGTTTTTATTAATTTTGGTTATCTTTCTTCCTAGCCATAGATCTAATCAAGAGTTGATATTTCAACACTTGTCAAAGACACCATTCCTCTTCCCATATCTCCAACCATGCCTTCTACTTTATGTCCATACTCTTGCACCTTTTTATGTAATAATGTTTGTCTCTTCCTTCACTCAAGCTTACCATCATGCAATCAAGTATCTCCCTTTCTTTACTCAAGCCATCCCTCCATCATGCACTCAACATTAAATCTAACACATCACTCAACCATTATCATCATTGCAACGTTTATGTAGCGTTTGACTTGTGCTTCTTGGAAATTAATCATCATTATCTCTTCATGTAGCCTTTTGGACATGTGTCCATGAAATTAAATTTTCTCCTCATTCTTAGGTGTTTGGACGAAATTTCAAGAGGGAAGGAAATAGGAAAAAATGATTTTAACAATTCCACAATTTACTTAATTGCTATCACATTTTATTTTAAATTTTCAATATTTAATTCCTTTGACCTTAAATATTCACCATTTCATTGAATATATAAAATAATATAATATATTCTTGGTAAATAAAATTTGGAGTGTTACAGGATTAATTGAAAGGGAGGGGAGGGAATGAATTTAATGTTACCTTGTTTGATTTAGAATAGGAGAGGAGGGAAAATATTTTTATTTGGACAACTTTATCCTCATTTAATCTTACTTTGTCATATATAGTAGAATGTTTAACAAAATATGATTATTAAGATTAAATAAATGTAATCATAATTAAAATTGTAAAATATAGATAATAATAATAATAATAATATTAATAAAAATAGAGCAATAATATATATATATATATATATATAAAATAAATATTTAAAAAACACGAAAAGGGGAGTTATCGTCTTCTTCCTTCTGAATGGTTTAGAAAATTGATCGTATTGATGAATATCAAGATAATTGCTGGTTGGCGGAAAAATCTCGTCTTTCACTGGGTATTTAATGCTAGCTGCTATCTTCTTCTACCTTGATTTCACTTTTTCTTTTTACTAACTATTCTCATTGGTTAGAGAAAAAGAGGAGGCAGGGAATAAGTGAGAGTAAGCAAAAGCGGGGAAATTGTAGGGAATGGGAGAAACAAAGCACAGACATTCTGCACTTATTCACCCAAAAATATTCCCACTCACTTGTGAATTCAGTCCCACACATATTTGACCACGCAATTTTATCTCTTCTCTCATCCTTTTTAATTTCTTTTGCTCCATTTTTTATTTATTACTATTGCTACCATTTCATTTTCTCATCTAACTTAATTATCAGGGGGATACAAGTCTTCATACCAAATCCTTCTTATATGTTTGAGGTAAAAAAAACGGAAATATTTATGCACATTGATTATAATTTTTGGTTAATAAGTGCTTATTACGTAAGTTAAAATAAAACTCATCTCATATATTTACTTTGTATACTGTAAATCATGATTTATAAGCACATTTAAATAAAAAATAAACTATCCAAAACAAGCACTTAATATATTGGAGTAGCATATGAATATTATTGTAGTAGATAGATAGGGCATGTTTGTTACATGCTTGTTCGGTATTGCGATTGAAATGCTTAAAAGCAGCTTTTCAATCGTGATTTATGATATATGAGGTAAGTATGTGAGAGGAGTTTTGTTTTGATTTATGAGAAAAACAGCTTATAAGCAATCTCAACGCCATAACAAATATACCATAGTTGAAATTGCTTATAAGCTGCTTTTCATGTAAATCGAGATAAAACTCATTTCACATACTTATCTCGTATCCTGTAAATCACGATTAAAAAATTATTTTTAAACATTTCAACCACTATTCCAAACAAAAAAAATAATAATGGGATATTGGGAAAGCATTGAAATGGATGGGAATTATAAAAAGGAGAGGTCGGATTATTTTTATTTATTTAAAATAATATTTGTATTTATGACTACGATGCAGTACTAGTAGTACAGAAATAGGAAAGAAAAAAAAGGAGGGAGACGGGAAAAAAGCAAAGGGCAGGGGGAGATGAAAAAAGAAGGAGAGGGTGACGTCAGGGAAGGGCAGTAAATAAGAGTTGATCCACATGGAGACAAAAGAAAGGAGGGCCATGGTTGCATTGAAACGCAGCGTTTGGTGTCAGGGACGCTCTTGTAACTGTCGCCCTCTGACGATGGCAATGGCAATGGCAAGCCACTCCTGTTCGCCTGCCTCCTTTGTTGCATGTTTGGATCACGAGACTCTCAAGCCTCCATCGGGCCCCTTTTTTTTTATGGTTTATGTAATGAATCATTTTTTGTCTTCGATGCATCCATCTTCCAGGTATTCGGCATTAACCTGAAGGCCAACGCCGGATTTACCGACATGGACCCCCAACAACCGACTAATCCTGGCGCCCCCAATCTGATAGACCCGACAGGAATTTACCTCTTTAAGGTGCCCCAGGGGAAAGAGCTCCCAATAGAAATTTTTTACACCTTCCGTTTCTTGGGATCGAACCCAGGAACGGATTGGTGTGGCGTAGATGCCCCACCGCCCCTCTTATTCCTCTCCCCAAGACACTAATTGAGACAAGGATTGTGCATTTAGTATAAGGTATTGAAAATGAAAATCACAATTACAAAATTGATCAAGACAATCAACCAATAGCCATCAGGTTATAAAATGGGTAAATTGAGTTTGAATCCCACTTTAATTATTTTAAAGAAAAAACTCCTAGTTAAAGATATCTTGGTTATAAAACCTTGATTCAAATTAGTTGATTTTTTCAGATATCTAATAATATAATTCCAAAAAACCTTCGGCTATTGGATGGCCAAAAAGGCTATAAAAAAATTAATCAATACATTGATTTATTAAGCATGAGTAGTCTAACCGTGGTTGAATTATGATTAATCCAATCATAATTAAAATAATTTAATTTAATTAAAATACACATACATACACACACACAAACATAACTTTGAAAAGAGTCATATTTATATAGAAAAAGCATTAATACACAAATAAATGAAGCATTCATGCACAAAACATGCATAATCTGACAAAACAGAGTTTTTATATTGCAAATTTGACAATTTTTTATTTTTTTTAATCCAAATGACATAGTTTTAAGCTTATCAATAAAAAGAAAAAATATTAGATCATATTCAATTGATCTGTCCAAAATTCTTGATATGACTGTTCATCAAGAGATTGGTTTATTGGTTCACCACTCTAACTAGTTCACTTGGATTAAGGGTGTGTTCTTATTAGCTTTTGGAGAATAGATTCTGGAGAAAATAGCTTTTGGAGAATAGATTATAGGAAAATAGATTATGGGAAAAAGTGATTTTGATAAAATGAGAATGTTTGGATGATTTTATCAGAATAGCTTTTTTCATGGTCAAATGACTAAAAAGGACATTAACTTTTATGATAATTACATATAAAGGATAAGATTATATTTTAAGTATTATTTGACATTAAATTGCATAATAACTACAATAAATGAAATAAATTTGTCCAAAAAATTTTTAATTATAACATTTGTCAATTATGTAATATAAAAAAATAGATGCAAAAATTATAAAATTATAACATTAGTCAATTATGTAGTAAATTACAAAATCAGATCAAACGTACATATTGAAGGTGTACACTATATTAATTTTCATCTCCTTTCACAACCTGGGTTATCTCTTGCCAAACCCACTGTATTATTCTTCATTAAATTCTTTGGAATGGTTTTGATTTTTGCAAGTGTGTCCGTGTCTTTAATTTCTTTTTTTTTTTACCACTCTTGCCTAGTCTCTAAAGATATATATATTATTATAGCTTTTTTCATGGTCAAATTATTAAAAGGACATTTACTTTTATGATAATTACATATAAAGGATAAAATTATATTTTATGTATTATTTAAGGGTTAAAGTCTAAATTTAACAGTTAAGTTTTTTCTGAGGGCTGTCTAATATAAATAAGTTCTGGAAGATGCAAAAATAATAAGAAACAATTAAAAATGATGTAAATTTAATAAAACCGTTAAATTTGACCTAACGGCGTTAAATTATAAAAGAAGAAAACCCCTGACGGCATTAAAAATGATACAGCTTAACCCATTATTTAATATTAAATTTCATAATTAATACAAAAAATGAAATAAATTTGTCTATATATAATTTTAATTAATTTAACTAATTTTTCTAATATAATCAAATTAGATAAATATATCTTATATTAAAAATAGGAGGGAGCACAAAAATTTTAAAATTAAAAAAAAAAACAGAAGACAGTAAACAGAGAAAACATCGAAATTTCAAAAAAAAAAAAAAAGGATGAGAGAGGGAAAATGGCGTGGGGCCCACATGGAAAAAGAGGAGAAAAGTGTGTAGGAATAGCTTCTGAGATAATAGCTTTTCTTGGATGAAAAACGGGATTTTCTGAAAAACGGGATTATGTGATTAAAGAGGGTGTTCGGCTGGTGGCTGTCTAAAACCATGGTTTCACTGTATAATCGCGTTTTTTTTATTATGCCGAACACACGCTAAGTTTTAATACTATGTAATTAAGAGTTAAATGAATTTGAAATATGTATATACCTAGAACATAATTTAATTATAAAAAATTGATAGCTATCTTTAAGAAAAATAACAATTTATTATTAGAATGTCAAAATTTTTTCTTGGAAATTGCAATTGTTTTCTTCGGTTGAGAATTTGACCTATTGGTAAGATTTTGTACAAATAATGCAATTTGTTACAAAATTTATATTCTAGACTGGACACCAGTATCCTAAGTAGCCCATGGAGGATATTTTAAATAGGGCAATGTTTGAAAAGGGTAAGTAATAGCACGTTACTTGGTGACTTAATTAGAATAATAAGGATTATATATTTCTTTTGGAAAGTGTCTTAAACATATGAGGGATTATGTATTGGTTTTCTTAAAATACTCTCATTTAATCATATGCAATAGAAACTATACCCTTAATTATATGATGGAAACTCTTATTTAATATATACAATCAATATGACAATAGGCACAATAGAAAAAAAATTATAAATCTGTGAGACAAAAGAGGAGTAATAAAGTTATTGTATAAAAAATACAAGCAATAAATTTATATACTACTACTCTCTAATTTAATGTACCAAATAAACATTCAGTGGCCAGTAGTTCACGGTAGATGGAAATATTAAATCATATTAATATTGTGAAGTAACATCTCGTAATTTTGCCCATGTTACCAACGTGCATGGGTATGATTTATCAATTCGTAAATTCGTTGTCATTAAATGCATTCTCTTCAAATAAAGAAGTTATTCATATTAATTATTAAATGAATTTTCTTTAAAAAAAAAAAGAGAAAAATTGCATTAAGGACCCCAACAAAAGAAAATACAACAAAATGATCCAATGAAATCTCAAAACTTTGTTTAATTATTATAGGACTTTTTTATAAAAAATTTTAATTGTTAAATGCGCACAAACTTATTTACGGGTGCCTATTAACTTATTAATGAAATCAGGATTTATTGTAAAAAAGTCTCATGAGATTTAAATATAATTTTAAAAAACTATTTTATCATATTTTTTCTTATGTGATGCCTAAATACAATTTCCCAACAAAACAATTCCCATCTTCTCCATAGGTAGCTATTTTCCTATTTTTATTTGATATTTCCAAATAGTCAGAGGAAATGGACTGATTGACTTGGTTTCGGTGATTAAGAGTTTAAGACATGCCAGATGGCCTTGTTCTAGAGAAAAACCAAAATTCCAGTTCACACCCTCGAAATGACTAAACACACATTCGAAGTTGAACTTTATTGTTGTTCCGAATTTTTTTAAGCGTTATAATTATTCAATAAAAAATGACAGAAATAATGTCCTCTATCTAGTCTTACATTAATTCGGAGTTGTCTAGATTTAACTTATACTCCCTCCGGTCCTAATTATAAGATAAAGTTGATTTTTTTGGAGAAATTAAGGAAGCCAATTAAATTACTTTAGAGTATTTATATTTTTAATTTTTTTTCCAAACTAATTAATTTGACTAATAAACTAATATATAATATAAGGATACTAAAAATATAAACACTCTAAAGTAATTTAATTGGCTTCCTTAATTTCTCCAAAAAAGTCAACTTTGTCTTATAATTAGGACTGGAGGGAGTACCACTTTAATCTTATTTATAATTTCTTTTTAATTATTCTCACATATTAAGAAGAGTTAGTCAACTCATTAACTATAGGCTAAATTTCCAATTTCGCCCTTATTTATGATTGGTTCCAAAAGTCAACATAAATAAATTCTTTTTGTTTATTGTAATTAATAGGGGGTAAAAATGTACAAAACGTATTTACTACTCTAAAACTGGATTTATAAATAGGATTAAATTTTTTGATTAAAAATAACTTATAAATTAGAGCAGAGTAATAACTCCCAAAAAAAGCTAGTTTAAATGCTGAAAAGCTAATTTAAGCCTAATAATTATGTTTGGATTGATATTGAAGTCAAATGAACTTTGTCTCCAAAGTCGAGTTGGACCAAATAGAGCCATGTTTTGGTGTTTTTGGGTTATAGAAGTCATATGGGTATTCAAACTATCTTTTTCACAAAAATATCACTAAATATAAATTACATAATGTTAATTGACTTTTATACCACATGAGACAAATTACACCACTTCTTAGTGTGCGTTTGGAATAGCTTATTTTTGGGCAATAAGTGCTTATAATTCGTGATTCACAGTATACGAGGTAAGTATGTGAGAGGAGTTTTTTCTCGGCTTGCGTAATAAGAGCTTATTTACTGTGCAAAAAGCTTAAACAAACATGCACTTAGGTACTTTATAAATCGCTTACAATATGTTTCACCATAATCAAGAAAAACTTTAAAGTTAATTAAATCTATCTTAAAATTCAAGCTACTTTCCAAATTTATCTATATTTACTATACACTATACCTCATGAGAACAAAACATAGGCATACAATAATAAATGAAAAGTAAAATTATACATTTATTTGAAAAACTTAACGAAGGGACTATAAATTGGACCCAAAACTTCATTCATTATTTGCCTTATAAATAAGACCATATAAGAGTGTAAACTAATATTTCACAGATACATAACAAAACTGTGAAAATAAATTGAGGTTGAAACAATGAATTAAGTGAAAAAAATCCAACAAAACCAACCGACGTTGTTGATCCTAGTAGAAGGGGTTTTGATAATTTAAACACATTGTCTTGAATTTGGGCCCATGTGAAGTGAATGCAGAAAACATCTCAGGAAGAACTGCCTTTTGACAATTTAAGGATGAGATGTTGAATTCATGTTTGTGTGAATTGAATGCATAAACGTCTTTGGAATAACTTCCCCTGAAAGGGTTGATAATTCTTAAATATCTCAACCATATAGTCATACTAAAAAAAAAAAAACCCAACAAAAGCACGTGATGGGGTTAATGTGGTATGGATGGATCAAGATCAATCATGTTGTGGGATTGAGGAATACGACTGATGAATATATATCCAAATCCTGCATATCAACAGGTTTTAACCCAAACCGTATGAAGACCAAAGAGACAACTATATTATATCATCATTTCCAGCAGATTTGATAGCTACAATTCCTAGTTATTATTGGTCCCTTACTATTTATGTTTCATGTTGTTCTGTCCCAATCTAATTAGGTGGTTTCTGATTAGTAATTTTCATTTCACTTTCTATCAGCATTTTAATTCAAGATATCTCTATGCTTTCCTGCATATTACAGTAAGAGGGAAAAAATTAAGGTAACAGATACAAGAATATTCGGGGATTTGTGTTCATACAAAAAAGGGACTATATTTGTAATACTAAATGTATAAACAAAAGTTAGTGTAGCATTGATTGAAAAGGTACCTCCTTTAGTCGTTTTTATAAGTTATACTTTTTTAAATTGGTCTAATCGTGTTTATAAGTTACTCCCTCTCGCCCTTTTTATAAACAATTTTTATCCTAATTGCATAAAACGAACTGACGGTCAAGATTACTCTAAAACAATAAATATATTTAAAATAGGGAGAATTACTGATAAATACCTTTTTGGTAAATTAATTGCTGAATGCTACCATTGCACATAACGGAAGATGTTTTACACATAACAGAAGATTGCTTGCACATTTATACGGAAGACTTTTGCACACACGGAAGATGATTTGCACAAAACGGAATATCGCTTGCACACACGGAAGATCACTTGCACGCTTGGTAGCAATCAGCAATTAATTTGCTTCCAAAGTATTTTTCAGCAATTCTCTCTTTAAAATATCATATTTCTTCCAAAGAACATAGAAGAGAGAATGAGTAACAAATATAAGCGTATAAATATAAAATATAAGAGAGAATGTGTAATAAACGAGTTAATGAAAGAAAGTTAGTGGTGAGTGGAGGTAATTAATATAAAGATGTGTATTTAATCGGAATAAAAAAAGGAAAAAATGGTTTAAATTTTGAGACATAAGAAAAAAGTTACTTATAAAATGAACCAACTCTAAGATAAAGAAAGTTAATTATAAAATGGACAAGAGGCAGTACACTTTAAAAATGTCTAAATTTTGAACACACATTTTTTTTTTTTTTTTTTTTTTTGCCAATAACGATTCATTCAACATAACAGAAGTATGCTACATAGTCCTGGAAAACTAAACAACATAACAAAATATATTATATTATGTCAGCCCTCTCAATCAGGCTCTCTCAAAAACTACTGCATGTCCTTCTCCAGTAAACTGCGTAGCTGCTCTGGCGGATTAGACACCCAATCTTGCGGGCAAAATCCTCTAAGTGACGCTTTAGCAACCCAATCAGCCACTAAATTCACCTACCTGGGAATCCAATTACAAGAATGGTTTCCGATTAGTTTCCTTGATTCTTGAATATTTTCAAGAATGTTTGTGCATCTCCATTCATTAGGAGAAAGGCCTGAATTAATACAATTAACCAATGTTTGGTTATCTGACTCAAAAATAGTATCTAAAATTTGGTTATCATAAGTGTATTTTAATGCATTGAAAACAGCCAATGCTTCCCCCATGAAAACAGATTCTGCTTCCTTAATATGTAATGCTCCATCTAGTAATCAGTGTAATACCCCGAAATTTGGGATTAGAGGCTTGGGAATAAGCCTAAATTAAGCGGACTGCTAAGCCCCGGTTTAGTAGATGTCCCAAATTTATCCCCTAATGATTATAATATCTTTAGGGTATTAAGAAAGTAAAATGATGAATTTTGGAGAAAGTAATTATGTTTTTGTTAAAATCACCTATGAGGTAGTAAGCTTGTCATGTTCATTTGAATGATCAAATGATGAACAAAACTTATGAGATTTTACAAGATGAAAGTAGACATCCTAAGCTTTAATTTGATAGGTTATATGACGCAATTAGAGTTATACACAAAAAGATATGAATTTTTGAAGTTAGCCCAGAAAAACTGGAAAGTTTCTAAAACAACATGCAAAGAATGAAATTTTGGGAATTTTGTGATTCCATAAAGTAAAAGTCTATATTTTTCCTTGAAAATAGACTCAATAAGAGTTCTATAGGCTTTGGAATCACCTCATTTCGATTTTTCTAGAATTCGTTATGATTTTTCAAAGTTTGGGCAGAAATCTGCCAGAATTTTGTAAAATCCGAAATTTTTGGAAAATTAAAGTAAAATATGATATAATAATATATCATCATCCTCTTCCTCTTGAGACCATTCCAGACGTGAGCTGCAGCCAAGGAGAGAGAGAAAGTTTGAGAGTTTTAGAGAGAGAAGGAGAGGAGAAAACTCACGAGATAGGTCGATTTCTTCGGTGAATTCGTACTTAACGTGTATAATCCTTCTCCTAAGCTTATCTTCTATGTTGTTTGAGGTGTTTGAGGCAAGATTTTTGGAGTTGGGAAGGTTAGGGTTTTCAGCCAAGAAGAAGAAAAGCCAGTGGGAGCTTGAGGTAACTTCCAAACTCTTGTATATTGACTATTCTAGCTGTTGCGGGCAATTTAATCGGTGAAATTTCGCCGGATTGCCATTGGTTGTAAAAATGGAAAATGGGTTTCACTAGGGGTTATGCTGCCCAAATTGATACTAAATGGTAGTTGTAACCTAATGGAATAGTCAATAAAGTGGTTAGGAGTAGAAAGGAACGTGTTTACGGAGTCGAAACCGAAAAACCCCGATTTTTCCTGGAAAACTCATATATTTCGGTCAGGGGTCTAAATGGGTCTTAGAGTTAGATTTTCAATGATTTGATGATTCCATTGAGTTCAGGGGCGAAAATTAGGTGGGGTTACAGTTGGGCACTTTTTCGGAAAAGGCCGAGAAAGCATAATTACGGAAACGCCCCTAAAACCCTAAAAGTAGGGCTGCCAAGGGCCATTTCATAATTTGACATTGAATTTGATGATTTTGAGTCCGGAAATGGATTCCTTGGATGAAAATACGTCAGGATAGCCCTAGTCAAAAATTTGGGAAAACGTGCCATCGGGCCGGGTCCTCGGGGGTATTTTAGTAATTTTTCAAGATAGACTCATATAACCCCCAGAAACATTATGGAAGTGTCTAAATAGTACATTTGACATTGTAGGATCGAATATGGAGCCCCGAGCTGTTTGCACGTAGATCGAGGCACGCGTTTCGAGGCGGAAACGGGTTAAGGTATGGGACTTACCTTACTTGCATGTATTTGATATCTTTGCTTGTGTAATGATGTATAAATGAAGCTCTGTTTCTGTTTTCGCTGTGGCCATAGTCTTGTTGTATGAAACATTGAGCATGCAGAAATGTCATTATGGGGCATACATCTAGATAAAGCTAACATGTCATACACATAGCATCAATCATGCATGCATAATGGTATCTGTTTCCTACTGAGATTCTCTCGAATCTCACCCTCCCCTACCAACAATTTAGACAGGAGAAGACAAAAGATATGTTGAGAGCAAAGAAGAGAACTACACGAGGGGATTGCAGTGGCGGAACAAAGTCAGGAATATGTCTCTGTTTTACTGGGATGGGTTTAGATACCCTAGTAGCCTTGTACGGCTACATTATTTGAATTTATCAGGTATGAACCCCTCGGGGGATATTATGTAATTATGTACATATTATCAGTATAGTTATGCTATTCCTATGTTGCCTACCGAACCGCATATCGTTTTCCGCGAATACTCTGATAAATGTGAAATTAAAATAAGGGCGTGACAATCAGTCATTTGAGTTTCGCACTACAAAAGCGATAGCAGCTTTGTTTTTCATATTTGAAAAAGCACAATCACAATTAACTTTAATTACATTACCTTCAGGTTTCTTCCATGTTGGCTTTTCAGTTCTGTAAGCCCAGCCTACTTCCATTAGCATATTCACCCTCTTGTTCTAGCCATTAGCCTCCCAATATTCCTGTGTGGATATACCAGCTTGAGAGAAAATAAACAGAGGATCATAGTTGGTGTTTTCAAAAACAAAGGCATTCCTAGCTTTCTAGATTTGCCTCAAAGTCATTACAAATAAAGCTTTTTGCCATTGGTCAAAACTTGACTCGCACAAGCAATCACCCACCCACTGTTTAATTGTAGCTTCCCGTGGGTCACTAGTTCTAAATGTAAAATTACTACCAAACCAAGTAGCAATAGCTCCCTCACACCCCAAGAATATGTGCTCAAGCATTTCAGACCCTTTCTTGCAGATCAGACAGACATTCGCCACACATCACCTTCTTTTGCACAAATTATTTAGTGTTGGTAGTGCATTTGACATGACCCTCCAAAGGAAATTCCTAACCTTTTTTGGTACTTTAAGTCCCCATATCTCTTTCCATACTCGTCTCTAACCATGATTTGATGAGGTTTGGAAATTCTCCTTTCTTTTTAAAATATCCCTTCTTGCCACTATATATCCTTCTTTAACTGAATACACACTTCTTTTTCCTTCTGTCCACAGACACTTATCTTCTCTATCTCCTAGGGCCACCATAGTTTTGATTGCTTCCCTCTCGCTCTCGGTTCGTCACCCCTCTATTATTGAGAGATCCCAACCTCCTTCTCTCATGATGTCTTCTACCCTTAGCTCCCTAAATGACTTATGTGGACAAGGAGAAAGTAATCTATACCTGGGCAAATTGCTAAGCCACGGATCCTCCCAGATTTGTGCTTCTTTCCCCTTTCCTACTCACACATGCACCTGGTCCTCTAAAACTCTCCTACCCTCTAGAATGCTAGACCATAGCCATGACAATCTCCTCCCCTTTTTTGCCTTAAGAAAGTTTTGTTTTGGGAAATATTTAGCTTTTATGAGTTTTACCCATAATTGATCTGGGGATTTCAAAATTCTCCACCTAGGTTTGGCAAGTAGAGCTTAGTTGAAGGCCTCAAAATCCTTAAAACCTAACCCCTTTCTAATTTGTGTCTCTTAATTCTTCCTATAGATACCCAATAGATCTTTCTCCTATCTTCCTCGCACTTCCACCAGGACTTGGAAATTATGCTATCTGATCTTTGAAGCACATTTTTGGGATAGAGAAAACAAGACATAAAATATACCGGAATGGAGTTGGCTACCGCTTTTATTAAAACCTCTCTCCCTACCTCAGACAAATAGTTTTTCCTCCACCCCTGTACCCTATTTTCCATATAATCTATAACAAAGTTTAGGGCTTGGATTTTCGATCTTCCCCATATTATAGGTAATCCCAGATAACTCCTCGGCACATCCACAACATGAATCTGAAAGATATGACCTATCTCTTCCTAAACCAGGTTCGGGGTATTCTTTGAAAAATACATACAGGATTTTCCAAGGTTGGTAGATGGACCTAATGCCTCACAGTACATATTGATGATATTTTTTAGATTCCTACAGTAATTCACTTCTGCTTTCAGAAAGAAAACCGAATCGTCCGCAAAAAAACTGTGAGTTATTTTCGGACACCATCTACCAATTGAAATACCTTTCAGCCTGCCCTTCCTCTTTTCTTTTTCTATTAATCTAGATAAAACATTATTAACAAGGATAAAAAGGTATGGAGATAACAGGTCCCCCTGCCTTAGCCTTCTCTGTGGATTCACTTTTGACATTTGCTTCCCTGACATCATTATTGTGAACTGAATTGAATTGAGACACCAAATGATCCTTTCTACCCAGTCCTTTCTAAACCCCATCTTTATCATTGTAGCGGTCAAAAAATCCTATTATATTATATCATAGGCTTTATTCATGTCTAATTTCAATGCCAGCTCATTGTTCCCTGTTCTTTTCATTTTCATATGGCGGAAAACCTCATGTACAACAACAATGTTATATTGGATCAAACGACCTGGTATAAATGCTCTTTGGCTCTCATCAATTATCCTATTTAGCATAGGTTTAACTTTATTAGCCATTACTTTGGAAAATATTTTGTAGGCAAAGTTACAGGGGCTAATTGGCCTATAATCATTGACTGACTCCAGGCAATCTACTTTGGGAATCATAACTAGATTTGTTTCATTTAGAGGGAAACTTGTACTAAAAAATTGTTGTACTAAATCACATACCTGGTTCTTAATGATTTCCCACTGTTTTTAGTAGAAAGCTCCCATAAATCCATTCGGCCCTGGTGCCTTTTGCCTTCCCAATTGAAACACAACTTGTCTGATTTCTTTTGTCCTTATTTCCTCCATTAATGCCATATTATCCTCCTTTGAGAATCTTTGTTCAACACATTCCAGCACTGTTGTAAAATCTCTATCTCCCGCTGTAGTAAACAATGAAGAGTAGAACTTGACAAAATGATCTCCTATTTCTTACTCATTCTCAATCCATTCTTCTTGGTTGCCTCTAACTCTGGTGATTTTATTCCTACATCTTCTTCGAATTGTTGTCATATAGAAGAATTTGGAATTTTTGTCTCCATATTTTAGCCAATCCACTCTTGCCTTTTGTGCCCAATACATCTCCTCTTGATCCCAAAGCTCACTTATATTCTTTTTAATCTCAGCCACTTCCTTTCTAGTTTCATTATTCCAATATAAACTTAAACACTCTTGTACCCTGTTCACCATTTTATTAATCTCCTTTTGGCCATTTTTGAATTCCTTTTTGCTCCATTTCATAAGAGAGGCTCTTAGTTTATTTAACAGCTCCACAAACTCCTTCATGCTCTTCCAATTTTCTTGAATCAGCTCTAATAATCTAGGATGTCCCAACTAGCGTGCATCAAATCTGAATAATGGAGTTGTCTTGGACTCATCATGTTCAAATTCTATTAGAATATGATAGTGATTCGATCCTATAGCTTCTAACACCTTTCCCTGAGCCTTCTAAAATTGAGTACCCCATGCCATGTTTATCACAGCCCGGTCCAACCTTTCCCTTATCAGATCGTTAGCCTCTCTATTATTTGTCTATGTGAATTTGCAACATTTAAATTCTAGTTCCATTAATCCACAATTGATTATGAAATTGTGAAACCTACCTAGATCCCTTTGTAAACACATTCTTCCCCTTCCTTAACTGATGAGTGTAGCAATTCGTTAAAATCCCTAAATATAATCCATAGAACTGACTTACCGGGATTTAACTGTTCTACCTCTTTCTACCAATGAAGTTTCTACCCCACCTCATTCGGCCCATACACCATCGTTATATTTCCCACGTAGCTGCCATTAAAACTAACCCCTTCAATGTAAATTATATTCCTACTGATGAACCCAATTTTCAGGCTTACTCCCTCCTTCCACCACAACGCCAACCCCTTTGATTTTCCTATTGGTTCTTGGTACTCCCTAAAATCGTATTTTAGCTTCCTTCTAACCCTTTCAATTTTTGCTTTTTTCATCTTCATTTCAGAAAGAAAGACCAAGGCCGGTTTAAACTTACCACATTGGAACTTTAGCTTGCGAACCATCAAGGTAGTTTTGAGACCTTGACAGTTCCACCCTAAACAAATCATTGTTCCCCAGTAGCTACTTCAAGCCAATTACCACGCCCTTCAGATTTAGCATCCCTGTTATGTCCTTGCCTTTCTCTCGTATGCTCTTCGAGCTTATAGGCCTTAATACTGAGGATTATTTGCATCCCAAGATTTGGATTGCTGAATAGAGCCCTTCTCGCCTTTTTCTTCTGTAAATCCTGTGCTTTTTGTTCTCGACCTGGGTGAAATTAAGTTTCTCCCTTATACCTAAAGTTAAAGTTCCTAGAGCCATCAGTTTCGGCTAGTATTCTCAGCTATTCTTGTGTTATGGTTTTGTTTGCTGCACTTTCCAGTGAATCTTGTCCGTGATTCTTGTGTCTTTTTGTCAAGCACGGACTTGCCACCTCTGCCCTTTTTCATTTCAGTGATACGCCCCTGATCCCCTATGCCAGATCACCTATTACCGTGTGTTGTATGGGCACAATAGCTTTTGATTTGTGGGCCCCTTCCTCCTCTTCCTCTACCAGGTCAACCCAATATTTGTTTTGGGTTTTCAGTAGGCTTTCTCTTCTGGACCGTAATAAGCTATTGGTTCTATTGATCTCAATGAAGCTCTAGCCCAGCCCAATCTGATTTGACTCTTTTTTATTTTGCCTAAATTCACTTTCATGGCCCACCTCTCCCTTATATCTCACATGGCTTCTTATCTGGTCAAACGCTAGGTCCCTTTGCTTTGTAGTAATAGCTGTCTTGATTTGAGCTACATGCATTGGTTTCGACTGTTTAGCTAGACTGACTTCTTCTTCCTCACTTGATGCCTTAGAACAATCACCTACCTCTTTCATCCCATACCTCTAACCTATATTCCTATACGTGTATTTGGTACCCCATGCATATTTTTGGCTTCCGACGTTCTTGCCTGAGAACTACTCCCTTGAACACCCGTTGGAGCTCTGTATGCTTGAGCATAAAGGCTTGTGCTGTACCCTCTCATCACCCCCATTCATCATAAACTCAAGTGCTTCCTCCTCACAGCTTTTGCTTTCATGGCCCAATTTCCTGTAATTATAACAGAATTGAACTAGTTTTTCATATTTGAGTTGAATCCATACATCCTCTAGTTCTTCATCAGGTCAAGGAGCAAAGAATCCTGGAACTGTCAACACTTGTTTCCATTTCGATAATTGAACAGTAATAAAGACAGAATTCCATTGGCATACAGAAAAGTACAATTATACTGATAAAAGCATTCATTTACAATCCCAACATCATCCGTCAACGAAATATAAAATACAACGGGAGTTTTAATAATTACAAGATACCCCAAATATCTAAAACATAAACTAATTATAACCACCATCTTTAACCTCACCTCGAGACACGTGCAAGTCACTTTTTCCCACTGGCACCTGTTGAAATATTTATTTTAAAAATAGGGTGAGATTTCGAAGAATACATGTAGAAACATGCTATCATTCATAGAAAATGCAAACAGTAAATATGACAAGCGCCAAGGTATGCACTAATTAATGAACAATATAAACACATCATCATCATGTATACATGAGTAGGGCCCAGCCCCACAATCTACATCGGTTGGACTTCCGCCAACTCTCAATGTAAGTGCACCCCGGCACTAACTGCCCCTTTCTAGGCAAACCATGTTGATTAATAAAGTGCATTTACAAACATTGGCATCCACACAAGCATATAACTATGACATGATATATGAAGGATAATTTTCCTACCTCAAAGTTCTTTTAACCCCTTTTTAGTGTGCCTCATAAACGTATCGCTTCCGGCTTCCATCTCAGTCCTAAAATATTAAATGTACAAGAAATAGGTCAAAACCTATCTAAGTATCATTTTAGACTATTCCATAGTGTCTCTTGTGGTTATATTAGTTTATAGTGAAAATTTACCAAAATGCCCCCAGGACCCCGGCGTGGCCCCGCCGTACTTGGCCTGATGACACGTTTTTCCAAAATTTTGACTAGGCGTATCCTAATGTATTTTTGCCCAAGGAATCCATTTCATGGCTTGAAATTACCAAATTTATTGTTAAATTATGAAAATGCCTTTGACAGGTCCGATTTAGGGATTTTAGGGATGTTTTCATAATTACGCTTTTTCGGCCTTTTCCGAAAAAGTCACCAACTGTAATCCCACTATTTTTGGCTATTGAATCCAATGGAACCATCTATTTCATGAAAATCCAGCCCCTTCTCCCAGAAAAGTGCTGGCAAAAACTTTTGAAAGAAAATGGAAAAATTGTCCTTTTGTGTTTTAGCTTCTAAAACTTGTACTTTTCCACTTTGAAT
This sequence comes from Inga oerstediana, assembly GCA_963210345.1. Lineage (NCBI taxonomy): Eukaryota > Viridiplantae > Streptophyta > Magnoliopsida > Fabales > Fabaceae > Inga > Inga oerstediana. The sequence goes on from OY723410.1 coordinate 22,462,368, forward strand.
CCTTTATTAACTCATTTAAACACTTCTTAACCATGATTCAAAGAAATTTGGGCGGCATAACCCCTTAGGATTAGGGCTTTTCCAAATTTACAACTCAACCAAAAATCACCAAACTAACAACAAACTTCAAAATCAACTTCATACAAGTATAGATTTGAGTTTAGTGTAGTTACCTCGTAGGTTTCTTGATTCCTCTCACTCTATACGTCTCCTATCTCTTCTCCTTGAGCCAAGAATGAGTCTTGAAGATCATGTATTCATGAAGGAACAAGGTTTAAAGAAGGATTTTTCATGCATGCTTACAAGAAAAGGCTTTAAGAGACAACACTTACCTTAATCTTCCTCCTCCTTTTCTCTAATTCCCAAGACCTCTTCAAAGCTCTCTCTCTCTCTCTCTCTCTTTCCTTGCTTGGCCGAAATATGCATGGGAAAGGAAAGGAAAAGACTTCATAAAAATTGCTCCATTCATCTTACACCATTGATGTCATCAAGAGGTGTTATGGCAACACTTGTCTCCAACCATACCTCCATCCATGCTTCCTTCATAATTACTCCATTTGGTTTTTCTTAACATTGAACTAGCTTTTCTCCTCCCTTGGTTGGCCAAAAACTTGCTCCCTCTTATGCTCCAACTAAACCAAGTGTTCTTCCAATTAGATTAATTTCATACTCCACCAAACACTCAAGATCATCCAACCCTTCACTCAAACTATTTCCTTACATTCACTTATCATGATCACTATGTCCATGCCTTCATGTAGTGTACACTCCACCATTGTCATCATTACCATGTTCATGTAGCATTTTGATATGTGCTCTTGAAAATAAATTATGATTTAGTCCCTTCCTCATATGATCATAACACTAGGCATATCTAATTTCATTAATCAATTTTTCCCTCCATGATTCACATGCTAGGCGAAATTATAGAGGAGAAGGGAAAATAAAATGTGTTTCAATAATTCCATAATTCAATTAAATGAATTATGTATAATTCCCTCTAATTTCACAATTCTTGATTTATTCCATCAAGAATAATCCAATTATACATTTTTCTTTATTTTCCTTGATAAATTGAAATCAACTCCAATTAATTGGAAAATAATTAATCCTGGGCTAAATTGGCAAAATTATGATTTTGCTATCACCTCTGTAATTTAATTCCTTTCTTGAATTAAATTTCCCATTTTCTCATGAATATGAACATTTCAAAATTCATAAGGTCCAAATTTCATGAATATTCACTATTTTATTGAATTTTTCAAATAATTACAATATATTTTTGGTGAATATAAAATTTGAGGTGTTGCAGGAACCAGAAATTTTTCCACATCTATTTCCACTTGGGCTCTACCGAAGCTCCTATGTTTGAACTTCCTATCCTCTAGGTTCTCAATTTCGATGACGCTTCCTACTAAACTTGCCATTAGCTCTATATTGGACCATATTCTTCCTTTTGGAGGGAGGTTATGAACTTGGATCCAGATCTCACAGAAATTAATATGAATTTCGTTATCACTTAGAAAAGCCTTTCTTCTCTGTAGACTGAGCATATAGTTACTAATCACCCAAGGAGTTTCCCTAAGTATCTTGTTTGCTTCTTCCTCTTTCTTGAATGTAAATGTAAATAAATTGAAGCCTATCATTTTTATGTCCCATTCTCCATCCACCTTCCACGCTGCTGTTACTGAGTCTCTGACTGTACCCAATCGCACCCTTGATTTTGAAATTACCTTACCAATCAACTTGACTCCTTCTTCAGTTCCCTTTGTACCCTTTCTCCACTGGAGCTTAATATCCAGACTACCTCTTTCCATTCTCTCTTCTGCTTTAACTCTCGTTATCAGTAGTTTGTATCTAGCTCTGTGTAACTCTCGGCATCAACAGCCGAATACACTAGTTTGGTGAGAAAACAGAGGGAAAAACCCTAGCGGAGTCTCACTATGAGAAAAATTTAAAAACAAATGTAGCTTGAAAGCTCCTAAACACATATTTTCATTGTTACCTGTAATTGATTATATGCCTTTGCATTAATTACATTCTTTTTTATTCATAATACAAGTCATTTCAACTAATTTATTAGAATCAAAAAATTATAGTTAACTAATTAAATTTATCTTAAACTGAAAGTGCTTTCCAACTTTACTCATATAAAATGAAATTTTGAAGGTGTGAAAAAAAATACATAGAGTCACATTTAAACACCAACTACAAAAAAAATTGACAAATTATCTTCTAAATAACTTATATTGTGGACTAATCAATTCATTTTGAAGTGACTTGTATTATAAATAGTACGGAGGAACAGTTTTCCACTCGGTCCTTTTCTCACTCACAAGTTCTGTAAAAAGGTACATTAAAAAAAGTATTTGTTACAAATTTATTGCAGTTAACCAATTTTAAGTAATATCTCAATCTACATAATTCAATTATTTATAACTTAGATAAATATACTTCCTTCTGTTTTATTTTAAAATACTTTAATGTTCCTTCTACTTCTAAATATAAATATGAGAGTTAATTTTTTAAGCTATGCAAATTTAGTTATTTTGTCTTTTTATATATGTACTTATTCTTAACCATGTAGATGATACAGTTGATTATTTTAAAAAAAAAATTACAAAAACAATGCACATTTTCATCATTTAGTGGATATTTTAAAATCCTAGATTTTTTGACCCGTCTAACACCCAACTAATCTGTTTTTTTTCATTTTTAATATACTGAATTGTCCTTTTAACATTTACAATATAATTTTTTGAAATTTCCCCGGTAACAAAAAAAACATGAATTATCTTGATATATATAGGATACTGGAGCCAGGAATTCGGGCCGGCCCATTTAGGCTCGAGCCCGTCAAGGCCGGGCCTATGATTTAAAGGCTGAAAATGGAAGCGGGCTTAAAAGGGCCGGCCCTGTAGGGCCAGCCCTGAAGCCCTGCGGGCCGGCCCTTTTAGGCCCGTTTAATATTTTTTAAAAATAAATTAATAAATATAATATCATTATATCAAATTATCAATATGAGAGACACCTAAGTTCCTAATAGAGTATTAATAACAGGCAAACACTTATTAATTTTTTTGATTTATTTTATTTTCTACAATATTTTATTCATTTAAACTTAAAAAAAAAAGGCTAATTTGGACATTAGATGATTATTTTAACTAAAAATTTATGATTTTTAAAAATAAAGTATACCAATTTAAAGAAAAATAATAAATAAATTGTAAAACTTTAAAAAAAAAAATTTTGAATTAAAATGAGTTTAAGCCCGTTTAGGCCTGAGCCCGTGAAGAGCCAGCCCTGTAGGGCCGCGGGCTTCAAAAATATGGTACTTTTTAGGAAACAGGCCTAAACGGACTGGCCCGTTTAATCCCGAGCCCGTGAAGGGCCGGCCCATTTTCCCAACTCTATAGGATACTACGGGGCCCGTTCTTTGTGTCTGAAAATTGAATAGGGAAGGAGGCTGTGTTTGGGCACGGCCACGGCACAAGAGAACAATGAGGCAATCAAATTAGTGAAGCGAAGGAGAAAGAAACAAAACCAAACAGAGTACAACATGTGTCAGTGTAGTGCGCCTTCAACCGAATCCTGCCGTACGATATATATTCCATCCGCTTGATTCATCTCTCACCGCCGGATCCTCTGCGCGCCCCCTTTACGCGCCCCTTCTCTCCCTCCCTAGCCTTGCTGCGGCCGCATCTATCACCACCTCCGCCAACCTCTTCATTTGCTCCATTTATTTACTGCTAGTATTTTTTTATTGATCTTGTTTAATTTGTTGATTATTAAAATTTCTTGATTTATGATTTATAGTGTGTCGAAAAAAACAAAGATTCGTTTTGTTTTTAACTTAACAGTTTCTTTATGAATCAAAATCGAAGTACCATGATTTTATCGTTTTCTTTTAAAAATATTAAAAATGGTAATTAAAATTTAAATTACTACTTATATGTTCATTTCAAACAATTTAAATAAAATAAACTTCCTCATAAAAAACTTGCAAGGACAAAAACAAGAATGAAACTACAATTATTAGTTTTACTAATTCAAAAGTAAATGTTTTGCCCTTGAATTTCTACCTTGTTTCACTTATTATAAATTGAGTCTTTTATATATTAAATATATTTTGAACAAAAAAAATATATTAAATATATTGAATATGAACTATATTGATTAAAAATCAAGACATATTCCTCCTATCCTTTTATAAGAGTCTGAAACTTGAATTATATTGGTTTTTTTTTTTTATATAAAAACTTACTTGCGTTGTTGGAACATTTAATGTGTTTTTACTATACTTATCCTAATTAATCCTATTCTACCTCAATCTTTTCTCATATTTTTCCTTTATTACATTCTCTTTCATATTTTATCTTATTACTACTATATTTCTCTCTCTTAGTTATCCTTTTATAAATAAGGGCATAATTGAAGAAAAAATTTAAATTTTCACTTTAACTAATTTCAACTATTTTTCAAACCGCGTAATTCAGTTATTAGACTCAATGAGTAGCTAATAACAATACTGACATTACTTATTAAACGCCATAACTTACACAAACCATAAGATGAGTTATATCTAATGTCAAAGATTTGGTTCCCCGCAAACCATAAGATGAGTTATATCACTCTGGTCTTATTTATAAGTTCTTTTTAATTAAATCTTACATATCAATAAGAGGTAGTTAATTCAATGATTATGGGATAAATTTTCAACTTTGCCCTCATTTATGAATGGGTATTTTTCAATTCTTTATTCTCTCTCTATCTTTAATAGGGGTAAATTTATCACAATCTCATTTACTACTTTGAAACTTGACTTATAAATAGGATCAATTTTTTTTTTTGTCAAAAAGAACTTATAGATATGATCACAGTAGTATCTAATGTCAAAGATTCAGGTTCCCTAAGGTCCCGTTTGGTTCACTAAAAATTAGAGAAGAGAAGTGGAAAATCAGATTTTCTAGTCAGAGGCGGCCGTTTGGTTCACCATTTTCTTAGGAAAATTTTTTTGGTTGAGGGAGATTTTCCATTATACACAGGAAAATCGCTTCCCACCTATTTTGGTGGGAACCCATTTTCCAGTGTGCTCAAGAAATCTTGAAGACAAATTTACCCCTCTTTAGCCGATAAATATCAACCACAAACAAATGGGTGTCTTGAATCTTGATGCTAGTAGAGAAGAAAATCTCGACAAAAATAGTGATAGGCAAGCAAGGTACTGGGGGAGAAGGCGCCAAAAATTTGGAGGGGAAGTGAGCCCGTAAAATACCGTCAGAAATGTTTGAAGAAATACCCCTTCCATTGCATATTTGTTCTTCAGCTGAGGAACGCTGTGTTGTCGTGGTGGTTGGAGCGGATCAAAGGAGTGGCTCAGGAGTGAGGTTGAAGATGACAAAATAGGGAGCCGACATTTGAAACAAAGAAGGCAGAGATGGAAGAGAACTTGACGACGGACATGGATTTGGCAATGTCATTGGCGGCAATAGTGTAGTGGAGGAGACCTTTGGTGAAGGAGGGAGGAGGGGGCGGGAGAAGGAGGGAAGAGTCTGGCAGAGCCCCAAGAATGGGCATCGTCTCCAATAGAAGTCAACAATGAAAGGGTTATTGGAAAGGAGGGGTGGTCAGATAGGTTGGAGATGAGGGTCTGGGAGTAATAATGGGGTTCGTGGTCCTCATTCCATTTAAACAATATTTTTAACACACCGGCAAAATGATCTTTTGGTTCATTTACCTATCTCATTTTCTTCCAACTAAATAAAAATTTTTCGATCATTCCATTTTCCTTTCTAGTGCCAACCAAACACTTCTGTAACAAAATATTTTCCATTCCTTTTCTTTTCATTCCAACCATTTCTTTAAACCAAATGGGCCCTAAGTATAACAGTCCTTTTTTTTTGCCATCATAAGTGTAATATCTCGAATTTTGGGATTAGAGGCTTGAGAATAAGCCTAAATTAAGTGGACTGCTAAGCCCCGATTTAGCAGGTGTCCCAAATATATTCTCTAATGTTTCTTATATCTTTGGAGTATTAAGAAAGTAAAATGGTGAATTTTGGAGAAAGTAATTATGTTTTTGGTGAAATCGCCTATGAGGTAGTGAGCTTGTCATATGATTTTAAATGACCAAATGATGACCAAAATTATGACAATTTACAGGATGAAAGTAGACATCCTAAGCGTTAATTTGATAGGTCATATGAATCAATTAGAGCTATATCCAAAAAGATATGAATTTTTGAATTTAGCCCAGAAAAACTGTGAAATTTCTGGAACAATATGCAAAGATTGAAATTCTGGGAATTTTTTGATTTCAGAAAGCAAAAGTATATATTTTTCCTTGAAACTAGACTCAATAAGGGTTCTATAGGCTTTAGAATCACCTCATTTAGATTTTTCTAGAATTAGTTATGATTTTTTAAAGTTTGGGCAGAAAAACTGTCATAAAATCCGAAAATGGGAATTATGACATCGGCATAATAAAACATGACATCAGCATGATATTAAAAATAAAATCTGCATCTTCTTCCTCTAGTTTCCGTCATTTTTTTTCGTGAAGCAACATGGAGAAAGAGAGAGAGAGAGTTTTAGAGAGAGAAGAGGAAGAAACTCGCAAGGTAAGCCGATTTCTTCGACGATCTATTTCTTAACGTGTATAACTCTTCTCCTAAGCTCATCTTCTATATTATTTAAGGGGTTGGAAGCTTGAATTTCAGTGTGGGGAAGAGTTAGGGTTCAGCACAAGAAGGAAAAGCCAGAAAGAAGAAGAGGTAACTGCCTGAACTTTAAATATTGACTATTCTGGCGGCTGTGAACAATTTAATCGGTGGATTTCTGCTGATTTTGTTCTGAATGTAAATTTGGGAAATATTGTGTTCTAGGCGTTATGCTGCCAAAATTGAGTCTAAATGGTAGTTATAACGTAATTAAATTGTTAATAAGGTGGTTAGGAGTAGAAAGAAGCAAGTCTGCGGAGTCAGATTTGGAAAACCCCAATTTTCCCCGGAGTTCCTCTAAGTTTCAGCCAGCTCTAGAAATGGGTCTTAGAGTTGGATTTTCAATGATTTTATGATTTCATTGAGTTCAGGAGCAAAAATTAGGTGGGGTTACAGTTGGACACTTTTTCGGAAAAGGCCGAGAAAGCATAATTACGAAAATGCCCCTAAAATACTGAAATAAGGGTTGCCAAGGGCAATTTCGTCTTTTGGCAGTGAATTTGGTAATTTCGAGTCCGGAAATGGATTCCTTGGGCGAAAATATGTCAGGATAGCCCGGGTTAGAATTTTGAGAAAAGTATAGCCGGACCGGGTACGATGGGGCCGGGTCCCCGGGGGTATTTTAGTAATTTTTCAAGATAGACTCATATAACTCCCAGAAACACTATGGAAGTGTCTAAATAGTACATTTGACATTGTAGGATCGAATATGGAGCCCCGAGTTGTTTGCACGTAGATCGAGGCACGCGTTTCGAGATGGAAAAAGGTTAAGGTAGGGGACTTACCTTACTTGCATGTGTTTGATATCTTTGCTTGTGTAATGATGTATGTTATTGCTTTACTTGATTATGTAGAGCATATTTGAATAAATGAAGCTCTGTTTCTATTTTCGTTGTGGCCATAATCTTATTGTATGAAACATTGAGCATGCAGAAATGTCATTATGGGGCATACATCTAGATAAAGCTAACATGTCATACATATAGCATCAATCATGCATGCATTATGGTATCTGTTTCCTACTGAGATTCTCTCGAATCTCACCCTCCCCTACCAACAATTCAGACAGGAGACGACAGAAGATATGCAAACAATAATGCAAAGTACCGTACGAGGGGATTACAGTAGTGGAACGAAGACGGGAAGAAGTTTCCGTTTCACTGGGATGAGTTTAGATACCCTAGTAGCCTTGTGCGGCTACATTATTTGAATTTATTAGGTATGAACCCCTATGGGGAATTTATGTAATCATGCACATATTATCAGTATAGTTATGCTATTCCTGTGTTGCCTACCGAACCGCATATCGTTTTTCGCGAATACTCTGATAAATGTGAAATTAAAATAAGGGCGTGACATTTTGGTATCAGAGCAAGGATTCTGGCCACAGAATTGTCTGCTCAGAGTAAGTGCGGTGGTTATGGCAACAAGATAGTATACTGATGTGCTTGATTACACAGTGGTAGGAACAATGAAGTAAATTGCTTCGTTTAGTTCACAAGCCCTTGAAAGGTACTGACACGCCTAAAGGAAATAGTGGAATACCGGAAGGCAGTACATATTACCATACAAGTGAGAAGATAGTACAAGAATAACATAGACACCAAGGCAGCGGATCCAAGTAAGGCCAAAGTGTGGAGCCTCATCCTAAAATAGAATCACCAGTTGGTTAAACAGTGACCAGCCACAGTTTTAGGTAGTTAAGTGACAGGCAGATATGCCAGAAACAGACAAGACAGAGACAGATCTGAATTTCATTACCGATCCCAAAGTTGGAGCGGTATACGTGATGCATGGTTTACAACCGGATTGAGGATTAGGGGAGTAGGGATATTTCTTGTGAGTTCACCCTCGACCCCGAGGCAGGTGCCTCCAGGCCAGGTGATCTGGTATCAGTAAGTGGGGTCCAGTCAGAGATTGGGGGTGTGACATTAGCTCATTGGTAGCAGGGTTTGCCACGGTGCTCATTTTAATCCCTAGGGTGAGTGTTCAAATCCTGCGAAAGGCAAAAGAAAGGCATCAGAAAAGGGGAATGCCGATATATTTGTGAGTCCATCCCTAGCCCGACGACTAGGTCGTCCAGTCATCAGATTTGGGTCCAGTCAGAAAGAATAGGGATGTGACAATAAAAAGATGAGCGAGGATATTCGATTAAGTCCAGGTACCCATTTACCCAGCTTACCCTGGAAGGGTGCGATGCTGGTGCGACTGTGATAATAAAAAGTCGAAACTAATGAATAGTGCCTATGGGTACATCGAACATAGTGCCTACGGGTACACTGAGTATGACCGAGCATGGTACCTACGGGTATACTGAACTGCATATTGTTATTTTGATTCAAATCGATAACAAGTGGTATGTAATGATCAATGATCATCAGGAAGATTATTTAAGAAAGACTAATGTAGTAACTATAATCTCTCATACACTATGTGATAGTTAATATGTTGTATGTTCTATATTCTGTGATATGAACTCGTGCCTAGGGCACATTACCTAGTTGTAGTCTGGGACTCAGCTGAGGTACACGAACTTTACCTGGTTGTGGTTGGGTGCCCAGCCGAGGTACACGAATATTATCTAGCTGTGGTGCGGGAAGTGTATATGTACCGTCCGATGGGAAGTGTATATGTACCATTCGGCCTAGTAAGGACCCAGCTATGATACATGATTTACCTAGCTGTAGTCAGTGACTCGACTGAGGTACACGTAAGGGTTTCAACTGGATGGTTGGCCCTGAACTTTGTGTACGCACACGGATTGTTGTTTTAACTGGGTGTTTAACCCTGTACTTTGTGTACACACACGAATTGATGTGATTTTCATTTTACACTATATGGTGCATGACATATTTATCTATCATATTTTCTATGGATGATTGTGGGTTACTATGAAAGGCCATGTGGCGTGAATAAAAAGGCACTTTACCCGATGAGGCTGCTAGCCACGTCCTAAGGGACTCGGGTACGAGGCCAATAAGGGCTACGGGTGTGACAATAATAAAAAAAAGGGATGAGATGTTTACATCGAAATTTCCCAGAATTCAGCATTATGCATGGGATGATGATTGTGAGAGGAGCTTCAGAGAGCTGATGATGAAAATTTATTAAAATACTAACACTGATAATCCCAGATCCATAGTGGGCCATTGTTGTTTTCACTGATGCCAGATGGCATGGATTGGGAAGGGAATTAAATCCCTAGATGCGATCAGGCATAGATCGAGATGAGAATTGAGCCGAGTGAGGGCATACGCATCTCGTCCGCTGAAGCTTTAGGAATTGAACTATTCCATCTATAATCTTGAGTTGATGATAAGAATGTTTGTATTGAATCAGGAAACGTTACCTTTATGGCATAATTGTGGAGTTGTACTGTGACCACAAAGATTGAAAGTTCTGATAGGAGAAGGCTACCTACAATGAAATCTGATCGGAAAGGGCTACCTACGGTGAAATCTGATCTGAGAGGGCTACCTACGGTGAAATCTGATCGGAGAGGGCTACCTAAGGAATGTTCTGATCGGAAGGGGCTGACTAGGTGTATGGGCGCCTGTGTGAAGCACCGAGTACAGAACCCTAGAGTGCAGCCATCGTGACGAAAAACCCTAGAGTGCAGCCGCCATGAAGTTGAATCGTAGAGTAGAGCTATAGAAATATTGGTCCTTAACGATGGTGTATTGTAATCAATTCCATATTGAATGGGTTTTCTTGAGATAAGAGTTTATATGGATCAGAATGATTCAAGTTGAATCGGGCAAAGAGTGGGCACAGAGGAATATAGATTGTGGGTGCTGTCAGGTGTCATAGGAGGTTCCTGCAGGACTCCTATTAAATCATCCTGACATTATTAAAGCTCATATGAGGAGATAAACCTCAAAGTGGGCAGCGGAAGTGTAATGAATCTAGGTGCAATTTCGAAACTTACAGGAGGGGTTGATGTTCGCACCATTGTTGATCATCCCAAAACATAATATGGCCTTGATGGTCAACAGTGTTACAGCATATGTGATGAACAGTATTACACCCTGAGAGGTGTACAATATTACATCCTGTGTGGTGTATAGTATTACATCCTGCGTGGTGTAAAGTATGATGACCTACATGGTCAACAGTCACACAACCTTTGTAGTTTGTGGTGACACATGTGAATTGGAATTGGGATGAACCCTAGTCTAGTAGGTCAGAATGGTGGCAAATACCTCTCAACAGCACCAGTGATAACAATCCCAGATCCACAGTCAAGCTTTACGGTCTACACATATGCAAGTAGGCATGGATTGGGATGTGTTCTAATACAACAAGGTCGAGTAGAGGCATGAGCATTTCCATGGTTGTAGTCTCACAGAATGAATCATCCACTTGTGATATAGCGCAAATAGTGGATGGTCACACAATGAATAGTGCACATTGTATGGCTAGTAAATAGTGCACACAGTACGGCCAATAAGGGTCAAATAGTCATTTGATTCTGAACACCGAACAGGTAGGCAAAAATTACAAAAAGTGTACAAGTTTGTACAGGGTGGTAAGACAGGGATATTCAGTATTGTGAGAATAGAATGACATAAGCCGTAAGGCTAAACACATCGGGCAGTGTCTCGAGAAGGCAATGAGGCCTAGAGTTACTAATGGACTATGAGTCCTGAGATCATAAGACCTGTTGGATGAGTATGTCCTTAGGCCAGTAAATTGCTATGGAATTAGAATTATGCCGAACAGAGATAAAGGTTATAAGACCCAATGTGCATGTACTATACGTATGCGTAACATAGGGATGGATTGAGTGATAAGGATTGATCCCTAAGTTGTAGATGTTCAAATTTCGAGGACGAAATTTATTGAACGGGGGGAGAAATGTAATATCCCGAATTTTGGGATTAGAGGCTTGAGAATAAGCCTAAATTAAGTGGACTGCTAAGCCCCGATTTAGCAGGTGTCCCAAATATATTCTCTAATGTTTCTTATATCTTTGGAGTATTAAGAAAGTAAAATGGTGAATTTTGGAGAAAGTAATTATGTTTTTGGTGAAATCGCCTATGAGGTAGTGAGCTTGTCATATGATTTTAAATGACCAAATGATGACCAAAATTATGACAATTTACAGGATGAAAGTAGACATCCTAAGCGTTAATTTGATAGGTCATATGAATCAATTAGAGCTATATCCAAAAAGATATGAATTTTTGAATTTAGCCCAGAAAAACTGTGAAATTTCTGGAATAATATGCAAATATTGAAATTCTGGGAATTTTGTGATTCCAGAAAGCAAAAGTCTATATTTTTCCTTGAAACTAGACTCAATAAGGGTTCTATAGGCTTTAGAATCACCTCATTTAGATTTTTCTAGAATTAGTTATGATTTTTCAAAGTTTGGGCAGAAAAACTGTCATAAAATCCGAAAATGGGAATTATGACATCGGCATAATAAAACATGACATCAGCATGATATTAAAAATAAAATCTGCATCTTCTTCCTCTAGTTTCCGTAATTTTTTTTCGTGAAGCAACATGGAGAAAGAGAGAGAGAGTTTTAGAGAGAGAAGAGGAAGAAACTCGCAAGGTAAGCCGATTTCTTCGACGATCTACTTCTTAACGTGTATAACTCTTCTCCTAAGCTCATCTTCTATATTATTTAAGGGGTTGGAAGCTTGAATTTCAGTGTGGGGAAGAGTTAGGGTTCAACACAAGAAGGAAAAGCCAGAAAGAAGAAGAGGTAACTGCCTGAACTTTAAATATTGACTATTCTGGCGGCTGTGAACAATTTAATCGGTGGATTTCTGCTGATTTTGTTCTGAATGTAAATTTGGGAAATATTGTGTTCTAGGCGTTATGCTGCCAAAATTGAGTCTAAATGGTAGTTATAACGTAATTAAATTGTTAATAAGGTGGTTAGGAGTAGAAAGAAGCAAGTCTGCGGAGTCAGATTTGGAAAACCCCAATTTTCCCCGGAGTTCCTCTAAGTTTCAGCCAGCTCTAGAAATGGGTCTTAGAGTTGGATTTTCAATGATTTTATGATTTCATTGAGTTCAGGAGCAAAAATTAGGTGGGGTTACAGTTGGACACTTTTTCGGAAAAGGCCGAGAAAGCATAATTACGAAAATGCCCCTAAAATACTGAAATAAGGGCTGCCAAGGGCAATTTCGTCTTTTGGCAGTGAATTTGGTAATTTCGAGTCCGGAAATGGATTCCTTGGGCGAAAATATGTCAGGATAGCCCGGGTTAGAATTTTGAGAAAAGTATAGCCGGACCGGGTACGATGGGGCCGGGTCCCCGGGGGTATTTTAGTAATTTTTCAAGATAGACTCATATAACTCCCAGAAACACTATGGAAGTGTCTAAATAGTACATTTGACATTGTAGGATCGAATATGGAGCCCCGAGCTGTTTGCACGTAGATCGAGGCACGCGTTTCGAGATGAAAAAGGTTAAGGTAGGGGACTTACCTTACTTGCATGTGTTTGATATCTTTGCTTGTGTAATGATGTATGTTATTGCTTTACTTGATTATGTAGAGCATATTTGAATAAATGAAGCTCTGTTTCTATTTTCGTTGTGGCCATAATCTTGTTGTATGAAACATTGAGCATGCAGAAATGTCATTATGGGGCATACATCTAGATAAAGCTAACATGTCATACATATAGCATCAATCATGCATGCATTATGGTATCTGTTTCCTACTGAGATTCTCTCGAATCTCACCCTCCCCTACCAACAATTCAGACAGGAGACGACAGAAGATATGCAAACAATAATGCAAAGTACCGTACGAGGGGATTACAGTAGTGGAACGAAGACGGGAAGAAGTCTCCGTTTCACTGGGATGAGTTTAGATACCCTAGTAGCCTTGTGCGGCTACATTATTTGAATTTATCAGGTACGAACCCCTATGGGGAATTTATGTAATCATGCACATATTATCAGTATAGTTATGCTATTCATGTGTTGCCTACCGAACCGCATATCGTTTTTCGTAAATACTCTGATAAATGTGAAATTAAAATAAAGGCGTGACAATAAGTATAATAGTCACTTTAATATTGTCAACCTAAAATACATTCAGGTTAAAAGAACCTCAAATATAAAATTTATAATTAGTTAAAATATTAGTAAGTAATGAATGCTGTTATCTGAATTAATGCACAATGCCCACTTACTTTTATTAAGATTTTATTATTTATTTAGATTTAGATTAAATTATTTGGATTGACTTGAATTACACATTTTCAAGAAAAACTGAAGTAGCCTGGCTTTGTTTTTGGTAAAATGAAGTAGCCAGACTTTTTTTTTTTTTTTTTGATAGTAGAAAGTTTAGGTAGGTTCGGCACCAGTCCCCTATCAAGGTCAGGGCACGGCCCCAGGGCTCTTCGAGCGCTTACAAGGGACTTACGAGATCGCCTACCAATGAGGTCTCCCCATCGGTCAGAGAGTTCGAACACACTCCCTTGTGATCGGGGTGGCAAGACCTTAACCAACTGTGCCAAACCTCATTGGTGAAGTAGCCAGACTTTGACAAGGCATGTAATTCAGCAAAAAAAAAAAAAAAAAGGACAAGTCATGTAATGCAACTCCCCAAAAATTTTGTCAATTAAAAATATAGTATTATACAAAGCAGAGATACATCATAATATTTTTATAATTTTATTTCACGTGTAATGTATTATTAACAAGGAACGAAAAGTCAGACCGGATAATGAACTGGTTACAGTACAGGTTCAAGGGTTAATGGGTTAACCAGGGTCTAATTGATAATTGAACCAGTAATGAACCGGTCATATTAAAATATTATAATTTATTAGTGGTAATATATATTAATATATTTTTAAACTTCTATAGATAAAAATGAAGATTTTAAAAAAAAAAATACTTAAAATCTATTAGTATGAGTTATAATGCCTATACTTATGCAATGATATATCCTTTTTTCTAATTATTATATCTTTTTAAATAAATTTTTTCATTATCTTCTTCATTTTTTTTAGATTTGTTCTTTCTTTACCTATTTTTCTCTTCATTTTGGTCTTCAACTTCTAATTTTCTCCTAAAAAAAGAAAAAACAAAAAAAATAAAAAACGAAACCGGTTCAACCGGTTCGATCGGTTTCAAACCGGTTTAACCATTAAACTAGACCGGACCACTGGCCGGTTCCCGATTCAATCGGTCGAACTGGCCAGTCCGGTCCGATTTTTTGTACAGTAATTATTAAAGCCTGGTTAGCTTAACTAGTAATTACAGTTAAATTCCACCTACAATATTAAATACTTACTAGAATGTAGAAAAGTTTAGCTATATATTCCTTCCAGTCTTTATTATAACCAACTTTCTCTCTCATGGGATTGATTCTTAATATAAACAATTTTCTTTTTGTGTCTCAAAATTTAAATTGCCTTTTCCTTTACCACTATTAAATACTTAACTTTATATTAATTATTCCTAGCTTATAACTAATTTTCTTTCATTCAATTATTTATTACACATTATCTCTCATATTTTCTACTCATTTTCTCTCATATATTTTTATTCATTCTCTCTCATATGCTCTTTTCATAAATAAGGGTATATTTGAAAAAGACATAACATTTTTAACACATTTATTATTTTTAACTAATCTTAACCGCCAGTTCGTTTTGAGCAATAAAAAAAAAGTTGCTTGTAGGGAGTATCATTTTAGTCATACGGACTCAATTCAGATTAATCAGTAATTACAACTTAATTAAATGTGATTTTTGAAGATTTGACCCCAAAATATTACTCCCTCTAGTCCTTATTACTAGTAGAAGCTACCAACTACCACTTTTCACAATTTAATAAAAACAGTTAAAAGCATTAAAGTTGTCTTAAAATTTAAGTGATTTCTAATATTACTTTTACTAACTACAGTAAAATCGATATAATATTAATTATTACTCTATCCCAACACCCTTATTAAATAGGGAGAATCCTTGAAAAATAATTTGGAAATTGTAAAATGACAAATCATGTTTTTTATTAAGAGTTAATTAGAAAATGTCAAAATTTGATAAACAATTCCAAATTTATTTTTTGGGAAATACCTTATTTGTCATTTTACAATTTCTAAGTTCTTTTTTAAGGATTCTCCGTATTAAATATGGGAAGACATGAAAAAATGAATTAAATGTTCCTTAAAAACTTACGAGTGCCTTATAAAAAGGATTAAGAATATTTGTCAGTTGATGTCTTATAATAAAGACCAGAGGGAATATTTCCTTTTGTGGATTTTAAAAAAAATAACTACCAAAATTATATTATTCAAAATGTTAATTAAGAGTAATAAATATGTGAAATATGTATTTTCCCTCTCCAATCATGCCCTCTTTGATAGAGAGTAGAAAGATCATGAGTGAAAATTTATTGCACATAATAAAGTGATATATATATATATATATATATTTAATGGGATTTGCAATAAAAAGATAAGTTTAAAATTTTAGACAAAAAATACTTATTCCTTATATTTAGAATCACTACTCCTATAAGGATGGGAATAATTGTTCCTTATAAAAAGAACCGAAAGAGCATTAAATGACATTTAAGCCTTTTTTACCCCTTATCATCCTTCACTTAATTGAAAGAACTCACACACATTTACCTCTTACTTAAAATAAGACTTAAAGGGTTATTTAGCTGAGATTCAAACCTTAATTTTAATTTACAAATGGACAATTCTTAAATTAGTTCTTTATATCCATCGTTTTTTTTTTACCTGGTTTATATCCATCGTTTCAAGTTTTACAATAACCTATTTCTCAGATATTATCATTTAATTATAAATGCAGATGAAATTAATAAGACAAATTTCGATGTATGATTAGATAAGACACAGAGTGATGTATAGTAGTATAGTTAAAAAACCTGATCCAACGGATATTAAAGAACTTGATTTAAGTGATTACCATAAAATGATACGCATCTGGTCTCTTACTGCTGTAAGACACATAGTGACGTATAGTTATTTCGGATTAGACCAGTTTCTTCCTCTGATTTTTCTTTTTTTTTCCAACTGATAATTTGCTGAGTAATCTCTTTTCCCTTTTCTTTCTTGCTTTCTTTTCCACGCTTCTCTATAAAAACGCCGAACGAACCAAATCGAAGCAACGCCAAAGCTTCTTTCCACTTTCTAACGCCAACCTCTCTCTCTCTCTCTCTCTCTGTTCCTCGTTCCCTTCACTGCTCTTTCTTAACTCCCAAATGGACAAGCCGGAAACCGAGCCCTGGAGACCCGACTCGTTTCATTCCGTCATGTTCAGGCCGCCGGAGACGCCGCGTGAGCCCATGGAGTTCCTCTCTCGCTCATGGAGCGTCTCTGCTCTCGAAGTCTCCAAAGCTCTCTCCCCTGCTCAGCTCTCCCTTTCTAAGGCCCCAAATGGAGGAGGCCTTACTGGCGGCGTTCACGGCGGTCCTATCCTTGAAGACATCGCCGGCGAAATCGAAGAGAATGCCGCCTTCTCAGGAAACCCATTCTCCTTTGCTTCCTCCGAAACCTCTCAGATGGTCATGGAGCGTATTATGTCACAGTCGGTGAGTGAGCTCGGTGGAGCAGAGCATGTATGTACGGTCAAATCAACCGAGTTTTTGTTTGTTTGTTTTGTTTTGTTTTTGTTTTTCTCAGTGGATGATGAGATGGTTCTTTTTTCTGTTTTTTTATAAGGATTTCGAAAATTTCCCCCTCCTCTTCCTGAAGATATAAACATCTCTAATGGATTTATGTGACTGTTTTTCTTTGTGCTTTCTTTTTGTTTTTTCCTTCTGGTTCTTGTTGGCTCTCTCCTGTCTTTCACACTCTCAGAAGTTGCTTTTGGTTTCTAGCTAACTTTTGTCCTGTTCGTTCGCAAGTTTTAATCAAATTCTTTTTTCCCTTCTTCTTCACATTTCTTGTGCACCAATTTCCTCAGATTCCGATTTTTCCGTTCTGTATCCTCACACGACTATTTTGTGATTTCATCGCACGCACCCACTAACTGAAGCACAATCATGCTCTCTCTCCTCAAAATCCTTTTTCATTATCCTAACGAGTGTGGTTTCAACAATCAATGGCTCTTTTTGTTTTTTGTTTACTAATTTTTAATTTCCTTCATAACCAATAACTGACGCAATAATTATGGGTTTTCACTCGCGCAGCAGGAGGTATCTCCACGCACTTCAGGCAGGCTCTCACACAGTAGTGGCCCTCTCAACGGAACTCACAGTTGTGGCTCCTTAACCGACAGTCCTCCTGTTTCCCCCTCTGAAATCGACGATGTCAAGGTTTGTGTCTCCCTCTTAATCTCGTACGGCCTACCATTTTTCAAAACAATGGAGTCCTATGAGATCCATTATGGCGCTTTAATTTGTGTCTAGTGCATGTAGTATCATTATTTTTATTATTACTGCTTTTTAGAGCTTGCCGGTGGCCTCCGTGCCGGAATCTGACATCCACCTAATCCGACAGACATGTTTGCTGCTGCTGCTGCTGTTTTTTTTTTCCCCTTAGACTTTTTGTGGTACAAAACACGATTTCTGGTCCCTTACTGCTGCTAACTTAGAACCGTGCATATAGCTCAGCTTTCACTGGAACCAACGTTCTTTTAATGATACAACCCAGAGAGAGAAATAGCCTGAGACTAGTTGTGGTCGTTGTTCTTCCTCTCGTTACTACTTCAATGCCCTTATAATTAAATAATTAATTACCTACTCGATTGCCCCCCACTTCCCATAAGACACATTTACTCACTAACCCATTTAATTTATGTATTATTATGAGATATTTTATTTCAGATTACCTCTCTCGATGATAAGTCGGTGAAAAAAAAACGAAAACTTACTGAAAAAGTTAAGAATATTTATTTATGTACTTCTATCAGTGACTTTTATTTTTAGCTTCTTTTTTAATTTTTGCTGCTGCTTTTCTCCTGCTTCGACTAGAAAGATAGAAACTGTCGTGTGCTACTCCTGATTTAGCAGAAAAGAGTTTTTAAAATTCGTCTCTATTGTGATTTTGCAATAATGGCTGCTGATGGACCCGATAAGCACGAGGTGGTTGCTTGTAGTGGGATTTTTCTCGAGCTTAAGTTTTTTTCGGTGGTTATTTCATCTGAAAAGGAACAAGAAAATCAAATTATAGATTTTTGCACATGGTTTCGTTGTTGTTGTTGTAGTATTTCCGGATTTTGTTTTGTTAGTAATGGACCCCGCGAATTTCCTTTCTTCTTCTTATGCAGTATAACCGCCCCACCAGCAACAACAACAACTTGAATACTCAGTTCAGGCCAACCTCCATGGTCGTAGGTACTGTTGCTGCGGCAGCCGGAGGTGGTGGAGGGAAGACGGTCGGGAGGTGGCTCAAGGACAGGAAGGAGAAGAAGAAAGAGGAAACCCGGGCGCACAATGCTCAGCTCCACGCCGCCGTCTCCGTTGCCGGGGTCGCCGCCGCCGTTGCTGCCATCGCTGCCGCCACTGCTGCATCGTCCGGGGCTGGCAAAGACGAGCAGATGGCGAAGACCGACTTGGCAGTGGCCTCGGCGGCAACGCTCGTCGCCGCCCAGTGTGTCGAGGCGGCAGAGGCCATGGGCGCTGAGCGTGAGCACCTCGCATCGGTGGTCGGCTCCGCCGTGAATGTGAGATCCGCCGGAGACATCATGACATTAACGGCAGCAGCGGCTACAGGTAATTAAATAAATTGAATATACGATTTTAATTTCTTATAAATTTTTTAAGAGATATTAAAAAGGGTAAAGTTAAATACCACCAACCATTCATTCTTCTGAGCATCACATATTCTAAAAAACTTGCATGAATCAAAATGGTACAAAATAACAGTTTCAAAGCATTAAAAATTGACTAGGGGCCCCCTCTATGTTGAGGACCAAATATGATTTTGATCTTTGTGACATTGACATGAAGCTGATGAGGCCAATCTTTTGGCTTGTGGTTTTGAATTCTCACAGCTTTACGTGGGGCAGCCACATTGAAAGCAAGGGCCCTCAAGGAAGTTTGGAATATTGCAGCAGTAATTCCTGTAGAGAAAGGCATGGGAGGAGGAGCCGTCGGCAACGGCACCGGAAGCAACGGCAACTCCAACAGTAGCTTTAGTGGCGAATTAGCGCCGGAAGAGAATTTCTTAGGCATCTGTAGCAGAGAACTACTCGCCAGAGGCTGTGAACTTCTTAAACGAACTCGCAAAGGTATACATGATATGATGAGAATAATATACATAGGACAAGAAACATGATGTTGTTTCTATTCAAAGTTTTGGATGTACATGCTTGATTAGTGAGTGATTAAGGTTGGTTTTTGTGTTTTGATTTGACAATTGCAGGTGATCTTCATTGGAAAATTGTATCAGTTTACATAAACAGGATGAACCAGGTGTGTGAGATACTTTTTGTTCTATCTGTTTTCAAGATAATGTCCTTCTGTTTTATTTTTGTTGGATACTGGACAATGATCACGAAATAACCAATCAGTGGATAATTATTTAGGGATAATCAATTAGTAGCTCTGGTTAATGATGAGTGTGAACCTGATCATGGGAAAAAGCTAAGAAATGTGGGCTCTCTCTCTCTGATAGGAGAATGATGATGATGTTATAGTGTTGGATCTATATAACTTTAGTTTCTTAGAAATCTTCAATCTTTTACTCTTTATTGAAGCCTTTCTTTTTGTTTTAGGTTATGTTGAAGATGAAGAGTAGACATGTTGCTGGGACCATCACAAAAAAGAAAAAGAGTGAGTTCCTCTTTAGTAGTATTGTGTCTTCTCTTTGATTACTTTTTTGTCTTTCTCTTAATAATTATCTGGTAACAGATTTGGAGGTGGGGCTTGTTCCATTTTAGGGATTTGTGAAAGTCTCTGGTCACTAATTTTTAAAAAGATTAAAGTGTTCTTCTTTAATTCCCCGCCCTCTCCTCTTTTTTGAATTTTCAAGAGAACTCATATCCTGATCCTGATGCTTTGTTACTTTTTCTTTCTTTTTTTCGAATTCTGCAGATGTGGTGCAGGAAGTGATAAAGGATATGCCGGCCTGGCCCGGCCGCCACTTGCTTGAAGGCGGCGAGAACCGGCGCTACTTTGGGCTGAAGACGGTGATGCGCGGCGTGGTCGAGTTTGAGTGCAAAAACCAGAGGGAGTATGATGTGTGGACTCAGGGAGTCTCAAGGCTTCTCTCCATTGCTGCTGAGAGGAACAATAAGAACAGAATATGAACTTTTTTGGGAAATTTTTGGCAAAAATTGGAGGGATATATAGGATCCTCCATTGGTGGTGGGGTCTGATCACTGTAAAAAGGGTTAGAGTAAAAGGAAAAAAAAAAAAAGAAAAAAAAAACTAAAGGCATAGAGCTACATGGTCTACTACTAGATGGGGTCTTCTTCAATATTTTGTGGAACATGCATATGAATATGATGATGGGGTTTGTTTTTGTGTTTTTGTGTTTTTGTGTTTTTGTTGCTCTTGTATGTCATATATATTTTATTGTGAAATGGGATTAAAAGGTGAAAGTGAAGAACACAAGCATGTGAAGTTAAGGGTATATGGTCTTTATATGATGCTTTTTCACTGTTGTGGGGGG
The DNA here is from genome assembly GCA_963210345.1 of Inga oerstediana. Classification (NCBI taxonomy): domain Eukaryota; kingdom Viridiplantae; phylum Streptophyta; class Magnoliopsida; order Fabales; family Fabaceae; genus Inga; species Inga oerstediana. The sequence continues at coordinate 22,483,656 of OY723410.1, forward strand.
AAAGAAAAAGGGTATCTTGTACTGGGGCTAGTCAAAAGAGAAAAAGGAAGAATTCCCCATTTGATGTTTTTAAAGTATTAATAGTTTGAAGATAAAGACAGGCACAATACCCTGATCCTATGAAAGCATTTTCTGGTTGTTGTTGTTTAAGGTTTTTTATTTTTTACTTTTATTTTTAAATTTTGGTTTATGATCTAGTAATAGCAGTAGGAAAGCCATCATTGTGTTGGACTATGATCTCCACACGTTGTTATTATAATAATATGTGGTACTTAAAATGGTCTCTTAAGCAAGTGCTCCACATATTGGAGAGGTTTTTTTTGTAGTTGGTTTTTTTATTCTTTGAAGAGGATTTTAGAACATCAGATCATGAGCCTAGAGAATGTTTCCTGAATAATCTAAAAGAGGATACTTGGATGCTGTTTGTTAATGGTGGTTGAAGCTGACATGGAATAATAATTAGTAAAACAAAAGGGCCTTTTTTAATGTGATCTGAGGGTTGTTTTTTTTAGGGAAAATTCCAAAAAACTACACTCAAAATATACAAAGGACAATTCAGTACATCGAAATTCAAAAAAGACAAATCAGGCGGGTGTCAGAAAAAAGACCAATCTGTCATTTTGAAATTTCGGCCAAATTACCAAAATACCCTTCAGCCCTCAGTCGCAATAACAACATCAGAGTTGTTAATGGCGAATCATGAGTTGTTAATGGCGAGGTGAGTGTTGTTATTGGCCCTGAAACTTGTTAAGTGTTGAAAGAAGAAATTGGAGTTGTTAATAACGAATCCGGAGTTGTTAATGGCGAGTTATGTGTTGTTATTGGTCCTGAAATTTGTTAATTGTCAAAGAAGAATTCCAGTTGTTAATACCGAATCCGAAGGTGTTAATTCCGATGATCATGTTGTTATTCTGAAGTGTGCATGAAGGGTATTTTGGTAATTTGGCCGAAATTTCAAAATGACAGATTGGTCTTTTTTCTGACACCCGCCTGATTTGTCTTTTTTGAATTTCGATGTACTGAATTGTCCTTTGTATATTTTGAGTGTAGTTTTTTGGAATTTTCCCTTTTTTTTATCACTTGAATTAGGTTAATTAACATTCCATATTTACAATTTTATATTAATATTTAAAATTTATTTTATACTATTTTTTTTTTTGTACTATCTTGAATTGTCATTTTCTCTTCATAAGAAATTACAATTAATATTTTTTTTTCAATAAATAATTTGTTCTTCAACTTATTGGCCCTATTTGGGGGTGGGTGGATTATTCTGCAGTGTCAGATTTTAGAGATTTTAGAGATTTTTTTTTAAAAAAAATTTGAGACCCCTTAAAGTGCTTGAAACCATGTAAATTTGGGATTTCTTGAATTGTTCAACCTTTGTCTTGGCCAATTAGATTCTCAGAGATTATCCAAATTCGCAAAATTGTTAAAAAAAAAAAAGGTGTGGAGAATTTTGAGCGAAAACAGGAGGTAAACAGTGCCTTGGAAAAAATGTAGTGAAACAGGAAATTTGAAGCTTTATGATTCTGATTCAACTTTAAAATACAGTATACTATCTCTGATCCTAAATATAAGATAAAGTTAAATTTTTTGTGGAGAGATTAAGCTAAATAAGTTACTTAATTATATCATATGTTATATATTCTTAGATTATATATTAGTTTATTAATCAAACTAATTAATTTAGAGAAAAAAATATAAATATAAATATTCTAAAATAATTTAATTACATTATTTAATTTCTTTAAAAAAATTATTTTATCTTATAATTAGTGCAGTGAGAGTAACATGATTATTTTGATGACACAGTGCTTAAATTGCAGACTGAGATGATGGGGATTCATTCAGGCTTTTTTTTTTTTTAATGTTTTTTTAACCAGAGATTCATTCATCTTTTTAGGGATTGAGGTTGAAGCCTTTTTGCTGCGTTGGTGAACAGTAATTTTATGTACTTATTACAGTTTGACAGGTGTATTTAGTGCAGCTTATTAGGTAGAAATAAGCTTTTTTTTTTTGGGCAATAAACCTAAATAAAAATGTGTTATGTTTTTGTAGTGTTTGATTTAGCTTATTTTAATTGCATCACCGATAGAATAAGCTACTTATTAAATAAGCTCATCACTGTCGTTTGGGATAACTTATTTTTGGGCAATAAGTGCTTATAATTCGTGATTCACGGCATACAAGGTAAATATATGAGAGAAGTTTTGTCTCGACTCATGTAATAAGTGCTTATTCCCCAGAAATAAGCTATTCCAAACACTCACGTAACAGCTTTTCTATTGAGTCACTTATTACGTAAGTCGAGATAAAATTTTTCTCACATACTTACCTCGTATACCATAAATCACGATTTATAAGTATTTATTGTCCAAAAATATATCGCTCATCCAAACATAAATCACATTAAAAAAATTGACTTTTCTATTAAGTCATTTTTAATAAATCAGAATCATAATAAGTCATTTTTCCTACCGCTTCCCAAACACACATTAATTGGAATATGAATATTTTAAAATGGCTTCACATTCCACAATCATGGAAACAAGTATTAACCTTTCTTTGAATCCAAGTCTGTTGCTTTACACTTTTAATTTTGAACATGACACAGATTGCTTCTTTGTTAGCTCACCCTCATATTCTTTTCTTTTTTAGGGTAAAGTTTACGTGGGTTAATTCTTATGCTCACTAGTATCAAAACATGTATTCGAATTTAAAGAACACTTATACAAGCCAACTTCTTACCAGTAATGTTTGTTGGCTCTTTATTTATAACATGAGATTTAACCTGGAACCCAATAACTGAGAAAATGGTGTAACGCTTTATTTATTATTTATTTAAAAAAAAAATTGACCACAATTCTTTAGCAGTTTTTTTTTCCGTAGGCCCAAAGTATCCATTGCTGGTAGTAATGACTAATCCCCTCACACCATAAATTTCCCGAAGGAACTTTAGTGTCGGTTATGAGACCCTCTCCATACATAGTGTCAGGGATCGAACTCTTGACTAGATGCTTAAGGAACCCAACAATTCTGTTAATGTATCATATGTTTTTATTGCGCTAAATTTAAGTATGGAGATAATTGATTTGAGTAGCTTTTTTTAACGTGGTCTTTTAGTTATAAGGTATGAAACTCTCAATTTGAATTTAGATAAATTAGTTCTCTTTTGCTCGATCAATCTATAATTGATGTAAAAAATAATTTAGTATGATGTGAATTAGCTTATACTTTGTAAGTTTAAGAATATGGATCAGAATATCTAAAGTAGGCTTTACCACAATAAGATTATATATATATATATATATATATATATTTGAAAAAGAATACTTTGCCCTCAATTATATTTGTAACCTTGGTTCTAGTTTGCTTGGCTAAAAAAATTTAAAAGAGGGGATGATAGTCCAATATCAAAAGATAAATTTAGTTTCAGTTTATGAATTAGTAATTTGATACTTATATTCCAACACTTGATACTATAGATTTTTGTCAAGATTTGACAAGCAACATTGATAAATTCAAATTGGCCATTAAACTAATCAATACACAGTTCATAATTCAATATAGTGCATGGAAGCTAAATATTAATGTAGCAAATCCAAATAACCATGCAAAATATAAGTGTTTTATTTCCTTTTTCCCCCTAAAAAAAATTAAACATTGAGTAAAATACTCTAACCACCCCTCTTTTTTACCTTAATTATTTAGATATTCCTTCTATTTTGAAAACTCATATAGACCTTCTTAAAGTTAAATTGTATGTTACATAAACCTTTCTTATATTTAGAGATTTTATTTTCATTCATTTAAACCGTTAGTTGAAGGTTAAGTTTAACTTTTAGACATTTGTTATACCAAAATGCCCATCTTTAACATTAGAATTATTTAAACATATGTATATGGGCAAAAAAAAATTTATACCACCAAATTTTAATTCTAATAGGTTTTTTAACTTTCTCCTGTGATTATAAAATTTATAATTTTAATTTTTCACCATATTTATTGAAATTATTTATTTATTTTCTTTAAATGACTAAAATATATATCAAACACATTCTTTTCCTATCAAATATAATAAATTATATAGGTTTGAGATATTGTATAAGTCATTCAAATTTATAATTTCATATTGTTGTAAAAAAATTTAAAAAACTTACTCAAATGTTTAAAAGTTTGTGATATTTACAAGATGTCAATTAAAATTTGAGATTTAGTATTTAAGGTAAATTAGTAAATAAATTTTATTTTTTACATAAATTTTAATTAAAAATATATTTTTAGAATATTATTAACAAATTTAAAATTTTGGATTTAAGTACATATTTTTAAAATAGAGGAAAAATGTATATAATTAAGACAAAACAGAAAAGATAGTTAAAGTATTTTGCTCTTAAACATTTTATCCTTCACTCAACCTTTATTTTAGGCCTAAAATGTAAAAACATAACCACTTACAAGGATTCCGGTCCACCCATGGACTCTCAGCAGGACGCCAAGGTGTTGGGCCTAATCAGAAAGTAATGGGCTCATTTCTAGCCCAATATAACCAATGATGGGCCCTTAGTACTTATCAAGGCCCATTCTCAAAACTTATCCCCAAACCCTTCTTCTGCCATCTTTTTCTTTACTGGCAAAAGACTTGGAAAGCTCCGTAGCTAGCAGAGAAGCTTTAGCAAGCGTAAAAATTAATTTGATTTCCTACCCACTGATCTAGCTCCTTCTACAGTTCTACATTCTATTTAGGGTTTATGAAAATTCCGAATTTCTAATGATTATTGACCTTTGTTTTTTTAAAAAAAAAATTTGACTGTGTAGTGAGGTGGAATCCAGTATAGTAGGTCATTTGGAGCATTTCACAACACAGGTCGCCGTGTTTGGATCCCAGCTTATGTTCCATGGCGGTGCAACAATACGAGTACAAGTCCGTCTTCTTTATTGAATTAGTTTGATTCTGATACTTGCATATTGATTTCGCTGATCCGTTTCAAAGTTCGAAGAGTTCTCGGATTCTTGTTGTCTTTCCTAATTTCTCGGCAACCTAACGGGTTATCGAAGTTCGTTTGCATTTCATCGAAGGCTTGTTGATTTTTCCGTCCCTCCATCAATGGAAACCACAGAGAACTCAGAATCCTCTGTTCCATATGTAACAACTTTGACCCCATCTTCCTTCCATCGATGATTTTTATTCTATGTTTATGATTATACCTATCTCCTTGTGGTACTGAATTTATGATGATATATTGTTGGTTGTTTGGAGAGAGTTTGCTTAGGATTCAAATAGAGAGGCGCTGAAGTTACTTTGTATCTTCGTGTTGATGACTCCATTGACATACTTGATGGTACGCTAGTCGGGGTTGGATAATTACCCTTGTTAATTTTCTTGTTGACTTAGAGAACTTTAACTTGACAAGTCCCACTCAAACTAGGTTCAATTTTGGTTCCGGATTTTGTCCTTCCACCTAAAGCAGACAACAAATATCCATCAAATTTAGAGCTTAAGCATCTCAATTGCTTAAAGCTTGACCAACTGGTCTCATAAATTAAATCACAAACTGAGAGTGATAAGCAATAACCAGCAGAGCTTTTCTTATGCCGGATTGGTTTGTCAAAATTTCACAGACAACTTGTTAATGAGGTTTAAAAGCTAGAGTTTCAGGAGGTTTGGTGAGCATGATTACCAGACACATTAAGCTTTGACTAGCTTTAATATCCCCTTCTATCAGTAATCAGCCTACCCTACCCTGCCACAACTGCCAATGATAAACAGTTTGTTGCAAAAGATAAATAAATAGGAAATTTGTTACTGCTCATGAGTCCTGGATAATTTTAAAAAATGTTCAACTAATCATTCGTAGTAGGATAGTACACTTCTTTCTCCATCTATTCTAAGCTTTTAAACTATGTTCTTTTAAAATGGTTTGTAAATTTTATGGTGCTGAACTCAATTTGCTTGTATAGCTAATCCCCTGCTTTCCTTTATTAGGATACTCCAAAATTAGCTGGAACTGTTAACTGGGGTGCAGCGACTGTTGTTGGAATATTTGCAGGCATGTTGTATGGAGGCAGCAAGGAGGCATCTGCTTCTGTAGTAAGTTTACAAATAAAAAGATGCTTCAAGCATTATGGTCATTTCCTTTGGCCATCCAAGAATATTAATATTCCAATAAAGAAAGGTTATTGAAATTGGAGGAATAAAATTGCATTCTTCATGAAGTTGGGTTTGATTTGCATGATACTAAGGCATCTATGACAAGTTAAGCTGGACACCATTGCTAGGAGGGCCTTTTTTATTAGTTTTCTTATTTGCAGTTCCAGAGAATCAATGTCGCTTGTGAACGCATGAGTTTAGGGTGAGGAAAAATGTACCAGTAGGCAAAGTATAAAATGAAATGTTCATGAAAATAAAAAAAGTATAAAATGGCATGGTATTAGATTATGAGTAAGATACTGTTAAATATAACTATACTCAAATGTGGGTCTCTGTAATGAGGTTGAATGGTGTTAGAAGAGTGTGACCTGGGTGGTTTTTTTTTTTTTTTTTATTGAACGCATTTCTTTCAGTATGGTGATGCCATTTTCTATGTCCATAAAATCACACACAGATAATAGGAACGTATGTTTTGCTAGCTAAAGGAAAATGGAGTTAATCTCATTAATGAACATGTATATATGTTTTGGCTGTTACAAGTTGTTTGCATCTGAATTCAATAAGAATCCATCTCACCTGTTTCACTAGAATACTAGGTTATTGTTTGTGAAAAAATCTTGCAGATTGCTCATATGTGAGAACTGTGAACTACAAGTATAATGGTTGTTTAGCAATGAAAGAGAGAAGCTAATTTAGACATCCTTTTTCATTTTTAACTAATCATACATCCTTTTCATGGTGTTTCATATGTCCTTAACTAATGCTTTTTTTCCCCATGTCCCCTCAGTTAATTTTGACATCCATCAATAATTTTCTATGTTTTGTTAGAGCAAGGATGCAGAAGTGATGTTGAAGCTTGGGAGCACCCCAGATAAACGTGAGCAATATCGGTTGATGAGAGATGCAATGGAGAAGCGATTCATTCGAGTTACTAAGGGATCAATAATTGGTGGAGTACGCCTTGGTATGTTCACTGCTGCATTTTATGGTATACAGAATCTGCTAGCAGAAAAGCGGGGTGTGCATGATGTTTTCAATGTTGTTGGAGCTGGTTCAGCTACTGCGGCGACATTTGGTTTGATCAGTATGGAATTTTACTTCTAGTTCTTAATCTTATTTTGGAATACTAGAAGATTCTGTACTGATATGATAAATATAGTAAAAGAAGTTCATTTTATTTTCTTTTGTAAATATTTGAAATTGAGGGGTTCAATATGATAAAGTTCATTTCTTACTTTAGTGCCAGGATCACTCGTTTGGCGTGCAAGGAATGTGGCACTAGGATCCGTTCTGGGAGCAGCATTTTGTTTTCCTCTTGGTACAATGTTTACACACTAATCCTTTTGTTTTCATGGAAATTGGAGATTTTTTTTCCCTTTGGTTTCGATATTGCAGAAACTGAATCTGCAGATTGTTTTTCCCCCACCCCGCCAATAATGGAACAGAACTTGGTAGAAAGAGGGAAGCTAAAACATCTGAAAAACCAGTGCCTCTTCATCCGTCTCTATATCATAAGGAAAGAAAATGAAATTTTTTTCAACTATTAATTCTTTTTCCTGAGTTAGTATTTAAAGGAGGACAGGAGTGGAATATTCTTACCATATGTGTTTCCATTCTCATTTTCATGAAAAGTAAGTTCTCTAATTTTCATCCCCCCACCCAAAAAAAAGAGGGCAAAAAAAGTCCTCTCCACTTTCTTCCCTTTCAAATGACGTATTAGTGAACTGCTAAAACTAATTTTGGAAACTTGTTGACATTATTGCTATTCACTGTTCATTTGTTTGATGAAACGTTTTCGTAGTTATTCCAGTGTTGTTTGGATGATTTATTTTCAGGGCATTACAATAAAGTACATTTTGGAGCCGTCATTTGATTTATTTTGGAATCTGGCTCCTTGCTGAAAGTTATGTTTCCATTCATTGCCTGGCAGGTTGGTTACATTTGAAGCTTGTAGAAAAAGCTAATGAAGGGAAACCAGTTTCTTCACATCCAGAATTAGATCGAAGGGAAGAAGTAAAGAGCGGTATTAGTGCAGCAATTGATAGACTTGAAGAGAATTTAAAGAAATGAAAGCTTCACTCTTTTTGGCTAAAAAATCAAAATTCAAGAGGGAGCCTTTCAAATAGCATTCATGTGCTATTATGCTCTTGAATAGGAAAAGAAATAAGGCAATGAAGTTATCGCCAGATGTTGAATTTTTTTTCTCTCAAGATTATAGGGACTCTTGTAGAGGGTGAGCTTCAAAGCAACGTTAAGGTTATTACTATGTGATCTAGAAGTCATGGTTTCAAATCCTAGAAATAACTTTTCCGTTTGTGAGGATTAAGGTTGCGTGTATCTATCTCTTCTTAGATCATACCTGGTGGGAGTATTGGGGTGGCTTTTTGTGTTTTTTTTTTTTCCAGTTATAGGAACTCTTATCCTCGGATTTGTAATTATGAGATTTATTTAGTTCTTCAACTATGTTAAGCCCCGATTTGTTGGTAGCATTGGATCACATTTTTAGATTTGCTAATAGAAGGAATGTTTGAAGACATTTGATTGAGTTAATTCAACAGCTAAGTCAGCTTAACGAAGCCTTAAATTAACATCTTTTTGCAATAAGAGTAGGTTTAGGGTAAAACATATATTTCTACCGTCAACATCTTAGGAATGGCATAAAACTTTTATACAAACTCATTAATTATTTTATATAAATTAAGAAATTAGTTGAAACATTAAATTTAATAAATTGTAATTTTTTAATATTAACATGAGTCAAAGTTGAAAAGGGAAAATTTTATTGCTTAAGCTCAGAGTAAAGAGGACAAAAATTATAAAATTTACGTACAATTAGAATTTTTTACAATTTTATTTGGAATAGATTATTTAAGTATATTGAATCGATAAACATTTTTTTTTTTTGATACATTGGAGGGCAATTGCTCAAACAAGTAAATTAAACTAGAGGGGAATTACTTCCCAAGCGGTCATTCTCAAGCAGGTTCATAAGTTGATCTGGGCATGTGACCAACAAAGAAGACTTGGACAATCCCGTTTTTGCCAGTGCATCTGCCAAGTGGTTCTGATCTCTGGGAGTAAATGCTATTGAAAGCTCCCAGGAAAAACTCATGAGTTTTTGAATCTGAATAAACAATAAGCTGCTATCTCTGCCTGTTAATGCAGTATTTAGCATTTCTACAGGAGTCTTTGCATCAGATTTCAGTATTACTCTTCTAAATCCCAGATCCCATGCATGTCGTAGACCATGTATAATGGCCCATGCATGTTGTAGACCATGAATCGATAAACATGTACATAGAGGTTAGAGCTAACAAATGGGTCTGGCTGTAATGGGTTTAACAAAATAGGCTTGGGCTTCAAGGGTCATTTTTTTGTTGGGGGTGCTCGGTGGGGGGTGTTATGGTATTTGGACCTTTGATACCTTTATTTAATAGACGTAATTGTAATTATTAGGAAAATGATATATAAAGACCATCAGAATGTGAGAATCATAAAATAATTTTTCAAATTATGAAATCAAGTTCTTTACGTGGCCTAATTGCTTTAAGAGAAATTAGTTATCATTGCTTCAATTGTTGTTGATATTTGATAACTTAAAATTGGTAATTGTTAAATTGTTGCTGTCATCTCATTTGTCACTCTTCAAATTTCACGTTAATGGCATTTAAAAATTGAACAATTAAATTTAATCACATACTAGTCGCTATAGACTTCACAATAATTAGGTCATTTCAGAGTAATAACTTGAATTTGCAAATTTTGGAATATTTTGTGTCTTTCTCCATAATGCTTATTTACTAACTTTATATTGAAAAATGTTAAAAGATGTTGGCTTTTATCATCTCCATAGCGGGTCATAGCACACCACGCTCTTGTTGCGCCACTCTGATTTGTTAATATAAGATGGAGAAAAATATATAAAACTCAATAAATGACAATATTTCATAGTGCAATGTCCCACAGAAGGAAAACGACCAAGGGAACATATAAAATCTATATATATATATATATATATATATTTATATATCTTTTTTTTGTGACCTAGGTATCCATCGTCGGTAACAGTAACTAATCCCCTCGCACCGTCGACTTTTCGAAAAGGGCTTTATATATGTTGTCTCTTGAAGTATTGTTTTCATTAATGGGTCAGGCTGAAATAGGCTTCACAAAACAGGCTGGCCTAAAAAATCCATTTCCTTAAAAGGACTTCACTTAATGAAGCCCAACATGTAGCATATATTTTTCCAAATATAATTAGGACATTCCAGATTCCTAAAATATAATTTCCACATTTTTGGGTATTTTTTTTGTTCTTCTCCCTAATTAATATTTACAAAATTTATATTCTTTAAAAAATAAAATTTAAAAAAATGTTAGCTTTTTTAATCTCTATGGTTTGGATATGTAAAGAAAGAGACTGGTCTATGTTAGAGTCTTGAGAAATTAAAAAGAAAAGAGTGGGAGGTGGGAAAATCCAAAAGAGTGTCAAATCAAAGAAAAGGAGGGTTCACAAAAAACTTGGTGGAAGGGAAAAGTGTTGTGTCAGTGACAGACACTGACACACTCCATACCCCTGTCTCTCTTCTTTGCTCCCTCTTTTTTTTATTTTTCCCGCAAAATTTTAAATATGCGATAATTAACAATATTTTCTTCTGTTCACCCAAAACAATGTCCATTTATTTAATATCACCCTAATATATAAAATTAATAAGAATTTGAGAATTTAAAATCAACATCAATATAACTTGTAAAAAATACAAAAATACACCTTTAAGCTTTAACTACAATTATCCACTTTTTGAAATTAAATTTACTAAAATCTCCTCTTACTCTATTTCCTTCCAACTTTCCTATAAATAAAATCATTGTTTTGGAACCCGGACCGGACCGGCTGGTCCGGCCCGGGAGCCGGTGAACCGGACCATAAATCGGTCCGATCTGATGACCAAACCGGTTCACCATTTTTTATTTATTTTTAAATTGATTTTTAAATATTTTTTCTTATAATTTCATATTAATAAACCTAAAATATTTAATTTTTTACCGGTTTAGCTTCGATTTGACTCCGATCTGACCCAATACCCTGACCGGTCCAGTGACCGGTCCAGATTTCAGAACCTGCATAAAATAACGTGAGTTTTTATAGTATTGAGCTCAATCATATAATTAATAATTTATAAATAATGTGACTGTTTTTAAGAAAATATATTATATTATAGATATTTGGTAGACTTTATTAAATAAGGGCCCCTGCTGCTGCAGGCTGCAGCCCTCGTGAAAAAGCAGACCTCTTGTGGTGGGCATTTTCGGGAGTGGTGCTTCCTTACCGTATCATATAAAATTATTAAGTGGAATCTTTTAATAAGAATTTGAAAAATGAAAAATGATAAATTAAGTATGTTTTAAAAAATTAAAATTACTTATCAAATTTTGGTAGTTTCTAATCAACTTTTGATAAAAAAAAATCTGATTTATCGTTTTCTAATTTTTAAATTTTTTTAGGGATTCTCCCAATTATCAATAATAATTCCAGTCCAAATTATAATAGATCTTCTAGGAATTTTTTATTTTAAAAATAAGAAGCTTTCTAAATTAAATGAAGACATTTTATATTTATTGAATAATGAATATGTTATCATTGAATGTGGACACTTTAGTTTGTGTTGGATATTTTTGTGTGCAACCTTATATGCTCATATATTATGGTTAGTGGACTCTATGTACCTATTGATCCATAAGTTATAAGTTACTTCAAGTAAGATATTATGACTACCTAAATTATATGAAGATCAATGATCAAGTATAACTTATTTTATAACAATGTCAAAGTATCTTTTATCCATATTTATATCGAGCATAAGACATGAATATATCATTCTCACATTGCCCAACCATATTTTAGTAGATTGAAAAGGCAAATGAAACCCACTTCATTTAAACACAGCCATACATTTTTCAATTTCACTCATCGAGAGACCCAAAGACATCTCTCTCATAATGAGAGAGACGACTCCCATCTTAACAACTCACTTTCCTTTGCATGAATCCCCTTTTGTGTGTGTGTATTCAATGATTACTTTAATGCTCGTCCGGTTAAAAATGATTTTTGATCATTTTAAGACATATATAGTGTTCCTCTATGGCAATCTCATGTCCAAGGGTTCATTGACATAGTTATAATGGGATGCGCTTATAACCCAATTAATGTAGCCATCTCATAATAAGTTGGTTCAACATCTTGATCGCTAACAAGTGCTATCCATTTGATTTATAATTCCATCTATGATCATCAACCAAAATCATATTAGTCTTAATTCTGTATTATTCCCACAATAATAATTGACTGAGAACGTTTAGAATAATTCTTTAATTATTCATGAATCCTTATTACTGTGCAAAAATGTACAAAACAATATAATAAAGGATTAAAGTGCAAATCTACCCCGGAAGTATTCATGAAAGAGCAATGTTGCCTTGGAAGTTTTTTCGCCTCAATGTTGTTCCTGAAGTATAAAAATGTGGCAATGTTGCTTTTGGTCGTTAACAAAGTTAACTTTGTTAACGGAGAGACGAAGGCGTGATGGATGGAGGAGAAAAGCATGGTGATGTGGTGGCATTTCAACTGCCATGTGGTAGTTACATGTGTTGTCAACACCCATTTCCATTTTAATAATCGAAGAGTAATAAAGACGGAATTTCATGGGCATACAGAAAAGTACATTTATACTGATAAACGTATTCGTTTACAATCCCAACGTCGTTCGTAAATAAAATACAAAACACAGCAAAAACTTCTATAATTACAGGATTCTCCAAAATTATCTTAAACATGAACTAATTATAATCACCGTCTTCGACCTTGCCTGGAGACATGTGCAAGTCACTTCTCCGTATCTATACCTTTGCCTTTTGTCCTACTGGCATCTACTAAGATGTTTATTTTAAAAAAAATGGGTGAGATTCCGAAGAATCCCAATAGAAACAAGCTATCATTCATAGAAAATGCGAAAAGTAAATATGATATGCGCCAAGGTATGCACCAATTAATGAACAATATAAACACATCATTATCATATATATATGCATAGGGCCCAGCCCCACAATCTACACCGGTTGGACTTTTGCCAACTCCCAGTGTAAATGCACATCTGGCACTAATTGCTACTCTATAGGCAAATCATGTTGATTAATAAAGCGCATTTACAAACAATGGCATCCACATAAGCATATAACTATGATATGATGTATGAAGGATAATGTCCCTACCTTGAAGTTCGTTAAACCCCTTTTTAGGGTGCCTCGTAAAATGTGTCACTTCCGGCTTCCAACTCGATCCTAAAATATTAAATGTAAGAGAAATATGTTATAACCTATCCAAGTATCATTTTAGACTCTTCCATAATAATTTTTGTGATTATATTAGTCTATGGTGAAAATTTACTAAAATGTCCTTGGGACTTCGGCCTGACCTGGCCGTACCCGCTCGATGACATGTTTTACCAAAATTTTGACTAGGGCTATCCTGACGTATTTTCACTCAAGGAATCCATTTCTGAGCTCTAAATCACCAAATTTAGTGTAAAATTATGAAAATACCCTTGACAGCCTCAATTTTGGGTTTCAGTGGTGCTTTCATAATTATATTTTTTTAGCCTTTTCCAAAAAAGTGACCAACTATAACCCCACCTATTTTTGTCCAATGAATCCAATGGAACCATCTATCTCATGAAAATCCAGCTCCTACCCCCAGAACAGTGCTGGCCGAAAGTTTTGAAAGAAAATGGAAAAATGGAGTTTTGTGTTTTAGCTTCCAAAACTTGTACTTTTCCACTGCTAATCCTTCATTAACTCATTTAAACACTTTTTAATCATGATTCAAAGAAATTTGGGCAGCATAATCCCTTAGGATTAGGGCTTTTCCAAATTTACAAGTCAGCAAAAAATTATCAAATCAACAACAAACTTCAATATCAACTTCATACAAGTATAGATTTGAGTTTGGTGTAGTTACCTCTTAAGCTTCTTAGATCCTCTCACTCTAGGCGCCTCCTCCCTCTCTTCTTGATCTCAAAGTGTGTTTTTACCACCATGGATTCATGAGAAACAAGAGTTTAGAGAAGGAACTAGGGAATGCTACAAGAAAAGCTTAAGAGTTCATTTTCTTACCTCAAGTTTCTTCCTCCTTCTCTTTGAGTCTTCTTTGCTCTTCCAAGTTCTCTCTCTCTCTCTCTCTCTTCCTTGCTTGGCCGAAATGTGTACATGAAGAGAGAGGGAAATGTGTTTAGTAATTTGACTCCATTCATCCTTCATCATAGGATTTAATCAAGGGACCATAATGTGACACTTGTCACAACCCATGCTTCCACCCATACTTTCTTCATTATTACTCCATTTGGCTTCCTATTTGATTTAAACCAATTTTCCTTATCCCTTGGTTGGCCAAAAATGTGCTCCCTCTTATGTTCCAACTAAATCAAATACTCTTCCAACTAGACCAACTTCATACTCCACCAAACACTCAAGTTCATCCAACTCTTCACTCAAGCTAATCCTTACCATCATGCACTCACCCATGCCATCATGTAGTGTACACTCAACCTTGCATACATGTAGTGTACCATTGTCATCATGACTATGTTCATGTAGCAATTAGATATGTGCTCTTGGAAATTAATTTTTCCCTCCATCCTTCTCATAATTACTATGTTCATGTAGCATTATTTTAATGCAATTGGACATGTGCTCATCTTCATAAATCATAATCTAATCCTTTTTTCACATGATAATGACACTTGGCATCTTTAATTCCACAATTTACACAATTGCTAACACATTTTATTTTCAATTTTTGGAATAATGCCAACTCTGGCAGATTTTCTGCCTTAACTTTGAAAAACCATAACTAATTTTATAGACATCATTTCAGAGTGATTTCAAAGGTTATGGAACCATTATTGAGTCTAGTTTCAAGGAAAAATATGGAATTTAGCCAGTTGGAAGCATATTATTCCCAGATTTCATTTCTTTGACCGCTACTCCAAAGACTTTCCAGATTTTCTGGACTAACTTGAAAAATTCATATCTTTTTGTACATAGCTTCAATTGATTCATATGACCTATCAAATTAAAGTTTAGGATGTCTACTTTCATCTTGTAAAATTTCATAATTTTTTCTCATCATTTGGTCTTCCAAAACCATATGACAAACTCATTGCCTCGCAGACGATTTCATTTAAAACACTATTCAACTTTCAATTTTCAATATTTAATTCCTTTGACCTTAAATATTCACCATTTCATTGAATATATAAAATAATCACTATATACTCTTGGTGAATAAAATTTGGGATGTTAAAAGTGTCTTTCAACTATCAAAGTTAAGTTTGCTAACAGCTAGGCGCAACATTGTGACGTGTTTATACTTCCGAGGTGATATTGGGCCCAAACAAACTTCTAGGACAACATTACTCTTTCATGAATATTTTTGGGGTGGATTTGTACCTTAACCCTATAATAAATAAACCCTTAATAAAGCTCCTTTAGTAGTTAAATATAATGTCTACGTCAAATTGATTGTTGTATAAAACAACCTCCGACACAAAACATCTTAGATTTGCCAAGGTTCAGCGGCCTTGTAGCTAGTTGCAGATAAACCCCCTAATATTTCAAAATTTAAACTTGACCCCCTTAATCCCCTTAATGTTTTAATTTTTAATATTAAACACCTTCAATTACTTTTATCTTCTTACTCAATTCAGTAAACTTTTTATTATTATTTATAAATTAAAATAGCCTTTTGGTACAAAAAATATAGAAAAATGATATTTAAAGAAATATAAAAATAAAAGGATATTTTTATATATTGCACTTGTTTAAAGAATTTTTTTGTTAGATATGTTACAATTGAAATAGCATATTTCTCTTCATAAGTACCAATGTGGCTATTTATTACACTTATTTAAGGAATATCATTGTTACATCACTATGGACTTTTTAATTATTATTTTAATAAATACGTAACAATTTTTGAAACATAGAATATAAATCTATTCACACTTTAAGAGAAAAATTTCCATTGTATAATTTAATAATAATGTTTATGATATAATCGAGTAATTGCATAATTTCATGATCAAATTTATTTTTCGCCAAATAAAAATACTATTTTAGTTAATAAATGATACTTCTTTTGTCTTTAATATAAGACATAGTTGAATATTTTGAAAAGATGGAGGAAGCTAAATAAATTACTTTAAAGTATTGATATTTATCTTTTTTATACCAAATTACTTTGTCTGAATTATGAACTGATATATAATCATATGATACATAGCATATGCTATAGTTAATTAATTTATTTAGCCTCCTTAATTTTTCTAAAAAAAATATCAACTATATCTTATATTAAGGATCGGAGAGTAGTAAAAATCTTACTGAATTTATCAAGATGAGGGGTTTAATATTAAAACTTAAAACATTAAGGAGGTTAAATTTAAATTTGGAAATGTTGGGGGGTTTATCTGCAACTAGTCAAAGTTCATGGGTTTCTTAATATTAGTAACTTTATAGGATGCAATGTAGGAAGTTGTATGTCTATGATTAGTCTGACATGTCAATTTTCGTTAAAAAGACAATGATAAGTTAATGGCAGGTGATTTATAATAAAATATGAAAAATTAAAGAAGTTAAATTAAAATTTTAAAATATTAGCGAGGTTATTTACAACCAACCCAAAAATACATTACGAATTCCCCATCTTCATTCATGACATTCGAAAATAGGACGAACACTCATTGGCATGGGTTGCCAACGAGTCGCGTGTGTGTGGCCTCAAGTTTCCGCTCTCAAGTCTTTTTTTTTGACCTGGCTCTCAAGTCTTTTCAACAACAACAATAATGGCAAACTATTTATCTTATTTGACTTATGGTTCCCTGTTTTCTTCTTCGGGTTTAATTTTAATTTCGTTGAAGACATTTCCATCGCCATTATTTTTAATACAAAATGGAAGCAGTGACATCCCACCACCCTATTGTATTTGTTTATGTTTGTGTGTGAAGCCAATAAAGATTCTGGTTCAGTTAATAAAACTGTGAAATATTTTCCTCCAGAATTGTAGGATCAAATCATGTTACTGGCGTGAAGACTTTGTTCGTTAGAAGGCAATTAATAAGTTTATTTTTATTTTCAAGTGATCAGTTGATCCTAATACACTCAAAAAACTCAATTTATTTAAACTTTTTTTTTGTTTTAAATAAGTTTATTGATGAGGGGCTTAAAAAATTTGGAAATTTTATCATTATTTACACATGTTTGAATTCTTTTATCTTCAATAATTTGGGTCAATCTTTGACCAAAAAAAAATAATTTGGGTCAATCATATTGCAGTCTTTTCAGTTTTGAATAATGCCACGTGGGAAGGGAGGAAATAAGCTAGTTAGGTTAGGTTTTATCTAAATAAGGCTGACCCTATAATAGAGATTTAAATTCTGAGCTTGGGCATAAGCCTGTATATAAACTTTTTCTTAGCATGAGTTTAGGCCTTTAAAATGTTTGACAATTCCTAAAACCTGTTTAAAGATCTACTTAATATTAGAATCGGTTGATACCCAAGACGGGGGTGAAATAGGTGTATGATAAACTTCAAGAACTTCAAAAATTTTTTTGCATATT
Organism: Inga oerstediana; assembly: GCA_963210345.1. Taxonomy (NCBI): domain Eukaryota; kingdom Viridiplantae; phylum Streptophyta; class Magnoliopsida; order Fabales; family Fabaceae; genus Inga; species Inga oerstediana. The sequence continues at coordinate 22,501,483 of OY723410.1, forward strand.
AGTGAAAGGAATAATTATGAAATTAATAAATTATAAATCCATAGTCAGTTATTCAAACCATATATGTTGGAAATATAAAAGCTTAAGGAAGAGAATGTCACACCCTTATCTTATTTTCAGCTATTTCAGAGTATTTGTGGAAAACGATATGTAGTTCGGTAGACAACATAGGAATAGCATAATTATATTGATAATATGTGCATGATTACATAAATTCCCCAAAAGGGTGCATGCATAATAATTACCATCAATGTAGCCGCACATGGCTATTTGAATGTCTAAAACCATTATAGTGAAATGAAGACATCTTCCCGTCTTCGTTCCACCACTGCATTCCTCCCGCGTAGTTTTCTTCTCTGCTTTTTGTACACCTCTTATTTTCACCTACCTAATTTGTTGGTTGGGGAGGTGAGATTCGAGAGAATCCCAGTAGGAAAATAATGCCAATATGCATGCAAGATAAGTGCTTAATGCATGACATGCTTGCATTACCTAAACTCATGCTTACATAAATGACCAAAATGCCCATAGTGTTTAGATACTTCCATAGTGTTTTTGGGGGTTATACAAGTCTATCTTGATAAATGACCAAAATGCCCCGGGCCCTGGCCTGTACTACCCGGTCCGGCCGTACTTTTCCCAAAATTTTGAATAGGACTATTCTGACTTATTTTCGCCAATGGAATCCATTTCTGGATTTAGAATTACAAAATTCACTGCCAAAAGACAAAATTACCCTTAGCAGCCCCACTTTAAGGGTTTCAGGGGCGTTTTCATAATTATGTTTTTTTTGCCTTTTCTGAAATAGTGACCAACTGTAATCCCACCTAATTTTTCCTCCTGAACACCATGGAATTATCAGATTTATGAAAATCTAGCTCCTTCCCCTTGAACTCCTCTTGACCGAAACTATGCTTAAGAAAAGGGAAAATTGAGTTTTTGATTTTTAATTTCCAAAAACTTGTTCCTTTATACTCTAAATCACTTATTAATCCATTTAAACACATAATAACCATGATTTGAAGAAATTTGGGCAGCATATCTTAGGGTTATCACTTTCCAAATTTACAAACTCAACCAACAATCACCAAATCCAACCATAAACATCATCAACAACAACATACTAGTATGGATTTGAGATTTGTAAAGTTACCTCTTAAGTTCTTATATTTTCTCTCTCTAGGCGTCCTCCTCTCTCTCTCTCTCTCTATCCCCCTCCCTCCTTAAGCTTAATATGAGCTTGCTAAACAATGGATTTCATAGAGAAGAAGCTTATGCAAGTTTGGAAGAAAATCTTAAAAAATCCCAAACTTATCTTGATCTTCCTTCCTTGAGTTCCTCCTCTCCATAAGTTTTCTTAAGGCTTCTCTTTCTCTCTCTTTGTTGCTCTTAGGTGTGAGAATGGGATGAAAAAGATGAACCAAAGCTTTTAAAAAATATCTCATCTTTTCCCCTAATTAGCTTTATCACAAAATAGAATTTATGACATAAGCCTTTTGTACTTGACTTTATCCTTTTCTAATTTGGTGTCATAGTCTTCCATTCTAATTGAACCATATTCCTTCATCTCCTTAAGCCCAAACATACGCCACTTTTGGTCTAAAATAGACCAATTGGGTTTCAATTCCATTTTTGACCTCGGTTTTCTCAAATTCCTGTCCCAATTACAAATTTACCCCTAGCAACCCTTATATAAGAGTTTTAAGACTATTTTTATCATTTCACTTTCTAGGGCTTTTCTCACTTCGCACCTAACATGAACCCAATACCAAAATCCAATCCAAATACAGCCCAAAACAGATCTGGACGAAATTCTATAAAAATTGAAGAAAATGGAGTTTTATGATTTCAATCCATAAAACACATTCTTATCACCATCAATCACTTCTTTAACTACTTAATCACATTCTAAACATGATTAGACTAAATTTATAGACATCGTTTTGGGGTGATTCCAAAGGCTATAGAACCCTTATTGAGTTTAGTTTTAAGGAAAAATATAGACTCTTACCAATTATGTAATATCCTGAATTTTGGGATTAGAGGCTTGGGAGTAAGCCTAAACTAAGTGGATTTCTAAGCCCTGATTTAGTAGATATCCCAAATCTATTCTTTAATATTTATTTTATCTTTGGGGTATTAAAGAAAATAAAATGGTGAATTTTGGAGAATATAATTATGTTTTCGGTGAAATCGCCTATGAGGCAGTAAGCTTGTCATGTGATTTTGTATGAACAAATGTTGAGCAAAAATTATGAGATTTTACCAAGGTATTAAAACCCAGACCGGGTATTGAACTGGTCGGGGTACTGAGTTAAGGGTCAGTGGGTCAGACCGGGGCCAAACCGGTGAGAAATTGAAGATTTTAGGCTTATTGGTATGAAATTCTAAAGAAAATATAAATATTTTTTTAAAAAAATTGGGAACCTGACCGGACCGGTCTACCGGTCGGTTTGTCGGTTTCTGGGCCGGTCCGGTCCAGTTTCCATAACCCTGGATTTTACAGGATGAAACTATACATCCTAAGCCTTAATTTGATAGGTCATATGAATCAATTAAATCTATACACAAAAATTTATGAATTTTTGAAGTTTGCCCAGCGAAATTGATTCTTTTCTAGAACAGCATGCAAAGATTTAAAATCTAGAAATGATATACTTCCAGCTAGTAAAAGGCTATATTTTTCCTTGAAATTAGACTCAATATGGGTTCTGTAGCCTTTGGAATCACTCTAATTCGATTTTTCTAGAATTAGTTATGATTTTTCAAAATTTGAGCAGAAAATTTGCCAAATTGCCAATTGTTGCGATTTTTGGAAAAATAAATAAATTATTATAATGTTATAAGATATCATAATAAAAGGTCACCATCTCCTTCATGCTCCCCAAAACTGACGCCATTCAGATGTGAAGAGAGAGGAAGAGAAAAATTATAGAGAGAGAAAAGGAGGAGGAAAAACTTACAAAGGTAAGTGATTTCTCCGGTAAATAGGTTCCTAATGCGTATAACTCCATTCCTAAGCTTCCTTTGCATATGATTTAAGGTTTGGAGGTTTAAATTTGGATGTTTAGCACCTAGGGTTTTCAGCCATATCAAGGGAGAGCCAGTGGAAGCTTGAGGTAACCTCCAAACCATTGTATATTGACTATTCTAGTTGCTGTGGGCAATTTAATTGGTGAAATTTCATCGGATTGCCATTGGTTTTAAATTTTGGAAATGGGTTTCCTTAGGGATTATGCTGCCTAAATTAGTACTAAATGGTAGTTGTAACCTAATGGAATAGTCAATAAAGTGGTTAGGAGTAGAAAGAAATGCGTTTATGGAGCCGAAACTGAAAAACCCCAATTTTCCCCGGAGTATCTGTATATTTTGGTCAGGGCTATAAATGGGCCTTAGAGTTGGATTTTCAATGATTTGATAGTTCCATTGAGTTCAAGAATGAAAATTAGGTGGGATTACAGTTGGTCACTTTTTTTGGAAAAGCCTAAAAAAGTATAATTACGAAAATGCCCCTGAAATCCTGAAATAAGGATAGCTAAGGGTATTTTTGTAATTTTACAATCAATTTGATAATTCCGAGTCCGGAAATGGATTCCTTGGATAAAAATATGTCATAATGGCCCTTGTCAAATTTTCAGAAAAAGTACAGTCGGACCGAGTACGGGGCGAGGTCCTGTGGGCAATTTGGTAAATTCTCACTATAGGCTATTATTACCACAAGAAACACTATGAAAGTGTCTAAATGGTACATTTGAAATTGTAGGACCGAGTTGAGAGCCCGAGGGGTCGACAATCATTACGAGGCACGGAAATCGAGGAGAAAAGACTTGAGGTACCTCTCCTGCATGTATTTGATATTTGTGCTGGTGTATTGATACATGTTATTGCTTTGTTTGATTATGTGAAACATATATGAATGATTGAAACTTTGTTTCTATTTATATTGTGGCCATAGTTTTGTTGTACGAAACATTGAACATGCAGATATGTCATTGTGTTAGCATGAGTTTATGTAATGCAAGCATGTCATGCATTAAGCACTTGTCATGCATGCATATTGGTATTATTTTCCTACTGAGATTCGCTCGAATCTCACCCTCCCTACCAATAATTTAGACACGTGAATATAGAAGATATGCTTAGAATAAAGAAGAGAACCATACGAGGAGATTGCCGTGGTGGAACGAAGACGAAAAGATATGTCCATTTAACTGGGATACCCTAGAGCCTTGTGCGGCTACAAGGTTTGTAATTATTATGTGTAAACCCCTATGGGAAATTTCTATAATCATGCACATATTATCAGTATATATATGCTATTCCTGTGTTGCTCACCGAACCACGCATTAATATTCCATTGTAAGTCAAAATAAGATAAGGGTGTGACAAATTGGAAGCACATAATTCCTAGGTTTTTAATCTTTAGAAGCTGTTACAGAAACTTCCCAATTTTATTGGGCTAACTTCAAAAATTCATAACTCTCTATATATGGCTCTAATTGATTCATATGACCTATCAAATTAAAGCTTAGGATGTCTATTTTCACCCTGTAAAATTTCATAATTTTTGGACATCATTTGATCATCCAAAATCCCAAGACAATCTCACTGCCTCATAGGAAATCTAACTGGAAGCATAATCACATTCTCTATAATTCACCATTTTACTTTCTTTAGTACTCCAAAGATATAAGAAATATTAGGGAATAAATTTGGGGCACCTGCTAAACTGGGGCCTAGCAGTCCACTTAATTTAGGCTTATTCTCTAGCCTCCAATCCCAAAATTCAGGATATTACAGAAAAGATGCAAACTGTGATTTATCCTGGTTCAGTCAAATCCATGATGACCTACATCTAGTCCCCAGGCTCCTCCTGAGATTTTAATCCACTATCTCTCTTAAGTTTAACCGGGTACCTAAGAACCATTACCATTCCTTAAGTTTGATCCTAACACTTGTAAAGCCTTTACAATTCTCGCCCTGAGGAAAAAAAAGCCCCTTTACACACTGTAAGGATACAATCTATTTCCCACTCAAGATCTTCCATTCTTGAGTAACTCTCACAAATATAGAATGGTTACAATGAAAGCACATTTCTCTCTATATGAAGTAGACAATAATTAATACTGAAGTACAAGGTGAAAATATGATTACAAAGCTTTGGTCGGGTAAGATTCAGAGTATTGGCATATCGACATTCTATACATAAGCTGTCTCTTTCTATTTTGAATGATATTCTATTTATAATTGATGAAGAGTATTTAACCGTTGAGCTTTTTCTTCTTCCCATTGAGAATATGACCGTTAGAAGTCTGTTGGAAGTAGCCATTGCAGTTTTTGACAAGAAGCCACTTTTTGGCCTTTGAGCTCTGATTCAAGTTTAATCACCTATAATCCTCATGAAAACTTGATTAGTGATAATTAGGAATGGTTAGGAATAAGATAATCAAGATTTAAATGAGTTTGAAAGCATATCAAGAAATCCAAAACCGTACTCCTAGTGGCAGAAGTATCCCCATTTTAAAAGAAGGATTCCCATGATAGACATATTGACATTGATTGATACATGTTACAAGTTTAAAGGACACCACACGTGGCCTCAAATAACTCATATCGTGATCTGCGCCTTCGATAGGCAAAAAAGGTACGACGACCAGAGCCCAAAATCACGCGAGTGTTCTTCAGATCACTTGTGAGTGTCCTGCAAGTGATCAAGAATCACTCAAGTGATTTCCTCAATCACTTGAGTGATCTTTATCAAGAGATCACTCGAGAGATTCTCATATCACTTGAGTGGCCTTTTTCTTTTTAGCACATAGATAGTTTGACATAGAGGTCAACTTCCAGTAGGCATAACTCTTCGACTGTAACTTCAAGTTTGGTAAATGACATATCCCCAGAAAGCTCTTTAAGTCTTCGTTCCAATACAACAAGAACTAGTTCCAAATTCGTTAAATTCTGAAAGTTATGATCAAATTCATAATAGCTGGTCTATAAAGGCATCTTTATATGATTGTCCGATTCCAAAATTCATATTTCTTCCATCTGACCTTTGTTGAGCATGATCTTGATGTTTTTGAAATGCCTCTTGAGTCTAATTTTCTATGCAATAAGTTTCTATCCAAAACTCATTGTCTTCTAAAAGTTATGATCCAAAGAATGACAGATGTTCTAGAACATCATGGGAACATTGTGAGAACATCGAGTGTTAAATTTCAAGATCTATATCTCTTTTGTCTGAGCCTCTCTTGTAACACCCCAAATTTTATATTCACTAAAAATATATTATAATTAATTGAGAAACTCAATAAAATGGTGGAAGTTCATGACATTTGGAACTTATGAATTTTGAAATATTCATATTCATGAGGAAATGGACAAATCAATTCAAGAATTGAATTAATTTACAAAAGTGATAGCAAAATCATAATTTTGCCAATTTAGCCCAAGATTAATTATTTTCCAATTAATTGGAGTTAATTTCAATTAATCAAGAAAAATGTATAAATTGAATATTCTTAATGGAATAAATCAAGAATTGTAGAATTAGAGGACTTGGGCATTCATCAATTAGGGGAATCATACATAATACAATTACATGAATTATGGAATTTGTGAAAAACATTTTCTTCTTTTCTCCTCCCTAAATTTTGGCCAACACATGAAAATAAGGAAGAAGAAATGGGTTTGGTTAGAGTAAAGGGAAGGGAGGATGGTTGGTGTAACTAGAAGGGAATCTAGTCCAAATCCAATTGAAGCCAAATGATGAGGAGTATGGCATAAAGTAGAAGGCATGATAAAGGAGTATGGCATAAAGTAAGAGGGCATCTTTGGAGGTATGGGAGGAGGAATGGTGCATGATAGGAGGTGCAATCTTAACCATTGATGAGATCAAGGGCTAGAAAGAAAGAAGACCACATGAATAAATATTTTCTCCTTCCTCTTTCATGCCATATTTAGGCCAACCACAAGAGCAAAGAGAGAGAGAGAGAGAGAGAGAGAGAGAGTGAGCTTGAGATTTCTTTGAAAATTAGAGAGAAGGAGGAAGAAGGTTAAGGTAAGTAGTTGTTGATTTAGTGATTTTGCTTCTTATCCTTGTGTAATACTTCCTCTAAGGTTCTCTTCTTCATGAATACATGTGTTTAGCAAGTCAAGTCTCCAAGAAAGAGAGGGAGTTAAGGTGCCAAGATTGGAAGCAAGTGGGTAACTTCATAAACTTGCTCTCTTATGGTTGTGGTGTTGTTGTTGTTGTTGTTGTTGTTAATGTTCTTGATTTTTCAAGTTTCTTGGTTGAATTGAAGAATGGGAAAATATATAACCCTAAGGGGTTATGCTGCCCAAATTTTGTTAAATCATGATTATAATGTGATTAAATAAGTTAATAAGGGATTAGAAGTGGAAAAGTACAAGTTTTAGAAGCTAAAACACAAAACTACATTTTTCCATTTTTCTTGATTATTTAGGCCAGCACTGTTTCAGGGGGTAGGAGTTGGATTTTCATGAAATAGATGGTTCCATCGGATTCAGTGGACAAAAATAGGTGGGGTTACAGTTGGTTACTTTTTCGGCAAGGGCTGAAAAGGCATAATTACGAAAACGCCCATAAAATCCCTAAATCGGGGCTGTCAAGGGTATGTTTGTAATTTGACAGTGAAATTGGTGATTTCGAGCCCGGAAATGATTTCTTGGGCAGAAATACGTTAGAATAGCCCTAGTCAAATTTTTGGGAAAACGTACCATTAGACCAGGTACAGCGGGGCCGGGCCGAGGTCCCGGGGGCATTTTGGTAAATTTTCACTATAGACTAATATAACGACCAGAAATACTATGAAAGTGTCTAAACTGTGCATTTTACATTCTAGGACCGAGTAGAGAGACCGAGGGATTGGCACACAAATTGAGGCACGTTACTCAAAAGATCAAGGAAGGGCGATTAAGGTAGGGAACTTATCTCTCCTGCATGTATTTGATATTTGTTCTGGTGTATTGATGCATGTTATTACTTTACTTGATTATGTGAAACATATATGAATAATTAAAGCTCTATTTTTGTTTATGCTATGGCCATACATATGTTGATTGAAACATTGAGCATGCAAATATGTCATTATGTGAGCATGAGTTATGCAATGCTAGCATGTCATACATTAAGCACTTATCTTACATGCATATTGGTATTGCTTTCCTACTGAGATTCCCCAGAATCTCACCCTCCCTTACCAACAATTTAGACAGGAAAAGACAGAACGTATGCTGAGAACAAAGAAGAGAACCATACGAAGGGATTGCAATGGTGGAATGAAGATGGGAAGATGTCCCCATTTCACTAGGACGGGTTTAGACACCCACGTAGCGTTGCGATGCTACATTAATTGTAATTATCAAGTACGAACCCCTATGGGGAATTTCCGTAATCGTGCACATAATATCAGTATATTTATGTTATTCCTGTGTTGCCCACTAAACTGCATATCTTTTTCCGCAAATACTCTGAAATAGCTGAAAATAAGATGACGGTGTGACATCTCTGGATTGGATCATAGCTTCTTCAAAATTCATTTTGAGTTCTATTTCGCATGCAACAAGTTTCACCTAATTCAAAGTTTTGATGTAGGAGATATGTCCAAATTACTGAACCTGTTGTGGAATAACATGAGAAATTTCAATGTTAAATTTCAATATTCATATCTCTTTTGTGTGTCATATTTAAAGTCTAGTTTCATATGAAATAAATTTTATCTCAATCAGATTTATGATTTGAGAGATATGACTAAATTATCAAACCTCTATCATGTGAAACGAAAACAAAGCTGAACAGAGTATGCTGAAATTTGATAATCACTCAAGTGATGCTTCCTTCACTAGAGTGAAACATGTAGAAATCACTTTTGGAGGTGCAACTCGAGTGATAATGAAGTATCAATCGAGTGAAGTTGATATGACTTCGATATAAGGCACTTTAACTTCCGATTAAGCCATTCCAACTTTCAATTTAGCATAACAAGCTCCAATCCCAAATCTAAGAACTTGAAACTTGATATTCCCATTATATTTTGCAAATTCTTCTTTCTTTAATTTCTTGTCACCTTCTTCTTGATTATTCTCCATAATCCTTTTGATAACTCCTTGCTTTTTTGACTAATGTCTTTAATCTCTTTTTTCTTCTTCATCTTGATCATTCTCATCAATTCAATCACTTCTTTGTTTTCTTGACTTCATTTCCCCATGCTTGATAATTTCATTCTTCAATATCTTTGTATTCTTCCTCTTGATCATTCTTCATAATTCAACTTGATATCTTATAATTTTTGCTTGACTATTCTACAAGATATACTTCACTTTAAACATAGTAGTTAGTCAATGTATATGATAAATACATTATATAAACTTTATGCTCTTAATATTTAGTATATGTATTTAACTTCATCAAAACTAATCTTATATAACACTTAAAATGTAGGCATTTAAATAGCTTTTAAAGCTTTTGCCTCCAAATTCATATATAACCCTTCACACTTAATTACAATCCTACATTATGGTTTAAAAGTTTACATCCATTCTCATCATAATATTAGGACTTAGTAAAGAAAAAGAAAAGAATGTCTAGTGATACCAATTGTCCAAATAGGAATAAGAAAAACTAATCGTTTATTGACTAATAAGATATATTTTCTAAAATAAACTAAGAATAACAAACATAATGTAAAACTAGATTTTACATTTTTTACACTTCCCACATAAATTAGGACAAACTCCTCTTACTAAGATTATAATATTTCATTTGGTACTAAAATAAACTCATAACAATTATTACACTTTAGTGGACAACGCAAATCAGAAAAGAGGGGGTGAGTTAGTATATCTATATGGAGTGATTGAAAAGAAGATAGGTAAGGGTGAATGACTTATGCGAAATCAAGGGCTGAGTGTAATGACATTAGGATGTGAAACTTAGAACTAATATTAAGTTGGTAAATTTATAAATAATTATAAAATTATTTATATGATATTATATATACTTATATAATTGTTTAAATTAAAAAAAAAAGTTAAATAGGCTAAACCTGTAAGCTTGTAGGCTAGGCCTTATGAAAAAGGCTTGGCCTATTTATCTAAATAGGCCAAAGCCTGAGCTTAGCCTATTTACTGAATAGGCTAGGCTAGGCTTTATGTAGGCTAGGCCTAGATCTCTGTTAGGGGTCTGACCTATTTCCATCCCTACGTGGTAAGAAAATTCACAACAGGCACAACAGGCTTTCCCTTCTTTATATATGTGTGTGTGCATATGCATATATACATATATGTACATATATATGTCATGTACATTAGCAAAAGGACAAATAGGTAATTGCAAAATCCCCCAAAATGTTATGTAAATTAGCAAAAGGACAAATAGGTAATTAAGTAAGAATATGAGATTTTGAAGTTTTGATGTTTTTATCAAAATACTTCTCACATTTTTTTAGAAAAAGGGCAAGAACTCTTGCCATGGCCGCCAGAGCAACAGTGAGATATTTTTTCGCCAAGGGTTTTTCCTGAAATTCTGCCAAAGGTGTTGACATTTGAGGAGCTCAAGTAATCAATATGCAAACCCAAGTTGTTAATGGCAACTCTTAAGTTATCATTCTCTATACCCTAAGTAGTCAACATTGCTTGATAAGGGTGGCTTCAAAATATAACCTACATCGTTGTTTTGGAGAGCATAAGTTGTTAATATGCATACCCAAGTTGTTAATTCACTACTACAAAATATGGATTTAGCGGCGCCAATCTTATGGTACTTCTTCAACCAAGCACCGGAGGAGGCTTCTTTTTTTAAAAAAAAATACATGTGACAGCTATGACGTTTGAGCAGGAAAGCATCATAGTTGCTTAATATATTGTATGGAGCTTGCCTAAGAAAGCGCCATACAATGGGTTATTTTTTAAAAAAAGAAATTAATCCCTGTACTACTATTAAAAAAAATGGTGTCAACTATGGAATAATAGAAATTCCGTAAGTGTCAAAGCTCTATTACTATGATAAGATGCTTTCTTGAGAAAACTTATCTATACTAAGAAACAAAAATTAAATTTAAGAATCGGTTTAGAGGTCAAAACCTAAAGATAAATCATCCTAATTTTGCCCCAGAAGTATTGCTTGGGGCCAATTTTGGCCCAGAAGTTTTTCGAGGATCAATTTTGCCCCGGAAGTTTCGATTTTGGAACAATTTTGCCCTTACATTAGTTGACCGTTAGCCGGGGTTAATTGACCGTTAGTCAGGGCAAATTTACTCCAAATTTGAAACTTCAGGGGCAAAATTGCACCTTAACCCAATGACTGTTACTCGAGCGCATCGAACAATGCTCTTCCAATAGCTGGACCCTACCTCCGGCTGTGCCAGGGTGTGCAGTACTGTTAAGCAGAAAAGAGAACTCTTCCCGAGACCCCTGCCGATGTCTCTGGACTCACTAATATTACTGTCAGCTGCCACGTCCCGGTTTAAGAATTTTGACCTAACTCTCTTTTGAAGTACGTGTGCTGCACGCTATCAGAAGGGCTTGCCCCGTCTCTTAGAATCGACTAACTCATGTGCAAGTATCATTCACATGGAATATTTCCTCTCTTCGGCCTTCTTCTCATTTGAATATTTGCTACTACTATCAGACGGGCTTCCCCCAACAGTCGGGTATAGGTCGCACACTTTATCGCTAGGGCAGAGTGGCCATCAATACAGATCTTGGTGGTAGTAGCAAATATTCAAATGAGAATTTTGAATGCCGAAAAGGGGAAATTTTCCATTTGAACGGTACTTATATATGAGTTAGTCGATCCTAAGAGACGAGGGAAGCCCGTACTTCGAAAGGGAATTAGGTCAAAATTCTTGAACCTGGACGTGGAAACTGACAGTAACGTTAGTGAGTCCAGCAACGTAGGCAAGGGCCTCGAGAAGAGTTCTCTTTTATGTTTAACAGCCTGCACACCCTGGCTCATGAGGAGGTAGCGTCTAGTGGCTAGAAGAGCAGTGTTCGATACGCCCGAGTAACGGTCATTGGGTTAAGGTGCAATTTTACCCTAGAAGTTTCAAATTTGGAGCAAATTTGCCCCTACTAATAGTCAACTAACCCCAACTAACGGCCAATAAACGGTTAACTAACGTAAGTGCAAAATTGTTCCAAATTTGAAACTTCCGGGGCAAAATTAGCCCTAAAAAAACTTCTGGGCCAAAATTGACCCCAAGCAAATAGTTCTAAGGCAAAAGTGGCCTTTAACCCCTTTTTTTTAAATAAAAATCCTTAGACGCGTGCAAGATGTGGCCTTGGACAGTGTTTAGAAACAAAGCGCCGTCCAAGGCAACCTTAAGTGCCTTGATAATTCAAGGCACCTGTGGTGCCTTGGACGGCGCTTGGATTTCCAAGCGCCGTCCAAGGCCAAGAGTCATCCAAGGCACCACAGGTGCCTTGACACCTTAGTGCCTTGAATTAAGGTGCCTTGACATTTCAAGGCACCTTGGACGGCGCTTGAAAATCAAGGGCCGTCCAAGGCTCAGTTTTGGACGGCACTTGGTAATCAAGCGTCGTCTAACATTTTTTTTTTAAAAAAAATTGGTCATTGTTTTTTTTTTAAATTGAGAAGCTTTGGCACTTCAAGAAAAAATGATGTAGCTTCTGCCTTTTTTTTTAAAATTGGTCATCTTTTTTTTTTTTAAAATTGCTCAATTCCACAATTGACATAATTGATTTTATGTCTAATCCCCCCTTAATTTCCCCATTATTTTAGTTTCCTTGATTAATTGAAATTAACTCAAATTAATTGGAAAATAATTAATCTTGTGTTAAATTGGCAAAATTATGATTTTGCTATCCCCTTTGTAATGTAATTCAATTTTTGAATTAATTTGCCCATTTCCTTATGCATATGAATATTTCAAAATTCATAAGATCCAAATTCATGAATATTCACCATTTTATTGAATTATTCAAATAATTACAATATATTTTTGGTGAATAAAATTTAGGATGTTACAATAGTTATATGCAAAAGGGTTAAAGTGCAACTTTGCTCTGAAAGTTTTCGCTGAGGAGCAATGTTACCCTGTAAGTTTTTTTAGGTTTAATGTCACTCCGGAAGTTTCAAAACATAGCTATGTTGTTCCATACCGTTAAAAAATTATTGTTAATCATTAAAAAATTGACGTTGACCGTTAACTTTTTAACGGAAATGACAACATTACTCCATTTTAACACTTCCGGGGTAATATTAAACCTAAAAAAATTCTAGGGTAACATTGCTCCTCCGTGAAAACTTCTGGAATAAATTTGTACCTTAACCCTATGCAAAATTATACTACCTTCGGTCCTAATTATAAGACAAAGTTGACTTTTTTTGAAGAAATTAAGGAAGCTAAATGAGGTACTTAATCATATCATATGTTATATATCTTTAGATTATATATTAGGTTATTAGTTAAACTAATTAGTTTGAAGAAAAAACTAAAAATATAAACACTCTAAAGTAATTTAATTAGCTTCCTTAATTTCTCCAAAAAAGTCAACTTTATCTTATAATTAGGACCGGAGGGAGTATATAGCAAAGAACTAATATGGTGAATAAGCTGAATAGTTAAATTCAATTAATCATATATAGGTTTTCCATATTTAAAACTTTAATGATCTGTCGTGAAAGTTCACTTCATCGAAAGGATTAGGCAGCTAATAGTGAGTTGTGGGTGCACTGTGGCACGCATGAGGCTCGCATGAGGTACAAAAGTTATATTTGAGAAGAAAAAGATTGACAAATATGAAAACTATGTCTTATATTTAAAATCAACACTAACTTTCTATATATTTTATATTAAGGACATGAGGAGTATATGATTTATATATTAAGAAAATAAAAGAAAAATCAAATGTGCATCTAATATAAAAAAAATATATGGCCACTTAAATATAAGATATTGACTTCACATCCGTGTAAATTTTCAAAACTCTTTTAAGATAATTACTCTAAATTGGGTCAGACAATGCTAAGAAGTAAACAAATATGTTTATTGAACTGAACTCAAATAAATTTAATTTCCCTAATATTTATTATATATTTCCAAACATATCATTAAAAATTGAACGCTAAAATTTAATTAAAAGGATATTTTTGTTGTTAAAATGGATGAAGTACCATCTTGATATTATTTCGCAATTGTATCCAATGCTGTACTTTTATTCATAGTGCATCCCCCCCTTAAACTATAAACAAGATTAGGTGCTGATACTATTAGAAAATTATATCAGAATGTTGGATGCTAATGTACTCTTTTAGAATTAAAAAATATTAGCATATTTATATTTAAAAACTAGTTACACACATTGTTGTCAAACTCGCGAGTTAACTCTCCGAATTTACCGTTTTTACGTTTCTAACTTATAAAATCGAGTCGAGTCATTGGTAAACTCGTGACCTTTGTAAACTCGGTTAAATTCACGAGTTTATATAGCAAGTTTACCGTTTTTACGTTTCTAGCTTACAAAATTGTATTAACGCACCCTTAAACTCGTGTTAACTTTTTCAATTTGATTATACTCAACGGCTTTATATATGAATTTTATAGAAATTTCTTTATTAAATATGATAAATTATGAATGTTGATAGATTTAATTTCAATTATTTGGATTTAAAATATTTTAAATCAAATTGTTGTCAACTTTTTATATTTTAATTATTTAATTATATACTAATAATATATATTTAATGGTAAAACTAAACTCTTACGAGTTTACGATTCGAGTTCATAATACGAGTTTACATCACTGTCACGAGTTTGCTTAAACTCGCGAGTTTAACAACTTTGGTTACACATCCTCAAAATAAAAAAGAAAAAGAAAACAAACACTCGATCAACTTTAAGTTTTTCATATGTTTAACTGTTTTGAGATATTCAATAATAAATTGAACTAGCAACCATTTATATATATTCGATTTACTTTTAAAAAATCATAACATAAAATTAAAATGGTATTTTTATCTTTAGTGTAAAAAAGTAATACTGTCCAATGAATCTAACCAAACGATTTCTGAATAAATGGGTAATCCAAAGCAGCAAGAAAGATCCCATAAGAAGTGGCAAGCTGTAAAGGGGAAAAAAAAAAAACAAAGAAACAAACAAATGGTACTCTCTCTTTCTGGGATTTTCTTTTTATCATACTGCTTATTATTACTGTGGAGCCTGCCACTGTTCAATATTATTGTCCCTATGTTCTGTGTAAATTCTATCCATCAGTACTTGACAAAGTTTTACATATTTCTAATGGCTTCATCAGAACCATCCATGTAATTATTTTGTCAGCCAATAAAAAACACTCCAACAATATAATCTTACAGCAATCAACTGCAATATCATTAATAAGAATAAATTATTTATTACACGATATTAAAACCTATTATTAAGGTCGGCTAGTTACTTAGATTAGTAAATTGGTCTCCTAATCAATTTAGTCAAGAGTTTTAGACAGGTCGACTAGGTTATATATATTTTTTTTTCTCCCCTTGTTGAGATTGAAATGAGCTGTTTTGAATTTAAAGAAAAAAAAGAAAGAAATAGAAGTACGCCGTATTTGCACTTTAGTAACTTTATTTTTTTATATTATATATGATCTATACATAAATATTCCATTTACTAGCAGATTGATGCCTTTTTTATTTAACCATTACTTTTTTTCATAATTATATATGAATATTTTAATCATCGGTTCATCCGGTTCAAACCATGATTACCGGTAAATTACTACCTTTGAATCACTTCTTTTTCTTCTCTTCCTTTTTTGTCCCTTTTGAATCATTGCTTCAACAGCATAGATGAGAGAGAATTGTGGACTAACGTTGATTGGTCATGCGAATTCAAAATTAAAATTTTCTTTTTTCTTTTTGTTAGGTTGATATTCAGTAGGCATGATTTTTTTTTTTTTTAAATTTTTTTTGGGAGATGCTTGTGAAGGAGACAGTACTGAGAAAGAGGAGACATATCATATGGATGCAATTATAATTCCGAACAGAACCAAACAAACAACTATTTATAATACTCACAACTCACATAATATTTATTACACACAGTGACATGGCACATTGTTTTGTATAGTAATTTCTATCAGTACAATGAACTATCAAGATCAAAATATATAAGAATTTGCAAGATTTTGATATGACCTAGATGTGTTGGCAAAAAAAAAAAAAAAGATATGACCTAGATGATGATAACACAGAACCCGCAGATAGAAACCTAATATTAATACTTAATTTTAGTGCTGAGATGTAAAAGAAAGAGACAAGTCATGTCACTCTCTCTTTTTACCTTTATTTAATTTTCTCAAGATAAATCATATTATATTTTATGTGTAGTAAAATAGTAAATATTGAGATGATGTTAGTTAATTAAATTAAGATTGAAATTTCTATTATCACTATAAATTATTAAAATGTATATAGATTTATAACTATTAGTGTTTTTTTAAAAAAAAAATAGATTTCCTTAATATGCGAAGCTAATACTAAGTTGTGAAAAAATTTTCTTTTTTAAGACTATTAGGGAGTATTTTTTTTTCTAAGGATTTATTTTTGTATTTATTAATCAATTGAGAGTTTAATGGTTAAAACCATGTTTACAAAGCAATGTAAAAATAATTTTACATCAAATTAAAAGTGCGCGCGCACATAATCATTTTTTGACATTTAAACCTACAACAAGATATGTATGGAATGAATTATAGAACTCCTCTCAAGCTAATCCTATTGATAAAACACTTCTAACATATTTCATGAAAATGAAGGAAAACTTTAAGCTTTATTAGCTCTATTTTAAAATTCAATAACTTTACCTCTATCTAATTAATGGTCATATATACTTTTCAAGAAAATAATATAGTCGCACTATTTTGAACAAAAAACATAGTCTATACTATAATAAATGAATGATAAAATTATACACCCATATAAAAATTTAAAAGAAAAATTTTTAAAAAAATACTACTTAAATATCAAAATCCTAAATTAGTGATTTAACAAGAACTTGTGTTATCAATTTCATTACTCTTTTTATCAATCCCATTACACTTTTTGTCAACGGGATTTTGAAGTTCAAATGGTATTTTTTTGGAATTCTCCTAAAATTAAATGATGTGACTTATAAATAAAACATAAAATAACATTCCTTTTCTATATTATAAATAAGATCCATGAGCATACAACAAGAACTTTTAACAAAGAACGCCATTAACTCATTTCTCGATCTCTATATATTACTCAATAATATTTAATTAGTATGAGTTTTGTATCTCATATAAAAAGTACAAGTTTAGTATGAGTAGTGCAACATAGAAAACTTATGCTTTTTATATGAGATACAAAACTCATACTAATTAAATATTTTTGAAAAATAAAAACATCACACCAATATATTTTAGGGAGAATGGTCCAAATATACCTTTGAGACAAATTAATTATTAATTACTACCAATCATACAAGCGATCTTCCGTGTGTGTAAAGATATTTCATATAAATGTGTAAACAATCTTTCATTGTGTGTAAAATATCTTTCGTTATGCATAACCGATATTTCATGATAACATTCAACAATTAATTTACGAAAAATTATTTATCCGCATTTCCCCCCTAAATTTTATATGTTATACATTGATTGATGAGGTGATTGATTAGGGGGAAAAATGGAAATTTGCAAGCAAGAGACAAAAGACAGTGAAGGGTGGTTTTAAGATACATCCCTCTCGATAATCTCACTCTCACCATAATCTTACATTCCCAACGTTTCTTTCTGTCGTGTGCCTTCTCACACAAATCCAAAAAGAATACATTTTTTTAAAAAAAACCTAACACTCTAGCTCCAATAAGCCTAGTAATAATACACAATCACGCAACTTTCACTGATTCACACACGACAGAGTCACAAAAAATTAATACTAATAATATTAAGGTCAAGATCGTTGTGTGTGTGTAGTATTAATTCTTCAAGTGTCTCATTGTGGCTATGTCAAGATCGATCATGAAATATATATATATATATATATATCAGACACGACAAGATCTTGTTTGGGAGACTAAGATGGAGAATTTTGAATTTTCTGCAATATTTAATAATAATTATAATAATAAGAATAATAGTTTGAGTTGTTCTTGTTAAATTATATTCAGATTAAGGCATGAAAAGCTTATTCCCACATTTACATCGCCAAGCTTCTGGATAGTACTCGAGCGGCATGCTCAGACCGGGTTGAATGGGAACGTGAACCGGTTCACACGGCGAACACCACCCACACTTGGATCTACATGACGGCGGAAACGACCCTGGCACGCCGTTTCGTTTCTGATCCGCCACTGCCACCGCTGTTGCCACCGTTGTCCATGACGACCCGTTCTCCTTCTCTTCCCTGTGCAAGTAGTACTGCTTGAAACCTCCCCTACCTGAATTTTTTTTTAAAAGTTAAAAATTTCTGAAATGTTTATATTCTTAAATAATAATCCTGATCATTTTACTTTTTCATATAAATGGAAAATATAGAAATTAGGTCAGACGCTAACAGTTAAAAGATTTTGGGAAAAAATTATCACCTAGCATCGTTAAATAATAATATAAAAAAAATTAAAATTTTATATACTTTTAAAGCAATAAAAAGGCGGTTCATTCCTGTATATATTTTATTAGATTTGAAGAATGAGAAAAATTAAGAGTAAACTAACAAGTTGATTATATACAAATGTACCCAAGAGATAACACGTGTGCAAGAGAAGATTCATTAATTGTATGATAATGGTTAATTTGTATAGTTTATTATATGAACTGAAATGAACAGTACTAGTTTGGGTTGAGTGAGTTGTTAAGAGTAAAAACTCAGAAGCTAAAAGTAATGAAATATTCAGAAAGTGGTGTAAAACTTAAGAGAGACAAGAGATAAATATATATATACATATATATACTTACTTGGGAGTGACGGAGGAAGGGTTATGGCTGAAGCAGAAGAGAATAAGAGAAAAGTGAAGGCCGTGACGAAGGCTGGTAGGCGGTGGCTGTGTTGCTGGTGGTGGTGGGCGTTGCGGTGGAGAAGACGGCGATGAGGCGGTAGGCCCATGGCGGAGGACGGAGGCGACGAGTGGTGGGTGAGGGATGCGGAAGAATGAGAGAGAGAGAGAGAGAGAGAGAGGAGGATATAGTATTATTGTGGGAGGGGGGGTGACAGAGGGCAGATATTTGCGTGTGGAAGAAAAGGTCACAGCTTACAAGTCAAAAGACATTTGAAGCAGAAGAAAGAGGAAGGAAAAAAACAATTTTTTTTAAAAAAAATTGTGTAGTTGGAAAATTAGAAAAATTATAAATTGTTTCATATATATACATACATATATAATAAATAATAAGAATAGAAAATGGTAAAAAAATGAATTAAAAAGGCAGATACTAACTAAGTTTACAAACAGAAGATTAATCACACAATCTCCCATTTATAAAGGAGCAAACATGCTACAAATCACTTAAAAATCAAATAAATTATTCGATTCTTAATATACGATCTCATTCGTAATACAGATTACATTAAGAAAAGATCTTATATTAAAGATTTGAGAAAGTATATAATATAAAAAATCCTAACTAAGTTATAATTCATTATATTATAGCAAGAATAATTTTCCCCCTAAGTTTGAATTTCATACATAAAAAATTATCATATTAATTTAAGTTGACACAAGTGATAGAAGCCCTCATTTTTAAAAGTAAAGAAAATTAGTTTGTAAGTCTTTATAATTTTACATTACTTCTGACGAGATTCCTATATTTTTTTTTATTTGTTCATATTATTATAGTTTCAACTTTCAACTGATTCAAAATTCGGTGAAACAATATAAATTTGCATATTAAATTTTTAATTTTATATATATATATATATATTTATATATTGACTTTCAGCATTTGCATAAGAAGTACAATTGATTGGGTGGGTTTATTATTTGCCGCTTTCTATATTTTTATTATTAGTAAAAGATGCTTTTTTTTAAAAAAAGTATCATTGAAAGAATTTTTTTAATAGCACTCCAATTAATCAAGTTTCATAGACTACTTGGGGTCTAATTTGTAATATATATGTTGTATGTACTGTGCTGTCCTTGGCATATACTTTCCTTCTGTCTTATTTATAAATAATTTTTTCTCTTATAGGGTTGGTCTCTTTTTTAAACAACTTTCATTTTCTATTTGAAAATATAAGCTTCTTTTTTCTATTTTACCCTTATTAAATACCCATTCTTTCTCATATTTTATACTAATTATCTCTTATACTTTTTATTTATTCTCTCTCCTATACTTTTTTTCATAAATAGGGGGCATATATGGAAAAAATTACATTTTTAACATATTTATTTTTTTTAACTACCAATTTATTTGACACAATAAAAAAAAATTACTTATAAATAGGATAGAAGGGAATAATAAATGTGATTATTTATACATATACTTTTTTTTATATATATTGACAATAATTTTAAAAAGACTTTAAAAAGGTCATGAGGGTGGACCCTACTATAAGGGTCCACATTCCTGAATGATTGTGATACAGTGATTGATTGGTGGGGTTTTAATGTAGCGGATACATGTGTTGCATCTGAATCGTTTGTGTGAGAAATCCCATTTGTTATACAAAAATAAATTACAATAATTATTTTATAAGTGTATCTTATTAATTCACATAGCTGAGGGGCGGTGGCGTGTTTTTCTTTTTTTCCCCTAGTGCTATTAATAACAGGGGAAATACATGTAGTATTTTTTGTTGTTGTAGTTTTCAGTGTCATCTAGATATATGAGTGTTTTTTAATTCTTTGTTTAATATGCGCAATTATTTTAGTATCTTTTTAGCTTTTTTTGTCCTTTATTTTGCTTTTATTTGTTTTCTCCCTCTCCAACTCGCACATGTATCTTTAGGTTCACTGTGTATATATTAATTTTGGACGAGATCTTAGATGTTGAATTTTGTGGGCCACTGTGTGGGAGATTGACTAGTTCTTTACCAACAAGACAAAAAAACCATAAGAAAATTGTCTGAAAAAAGAAATTAGGATTTAATTAATCAATATCCATTTTAGGATACAATGAGTGTGCAGATTGAATATTAAAATTGTATTTAATTATAATTATTAATGATAATTACGATACAATCAGTTCTATTTTAATTTCAGTGAGCCCTTGAATATAATTTTAGTCTACCTGAATATTTTCCTCTCAAAAAAGAATAATATTTAGAGACAAGTAACAATTATTGGCATTCTGTGGGAAAAAATAAAAAAGAAGAAAGAACCTTAGTTGAAAACATTAGTACTTACAGTTTTTTTATACTCCTTCCAGTATTAATTACAGGAGTCGTTTTACTGTGAAAAAGGAATAATATTTACAGACAACTAACAAATACTCCAAATACTCCTGTTATCCATTACACCTACCACAGACTCTAGTCTTAACTCTTCCACTGTCTCCCCTTCTAAATAGAGCCGCTACTTAAATAGTTGGTTGAATTCGATTCAGAATATACGTCTCTTATATTTATTATCTTTATTAAATTAATTTATCTAATTTATAAACTGATATAATATATATATATATATATATATAATTTAATGTTTCCCAAGGATATTTTAGAAATTTCATATCATATTTGTTCAAATTAACTAATTTATTTTGAACCAAATTCAGCCAACTATTTAAGCAGCTGTTCTATTTAGGATGGGAGACAATATAATATTTAAGAATATTGGTTATTAGGATATTAACATTCTTTTTAGTTATTTTGCAACACCCTAAATTTTATTCACCAAGAGTATATTGTGATTATTTTGTATATTCAAGAAAATGGTGAATATTTAAGGTCAAAGAAATTAAATATTGAAAATTTAAAGATAAACAGTGTTTTCAGTGAAATCGATTGCGAGACAATGAGTTTGTCATGTGATTTTGGAAGAACAAATGATGAGCAAAAATTATGAAATTTTACAGGGTGAAAGTAGACATCTTAAGCTTTAATTTGATAGGTCATATGAATCAATTGAAGCTATGTACAAAGAGCGATGAAATGAAGGAAGAGAGGATTGTGACAAGTGTCGCAATAATAACCCTTCATGAAATGAAATGGTGTAGGATGAAGGGAGAAATTTTATGAAGGCTCTTCCTTCCTCTTTCCTTCATACATTTCGGCTAGCACAAGAGGAAGAGAGAGAGAGAGAGAGAGAGAGAGAGAGAGAGAGAGCTTGAAGAGTCTTGAAGTTCTAGAGAGAAGGAGAGAAAACTTAAGGTATGTAGTGATCTCTTATGCCTTTTTCTTGTAATCTTGCTTAGAAAATCTTCTCTAAATCTTTCTCTTCATGGGATCCATGATCTTGAAGACACATTTTGAGCTCAAGGAGAGAGAGAGAGAGAGAGAGAGGTGGATGCCTAGAGAGAGAGAATCCAAGATCTCAAGAGGTAACTTCATAAATCTTAGATCTATACAAGTATGAAGTTATGGTTGGTGAATATTGTTGGATTTGGTGATTTTTATTAAGTTTGTAAATTTGGAAAAGTCCTAACCCTAAGGGGTTATGCTGTCCAAATTTCTTTAAATCATGGTTAAGATGTGTTTAAATGAGTTAATAAAGGATTAGCAGTGGAAAAGTATAAATTTTGGAAGCTAAAACATAAAAGAGCATTTTTTCATTTTTTGCCTAAGTTTTGGCCAGAACCAGAACAGGGGGAAGGAGCTGGATTTTCATGAAATATATGGTTTCATTGGATTAATGGGCAAAAATATGTGGGGTTATAGTTGGTCACTTTTTCGGAAAAATGCCGAAAAAGCATAATTACGAAAATGCCACTAAAACCCTAAATCAGGGCTGTCAAGGGTATTTTGTAATCTGACACTGAATTTGGTGATTTTGAGCCTGGAAATGGATTCCTTGGGCGAAAATAAGTCAGGATAGCCCTAGTTAAAATTTTGAAAAAACGTGCCATCGGGTCAGGTACGGCGGGGCCGGGCTGGAGTCCCAAGGGCATTTTGGTAAAATTTTACCATAGACTAATATAACCACAAGAAACACTATAGAAGAGTCTAAAATGATACTTGGATAGGTTATGACCTATTTCTTGTACATTTAATATTTTAGGACCAAGTCGGAAGCCGGAAGCGACACGTTTTACGCTACACTCTAAAAAGGGATTGATAAGACCTTGAGGTAGGAACATTATCCTTAATACATCATGTCATAGTTATATGCTTATGTGGATGCCATTGTTTGTGAATGCGCTATATTAATCAATATGAATTGCCTAGAGAGGGGCAGTTAGTGCCAAAGGTGTACTTACACTTGGAGTTGGTGACAATCCTATCAGGAGTAGATAGTGGGGCTAGGCCTTACTCATGTATATATGACAATTATGTGTTTATATTGTTCATTAATTGGTGCATACCTTGGCGCATATCATATTTACTTGGCACATATCATATTTACTTTCCGCATTTTCTATGAATGATAGAATGTTTCTACTGGGATTCCTTGGAATCTCACCCTTTTTTTTTAAAATAAACATCTCAGCGGGTGCCAGTGGGATGAAAGGCAAAGGTACAGATACGAAGAAGTGATTTGCACATGTCTTGAGGCAAGGTCAAGGACGATGGTTATAATTAGTCTATTTTTAAGATATTTTGGGAATCCTGTATATATTAGAATTCTGTTGTATTTCTATATTTTGTCGATGAGCGACTTTGGACTATAAACGAATACTGTTATTAGTATAATTGTACTTTTCTATATGCCCATGGAATTCTGTCTTTATTACTCTTTGATTATCGAAATGGAAACGGGTGTTAACATTTTTTGTATCGAAGCTAATAAGCGGTTCTGACATTATCAGAATTGTATAATGATATGGTTTTTTTGCATGGCGAGAGGATTACTTGTGGATGGTCTGAGTGATTCGATGATTGGGATCATGGATAGTTCAAACGAGACTACGGTGAACTAGCGTGTCTCGGGCAGAAGGCCGATGATCTATTATTTCGGGCACAACGATATGCGTATGAGGTACACAGCATGGAAGAATGTGGCGAGACGGCCAGTGTATAGTCCAGAGCCGAGGACGGTACGATGTATTCCTTAACGGTGTAAAGACATTGTATCGCCTACAGATACCGTTAGGAGTTAAGGTGATCGAAGAGTGCTGAGTTCTTTCCACGATGTATTTTTTCCCGGACACAGCATTCTGGAACAGACAGAAGAACGTTATCGTCGAGCAGGGCCCAAAGGTGAACTTCTAGACTTTTCGGAAGCGTATCAGAGGGTTAATACGGGATTTCATGTTCATGTATACCGAACTATGATGTAGGGCCTGCGCAAGCTATTTGGTGACTAGAGCTGACCGGAAAATATTATGAGTTAAGGGCAATCAGGCGGAGCCAAAAAACAGAGAAAGAGTTAGCTAGAGTTGGTATTTTTGGGGGATAGTATAGGATGGGTAACCCCTGGGAAGTTGCATGAACTTGATATTTTGGATATGTAAAGGACAATATGTCCTGTATAGTAGTATAGGACATGTGATGTTTCTATTTCTCAGTAACTACTGTAATTAATTGTTACATACTATGCATGACATATTTGTACCCTGAATTTTATGAAATGACGAAAATGCCCTTGCTCTTATATAAAATGAAATTCTTCTTTATCGTTATGTAGTTTGAAACATAAAGATAGTTCAACCTGGCAGACCTCATGGCAGGCCATGTGCAGGGTATAATCATGTAGTAACTGAGCCACGACTTGATCTAGTATAGTAGCGAATACTGGATATATTGGAACAATAACAGTAGACAATGAACGAAATAAGGGTTGACTTTCAAAGAGTACAACAAAGGCAAGATCATCTGGAGAATCGTCTGGATGAATTTATGAGAGTTAACGATGAAGAGATACTGGAGGAACAGCAACCAGAAGATTTTCCACCATAGCCTGAAGTGGATATTCAAATTTGGCTGAGCAGATTCAGTTAATAACAGCCGCCTATGTTCAGGGGGAAGTTTGATCCTCAACAAGCTGAAGATTGGTTGGCTCGTTTAGACAAATTATTCTATATGCTGCAATGTCCAAATGAGGTTAATGCCCGATTAGCGATATACAAGCTGGAAGGTAACGCTGATCATTGGTGGAAGAGTATGGACCTTATCTTGAAGGGGAAGAATGTTCCTATTTCATGGGAACTATTCTAAGAAAAGTTCAACGAGAAGTGTTTACCCCCGATTGTCAGAAGGGAAAAGGAGAAAGAGTTCCTTTGCATCAAACAGCAAGACCGGGAAAGCTTTGATGACTACCTAGCCTGGTACATTCGATTGTCGCGATACTCATCATACCATAAGCTGAATGACAATAAAGAGTGGGACGCGGACATAATGATTGAAGGGTTAAGACCCGAGTTTAAAGAGAGGTTGATTTCTCAACACTTTACGGAATTCATCAAAGCTGCAGAAGAGTGCCAATACATTGAGAAACACATGTCGAACTGGGCGACGCCGACTGGGAATCGAAGTGTTTCCGAAAGTGGTAGCTCAACACAGATTAGGAAAGAGCAAGGTGGATCTTTCAAGGAAGCTATGAAGAGGCCGAATTAGACAGGAGGCCGTGGAGGCCAATGATTGTCGGGAAGCCGAACGTGTTGGTTTTATTGTAAACCATTAATGGTGCACCACTACCACCGAAAGCTAATCCTAACAAACCATTGACTTGTTTTAATTGCAGAAAGATGGGACACATATCCAAGGATTGCCCTCAAAAGCAGCAATCGGTGGAGATGAGACCCAGAGTTTCAGGCAGGGTCTACACACTGACACAAGAAGAAGCTTGAAAGTCTCTAAAGCTTATTCAAGGTATGGCTTCTTTTAATAGCGACTCAATGGGAGTATTGCACGATTCGAGTTTAATTATTTATTCACTATATATGTTCCCTAGTAATGTTTGATATATGATTAAATTGGGAAGCTAGTCTTCAATGTGAACAGAATAGAGAAAATAAAAGATAGGACAGTGATTAGTAAATCCCTAGGTCCTTCCGAATGATATGGGTGGACAATAGGCATAATTGACGTGAAATGATTTTGAATCTCTATGAAATCGAGGTTGAGTTGTGATTGAGAGAATTGTATCAGAGGATCAAACTTAGTAGTTGAATTGACTCCTTAGGCATTCGATATGGCCTAAATTGTTCAAGGTATTAGAATATGATATATGATGTGGGATGATTAGGCGATATGCCGATCTTAGTGGAATCCAATATGATGATACTGAGGTTGGGGATAGGCCTAAATTTGATCTAAGATGAAATAATACTTAGGCCAGAATATGAATTTGCGGCACTATGACTTTGTTTCATGATGGAAGTTTGAACTATGTGAAAAATGTTGAACCTTCAATAATGTAGGAGGTTATTACCCAAATACCGTGTAGGTGAGATTGGGCACTATTGATCGTGAATCTTAGCGAATCTATTGGGTATAATTAAGAAAAATGATTTTCAATGTATGTGATGTTGAGGTTTTAGATTTCATGATGGACCTAAAGGTGGGGTTAGGAACCCTAGGCTGTAAAATTTTACATGCCGAATATTGTAGTGGACCTGCATGTCTAAAGGCCCTAAGACCTTGTGGACTAGTATGTCCTTAGATGGTGAATTTATTCAGAATCGTATTGTACTAGTGATAATCTGTGGAGTTGGGGAAAGTTATTTCCTAGCTCAGCTAATACTGAGATTTTAGGCGTGGAATCATGATCCAAAAATCAGACACAATCGTTGAACTGATTTCTTAAGAATTTGAATTAACATGGATGGTCTGAGGTACTAAACATGGTACTAAGATGAATCGAAATATAAATGAGGTTTCTTGAGGTTGCTAGTTGCTAATCTAGCATAGGGAAAGATCTTGATAATAGAATATTCCCTTATTGAATGAGAATAGTTCTTGATAGAACAAAGGTAGCCGTGAGATAGGGTCTCAAGATTGAGATAGAGAATAAAATGTATGAGTGGCTTTTGGTTTCCCTGTACAATGAGGGCAAAGTATCCTAATGAAAGAAATAATTGATCTACCTACTATTCTACAAACCTGAGGCTTTACTAGGAGTCGATTGGTGGATAGCAGATAGTGTGTTGAAAGGTATGAATAAAGGATGGTAAGGAATCGTGTTTTGACATCCTGGTAGGCTGAGGAGTTCTCTGGAATTTGTTTCGGAGTATATGAATGGACTACCCTTGAAACAGTAGTAGAATTGGTAAGTATGCGTAGATTCCCATACGAATAGAATGTGCCTACACCCACGGGTGTCAAGGTTGTCACAGTCGATGTATGTATGAATGGTATAATGAATGCTGAAGGACATGAATCACTAGTAGACTTGATTGTCTACTGTTGTATGGCTGCATGGATTAACGGTAATCCATGAAATCTGGTTGATTGATGGCCTATTGGTGAGCTCACAAAGTAAAATTGACACGTGAGTAACAATTATGAATAGAATTGAACATGGTGAGGGGAAAAACAACCCTATGCCAAGTTGGGTAAATGTGAGTTATGGCTTTCAGAGGTAACATTTCTGGGCCACATAAGTTTCATAGCAACGGATGTTGGTGAACCTTGGTAAAGTGGAAGCAGTACTAAACTGAGAAAGCTGGAAATTGTGGTTGTGGTACGCAGTGTTTTGAGTCTTGTATTATTATGAGATGTTTATATCAAAATTTCCCCGGAACTCAACATTATGCATGGGATGATGACAGTGAGAGGAGCTTTGGGAAGCTGAAATGAAAATTTATTAAAGTACCAATATTGATAATCCCATATCCATAGTAGACCTTTGTTGTCTTCACTGATGCCAGATGGCATAGATTGGGAAGGAAACTGAATCCCAGTTGCGAGTAGGCATGGAATGAGATATGAATTGATGCAAGCCGAGTGAAGGCGTATGCAACATGTCAACTGAAGCTTTAGGAATTGAACTATTCCATCCATAATCTTGAGTTGATGATAAGAATGTTTGTATTGAATCTGGAAACGTTGCCTTTATGGCCTAATTGTGGAATTGTATTGTGACCACAAAGATTGAAATGTGTATATGACCAAAAAGAGTGAAATATGATGCAATGTAAGTATATAGAGTTGTTGAAAGATTAAAACCTGGAATGTAAATGTTGTCTAGGGCAGGCTAATATTGTCCTTAACGCATTGAGCCATAAGATAGTGTAGATAGTAGATATGATGAATTATGAGCAAAAAGTCAATCGAGGAAATTTATGGATCTTAGTCTGTATAAGCAGATCCTGATCAACGGTAATGATGTTAGTAAGAAGCACGCATAAGGGTTACCCCATAGTTTATGAATCTATTAGTGTAGCAAATTTCGGGGACGAAATTTAATTAAGTAAGGGAGAACTATAACACTCCAAATTTTATTCACCAAGAGTATATTGTGATTATTTTATATATTCAATAAAATAGCGAATATTTAAGGCCAAAGGAATTAAATATTGAAAATTTAAAGGTAAACAGTGTTTTCAGTGAAATCGCATGCGAAGCAGTGAGATTGTCATGTGGTTTTGGAAAACCAAATGATGAGTGAAAATTATAAAATTTTACAGGGTGAAAGTAGACATCCTAAGAATTAATTTGATAAGTCATATGAATCAACTGAAGCTATGTACAAAGAGTGATGAATTTTTGAAGTTATTCAAGAAAATCTGGAAAGTCTCCGGAGCAACGGTCAAAGAAATGAAATATGGTATTGATAAGCTTCGAACTGGCTAAAGACCATATTTTTCCTTGAAACTAGACTCAATAAGGGTTACATAGGCTTTAGAATCACACCGAAACGATGTCTACAAAATTAATTATGATTTTTCAAAGTTAGGGTAGAAAATCTGTAAGAATTGGCATTATTCCTAAAATTGAAAAACAAATGTGTTAGAAATTGATTAATGGAATTAAAGATGCTAAGTGTCATGATCATATAAGGAGGGGATTAAATTATAATTGATTTGTATGAGCACATGTCAAATTGCATTAAAATAATGCTACATGAACATAGTAATTATGTCAACACTCATTTCCATTTCGACATTCAAAGAGTAATAAAGACAGAATTCAATAGGCATACAGAAAATTACAATTACACTGATAAAAATATTCATTTACAATTTCGATATCGTTCGTCGACGGAAACAGCAAATACAGCGAAAGTTTTAGTATTTACAAATTTCACCAAAATATCACAAAATAAACTAATTATGACCACGATCTTGTCCTCGCCTAGAGACACGTGCCGTTCACTTTCCGCCGTCTACGTCTTTTCCCTTTTTCCCATTGGTACCTGCTGAGGTATTTGTTTAAAAATAGGGTGAGATTCCAAAGAATCCCCATAGAGACATAATATCGTTCATAGAGAATGCGAAAAGTAAATATGACATGCGCCAAGATATGCACAAATTAATGAACAATATAAACACATCATCATCATGTATACATGAGTAGGGCCCAGCCCCACAATCTACACGGGTTGGACTTCTGCCAACTCCCAGTGTAAGTGCACCTCTGGTACTAACTGCCCCTTTTTAGGCAAATCATGTTGATTAATAAAGTGCATTTACAAAACAATGGCATCCACACAATCACATAACTTATGGCATAGTGTATGAAGGATAATGTCCCTACCTCAAAGCTTTATAATCCCTTTTTCCCGGTGTGTCTCGTAACGCGTGTCGTTCCGGCTTTCGAATCGGTCCTAAAATATTAAATGTACCAGAAATAGGTCATAATCTATCCAAGTATCATTTTAGACTATTTCATAGTGTTTATTGTGGTTATATTAGTCTATGGTGTAAATTTACCAAAATGTCCCCGGGACCTCGGTCGTGCCACGCCGTACCCGGTCCCATGGCAGGTTTTCCCAAAATTTTGACTAAGGCTATTCTAACTTATTTTCTCCCAAGGAATCCATTTCTAGGCTTGAAATTTCCAAATTCAGTGTCCAATTACGAAAATACCCTTGATAGACCCTAATTAGGGATTTCAGTGGCATTTTCGTAATTATGCTTTTTCGGCCTCTACCGAAAAAGTGCCCAACCCCACCTATTTTTTCCCATTGAATCCAACGGAACCATTTATTTCATGAAAATCTAAATTCTACTACCAGTTCTAGTTCTGGCCGAAATTATTAGGGAAAAATGGAAAAAAATGAGGTTTTGTGTTTTAGCTTCCAAAACTTGTACTTTTCCACTTTTAATCCTTAATTAACTTACTCAAACACTTCTTAACCATGATTTAAAGGATTTTGGGCAGCATAAACCCTTAGGGTTATGACTTTTCTAATTTTACAACTCAACCCAAAAATCACAAAACCAAACAATAATTACCAACAACAACTTCAACACACTAAGAAGTTGAGGTTTTGGAGATTACCTCTTGATCCTTGGTGTTTCTCTCTCTAGGACGTCCTCTCTCTCTCTCTCCTCAACCTTGAAGATTAGCTTGCTAAACCATGATTTCCATAAAGAATAAGAGATTAGAGGATGAACTACACAAGATAGGAAGCTTAAATCACTTGAAAACAATTCTTACCTTAGCTCTTACTTCCTCTTGCTCTCTAAATCTCCAAAGGAACTCACAAACTCACTCACTCTCTCTCTCTCTCTCTCTCTCTTGCCTTGGCCGAATGTGACTTGGAAAGAGGAAGGAGTATGTTTTATTATTTTGTCTCTTGTTGTATCTTAGCCCTTGATTTAATCAATGGCTCCTAATGTGACACTTGTCACAATTCCTTCTTCCTCTTAATTTCTTCATTGACTTGTCATTTATTTGAATCAATTGACTTCCCTTCTTGCTCTCAAATTTCCATCCGTACTTCCCTTTTTTTCTCCACTAGCCATGCTTCTTTCTCTATGTCCATCCTTACACTCTTTTATGTAATCATGTGTTTCACTCCTTCACTCAAGCTTCCCTTTCCATTCTTATACTCAACATTAATCTACCAACTCACTCCACCATGGTCATCATTTCCTTCTTCTTGTGGCATGTGATCATGTATTTTAATATTTATTTCTTTCTTTTCTTTCATGATGGACGAAAATTAGAGAGGAAGAGGAGGAAAATTTGCATTTCATTAATCCCATAATTCACATAATTGAATTATGTATAAGCCCCCTTAATTTCCCAATTCTTGATTTATTCCACCAAAAATAATCCCATTATGCCTTTTCCTTTATTTTCCTTGATTAATTGAAATTAACTCAATTAATTGGACAATAATTAATCTTGGGCTAAATTGAAAAAATTATGATTTTTCTATCCCCTTTGTAATTTAATTAATTTTTGAATTAATTAATTTTTGAATTAATTCTTGGGCTAAATTGAATATGAATATTTCAAAATTCACAAGATCTAAATTCATGAATATTCACAATTTTATTGAATTACTCAAAATAATTATAATATATTTTTGGTGAATAAAATTTGGGGTGTTACAAATTATGGTTAAGATGTGTTTACATGAGTTAATAAAGGATTAGAAGTGGAAAAATACAAGTTTTGGAAGTTAAAATACAAAAGAACATTTTTCCATTTTTTTGCGTAAGTTTTGGCCAGAACTAGAACAGGGGGAAGGATATGGATTTTCATGAAATAGATCATTCCATTGGATTTAGTGGGCAAAAATAAGTGGGGTTATAGTTGGTCACTTTTTCGGAAAAGACCGAAAAAACATAATTACGAAAATGCCACTAAAACCCTAAATCGGGGCTGTCAAGGGTATTTTCGTAATTTGACATTGAATTTGGTTATTATGAGCACTGAAATGGATCCTTTGGCGAAAATAAGCCAGGATAGCCCTAGTCAAAATTTTGGAAAAACGTGCCATCGAGGCCGGGTACGGCGGGGCCAGGCCAGGGTCGCGGGGGCATTTTGGTAAAATTTCGTCATAGGCTAATATAACCACAAGAAACACTATGGAAGAGTCTAAAATGATACTTGAATAGGTTATGACTATTTCTTGTACATTTAATATTTTAGGATCGAGTCAAGAGCTAGATGCGACACGTTTTACGAGGCATACTAAAAAGAGATTGATATGACCTTGAGGTAGGAACATTATCCTTCGTACATCATTCCATAGTTATATACTTATGTGGATGCCATTGTTTGTAAATATGCTTTATTAATCAACATGAATTTCCTAAAGAGGGGCAGTTAGTACCAGAGGTGCACTTACACTGAGAGTTGGTGATAGTCCAACCAGGTGTAGATAGTAGGGCTAGGCCCTACTCATGTATACATGATGATGATGATGTGTTACGATGATGTGTTTATATTGTTTATTAATTGGCGCATACATTTACGCATATCATTTCTACATTTTCTATAAATGATAGCGTGTTTCTACTGGAATTCCTTAGAATTTCACCCTTTTTTTCCAAATAAACATCTTCGCGAGTGCCAGTGGGATGAAAGGCAAGGGTACAGATACGGAGAAGTGATTTGCACGTGCCTCGAGGCAAGGTCAAGGACGGTGGTTATAATTAGTCTATTCTTAAGATATTTTGGGAATCCTGTGTATATTAGAATTTTCACTGTATTTCTGTATTTTTTCAACAAGCGACTTTGGATCGTAAATGAATACTATTATGAGTATAATTGTACTTTTCTATATGCCCATAAAATTCCGTATTTATTACTCTTCGAATATCGAAATGAAAACGGGTGTTGACATATTTTACTTTTAATGGTATTTTAGCATTTAATAGCTTAAAAAGTATGCTTTTACATTCACTGAAATTATATTATTGTACTATGATATTGAACATCTTATGTAAAAACTTTTCAATTGTTAATGCATTTTACTTTCATAAAAAAATGGTAGGAGTTTGTAAAGAAAATTAGGAAGATTCTTTATTGATGAAGAATGAATGTTTTACAAAATAAAAATCAACCTACTTGAGTTTAAACATGATCATCTCTTATGTGAGGGTGATTAACAACTAACCCTAACTTTAAGGATCTCAGAGGGACTTACCTATTTAGAGCGAGACTCACATTAACCCCTCTTTTAACGTGGTGTGAATCTCACTATCCTATATACTTTGGTTCATACAATCAGACCTTTATTTATAGATTAACTGACCCTCACTTGAGATTTCAACTAACTAATGGTTTTATATATCTCCAATAGAGTCTGTTACATTTAGATTTGAAAAGAAATTCAATTGGTTATTTGTAATTAATATCTCAATAATATACATGAAATACTCCTTGTTTGCTTGGATAATTCATCTTTAGTTATCTATAGTTGCAAAAGAATATAATGGTGATTAAATAGAGGTACGTAATTCAAAAAAAATAGACGTAGACAAAAATGTATGGTGTCACGCCCATATCTTAATTTCACATTTACTAGAGTATTCGCGGAAAATGATATGCGGTTCGATGGGTAGCACATGAATAACATGAATATACTGATAATAAGTGCATGATTACATAAATTCCCCATAGGGGTTTGTACATGATACATACGATTAAGATAGCCGCACAAGGCTACTAGGGTGTTTAAACTTATCCCAGTGAAACGGAGACTTCTTCCCGTCTTCGTTCCACTACTGTAATCCCCTCATACGATACTCTGCATTGTTGTTTACATATCTTCTGTCGTCTCCTGTCTAAATTGTTGGTAGGGGAGGGTGAGATTCGAGAGAATCTCAGTAGGAAACAGATACCATAATACATGCATGATAGATGCTATGTGTCTAACATGTTAGCTTTAACTAGATGTTTGCCCCATAATGACATTTTTGCATGCTCAATGTTTCATGTAACAAAACTATGGCCACAGCAAAACAGAAACAGAGCTTCATTGATTCAAATATGCTCTACACAATCAAGTAAAGCAATCACATACATCACTACACAAGCAAAGATATCAAATACATGCAAGTAAGGTAAGTCCCCTACCTTAACCCTTTTCCGTCTAGAAGCGCGATCCTCGATCTACGTGCAAACAGCTCGGGGCTCCATATTCGATCCTCAAGCTCCTACTGGCTTCTCTCAAGATGGTTGAACCCTAACCCTTGAAACACCAAAAGATGAGCTTCCAAACCTTTCTAAGTTTTTTCCTCCCCTTCTCTCTCTCTAAAAATTATGCTTCTCCTCTCTCTAAATGTTGAACTTCACGTCAGTTTATGCTTGAGGAAGGAGATTAAATGTTTTAATAATATATTAGAAATTTAACTAATTCATTTTCCCAATTTTCGGATTTTTACAAAATTCAGGCAGATTTCTGCCCAAACTTTGAAAAATCATAATTAATTCTAGAAAAATTGAATTGAAGTGATTCCAAATCCTATAGAACCCTTATTGAGTCTAGTTTCAAGGAAAAATATATAATGTTTCTGGATGGAATCTCAAAATTCCCAGAATTTCAATCTTTGCATATTGTTCCAGAAATTTCACAGTTTTTCTATGCTGACTTCAAAAATTCATATCTTTTTTTATATAGCTCTAATTGATTCATATGACCTATCAAATTAAAGCTTAGGATGTCTACTTTCATCCTGTACAATTTCATAATTTTTCCTCATCATTTGGTCATTCAAAATCGCATGACAAGCTCACTACCTCATAGGCGATTTCACCGAAAACATAATTACTTTCTCCAAAATTCACCATTTTACTTTCTTAATACTCCAAAGATATAAGAAAAATTAGAGAATATATTTGGGACATCTGTTAAACTAGGGCTTAGCAATCCGCTTAATTTAGGCTTATTCCCGAGCCTCCAATCCCAAATTTCGGGATATTATACATGGTGTTTTCAAATAAGAAATAAACTAAAGTCCTTAATGGACTCTTATATTTAGAATATGTGGGAGTAAATTTTGCATGGAAGTAGGGCTATATATTAATCATTGTACACATTGAGACTTAGCTCGATATTTCTAAATTGGTTACCTCGGATCAAGCAAAAATAAATAAATAACATAACATAAAATAAAAATGACTTTTGGTGACTTTCATATTGTACTAGTTGTGATGGAAAAATTGAAAGTCAATGTTAAGGATATTTGATCAAGAGTTGGCTACAATGTTTATGACTCTCCATATATATATATAACTTGAACTAGAAAATTAAACGTGGAATAAAATAAGAAAATTCAAGTAAACTAATTTTCAAGAGCCCATCATTGTTAGGTGTTAGAGTTAGACGCATAGCTCAAAGAGTGTTTAAAAAAACATCAACAAATTAATTACAAAAAAAAAAAGCCTTTTATGTCAATAACAAATTAAAATTTCAACTCACGTTGATCTTAAAAAGAATATATGAGTTGAGGATGAAGATTACCCACACACTATATGTAACACCCTAAATTTTATTCTCCAATATGCTTTATAAACATTTGTGACATTTAATGATATGGAAGGGAGAATTTTGGTGAATGTGATTATACTTCCACTGAAATTTTCTGCGAGGCAGTGAGGTACTCATATGATTTTGTATGACCAAATGATAAGTAGACATCCTAAGCTTCAAATTCATATAATTTTTACAGGGTGAAAGTAGACATCCTAAGCTTTAATTTGATAGGTCACATGAATCATTTGAAGCTATATACAAAAAGATATAAATTTTTGAAATTAGCTCAGAAAAACTGGAAAGTTTCTGAAACAACATTCAAAAATTTAAATTCTAGGATTTTTGTGCTTCCAGTTGGATAAATTCTATATTTTTCTTTAAAACTAAACTCAATATGGATTCTATAGCCTTCGGAATCACTCCGATACAATGTCTACAAATTTAGTTATGATTTTCTAAAGTTTGAGCATAAAATCTGCCAGAAATTGCTTAAATCCGAAATTGTTGGAAATTAACTAATTATGACATAAGCATAATGCTAGATGACATAAGCAAGCATATGATATAAAGCAAATCTATATCTTCTTCGTTTTATTTCCGTTGGTTTTGACATAAAAAAGGAGAGAGAGTGATTTTGAGATTTTTAGAGAGGAGGGGAAAATTTGTCTGGTAAGCACTATTTCTTTGGTGAATTAGCTCATATCTTGTATAATATTTCTCCTAAGCTTCTCATCTACATGATTGTAGGTTGTTTTGAGTTAACAGTTCAGTGTTGTTGGAGCTAGGAAGAAGGAAAAGCCAAAAGGAAGAAGAAGTAACTTCCTAAACTTCAAATATTGGTTCTTCTGACTGCTGTAAGTAGTTTAATCGGTGAAATTCTGATTGATTTGCTTTGATTTCAAATTTGGTAAAGGAGGTGATATAAGCGTTATCTGCCAAAATTGAGTCTAAATGGTAGTTATAATGTAATTAAATAGTTAATAAAATTATTACAAGTAGAAAGGAACAAGGATTTGAAGTTGGAATTGGAAAACCCCGATTTTTTTTGGAGAATTGGGAATTTCAGCTAGCGCTCTTTGGAGCGGTTAGGATTGTATTTTTGATGTTCTGATGATTCCATTGAGTTCAAGAGGGAAAATTAGGTTAGGTTATAGTTGGTCACTTTTTCGAAAAAGCCCAAAAAAGCATAATTACAAAAACGCCCCTGAAACCCTTAAAGCGGGGCTGCCAAGGGTAATTTTGTAATTTGACATTGAATTTGATAATTTTGAGTCCAGAAATGGATTTCTTGGGCGAAAATATGTTAGAATAGCCCATATCAAAATTTCGAGAAAAGTACAGTCAGAATTTTTCATTATAGACTCATATAACCCCTAGAAACATTATGGAAGTATATAAATGGTACATTTGGCATTGTAGGATCTAATATGGAACCCGATCTATTTGCTTATAGATCGAGGAACTATTTCTGTTTAGCAAAAGGGACACAAGGTAGGGGACTTACCTTATTTGCATGTATTTAATATCTATACTTGTATAGTGATGTATGTGATTGTTTTACTTGATTGTGTAGAGCATATTTGAATAAATGAAGCTCTGTTTTTGTTTTCATTGTGGCCATAGTTTTTTTACATGAAACATTGATCATGCAGAAATGTCATTATGGGGCATACATCTAGTTAAAGCTAAACATGTCATACATATAACATCTATCATGCATGCATTATGGTATCTGTTTCCTACTGAGATTCTCTCGAATCTCACCCTCCCCTACCAACAATTTAGACAAGCGAATATAGAAGGTACGCAGAAATCAGAGAAGAGAACTGCACGAGAGAGGGTTTCAGTGGTGGAGCGAAGACAGGAAGAAGTTTCCGTTTCACTTGGATGGATTTAGACACCCTAATAGCTCTATACGGCTACCTTAATTGTAAGTATCATGTACAAACCCTTATGGGGATTTTTTGTAATCATGCACATATTATCAATATATTTATGTTATTCCTATGTTACCCACCGAACCTCATATTATTTTCCGCGAATACTTTAAAATAGATGAAGATAAGATAAGAGTGTGACTCTATATATACAGCTTTTATTGATTAGCGCAATTTTATCTCTAGTCGTATTTGGAAGACACTTCTGATATATTTTTTAGAAACTAAAAAAACTTTTAAACCTCATTAGCCCCAGTTTTAAATAATAGAGTAACTTTCTAACATTACCCCCATTTAATAATTGAGAATTTGAAAAAAAAAAAATAACAATCTATAATATAATAAACTGGGGATAAAATTATACTCTAATTCAAATGATAAAATTAATGAAATGACTTACATTAAGAAAAAAATACTCGCTCTGTCTCGTTTAGTACGAAAGGATATATTGATTACATTTTCATGGGTGAAGAAAAAGATGATAAATTTATAAAATTCATAATAGATCGAATTATTATTAAATCACACCATTTCTTTTGAGCAAAATAAATCGTACCATTTTGAATTAGAATCCGTAGTTTGAGAATATGAAATGTGTCAAATTCTATATAGAAACCGGAGAGAAAAACACTCATTTGCCTTTTTTTTAATTTCTCTAAATAAGTAAATAGAGAACACAAAACTTCTTTTCTGTACAATCCCACTGAAAATCTTTGTCTCCTTCGTACTGGATTGTGGTTACTGGTTACATCAACTATGAAAAAGAGACTATATAATTTCTCTGACAATCACGAGCCATATTTTTTGAGATATGGAAAAAAATTTACTTCCTCAATATGCTCATAATTGAATTAGATATAAATCTGAGGCGCTACACAAAATCTAACATAGACTATACTACTTATAACACACGTGCGCGCGCACAAAACTTAAGTGAAGTTACTTATATTTAAGTTCTCTAATAACACATGGCCATGTGTTATTACTTTTATGAGGTTTATAGTTAAATGATAATATAAAATATCTCAAAAATAAAATACATGGTCATATATGATTGGAGAGCTTGACATAATTCATATCAAAAACTTGAAATATATATATATATATATATAAATGTATATGTATATAATCTAATATCAAAGTAATCAATATGAACATAATTAAAATATAAACTTGATATGAAAACGTATTGTTTACAGATTAGGAATAATGTGTAAAACCTCAAATTTTATTCACAAAAAATATATTGTAATTATTTTAAGTAATTCAATAAAATGGTGAATATTCATGAATTTGGATCTTGTGAATTTTGAAATATTCATATTCATAAGGAAATATGCAAATTAATTCAAGAACTTAATTAAATTACAAAGGAGATAACAAAATCATAATTTTGCCTAATTAGCCCAAGACTAATTATTTTTCAATTAATTGGAGTTAATTTCAATTAATAAAGGAAAATAAAGGAAAATGCATAATGGGATTATTCTTGGTGGAATAAATCAAGACTTGTCAAATTAAGAAGGGATTATACATAAACCAATTATGTGAATTATGGAATTGTGAAAAAACAATTTTTCTTCTCTTTCTCTCTTTAATTTTCGTCCAAGCAAGAAAGTAAAGGGAAAAATATTAAATCCATGATCACATGCTACAAGAAGAATGTGATGATAACTATACTACATGCACATATCAATGATGGCAAAGATGGAGTGTACACAACATGAAGGATGGTATAATACATGATGGGAGAAGCTTGAGTGAAGGTGTCAACACCCGTTTCCATTTCGATAATCAAAGAGTAATAAAGACGGAATTCAATTGGCATACAGAAAAGTACAATTATACTGATAAAAATATTCGTTTACGATCCCAACGTCGTTCGTCAACGAAAAACAGAAAATACAGCGGAAACTTAATATTTACAATTTCACCAAAATATCTAGGCATAGACTAAGGCATAACCACGTTCATATCCTTGCCTCGAGACACGTGCTGCTCACTTTCCGACGTCAATGTCTTTGCCCTTTGGCCCACTGATACCCGCTGAGGTATTTGTTTAAAAATAGGGTGAGATTCCGAAGAATCCCCGTAAAGACATAATATCGTTCATAGAAAATGCGAAAAGTAAATATGTCATGTGCCAATGTATGCACAAATTAATGAACAATATAAACACATCATCGTCATGTATACATGAGTAGGGCCCAGCCCCACAATCTACACCGGTTGGACTTCTGCCAACTCCCAGTGTAAGTGCACCTCTGGCACTAACAGCCTCTCTCTAGGCAAATCATGTTATTAATAAAGTGCATTTACAAAACAATGGCATCCACACAATCACATAACTTATGGCATAGTGTATGAAGGATAATGTCCCTACCTCAAAGCTTTATAATCCTCTTTTAAATGTGCCTCGAAGGACGTGTCGTATCCGGCCTCCAAATCGGTCCTAAAATATTAAATATACCAGAAATAGGTCATAACCTATCCAAGTATCATTTTAGACTCTTCCATAGTGTTTATTGTGGTTATATTAGTCTATGGTGAAAATTTACAAAAATGCCCCCGGGAACCCTGCCCGGCCCCGCCGTACCCGGCTCGATGGCACGTTTTCCCAAAATTTTGACTAAGGCTATTCTGACTTATTTTCGCCCAAGGAATCCATTTTCGGCCTCGAAATCACCAAATTCACGGTCAAAATACGAAAATATCCTTGACAGCCCCTATTTAGTGATTTCAGTGGCGTTTTCGTAATTATGCTTTTTCGGCCTCTACCGAAAAAGTGCCCAACTGTAACCCCACCTATTTTTGCCCACTGAGTCCAATGGAACCATTTATTTCATGAAAATCCAACTCCTACTACCAGATCTGGTCTGGCCGAAATATTGGTCAAAAATTGAAAAAATGGAGTTTTGTGTTTTAGCTTCTAAAACTTGTACTTTTCCACTTTTAATCTTTGATCAACTCACTTAAACACTTCTTAACCATGATTCAAAGAAATTTGGGCAGCATAACCCCTTAGGATTAGGACTTTCCAAATTTACAAACTTAACAAAATAACCAAATCCAACCATAACCATCAACAATAACCACATCTAACATAATCTTAGGATTTGTGAGGTTACCTTCTTGAGTTCTTGAAATTTCTCTCTCAAGGAGTCCTCCTCTCTCTCTCCTTGAGCTCAAGATTTGCTTGCTAAACATAGTGTTTCATGGAGAAGAAGAGATTAGAGAGGAGATTATACAAATTGGAAGCCTTAAAACTTGGATTCACAAGGTCTTACCTTAAGATTTCTCCTCCTTCTCTCTAGATTCTCCCAAGCTCTCCCTCTCTCTCTATCTTTATTGCAAGTG
This sequence comes from Inga oerstediana, assembly GCA_963210345.1. NCBI lineage: Eukaryota > Viridiplantae > Streptophyta > Magnoliopsida > Fabales > Fabaceae > Inga > Inga oerstediana. The sequence goes on from OY723410.1 coordinate 22,542,194, forward strand.
ATGAAAATGGAGGTAAGAGAAAGATGAAGCCTTGCTTCATAAATATCTCACCTAATTTCTCTTAATTAACAAATGGATAGGAAATTTCTTTATGACCTCATCTTGTACTCACCCTTATCTACTTCTAATGAGTGTCATAAAGTCCATTTAGGTTTGGACTAATCTTCCTCTCTTTTCCCTCTAGCCCAAACATCCTCTAGGTCCTTAAGAAACCAAGTGGACCTTTATTCAATTATCTTAAGATTCTTGGTCCAAGATACATTATCTTAAGGTATTAACCCATGTGCTCATATTTAAAAATCATTGTTTATTCCTCTTAGCTTAGATTAATGACACTTCATCTTATCCACTTCCAACTTGTGCTTATCTACTTCAAACTTGTGTCATAAGTCCCATTGTAATTGAACCAATTCCCTTCAATTAACAATTGGGTTTTCTACAATTATCTCATTCTTTTGGTCAACATAATATATTTTATTGCAATTTAAACATGTGCTCCAACTTTAGCGATTATAATTTAATCTCTTGGCTTTAGATGATGCCACTTGGCATATTTACCTTCCAAGTAAATATTTCCCTTCTACTAAATATCCACCAATAAAAGAAAAATATGGGCTTTTACTTTATTCCACAAATCTCAATTTATTCCACCAAGAATATTCAATTCTTGAATTTATTTGCCCATTTCCTTATGAATATGAATATTTCAAAATTCACAAGATCTAATTTCCATGAATATTCACCATTCTATTGAATTACTCAAATAATTACAATATATTTTTTGTGAATATAAAATTTGGGATGTTACAGTTCTCCCCCACTTAATTAAATTTCGTCCCCGAAATTTGCTACACTTATAGATTCATAAATACGTGGTCACCGACTTCAAATTCTAGAGGTTTTCGCCCCTTATCTGCATAACTTTTCTGTCGGCTCTAAATAGCTAACAACATTTGCTTAATCAGCTTTATCCGCTATCAATACTATCTTACGGCTCAATGCGTCAATGACAACATTAGCTCACCCTGGACAACATCTACATTCCAGGTCTTAATCTTTCAACAACTCTATCCACTTATTTCGCGTTATATTTCACTCTTTTTGATCATACACACATTTCTATCTTTGTGGTAGCAGTACAACTCCCATAATTATGCCATAAAGGCAACGTTTCCATATTCAAAGCAAACATTATTATCATCAACTCAAAATTATGGATGGAATAGTTCAATTCCTGAAGCTTCTGCTGACATGATGCATACGCCCTCACTCGGCTTGCATCAATTCTCATCTCAATCTATGCCTGCTTGCATCCGGGACTCAATTCCCTTCCCAATCCATGCCATCTAGCATTAGTGAAGACAACAAAGGCCCACTATGGATCTGGGATTATCAACGTTGGTACTTTAATAAATTTTCATCGTCAGCTCTCTGAAGCTCCTCTCACAATCATCATCCCATGCATAATGTTTAGTTCTGAGAAATTTCGATATAAACATCTCATCCTTTTTATTGTCACACCCCGCAGTTCCCCCGCACTTCCCCAATCCCAGGGACTACGAGAAGACTATGAGCGTGGACTCATCAGGAATTTGCGGCCCCTCCAACTCAACCGTATTTCTTTTAGCTCCTGCAGCCTCGAACACACGACCCTGAGGGCATAAGATCGTTGTCCTGACTAAGGCTACTACCATTGAGTTACTCATAATAATCAACAGGACTCAGAACACTACGTATCACAATCATAGTTTCCGGCCTTATCAGTTCAGTACTGCTTCCACTCTACCAGGGTCCACCAGGATCCCTTGCCACGAGACTACTTGGCCCAAAAGTCTATCTTTTAAAAGCCAAATCCCACCTTTGCTTACCCCATTAGTTAGATCCCATATGATCTTTGTAGTAACACTCCATCGTTCATAGAACATGCGATAATGTATATGCCTTGCACCATATAATGTAATATTATACTAACACATAACTCAGTTCAGTCGGAAATGTGTTCAGAGCCAACCATTGTTGCAACCCCTACACATTCCGCACCTCAGTCCTCGACTAGGCATATCAATGTACCCAAAGGCACTGCCCGTAGGCATTATTCATCAGTGTACCCGAAGGCACTGCCCGTAGGCATTATTCATCAGTGTACTCGAAGGCACTGCCCGAAGGCATTATTCATCAGTGTATCCGAAGGTACTGCCCGAAGGCATTATTCATCAGTGTACCCGAAGGCACTGCCCGTAGGCATTATTCATCAGTGTACCCTAAGGCACTGTATATCATACATATTGCAGAAGATGGCATATACAAAGCATATAAACATTCACAGTGTATAGAGGATAGAGTTACTACATTGACCTTCCTGGATAATATTGAATTTTTAATCTTCCCCTGGTCTGGGTTCTACTGCATCTCTCGCAGCTCATTGCTATGATCCTTGATCATTACATACCACTTATTATCGATAATGCACAGTTCAGTATACAGTGCATATCTCGCAGCTCACCCTTATCTACTTCTAATGAGTGTCATAAAGTCCATTTAGGTTTGGACTAATCTTCCTCTCTTTTCCCTCTAGCCCAAACATCCTCTAGGTCCTTAAGAAACCAAGTGGACCTTTATTCAATTATCTTAAGATTCTTGGTCCAAGATACATTATCTTAAGGTATTAACCCATGTGCTCATATTTAAAAATCATTGTTTATTCCTCTTAGCTTAGATTAATGACACTTCATCTTATCCACTTCCAACTTGTGCTTATCTACTTCAAACTTGTGTCATAAGTCCCATTGTAATTGAACCAAGTCCCTTCAATTAACAATTGGGTTTTCTACAATTATCTCATTCTTTTGGTCAACATAATATATTTTATTGCAATTTAAACATGTGCTCCAACTTTAGCCATTATAATTTAATCTCTTGGCTTTAGATGATGCCACTTGGCATATTTACCTTCCAAGTAAATATTTCCCTTCTACTAAATATCCACCAATAAAAGAAAAATATGGGCTTTTACTTTATTCCACAAATCTCAATTTATTCCACCAAGAATATTCAATTCTTGAATTTATTTGCCCATTTCCTTATGAATATGAATATTTCAAAATTCACAAGATCTAATTTCCATGAATATTCACCATTCTATTGAATTACTCAAATAATTACAATATATTTTTGGTGAATATAAAATTTGGGATGTTACAGAAGGACTGAAATACTTGAGTGCTTGGAAGAGGACAAAATTGATTACATGTGAAGGAGCTTGCTTGTCTTGTAAGAGGGGGAGAGGACGGATTTTAGGGGCAAGCAAAGGGAGACCATTGATTCAATTTAATAGAAATTAGGTGGAGAAATTATGAGAAAGAAGGGAGTGTGACAAGTGTCACATTGGGAACTCTTAATTAAATATATGGCTAGGAAGGAAGAAGACAAATTAATAAAAACAACCTCCTTCCTCTTTCATGCCTCGTTTTCGTCCAAGACTTGGAAAAAAAGAGAGAAGAGCGAGCTTGAGAAATAGAGAGAAGAGGAGAGCTCAAGGAAGAAGAAGCTAAGGTAGGTATAGTTTCTTTGGTTTTTCTTATAGCATTTTTTTAGAATCCTTCTCTAAACTCTTGTTTCTCATGAATCCATGGTAGTGAAGTCACACTTTGAGAGCAAGAATAGAAGGAGGAGGTGCCTAGAGTAAGAGAATCCAAGAAGTTTAAGAGGTAATTATACTAATCTCAACTTTATGTTAGTATGAAGTTGTTGTTGGTAATTGTTGTTTGGTTTTTGTGATTTTTGGTTGAGTTATGAAATTGTACAAAGCCCTAATCCTAAGGAGTTATGCTGCCCAAAATCCTTTAAATCATGAGTAAGAAGTGTTTAAGTTAGTTAATCAAGGATTAGAAGTGAAAAAGTACAAGTTTTGGAAGTTAAACACAAAGCTCAATTTTCTATTTTTTTTCTTGAATTTCGGTCAGAACCAGAACTGATACTAGGTGTTGGATTTTTATGAAATAAATGGTTCCATTGGATTCATTGGGCAAAAATAGGTGGGGTTATAGTTGGGCATTTTTTCGGTAGAGGCTGAAAAAACATAATTACGAAAATGCCACTGAAATCCCTAAATAGGGGCTGTCAAGGGTATTTTTGTAATTTGATAGTGAATTTGGTGATTTTGAGCCCGGAAATGAATTCCTTGGGTGAAAATAAGTCAGAATAGCCTTAGTCAAAATTTAGAAAAAACGTGCCATCAGCCAGGTACAGCGGGGCCGGACCGAGGTCCTAGGGGCATTTTAGTAAATTTTCACTATAGACTGCTATAACCACAAGAAACACTATGGAAGAGTCTAAAATGATACTTGGATAGGTTATGACCTATTTCCTATACATTTAATATTTATGACCGAGTTGAGAGCCGGAACAACACGCTTTTCAAGACACCATTAAACAGAGGATTATAAAGCGTTGAGGTAGGGACATTATTCTTCATACATTATGCCATAGTTATATAATTGTGTGGATGCCAATGTTTGTAAATGCGCTTTATTAATCAACACGATTTGCCCAGAGAAAGGTCAGAAGTGTCATAGGCACTTACACTGAAGTTGGTAAAAACCCAACTGGTGTAGAATAGTGGGGTTGGGCCCTACTCATGTATATATGCAGATGATATGTTTATTATGTTCATTAATTGGTGCATACATGGCATATATCATATTTACTTTTCGCATTCTTTATGAACGATAGCATGTTTCTACGGGGATTCTTCGAAATCTCATCCTATTTTTAAATAAACACCTCAGCGGGTACCAGTGGGTCTAAGGGAAAAGACATAGACGCCGGAAAGTGAGTGGCAGGTGTGTCTCGAGGCGAGGATATGAATGTGGTTATACCTTAGTCTATGCCTTAATATTTTGGAAAATTTATAAATATTAAGTTTCCGCTGTAATTTCTGTGTTTTGCCAACGAACGACGACGGGATTGTAAACAATATTTTTATCAGTATAAGTGTACTTTTCTGTATACCCATTAAATTCCGTCTTTATTACTCTTCGATTATCGAAATGGAAACAGGTGTTAACATGATGTGTTTTATTTTTTTTAAACTCTGTAACTATATAATGTACAAGGAACGCACTAATTATAGAAATATAAGGGGTTAATACAACTGATGGTCAAGGAACGAAAAACCGGACTGGGCAATGAACCGGTCACGATACAAGTTTAAGGATTAATGAGTTAATGGGTCAACTGGGGTCTAACCGATTGTTGAACCGGCCATATTAAAATATTATAATTTATTAGTGACAATATAATATTTTTAAACTTCTATAGAAAACATGAAGATTTTTAGAAAAAAAATGTTTAAAATCTATTAGTATTAGTTATAATGCATGTACTTATGTAATGATATCTCCTTTTCTATAATTATTATATCCTTTTCAATAATTTTTTTATTATGTTCTTCATTTTTTTTAGATTTGTTCTTTTTTTACCTATTTTTCTCTTCATTTTGGTCTTCAATCGTCCATTTTTCCCTCAAAAATAGCACAAAATAATAATTAAAAAAAAATAAAATCAGTCCAACCAGTTAAACCACCGGTTTTACCAGTTTCAGACCGATCCAACCGGTTTTACGGTCTGATGGGCAAATCGGAATGGACCACTGACCTGCTCTCGATTTAACCGGCCGGTCCGGTCCGGTCCGATTTTTTGTTCATTGCTGATGGTACTTACAATTTGATCTAATTTTAATTTTAGTAAATGTAGTCTCAAATTGTGGTTTTTAATTTCTATTGTTTTATAAGAGCTTCATCTGAATTTAATGATGTTAAGTTTTAGTTGGGACTGTTATGTGTAGAGACTAAAACAAAAATTCATTAAAAGTACAGGGACTAAAATCAAAGCTCGTTGGAATTAGGGGGACTATACGAGATTTGGTTCAGGTCTCGTATGAGTTTTACTTTTTTATTAATATACTTAACAGTATTAACTTAGATCAAATTCTTATGAAATTATAGGGATCAAAATCATAATTGGAAACTACGTAGCTCAAAATTAAAATTCCATCTAACAACAAGGATTAACAATATAAGCATTAATCTGAATATCAATTATTGACTAAGATTTTTGGATAAAGTTTGTTACGAGGGCCTCGCTGGCTTAACCCTCAGAGGCACAGACCATTTGACCAACATTACTTGCCCCACTAATAACAGTGAATTTCAATTTACTAATATCATAACCCCAGAGAACATCAATACACACACACATATAGTATAAAAAGTTGTAATATTGATGTAACATAATAATGGACAAATATAGGAGGAATTTAACTTTTTTAGGCAAGCTGTCCAAAAAAAAATTTGGCCCATCATTATCATATCAGGGATGTAAATATCGAATTTAAATTTTTGTTCTCTATTTTTCATATTGTGGACCAAATTTATCTTATAATAACCTAGTTATTCATATATGTACACACACGCACACAGAAATACAATATTTCAGATTAAATGAAAGACACGTAGCATAACTTGATTTTTTTAATCTTGGTCAAAAGGAAAGAATCGTTAATATCAATATATACATACATATATATAAGATTAGCGTTAAGGTGAAAATTTATCCCGAAAGTATTCACTGAAGAGCAGTGTTACCTTGAAAGTTTTTTTTTTAAGTTCATTGTTATCCCAAAAGTGTTAAAATGGAGCAATGTTGCCCCTTATAGTCAAAAAGTTAACGGTCAATGTCAATTTTTTAATGGTTAACATTATTTTTTTAACGGTATAAGGAAGCATTGCTACATTTTGAAACTTTTAGAGTGACATTGAACCTGATAAAACTTCCGAGACAACATTGGTCCTCAGCAAAACCTTCTGAGATAAATTTGCACATTAACTCTTAAGATTATTATAAAGATGAAATATTTTGGAACTATTCCAGAATGCCCAATAACGTCACAAAATTCTTCGTATGGCCTTCAAGCGGCTTCCCAAAGGTTCTGAGCTAGTTCAAGGTAAAAATAGTAAAATCTTTTCATTGTTTCCGAAGTGTGTCAACACACTACCAAACTCAACTTTTCATAAGAATTCACAGAATGCCCAACAATATTGCGAAATTTATCTGTTTGGTATTCAAACAACATCCTAAGTTAAATGGGCATTGTACCGGCGTATGTATATTTGAGAGGGTAGAAAGGGATATATGTATCAATGTGGTGTAAGAGAGACAGGCATGCATGAGGGTTTCTGCCACAAGGCGCAATTTGCGATTGTGGGATTTCAAAAAAAAAAAAAAACCTTTCCTCCATTATTTGCCTTCTTCTTCTTCTTCTTATCTCAACAACAGAGATAGACAGTCAAACACCAAACTAACAAGTCCCTCCCAGACACAATAAATTGTACCAGGACCCACAACTTACACACACTTGTTCTCTCAGTCATGTTCTTTTGTCACAATATTCATTCATTATTGAAGGTGAAAAACAATGAAAGGTACAAGGCAAAACAGGGAAGGCAGAGGCCGTAATATAATTTACTATTATATTACAAATATTAAAAAAATAATGTGCTACTAATAAAGTCATATACGACTACTCCCCTCCAATAATAAAAAAAGAGTTAGTTGAGGGACTTGTTTTGATTCCAAATGAATAAGACTTCAATCCCACTTTTTGTCTCTCAACAAAATTATAATTTTTCTCTAAATTATCCTTATTTTTTATTTAAAAGGGAAGACATTAACATTTTGAAGTTACGAGCAGGATCTATCACTTGGCTAGCTACAGCCACCGATCCCAAATTATCCCTATTATTGCACATATTAAAGGAAACTTCTATTAACGAGGTGAATTCCAATACAAATGATTAAATGAAATATTTTAGTAAAAATAATACAATTTTAAAAAAAAAAAAACTCATTTAACTAATTTTTTTCCTTTAATTTCTGTAAATCAATTATCTAACTCATATGTTCAGAATAGTTTTCGATGAGCATATAATCTCTGTGCAAGTGATGGCCCAGGCTAACCCTAACCCTTTCTTGTGTTTCCTTGTGTGGGCTCTTTTCTTAACTTATGAACCACACCTTTGGTTTCTCACTCTAACCGACCCCCCTCTCTCCCTCCTGCTAACTTTCAACTGATTCATTTGTCTGTATGATGGTAGAGAAAGAGACACACACAAATAGTGGAGTGTTTCTTATCATTAAACAAATTTGTCAAAACAAAATTATTTAACATGCATTAAATATATTGACTAAACATTATATATATATATATATATATAAAGTCTGAATTACATACAACGCTATCATAGTTACCACAAAAAAAAATAATGTCCAACAAAAATCAGGAAAATATGTACATTGAGTGTTCGACATACATGTTATATTCTGATGTAGAGAGGAGTCACAACATTTTTGCCAAAATGGAGAGATGACAATTTTTTGTGAATGAAAATTTCTAACACAACAATCACAAAAATTTCTTGACCTTTCTAGTGTAATTTTACTGTAGTTACAATGAAAAGTCACATGTTACAACTAATTCAAATTGAATCAAGTTCATATAGATGTAAACTTTTTAACAACAATTTTTTTTATTAATTCCAATGGAATTTGTGTAACCTAAAAAAGAAAAAATTGTGTAACTTTAACAAAATTAAAGAATTATTTATATTAGTTTACAAAGTTATATTATTTGACATGTATGTATGTGTTATATCGTAGAGTAAAAATTATTTGACACTGTTATTTGTTTTAAACGTGATGGAAAAGAAGGGGGTGCGAGTTGTATATATCAAAGTCATTCAGGACATATATGAGGGTGTTACAACCAATATTAGAATGCCTGAAGGTGTTACAAAAGACTTTCCTATAAAGATTGGCATACATTAGAGATAAGCTTTGTGCCCTTATTTGTTTAACTTAGTGGTAAATGTTTTAACTGAGCTTATAAAAGAAGAGATCCCTAAATGCATATTTTTTGCGAATGATGTAGTTTTGTTGGCTGAATTCAAGGAGAAAATTGATTCTAAACTTGAGATATGAAGATGGACTCTGGAATTGAAGGACTTTCATTTAAGTAGGAGCAAAACTAAATATATGCATTGTAATTTTGATAAGAGACAAGGTAGAAGTTGTAACACCCCAAATTTTATTCACCAATATGTATGGTAATTGTTGGAAATAGTCAATGAAATAAAAATGGTGAATTTTGGAAAGATGAATAATGTTTCCAGTGAGATTTCTTGTGAGGCAGTGAGCTTGTCATGTGATTTTGTATGATCAAATTATGAGAAAAAATTATGAGATTTAACAGGGTGAATATAGACATTCTAAGCTTTAATTTTATATATGATATGACTCAATTAGAGCTATATACAAAAAGTTATGAATTTTTGAAGTTAGCCTAGAAAAACTGAAAAGTTTCTGGAATAGCATCCAAAGAATTTAATTTTGGAAATTTTGTGCTTTCAAATGACAAAAGTCTTTATTTTTTCTTGAAACTAGACTCAATAAGGGTTCTATGGCCTTAGAATCACTCCAATACGATATCTACAAATTTAGTTATGATTTTTCAAAGTTTGAATAGAAAATCTGTCAAAAAATCTGGAAATGGGGAAATAGGGAATTATGACATCAGCTTATTAAAAGATGACATTAGCATGGGATTAAAACATTTCCCATCTTCATCCTCTTCTCATTTCTGATGTCAAACAACAGGCCAAGAGAGAGAGGAAGTGTGAGAAATTCTAGAGAGAGAAAAGAGGACAAAGCTTACAAAGGTAGGTGAAGATTTCTTCGGTAAATTGGTTCCTAATGCGTATAACTCCGATCCTAAGCTACTTTTCTATGTATTTAAGGGTTGTGAAGCTCAAGTTTCATTGTGAAGAGAGCTACGATTTTGGCCATTTTGAGAAAAGCCAAAGGGAGCTTGAGACAACTTCCAAACCTTTGTATATTGACTGTTCTGGCTGCTATGGACAATTTAAGCGGTGAAATTTTGTCGAATTGTCTTTGATTTGAAATTTGAAAATTGAGTTGGCCTAGGGGTTATGTTACTGAAGTCAAGTCTAAATGGTAGTTGTAACCTAATTAAATAGTTAATAAAGTGGTTAGGAATAGAAAAGAACACGTCTGCGAAGTCAAAATCGAAAAATCCCAATTTTTCCCGGAGTAACGGTAAGATTTGGCCAGTGCTCTTTGGAGGGGCTAGGGCTGGATTTTTGATGTTCTGATCATTCCATTGAGTTCAAGAGAGAAATTTATGTGGGGTTACAATTGGTCACTTTTTCGAAAAAGCCTGAAAAAGCATAATTATGAAAACGCCCCTGAAACCCGAAAATAGGGGCTTCCAAGGACAATTTTGTAATTTTACAATGAATTTGGTAATTATGAGTCCAGAAATGGATTTCTTGTGCAGAAATATGTCAAAAAAGCCCAATTTAAAATTTCAGGAAAAGTGTGGTCAGACCGAGTATGCGGGACTAGGGCGGGTCCCCAGGGGTATCTTAGTAAATTTTCACGATAGACTCGTATAACCACTAGAAACACTACGAATGTATCTAAACGGTATATTTGACGTTTTAGGGCTGAGTTAAGAGCCCGAGGGATTGGCACGCATTATGAGGCACGAGTTTCGAGGCACAAAAGGTTTAAGGTAGGGAACTTGCCTTTCCTGCATGTATTTGATATTTGTGCTGGTGTATTGATGCATATTATTACTTTGATTTATTATTTCAAACATATATGAATGATTGAAGCTCTGTTTCTATTTATGCTATGGTCATCAGTATGTTGTTTGAAACATTGAGCACGCAGATATATCATTATGCGAACATAGTTATGTAATGCAAGCATGTCATGCATTAAGAACTTATCTTGCATGCATATTGGTACTGTTTTCTTACTGAGATTCTCTTGAATCTCACCCTCCCCTACCAACAATTTAAACAGGTAAAGATAGAAGAGATGCTGAAAACAAAGAAGAGAACCGTACGAAGGGATAGCAGTGGTGGAATGAAGACAGAAATATGTCTCCATTTCACTGGGACGGGTTTAGACGCCCAAGTAGCCCTGTGCGGCTACATTTATGGTAATTATCATGTTCGAACCCATATGGGGAATTTCTATAATCATGATTCGTATGTTGCCCACTAAACCACGCATTAATATTCCACTGCAAGTCAAAATAAGATAAAGGTGTGACAGAAGTGAAGTGGAAGTTAAATTAGGGGGCAAGTCATTCCACAAGTGACAAAATTTAGATATTTGGGATTAATTATACAACAAGATGGTGAAATTGATGGAGATGTTAATGACAAAATTCAAGTTGGATGGTATAAATGGATAAAAGCTATTGGAGTTATTTGTATTCGGAAAATACCTAATAAGGTAAAAGAGAAGTTTTATCGTATTGCTATAAAACCAGCAATGCTATATGGTAATAAGTGTTGGACTTTAAAGTGACAACATGAACATAAAATGGGGGTAGCCGAGATGAAGATATTGAAATGGATATGTGGTCATACAAGAAAATACAAGATTCGTGATACTCATATATGCGAACGAGTTGGAGTAGCCTCTATTGAAGGAAAAATAGTAGAAAGTCATTTGAGGTGATTTGGACATGTTCAACAAAGGCCACTGATTTGTTCCAGTAAGGAGGATTGATCAAGCAGTATGGAGTCCTGTAAAATATGGTCGAGGAAGGCCGAAGTGAACACTCACTAAGGTTATGGAGAGGGATCTTTTGGTTCATAAAATATCTAAAGATATGGTTTGCGACAGAGTACAATGATATCGTGTGATTCATATAGCCAACTCTACCTAGTGGAATAAAGACTTTGTTTTTGTTATTGTCATTGTTTGTTTATTATTTCATATATAATGGTTTCATGTGATCTTGCATAACGTTGGCAGAGTGTAGTACTAAAATCTTTAAAAAAATGCTTCGAATGTTTATATTTTTTGAGAATTATTTAAAGGGAAAATCCCATTTAAATACCATTTGAAATAGCAAAACCCATAAAAGTCTTTTATAACATCTAAAAGATAGAAGACTGATTTGGGATGTTTCAGGAATACTGAAATTTAAGGTTAAAGACCAAAATACCCTCCACACTCATTTACTCACACACACAGATTCCTCACAGGCAAAAACCGAACCCCTGGCCATCATCATCATCCGCAAATCAACAAGCATGGGTAGAAGCCGTCCCCAAATCGATGAAAGTTTGATCTTCTTCCTTAATCAGAGTGGTTGCCGTTCTCTTTTCTTGCCGCTGATGTCGATGTGATGAGTGATTGGATGTTTAGGATCTTGATCTGTCTCTCTCTGGTCCATAAATCTCTGTCGCTCTCTGCTCTGGTCTCTTTCTCTGAGCTGTCTTCCCTCTATCGATGGCACAGGTGCTTCACCGTCTTGGATCTGTCTTCCCATCTTGCCTAGACGCGGAGAAGAGGATGAATTGAAACTTAACGATGAGAGAGAGAGATCAGTACAATGTGGCTCCCTCTGGAATAGCATGCTTGAATTTCAGCATGTGAAATCACAATGTTAACTTGACATTTTCTAATGTATATTGTAGTTGTTGTCATGAAGGTTCTGGTGTTTTGTGAATTCCATTGCTGCACCTGTCATTCCTATTACAATTGTTGTTAATGGTGACAGTTTATTGTAATTAAAGCATACATAAAGAAACACCTTATTTTAGGTTCATGACTTGTATGGATTGGATGTACGTGGAATGAGTAATGTCAGTTTGCCATTTGATACTTCGTCTATAAGTTGCTATCATGGGAATGGGAATGACAAGGTTTTTAATGGTTTTAGCGATAATGGTAATGGGAATGACAACTTAATATTTCCAAACATTGTGTGAAAGTGTTTGCTCAGAAGGGGGATGCTGACAAATTAAGTAATTTGATTAATAAAGTTTTTAATGGGTTTGACGACAAGGGTAATGGAAATGACACTTTAATATTTCCAAACATTAAGTGTGGAAGTGTTTGCCTAGAAGGGGGACGCTGACAAATTCAGTAATGTGATTAACAAAGTTTTAACGGATTTGACAACAAGGGTAATGGGAATGACAACTTATTATCTCCAAACATTAAGTGTGGAAGTGTTCCCCAAAAGGGGAGGATGCTGACAAGTTCAATGATGGGAATGACAACGTTAGTAATAGTTTTGACGAGAATGGTAATGGGATTGACAACTAACCCTAATCAACTTTGTGAGTGAAAGTATTGGCCCAAAAGAGGAGAACGCTGACAAGTTCAATAATGAAAATGACAAAGTTAGTAATGGTTTTGACGAGAATAGTAATGAGATTGACAAGTTAGCCTAACCAACTTTGTCATTGGGTGGAAGTATTGGCCCAAAAAGGGAGAACGCTGACAAGTTCAATAATGAAAATGACAAAGTTAGTAATGATTTTGACGAGAATGGTAATAGGATTGACAAATTAGCCTATTACCATTCTCGTCAAAACCATTACTAACTTTGTCATTTTCATTATTGAATTTGTCAGCATCCTCCCTTTTTGGGCCAATACTTCCACCCAATGACAAAGTTGGTTAGGATAACTTGTCAATCTCATTACCATTCTCGTCAAACCATTACTAACTTTGTCATTTCTATTATTGAACTTGTCAGCGTCCTTCCTTTTTGGGCCAATACTTCCACCCAATGACAAAGTTGGTTAGGCTAACTTGTCAATTTCATTACCATTCTCGTCAAGATCATTAAAGGACTTATCATTTCCATATTGAACTTGTCAGCATCCTCCCTTTTTGGGGAAAAACTTTCATTGACAAAGTTGGTTAGACTAATTTTTCAATCACATTACCATTCTTGTCAAAACCATTAAAAGACTTGTCATTCCCATTATTGAACTTGTCAGCGTCCTCCCCTTTTGGGGAAACACTTTCAGTGATAAAGTTGGTTAAACTAATTTGTCATTCCCATTACCATTCTCGTCAAAACCATTAAAAGACTTGTCATTTCCATTTTTGAACTTTTCATATCCAAAAAACGATGGCTTTGGTTTTCGCCTGTCACTCTTCAGATTTTTTTAACCCTTCTGAAGCCTTCCTCCAGTATGAGGAATCCGTGGTTTTCACCTGTCACTCTTCAATCTCTTCAAAACAATTAATTAATTTGCCATTCCCATTAGAGAATTTGTCGAAGCCCACCCTTTTTGGGCTAACACTTTCACACATTCGGTCAGTACGTTTTGCATTAGTTGTCATTGCCATTAGCCAATTCGTCAAAACCATTAATAATTTTATCATTCCCATTAGGGAATTTGTCAGAGCCCTCCAACACTTTTATACATTTGGTCAGTACGTTTTGCATTAGTTGTCATTGCCATTAACCAATTCATCAAACCATTAATAACTTTATCATTCTCATTAGTTAATTTGTCTAAAACCCCCCTTTTGGGTTAGCAGACACACATTTAGTGAGAATAAGTTGTTATTTCCTTTATTGATATCGTCAAAATTATTAAAAGTTTTGTTATTCTGATTGCTGAATTTATCAGCGTCCGGCCCTTTTTTTGGATTAGAATCTCCTGTCAGTGAGTCACAAAAGTGGTTTGAAGCTGTACAAATGGGAATAGTTGCAACATAACATAGAAAGCAAAATATAAAATACTATTTTTTTAAATCAAAGACTATATTGGAAGAGAAGAAGAAGAATACAAGTAGACGAAAAGTAACAAGAATGAAGAAGCTATTATCAACACAGGAGATTAAGCTAAAAACTACAACTAATAACCATACAAGTAGACAAAAAGTAACAAGAATGAAGAAGCTATTATCAACACAGGAGATTAAGCTAAAAACTACAACTAATAACCATATCCTCCCAATCAGAAGCATGACTTTATAGGCCAAAGAAAGAGAAGTCAAAATCATGAATAAAAATCCTAACTCTTCTAATTAAATGCTACGCTGACTTTTCTCCCCATACTAGAGCCACCATCCATGGGCATCAAGATGCCTCCATTGACGATAAAGCTACAGAGCTTCTCCATCTCCTAGAATGCCACTACAACCTCCATTGAAGAAAGGAATGAAGGATGAAGGCGATAGATGAAGGGTGGAGAAAGAACAAGAACCTCTCAGCGGCGGACTGAATGATGATGAGCTTTGCATTTCCGATATCAGGTGGTTTGGAAGAGAACGGAAATTATGTTCTCAGATCTGCATCTCAGATCTGGAAGGAAGTGGAGGGTGGGAGAGACGAAGAGAAAGAGAAAGAGGGTGAGAGGATAAAGACAAATGAATTAGAGAGTAGGGCATTTAAGTCTTTTCCTTTAAACTTTGATATTCCAGATTCGTCCCATTCACTTTTCTATCATTTCCATTTTTTATGAGACTTATTGGGGTTTTGGAAATTCAGATGGTATTTAATTGTCTTTTTCCCTTATTTAAAGCATATACCATATAGATCATATATCACTGAAGAAGACTTCATAAAAATCTTGATGATTCAGTACTAATGGTAGGTTGGTGGTTTCAATCCATGAATCTACTAATGTTCTTTTGTAAAACAAAAGGTTTGTAATATTTCAAATCCAATAATATAGACTGTTTAATAACTCAGAAAGTTCAGGAAAATGTAAGAAAAAGAACCAGTATGGAACTCTGGCATATGAAAAATTGTATTTATAAAAATTAATTATCTATTGCAACCAACATCAATAATAATACTACTCTTATGAGTTTTATATTAGGGAGCCTCACAAGTGAAGTGCGGTTTATCAATTAACAGAACTTTCCCACCCAATATATATGCTAGTTTTTTTTTTTGGAATAAACTATTTCTTTAGATCTATGATCATAATAAAAATACTTTCATTGCACGGATGTTGAGAGAGAGGGAGAGTATGAGTTGGAAAAATCACTTGCTGCCAAGTGTCTCCAAGTTGTTACCCACCAAGTTGTTATCACATTTCAGTTTCATGGCATAAGTTTCATTACCATATTCCATGAACTCTTTGCAAGTTAGAATGGGATTGAAAGTTTCACACTCCAAAAGATGTTATGCATTTAGTGTCATTTAAGTAGTGATTTCTTCTTTAATTATTCTCATATAACATTACTTGTAATTTTGCCTATTTGAAAGGCGTTGTATGATGGATAAAGATATCCTCTCATTCTCCTGTATTTCTCTCTACTTTATTATTTTAACAGTGGCATCAGAACTACATTTATATGAGTGCTAATTTTTTGAGGAAAAAAATAGAGCGCATTATTATTTTTATTCTTGTTAATTCTAACGTAAGTGTTGTTTTTTGTTTGTTCAAACAATATGTCTTCTTTAGATTTTTATTTTGTGTAGCCATCTATTCCACGCTTTAATGGTCAATATGATCATTGGATCATGCTAATGGAGAAATTCTTGAGATATAAGGAATACTGGCAGGTTGTAGAAAATGGTGTACCAGCACCCGCAAATGCACAACCATAAAAAATAGAGGCATTGAATGTAATGCCTCAAATTTTGATTAAAGGCTAATGACCTGTTAACAAATTGTAATGAATGATTTTGTGAATTAAAGTTTGAATTATTATGGGTTATGTGGTAATTTCTGTTAATATGCCATAATCAGTGGAGAAATTGAAAGAATTGAGGTTATCGGTCAATTAATCTTTGATTAGTGGAGAAATTAATTACTAACTAAGAGAAAAATGAGATGTATGACTAAATGGCTAATGGAGTGGTCAGAGTAACTAATTAGTTACTTACTTTATGAGAGACAATGAAAATGTGACAAGTGGCAAATCAAGAGGATAAGAGAGTTGGTAGAAAGTTAAAATACCCCATTATTCTATTATTTTTCTCTCTCTCCTTCTCCTCATTTTCGATTAAAGAGTATGGGGGCAAGAGAAGCCATCATTTCTTCATCTTCAAGCTCTCAACTCTCTCATTCTCACTCTCCAAATTCATGCAGCCATTGTTGAAGAATAAAGAGAAAGTGTTCTTAATTAAGGTAAGCATTTTGACCCTCCAAATGCAAAAACTCTCTTCTTCAATCTTGTTCCTTGTATTGAAAGCTTTTATTCTATGGTTTTAGATCTTCCATTGGAGGTATTTATAGAATTCAAGGAAATCTAAAGATTGGTGAAGCAAGGAACTCCTTTGAGGAAGTTGTAGAGGTGAGTGAGATAAATAATTTGATATAAGTTTTGTGGCCATTTGGTTAAGTCTTGGAATTCTTGAATATTGCCCTATTTTCAAAAATTAGGGTCATTGTGTGTTTGGTATGTTGTGATCATGGAATTGGTGTCTTGTGTCTTGGATGGATAGAATTTGATTGAAGCTTAAATGTCAAGTTTTGGCAATTTTGGGATTTTTGTTGAATATATGCCGAAAACAGAACATGACAATGGGATGGGAATTTCTTATTTTGATTTTTCCATTGGATTCCTTGGGGAAAATGGCATGTGAGTAGTGTTGAATGTGAATTTTGAACCATTGGGAACTTAGTTTTAAAAGTTGGAAATTTTGGTTAGTGAAAACCTCTGTGCTGGCAGTTGTTTTACATGGATGCTTTGAAATAGTAAATGGTGATGAAAAATTCTGAAACTTTCCAGTCTTGAAGTTCACATGCCAAGCTTCAAAATGAATATATAATTCATGTCATTTCGATTTGTGAGATAGGAGTTATGATTTTTCAAAGATTGGGGTTGAAACTGGAAGCAATTCTAGAGCAGTAGGGGATTTCGTGTAATTCTGTATTTTTGTGAGTATGGATAGCCTTGATTCATATTTTTCCTGTGTAGAGGACTTAAATATTTTTCAATAGGCTTTAGGATCACCTCATTTCAATTTTTCTATAATTAGTTATGATTTTTGGAATTTTAGCCCAAAAACTGAAATTTTTCTTGGCAGTAGCAAGAAGACTCTTAGCCGTAGCCAAAAACTCTTGGACCTGATTTTGGCCTCAGCTAGAAGTCATTCACCGAAGTCCAAAAGTTTCTAACCTATTTTTGGCTGCAATCAAAGATTATTGGCCGTGTACAAAAATCAGAACTTTTCACTGTCATAAGGTGGTCATTGAGATAATACTCCCCAACCCTTTAGGGATTTTGTTAGAGACAATCGTAGCCACTTAAAAGACATTAATGATAACCAAATCTTAGTGTTGTAAATTCATTTGAGTATTGGAATAGAGAATAACACTTCGTCCCTAATTATGAATTATAGGATTCGATATTTGCCCTGCTCACGATAGACTGGTGCCAGAGCACACACGAAAAGACCAAGTTAGTGACTTTTATCTCATGTTGTGTATGATGCTTGGTATGCATGACTTATCATTGTGTTGTTGTGAAATATCGCATGAAACCTTGATGTTGTGGAAATTGTGGGAGTGATGCCATTGTGAAATTGTGATGTGAAATGTGTCTTAGTGCACTTCAGTGTGAGCAGTCATAAGGGGTGATGCTATCACACCTTCTCCTGCCATTGTAATTGTCATGGCTGTGCTGTGGAATTGTGAATTCCTACTTTGAGAAAGATGCCAGTGTGGCTATGTGTTGTGAAATGTTCTATATGGAACCCATCTGTGGTGAGATATGTGAATGTGAACCATGTTTTTGGGCATTACAGCTTGAGCACTTCAACATGAGCAGACGTACGGGTGATGCACACCATACCTACCCCTACCGCTGTAACTGTCATTGTAATTGCTATGTGTTGTGTTATTATTTGCTTTCATGTTTTGCGGTTGTGTATACTATGAGTGATTTGTTACTACGGGGATTCCTTAGAATCTCACTCTCCCATAAAACAATTTTTCAGACAGGGCCGGTGGTTCTAAAGAAAAGCAAGTGACGAAGGGCGGTTAGAGCTCTGGGCTAGGAGTTTAATTTGGTTTTTGGTTATCATTCTGGACATTTGTATATATATATATTGTGGACCATAGAATAGTGTTGTTATGTAATCCCCGGTATGGGAACTGAGATGGGCAATGAAGCCCTGTAAAACTCTTGGATTTATGATATTATCCCCGGTGAATGTCGGGAATTTTGCTAGCACTCTAATATTATGTATATAACAAACCAAATAAGCCAAATGTTTTTATTTAAAAATGAATAGAGATCTTATTTTACAGGTTTTGTAAGAAGTTTCAATTATTCTTGATCTCTCATTTATTTATTAAACGTGTTTAAACACTAATTTCGGCCTTGATGACGGCGGGGGTTACATTGAAGCTGAAGGATTTAAATACAAAGAACTATTTGTTTCAGGCAATTGACCGTCCCATTTTGAAAACTATTCTTTGCAAAGATACTTCTAAGGACATATGGGATTCCGTGAAGAGGAAATATCAAGGCATTACAAAAGTAAAGCGTGCACAACTTCAAGCTTGAAAAGAGATTTTGAGACTCTGGAAATGAAGGATGGTGAATCTATCAAAAGCTACTATAACAGAACTTTAGAGAAAAGTAGCAAAATGCATTTATATGGTGAAAAAAATTCAAGATGTGACTATTGTTGAAAAAATATTGTGTTCATTGACTCCTAAATTTGATTATGTCATTTGTTCTATTGAGTAGTCAAAAGATATAGATGGACTTTCACTTGATGAATTACAAAGCTCTTTGTTTGTTCATGAGCAAAAAATGAACCGTAGTTCACTTATAGAGGCGCAAGCTTTAAAAGCTTTCAATACCATTCATTCCTTAAACTCTAGAGGAAAAGGTAAATGTAGAGGTCAAGGCTGAGGTAGAAGCCATGGCAGAGGTAGAGGAGATCGAGGCCATAAAGATGACAAAGAAGAGGAGGATGAATTTCAAGTAAAACGTGAAGAACAAAATCAGCCGTTTGACAAATCTAAGGTAGAATGCTTTAGATGTCATAAATTTGATCATTATCGTTCTGAATGTTATGTCAAGTCGCCTAACAATAAGGAAAAAGGAGAAAAATCAAATTTTGCTAAAAAGAAGGTTGAAGATACCTTATGTGGATACAGGCTACAGCAACCACATGTGTAGAAGAAAATCTTTATTTTCTTCTCTTGATGAAGACTTTAATTCCACTGTAAGTTTTGGTGATTGTTCTACTATTAATTAAAGTGATGGGAAAAGGCAATATTAAAGTAAAAACTAAAAATGGCTTTGTAGAAACTATCTCCAATGTTTTTTTATATCCCTGACTTGAAAATCAATTTGTTGAGTGTTGGTCAATTGCAAGAAAGGGATATATTATTACTATTCAAAAAGGGACTTGTGAGATATATGATCCTTCACGGGGTGCTATTGTTGTTGTTCCAATGAGTTCAAATAGGTTATTCCCATTGGAAATTAAAAGTGTTCAATCCTGCTTGTTGGCTACTGAGAAGGATGTCTCATGGCTTTGGCATTATCGCTATGGCCATTTGAACTTTGGTTGATTGAAAACTCTTCATTAGAAAAAACGGTAACGGGTCTTCCTCAAATTTCTGCTCATTCCCAAGTTTGTGAAGAGTGTATTGTTGGCAAACAATCACGTTCTCAATTTCCTCAAGGAAAATCACGTAGAACAAAAGAAGTCCTAGAGTTGATTCATTCTAACATTTGTGGACCAATTACACCAACTTCCAATGGTGGTAAAAAAAATATTTTATTACATTTATTGATGATTTAACCAAAAAAAAATTGGGTCTATTTTTAGCAAGAGAAAAGTGAAGCTTTTAATATATTTAAAAGCTTTAAAGCTCAAGTTGAAAAGGAAGCAGGAAAGACAATTAAAAATCTCCATACAGACCGCGATAGAGAATATTGCTCAAAGGAATTTGCAAATTTTTGTGAGCAATTTGGCATTCGAAGAGAGCTTATAGCTACTTATACATCACAACAAAATCACTACAAAAAAAACGTGATTTAGTAGCGGTTAAAAATGGGTATTAATAGCGGTTCTAATCGCTACAAACAAGGTTAGTAGCGGTTACTCAAACCGCTACTAAATCGTACGTTGCAAGCAGTTTTGTAGCGGTTGTATAAAACCGCTACTCAATCAAAAATAACCGCTACATCCTTTGTAGCGGTTCAACTTAACCGCTACAACACCCAGAGATATTTGTAGCGGTTATATAACCGCTACAAATATAAAAAATTATATTGAGAGCTAAAAAAAAGAATTTTTTATTTTGTAGCGGTTAACAAACTGCTACAAATATAAAAAATTGAAAATTTGTTGGTGAAAAAAAATGACATTTTTTTATTTTGTAGCGGTTAACAAACCGCTACTAATTTTGAATTTCATGAAATTAGTAGCGGTTTTTAAAACCGCTACTAATTTCATGAAATTCAAAATTGGCGCCAAAAAATTTAAATTGAGTTGTAAAAAGACGCGTTATTTAGTAGCGGTTTAATAACCGCTACAAATATTTAAAATTGTTTTTAAAAATATTCAATTATTTTTTTCTGTTTTTTCAATATTAAATTAAATAGTTTATTTTGTTATTATTTTATCTATTTCAATTAGTTTATTATTCAATAGTTTAACTTATTAATAAATAAAAAAGAAAAATGTAATTGAATAGGATTAGTATAAAATTTATAACAATAATATTATTAAGGATAGGTAGGTAATAAGGAATTATTATGTTATCTAATATAATGTAATTGTGTATGAAAAATAGATGAAAATGAGATACAGTTATGATATATCTAGAAAAAAAATGGTTAGAATAAATTTTATAGAAAGGAAAGAAGTATTCTAAAAAAAATTAAAAATCTTGTTACCATATTTGATCGTATTATTCAGCTCCTCTACTCATACGAAAGAAGTTATAAATGAGAGAAAATGAAAGAAAGGTAAGGTGAAAAGAAATTGGGGAGTGTTTGAAATGAGTTGTGGTAAGGGTATTTATAGGGATCCACGTACTATTTGTAGCGGTTAATGTAGCGTTATTAATTAGTAGCGGTTATTTATATTTTTGTAGCGGTTTAATATTCATAGTGCTATTTATAGCGGTTAATGTATCCATTTTGTAGCGGTTATTCATTTAGTAGCGGTTAATTTTTTATTTGTAGCGGTTTAATAACCGCTACAAATATTATTTTAATTTTTAAATTTTTTTTTTTTTTACATTTTATTTTAAAAATTTTTTTGCATTTTTTGTAAAGACAAAAGCATAATTTGAATTTGATCACTCATCGTCGCCATCCCTACAGAAATTTTGTAGAAAAATTATTGCTATTGATGTATTATTAAATTTAAAAAATTTAATTCAAATAACGTGGACTTAAAAAAAACTCACCGCAGTAGACGTAGATTGTCATCGCCTTCAGGGAAGTAGTTTTCAAAATCAGCTGGTTGAAATGGCTCACTCTCGTAGACGATGTTATCGCCTTCACCCATGTCGTAAAGGTCTCTTGGCTTTAAATGAACGACCATGTGCCAATCCCTATGCCTCTCGTCCTCGACATAATAAACCTGATGTGCCTCTGAAGCTAGAATATACGGCTCATCATCTTGGGAAATACCAGTATGAATCGGTCGTGAGAAATTGACTGATGTGATCCCTAGGTTGTCAGTTGTCAGTCCCCGAGAAGTAGTGGTATTTGCCCATAAACACTTGAACAGCGTCACGGTGAAACGGCCTTGATAATTAAGCTCAACCACATCAAGAAGCTTGCCATAGTAAGGGACGCCTCCGAACTGCATGTTGGCGTCACTGCTGCTCGCATAACTCCTTGTCCCAAATGTGCCATAAACACCCAAATTCTGTGTTTGCAATCCTTGATCCCGTGAAACCGTACAAAACTTAAAACCATTGACATTGTATGCTATAAACCGTTTTGCATGATCAAGAGGGCCGATTGCGAGAGCTCTAAAATCTGGTGAGTGTGGGTTGTGGTCATTTAGTATTCTGCGCGCAAACCAGCTCGGGAATTCTCTGTGGACCCTCCTATCAACTTCCGAGGATGTCTGTGTACGGATCCTGAGCTGACGCTTCACATGACTTCTGAATTCCCTGCAATTAATAATGGAAAGGTGTTAGTGAAATGAAAGTGAGAAATGTTACGAAAGATATAGATCAAATAACATGTGAGTATACAATTCTTACCGTATGAAAGGTTCAACTTGAGTGCAATTAATCAAGACATGTCTATGTGCTTGGAACTTCTAAGTTGCCGTTAGTTTGAAGTTCTCAGTTGCTCCAACTGGTTTACCAACACGAGGGATAAATTCTGCTGATGTCGGCGCAGGTTCAGGATAATCGTCAACACGAGGCGGGCGGTTGAAAGCCGTCTCAAGATCATCAAAGTACCTTGAGCAAAAATATAGCACCTCATCCCCTATATAGCCTTCAGCTATAGAATCTTCTGGCCACGCCTTATTCCTCACGTAAGATTTTAATTTCCCAAGGAACCTACGAAGTACAGAAGAGAAAATTGATATAAAATGATGAAAAGGACGACTAGCAAACATTAAATACGGACAATAAATTAAAGCACATATTTAAAATGAGTACCTCTCAATCGGATACATCCAACGATATTGTACTGGTCCAGCGAGCTTTGTTTCATAAACGAGGTGGACTGTGAGGTGAACCATCACAGTAAAAAAGGACGGAGGAAAGATCATCTCCAAATGATAAAGCGTAAGAATGATTTTCGACTGCAGCTGATCGAGCTCCTCAACGATCAAAACCTTAGAACACAACTTCCGAAAGAAAGAACAAAGTTCCACCAAAACGATGGAAACATCGGGAGGAAGTGTATTCTTTATAGCCAGAGGGAGTAACTGCTGCATAAGAACATGTGAGTCGTGACTCTTCAGGCCAGCAACCTTTCGAGCCTGCAAGTCGACACATCGAGAAATGTTGCTTGAATACCCATCAGGAACTTTTAATTTCTTCAACGTCGCGAGGAACACTTCCTTGTTCGGTTTTGTGAGGGTAAACTTTGCCGGTGTAAATCTGTCATGCTCATCTGGCCAAACGTCTTCACGAACTCCCATGTCGCGTAAATCTTTCCTCGCTTGAAGGTGATCTTTTGTCTTGCCGGGTTCGTTAAGCAGCGTATACAACATATTGTCGCAAACATTCTTTTCAATGTGCATTACATCAAGACTGTGGCAAAGTAAATTAGATCTCCAATATGGAAGCGTGAAGAAAATACTTATCTTCTTCCACTGCAGAGGCGCCGAAGTCCTGCGCATCTTTTGGCGAGTTTGTGTTGAATCGTCGCTTTTTCCAAACTCGAAGTCAACATGCTCAAGCTGCTGTAAGATATCTGTACCGGACAAAGTCTGAGGTGGTCCTCTTTTCTCTGGTTTCCCATTGAAGAGATTCCGTTGCAATCTGAACTTATGCGTTCCATCGAGAAACCTTCGATGCCCCATAAAGCACCACTTTCGGCTGTGGGGAAGGCGCAATGCGTCAGAGTCAAAATTGCAAGCTGGACACACCGACCCAGTATGCACATTCCAACCAGATAATGTGCCAAGGCCAGGAAAGTCACTAATCGTCCACATCAAGGCTGCACGCATGTTGAACAAAGTCTTGCTGTAAGCGTCGTACGTCTCCAAGCCGACATTCCACAGGTCAAGCAATTCCGCAATAAGCGGTTGGAGATACACGTCGATGTCATTGCCCGGTGCCTTTTTGCCTGGAATGATCATAGACATAATGAAAGAGCTTTGTTTCATACACATCCAGGGGGTAAGTTGTAGGGAACTAAGACTACCGGCCAAATACTGTAACTTGTGCTAAGATTCCCGAAAGGATTGAAACCGTCGGTCGCCAACGCAAGCCGAACATTTCTGGGGTCAGTCGCAAAATCTGGAAAGTCGTTGTCAAACGTTTTCCAAGCAGCTGCATCTCGCGGATGTCTTAATTTACCATCTTCATTTTTATCAACGGCATGCCACCTCATGTGCTCAGCAGTTTTAGACGACATAAATAATCTTTGTAGACGAGGTTTCAAAGGGAAGTACCTGAGAATCTTTGCAGGTTTCTTCTTCTGCTTTTTCCCCTTCCGAATTGTCTTGTACCTCGATGTGTGACATCTCTTACACGTCTCCCTGTTGGAATCGTCTCCCCAATACAGCATACAATCATTTGGGCACGCATCAATCTTTTGATAATTCAACCCCAACCTGTTGATAATCTTCTTGGCCTCGTAGAATGTTGTGGGAATCTCGGCGTCGGGGAATGTATCTTGTAATAAGTCGAGCAACATCGACATTCCCTTATCTGTGATCCCACACAAGCACTTGATATGATACAATTTGATCAAGAAAGATAATTTAGAATATTTGCGACAACCTTGATATAAAGGACGATCTGCTTCATCCATCAAGCTGAAAAAATCCCGAGCTGCTTCATTCCCCATAAAAGCCGGCTCAGAGCCGTGCACTTCTTCGTTGAAGTTGTCGCCTTGAAATCCAAACGCATCACGCACAGCATCATTCACAGGATCATCTTCATCTACTTGAACGCCTACTTGAGAACTTCGAGGAAGAGCATCGTCATATCTAATGCCGGCCTTCTCACCATGAACTGCCCAGAACGTATAGTCCTCAGGGAAAGGCTTCACAAGCAAATGTTCCTTCACAACATTTCGTGCATGCCACTTCTTGAACTTGCATTTCCGACACGGACAGACGATCTTGCCGTTACAGCTGGCGTGAGTGAATGCGAAATCTAAGAAACTGTTTAATCCGTACAAATATTCAGGAGAATTGCGCGGCAACCTTATCCATGATTTATCCATAGCTACAAGTGAGAGAGAAGAAAGTATAGAGAAGAAGATGAGTGAGAAGATAATGACGAATGCCTAGAACCTTATATTATGAAATTCCAACGTTTATAATTTTGTAGCGGTTCTTAAACCGCTACACTAACCGCTACAGTTATAAAATATTAGTAGCGGTTATAGGGGTGTGTTTTGATTAGTTTTTGAAGAAAAAATGATATAAGTGATAGTGTTTAAATAATTATTACAAGAATCATTTTTTTCATGTTTAAATTACAAAAAAGACATTAGCTTTAATAGTAATTGCATATAAAACATAATATTTCATTTCAAAGATTTTTAACATTAAATTTCATAATAAATACCAAAATTTAAATAAATTTGACTACAAAATTAAAATCATAACATTAGTCAATTTTATAAGATGATAAAAAAAAATAGCTCAAACATATATGTATTAATAAATTGTATAGACTAAAATTATTTTAAGCAGTATTTATCTAAAATATATGTTTTAGACTGAAATATGTAATTTATCCGATAATTAAATATTTAATGGCTAAAAAATGAAACCTTAAAAAAAATAAGAGTAATGTTTTTCTAAGAGAAAAGGAGGAAAGAGAAAAAGGACTATGGCTAATAATCTCAAAAAGGAAAAAAATCTGCTTCTTCAAAAACATTTTTAGAGAAAACAATGCTTCTTTCTTTCTTTTTAAGTGTTTGAGTAATTTTTTTTAAATCATGGTTTTAACTCCAAAAATGCTTTTTTATAATTATCTAAACACACGGGTTAGAAGAGCAAAAAGATACATTATAAATTTAAATGGTCAAGTTGAAATATTATCCTGTACAAAGTTGGAGAATCGAATAAGAACTTTTACCTTGATATATTTCTAAGAGTGTGTTTGAATTAGCTTTTGGAATATAGGTTCTGAAGAAAAGGTGATAAAAGTGATTTTAGAGAATAGATTCTGAGAAGAAAGTGATTTTGATAAAATGATAATGTTTGGATATTGTGTCAAAAGCACTTTTTTTAATTGTCAAATTACTAAAAAGGATATTAGTTTTTGTGATAATTACATATAAAGGATAATATTATATTTTAAGTATTATTTAACATTAAATTTCATAATAAATACCAAAAATGAAATAAATTTTTCAAAAAAAATTAAAATTATAACATTAGTCAATTATATAACATAAAAAATAGATCAAACATATATATGTATATATATATATATATATATTAATAAATTATATAATCAAAAATCATTGATAAATAATACCTATCTAAAATAATATCTTTTATATTAAAATACATAATTTATTCTACAATTAAATGTTTGGTGGCTACAAAATGGAACTTTAAATGGATAAGTGTGATGCTTTCGTAATGAAACTGACAAAATTTAACTAGCAATTGTTTATACACATATAGGTTTTTTTGTGCTAATACAAATTTGTATTCATATCTAATTATAAACAATCTACTACAAAACACCAAACACATGTTCATGGTACGAATACAATTGATTGTCAAGAATGGGAAGGAAGAAAGGAACGGGAAGAGAGCTGAAAATGAAGATAATAGAAAGAGCAAAATCGCCGACCAGCGAACACTATCTCAGGATTGACCAAAATGAATCCCAGATTTTGCCAAGAACGAGAAGGAAGGAAGGGGAAGAGAGCTGAAAGAAGGAAGGATCGACCAAAAATGAAGACAAGAGAAAGAGAGAAAAATGATAAGGGAGATTATGACCCCAGTTATTTACCCCACCAGCCCCTCCAACAAATATAAAAATGGCATGGTTTTAGATCTCAAAACCATGGTTTTGGTTAAAAAAAAAAAAGGATTCTCAGTTTTTCATCAGTGTTTTGATAATATTTTGCAAAACCATAGTTTTCTTCCAAAAACACTTTTTTTCCCTTCATCTAAACATACACTAAAAGTTGTACAAAGTCATATTGTTTATAATTATAAAAAATGAGGCCCATCTCAAGTTTCTTGTAAATGCATGGGCCCACTCTTATATATTAACAATAAATTTTATCTCACTAATTGTGATTGACTATATTGATAACATGATATTATTATGTTTTATTAATAATTTAATTTTTAGATATGTTATCGATCAAAAAATTTCGTTCAATAACTTTGTTGCACACGGTTTTTCTCTATCCATTTTTAGATGATTTTTAGTGTCACCTCCAACAGGGCCACTCTTGTGTGATGTGGATAAATTGATCATGATGACATGCCTTCCTTAGCTCCCTTGTTAAACTTCTGAAAAGGGCCGTCCTTGAGGTGAGTTACAGAAATGTCAGGCCCATAATAACCCAGCTAGGCCCGGGACACCGCCCATGAAGCTTTATAGGATTCTGAGATCATAGTACTGGTTTCACTACTGTACCTACCGAAAATAGGACGACCATGGGAGAAAGTAACCATTACTAATATAATGATAAGAAAGGGAACCTTCAGATTGGTGCGTTGATGATGTGATATTAATTAGTGTACTATGTCTTAATTAGTATATTTATAATTAATCTAAAATTTTAAATTTTATGCAACCCCATATCTAATTTTATTATTCATTCAATAATTATACAAAAAGTTTAGGTCCCCGTTTGGATGGGGCGCTTATGGATACTTGATGAAAAATATGAAAAAAAAAAAAAAACTAATTTACCAATGTAATTGGGTCTAATAGAAGAGGTTAATTCCTCATAACTAAAAAACTAAAGTTTGAATCTTCATTGGAAAATACGTCTATATTTAGTATCTGACAATATCTTAAAGGATTAAAATTAAAATAAAATTATTGATCTGCATTTTTATTTTTATTTCAAAATATAAAAAAGACTATAAATATGTTTTGTCAATATTTAATTGTATAGTCATCATTTAAATTTCTTGAATCAACATCTTGCATTAAATGAGACAAATGGTGTTTAGATTGAAGCACGAAAATACAGTTAATAAGCTTAAAGAAATAAACTTAAACTTGATGTAATCTTAGATTTGCTCGGGATCGGGAAGGAAAGACCGGGACGGGAAAAAGTTCCACACCCCTAGTTTAAACTACAATACACAATTCACTATTTTCATGTTTTAGTTTCAATTAAAATCACTACCTTTCAAAATTATGAATAGAAAGTGGGCAAAAATATACATTTAGTTAATCCCGTCTCGAAAAATTTCGGGACAGGAAAAGTTCAGGATCAGAAAATTTTTTTTGGGATCGGGATCAGGAATGGGACTTCCCGATCCCGAAAATATGTATATATATATATATATTATGTATAATTTTTTAGAATATTTAAGAAAGCAAGACCAAATGTAAAATAAAATGTGAAAATCCCTAACACCGTCAAGGTAATATCTATTCTTTTAGCTAATTTAGTTAATTTCATTTACTATTTATTAAATAATTCTAATTTTTTGTTTTTGTCTTTGTGCTTTTTGTAGTTAAATCAACAACTTTAAGCATGTATTGGACTAACGATATATTTGTATTGGATTAATTTGGTACAATATGATATTAAACAAATTATATATTTATACTAGACTAAAGAAAATAAAATAAAAAAATTAATATAGGAATTTTTTTTAAAAAAAGAAATCCGGGATAAGAAAATTCCTGATCCCGATTCCGAACATTTCATATCCCGTCGGAACGAGAAATTTTCGGGATCGGGATCGGGAATGAAAATCATTCCCAAAACTTTTTCAGGATTGGGATCGGGAATGGCATTCCCCGATCCCGAACACCCCTAGTTTAAACAACATAAATTTGAGTGTGGATGCACATAATAAATTTGATTGTTGATATTAATTAAATAATATAAATTTCATTTCATTTTATTATTATATTTCTAGTATTATTATTTTTAAAAAATATATTTATTGTTAAAAAATTATATATTAGAAACTTTAAATTTAGACTATTCAAATAAGACTAAGACTGTTCAGATCTCATCACACTAAATGTGGTGATAGATGCATAATGTGCAAATACTAGTGTGATACATGCATAATGTGGAAATACGTATGCTTGTTGAATTATTTATGCAGCTTTCTCAACTTTGGAAATATGCCAAATACCTCCTCAATTATTATTTCTAAAATTGAAAACTTTTTTTTTTTGGTCTGGCTCTATAATGCAATCTTATCCATATCATGTTTGTTCTGAACTAATATGTTATGTGACACTTTCATTCGTACATAAACCATAAATAAAAGAGTAGCTTTTGTTATTCATCTGATAAATGAAAAAGTCTGAAAGCTACATCAACTTAACATAGGTGGTAAAGGTAATTTTTCAGTGTTCAAACACTTTGATGTTTTTAAAAAAATGTTTTATATGTTATGATCAACATTTAACAATAAAATAAACAAAAAAAGTTCAAAATCGAGTTGGTTTGATTTGCAATTGAGGGTTATTCTTGTATGAATTTTATTGATGACTAATTCGTAAGTATTTTTATCGTGGTATTAAAACCAAATCTAAATTGACCGGCTAGACCAATGAACTGATGATTTAGTCCTTTAGCTCTTGTTTGGTTAAGAGTTTTGAACATTCTGGCCGAATTAGATTTTATAATTTTTGTTCCCTTATTGAGTTTGAAACGGTGTCGGTTTGAATTAAAAAAGAAGTAAAATTAATAAACCCTCACACCTTTACTTTATTGATTATATTTTGTTAAATTATGTGTTGTTTATATAAATGTTCCATTTACTTATGAATTGATGTATTTTTATTTAAGTACTATTCTTTTCAGGCTTATACATGGATATTTTTTATATATTTTTTGGTACACTTTTTATATATTTTAATTACATTATATTATTTTAATTATGATTGAATTGACCTTAGTTGAACTATAGTTAGACTACTGATTTTTGAATCACTCAATGCCTCCATTGATTTAATGACTAGTTTGGTTTTCAGTTCCTCAATTTTCACAAATCTTCCTCCTTAAAGAAAGTTTTGGAGCGGATAGATATTTATAATTAATTTAAAATTGAGGGATAAACTCTTAAATTTTCTACACATTTCATTCCATTGAAACTTCCCATTAATTAAACTATACATCTTTAAAATGATTTAATATAGTGTTAAAATTATTTTAATTTGTTAATTAGTTATAATCTCCTATTTAAGAATTTTTTTTATTATTTAGTCTTAATCATAATAAATTGAAACCTCCCATTAGGGGTAGAAATAGGCTAGGTTAGGCTAGGCTTTGCCTAAATAGGCCTGGGCCTGCAACAGATATTCAAAGCCTGAGCCTGGGCCTGAACTTGTATGTAGGCTTTTTTTTAAGCCTAAGCCTGGGCCTTCAAAAAGCCTGACAAGGCCTAAAGCCTATTTAAAGCCCTACTTAAATAATATAGGCCTTTAAATAACATTTAAAACCTATACCTCCAAATTCATATATAACCATTCACGCTTATAAACAATCCTACATTATGTCTTAGAAGTCTAATATCCATTTTTGTCATAATATAAGGGCTTAGTAAGGAAAGGAAAAGAATGTCTAATGATAACAATTGTCTGAGCAAATATGAATAAGAAAAATTAATCGTTTGTTGACTAATGAGATATATTTTTTAAAATAGACTAAGCAAAACAAATAACATGTAAAACTATATTTTATCTCTTTTCCGACATAAATTGGGTCAAACTCCTATTACTAAAATTATAATATTTTATTTGACACTAAAATAAACTCATAACAATTATTATACTTCAGTGGAGGGCCAAAATTAGGGGGGGAGTGAGTTAGTGTTGCTATCTCAAGCAATGGAAGAGAAGAGAGGTATGGATGAATGATTTATGCGAAAGTAATGGTTAAATGTAATGACGATGAGATGTAAAACTTAGAATTAAGGTTAAGTTGGTAAATTTATGAATAATTTATAAAATTATTTAGATTATATTATATATACTTATATAATAGAACAAATTAAAAAAAAAGTTAAATAGGCCAGGCCTGTAGGCTTGTAGGTTAGGCCTTATGAAAATAGGCCTGGCCTATTTAGATAAATAGGCCTAGCAATATGCCTGAGCCTGAGCCTGACCTATTTACTAAGTAGGCTAGGCTAGACTTTATGTAGGCTAGGCCGTAGGCCCCTGTTAGGGGCCTGGCCTATTTCCATCCCTACCTCCCATTAATGAAACTATACATCTTTGAAATGATTTAATATAGTGTTAAAATTATTTTAATTTGTTAATTAGTTATAATCTCTTGTTTAAGAAATTTGTTTTTTTAATTATTTATCAGTCTTAATCATAATAAATTGAAGCATTGAACCATCATCCACAAGTGGGATTGCATGGCCTGTGTTGGGTCCCAACAAACTCTGATACTTCTTTAACTCAAACACAAGGATGTCAGCAGCACAAAACCTTTGGCAATTTTTGGAAGCCACTCTATCTCTCAGAAAAAGAAATACAAAGTGATGTGCAAAAAAGTTTGAGAGATGCTTGTATTTTATTTTAGAGTTGAAATTTCAGACTTGACTCAATGGACCATTCAAATGAACTTCAACAATTTTGAGGTCCGGATTTGATAAAAAAAATAATATTAAGCAATTCCAATTCATTCATATCGGCTTCTTTTTTTCACATGCTTTAAAATCTTATTTTAAATTGGTACTTGTTAAAAGTATAAATGTAAGGGTTAAGAGTTATTTTCCCCTTGAAAGCTTTTGTAAAGAAGCTGTAGATATCTGGAAATTTTTTTCACTCAATATTTCCGTAAAAGTGTTAAAAACGAGTAATATCGTTTTACTCTAACTATAATCTAATAGACATTTGTTGCATCAAATTTTATTGCACATACAATTCTATGTAGGCATACCCATTCTTTAGTATTTTTGCCCTGGATATATATGCAAAGGAGCAATGTTATCCCAAAAATATTATTCCCTCCGATCCTAAATATAGGACATAGTTTGTAGTACACCTATATTTAGGACCGAAGATAGTAATTAGTAGGAAGGCTATCCAAATTCGCAAAAAAGAAAAACATGACAAAGATAATCAAGGGCTTACCCTACCATGGATATTGATCTATTACTTTTTCCTCTTAGCATCACCGTAAACAAGTTAAATTCATCAGAGTCAAACATGAATCTCCAACTCTCACAATTTAATTCATCTAATAATATTCCTTATGCAGTGCCAATTTAATTATTTTTTGGTATAACAGTGGGTATTACAACTGCAATATCGTGACAGGATGCCTAGCAAGCAAGCACTTGAAAGATTGATGAAGACACAAAATAAAGTACATGAAGAAAGCATGATTACGCCCATGTAAAATCATACGTGATGTAAGGTTTGACGTGCCACAGTTTGTTTGGCAGTTGTTGGAATATGACGACATTATTCTTTTTTTAACACTTTCAACTCAACATTGAGCTTGCCCAGAGCATGTGCCTATGTATTAGGGCTATTCGTTATAGTTTGGGTTGGTTCTAATAAGCTCTCGACTCAACATTGAGCTTGCCCAAATAAATCCTTCTTATTTAGTTTATATCACGCACAGTATACATTTAATCTTTTAAATTTATAATAATCTTTAGTTTAGACCTTTAAACTTATAAAATACATTCTTTTTGGTCATTAATGGAGGATTTTGTTGTGAAGTTAATCATAATTCTAAATGTAATATCTATTTCTTATATTTGTTAATGTTTTTTTTTTTAATTTATCCCTATTAATACGCCCTCATCAATAATCAAATAAGAGATATGTGGAGGTAATTAATGAAGATGATAATGATGTTTTAAGGGAAAAAATGTTATGTTAACTAACTTCATAAATGTAATCAAATTAAATAAATAGCTCTTACATTAAGGACTAAAACAAGTATTTCATTATGCCCTTCATCTATTCCAAAACATGTCAATTTCAAATTCCTCTCTTAAATGGTTAGTTGTTACGAAAATGAAGTTTGAATTTAAAATGATTTGATATGTTTTCAAAATAAAAAAAAAAAAAAAAACCATTGATTCACAAGTTTAAAAGACGGATAAGAATGTTAGTCATATTCTATGAAAAAACATTTACATAGTCTAGCAGCACCACTTTATCTTTTCCCTAACTAATTAAAATGCAATAACTTATCTTATTTTAATCCTATATGACATATGAGTCATCAAAGAAACTCAAATTTTATGATTTTAAAAAACATGAACTCCTTAATTTCGAAAAACAAAAAATGCAATTCCCTCCCATCATCCCTAAAATCATACAATTTAAATTTCTCTAGATGATTTATCTGCAATGTAGGATTAAAATAATATGAGTTGTTACATTTAATTTAATTAAGCAAAGTGCATATGAGATGACATTTCTAGAATATGTAAATTGTAAGCATTTCTCATATTCTATACCATGGGCTTATGCTTTGCCCGGATGTTTTCTAGATACTTTAATAATTACTATGACTTTGCGAGCATAAGGTCTATTAATGTAGCATATAAAAATACTCTATTTAGTCCTTATTATAATACACCAATTAATAATTATCATGTCACACCCCATCCCACATACACATCTCCACCCCACATCACTCAGGAAGGGAGGAGTGAGCGAAAGGATGGTGCGAGCGGAAGGGTGATGCAGGTGGACTCACTGGGATATAGGTGGCCTCTTCCTACACATCTTTCTTTCGCCTTTCCCATGTCTCGAACCCACTACACTGAAGCCACAAGTAGCTACCCATGTGAGACATGGTATCATTGAGCTAGCTAGCTCAATGATACCAAATCTCACATAAAGCACGTACTTATGACTTTAGGGTCGTGTCTTCTGTCACGCCCTTATCTAATTTTCACCTTTACCAGAGTATTCGCGGAAGATGATATATGGTTCGGTGGGCAACATAGGAATAACATGAATATACTGATAATAAGTGCATGATTACATAAATTCCCTATAGGGGTTTGTATATGATACTTACGATTAAGGTAGCCGCACAAGGCTACTAGGGTGTCTAAACTCATTCCAGTGAAATGGATACTTCTTTCCGTCTTCATTCCACTAATGTAATCCCCTCGTACGGTACCCTGCATTGTTGTTTGCTTATCTTCTGTCGTCTCCTGTCTGAATTGTTAGTAGGGGAGGGTGAGATTCGAGAGAATCTCAGTAGAAAATAGATACCATAATGTATGCATGATTGATGCTATGTATATGACATGTTAGCGTTATCTAGATGTATGTCCTATAATGACATTTCTGCATGCTCAATGTTTCATACAACAAGACTATGGCCACAGCGAAAACAGAAACAGAGCTTCATTTATTCAAATATGCTATACACAATCAAGTAAAGCAATCACATACATCATTACACAAGCAAAGATATCAAATACATGCAAATAAGGTAAGTCCCCTACCTCCAATCTTTCTCCTCGATTTGCGTGCCAACAGCTCGGGGCTCCATATTCGATCCTACAATGTCAAATGTACTATTTAGACACTTCCATAGTGTTTCTGGGGGTTATATGAGTCTATCTTAAAAAATTACTAAAATACCCCCGGGGACCCGGCCCCATCATACTCGGTCCGGCTGTACTTTTCTCAAAATTCTAACTTGGACTATCCTGACATATTTTTGCCCAAGAAATCTATTTCTGGACTTAGAATTACCAAATTCACTGCCAAAAGACGAAATTGCCCTTGGCAGCCCTTATTTCAGTGTTTTAGGGGCATTTTCGTAATTATGCTTTCTCAGCCTTTTCCGAAAAAGTGCCCAACTGTAACCTCACCTAATTTTCCCTCCTGAACTCAATGGAATCATCAAATCATTGAAAATCCAACTCTAAGACCCATTTATAGCCCAGACCGAAATATATGGGTTTTCCAGGGAAAATCGGGGTTTTTCGGTTTCGGCTTCGTAAACGCGTTCCTTTCTACTCCTAACCACTTTATTGACTATTCCATTAAGTTACAACTACGGTTTAGTATCAATTTGGGCAGCATAACAGCCCTACATACCCATTTCCAAAAATTAAAACCAATGGCAATCCGGCGAAATTTCACCGATTAAATTGCCCACAACAGCTAGAATAGTCAATACACAAGAGTTTGGAAGTTACCTCAAGCTCCCACTTGATTTTCCTTGACTTGGCTGAAAACCCTAGGTGTTTTAACACCAAAAGAGGAGCTTCCAAACCTTAAAGAACATAAAGGAGTAGCTTAGGATCGGAGTTATACGCGTTAGGAGCTAGATCGTCGGAGAAATCGGCTTACCTTGCGAGTTCTCTTCTCCTTTTCTCCCAAAACCCTCTCAACTCTTTTTCTTTATTTTGGTTTCAGAATGGCGTCGAAATGCTGTAGGAGGAAGATGATGTTTCTTTAATAATCTTATGCCTATGTCATTGCTTATGTCATCAACAATTTTCCATTTTCGGATTTTTCAGAAATTTTAGCAGATTTCTGCCCAAACTTTGAAAAATCATAACTAATTCTAGAAAAAATCGAATTGAAGTGATTCCAAAGCCTATAGAATCCTTATTGAGTCTAGTTTCAAGGAAAAATATAGACTTTTGCTTAATGGAATCACAAAATTCCCAGAATTTAAATCTTTGCATATTGTTCCAGAAATTTTACAGTTTTTCTGTGCTGACTTCAAAAATTCATATCTTTTTGTGTATAGCTCTAATTGAGTCATATGACCTATGAAATTAAAGCTTAGGATGTCTACTTTCATCCTGTAAATTTTCATAATTATTGGTCATCATTTGGTCATTTAAAATCATATGACAAGCTCACTATCTCATAGGCAATTTCACCAAAAACATAATTACTTTCTCCAAAATTCACCATTTTACTTTCTTAATACTCCAAAGATATAAGAAACATTAGAGAATATATTTGGGA
The DNA here is from genome assembly GCA_963210345.1 of Inga oerstediana. NCBI lineage: Eukaryota > Viridiplantae > Streptophyta > Magnoliopsida > Fabales > Fabaceae > Inga > Inga oerstediana. Next base: position 22,578,790 of record OY723410.1, read on the forward strand.
CACCTGCTAAATCGGGGCTTAGCAGTCCACTTAATTTAGGCTTATTCTCAAGCCTCTAATCCCAAAATTCGGGATATTACATCTTCGAGACTTGGAAAAGGCAAAAGAAACTTGTATAGGAGGAGGTCGGGGATAGTTCTTGTGAGTCCACTTGCATCGCTCTTCCGCTTGTGTCAACACCCGTTTCCATTTTGATATACACAAAGTAATAGAGTTCAAGTTCCACAAGCATACATAAAAGTACATATATACTGATAAAAGTAATTGTTTACAGTCCCAAGTCAAAATACAAAAGGCGACAATATTTACAACATAAGCTATCTATAACCACGAGTTTTAACTTCGCCTTAAGACATGTGCCAGTCACTTTTCTTTATCTACATCCTTGCCTTTTGATTCACTAGTACTCGCTGAGATGTTTGGTTTAGAAAAAAGGGGTGAGATTCCGAAGAATCCCAGTAGAAACATACTATCGACATGTAAAATGTGAAAATTAAATATGCAATGCATCATATTAAGCAAAATGAAAGTTCGATTCGATTCATATGTATACACACGTTTCAGGGCCAAACATCGAGTTAGAACCCCTACATGTACCTCAGCCGAGTCACCGACCACAGCAAGGATTTTCCATATACCTTGGCTTAGCAGCTAGAATAGTTAATATACGAAGGTTTAGAAGTTACCTCGAGCTCCCACAAGCTTTTACCCAAAGATGGCTGAAACCCTAACCCATGGACAGCAAATTTTTGAGCCTCCAAACTTTAAAGAACAAAGAGGAGTAGCTTAGGGTCGGAGTTATATGCGTTAGAAGTTAAATTGTCGGAGAAATCGGCTTATCTTGCGAGATTTCTTCCCTTTCTCTCTCTAAACTCTCTCAACTTTCTCTCACTTATTTCAAGTCTGTTGCAGCACGAAAATGGGCTGAAGAGGATGATGATATATTTATTTATCATATATTTTGCATTATTTTATTCATTTGTTTTATTTTCCAAAATTTTAAAAATGAACTTATGTACATAAATCCTTATGTACATATAACTATGCTCATTAAGCCCAATCAATATTTTCTTATTTATGCCACATGTAGGAGACACCTAGGGGTCCCTCTCTATGGTCTCAATTGGCTTCACAACTTGTCCAGGTTACGTATATACGTAAAGTGTCAATTTTGGTCAAAATTGTATTTTTGCTCAAATTTTTCATAAATTCATATTAAATTGACCAAAATATTTCAAATATATTTTTTCCCTTTATTTTCCTTAATTAATTGAAATTAACTTCAATTAATCAGAAAATAATTAATTTTGCAAAAATTTGTAAAATTACAATTTTGTCATTACCTTTCTAATCCAATTTCTTCTCTTATTTTTCTTTGGCCAATTTCCATATATTTTTGGACCAAATATTTTCTCTAACATTTCTTCATTTTTAGACCTTAATATTGGGCTTTTTAAATTACCCAAATTAATTTCATAATTATTTTTGCCCAATTTCCCATGAAATTGAACATTTATGAAATTCATAAATTCCAAATTCATGAATATTCACCATTTTATTGAATTTCCAAAATAATTACAATATATTTAGTGAATACAAAATTTGAGGTGTTATAGCTTGCACCACCTTTCCTGAGTGATGTGGGCTGGAGATGAGCATGTGGGATGGGGTGTGAAATATTACAAACTAATAAAAATAGTTAAAGTTATTAAATTTATCCTAAAATTTAAGTAATTTTCAATATTATCCATACTAATTATACTAAACTTTAATATCATACTAATTATTTCTCTCTCCCACTATCTTTATTAAATTTGGGTATACATAGAAAAAACTATTTAACGCTTTTTGAAAACAAACAAATACCTTATAAAAAGAACTTAGAATATTTGTTAATTAGCATCTTATAATAAGAATAAGAGGTATACATTTTCCAAAGCTCATACAAACAAAACAAACACACACGTCAACCTAAGCTATATGCTATCATTATTGATAAGTAATTAACGCCCTACAAAAATTATATCAATTGATGATTCATTTATCTAATGGGGTCCTCTGCCCCTAGACGTAGCAAATGTAAAGATAAAATTATTAACAAAGGTGAGTCTGCTTATAAAGATGCGACTGATATTTTAAAAGAAAACGGGTTCAAATCTTAATGTATGAATCTTGTTTTATGGATGATTTGTGTACCTCTTTAACATTTAAGCATGTTTTAGTCTTAATAAGCTCCTAGAATGTAATTCACCTAATTCTTTTGTGATAAAAAAAATTACTCTAGTTTTTAAAAATATAAGAATTTTATTCAAAAATTATATTACAATGCTAATATTATACATTATTATAAAATTATTGTTTTCTTAATAGTATTTTTATCTTCTTTAAACTATTTAATATGATACTTTCTCCAACCCTGAATACAGAAAACTAGTTAGGGGTTTTCTTATATTTTATATGTTATATGCCAGGTTGTGGAACCCCGATCGGACTGGTTGGTAGATTGATCCGGGTTCCTATTTTAATTTTTTTAAATTTTTCTTTATAATTTTATATTAATAAGACTGACTTTTTTAATTCCTCACCGGTTTGGTCTCGGTTGAGCTTCGATTCGATCCCGATCTGACCCACTGACCCTTAACCCAATACCCCGACCGATTTAATACCCAATCCGAATTTTAATGCGTTGGTTATATGTACGTATGATCCCAATCTACTTTATACTTCAAATTTCAATTATTTTAATAAACTATCCATATTAAAAATGTTTTCATAAGTGATAGTTTCCAATGTAAATAACTAAACTGATTTTTAAAAAAAAAACAACACATTTTTTTTAATATAAATAACTAACCCAACTAACTTTTTATAATTTATGTACATTATTTATCCAGCTCCTATGTATTTAGGACTGGAGTGGTATTATATTACAATGTTTTTTTTAGATTAGAGGAATATTATATTATACCACTTTAGTCTTATATATAAATCCTTTTTGATTAAAAAATTTGATCCTATTTATAAGTCAAGTTTAAATGTAGTAAATGAGATTGTAATAATTTTATCCTTATTTATTGTATCAATGAAGAAATAATTTAAAGATAAATAGAGAAGAAAGAGTTGAAAAGTACCCATTCATAAATGATGGTATAATTAAAAATTTATTCCATAATTATTAAGTTAACTATATTTTTTTGATATATGAGATTTAGTTAAAATATACTTATAAATAAAATTAGAGTGGTATTTAGATATTATTATAGCAATCATATTCACGTGAGATGGAATGTTATTAAAAAGATTAAGAAAATGATTAGGCAGTTGCAAGCTAAGGCTAAAATGGGAATTGTGATAATCGTCATGGATTAGCCCGCAGTAATTCAGACAAAATACTACGTGGCAGCTTAGGGTGCACCGATGTCGGGGACACAACCCTCTCTCTCTCACAGTACTCACATTCTCGTCTCCTCACACACACTCACAAACACACTCGCTCCCTCCTACGCTTTCTCTTTTCCTCTCTCTCCCCCCACTCTTCCCTCTGTTCATCACTTTTTCTTTTTTCCCAAGTTTGATTTCACCCCTCATTCCCCCCGAAATTACATGGTCCTACCACTCGCCGGAATCGGAAGCCATGGACGCCGGCACAGCTACCTTCCGCTCCATTCTGGACAAACCCCTCAGTCAGCTCACCGAGGATGACATTTCCCAGCTCACCCGCGAAGATTGTCGCAAGTTCCTCAAAGAAAAAGGTTCTTTCTCTTTTTTCCCCTTCTTTCCCTTTTTTCCCTCACTCTCTTTCCTTCTCTCTCTCTTACATTTTTTTATTTCCTATTTTGTCCTTCTTCCCTTCCAAAATTTCCGGCGCCTGAAAACGGAGTTCCTCCTCCATTGGCCTTTTTTTCGGGGGGAAAATAAAGATTTATTGGGTTGAGCAAAATATTTTAGTAACGGGGTTGTGGAATAAAGTATGCGAAAAATTGATGGATGATACCACGTGTCCGTGCAGGAATGCGTCGGCCTTCTTGGAACAAATCGCAGGCGATCCAGCAAGTTATTTCCCTCAAAGCTTTGCTCGACCCAGCTGACGACGATTCCGGCACCGGACCCATACGGAGATTCCCTTTTGTTTCCGCTCCAGAAAATACCCCACCTGTGAGTTATGTTTTCTTCGTACTGTCAAGTTTGTTTGGTTGCTGCGAAAGTGCAAGAAAATGCTGGGAATAGATGAAATCGTCCAATGGAGTGAGCTATCCTTTGCTTTGCTGTCTCACAGTTTCTTGAATGGTTGTGTAGGATAATCCAGATGTGACCGGTAGCGGCGGCGGTAATGTCGCCGGAGTTGAGGTGACATCGACTGGGCCAAGTGAAGAGCCGGCTTTCCATGCTGCTGAAGAGCTTCCCAAGTCTGTGTCATCTGGAGAGAAACCAACTAACATTGAAACCGATGAGAAGGTCGTCAGTCCCAGGTCTGTTTTCGTTTTTGTTCATTGTGTTGAAAACCCTTTTGCTGAATGGGGCATTACTTAGCTTTTGGGATCCTTGAGCAGCTTTTCAATGAACAAATGTGTTCTCGTCCAAGTTAATCCGTTTATAACTTATCCTAACGGTTACTTCTGAATTTTTGGCTTACTTGAAATTAAATTATTCTTGGGGTGTACATGTTCAACAAAGAGGGGAATGATATGAGGAGCGGGAAAATGTTGAATGTGCTTTTGAGTAGGTTTTCTTTAGGAATTAAGTTAACAGAGATCCGTTATAAATTGGCAGATGGGGAAGATGCATAAAGTGGATTTTGGTATCCAATGCTGGATGTGTGTGGAGAAAAGTGGAGGCAAAGGACTCAGTGATGTAGATCTGAAATAGCTAATGGTCCTTTAGCCCGTTAGCTATTTCTCAGAGCTAGTAAAATTGAATGATCCTGCAGTCTGCTAGGTCAGGACAGGCTCTTGGTCATTTAAATTGTCAGATTTTTTCAGGGCTAGGTTAGATATGTGAAATTATGTTTTCAGCTGAGACGGTAGAAGGCTGAAACATTGGAGAGTGCTGATATCTAGGGCAGATATCATGCATAGTATCTAGAGCAGATAAGGATTAGTATAACTCCATATATGTTAATATGCTATATTTTTGCTTGCATATTAATTATCTTGTGCTTGATCAACCCTTTATATTTATGGTGGAATTTTGTCTGTTGTCAGGAAAAGATAGTATTGCTGTGAAAATTTGGGTAATCCCATCACTGCTTCAGTAAATAGCCTGCTATTTAGATTTTGCCTTGATATCAAGTTTTAGGGTTCAAGGATATTACATTGGGATGAATTGTTAGGAAGAAGAAAGTCCACTGGCGTAAATGAAAACATTCTTTAATATGAGCTTACATTTTCAAGATACAAGGATAATGGAGAAGGATATAAGTATGTGTTGGTCTCCGTGGAAAGGCCTGGATGGTCCATCCGTAGCATGTAACTAGTGTACCTGTTTGTTTGAATTTTGAAACAGTGTATAACAGTTTGTAATGACTTATCAGTGACATGGTAGTAAGTATTATCCGTCGTCTATCAGGAATCTCAATAAATAGTTTCTTCAAAAGGAGAGCAGGTTGCAATATATATCTATGAGAAAAGAAAGCTTACACAAATGTTGTTTTTAGGTGTTCCAAACTTACTGTAGTGTCCTGGATTATTTATGTTTCAATTTAAAACTTGTGCTCCAGGATGCTGTCACAGTGTTCAAGAGTTTTATCCTTGAGATCATATCATGGTGATGTAAACCCACCATTATCCGGTTAAACACCCCCCCAACCCCCAAAGGAAAAAAAAAAAAACCACTGGCAAAAAAGAAGCTGCTTTTGAATCTAGCTTCTTCTATTGTGTAGCTGCTTTCCAAATAAAGATGATTTGACACCTTAAAAATGTTGCCAGTTTAGTCATCAAAATTTACGTATGATATGGATGATCAAGGGCACAGTAATATTCCTTCCATATATTTCTTATGCCAGATCTGAACAGAATTACTTATTATTGTGGTTACAGAGAGTGCGCAACTAGTGGAACTGTTGGGCAGATGACAATTTTCTATTGTGGTAAGGTGAATGTGTATGATGGGGTGCCACCTGATAAGGTAGGTAATGGTGGTTCCTCCTGCATGGATGCATGGTAGTAAATGCAATACTATTTTCACCTTCCAATGCAGCCATGTGTGGATTTGCAGGCACGGGCAATCATGCAGCTTGCTGCAAGTCCCTTCTATATACCTCAAGATGAACCATTCAAAAGAAGCACATCAGTCTGGCCTTGCCATTTACAGATGGATAAAGACACCCTTGTCCCGATTGATGGCACAATCTCCCAGTTTGCTCAAGCAGGTAACCGTTGAGTCGTAGTGCTGTCTGATTTTACTTTAAAGTACTCTAAAGTTGGGCTTTCCCCTCCTCTGTTCACCAAAAGGAAAAAAAAGCACTCTAAAGCCCGAGGGCATGCATTTTCTTCATTCAGTGTTGCATGCTCTTCAAACATTTCTTAAATGAATGCTTTAATGATAAAAAAGGAGATGCGATGAATGTTTTTATTGTTTTTGAAATCATACTCAGTCTAGCACTAAAAGTCCTTGATAGATGAACTGCTTTATGTTAATAATAGAAAATCATTAATTAAAAGGGATTCAAACTAACAATTATTCCCCATCTGGTTTGCCTTTCATGCGGAAAGAATCTGAATTCTTTCATGCTAAAGCATTATATATGTTCCTGTGAACACATTGGACTTCTAGACATTGTTGTCTAGGATTTGTGTGTTTGGCAAGCACCAAAACCATTGTTTCAAATCATGGTTTGCGCAGCCCGAGACAAAACTCCTCTCACACACTTATCTCATAAGTCGTAAAAGCTATTAAAAAAAGCTAATCCAAACACACTTAGTAGTTATTTTTCTTTTTTCATTTTTTGGTCTGAACTCCATACATTTTTTGGATGACCGAATTTAACCTGAATGCCAAGTTTGTTGCTGTAGTTAACGAGTTCTTCTGGCTTGTTGCTGGTCAAAATCAAAATCTTTTGCTTCTTCGAATTTAAATTCATGATAACTTGCACTCAGGTCTGCATATTAAATTTTTTTTAATGTTGGGCTCTTCATAGTTATTGATTCAAATTTTAAATTTGCAGATAAGATGGTGGAGTATCCTTTGTATTACAGGGAGAAAGGAAGCACAGCTCGTGATTCTAGTAAGGACTACTAAATCCATGGATGCAGCCTGCTAGATACTTTCCCGGTTTTCATTTTTCTTTTATTGTGCACATCCACCTACCCGAGGGGGTTTTTTTCTAATCAGAGCACAGGCTGCTTCCTTTTATTTGTCCTCCCTTTTCCTTCCTTCTATTTGTCTACTTGGTGAGTTGAAGGGAGAATTATTATAATATGACGAGTGAACATATGCTTCTGCTTTTAAAATATTGAACAGTGGTGAAAATCGGTGTATTAAAATAAGGAGTCAGCAGAAATTTGTGTTATTTATTTATTTTTAATCTGGTGCATGTATGAGGTGTAGTGTTTGTTGCTAATCCGCTACCTCAGGAGGTTCTAGACGTCAGTTGCACTGTGGAGTGCGGAGTGCAGCAACCTCTTGCACTTTTAAGTATTGCCATATCTATTTGTAAAATTGTTATTGTTGAAATGGAGGTCCATTTCACTGCCTTCAGTCCCTGAAACATCCTGTTCTGTCTGAAGCCATGCTTAAAGTGATTCATTCTTCTTACTTTTACTTCTACTACCTATGTGTAGTGTTTCTTTTTGTTCTGAGTTTTAAAACTGATCTCTATACTGAGATTGCAAGTCTCTCTTAATCATACAAATGAGAGTGTGACACGGGGCAACTGGATGAATAATTGTTAAACCATTCTGAGAAAGTAGAGGCCTCTAGATATTCAAACAATCTGAAGCAGTTATATCTCATATTCTAGAAACTGATTACTGTTAGTGTATATTGGTTTTTGAAAGATGTAGATGGTCAAGCAAGCAGGAAAGTTTCATTGCAGCGCTATAGAGAAAAGCGAAAGGACAGGTATTTTACCACAACCTAGCTATTATTTGTTAATTGACCTTAATTTTATCCTGAGTTCCCAGACTTTACTATTGTTGATGCTCTGCATGATTATTCTCTCTTTTTGCTCATTTTTCGCTAGGGGAAGATTAAAGAGCAAGAAATTTACGGGAGTAACTTCTTCTAACATGGAAATGTATTTCAGTCATCAAGTGAAGGCCCACGCCTCAAATGGGAACTCAAGCCGCAGTAGCACAAGCTCTCCGCCACAGCCTAGGCTGCCTCAAGCTTCTGGTGGCTCAGCTGACAACCAGCCAAAGATTGCCCTTCCTGTTGATCTCAATCACAAAGGTAAGCCACGAATCTTTTCTTCAAATAATTAGGGACAAAAAATGTTCTTATTTCTTCCCAACAACAATGTTGAATTATACTTGCTTCTTCTGGGACATGTCAATTAGAGTACTATGAATATCATAATCATAAATGAAATTATGATCATGCTGCTTGCCTCTTGCAATATAATGGTTGAGTATATTTGTAGTGGTTATAACACTTTTGACTCATAAGTAGGTGTTAACCATTTGAGAGTGGTGGTTGATGATAGCTTTTATGGCTAGAGTGTTTAGTTTTTTTCTTGATAACTGAACCGAGAGCTAAGGAGCTGTGCACCATTCGTTATCTCTCATTTCTTGGTATCCTATTCTTGGAAACCATGATCTATAATGCCCAGGAATCTGATAATATGGTATTTAAAGACTGTGTTTGTTATGACATACACTGTGTATTCTCATAAAAAGCTTAGAAATCTATAATTACAAAACTTGTCTGTGCGTGAATGTGATTTCTCTGTGGATTTGCAGATTTTCAAAAATGCTAAAGCGTAGGGACTGTTCAGATAAATGAAGAACTGGGAGTGTTGAGATGACTTAAAAAGAGCAGTTTAACTCTCTCTCTCTCTCTATCTATGTATCTATCTCTCACCATATAGCCGTTAGAGGCGTAATGCAAGAATTTTGAGCTGCTTGCTCAGGTAGAGGCAGTTAAATGTAGGATGCTTTTTAACTTGCAGGGTGAATATTTGTGTTTGTTTTAGGATGGTTGAGTATTTGCTACTCTCACACCTAATCAATTTTGTAACATGAGGCATCTAATTTCATCCTTCTCCCGTTATGATATGTAAAGGCATCATTATGATTGTTCTTCCTCCTCCTTGTGATAACGCCTTCTGTACAAGTAGAACCAGTAACTTTTCTTCTCTCTCATCTCTTAATGTTTCTGTTTTAGTATTAGGTTGTAGTAATATGCTAGCCACGTGCTTGTGTGGAAGTCAGAAACCCTAATTCCATAAATTAATATTTACATATTCTGTAGGAATATTGTGTGAGCTTTGGTGTAGTTGCTGTTTCTTCTGTGACCAGAATAGAATGTGGGAAAAGCGTGTGCGCGCGTGTGTGGAGAGAGAGAGAGAGAGAGAGAGAGGGCTAATCATTATTAAACGAAGAGTGTTATTATACCAAAGAAGAGTGTGTTGTACAATTTCTAGTGAGATTGATCCTTAATCCTCTTTTTGGTCTTCTAATAACTGGATGAATTATACTCATGCCTTGTGCACTGGCCACCCTCTATACTTATGGGTTAAAGGGAAAAAATGTTCTAGAAGTTTCTACCAATGGATATTAGGCATTAGGAAGTTTTCGATTGGGCAGTTTTATTTTAGAAGTTTAATAAACGGGGTAATGTTACCCCATCCTAATGGATCAAAATGATTAACCGTTAGTTGATCAGTTAAGTTGATGTGGTACACTCACATGGCATTCATGTCACCTTAGTTAAAGGGCAAAATGGAAGAGTTATGGGTATTAGGAAGTTCTTCGAGGGGGCGGTCAAAGATTTTTTGTTGATTTATTTCAAAATCTGGGGTATTGCTATCAAGCACCAAATGATCAAATAAACTGGAAAATCAATAAAAATCAACAGCCCAAAAATCAAATATATGAGTAGAGATACCCTGAAACTCAAAAGCAAAAGCAAAACAAAAAAAATCCCCGAACTCAAAAAAATGCAAATGAAAATTTTGGATTTTGGAAGATAGAAGATGTAACGGAGGAAAACAGAGAAGACAGAAGAGGGGAAGACAAATAGAGAAAGCCTTCACAAATTTATTTTGTGAAATATGCCCATATTTGTCATCGGCGGGATAGAAGATATCGACTTGCTTCACCAAACAAATTTGCAAAGAGTTTTCTGGTGATCGGCTTTCTCCTCTTCTATGTTCTCTATTTTCTTCTATTATAGCTTTTGGTTTCTTGAACTTAAAATTCTGTTTTTGTTTTTTGGACTTGAGGAATTTTTGTTTTGCTTTTGAATTTGAGTTTTCTGGTTCATGGTTTATAGGTTTCTCTACTTATATATACGTGTTTTGATTTATGGCTTCATTATTTTTTTTTTGATTTTTCAATTTATTTGATCATTTGGAGTTTGATGCTAATGTCCAAAATATGAAAAATCAACAAAAAAAAAAAAAAAATTTTTGTGACTTTTGGGGTGTTATTGCCCCTTGAAAAACTTCTGAATGCCCAAAAATTTTCTATGGAAACTTTCAAAATAAAAATATCCTTTAACCAGAAACAAAAAAAAGTGATGTGGATGCCAAATAAGCATGTAACCTCAATATAATAGGTCAACTAATGATTGACCGTATGTATCCATTAGTTCAGGGCAACATTGCCTCGTTTCTTGAACTTATGGGATAAAATTGTCCCCTCGAAAATTTTCTTATACCCAATGCCCATTAGTGAAAACTTTCATGACAATTTTGCCCGTTAACCCATTTTAGATATTTGAGAGCCTTAATCTTACAAAGTACAAATTCAATCTTGCTCTTCAGTAGATGTTTTAGACTTGATATTGTTCTTATGAAGCCAATACCATATGCATATGCATTTAATTTAATATATTTAGCTTACTTTTTTTAAGTAACAGTAATACATTGAGTTTCGATGGCCAGAAAAAAAAAAAAAAAAAAGGAGGAGGAGGTAATACATTGAGTTTCATGACTTTTTAAATAAAAAATTTATGTAAATTGTGTGTTCAACACTCTATTACAATTTTTTCTCGTGACTTAGAGGGTGATCTATCCTTTATTTTATTTTCATTTTAATTTTTTTTAAAAAATTTTTGAAAACATGCGTGAGTAGATTAATTTCCATCCGCAGCAAACATAACCATTTTTAACATTAATATTTTTAACGCATGCTAAGAAAAAAAATCTTTTGTCATACTTACAATTTAATCTTTTTTACGTTTGAACTTTGAAGAATGGGATCATTGTTGTAGATCAAGCTACCTTTAAGAACTATTTACCGTATTTAATTTTTTATTAATTATATAAATATAATTATTTGTAATAATTAATATAAATTAATAAATGTTATATTTGGTAACATGATCAATATCTTATTGGTAAGTAACGTCGTATAATCCTATTAGCCATATCTCCTGATTAATATTATTTGTGTTTTCTCTATTATTTCTCGTACAAATCGCCAAATTTCCATAAATTGAGGAGTTATAATAATTCAAAAATTAAATGTTCATTTTACAAAACATATAATAGATAAAAATTGGGGTTTTACAATTTTCAGAGGAGAAAGATTTTTTTTTTTTTTTAAATTCTAAAAGCCACATAATTAGGAGAAAAGGTTAGGAAAACGAAATCCAAACCGTACCATTTATCCCTTGGTCCTTTTTTTTTCCTAGCCCCTAAAGTGGGAACATATAACTCAGGCTCGTAGGATACATTTTTACCTGTAGAAAACATTTAAGACATGATAACCTTTTTATAGTTCAATCATCAAGATCTTCAAGTACTCCTTCAAAGAGGAAGAACTGCAGCAACACTTCATTAAAGATGGGTGAGCAAAATAAAAATAGGCATATGTACATAAGTGCACACACTTATAGCCAACTACATATAATCTAATTAAGGCGTCGTATAGATATAAACTTACCGGGCGCCAATACTTGTTTCATTTAAAATCCATACCTAGTTTATCTTTATAAGTAATATATATTTTATTTTAAATTAGATGCCTACCATGCCATTTTTTAATAAAGGGTCGGTTCACCATCAAGGAACCCAACCAAAAATTGAGAGTGCGCCGTACTACCTCTGATCCTATAAGACCCAGTTGATTTTTTTTGAAAGATTGAGAAAGATAATTAAACTACTTTAAAGTATTTATATTTATTATTTTTTCTCTAAAATTTTTTTTCTAGCTTGTAGCTTGATATATAATTTAATGATACATAATATATGATATGATTAAGTAACTTATTTAGTTTCCTTAATCTCTAAAAAAAAGTCAATTAGGTATTATATTTAGAACTAGAGGCAGTGTATTTTATTCTATACATGTGTGTGCGTGTGTGTGTTAGCAAAAATTTATATAAACATTTATAAATACATAGACATGTAATAATTTTTTACATTCACATGGCGTATGAACAAGATGAACAATTAAAATTTAAATTTGACTTAACAACATTAAATTATAAGAGAAGAAAAACCCTAACGACATTAGGTCAAATTTAATGGTTTTAAAAATATATTTTTTTAACATTAAATTTAATTAAAAAATAATAATTTTTTAATTTTTCCGACGGTTCCGTGGCAAAAATTTCATGACAAAATTATTTACCACGGAAGAAATTCTGTCGGAAATTTTTTTTTACAGAATTTGTCACGAAAACAAATTCTGTAGTAAATTCTATAAAAAATTTAATGTTTTTTTTATAGTGTTGCTGTCATACACCAGTTATTAATCCTAGTGAGGACCTTCTGCGACTACTTCATGATGATGGTACAGCTCCCACTAATGATGGGTAGGAGGAGTTATCTTACATGGGCATACACCCTTACTAATCTAAACAATATAATCACAATACCCGACTTGGTATCCTAACAATAATATTAATCTGGCATTAAAAAGAGAAAGAGAATAGAGAGAATATGCGTTCTTTTTTAATAAATGATTCACATAATCATCTAACTATCATATGCTATGTCTCACATAAAGAGTAAAGAGTGAAAGAGAATAGGCTTACTTTTCTGATTAAAATCTTGCAGTTTTGTAGTTTGTCATCATGATTTGAAACATTTCCAATGAGAAAATCTATGTGATCAAAAGATTTGGTGTCAGCTCTAGAGAAGGCATGAGAGCGAATACTGTTATCATTAGAAATAGGACCTTCTTGCCAAACATGATTCACCAGCTTTGAATTCCTAGGAAGTTGAAAGCTAGCATATAAGATCATTGTGCCATCCTCAAAACTCGCAAAAACTCCATGAACCTCAAAGCTCAAACTCCCTTCCTCCAACATTGTACCGTATGAGGTTATTGGAGAGGTGTAAGCCGCCATAGTTCCGTCAGATTTTTGAAAAGCAACAAATGCTTGAGGGCCCACCATGCCTGCCTGCGGATGTAAGGTTAATAGCGCAAGCGATCCAACTCTTATAGTTGGCATTATTCTTTTTAAAGCAACATCAATTGAGTTCGTCGTTACAGGCTAAAAAATTTTTAGTATTAAGAAACTTGTATGATTCACAAGCTTGTGGTTGGGGTTGTGCGGTTATGGGGATGATGAAGATGATGATTATTGTAAAGAAGAGGGCCAAAAATAGGGCAAGTTTGCAAAACAAAAATATGAAAAGAGAGATCGTAGAGAAGAGAGATAATAGAGAAGAAGTAAAAATGAGAGAGAAATGGTTAGTCTAGCTCAAGGAGAATTAGGTTTTTAGGAATGATCTCTCATTTATAAAGAATGATTTGCTTAGAAATGTCAAGGATTTCAGGCGTACCTAGAATCCGTTGGTGGATCAGATGTTATGGGTCAAATCTCTTTCTCTTTCATCCTTCTTTCATACTAGGTGCTCTGCCATAACTGCTTGGGCATGAGTCTTTATTTGGGTATCTTGTACTAGAAATCCCTTTCACAAAGACCAACACAAAGCAACCCTACAGTATAGCTTGATCATATTAATATAATGTCTCCGATGTCCTAGATTTTAACTCATATACACTTTCCTCATAGCCAATCTAATCCCTCTTAAGTTAAGATAAAACTTAGATTGCCTTACTTATATACATAGTGTCCACACTTATGAAATTACCCAAAAACATCATAAGGGATCGGTCTCAGACACAAGCATAAGTGTGTACATTCCAAGTAATCTTCCTTTCGCCCTATATCATTTCAATAAGAATTAATCGCTTTCCTAACATAATGCCTTTAGATCGTATTGATCATGATCATAGGAAAAATGCTAAAGTAGTAGACTTTGAAACATATCTCCATGATATTGTCAAAGTCAGAGGACATCATAAAAGGGTTAACCTTTCTATGACTCACATAACAATGAAGTAGGGATCTATTCAATTGCTTCCTATTTGCGGCTCTCTAGTGCATGCTGTATGAATATCATGTTACGATGTTACTCTTGTACTTTAAGAGCGTATGTCATTTTGATCTTACCATTAACACCGTACAAACTTAAGTTTAGACATGTATAGTATTTAAACCAAAATTCTTCAGCTTTACTCACATGACGTCAATTTGAAAAATTTGTTGTCTGGCTACAAGTACCATGGACGTGGGTTTCCAAGATTCGATCCATATTTATAATTATGGACCTTATCCCAACTGACTGCATTGCTAAGTCGAGGTGACATTTAGTTTGTGTTTTTTCTCTAGCATATCAGCTATCTCACTGCCGTACTAGTGAACACATATCTCTCATCTATGCACACTCCTCCTGAGTGTCAAAGGTGGTCACTCGTGTGAGAAAGCTGACCTTATCAACATGTACAGCATATTAGACCTTGTATACTTTTGCATACACAGGAAAACCATAATGAAGTATCTATACTTCACTTCCTAAGCATGCCAAAGGACTCATCATGCTCATCATGTATTTCCTTGGCCACATAATTAGTTAGGGGACTTTGCATGGGAATGTATTTTTCAACAATGTCATACCCCCCAGCCCAGCCCTTCCTGGTATTGGCGCTGGCTCACATCCCTGCCCCTCATGGCACCGGGTAGCCCCCTGGGTCCCACTAGACCACAAGAGAAGGATGGACTCACAAGTAGAGAAATTGATGGGAAAAGTCAAATGCAATTCTTTAACATTCTCTCTCTCTCTTCCTCTCCACATTTTCGCTGAGCAAGCATGGGAGTTGGAGAGATCATGATTTCTTCTTCTTCCTCACTTCTCTCTCTCTCATTCCTTCCTCCATTTTTTGTCTGCCATGGTTGCCAAGTAAGAGAAAGAAAAACTTGTGATTAAGGTAAGCAAATGGCCTCCATTGTCCAAACTCTCTTCTATAAAGTTATTCCTTGAGTTAAGAGCTTTATTTTCATGATTATAGTTTGCCGTTTGGTGTTGGTTTGAGCTTTCAAGAATTTTGGAGGTTGGAGAATCAAGAAGCTCCTTTGAGAAAGTTGTTAAGGTGAGTTAAAGAGACCTTTTTATCTAAGTTTTATGCCAAATGCTTTAGCTTTGAAATTCTAGAAGTTATTGCCCTATTTTTGAAAATATGGGTCATTGGGTATTTGGCATATTATTGGTATGGAATTGGTAGGTTTGGAATGTATGTGGATAGATGGAAAGGAATTGGGATTGAATGATTGAGTTTGGTGACTTTGGAATTTTAGTGTTTAATGTTGCCCAAAACTAAAGCATGATAATGGAGTAGGATTTTGGTAGTTTTAGCATTTCAATTGGATTCCTTGAGTGATTTTGTGTGGGGAGAGCTTTGGTTGAAGTTTTGGGTTCATTGGGAACTCTTGGGAAAATTCTGGAGAATACTGTCAGTGTTTCTGTGTTTCCTGGTTTCTGATATGTGTCACTCGAGTAAGGGGGTATCACTCGAGTGAGTCAGTCAAATTCCTTATTTTCCCTTCAGTTTTTGAGTTGCACTTTTGTGAAGGGGGTAAGAGTGTTGCCTCACTTGCGAGTGTGGTGGGTTCTCACTCGATTGAGCTTCCTCTCACTTGAGTGCTGGTGTATTTGACACCCAGAACTTGCCTCTCGGGTTGTCACTGGCGGCCAAGTTTCAAGAGTGAGCCTTAACACTTGCGAGTGTTAAGTCTTTACTTGAGTGTCGAGTTCCATACTCGAGTACCCCTTCCCTTTGAAATTTTCATTTGCTCTCGGGTTCTCACTTTCTACACCTCACTTCCTCGTACTCGAGTGAACATTTGTTATCACTCGAGTGTTGCATTTTGTGCTCAAGCCTTCTCATTCTTTGAAAGTTTCTTGTGCTCTCGGGTATGCACTCGCTGTCCTTCACTCTCTAGCACCCAAGTGCAAACCGTACCATCACTCAAGTGAGGCCGTCTTCACTCGAGTGAAACAGTGAAAGATGACAATTTTGTGCTTCCAAAAAAGAGATCGTTGGGATAGTTCTTCCAACTCTTTAGGGCTTTTGTTAGAGGTATTTATGGGTATTTAAGAGACAGTAATGATAACCAATTTAAGTACTGTGAATTTATTTGAGAATTGGAATAAGTGATAACGCATCGTCCTTAATTATGACTTTAGGATTTGATATTTGCCTAGACCGTAGAAGGCCCGCGCCTGCTCAAGAATGGAAAGACAAAGGTAGTAACACTTTATCCTATATCATGTGTAATGTATTGCTTGTTTGTATTAATAATTGAATACATTGAGGGGACATGGTGTAAGCCCGGCCTTGAATACAGTAAGGGGATGTGGCGTAAGCTCAGCCTTAAATACAGTAAGGGGACGTGGTGAAAGCCTAGCCTTGTATATAATTGAGGGGACGTGGTGAGAGCTCGGCCTTGAATATAGTTAGGGGACGTGGCAGTGTGCCCGGCCTTGAATATTGTAATGCTGTATTGTGATATATGCTTACTTGCTTTGTTTATTATGTATCATATACATAAATTGTTGCTACTGGGTTTCTTTTGAATCTCGCTCTTTCTAAATAACATTTTTAGACAGGGCAAGTGGATCAAGAGGCAAGCAAGTGGATAAGGGCGATTAGGACTGCCGGTGGTAGTCTTAGCTACTATATTTTTGGTTTTTGATTGGTTATCATTTTGGATAATGTATATATTGAATTGACCACAGGATTGTAGTTTTTGTGTAATCCTCGGTTTGGGAATTGAGATGGGCAATGATGCCCTATACAAACTTTTGGAATAATGTTATTATCTCGGGTGAATGCGGGAATTTGGATTATACTCTAATATTGTACATGTAACAAACCAAACAGGCCTAATGTTTTATGAATCAATGAATAGAGATCTATTTATACATGTGTTGTAAAATTTTTTTAATTATTCCGGATCTCTTATTCAATTATAAAACGTGTTTAACACTAATTGCAGCCTTGATGACAGCAGGGGTTACATTTGTGATATCATAGCAGTTTTCCTGGCATGTGTAGGAATTGCTAGGATAGTTGCCCTAGTTTGTTGCTTGAGTGTTAGATGATTGATAATTATTGGTTGTATACACATGAATATTCCTGTTATTGATTGGTATGTAAGATTTTAAGGAATATGTGTATACTTTATTGTGATTTCTGATTGGGTGAACTACTTGTAGACTAAAGAGAACACTGGCTCACCCTAGAGTCAGACAACCGGATCCGGTGGTGGAAAAACTCAATGATAATCCTCCTGATCCAATGCGAGAGATGATGAATCTGATAAGAGAACAAAGAGACATGATTG
Organism: Inga oerstediana; assembly: GCA_963210345.1. Lineage (NCBI taxonomy): Eukaryota > Viridiplantae > Streptophyta > Magnoliopsida > Fabales > Fabaceae > Inga > Inga oerstediana. The sequence goes on from OY723410.1 coordinate 22,596,592, forward strand.
CTGAGTTGAGGGAAGAGCTGAGGGAAGAAAGGGGCAAGAGAAATGAGGAAAGGGCCTAGTCTACTCATGATCAGACCCGAGAGGAGACCCAACAAGAAAAGATAGCTGAGGGGTCAAACTGATCCCATGAGTCTCCACCTCATATTGAGCAGAACCAAGGATCACATGTCACACCCCACCAGCCCGAATGATGAACTCACAAGGAATATTTGCACCCCCTTGGGCATTCCTTTCGCCTCCACAGGACTTGAAGCCATGCCCCAAAGGATAAGGATGCGCTTATGAGAGACCCTGCTACTATTGAGCTAAAGTGGAGGCGGCTGACGGGGACACATAGCCGGCGGTGGGTACACGTAGCGGCCGCCGGTAAGGGACATGTGGAGGCTCGTTGAGAGGACATGTGGCAATTTAAATTATATAAAAAAATATTTTGCGACGGATTAGAGAGAAAAATTCCGTCGCTAATTAGCAACAGAAAATTCCGTTGCTAAATTCCATCTCTAATTAGAGACGGAATTTAACGACGAAATTTTCCGTCGCTAATTAATGAATTCCGTCTCTAATTAGAGACAAAATTTAGCGATGGAAAATTCCGTCGCTAATCCGTCTCAAATTAGCGACGGAATTTAAAATTTCATCCCTAATTAATTAGTAACGGTCTTTTTACCGATGGAACAAATTCCATCGCTAATTTGGTTCCGTCGCTAAACTAATTAGTGATGGAAATTTTGTCGCTAAATTGATGTTGTTTTGTAGTGGAAGGAGGAGGAAGAGGAAATTCTGGATAAATAGAAAAATCTGACGAATCCCACTCCCTTCATAGGTGAGTACAGTGCACGCTCCACCACAGAGCTTTCAAAATGTCACACATGCTGCAATCCAGAGTCCACGGGCCGAGGGATCTCAAATAGAGTTTGCCATGTGGCCATGGGAGCTTTCACCAACCTCCACACGCCACATGGCACTTTTTCTAGTTTTTTTAATAAAAAAATTTGCCATTTTTTTAAATTAATTTGTTTGTGGATCGGGTCAACCCATATAACCTGACCCACGCAGTCCGAATTCACCACTGCCCTTTTTTTGAAAGCGTCAAAATGACGACGTATTGGCGCTGGAGGTTGTCTTCAACCTCTAGCCGGGTCACGATGGACTCATTGGATCAGCAGGTTGGGTCCGCGGACCTGGTTCCTTCTCTCCTCCATATCTTCACCGTCCAACGTCTGTTTTGAGCATTCTTGGTGTTGTTTTCTTCATTTTTTGACGCCCTACACAGTGAGACTAATTTTGAAGCATGAAATGTTGGTTTTCACAGCACCCAATCTTCATTTTCTAACCATTTCATAACCGTCGCTTGACTAACTTTGTTGCAGTTTTCAAGCTTTTTCCGGTAGTATTTTTCCTTTTTCTTTGTGTCTTTCTCATCGTTTTTCTACGCTCTACAAGAATATACTAGTTTTGTAGGCCAAAATGGTAGTTTTAGGAAAACTTAATATCAAAGTTCTTGAACGTTGCTACTGTCGCGAATTACATTTGGCATTGAATCTCCTCTCTTTTATCCATGCCTCTACACGATGACGCAAATACCTCAACTTGGAAGACCATAACTAACACAAATAGCCATAACTGTCGCTTTTGTTTCTCATAAATAGAAGTTCTATGTTTTTCTCTTCGAACTGTGTTTACTAATTTTCACATGCGATTTAGACATTCTCTTAGACTACATATAGGATATGGAATGTGATAGAATAAAGGAGAAACTAAGCAACAGAGGTATATCACCATAAAATTCTCTAATGCCCAGAGAGAAACAATCCACATACTTAATCATATTGGAAAAACACAAAAATTTCACGCGTTATAAGCAAAAGACACACAGCAGAAGTACTGTAACATACAACAAATCAACACAAGCCTCAAGAAATCATTTATGCTCTGATACCACTGAAGGCTTTGGGTGTACCTGGAATATGTTGACTTGTTGAGTACCCATACGAGATCGGAGCATCGATGCGGACTCCGATCACGTTAATACGACAGATTCACCATAGGAGAAGAGAACCCAGGAGAGCAGTTGTTAGGGAAGTTTTCTCATCATAAAAATTCAACTGACTCCCACAATCTATCACTCCTATATTTCATGTGCGGGAAGTTGCTGATTTGAATTTTAAATTATATGGATAAAATTCCTTATTTGGACCCATATTATTCCTTATTTATATAATAACCCCATTTGCATTAGGTTTAGGCTTTGATCCACCAAGGATGGACCAGACATATTCTAACAAAATGAAATTGAGAATCTAATTCACAAATCGTAATCTAGCTATATCTTTATTCATGTAATGAGAGATAAGGTAAGAATTGATTTTATACCGTTTAAATTTAGATCTTAGAGTATTATAATAAGTTTTAAATATGTTTATTGTTTTCGTGTTCATTGATTATTTTTCTTAAAATTTAGATGAATTTCATACGCGGTGTTAAGTGATAACATAATTATTTTACAAAATATTTAAATAATATTTTCTTGTGAATGTTGAATTAATATATTTTTGTTTACATCTAAGCAATCAAATTTTGAGTCAAAACAAAATTTCAAGCATTCAAGATTCAAATAATTTATATAAAATTTATTAAATGATAATTATCTATCCAACCAATAAATTTTTTTTTTGGTATAACAAGTTACAATTTGGAGAACGAGGAATTCTAGATACGAAGGCGTTATGACCATTTTTGCGGATGAAGTATGACATCTAAGATAAATGGGAAAATTGTACATAAAGAACTAATTAGAAATTTATTTACTAAATGAGGCCTTTTGCAGATAGAGAAGATTGTTTGAATACAAGGGAAGATCTTTTGCACATGGGGAAGATTGTTTAAACATAAGAGAAAATATTTTGCACATAGGGAAGATTATTTAAACACAAGGGAATATTATATAGGGAAGAATATTTCAACATAGGGAAGATATATTACACACAAGACAAAATCTTTTGCACATGGGGAAATTTGTTTGAATATAAGGGAAGATCTTTTACATATAAGAAATATTATTTTAACACAAGGGAAGATCACATAAGGGTAATGTGATCATTTTATTTTCTATTTAATTTCTCTTAGAGGACCTCGGTACTTCAGGTCCCATTTAATAATTAATTGTGTTTAAACAATCTTCCCTATGTGTAAAAGAATTTTCCTTTTGTTCAAACAATTTTCCCCATATGCAAAAGATCTTCTCTTGTGTTCAAACAATCTTCCCTATATGCAAAAGGTCTCATTGGGCAAATAAAATTTCAATTAGATATTTATGGGCAATTTTCCCAAGATAAATTGACCCAAATTTAATTTGATTTTTTTTAATAACCGACTCTTAACTGTTAACTTTCTCTCTGTATATATATAGATATATGTATAGTTAATATCTTCAAACAAATTGCGGTTAACTTGTTAATATCTATTACTTCATTGAAATTATTATTTGATTACTTAGATATATATATATATATAACTGATGATTTTTTTTAAGTTATTTATATTTCTTTTTATATTAAAAAATGTAGATGTATTAAAATTTGAGAGCATACTGACGGTAAGATAAATCAAACGGTTTTAATTTAAAGTGTTTACAAACATATTATTAGTTGCCTATTATTAATATATTATGTTGATAATAGCATTAGAAACAATGCCTGCCTTAGTGCCTTGTGATATGATGAGAGCCATAATCTTACCAAGAACCAATTCAATTTTGCCCTCTGGAGATGTTTTGCTGTTGATATTGGTCGTATGAAGCCCAGATCATATGCGTTTTGTTTTTGTTTTTTGTCGTCCAGATCATATGCCTTTAATTTAATAGTTTTTACCTTTTCCAAATAATACATCGAGTTTTATGATTTTTTAATTAAAAAATTAACGCTGGATATCTTCATAGGGAGAGAGAAAAGTTAGGTTTCTTCATAGGAAGAGAGAGATGAAAGAAACGGTATGGCGGACAAACGCAGATGAGGTGGTGTGACATGTAAAATAAATTAGTTAATTTTAATGGTCAAAATTAACACTTTAGTGGTAGGACAATATTGCACCATTTTTAAATTTCTTTTGGTAAAATTATCCTCTCAAAAACTTCCTGATGCCCAGTGCATATTGGTGTAAACTTGGATAGTTTTGCCTCCTTTTTTTTCTGATTAGTAATGGTTTTTGCCCTTTAATTCTATACTTATTCCTTACAGGTTGAGTTTCCTTTTAACTAACTAAATATTACCTCTGGTATAAAACCCAATTGATTATTTTTGGGAGATTAAGGAAGCTAAATAATTCTACATGATTTCTTTGAAATACTCATGTATATCATGATATTATATATATATACACATACTAGTGTGTATATACAAATTACTTTATAAGTTAGGTTTTTAGTTTTAAGGAAAATAATAAATATAAATATTTTAAAATATTGTATTTAACTTTTTTGATTATTTAAAATTAATCAATTAAATCTTATATTAAGGAGATGAGGTAGTATCATCTATCGTCAATAAAAAAAAGTATAAAAAGTTCAAGGTGTTGTTTAGAATTGTTTATCGCTGGCACAAAGAAGCACATCTGATGGTATGGGTTAACTTGTATGGGGTGGGAAGCTTGGATTTTGTAATATCCTGAATTTTAGGATTGGAGGTTTGGGAATAAACCTAAATTAAGTGGACTGTTAAGTCCCGATTTAACAGATGTCTCAAATTTATTCCCTAATATTTCTTATATTTGTGAGATATTAAAGGAAATAAAATGGTGAATTAAAGAGTATGGGAAATTTGTATACAAAAATGGAATTTGTTGAAGTTGTAAGTGCATGCCGTTTCATTGCTTCTAGTGAGGCAGTGTTATTGTGCAATACATTTCATTAATCAAATGATATCTAAAAATTATGAAATTTTACAATGTGAAAGTAGACATCTTAAGCTTTAATTTAGTAGGTCATGTCATTCAATTAGAGCTATATACAAAACGTTATAGATTTTTGAAGTTTACCTAGCAAAATTGATTATTTTCTGGGACAACATGCAAAGATTGAAATTCTGGGAATTGTGTGCTTATAGTTAGTTAAAGGTTATATTTTTCCTTGAAATTAGACTCAATATGGGTTCTATAGCCTTTGGAATCACTCCAATTCAATGTTTCTAGAATTAGTTATGATATTTCAAAGTTTGGGCAGAAATCTGCCAAAATTTTTGTAAAAATCCGAAATTGTTGGAAATTTAGTAAATAATTAGAAAATAATATTATATCATATTAAATCATCATCCACCTCCTCCATCAGCCCCAAAACCATGCCTAAGTTCTGTAACAAGAGAGAGAAAGAGTTGAGAGCTTTTAGAGAGAGAGAAAGAGAAGAAATCTCGCGAGGTAGGTCGATTTATTCAGTGAATTCATACCTAACACGTATAACCTTGTTACTAAGCTTCTCTTTCATGTATTGTAAGGTGTTGGAAGCACAAATTTGGCTATTCTAAGGCTAGGGTTTTCAGCCATTTTGAGAAAAGCTAGAGGGAACTTGAGGTAATTTCCAAACCTTCGTATATCAACTATTTTGGTTGTTGTGGACAATTTAATAGGTGAAATTTTGCCGGATTGTCTTTGGTTTGAATTTTCAGAAATGACATGGCCTAGGGCTTATGCTGCCAAAATTGGGTCTAAATGGTAGTTGTAACATAATGAAATAGTTAATAAAGCGGTTAGGAGTAGAAAGGAACACGTCTGCAGAGTCGGATTTCAAAAACCCCAATTTTCCCTGGAGTGTCGAGGATTTTGGCCAGCTCTAGAAATGAGCCTTAGAGTTGGATTTTCAAAGATTTAATGGTTCCATTGAGTTCTAGAGGGAAAATTAGATAGGGTTACAGTTAGTCACTTTTTCGGAAAAGCCCGAAAAAACATAATTACAAAACGCCCCTAAAATACTAAAAAAAGGGCTGCCAAGGTCAATTTCATCTTTTGGCAGTGAATTTGGTAATTCTGAGTCCAAAAATGGATTCCTTGGGCTGAAATATGTTAGGATAACTCAGCCTAGAATTTCAAAAAAAGTACAATCAGACCAGGTACGGCGGGGCCGGGTCCCCGGGGCATTTTTGTAACTTTTCCATATAGACTCATATAACCCCCAGAAACACTATGAAAGTGTCTAAATAGTACATTTGGAATTGTAGGATCAAGTGGAGAGCTGAGCTGCGACGACATTAAGAGGCATGAAGTTCGAGGAGTGTACTTAAGGATCAAGAAGGGCTAAGGTAGGGAACTTACTTCTCCTGTATGTATTTGATATTTGTACTAGTGTATTGATGTATGTTATTGCTTTGCTTGATTATGTGAAACATATATGAATGATGAAACTCTGTTTATTTTTTTACTTTGTCCATAGTTTTGTTATATGAAACATTGAGCATGCAGAAATGTCATTATGGCGCATGCATCTAGATAAAGTTAACATGTCATACACATAGCATCTATCATGCATACATTATGGTATCTGTTTCCTACTGAGATTCTCTTGAATCTCACCCTTTCCTACCAACAATTTAAATAGGCGAATACAAAAGGTAAGCGAAAATCAAAGAAGAGAACTGCACTAAAGAGGGTTGTAGTAGTGGAATAAAGACGGGTAGATGTCTTTGTTTCACTGGAATGGGTTTAGACACCCTAGTAGCCCTGTGCGTCTACATTCTTTGAAATTATCAGGTACGAACCCTTAAGGGGAATTGCCAGTATTTTTATGCTATTCCTATGTTACCTACCAAATCACACAATAATATTTCGCTGTAAGTCAAAATAAGATAAGGGCGTGACATTTTGGTATCAGAGCCAAAAGCGGTTCTGGAGGAGCAAGGATTCTGGCCACAGAATTGTTTGCTCATATTAAATGCGGTGGTTCTGACAACAGGATAGTATACTGATATACTTGATTATATAGTGATAGGAACAGCAAAGTGCATTGCTTCGGCTAGTTCTCAAGCCCTGAAAGGAACAGACATGCCTCGGGAAAACAGTGGAATACCTTTAAGGTAGTACATGTTACCATACCGGAGAGAGGATAGTACAAGGATGACACAGACACTGAGGGAGTGGATCCGAGTAAGGAAAAAGTGTAGAGCCTCATTCTAAAATAGAGTTACCAGTTGGCTGAACAATGACCAGCCACAGTTGCGGATAGTAAAGTGACAAGCAGATAAGACACAAACAGACATGACAGAGGCAGATCTGGGTTTCGTTACCAATCCCAGAGTTGGCGCAGTATACGTGATGTGTGGTTTACAACTGGATCGAGGACTATGGAAGGATGTTTGAAGCATATACCTATGGGATGTCTATGAGTACGACACCCCAGTGGCCCAGTATACAGAATACATGGATAAACTGACTTCAAGGGCCGGTGGTCAGGGATGAGTTAATTTGGGGATTCTAGATGACATAGGGATCCACACAACACTGTACTTCTTTCCGGATATAGTGTTTTGGGCCGGAAGAAGAATGAGATTGCAAAGCAGAGTCAGACAGACAACTTTGTAGATATCAAGAACATATTAGGGTACGTATTCTGGTACTTGCACCGGCACTGATATGAAGCCCACAAACAATGTTTAGTTGATTGACGACAGTTGGCACGACTCTTGAGATATGGGCAGTCTTGGGGCACAGGTGGTCAGAACCAGTTGAAATTGGTATCTGCGTTTTCGCACAGGTGCACGAAGGTTAAGCGTGCTCAACCCAGGAAAATGTTAAGATAGGTGACCCCCTGGGAAGTTATGTTGGCAAGGTCATGGAGACTTGATGAATAATAATTGTCTTAAGGTTTCTCTATGACTAATGATCATTTGAGTTGAATGATTTAAAGAGTACCTAGATGCATGGAGATAATGATGATGTAAGTATTAATTTTAAATAGTGACATCTTTGTCATGGTGAATATTGTCCAGAAAAGTCCATTTGATGGGGTTATGGAAATTTGAGGCATTGTAAATATTTTAAGTTTTCTCCATGCTAAGTGATGATCCTTAGTAACACCGTGGTGTTAAAGGTATGTAAGGACATTATCCTTTATACTTCATGCCTTAGTCTATATAAATGTGTGGTTGCCATGGTTTGTGCTTTTATTAATTAACATGGTATGCTTAGAGAGGGTAGTTAGTGCCGAAAGTGCACTTACACTTCAGGGATTGGATGAGAATCCAACTGGTGTACGAGTAGTGGGGCTAGAGCCCCACTCATGTATATATGAGGATGTGTTTTTATTATCCATTATGATTAGTGGGGTTGGGGCCCTACTCATGTGTACATGACGATGTGTTTATATTGTTCATTATGATTAGTGGGTCTGGGGCCTTACTCATATGTACATGATGATAATGTTTATATTGTTAGTAGGGCAAGGGCCCTACTCATGTATACATGACGATGATGATTATATTGTTAGTGGGCCCTACTCATGTATACATGACGATGATGATTATATTGTTAGTGGGGCAGGAGCCTTACTCATGTATACATGACGATGATGATTATATTGTTAGGGGGCAGAAGCCCTACTCATGTATACATGATGACAACGTTTTATTGTTAGTAGGGTATGAGCCCTACTTACCTATACAGGACGATGATGTTTGCAATAGTGGTTGGCCCTGAACGTTTCCAACCGAATTGAAATTACGGAACAAGTAGGGGTTACTACGGAGGTCCAGTGGGATTCAACTGAGGAAGTAAGATAAGTATGGGCAGACAGTGTAGTCCCACCTATAATATATTAGATAGTGTGAAACATCAGAGTGATGTAGCGAAAGCATGATAACTGTATGTGCTTAGGCCATAAGACCTGGTGGGCTAGTAAGTCCTTAGGCCAGCAGAATATGATGTATGTGAGAATTGTACCGAGCGGAGGCTTGAGGCGGTAAAACCTGATGTGCAAGGTTGCATAGGGCGGTGTCCCTAGGCTGTAAGACCTGTGTGTCTAGTGCTGTGGTTGATGCCTAGCGTGATGACATTAAACCAATGTGTCTAAAGTAATATTTTGAGGTTGACAAAACATTCAAACTGTACCAGGTTATAGTGGAGGCAGTAAGACTAGTATGATCAAGCGTTTTGGTGTCAATGGTACCATGTCTCACATAAGGCACAATTTTATCCCATGGGAGAAACCTAATGAAGTAAACCATGGCCGGCTCACCAGCCTAACGACCTCGTTAGGTGGGGTGAGGATTGAGCCGTTACATAAAAAAGGCAGATATCCTTTGGGCTCCCGACTACCCTGAGTGGGCCGGACTGGGAGTGCCACGAGTCAAAAGCCCGATTACCCAATGGGCTGGACTAGGGTGTGAGTGCCCCAATTATCCTGAGGGCTGGACTGAGGTGTGACAATAGAAAGGTGATTGTGTGAATCTAAGTGAAGTCCTGAAGAGGCTATGAGGTCTAAGGAACCAAGCACTATGGGAAATGACCAGTGGGTCCTATGCTTGATTGCATGCTACATACTGCGTACAGAATGGATGATGAATGTTGAATACAATATGAGATTAGTGATGAGAATATGACTATGGTGTTGCATGGCTTGTGAGCTTGCACGTGATAATAGAATGAGATACGTTATAAGGCTAAGTATATTAAGGCTGTGTTCCAACAAGGCAATGAGGCCTAGGATAATATACTGAGCGTCCTGATGGACAATCAGTACAATAATAGGATAGGTGACCCATGAATAAAGAAGGTGCTGAATATGTAAGAGTTGATAGATAGTTTAACCACATATAGTAGATAATGTGTGGTGTCAACACCCATTTCCATTTCGATATTCAAAGAGTAATAAAGACAGAATTCAATGGGCATACAGAAAAGTACAATTATACTAATAAAAATATTCATTTACAATTCCGATATTGTTCACTGATGTAAACAGAAAATACAGTGAAAGTTTTAATATTTACAAATTTCACCAAAATATTACAAAATAGACTAATTATGACCACGATCTTATCCTCGCCTTGAGACAAGTGCCGTTCACTTTCTGGTGTCTAAGTCTTTTCCCTTTGCCCCATTGGTACCCGCTGAGGTATTGGTTTAAAAATAGGATGAGATTCTGAAGAATTCCCGTAGAGACATAATATCGTTCATAGAGAATGCGAAAAGTAAATATGTCATGTGCTAAGGTATGCACAAATTAATGAACAATATAAACACATCATAGTTATATATACATGAGTAGGGCCTAGCCCCACAATATACAACGGTTGGACTTCCGCCCACTCCCAGTGTAAGTGCACACTGGCACTAACAGCCTCTCTCTAGGCAATTCATGTTAATTAATAAAGTGCATTTACAAACAATGGCATCCACACAATCATATAACTATGGCATAATGTATGAAGGATAATGTCCCTACCTCAAAGCTTTATAATCCTCTGTTTAGATATGTCTCGAAAAACGTGTCATTCCGGTCTTCGACTTGGTCCTAAAATATTAAATGTATAATAAATAGATCATAACCTATCCAAGTATCATTTTAGACTCTTCCATAGTGTTTCTTGTGGTTATATTAGTCTATGGTGAAAATTTACTAAAATGCCCCGGGACCCCGGCTCGATGGCACGTTTTCCCAAATTTTAAACCAAGGCTATTTTGACTTATTTGCGCCCAAGGAATCCATTTCCGGGCTCGAAAATCACCAAATTCACTATCAAATTACGAAAATACCCTTGACAGCCCCTATTTAGGGATTTCAGTGGCGTTTTCGTAATTATACTTTTTCGGCTTCTACCAAAAAAGTGCCCAACTGTAACCCCACCTATTTTTTCCCACTGAATCTAGTGGAACCATCTATTTCATGAAAATACAACTCCTCCCCCCTGAAACAGTGCTGGCCAAAATATTTCAAGAAAAATGGAAAAAATGAAGTTTTGTGTTTTAGCTTCCAAAACTTGTACTTTTCCACTTTTAATCCTTGGTTAACTCATTTAAACACTTCTTAATCATGATTTAAAATATTTTGGGCAACATAAACCCTTAGGGTTATAGCTTTTCAAATTTCATTACTCAACCAAGAAACTTGAAAAGTCAAGAAATGTCACTAACAACAACACCACCGCCACAAGAGAGCAAGTTTATGAAATTATCCTATTGCTTCCAAGCTTAGCACCTTAACTCCTTCTCTTCCTTGGAGCCTTATCTTGATAAACACATGAATACATGAAGAAAAGAATCTTAGAGGAAGTGTTACACAAAAATATGTAACCAAATCACTAAATCAACACCTACTTACCTTAATCTTCTTCCTCCTTCTCTCTAAGTCTTCAAGAACTCTTCAAAACTCTCTCCCTCTCTTCTCTTGTTGTGAGTGACGAAAATGAAGGCAAGAGGAAGAGGATGAGGCTTCATACATTTTCTCCATGCATTCTACTCCATTGATCTCATCAATGGTTGAGATCACAACACCTAACATGCACACCATTCCTCCTCCCATACCTCCAACTATACTCTCTACTTTATGCCATACTCTCATATCTTTATGCCATGCCTTCTTATCCTTGTTTTCAATTGGGTTTGACTAACTTTTCCCTTAGTTAGCCTCAAAAAAACGTGCTCCCCTTCTCATGATTCAACCAAACCAATTTCTCTTTCAACTAATCAAACTAGCACTCAATATAGCATACTATTTCATCATTATTTGTCCATGTAGCATTATTTAAATGCAATTTGACATGTGCTCATACAAATCCATTATAATTCAATCCCCTCCTTATATGTTCATGAAACTTGGCATTTTAATTACATTAATCAATTTCTAACATATTTTATTTTCAATTTTTGGAATAATGCCAATTCTGGCATATTTTCTGCCCTACCTTTAAAAAATCATAACTAATTTTGTAGACATATTTTTGGAGTGATTCCAAAGGCTATGGAACCCTTATTGAGTCTAGTTTTAAGCAAAAATATGGAATTTTACTAGCTGGAATAATATTATTCCCAGATTTTCAATCTTTGACCGCTGCTTCAGAAACTTTTCAGATTTTCTGGGCTAACTTCAAAAATTCTTATCTTTTTGGACATAGCTTCAATTGATTCATATCACATATCAAATTAAAGCTTAGGATGTCCACTGTTATCTTGTAAAAGTTTATAATTTTTTCTAATCATTTGGTCTTCCAAAACCTCATGACAATCTCACTGCCTCGTAAGCGATTTCACTGAAAATACTATTCAACTTTCAATTTTCAATATTTAATTTCTTTGGCCTTAAATATTCACCATTTTATTGAATTACTCAAATAATTACAATATATTTTTGGTGGATATAAAATTTGGGATGTTACATGTGGTGCACGCCCTATAAGCTTGTATAATCGAGGGATGAGTTACATAGTGAGATAGGATTAATCCCCAAGTTGTAGATGTTCAAATTTTGAGGACAAAATTTATTGAACGGGGGAAGAAATGTAATATCCTGAATTTTGGGATTGGAGGCTTGGGAATAAGCTTAAATTAAGCAAACTGCTAAGCCCCGGTTTAACAGGTGTCTCGAACTTATTCCCTAACATTTATTATATCTGTGAGGTATTAAAGGAAATAAAATGGTGAATTAAAGAGTATGGGAAATTTGTGTACAAAAATAGAATTTGTTGAAGTTGCAAGTGCATGTCATTTCATTGCTTCCAGTGAGACAATGTTGTTGTGTAATGAATTTCATTAACTAAATGATTTCCAAAAATTATAAAATTTTACAGGATGAAAGTAAACATCTCAAGCTTTAATTTGATTGTCATGTGATTCAATTAGAGCTATATACAAAAAGTTATGGATTTTTTAATTTTACCCAGTTAAATTAATTATTTTTTGGGACAGCATGCAAAGATTGAAATTCTGGGAATTGTGTGCTTCCAGTTGGCTAAATATTATATTTTTTTCTTGAAACTAGACTCAATATGGGTTCTATAGCCTTTGGAATGACTCCAATTCAATTTTTCTAGAATTAGTTATGATATCTCAAAATTTGGCAGAAATATGCCAAAATTTTGTAAACATCCAAAACTGTTGGAAATTTAGTAAATAATTAGAAAATAATATTATATCATATTAAATCATCATCCACCTCCTCTATTAGCCCCAAAACTGTGCCTAAGTCCTGCAACAAGAGAGAGAAAGAGTTGAGAGCTTTTAGAGAGAGAGAGAAGAAATCTCGCGAGGTAGGTCGATTTCTTCGGTGAATTCGTACGTAACGCGTATAACCTTATTCCTAAGTTTCTCTTTCATGTATTGTAAGGTGTTGGAAGCACAAATTTGGGTGTTCGAAGGCTAGGGGTTTCAGCCATTTTGAGAAAAGCCAGAGGGAGCTTGAGGTAACTTCCAAACCTTTATATATGACTATTCTGGCTGTTGTGGACAATTTAATCGGTGAAATTTTGTCGGATTGTCTTTGGTTTGAATTTTTGGAAATGACATGGCCTAGGGGTTATGCTGCCAAAATTGGATCTAAATGGTAGTGGTAACATAATGAAATAGTTAACAAAGCGGTTAGGAGTAGAAAGGAACACGTCTGCGGAGTCGAATTTCAAAAACCCCAATTTTCCCTAGAGTATTGAGGATTTCGGCCAGCTCTAAAAATGATCCTTAGAGTTATATTTTCAATGATTTGATAGTTCCATTGATTTCTGGAGGGAAAATTAGGTGGGGTTACAGTTGATCACTTTTTCGGAAAAGCCCAAAAAACATAATTACTAAATCGCCCCTGAAACACTGAAATAAGGGCTGCCAAGGGCAATTTCATCTTTTGGCAGTGAATTTGGTAATTCTGAGTCCATAAATGGATTCCTTGGATGGAAATATGTCAGGATAGCCCAAGCTAGAATTTCGAGAAAAGTACAGTCGGGTCGGTACCCTGGGGGCATTTTAGTAACTTTCAATATAGACTTATATAAGCCCCAAAAGCACTATGAAAGTATCTAAATAGTACATTTGAAATTGTAGGATTGAGTGGAGAGCCGAGTTACAACAGGCATTACGAGGCACAAAGTTCGAGGAGTGTACTTAAGGATCAAGAAAGGTAAAGTAGGGAACTTATGTATCCTATATGTATTTGATATTTGTTCTGGTGTATTGATGCATGTTATTGCTTTGCTTGATTATGTGAAATATATATGAATGATGAAACTCTATTTCTATTTTCGCCGTGGCTATAGTTTTGTTACATGAAACATTGAACATGCAGAAATGTCATTATGGGGCATGCATCTAGATAAAGCTAACATATCATACACATAGTATCTATCATGCATGCATTATGGTATTTGTTTCCTACTGAGATTCTTTTGAATCTCACCCTCCCCTACCAACAATTTAGACAAGTGAATACAGAAGGTACGCAGAAATCAGAGAAGAGAACTGCACGAGAGAGGGTTGCAGTGGTGGAACGAAGGCGGGTAGATGTCTTCGTTTCACTGGAATGAGTTTAAACACCCTAGTAGCATTGTGCGGCTACATTATTTGAAATTATCAGGAATGAACCCTTAAGGGGAAATTATGTAATTATGTATATATTGTCAGTATTTTTATGCTATTCTTATGTTGCCCACCGAACCACATAATAATATTCCACTGCAAGTCAAAATAAGATAAGGGCGTGACAGATTTCCAAAGCAAGTGATCATAAAAGGAATAGTAGATAAACATTTTTTTTTTGAGAAAAAGACTAATGAAATTAATAGGATAATAATTACAGAGTAGTATAATAAATGCTTAAATAGGATATAAACATTGAGTAAAAAAACTATGAAAAAATGAGGAAGAAGCCATAGAAAGGATGTCTTTGAGTAAACATGTAACCCCCGTCATGATCAAGGCCGGGATTAGCATTTAATTACGTTTCATAATTGAATAAGAGATCCGAAACAATTTCAAACCTTTTACAACACTTGTACAAATAGATCTCCATTCATTTTGTTCATAAAAACAATCAGCCTGTTCGGCCTGTTACATATACAATATCAGAGTATTAGCAAATTCCTGACGTTTACCCGATATAATAACATTAATCTAAAATATTGTTCAGGGCATCACTACCCATCTCAGTATCTATACCGGGGATTACACAAAACTATAATGCTATGATCTATTCAGTATATATACATTTATCCAAAATGATAACCAGTTCATTATAAAACCAAAATATCTAACTAAGACTACCACCAGCAGTCCTAATCACCCTTATCCACTTCCTTGTTCCTCGATCCGCTTGCCCTGTCTAGATATAATATTTGGAAAGAATGAGATTCTAGAGAATCCTAGTAGCAATAGTTTATGAATATGATGCATATATACAAAGCAAGTAAACATATATCATAATGCGGCAATCAACATTCGAGGCCGGGCACACTGCCACGTCCCCTTCACTATATACAAGGTCGGGCTTTCGCCACGTCCCCTCACTATATCTGTATTCAAGGCCAGGCTTTTGCCACATCCTATAAACTGTATTTGTATTCGAGATCGGGCTTATGCCACGTTCCCTTCATTGTATCTGTATCTAAGGCTGGGCGTTCACCACTTCCTATCAACTGTATTTGTATTCGAGATCGGGCTTACGCCACGTCCCCTCACTGTATTCAATGACTAATGCAAACAAGCAATGCAATAGACATGATATAGGATAAAGTGTTACTACCTTGGTCTTTCCGTTCTTGAGCAGGCACATTCCTTCTTTGCTCCGGGCAAATATCAAATCTTAAAGTCATGATTAAGGACGATGCGTCACCACTTAGTCTAATACTTAATATCTTCACAATACTTAAATTGGTTATCATTACTGTCTCTTTAACACTCATATATGCTTTTAACAAAAGCCCTAAAGGGTTGGGAGAACTACCCCAGGGATCCCCTTCTGGAAGCACAAACACTGATATTTTTCACTATTTCACTCGAGTAAAGATGGCCTCACTCGAGTGATGGGGTATTGATACTCGAGTGAAGATGGCCTCACTCGAGTGGTGATACGGTCTGCACCCGGGTACCAGAGAGTGAAGGATAGCGAGTGATTACCCGAGAGCACAAGAACTTTTTCAGAGATAGTGACACTTGAGCACACTGGATCTCACTCGAGTGATAGCCAAATGCTTCACTCAAGCATTAGCGAGTGAAGTCCAGGAAGTGAGAACATGAGAGCAAATGGAATTTTAAAGAAAGAGGAGCACTCGAGTACTGGCCTTTGCACTCGAGTGATATTGAATGCTTGCGAGTGTAAAGACACACTCTTGCTCTTTTACAGAAGTGAAACATCGAAACTGAAGGGAAAACAAAGAATTTCTTTGAATCACTGGAGTGGAACCCAACCACACCCGAGTGATGTTCATCCCTCACTCGAGTGAACCCCAGATCACTCGAGTGACCTTATCAGAATCTAGAAAATGCAGACAAAATGACATTTTTCCATAATTTTTTACTAAAGGCTACCAATTGACCTAAAACCTCAACCAAAGCTATCCTCATACAAAAGCACTCAAGGAATCTAATGGACATGTCAAAACCACCAAAATCCTATTCCACTATCATGCTTTGGTCTTGAGCAACATTAAACACTAAAATTCCAAAATCACTAAACTCAACCATTCAATTCCCAATCAATCCTATCTATCCATACACATTGTAATACCCCGAATTCTGAGAATTGAGCTTAGAGAATAAGCCTGAGATAAGTGGACTGCTAAGCCCTGGTTTAGCAGGATCCCAAATTGTGATTAAGAGATAATGACTCCAAAAGTGGATGTCATTAGTGAAAAATGAACCCTTTTGGAGATTATGGTGTGATTTGGCACCGATGTGATTCGTATGTGTTGAGAGCAGTGCCGAAACCCTGTATTTAAGTTCAATTATGGATTAACATCTAAATTGAATGAAAATAAGGGGAAGGGCATATATATGGTGTAAATGAATGAGAAAATGTATTTGGTGGTGATTCAAGAGGAATTGCCATAATCAGGGGCAAAACGGTAAAGTTACCGACTGATTGATCGGTTACCGAAGAGGAAGCTCCTTGGTAACTCAAAGATCAATGGTTGAGATTGATTGTGTAATAGATCAAAGGGTGGAATCCCATGTGGTGCACTCATGTGAGCTCATGGGAGGTGTGTTGAAATGTTGACACTTGGTAAGTTTTGGGCCCTTGGATTGGTCAAAGTGTCAAACTTATTTTTCCTCTCTCCCTCTCACTTTTTAGTCGGTTGTGGCATCCCAAAAAACTCCACATCATCTTCATTTCATCATCTCATCTCTCTCTCCTTCATTCTCCATGGCGCCATGCTTAAGGGAAGAAAGAGAAATCAAAAGGTGAGATTTTGGTTGGCTTCTTGTCTTCTAATGCTCAATTCATCTTCTATAAAGTTATTCATAGTGATGAGAGCTTCATCTCTATGGTTTTAGATTTGTGAGAGGAGGTGTTTTGTTGCTTGAGCAAAAGTGGAAAGATGAAGAATCAAGGAATTGGTTTGGGAAAGAGGAAGAGGTGAATATTTGAAGCATTTTGACTTAAGTTTTGTGATCATTGGTTAAGCTTTGTAAATTTCAAATTTTGCCCTGATTTTCATGTGATTTTGGATTTGAGGAATTGCCTTGTGTATTGTGGTGAAATTGGTATTTTGTTGTGTGATATGGCCATTGGAATTGGGTTGAGAACTTGGAATGAAAAGAATGGCAATGTGTGTTGTGTTGTGGTTGTGTGTTGACATGTTGTGAATCTTGTGAAAACATGTCAATATAATGTGAATTTGGTTGTTTTGGTGTTTCCAATGGATTCCTTGTGAAATTTTGTGTGAGAATGATGTTTGATATGAAAATGGAACCATTGGAAGCCAAATTGCAAAATCTGGAAAATCTGGCCAATGTAAATCTGCTCTGGACAGTTAGATGGTGTGGACGTTTTGACTGGGTAAATGATGTTGAAAAATTATGAAACTTTCCAGTCTTAAATTTCACTTCCTAAGCTTCAAAATGGACATAAATGTTGTGTCATTTCGCTTTTTGAGCTGGGACTTTGAACTGTCCAAAGTTTGGCATCAAAACTGGACCCTGTTTTGGTATAATGTTAGGTTTTTGGTAAATCTGGACTTTTGTGGGGATTTCTAGTTATGGCCAATATTTTTTCTTGAAAGAGGACTTAAAAATCTTTCATTTGGCTTTGGGATCACCTCATTTAGATTTTTTTGGAATTAGTTATGATTTTTGGAAGTTCAGCCAAGAAACCGGATTTTCTGGGCCGCGGCCAGCAGATTCTGGGCCGCAGCCCAAATGTTTTTTAGCGTTTCTGGGCAGTTTTGGGCCGCGGCCCACCCCTAAAAATCAGTATTTTACACTTTTAAAGGTGGTTCTTGGTATAGCCTTTCCCAAGCCTTTAGACATGTGTTTGGGCTTTGATTAGCCACCTAAAGGTGTTAAATAATAACCAACATTAAGTGTTTGAGAGTTAAGGAATTGGAAAAGGGATTAACCCTATGTCCTTGTTTGGTTATAGGGTTTGATGTTCGCCCTGAACGTGGTTCGATATTCGCCTGATCGCGAGTAAGCGGAGCTGGAGCATATATGGAAAGAGTGTAGGGAACATATCTCTTCTGCTTGTATTTGATATATGTGTTAGTATGTTGGTGCATGTCTTAGCTTTGCATAATTATGTGTAATTTGAAGCTATATTTCAATTTATGCTATGGCCATAGGTATATTATTCGAAGCATTGAGCTTGCAAATTGTCATTGTGTTATCATGAGTTGTGTGATGCAAGCATGTCATGCATTAAACATGTATCGTACGTGCATATTGATACTGTTATCCTACTGAGATTCTCTAGAATCTCACTCTCCCCTACTAACCTTTCAAACAGGGTAGTAGATCAAGGATATAGCGAGCGGCTAAGGGCGATGAAGACTCATTCGGGATTGAAGTTGGTAGTTGGTTATCTTAGTTGGGATGTATATTTGGATAATTGTATTTGGTTATTTGGATGTATATATGTGGATGAGGTTTTGATTATTTGTATTGAGATTTGTTGTGTAATCCCCATATGAGGGTTTGTATGGGCAATTGCGCCCTGTAAGGCTTGATTAATGAATGGAATCCAGAATTGCTGGAATTATTACATGCGTACTCTGATATATTTAAATGTGATTTATCTTTGTGTAGTAATTATATGCGGAATGTGAATGTGAGACCAGGTTATAAACGATTTCGAAAGGTATTTATGAAAACCCCGTCTGGTAGATGGGTTTGTAAAATGCTATTTGTTTCTTATTGGTCTCTATTTCATCTTAATTGCGTATTTCGGATATAATTACGGCAGGGGGTTACACACATTCCAAATATACCATTCCCATACCAATAACATGTCAAATGTCCAATGATCATCATTTTTCGAAAATGGCCAATAAATCCCAGAAATGCAAAACTACTCCATTTGGCACAAAACTAAGATAGATAGGTTGGTTTCACTTACCTTTTTAATTTTTCTAAAAGGACTTCTTAATTCTTCAACTTTCACAATCTCTTAAAATCACAAACGAACACCAATAGACAAGCTATAATCATCAAATTGAAGCTCATTACTCAAGGAACAATTTTAATGAATGGAATTTGAGCATTAGAGATCATTTTCCCTACTTTTTCAAGCTTTTCTTTCTTCCTCTTTGAGCAACAATGGCTGAAGAGAGAGAGAGAACGAGAGAGATGAGAGATGGAGTGAGAGATGAAGAAGAAATCATTTCCTCCCCCTAGCCCATGCCAAGCCCAGCGAAAAGGGAGGGAAAGAGAGAGAAAGAAATGAAAAAAAATATACCTTTTGACTTTTCTCTCTTCACACAAACACAAAACCTTGCCACATGTCTTACTCCCATTGGCTCTCATACAATAAGCACCCAATTAGCTTATCTAATCCCTTCTATTAGCCATTTAATCATACTTCTCATTTTCTTTTGGTTAGCAATTAATTTCTCCCTTGATCACTAACTTATGGCCAATATTTCCATTCTATCAATTTTCCATCAATTATGACATATTAGATAATATTGTCACAAATACACATAATAATCCATTCTAATTCACAATTTCATTCTCAATAATCAACATTAGCCCATAATCAAAATTTGGGGCGTTACAAAACATATAATTGCTTCAAGGGAGTGTCGTTTGTCCAAAAGTTTTGCTTCAACGGCGTGCTACTGTTTGGAGAACTAAATCCACTTTTTATATCAAAGTATATAGAGAAATTGCCTCCTTAATGAACTAAAGAAATATATTTTATATAAGATTTTGTAAATATATAGATATAGATTGAAATATATAAAAAAATTTCTGTGCACAGTGTAAAATTGGGAAAATCCCTTTAAAAACCATTTGAAATACCCAAATTCTAATATGGTTTACTAAACTTAACAAATCATTAATCAAATCACATTACCTAAATTAGAACAATTAGAACTTAGAAATTGGGTCAAATTACCTCCATGCCCATAGCCATTAAAAAAGCAAAATTAAAGTGGGCAAGATTTTTGCAACACTTTTATTGTGAATATTGATAACTCTCATCAATTTAATGAATTATTGGGGATTTCATTATTTTTTTGCCTCCAAGTATTTCATCATGAATATTTTAGTTTTAAATAAAAATAAAATAGTTATAACAATGAATTACAGCTCTACAGAATTAATTAGTTTAATTTAATTTGTTTTACTTTAATTCATATACTTTCTTATTTTATTTATATCCTTCTTTCACTAGAGACGACGCAGTGTTTGAATGGAGACCTAAACTAGAGTGGTTTGACGGAGAGGGAGAGCCGTTTAGCCACCATGAATGTTCATCATGTTCATTGACTGGTTGGAAGGAAGAGCCACTGGATTCATCGTCTTCATCTTCTTCTTTAAGAACTTGAGGCGACTAATTCACTGGGGATCCATCTTCTTCTTCGACAATGGAGAGACCATAAGAGAGAGGAGACACCCTTCACTGTTCACTCTTTTTCCTAAGAGCAAGCTTTTGGAGAATAGAGGAGAGAGACTCAGGAAGACAGCGAAACTATAACCAAAGTAGAGAACTTCATCGATGAAGGAGGCCGTGCGACCCAGGGAGGAGAGTTTGAGATTGAAGAGTAAAGGCAGTAAAGCCATTTTTCTCGTATTTTGAAATCTTATTTTAGGTTAATAACCTGATCAACGATTTGTTAAGTTTAAAGACCTTATTTAGGATTTCAATATTTCAAATAGCCTTGCAACACATGGGAATAGAGATTGCATGGTTTTTTCTAATGTAATCCCTATATAGTGTTTGAGGGAATCATGATGCTATTATGTAATGCCTATCACACTAATTGAACATTGGACTGATCAAATAACAAGATGTAGAGATGCATCGAGATTACATGCAATCCAATCAAATATAAATCATGAAATGAAATCTATATTTTATTTTTAAAAAAATATAAATAAATATGAAATAATATTTTTAACTCTATAGAGGCCAAAACAAGAAGGGTATAAATGCACAAATATTGATTCATGAAGGGTATTAATGTCACACCTTTACTTATTTTGACTTGAAGTGGAATATTAATGCATCGTTTGGTGGGCAACACATGAATAGCATAATTATAATGATAATCTATGCATGATTACAGAAATTCCTCATAGGGGTATGTACATGATAATTACCATTAATGTAGCTGCACAGGGTTACTTGGGTGTCTAAATCTGTCCAAGTCAAACGGAGATATCCTCCCATCTTCGTTCCACCACTGCAATCCTCTCATGTAGTTCTCTTCTCTGATCTCTGCATACCTTCTGTATTCACCTGTCTAAATTTTTGGTAGAGGAGGGTGAGATTCAAGAGAATCTAAGTAAGAAAACAGTTACATTAATGCATGCAAGATAAGTGCTTAATGCATGACATGCTTGCAATACAAAAACCCATGCTCACACAATAACATATCTACATGCTCAATATTTTAAACAACATACTTATGGCTATAGCATACATAGAAACGGAGCTTCAATCATTCATATATGTTTCACATAATCAAGCAAAACAATAACATGCATCAATACACCAGTACAAATATCAAATACACGCAGGAGAGGTAAGTTCCCTACCTTAATCGGCCTTTCTTGATCCTCGAATAATGTGCCTCATAATGTGTGCCGCTGACTGGCTCTCATCTTAGTCCTAAAATGTCAAATGTACAAGAATTAGGTTAAAACCCATTCATGTACCATATAGGCACTTCCATAGTGTTTATTGTGGTTATATTAGCCAATGGTGAAAACTTACCAAAATGCCCTGGTGTCTTGGCTTAGTCCTACCGTATTCGGCCCGGCTGTACTTTTCCTGAAATTTTGACATGGGCTATTCTAATATATTTTTACCCAAGGAATCTATTTTTGAAATCGGAATTACCAAATTCACTGCTAAATTACAAAGTTGCCCTTGGCAGCACCTATTTCAAGGTTTCAGGGGTGTTTTCATAATTATGCTTTTTCGGGCTTTTCCGAAAAAAGTGACCAACTATAACCCCACCTAATTTTCCCTCATGAACTCAATGGAACCATCAAATCTTTGAAATTCTAACTCTAACCCCAAGATAAAGCTCTAGCCGAAATATGGTTATCCTCTGAGAAAATTCAGGGGTTTTCGATTCTAACTCTGCCAATGTTTTAAAAGCCGGACTGGACATTGAGGCGGAAAAGTTAGCGAGTCATGGTTCAAACGGTTAGACTGTTTGGTTGAACCGGTGATTTAATAATTACATTAAAAATAATAGTGTGTGTGTATATATAATATTTTAAAAAATAATATAAAATATAGATTTAAATCAATTATCAATTTTTTTAAATAGAAAATTATCAATTAATTATAGTAAAATTAAAGCTAAAATCGAATAAGAGAAAAAACAATGAGGAAATATTAAAGATATGACAAGTGAGGTATATGGAATGACATTTTTTTCAAAAAACATAGTTTGGCAAGTTTTTTTCCTGTGTTATGTCATAGCCTTATAGGCTTAGCACGGTACAATGGAAAGAAGTGATATACAACTAGGGCTGTGCAACGGGCGGGCGGGGCTGCCCCGTGGCCCAACCCACAGCCCGCCCATTTATATTTACACGGGTACGGGGCGCCCGTACCCATGGCCATACCCGTTTAACCCGTAAATAAACGGGTACGGGTTAAACGGGTTCCGGGGCAACCCGTGAAGAAAACCTGATTTTTTTTTGGTAAAAAACATCACACTGAGCTGAGATCGGGCAAAAACCAGCAAGCATGAAAAACAGCAAGCATTCATAAAAAAAACAGCAAGCATGAAAAAAACAGCAACCATGAAAAAAACAGCAAGCATTCATAAAAAAAAACAGCAAGCATGAAAACAGCAAGCATGAAAAAAACAGCAAGCATTCATAAAAAAAAACAGCAAGCATGAAAAACAGCAAGCATGAAAACAGCAAGCATGAAAAAAACAGCAAGCATGAAAAACAGCAAGCATGAAAAACAGCAAGCATGAAAACAGCAAGCATGAAAAAAACAGCAAGCATGAAAAACAGCAAGCATTCATAAAAAAAAACAGCAAGCATGAAAAACAACAATGCCAGGTGACAGCAGCAAGCATGAAACAGCAAATGTCTCATTCAATTTACTACAAAACCTCCATAAAAAGAGAGTATTAATTACTAAAAGCTATGCTTAAAAAAAACAGCAAGCATGGACAGCAAATCAGCAATGACAGCAGCATATAATTACTAAAAGCCATGCTTAAAAAAAACAGCAAGCATGGACCACAATGACAATAGAACAGGGCACAAATGTATCATTAAATTTACTACAAAACCTTCCTAAAAGAGAGTATTAATTACTAAACAGCAAGCATGCAAAGTTAAGACCTTGAGTACTAATTAAGATCCAAAAGCCTTGAGTTCAAAGTTAAAACCTCAAGCATCAGAAGTTCAGAATCAGAATCAAAACAAAACAATACTAATAATTTAAGTTCAAGATTGGATGACTTCAAGTCAATCATAAAAAATTCAGCATCTATTTATCTTCAACTGCAACTGCAAATCTTCACTGTTCAGATCTACCTTCTGTTGCTCTATCTTCCTCTACAAAATGAACAAAGATAAATCATATTGATTATTGATTAATATATATTAACTATTGAGAAGATGAAATGAAACAGGAAAAGCTGAAAATAGAAAATGCAAAGTAAGATAGCGATACCGATAACAATAGCTGCAGTCTCGTCAAAATTATCAACATCAAAGTCATTCAAGTTGGGTGGTTTCATTGATAGCCAATTTTGTGCACATATGAGTGCCTCAGCCATCTTTGAGGATAAAGAACTCCTGAAAGCATCTAATACTCGACCCCCAGTACTAAAAGCTGCTTCTGAAGTACTGTAGAGACTGGCACAGCCAACAAATCACGTGCCATCAAGCTTAATACATGATACTTACAAGCATTCCCCTTCCACCATGTCAAGAGGTCAAATTTTGCATCACGATATCCAACCAAGTCAGCTCGAAGGTATTCATCCACTTCTGAAATTTTCTCTACATTACTCTGTGCATCTGCCTGGGCTAAAAATTTTTGGTATGTGGCATCAGCAGATGACAGGGGGACTTCAAGCTCTAACTCTGGAAATTGCACATTATTGACACCACCACTATTATCCCCTTGATCCAATGTTGGTTGGGAAGCAAAAGTTTCACTAAGTTGAACACTAGCTGAATAGTGATCGTATAAACGATATAAAACACCCATAGTCTTCCTTAACATAGCTTCATACTTGGTTGGTTCATGAAAAAGGTCAGCAAAAGCAACTTTGACACAAGTCAATTTATATCTAGGGTCAAGTATCAAGGCTACAACCAACAAAGGGTTCATTTTCTCAGTTGCCCCCCAGTATTTATTAAACTTAGACAACATTCTTCTTGACATGTCATTTAAGAGAGAGTATGAACTACCAGCATTTGATTCAAGGCTTGTTTGAATTGCAACTATGTGCTGGAAACAAGTGTTACTAGTAACATAGTTTGATCCAGAAAACCTCAAAGTCATGTTGTAGAACAACTTTAAGAAGCCAAGAAACTCTTTCGCCGTGCTCCAATCGTATGAACTAGGAGGCAAAACTGTATGTTCTACAATCCTTCTTGTAGTTGTATCATCAGATACATCATCAACACCTTCCAGAACATCAATCAAGGTATAAGTATCTGGATTGGAATCTAATTTAACTTTCTTCTTGAAGTATTGTTTGTATTCTTCATCCTCCTCTTCCATCCGAGTAAAGGCTTTAACAAACTTAACAGCACTCTCAAGCATAAGATATGTCGAATTCCACCTAATCACATCACGGAAATGAAAAAAGTTAAACATAAGCACATAATCATATCAAAACTCATTCAAACAAATTATAAAGAAATTACCTCGTGGGACAATCCAAAGTAAGAAGACTTTTTGATTCTACTCGCTCTCTTTCAGCCAGCAATATGAACTTACGCTTCCTCGATGGAGAAGATTTAACAAACTTTACTGCATGTCGGATGAGCTCAATGGACTTGTTCATTTCTTTGAGACCTTCAGAGACAACCAAATTTAATATGTGAGCAGCACACCGCATTTGTAAAAACTCTCCATCACATACCAAACCATCCCAGCTCCTGAAACGCTTTTTCAGGATTGCAATTGCAGAATCATTGGCAGAAGCGTTGTCTACCGTGATTGTAAACACTTTGTCAATGCCCCACTGAAATAAGCAATCCTCAATTTGTTTGGCAATTGACTCGCCTCTATGATCTTTAATCTCACAGAAATTCAAAATGCGTTTCTGCAAAATCCAATCTTCATCAATCCAATGTGCAGTTAAACACATGTAATAGTTATTTTGCACAGATGTCCAACAATCAGTGGTGAAGGACACACGAACTTTAGAAGTCTTGAAATATTTTTGCAAGACATCTACTTGTTCTTTATATATGTTGTAGCAATCTCTAGCTGCTGTCCATCTTGATGGCATTTTAAATTTGGGCTGAAACTCTTGCAAAAGTTCAGTCAAACCCTCCTTCTCCACTGCTCAGAAAGGTACCTCATCTTTTATGATATACTTAGCAACGGCCTTTCTGCCTCACTCTTGACTGAACAACTGATGACTCAATGTATTATTTGTCGTAGTTGTGAACAAACTTTGGCCCTTGCTTGCTTTGTTAGGATTGTTTGGACATTTGTCCAAATGCCTCCATAATTGCTTAGTGCCGTCATTTGAGGGATGACTTGCATAAGTTGTTCCAAGTGGTTGCACTTTGACCTATGTTTTCCTTTAGTCTCCGCTAGTGGCAACCTTGTAAAATGGTTCCATATATCAGAGGAGTCCTTCCTTTTCTTTCTAGGTCGTGATTCAACATCTTCCCTTTCATTGTTGATCTCATTGTCAACATCTTGCCCTTCTGCCATTGTCACTGTAGTTTCATTACCAGTTTCCTCTCCAACTTGTGCCATGCTACTTTGTTCCCCACTTCCCTACATGGTAAAAGTTTTAGAAGGCTACAAAGCACAAGCTACAATATTGTAGGCATTTTTAATGTTACTTTCATACATTGCATTGCAGAACAACTAGACAAAAAGTACTTTCAATCAGGAAACATTGAACACAGCAAAATGCACAATTGCTCATACTGTCATACATATCCTCAGAAGAGGAGATTAAGTTCTCGACCATAGTAAAAGCTTCATATGGTTAGGCATTAATATGTGGAGATAAGGATAAGCCCAACTAAGACGCAATCTGATGTATTAGCACAAGGACAAGCCCAACTAATACATGAGACAAATGAAACTTCGACCTAAAATCCCCCCCAATTTATAAAGTACTCCCACAACATTTGAAGTCACAGATGTAACTAGCATGAGCAGAAAAAAAAATATAAACAAATCAAACTAACATAGCATACGGAGGAAATCAAGCCAAAATCCATTCCATTAACTCAACAATTTGAAAAATTTCAAGTAGAAAACCCTTACAGATTTTAGCTCTTGCCGATGGGAATTGGGAACTGGGAATGAGAGCGAGGTTGGGGCCGTGAGAGTGAGTGCGTGCGTGCGTCTACCGTTCAGGGCTCCCAGCGATTTCAAATCAAGGTCTGTGGCTCAGGGCGATTGCGATCGAGAAGGACCACTGGAGCAACTACGGCAGATAGCGATCGAGGTTCTAGAGGGAGCACTGGAGCAGGGAGTGCCGGACCGCCGGACGGATTGCTGGACCTCGACTGGGTGTGGCCGTGTGGGAGGTAGTGGGAGTCGCGGGATCGCAGCGCACAGGGAATCGCCGGCAGTGTCTCGGGCGTCGGGGACTCGATCTCAGGGTGTGGTGAAGTCGTGCGGCGCGGAGTGGGGGCCTAGCCGCCTGGGGGGTCTGTCGGGCTCGGGGGAGACGGACGGGGAGCGAAGCACTGTGGAGTGTGGTGTACTGGTGTGGTGTGGTGTGTGCGAATTGGGGATTTGGGGGGGGGGCTGTGCGAATTGGCAATGCTTTGGGGATGTTTAGGAAAATATATATATATATATATATACACCCTTAAACGGGTAACGGGCGGGAACGGGTTACCCGTGGCCAAACCCGTTCCCCGCCCGTTATTGTTAAACGGGTACGGGGAAACCCGTTTCCCGTTCCGGGCCATACACGGGCGGGCCTAAACAGGGAAAATTCCGCGGGTTGCGGGCGAACGAGCGGGTTGCGGGCGTTTTGCTCAACCCTATATACAACTAGCTTTTTATCTTCCCTAGGTTTAACTTTTGTACATTGGGTAATGAGTAGAGAAAATTTTTTTACCATTATTTCAGATTAACCCACATTTTTTTTCAAAAGCTTCTGTCTTATCACTGCACAACGATCTCTCACACACCACTCAACCCTTTTCTTCTACGAATAAAATAGCAGCTATTGCTTTCTCTCTCTTCCAAGTTTTAGTTTCATTTTTTGACAAATCCAGCCATGTCGATCCTCAAGCCTTGCCATTCTTCTTGCTAGTAAGTATTTGAAGCATTTTTCTTTAAAATGTTATTGTTATTAAAACGAAAAAGTTATGGAACTACTGGGATTTTTTGTCTTTTGTCTTCTTTCTTCTTCCCCCAACGTTTCGGCCGGTCAGACTGTCCGGTCCGGTCTGGCTTTAACAACATTGAACTCCGCAAATGTGTTATTTTCTACTCCTAATCACTTTATTAGCTATTACATTAAGTTACATCAATCATTTAATCCAAATTTTGGCAGCATAACACTTTTAATGTCACTTTTTCAAAGTTTACAAAGACAATGCAGTGAAATTTCACTGATTAAATTGTCCACAATAGCCATAATAGTCAATATACAAAGGTTTGGAAGTTACCTTTCTTCCCTCTGGCTTTTCTCAATTTGGCCGAAACCCTAGCTACTCTAACAAGAGATTTTGAGCTTCACAAACCTTAAACTCATAGGAGAGTAGCTTAGGAATGGAGTTATATGCATTAGGAACCAATTTACTGGAGAAAGTACTTACCTTTGCAAGTTTTTCTTTCCTCTTTTCTCTCTCTAGAATTTTGCTCTTCCTCTCTCTTTGGTCTCTCATGGCTGACGTGAATGTGTTCGGGAAGGAGAATGAAATAGTTTTTTATAATGTGTGGTAATATCCCATAATTATTTAATTAAACAAAATTCATTAATTTAGACTTGTGTATTGTGTACATAACTCTTATGTACATATAAATGGGTCACAAGCCCAAATATCATGCAACTAATATTTTCCTTCTCTTATTCATGCAAAAGCCTCCTAGGAGGGTCCTTCAATTATTCCAAATGGATTTTCTCATTTATCTCATAATTTCAAAATTTCCATCACATTTTTTCTTCATTTTCAGATTTAATGGCAATTCTGGCAGATTTTCTGCCCAAACTTTGAAAAATCATAACTAATTTTGTAGACATTGTATCGGAGTGATTCCAAAGTCTATAGAACCTTTATTGAGTCTAGTTTCATTGAAAAATATAAAATTTTGCCAATTGGAAGCACATCATTCCCAGATTTTTAGTTTTTGGAAGCTGTTTTAGAAATTCAACAGTTTTTTTGAGCTAAATTCAAAAATTCATAACTCCTTGTATATAGATTTAAATGATTCTTATGACCTATCAAATTAAAGCTTAGGATGTTTACTTTCACTTTGTAAAATTTCATAATTTTTTATCATCATTTGATCATCCAAAAGCCCAAGACAATCTCATTGCCTCACTTGAAGCAATGAAACGACAAGCACTTACAACTTCAATGAATTCCATTTTTGTATACAAATTTCCCTTACTCCTTAATTCACAATTTTATTCCCTTTAATATACCTCAAAGATATAAAAAAACATTAGGGAATAAATTTGGTACACCAGCTAAACTAGGGTTTAAAAGTTCACTTAATTCAAGCTTATTCTCCAGTCTCCAATTCCAAAATTCAGGATATTACAATTAATGTCATACATTAATTAATGTAAGTTTGAATCCAGATTACATACCCAAAGCTATGTAATGGGGATGACATGATTTGTTATAATCCATTGTAATTACAATTACATTGAATTAACTTGCTATCCCAACCAAACACATGAATCAGTAAAATGGCATCAAGATTAGAGGTAATCCTGATATATGATAGGGCTAATGTGCATATTTGTCCTGAAAGTTTTAGCTAAGGAGCAATGTTGCCCCAAAAGTTTTTTAGGTTCAATATTGCCCCAGGAAGTTTTAAAACATAGTAATGTTACCATATATTGTTAAAAAACTAACATTAACTATTAAAAAATTGACGTTGACCATTAACTTGTTAACGGTAAGAGGCAACATTGCTCCATCTCAACACTTTCAGAGCAACATTGCACCGATGAAAACTTTTAGGGCAATATTGTTCATCAGTGAAACTTCCAAGATAAAGTTACACCTTAATCCTATATGAAATTGAACCAAACCTACTACTGCTTTCTTAAGAATCCTACTCCAAACATACCAATTCGATCAATTAATTTTGTGAATGCATATAATAACATTTCCCTCTTCATGTTTTCAATTCATGTTTTTAGATAAGGAAAATTTAAAAAATTATTTTAGTATTGAGTAAAGTTAATAACTTAATATGTTTATATCCATTAGGTCTAATTTCCTATCAAATCTTGTCATTTGTGACTTTTATTCTTAATAATAGTCCAACGGAATTTGAAAAATTTTTTAATGTGAATTTTTATCATCAATAAAATAAAAAGTTGACACGACAAGATAAGTAAATAGATATAAATTTTTTCCATAACTTAACTTTTTTTTTTATTCTTATAAACTATTTAGATGTGGCTTATACAAAGGATAGGAAAAAATAATTATTGCCAAGTAATTTCTATACATGCTAATGAATCTAATCATATAATGAATCTTGCATATTTGAATGTTCATAAAAAGATGACACTACAAAAATGAGAAATACAGTCACAAATATTTTTGGACTAAGTTTATAGTCAAGGCTAACTATCTTCCATGTCATTATAAAAAGCATAGTTTAGACACGAAGTCTTAACTTTGAGTCCATGTGAATGTAGATGCTTTTAGAAGAGCAATCATCAATTGACAATGTTTGAATCCAATCTAGTTAAATAGTTCTAAAAACATAGTTTTGGTTTGTGCGTAAAAAGTATTTGGTTGAGATTTTAAAAACTATTAAAAAAGACAGCTAAAATTTTTGCCATTAAATGCATTTTAGCTTAATCATTAATGCTGTGGTTGAACATGGTCCATTGCACCATGGCTGGTTTAGTCGTAGACTTAAAACCACCACTAAACCCCCCCCCCCCAAAAAAACGCTTAATCATAGTTCATGTATTAGCTTGGATGGCGATGCAAATAGGCTAAACCCATAACAGGGCTAATAGTTTACTCTAATCTATTTAGTAAATAAGTCAGGTTTAAATTTAGGTCTATTTAGATAAAAATGCCAATCATATTTTCATAAACACTAGCCGACAAGCCTACAGGCTTAGCCTATTTAAATTGTTTTTAAAAAAATGTATACTAATATATAAGTATATATAATATTATCTAAATTATTTTATAAATTATTTATAAATTTACTAATTTAGCCTTAATCCTTAATTTCACATCATATAGCTATTCCCACACACTTAATCCTTGCATTCACATCAATCATCCCCTCCATCTCTCTTCTCTTGAATCGCTCAAGATGACAACACTAACTCACACTCTTCCTTGATTTGTGTCGTTCTCAAAAGCATAATAATTACTATGAATTTATTTTAGTGTCAATTGAAATATTATAATCTTAGTAGGAGGAGCTTGTCCCAATTTATGTGGAAAAAAGTAAATGAATTAAAATTAAGTTTTACATGCTGCTTGTTATGCTTGGTCGATTTTAAAAAATATATCTCATTAGTCAACAGACAATTAATTTTTCTTATTCTTATTTGCTTGAACAACTGTTGCACTAGACATTCTTTTCCCTTCCTTAATAAGCCCTTATATTATGATGACAATGGATGTTAAGTTTTTAAGACATAATGTAGGATTGTAAATAAGCATGAAATGTTATTTAAAGGCCTATATTTTAAGTATGCCTTTAGACATGCTTTAGGCCTTATCAAGCCTTTTGAAAACTTAGGCTCAGGTTTAAAAAAAAGCTTATATGCTCAGGCCCAGACTTTAAATCTTTGTTACAAGTCCAGACTTATATAAGCAAAGCTTAGCCTATTTTCACCCCTAGATGCCTTGTTTATTTATGCATTAATTTTATTTTATTTTTTGTGGGTTAATGAATTTTAATTTAAAAACTACTCTTTTTCAGCACTATATATTAATACTTTTGCATATCTTAGTTACTCCTCTAATATTATTTATAAGTTAGAGAGAAAATAATTTTTTATCCTATTTAGAAAGTTGTTAAATTTTAAAAAAGAGTTAATAAAATTTAAATTTTTTTTATTCTGTGAAATATGTTGGAAGTGATTTATAAATAGAATAGGAGAAATATATTCATAGGAATTAAGTTGACTCTAGTTTAACCATGTTAGGAAATATATATTAGTATTAATGTAGGTAGCAGTAATCAAGGGATTGTAATAGGAGTATAATTAGGGATTACAATTAGAGTAATTATTATTATGAGCCATTAATATATAGGCTGCTCTTGTATATGTATCCCTACTTTTATCATGAATATGCTACTTTCTGATTCTCTGATTACATTATCAGAGCTGCACTTTTAAATTCTTTTTTGTTATTTTGTTCGTTGTCTTTTTCTTCTTCATTGTCAGTTTTTGAAGATGTCCTCTAGGGTTCCACTTTCTGGCATCATTGTGCAACATTCGCCTAACAGGGAGGTTTGGACGGCGTTGATCGATCCATCCATGGAGCATCATCGTTGTACTGTGAGCGCGAGATTCACACGCGCCGTCTCCATGTTTATGTGCTTCAGCCGCGCGCTAGCCGCGCGTTGCTTTTTCGGGGAGTTTTCCGGCAATTTTTTCCTTCTTTGGCATCGACTGCACATTTCTGACGAGTCCTTGTGGTGATTACATTCAGGTTGAGAGGTTTTTGTTGTCATCTGTTTTGGTTGTTCGTGAATTATTTGCTTTCCCGATAATTCTTATCTTTGTGAATCTGGAATTTCTAGTGCTGGTGCTCTTTTGGGTGTTTACAAACGGAATTTTTGGTGTTGGTCCTCTTCAGTTGTTTTAGTTTTTGGCATCGACTTCACTTTTCCGGTTAAGTTTGGGTGGTTTAGTAGTTAGAAATTTGAATTTGGTGGCTGGGCTCTTGAGTCTCTATCTTTGGTGTATTTCAACGTCTCTGTTCAAATTGATTTTGTAAGGTATTGTGTTTTTTTGTGGTTGTGCTTTGGATTCTCCTATTTCCTGGACGAGACTTTGTCATTATCTTAGCACAGGGTGAGCATTCTTGGTCATCTGTTTGTTGTTTGGTCACTCTTGTGTTTATTTGTTGTTTTTTGTTCTCAATGACCTTGTTTCATAGGTTCGGTTTACTCTAATACACTTCATGGCAGTTCTAAGATTAGTGCTATTACTAAACTTGTTCGGGTTGTGAATTGATCATAAGCTAAATTGGACAAATTATAATGTTGATCCCAGATCTGCTCTATCCACATCAAGTGCTCTTGCTATAGGTAACTGTGATTTCTATCTTGTCACTTCTTCCTCAAAGTGGATAATTGATTCTGGAGCCACCGATCATATGACAAGTAACCATTACTTGTTCTCCTTATACATGTCTTATGCCAATCCCTCTAGTATAACAATTACCAATAGTTCTTATTCTTGTATTCTTGGATTTGGCACTATTAAACCTACTACGTCCGTTTCCTTATCCTATGTCCTTAATATCCTTGACCTTGCATTTAATCTTTTGTCTCATATCCTTACTTGACAATTAAATTGTTTTATCATACTCTTTCTTAACCATTGTTTGAGTCAGGATCACATGACGAAGTAGGTTATCGGTAAGGGCTATGAATCTGGCGACCATTACTTCCTTGATGATTGGGTATTACGTGCGGTTGCCTGCTCTGGTGGTTCATCTCTTTTTGACGTTCATTGTCGTTTGGGTCATATGTCTTTGTCTTCTTTAAAGAGGATGTATCCTCAATTCCATCATTTGTCATCCTTATAATGTGAGTCATGTCAGTTTGCTAAACATTATAGTGTTTATTTAGCACCTCGAGTCAATAAACTGGCTACGTCTCCCTTTGATTTAGTTCATTTTGATGTTTAAGGTCCATGTCATGTCGAGTCCAACCTTGATTTTAAGTACTTTATTACTTTTATTAATGATTTTTCTTGCACCACTTGGCTAGAGCCGGTAATTCGGGCTGAGCTGGCGGGCCAGCTCGCCTTTTTTAAACGGGTTCATCGTTTGAAAACGGGTTAAACGGGCTCAGCCCTTTTAGCCTAGGGGCTGATGCGGGCCAGCCCACGGGCCCTCTTAATTTATTTTTTTTATGTTTTTTTAAATTTTTTTCTCAAATATCCTTGGTCCCTTATCTCATTTCTTTTGATGATGTGTTTAATTAATTTCTCATACTTTTTATTTGACACTTATTTTCATATTATATTTATTTATTATACCATTATTAAATTTAAAAGAAATGTATTTATATAGTTTTGTGATGTAAATAGATGAAAAAAAAGGAAAGTAAGAATGAAATTGATTTCATAACACAAATATATGAAAGAAAAGAAGTGTGATATGAGCGGGTGAAAGAAAAAAAAGAGTAAAAATTGAAAAAAAGAAATTGGAGGGCTGGCGGGCTAGCCCGCAAAGTTGGCAAGCTGGTTCAACCCGCCCCGCCACAACCCGCGGCCCGCGCGGGCTAGCTTGCAACCCACAGGCCAGCCCGTTTTACCACTCCTACACCTGGCTCTATTTAATGAAAAATTGTTGAGTTATTCTCTCATTTTTTCCAACTTTTGTACTAAAATTAGAACTCAGTTTGCTGTATCTGTGAAAGCCTTAAAGAGTGACAATGCTAAAGAATATTTCTCTACCCAATTTCAAAACTATATGCTACAACATGAAATGTTTCATTAGTCCTCCTGTACAGATATACCTACTGAAAATGGTGTTGCAGAATGTTACGGGTGCAGATGATCAATTAAATAGTGCAAGTGTACACTGTCGTAATCAAGTAATATAGAAGTGAGTAGAGTATCGTTTCCACAAGGATTGATCACTAAATACCAAAATGAGTAATTTTAATTCTATTTAGTTGATTGATTAGTTGGTGATTGAGAGTATAAAATAAAAGAAAAATAATTAAATATGAGTGCAAATGATATGAAAGCAAATATGAGATAAAGCCCTAGGGATTAGATTTTACTTAACCAATTCTGGATTAAATCACTTATCTATTCTAGCCCAATTTATTCCACATGATTGATAGTTGAGGTTCCCTAATTTAATTACTAGCCTCTTCTAAGGTCAACCAATTCTATAATTAATTGCTAATCCAAATATTCCTATATGAATTTAAGCAATTAATTATGTATTAAGATTTATGAAACTTAGTAAGACTACACAACTCACATGAATATAGTCCTATTTTATATGCAAGTAATGGTTTTAATTATAGGATATGCACACATGCATCTCCTTCCGGTCTCAACATGCATATTAAAATCATTTAAAAGGTGGCCGATCAAATGAAAGCATTACGGACAATAATTAAAAATCAATCATGAAGGAGAAATTAAAACTAGATTTAATAAGTTAATATTCAATCCGTCATTAGTAAGCTACGTCATCACCCTAGGAAAATGAAAATTTAACTCATGATAAAATTAAAAACAAAACCAAAATAAATTGATATTATATAAAGTTATAATGAAATCCTCATAAATACTGGATAAACTTGAATATTAAATTTTCAAACATAAATATACAACCAAAAGATGCATGAAAAATGAAGAATTCTAGCCGTCCATTTAGAAGGTAAAACCTTCCATGTAAGCGGCATGCAAAATGTAATACAATCCTAAGCCTTTCAAGATGGAGGCATGCAAAATGTAATACAATCATAAGCCTTCCAAGATGGAGACATGTAAAATGTAATACAATGCATGAAATTAAATCTAGAAATAACAGAATTTATTTAGAACTGTCAGAGGATAGATCTCTCCTTGTCAGAGAAGAACTTCTAATTGTTAGAGAATGAAAATTCTACTTCTCTCCCTTCTTCTTTGAGCTTGGCCTTGATATTTATTTATAGGGGGAAAAACCATGTGCTATAGTACTGCTATAGTGATCTGGCAACTGTTACAGTGATCTGGTGGCTGCTAAAGTGACTGTCATCAAGAGCTACAGTATCTGGCGGCTCTACAGTTATTCCATCGCTACAGTACTTCCGTCCGCTACAATAACCATCTGCTACAGTAATTATGTTGCTATAGTAACTTTTGTATTTCTTTGTTTTTTTTTAAAATACTATTTATTCCAAAACATATTTATTTATCCAAATTTATTATATTAAGTTCAAATATTGTCCATAAAATCATCATATAAGGAAAAATAAATTTGTAAATATTGTACTTATCAAATTCCCCCACACTTAACTCTTAAACGTCCTCGGACAAGAAGTAACTAATAAGGGCCCGTTTGGTTCAATTGCAGACCCCTCTGGTAATGCAATGGACTGCAATGCAATGGGGTGCAATGCAATAATGATTACCATCATCATGTTTGGTTGCTTAATAATAAGATGTGGAGAAATTTTTTTTTATATTTAAATTGAATTATAAAAGGTCCAAAATACCCCTTAAACATAAAAAAAACTTCCATCACCAATCATCTCCTTCCTCACCCCAAATCACAGCGTCAGTGCATAACTCAAACAAGAATAAGGAAGTTAAAATTTTTTTGAGCAGATCTGAGCAGTAAGGTCGCATACTAACGATGGTGGAGGATGAGCACGGCAAGAGAAATAGATCTGCTCAATTAAAATCAGATCTGCTCTGGTGGATGCAAGAGATTCGCACAATTACATTATATATCTTTTTGAATGAAAGATTTGGATAAAGAATGAAGACGCACGACAATCCGAGAAGAGCATCCTAATATCTATTTAAAGAGGCCGATGGGGGAGAGTGAGGGCAGCAACGAGAGAGCAAGAACGTCAAACCAGAGGAAGGAGGCGCTCTGACGTCAACAAGAATAGGAGCTTCAGATCGGGATAGCAGATCGTAGAATTGCGACCTCCCTGTTCTTCCATCTATTTCTCTTGAATCTGATTTTGAATTTAATATTTCTATTATCGTTTTTATTAGGGTTAAAATTGAGATTTCATCAATGATTACAAGCCTGCAATGAGTTTTCATAGGGGTCCCCCTATGAATGGAGATTACCATAAAATATGCAATCTATTTTACAATTGTAATCTACATTACCATTAATAAGCCCAACCAAACAGGTCACCAATGGTAATGCAATCAAGATTACCATCGCATGTGTGCAATGCAATCTAACCAAACGGGCCCTAAGTTCTTCCAACAAAATCAGAAATGTCAAGTTATAAGTACGAACACAATTGAAAAATAAAGAGATCATAGTATTAATGAATCAACAAAAATATAAACTGGTAACTTTAATTGAAAATGAATAAACCGAGTTCGTACATGTAACTCATTTTCTCAATCTCTCAAGTGTTTAAGGGTAAGTGTTTCGCTCAAGTTCAACAAAAAAAATTACACTACCATAGGCTTGCAAAAAATCTCGATCTACACTACCTAATTTACATACATAATTCAAATCAAAAGGACTTATTAAGGGTTGTAATGGGGTTAAGGTGAAAGAATGTAAAACATGGTATGGAAAGTTAAAGAAATAGAGCAATTGAAAAATAGGCTACTTATAAATTTATCTCATAACAACCCACAATTCAAATACTTAATATCTTTTTTTTTTCTTTTTATTTTCCTATTTTTTTTATTTTTCTCTCTTTTTTTTTTATTTTGAATTGCAATTGTAAAGCTGATGATAGATACATCCCTACACTTTGTCAAAAGCCTATTTCACAAGAATTTCAAATGCTCTACTAATATTTCGAATAAGGTAAAAGCACTTGATATATCATTAAAGCACATGTTAATGGGTTGAGAACAAAGAAACAGTCAATTAGGCTCAAAGGGGCTTATCAACAGTATAATTGCAAGGTTGGCTATTTGGCTTTGGCTAAAAAAAATGAATGCCTTTGTCATTTTTGAATGTGCATGTGAAATTTAATTTGTGTAACCCCCTCCGTAATTATATCTGAAATACGCGATTAAAATGAAATAGAGACCAATAATAATCAAATAACATTTACTAACCCATCACATGACGGGGTTTTCGCGAATACTTTTTGAAATCATTTATAAACATGGTCTCATATTCACATTTCGAATACAATTACTACGCGAAGATAAATCACATTCATATAAATATCAGAGTGCACAACTTAATCATCCCGGCAATCCCGGGTACATACCTTCGCTAAAGATACACAGGGTACAATTGCCCATTACAATTCTTCAAATGGGGATTACACAATCTTATCTCGAAAGAGTCCTAGCCGCTCCCTCCACGAGCCACTTGCCTGTCTAAA
This sequence comes from Inga oerstediana, assembly GCA_963210345.1. Taxonomy (NCBI): domain Eukaryota; kingdom Viridiplantae; phylum Streptophyta; class Magnoliopsida; order Fabales; family Fabaceae; genus Inga; species Inga oerstediana. Next base: position 22,634,801 of record OY723410.1, read on the forward strand.
TTGTTGGTAGGGGAGAGTGAGATTCGAGAGAATCTCAGTAGGAAACAGATACCATAATGCATGCATGATAGATGCTATGTGTATGACATGTTAGCTTTATCTAGATGCATACCCCATAATGATAATTCTGCATGCTCAATGTTTCATACAACAAGACTATGGCCACAGCGAAAACAGAAACAGAGCTTCATTTATTCAAATATGCTCTACACAATCAAGTAAAGCAATCACATACATCACTACACAAGCAAAGATATCGAATACATGCAAGTAAGGTAAGTCCCCTACCTTAACCTTTTCCCGTCTCGAAATGCGTGCCTCGATCTACGTGCAAATAGCTCGGGGCTCCATATTCGATCCTACAATGTCAAATGTACTATTTAGACACTTCCATTGTGTTTTTGGGGTTATATGAGTTTATCTTGAAAAATTACTAAAATACCCCCGGGGACCCGGCCCATCGTACCCGGTCCGGCTGTACTTTTCTCGAAATTCTAACTTGGGCTATCCTGACATATTTTCGCCCAAGGAATCCATTTCCGGACTCAGAATTACCAAATTCACTGCCAAAAGACGAAATTGCCCTTGACAGCCCTTATTTAAGTGTTTTAGAGGCATTTTCATAATTATGCTTTCTCGGCCTTTTCCGAAAAAGTGCCCAATTGTAACCCCACCTAATTTTCCCTCATGAACTCAATGGAACCATCAAATCATTGAAAATCCAACTCTAACATACACAAAACAGTACTGGCTGAAACAGGGTTTTATGGAAAAACAAAGTGATTTCCAAACTTCCAACCTTCCAAACACCTCCAATACACCTCTAATCACTTGTTTAACTATGTAATCACATCTTGACATGATTAATGGAAAATTAGGCAGCATAACCCCTAGGGTTTGCATTATCCCAAATTTACAAAATTCATGGAATCAAAGCCAAACAACCAAATAACAACAAATACCACCAAGAACAATCAAGAAACATCAAGATTCAATAGAGTTCTTGGATTTACCTTAGCTTTCTCCACTCTATCTCACATGGCCGTCCTTCACCTCCTCCTTTTCTCTTAATTGAGTTGACTAAACATGGTTTAAGAGAGGGTTTGAGGTTTAGGAAGGGAATTCATGAGATTTGCAAGCAAAACCATAAGGATTTTCATGGGATACTCACCTAGGATGACCATGAAGCTTGACCTTCTTGCTCCTTGGATTCTCTTCTTGCGTCTCTCTCTCTCTCTCTTAATTTCACTCAGCTGATACGAAAATGAAGAGGGAAAGAAAGAACATTGGCTTTATCCTATTATCTCACTTCTTACCTTTAGAATATTTTATTGCAAGTTTTTAAACACATGCATAATTAAATTAATCCTCATCTTTTCTTGGGCCCTTTTACTTGGCCGAAAGTGTATGTGGGGAGGGAGTAATATCATGTTTTAATTCAGCAATTTATCCTCCACCACAAACATTTACATGAGTTGCAATTGTTGACTTTTGTTGTGCTTGAATTTATCTATATGAAACTAATGTCATAAGCTTTATTAGAGCCAAACTATTCTTCCCTCTTTAGTCAGCCCATAACCACGTGCCATGAGTCCAAATTAGTGCCAAAATAGGCTGATCACCATTTATCTCATAATTACAAAGTTGCCATCACATTATTTCTTTATTTTCGGGTTTATCAGAAATTATGGCAGATTTTCTGCCCTAACTTTGAAAAATCATAACTAATTCTAGAAACATCGAATTAGAGTGATTCCAAAGCCTATAGAACCCTTATTGAGTCTAGTTTCAAGGAAAAATATAGACTTTTGCTTAATGGAATCACAAAATTCCCAGAATTTCAATCTTTGCATATTGTTCCAGAAATTTCACAGTTTTTCTGTGCTGACTTCAAAAATTCATATCTTTTTGTGTATAGCTCTAATTGAGTCATATGACATATCAAATTAAAGCTTAGGACGTCTACTTTCATCTTGTAAAATTTAATAATTTTTGCTTATCATTTGGTCATTCAAAATCATATGACAAGCTCACTACCTTATAGGCGATTTCACCGAAAACGTAATTATATTATCCAAAATTCACCATTTTACTTTCTTAATACCCCAAAGATATTAGAAACATTAGAGAATATATTTGGGACACTTGCTAAACCGGGGCTTAACAGTTTGCTTAATTTAGGCTTATTGTCAAGCCTCCAATCCAAAAATTCGGGGTATTACAATTTGAACCAGATTTAAAGCAAGTTCTAGAGTGACAACTTAATAGGTGAATATCACATACAAGAGAAATAATCATTATAGGCTCAGAAGCTCACGGCTAGGGGTTTTTTAACTCAGTTCATTCAATCTCAAAATTCATCACCAATTGCAACAATAAGTTGTTCATTCATGCTATAAAATCTCTAAATTCAATTGATCCATACTTAAAACTTATATACTTCTTAAGATATTACAAAGCACTTGAACAAGATGAATTTTTTTTTTTACTTTTTTTTAAAAAAGATAAAAAAACATGCAACTAATGAAATGCGTCTCAGGAGTTAAGAATAACTCCTTAATCTGCCATTTTATTTCTACACCCCATGCATCTAATGATTTTACTAACTAACAAAATAAAAAGAAATTTGTTTCCTCCCCCAACTTAAATCAGACATAGTCCCTAATGTCTTCTAGAGCTTAGAGGAAGTGTTTTTTTTAAACATAAACACACAATAAAGTAAAACCAAGAGATTAAGGAAAGTTACCACCGAAGAGTAGTATCTGAGTTCTGCTTCTGATTGCTATCTAAAGATTGCCCACTTATTTCCTTGATGAGTAGATCTGGTTTAGGTTCATAGGTTTGCAGTTGATCGAGCAGCTGATCAGCAGTTGGTGCAGAAATTATGGAATAGCGAGTCGTTTGGGGTATAAATCCTATTTCCACAGCATGATCAAGAAAAGACAACAGATTATCATAAAAACCATTAACATTTAACAATCCTAATAGCTTTTTGTGATAGTTTAACTTAGCCCAATATGCAACGCTAGAAATGTCACGCCCTTATTTTAATTTCACATTTACCAGAGTGTTCGCGGAAAACGATATGCGGTTCGGTAGGCAACACAGGAATAGTATAACTATACTGATAATATGTGCATGATTACATAAATTCCCCATAGGGGTTTGTACATGATACTTACGATTAAGGTAGCCGCACAAGGCTACTAGGGTGTCTAAACTCGTCCTAGTAAAACAGAGACTTCTTCCCGTCTTCGTTCCACTACTGTAATCCCCTCGTACGGAACTCTGCATTGTTGTTTGCATATCTTCTGTCGTCTCCTGTCTGAATTATTGGTAGGGGAGGGTGAGATTCGAGAGAATCTCAGTAGGAAACAGATACCATAATGCATGCATGATTGATGCTATGTGTATGACATGTTAGCTTTATCTAGATGTATGCCTCATAATGACATTTCTGCATGTTCAATGTTTCATACAACAAGACTATGGCCACAGTGAAAACAGAAACAGAGCTTCATTTATTCAAATATGCTCTACACAATCAAGTAAAGCAATCACATACATCATTACACAAGCAAAGATATCAAAAACATGCAACTAAGGTAAGTCCCCTACCTTAACCCTTTTCCTCCTCGAAATGCGTGTCTCGATCTACGTGCAAACAGCTCAGGGTTCCATATTCGATCCTACAATGTCAAATGTACTATTTAGACACTTCCATAGTGTTTCTGGGGGTTTTATGAGTCTATCTTGAAAATTTACCAAAATACCCCCGAGGACCCGGCCCCATCTTACCCGGTCCGGCTATACTTTTCTCGAAATTCTAACCTGGGCTATCCTGACATATTTTCGCCTAAGGAATCCATTTCCGGACTCAAAATTATCAAATTCAATGTCAAATTATGAAATTGCCCTTGGCGGCCCTACTTCTAGGCTTTTTCCGAAAAAGTGCCCAACTGTAACCCCACCTATTTTCGCCCACTGAATCCAATGGAATCATCAAATCATTGAAAATCCAACTCTAAGACCCATTTACAATGCTGGCCGAAATATATAGGTTTTAAAGGAAAAATCGGGGTTTTTCGGTTTCGGCTCCGTAAACACGTTCCTTTCTACTCCTAACCACTTTATTAACCATTACATTAGGTTACAACTAACATTAAGACCCAATTTGAGCAGCATAACCCTTAAGAAAACCCATTTCCAAAAATCACAAACAAAGATAATCCGGCGAAATTTCACCGATTAAATTGTCTACAGCAGTCAGAATAAGCAATATACGAAAGTTTGGAAGTTACCTCAAGCTCCTTCTGACTTTTCCCAAATATGGCTGAAAACCCTAGTCCTCCAAACTCCAAAATCTTGCTTCAAACACCTCAAACAACATAGGAGATAAGCTTAGGAGAAGGATTATACACGTTAGGTACGAATTCACCAAAGAAATTGACCTATCTTGTGAGTTTTCTCTCTCCTTCTCTCTCTAAAAGAGCACAACTCTCTCTCTCTCCTTGGCTGCAGCACGTCTGAAATGGTGGGAGGAAGATGATGAGTTTCCTTTTATCATTTATATTATAATATGTTAATCAATTGTTTAATTTTCCAAAATTCGGATTTTACAAAATTCTGGTAGATTTCTGCCCAAACTTTGAAAAATCATAACTAATTCTAGAAAAATAGAAATGAGGTGATTCTAAAGCCTATAGAACCCTTATTGAGTCTAGTTGCAAGGAAAAATATAGAATTTTGCTTTCTGGAATCACAAAATTCCCAGAATTTCAATCTTTACATATTGTTCCAGAAATTTCACAGTTTTTCTGTGCTGACTTCACAAATTCATATCTTTTTGTGTATAGCTCTAATTGAGTCATATGACCTATGAAATTAAAGCTTAGGATGTCTAATTGCATCCTGTAAAATTTCATAATTTTTCCTCATCATTTGATCAATCAAAATCGCATGACAAGCTCACTACCTAATAGGCGATTTCACCGAAATTGTAATTATATTCTCCAAAATTCACCATTTTACTTTCTTAATACCCCAAAGATATAAGAAACATTAGAGAATAGATTTGGGACATCAACTAAACCGGGGCTGAGCAGTCCACTTAATTTAGGCTTATTCTCAAGCCTCTAATCCCAAAATTCGGGATATTACAAGAAATGCCATCCAACGTCTTCAAACCACCGGGTAGAGCAATGAAAGCTTGAGCATGGTAGAACATTAGTCCCATCTGTTCAGGCAAGCTCGAAACTTGTAACTCTTGTCCTAAGGAAAAAGTGTGATCTTCCAACTCCTTTACCCTTACACTTAAACCCTTGCTTCCATTCATGGATGCAGAAATGGTCACACTTTCCTTTAGGCCCTGGATGCCTCCCCCGTACACAAAGTTGATTTTTCTGGCAGCTAATGCAATTCCAAGTTCGTCTGCTGTTATGGAAGACCTTCATTCTTTTAGCTCTTCTCTTTTTGGAGTAAGAACTTCTTCCCATTCCTGGAAAATGTTTAACAAATGAATTATGAATCTCACCTGCTAAACGTACCTTAGCTTCAATGATCCAGCGTACGTCCACAGGAAGGCCCAAATAATTGAATATCGTCATCCTTTCAAGTCGACTATTATAGATCTTCTTGAGCACATCTTTGGGAAGAGTGGGAAACCTGTTCTTAAGCTTTACAAGAGATTCCTCCATGGTAACTTAAAATGAAACTGATGAAAGCTAAAATCTCAATTCAGTGCAATGTGTTTTGGTGAGTAAGAAAGAAAAATGAGAGAGTAGGAAAGAAGTTTGAGAGAGTATGAAAGAAGTTTTGGGCTGCCTCCTAATAGCCGCCCTTCTTTAACGTCTTAGCTAGACAAAGATTAAACCAAAATTTTTATTTTTTTTTAAATTTTTTTTAAAAAATTACTAGATTGAGGACTTACCTGTTGGTTCTTTAAACGTGATGACAGATTTCAAAGTGTTGGTTGTACCTTCATTGTATTCTTTGAGCCTTTGCCCATTCACTTTGAATTTTCGAACACCATATTGAATCTCCACAGTTCCATATGGCCATACTTGTTCCATATGGCCATACTTGAATCACAGTAAAAGGACCTGATCACCTTGATCTAAGTTTTCTTGGAAAGAGCTTTAACCTTGAGTTATGTAAAAGCACTTTTTGTCCCGGTGAAAACTCTCTCCTCAAAATTCTTCTGTCATGCCACATTTTTGTTTTCTCCTTGTATAACTTTGCATTTTCATAAACTTGTTGTCTGAATTCTTCAAGCTCATTGAGTTGGAGAAGCCTTTTCTTAGTAGCTACCTTTAAGTCAAAATTTAAAGCTTTTATTGCCCAATATGCTTTGTGCTCCATTTCTACTGGAAGATGGCATACTTTTCTATAGACCGATTGATATGGGGATGTACCAATTGGTGTCTTGAAAGTAGTTCTATAAGCCCAGAGTGCATCATCTAACTTTTATACCCAGTCTTTCTGATTGGAATTCATCGTCTTCTCTAATATCCATTTTAATTCCTTGTATGAGATTTCCACCTGCCTACTAGTTTGTGGGTGATATGGAGTTGCAACCTTATGAGTTACTCCATATTTAGACAATACCGACTGAAGCTGCTGATTGTAAAAGTGCCTTCCTCCATAACTGATAATAGCTCTAGGCACTCCAAATCTTGTAAAAATATTCTTCTTCAAGAACTTCACAACCACTCGAGAATCATTTGTAGGAAAGGCAGCTGCTTCAACCCACTTGGAGACATAATCAACAGCTACAAAAATGAACTGATTGCTAAATGAGGATAGAAAAGGCCCAATAAAATTGATCCCTCATACATCAAAAAGCTCAACTTCTAAGATGTTAGTTAAAGGGGCTTCATGCCTCCTTGAGATATTTCCCATTCTTTGATATCTGTCATAGGTTGCCACAATTCTATGAGCGTCCTTAAAGAGTGTAGGCCAATAAAATCCTGATTAAAGGACTTTAGTAGCTGTTCTATTTGCTCCAAAATAACCACCATATGAGGATAAATGGCAGTGATTTAAGATGCTGTCCATTTCTTTTTCAGGAACACATCGCCTGATAATTCGATCTACGCATTGTTTGTATAAGAACGGATCCTTCCAAAAGTAATGCCTTACATAAGTGATAAGTAAAATATTTGCATATTTATTTTCCCTTATATGATGATTTTATGGATGACATTTGAGCCTAATTAATAAATTTGGGTGTAATTTATAAATAAATAATGATTTTGGCATAAAATAGAATTTCTTGGAAAATACTAAATTAGACCCTCTTTCAGTTTTCAGGCAATATCTGGAGCTCTAGATGTCGGATCGGGACATTCTTTATATGGATAAAAAGCTAAGAAAGAGCTCTACAACTTTTATGTTGAGACGAAATTCCAGTTCTATCTCCAAGGGTTTCGAATTTTGCTTGAAAGTTGAAGAGAGGGAATCATCTACCATTCCACCAACCATTTCATCTACATCTTCATCTTTCTTTTCACCTACTACTTCATCTACCACATTTTATCTACCACTTCATCTTTCTTTTCACCTACTACTTCATCTACCACATTTTATCTACCACTTCATCTTCCTTTTCACCTACTACTCCATCTACCACATTCTATCTATTAATCCACCTACCACATTTTATCTACCACTTCATCTTCCTTTTCACCTACTACTCCATCTACCACATTCTATCTATTAATCCACCTATCACATTTCACCTACTACTCCATCTACCATATTCTATCTATTAATCCACTTATCACATTTCATCTACCACTTCATCTACCTTACTCCATTTTTCCCTATATATAGCCACCCTCTCCTTCACATTTGACACACCAATTCATATCCATTACTTTCATCTCTTCTATTTCTTCTTGCATGCCTCCTATATGGAAGGCTTAGGATTATATTACTTTTTGCATGTCGTCTACATGGAAGGTTTTACCTCCTAAATGGACGGCTAGATTTCTCCATTTTTCATGCATCTTTTGGTTGTAAATTTATGTTTGAGAATTTGATATTCAAGTTTTATGCAGTATTTATGAGAATTTCATTCTAGTTTTATGTAATGTTAATTTATTTTTATTTTGTTTATAATTTCATCATGATCTAAATTTCTATTTTCTTAGGGTGATGATGTAGCTTACTAATGACGGATTGAATCTTAACTTATTAAATCTAGTTTTAATTTCTCCTTCATGATTGAGTTTTAATTATTACTCTTAATGCTTTCATTTGATTGGCCATCTTTGAATGATTCCAATATATATGTTGAGACCGGAAGGAGATACATGTGTGTAGACCCTATAATTAAAACCATAACTTGCATAGGAAATAGGAATATATTCATATGAGTTGTGTAGTCTTATAGAGTTCCATAAATTTTAATGCATAATTAATTGCTTAAATTCATATAGGAATATATTGGATTAGCAATTAATTATAGAATTGCTTGACCTTGGAAGAGGCTAGTAATTAAATTAGGGAAACTCGACTATCAATCATGTGGAATAAATTGGGCTAGATTAGATAAGTGATTCAATCCGGAATTTGTTAAGTGAAATCTAATCCCTAGGACTTTTTCTCATTGTTGTTTCATATCATTTGCATTCATATTAGCTCATCTTTTATTTCTTACTCTTAATCACCAACGAATCGGTCGACTAAATAGAATTAAAATTACCTATTTTGGTACTTAGTGATCAATCCTCGTGGGAACGATACTCTACTTACTTCTATATTACTTGATTACGACAGTGTACACTTGCACTATTTAATAGACCATTTACACGCGTAACAAGTTTTTGGCGCCGTTGCCGGGGATTGTTTTCATTAATATCAATACCAAGTAATTTTAATACTAATTTAGTCTGCATGTAAAATTTCAAAAAAAAAAATTCAAAATAAAAATGAATTATTCACAGCATTCATTTGGTGATAACTTGTCATATCTTAGTTCTTTTTCTGGAATGCATGTGGATGGAATGAGACATGAAAATCTAAATGCCAGTTGGATTGAAAATTCTTCTCCTTATAACTGTTTTTCTGGTGCTTATTATGGAGAGTGTCATCCCTATGAGCATTATCCATATAACACTACCAATCATTATATGGGAGATGATTTCAATATGAACCAAACTTGTTTTGATCATTCATTTTATCCTGGTGGAATTTTAGAGCAACAAGAGTCTTTGGATCCATATGTCAGGTATTGTCCTAATCCTCCTTTCTACTCTTATCCATATATTGAAGAACAAACTCTTAAGTATAAGGAAAAGTCTGATTTAGAAAGATTATGTGAGGAGTTTGCGGAATCAACAGAGAGATTTAGTAGAGAGCAAAATGAACTTGCCACTAGTGTTGAGTCAAGTGTTCAAAATATAGGAATATATGCGAATCAAATTATTGCGTCACTTGAGACTATGAGGCAAGATAATTCTTTAAGCATAATAACCACTTCTTGTGTTGATGATAATTATTGTGAGGAAGTTGAGGATGTGGAATTGAATGAAACTTTGGCTCTTGTGGAATGTGTTAAGGAACTTGAAATCACTTTTGGAGAGAACAGTGAATGTCCAATTGAGATTCCGGTTATGGAGCCTCATCTTTGTGACTTTGATGTTGAAACTAATGAGGATGTTCCAAAAGTTGTTGTTCATGTTTCTCCTGTTGAAGTGCTGGCTCTTACTGATGAGAGTCAAGTGGATTTTGTGGGATGCTCTAAAATTTTGGAAACTCCTAAATTTGTTTGCAAGTGCATGGGTATTGTGGTTTATTTGAAATCAGTAAATAATTGTACTCTAAAATTGTCTATGATTGAAGAAGTACAATTAATTACTTTAAATGATCATTTCTTGTGTTTGAAACATTGTTGCTTGAAAAGAAATGAAGAAAAGGAAATCCTGGTGTTTGATACTTTTGATTAGTAGTTTGTGCTTGGGAAGTCTGGCTGAAGACTATAAATTTAGCGCTGCATGGGAGGCAACCCAAGATTTGGTTGGATGTTTTGATTTTGCAGGACTTCTGGTAGCTCCTAATGATGTATTCCACTTTGATGGTTACAATCAAGAACATTTAAAGGAGTATAATGATGGGTACTCAACACTTTGACAACTGTCATCACGTTTGAGGAACCAATAGGTAAGTCCTCCTTCTCATAAAATTTAAAAATAAAAATAAAAATAAAAATAAAAAGAAAAAAAAAATTGTTTAATCTTTGTCTAGCTAAAGACGTTAAAGAAGGGCGGCTATTTGGGAGGCAACCCAAAACTTCATTCCTACTCTTTCAAAATTTCTTTCCTACTCTCTCAATTTTCTTTCCTACTCACTTATTTCATTCCTACTCTCTAAAAATTTCTTTCCTGCTCTCTCATTTTTCTTTCCTACTCATCGAAACACACTGCACTGGGTTGAGAATTTTAGGCATCATCAATTTCATTTTAAGTTACCATGGAGGAATCCCTTGCAAATCTTAAGAACAGGTTCCCCACTCTTCCCAAAGATGTGCTCAGGAAGATCTATAACAGTCGACTTGAAAGGATGATGATATTCAATCGTTTGGGCCTTCCTGAGGATGTACGCTGGATCATTGAAGCTAAGGTACGTTTAGCAGGTGAGATTCATAATTCATTTGTTAAACCTTTGCCAGGAATGGGAAGAAGTTCTTACTCCAAAAAGAGAAGAGCTAAAAGGATGAACACTTGCTATAAATGTGCAAGGTGGAATTGTGATCAGCGCTGTAGGAGTAAAGGTATGGTTTCTGTAAATCGAGAAGATAAAATTAAATTTATAAAGGATGGGCTGAGTAAGGAGTCACTGGATGATATCATTCAAACTCTTGAGACGCATCCGAGTGGTGATGTTCATCGTATTCTTCTTGATTTAGCAGACATATTCAACAGAGAAAAGGAGCGCTATCGTCTTGGGAATCTGACGTTAAAAGACCCTGTTTGCCAGTTTATAAGAAAACTGGATGGGAAGCAAATCCTCGATTCATAGAAAGCGTTTAAGCCGTTTCTGGACGTAAAACCAGAGGAAGATGTGAGCCAAAATCACAACTACTGTACATAATCATGCTTTTGTCTAATCGTCTTATCTTTTCTATAGCTTTTGTCAATTTTTTTTTATCTTGTCGATAGCTTCTGCCTACTCTACTTTATCTTTTGACTTTCTTTCCTCTTTTTGTTTAATTTCTTCACGCAATGGCCCACCGGTCATCTGTGTCGGAATTTTTTTTCAAACTTCTTTTGAAAAATGTGTGATTTGTGTGATTTTGTTGTCGCTGTTTTAGTGTTATATATGCATGTACTCTTCTACTTGTAGCATATCCACTTCCACTTGTAAATATGCAGTCTTCCACTAGTGAGCATATATGGTCCGAGAGAAAGAAAGAGAAACAGGGTATTTCACAAAAATGTAGATTTACATCTATTTGCATTTTTGGTGAAACTGATTTGGGCAAGAGAGGAGAGTTTATAACAGCAGCAAATGAACTGGGAATTGGATTAGCTGCCAGAAGAATCAACTTTGTGTACGGGGGAGGCATCCAGGGCCTAAAGGGAAGTGTGGTCATTTCTGCATCTATGAATGGAAGCAAGGGTTTAAGTGTAAGGGTGAAGGAGTTGGAAGATCACACTTTTTCCTTAGGACAAGAGTTACAGGTTTCGAGCTTGCCTGAACAAATGGGACTAATGTTTTACCATGCTCAAGCTTTCATTGCTCTACCCGGTGGTTTGGAGACGTTGGATGGCATTTCTAGCGTTGCATATTGGGCTAAGTTAAACTATCACGAAAAGCCATTAGGATTGTTAAATGTTAATGGTTTTTATGATAATCTGTTGTCTTTTCTTGATCATGCTGTGGAAACAGGATTCATACCCCAAGCGACTCGTCATTCCATAATTTCTGCATCAACTGCTGATCAGCTGCTCGATCAAATGCAAACCTATGAACCTAAACCAGATCTACTCGTCAAGCAAATAGGTGGGCAATCTTCAGATAGCAGTCAGAAGCAGAAACCAGATACCACTCTTCGGTTGTAACTTTCCTTAATCTCTTGGTTTTACACTTAGTATTTTGATTTTACTTTATTATGTGTTTATGTTTTTTTTTAAAAAAAAAAACCTTCTCTGAGCTCTAGAAGACATTGGGGACAATGTCTGATTTAGGTTGGGGGAGGAGAAAAATATTTTTTTTTCTTTTTTGTTTTTCTTTTGTTAGTTAGTAAAACCATTAGATGCATGGGGTGTGGAAAAAATGGCAGAGTAAGGAGTTATTCTTAACTCCTGAGACGCATTTCATTAGTAGCATTTTATTGGTTGCAATTTTTTTTATCTTTTTCAAAAAAAAAAAAAAAAAAATTTCTTGTTCAAGTTTTTTGTAATGATATTAAGAAGTACGCAAGTTTTGAGTATGGATCAATTGAATTTAGAGATTTTATAGCATGAATGAACAACTGATTGTTGTAATTGGAGATGAATTTTGAGATTGAATGAACTGAGTTTAAAAATCCTTAGCCGTGAGCTTCTGAGCCTATAATGATTATTTCTCTTGTGTGTGATATTCACCTATTAAGTTGTCACTCTAGAACTTGCTTTAAATCTGGTTGAAATTACATCTCACATGCACATTCAAAAATGATAAAGGCATTCATTTTCTTTAGCCAGAGCCAAATAGCCAACCTTGCAATTATACCATTGATAAGCCCCTTTGAGCCTAATTGACTACTTCTTTGTTTTTAATCCATTAACATATGCTTTAATGATATATCAAGTGCTTTTACCTTATTCGAAAAATTAGCTGAGCATTTGAAATTCTTGTGAAATGGGCTTTTGACAAAGTGTGGGGGTGTATCTATCATCAACTTTATAGTTGCAATTCAATAAAAAAAAAAAAAGAAAAAAAAAGGAAAAAATTATGAAAAAAAAAATGTTAAGTGTTTGAATTGTGGGTTGTTCTGATGAGATAAATTTACAAGTAGCCCATTTTTCAATTGCTTTATTTCTTTAGCCTTTCATATCATTCCTTTACCTTAACCCCATTACAACCCTTAATAAGTCCTTTTGATTTGAATTATGCATGTGAATTAGGTACTGGAGATTTAGATTTTTAGCAAGCCTATGGTAGTGCAATTTTTTTCGGTTGAATTTGAGCGAAACACTTACCCTTAAACACTTGAGAGATTGGGAGAATGAGTCATAACTACGAACTCAGTTTATTCATTTTCAAATAAAATTACCAGTTTATATTTTCGTTGATTCATGAATACTATGATTCCTTTATTTTTCAATTGTGTTCTTGCTTATGACTTGACACTTCTAATTTTGTTGGAAGCACTTAATGGTCACTCCTTGTCCGAGGACGTCCAAGAGCTAAGTGTGGGGGAAATTGATAAGTAAAATATTTGCATATTTATTTTCCCTTATATGATGATTTTATGGATGACATTTGAGCCTAATTAATAAATTTGGGTGTAATTTATAAATAAATAATGATTTTGGCATAAAATAGAATTTCTTGGAAAATACTAAATTAGACCCTCTTTCAGTTTTCAGGCAATATCTGGAGCTCTAGATGTCGGATCGGGACATTCTTTATATGGATAAAAAGCTAAGAAAGAGCTCTACAACTTTTATGTTGAGACGAAATTCCAGTTCTATCTCCAAGGGTTTCGAATTTTGCTTGAAAGTTGAAGAGAGGGAATCATCTACCATTCCACCAACCATTTCATCTACATCTTCATCTTTCTTTTCACCTACTACTTCATCTACCACATTTTATCTACCACTTCATCTTTCTTTTCACCTACTACTTCATCTACCACATTTTATCTACCACTTCATCTTCCTTTTCACCTACTACTCCATCTACCACATTCTATCTATTAATCCACCTACCACATTTTATCTACCACTTCATCTTCCTTTTCACCTACTACTCCATCTACCACATTCTATCTATTAATCCACCTATCACATTTCACCTACTACTCCATCTACCATATTCTATCTATTAATCCACTTATCACATTTCATCTACCACTTCATCTACCTTACTCCATTTTTCCCTATATATAGCCACCCTCTCCTTCACATTTGACACACCAATTCATATCCATTACTTTCATCTCTTCTATTTCTTCTTGCATGCCTCCTATATGGAAGGCTTAGGATTATATTACTTTTTGCATGTCGTCTACATGGAAGGTTTTACCTCCTAAATGGACGGCTAGATTTCTCCATTTTTCATGCATCTTTTGGTTGTAAATTTATGTTTGAGAATTTGATATTCAAGTTTTATGCAGTATTTATGAGAATTTCATTCTAGTTTTATGTAATGTTAATTTATTTTTATTTTGTTTATAATTTCATCATGATCTAAATTTCTATTTTCTTAGGGTGATGATGTAGCTTACTAATGACGGATTGAATCTTAACTTATTAAATCTAGTTTTAATTTCTCCTTCATGATTGAGTTTTAATTATTACTCTTAATGCTTTCATTTGATTGGCCATCTTTGAATGATTCCAATATATATGTTGAGACCGGAAGGAGATACATGTGTGTAGACCCTATAATTAAAACCATAACTTGCATAGGAAATAGGAATATATTCATATGAGTTGTGTAGTCTTATAGAGTTCCATAAATTTTAATGCATAATTAATTGCTTAAATTCATATAGGAATATATTGGATTAGCAATTAATTATAGAATTGCTTGACCTTGGAAGAGGCTAGTAATTAAATTAGGGAAACTCGACTATCAATCATGTGGAATAAATTGGGCTAGATTAGATAAGTGATTCAATCCGGAATTTGTTAAGTGAAATCTAATCCCTAGGACTTTTTCTCATTGTTGTTTCATATCATTTGCATTCATATTAGCTCATCTTTTATTTCTTACTCTTAATCACCAACGAATCGGTCGACTAAATAGAATTAAAATTACCTATTTTGGTACTTAGTGATCAATCCTCGTGGGAACGATACTCTACTTACTTCTATATTACTTGATTACGACAGTGTACACTTGCACTATTTAATAGACCATTTACACGCGTAACAATAAGCTAGAAACTTCTTCTTTTGCACTTTAGAAAGTTCATAAGGCATTACTTGTAACACCCCGAATTCTGAGACTTGAGCTTAGAGAATAAGCCTGAGATTAGTGGACTGCTAAGCCCTGGTTTAGCAGGATCCCAAATTGCGATTAATGGTTAATGACTCCAAAAGTGGAAGTGGTTAGTGATAAATAAACCCTTTTGGAGATTATGGTGTGATTTGGCACCCGATGTGATTCGTATGTGCTGTGAGCAGCGCCAAAACCCTGTATTTAAGCTCAATTATGGATTAACATCTAAATTGACTTAAAATAAAGGGAAGGCGCATATTGTGGCTAAATGAAAAAGATGTGAAGTGTTGGTGGTGATTCAATGAGAATTACCGTAATCAGGGGCAAAACGGTAAAGTTACCGACCAGTTGATCGGTTACCGAAGAGGTAACTCATTGGTAACTTCAAGATCAATGGTTAGGATTGATTTGTGTAGAGATCAAAGGGTGGAATCCAATGTGCATGTTCCTATGTGAACTCATGAAGATGGATCAAGATCATGACACTTGGCAAATTGTGAACCCTTGGATTTGGGTCAAATATTCAAAGTGTTTCCTCTCTTCTCTCTCCCTTACTTGGACGGTTTTTGGCCCTAAAAATCTGTTCTCTTCTTCATCATCTTCATTTATTCATCATCTCATCTCTCTCTTGTTTCTCCATGGCGCATGCTTAAGGGGAGGAAAGAAGAAAATTGAAGGTGAGATTTGTCTTGTTTCTTGTCCTCTAATGCTCTAATCACCTTCTATAAAGTTGTTCATAGTGATGAGAGCTTCATCTCTATGGTTTTAGATTCTTGATTGGAGGTGTTTGATGGCTTGAGGAAATTTGGAAAGATGAAGAATCAAGAAATTGGTTTGGGAAAGAGGAAGAGGTGAGCATTTGCTTCCTTTTGATCCAAGTTTTGTGAATTGTGGATGAGTTTAGTGAATTTCGAATTTTGCCCTGATTTTCTTGTGATTTTGGATTGGATGAATTGGGTTGTGTTTTATGTTGAAAATGGTGTAATGTTGTGG
This sequence comes from Inga oerstediana, assembly GCA_963210345.1. Lineage (NCBI taxonomy): Eukaryota > Viridiplantae > Streptophyta > Magnoliopsida > Fabales > Fabaceae > Inga > Inga oerstediana. The sequence continues at coordinate 22,650,950 of OY723410.1, forward strand.
TATTTAATCATTGGAATTGATTTGAATTGGATTGGAATCATTGGTTGCAAAACTGGAAATTCTGTCCAGTGTGAATTCTGTCTGAGCAGTTTTGTTTTGTGGACGTTTTGACTGGGCAAATGATGTTAGAAAATTCTGAAACTTTCCAGTTTTGAAGTTCACTTCCTAAGCTTCAAAATGGACATAAACTTTGTGTCATTTCACTTTGTGAGCTGGGAGTTTGAACTGTCCAAAGTTTGAGGTCGAAAATGGGTTCTGTTTTGGGACAGTCTTGAATGTTTGGGAATTCTGTATTTGTGTGGTGATTTCTAGTAAAAGCCAATATTTTTCCTGTGTAGAGGACTTGAATAGCTTTCATTTGGCTTTGGGATCACCTCATTTCGATTTTTGTGGAATTAGTTATGAGTTTTGGAAGTTCAGCCAAGAAACTGGATTTCTTGGGCCGCGGCCCGTGGATTCTGGGCCGCAGCCCAAATGTTTCTGGGCAGTTTTGGGCCGCAGCCCATGGATTTTGGGCCGCGGCCCACCCCCAAAAATCAGCATTTTGGACTTTTAAAAGGTAATCTTTGGTCAAGTGTTTCCCAAGCCTTTAGGCATATGTTTGGACTTTGATTAGCCACCTAAAGGTCATGAATGGTAACCAACTTTAAGTGATATGAAAGTAAGAGTTTGGAATAGAGAATAACCCTATGTCCTTACTTTGATTATAGGGTTGATGTTCACCCTGAACGTGGTTCGATATTCGCCTGGTCGTGAGTAAGAGGTGCTGGAGCTTACGTGGAAAGAGTGTAGGGAACTTACCTCTTTTGCATGCTTTGATATTTGTGTTTGTGTTTTGATGCATGTATTGCTTTGCTTGATTATGTGAAACATGTATGAATGATTGTAGCTCTGTTTCTAGTTATGCTATGGCCATGAGTATGTTGTTGAAACATTGAGCACGCAGATATGTCATTATGTGAGCATGAGATATGTATTGCAAGCATGTCATGCATTAAACACATATCATACATGCATATAAGTATCTGTTTCCTACTGAGATTCTCTAGAATCTCACCCTCCCCTATCAACCATTTCAGACAGGGTAGCAGATCGATGATGGAGTAAGCAGCCAAGGGTGAAGAGGACTTCCTTCGGGTTGAAGATTCGGTAGTTGGTTATCATTATAGTTGAGATGTGTATTTGTATATTTGGATGAGTATTGATTATGTATTCGAATGGGTTTGTGTAATCCCTATTTGAGGAGTTGTATGGGCTAATGTGCCCTATGATTGTTTAGCGAAGATATGAAACCCGGGGTTACCAGGATGATTATATTGTGCACTCTGATATTGGTATAAATGTGATTTATCTTCGCATAGTAATTGTATTCGAAATTTGAATATGAGACCAGGTGTATTATATTTCGAAAGGTATTTGTGAAAACCCTATCGTGAAGATGGGATTTTGAAATAGTTTTGTTTCTTATTGGTCTCTATTTCACTTTAAATCGTGTATTTCGGATATGGTTACGGCAGGGGGTTACATTACTCCGCTTGCCAAATAATTCAAAAAATCAGTATACCAAGGAGTAGGTTGTGACTGCATGATAAAAAGTTGTTCATCTGGGAAATTCTCCTGGATTGGTGATTCTCTCTTTTGTTCAGGTGGTTCTAACCGAGAAAGATGATCTGCAATGAGATTTTCGATCCCTTTTTTATCTTTGATCTCCAAGTCAAATTCTTATAGTAGAAGCACCCCTCTGATTAGTTTGGGCCTAGCATCTTTCTTCTCAATCAGGTATTTGATTGCTGAGTGGTCTGTCCAGATAATGACCTTTGACCCGATCAAGTATGCTTTGAATTTGTCGAATGCAAACACTATTGCTAGGAGCTCTTTTTCTGTTGTTGTATAATTCAGTTGTGCTTCTGAGAGTGTTCTGCTAGCATAATAGATAGTATCAAAGATCTTTTCTCTTCTTTGGCCTAAAACAGCTCCAACTGCATAATCACTTGCATCGCATATCATCTCAAATGGAAGATTCCAATCTGGAGCTATGATAATTGGTGCTGAAGTCAAGGCATTTTTTAGAGTTTGGAAGGCTAATAAGTACTCCTTATTAAACATAAAGGGAGTGTTTTTCTCCAACAACATACAAAGTGGCTTTATGATTTTTGAGAAGTCCTTGATGAATCTTCTACAGAAACCAGCATGTCCCAAAAAACTTCGAATGCCCTTGATTGAGGCAGGAGGTGGTAGCTTTTGAATTGTTTCAATCTTAACTCAGTCCACATCAATGCCTTGATCAGATACCTTATAACCCAGCACAATTCCTTCTTTCACCATGTAATGACATTTCTCCCAATTTAAAACCAAATTTGTCTCCACATAACGTTGTAAGACTTTTACCAAATTTGAAAGACAATGATCAAATGATTCTCCAAAAATTGAAAAATCATCCAAAAACGCCTCAATGAACCTTTCCACCATGTCTGAGAAGATCGCCATCATACTTCTTTGAAATGTTGCTGGTGCATTACATAGACCAAATAACATCTTTCTAAAGGCAAAGGTACCATATGGACATGTAAAAGTTGTTTTCTCTTGATCTTCTAGTGCAATTGTAATTTGATTATATCCTATGTACCCATCCAGGAAACAATAATAGACTTTTCGGCTAGTCTGTCAATCATCTGGTCTATAAATGACAGAGGAAAGTGATCCTTTCTGGTGGCTTTATTAAGCTTTATGTAGTTGATGCATACTCTCCATCCAGTCACCGTTCATTGTGGAATTAGTTCATTTTTCTCATTAGGCACTACTGTTATTCCACCTTTCTTTGGTACAACTTGAACTGGACTTACCCATTGACTGTCAGAGATTGGGTGAATTATACCAGCATCTAGCCACTTTATTACCTCCTTTCTCACCACCTCCTTCATATTCGGATTGAGTCTTCTCTGATGCTCAACTGTTGGCTTGTAGTTGTCCTCCATCAAGATCTTATGCATACAAATTGAAGGACTAATCCCTCTTATATCCGCTATTAACCATCCAAATGTTATTTTATACTCCCTTAGGACTCTTAATAAATTTTCTTCTTCATCAAGAGTAAGAGCTGCTGAGATGATTACTGATAATGTTGAATTTTCTCCTAGATAAGCATATTTCAAGTGGGATGACAGTACTTTCAACTCCAGTACTGGTGGTTTCTCTATTGATGGTACCGGCTTACTCGGCCTTTCCCCTAGATCTTCAAATGGTTTCTTGATAAAAATCAGGGAATTTGCTTCTAGGTATTTAATCTGCTCCAAGACTTCAGGATTAGTAGATTTTGATTTATCTACCATTCCTATTGCTAATGGTTGATCCATGCATATTTCCTCCATCATGTTTTTTGTGCAACTGGATAATGTATCAACTCTGTAGCAAGTGTCACCTTTATCTGAAAAGGATAAAACCTTGAAAATGTTAAAGGATACTTGATTATCTTGAACTCGTAAGGTTAACTTCCCCTGTTGCACATCTATTAACGTTCTCCCAGTTGCTAGGAATGGCCTCCCAAGAATGATAGGAACTTCTTGATCTTCTTCCATATCGAGTATTATGAAATCAACTGGGAATATGAGTTTGTCCGCCTTCACCAGAACATCTTCTAAGACACCCCTCAGATGCTTTATTGATCGGTCAGCCAGAAGTAATGAAACTGTGGTTGGCTTCACCTCTCCAAGACCAAGTTTGTTGTAGACAGATAGAGACATGAGGTTTACACTTACTCCAAGATCACAAAGTGCTATTTCAAAGTGATATTGACCTATAGTGCAAGGTATACAGAAGCTTCCTGGATCTTTTAACTTTGGAGGTAATTTCTTTTGGAGAATAACATTGTACTCCTCAGTAAGTGCAACTGTTTCAAATTCCTCAAGCTTACACTTATTTGAAAGAATTTCCTTCATGAATTTTGCATAACTGGACATTTGGGCAAGAGCGTCTGCAAAAGGAATGTTGATAAGCAACTTCTTGAAAACCTCTAGAAACTTTGCAAATTGCTTGTCTAGCTTTACCTTTGCGAGTCTCTGAGGGTATGAAACTGGTAGTACATATGGAGGAGGATTGTCTGGAAAGCTGATTCTTCCTGGTATCACATCATCTTCCTTATGTTCTTGTGCTTCCTCCTTCTGTTCTTCTCCACCTTCTTTCTTTTTTCCGTCATCCTTCTTTTTAATTAAAGGATCTTTCAATTCTTTCCTACTTCTTAGTGCAACAGCCTTCACATGCTCTCTTGGGTTTCTTTTGGTGTTACTTGGTAGAGTTCCTGGTGGTCTGAAATTCAACATATTTGTAATTTGACCCATCTAGATCTCCAATTTCTTTATTGAGGCATCTTAGCTTTTGATTGTTACATCCGTCCTAGCCATGAATTGATATGTATTCATGGTTAGTTGAGCCAGTGCATCCTCCAAATTCACTTTCTGTTATGGTAGATTTGGTTGTTGAAAAGCTTGCTGCTGGTCGTTCCCTTGCGGCTTAAATGTATTTTAATTATTCTTCCAACTAAAGTTTGGATGATTTCGCCAACCTGGATTATAGGTGTTTGAAAATGGGTCATTCCTTTGATTTCTGATGAAATGAGCTTGCTCCGAGATGAATGAGTGTCCTTCTTGACATTGCGTGCTCACATGAGGTCCTCCACATTGATCACAAGCTTCCATAGGAGTGCTGATTCCATTTGCTTGGGTTGTCAATTATCCTACTTGCTTGGATATATATGCAACTTGAGAAGACAAAGTTGTAAGGACATCCAGCTCGTGCACTCCAAGTACTTTCTTTGAATTGCTATGTTCAGAAGGCCATTGATATGCATTGGCTGCCATCTCCTCAAGAAGATTGCAAGCATCATCTATAGTTTTTCCCATTAAAGATCCTGCAGCTGCAGCATCTACAAGAATTCTAGAGATGTGCGTCATCCCACTATAGAAAGTTTGCAGTTGCCACCAATTTGGTAACCCATGATGAGGACATCTCCTTAGCAACTCCTTGTATCTTTCCCATGCTTCATAGAGGATTTCTTGTTCATGCTAGGTAAATGAAGCAAATTCATTCCTCAATTTAGCAGTTTTTGCTGAAGGAAAGTATTTCTCCAAAATTTTCTGCGCCATGATCTCCCATGTAGTTATGCTTCCCACTGGTAGAGATTATAGCCAACTCTCAGCCTTTTTCCTGAGTGAGAAAGGAAAAAGTCTAAGTCTAATGGTAATATCAGTAACACCATTATGCTTGAATGTGTCACAAATTTTCTGGAAGTTGGCTATATGTGCATTAGGATCTTCTATTGGTAAACCACCAAACTGATTTGCTTGCATCATCTGGATAATTGCCGGCTTGATTTCAAAGTTGTTAGCTGCTACTGGTGGTCTCGTGATTCCAGAATTTGTCCCCATGACCGTTGGTGTTGCATAGTCACGGAGTGTTTTGGTTTATGTTGTTCCTCCCCTCAGATTTGCCATCGAATTGCTTAGGATTGAAGTAGATTGCTTCCGAACTCTTCGATTTCTTTGACAAGTTCTTTCAATCTCTGAATCAAAAGGCAATAGTTCAATCTCCTTCGATTTGGTCATACAATAAGCAAAAGCCTAAAAAGAAACACAAGACACCAAGAAGAAAAAAAATGTAATATGAAGACCAAATTAGTATTAAAATTACTTGGTATTGATATTAATAACAACAATCCCCGGCAACGGCGCCAAAAACTTATTACGGGTGCAGATGATCAATTAAATAGTAAAAGTGTACATTGTCATAATCAAGTAATATAGATGTGAGTAGAGTGTCGTTCCCACGAGGATTGATCACTAAGTACCAAAATGAGTAATTTTAATTCTATTTAGTCGATTGATTAGTTGGTGATTGAGAGTACAAAATAAAAGAAAAATAATTAAATATGAGTGCAAATGATATGAAAGCAAATATGAGATAAAGCCCTAGGGATTAGATTTTACTTAACCAATTCCGGATTGAATCACTTATCTATTCTAGCCCAATTTATTCCACATGATTGATAGTTGAGGTTCCCTAATTTAATTACTAGCCTCTTCCAAGGTCAACCAATTCTATATTTAATTGCTAATCCAAATATTCCTATATGAATTTAAGCAATTAATTATGTATTAAGATTTATGAAACTTAGTAAGACTACACAACTCACATGAATATAGTCCTATTTTATATGCAAGTAATGGTTTTAATTATAGGATATGCACACATGCATCTCCTTCCGATCTCAACATGCATATTGAAATCATTCAAAAGGTGGCCGATCAAATGAAAGCATTACGGACAATAATTAAAACTCAATCATGAAGGAGAAATTAAAACTAGATTTAATAAGTTAATATTCAATCCGTCATTAGTAAACTACGTCATCACCCTAGGAAAATGAAAATTTAGCTCATGATAAAATTAAAAACAAAACCAAAATAAACTGACATTATATAAAGCTAAAATGAAATCCTCATAAATACTGCATAAACTTGAATATTAAATTCTCAAACATAAATATACAACCAAAAGATGCATGAAAAATGAAGAATTATAACCGTCCATTTAGGAGGTAAAACCTTCCATGTAGACGGCATGCAATATGTAATACAATCCTAAGCCTTCCAAGAAGGAGGCATGCAAAATATAATACAATACATGAAATTAAATCTAGAAATAACATAATTTCTTTAGAACTGTCAAAGGACAGATCTCTCCTTGTCAGAGAAGGATTTCTAATTATCAGAGAATGAAAATTCTACTTCTCTCCCTTCTCCTTTGAGCTTGGCCTTGATCTCTATTTATAGGGGAAAAAAACCACATGCTACAGTACTGTTACAGTGATCTAGCGGCTACTACAATGATTGTCATCAACAGCTACAGTATTCGGCGGCCGCTACAGTGACTGTCGCCAATAGCTACAGTATCTAGCGGCTCTACAGTGATTCCATCGCTATAGTACCATCTACTACAGTGATTTGTTGCTACAGTAACTTTTGTATTTCTCTCTTTTTTTAAAAAATACTATTTATTCCAAAACATTATTTATTTATCCAAATTTATTATATTAAGTTCAAATATCGTCATAAAATCATCTTATAAGGGAAAATAAATATGCAAATATTGTACTTATCACAGAATGTAAGAACCGGCACTTATTAGAAGTTACTTGGGTTTTAATGTTTCAAATAAATGTTCCCAAGCCTTTTTGGGCCGATGCTGTATCTTCCGCATGTTTCCTTATCAATCGTATGCCCTCTCCTATCCTCAATAGTAACACTCCGTACACGACTCTATTTCCTTCTAATCCCTTTTTTCCTATTGATCCAAAAATCTTTGGGTATATCTATTTCATTTGAGATGTTCATCCCACTGTTACAAAAGTATATCTTGGGTATTATAGGGTTCAGAAGGGTTATCGGTGTTTCTCTCCCACTCTTTCTCATTATCTTGTTTCTCTACTCTTTCCTTCCTTTTTTGGCCTCAATCCTCTAATAAGAAATATGTCTTGATGATCTCTTAGTGTATCAAGTTCACTTACCACCAAGGTTTTGAAACCCGGAATAGCCACTAAACCAGTCGGGGTATTGGGTTAAGGGTCAGTGGATCATACCGGAGTCAAACCGGAGCTAATCCAGGACAAAACCAATGAGAAATTGAAGATTTCAAGGTTATTAATATGAAATTATAAAGAAAATAAAAAAAATATTGATTTTTGAAAAAAAAAATAGTGAACCGGGTTGATGCCCAAATCAGACTGGTTTACCAATCGGTTAGCTGATTTTTAGGCCAAACTGGCCTGTTTGGGTTTCAAACCCTTGCTTTCCACCAGTGCAAGCATTGGTTATGGCACCTGTTAAACCACCTCTCCATCATGTTTATCAGAAATGTCTTATGGAAAGTAATGTAGTCGATCATGTTCATGGCCCATCAGTACTTACTTTGGCTTCTAATTCGAAACAAGTCCTCACTACTCCTGCTACCGAATCTACCCCTGAGCCCAAAATAGTGCCTACACCTGTTCTTGATTCTGAAAGTGTCCCTACACCTGATCCTTTTAATGACTTGCCCATTGCCCTTTAAAAAGGTAAACATACTTGTACATATCCGATCTCTTCTTTTGTTGATTTTCTTAGATATTAGTTTATTTTCTTTTCCTTAGGATATTCGTTCATTTGCAAACTTTTGATTGTCGATTTATGTTAGTTTCATTCTCATATAGGTTTTAGAGTCTTTTACATTTTGCATTTAGGTAGTAGAGTCTTGCATTTAAGTTTAGGTTCATTCCATTGCATTTTTTATCACCTAAATTCAATTCTAGAGTAAACCCACATATTGCTCCTTGGGAGAATGACCTAAGTTGCCACTATATTGCATTAGCAGGTTGTCCTAGTTATTAATTGATTGCTTTAGCGACGAAGCACGCATCAGTTGTGGACCTCAGTTTTGTTGATTGATGTGTGTGTGAGTAAGGAAATAGTAAATATAATTTTGACTTCGTTAGATATTCTGAGTTTGGCCATTATTGTGAATTTTTTTTGTTTTTAGTGAGTGGGGATTTATATATTATGTATTGCGTATTGCTGCTTGATTGTTGCTTGAAGGAACAATGCTGCAATGGACATTCGCATGTGATAGCCTTTCGTTTTCTTTTCTTTGTCCATTGGATCTTGCACATATGCAATGTATCTTGCATGACGTGCAAATGACCTTTCGTGTGTGCCCAAGGATCATCCACGATATGCACAAAGGGTCTTCCATGATGTGATAGGGATCTTCTATTATGTGTAATTGATCTGCCACCAGTGTGCAAAAGGATTAAGAGCTATATGATGTGCAAAGGATCTTCTATTGTGTGCAATAGATCATCGACCTATGCAATGTAGCTTCTATGATGTGCAAAGGTTGTTCCTTATGTGTAACACGTGTCCCCCATATGACCATTCCCATGTGTGCAAAAGATCTTCCACATGTGCCAACGCTTTTCCATGATACGCAAAGGATCTGCCCTTATGTGCAAACTATCTTCCACATGTATACCATGAGTATAATATGTGTCCCCCATATGACCATTCCAATATGTGCCAAGGCTCTTTCCATGTGTGCAAACAATCTTCAATGGTGTACAAAGGATCTTCCATGATGTTCAAATGATCTTCCACATGTGCAAATGATTTACACATGTGTTGCAATAATCGTTCCCTGGTGAATCATTTACCACTTGCAATTGTTTTCATGTCAACCATAACCTTATTGTCCGTGTTAATTGCATTTTAGTTGGCTAAACATTTTTTTGTTGAAAACATCTTCCCCATGTGCAAAGGATATTACCATGTGTGCAATAATTCTTCCATGCGTACAACTGATCTTCCCTGACATGCAAACAATCTGCCATTTGCATTATATCTTTACAAAAATTCTTATTCACCCAATATTTCACACCCAATGTAAGTGATCATTATAATGCAAAATATGATGACAACATATTGTGGTAATATAAAGACGTTTACATTGTGTCATATATACTAGTTCTTTTACAAAGAGTGAGCACGACATATGGTGCTGCTATATATATACAAGTTTGACATTTACAATTACACCACAAAATAAAGCAGATGGTACTCAATTACACCAAAAAATAAACAAATTAGGTGAGCATTAACAAAGGGCATAATCCATTACATTGAGCCCCTAATTCAAAAATACATCACAGGCTAGAAAATGATATAAACATTAAGTCATTCAAAATCTAATTAACTCACCAATGATGAAAAGGCATTGGAATACTTGAAGAACGCGAGGTCAATATGGATTTGGCTTCCTGCACCTGCATTGGTATACATGTGGAAGATAGTTTGCACATAAGGGTAGATCCTTTGAACAACATGGAAGAGCATTGGCACATGTGGAAAATCCTTTGCACATATGAGAATGGTTACATGGGGGACACATATTGCATAAAAGGAACAATCTTTGCACATCATAGAAGCTATATTGCATAGGTCGATCATCTGTTGCACACAACGAAAGATTCTTTGCACATCATGGAAGATCCTTTACACATGATATAGCTCTTGATCCTTTTACACACAGGTGGCAGATCAATTACACACAATGGAAGATCTTTGACACATCATGGAAGATCCTTATGGATGATCCTTGGGCACACACAGAAGGTCCTTTGCACATCATGCAAGATACATTGCACATGTGCAAGATCCAATGCACAAAGAAAAGAAAACGAAAAGCTATCACATGAATCTCCATTGCAACATTATTACTTCCAGCAACAATTAGGTAGCAATACGCAATACACAATATACAAATCCCCACTCATTAAAAACAAAAAACTCACAATAATAGCCAAACTCATAATATCTAACAAAGCCACAATTATATTTACTATTTCCTTACTCACACACAGTAATAAACAAAAATGAGGTTCACAACCAATATGCAAATCATCACTTCCATAAAAAATTGAAATATGAAGAAGGGCTTTAGACAACTCACCTCCCTAGCTTTTACTACTCCATCAAACCTCTGACGGGCTCCACGGTGATCGCGGTCACAATGGACAATGAACACCACCACACTCCGACAAACATGAGAGCTGAACAAGCCACTGTGATAAGCAATTAATCATTTTCTTCTGCCTATATTCGTTTTGTCTAAGCTTTCCAAACTAAAGGCATTTTTGTCCTTATATTCAATATTAATGACAGTTCAGTATCCAATGTTTATAGATGGCAATTAGCAATTAACTTCCCTATTTGGTGAAATTTTCTCAAAAAAAAAAAAACCAACATCATTAAATGAATTAATGTAAAATTAATCTAGTTAATGTATAATTTAATGTGAAATGAATATCGGGCAAAAAAGAAAGTGAAATGAATCAAATCAAAATCTAATCTAGAGCCATATATTTGAACACAACAAAAAATTTCAACAGAGATTAAGTATAAAGTTAACGGTACAAATATTTTAGAGGAAAATAATTTAAACTCTTTTTTTTTTTAATATATTATGAGATTTGAAGCTTTGATTTGTATCAATGTTTCATCCATCAAACTTACCACCTCTTTGAACTGTTTATTAATTTGTTATCATCCCACCATAAATAGGTACATGAATCTAGCTGAAAGAATCCTTGTTGTCTCCATCGAAAAAGAAAGAATCCTTTTTTATTCGGAAAGAAAGAATCCTTTATTGTTTGGTTCTACTATATTTAAGAAAATGAATGTATTTTTTATATTCAAGATAAGAAAAAATAATTAATAAATAGTACTCCACAAAAATTAGACATAAATTTTACAAATAACTTAATACAACCTCTCTATTTCGCATGTAAGAACGAATTATGCTGTTTATAACGTATCTTTTTTTTACGGAATGCTACTTATAACATATGAATTATATAACTTTTTATATTTATATTAACATGGAATATATATCGACAATAACCCATATAAGTTTTAAGTGTTATGAAATCTAATTGATGAACTGTATAGTGGCAGTGTTATCCTTAAATGAGATCTCCAGTTTAAATTCGGCGTTGATATGTTTATGTGGGTTTAAATGGTTTGTAATAAAAAAATAATTGTACCAGTAATATGATAATATATTATAAAAAATTGATAACGTTAAATATATATGGTTTTTTTCCAAATAAATATATGTGTGGTTTATATGATTTTAGTAGATGTCTCTTAGGACCTGTTTGTTACGCGGAACTGAAGGTGAGAGGAGAGAAGATTCGACACTTCCCTCGGCCAAAACGCATTTGGCGCTCAAATTTCAGTTCCCTCCTCCTGTCATGTTCCCTTAAATATGGAAACCTCAGATCCCTCCAAAAATGGTGGGACGATGTAAACTTCCCGGGAAGGCATATGCGTCTTGACCAAAATGTCACCCCAAAATACAATCGTACGGAGCTTTCTCGGTCTTTCTCTCTCACTCTCTTTCTTTAATTGCTCTGTTTCTCGGTATCCATTTTCTCTTTGGTGACAGTGGTGGGAGGAAGAAGAGGGAGTAATGCGGGAGAGAGAGAGAGAACGGTGATAAAGGAAGGTATTGGTACTAAATGAAAAATGGTGTGATGGGTATAATCAGTGTTTGAACTGAATGAAGAATGAAGAATGGTGTGACGGGTCCAGACGAGGAAGACGATGAACAGTGAAGACGAGGTCGAGTTCAAACCGGGGTTGTTAAATTTGATCTACTAGGCAATTATGTTTGAACTTGAATTTAGGGATTTTTTAAGTTTTTCACATAATCTTCTCACTTAAACCGCTCTATTTTCTTTCAACCAAACGTCTCATTTTCCCTCAACCTAGGTTCCTTTCCATGTTTACCAAACAAGTCAATTTTTTAAAGTTCTCTCCCAATCTTTCTTTCCCTTCCTTTTTCTTCTCTAATAGTTCCTTTCCCTCCTAAAATATTCCTCATACCAAACAGGCGCTTATTATATACCATATTGGAAATAAACAAACGAATCACAAGATAATTCAGCCTATAAATATGTGATCACTGATCACAGATTTGGCTCCATGAAGGGTGAACGGTCCTAAGGCGCTGACTCCCGCCATTTAAACTCGTGCTTCTCTTACAGCTTCATCCTTCTCTTACTCTTCCAAACTGCTTCAATGACTGCCTTCCCGCTCACGTCCTTCACTTCCTCACCATCGCAATGTCTTCTTCTTCGTTCTCGTTCCTCTGTACCATTCAATTCCATCCATTTGCAGGTACTTCATTTCCCTCCTGTAATTTCTCATCAATTCGTATGTTTCTGTATGCTAAAACCTAATTTCATCCGTCTTTTGTTGTTAAAATGTTGATTTGAGGCCCCAAATATGATATAAGACATCCATGGGATAATCTTGTATTTTTCTTCTGTTTTATGCTTAGCAATTTTTTACTGGTAGCTTTTCCTGATTCTGCTTAATGTCTTCTTTCTGAAATTTAGGCTTCAGTGTTGCGAAATTGGAAGGCTGGAGCATTTTCTTTTAATGGCAGTGAAAGGTAATATTGCAGTTTGCTGGCTAAGATAGCCATCTAGTGCCAAATTTTTTATGCGTTCTTTTGTTTTTGTGTGGTTGCTTTGAATTTTAGTCCGTGTTCGGGTATGATTCTCATATCAATATTCACTTTGGATCACAAAACAGGAAAAATTTGGTGTCTGCCGTGGATCAAGATGCTCTGACAGATATTCTGAGAACTTCAGATTACAAAGTAAGAATAGTCGTTATTTCAATTTTTTTTCGCCCTTACTTTCATGGTTTTCTGGACCTAATCATAAATTAGATTTGATTCTTTGACGGTAGACTAGATGGTGTTTGTTTAGCAGTTCCATTTTGAATTGTCTCAATGCAGGATAAATAAGTTTTAAATTTATAATTGGGTTAATATAACTTTTGTTCCCTGTAGTTTGATCTGATTTTGGTTTTGATCTCTCAAGTTTGAAATCAGTGGTTTAGGTCCCTGAAGTTTCACCCAATTTTGGTTTTAGTCCCTCAAGTTTGAAATTGGTGGTTTTGGTCCCTGAAGGTTCATCCGATTTTGGTTTTGATCCCTCAAGTTTGAAAAGGACTTGGTGGCCCGTTTTTGAAACCCGACCCAACCCCGAAAAAAAACCAAGTCCTTTTCAAACTTGAGGGACTAAAACCAAAATCGGGTGAAACTTCAAGGACCAAAACCACTTATTTCAAACTTGAGAGATCAAAACCACCGATTTCAAACTTGAGGGACCAAAACCAAAATTGGGTCAAACTTCAGGGACCAAAAGTTATATTAATCCTTTATAATTTTATGTACCAAACGAGAAACAATTTCTTCATTCACTATGAAATGCAATTTGCATGACTTGGTCTAGAGGGTATATGATCTATACATTCATTCAGGTTTTGTGGAAAAGGAATGAGGAAGAAGATTGCATGATTAAATCCAGCGAGGAGAACTTTTTCAGCACTTTAAATTTAACATTGCGCAGTTTCCCGATATGCATACTCCAGCGAGGAGAACTTTTTCAGCACTTTAAATTTAACATTGCGCAGTTTCCCGATATGCATACTTTGATTGAATCTAGTGCCATATAATCGTTCGTGAAAAAAAAAGGTGCACCTGTGGGTTATTGATAGTGTTGAAGTTTTGTTTTCTTACCATCACTCTAGATATCACTTTTCAATGGTTTGGTTAGATTGTATTTGAATGTATATGCTGTTACTAAGTCCTATCAAATATTCAAATTACTAAATTCTTAAATAATTCAAAGATAGGGAAGCCCTATGTGAAGATTATTTGCTTGAAGAAGTCGTTGCTGCAACAACTGAGTCTGTTTTTACTGATTTTCATGTGTTCCACAGCTTATTTTCAATTCACTGTATACGCTAGTACTGATATGCATATTCCCCTTACGCTGTTGAATAGAATATTACGGATATCATTACTGTATGCCAAAAAGACACAGGTGCATGAAATATTAGACATTTTGTAATTCCAAACTGGCTTCATTTGGCCATTTAACAGCTTAGATTTCACAGAGTTTTTTTTTTTTTTTGGGGGGGGGGGGGGGATGGGGATGGGAGCTTCTTTGGCCTCTTTTTCCTTTTCTTCTATTTTTTTTCCTCTGTAGAGTTTTACTCATACGAATTTCCATTTCAAGTATAATATCTCTGGCAATGCTTTTTTTAGATGCTACTATGTGTGCTTTCCTGATTTTTTTTTTTTTTTTTTGTGTGAAGTATACGTTTTTCCCTTTTGGAGCTTCACCTACATTACATAATATGCATTTAATACTAAATAATATTACTATATCTTGCATGTAATGTGCAGGCTAAGGAAGATGAAGATAAGGCAGACCTTGAAGCTCTGTTGCAAAACGGTAGTTGTGTAAAAGAAGGTAAATACTTTTTCCTTTTCAGTTGAGTTAATATATATCCTATAGGTTATGTGAAACATATTAGAGGTTGAAGGGCATTTCTGTACCCTCTTCTGAATTTCTCTTGGTTCAAAGTTGGGCCATTTAATCTCAAAATTGTTACTTGGTGGATAAATTGCAGCATGGTCTCAATTTGCCAAGAAAGTCTCTGGTGAATGGGACGGATTTGGAGCGGACTTCTCTAATGAAGGGAAGGCTAATGAATTGCCAGAGTTGGTAGTCCCTGAAGCATTCAGAGAGTGGGAGGTTAAGTTATTTGATTGGCAAACTCAATGTCCCACTCTTGCTGAATCAGAGGAGAACATTCTCATATACAAGAACATTCTGTTGCTTCCTACTGTTGGTTGTGAAGCTGACGCGGCCACAAGATACAAGGTGGATGAAAGGCAAGTGGGAGGAGTAAATAGTAGGGTTAATGCCTTTGCTTATCAATCCAGTGGATGTTATGTTGCTGTCTGGCAGAAGGAGGATGAACTATTGGAGCTGGAATACTGCCTGATCAATCCTCAAGACCCGGAGTCACGTGTGAGGATCATTCAGTTTGTCCGGGTGTTGGATAACACAAACATGGTGCTACAGAGAATCAAAGTATTTCGTGAGCAATGGTACGGGCCATTTAGGAATGGCGAACAGCTAGGAGGTTGTGCCATCCGTGATTCTGCATTCGCTTCTACTGCTCCTATGATTGCTTCACAAGTTACTGGTACTTGGCATGGGTCCAAAGCTGTTGCCACCATTGGCAGTTCAAATACTGTGAGTTGCAAGGGTCTTCCCCTTCTGCTTTTATTTCTGGCAAAACTCCATTTGCATCTAAAGGCCCCCCTAAAAAAAGACCATTTCATTCAACAGTTTAAGTTATTTAGTGAATCAAGCTAAAAAGTTGTTGTTAAGTGAAAGGTAATGAAGAGTATTATTATAATCTTTAGCATGCTTATCTGACTCGTGTTGAAACTTCATTTCAATTAAGGAATTTAGGAAGCAAAGAAACTCTAGACTATATGGTCATAGAGGATCTAGTGTCAAGTTAAAGACCTCTTGATTCAAAAGCTTAAGATTTGAAGATCCATGACTAGCTTTATGATAATCTCTCACTTTTCTTGTAATTTTAGGCGTTCTTTCATGAGCTTTTGGGTGACGACATTCAGAACCGTGTCAGAGATGGATGTGATGAGATATTACTTCCTAAGCAATTATGGTGTTCATTTAAGCAAAACAAGGATGGCGAAGCTCTTAGTGAAGTGGGATGGCTTCTAGATCATGGACAGGCAATCACATCAACCTGCCTGTTTTCAAGAACTGCAAAGCCTAAGGCAAGTTATAATATATAGGATTTTGAAAAAGAAGGAAGAATTATTATGAGGTTTCAAGGAAGAAATGTTATTGCCAAAAAGTTCTAATGATAAGTGAGCAACGTAAATCTATCGTTGTTTTCTACACTAGAACTTGTCATTGCATGCTGTTCAGTTGTTGTGGGACTTTGTTGTCCTTACATTACTTCTTTAATTAGAACCTTATAGTAATTCTCCCTTTTAAATAATTTAAGCCACCCTATGACAGTTGGTTTAGGTGGTCTGATAGCTGTTTGCCTGTTTCCTTCAAGTAGAGCCTCAGATTCAAGTCTTGTGAGAAAAATTTTGTTGATAGTTTTATACCTGTGATCTGACCCAACTCTGATTGTGAATTGGTCAAGGCCTAATATGACTTCAAAAAACTGATTGATATATGCAAAATAAATAATATAAGCATAAATATACACTAAATAAGCTGTTTATTATAGTACTCCCTCGGGTCTTTAATATCAGACTTATTTATCTGATTTGACTAGATTAAGGAATTTTGTTAAGGTAGTTAATATAACATGTTTTTTCCTAAAATATCCCAATCATCTTTCTTAATTCCCTTCATCTTTTCTTTACTTGATTATGGTTGAGGGAGTATCAATAGGGAAAAATTGAGAAAAATTGACAAATTTGAAAAATAGATCTTATTATTAGGACTAAGATCAATTCCACAATTATTTCATATATAGGGAGTATAATATTTTTTCATGTAATTCATTAAATTCATTTTGATACACATAAACACATTAACGTGTGTGTTTCTTCTAACCTTTCTCTTTCTGATCTTGCTGCAGGAAATATCAATAGCATTAGAAAGAAAATGCTTGGAAGATGTATAGCGGTGGTGGCAATCCATTCAGTTCAGAGTCCAGATCCATATCTTGTTTACAGTGAACATATTTCTCGTGGTTCAGCAATATAGACAAGGCTCAACGACAATATAACCAATTTATCTGGAAAATGTATACGAGGTTCATCCACCTTATTCATCTATATCATGTTCCCATCACTTCTGAACTCTGTTAAATTTGTACCCATGTAATAGAAATTTGCGAAATAAATAATATCAAAATATGCTGCAAAGTGTTTAAGCCTAAGTTTTCTTTGTTTGTGCCTTCTGTGACTAGAATTTCACGCTGACTGAGTTTTTGATTGGGACAAAAAAGAGAGTTGGCATGGTTTTTATGCATTTGCTATACCATACATACATATATTAAATAGAATTACGATGCGAGGTATTTTTTTGAGGAAGTTAATAATGAACTATTCAATGGTGTTTATTAATAGTGCTCGTTTGGATAGCTTATTTTTTTACTTATAAGTGCTTATAAATCGTGATTACGGTATATGAAATAAGTATGTGAGGGAAGTTTTATCTCGACTTACGTAATAAGGATTTATTATCCAAAAATAAGTGATACCAAATACACTAATGCACGTGACTTTTATGTGAAAATCTTTGTTTTTGGAATGCGAGAGCCAAACTAGTGGTTTTAAAAGCGGAAAAGAAAAGTGAAGATCGCTTTTAAAGTTGGGAGAATTGTTGTGACCCCTTAAATAAGTGATTTAATTATTAAAAAGTTTTAATGATAAGTGAGTAGTATAAACTTATTGTCATTTCTTATATTGAAACATATCATTATATGCTTCTAAATTGTTAGATTTTTGGGTGATTAAATTCTTTTATTGGGACCTTATAATATTCCTAGCATTGTATGTCATATTTTTAACATTTGAATAAATTGCTGAAAAATTCTCAATTGCAAAATTTATTGCTTGAAAGTATATGAAAATTTTTTTAAGGACTCATGTACAACTTTTTTCAAGAGACATTTGCACATAATTAAAAATATGTTGTCTACAATGAAGAAGAGTTGACCTACTAAAATATGTGAGTCTTTAGGTATCTCTGAATAATAAATTTTGTAGGAAGTGATTTTTCAACAATTCTCTCTTAATTTTTTTATGCATCTATGAATTTGGCGAGAGAATGATGTAAAACTATGGAAGCGATAATTATTTTATAATGTCATCAATATCCCAATTAAGAAAAGTCAAATCAAAGTGGGAATTTTATTTTCATGATAAAAATTTTAGGTGGGTTGAGTTCAGCTTACATAGCTCGACGTACAAATAACTCTTATAGAAATATTTATAAATTGCTCACCAACAAATTCTGCATATCTACAATGAGATTTGAACTCTTGGCTTTTGAAATTATGAGCCAACTTCCTATCAATTGAATCTGAATCGATCGTTGATCACCCGATGTCCCAATTAAAATATACCATCGATACTTAATATAAGTCATAGTTGATATTTTTTAGAGGAAGCTATATAAATTACTTTAAAGTATTTATATTTATCTTTTTTATACCACTCTGGCCCCATTTATAAGTTTAAATTAACTAACTCTCATATACCAATGAGAGATAATTAATTCATTAATTATGAGCTAAACTTTCAATTTTACTCTTATATGTGATTGGTTCCAAAAGTCAACATGAATAAATTCTTTTTATTTATTGCAATTAGTATGGAAAAAAAATAGTAAATAACACATTTATTACTCTGAAAGTAGACTTATAATAAGGACCAAAATTTTTGATCGAAATGAACTTCTAAATAGGACAAGAGTGGTACTAATTTAATTTGTTTTACTTATGAATGAATATATAATCACATGATACACAACATATGCTATGATTAACTAATTTATTTTATTTTTTTAATCTCTTTACAAAAATTAACTATGTTTTAGAATAGAAGGAGCAAGAACTTTGACTCTGAAACAATAATTGACTTTTATCAACTCACAAAAAACGAGGTTGAAGACATAAAATATCAAATTTCAAACATTCTAAACGACACGTGTAAAACTCTGATTGTATGATGAAATTGACGACATTGTCCCCCTCTCCGCACACCAAAAACGGCGCCGAAGAAGCCGCACGTAATACGAGTCTCCCCTCTCCAACTAAGGCAGCTCTCTGCTAACCAAAATCGTCGTTGCAGCTTGCAGGCGTGTTTAGAGCTGGGAATCAGGGCCGGCCCTGTTGGGGCTCGGTGTCAGGGAAATTGCAGTTTTTTAAGGCCTGGCCCGAGAGCATCAGGGTCAGGGCCTGCCCGCAGCGCCGGGAAATCCTTTTCACAATATTCAACTATTTTTTCTGCATATTTTCCCCAGAGAGATATAATTAGTAAATAACAACGATTAAAGTTCTAATTTAATACATAAATGTTGTCAACATTAAGGTTTAAATAACACAGTCTTTTGCAACAAACAAACACAGTTACTAATGTATAATCAAAGGTAAAATTATGTCCATAAATAACTCACACAAAGGTCAAAGTATAAGAAGGCAAGAAACTAAATACTCTAACCTCTAAACAACATGAGTATGACGACTATCATTTTCACCTTCTTCGCCACTATCATCAATTTCAAGGACATTTGATTGTGTTTCACTTTGAGCAGTAGGTTGAAGTAGTAAAATAATTACAACCTCCATAAAAAATCATACTCTATCAGGCAGAATAGTATATAATATGATTTTAATCTAAATAGGCAGAACAATATACTCAAAAATCACAATATGATTCAATTAGATAAAACAATATACTCAAAAATCATACTCTATATAATATAAGGACAGAGTGACATATAGATTCAATAAGGTAATTCAAAAATGTAACATGGTTCCTTTCCAAGTAAAAAAATAAAAAATAAACGGGCCTAAAAGGCCGGCCCGAGGCCCTCCAGGGCCGGTCCTTTTAAGCCCGAGGCTCTACAGGGCCGGCCCTTTTAGGCTCGACTTCCTTTTGAGGCTACAATTTACAAGCCCGGCCCTTGAAGGGCCAGGGCCTAAAAGGGCTGGCCCGACGGGCTCGGCCCGTTTTCCCGGCTCTAGGCGTGTTTGTGTTCACATAATTACGATCTTACCCTCCTTCAAATTATCCCTCACCATCCTGATTCAACTAACCTGGACACCCTACCCGCCACAACAAACCCAACGTCCACTCCTTCACCTTCCCGTGTAAGGGGGTATTTTGGTCAATTCGTAATCTGCTTTTTATCTATAAAAATCGCGGCACTGTGGAATTTTGCGTGGGATTTCGATCGATAAACGATTGGGGAGAAACTCAACAGAATCCACCAAACCGTGAAAATGTCTGTCACTGGCAAGGTATTCTTCTTTCAGCTTGTTTGTTTCCTTGGAAAAGTTGATTTTTTCTATTGGAAAATATTTTTTCGTGGTGAGCGTGCAGTCGATTGTTTTCTCTTCAATTTTTGATAGGTATCATCGATGATAGTTTGTGGACCTTAGGTTAGGGAGAGGTCGATTCTCGCTGTTTTAAACTTTGACTAAGTAGAGATATGTGAGGTTTGATTACGAGAAGCATACTGAAACGCTTACCTTGCGTTCCTGGCGATTAATTGATATGTTTCCTGTGTTTTCTGGCTCATACTGCACGTTTGGTTTTGGATAGAAAGATTTGAAAGCTTGGGAGGTTTATCTGTGCCTGGGTACTCTTAATATCTGTGTTTTAAATGAATTCTTCAAGATCAATTTTTCATCTCAGACTTCATCCTTTGATCCCATTGAAGATCCCTGTCTTAAGATAGACAATAGCTTTTGCTTTTATTTGTTCTCCTGGTTGGATAATATGGAATAGTAAAGGGAATCAATGAATTTAGGGACCTCAATAGTAATAAAAACACACATATAATTCCAAAGAGAAAAACAACCCTTTCTGTAATGGGAAATGAAGTCAATTAATTTTTTAGTCACAAATATCCAGGTCTGATTATCCCGAACCTATCATCTTCTATCGAACACCTTAGTACAGAATCCGGGTGTTTTGTTGAAAGGTATAAAGATCTAGAGTCAGGTCATGAGACTTCCTAACTAAAATATTTGCGCATTCATTCGTTAGCTTAAATCAACACAAATTGGACGTGTATTTGTTCCCTTCCCCAAATAAATTTACAGCTACAACCATTCTATATCTGTACAATTTTAGTAATTTCTGAATGAAAACATTCTCCGCCTGCAATTTTGAACGCAGGAATGGTAAAGCATCCTCCAAGCTTATGTTGGATGGAAAAAGTGTTAAAACCTATCCTGGCTACACCCCTGTATAATCCTCGGCCAATAATGATGTGATTTTTAATAGAAAAGTTGCTAATGGTAGCTTACAATTTTTTACAACTACCCAATATTCTGACTACATGTCAATGGTATTTTCTTGATTATTATGGTTGGATAAGAAAACCAATGCTTAAATGATTCATTTATAAGAAACTTTCACCCATTCTCTTAATTGATGGAACTCTAGGAAAATGATGATTCAAATAAACTATACCCTTATTCTACATCCTAAACATATTAACTTCGTCCAGAAATACAATTTAAACAAACGTATGAAACTTAATATCATCAAAGCCAGTTAACAGAATTTCTATTAGTTCATGCACTGGTTATCAAAATTCGATTCCAGACCATGCTACGGTATTTCAATTTGCAACTTGTTTATGTCCAGCTTGGGTTTCAATTTCTTGTTGGTATGGGTTATCATTTTTCTTTGGTTGCTCAACTCAAGCGGAACCATTTTTCAAATGTCATTTCTCACAGGATCCTCGAGAGGAAGTTATTCAAGCATGGTATATGGATGATAGTGATGCAGACCAGAGACTGCCACATCACAAAGAACCCAAGGAGTTTGTATCTTTGGACCAGCTTGCTGGTAAGCATCTCTGGAGCACGTGTTTGTTATATTTATCTCCTGATTGAGAGTTTTACGCTCCCCTAAATCATGTTAATTTTTCAGAACTTGGAGTTCTCAGCTGGCGATTAGATGCTGATAATCATGAGACAGACCCAGAGCTGAAAAAGATTCGGGAGGATCGTGGTTACAGCTACCAGGTTTGCCATATGTATTTCATTAGTTATTGCTTGAATTATAACAGAAAAGCCACACAACAATGCTGTGGTTAAAGTACCAAAAGCAGATAGTTCCTTTTCTATGTATGACTAACCTTTTGTGCTACATGATGCATAGATAATGACAACAAAGTCCTAGTAAAACAAACTTTTCATTTCATTTGACAACCTTGCATCTATTTACCCCTTCTGTTTATGCTAATGCTAATTAGAGGTGTGGATGGTTTTCCTACGAACATTAAATTCCCCAACTTCCTCTTTGGCAAATTCTCTAAGTACCCCTTAATTCCCTTATGTGACTATGTTTGAGAGGCCATACCATTTGATTATTTGGTTTATTTTGACAGTGAGAATGATCTGTTGATGTTGCTGATACCAAATATCTTCTGTTTGATGATCATGTATCTCTGTATTTGTTCTGTAATTAAAAGTGAGGGGCATTTCCTGCAGGATGTTTGTGAGGTTTGCCCCGAAAAATTGCCTAATTATGAAGAGAAGATCAAAAATTTTTTTGAGGAGCATCTCCACACTGATGAGGAGATTCGCTATTGTGTTGCTGGAAGTGGTATGCACATATTCATGCTTATTCTGACTTTTTAGTTCCTAAGGACCTATCTCATTCAGTTTCTAATTTTATACTCTATTCCTTAAGGTTATTTCGATGTCAGGGATCGCAATGATGCTTGGATTCGTGTATGGGTAAAGAAAGGAGGAATGATCATCTTACCTGCTGGGATTTACCATCGCTTTACTCTGGATGAAACCAACTATATCAAGGTATTGGTTGCATATGGACATAGTTGTACTAAATTTGCTTGTCATCAATATGATAATGTGTACCCCTCAAACCTTTTAGTTTATCCATCCCATCATGCGGGTTTTTGTGTTTGGGTAAATCCCCAAACCGCGGTTTTAAAAGCTCTTTTCCGCAAATCGAGACAAAACTTCTCTCACATACTTACCTTGTAAATCGTAAAAACTATTCTCTAAAAGCTAATCCAAACACACATTGCTTCAGTACCCTGAGCCTTCTGGAAAGCATTTTTCTTGTTGTGACCTTGGGTCTTGTGTATTAATAATTCTCAAGAAACAAATATCCAGTTGATGAACTTTTTATGAGTTGGGTGTTCTTTTAGAAATTTGAGGTAGTTTATGTTTCAAGATGACTGTGGTACAACTTATCTACCTTGTACATAGTAAAACTAGTCCTATGATCCGAAGATGCTCCGATTTTGTTATTGAACAGGGCTTCTTTAGTTATTTCTGGTAATTTGTTTTGGCATCCCACTGAAATTTTCGATGGCAAACACATACATATTTCACTTTACATGACTCATCTTGTTCTGGGGCGTTGTTCTTGTTTATGCCAAGTTTCTCACACGATTATAAATTTGCAGGCTCTGCGATTCTTTGTTGGTGAACCAGTTTGGACTCCATTCAATCGTCCACACGATCATCTTCCTGCAAGGTATGATTGTGTATATAAGTTGAAGTGATGAAAGTACAATCACATAGGAGACTTTATTGAGACTTTTTTGTGATTTCAAATTTTGCAGAAAGGAATATATCAAGTCATTCGTGGAAAAGGATGTTGCCAACCATGCTGTTGATGCCACGGCCTAAAGATCAACCTTAGGTTTTGATCCTTAGGTTTTGTTCCTGCTGCCGTTAGTATAATTATATTATAATGGGTGTGTTAAAAACCTTAGGTTTTGATCCTAAAAATAAGGATTGAGAAAAACAAAAAAGTGTGGGCTCATTAAATAAAAATGCTTATTGTCTGTGTTTGAGCGACACTGTGGAGTTGATATTATGTACAGACTTAATGCTGGTGTCATTTTGCCAGTTACTGCATTAATGTGAAGGTCTTGGTGGTTATTCCGAGTTATCTTCATTTTCATCTTCGATGCTCATGATGACCCTTATCTTCGCTCTCTTTCCTTTGTTTGTTTTTCTCTTCAATAACGAAAACAATAATGATCCGTAAATGTAAATTGTTAAGTTTATTTTTGAATATGCAAGTTTATAAGGGTTAATTAGGAGTTTCTGTATGGTACTAATGATTCATGAATTATTTCAGCGCATTCCTCAGTGCATATCCTGGGTTGCCATCAATCAAAACACCTGCCTGTACCCTTTCACAAGGAAAATCACACTTACAGACGGGGTAAGTCATGGAAATGCTATGAGGGCCTCAAAAACTCGTTGTTGACGAGGGTATGTTTGATGCGACCCCGAGGTTTTGAGGCCAACAGTCATTCTCCACACTAAAAGGTTTAGCAAACTTGGGCCTTGAGAAAGCCCTTGTTAAAGGTTCAGGGCTCTTGCAACCAGCCTTGAGATTGTGCCCACAATTCCCGCCATGCTGAAACAAGCTTAGAGGGATTACGTGCTTATAAAACTTAAAAGCCACCATGATTGTATTGTAATTATAACTCAACAAATAATTAAAAATATTATGGACTCTTGGTTTTTGGTAAAATACCAAAGTATCCCCCACCCGAACAGTGGGAGACTAATCTCTCGGGATTTGCAAAGGCCGAGGTATGGGGGCTACCCTCCCAAACACGCCAGCTCTATTCTCATCCTCCAGCAGAATCGAACCTGGAAGAGATGGTTAAGGGCTTGTTTGGTATGAGGGGAGAGGAGGGAAAGTGGTCGGAGGGAAAAAATTTTTGAGTTGAATTTCAAAAAAATTAGAGAAGTGGGGTTACGATTTTTTCATTAATTTTTATTATTCTTTTATCTTACATATTCTCTTTATTAAAATTTTGTAAGCCCATTTTTTCGATTTTTTAAAATTCAACTTATAAAAATTTTCCCTCCCCTCCAAATCCTTTATACCAAACAGACCCTCATCCATTTGTGCCACCGTGTGTTGGTAATATAATGGACTCTAAACCAATAGAACGCTCCAGCTTGGAGCCCATTAAGAATGTTATTGTCTAGGTTACTCTTCCTCATGAAATTGGGTGTCATTCATGTCAAGTCCATCATGATCCTCTGCTTGGACTCTGATTATGAATCATTAGTCAAGTCCTTGCAATTTTTATTTGGGAGGCCCAAGATATCCACCATTGATAACGGTAACTAATCTTCTCGTGCCGTATTGGCCACGAGACCTTCTCTATACATATCTATACATACCGTTAAGAATTAAACCCTGTCATTTTTTTTTTTGATGTAAGGAGAGGGTGATAACCCATTCAGTAATCTAAGTCAAGTGGGGATTAATTCCCATACAATCATTTTCGCAAATAGCCCTAACAAAAGTCGGGCAGCAATCATAAAAGGAAGATCTCGTAATTCCTTCCTTAGCCAATCTATCAGCTGCTTCATTGGTCTCTCTGCCAGTATAAGCAAACCGGATCTGCCACGCCCTCTTCTGCATTTATGATATTTGCAAGAAAACCATGCTTGGAGAAGATAAGCAATTAGTGCCATTCAACATGTCAATGAGTTCCTGCGAGTCCGATTCCACAACAACTTGCCTAAAACCGAATTCCCAAGCCAGGTATACGCCCTTAAATACTGCCAATTCCTCCGCTTCAAATGCAGTGCAGGGCCCTATTGAGTGTGAAAAACCCACAATCCAGCATCCTTTATGATCCCTTATTAAGCCCCCACAACCTGCCCGATTGTTCTGTGTTGATGCAGCACCGTCAACATTTACTTTAATCCAACCCGATGGAGGAGGCTGCCAGCGTTGTGGAGCCATGTGGCAATCTCGATCTGATGGTGTGGGCATTTCTGCTGTGTAGACAAAGCTTCTCCAGGTATTCAACAGAACACAAGCTGGATAAGCAGGTTTGTGGTAATTCTCCTCAAACATATTTCTGTTTCTCCAATTCCACAGATACCAAACAGCAACTGCCCAAATTGATTTCCAATCATTATTTTCATCTTTCCCCACCTGTTTAGACAAATTCATGTCCATCCAGTAAGCCAGGGTAGAATTGAAAAATACCTGATTGTAACTTGTTTTGATTAATTTCATCCATAGTTGCCGAGCATAACAACAATCCCTCAAAATGTGTAAGGTATCTTCCATCCCATTCCCACAATATGAGCATACAGATGATGCATTACTCCATTTGCTTCTCCACATATTCGTTGGTAGTTTGTCCTGCACAGCCACCCATAAAAACACTCTGATTCTCTCTGAGCCTTTCCACTTCCATATTTTCTTAAAAATTCGATCCGTCATAGCAGAGTCAATATTCTCAATTAACTCATATGCACTGCGTACTGTGAACTCCCCATGTGAGGTACCACTCCAGACCATAACATCTTCCCCAGCTATTTCTCTAGGCGGTGGCATAGAGAGTAGTTTGGTGAACACTTCACTGGGAACAACATTTGATAGCTTTTGGAAATTCCATGAGCCATCCAATGTCCATTCACTTATATAACTTTCTTCTTCTGCCGGTGACAAATCTCTAATACAGCACTCTTTGATCTGTTTTCTTGGGAGAAGCCATATGTCTGTGAAAAATCTCACAGATTTACCATTACGAATCTGCCATCTAGTTCCTTTCTCAATGATGTCACTCTGACCACACATGAAGCGCCACAGACTTGAATCCCCTGGGTGCACATTTAATAGATCAGTCTCACTGCGCAGCATATATTTCTGCTGAAGCGTTTGTGCCCATAAACTACTTGATCCAATGAGCAAGTTCCATGTCAGTTTAGCCCCAAAGGCGCGATTGACCGAACTTAATTTCTTGAATCCTAGTCCTCCACAACTCTTTGGAAGGGTTAGCTTATCCCAGCCTATGTGATGGTGTCTCCTTTCGTTCTGATTTGAACCCCAAATAAAGTCACGTTGCATTCTTTCAATTTCCTTACAAACACTAGTCGGGATCTTGCGGACCTGCATTGTAAACCCTGTCATTTTAATACTCTTGATGCCATATTCATGCATTTTGCATCCTGAGCCCAATTCTTCATGAGCTTTAATTTGGGCCTTTTGGCTTTCCAGTGGATCTGGGTATTGCATACTTACCTAGGACTTGGGGCATTGCATTGGATAAGGCCACTTTATCTATTTTAACAAATACTCATATATTAAATATTGATAGTTGAATCATTAAAATGGCCTTAAATTAATAATTCTTTTTAAGTCGACCTTTATTCTCTTTTACATTTATAAATCATTTTTATAAAAGGATAAGGTCTATATTTATCTTGAAATTTTTCGTTTAGGAGCGTTAGATATCTTGGAAGTTTTTTTAGCTTAATCTTGTCTCAAAAGTTTCCAAATTAAAGCAATATCGCCCCGACTTAACAGATTCAAACAGTCAACTGAGTTAACCCAATTATGCTGACATGTCTTTGCCATATAGGATTAAATGCCACATAATAATCCACCCATTATGCCACGTCAACACCTCATCCATCTCCCTCTCACTTTCTGTGTGTGTACAAAGGCATCCAGAGAGTTATTGCTTCTTCATCTTGTTCTGGCTTCCCTGCGTCACTAGAATCACAACGGGATCCCATCATCATCATAACTTTAAACTCCTCAAAATCAATCTAGTTGTCACAGTTGCTATCGACGTTGTGAATCATTGGCTAGCACTCCGCCAACGAGCAGTCATCTCCTAGGCACTTCATCACCATTTGTAGCTCCCCCACCGTGATTTTCCCGTAGCCATCAATGTCGAACAACGAGAATGCGTCCTCCACATTCTGTACTCGAAGCGTGGCCGTTGAGATGGAGGGTGAACACAGATTTCGGACCATTGACAAAGTTGCCGCCGATGAAAATGATAGGGGCGCAATTGGGAAGGGACTCATCTCGATGTCGAAGGAGGCGAAAAGAGCATCGATCTTCACATTGGCGTGCAACTCTTGCTTAGCCACTGGGTGTTGATCTCTGCCATCGATGGTGAAGCCCTTTTAAGTGCTTTTCACGGTGGTAGTTCCCGCTTCGCCGTCGTTGCTTATCATCAGAGAGCCTCCATAAGTTGTGATCTCCCATCTTCCTTTAGCGACAAAGATCTCCTCTTCTACGATTATTTCTTAGTTTTGGGGTTCAAATCTCCCATCTTCCTTTCACGATTACGGTTCAATTTCTGATGTTATTCTTTTTATTTCTAATTTTTGAAAGCTTTTGGATGGTTGTTGATTTTTTATTTTTGTTTCTCGACATACAGGATCCTGTTTGTTGGTCTAGATTCAGGTTTATGCTTTGAAGGACATTTTTTTAATTTTTCAAATGTTATTGAGTTTATGCTTGTACATCCCCATTCTCATTCAAAGAACATGATTAACACCTGAGCTGCGGAGGTTGAGTGTGAAGACAACGCTTAGTTGATCTTTGTCAAAGCTGAGGTGGGGCTTTCTTTTTCCCATTCAACTCGCCACCTTTACATAAGCTAGGCCAAAAAGAACTTTTAACAGTCAAAGTATGTTTGGATTAGTTTTTAGAAAAAGTTTTTAATTATTTATGAGGTAAGTGTGTGAGAAGAGTTTTATCTTGATTTACAAATAATAGCTTTTGAAACCATGGTTTTAGACTTACCCAAACACTCTAACATTAAATAATGGTAGGGTGAAATTGCTCTGATTTAGAAACTTCCGGAGCAAATTGAGCCCAAAAAAATGTTGAGTACCCAACACTCTTGAGTCAAAATCTTTCAGGGCAAATATGGACCTTATCCCTTTTTACAAAAATATCTCTCCATTTTCTCTCTTCTAAGGAGGATTAAATAAGGATCAAATTAGAAAACAATCATTAATAACCTCTAAGTAAGCTTATATTTAGGATTAAAAATTTCTTTTGTAAGTAGACTTCTAATGAGGATCAGAGTGCTACCTTGCACACATCAAATTTTGAGGTTGGGAGGTTTTTGGCAAAAGATGCTGTTGGGCAATCATACTTGTTATTGTGTAGTCAACTGTAATGCCCTAAAATGTGTACAAGGGCTCATGACTCCAAAAATGAATGTAATTACTGTTAGACAAACACTTTCGAAGACTACAATGTGAATTATGACCTGAATTATCAGTGGAAAGTGCCAAAACCCTGTGTTTAAGTTTAATTTTTGCCAAAGTCTATATTAGACTAATAGTGAGGGGAATGGCGCATGGAAGAGAAAATGGGGTCAAATAATGTGTTAAGTGGTAATCTAATAGAAATTACCATAGTCAGGGGCAAAACGAGAAGAATGAAATTTACCAACCAATTAGTTAGTCATCAATTGAATAGGAAATTCACCATCAACTAAAAGAGTAAGAAGTGTGACTAAATAGCTAATGGAATTGGTTAGAGTAACTAAAAGGGTTACATGCTTTATGAGGAGGCTTAAGATCATGACACTTGGCACCTTAAGATTAAGTTAAATGTTCAAACTTTTCCTCTCTTCTCTCTCTCTTCTTTAAGGTTGGCTAAAAGCATGGAGGGAGTTGGAAAAACTGATCATTCATCATCTCATATTCTCTTTCTTCAGCTCTCATTGTCGTCCAAGTTGGAGGAGGAAAGAGAAGAAGTTCAAGGTTGAAAGTGAGTCCATTTCTTGAGATTTGACCTTGTAGATGACTCCTATTGCCCAAAACCTCTTCCTTAACCTCATTCCTCTTGATGAAAGCTTCATTCCTATGGTTTTAGATTTTCAAGATGAGGTGTTTTGTATACTCAAGAAAAGCTAATGGTTGGAGAATCAAAGAACAGGCTAGAGAAAGTGGAAGAGGTAAGCAAAAGCAACCTTTTGACATATATATTGTAATCATTAATAGAGTATTTTGGCTTGCTGATTTTTGCCCTAATTTTCATATAATTAGGGTTTTAGAGGGTTATGGTGTTTTAATTGTGGAAATAGTGTCTTGTGTTGTGGTTTGGATAAATGGAATTGATTTGAGACTTGAATGTGAAGTTTGGAAATTTTGACAATTTGTGTAACTTCTACCCAAAACAGAGCTTGTGAATGAAATGTGAATTTGGTGATTTTGATGTTTCCATTGGATTCCATGCAAAAAAATGTGTGGGGAGCAGCCTTGATAGTAAATTCTGACCTTTGGAAACATATGTTGAAAAACTGGAAATTCTGTTAAGTGAAAATTCTGTGCAAGACAGCTTGTTTGCATAGCAGTTTTGAATGAGTAAATGGTGTCTAAAAATTTTGAAACTTTTCAGTCTAATAGTACACATGTCAAAATTTAAAATGACATAAAATGAGTGTCATTCTGATTGGTGTACTAGAAGTTATGTATTTCCAAAGTTTGAGGTTGAAACTGGAAATTATCCTGGAATAATATGGAAATTTGTTGAATTCTGTATTTTTGAGGTTGGAAATGGTGGTGGTTCATATTTTTCCTGTATAGAGGACTTAAAAATCTTTAAGTAGGACGTAGAATCCCTCCATTTTGGTTTTTGTGGATTTAGTTATAATTTTTGGAGTTCAGCCAAGGAACAAGAATTTTCTTAGCTGCGGCCGAAAAGTTTCTGACCTGTTTTTTGCCGCGGCCAAGGGATTTTTGGCTATGGCTAACCCCCAATTTCAGCATTTTGAACTTTTGAAAGGTGGTTTCTGATCTAACTCTTCCCAATCCTTGTAGGCTTTTGTTTGAGCTTATCATAGCCACCTAAGGGACTCAAATGATAACCAACCCCAAGTGTTTTGTAGTTATTTAAGAATTGGAATAGGGAATAACTCATCGCCCTTAATTCTAATTGATAGGAGTTGACATCTGCCCTGAACATGAGAAACCTATGCCTAAGCATGAACAGAAAGAACAAGATAGTGACTCTTTCTCTTATATCATGTATAACGCTTTGTATTTTTGTGCTTATCAATGAATTGTGATGAATGTGAATACAGTGAAAGCTATTGTGAATGTGATGATTGTGTATATAGCTGCGCAAGCTGTCGTTTACAGCTGTGAAAGCTATCGTATATGGCTGAGAAAGCCGTCATATATAGTTGCGCAAGCGTCGTATATCGCTGTGAAAGCGGTCGTGAAGGCCATGTAGTGTGATGAATGTGTATACAGCCGTGAAAGCTGTCGTTATTGTGAATACTACAAAAGCTGTCATGAAGACCACGTGGTGTGACGAATATGTATATAGCTGTGAAAGCTATCATTATTATGAATACAGCCGTGAGAGTTGTCGTTAATGTGACGAAAGTCACGGATGTGAATACTGCTGTGTATGCTACTGTGATTGCTGTTGTAGATGCTGCTTTGTGATAATTACTTACATGCTTTGTTAAATTATATATCATATGAGTGAAAATATTGTAAGATCAAGCGTTTCACCCAAGAGGGGGGTGAATTGGGTGATACTGAAATTTCTTTCGAAAATATGAAACTTTGACAAAAGAATTAAAACAGTAATGAGTAAGGAGAAATATCACCGAAGTGTACACCGGGAGTTATACTGGTTCGGTCACAACCACTTTGACCTACGTCCAGTCCTCAGAGCCTCTCTGAGAATTTCACTATAACTTCCAAGATTCAGTGGGTTCTTGGCACCTCAGTACAAGCAAGTTCCTTACACCTGGACACTCGCTCCCCCTTACAGATTGTAATCCAATCCCAACTCAAGGTTCCACAACCTTAAGTTATCTCAATAACAAATATTGAGTTTGAATGAAATATCTCTCATAAAGAGTAAATGATAATCACTGAAGCATATGAATATAATTTCAACGTGAAAACAGAGCAATGAACTTAATGAATCGTTTGTGTGAATGCTTAGTTGTTCTTCTCTGTTTGAAGGTTCCCATATATATAGATATGATGGTGATGACCGTTGGAACGTTTTCCTTTCGTCCGTTGGTGAGTGCGCAGCCACTGTTGACTTTTCAAGTTTTTGAAAAATATCCGTTGGCGGTGGTTGGCATTTTGAACGTTTGATTTGACTTTCATCTCTTGAAGTGATTCCTTCATTGTTTATCTGTAAATAGACTAAGAATACTAATACAATGAAAGATTAATCATATAGGAAACAAATCAATGAACGTTTGAATGATTTCTAAATTTCTGGGTATGCTTACTCGAGTAGCTCCTCGAGTAACACATGAAGTTTACTCGAGTAGCTCCTCGAGTAACATCGTGAAATCACTATTTGTTTGAAATTTAATGAAGACAAACAAGATTACTCGGGTAGTGCATGGAGTAAACTAAATTTCAAACCTTTGTGAACAGTTACTTACTCGGGTAATGCCTCCAGTAAAGCTTTATCAATTTCATAGATTACTCGGGTAACACCTCGAGTATTGTTGGCAGGATTTCAATGCCGAGAGCAATTACCTCATTACTCGAGTAGCTCCTCGAGTAATGCACACATTTTTGCACAGGTTACTCGGGTAACACCTCGAGTAACTTGATTTACTCTGATAATACCTTGAAGTTTCCTTTGAAAATATTTGTGCTTTACTGGGGTACATACTCGAGGAATCCACTTAAGATAAAACATTAGAAACTTAAATACTCGAGTAAGCACTCGAGGAAGATGATAAAAATAAAAACAAGTTAATCGGATACCAACCTCAAGTTTTAACTTACCTCAGGCTGTTACTCGAGTACCTCCTCGAGTAACATTGGCAGTGGTACAAAGTGCCGAGAGTTACACATTTTCAAATACACGGTTACTCGAGTAGCTCCTCGAGTATCATGGAAAACCTGAAGTCTGACTGGAAGTTTCTGATCTGGTTACTCGAGTAGCTCCTCGAGTAACATTAGCAGTGGTACAAAATGCCGAGAGGTACAGACGGTTACTCGAGTAGCTCCTCGAGTAACATTTTGCTAACTTGAAGGCCACTGGAAGTTTTCACATGGTTACTCGAGTACCTCCTCGAGTAACATTAGCAGGCCGAGAGCAACCTTGAAATTTTACCTGGTTACTCGAGTAGCGCCTCGAGTAATGGTGGCAGGTTACTGGAAGTTCTCCTCTGTTACTTCAAGTTTTGTCTCATTACTCGAGTAGTGCCTCGAGTAATGCCTTGAAAGCTTTGCTACCTCAGCATTTTCTCTTGTCCAAACTTCATTACTTCCATGCTTACTTCAAGTAATCTTATTCCTGTCATTACCTAGTTCAAACTTGATTATTAAGCATTTCCTTTTCAAACCATTCTTTTGTTATCATCAAAACATGAGATCCAACATTCTCCCCCTTTTTGATGATGACAAAACTTGGTGATTTTGAACATGGTTTTTCAAATTGGATTCTTAATTAATTATTTCTTATTAAGTTGATTATACCTTGCATACATAACAACTTCATTAGTCCAAAACATATATCATAATTCACAGACTTAAAAGAAATCAAATGAAGGCATAATTTAAATATACTTGCATTGAACTTAAATTTCAAATTACAAAAAGTTCATACTGAATTCAAAAAGGTCCCTAAAGTCCCATGTACACCCATATACCCATGAAAAGCGAGGACAAAACCACAAAATCATTCTCAAGCACTTCTCCCCCTTTTTGGCTTCATCATTCAAGAGGAGGGTTAGAAGGCTTCACCATAGAGATGGGCTTTACAGGAAGGACCAATCCACCATCTGAACTAGATGAATCAAAGGAACTAGATGATTCTGGTTCAGGAAGATTAAGAGGTGGGATATGGATGTCATCTCTAGGCAGGAAAGGAGAAGGTTGAAATACAACCATAGTGGTCTCAGCCTCTGGAGGAGTGTCTAACACAGGAGTGAGATGTTCAGAGGAGAAGGAAGATGATACTTCCTCTGTTTGGGTAGGAGAGGGGATAGGTTTAGGAGTAGTCTCTGGCTGTGGCTTCTGAGGTGAATCATCAATGGTAATATGTGTAGTCTCATGGGTTTCAGGATCATCCACTGTGAATAAGATATCTTTTCCTTGGGGCTCAAGTGGATCAGAAACTAAAGGGGTAAAGGGTTCAGCCTCTGGAATAGGAATATCAGTAGGAGGGTTCTCTGGAGGTGGTGGTGCAGATGAGGATGGACCGGCAGAAGGTCCGGGACCCAATGAGTCCAAGCGTGCCAGTATCAGTCTCAAGGTCTCTCCCTGGGCACGTTGCTCTCCAAGCAACTCCTCATGTTTCCTATCCATTCTCTCAACCAACTCCTCATGCCTTTTGTCAATTTTCTCAACCAGTTCTCCCATCTTGAAGTTGGTATTGGTAATCAATTCAGCATTAGTATTGGCTATGTCCACATGGAAGCCTCTGAGGATGTTCTCCATGAAGTGCTGGAGAGTGGCATTCAGGAAAGATGGTGAGGATGTGGTAGCAGCTGGAGCCGATGACTGAGTGTCATCCATTCTACTGGTTTCAGTCTCAGTAGCCTTTCTCTTCTTCTTGGACCCAGACTCCAGTGGGCCTTTGAGAGGAATGTCTATGTTTAGCTTGCCAATTTGGTTCCTCCCCACTGGGGTCACTCTCTCAATAGGCTCCTTACTATCCAAATACCATATTTTGTTCTCTTTTAAGATAAGAGACACAATTTGAGGATATGGCATTGGAGTGGTTCCCTTTCCATCCACCTTGTATCTCTTCATTTCTGAGAATATGTATTCTCCCAGATCCTTTTCTTCTTTCAAGAGGAGTGAAGCAAACCATCTGTAGTCCCTATCCGAAAAGTGGGTATAGTTGTTGGCTTTGTTCACTAGGGACCTAGAGTAGATGTACCATAGGACCCTGTGATGATCACACATATCACTCGGTTTAAAGTTTAAGGGGCCAACTAACTCACCGGGCTTAAGGATAGTAAATATTTGATTGGGCTCAAGTTCGGAATAAATATCATCAGGAGGGTTTTCAATTCCCAACCACAAATTGATTTTAGAGGGAGATATCAAAATCTTTTGACCTCTAACAGTAGTGGTCATCTCTTCCTCAACAGAGGTTCGCTCAGGTTCATCTGTGATTTCTAGGTTGCAATAAAAGTGGGTGACTACCTTTGTGCAAAAAGGCAATCTCACAGATAACCAAGGCATAAATGGATTAAGATAAGGACTAAGGTCAAACTTCACTACCTCTTGTAGAAGCTTCAGATCAACAAAGTGTGTTTTGCACACTTTCCTTCTGGAGAACTGTGTCAGATACTTGGGAGATTCCACCAGTTTCCCCACATTGAATCCTTTGGGAGGGGTAGTGATCTCTGCCTCTGGAATCTTGGATTTCTTTGATGATTGACCCTTCTCCAGTTGGTCAATGATCCCAGCCATAGCTTTAGCCACATTTTTGTCATATTTTGGCTTCTTGGGAGGTTTTGGAGTAAAAGAGGGTGTGGATGAATCTGAGTGAGAAGGTGAGGGAGTTTTGACACCTTTACTCCTTCCAGTAGATGAACTCTTTTTGGACTGAGCCCTAGTTACAATAGGTTCTTTGATCACCACACCTTTAGCTTTAGGTGGAGATTTAGGTTGAAGAGGGGTTTTGGCTTTTGATCTAGGAATCAACTTTCTTCTCTTTGTTGGAGGAGGAGAAAGAAGATCAGGAGTTTGCTCAGAATCAGAATCAGTGAAGTTGATATTCTTGGTTCTAACCATTTTGAATCAAAAAGAATCAGAAAACTCAGAAACAGAAGTTACTGTCGCTAGTTTAGGTCAGAGGGATTTTGAACAAAATAGGAAGTTTTTGATCTTGAAACTAGTTGGGTTTTGACGGAAATGGGGCAAGGAATCGATTGGGAAAAGTTTTTGAAAGGGTGTATAGTGATTTACTCGAGGAGATTTTGTGGAAATGACCAAGTTTGCGCAAGATAAAGACCTAAATCCCGACTTTACTCGAGGCCTTACTCGAGTAACATTCAAAGTTACTCGAGGCCTTCCTCGGGTGATCATACAGAAAAAATTCAAAATAATTCATTTAAATTGCGTACCTTGTATGAATAATGTAGTAATTATCCATAGATGTTCCCTCGATCATTTATAACTCATGTTGATCAGATTTGCATCATTATTTATCAATTTGAGAATCTGGACTCCGACTTTACTCGAGGCCTTACTCGAGTAAGCTTCAAGTTTACTCGAGGCTCGCCTCGGGTAACCTGTCTTTTGAACTTCTGACCTTTCATTTCCTCAAAACTGAACCGTTAGATTTAAATATCAAGTTACTTGATCCATTACTTCCAGTTTTGGGGGCCATTACTCGAGTACATACTCGAGTAAAATGCCATTTTACCTCAAGTTACTCCTCGGGTAAATCTTTTCTGTCACCCATTACTTCAAGTCGGTACTCCAGTAAATGTGTCCTCTGTTTACCTCTGTTTTTATTCCTCAAAACAGAATTTCAACCTTCCTGCAAAACACATTTCTATATACTCCGAAGCTTAAGTTAGTAATCATTAAAACATTATTAAATGACTTCATCTAATATTATGAAATGCTGAAATTACTTATAACTCATTGGGATTTACCATTCCCAATTCTCTTCTAATGTATAGAAATTGATCTTTTGCAAGGGGTTTTGTGAAGATATCAGCTAGTTGAAGATGAGTAGGAATGAATATCACTTTCACATCCTTCTTTTGGACATGATCTCTGATGAAGTGATGTCTGACATCGATATGCTTGGTTCTAGAGTGTTGAACTGGATTCTTTGCCAAGCTTATCGTACTTGTATTGTCACAATAGATTGGTATTTCTTTGAGGTAAATACCAAGATCTTGTAGTTGTTGTTTTAACCATATCACTTGTGCACAACAACTTGAGACTGCAACATATTCGGCTTCCGTTGACGAAAGAGACACTGTATTTTGTTTCTTGCTGAACCACGAAACAAGAGATCCTCCAAGGAATTGTCCTTGTCCACTGGTGCTCTTTCTGTCTGTCTTATATCCTCCATGATCAGAGTCCGAATATGCAATTAGATACTCACTTCTTCCTTTGGGATACCACAGACCCAATTCTGGTGTGTCAGCAAGATATCTAAAGATTCGTTTGACAGTTTCAGCATGTGATTCCTTTGGTGCCGATTGATATCTTGCACATATGCCGACACTAAATTGGATGTCTGGTCTGCTTGCCGTGAGATAGAGTAATGATCCAATCATTCCTCTATATTTTGTGATATTGTAGTCTTTCCCTTTGACATCAGCAT
The DNA here is from genome assembly GCA_963210345.1 of Inga oerstediana. Lineage (NCBI taxonomy): Eukaryota > Viridiplantae > Streptophyta > Magnoliopsida > Fabales > Fabaceae > Inga > Inga oerstediana. The sequence continues at coordinate 22,688,222 of OY723410.1, forward strand.
CAAGTAACGTTGTTGAGCTCATAGGCGTATCTGAGCCATTTGCTTCATCCATTCCATACTTCTTCAATAGCTCTTTTAAATACTTTGTTTGAGATATGAAGATCCCATTCTTTCTTTGTTTGATTTGCAAACCAAGAAAGAAATTTAATTCTCCCATCATTGACATCTCAAACTCTCCCTGCATAATCTCAGAAAATTCCTTACACAGAGATTCATTAGTAGCACCGAAAACAATATCATCAACATATATTTGTACAATTAAAATATCATCACGTTTTCGATTTATAAATAATGTTGTATCAACTTTTCCCCGTACAAAACCTTGATCGATGAGAAACTTACTAAGCCTTTCATACCAGGCTCTAGGAGCTTGTTTTAAACCATACAAAGCCTTTTTAAGTTTGAAAACATGGTCCTGTTTAGTGACATCTTCAAAACCAGGAGGTTGTTCTACATACACTTCTTCCATGATGTAACCATTTAGAAAGGCACTCTTAACATCCATTTGATAGAGTTTGAATCCTTTGATGCATGCAAAGGCTAAGAGTACACGTATAGCTTCCAATCTAGCCACTGGAGCATACGTTTCCTCATAATCAATTCCTTCTTCCTGATTATAGCCTTTGGCCACCAATCTTGCCTTGTTTCTGACAATAATTGCAGATTCATCAAGTTTGTTTTTGAATACCCATTTAGTACCAATGATCGTATGATCTTTGGGTCGGGGCACCAAATCCCAGACTTGATTCCTTTCAAATTGATTTAATTCTTCTTGCATTGCTATGACCCAATCATTGTCTGATAGGGCTTCATCAATGTTAGAAGGTTCAATCTCAGAAATGAATGCAGAAAAGCTTACTTCATTGAAAATTCTATTTCTGGTTTTGATCCCTTCATTCACATCTCCTATAACTTGATCTAAGGGATGACTTCTATTGTATTTCCAGGCTTTAGGTTGACCTAGGGATTGCTCTTCATCCTTAGTTTCATCAACCTCTGGAATAAGAGACTTAGAGATAGATTGACCATTTTCTTGATTTAAGACAACTTCCTGTTCTTCATCAATGGTTTTGTCAGAGGTTTCAAATTCATCAAATACAACATGAATTGATTCTTCAACAACACAAGTTCTTTTATTGAAAATTCTATAAGCTTTACTTCGATTAGAATATCCTAAGAAAATTCCTTCATCAGTTTTAGAATCAAATTTTCCTAGGTTGTCTTTACCATTATTATGAATGAAACACTTACAACCGAAGATGTGTAGATGAGCAATGTTTGGCTTCCTTCCTTTGTATAGCTCGTATGGTGTCTTTCCAAGTTTCGTTCTGATATAGGCTCTATTTGAAATATAGCATGCTGTACTCATAGCATCAGCCCAGAAAACTTGAGACATGTTCTTTTCATTTAACATTGTTCTAGCCATTTCGGTAAGCACTCTATTCTTGCGTTCCACAACTCCATTTTGTTGGGGCGTCCTTGGAGCAGAGAAATTGTGATCAATGCCGTTAGTATCACAATATTCTTCAAAGGCTTGATTCTCAAATTCTCCACCATGATCAGTCCTAATACCTGCAATAGACATACCTTTCTCATTTTGCACTTTCTTGGCAAAAACAATAAATTCTTCAAAGGTTTCATCTTTTGATGATAGAAAAATAACCCATGTAAATCTAGAAAAATCATCAACAATGACCAATGAATACAAGTTGCCACCAAGACTCTTTACTCTTGCTGGACCAACTAAATCCATATGCAATAATTGTAATGGTCTATTTGTTGAGATCTCATTTTTCAATTTGAAAGATGACTTAGTTTGTTTACCCTTTTGACATGCGTCACAAATCAAATCGTTTTTGAAGTTTACTTTGGGTAATCCAAGAACTAAATCCTTTTTGAGTAGTTTGCCTAGTTGATGCATGTTGACATGAGCCAATCTTTTATGCCATAGCCAACTTTCATCAGCATTACTCAGAAAACAGTTTTCGGATTCATTTCTACTAATATCTAAGGTATAGCAGTTACCTTCCCTTTTTGCTCTGAGCTTAGCCTTGATATTCTTCTTATCAAGTAGTAAGTCTTTCTTGTTGACAATTAGACATTCCTCTGAATCAAAGATTATCCAGTTGTCTTTATCTGCACTTTGACTTACGCTCAGCAAATTATGACATAAGCCTTCAACGTAGTATACGTCTTTGACTTGTATGCCTTTGTCATTTTTGATTTCACCAATTCCTGCTATTCTTCCGGTTTGATTTCCTCCAAATTTTACCTTTCCACCTTCCTTGGGTTGTAATTTGGTAAAACTTTCGAAATCACCGGTCATATGTCTAGAGCATCCACTGTCTATAAACCACTTGTTATTTTTGGATGCTTTAAGACATACCTGCAATCAAATGACTAAGTCTTAGGTACCCATTTCTTTTTGGGTCCTTTTGGATTAGTATAAATGATTTTCTGAACATATGTGCCTTTAGGTACCCATTTGTAGGTTCCTATGTTTCCTTTCTTCTTATGAATGCATGAGGAGGTGTAATGACCTTTTCTATTACAGTAATTACAAAATGCAAAAGGATTTGATATATGTACAGAATGCTGGAAATAATTCAAATATGACTTACCTCCTGCTTTCTTTCTACCTTTCCTTTTATCTGATTTTGGATCATATCCAATACCAGATCGGTCATTTACAAATCGTTGTTCTTTTAAAATCACACTTAGCATCTCACTTCCTTTGGTAAACTTTTCAAGAGTTTTTGTGAGATCAGTGTTTTTCTTTTTCAAAGAAGAACAATTTTCACAATTCTTTTCTGAACTTTCTTTAAGCTCAATTTCAAGAGCTTTGTTTTTCTTTTTGAAAACAATTAGTTCTTTAACTACTTTGATGAATTCAGAATGTAAAGCATTATATTCGGATAATAATTCATCATAGGTAGGATCAGAATCATTTACCTCTTCTTCTGTCTCTTCTTGAGCAACAAGACATATGTTGGCTACTTCTTCCTCATCACTTTCTTCGTCTGAGGAACTATCTCCCCATATAGCAGATACAAAGGCCTTCTTTTTGTTAAAGAATTTGCCTTTTCTCTTTTCCTTGCTCTTTTGATTGAGCTCTGGACATTCTGATTTGATATGTCCTGGTTTACCACATTCATAGCAAATGATATGGTCTTTGTTGCTAGTTCCTCCTTTTTGAAAGTGTTTGAAGCCTTGACCTTTCTTGTAGAACTTTCTGAATCGTTTTATGATTAAACCCATTTCATCATCAAACTCCTCATCTTCATCTTGATTTTCTTCTTTTGCTTTTAGAGCTAGACCTTTCTTTCTTTTGTCACTGATGTCGTCTAGTTCCCGTTTGAACTTTAACTTGCTTTCATATTCAGAAAGGCTTCCAAATAGAGAAGCAACTGATCTCATTGATTCCCCTTTTGCCTCTTCTATTGCAGTGACTTTGGCCTCCCACTCTTTAGAAAGAATATTCAAAATCTTTCGTACTTGGATATTTTGATCATAGACTTTACCAAGTGCTGCAAGTTGATTAACAAGATGAGTATATCTAAGTTCGAATTCAGAAATTGACTCACCTGATTTCATTCGAAGTAGATCGAATTCTGTGATCAAGGTGTTGATTCGATTCTCCTTTATTCCCGAAGTTCCTTCATGAGCTATTTCCAGAGCTTCCCACATTTCCTTTGCTGTTGGGAGTGTGCAAATTCTGAAGTATTCATTTTGACTCAAAGAGCTTTGTAACATCAGAATTGCCTTGCTATTGAGAGTGATAAGTTTCTTGTCATTCTCATCATATTCCGCTGGCGTCTTTGAAATTTTCTGAGAATCTACAGTTTTTGTAGGTTGATAATTTCCACTCTCGATTACATCCCATAGCCCATATTCAGTAGCCATCACGAACACTCTGAATTTTGCTTTCCAGAAAGAAAAGTGTTCTCCATTGAAACCGGGAGGTCTAGTGATGGATGCTCCGTCGGGAAGAATTCCTTCACCCATGCTTGCCATTGGATCCTTCTTAGGTTGTTATACCTTAACAAGAAGACCTACGCTCTGATACCAAATGTAAGATCAAGCGTTTCACCCAAGAGGGGGGGTGAATTGGGTGATACTGAAATTTCTTTCGAAAATATGAAACTTTGACAAAAGAATTAAAACAGTAATGAGTAAGGAGAAATATCACCGAAGTGTACACCGGGAGTTATACTGGTTCGGTCACAACCACTTTGACCTACGTCCAGTCCTCAGAGCCTCTCTGAGAATTTCACTATAACTTCCAAGATTCAGTGGGTTCTTGGCACCTCAGTACAAGCAAGTTCCTTACACCTGGACACTCGCTCCCCCTTACAGATTGTAATCCAATCCCAACTCAAGGTTCCACAACCTTAAGTTATCTCAATAACAAATATTGAGTTTGAATGAAATATCTCTCACAAAGAGTAAATGATAATCACTGAAGCATATGAATATAATTTCAACGTGAAAACAGAGCAATGAACTTAATGAATCGTTTGTGTGAATGCTTAGTTGTTCTTCTCTGTTTGAAGGTTCCCATATATATAGATATGATGGTGATGACCGTTGGAACGTTTTCCTTTCGTCCGTTGGTGAGTGCGCAGCCACTGTTGACTTTTCAAGTTTTTGAAAAATATCCGTTGGCGGTGGTTGGCATTTTGAACGTTTGATTTGACTTTCATCTCTTGAAGTGATTCCTTCATTGTTTATCTGTAAATAGACTAAGAATACTAATACAATGAAAGATTAATCATATAGGAAACAAATCAATGAACGTTTGAATGATTTCTAAATTTCTGGGTATGCTTACTCGAGTAGCTCCTCGAGTAACACATGAAGTTTACTCGAGTAGCTCCTCGAGTAACATCGTGAAATCACTATTTGTTTGAAATTTAATGAAGACAAACAAGATTACTCGGGTAGTGCATGGAGTAAACTAAATTTCAAACCTTTGTGAACAGTTACTTACTCGGGTAATGCCTCCAGTAAAGCTTTATCAATTTCATAGATTACTCGGGTAACACCTCGAGTATTGTTGGCAGGATTTCAATGCCGAGAGCAATTACCTCATTACTCGAGTAGCTCCTCGAGTAATGCACACATTTTTGCACAGGTTACTCGGGTAACACCTCGAGTAACTTGATTTACTCTGATAATACCTTGAAGTTTCCTTTGAAAATATTTGTGCTTTACTGGGGTACATACTCGAGGAATCCACTTAAGATAAAACATTAGAAACTTAAATACTCGAGTAAGCACTCGAGGAAGATGATAAAAATAAAAACAAGTTAATCGGATACCAACCTCAAGTTTTAACTTACCTCAGGCTGTTACTCGAGTACCTCCTCGAGTAACATTGGCAGTGGTACAAAGTGCCGAGAGTTACACATTTTCAAATACACGGTTACTCGAGTAGCTCCTCGAGTATCATGGAAAACCTGAAGTCTGACTGGAAGTTTCTGATCTGGTTACTCGAGTAGCTCCTCGAGTAACATTAGCAGTGGTACAAAATGCCGAGAGGTACAGACGGTTACTCGAGTAGCTCCTCGAGTAACATTTTGCTAACTTGAAGGCCACTGGAAGTTTTCACATGGTTACTCGAGTACCTCCTCGAGTAACATTAGCAGGCCGAGAGCAACCTTGAAATTTTACCTGGTTACTCGAGTAGCGCCTCGAGTAATGGTGGCAGGTTACTGGAAGTTCTCCTCTGTTACTTCAAGTTTTGTCTCATTACTCGAGTAGTGCCTCGAGTAATGCCTTGAAAGCTTTGCTACCTCAGCATTTTCTCTTGTCCAAACTTCATTACTTCCATGCTTACTTCAAGTAATCTTATTCCTGTCATTACCTAGTTCAAACTTGATTATTAAGCATTTCCTTTTCAAACCATTCTTTTGTTATCATCAAAACATGAGATCCAACAAATATTACTACTGAGATTCCTATAAATCTCATTTTTTTCCAATGACTAACCTACAACCGAGGCAAGCGAATCAAAGAAGAAGTAGGTATATAAGGGTGCCTAGTGTTTGAAGCTAGGAGATTAGTTTTGTGTTGGTTATCATCTTTTGGATAAATGTATAAGTTGTACATGGTGCAAATACTAGATTAGTGTAGTAAAGGTAGATGTATCTACTATAGCCTTGTGAATGTTCATGTAATCCCCGATATAGGGAACTGAGAATAGGCGATCATGCCCTGTAGACCCTTGTTAGTGAATGAATGAAACCCGGGAATTTGCTGGGAAATTTTGTTATGCACTATGATATTATGAATGAAATAGAACTGAACAGGCCTAATAGATTCAAAAAGTGGAAGTGAGACTGTATTAATCATGTTTTGAAATTTTTTTGAAAACCCACTTTAACATATATCCGAATCCTGTATTGAAGTTGAGATCTAATGAGTTTTGAATTAACCGTTGGTCTCTTGTTTATTGTATGACCATTTTTGAACCATATTAACAGCTATCAAAGGAGGGAATTACATCAACTACATCAATCCAATCACCAAACACAAGCACGTTTAGAGTATCAAGAGAGCAATATCAAAAGGTTTATCTTGCCATTACAATGTGGACAATAGTATTGGAAACTACCTAGCAGTAACAGTTAACATGTTGGATCTAACTGCTGAAACTGCAATTAAAATAGGGAAAATTGTGAATAAATGCCTTTTGGGCAAATTAATTGCCAAATGCTACATTGGAAGATCTGTTGCACTTGAATGGAAGATATTTTGCACATAACGGAAGATATTTTGCATACAACAGAAGATCGTTTGTACAGAATGAAAGATCGCTTGCACGCTTAGTAACATTCAGCAATTAATTTGCCCCAAAGGTATTTTTGGACAATTTTCCCATTAAAATATGAATGTGTTAAGTTTTTAGCACGCTATGAGGTTTGAGCAAGCTAAGCATGGTGAGAATTGTTATCAGTCATCACAACCACACAACCAAATAAAAGGATAGTAGTGATACAACAAAATATTCGTTTCATGAATTCCATATAAGGATTCTCTATGCATTTATGCAAATCTCTAAAGCGGCTATAAATTTAGTTTCAAGAGCTTTTGGACTTGTTTGATTCTGTTTTTAAAAATACCAATTATTTTTAAAAACAAAAAAATTATCAAAATTGTTTGAAATGCTAAAAATAAAATAGAAAGTTGTTTTTAAAAAACTATAGCCGGTTTGTTTCTAAATTTTGTTTTTTTTGGTTTTCAAACATTTTTATAAAAGTGTTTTTAAGAAATAAGTTTTGAAAACCAAAAAACAAAAACTGCTTTTAAAGAGACATGACAATGGTCAATATTTTTGGTGTGGTGTATAGTGAACAAGTGACAATCTCAAAAAATAAGAAATAAAAAAACAAAAACATTAAAACACTTAAAAACTGTTTTGATTTTATAGTTTTTTTTTTAAATTTGTTTTTTTATTTTAAAAAAAAAACTTATTAGATACGGTTTTCTAAATAAGTTTTAATGTTTTTTCCATTTCTTATTTTAAAACAACTATCCAAATAGATATTTTTGTTTTTTTGTTTTTAAATCGTATTTTTAAAAACACTTTCATAAAATAGCTATCCGGTTTTTTGTTTTCAAAACTTATTCTTAATAACAATTTTATAAAACTGTTTTAAAAAAAACAAAAATTAGAAACAAACATGCCCTTAATCTCTCCCGGAAACACTGCTTCCACATGCATTGCAGAAGTACGGTCAACTAAAGTTGGAGGTGGCATTATATTTAATGAAGCATAGGGAGGGAACTTAATAATCTTCCCCTTCCATCTTTTTTTTAAAAAAAAAAAATTCCTTATAAAATCATTTTTCATAACTTAAATAGTAACTTAGTTTTTAAACTGCTCACATGATGCAACGGTGTGCAGTCTCAATGACGTTGATATGTTTAGTGCTCAGTTGGACTCTAATTTAACAATTAAATGTTGGCATTTGAATACTTTTTTTTTTTTTATGGAATAACAAAGGCAAGATTAACTTGTAAAAGTCAAATTACGCCAGCAGTGGCATACAAGAATTCATAGCTCCTACTAGACGATCTATGCATTCCCGGGGCATCTGAGTACTAGTACTTTCTTTTTTGACATGCATGTTGACATTTAAATACTTTTTTGGCTTTGCGGTTGACATTTAAACACTAATCTATCCTGTTTTATTTTTTATCAAACAAAGTGAGACTGTTATGAAAATAAAGGAAAGTAAAGAAAACGTAGACATGATTGGATGGTTCTTTATTTGAGAGGAAAGAGTTGGGGCATAAAGATTGATTTGTTATAGGAAGAGTTTCACCAAGGAGTATAAAGAGCTAGGGTGTAGGATCTCGTTAGAGTAGGATTTTAGGATTGTTCATTCCAGTGCAAGTGAATCATGGTATGTGTACGTACGATGCCTTTAATCCCCCCCCCCCCAAAGAACAGGCAATTATATATTTATAAAGTAAAAGAGAAAGCTACAAAGTAGTTTAATTGACTTTTTCCCTTTAATTGGCATTTGGATTCGCATGCGCGAGAGAGCAGCCTCCTTGTATTTTAATCAGAGGACGAGGTTGAACTTGATAAGTTTAGAAACTAGATACATATCTACTACCTACATAACTATAAAGATAGCCAGGAGACTTTAATTATCCTAAATCCACTAATAATTGAGATACATAGTAATATGGGGGATTCTGAAGGAGATTCCAAGCTGAATCCATCTCATAGGCACATTTAGCCAAAAGGTTTGCACAAGTTAGAGCTTCTCAATTTGCATGTACAATTTTTAGGTCCCCACAATAGAGTAATAAGGATAGTATATCCTCTAACTCACCATATAATGGGTGTTCTTCTCCATCAAATGTTGATATCAATTGGATAGCCTCTAATGAGTTAGAATAAAGATGAACCTTCCTCCAACCCTTATTTCTACATAATTGAATGCCTTCCTTAATTGCTTGCAATTCAACTACCTCAATAGATACAAATCCAAGTCATCTTTGGAAACCCAATAACCAATTTCCTTGTGAGTCTCTAGCAAGTCCGCCTCATGTTACTAGACCCTGCTGAGATCTTGATCCATCAACATCTAGGCGAATATATTTTGTTGGAGGGGTACACCATCTTACATCTGTACGATTTGGAATCTGGAAAATCTGATGTTTGTACTTGCCATTTTCCACTTCCTCCATCAAAAGGTGTCTTACCCTCCCTAATTTGGTTAAAACTTAAAAACACACCGCCACCTCGCTCGTATTTCTTTCATTATAAGTTGTTCAATTAAAACTGATCATATATATGTGTGTGTTTCTATCCATATATATAGGGTGAGGGGTAATTTTGCCACAGAATTTTGTTGCAGGCAATTTTGTCTTGTAAGTGTTAAAAGGGGAAAATTTTTTTGTAACCATTATCACAATTAATTTTGACCGTTAGTTAACCAAATATGTTGAGCTAATAGTCTACATGACGTCTACTTCATTTTTGTTAACGTGTAAATTTGCTCCGAAAGTCTATGCCTCATCTAATTCATCTTTTTTTAAAGTTAGATTTAAAACTTTTGGACAAATTTGTATTTTAACAAAAATGACATATATGACATGTGGACTGTCATCTCAATATATTTGATTAACTAACGGTCAAAATTAATTAGAATAACGACTAGGAAAAAATTGCTCCATTTTAGAAACTTCTGAAACAAAATCATCTATCGGTGAAAACTTTTGAGGCAAAATTGTCCTTTAACCCATATATTATATTTATCCCTTAATAGCCTCTCAATTCTCAAGAGATCGAGCTTGGTTCATGTTAAATAATGAAGTGTTATTACTTCATCCCAACTATTTATATATATGAATTTGAAACAAGAGAATTACAGATATAGAAGTAGTATAATCATATATATGAAACATGGATCACATGGTTGGCAAAAAAAAAACAGAAACATGGATCACATGCGAAGGGAAGAGGGAATCAATGAGTGGAAGGCATGGGGCTGTGTCCATATGCATTAAAAAACGGAGGGGATTCATTAATATCCAAGAGTGTTAAGTTGAGGCTGAGAGGGTTGTTGTGAAGCTCTAATATCTTACGTCAGCTAACCAGGGGCATGGGGTTGAGTAGTAAGGAGTAAGGACCCATCCTCCCTTAACCAAGGTCGGGAGTTCAATCCCCACTTGGGCATAGAAAAATGTTCAATCTCCTGATCAGCTCTCCCACCTTTTGAGGTGCCTACCATGGGCAATCCGGATTAGTCTGAGGCCGTTGATGTGCCTGAAAGATGGCCTATCTTGAGATACTAGATGCACACGCAAAAAAAATATCTTACATCAGCTAACGTAACTCTGTTTCAAAAAGGAAGAAAACAACTGGTGGGGTTCTTTCGTGTAGACTTGGCCGGCTCTGTTGAAGAAAGAAATCATGGAGCATGTGGAGGCATTATTCGTGATTATGATGGGGCGTGGATAGGGGGATTCCAACAAAAAATTGGATTCTATTCTTCCACGATGGCCAAGATTCGTGCCATTAGGCAGGTTTGCAGACTTGTAGGAATATGGGTCTGAAGAAGATCGAAGTTTATTACTCATTTGAGGCAATTCAACTATTACTTACTGAATTTGGGTCCAGTCACCCTTGGACTCATGAGGTTATTGAAATCAGGGACTTACTTTTTGCTAGCTAATTGGGATGTGGAATTAATTCACTGTTTATAGGGAAGCACTTGTGTATGATGATTAGGGATGGAAATAGATCAGGCCTCCAATAGAGGCCTACGGCCTAGCCTACATAAAGCCTAACTTGACCTATTTAGTAAATAGGTCAGGCTTAAGCTCAGGCATATTGCTGGGCCTATTTAGATAAACAAGTCAGGCCTACTTTCATAAGGCCTAGCCTATTTAGCTTTTTTTCAATGTATACTATTACATAAGTATATATAATATACTCTAAATAATTTTATAAATAATTTATAAATTTACCAATTTAACCTTAATTCTATAAGTTTCACATCTATCGTCATTACACTTAACCATTGCTTTCACATAAATCATTCACCCCTGCCTTTCTTTTCTTCGATTGTTCGAGATGGCAACACTAACTCACTCACTCTCCCCTAATTTGAACCCTCCATTGAAGCATAATAATTGTTAAGAGTTTATTTTAGTGTCAAATGAAATATTATAATCTGGGTAAGAGTAGTTTGTCCCAATTTAGGTAGGAAAGATAAAAGAGGTAAAATCTAGTTTTACATGTTATTTGTTATGCTTTGTCAATTTTAGAAAATATATCTCATTAGTCAACAAACGATTAGTTTTTCTTATTCCTATTTGCTCAAACAATTGTTATCACTAGACATTCTTTTCCTTTCCTTACTATGCCATAATATTACTATGAGAATGGATATTAGGCTTTTAAGCTATAATATAGGATTGTATATAATTGTGAAGGGTTATATATGAATTTTGAGGCATAGATTTTAAAGGCTATTTAAAAGCCTATATTATTTAAGTAGACCTTTAAACAGGCTTTAGGCCTTGTCAGACTTTTTGAAGGCTCAGGCTCAGGCCTTAAAAAAAGCCTACATACAGGATCAGGCCCAGGCTTTGAATCTTTGTTGCAGGCCCATACCTATTTAGGCAAAGCCTAGCCTAGCCTAACCTATTTCTACCCCTGATGATAATGATATACTGGCTTAGAGGGTTCAAGAGTTGAACAATGAGCTACTATTCAATATGTTATAATTCGCGCACAAAATTACACAAATACCACTACCTCTATTTTTTTACTTCCCTTTATGAAAAAAAGGACAAATTTTTAGGAAGTAAAATCTATATCTTGTAGTAGTGTCCGGTAAATTGTCTGACCTATCGATTCACACCAAGTAGCAAATCTTCCGGTTCAGGTCGGCAGTGAACCAGACCGGATAAGTGGCTGTTCACTAGTTTTTAATCTGAACCAGTCATTTCGATACGGGATTTTGAACATTGGTCTGTGGAGACAAGCCCCATCACATTCATAAGGCCCCGTTTGGTATGCTGGAAATGAGGTAGATGGATATGGAAATAGAATTGATTTCCATGTGTGAGCCTGTTTGGTACCCAAAAATGATCATGGAATTGATTTCCATGTGGAAGCCAATTCCATCAAATTTGATGGAATTGGGCTCTATCATCCAACCCATGGAATTATGAAAAATTCCTTGGAATTCTAATTTTACCCCCCATTCTTCATCTTCGTCAGACCTAGCCCCAGCACCTCATCACTGATCTCCAACCACCTACGACGGCGACGGCGATGATGACCTTCAGCCCCCCACGACGGAGACTCATCCTCGATTCTTCCCAGTACTTCATCTTCTCCTTCTCCGGCAACCTTCAGCGCTGAAGTGATATGTGGGGCTTCGATGCTATTGATTTTTCAGGTTGAAGAGGAACATAACTTCGGCTTCGAGCTCATCACTAACAAAGACCCACTTCGATCTGAATAAAAAAATAGATAGAAAAAGATAGATCAAGGATGGACATTGTTTTTCAATTTCGACAAAGACCCACTTCAATCTGAAAAAAAAAACATAACAGATAGAAAAAGAGAGATCTAGGATGGATATTGATTCAGTTTCGAGAAAGACGGGCTATTGCTTTTCTGGGTATTCAATGGAAGCATTTTTTACCAAAAAAATGAAAGCTTTTGACTGATATCTAATATTCCAGCGCACAGAGAGTTTCGTGGGGATGGGATTTTGGAGAGCATTTTATTATTTTTTTAATCTAAAGGGGTATTTTGGTCTTTTCATGTAACAATTAGATCTTAATTCCATGGCATACCAAACACACTTTTAAACCCCATTTCCATATCCATTTCAATTTCAATTTCCATATCCATCTAAATCAATTCTGCGTACCAAACGGGCCCTAAGTATATCACTTTTTTAAGATGTAAAACACTCCAAGAAAACTACCTAAAATGAACTCTAGGAATTAGTTTCTGACTTAAATTATTATCCCTTATATATTTACTCTTTTCATATTAGGTCAGCGTGTGCCTTTTTTTTTGTTCCGCAAAGATAATTTCATTATTTAAAGAGAGAATTGCTAAAAAAAATTTCATTGGCAACTTAATTATCAAATGGGACCTGGGAAGATATCTGCACATGGAGGGAAGATTTTTGTACACGTGTAGGGAAGAATATTGCACATAAGAAAGATATTCTACACACAGGGGAAGATATTCTACACACCCGGAAGATATTCTGCACGCGAAGGTCCCATTTGATAAATAAGTCTCTAATGAGGTATTCTTTCACAATTTTCCCTATTTAAAAACCATAACAACATTAGTCTTGAAATAAACATTCCTGAAAATAAAATTAAAAAAAGCCAACCTTACAGCTAGAAAACTAAACACCAAAAAACACAATTAACCATGATTATCTACAATAATAGAAGCCTCACTGTCCAAAAGTCTACATAAACTGGAAGCAGGTCTCCATATCCATTCCACAGGGCAAGATCTCTTCAACGAAGCTTTAGCAACTCAGTCGACAACTAAATTTTTATTGACATATCTCTTGACAAAAGATTTAATAAGACCGAACAATGCTTGTAGTTTTATATCTAGTACCTATTTGGATTAGCGATGGGGAAGGAGCTTTTTTTGCAGATGAGTTTTTGAAAAAGTCAGATAGAAAAAAATCAGATTATAGATGTAATTTATATTTGAATTGGCAGTGGCAGAAGTAACTTTTTTTCTAACCTTAAACATGTTTGGATTAGTGTTTGAAAAGCCTATTTAGATAGAAAATGACTGAAAAGAGCATGAATATTATTGAATACTATATATATATATATATATTAGTTGTATATATTATGATAATTGAAGTAAAAAAATATTAAAAAAATTGATAAAATAAAAAAATTCAATGATTATTGAAAAAAAAATTTAATTAAAAACGGATAAATCTACGACATCAAGGCACAAGAAAGGAATCTTCATCGTCATCCAAGAGCTCCAGAAAATGGAAATTGAGAGATTTATTGAGGAAATACTCTACTTGGTATAAGAAGCCTGAAGATGTCAAGTTCTCAACAATAGACAGCCCCATTGTGTCGTCAAGAAGGGGACCCACTTCACCCCATGAATTTCACCGTGAAGCAACTCACTGGGCGGGGAAGGAAAAAGCAGCTAACCTGGGCTTCTTGGAGAATGTAATATCCTGAATTTTGGGATTGGAGGTTTGGGAAAAAATCTAAATTAAGCAAATTGTTAAGTCTCGGTTTAGTAGGTGTTTCAAACTTATTCCCTAATATTTCTTACATCTTTGAGGTATTAAAGGGAATAAAATGGTGAATTAAAGAGCATGAGAAATTTGGTGAATTAAAGAGTATGGTAAATTTGTATACAAAAATGGAATTAACTCTTGCGTTTTCTAGAAAACCCAATATTGAGGTCCAAAATAGAGGAAAGCAAGAAGATAATATTTGGCCAATACTAATGTTAATTTTGGTCATAGGATATGAGAAATTAAAGGTAAACAATGTTTTTAGTAAAATAGCCTATGAGGTAGTGAGCTTGTCATATGATTTTGTATGATCTAATGATGAGCAAAAATTATAAGTTTTTACAAGATGAAAGTAAACACCCTAAGCTTTAATTTAATAAGTCATATGACTCAATTAAAGCTATATACAAAAAGTTATGAATTTTTAAATTCAGCTCAGAAAAACTGTGAAGTTTCTGGAACAGCATGTAAAGATTAAAAATCTGGGAATGATGTGCTTCCAATTGGTAAAATACTATATTTTTTTTTTTTTGAAAATAGACTCAATATGGATTCTATAGCCTTTGGAATCACTCCAATTCAATTTTTCTAGAATTAATTATGATTTTTTAAAGTTTAGGTAGAAATCTGCCAAAATTTTATAAAAATCCGAAAATCCGAAAATTGATAAATAATTAAATTATGACATAAGCTAATATTATAAACATCATCTTCCTCCTTTCTTCAGCCCAAACTGACGTGAAACAGCCCAAGAAGAGAGAGGAAGAGCAAAGTTCTAGAGAGAGAAAAAGAGAAGGAAAAGCTTACAAAGGTAAGTGATTTCTTCGGTAAATCGGTTCCTAATGCGTATAACTCAATTTCTAAGCTTCCTTTTCACATGATTTAAGGTTTAGAGGCTCAAATTTGGATTTTGAGCACCTAGGGTTTTCAGCCAAGTCAAGGAAAAGCAAGTGAGAGCTAGATGTAACTTCCAAACCTTTGTATATTAACTATTCTAACTGCTGTGGACAATTTAATTGGTGAAATTTCACCAGATTGCTGCTGGTTTTAAATTTTGGAAATTGAGTTTAGGGGTTATGCTGCCGAAATTGGGTCAAAATGATAGTTGTAACATAATGTAATAGTTAATAAAATGGTTAGGAGTAGAAAGGAACACATTCGCGGAGTTGGATTTCGAAAACCCCAATTTTCCTTTAAGTATTGAGGATTTTGGTCAGCTATAGAAATGGGCCTTAAAGTTGGATTTTCAATAATTTGATGGTTTTATTGAGTTTAGGAGGGAAAATTAGGTGGGGTTACAGTTGATCACTTTTTCGGAAAAGCCTGAAAAAGTATAATTATGAAAACGCCCCTGAAACCCTTAAAGCAAGGCTGTCAAGGGTATTTTTGTAATTTGACAATGAATTTGGTAATTTTGAGTCTGGAAATGAATTCCTTTGGTGAAAATATGTCAGGGTAGTCCTAGTCAAAATTTCAGAAAAAGTACAATCGGACCGGGTACGGTGAGGCAAAGCCGGAGTCCTGGGGGCATTTTGGTAAAATTTCATCATGGGCTAATATAACCACAATAAAAACTATGGAAGTGCCTAAAATAGTACATGGAGAGGTTATAACCTAATTCCTGTATATTTGACAGTTTAAAACCAAGTTGAGAGCTAATCGGTGGCACCCATTACAAGGCACATTATTTAAGGATCAGGGAAGGGCAATTAAGGTAGGGAACTTACCTCTCCTGCATGTATTTGATATTTTTGCTGTTGTATTGATGCATGTTATTGCTTTACTTGATTATGTGAAACATATATGAATGATTGAAGCTCTGTTTCTATTTATGATATGGCCATAAGTATGTTGTTTGAAACATTAAACATGTAGATATGTTATTGTGTTGGCATGAGTTTATGTAATGCAAGCATGTCATGCATTAAGCACTTATCTTGTAAGCATATTTGTATCTTTTTCCTACTGAGATTCTCTCGAATCTCACCCTTTCCTACCAATAATTTAGATAGGTAGAAGCAAAAGAAAGTAGCTTTAAGGGTAAAGATATAAGTTTCGGCCACATACTCTCCTGGTTCAGACCAGGAAGAGGAGTTGGTTACCTGTAGACTTTGAACTATTTTAAAGGTCTGTAATCTTATGTATAACCCTGTTAGGAATTTTTGTATTATAATTAAGCACATTATATCAATAATATTAGTATATTTCTACTATTCCTATTATACCCACCAAACCCGCATTAATAGTCCACTGCAAGTTAATATAAGATAAGGGTGTGACATTTTAGTATTAAAGTAAGGATTCTGGCCACATAATTGTCCGATCAGAGTAATATGGTGGTTCTGATAACATGATAGTATACTAATATGCTTGATTATACAGTGATAGGAATAGCGAAGTGAATTACTTCGGCTAGTTCACAAGTTCCTGAAAGGAACAGACATGCCTAAGGGAAATAGTGGAATACCCAGAAGGCAGTATATGTTACCATACCGGAGAGAGGATGGTACAAGGATGACACATACACCGAGGGAGCGGATCCAAGTAAGGCTAAAGTGAGGAGCCTCATCCTAAAACAGGATCACCAGTAGGCTGATCAGCAACCAGCCACAGTTGTGGGTAGTAAAGTGATAGGTAGATAAGCCACAAATAGATAAGATAGAGACAAATACGGGTTTCGTTACCGATCCTGGAGTTGAAGCGGTATACGTGATGCATGGTTTACAACTGGATCAAGGATTATAGGAGGATGTCTGGAGAATATACCTGTGGGATGTCCGTGAGTACGACACGCTAGTGGTCCAGTATACAGTCTGCATGGATAAACTGACCCTAGTAGCCGGTGATCAGGGATAAGCTGATTTGGGGATTCCGGATGACATAGGAATTCACACAATACTGTACTTCTTTTCTAGATAAAGTGTTTTGGGCCGAAAGAAGAATGAGATTGTAGAGCAGAGTTAGGCAGACAACTTTGTAAACATCAGGGAACATATCAGTGTACATATTCAAGTACTTGTACCGGTACTGATATGAAGTCCATAAACAATGTTTGGTTGACTGACGATAGTTGGCACGACTCTCGAGATAAGGGTAGTCTTGGGTTATTGGTGAATGAAAACAGATATAGGTGGCATCTGCGTTTTGGCACGGGTACACAAAAGTTAAGCATGCTCAATCCAGGAAAATCTTAGGATAGGTGACCCTCTGGGAAGTTACATATATATGTTGTGATATGTCATGTAATAGGAGTAAGCACATGTTGTACAGTAGTTCAAATGATTGTATGTTGTTACAAGTCTTTCCTGGCTATTGCAAACATCTGTTATACATGATTTCAGGAGTACCTGTGTAACCAACACATGTAAAATGACAGAAATGCCCCTATGATAATATGATATTTACCTCTTTCTTGTTCATATAGTGAAACACATAGATGGTAAGGCTAAAAGGTTCAGATGCTGGGCAGAGTCAGGAAGTTAGACCTAACATACTACAACAAATATAGGGCAATATAATAGAATAGTAAACAATGATC
Organism: Inga oerstediana; assembly: GCA_963210345.1. NCBI lineage: Eukaryota > Viridiplantae > Streptophyta > Magnoliopsida > Fabales > Fabaceae > Inga > Inga oerstediana. The sequence continues at coordinate 22,706,051 of OY723410.1, forward strand.
AATGATCATCAGGAAGGTTATTCAGGAAAGGCCAATGTAGTAACTCTATCTCCATACACTATGTGGTAATATATATGTTGTATGTTTGCCATGTTCTGTGATATGAACATGTGCTTGGGGCAAATTACCTAGCTACGGTCTGGGACTTAGCTGAGGTACACTGGTATTACCTAGCTGTAGTCAGGGAGTCAGCTAAGGTACATGTAGGTAGCTCAATTGTACCAAGTTTCACATGGCATGCGTCTTATAGCCCCAGGGCGTGTTTTCGAAACTTGGAAAGGTGAAAGAAATCCGCTATTGGGGGCAGGGGAGAGTTTGATTGCATCCACCTTGCCACACATCTTCGGCCCCTAGAAGGGCGCGTGACTGTGGGGGGTGTGATATGGACTTTCATTTTACACTATATGGTGCATGGTATAATTATCTATAACATTTTATATGGCGTGACTGTAGGAGGGTGTGATATGGTAATTTTGAGTCTGGAAATGGATTCCTTGGGCGAAAATATGTTAGGGTAGCCCTAGTCAAAATTTTGGAAAAAGTACAGCCGAACTGGGTACGGCGGGGCCGAGCTGGGGTCCCGAGGGCATTTTGGTACATTTTCATCATGGGCTAATATAACCACAATAAATACTATAGAAGTGATTAAAATGGTATATGGAGAGGTTATAACCTAATTCCTGTACATTTGATATTTTAGGACCAAGTTGAGAGCTATTCAGTGGCACGTATTACAAGGCACATTATTCGAGGATCAGAGAAGGGCGATTAAGGTAAGGAACTTACCTCTCCTGCATTTATTTGATATTTTTGCTGGTATATTGATAAATGTTATTGCTTTGCTTAACTATGTGAAATATATATGAATAATTGAAGCTCTGTCTCTGTTTATGCTATGGTCATAAATATGTTGTTTGAAACATTGAGCAAGCAGATATGTCATTGTGTTAGCATGAGTTTATATAATGCAAACATGTCATGCATTAAGCACTTATCTTGCATACATATTGGTATCTGTTTCCTACTGAGATTCTCTCGAATCTCACCCTCCCGTACCAACAATTTAGACAGGTAGAAGTAGAAGAAAGTGGCTCTAAGGGTAAAGATGTAAGTTTCGGCCACATACTCTCCTAGTTCAGACCAGGAAGAGGAGTTGGTTACCTGTAGACTTTGAACTATTTTAAAGGTATGTTATCTTATGTATAACCCTTTTGGGAATTTATGTATTATAATCAAATACATTATATCAATAATATCAGTATTTCTCTGTTATTCCTGTTATAGCCACTGAACTATGTATTAATAATCCTCTGCAAGTTAATATAAGATAAGGGTGGAACAGAGAAGCTACTTTTTTTATCAAAAGCTCAGTAGACTCTACCGTAGACCCAAACGGACCAACTTTGCCCCACTACGCTTTTTTGGTCTAATCGTACATTTGGGAAGCTAGGACGCTTTCCCAATCAGGTCCCTAGTCTACAAAATAGAAAGAAAAAAGTCCCTTTTTTGTGAATATAATATATTATGGGGATGTCCATATCTTACAACATCTCCATTATCTTTTATTACTATGAAATATTCAGAATTTGGAAATATAAATCTGTGCCTATAAATATTCAGAATTATGTCCATGCGTAAGGTATATTAGAAATATTTTCTCTTAATATCTAAGTGTGAGAGAATAAAATCATATATTTTATATATTATTAAATTAAAAGAAAAATTTGTGAATAATAAAATCATTTTTATTATATTAATGATGTAGATAATTTTAAGAAGAAATTGTAATAGATATATTAAATCTTTCAAAAAAGGCAGCCATTCGAATTTGTTGGTTCTCAGATAATTACAACATCTCAATGATGATGAAGTACATCTTTTATTCTTATTTGATTTCATTTTTGGATTCAACAAATTATTGGCTCCTTTTATACAAAGAAATCATGAATATTCTCAACAGTATTTGTTCCTAAGTGAAAGCACTACCTGATTATAAATTTAACTAATTTGATTGATAATTCGGTAGGATGATTCTTTATTTTTCCATGTTCTGATCACTGGTAGCTTGATTTAAATTCAGGACTCTCATCTTTTTCTTCTTCCTGGTGTTCATGCCTGCAATTATCTCCTGCAGGTGAGTGAGAAGATGGGATGCACATTTTGTTTTTTTAAAAAAAAATCCCAGCTTATAAATCTGAGCTAAAGAAAGAGAAGTGAGGTGGATGTCATGTGGCATGCCACCTCAGCAACAAATGGGTCAATAAATGTTGACTATTATGAAAGTAGCAACCATACCCTCTCCGTGGCAAATCACACATGACCATCATAAAGTTGAGGACTACAACATTTTAAAATTTCAAAAAATTAAAGGGCCGTCAAAGTTTAGGACTGCAAAATTTTAAGATTTTAGCAAGTTGTTGTCCCCCTTCTTGCTAATCGTTGAACTTGGTGATCAGGGGATGTCCATCAACCAGTGTGTATTCGGATAGCAGGGAAAAAATCAATTATTTGGTAAAATCAAGGTTTTGTAAAAAAGTTACTGAACACTAATCATTTGCTCACAATCCCGTTTTTTATTTCAAACCATGGTTTCGGGCTGAAACCATAGTTTTGTCTAGAAGTTATTAACAATCCGATTTTTTTGTTATGTGGGCCCCACTGCTTCTTTCTTATTAACTCTTTTTTGCTGTGGGTCCCACACGCACATTGTTTAATTTTTTTTTCCTTTTCTTGCTTATGTGGGCCCCACTGCCTCTTTATTATATTCTCTTTTTTCACTGTGGGTCCCACAGACACTCTCTCCCTTTCTTTTTTCCCATTTCACCGTGTTTCTCTTTCTCGTTTGTCACTTTTTTTTTAAAAGATTTTAAAATTTTAATACCCCCTCTTATATTTAATATAAGACTTATTTATCTAATTTAATTATATTATGAAAAATAATTAAGTTAATTAACATTACATATAGATAAATTTATTTCATTTTTGGTATTAATTATGAAATTTTATGTTAAATAATGGGTTAAGAATAAGATGCATCATTGTTAATATTGTTAGGAGTTTTCTTCTTTTATAATTTAATGTCAATAGGTAAAATTTAACTGTTTTGTTAAATTTACATATTTTTTAATTGTTCATTATTATTTTCCATCTTTCAAAATTTATTTGCACTACACATCCCTCAGAAAAAACTTGGCTGTTAAATTTATACCTTAACCCTTAAATAATATATAAAATATAATCTTATTCTTTATATGTAATTATCACAAAAGTTAATGTCTTTTTTAGTAATTTGATCATGAAAAAAACTATTCTGATCACAACATCCAAACACTCGCATTTTATCAAAACCATGGCTTTCCATAATCTATTTTCCTCATAATCTATTCTCTAAAAGCTATCCTCCACTTTTTCTCCAGAAGTTATTCTCTAAAAGCTAATCCGAACACATCCTTAGACCAAGGATATGAATTCTCGTAAGAAAAAAAGGACCCTAATTCCAGCTTCAACGCACTCCACAACATATCTTGGGTTGTCATCAATCAAAACCTTGGCCCCTAAACATTACCTGTTAAACAAGCTCCCACACAGTAAGCAGAAGTTACAACTAATAAGCTACAAAATCTTAATAGCCTCTGAAGGGCCGCCTGAGCACACGGGATAGGGCGGATGCCTGACATGAAATACCGCGTCACAAAAAACTTATGAGCACGACAATGTATTGAATTTCAGTCCGTCCACAGGCCATCATGAAGCACAACTGAATTTCAATTCGCACAAACCATCACTTCATTGTTTGTTAGCAATTTGGCATCTATCAACGATATTTTATAACAAATACGTACATTTGCAAGTTCTACGTACAACTTGCGAATTGAAATTCAATTGTGCTTCATGATGGCCTGTGCACTGACTAAAATTCAATACATTGTTGTCCTGCAGCCAATGCCCGTGCTCATAAGTCCCTAACGTAAATCAGTGCTTAATCATATAATAATGTAATAAAAAATATATTAAAAATTTTAAATTAATCATTAAAAAAAGCATATCAAAATAAGGTTCGATTAATGGGCTCGACGCAAGTGATGACGGCAGAAACTGTAATTTCCAAATAAAACACAAAGGCCTCGCATGATTAAATAGGTTTTGACTGAAGCAAAAAAAAAAAAAAAATCTGAACTAATCGCAGGATCATAAGCAGAACACCTGATCGAGTATGCTGTGCAAGAAATAGAACGTAGTAGAAAAGGAGTAAAAAGAGTGAGCAGGATCGTAAATGGCGGAGAATGAAGCAACCCACTGAAGGAAAGAGGTGCCGAAATCGAGGCCACCAAGCTTCGAGGAAAATGAAAGATGAGAAAGCTAAATACAAAATAAGATTCGAGGTATATAGAGCAGTGAAATCCCGAGCCCCGAACCAAGGAATGGAGAGAGAAAGTAAAAAGAGGGTTGAAGAAGACCTGTTCGTCCCAATCAGCAAAGCGTCGATTGCACCGGGAAGGAGATCCAGCCATTCGCCGTCGAAGACAGTGGCTGTCGTGGTTATGCTAGTTAAGTGAGCAGTCACGAATTCGCTCGAGGTTAAGGCACTTTGGGAAAAATAATTTTCTTCCCGAATCTCTCAAATTTGGGGACAAAATTTTGGGTGAACAACTTATGAACCCACGTGACTTTTTAATCAAAAAATTTTCTCCTCTAACCCAATCAGAGAAAAACTAAGTTCCCCCTTACTTTTTTCCTCCCCTTATTTTCTCTCCAATCAAACACACTGTAATCTTTTATTTGGGTGGAGAGAAAATTAAGGAGAAAAAAAAAATAAAAGGAAAAACTTTCAAAAGCTGAAAAAGAAAAGAGGATGCAGATTTCCTCCATTATAGATTGAGGAGTGTCACATTTACCATGATGCAGGGCCAGATTTCATTTTCACTTTGAGCACACAATTGATTTCACAAACTTAGTCCAGTCTATCACGGTCAAATTGGAGTAAAGTGTGTTTTAAGTGTCTGTTTGGATTAGTGGTAGAAATTATTTTTCTAATTTGATTTGCGGTGTATAAGTCTATAAGATAAATATGTGAGAAGAGTTTTAAAAATCCCACTTTATCCTATTTCATACTTAAAAAAATTCCAAACACAGTGTTAGTGTTATGTATCAAAAAGGATTTTATTTTTAATTATATTGAGTGAAACATGCTAATATTTATTGTATTCGTATTAGCAATTATCATTAATTAATAGCAATTGTCTTTTATTTTTTTTATTCATAAGCTTAAAAATTTTTATGCATTTACATAATTATTTTTATTATTTTATTTCATTTTATGTACCAAACAAGTTCTTTATTTACTAAATATTTGAAAGTAAAACAAAAATGGTAAGTTGACTTGCGTCAGGTTTATTTTGCACCTCCTTTGATTTATCTCTCCCGTTGAAGGAAAATCAAATTCCAAAGCTTCCAAGATATTGGAGTTTACTGATGGGAAAAATAAGAGAACCAAATAAAATAAACAGTAAAACTACAATATTCCCTTTTTTTCTTAATATAAAATATATTTTATAGTTGATCTTGATCTTAAATATAAGATATAGTTTTATATTTGTCAAATTTTTCCTAATTTGCCCTTATTGATATTCCATCAATAATAATAAAGGAGGGGAGGGCATGAGGGAATTGAGAAATATTATTAGGATATTTTAAAAAATACATATCATATCAAATAATTCAACTAACTTCTTTGATATAATCAAATTAGAAAATGTAACACAACAGGTAGTGAACAAATAGAAAAGAATAAACTTTCATGATCTGGCATTAGGGGTGGAAACAGGCCAGGCCTGTTTTGTAATAGAGCGGCCTGAGCCTGGCCTTTGGCCTGTTATAGGCCTTTTTTTTGGCCTAAGCCTGGCCTGTATGAAGGCCTGGCCTGAGGCCTGTTAAGAAAGCCTGTATTTTAAATCACTTTATAAATAGGGCTCGAAAGTTCTTTTAGGCAAACAAGCCAAAATTGCATAAATTAATCCAAAATACATTACAAAATACAACAGAAGACATCAATCAAAGGATGGCAACTACCCGCAAATCATCAAATCTTCAACACAATTTCTTCTTCTTGTTCCAACACCTTGAAAAAAAATAAAGGAAGTGCAGAAAAACAAAATTTAACAAGTAACATCTAAAAAAAATCAGTTGAAGTGCAGAAAAAATAACAATCCATGAGTTGTTTAAAAAACCCAGATGAATCATATGAATCCAAGCCACACGCGTTTCAGGCAACAAACTTCCAATTCCAAGATCAAACTTACATTAAACTTTCAATTATTACACAGCTATTCTTCACAAGCCATTTTAAAAGAAAGAAAATCCTAGATGAGAATCGTTTCGAACATTCTCTAGACAAGGAAAACCCAGATGAGAAAGTTTGGGGATTTAACTTTTTTCTTTCTTTTTTTCACAGATCGAGCTTTAGGGTTTGGGGATTTACAGGAAGAGAAAAGAGACAACCCAGATGAGAAAGTTTGGGGTTTGGGGATTTACAAGGAGAGAGAGACATACCTGCGGCAACCAGTGTGTGAGAGTCCGGCCAATCGACCAAGATCCACAAGTGACGAGATGAGAGGAGGAGACCGAAGAGTGGGCCATGAGACGACGAGTGACAGGGTTGAGAGAGAGAGAGGAGAGCAGCTGGATGCCGTCCGTTGAGGAGGAGAGTTCGAGAATCATGGCTAGAGAGATTCAAGAGGAGAGTGATCGATGCTGATGAGCGAGCGTGGAACTGGAGAGGGAAGAGTAGGGAAACAACGGCGGTGGATTTGAGGGGAACTAGAGAGGAGACGCGTCACAGTGGAGCTAAGATAGTCACAGACTCACAGTGGAGTGGAACGGAGCTATGGTGGGAGTCGTGGCCATGGGTGTATCGACGCCGACGCCCGACGGACCCAAAGTCTGAAAGAATGAGAATGAGAAAATTTGATTTTGGAATTAGGTTAGGGAATTAGGGGAGGCGGTGAGTGGCAGAAGCGTAATAATGGAGGTTCCCCAAATTTTTTTTTTAAAAAAGAGCTTAACAGGCGCAGGCCGGCCTGATAGGCCTCACAGGCCTGACAGTAGGCCTTGGCCTAGCCTGTTAAGACAAACAAGCTTTTAAATCAGCCTGAGCCTGGCCTTTTAGCCTGACAGGCCAGGCCTGATCAGGCCTCTAACAGGTCAGGCCGCCTGGCCTGTTTCCACCCCTATCTGGCATATCTCTTTTTCTTCTCCTTCTACTTCCATCCTTTACTCCGAAACTACATAGTTTTGGATTAAATAGGTAAGGGCAGCACTTTTTCTTTTAAAAAAAATAGTCATCTAGTACCATGAAATATTTTTTTCACTAGCATTACATCTAATAAATTAAGTTTTTTTTTGTATGCTCAATATCTTAAAATATTTTTTAGTGGCACCCAGTATATTACACTCAGCACCCACAAATATTCTTTCAGAAGAACCAGTTTGTTAAAATAATTTTTAATGTATATAGTACCCTAAAATAATTTTACAAGTGAGTGAGCAAATACTTTAAGGGTAAATTTACACTATTAGGGTGTTGAGTGATGGAGGCTAGATTCTAGGTACCACTAAACAATACTTTTAAGGTGTTGAATGTAAAAGAAATTAATTTAAGATATTGAATATTGCTGAAAAAATATTGGGAAAATTGCTTATAAATCTCTATTTGAAAGTTTATTTGTGAAATAGGACTTAAGACCATATAAAGATATAAAGTCATTGAATGTGAATAATTGTGATAGAAAAAAGACAAAATTACTTTTAAGGAAAACATTCCCTTCGTGCAATCTCTTCCCAAGAACCAATCATTCATCATAAAACAACTTTCCTCTACTAGTGCTAATTTCATCAAAGAGCCCTCAATGAGGTTTAGCTTGAAGAACCATGGAAGCAAATCATAATCTTCAAGCACAGCTTAATTCAATTTAGAAATAATCAATTTCAATAATATCAAACCCATATAAGCAATGAAACTGAAAAAAAAAAAATCATGCCATTAATCTATCAAAGACCCACAATAACAGAAGCCACCATCAAGTTAAAGGCCCTATTCTTTAGATATGTAAGAAGATATACAAAATAAGACACATCAAGCAAAGTTGTCATCTTGCTTTGCCATATAGAAGGTGATGAGAAGTGGGGAGAAGATGAAAAAGATTGAAAAGGTCCTAGGTCTATGAAGGTGGAGGTGCATGTGTCAATAAGGATCTTGATCTTGAGGTGGGGGTGGAGAATATGGAAGAGGCGAAGGTCACTAAGCGAAGTAGATAGAGGTGGTCGTTGATGGTGGCAGCGCTGCCATTAATGATTGGGGAGGTCAATGGGGGCAATGATATCAATAAGTGAGATGGTTGATGTTGGTCATGAAAGTAGAAGGACTACAAGCTTGAAGATGCGGAGGGGCAAAAATGAATTGTGGGTTAAGGAATTGAAAATCTTAAATCTTTTATGGAAAATAAATTGCACATAAGGAAATATAGATTGCACAAATGAAAGATATATTGCATATAAGGAAAGATAGATTGCACAAAAGAAGATGGATTGCATATAAGGGAAGATAGTTTACACAAAATGTAATTGCATATCAGAGACTAATTTTGTATATATGGAAAATGGATTGCAAATAAGAGAAAATGGTTTACACCTAAGAAGAAGGATCGCATAACAGGAAGAGCTTGCTCATAAGGAACAATCATTTGCACATAAAGGAAAATCATTTGTATTAAAGAAAGATTGTTTGCAATGACATAATTGCACATTGGACTAATTTTGCAGCACAAGGAAAGATGGATTGCACATAAAGGACATTAATTGCACATAAAGGAAAAATATATTGCACAAAGGAAATTATCTCATTAAGGATAATTTTATCTTTCTTCTATGACAATTATTTACATTCAAGGACCCTATACCTATTAGGGATTCTAGTTCCCAATTAACAAATAAATTTTTAAATAGAGATTAATGAGCAATTTTCCTAAAATTATTTTATGTGCGGGATGCTCTCTCTTTTCATTTTTTTTTTAAAAAAAAGTGCCCCTTGCCTTATTTACCCCAAAATGCCAAAACTAGCTGAGCGGGATGAATAAGAAGTGAAGCCGAATCCAACTTTCATACGGTAATTTTTATATTATTTTTCATTTTAAATACATAATATATTATTATAGAAAAGAATTTCAAAATTGAATATAATAATTTTTTGATCCTATTTTTGTTTAATTAATAATCATCACCTAATTTTCCTGCCAACAACTACTGACTTTTTTTCACTTAAAAAAGATAGAGTATTTCTGAACAGTATAGTTTAAATTGTCTACACATCCAGGTCAGAACAGCTCGTGATCTGATTGGCTGGTGAACGGTGGAGCTGTTAGCGTTTCACACGTAAGCCCTCTAAAACGACATCGTCAAAGGACGGAAATCATCCTCAGAGGTGCCGTTCGGAGCCGAAGAAGCAACACAGTTGAAGTCGCAGTTTTTAAGATCTGAGAGTTAGAGAAGAAAGCTACTGACTATTCGCTTCCAGAATATTGTTGGATTACAAAGTATAATCTTCAATTGGGAAGAGAGGGGCAATAAAAAAAAAGTGTGGGAATTTATGGAAGAAACGAAGGGGAGAAGCGCGAGGGTGTGTATGCTTTTGATCTGTTTGTTGCTGAGCTTTTTCGCTCGGATTGAATCGTTGTCTTTGACCGTAAAGGACGTTGAGTGCGTCTACGAGTATGTGCTCTACGAGGGTGATACAGTTAATGGGAACTTTGTTGTCGTCGATCATGATATTTTCTGGGGCTCCGATCACCCTGGCATCGACATGACGGTGAGTTCGATGTTAAGTTTTTCCCCCTCATTGGACTTCCCCTAGGTTTTTTTAAATAAAATTATTTGTTGATCTATGAATAAGTTGTTGATTAATGCTATTTTAGTTTTACTTGGTGACGAAAGCCGTTTTGGCCTCGTTTGTGCTCGGTGGAAAATTGTGAAGATGATTTGCACATGAGGCTACAAGTTATATGCTTTTTCTTTGATAAATCACCTTGAATAATTGACACTGCTGTTCCGAATAACCGTTCAAAGGTTCTAATTACTAGGGTATGCTGCTGATGCAGAATGAAGGCTATTAAGTCATGGTTTTAGACCGAGCATTAGGGTTTTTAATTTTGTCAGGCGAATTTCATGTTTGTTTGAAGGACGTAAACCTAGCTTGAAATAGATTCCAAATGGATTGCTGTTGATCACGTCAAAAGCCCCCAATTTAAAAATCCTACTTGCCTATTGAGACTCTAATTAAACTTCTTCATTCTGCGTCTGCTGCCTAGACGGCTTTTTAGTTGATAATGAGGCTTAAGCGGATGAGAAGGAAGAGAAGTCTGGGATATTTTTACCGAAAGAATAAAAAGAAAACAGAGAAGAGGGGATAAGAGAAAGAGAGAAGAAAAGGAGAGAGGAACAGAACATGATCCCCCACCCCCTAAATGAATGTTTGATTGTAACATGTATCATTTTGTGAAAGCTAGAGAAAAAGTTGAACTCCTAATGTTTCTGAATAAGAAAAAGGTTGAAATCCTAATAGGCAAAGGATTCCTTTGGGGCAATTAGTTATTCGATGACCAAAGAACAGCCGACAATAGCAGAAGGGAGTTTGTTAAGATGTAGAAATCCATCTGTGCCTGGGTAATATGGGTTGGGTTGCATTATAAGTCATGAATGGAAACCTTCAGATGATATTGGAAAATCTTTAATGAAACGAAGTTCGAGACTTTGTATTTTTCAGTCTCACTTAAGATGATGACCGATGAATCAATGGATGTTCCTCCTACTTTAAGGATGAGGTTGTGAGTAGAAAATACGACAACACAAAAACATCTTTGATCCATGTCATAGGGAATTCAACGGAGTTTTATGTTGGTTGTTGAGGATCTTACACAACCCTTCCATTTTATTCAGACCTGGGACTGGTAATAAAACATAGGCATAGTTAGGTTGGAAGTAAAAAATATGATCGTAAATTCATTTGATGCATGAAAAACAATTAAGACAAGAACTTTGCAGATTTTCCTGTTTTTCCGTGTCAAACACTTGTATTTGTTGGGGGCATTAAAGTATCATTGGACCAGGATGTTTTCAAGAGAAATTTATTGTGAGATCATCTGGTGCAAGAAAAAAATACCTAGACAAAGTCATCAGTAGTTGTTTTAAGTAGATTTTGAAATTGTGTCATGATCGCTATGTTTACTGATTTATGAATGGAGTAATATATTGGGCACATATGAGCACTTTTAAGAGTTTATAAATTATTGTTAACTTATAAATTGGCGCAGCGGTAAGGTTGTTGCTATGTGACTTGGAGGTCACATGTTCAAATCCTGAAAATAGCCTCTCTGCTTGTGGAGGTAAGACTATGTACATTTATCCCTCCCCAGACCTCACCTAGTGGGAGCTTTGTGCGCTGGGCCGTCCTTTTCATTATATCTTGGATAAACAATATCAATTTTTTGCCCAGCAACAATATCCAATTCTAAATATTTGTTTTTGCTAAATTTTACCTTGTCATGCACTCTTGTTTTGAAGCACTGGCTAGATGGTACACATATTTTCCATGCATTGCATTGAGCCTAAGGAATGAGCCATAGTGCCATACTGTTTATGGTTTGTGAATAGTATGTCTTACTATGGATATTCATCATTTATATTGATATGCTGATGTTCGCCTAGGTGTCATTTGTTTTTAGATATATTAGAACTCTGTTAGTGTTTGCATAATTATAAACTTTATTCAACAATTCTTTTGAAAAGAGAAAGAAATTGGTAAATTGTTTTTACCTCGTTGTATTATTATTGAGTTTAAATTGGGATTATTTGTTCTACATTTTTTTAGAGAGAGAGATAGAGAGATGCCAAAGGATTTGGAGCAAGGCCAAGCTGCAAAATAAAATATAGAAAGTGATGACAGATGGGGGCTGAGGGAGGGGAGATGCTGATAAGATCTCATGTGAATTGCTCATAATTGAATGGATGACCTTGGTTTTCTTCACATACAAAGATATCTTTTCCTGTGTTGTGCATTTTAACGTCAATGCACTGTAGAGTATGGTTTTGAGACCATGCTAATGCCTTTATGGTAATCATTGCACAAAAGCTTTTTGGAAAATGATGTGTGCTCACAATGCTAGGAAGTAGATCAGGAGACATTGTTGGATTCAGAATGACCACCTATTATTGTCACACATGGTTTCCTTTTCAGTTATCCTAATTTTGTCTAAATCTGCAGGTGACTTCTCCCGGAGGTAACATTGTCCACACTATCAAAGGAACCTCTGGCGACAAGTTTGATTTTAAAGCCCCACAAAGTGGAATGTATAAATTCTGCTTTCATAACCCTCACTCCACTCCTGAGACTGTTTCTTTCTACATCCATGTTGGTCATATTCCCACTGAGCATGATCTTGCTAAAAATGGTATGTTTTCTGCATAAGCAGCATTTATTACTATAGTGTATCATATTGCCATCTTTAGGTGTATGGGTCATGAACTTTATAATGAACATCTCCTATTAATATGAGGTACTGCTTGAAGTATGTGACGATTGATGTTAATGTATATATTTTTTGGACCTACTGAAGGTTGATGTTGGTTATGTTTCCTTCCATTTTTTTGGGGGTTTACTTTTGGCTCTAATTGGTGGATTTGCAGAGCACTTGGACCCAATAAATGTTAAAATTGCTGAGCTCAGAGAGGCACTAGAGTCTGTTACAGCTGAGCAAAAATACCTTAAAGCACGTGATGCACGACATCGTCATAGTAAGTGGCTTTTCTTTTTCATGAACTGTGACTGGCTCATGTAGAAATTTGGCTATTTCTCAGCAGTTTTAGCATTTTTCATGCTATGTTAAATGCATTGATACGTTTCATCAATTTTATGATATTGATGGTTCCTATACATCAGCTTTAATGTTTGACCCATCTTGATATTGGTGGTAAGTAGTAGCAACAGAAGTTTATACATTGAGGCAGTCCTTTTAAGTTCTATATTGCAATGTATACAATCTTTCTCGTTAAATTTTGGAAGTGATCATTGAATTCTTTACCCATATACAGCACAAGAAACCTCTAATTCATGTCATGATTTTGGGGAATGTATTTAGGGAATTTGTTCCTTTTAAATCTGATATTTCTCTAATTGACATCTGCTGAGTATAGCATAGGTTCCAATTACTGCATTCATTTGTCAGTTGCCTGATGTTGCTTTTTTAGCTAACTAGCTGTGAACCTGTGACAATACTATCAAATCTCATGGTTTTTAAGACACTCAGCTTCTTATTTTCACGTATGATGCAGCGAATGAGAGCACACGGAACCGCGTAATATTCTACACTGTTGGAGAGTACCTTATTCTAGCCCTTGTTAGTGCCCTGCAAGCTGTATACATCCGGCGGCTTTTCAGCAAGTCAGTGGCTTATAACCGTGTTTGAATCTCGTCCTCTTGTAGCCGAAGGGTTATCCTTACACTTGTTTCTTCTTTCTGTAACAATATGACCGTTGGTGAATATTATTAATTTCTTGCCTTCTAACTGCGACCTAATTTATATTTAAAGCTCGAGAAAAGAAGTACTTAGGTTCCCTGTTTTGAGATTCTTCTATTTACAGAGTTCTTTTACATTTGTGTGAATATTCTACACTCTTCGTTTAGAGGTAAGTATATTTTCGTTTAGAGATAACAGTGCTCATTGTAAAATAAGAATAATATTATAATTGTCAGTGTTATAAAAGTATATGTTCTAAGAAAGAAGATTGATAGGATTCAAAGAGAATGATAGAATTTCTAGAGAGAAGTTAGAGAGATGTTCTCCTTCAGTTCAATTGAAACAATCGATTACAGTCCTTTATATAGAAGCAGAAATTTAACCCTGGTTGTATTACCATGGTTATATTTAAATGACCATAGTTACTTTATATCATCTTTATGTCCTTGTCTTCTTTTCTTTATGTCCCTGTCTTCTTTTGCTTTTGCTTTGTGTCATGTCTTCTTTTCTTCTTTATGTCAAGTTGACTGGAAGATTAATATGAGTCAATGGACATCCACATATTTAATATTTATAACAAGTTTATCATTTTAAAATTACAAAATGATTTCAACGGATTAATTAAATATTGTGGTGCAATGGCATTTATTGTGGTATGCTAGTGTTTCAATTGGCACGTGTTATCGAAGGTGTCTCCGACTAATGGCAAGGTTAATATATGTATGTTAACACTCAAGACGGGGGCACACATAACACTTTCTAAGTCATAAGCTGTTAAAAGTTTTGGGAGTTAAAATTATTTTTGGTCTTTATATTTTGATTGAATGTTAGTTTTGGTATTTGTAGTTTCAAATAAATAGTTGGTTTTTGTTTTTATAGTTTTATTATTTGGAATTGATTTGAATTTAAGTATATGAACTAAAATTAAAACTTGTTAAAAGTATAGGGATTAACCGTAAAATTAAGTTCTTAGGAAATGTAGGACTAAAATCAATTATTTGAAACTGTATGTTTCAAAATTAAAATTTGATTAAATCGTAAAATGTAATAATAGTATTAAACCCAAAGTTTTGTTAAAACTGATGTTTGATGCAGCTTTTTCAAAATGGAAAATATTTAGGTTAAGTTCCTTATATCAAGTTCATCAAGTTTTCCGAACACATGATTATGTGTCATATTTTTGCATTATTTCCAATTAATTATAAAACCAATGCAAAAAATAGAACATATAATTACATGGGATTAAAGAATTTGATGCAATGGATGTAAGGAACTTGATGTAAGTATAGTACTTTCAAAATCATAAAAGACAATCATAAAATATATTTCATTAATCAATCAAGAAACCAACAACAAAGTCAACGGCATCATAACATCCACATAAAGAAGAAACCAACAAAACCATCAAAAAACTTAATATCTACAAAAGTAAAATTAGTCCTGACAAAACACTAAAATCCAACTTAAAACAATCTTCCTAACCTTACATTCAACAATTGCCTGGATCTTGATAATAGGGGGAGAGAGTTATGACACCCACTTTTTCGAACACTGCTTCATAAGAGTTACACAAACACTTTAAATGTTAGCTTTATTCTTTGTGATTTGTGAAATTGCATCGCTTAAGATGGCGATTGTGTTGTGAAATTGTAAAGTTTTGTAGCTTTGAGTTTGTAAGGGGCACAAAATCCAGTCCCTTGCTGGAATATAAATATAAATGGTAAAGCTGTTTGCAATTCTTGTCTCGGGGTTCGCTCAATCATATTCAATACTTTTCTTTCTTTCCAATCATTATTATTTGATTATCTTCACATTTGATATATACTTTTGGGTAATTTATTTAAACAATCGAATGCCTTTTTGTTTTTTTATAAAGCACTATATTATTCAAAGATAAAACGAGCTACGAAAAAAAAAAGGCCTCCTAAATAAAACACAAGGGAACAAGTCCAAGATGCCTTGGTAAAGCAACAGGCCCACAATAAACTACAGGAAATCCTACAAGTAGAAGCCCATTTCCGAGCCTGAAACTTGAATATGGCCCAAAGCTCAAGTCTTCTTCTGCAGCAACCTTGTATTTTCCACGTGCAAAAGTATGTCAACCGCAATAACTCTTGGAGAGGTTGTCGAAAAGCACTATCAACTGAGTCTTATATTAAGGATAGAATGTAGTACTAAATATGAGTAGCCAAAATGAAGTGAAAAATAGAATGCTTAACTATGCATTGCACATGTGTATCCTAAGCCGTTCACTTATGTGTTGTATGGCCATCTCGTAAATAAACATACTAACATGACAGCTTATAAAAAATGTAATCATTTAGTCCTATTTATAGGGTGGAGAGAAGAAAATCTTTTGTTCTATTTATAGGATAAAGAGAGAAATTTTCCATATGCTTGTGGTGGGGTGTAATTTGTATTAAATAGGTGTAAAATTGGAAATTTTTGAATTTTATGATAGAGCTAATAAAATTTAAGGTTTTTCTTCATCTGAGTAAAATATATTGAAAGTGCCTTATACATAGAATTAGAAAAGAATTTGAGAAAATTATCCCAGTTGGGTCTAACAATGCTTATAGCCCAATCAAATATATAAATATATATAACTTATAATATGACAAATTACAACCGTGGAATTACCAAAACTATAAATATTTTCAAAATTAATTAAAAAATGCCTAAAGTGGTAACATTATTCATAAATTATCACGAACATTTTCAGAATAAACACACAATTATTCTCAACAATCCATAAAATGCCTCATAATCAATGTTTTAAAAACCGGACCGGACATCGAACTGAAAAGGTTACTGGGTCATGGGTCGCGGGTCGCATGGTCGGACTGGCGGTCGAACTGATAACATAATAATTAAATAAAAATAATATTATACGTATATATAATCATATAAATATAAAAAATAAATATGAAATTTTAACATTATTTAAAAATAAGCACATGCAAAAGCTTATATGTATCATTTAGTTCACAAACCCTTGTGACTCTTGGGTCTGGGACTCTCGAGCTCAGCCTATGATTGTTGCATCTGCTCCTGCCATTTTTTGAAACAATATATTATTATTATTATAAAATAATAAATTAACTTACAATGGCCTCCTTTACCTACTGAGAGTCCTGTCACAGTGTTTATGGGTGATAGTGAATAACTCCCCATAGTCCGTCTAGCGATTCTCCTACTGATCCTTCATCTCCTAAAAAAAATAAAACATTAAATTAGTATTATGAATAATAAAATACTAAATTTATAATATAAAATAACCAACTAAAAGTAATTGACATTGTTAATCTAACCAGCTCACTGTAAGTGACAGTAAATGTCTTCGATCTTGCCATGTGGTGGATCCTATGCTACCCTTAACACTTGGTATTCCTCTTGAAAGAGCCTGCATAAAAAATAATATTAAAAGTATTAAAAAAATGTAAAAAAAATTATAATTATTAAAAACATAAAATTTATGAAAATTATATTAAAATTATAATTATAAATAAATAACCTACCCTTCTGAGCTCCTCCTGTATTAGACAAAACTTGTCAGTCGTTTAATGGGACACCGTCCGGGATGTTGTCAATCAATTGCTGAAAAGGTTTCGTCCCATTATTATTCATACTGTGGAAGAGATGATTCCTCTTGTTCCTCTAGCCGTCTTCCATTTTCATCAGCATGTACCTCTTCCTATTGTCCTGGACGACAAACCAATCCTGTAACACAATTAAATAAAAATAATTAAATACAATTACTTATAGATGATACAATTAATAAATATTAATTAAATACAATTAATTACACAATATATAATATAATTAGATACTATTAATTACCTTTACGGCCTCGTCCTATGCCAGATCCTTCGGCTCCTTGGGAATGTTCTTCCACGTCCTGAAGTGGATGGAGAACCGCATTTAATTCAAGCCCAACTCGTTCAGGTAGCGGTTAAAGAGGTGACCGCCATTCTCAATCAGCTAGTTCGTGGCCTCATTCCACTAAACTTTCACTTCTAGGCTCCAGTCTATGCTATTGAGACTGGCCACAACCAGCATCCTCATGGAAATGTTCCCCTGCTGATCTGCACATTTTACATCATACGTTAATTAAATTTTAAAAAACATTTAACCAATGGAATTTCAATATTAAATTTATTAAAAAAATAATTAAATTTACCTTGAATCTGCACCTCAAACCCCATCGACCGAGCAGACAACTGTCGTGGGTTGTTCTAGTCCCTCGCCTCTTCTTCATCCAGAAACTGCTCCATGTCATTGATAGGAATACGAAAGTCAAACTCCTCATTATCATCGTAATAGCTAAGACTGATGTCCCCCTCATGCTAAACAGGCAACTCTGGAGCTGGAGTTTCCTGTGGGGCTGGTTGTTGTGGGGTCGTCTATTGTGGGCCCGTCTCTTGGAGGGCGGTTGCTATAGGGCCACCTCCTGTGCCTGCAACAACGTGGTGGCCTCCTGCGATGGCATGGGGACGTACCTACCTCGTGCTGCCCTCTACTGCCTCGTAAAATAGGTTTGGGGGGAAATTCAGCCTCTTTCCCCTTCTCTTTGTCTCACTCAGAAGTTATAATATATAAATACAAAAAGCAAAAATAAAAAAAAATAGCACAATTTTTATCAAAATTACTACCTCCGGTCCTAATTAGGTCGTCTTATTCAAAAGCCCAATTATGAAATCCCTTCTCTCCCACTTCACACCTCGGAACGCATCGTCCTTATAGAGAAGGAGGCGCTTATATGACATATTTACCTAACTTTGGAGAAATTAAGGATAGTGGTTAAATTAGTTAATCATATTTATTTTCCTAAAATATCCTTATTTAAAATTTAAAATGGCATCCAATTATGTTGATTCTCCATTTTTTCTTGTATCTCTCTTGCCTCACACACGACTTCTCCAAGCTCTCACACAATCCGACGTTGTCAATCTCCCTCAATAACTTCCGATATACTCTTATTAAATTATTAATATGTTTAATTATTATTGAGAAAGTATTAATAGGGGGTATTTTGGGAAGAAATTGATAAAAATTATAATTTTGTCCTATAATTAGGATCAAAATTAACTCTCAAATGGTGTCCTATAATTAGGACCGGATGGAGTATAAAATAATAGCTAAAAACAAAAATAAATCACTTAACTTTACTATTCTCAAGTGGCAAACTCTGTAAAATACTTCAGCAGAATCTTATATCTCAAAGAAAATCTCAAAGGGCATGTGAGAATTCAAATTGGCAAAATGAGAAAATAAAGGGTCAGGGAGCTTTTACAGCGCCGGATTTGTAGCGATTTTAACTAGAACCGCTACCTCAACAGCTAAAAATCCAAAAAACCCACCTCGAATAACATGAAAATTAATAGCAGTTACGAATAACCGCTACAAACCTATAGACCCTTTGCATTCTATAGTGGTTATAGCCTATAACTGCTACAAATTTACAACCCACTTTGTAGCGATTAACCTTAACTGCTACAAAAGTGCGGCTCTTTGCATTCTGTAGCGATTACTGTGATATTAACCGCTACAAATTAATCGCCACTTGGCACCACATTTGTAGTTGTTAATATATAACAACTGCTACAAATGAACAACGACAAAATTGGCACCAAATTTTGTAGCGATTATACATTGTAAACCGTTACAAAATCCGTTCCCTAACCAGCGTGCCACTTGGCGCGACTCAAACTAATGCAAATATGTAGCAGTTTTAATCAAAATAACTACAAATACTCACATTTGTAGTGTTTGTTTTAACCGTTACAAATTTACTGCTGCGAATTGTCATTTGTTTTGTAGTGAATGTTTCATTGGTTCTCTGTTGTTTTTTTTTTTTTGCCTTCGGTTCTCCGTTGTTGAACGTCAAAGTCGGCAGCATTTTGTTTGATTTATGGTATGATGTCATGCCATGAAGATGAAGATGTGAAGTGCACAAAGCTACCAAACCGCGACGTCTTTTAGTTTTGAAGAAATGACAGGTCAAAGACGCCACGATTAGGTCATAGAATAAGCTGTTGAAGTCGTTGCAGCTTTTTGTGGTAGGTACACGCTTCGTTTCAATCGAATTAGTGTTCAAGAAAATAATTAAAATTAATTAATATATAGAAAATATATATTTTATCTTAAATATGTCCTCATTTATGAATGAGTAAGAGAGAAATCTATAATGAAAAAAATAATAAGAAAGAATGTAGAGGAGAAAGATGATAAGAAAATAAAGACAATGAGAAAATATAAGTCTAAATCAACATTTTAATTGATACAATGGATATAATTAATTGAAAATAAAATAGATAAAATGGCAACATGTTCGTAAGTGAAGCGTTAATGGTGGTGTCCACGAGACAAATAAATGGGATATACAAGGGAAATTTCTCATGATGATGAGTCGCCCAATAGCATCTCAAATTAAATGTCAACAAACAGCTCACAAGTGAGTAGGAACAATTAATCCTAAAGAAACGCAAGACCCACAAACCAAGTGAATTTTTTCTCCAACCAATTTAGAAATCAGAGTGCACATTTCATACTTTTGACTAATTAGCAACAAGTGATGTCATTTGCACAATTCATTTACCATCCCTAGGGAATTAATAATTAAAGATAGAAAATTGAATGAGATAACTCCAGGCAAAAACTGACTTTTAAAATCCTCAAATAACGGAAAAGTGGAGATACATAATCAAGCCTTCAAATAAGGCATTGTCAAAAATCAAATTATTATCCATACATGCAATTAGTGAAAGCCGGAACACTTTTAACCACACCTTGGTTGTTTCCTAATTTGTGATTGAAGATAAATTCATATACCTATGTTTAGATTCTATTCGATATTACCTCCAACAAAAACTATACATTTGAGCTAATGAGGTTTGGCACAGTTGGTTAAGGTCTTGCCACCCCGATCACAAGGGAGTGTGTTTGAACCCTCTGACCGATGGGGAGACCTCATTGGTAGGCAATCTCGTAAGTCCCTAGTAAGCGCTCGAAGAGCCCTGGGGCCGTGCCCTGGCCTTGGTAGGGGACTGGTGCCGAACCTACCTAAACTTTTTTTATTATAAAAAAAAAAAAAACTATACATTTGAGAGATATTAAACTTGAAAGTAATATATTTCGGCGAGCAATACGTAAGAAGAATAGGCAACGATGATAAAAGTCCACAAAGTTGGGCCCATAAACTCTCCACAGAATTTTGAATCAATAATATAAAGGGGGACCCTTTCCAAGACTTTCGTGCGGCGCTTAATCAAATGTTGCCCTAACCTGAACTTTCAAGGTTTCGATGACTAATTAATATTTTTTACAATTAATTTTTAAAAAAATTAGGTTTCCCTTGTTTGAAAACCACTATATATGGGGGTAACAACTTACGTGTAAGAATGCCTTAGGTGAGAGAAAGAATTTTCCTATAAAGATTGGTCTAGGACTAAGATCATCTTTGATTTCTTATTTATTTAACCTAGTTACATACTCCCTCCAGTCCTAATTATAAAATAAAGTTGATTTTTTTGGAGAAATTAAGGAAGCCAATTAAATTACTTTAGAGTGTTTATATTTTTAGTATCATTAGATTATATATTAGTTTATTAGTCAAATTAATTAGTTTGAAGAAAAAAATAAAAATAAAAATACTCTAAAGTAATTTAATCGGCTTCCTTAATTTCTCCAAAAAAGTTAACTTTATCTTATAATTAGGACTGGAGGGAGAATTTTCTAACTAGGGTTATACAAGAAAGATAAAATTCATAAAATATACATATGAGAAACAGAGTTGGGGTATGATGATATTGAAGAGAAAATGGAAAAAAAATTATTTAAGGTGGTTTCAGATATACATAAAGCCTAATGGCGTTGGATACTTGGATAAGAAGGATAGATTAAGCCATATGAAATCCTTTGAAATAGGATGGAACAAGACCAAAACAATCCCTCAATAAAGTTTATTGAGAGGTGATGGGAATATAGTTGACCAATCTTACGAGAATGAATATTATATATTTGTCTCTATAATAAGGGAGAATTACATTCAGGTCCCAAGGAAGAGGAGAAATGAAGAAATGGTCCCTATAGATTGCAAAATGAAAAAATGGTCCCATGGAGTTGTCAATAAAGGCTCCTGGAGTTGTTAACGAATTGTCAATACAGGCTCATGGAGTTGTTAATGGGACCATTTTTTCATGTTGCAATCTACAGAGACCATTTCTTTATTTTTTGTCTTCCATAGGACCTAAGTGTAATTCTCCCCTATAATAATCATTTCTTTACGTTCTTTCTTGAGTCTTATATAACTGATAGGGCGCACGTGAGAGAGAAGCTGTCAAGCAGCTGGGTCCCAGTGTGATTCAATTAAATCAAGATATCGTTGAAAATTAGAGATTGTTTTGGCTACTGGTTTGCTTCATTCATTTTACGTGGGATTCATTGAGAATCGACGTTTTCCTTGAATAAATTTCTGAGTTCGTAAATAGAAAAAAATTATTTCTACATATACAGAACAATATATTTAGAATAAAGTAATGAATAATACCAGTAGAAAAGATTGTAAAATAAGGAAAAATATTGTGAAAAAGAGTTATATATATATATAATTAAGACGAGCGATAATTAAGGATTGATTAATTGACATATTAAAGTAATAACGAGCTATTGTCATACCCCCCTCTCTCTGCTTCGTCCTCTATATAAACCTACATTCCAACACGCAGATACAGAATACACATTCACATAAAGCTTTGAATCAGTCGTGGTGTGAGCTAAAGGAATCAACCCTAGCAAGATTCCTCCCTTGCCCTTTCCCTTCCAGGTATATCCAGGCTGTCACCTTTCTTCACTCACATCAACCACCACCGCGTCCGTCGCGACCTCCTCCGCTGCTGTCGTCATAGAAAAAAACCACCCTCATTTCCCTTCGATTCTCTTGCCTTTTCTCGTTTCGCCAAAGACTACACCACCCTCATGGCTCTCAGCCTCTCTTGTAACCACCCCACTTGCTTCGACACCACCCTCATGGCTCGGCCTCTCTTGCGACAACCCCACTTGGGTCGACACCACCCCCGTGGCTTTCGGCGTCTCTTTGCGCTTTCTTATTTTGATTCTTGTTCTGCTGCTGCATGCATACATACATACATACATATTTATGTAGGGGGCTTTTTCTCACTAAGAGTTTTCGTTTTCATTTGTGTTGCAGTAGAAATGGGTTCAACCAGTAGCAATAGAGCAGAGAAAAGCGTTTCAGGGAGGGATTCTTCTTCATTGGCTGCCTCTAACAATGGCGGCTATGCCACATATTCTGGCCCTCCGGCTGGGTCGGACAGCATCATCAGCTGGAGGGCCAGTGAGCTCAGCCGCTCCGGCTACGCACAGACCCCATATACTTCTTCATCAACAGAGCTTTCCACCACCCACAGCCACAGGTCCAATGAACTCTGGCAAAGCTCTAACTACGCTCTCCCTCCTTATGTTTCTTCATCAACACCTGCCACCCCTCCCTACAATGCCAATAACCTTGGTCTAGGCTCTGGTTACGCCCTGGTGGCCCCAGTACCACCAACGCCACCGCCACCGCCACCGCATGTTTCATCATCAACACCTGCCACCCCCCTCAACTATGCCAATAACCTTGGCCGAAATTCTGGTTACGCCCAGGTGGCCTCAGTACCACCAACGCAGCTGAAGCCGCAGCCGCAGCCGCAGCCGCCACGGCGTAGTCACAGGCGGAGCTCTGACGCACGTGACGGTGCTTAATTCCACATCACTATATGTTTTTTATATCTGCAAGAATGGATCAAGCTGCACGTACGTACCTCTGAACACTGTTTTATTTGTTTTATGCATATTACTACTTTACGTCAGGCATTGGGGTTATGATATGTTTTGTGTGCTGTTTCAGGCTTTGTTTATTTCTGGTTTGTTCCAAATAAAAAGTGAGATAGTAAGAACATGGAATCATGGCCTTGCCTTTCTCGTAGCAGCTCTTATATATAACCAACTCAGTTCTTAGTGTGTGTGTATCTATATATATATAGTAGCTTATCTCTTTCTCTGTACGTGTGGCCCTCCTTATTCGAATGCATTTCGCAATGACTGAAACATCCTTACATTAAAAATAATCATTCTCCGATGAGATGCTTCAAACGCTGTCGTTGTTGCCATGAACTCTCCGACACTGAGCTGTTACTTGGCTAAGAAAACTCCTTCATCGGCTCCGTCTCCGTCCCGTTCCATTACAGAAACCTCTGTCGCCTTATGACTTAAAGATAGACAAATTCACGGAGATACATGCATCGGAAGAGGAAGAGGAAGAGAGGGTGCTTGCCGGAAAAGAAGGTGACTGTGGAGGCGGTGGATAGTCGGCGAGGCAAAAAGCTAAGCAACAGGGTTGGATACACAGGAACATTTGAGTCCCCTAGTCAAACATTTGAATATCCAATCCACCCATGAGAATTTCAATTCCACCAAAACAAAATAATTATATTATAATAGATAAAGCTTAGCATATACTACGATAACATATTATATTATGTTATTACATTCATACATACATATATATATATATACATGCCAAATCCATACGATAGAATTTATTGTTTGTTTTGTTCAGAAAACGCGCGCGCGTGTATGTGTATATTATACATTGTATTAAAAACTGGATCAGACGGGTCAGTTAAGACTGAAAACTGGTGAACCAGTCATAAGTTCGGTCTAGTTGAGTTCAGAAAACCGGGGTCAATTGAACCGGTCAACCCGGTGTGAACCGAGGTGGCCCGGTTGCCCTATTGTTTTAAAAAACATTTTTATGCTCCAACTTGACATTTTTCTTAAAAAAAATTATTTCCCTGAAATTTTTTGATTTGTAAGAAGCTTTAAAAGGATTGTTGAATATTTTTGGTATTGGTTGGAGAAAAATCTTTATATACTTAATTATATTTTTGTGGATATTAGGTTCAAGAGGTTATATTGGACCATTGGTTTGAAGAAAAAAAAAACTCTTATGTAGTTTTTTGAATGGTATGCATAAACATTTAAATTATATATGTATATATATATATTTAATTTATTCCAATTTGAACCACTGACTCTTGATTCAGTACATCGGCCGATTCAATGTTTGGTCCGGTTTTCAGTACCTTGATATATTATACATGTTATTACATACATACATGCATGTGTGTGTCAAATCCAAATAATATAATTTATTATTTACTTTATTCAGAAAACACATACGCCTATGTTACGCGTGTGTTTTCTAAATAAAACAAATATGTTTTCTGGAAAAAATAAATAATAAATTATATCATATGGATTTGACATGTCAATGGGTACTTCCGAGATGAAACTTTAGCTAAAGTGTAGTGGGAGTAGTTTTTCCTTTTTGGGTAAATATGAAGGTAAAAGCTAAGCATAAGAATAAACCTGGAAGTCGGCTATCAACAGAATGAAATAGTATAGCGAATGAGTTAGTCGCTCGCAACATATTAATTTAAGGCCTCTAAAATTTGCTTTGATCTTCTTCTAGATACAAGTCATACAACTAGCATTTGCGTGGAGAGTAATTCTCAAAATTTGAACTTGTGTTTGTTCTTTTTATGAAGATGATCTTGCTTTTTACATCAACCAGCAGCTTGTTGGTATTAAAAAAACAATTTAATTTCTATACCGATGAATTAACTAGACTAAATTAGTTGATGATATCCAAATTCGCACAATCTCACTAATATATTAATATTGGAATTAAAGTAAGAAAAATCACCAAAGGTTAAATTTAAACATCGTGGCAGGTGGCGGTGGCCATAGTCAGTTAAATAAAATTTATTTATTTCTTTTTTATATATAATCATTAACTATTGTTACTATTCTTAAACCTAATATTCTGCAATGTAAAGAGCTAGTTATTCTAAGAATATGAATGAAGGTGTTATTGTTTTCCCACTTTTTATGAAGTTAAATAATTAGACGTCAATTAAAACTTTTGATCACTAAGAAGAATCAGAAGAGCAATCTAGAGAGGGGACATGAACAGCATAAATGACTCTAAGAATTATTGTAGTTTCATTTTACCATTACGGATGGAAAATAAGAAAATATTAAAAAAAAGAAAAAACACATACTGGTCAACAAACAGCACAAGTAAGTATATCATAGCCCCACTGCTAATACTTTGACTAATTTGGCAACAAGTAATCTCTTTTACACTATTCATTAATTAAGGGAATTAATATTTAAAAATAGAAAATTGAATCAGATAACTCCAGAAAATCTCTGACTTTTAGAAACCTAAAATTTCAAAATTGAATCATAAAGAAATAATGATGGTGATAATGATGAAATGGATATGAAACTTTTGCTATGCGCCAAAAAGGCATCTCTGATGTCTATACAGCAATTATAATATAATGATTTAATAAAGGAAAAGTGGAAGCATTCCCACCAAAACAAAATATCAACAGTAGTCAAGATACACAATCAACCCTTCAAACAAGACATTTTGAAAAATCAGAGTATTATCCATAGACGCAGTTACAGTGAAAGCCGAAACACTTTCGATAAAAATATTAGCGGTAACAAAACCTATAGTGTTTGCACAAATTGTCTATCAAAACATAAGCCACAATATCCAATAAATTACCAAAGGGCGATAAGTCAAGCACACCTTGTTTGTTTCCTAATTTGTGATTAAAGCAAAATTTATGTACCTAATGTCTGGTCGATACTACTAGCTCCAACAAAAACTATAAGAGATATCAACTTGAAAGTAATATATTTCGGTAATAATAATAATAATAAGTAGCGATGATATCCCTCATAGAAGTGCATATTTATAAGTGCTTAATCTCCATATAGCATAAACTATAATATATCTCATGGATTAATATCCATTGATGTATCAAATTCTCAATAATTTGTAATACCCATATTGATCTATAAAACCACCTCAAATAATGTGTTAGTATCATAAGAAATATTCACATGATGGTTCTCAATATCAAACTGAAACAATTTTTCAAGATAATATATTATCACTATTATTCCTTTATGATTTCAACACTCAAAATTATATTTGCTTCATTCATGCTTCCATATTAAAATTTGAAGCAACATAACTCTATAATATGTCACTCCATTAAAACTCAATATTCACATTAATCACGCATACTTATACCAAGATAAATGTACATCCACAAATCATGAAAATTAAAATACATTTACCTTTGCACTAGATAACTGATTAAATAGTCATGTCAAAATGCTTATTTCAAACCACACAGATAATTTAATAATTCATAAAATTTGCTTTCAGCCACTAGGAAATAAAGCCTCCATGTAATTTTAATTCACAGCTTGACATTTATCTATTGAGGCTAGCAATAATTTTGCAACATTGAAATGAAGCATATTTTATAAGGTACTCCACACGTTAAGAAACCCCATACGTTCATAATAGTCAACGAAAGGAATAAAATATGAAGTAAGTTGAGTTATTCCAAGCATCTCAAATTTCATGCCAAGTGTGGAAAATGTGTTTTGTCGTAGTTTAAAAGTAAAAGGGAGAAACAATAAATTTTAAATTATACTCCTTTTAATATTAATTATAGAACATAAATTTTAAGGGAAAATCTCTCAAAAATACCACCTTCAATTCTAAAAGTCCTTTTTTTGCAAGCGAATCGGATGAATTTAATGGGGTTGCATTGCATGTAGGCTTTACACTTCAAAAGAAGATTGTGGGGGGGGGGGGGGGGCGGGGAATGTGGCTGCCTAGGGGAAGATGGGTCTAACATTTGTATGTACTTAACGGATGACCAAATTTACAAAAGGAATGGGTTGGTTGGTTTAATAGCGCACGAGAGGAAGAACAACAACAAAAAGGAAGGCCAGCACTCTCAATTTTAACAGCAAGTAGCACTAAATTTCAATGGATTGTGACAGAGACTAAGACGGAGAGTAAGAGTAGCATTGAGATTGTGATTGGGGTTTTTGTCTCTAAAATTTGCAATCACAAAATTGAAATAAAGGCAATATAAGGAGAGGTGGGTTTGATCCACATTTGTGGTATTGTCTTATCATCGTCAATTCTATATACCAAACAATAAAATTTGACTCAATTATTAACTCAATCCCAATCTTAACCCTTTTGTTCTGGCTACCAAGCAGGGCCATATATAGTGTTTCATTAGTCATTGTTGAACTAGAAAAGAAGGAACAAGTAACCCCACGTTCCAGTGTATGTTTCCATGAACAAGTTATTTGTTTTTTTTTTTTGGACTTAGTGAGGGGAGGGAAAAAAATTTTGAGTGGGATTTTTTTATAAAAAAAAATAGAGAAGTAAAGTTAAAAGTTATTAGTTAGTTTTTCTTATTTTTTTCATCTTACATATTCTCTTTACTAAAAGCTTGTAACCCCACTTCTCCACTTCTCCAGATTTTTTTAAATTCAATTTCTAAAATTTTCTCTCCCCTCTCCTCTAAATCCCACTTAGCACCAAACATTTGAGATATATCAAATATTTCAGTAGTAATGATAATAATAGGCAGCGATGATAGAAGTCCACAAAGTTGGGCCCATAAAATCTACATAGAATTTTGAATCAAGAATATATATCAAGAACTTGACACTTAATATGCCAGCTGAAGAGAAAATGCTACATTATAGCGGACCTTTTCCAAGACTTTTTTGTGACGTTTATTCAATTTGCAAAAACCTGAACTTTCAAGATTTCTTAATAAATGGTACATGATATGTCCTTTACGTACTTCCTTGATTCCTGTTCCTGTATAACCGGTGTTTTTGGGTTTTTTGGTTGGGGGGTCCCAGTGTGGTTCAATAAAATCATTATGTCGCTGAAAATTAGAGATTATTTTGGCTAGCGGTTTGCTTCATTCGTTTTTCATGGACCGCAAAGAGAATGGACGTACGGGCAACCTAAAATAAATTTCTGAGAGTCGCAAATAAAACAAATATTTCTACATATACAGAACAATATATTTAGAATATAGTAATGAATGCTACAAGTAGTAAAATAATGAGAACTTTTGTAAAAATGAGCTGTCTATAAATATTGTACTCGATATACACTTGAATGATATTAGTGTAGCTCTATAACCCACGTGCCACAGTTACAACTAATTACAGGTAAGCTGTTATAGCTAATACTTTATGCCAGGTTATGCTTTTGCTGTTGTTTATTTCTGGTTGGTTCCAGGAATGTCCTCACCCAGACGACAAGCAAAGGAAGGAATTGATGTATTTATTAAGAATATATATCATAGAATCATCGTTTTCCCTTCTCGTAGCTCGTATACTCAAATCAGTTCTTGAGATTATATATATATATATATATATATTCGAATGCGTTTTCGCAGTAATTGAAGCATGCATGCATGTATATCGATCTCCTTAATTAGTCCATTCCACCATATACCCAGAAAGAAACAATGCGGCGTTGATGGTACCATTCTCCGATCCTTCGTTTCCAAACTTAGGAACCAAAAGGGGCTTGGTATTCTGTTATATGATCTCTTGTGGAAAGTTAACGAGAAATTAAATGCTTCTTGTTTGTGTCATATACTGAAATGTAGGTCTCCAGGCTGGGTTTTGGATGTGAGGGGCTATCAGGAATTTACAATGCCCCTCTCTCACATGAAGCTGGATGTTCAGTTATCAAGGAAGTATTCAATAAAGGTATAACCTTTTTTGATACTTCTGATCTTTGCGGAGATCGTCATGATTAACGAGATCATGGTTGGCAAGGTATTTGCGCATTCTGCCTAACTATTAACATGTTTCCAATCTTAAATGCATCGTGGTTGATACGAGAAAATATGCCTTTGTGATTGTCCAAAGAAAATGTTTAATTTTGTGAAAAATCTCCAAATCTGCAATGAGATGTGCTTGTGCCCCATGAACTTGTTTGTAGCCATCATGGAAATAAAAAACTAGCTTTCATTATAATTTCATTTATGGTCAATGCAAGTTTCTCTACATTTGATGTTATTATCGATGCTTTTTCATCACATAACAGGCTTTGAAGGAACTCCCTCGAGAAAGAGTCCAATTGGCTACTAAATTTGGTATTATTAGGTCTGATGGGATGCAATACAGTGTAAAAGGTATCCCTGAATATGTAAGGGAGTGCTGTGAAGTTAGTATTAAGAGACTTGATGCCAGTTATATTGATTTATACTATCAGCATGGAATTGACACTTCCGTGCCAATTGAGGACACTGTAAGTTTTAGATGCATTTCTTCTGTTATATGTAATACATAACCTGTTCACTCTTTTATAACCTGCAGGTGACTTCTCCCGGAGGTACATTGTCCACACAATCAAAGGAACCTCTGGCCAAAATTTTGATTTTAATGCCCCACGAAGTGGAATTTATAAATTCTGCTTTCATAACCCTCTCCACTCCTGAGACTCTTTCTTTCTACATTCATGTTGGTCATATTCCCACTGAGAATGATCTTGATAAAAATGGTATGTTCTCTGCATAAGCAGCATTTATTGCTATAGTCTATCATATTGCCATCTTTAGGTGTATGGGTCATGAATTATATAATGAACATCTCCTATTAATATGAGGTACTGCTTGGAGTATGTGAAGATTGATGTTAATGTATATATTTTTTGGACCTAGTGAAGGTCGATGTTAGTTAAGTTTCTTCCTCCCATTTTTTTGGGTTTACTTTTGGCTCTGATTGGTGAATTTGCAGAGCACTTGGACCCAATAAATGTTAAAATTGCTGAGCTCAGAGAGGCACTAGAATCTGTTATATCTGAGCAAAAATACCTTAAAGCACGTGATGCACACTACTAGAAAAAAGGGTTTTAACGTCCCTTTTTTTGGCCTTTCAACGTCTGAAAACAGAAGGACGTCTATGTGAGGGTCGTAGAAAAAAACGTCATTAACGTCTGTAAAACTGAGGACGTCTAAGGGGGACTTTAGACGTCCCCAGTACCCTGGGGACGTCTAAAGAGGGACCTTAGACGTCCCCAATCCACTGGGGACGTCTAAGGTCCCCCTTAGACGTCCCCAAGTTCAACTGGGGACGTCTAAGGTCCACCTTAGACGTCCCCAGAAGACCTGGGGACGTCTAAGGTCCACTTTAGACGTCCCCAGGTCTTCTGGGGACGTCTAAGATGGACCTTAGACGTCCCCAGTTGGACCTGGGGACGTCTAAAGTGTCGCCAGCAGTACTTTCCACGTCCCTTTTTTTATTAAGGACGTTGAAAGTTTGTTTTTTTTTTTAAAATGGACCTTTTATACATATTGCACTGTCTGGAAAATATGTAAACTGCAGAAATAGAATTCCAACAACAGCAGTTCAGCAGAATGAAAACAACAACAAACACAGTGATCAACCCAAGGCTACTACATGCCACACAAACTTTCAAACCACACAAACTACACAACAATCTATATCCAAGTCTACTACATGCCACACAAACTTTCAAACCAGACAAACTACACAGCAATCCATATCCAAGTCCCCAGTTTGTACAATAACCAAGACTAAAATCCAATCCATATCCAACAACAATAACGCTAATTATATATGTACTACCACAAAAGTATGTCCTACACAAACTACTAAAGACTTTACTCTTCTGGTACACGTTGAAGAAGATGTCCAGCCATAAAGTCTCTGATCATATTTAAGTCTTCATATGAGTAGGCATCTTCATTGTCAAAAATCTGTAAATTAGAAAATAAGCTTAGATGAAATAATGAATGAAGTGAATGAATTCCCATTGAATCACAACACCAAGAATATTATCCTCAGAGAATGAAGAAGCGATTACTTGTTCAAAATCTTTCGTAATGCCACTCTGAATGATGTTATACATATAAAGCAAGACATAATATCCACATTCCCAGCCGCCAGGTTGTCGAGGGCACTATAAATCAAAAGCAAATGGTTAAAATCAATAAAGGCATATCTAAAACGACCGTCAATCAAAAGAACTTGATTTGAAACTACGTACCTTTGGAAACAACCATTTTGGATCTTTGCCACCTCTACGTTCGCGTGGCCCGCCAAGCGCTCGATACGTCGTGCATGCGCTATCATGAAAATGAAAATCAACATAAATTAGAATAATTCATTAAGTCAAGAATCAAGAAGCAATGAAATACAAAAAAATAACTTACTGGTTGAAGACGCTTTTAGTTTCTTTGTCTGGTCTTCTATTTAAGGAATCAAACCAGTAAACAACGTGCGACCGAGGACAGACAACACACAAACTCCAGTGATAACTATCACAACATATACAGATTAAAATGAAGTTAGATGGCAAGGCAATTATTTACTAAAAATCTCAAATACACAAAATTAAAATGAGTACCCTTGAACAATCGGTGCTAGATAACAAGTATACTCATCCTCTGACAATAAGAAGCCCACATAGTTCGTCCTTCGTTTCAATGTATTCTCAACCCTTGTCGTATGTGCAGGAGACAAGAATCCATATAAATCAACTTTCTGAGAGTCAATGCATATACGACGGAAGGAGCTATAATAGAATTAAAATGATGAATGTATTAGCTAGTTAAAATCAACTTAAAATCTTGAATCAAAAAATGGGAAATAAAAAACTTACAGGATTGCAAATTTGCCCCATCCAATATCTAGCTCCTCGAACTTCATGAACTGTTTAAGATCTTGTTTATCAATTGTGAAGTGATACTCTGTATTCTGGCCCACAATCCCTGGAGGCATATGCAAATCAATCTGGCGAATGCCTTTATAGATATGCTGCAATCGTGCTAAGAAGGGCCATTTCTCTGCTTCCTGCTCGTTCTTTTAGAACATAAAAACACATACTGTTAGTAGGATGTCAACACATCTCAAGTAAAAGTGAGGTAGTTGCATACCATTGGAGGTGTTTGTGGTAACAAGCCAATAAGATGTACAGGCCAAAGGATGAAAGATCCTCTCGCCTGAGCTATCGTGGCAACCTCGGCATCAGGAATAGGGATCGTTGTACCTTCTTCCCCCGCTCGAACACACGTCACAGTCACCCTACGCAAATGCTGTGGAATTTGCTGATGATGGTGGGTAGTAGCTTCTGTGTGAACGAGAGCATCTGCAACTACACGTAGCACTGGGGCATCCAAAGAGAGGATGACAGGTTCTCCCGGCGCTGGAGTATGAGAAGGTTCGCCAACTGCTTCCTCCGCAGGGTTGTAACTTCCTTTGGTGCTGTGGAAGGCCGGGGATGAATGGGTTCTACGCTCGGTAGTTGCCATCTGCGATTCAAACATCTTCTGCATTTCAGCTCGTATCTCAGGCATCATCTCAAGACGTAGCTCTGGCAACAGCTCTTGTCGGAGCTTGTCGCGAAGGTTGGCCTCGAGCTCTTGTGAGACTTCCTGACGAATCTTGGCCACAAGCTCCCTACTGGGTTCAGCTTGTGACGAATAAGGATATGAGGCTGAGCCAAAATACTTCGTGACACGAACTCCCACTGGCTCCCCCCGAACATGACCAGGGTGATCTGGCTTCCCAATCGCCGTTGACAAGATGTCCATCCGTCCACTTGGAGTGAACGAACCTTGGCTACTATGATCTTCCAGGTCATCCTGCAGCATAAAAGTTATCGTAAGCACTCCCAATATGAAAAAATAAGTTTGTAATTATGCTCTAACTACTTACAATTCTTGCGGCAACCTCAGCAACAGTCGGATTTACGTACTTCCCACCCTTAAGCCTCCCTGCTTTCCATTTTTTGTGACGTGGTGGAGGTGGCGGGGGTTGGACCACTACGGTAGGATCTGATGTGGCTGCTTCCTTCAATTTCTCCAACTCTTCTGCCATCATCTGTCGCTGAAGCTTCCGGTAACCACCACGAGACATGCAATGTTGATAGTTATTAGCTGCTTGCCTCTCTGCATTTGCTGCACTTAATGCCTTTTAAAGGAAAACAACGAACACCGAATCAATAATGTCAACTATATTCAAATAAAACACTATGATTACAGAAATCTTACCAAAAAGTTTGGATCTTCTCGTGATGCCATAAACAACCTCCAGTCCTCTGGAGACAAAAATGGATACTGATGACATGGATCCTGACCCCTCAAGTCCCCTCGAATGTAATCTCGTGTGAGCCTGTTCTTGAAATCTTTCCATCGTAGACGAACCTCCGTCATCCACTCCTTGTACATCTCCGCGGTGTCAGGGACATCATAGGTTTGCTGCAAGGTAAAAACATACGTTAATTATATTTGAAGCGATAGGAATAAAGATATAATGCAGATGTATTGAAACTTATATACCAAAAGTTGTTGCCAAATCAAGTCTTTGGTTTTTGGTGGAACCAACTTCCAATTAGCATAGGTAATGCGAACTTTGCTTCGAGCCAAAAAACCTATGTAGCTAATGAAATGGTCTTCCTCCGGACCAATTGGTTTCATATCTTGATCAAAGTCAATATGCAACCTCTCCTGTTGATGGTTATGACGTGCTACCAATGCAGGCATTTTTGTACTGCCTCTAACCCTTTGTCTCGCAACCGGTTCACGTGTCGCATCACCTTCAGGCCTATTCATTTCATTGTCCCTATCACTTGGAGAGTCACCAGAGTCGTCCATATTCCTGTAAGCACAAAAATCATTGTCAGATAGGTGAATAAATTGTAAGTAAATGAATAAACTGAGACGTAATAAAACAAACAGCACACATTACTATTTTCTAAGTTAAGCTCTTACTCTAGATTGTTTCCCATATTCCTTCACCATGATCATTTCTCACAGCATATTCTTCATCATCTACCAATTCTCTTTCTTCAATTGTTGTAGGTGGATTAATTGTGAAAGGTGGTGTGTCGTCAAGGTTGAAGGTCGGATCACCATGCTTCTGTTTTTTACTCTGAAGTACAATGGACATTTTCTTATTTGCGGGATCTGTGACATAGAACACTTG
This sequence comes from Inga oerstediana, assembly GCA_963210345.1. Lineage (NCBI taxonomy): Eukaryota > Viridiplantae > Streptophyta > Magnoliopsida > Fabales > Fabaceae > Inga > Inga oerstediana. Next base: position 22,740,556 of record OY723410.1, read on the forward strand.
TTTCGCCTGGCTTGCTAGAATGAAGGGCTCATCCCTATAACCTACTCTTTCAAGATCAACTGAGACAAATCCAAATTGTTGATCTATTACCACAGCATTATTGCTAACCCACTTACATTTGAATAAAGCAACTTTGAACTTGTTGTAAGTGATTTCCCATATTTCTTCTATCTCTCCATAATAGGCCATGGATGCTAATATGGGGTTTTTGTCTTTCGAACTGGAAAAGTGCATGGATTCAGCTTCTACCATCACCCCACTATTTTGCATGGTACTCCTGTCATCTTGGTCTTTTGTGTAGAAAGAATACCCGTTTATATCATAACCGCTCCAAGTAATGATCTGAAACGAAGGCCCCCAGGCTAGCCACTCTATTGTCCCAGACACACCGGACTCATGCAAAACCTTTTCCTCAAACCACTGAATGAATGTCTTGTTTTGCTCAATAGTAATCTGCATGTCATTCTTCCTCGGATTCTCTTTCTTCAATCTGTTTCTGTGTTCCTCTATGTACGGTTGCACTTCTGCCATGTTATTCAGGATATAAAGGTGTGCTTGCAACACCTCTCCACGAGGCATAGTCTTCACTTTCAGTCCTCGTGTTCCCTTGCTCCTCCCCTCTTCATGCCGAGATTGTTCCTTCTTCCCTGATATATAATCGCTGCAGAAGTCCATAGCCTCTTCAACAACATACCTTTCAACTATTGAGGCTTCTGGTCGATAGGGATTTTTAGAGTACCCTTTTAAGATCTTCATGTATCGCTCGAAAGGGTACATCCACCTCAGGTAAACTGGACCGCAGAGCCTTACCTCCCTTACCAAATGAACTATCAAATGGACCATTATATCAAAAAAAGAAGGAGGAAAGTGCATCTCTAATTGGGACAATATGATATAACCCTCAGCTTCCAGTTCATCCAGCTTTTCAGTGTCAATGACTTTGTTACATATAGCATTAAAGAAAACACACAATCTTGTCACAGTGTTTCGAACTTCATCTTTCATAATCCCTCTAATAGCTACTGGTAACAGTTGTTGCATCAACACATGATAATCATGGGACTTCATTCCCACTAACTTCAAATCGTCCATTGACACACACCTTCTCACATTCGAAGAATATCCTTGTGGTACCTTAATTTCATACAAACACCCACACAAACTTCTTTTCTCCGCTTTTGATAGTGTATGCGCTGCTGGCTCCATGTATGCCCTCCTACCATCATCTCGTAGCTGTGGATGTAACCGTTCTCTTATTCCCATATCAACAAGGTCTAGTCTCGCATTAATCCCATCCTTGGTCTTCCCTGGAATGTGCAAAAGTGTACTGACAAGGCTATCACAAACGTTTTTCTCCACGTGCATTACATCAATACTGTGCCTCACATCAAGACTACGCCAATATGGAAGATCAAAGAAAATTGATCTCTTCTTCCATATGTTCTTCTCACCCGAAGTCTTATGATTCTTACCGAGTAAGACATTGATACGTTCAACCCGACTGTAAACTTCCTCTCCGGTTAATGCCTTTGGAGCCATTCCATGCTCCGGCAAGCCGTTAAAACGCTTTCTTAACCTACGATACGGGTGGAATCTAGGAAGGAACCTCCTGTGACCTAGGTAGACCGTTTTTCTTCCATGTTTCAGTTGGTGGAAGTGAGTGTCTGCTTCACAGATCGGACATGCTTTATGCCCCTTCACACTGTACCCTGAGAGGTTTCCGTAGGCAGGGAAGTCATTTATGGTGGTGAACAGCATTGCACGTAGCTTGAATGACTCATTCTTATACGCATCAAACACATCTACGCCTTCCTCCCACAACTTCTTCAAGTCCTCAATCAAAGGCGCCAGGTAGACATCGATATCGTTTCCTGGCTGTTTTGGTCCAGAAATCATCATAGAAAGCATCACATACTTGCGTTTCATACAAAGCCAGGGAGGCAAGTTGTATATTACAAGGAGTACTGGCCACGCACTGTGTGTGCTATTAAGAGTTCCATACGGATTGATGCCATCTGTACAGAGCCCAAGCCGAAGGTTTCTCGGCTCGCTGCCAAATTCAGGGAACATTTCATCTATTTTCTTCCACTGTGGAGAGTCAGCCGGGTGCCGAAGATATTTTCCGTCGGATATTCTGTCATCCGAATGCCATCTCAACTTCTTCGCCTTTTTTGCAGTGCCAAATAAACGCTTAAAGCGCGGTATTATTGGAAGATACCACATAACTTTTACAGGTTGCCTTTTAGTCTTCCCATCGCCACAACCACCATCTTTCTTCACTTTGTATCGTGCGGTTTGACACTTAGGGCACTCACTCAGGCCTTCATACTCCTTTCTGTACAGTACACAGTCATTAGGGCAAGCGTGTATCTTTTTATACTCCATACCCATTGTCGATAGGATTTTCTTGGCCTCATACATACGATTTGGAAGTACATTATCGTCTGGAAACATATCACACAACAGTTCAAGCAGCAATGTGAAACTACTATCGGTCCACCCACAAGTTGCTTTTAAGTTAACCAAATGTAATGTTCCTGTGAGCCGTGTGTACTTACTCCCAGGGTACAACGGTGTCTCTGCATCACTCCGCAGGCTGTCATATTCATGCGACTGCGCAAACGATTCTACCTCAACATCGTGAATCATTCTCTCCATTGTATCTTCATCTATGACATCCACAGCTTCCTTCTTGTGTGACGGACAATCAGTTACTTCCTCACCATGCCATATCCACCTTGTGTATCGAAGATTTATTCCATCACAAAGTAGGTGATCCCTTATAACTTCAACATCCCGTTTTCTATCATTTAAACAATTGACACAGGGACAAAAATACATCCCATTTTTTGCTGGAACGTTTCTCCTAGCAAATTCAATAAAGTTTTCAACCCCATTCTCATATTCTTCACTTGTTCTCAGAGCATTCATCCAACTATGGTCCATTTTATTACCACATATGCCATTTCCATTTACACTCAAGTTTAGAATAATTGAAAACACGGGGAATTGCCTTTTACAAGCATGTTTTTCAAAATTTTGGCAGCATTTCCCCTTAAAATTGAGACATCCCAAAATCAAAATAACAAACCATCTCAGCTTAATTTAAATGAAACAAAACTTTAGCTTCTAGCACCAAGCACAAACATAATACACTTATATTTTAGCAACCAAATTATTAAATCAAGTACGCGAATTTAATGAAAAATTGTAAAAAAAAAAATGCAACTACGCGAATTTCTTATATTAATGTCTACGTACACTAAGTTACAATAAGATTGCCTAATTCTAGCACTAAATATATATATTAATGCGTGTGTCTTATGGAAAAAAAAAAAAAAATATTGTGTGTCTACAAGATAAATTTTTTTGTATTTTTTTACTTTCTTTTTATTCTTTATTCTTTTCTCATTTCTTTTCCTTTCCCTACTAATTAAAAGCATGTGCCAAAACTAATAGTTACCATCATCAACCTAATCAAAATGCATAAACAGAGTAATAAAATAAACCTCTAACTAATACTAAAAATATACTATACTAAAAATATAAAAAATTAAACACTTATTCAATTCATCATACAAAACTAATAATAAGAAGAATAATAAAACGCCCTGCATTTCTTTTCCTTCCCCTACTAATTAAAAGCAATTATCATGTGCCAAAACTAATAGTTACCATCATCAACCTAATCAAAATGCATAAACAGAATAATAAAATAAACCTCTAACTAATACTAAAAATATAAAAAATTAAACACTTATTCAATTCATACAAAACTAATAATAAAACGCCCTGTCATCTTGTTCAAAACGAAAATGCATGCTAACCTGAAAATTTCTCACAGCTTTGGAGGAGGCCGACGGTGGTGGAGAATCTGCAAACCAAGAATCTCAAAAACTGCAGCAGGGGAGCAAAGAAGATGGCCTGGTGACGGAACTGAGGAAGCTTTGGAGAAAGAAATTAAAAAACCAAGAAAGGGAGAGGAGACCGATCAATGGGGATGGAGTGATGAATTTGGGAGGAGATGCAGCAGGGGAGTGGAATGGGAAAGGAGAAACAATGAAAAAACTGCAGCAATAGCGCGCGGAGTCTAACGGAGATGGGAGTGAATGAGTAAAGTTGGGATGGAGGAGGAGAGATAGATGGGAGGAAGAAGAGCTGTCTGACATAATCACATGCACAAGTCACTTCATAACAGGCGCATGTGATGGTTTTAGACGTCCCCAGCCCAGCTGGGGACGTCTATACATACCTTTAGACGTCCCCAGCCCAGCTGGGGACGTCTAAAGGTAGTGTTTAGACGTCCCCAGCTGGGCTGGGGACGTCTTAAGTTTGTGTTTAGACGTCCCCAGCAGGGCTGGGGACGTCTAAAGTTTGTGTTTAGACGTCCCCAGCCCTGCTGGGGACGTCTAAAGGTTGTGTTTAGACGTCCCCAGCAGGGCTGGGGACGTCTAAAGGTACCTTTAGACGTCCCCAGCTGGGCTGGGGACGTCTAAAGGATTTCTTTTTTATTTTTTTTATTTTTTTATGACGGATAATGGTAATCAGACGCGCCAAAAGATAAAATTTGAACCTCACCATATTTTGGGCGTCCCTTTTTCAAAAAGGGACGTCCTTTAGGGACTTTATAAGTATCTTCTGTAGTAGTGGCACGACATCATTATAGTAAGTGGCTTTTATCATATTCTTGAATTCCAGGATCTCCAAATCTTCCTTTATAGAAGATGTCTTGGAAATTACAGATGTATTGCTCCAAATAACAAGGAGAACACATACTTAATTGGTTTAATTGTCTTATAGCTTCTTGTGCTTTTCTTTTCTGCCTCTCTTCTAGGGTTTCGGTTTTGGAATCACCTACCCATTCCTATAGCAGAATATTCTCGATTTTTATGGCTAACTCTTGAGAAAATGCTTAAGAAGGATAAACCCTTTGTATGGGGAGATGAAGAAACCCAAGAAGTAATAAAAATCAAAGAATTTGTAAAGAAAGAGGTGAAACATTTACCTTTACCAAAAGATGAAGATGATTTGTTTTTACAAACTGATGCATCTAATTATTATTGGGGAGCAGTACTGCGAAAGCGGGAAGAACCCAATTTTATCTTATGCTTCAGGTACAGGTAGGGTTTACCTTTGTAGAGAAAGCTAAACAGTTACCCCCTCATCCTAAACAGTTTCCAGAATTACCCGAGAACCACAAATCCAAAAATGAGTTTTTAATAGAGTATAACCGAGTGAATACTATTATGAACTCAGGAAATAACCAAAAGTCTAGAAAAACCTTCTGATACTCACAGAAATCCCTATCCTGAAGAATCAAGTGGATATAGATATCATAGATATACTCCTAAAAAAGATTATAGGAGATATAGATATGAGCCGAGCAGTAATCCAACTGAATATGTCAGTACAAATGGAATAATTTTAAATCTAGATTGTGAAATAGATCCAGAATCCAAAATTAATGGATGGATAAAAGAGAATATGGTTTTAGCCATAAACAACTGTGACTGGCTCATGTAGAAGTTTGGCTATTTCTCAGCAGTTTTAGCATTTTTCATTAATTTTGGATTACTTTAAATTATTGATAGATTTAAAGTAATCTAATATTTGTCAGCAATCTAATATTTTTCATACATTGGAAAGCATGAAAAATATTAGATTGATGGTTCCTATACATCAGCTTTAATCTTTGACCCATGCATCTTGATATTGGTGGTAAGTAGTAGCAACGGAAATTTATACATTGAGGCAGTCCTTTTTAAGTTCTATAGTGCAATGTATACAATCTTTTTCGTTAAATTTTGGAAGTGATCATTGAATTCTTTACCGATATGCAGAACAAGAAGCCTCTAATTCATGTCATGATTTTGGGGAATGTATTTAGGGAATTTGTTAATTGATATCTGCTGAGTATAGCGTAGGTTCCAATTACTGCATTCATTTATCAGTTTGCTGATATTGCTGCTTTAGCTAAATTCAATGTTACTTTTTCAATTCTTAATATAAGACATAATTGATTTTTTTTTTTGAAGAGATTGATTAAGCTAAATAAGTTAGTTAATCATAACATATGTCATATATCATTTGATTATATATTAGTTCATAAGTAAGACAAATTAATTTAGTATAAAAAAGATAACTATCAATAATTTAAAGTAATTTAATTAGATCATGAATTTCTCCAAAAAAATTAATTTTGTCTTATATTAAAGCCTGAAGGAGTAGCTTTATTCTTTGTGATTTGTGAAATTGCATCGCTTAAGATGGCGATTGTGTTGTGAAATTATAAAGTTTTGTAGCTTTGAGTTTATAAGGGGCACAAAATCCAGTCCCCGATGGAGTATAAATATTAATGGTAAAGCTGTTTGCAATTCTTGTCTCGAGGTTCGCTCAATTATATTCAATACTTTTCTTGCTTTCCAATCATTGTTATTTGATTATCTTCACATTTGATATATGCTTTTGGTTAATTTATTTAAACAATCGAATGCCTTTTTTTTTTTTATAAAGCACTATATTATTCAAAGATAAAACGAGTAACGAAAATCCAAAGGCCCGCGCGTGCTAAATAAAAACACAAGGGTCCCTTAGTAAAGCAACGGGCCCACAATAAGCTACAAAAAAGCATACAAGTAGAAGCCCATTTCCCAGCCCGCAACTTGAATATGGCCCAAAGCTCCAGTCTTCTTCTGCAGCAACCTTGTATGTTCCATGCGCAAAAGTATGTCAACCGCACCAATGGGAATTGGTTCAAGTAGTAAACAGTTTGGTTCTAATTAAATAAGGTATTGGGTTCAAACTTTGTGTATGCAAAAAATTCTCATTGGGAGACTCTTCCACCATAACCAGGTGCATAACGCGGGTTGGATCCGGATGTAGTTGGGGCAAAGCTTTGGTGAACCGGGTGGGCAACCATAAAAAAAAAAAAAAGTATGTCAACCTCAATAGCTCTCGGAGAGGTTGCCGAAAAGCACTATCAACTTAGTTTTATAATAAGGATAGAATGTAATACTAAACATGAGTAGCCAAAATGAACTGAAAAATAGAATGTTTAACTATGCTTTACACATGTGTATTCTAAGCCGTTCACTTGTGTGTTTTATGCCCATCTCCTAAATAAACCTACTAACATGATTGCCCGTAAAAAAAGTAATCATTTAGTACTATTTATATAGGGTGGAGAGAAGAAAATTTTTTATTCTATTTATAAAATAAAGAGAAAAATTTGTGTATGATTTTCGTGAGGTGTAATTTGTATTAAATAAGAGTGAAATTGAAAACTTTTAAATTTTATAATAGAGTTAATAAACTTTAAGGTTTTTCTTCATTCAAGTAAGATATATCGAAAATGCCTTATAAAAAGAATTAGAAGAGAATTTGAGAAAATTATCCCAGTTGGGTAGTACTGGGAATTCGGGCTGGCCTGCGAATTCTCTTCTAACAATACTCAAATCTAACAAATTAAATATATATATATATATATAGATAACTAATAATATAACAAATTACAACCGTGGAATTATCAATACTATAAATATTTTCAAAATTAATTAAAAAATGCCTCAAGTGGTAACATTATTCATAAATTATCACGAACGTTTTCAGGATAAACACACAATTATTCTCAACAATCCATAAAATGCCTCATAATAGTCAACGAAAGGAGTAAAATAAGAAGTAAGTTGAATTATTCAGAGCATCTCAAATTTCATGCCAAGCGTGGAAAATGTGTTTTGTCGTAGTTTAAAAGTAAAAGGGAGAAACAATAAATTTAATTTATACTCCTTTTAATATTAGTTATAGAACACAAATTTTAAGGGAAAATCTCTCAAAAATAACACCTCAATTCTAATTAAAATTCCTTTTTATGCAAGCAAATCGGATGAACTTAATGGGGTTGCATCAATGCATTTAGGCTTTATATTTGAAAAAGAAGATTGTTAAAAAAGGCAGGGAAAGGGAAATGTGGCTGCCTAGGGGAAGATGGGCCGAACATTTGTACTTCCCATCAGATAATGGATGAACTGGACCAAATCGACAAAACGAATGGATCGGTTGGTTTAATAGGGCATGAGAGTTAAAAAAGAACGAAAAGAAAGGCTAGGTAGCGCTCTTTATTTTAACGGCACTTAATATTCAATTTTGATAGATTGAGATTACAATTGAGATCGGGAGTGAGGGACTCGGTTTTCTATCTCTAAAATTTGCAATAACAAGATTGAAGAAGCAATACAAGGGGATTGAGGTGGCTTTGATCTAGTCTCGCATTGGTGGTATTGTTTATCGCAGTTATCATAAATCCTACTTACCAAACAATATAATTTAACTTAATTCCTGACTCAATCATAATTCCAACCGCTCAGTCCTACGTACTAATTAAACAGGGCCATAATGTTTCATTAGTCCTCCATTGTTGAATGTCAAAGTCGGCAGCATTTTGTTTAATTTATGATATGATGTCATGCCATGAAAATGAAGATGTGAAGTGCACTAAGCTACCAAACCTTGACGTCTTTCAGTTTTGAAGAATGAGGTTCAAGATGCCATGATTAGGTCATAGAATAAGCTGCTGAAGTCGTTACAGCTTTCTATGGTAGGTACATGCTTCACTTCAATGGAATTAGTGTTCAAGAAAATAATTAAAAGTAACTAATATATAGGAAATATATATTTTATCTTAAATAAGCCCTCATCTATGAAAGAGTAAGAGAGATATTTAAAATGAAAAAAATAATAAGAAAGAATGTAGAGGAGAAAGATGATAAAAGAATAAAGACAATGAGAAAATATAAGTCTAAATCAACATTTTAATTAATATAACTTATAAAATTAATTAAAGATAAAATAGATAAAAAGGCAACGTGCTCGTAAGTGAAGCGTCAATGAGACAAATAAATGGAATAGAGCAATTGGTATTTTTTTTTTTTTTTGGATGCATAGAGAGATTGATATTCTCAACGTAGACGTTTTTATGTATGGGAGGTATAGACTGCCTCGTTTTGACTATTCAAACTGGTCCAATAGGAAATATATGTAGTAGACCGCACTATTAATGTTTCCGTGTTTCTTTTCTTCCTGCATCTGTCATGATCTGTTTGTTTTCGGATTGCAATAATGGAATGTATCAAGCACTAAAGATATGTTTGGTAAACAGAATGTATTTTGATAAAAAAGTGAGAGAAATAAAAAGGAAATGAATAGAAAATTTCCCACTACATGCACCTTTGATATGTAAAAGAAGGAAAATGAAAATAATAAATTTAAAAAAATATAAATATAAAAAATATAAAATACGCTCAGAACACCACAATAGTGAAAAAAAGAAAATGGGGTATCTTGAAACAACTTGCCTTAAAATCTTGCTTCAAACTGAAAGTGAGAGGAAGGGAATAGATAAAAATTTCTTCTTGTGAAGAAGCTATTCAGCGTTCAGCTCAAACAAAATTAAAAAAAAAAAAGCCATTTTTCTATTCGTTCAGAATATTTTCATCCCACCAAAACGACTTTGAATTTATAACTAGAAATGGTAAAAAACACAGTAATTGAAACATTTATAAATTGAAATCAAACACCAACCATACGAGATTATTAGTTTAACACAAGAGTAATAGAAAAATTGATGTTTTGAACAGTGACGTTTTTAATTTTGTGAGGTAGAATGCCTTATTTTGATTTTTCAAACTGGCCCCGTGATCTATAATTTCAGTAAGAAATATGTGAAGTAGACCCCATTACTTTTTGTAAGGAAATGCAACTTTGAAGATATATGTGGACTAGACTCCCTCTTAATTAATTTTGTTCGGGAATGCGATATTTGAAGAGTTGATGATGAGTCACCCAACAGGATCTCAAATTAAATGTCAACAAACAGCTCACAAGTGATGTCACAAATGAAACGCAACATATTAATTCAAGGCCTCTCAAATTTGCTTTGATCTTCTTCTAAATACAAGTCATACAACTAGCATTTGCTCCTAGTGCGCGATGTAGATGGAATATTTCTCAAGATTTGAACTTGTGTTGTTTAATTTATGGAGATGATCTTGCTTATTACATCAACCAGTAATTTGTTGGTATTAAAAAAACAATTTAATCTATATATGTGATTATAGTTATCATTGGAGTCTTTGTGTTCCTTGTCCCTCGATCAACGTAATCTTTTGATTTGACTCATTGGGTCGCAAGCCAGATGGAGATATCAAAAACATTTTTAACACGTAAATTAATTTGTTTGTCAGTCATTGATTTTTGATTTTACTCAGTTGTTTTAATATCTTATGTTTATCATTTTAATTATTACAGTGCACTGAAGACATATTATATAATGGGTGGGAAGCGTAAAGGTAAAAGTGGTCCGACAAAGTGGTTCCAGCCAAAGGTTAGTTCTTTACATTATTCAAGTTCTTTGATTGACTATTGCATTACATAGGCCTTTATTTTTTTTTACCGTTTACTTTTGATGTATAGTGCCCTCGGCAAGCAGGGAAAACTGAGTGCGGCTTCTATGTTATACTATAATTCTCAATTGAATTTAATTTCTTTTCTTGTAATTGAATTGTTAGTCATTTCATTCAATTTATGGATTTATGTTAACATATTCTCCATTTTGGCACAGATTTTTGGCAATCAGGACCCCTACACAATCGAAGACATTAACTTGATTCGAAACCTTTTGTTAGGATATCTTCTACAACACATATGGGGTGATGATGTGTAGAGGTTTTTTTACATAGTGCAGTGGTTTTGTACAGTGCTATATAAGTTTGCATATTCGAATACTTTTCCTAGTTTCTTATTTATGAGTACTTTGACTTTGTTAAGGCATTTTGCTTTATAGAGAACACTTTAGAAACTGATGATGAAGCATAGAAATTTAATGGAAACATGTCATCTCTTTGGCCATATGATTGTTATGATTTAGTTTGAAAGTTGAAGTTTGAATATTAAAATGATGTTATGATGATATATGCACTATATGGTCATGATAGAACTTTGAAGATTCAAAATGTAATTGTTTGGGTACGTTGGTGCTTTTCCATTAATGGCATTGGTGTGGTTGTATCTTGTAAAACGTAATTTTTTTTAAAAAAAATATAGATCAACGACTGTTTTAGCAAAAACAGTCGTTGTATCAGATACAACGACTGTTTAACAACAATCGTCGTTTCTTGAATTTTCAACGACATTCACCTAAATGTTCCTTTAAAAACAGTCATCTAAAAGGTATAAAAACGGTCATTAAAAGTGTCTTCTACAGTGTTGCTTTATACACAAACAATACTTTAACTAATTTGGCAACAAGTAACCTCTTTTACGCAATTCATTAATTAAGGGAATTAATAGTTAAAAATAGAAAATTGAATCAGATAACTCCAGACAAACTCTGACTTTTAGAAACCTCAAATTTCAAAATTGAATCATAAAGAATTAATGATGACGATAAGGATGAAATGGATATGAAACTTTTGCTATGCAACAAAAAGACGTCTCTGATCTCTATACAGCAATTATAATATAATAAAGGAAAAGTGAAAGCATTCCCACCAAAACAAAATATCAACAGTAGTTAAGGGACACAATCAAGCCTTCAAATCAGCTGACATGTGAAAAATCAGAGTATTATTTTGACCAAAAAAAAAAATCAGAGTATTATCCATACATGCCAGTAGAGTGAAAGCCGAAACACTTTCGATAAAAATATTAGTGGTACCACCTATAATGAAGCCTCAAAAGTGGTGTCCACAAGCCAAATAAACAAATAGATATACAGATGCGGTAAATTTCTCATGAGTCATCCAATAGCATCTCAAATTAATTAATTAAATGTCGACAAGCAGCGATCACAAGTGATATAATGAAGTGTCAAAATGGGGGCAAAACCACATGAATTTTTTCTCCAACCAATTAGAAATCAGAGTGCACATGTCATACTTTTGAGTAATTGGCATCAAGTAATCTCATTTTTACACAAATTCATTATGGGAATTAATAGTAGTTAAAAATACAATATTGAATCAGATAATTACAGAAAAACTCTTGACATTTAGAAACCTCAAATTTCAAATTGAAATTCTCATGCTTCTAAGAATTAAGTAACCTACCACTGCAAATGATGACGATGATGATGATGAAATGTATGAAACTTTTACGATGGACTAAAAAGACATCTCTCATCTCTCAACAGCAATTATGATATATATATATATATATAATGCTTTTCCAATAAATTGGCGATCAAAATATAATCCACAATCCAATAAATTACCACAGAGACAAAAAAGGCAAACACATGGCGGGCATTAAGCATTAACTATGGACATGCCCCGAGCATTATTCAGAATAAAGCAAACATCCTTGTTTGTTTCCTTATTTATGATTAAAGGTAAATTCATGTACCTAATATGTCTAGTTTTTTGTTGACCAGAATGTCTAGTTGATTTTGACCAAAAAAAAAAAAAGAATGTCTAGTTGATACTATAAGACCACAAAGTTGGGCCCATAAAATCTACACAGAAGTTTGAATCCCGAATATATATAAAGGACATGACTAATAAAGCAGCTGAAAAATAGCGGACCTTTTCCAAAACTTTTTTGTGACGTTTAGTCTGTTTGCACAAACCTGAACTTTCAAGATTCTGTTGAAATACAATTAAATAATACTACCGCCGATTTAAGAGTGGAAGGCAAATCCATGGTTCCTTTTTTTTTTTTGCCGGTGGCAAATCAATTTTCCACTTTCCACTATGGGAATGCTTTCTCTCTCATACTCATTAGCATCATCTGGGTCCCAGTGTAATATAATAGCATTATCTCAAAAATGGATGGATTCCATCGTTTGCTATTGGACCATTCAAGTAATTAATGACATTAGGGATCTTAGTCAACTTTTAATGCATTTCTTGGTGCTTAAATATGCTCTATATCTCTGTGTGCTCCCTCAGTCCTTGATATAAAATATATTTAAAAAAATTTGATTTTAGTCTTAAATATAAGACATCTGTTTTTGTATTTCTTAAATTTTTTTTTAATTTACCCTGTTGATACTCCCTCAATGATAATTAAGAAAGAAATGAAATACAGAAATTAAAGAAAATGACTAAAATATTTTAGAAAATAACTAACTTTATTAATCTAATAAAATTAGATAAATATGTCCTATATTAAAGATTGGTGGGAGAATATAACTTGTAAAAGTTGGCTTATTTAAGGAAAGGTTAAATTAAACGGCGCATGATGACATAGTTTTCTCATTCCCGACTCAAACACACCATTATGTTGTTCCTTTTGATTTCTCTCTTCCTTCCTATATATTCTCCACTCACTCCCTTCTCTTCTCCACACTTCCCAGCTCTCTCTCTCTCTAACTTTCAACTTCCCTTCAAGCTTCTTCTGTGTTTCTCAAAGGAAAGAAGAATGGATGACATAGCGTTCTCCAATGGGATTACTGCTAATGGCAATGGAGTCAATGAGCTGAGCCGCTCCGGCTACGCACAGACCCCATATGCTTCTTCATCAACAGAGCCTTCCACCACCCACAGCCTCAGGTCCAATGAACTCTGGCAAAGCTCTACCTACGCACTCCCTCCTTATGTTTCATCATCAACACCTGCCACCCCTCCCAACAATGCCTATAACCTTGGTCCAGGCTCTGGTTATACCATGGTGGCCGCAGCACCACCGCCGCCGCAGCCGCGTAGTCACAGTCGCAGCTCTGGCGCACGTGACGGTGCTTAATTCCACATCACTATATGTTTTTGATGTCTGCAAGAATGGATCAAGCTTCACCTACGTACATCAGAACACGGTTTTATTTGTTTTATGCATATTACTACTTTATGTCAGGCATTGGGGTTATTATATGTTTTGTGTGCTGTTTCAGGCTTTGTTTATTTCTGGTTTGTTCCAAATAAAAAGTTAGAAATATATATTAGTAAGAACACGGAATCATGGCTTTGCCTTTCTCGTAGCAGCATGTATATAAAACTGTTTTTTCTTATGCATTATTACTTTAAGCCAGGAATGGGATGTATGTGTATGTTTTTGCTTTTTGTGTACTGATTTATTGAGGACTTCCATCGGTGATGGTGATGGTGATGGTGGCGCGGTGGCAGAGGCGGCGCTCATGATGTTCAGTGTAACCCTAATCTTGATCGTTATCACGGCTACAATCATTGTCGGAACAGTGCTCGGAAAATAACCATGTGAAACGTTGCTTTGTTGATAAATATACATAAATAAATATGAAAGACAATTAAATAATACTAACTTCTGCAGTTAATATAATATTATAATATAACAGAATTTAAGAATGGAAGGCAAATCCATGTTTCCACTCTGAGTTTCCTGCCTAATCCCCATCACTTCTACAATTGATGGGGCCACGAGGTTTTGGCTTTTTCGGTTGTCACAATTGGAAGAGGGCATGGGACCATGGGTTACGTACATCATTCTCTCTCTTGCACCCCTCTTATAATTTGTACCCTTTTCAGTTGTCACGAATGGAAGAGGGCATGGGACCATGGGTTACGTACGGACTCGGCTACCGTTTTTTTCCCTTCCACTCTTTTTCCATCTGGTAGCCGGATCAGGTTACGTACATCATTCTCTCTCTTACCTCCCTCTTATAATTTTTTTCCCTTTTCAGCAGTTGTCACAAGTGGGAGAGTGCATGAGATCATGGGTTACTAGGGATCCGGCTACGTCCTTTTCCCTTCCCGTCTTTTTCCATCTAGTAGCCGGATCCGAGTTACGTACATCATTTTCTCTCTTGCCTCCCTCTTATAATTTTTTCCCCCTTTTTGGTTGTCACGAATGGAGGAAGGCATGGGACCATTGGTTACCTATCATTCTCTCTCTTGCCTCCTCCTCCTTATTATTTTTTCTTCCGTTTTTCAAAACTTTCTAGAAGAATAATGTTAAATGAATAAAAAATAAAAACAAACCAACATGTATATGATTCATTAATAATTAATAAACTATATAATAATCATGTATTTAATATTCAATAAATTGAATAAATAAATTAATAATTAACCAATAAAATAAAGTACCTAATAATTTATGTTTATAAAAAATTATATCTGAAGAAAGGAAAAATTAAATAATAAATTAGAGAAAATTGAAGAAAAGCTTCCATGAGAAATTTAATTGGTGAGAGGAACTTGATCAATTTTTATTTGCCAAAATACACATAACCTCCTATAACTTTAGATCAGTCACATATAACTCTCTCATTTTTAGAGACGTTTAAAGGGTTAAAGAGTGTCTAGCCACGGCCCCTAAAGTATTTTCCTAGGTATGTCTAACATGCTAAAGTACTCTATCCAGTCTTAAATATAAGATAAAGTTGATTTTTTAGGAGAGATTAAGAAATCTAATTAAATTTCTTTAGAGTATTTATATATATTTTTTCCTCCAAACTAATTAATTTAACTAATAAATTGATATATAATCTAAGGATACACAACATATGATATAATTAAGTAACTTATTTAGTTTCCTTAATCTCTAAAAAAAATCAATTTTGTTTTATATTTAGGACCAGATGGAGTAATTTGTGGTGGGTCTAGTACCTTGAAGTATTTTTACATGTGTCTGGTACCCAAAAGTATTATGTGGTCCAATTTTGCCCTTAAAATATTGATTTTTTAAGGAAAAGTTTTGCCCATAAATTATTGTTTTTAGGAGCAATTTAAACCTAGCCATTGAACAACTTTAAGGTAATGAATAGACCTGAGAAAATACTTTAAATTTCTAGACACACCACAAATTACTATATGATACTTTAGCCACCTAAGAAAATACTTTACGGTACAAGACGCATGTTAACCCAAGTTTAAATTCCATACCTTCATCTTTCAAATCTTGACTACCAACCACCTGCCGCTGAAATGATATTTAAATTTAATGAAATTTATGCCACATCAATTTAATCACTATTACTTATTGAATCTTGGGCAATTTATTAATTTTTTTTGGCAAACAGTATTTTATTTATTTATTTAAACACAACGCATATCTTTATTTAGAGATAATTTTTGTCGTTCTTTCAATTTCAATAGGTCTAATTCAGTAATAGTACCAATTTTGCATCAAAGTCGTCTTTCTTTCTTCTTGACATCACCTCTTCTCTTCCATGGATGTTTCAATGCTTTCTAGAATCCACAAGTGACCGTCTTTTCTTCCTTCAAAATCTTCGCATGCGCTCACAATTAAAATTGGCCTTTTGAGTTTGATACTCCCTCCGTATCTTTTTATAAGATAGAATTAACCGAATTACGTTGTTCAAAGAGCTAGTTAAAATTAGTTAGGTGTAATAAATATGTAAAAAATAAATTTTATTTTTCAAAAATACCCTTATTTATTGTAGAAAAGAAAGAACATGTTATATTAAATGCTTTGTTAGTCAAACACAAGAATTAAATGCAATAGTGAGATAGGTGATTTTTATAATTAAGTGAGTGTAAAATCAGAAATTTACATAAAAAAAACCTTTCAGACATACTCTAATCCTATCTTATAAAAAAGAATATGACATGCCAAGAATCTTATCTTATAAAAACGAACAGAGGGAGGGAGGGTCTATTGTGCTTACCTTTTATTCGGTTTTGCTATGTAAACAAAAATAGAATATTGGAGATTGTCGTTGATGACAAAATTGCCCCTGCAGTAAAGTTGGGGGGTTTTGAGGTAAGAACCCGTTCTTTAATCTTAATCCACAAGGATCCATAATTGTGTCGTTGTTTTGGTCGAATTTATTGCTTCGCACATCTGTTATTTGTTTCAGTTTAATAATAAGAGGAAATAGCTCTGTTTCAGTAGCATTGAGGTCATCAGAGTCTGACAATGTCAACAAACAATTGCACAGAAATAGTTTTGTTATTTTTTACCCAAAAAAATTGTCATATACTAGTGTTTCATATGGCACATGTTATCGAAGTTGCTCTAAGTAATGGCAAGATTAAAGAAAGTATACTCAATATGGCACGCACATACCAGTTTTTCTTTTTTTGGACATTTATTTTTTAACATAGAGTAATAGTATTGAACTCCATAACAAAACTTGAGAAATTGAAAGACCCATATAAGCCAAATCTACAATTAACACAAACATAAGTCCAACATGCTGTTACGAGGGAATTGGAGAGTAATGGAGGGGAGAAACAAATTTTATGAGTTTGTTTTTTAAAAAATTGGTGAAGTGGAGTTATAAAATTTTAATAAAAATAATATGTAAAATAATAGAATAAAAAATTAATTAAAAATTTTTAAGCTCATATCTTTAATTTTTTTCAAAATCTAACTCAAAATTTGTTTTCTTTCCCTCACTGTCCCTCCACTCCCCTTATACCATTAAAATCGAACAAGCCATACATAGCCAACGGGAACAGGACCAAAGCCACCAAACAGAATCAAAATACAACTTAACCTGGGTTTCAAAAAATTATCTTCTTTCAATTGTGCATGTGGGGCCCATATTTCATGAAGACTTGTTAATGGATCCAAAGGCCTGTGGGCTGAAGTTCTTGTGCATAAATAAACCCATAATGCTATTTGACTCTGTTAGCTTTTTTTTTTTTTTTTGAGATTAAAGAAACTAAATAAATTATTTCATCGTATTATATTTGTGTATAATAATTAGGTTATATATCAGTTTATAAGTTAGACAATAAGTTTAATAAATAAATAAATTTAAATACTTTAAAATTATCTATTTAACTTCATTAACCTCTCTAAAAAATTCACTGGATCTTGTATTAAGGACATAAAAGTGTTAAGAAATGAAGACAACGTGCTGCATGGGAGATTCTGCCCTATGGAAGTTTATTGGGAAACTTATAGTCAGGTGCCAAACAAGAGAAAAAATAAAAAAATGGTTCCTTAAAATCTCAAAATGAAAAAAATAGTCTCATTGATAACATCAGGTGCGAATCATTGATAACATCAGGGGCTTCATTGACAAATTTTTAGAACCATTTTTTTATTTTGTCTCTCTTGCGTGGGACATGTAATTTTCCCAAGTTTATTCCCCATCAACAAGACATCATTGAAATGGGTATGAGGTGACATATTTGGAATGGACAATTGGTGACTCATAAATGGTCTTTTGCTGAATCCATCAAGGAATTATGTCTCACAAGTCACATCTCTGACACGAGGAGGAGCAGAGCAAAGTTGTAGAATGGGCTGCTTGTGGTGTTGGGATTTTCAAAAACTAGCTTCTCTAAACCCAAGGAATGAATGCCAAAAATTAATCTCCATGCTACCACCTATGGTTTATATGTGGGGAAGGATTTGATGGCATGGGATGCGACCAATGAAGTGCCTATTATTTGATAGAGACTCAATCGTGTGACACATATAGCAATGTTTATAAAGATATCTGGTAGAAAAGATTAGAGTCTTCATGTCCTGTCATTGTGAGTTCCTGAGAAATTGAACATCGTCGACTACTACCACTCCTTAAGATCCATAAAGTTAGTCATATTCTCATGAATCGAAGCCAACAAGTTGTGGTGTAATTCTTTAGTAGAACTAAATACAAAAATATAAAATTGAAAATAGTAAAATGCCTCTAACGAAATCTTTTGGATTTCCTTCCATATTTTATTTTTTAAACTAATACAAAATTATAAATTTTACTGAATTAAACAAAAGGTCTCTCAATTTTTGTAAAAGTTATAATTTTTTAAAAATCAACAAAAATTTTAATTAAAAATAAAAATTATATAATTTTTTAAAAATTCAAAGTCTTTTATAATTTATTAAAAATAAGTTATGTACATCATTCGCTCTCTTGCCTCATTCTTATAATTTTTTTTCCCTTTTTCAAAGCATATGGCCCCCTCATCTTTAGAGACGTTTAAAAGGTTATAGAGTGTTTATCACCTAAAGTATCTTTTCATGTACGTCCAATATTCTAAAGTAATTTGTGATAAGTTCAGTATTTTAAAATATTTTTACATGTGTATCTAGTACCTAAAAGTATTTTGTGGCCCAATTTTACCCTTAAAATATTAATTTTTTAAGAAAAAGTTTTCCCCTTAAAATATTTTTTTTAGGAGAAATTTAAACCTTGCCATTAACTCTCAAAAAATCATTTAAGTGAAATTATATTTAGCACCATAAAATATTTTTTCAGTAAAACTTTATGATAATGAATAGATGTGAGAAAATACTTTAAACTCTTGGACACACAACAAATTACTGTATGATATTTGAAACACCTAAAAAAATATTTTAAGGTACAAGACGCAACTTAACCCAAGTTTAAATTCCACACCTTCATCTTTCAAATCTTGACTACCAACCACGTGCCACTGAAATAACAGTTAAATTTAATGAAATTTATGCCACATCAATTTAATCACTATTACTTATTGAATCTTGGGTATTTTATTAATGTTTTTTGGCAAATAGTATTTTATTTATTTATTTAAACACAACACATCTTTATTTAGAGATAATTTTGTCATTCTTTCAATTTCAATAGGTCTAATCCAGAAATACTAACAATTTTGCATCAAAGAAGTCTTCCTTTCTTGACATCACCTCTTCTCTTCCATGGATGTTTCAATGCTATCTAGAATCCACAAGAGACCGTCTCTTCTTCCTTCAAAAATCTTCGCATGCGCTCACATTTAAAATTGCCCTTTTGATTTTGATACTCCCTCTATTTCTTTTTATAAGATAGAATTAACCGAATTACGTTGTTCGAATATGTAGTTAAAATTAGCTAGGAGTAATAAATATGTAAAAAATAAATTTTATTTTTTTGAAAATGCCCTTATTTATGTAGAAAATAAAGAACATGTTATATTAAATGCTTTGTTAGTCAAACATGAGAATTAAATGCAACAGTGACATAGGTGATTTTTATAATTAAGTCAGTGTAAAATGAGAAGTTTACAAAATTTTTTTTTTCAGACGTTGTCTAATCCTATCTTATAAAAAGAAACACGACATACCTTACAAAAACGAACAGAGGGAGGGAGGGTCTATTGTGCTTACCTTTTATTCAGTTTTGCTATGTAAACAAAAATAAGGTATTGGATATTGTCGTTGATGATAAAATTTCCCCTGCAGTAATAAGCTAATCCAAACACTCATTATTAGAATGTCTGTGTTGGTTTTTTTCCTAACATCTGGTCTTTTTGAATTGAAGAATATAAATCCTTTTAATCTGAGAATATGCAAATTTTCTCTAGTTTTTTTTAAATAAAAGCGAGAAGATTTTATGTTTTATAAAACTATAATAAAATGATAAAAATATCAACAACAAAAATACCATAGAAACGCATGTACCAGAACTTGGATTTGTTACCCAGAATTGGAGTGTAATAGGCATGTTTTGGACTGTGGCCTTACGATGTCGATAAACAATAAAATCCTAAAACTGTTTGTTTTACTTTAGCACATAACAGCTGGACTCCGTAGGTTCGTAGCTCGGTGACGCGCCGTTATTTATTTTCATATCTGCATTATGCCATTATGGCATAATCCAATCCAACCGTATGGATTGCGAGTGGCGTTCACTGTAGCCGGGTCCACGGTAGCGTCAGCCGTCACATTACGTGTCGACTTTTTACTGGTAAAAGACAGTCGTCACGACGTTCATCATATGATTTCTGACTCTCTATATGCATGCACATTCTGATGTGGCTAATTGTGAAGCATATATGCCCTACATTAATTAGCCAATTCTTCACTTCCAATAATTGATCTTTTGCTGAATTTGTGATTTTTTTTAAAAAAATAATCGTTTGTTTTTAGACGGGGCAGTCTTTACATCATTGTGTTGTTGTTTAATCTTAATGGACAATTATCCATCATTGAGTTGTTGTTTTGGTCGAATCGGTTATTGCTTCGCACATCTGTTACTTGTTTCCGTTTAATAATAAGAGGAAATAGTTCTGTTTCAGTAGCATTGAGGTCATCAGAGTCTGACAATGTCAACAAACAATTGCACAGAAATAATTTTGTTATTTTTGACCAAAACAAATTGTCATATACTAGTGTTTCATATGGCACACGTTATCGAAGTTGCTCCAACTAATGGCAAGATTGATGAAAGCATACTCAAGATGGTACACACATACTACTTTTGTTTTTTGGACATGTATTCTTTAATATACAGTAATTATATTGGGCTCCATCACAAGACTTAACAAATTGAAGACCCATATAAGCCCAATCTACAATTAACACAGACATAAACCCAACATGCAGCGACGAGGGAATTGGAGAGTAGGGGAGGGGAGGAACAAATTTTATGAGTTTGTTGTTAAAAAATTGGAGAAGTGGAGTTATAAATTTCATTAAAAAGAAAATGTAAAAAAAAAGAATAAAAAAATTAATTAAAAACATTTAGCCTCACTTTAATTTTTTTTTTAAAAATCTAACTCAAAATTTTTTACCTCCCTCACTTTCCCTCAGCTCTCCTTATACAATAAAAAACGAACAATCCATACATAGCCAACAGGAACAGGACCAAAGCCACCAAACAGAATCAAAATACAACTTAACCTGGGTGTCAAAAAATTATCTTTTTCAATCGTGCATGTGGGGCCAATATTTCATGGGACCATACTTACATTAAGTTTTTGACATCCATTATATCAAGTTATTTAATCACACATAATCATGTGTCCTATTTTTTGTATTTGGATTTATAGTTAATTAATAATAATTCAAAAATAGGACATGTGGTCACATGTAATTAGAGAACTTGACGAAATGGATATAATGAACTTGATGTAAGTATTTTCCTATTTCATGGAGACTTGTTAATGGATCCAAAGGGCTGTGGGCTGAAGTTCCTGTGAATAAATAATCCCCCCAATAGTATGAGACTCAATTAATTTTTTTCTGGAGAGATTAAGGAAATTAAATAAATTACTTTAACATATTATATTTGTATATAATTAGGTTATATATCAGTTTATAAGTCATACAAATTATTTTGAAAAAATGATAAATTTAAATGCTTTAAAGTAATATATTTAACTTCATTAATTTCTCTAAAAAAAATTAATTAAATCTTATATTAAAGACCGAAAGGTAGGTGTATGTTGAGGAATGAAGACAAAGTGGTGAATGGGAGATTCCGCTCTATGGAAGTTTATTCCACAGCAACAAGACATCATTGAAATGGGTATGAGGTGACATATCTGGACAATTGGTGAGTTCCTTTACTCATAAATGGTCTTTTCCTGATAAAACTATCAAGGAATTATGTCTCACAAGTCACACCTCTGACACGAGGAGGAGCAGAGTAAAGTTGTAGAATGGGTTGCTTGTGGTGCTTGGCATTTTCAAAAACTAGCTTCTCTAAACCCAAGTAACGTCTTCTTCTATGTGAAAAGTGCCTATTGTTTGATAGAGACATTACTACAAAAAAATATAATAAATAGCGCTTATTCTTTTGAATACTATGGCACTTCCTAAGTGTCGTAAAAGTAAGCTACGACGTTTCTTAAATTTTTGAAAGCGCCGCAGCTTGTGTTTTTTTTAGGGGCCTCCTGCAGTACTTCTGGGGAGAAGTGCCATTGGAGGTAATAATTTTTTAAATTATTTTATATAATTGTTTCCTTAAACTCAGCCAATTAAAATACACAACAATTTACAATACGAATAGAAAAAAAGTAAACCAAATCAGAATAAAATAATACATAACTAATTCATAAAATCAGAACTAGATATATTTAATTACAATTAATGTAAGTGTACAACTAATTTTAAGAGAATAAACAACACGAAAATAGGCAAAGAAACAATATAACGTACGTACCTAAAAATTAACTAATTGCCCAACCATATATTCACACTATTCCTGAATGATTTCATCCATTTGTTCTTCAGTCAATTGGGCACAATATTAATCTTCATAATACTATATAAAAATCATACACAGAACGAATTAAACAAAGTATTATCATATTTGTAAGCTCAAAAATTAAAAAACTTACAATATATAGGAAGTTCAAGAAGATAGAATTGACACTTCAACTAAATACCTGAAAAAAATTATGAGCACATATATATGATCATAACAGATTTTAACTAAAAAAGAAAAACTAAACCAAATATTGAAGAAAAACCACTTACATGTTAGAGAGATTTTGAAAGAGCCTGAGCCAAGGAAAAAAAAACATATGGAAAAGGAAGTTTTGTACTGCAACAGACTTCTGAAAAATGGAGGAACTAGAAAGAACAGACTTCTGAAAAATGGAGGAACTAGAAAGAACGCAAGAAGATGAAAATGCAAATAAAAATAACAGGAGGTGAAAATTAAATAGCAGGTTGTAAAGAAACTATAACGTTTTTTGTCAAAGCGTTGTAGCTTCCTAATTTAAAAAAAAACCTAAAAATACCTTAAATATATTGTCTTAACATATCCAAGGCACCATGTGGTGCCCAAGGCACCACGTGGGTCGCTTGAATATTCAAGGCACCCACATGGTGCCATGTATTTTATATTCAAGGTCCCCTTGAATATTCAAGGCCACCTTGAATATATTTGGCCTTAATCAAGCGCCGGTTAAGACCTCTTCAATATTCAAGGCCTTATTAAGCGCCGGTTAAGGTTGGCTTTAACCGGCGCTTCATAATCAAGCATAAGTTAAGGGCCATTTTTTTTTTAGGAACTCAAGAATGAAGTAGATGATTTCTTTTTTGACTTACTACAACATGAGATTCTGAATAATAATATCCTTTTGACTTACTTTCACCCTTATCTTACACTTTATTTTTAAGCGCCGAATAAGGTTTTATCTTTTCAAATAAAAAAAATGCTAAGAAATTAACCCAGTTATGACACTTTCTTGAGAAGCGCCGTAGCTTGGGCTTTCCCTTTTTTTTTTTTTAAATAAATGTTTTGTATGGTGCTTATAAAGGAAAGTGCCGCATAAGCCTAACACTAAGCTTTGGAGTTTATATTAGGAAGCACCGTAGCTTCTGAACTTTTTTTTAAAAAAAAAACTATTATCTATAGCGCTTCTTTGAAGAAACGCCGAAAAAGGGGCGCCATTAAATCCCTCTTTTGTAGTAGTGACACTCAATCGTGCTCCACATATAGCAATGTTTATAAAGATATTTGAAAATGGAGAGGTGTAGAAAAGATTAGAGTCTTCATGTTCTGTCATTGTGAGTTCCTGAGAAATTGAAAATTGACGACTACTACAACTCCTTAAGATCCATAAAGTTAGTCATATTTTCATGAATTGAAGGCAACCTGTGGTGGCATTCTGAAAAACCCAAATAGTTCTATTGTAGAATCGACCATGTGTAAAGTTGAAGGAGCTAATTGCTTGGTTGCAGAGGTATGAATGTGTATATGGGGACTCTGTCGAGCTTGGGATTAGGGTTTCTGTCATGTGAGGTTATACTATGTGACTCGAGCGAGGTGGTCATGTTGAGTAGAGCCAAACAACTAGAATTGCATGGAGACATGAACTTAATATTTGAGATATAACAGGTGATGAGACATGACTAGAAAGTGGAGTCGATGAATATTGATCGCGCTGAAAATGAAATAGCAGACGTTTTAGCGAAAAAAGCTTTAAGCATTGGACTTTGATTAAAAATCCTATCGAAGGAATCTACCGAACTTCTTCTAGATGAAAGTGAGATTACTTAATTTCTTTTTACTGTATTTGTTTCATTCTATCTTTACTTTTACTTTTTACTGCTTTCCCTTCTATATATATATAAAAAAAGAGCAGGAAATAACATTACTTCAAGAAGTATTATGATTCTCATTTGGACGATAAGGAAAAAAATAGGGAAAATTAGAATTAAGGATCTAGAGGAAAAATTATTTATTAATAAGGATCATAAAAAGTATAATTATTTAGAAGGACCAAATACAAAAATATAAAATTGAATGAAATCTTTTACGGTCCCTCCTACATTCTCTCGCACATTCTATTTTTAAAACTAATACAAAATTCTAAATTTCATTGAATTAAACAAAATTTTTCTCAATTTTCATTTTTGAAAACTTGAATAGATATCTATAGAAAAAAAATTACACGTTCTTTAATTTTGTAAAAATTCTTTAATTTTGTAAAAATTACAATCTTTTAAAAATCAACAAAAATTTTAATTAAGAATAAAAATTATATACTTTTACAAAATTCAAGGTCACTTATAATTTATTATAGGCTAAATTTTACAAAGCTTAATCGAACTTAAAGTTTGGGGAGGTTAAATTTAAACTTTACAATATTAGGGGAGTTTAAATTTAAACTTTACAAGATTGGGGAGGTTAAATTTAAACTTTACAATATCAGGGGGTTATATGCAATCAACTTAAAGTTCGGGGGAGTTTTATATAATTTAGCCTTTATTATATATGTTATACCACAAAAGTTTATATGATTTATTTTCATTTTAGAAGAAAATTTATGTGTGTTAAGAAAATTCATTTAATGTTAATCAAATTAAAAAATATAAATAATTTATTATATCTAAATAATTACATGATATATTGATTAACTGAATATGGAACTTAGTGAAAAAACATTGAAAAAGAGGATTAAGAGTCTATTTTGTCCTAGAAGTTTTCACTGAGGAGCAATTTTATCCTGAAAGTTTTTGGGGGGCAATTTTGCCTCGGAAGTGTTAAAAAGGGAGCATTTTTACCTTGACCGTTATCCCAATTAATTTTAACTGTTCGTTGATCAAATATACTAAGCTGACAGTGCATATATCATCCACATCATTTTTTTAAGGTGTAATCGGGAAGTTTATGTATCATCTACTTCATTTTTTTAAAGTTAGATTTAAATTTTTAGGAAAATTTGCACCTTAACAAAAATGATGTGGACAACATGTGGACTGCCAGTTTAGTATATTTGATCAACTAACGATCAAAATTAATTAGGATAATGGCTAAGGAAAAATTGTTCCTTTTTTGACACTTCCAAGACAAAATCGGCCCCTGAAAACTTGGTAAAAGAAAAGATACGATAATGATGGGCGGTTTTAGTTTTGATTTTGGTTATTTTTTAATTGTGAATACAAGAGATAATGGAGGAAGTTTAGTTAAGGGCAATTTAGTAATTTAAAATTTATATTATGATGTTTGGTTATTCTAAGTAATTAAAATTTTAGTTCTTTATAATAAATATACTTTTCTCTAGGTCTTTTATTTTAATTTTCCCAAAAAAATATACGAATTATAATAGTAAAATCAAATTGCAATCCTCTTTGGCAAAAAAATTTGATCTTTTCCCCTCTTTGGGTAAATGTTTCCTGTCATTTTAAAGTGATTAAAGTAACAGTGTTGTACATTATTTTTTTTTATTTGATTAAGGGTTTTCCCCTCAAAGTTTAGAAGGTAAAGGGTTTTCACATCTCTCAACAAGTGCACTTTTTGGGATTCAAACTTGTATAAGACCTCTTACCACTTCAACTTACAGCTTTTTAGTTGTTGTACATCACTTCCTGTCTCAATGAAATTGAAATTGTGAAGCCAACAACCAATAATGTTTTTTTTGGCCAGCTACAACCAACAATGTTGGCTCTTGTGATAACAACTTAATTTATGGGAAGAATGAGAACAATAGTTAGGTCACAAAATTTTTATTTAATAATGATTAGATTTCTAAAAAGTTTGGTTGTAAAATAAGTTGAAAATATAAATTTTAACAGTTGTATGAGAAATTTATTTAAAAAACATTAATTAATAATACTTAAGTGTCATAATTTTCAACTAAAATTTTTGTATTTACAATTGTCAAATCTTTATAACCATCATTAAATTAAAATTTTAGAACTTATATTTAGTGTCTAAAAGTATCTCGCACGCCTCCACTCCTGAGACTGTTTCTTTCTACATCCATGTTGGTCACATTCCCACTGAGCATGATCTTGCTAAAAATGGTATGTTCTCTGCCTAAGCAGCATTTATTACTATAATCTATCATATTGCCATCTTTAGGTGTATGGGCCATGAACTATATAATGAACATCCCCTATTAATATGAGGCATTGCTTTAAAATATAATTGTGCCTTGCGCCCTTTGATTAAAACTTTATTAGTAAATCTGCACCTTCACCCTTAATATTATTATTGGTCTTTATAATTTGATTAAATGTTAGTTTTGGTATTTATAGTTTCAAACAAATGGTTGGTTTTGATTTTTATAGTTTTATTATATGGACTTAGTTTGAATTCAAGTATATGAACTAAAATTAAAATTTGTTAAAAGTACAGGGACCAACTGTAAAATTAAGTTTTTATGAAATATAGGACTAAAACCAATTATTTGAAACTGCATGTATCAAAATCAAAATTTGATTAAATCATAAGAACTAATAATGGTATTAAACTTAAAATTTTGTTAAGATTGATGTTTAATGCAGCTTTTTTAAAACCACAAAAGACAATCACAACATATATTTCATTAATCAATCAAGAAACCAACGACAAAGTCAACGGCATCATACCAGCCACACAAAGAAGAAACCAACAAAACCATGAACAAACTTAACATCCACCAAAATAAAAGTAGTCCCGACAAAACACTAAAATACAACTTAAAATAAACTTCCCAGCCTTACATTCAGCAATTGCCATGATCTTGATCATAGGAGGAAAGGGTTATGACAACCACTTCTTCATAAGAGCTACACAAACACACCCCCCCGGTAGGAGCTAAATTAAATGTTAGCTTTATTCTTTGTGATTTGTGAAATTGCATCGCTTAAAATGGAGATTGTGTTGTGAAATTGTAAAGTTTTGTAGCTCTGAGTTTGTAAGTTGCACATAATCCAGTCCCTTAATGGAGTATAAATATAAATGGTAAAGCTATTTGCAATTCTTGTCTCGAGATTCGCTCAATTATATTCAATACTTTTCTTGCTTTCCAATCATTATTATTTGATTATCTTCACATTTGATATATACTTTTGGTTCATTTATTTAAACAATCGAATGCTTTTTTTTTTTTAATTATTAAGCACTATATTATTCAAAGATAAAACGAGTTACGTAAAAAAAAAGGCCTGCGCGTGCTAACTAAAACACAAGGGAACACGTCCAAGATGCCCTAGTAAAGCAACGGGCCCACAATAAACTACAAGAAATCCTACAAGTAGAAGCCCATTTTCCAGCCCGCAACTTGAATATGGCCCAAAGCTCAAGTCTTCTTCTGCGGCAACCTTGTGTGTTCCATGCGCAAAAGTATGTTAAATTGTTAACCGCAATAGCTCCTGGAGAGGTTGTCGATAAGCTCTTATATTAAGAATAGAATGTAGTACTAAATATGAGTAGCCAAAATGAACTGAAAAATAGAATGCTTAACTATGCATTACACATGTGTATTCTAAGCCGTTCACTTGTGTGTTGTATGGCCATCAACTAAATAAACGTACTAACATGACGGCTTATAAAAAAAATAATCATTTGGTCTTATTTATAGGGTGGAGGGAAGAAAATTTTTGGTTCTATTTATAGGATATAGAGAGAAATTTTTCATGTGATTGTCGTGGGGTGTAATTTGTATTAAATAGGAGTAAAATTGAAAATTTTTGAATTTTATGACAGAGTTAATAAAATTTCAGGTGTTTTTTGATCCGGGTAAAATATATTGAAAGTGCCTTGTAAATAGAATTAGAAGAGAATTTGAGAAAATTATCCCAGTTGAGTTTAACGATGCTCAAATCTAACCCAATCAAGTATATATATATATATATATATATATAGATAACTAATAATATGACAAATTACAACCGTGGAATATACATTTTTTCAAAATTAATTAAAAAATGCCTCAAGTGGTAACATTATTCAAAAATTATCGCGAACGTTTTCAGGATAAACACACAATTATTCTCAACAATCCATAAAATGCCTCATAATTGTCAACGAAAGGAATAAAATAAGAAGTAAGTTGAGTTATTCAAAGCATCTCAAATTTCATGCCAAGCGTGGAAAGTGTGTTTTTTCGTAGTTTAAAAGTAAAAGGGACAAACAATAAATTTTAAATTATACTCCTTTTAATATTAAGTATAGAACAAAAATTTTAAGGGAAAATCTCTCAAAAATACCACCTCAATTCTATTTAAAAAGAAGATCGCAAAAAAAAGGTGGGGAAAGGAGAATGTGGCTGCCTAAGGGAAGATGGGTCTAACATTTGTACTCCCCATGAGATAATGGATGAACTGGACCAAATTGACAAAACGAATAGATCGGTTGGTTTAATAGGGCATGAGAGTAAAAAGAAGAACGAAAAGGAAGGCGAGGGTTCTTTATTTTAACGGCACTTAACATTAAATTTTGATAGATTGAGATTGTAATTGAGCCTAGGAGTGGGGGACTGCATTGTCTATCTCTAAAATTTACAATAACAGGATTGAAGAAGCAATACAAGGGGATTGATGTGGGTTTGATCTAGTCCCACATTTGTGATATTGTTTATCACGTGTTATCATGAATCCTACGCACTAAACAATACAATTTCGCTCAATTCCTAACCCAATCCTAAACCCAACCCCTTAATCCTGCATACTAATTAAATAGGGCCATAATGTTCATAGGTTCTTCATTGTTGAATGTCAAAGTCAGCAGCACTTTATTTAATTAATGATATGATGTCATGCCATGAAAATGAAGATGTGAAGTGCACTAAGCTACAAAACCGCGACGTCGTTCAGTTTTGAAGAAATGAGGTCCAAGATGCCATGATTAGGTCATAGAATAAGCTGTTGAAGTCGTTACCGCTTTCTATGGTAGGTCCATGCTTCATTAATTAGTGTTGGAGAAAATAATTAAAGGTAATTAATATATAGGAAATATATATTTTATCTTAAATATGTCTTCATTTATATATGAACGAGAGATCTATAATGAAAAAAATAATAAAAAAGAATGTAGAGGAAAAAGATGATAAGAGAATAAAGACAATGAGAAAATATAAGTCTAAATCAACATTTTAATTAATATAATGCATAAAATTAATTAAAAATAAAATAGATAAAAAAGGCAACGTGTTCGTAAGTGAAGCGTCAATGGTGGTGTCCACGAGACAAATAAATGGAATAGACAAGGGAAAATTCTCATGATGATGAGTCACCCAATAGCATCTCAAATTAAATATCAACAAACAGCTCACAAGTGAGTACGATATAGTGCCACCACTTTATGCACAAACAATCCTAAAGAAACGCAAGACCCACAAATGATATAATAATGTGTTAAAATGGGGCCGAAACCAAGTGAATTTTTTATCCAACCAATTTAGAAATCAGAGTGCACAGTTCATACTTTTGACTAATTAGCAACAAGTGATGTCATTTACACAATTCGTTTATCATCCCTTGGGAATTAATAATTAAAAATAGAAAATTGAATGAGATAACTCCAGGCAAAAACTCTGACTTTTAGAAACCTCAAATTTCAAGTTGAAATCATGATCATGTTTCTAAGAATTTAGCAACCTACCACTGCAATCATAAATAAATAATGAAGAAGGTTATGAAATGAATATAAAATTTTTGCCATGGACCAAAAAGACATCTCTCATCTCTCAACATCAATTATGATATAATGCTTCAATAAATAAAGGAAAAGTGGAGATACATAATCAAGCCTTCAAATAAGGCATTATCAAAATTCAAATTATTATCCATACATGCAATTAGTGAAAGCCGGAACACTTTTAACCACACCTTGGTTGTTTCTTAATTTGTGATTGAAGCTAAATTCATATACCTATGTCTAGACTCTAGTCGATATTACCTCCAACAAAAACTATACATTTGAGAGATATTAAACTTGAAAGTAATATATTTCGGCCGGCAATACGTAAGAAGAATAGGCAACGATGATAAAAGTCCACAAAGTTGGGCCCATAAACTCTCCACAGAATTTTGAATCAATAATTAGAGGGGATGCTTAATCAAATTTTGCCCAAACCTGAACTTTCAAGGTTTCGATGACTAATTAATATTTTCTAGAATTAATTTTTTTAAAAAATAGGTTTCTCTTGTTTGAAAATCACTATATATGGGGGTAACAACTTACGTGTAAGAACGCCGTAGGTGAGAAAGAATTTTTCTATTAGGATGGATCTAGGACTAATATCATCTTTGAGTTCTTATTTATTTAACCTAGTTATATATATTTTAACTAAGCTTATACAAGAAGAAC
Organism: Inga oerstediana; assembly: GCA_963210345.1. Lineage (NCBI taxonomy): Eukaryota > Viridiplantae > Streptophyta > Magnoliopsida > Fabales > Fabaceae > Inga > Inga oerstediana. The sequence continues at coordinate 22,771,715 of OY723410.1, forward strand.
TCCCCAAGTGCATGCCTTTTACTGACAATATAGCTCTTGTGGTTGAGTCACGAGAAGAGATTAAGTCTTTCTATTGAATAGGAGTAAGACAAAATATATGTGTTGCAATTTTGATAAAAGACAAGCTAGAAAAGATATAGAAGTTAAAACATGAGATCAAATTTAGATATGTGTGGGCTTGCTTATACAAAAATTATATTATATGGATTTGACATGTCAATGGGTACTTCCGAGATGAAACTTTAGCTAAAGTGTGGTGGGAGTAGTTTTTCCTTTTTGGGTAAATATGAAGGTAAAAGCTAAGCCTAAGAATAAAACTGGAAGTCGGCTATCAACAGAATTAAATATTATAGCGAATGAGTTAGTCGTTCGCAACATATTAATTTAAGGTTTCTAAAATTTGCTTTGATCTTCTTCTACATACAAGTCATACAACTGGCATTTGCTCCCAGTGCGTGATGTGCGTGGGGAGAGTAATTCTCAAAATCTGAACTTGTGTTGTTCTACTTATGAAGATGATCTTGCTTATTACATCAACCAGCAGCTCGTTGGTATTTAAAAAAACAATTTAATCTCTATATCGATGAATTAACTAGACTAAATTAGTTGATGATATCCAAATTCGCACAATCTCACTAATATATTAATATTGAAATTAAAGTAAGAAACATCACCAAAGTTTAAATTTAAACATCGTGGCAGGTGGCGGGTGGCGGTGGCCATAGTCAGTTAAATAAAATTTATTTATTTCTTTTCTATATATAATTATTAACTATTGTTACTATTCTTAAAACTAATGTTCTGCAATGTAAAGAGTAGTTATTCTAAGAATATGAATGAAGGTGTTATTGTTTTCCCACTTTTTATGAAGTTACATAATCAGACGTCAATTAAGATCACTTTTGATCACTAAGAAGAATCAGAAGAGCAATCTAGAGAGGGAACGTAAACAGCATAAATGACTCTAAAGAATTATTGTAGTTTCATTTTACCATTACGGATGGAAAATAAGAAAATATTAAAAAAAGAAAAAACACATATTGGTCAACAAACAGCACAAGTAAGTATATCATAGCCCCACTATTTTATGCACAAACAATACTTTGACTAATTTGGCAACAAGTAATCTCTTTTACACAATTCATTAATTAAGGGAATTAATAGTTAAAAATAGAAAATTGAATCAGATAACTCCAGAAAAACTCTGACTTTTGGAAACCTGAAATTTCAAAATTGAATCATAAAGAAATAATGATGATGATAATGATGAAATGGATATGAAACTTTTGTTATGCACCAAAAAGACATCTCTGATCTCTATACAGCAATTATAATATAGTGATTTACTAAAGGAAAAATGGAAGCATTCCCACCAAAACAAAATATCAACAGTAGTTAAGATACACAATCAAGCTTTCAAACAAGACATTTTGAAAAATCAGAGTATTATCCATACACGCAATTATAGTGAAAGCCGAAACACTTTCGATAAAAATATTAGTGGTACCAAAACGTATAGTTTTGCACAAATTGGCAATCAACACATAACCCACAATATCCAATAAATTACCAAAGAGAGATAAGCCAAACACACCTTGTTTGTGTCCTTATTTGTGATTAAAGCAAAATTCATGTACCTAATGGCTGGTCGATACTACCTCCAACAAAAACTATACATTTAAGAGATATCAAACTTGAAAGTAATATATTTCAGTGGTGGTAGTGGTGGTACTAGTACTAACAACAACAACAACAACAATAACAACAACAATAACAACAAGAAGATGATGATGATGATGATGAGTGATATCCCTCATAGAAGTGCATATTTATAACTGCTTAATAATAAGTAGCGATCATCATCAACAACAACAACAACAACGACAACGACGACGACGACGACGCGACGACGACCACCACCACCACCACAACAACAACAACAACAACAACACGATGATAAGTGATATCCCTCATAGAAGTGCATATTTATAACTGCTTAATCTCCATAATAATAAGTAGCGATGATAAGTGATATCCCTCATAGAAGTGCATATTTATAATGATGATGATGATGATGATGATGATGATGATGATGATGATGATGATGATGATGAGTGATATCCCTCATAGAAGTGCATATTTATAACTGCTTTACGACGACGATGACCACCACCACCACCACCACCACAACAACAACAACAACAACAACAACAACAACAACAACAACAACAACAACAACAACAACAACAACAACAACAACAACAACAACAACAATAACAACAACAACAACAACACGATGATAAGTGATATCCCTCATAGAAGTGCATATTTATAACTGCTTAATCTCCATAATAATAAGTAGCGATGATAAGTGATATCCCTCATAGAAGTGCATATTTATAACTGCTTAATCTCCATATAGCATAAACTATAATATATCTCATACAACAACAACAACACGATGATAAGTGATATCCCTCATAGAAGTGCATATTTATAACTGCTTAATCTCCATAATAATAAGTAGCGATGATAAGTGATATCCCTCATAGAAGTGCATATTTATAACTGCTTAATCTCCATATAGCATAAACTATAATATATCTCATGGATTAATATCCATTAATGTATCAAATTCTCAATAATTTGTAGTACCCATATTGATATGTAAAACCACCTCAAATAATATGTTAGTATCATAGGAAATATTCATATGACGGTTCTCAATATCAAACTGAAACAATTTTTCAAGATATTATATTATTGATAAGTATATATATTTTATAATTAAATAAGTGTAGATTCTAGATATATTTGATTAAATTTATTATTTTTTATACTTATTTTTTTATCTTTTATATATTTTTCTATATTTTAATAAGGGAGAATTGTGAAAAAATATCTTATTGGCAACTTAATTGCCAAATGGGACCTAGGAGGATCGTCTGCATACGGGGGAAAGATATTGTGCACATGGCGGAAGGTTTATGCACACAGGAGGAGATGTTTTGTACATGCATAGGGAAGAATATTGAATACAAGGAAGATCGTCTGCACATAGGGGAAGATCTTGTACACAACCAGAAGATCATCTGCACACCGGGGTCCCATTTGGCAATTAAGTTGCCCATAAGGTATTTTTTCACAATTTTTCCTTTAATTAATTATAGGATAAAAGGATATTTTGATATAAAATCTACTCATATCTTAATTTAGTTTGTAGGGGATTAATTTAGTTTGCAGGGGATATTATGAGATTCAAGTGAGAACAGAATATCAATAAAATATATTTATATTATAAGATAATCGATAAAAAGAAAAAGATAAATCAAGATATTGTGATAGAGACGCGTGCAAAGAGGCAATATATACCTATGTATATATGCTAGGAGTAGCAAGAGGGAGGTATGTTTTATTTTCCTGATTGGTGACGGCAAGGCAAGAGCTTTACTGGAGGAAGATTAAAGTTTGGAGATGCAGAAGAGCAATATCACGGATAAAAATTCGGTATTGAGTTTTCGTTTATCCTTTCCTTTATCTTCTTTATTTTGTCTTTGGTTAGCTATTATTTTGGTCATGACAATATCTAGTTTAAGTAGCTAAGCCCTTGGCTTTGGATTATTTAGTTTGATTATGGATTAGTGAATGATAAGTTTTGTTGTTAATTGCTTTAATATTATATTTGTTAATTTAATTGTGTGCTTGATTATCCTAAAACAAGAAACATCTGATTGGGATTATTTTGGTGTTTTAAAGGAACCTATACATAAGAAATTTAGACTAGATCACCTTCAATTGAATCGGGTAGGATTAGGTTTTTGGATTTAATTTGCTTGTAGGATATACATATACCTACCGGCCTTACATATTAGACCTACACTTAAATTAATCCAATTAAGTACTAATCGCAAGACATTAGGGATTAATATAGTTGGAATGCCTTTTAGTAGATCGAAAGACACTCTAAAGTAAATAAGAGTCCTAAGCTAGCAATTATAACTTTACATGCAATTAATGGGAGAAATTAGACACTATGAAGTAATTAGGGCTATAATAATCCAAGTCACCGCTTAAGATCTAGAATCACCCTTAGCCTAAAACGTAGTTAGATTTTATTTTATTTTATTTTAGTTAGTTTTTATTCATATCTTGATTTAAATTGTGTTCACTCAACTTAAGCAAAAGTGTAAAGTCATTACTCAACTGTATTGTTGATACCAAGTTCTCGTGAAAATGATATCTTACTCTTTCTTACTTGATACGACCCATGCACTTGCGAAGTCTTAGGGTCTATATTTTGCCCCTATCAAGTTTTTGGAGCCGTTGCCGGGGACTTGTGTGCCACAATTGTCTTGGTTGGAATTGATTGAGCATTAGTAGTTTAAGTTTGAGTTGGTAAATATCTTGTTTCTTTTCTTTTTTAGCAAAAAATAAAAAATGGATTTCACATGGCAACCAACTGGTCTTAATATTGAGAAAGAGATGAATTCCTTGTCTTTAACGCAAGATGAATTGATTGCTTTTATAAATTCTTTGAATGAATATAGGCAATATAAAAGGAGCATAAATGATAGTTATAATCCATATATTGATTCTTCTCAATGTGTTTACATGTCTTGTGCTTATTGTAGAGGGAGTCATTTATATGAGCATTATCCATATAGTACAACTAGTCATTATGTGGGATATGATGTTGCTAGGAACCCAACTTGTTTTGACCATTCATTTTGTCCTAGTCAAAGTTATGAGCAACAAAAGTTTTGGGATCCACATTTCTAGTATTGTTCTAATGAAATTACCCCTCCTTTCTACTTTTATCCACATATTGAAGAACACACCATTAAGTATAAGGAAAAATCTAATTTAAAAAGACTATTTGAGGAGTGTGTGGAAGCATCAGAGAGATTTAGTAGAGAGTAAAATGAACTTATAACTAGAGTTGAGTCAAGTGTTCAAAATATTGGGGTATATGAGAATCAAATTGTTTCAACCATTGATACTATGAGGCAAGATAATTCCTTAAACATGATGACCACTTCTTGTGTTGATAATGATTATTGTGAGAAAGTTGAAATGTGGAATTGCATGAGACTATGGATAATGTAGAAGGTGACTCTGAGCTTGAAATTGATGTATATGAGAATATTGGGTGTCTAGAAGAGGTTCGGGTTGTGGATTCTAAGGTTTGTGATTTTAATGATCAAATTGATATGGATGTCACAATAGTTGTTATACATGATTCTTCTATGGATGTTTTGACTCTTCCTGATGAGAGTCAAGTGGATTTTGTTGGATACTCTAAATTTTTGAAAATACCTATATCTATTTGCAATTATGTGTATGTTGTGCTTTCTTTGAATTCAATGAATGCTTGTACTTTGAAATTGTCTGTGATTGAGGAAGTACATGCAATTAACATGAATGAGCATCTTTTTAGTTTAAAATCTTGTTGCTTCAAAAGAAATGAAGACAAGGTGATTATGGTGTTTGATACATATGATTAGATGATTGTGTTGAGAAGTCTGACTGAAGACTTTAAATTTAGCGCTTAATGGGAGGCAACCCAATATAATGAATTCTGCTTTCGATTATTATTCCTTTTCTTTTCTTTTATTTATCTTTTTTTTCCGTCTCTTAGCTTTAATTTCTCACTAACACTCCTTTCAAGTTTCATTGTAGAAAAGTTAAAGCGTCATTGAAGGAACTATAGGAAGAATTTCATATCAGAATCAGAGACCTAACCAAGGGAGTACTAGTTCCTTTTCCTCTTTATTGATTTTTGCAACATTGAGGACAATGTTTGATTTAAGTGTGGGGGGAGAGATATGATTTTTTTTGTGCCTATCCTTTTATGCAATTGAAAAGATTTTTTTTTTTGCAAGATTTTCATAATTGAAATTTTTGCATTGCTTATAATTAAATTTAACTTTGAGCCTTTCCCATTGTCAACACCCGTTTTCATTTCGATAATCGAAGAGTAATAAAGACAAGATTTCGTGAGCATACAGAAAAGTACAATTATACTGATAATAGTATTTGTTTACAATCCCAACGTCGTTCGTCAACAAAAAACAAAAATACAGTGGAAATTCTAATATTTACAGGATTCCCCAAAATATCGTAAGCATAAACTAATTATAACCATCAACCTTGACCTTGCCTCGAGACACGTGCCAATCACTTCTTAGCATCTATGCCTTTGCCATTCAACCCACTGGCACCCACTGAGATGTTTATTTTAAAAAAGGGTGAGATTCTGAAGAATCCCCGTAGAAATATGCTATTATTCATAGAAATTGTGAAAAGTAAATATGACATGCGCCAAGGTATGCACTAATTAATGAACAATATAAACACTTCATCGTCATGTATACATGAGTAGGGCCCAGCCCCACAATCTACACCGGTTGGACTTCTGCCAACTCCCAGTGTAAGTGCACCCCGGCACTAAATGCCCCTCTCTAGGCAAACCATGTTAATTAATAAAGCACATTTACAAACAATGACATCCAAACAATCACATAACTATGACATGATGTATGAAGGATAGTGTTCCTACTTCAAAGCTTTATAAACCCTTTTTGATGTACCTCGTAAAAATTGTCGCTTTCGGCTTCCGACTCAATCCTAAAATATTAAAAGTACAAGAAATAGGACATAACCTATCCAAGTATTTTGAAAGTTGGTGGAAGAAAGCTCTGAGTTTCAATTTTTTAGCACTTTCTATGGCCCTTTTCCTTTCAATGCTTCGCTGACTCGTTGGAGCTTCTTCTTCTTCTTTTTCTTCCCACGAGTGAACTAGGTAGTCAAGGCTTATAGGTAAGAACCCATTCTTTTATCTTAATCCACAATGATCCAACATTGTGTTGTTGTTTTGGTCGAATAGGTTTATCACTCGCACATCTATTGGTATTTGCTTTAGTTTAATAATAAGAGGAAATAGTTCTGTTTCAGTAGCATTGAGGTCATCAGAGTCTGACAATGTCTATCAATTATAGAGAATTCTATCTTATTCAAATATTCTAAAATATGATCTTCCCTCAAGTAATCTCAGCTCAAAAGAGGTTTATGCAGAAGAAACAAATCTAAACCTAAAAACCAGCAATTCAACTCTCATCTCCTAAATCTAGAACACTTATAGTAGACTGATCTTAAGTTTTGTCAGAGATTCTCTTACTTTAGTCAAGTAAATTCATTAACCAGCCCCCTTACTTGATCACCAAAATAATTACGGCGATCGTCACGATAACGAGATCATGGTTGGCAAGGTATTGTACATTCTGCCTAACTATAACATGTTTTCAATATCAAATGCACTGTGGTTGATACGAGAAAATATGCCCTTATGAATGTCCAAAGAAAATATTTAATTTTGTGAGAAGCTTAGGAACACTTGTGACCACAAGAACAACATAGAAAGGAAGATCATAATGCTTAATATAATTCCAAAATCGGCAATGGCATGTGCTTTTACCCCATGAACTTGTTTATAGCCATCATGGAAATAAAAAACTAGCTTTCAATATAATTTCATTTATGGTCAATGCAAGTTTCTCTAAATTTGATGTTATTATAGATGCTTTTTCATCATATAACAGGCTTTGAAGGAACTCCCTCGAGAAAGAGTGCAATTGGCTACTAAATTTGGTATTATTAGGTATGATGGGGATGCAAGACAGTGTAAAAGGTACCCATAAATATGTAAGGGAGTGCTGTGAAGCTAGTCTTAAGAGACTTGATGTCAGTTATATTGATTTATATATAGTATCGGCATCGAATTAACACTTCTGTGTCAATTGGGGACACTGTAAGTTTTAGATGCATTTCTTCTGTTATATGTAATACATAACATATTCACTATTTTATAATCTGCAGGTGACTTCTCCCGGAGGTAACATTGTCCACACAATCAAGGGAACCTCTGGCGAAAAGTTTGGCCATTTCCCAACAGTTTTAGCATTTTTCATGCTATGTTAAATGCATTGATACGTTTCATCAATCTTGATATTGATGGTTCCAATTACTGCATTCATTTATCAGTTGCCTGATATTGCTGCTTTAGCTAACTAGCTGTGAACCTGTGACAATACTATCTAATCTCATGGTTTTTAACATGTCTCATATTTAAGACATCCAAATTTCTTATTTTTACATATGATGCTGCAAATGAGAGCACACGGAAGCGCGTAATATTCTACATTGTAGGAGAGCACCTTCTTCTAGCTCTTGTTAGTGCACTGCAAGTTGTATACATCCGGCGGCCTTTCAACAAGTCAGTGGCTTATAACCGTGTTTGAATCTCATTGTCAGCCTTACACATGTTTCTTCTTTCTGTAACAATATGACCGTTGGTGAATTTTATTAATTTCTTTCCTTCTATTTGCGACCTAATTTATATTTCAAACTCCGAAAAAGAAGTACTTAGGTTCTCTATTTCTTTTACATTTGTGTGAATATTCTGCGGTCTTCGTTTAGAGATAAGTATGTTTTCGTTTAGAGATATGATAACTCTCCATATTTTTCATGTTTACAGGTTATTTTGGATATATTTGGAGAGTTATCTGAGCAAATTTTGAGACATTTCTTAAGATTTTGATAAGATACCAATTTGATGCATAATTTGGGGTTTCATTATAAATACTATATTTTTAAATAAAATATATTTAGTTTTAAATAACTAATATTAATATTAATAGTATTAAAAAAAATGGAAAAGGAAAGAGATTGAGTTTAAGTATCATCATCATCATCATCATGTTTGTTATTATAATCTTTTGTTTTAGCTTAACTTTTGTTCCTTCCTCTTTATCAATCAGATACGTGGCATGAGGGGAAGAGGTTATTTGATTCCTGTAAGCAAAAGAACATATATGAAACTATATTTACACTCTATTTTTAATGAGAGGATTACAATACATATATATACACAAAACGGAGACAGAGTGATCGTGATTAACGGGAGGTATTTCAACGAGTGGGTGAAGGTGGGTGAACTACCGTATCTCTTCTTCAACAATATCATGCCACCGTTTATGACTTCTAACACTCCCCCTCAAGTTGGAGCATATATATTGATCATGCCCAACTTGTTACAAAGATATTTAACCCGTGTCCCATGTAAGGCTTTTGTTAGAAGATCTGCCAGTTGGTCATCAGATCGAATGTGTCCTGTAGATATAATATTTTCTTTGATCTTATCATGAATAAAATGACAGTCAATCTCAATATGTTTTGTTCGTTCATGAAACACAGAGTTTGATGCTATATGAAGTGCTGCTTTATTGTCACACCATAGTTTTGCAGGTAATGCCAATTTCCTTCAAGAGTTGAAATACCCACACAATTTCTTGTACTGACTGTGACATGGCTCTGTATTCCGCTTCTGCACTTAACTTTGACACAAGTCCTTGTTTCTTACTTCTCCAGGATATCAAATTTCCACCAACAAACACACAGTAACCTGTAGTGGAACGTCTTGTGGCCTTAGATCCTGCATGATTCGCATAACAGAAACACTCAATTTTAGTATGCCCATAATTTGTATAAAGAATACCAAGACCTGGAGAATCTTTCAAATAATGCAAGATATGTTCTAAAGCTTCCCATTGTGCAACCGTTGGTGATGCCATGAATTGGCTGAGCCTACTGACTGAGAAGGTTATATCAGGATGAGTTACTGTTAGATAATTCAGCTTCCCAATGAGTCTTTTATATCTCTCAGGAAATGGGAACATCTTCAATTTTTCTGGATCAATCTTCTTCTTTAAATCATCAGGAAGTTTATCAAACATACTAGCATCAAGATCGAGGAATGGATTTGAAATCATAGGAATGTTACTTGGCGCAGCTCCAAGTTTTCCAGTCTCCTTTAAAAGATCAAGAACATACTTCCTTTGAGTCAAAAGAATACCTTTCTTGCTTCTCAAAACTTCAATACCAAGAAAGTATCTTAATGACCCTAAATCTTTTGTCTGGAAATGAGAATTCAGGAAGACTTTAAGTTCTGAGATTCCAGAAATGTTACTCCCTGTAATTACAATATCATTAACGTATACTACTAAAAGAATCATGCATGTATCAGATTGCTGGTAGAATACAGAGTGATCACACTTGCTTTTACTTAATCTAAATTGCTTGACTACATCACAAAATCGCTCAAACCAGGCACAAGGGCTTTGCTTTAGACCATACAATGATTTTTAGAGATAGCACACTTTCCGATTCTCCCCCTGAGCAACGAACCCAGGTGGTTGCTCCATATAAACTTCTTCTAGGAGATCACCATTCAGAAAGGCATTTTTAACATCCAATTGATGCAAATCCCAGTGATAGGTGGCAGCTAAGGAGATAAGAAGATGAACGGAGGATAGCTTAGCCACAGGAGAGAAATTTTCAGAATAATCAATACCATAAGTTTGTGCATATCCTTTGGAAACAAGCCGAGCTTTTAACCGTTCTAAAGAACCATCAGCCTTGGTTTTAACAACAAACACCCATTTACATCCAATGGCTTTCTTCCCAGGAGGTAGATCAACAAGGGTCCATGTACCAGCTCTGTCAAGGGCTATGAGTTCTTCTTCCATTGCTGTACGCCAACCAGGATGAGTTAGAGCTTAGTGAAGGGTAGTAGGGGTAGAGATGGAATCAAATGTGGCCACAAGTGAAGATGAAGAAGAGGACAAGTTCTGGTAAGAGACAAAAGAAGATATAGGATAAGTACATTCAACATATCTTCTGGGAGGACAATGAGGACGGGTACCTTTTCGGAGGGCAATAGGTAGGTCAGGAAGGGGATCAATAGCAGAAGTAGGGTTAACTGGGTCAGGAAGATCAATAGAAGAATCTTGGGAGTCTGGACCAGAATCCGTCGGTGAAGTAGTGACTGGTGATGGCAAAACACGTGGAACATCAGCATCATTGATAACATCAGGTTCTGGTAAAGCAGCCTGTACTGGTGATGGGGGGACACAATAAACCAGGACATCATCAGACTCAGCAATAATAGATGGAGAGTCAGAGAAGATTAAAGAGGTGAAGAAAAGAGAGGACTCATGAAAGGTCACATCAGTGGAGACAAGGTAACAATGGAGATCAGGAGAATAACATCGATAACCTTTCTGGACTCTAGAATAGCCTAGAAAAACACATCGTAGGGACTTGGGATCAAGTTTACTAACACTAGGACGGACATTCTGAACAAAGCAGACACAACCAAATATTTTAGGAGAAACAGGAAACAGCTTAGTGGTAGGAAACAAAATGGAATATGGAATATCTCCACCAAGAACAGCCGAAGGCATGCGATTGATAAGAAAACAGGAAGTAGATACAGCATCAGCCAAAAAATGTTTAGGTATTGAGAAGTGAAACAAGAGGACTCGGGCAGTTTCTAAGAGATGCCTGTTCTTTCTTTCAGCAACACCGTTTTGAGCAGGGGTATCAACACAAGAGGATTGGTGAAGAATACCATGACTTTGCATGTAATCGGTGAATGGGGCAGAAAAATATTCTTTTACAGTATCACTTCATAAGATTTTCACAGGAGTATTAAATTGGGTTTGAATTTCAGCACAGAAATTGCGAAAATGAGTAAATAATTTAGAACGCTGTTTCATTAAATAAAGCCAAGTGGTTTGGGAAAAATCATCAACAAAAGTGACAAAATAACGATAACCAGTTTGGGACAGAATTGAACAAGGACCCCAAACATCAGAATGTACTAACTCAAAGGGGGACGCAACCCGTTTATTTACTCAAGGTGCCAAATAAACACGATGGTGTTTGGTAAACTGACATGACTCACAATCTAAAGTAGACACAGAAGAAAACTGAGGATACAATTTTCGAAGAGATGATAGCGACATATGACCTAGACGACAATGAACTTCAAATAGAGACGACACACCAGAACAAGCAACAGAACGTGGGACCTGATCATCAAGGATGTAATGGCCCCTGAATTCATAACCTCTACCAATAATCTGCTTCGTTAATAGATCCTGAATTAAACAATAGTTAGGGAAGAGTGAGATAAAGCATTTCAAATGATGAGTGAGTTTACTTGGAGATAAAAGGTTAAAGGTAAGATCAGGAACGTTAAGAACAGAGGATAATGAGAGAGATGCAGTTGGTTTAACAGTGCTTGAGCCAGTAACACGGACTGGAGAACCGTTGGCGACAAATATGGATGAAGGGTTGGCATAGGGGACATATGAAGAGAACAAGTGATGATTACCTGTCATGTGGTTGGTGGCACTAGAATCAATGACCCACTTAGTGGAAGCTGTAGTAAGACCAGAGGATAAAGTACCTGTGGCTAGAGCCCCTGCAGAAGAAGATCCAGACCCAGAATCAGAGAGACCGGGTGTCTGGGCAATATGAGCAAGTCCACGCTGTTGATCACGCTGCGTTTATTTTGTAATTTTTGACAATATTTCTTAATGTGGCCAGGTTCTTTGCAATAATTGCAGATAATACTGCCAGAATTCATTGTCGGAGAAATGGTGTTTTGTTTATACCCATAATTCCTAGACTCAAAGGGACCACGCCCAGCTAGGGCACTTGCATTTGGATCAGCAGAAGAATGAATCATATTATCAGCATGAAGAACCCGTGAGAAAACGTCTTCAAGAGAAGGAAGCTCTTGACTAGACAAAATTTGAGAACGAATAGTTTCATAAGAGGGGTTGAGAGCTTCAAGAAAACTTATGATAGCCTGAAGTTCCAAATTCTTGATACGAGTCGACAGATCGGCTTGCGGAGACATTAATACTTTCATTTCCTCATACATCCTCTTGAAATCTAAGAAGAAATCTTTCAATGAACGATCTTGTTGTTGAGAACGATAAAAACCTTTGCAAACATCATGAATACGAGTAATATTTCCTTTTCCAGAAAACATAAATTCAAGATAATTCATGAATTCTTTGATAGTTTTACAATGGCTAACAGAAGATAGAATCCGTGATTCAATAGAATTTCGAATTTGAAACAGAATCTGAGCATCTGCTCTTTGCCAAGCCAAAAGTTTTGTTTCATCACCAGAAGGAGGATCCTCAGTTAAATGACTTTCCATTTCAATGCCCAAAATATATACTCTAACAGTTTGATTCCAATCACTATAATTTGTCCAGTTTAACTGTGAAGCAGTAATCTTAGCAAACATAGGCAACATATCAGAGTGCTTAGAGTTAGCCATAATGACAAGCAAGTGGAAGTGACAAATTTGTTTGAGAAAAAATAAGTATTAAAATCAGAGGAGCACGGAGTATTAAATCAAAGGAATCAAAGAGTATAATATTAATACTCAATCAGAGGCTAGCCACAAGAGTCCAACAGACACTCAATCACAAAATGGAAGTAAAAGGCTACAAGAGTCATAGCATTACCGAACGGGAAAAACACCCAACAAAGTTCATGAAAAAGGTGTCGTAATGGAGACAAATACCAAGATAAACCCAAGAATCCAAGATGAGATTTAGATGACACAGCCACCGGGAGTGGAACGAGCTAGAGAAGACGATCAGAAAATACCTAGGAAGCGTAGGAAAACCTCGCCGGAAACCACCCAATGGGCCGGTGCGTGGATCAGAGAGCGAACGGTCTGGAGGAGCGTGAGACAACACGCGCCGTCGTCTGGGGATGCTGCTTCAGGGTTAGGCCGGCTGGAGGTCAAGGTATATGGGTATGGGGCGCTTGTTCCTAGAATAGAACCTGACGAACACAGATCTGAAAGCTTCACACAAGATAGTTACCAGAAACAATGGAGGTTGCCATAGAAACTGAATAAGCTAGAATCTCAGGAAGGCTCTGGTACCATGTAAGTAAAAGAACATATATGAAACTATATTTACACTCTATTTCTAATGAGAGGATTACAATACATATATATACACAAAACGGAGACAGAGTGATCGTGATTAACGGGAGGTATTTCAACGAGTAGGTGAAGGTGGGTGAACTATCGTATCTTTTCTTCAACAATATCATGTCACCGTCTATGACTTCTAACAATTCCAGTTGATAAAAAAAACAGAGACGTCACCGTTTTGGGCTAGGAATTGGACTTATTTTGACTGGAAAATTGAAAGCCAAGAGCATAGAGGACGCTGCCATTTTTGGAGAGGAATGGATTTGGAATAGAAGACCTAAGCTAGAGAAAACAGAGAGCTAGAGAGCAGCCGAGAATTGGGAATCACCATTACCTTCCTTGAGCTTGAACCAGAGAGTCGGAGAAGGGGAGAGAGAGAGAGGCAATTGTCGGTGTCTGGAGTGGGAGAGAAATCTGAGATAAGAGACGCAGACAGGTGAAGGAACCAAAAGAGGAGAAAAACACTATTCATTATCTCTTTCCTTCATCACTGAACCAGAGACAGGAGTTGAGTGGCGAAGGAGGCGATCTGAGAGCCATACTGTTCATTGCCATCTTCAACTAGGCGCCGAGTTTCGGTGGGAAGCAGCCATCATCGCCAAAGCTTAGAGTGTCGAAGGGAGCATCGTGAATCAGAGCAAGAGAGAGAGCAAGAGCTACAGGAACAGAGGAGCTAGAACGTTGAATCTTCATCATCGGTGGACAGTGGCAGTGTTTCTTTGTTATTGCTCTATAATTTAATGGCTTTTGGACTAATTTTCTGCTGTGATGTTGGTTAAAGCCATGTGTGGCTAATTGTTCTTGAACCTAGAGTAGCTATGAACTAATTTAAAGATTTGAGCATGTATGAACCATTTAATTGTGTTTAGTGTTAATTTTTGTTTACTTAATCTTATATTATTTTATCTACTTAGTGCTTGATCACCATTAAGTATGATCAATTTGGGGAATTTAGATTAACCTTGGAAAATGGATCTTAATTGGACCATAGATTAAGTAATGTGGGATTAGAATTTATTCTAATTTGCCAATAGGATAGGAATATACCTATTTATTGGACCCATATAATCATATTAGAGTGAATTTGAACATTTATTGCCTCTTGAGTAAATTAGTTAGGAATAACAATTTTAACTTGAGAGAGGGATATAAGTGATTGGAAGATACTTATATCCATTAATACTATAGATTAACAAATTAACATTAAGTGCTTTTAATTGGGTAAATACATGCTCTAAAACTTAAAGAATGGATTAGCCACTCTAGGTTATTTTTATCAATTGAAATCTTTAAATCATTAGATTTGTTTCTTTTGCATTTGTCTAAATTGTCTTTCAATCTCTTTCTTTGATTTGCTCAACTTAAATGAAAATGAGAATTTTAATGCTTAATTATCGATTATCTTGAATCTCTGTGGGATGACCTTGATTTACTATTATATTATTTCTACGGCCCGTACACTTGCGGTGCTTATTTAAAATTTAGTAGCATCAAGATAACAATGCTCAAATCTGTTTTGATATTATTGGATATAAGATATTCTATATTAAAAAAAAAGGGAAATAGAAAAGGTAGAATGGTGATTATATTCTGATGAACATGGGCCATCATTTATGTATTATAGGAGGAAGCCTAATAACTAATATGAGGAGGGCAGAACATGTGAATAGGGACATTATGGGAAATTCGCAATTGATAGTTAGAGCCATGAAAGATATATGGCAGGTATTCTGTGTAAAGGGGGTATGGAAAATATTGAGAGATTGTGAGGAGAGTGGAGTACCTCTCGAATGCACCAGTGTGTTCCCTTTTCATTTATCTTTTCCATTCACTTTTGTATTTCCTCCATTAGATCTATACTCTGTGGAGCTTTTTTAATCCCTGAATACAAAGAGATATGTGAAGGCTCTCAACAAAGGTATCAGAGCATTCAACCTTGGGAATTGTCAATACCAGAATGGATTTACGAGTTGACGGGCATGATTCTCAATTGACGATAGTAGAGCAGAACATCGACTGATTGAGCACTGACATGACCACTGTCAAGTGTGACTTATCGACTCTGAAGTCTCTAATAACAGAGTTTGTAGCTGAATTTCAAGCAGGCAAGCAACCGTTGGAGAAAGAGCAGCCTACCAATGAATCATCCTCCAAAATTATTCAGGAAACAATGGTGCAGGATGCAGGTAATGACGATTATTCCGGAGGAGAACTCACCAACTATAGGAAGCTTGAGATTCCACTATTCTCAAGCGATGATCCTCTGGGTTGGCATAGAGAAACTAGACATTGTTGTTCTCTATTTTGAAGGCCGAGCACTTAATTGGATACAATGGAAGGAAATTCGTTCGCCGATAAGTAGTTGGGATGAACTTAAGCGAGATTTAGTCCTCCGTTTCTATCCTTCCTATTATGGCAGCCCCTATGAAATACTAATGGCATTGCATCAAACCAAAGGTATGGCCGATTACATTGAATGCTTTGAATTACTATCAGCTACGCTGGGAGATTGCACCGATGAATACCTGATAGCCATATTTTTGAATGGAGTGTGTTTGGAAATCAAAGTCAATTTGCGTTTGCTAAAACTCAACTCGATCTCTAAGTATATGGATATGGCCTTGTGTTTGGAAGAGAGGAATTGCGTGTTGTCATTTTCTACGGGCCCTAAGAGTGATGGATCACAACGACATTGGGTTGAAAGTAAAACAGCCGAATATCAGGTTGTTTTGACCCAAAGTTACTATGCATCGGAGAGCTACACTACTGCCATCAAGCCAACTCTGACAACAAGATCCACTTTATCGTCGGCATCTTCGATGGAGTTAACTAAGACTACCGATTCTAAGAGTACTGCCATTCCCATCACTTACACCAACCGCAAGGTACCCCGAAAGTACATAGACGCTGAGATTAAACGTCGCCGAGAGCAAGGGCTCAATTTCAAATGCGACGAGAAATACCGGCCAGGTCTCCGATGCAAGAAGAAACAACTGCAGGTGTTCATTTTATCTGAAGAGCTGAACTTGATGATTTGAATGATACACGTCCCATCGACCTTGACGATGCGATTTCGGTGGAGACCAAAGCACCAGGAGGACAGCTTATGTCCTTATCTCTGAATGCCTTGGCTGGGTTTACTGGTGGTAAGACAATTAAGCTGATGGGCTCCCTTTTTGGTAAGGAAATTTTAATTCTTATTGACTGTGGGGCTACTCATAGCTTTATTCATCAAGACTTAGTTCACTTGCTTTCAATTCCAGTGGATGTAAATGTTGCTTTTACTGTACAAGTGGGGGTTTCTAGGAATGTAAAAGGACGAGGAATTTGCGTGATATTTCCCTTTTGGTATAGGGTCTTCACATTACTCATTCTTTGTACCCTTTCAGGTTGGGAGGTTCGGACATAATTCTCGGTGCCGGTTGGTTAGCGACTCTAGATGAGGTCCTAGTTAGTAGGAAGCATTCTACCTTAAAGATTGACATCGGGGGAGAATGGATCTGTCTGCAGGGAAACCCTTCTTTGAGTAAAAGACCTATGCCGTTTAATGCTCTGTACCATACTACCCGATTTGATGAGGAGACTTTCTTCGTGGAGTTTGCAGAATTGACCATAACTCTCGCTTTTGCTTCACCCGCTGATGCACTTCCTGGTAATGATGTGCATATGCTTTTGAGGGAGTTCCCTACAGTACAAACACCATTGGAAGGGCTTCCTCTAGTTCGCATGATTGACCACACCATTGCTTTACAACCGGGTGCCTCTCCACCTAATATACACCCCTACCACTATCCTTATTATCAAAAATCTGAAATTGAGTGATCGGTGAAGCAAATGCTGGAGGTTGGTATTATACAACCAAGTAAAAGCCCCTACTCTAGCCCTGTATTACTGGTCTGAAAGAAGGATGGGAGTTGGAGGTTTTGTGTTGACTATCGAGCCCTCAATAAGTTAACCATTTAGGATAAATTTCCCATTCCTGCTATTGAGGAACTCTTGGATGAATTAGGCGGTGCTCAAGTTTTTTCTAAACTTGATCTCAAGTTAGGATACCACTAGATTCGAATGAAATAGGGAGAGGAGCAATTTCTGAACCGAGTTATTCAAGGCTGCAGGCACTCAATTGTGTTTTAGCTCTAGCTACCATCCCCAGAGTGATGGATAAACGGAGGTTGTTAATCGAAGTCTTGAGACTTATCTTCGAGGTTTCTGCTGTGATAAACCATCTTCTTGGGCTAAATGGCTTAGCTGGGCAGAATACTGGTTTAATACCACCTTCAATCGTTCTACTGGCATGACTCCTTTCAGGGCATTGTATGGGCAAGATCCTCCAAACTTGTATCGATTTCAAGAGCCCTTATCGACAGTTGAGGCTATCAACACTCATATTCTTGCTCGAAATGCTATTTTAGAAGAACTCAAGTAGAACTTCCTCCGTTTCCAACAACATATGAAATATTATGCTGATAAGCGTAGGGATGTCCACTTTTAGGTGGACGAACAAGTTTATCTTAAACTACAACCCTACCGTCATAAGTCTTTGGCTAGGCGTCTTAATGAAAAGCTGTGTCCACGCTTCTATGGCCCATTTTCCATCATTGAGGCATTGGTCTTGTTGCATATCGCTCACAATTACCGCAGGGAACCCAAATACATCCAGTATTTCACATCTCCCAGCTCAAGAAGTCTCTATCTACCTATGATAAGCCCCGACCCCTACCTCCCATTTTGACGGCTGACATGGAATTGCAGGTGGTCCCTGAAGCTGTTGTTAAACATTGAAAGATGACAGATGGGCACATTGAACTCCTCATCAAATGGGCTTCTCTGTCTGAATTGGATAATACATGGGAGGATTATGACACCATCCATCGGCAATTTCCTTCCTTCCACCATGAGGACAAGGTTGTTCTTGTTGGAGGTATTGATGAACATGGGCCATCATTTATGTATTATAGGAGGAAGCCCAATAACTAATATGAGGAGGGTAGAACATGTGAATAGTGACATTGTGGGAAATTCGCAATTGACAGTTAGAGCCACGAAAGATATATGGTAGGTATTCTGTGTGAAGGGGGTATGGAAAATATTGAGATATTATGAGGAGAGTGGAGTGCCTCTCGAATGCACCAGTGTGTCCCCTTTTCATTTATCTTTTCCATTCACATTTGTATTTCCTCCATTAGATCTATACTCTGTGGAGCTCTTTAAATCCCTAAATACAAAGAGATCTGTGAAGGTTCTCAACATATTCCTTGGTGATGAGCATTAATCTAGAATGTTCAAATTATCTGAACTAAAATTGGAATGACTCTTTACTTTTATGTTTTTAATAGTTTTTTAATGTAAAATAACAATAATAGTCTAATTGTCAATTTATCATTTTAAAATTACAAAGTAAAAGTTTTGATTTCAACGGATTAATTAAATATTGTGGTGCAGTGGCATTTATTGTGGTATACTAGTATTTCAATTGGCGCTTGTTATTGAAGGTTGCTCCGACTAATGACACTTTCTAAGTCATAAGCTGATAAAAGTTTTTGGAGTCAATATCATTATTTGTTTTTATAATTTGATCAAATTTTAAGTTTAGTATTTTTAGTTTCAAACAAATAGTTGATTTTGGTCTTTATAGTTTTATATGGACTTGATTTGAGTTTAAGTATATGAATCAAAATTGAAACTTGTTAAAAGTATAGAGACTAGTTATAAAATTAAGATTAAATTCTTATGAAATATAAGACTAAAACTAATTATTTAAAATTGTAGGCGTCAAAATCAAAATAAGAAAATGAGAGCTCGACGTCTCTATTTTTAGCACTTTCTAGAGCTCTTTTAGCACCAAACAGAGAGCGGAAGATCAACTACTCAGTCTGAATATTTTAAGCAAACATTGCGCCAAGGTGGCCCTACGAAGCCAAAAGAGCCCCGTATTCCTAGGATGCCTCAGCTTCATGATTTCGAGTTTTTCAACACTCAAAGGAGGGCAATTGTACTCTAACTTTAGTAGACTGATCATGAGTTTTGACATATTTTCTAACTTTAGTCAAGTTTCTCTCGTCATATAATCCTCTCAGAACACTGAGAACACCTTATATCATTACACCTATGATAGTTCAAGATAAATTCATTAGCCAACCACCCCCCTTTTTGGTCACCAAAAAACATTTCACTACTCAATTAACTCCACTATCTGGTAGAATTCAAAAGCAATGTCATCAAACTGCTTTATCTAAATAGAAAGAGAATCCTCTCCCTTTGTGTTTGAAAACATGTTGGTCTTGGTTGACCAAAGTAACGTGGGTAATTTTGTCTCTAACGGGTTTTCAAACATAGGAACCAAAAGGGGCTTGGTATTCTGTTACATGATCTCTTGTATAAAGTTAATGAGAAATTAAATGCCTCTTGTTTGTATCATATAATGAAATGCAGGTCTCCAGGCTGGGTTTTGGATGTGGGGGGCTATCAGGAATTCACATGAAGCTGGATGCTCTGTTATCAAGGAAGTATTCAATAAAGGCTCAGCGAGCTGTATGAAAAGGAAGTACGCTATCTCATGGTGGGTATAGTGTTTCTTTCATGAACACCCATTTGTTTGTCTGTTGAGTTGACTTTAATACTTAATGAAATGATTGAATTTTCAGCAAGCACATCAGAAGATAAGAGTCTTTCATAGAATACTTCACGGTTTCCAATAAAAGAAAAGAGGCTTATTGTTAGTTCGACTCAGAAGTATTAACGAAACTAATCATGAACCTCACTTAATCATGAAGTACTCTGTATCTGAATTTCCATGATTAATTGGTCAACCTGAGCTTTAATTTCACTCAAGAGGAAAGTAGTATTTGAATTTTATACAATATCAGAGTCTCCAATCAAGCGGTCAATTTAACCCTTTTGACCTCCAGTTTCTATATGTAAGATATAGTGAGCCTATGTTATGTCCATGTTTCCATCTCAAAAGGCATGCACTTGGCTGAGCATATCAAACAAATTAGAAGAACCAATGATGCTCTTCAATTTAAAGTTTAAACATTTGGAGACGATGGTTTTTAAAAGTATTATTTGGTTGGGGGGTGTTTGATTTAGTTTGTGTTTGGATTAGCTTATATAAGTGATTTAATTTTGTGCTGTACAAAATAAATATATTAGAGGAGTTGTCTTGTAAACTGCAAAATAACTTATTTTAAACTAAACCAAACACCTTTTTAGACATTCCTAGACATTTTCACCTATTTCTGTATATTTCTTTTTGATCAATTCATCCTCTTGTCTATTTGCAGCCTATTGAGCATTTCAGGACGTATATACCTGTAATAATCTTGTCAATTAAGATACAGTTTTTGTAAATCCGGCGATGTAAACAGCGGACCAGAAGGTGTCACTATGTGAAGCTGAGGGTTTATAATGCATTATAAATTTAAACGATAAAGTGGATTGAGATATATATATTTGGGACTAAAATAAACTCTTTATCTGGCTTCTATATTTAGAAACGAGGGAATATTATCTCAGCTAGTTAGGTAATTGGAACCTATGCTATACTCAACATATATCAATTAGAGAAATCTTACAGATTTAAAAGGAACAAATTGCCTAAATACACAATGATGACATGAATTAGAGGTCCACTTTTTGGACCAGAAAATGGTGACATGAATTGGCCAAAAGCAAGGGACGTGGCTCTCTTATGGACAAGAAGGTGTCACTATATGAATCTGAGGTTTATAATGGTTTCAGACCAAACTTGGAGCGCTAATGCATTTATAATTTAAAATGCATTAATATTCTCTTCAACTAATACTTCCGTGTCCTTAAATATCAGTTACTTGCAGAGAAAACTTTAGTTTATAATATAAGTTACTTATAGGATAATTAATGATATTTTGTCAATTTGACCTCTATTTAATTTTTATTAGAAAGAGAGAAATAGGAAAGAGAAGTGTGAAGATCATTTGTATAGTGGAGAGAGACAACAAATTTAATAAAGGCAAATGCAGAAAATTTTATCAATTTAATGCATTTTTTATTATGCAAAAATGAGATACAAGTAACTTATATTTAAGTACAAAGTACTCCCTTTGGTCCACAATATAGAGCACATCTAGAAGAAAGATATAGCCCAAAATATAAGTCATCTATAGTTAATTAATGTTCTTTTTCTTGTTTTGTCCCTAAATTTAATACTCACTTTTCAAGTTTGCCCACTAATTATACCCCTCTCTTTAAAATAACATTTTTTTGTGTAATTATAATGATAAATGGTGGCTCTTCTCTAACCATCATCATTTCCCATGAAAATGGTTTTATGATTGACTCTCTCTCTCTCTCTCTCTAATGTAATAAAAAACAAGTGATCGACCCTCTCTCTTTCATCCAAAACCCCCCTTTTCAAAAATGGAGAGGGAGAATTTTTGCTCTTTCATTAATGGATTGTCTTGGAGATTGAAAAAGTATATGGATATAAGAGAATATAAATTGGATTTTTTTTACCATTTTTTAAACACATTTCTCAATAAGGGTAAAATTTAAAAAAAATTACATTTTAGGACATTAACTGACTTAATCATCATTTCTTATTTCTCGTGAATTAGTTTAGGTGTCTTATATTATAGATCGAATGAAGTAGTACTTGGGTTATGGTGCAATTTTGTCCTGTGAATTGTTTATAAGTGTTACATGACGGTTGCTTCATAAGAACCGTCATATTTGTCATTAAATAAATGATTGTTATTATTTATAACTGTTATCTTTGTGTTTCCACGAATTCAGCCTCTCAAGATGATATATTATCACTATTCCTTTATAATGTCAATCCTCAAAATTACCTTTGCTTCACTGGTGCTTCCATAATAGAGAGAGAGAGAGAGAGAGAGAGAGAGAGAGAAGTGCCCAAAGAATTTGGAGCAGGGCCAAGCTGCAAAATAAAATGTAGAAAGATATGACAGATGGGGGCTGAGGGAGGGGATATGCTGATACGATCTCATGTGAATTGCTCATAATTGAATGGATGACCTTGGTTTTCTTCACATTAAAAGATATTCCCTCCGGTTCACAGTATAATGCACTTCAACTAATTCACGGAAAACAAGAAATGACAGTTACCTTAATAAATGTGTCCTAAATAGAAACTTTTTTCCACTTTTACCCTCGTTGGAAAATGCGTTAAAAAATTTATTGAGTGGGCAAATTGGAAATGAGTATTAATTACAGGGACAAAACTGAAAAATAAGCATTAATATTTCTACAAGTGACTTGTATTGTGGACCAAACTATTTTTCTCTAAGTGCCATATATTGTGGATCGGAGGGAGTATCTTTTCCTGTGTTTGCATTCTAATGTCAATGCACTGTAGAGTACATGGTTTTGGGACCATGCTAATGCCTTTCTGGTAATCATTGCACAAAAGCTTTTTGGAAAATGATGTGTGCTCACAATGCTAGGAAGTAGATCAGGAGACATTGTTGGATTCAGAATGACCACCTATTATTGTCACACATGGTTTCCTTTTCAGTTATCCTAATTCCGTCGCAATCTGCAGGTGACTTCTCCCGGAGGTAACATTGTCCACACTATCAAAGGAACCTCTGGCGAAAAGTTTGATTTTAAAGCCCCACGAAGTGGGATGTATAAATTCTGCTTTCATAACCCTCACTCCACTCCTGAGACTGTTTCTTTCTACATCCATGTTGGTCATATTCCCACTGAGCATGATCTTGCTAAAAATGGTATGTTCTCTGCGTAAGCAGCATTTATTGCTATAGTATATCATATTGCCATCTTTGGGTGTATGGGTCATGAACTATATAATGAACATCTCCTATTAATCTGAGGTACTGCTTGAAGTATTTGAAGATTCATGTTAATGTATATATTTTTTGGACCTAATGAAGGTTGATGTTGGTTAAGTTTCTTCCTTCCATTTTTTTGGGTTTACTTTTGGCTCTAATTGGTGAATTTGCAGAGCACTTGGACCCAATAAATGCTAAAATTGCTGAGCTCAGAGAGGCACTAGAGTCTGTTACAGCTGAGCAAAAATACCTTGAAGCACGTGATGCACGACATCCTAATAGTAAGTAGCTTTTCTTTTTCATGAACTGTGACTGGCTCATGTAGAAGTTTGGCTATTTCCCAGCAGTTTTAGCATTTTTCATGCTATGTTAAACGCATTGATACGTTTCATCAATTTCATGATATTGATGGTTCCTATACATCAGCTTTAATGTTTGCCCCATCTTGATATTGGTGGTGAGTAGTAGCACAGAAGTCTATACATTGAGGCAGTCCTTTTTAAGTTCTATAACGCAATGTATACAATGTTTCTCGTTAAATTTTGAAAGTGTTCATTGAATTCTTTACCCATCTGCAGCACAAGAAGCCTCTAATTCATGTCATGATTTTGGGGAATGTATTTAGGGAATTTGTTTATTGATATCTGCTGAGTATAGCATAGGTTTCAATTACTGCATTCATTTATCAGTTGCCTGATATTGCTGCTTTGGCTAACTAGCTGTGAACCTGTGACAATACTATCAAATGTCAATGATCAAAATGATGGTTTTGGTGGTTTTTAACATGTCTCATATTTAAGACACTCGACTTCTTATTTTTACGTATGATGCAGCGAATGAGAGCACACGGAAGCGCGTAATATTCTACACTGTAGGAGAGTACCTTCTGCTAGCTCTTGTTAGTGCACTGCAAGTTGTGTACATCCGGCGGCTTTTCGGCAAGTCAGTGGCTTATAACCGTGTTTGAATCTCTTCCTCTTGTAGCCCAAGGGTTAGCCTTACACTTGTTTCTTCTTTCTGTAACAATATGACCGTTGGTGAGTATTATTAATTTCTTTCCTTCTAACTGCAACCTAATTTATATTTAAAACTCGGGAAAAGAAGTACTTCGGTTCCCTGTTTCTTTTTACATTTGTGTGAATATTCTGCAGTCTTCTATTAGAGACAAGTATATTTTCGTTTAGAGATAACAATGCTCAAATCTGTTTTGATAGTATTGGATATAAGATATCTATTAAAAAAACAAAAGGGAAATGGAAAAGGTAGAATGGGGATTAAACAAAGGTAATGCTCAAACTATTCCTTGGTGCTGAGCATTAATCTAGAATGTTCAAATTATCTGAACTAAAATTGGAATGACTCTTTACTTTTATGTTTTTAATAGTTTGTTAATGTAAAATAAGAATAATATTCTAATTGTCAATTTGTTATTTTAAAATTACAAAATAAAAATTTTTATTTCAACGGATTAATTAAATATTGTGGTGCAATGGCATTTATTATACTAGTGTTTCAATTGGCGCATGTTATTGAAGGTTGCTCCGACTAATGACACTTTCTAAGTCATGAGCTGATAAAAGTTTTTGGAGTCATTAGTTGTCTTTATAATTTAATCAAATTTTAATTTTAGTACTTATAGTTTCAAACAAATAGTTGACTTTAGTTTTTATATGGACTTGATTTGAGTTTAAGTATATGAATTGAAATTGAAACTCATTAAAAGTATAAAGATCAGCTGTAAAATTAAGATTAAGAGCCTATTTGGTTCAACCTTATTGCATGCCTGCAATGATAATCATGATTGCATTATCAAGAGAAGAGTGTTTGGTTGCTCTTTAGCATGATAATAGAGTTTACCATGGTAATGATGATTACCAAAAAATTGATAATCCTTATTCATACTTTCCCCCCTATGAATCCTCATTACCATCCCATTGCATGGTTTAAAAAGTCCAATTTACCCTTTAGTTTTCCTTTTTTTGTTTCACTTATCTCATTTCACTTACCGCATCACGTCACAACTGCCACCGCCACAACCTCCTCCTCCTCTTCCATCGCCGTCACCTCCACTAGCCCACAACTACTACCACCACCTCCTTCTCCACTGCCTCCACCCACTGCCGCCGCCGCCACCCCTGCCCCACCACTGGCTCACCGCCACCACCTCCTCCTCCAAACCCGCCACTGGCCCATCTCCCACTACAAAAAAAAAGGTATTTCGTAGCGGTGCACTTGTAGCGGTTTAATATAACCGCTACAAATTATAGTATTTGTAGCGGTTTTTACCTAAACCGCTACAAATTTGTAGCAGCAAGAATATTTGTAGCGGTTTCCTACAAAAAACCGCTACAAATTTGGCGCGAAATTCCCGCCAAAACTTGTAGCGGTTATTTTGTAGCGGTTAATGCACATAAACCGCTACAAAATACCAAAGGTCAGAATTTTGTAGCGGTTTTTACTGAAAACCGCTACAGAATTTCAAGAGACTCTAAATTTGTAGCGGTTCTGGGCAATAACCGCTACAGAATTTCAAACGTTGTGAAGATTTGTAGCGGTTATTGTAGAACCGCTACAAATGTAATTATTTGTAGCGGTTAGAGTAGCGGTTATTTTAAATAACCGCTACTAATATGTGGCCTATTTAAACCCCTCGCCTCCTCCATTTCTCATTTTGCTCATTTTGTTTCCTGAGGTTTCTCTGAGTGATTTCTTCGAGATTTGAGCGTTCAGACGTCTCTATAGGAGTTTTTAGTCAGTATTCCGCAGTATTTACACTTGAGGTACGTATATAACACGTATTTTATTTATATTTTTATTTTTATTATATTTTTGCATAATAATGTGACTAATTTTTTTTTTTAATTTGTACAGTTGATATGGCTTCAGGACAGGATAAGGGGAAGGGGAAGGCCCCTGAGGTCCCCAGACCGAATTTACGGGGCGGCAGCAGCCGGGCCCCGGGCAGAGGGAGGGGGCAGCGCGCAGGCAGGGCTACCGAGGCATCTCAGCCCATCCCGCCACAGGAACCGCAGACGATCCCACAGGCGACGACCTCAGCTGAGGTGCCTGAGTTGGACGTGCCAGAGATTAGCGTTGAGGACTTCCTCAACGAGGAGGAGTTCGAGATCCCGATTAGTGGGTTCAGGGAGATGGAGCAGTTCCTCGATGAGGAAGAGGCTCGGGAGCAGAACAACCCACGAGGGTCGTCTTCGCGGTCCACTGGGTTTGAGGTGCAGGTCGAAGGTAAATTATTTAATTTTTTAATTTTTTAACTTTTTAACTTTGAATTATAATTTATCTAACGTGCGGTCAACTGTGCAGATGAGCAGGGGAACGTGTCGACGAGGAGGCTGGATGTGACCGGTTTGAACAGCATGGACCGGTCCCTGCGAGTTGTAGTGCCGTGGAACGAGGGCACTGACCAGCCGATCCACAATGGGGGTCACCTGCTCAACCGCTTCCTGAGCGACCTGGGATCGAATTGGATGCGGTTCCCCCTTCACTTCCCGACGTGGAGGCACATTCCGAAGGGGCCGAAGGACCAGGCTTGGGAGGAGGCGATTCAGGTAATTAAAACTATTTAATTAATATTTTTTTAATTAATTCTATTTAATTATTTTTTTTAAATTATGGTTTTTATAATTATTGATATTTAAATGTATTTTTTTCAGCTGCGGTTTGCCGTCCGGGCCAACCGGAAGAGGTACGCCCTCGTGAAGATGGGCGACGCCTGGAGGAACAGGAGGAACCGTCTCTTCCACAGCGTGGATGGGGACGGGACGATGCCTCTGGAGCAGCTGCAGGAGAGCGTCCCGGACGGCGTGCCGCCGAACGACTGGGCGCGTTTTGTCCAGTTCAGGAGGAGCCCTGAGGCACAGGTAATGTATTTATTAGATTTTTGATATATAATTTTGTAATTGTTAAATATTAAATTATAATATCAATTTATTTTGTATTTAATTTTAAATTATAATACATTTAATTTTTTTTTCCAGGAGCTTGCTCGGAGGAACGCCGCGATCCGGGCGCAGCAGACGATCCACCACACAGCAGGATCGAAGACCTTTGCTGTGACCTACAGCGAGCTGGTAACTTTTCAAGTGCTTCACTTACTTTTAGCTCATAATTTCATAATTAATACTAATTGTTTTGTAATTGTTTCAGGAGACGAAAGCACAGCAGGAGAACCGTCAGACGGACTATGCGGAGCTGTACGCCATCACACACAGACACCGTGACGGGACTGCGACCTCTCAGCAGGCAGAGGCGGCGATTGTAAGTTAATTTATTATTATATTTTTTATAAAACCAAGTTAATAATGAAAAATGGTAATTATTAATTGTTTCATAAAATGGCAGGAGTGGATGCAGCAGTCGCAGGCTGAGCTGCGACAGACCCAGCCTGAGGAGTCACAGGGGTCAGTGGACCCGACGGCTCCTCTGAAGGCGGGTCTGGCTCAGCCTGAGCACCCCGGACGAGTGCGGGGGATGGGGATAGGCGCCAGACCCAGCATGATCTACGGCAGGAGCGCCGCCTCTGAGGCTGGCAGCTCTAGAGGGGTCAGACGTCGGAGGGACAAGTCGATTGACCAGCTGCGGTCAGATTTGCAGCAGCAGATGCAGGTGCAGCAGCAGCAGCAGCTGCAGATCCACGCAGACGCTATATTCGCGCAGCAGACGCAGTGGCGTGAGATCGCAAACACTATGCTCGAGGAAGCATGGGGTCGGCTGTTCCCGGAACAGCAGCATCCAGCGGTCCCCCCTGTCCCTCACTACGTCGTCCCGACCACTACTCCTCCTCCTACAGCTCCTCCTCCTGCTAATGAGGATGGTGCGGTTCAGTCTGCGCAGCGGGCCGATCCAGCGGCATCTGAGGGAGCCCCACCTGAGGGAGCACCAGAGGATCAGCCCCCAGCTCCTTAGTTTAGGACTTTTTCTTTTCTTTTAAACATTTGTAAATATTTATGAGATTTTATTTCAGAATTTTCTTATTGTGTTTTATATAATTATATTTATATTATTATATCGCATTGAAATAATTTATAAATGATTTAAATCTAAATTTAAAAAAAAAAAAATTATATATATATTTGTAGCGGTTTTAACCTAAAACCGCTACAAATGTATAGATTTGTAGCGGTTTTAACCTAAAACCGCTACAAATATATACATTTGTAGCGGTTATTAGTACATATCCGCTACAAATATATAATAATTTTATAAATAATTTATAAATTAAATATATATATAATTTATTTTTTTAAATATATTTTTAAAAAAAATAAATTATATATACATTTCTAAATAATTTATAAATGTATATTTGTAGCGGTTTTGAACTCATAACCGCTACAAATTTACTTATATATTTGTAGCGGTTTCCCTTCAGAAACCGCTACAAATATATAAGTTTGTAGCTGTTAGACACTAATAACCGCTACAAAGACTCAAATCATTTGAATTTTGAAATTTGCCGCCTTTGTGCACATTTGTAGCGGTTATCTTATGTAAAACCGCTACAAATTAGAAAATTATTTTTATATTTAATGTTCAACGGCTTTAATATTAGTAGCGGTTTTATATATGTAACCGCTACTAATACGTTGAACATTAGTAGCGGTTATAGATATAAAACCGCTACTAATACCCAACAAGTACATTTTAAATTTCCCTCCAATTAACTGCTTGAATATTAGTAGCGGTTTTATATATATATAACCGCTACTAAATTATAAACGTTGGAATTTCTGTAGCGGTTGTTGTAGCGGTTTAATAACCGCTACAAAATTATAAACGTTGGATTTTCAGAATATAAGGTTCTACGCATTCGTCATTATCTTCTCACTCATCTTCTTCTATATACTTTCTTCTCTCTCACTTGTAGCTATGGATAAATCATGGATAAGGTTGCCGCGCAATTCTCCTGAATATTTGTACGGATTAAACAGTTTCTTAGATTTCGCATTCACTCACGCCAGCTGTAACGGCAAGATCGTCTGTCCGTGTCGGAAATGCAAGTTCAAGAAGTGGCATGCACGAAATGTTGTGATGGAACATTTGCTTGTGAAGCCTTTCCCTGAGGACTATACGTTCTGGGCAGTTCATGGTGAGAAGGCCGGCGTTAGATATGACGAGGCTCTTCCTCGAAGTTCTCAAGTAGGCGTTCAAGTAGATGAAGATGATCCTGTGAATGATGCTGTGCGTGATGCGTTTGGATTTCAAGGCGACAACTTCAACGAAGAAGTGCACGGCTCTGAGCCGGCTTTTATGGGGAATGAAGCAGCTCGGGATTTTTTCAGCTTGATGGATGAGGCAGATCGTCCTTTATATCAAGGTTGTAGCAAATATTCTAAATTATCTTTCTTGATCAAACTGTATCATATCAAGTGCTTGTGTGGGATCACGGATAAGGGAATGTCCATGTTGCTCGACTTATTACAAGATGCATTCCCCGACGCCGAGATTCCCACAACCTTCTACGAGGCCAAGAAGATCATCAACAGGTTGGGGTTGAATTATCAAAAGATTGATGCGTGCCCAAATGATTGTATGCTGTATTGGGGAGACGATTCCAGCAGGGAGACGTGCAAGAGATGTCACACATCGAGGTACAAGACAATTCGGAAGGGGAAAAAGCAGAAGAAGAAACCTGCAAAGATTCTCAGGTACTTCCCTTTGAAACCTCGTCTACAAAGATTATTTATGTCGTCTAAAACTGCTGAGCACATGAGGTGGCATGCCGTTGATAAAAATGAAGACGGTAAATTAAGACATCCGCGGGATGCAGCTGCTTGGAAAACGTTTGACAACGACTTTCCAGATTTTGCGACTGACCCCAGAAATGTCCGGCTTGCGTTGGCGACCGACGGTTTCAATCCTTTCGGGAATCTTAGCACAAGTTACAGCATTTGGCCGGTAGTCTTAGTTCCCTACAACTTACCCCCTGGATGTGTATGAAACAAAGCTCTTTCATTATGTCTATGATCATTCCAGGCAAAAAGGCACCGGGCAATGACATCGATGTGTATCTCCAACCGCTTATTACGGAATTGCTTGACCTGTGGAATGTCGGCTTGGAGACTTACGACGCTCACAGCAAGACTTTGTTCAACATGCGTGCAGCCTTGATGTGGACGATCAGTGACTTTCCTGGCCTTGGCACATTATCTGGTTGGAACGTGCACACTGGGTCGGCGTGTCCGGCTTGCAATTTCGACTCTGACGCAGTGCGCCTTCCCCACAGCCGAAAGTGGTGCTTTATGGGGC
This sequence comes from Inga oerstediana, assembly GCA_963210345.1. Classification (NCBI taxonomy): domain Eukaryota; kingdom Viridiplantae; phylum Streptophyta; class Magnoliopsida; order Fabales; family Fabaceae; genus Inga; species Inga oerstediana. Next base: position 22,802,642 of record OY723410.1, read on the forward strand.
ATCGGAGGTTTCTCGATGGAACGCATAAGTTCAGATTGCAACGGAATCGCTTCAATGGGAAACCAGAGAAAAGAGGACCACCTCAAACTTTGTCCGGTACAGATATCTTACAGCAGATTGAGCATGTTGACTTCGAGTTTGGAAAAAGCGACGGTTCAGCACAAACTCGCCAAAATACGCGTAGGACTTCGGCGCCTCAGCAGTGGAAGAAGATAAGTATCTTCTTCACGCTTCCGTATTGGAGATCTAATTTACTTCGCCACAGTCTTGATGTAATGCACATTGAAAAGAATGTTTGCGACAATGTGCTGTATACGCTGCTTAACGAACCCGGCAAGACAAAAGATCACCTTCAAGCTAGGAAAGATTTACGCGACATGGGAGTTCGTGAAGACGCTTGGCCAGATGAGAATGACAGATTTACACCGGCAAAGTTTACCCTCACAAAACCGAACAAGGATGTGTTCCTCGCGACGTTGAAGAAATTAAAAGTTCCTGATGGGTATTCAAGCAACATTTCTCGATGTGTCGACTTGCAGGCTCGAAAGGTTGCTGGCCTGAAGAGTCACGACTCACATGTTCTTATGCAGCAGTTACTCCCTCTGGCTATAAAGAATACACTTCCTCCCGATGTTTCCATCGTTTTGGTGGAACTTTGTTCTTTCTTTCGGAAGTTGTGTTCTAAGGTTTTGATCGTTGAGGAGCTCGATCAGCTGCAGTCGAAAATCATTCTTACGCTTTGTCACTTGGAGATGATCTTTCCTCCGTCCTTTTTTACTGTGATGGTTCACCTCACGGTCCACCTCGTTCATGAAACAAAGCTCGCTGGACCAGTACAATATCGTTGGATGTATCCGATTGAGAGGTACTCATTTTAAATATGTGCTTTCATTTATTATCCGTATTTAATGTTTGCTCGTCGTCCTTTTCATCATTTTATATCAATTTTCTCTTATGTACTTCGTAGGTTCCTTGGGAAATTAAAATCTTACGTGAGGAATAAGGCGTGGCCAGAAGGTTGTATAGCTGAAGGCTATATAGGGGATGAGGTGCTATATTTTTGCTCAAGGTACTTTGATGATCTTGAGACGGCTTTCAACCGCCCGCCTCGTGTTGACGATTGTCCTGAACCTGCGCCGACATCAGGAGAATTTATCCCTCGTGTTGGTAAACCAGTTGGAGCAACTGAGAACTTCAAACTAACGGCAACTGAGAAGTTCCAAGCACATAGACATGTCTTGATTAATTGCACTCAAGTTGAGCCTTTCATACGGTAAGAATTGTACACTCACATGTATGTTATTCGATCTATATCTTTCGTAACATTTCTCACTTTCATTTCACTAACGCCTTTCCATTATTAATTGCAGGGAATTCAGAAGTCATGTCAAGCGTCAGCTCAGGATCCGTACACAGACATCCTCGGAAGTTGATAGGAGGGTCCACAGAGAATTCCCTGGCTGGTTTGCTCGCAGAATACTAAATGACCACAACCCACACTCACCGGATTTCAGAGCTCTCGCAATCGGCCCTCTTGATCATGCAAAACGGTTTACAGCATACAATGTCAATGGTTTTAAGTTTTGCACGGTTTCACGGGATCAGGGATTGCAAACACAGAATTCGGGTGTTTATGGCACATTTGGGACAAGGAGTTATGCGAGCAGCAGTGACGCCAACATGCAGTTCGGAGGCGTCCCTTACTATGGCAAGCTTCTTGATGTGGTCGAGCTTAATTATCAAGGCCGTTTCACCGTGACGCTGTTCAAGTGTTTGTGGGCAAATACCACGACTTCTCGGGGACTGACAACTGACGACCTAGGGATCACATCAGTCAATTTCTCACGCCCGATTCATACTGGTATTTCTCAAGATGATGAGCCGTATATTCTAGCTTCAGAGGCACATCAGGTTTATTATGTCGAGGACGAGCGGCATAGGGATTGGCACATGGTCGTTCATTTAAAGCCAAGAGACCTTTACGACATGGGTGAAGGCGATAACATCGCCTACGAGAGTGAGCCATTTCAGCCAGCTGATTTTGAAAACTACTTCCCTGAAGGCGATGACAATTTACCTCTACTGCGGTGAGTTTTTTTAAGTCCACGTCATTTCAATTAAATTTTTTAAATCTAATAATACATCAATAACAATAATTTTTCTACAAAATTTCTGTAGGGATGGCGACGATGAGTGATCAAATTCAATTCTAAAAAATTTGTCTTTAAAAAAAATGCAAAAAATTTGTGTTAAAATAAAATGTAAAAAAAAATTAAAATAATATTTGTAGAATTCAAGTGTAACAAATTTTTCTTTACAAAAAATGAAAAAAATTTGTGTTAAAATAAAATGTAAAAAAAAATTTTAAAAAAAAAATTAATATAATATTTGTAGCGGTTATTAAACCGCTACAAAAAAATAAATAACCGCTACTAAATAATAACCGCTACATTAACCGCTACATTAACCGCTACAACTAATTAAACCGCTACAAAATATAAATAACCGCTACTAATTAGTAACCGCTACATTAACCGCTACAAATAATACGTAAATCCCTATAAATACCCTTATCACAACTCATTTCAAACACTCCCCAATTTCTTTTCACCTTACCCTTCTTTCATTTCCTCTCATTTACAACTTCTTTCGTATGAATAGAGGAGCTGAATAATACGATCAAATATGGTAACAAGATTTTCAATTTCTTTTAGAATACTTCTTTCATTTCTATAAAATTTATTCTAAACATCTTTTTTTCTAGATATATCTTAACTCTATCTCATTTTCATCTATTTTTCATTTACAATTACATTATATTATAAAACATAATAATTCCTTATTACCTAACTATCGTTAATAATATTATTAATATAATTTTATACTAATTATATTCAATTACATTTTTTCTTTTTAATTTATTAATAAGTTAAACTATTAAATAATAAACTAATTGAAATAGATAAAATAATAACAAATTAAACTATTTAATATAATATTGAAAAAAAAGAAAAAAATCAATGTATAAATTTTAAAAAAAAATTAAATATTTGTAGCGGTTATTAAACCGCTACTAAATAACGCGCCTTTTTTAAAGGTAAATTAAAATTTTTTGGCGGTAAATTTGAATTTGATGAAATTAGTAGCGGTTCTAAGAACCGCTACTAATTTCATGAAATTCAAATTTGGTAGCGGTTTCTAAACCGCTACAAATAAAAAAAGTCATTTTTAACAAATTTTCATTTTTATATATTTGTAGCGGTTTTTTAACCGCTACAAAAAAAAATTCTTTTTAAAGCTGTAAATAAAATTTTTTATATTTGTAGCGGTTATATAACCGCTACAAATATCTCTTGATTTTGTAGCGGTTACTATTAACCGCTACAAAGTTTGTAGCGGTTATTTTTGATTGAGTAGCGGTTTTATAGAACCGCTACAAAACCGCTTGCAACGTACGATTTAGTAGCGGTTTTTCTAACCGCTACTAACATAGTTTGTAGCGGTTAGAACCGCTACGAATACCTATTTTTAACCGCTACTAAATGACGTTTTTTTTGTAGTGTCCCACCACCTCCTCCCCCGCCGCCCCCGGCCCTGCCACCGGCCCACCGCCCACCGCCACCACCTCCTCCTCCCTCGTCACCCCCATCATTGCCGCCGCCACTACCTCCTCCTTCTCCATCCTCACCGTCGCCGGCTTTTAACTATTTTTTCTATAAAGATTATATTAAGGGGTAAAATAGACTTTGTGTAATATATTAATTTTAAATAATTGTTAAAATATTAACTCATTGCACGTTGCTTAAAAATCAAACCAAACACTACCCCTGTAATTAATATCGCATTGCATCGCATTGCACTGCATTGCAAGGTGTAATGGGATCGAATCAAATAGGCCCTAAGTTCTTATAAAATATAAGATTAAAACCAATTATTTAAAATTATATGGATTAAAATCAAAAAAAAAAAAAAAAAAGAGAAATCGGCGTCTCTATTTTTAGCACTTTCTATGGCTCTTTTAGCACCAAAATGAGAGCGTGAAGCGCAACTTCTCACAGTCCGAATATTTTAATCAAACATTGCGCTAAGGTGGCCCGATGAAGCCAAAACAGCCCCGTATTCCTAGGATGCGTCAGCTTCACGATTTCCAGTTTTTCAACACTCAAAAGTAGACTGATCATGAGTTCTGACAGATTTTCTAACTTTAGTCACGTTTCTCTCGTCATATAATCCTCTCAGAACACTGAGAACACCTTATAGCATTACACCTATGATAGTTCAGGACAAATTCATTAGCCAACCCCCCTTTTTTGTCACCCAAAATATTTCACTAATCAATTAACTCCACTATCGGGTAGAATTCAAAAGCAATATCATCAAATTGCTTTATCTAAGTAGAAAGAGAATCCCTCTCCATTTGTGTTCGAAAACGCATTGGTCTTAGTTGACCAAAATAATGTCGTGAGTAATTTTGTCTCGAAATAAAGCCAGTTTTTAACAAGGGGTTTCATATTTTGTTATATCACTGTAATTCTATTTGTAAGTCTTTTTTAACTAAAAATTCTATTTATAGGTCTAGTTTTAAGGTGATAAATACATTTTATACCTTTTTGCCCTTATTAATTGCAATAAATAAAATGAACCTATTCATATTGACTTTTGGAATCAACCATAGATAAAGGCGAAATTGGAAATTTAACCTATAGTTAATGTGTTAACTAATTCTCCTTGGTATGTAAGAATTAGTTAAAAAGAATTTATAAATAGTGGTATGGTCTCTTATGGAAAGTTGATGAGAAATTAAATGCTTCTTGTTTGTATCATATAATGAAATGCAGGTCTCCAGGCTGGGTTTTGGACGTGGGGGGCCTATCAGGAATTCACATGAAGCTGGATGCTCTTATCAAGGAAGTATTCAATAAAGGCTCAGCGAGCTGTATGAAAAGGAAAAGTACGCTATCTCTCATGGTGGGTATTTCTTTCATGAACACTCATTTATTTGTCTGTTGGATAGACTTTAATACTTAATGAAATGATTGAATTTTCAGCAAGCACGTCAGAAGATAAGAGTCTTTCATAGAATACTTCACGGTGTCCGATAAAAGAAAAGAGGCTTATTGTTAGTTCGACTCAGAAATATTAACGAAACTAATCATGAACCTCGCTTAATCATGAAGTACTCTCTATCTGAATTTCTATGATTAAGTGGTCAACCTGAGCTTTAATTTCACTCAAGAGTAAAGTAGTATTTGAATTTTATACAATATCAGAGTCTCTAATCAAGCGGTCAATTTAATCCTTTTCACTTTCATTTTCTATACCACTCTGATCTTATTTATAAGTCCATTTTAACTAAATCTCACATACCAAGGAGAGATAGTTAACTCAATGATTATGGGGTAAATTTTCATCTATGCCCTCATTTATGAACGGGTAGTTTTCAACTCTTTCTTTTCTATCTATTTTTAAATTATTTCTTCATTTGTACAATAAATAGGGGCAAAATTGTCAAAATCTCATTTACTACACTGAAATTTGACTCATAAATAGAACCAAATTTTTTAATAAAAAAAGACTTATAAATAGGACCAGAATGATATGTAAGATATAGTGAGTCTATGTTATGTCCATGTTTCCATCTCAAAAGGCATCCATTTGGTTGAGCATATCAAACACATTAGTAGAACCAATGATGCTCTTCAATTTAAAGTTTAAACATTTGGGGACGATGGTTTTCAAAAGTATTATTTGGTTGAGGGGGCAATATTTAATTTGATTTAGCTTGTTTTTATGTTAGCTTATCTAAGTGATTTTACATTGTATAAGGTAAGTACATAAGAAGAGTTGGCTTATAAATCGCAAAATAACTTATTTTAAGCTAAACCAATCACCTTTTTAGACATATTCCTAGACATTTTCACCTATTTCTGTATATTTCTTTTGATCAATTCATCCTCTTGTCTACTTGCAGCCTAATGAGCATTTTAGGACGTATATGCCTATAATAATCTTGTCAATTATGATACAGTTTTTGTAAATCCGGTAATGTAAATCAGGTTGGATAACGCACTCACTCACTCGAATTAAATGCAAACCGCGGACCAGAAGGTGTCATTGTGTGAATCTGTGGTTTATAATGCATTATAAATTTAAAAGATACAGTGGATTGAGATATATATATATATATATATAGAGGACTAAAGTAAACTCTTTATCTAGCTTGAATATTTAGAAAAGGAGGGAATATTATCTCAGCTAGTTATTGGAACCTATGCTATGCTCAACAGATAGCAATTAGAGAAATCTTACAGATTTAAAAGGAACAAATTGCCTAAATACACTCTAAAATGATGACATGAATTAAGCTAGAGGTTCATTTTTTGGACCAGAAAAAGGTGACATGAATTGGCCGAAAGCAAGGGACGTGGCTCTCTTATGGACCAGACGGTGTCACTATGTGAATCTGAGGTTTATAATGGTTGCAGACCAAACTTGGAGCGCTAGTGCATTTATAATTTAAAATGCATTAATATTCTCTTCAATTAATACTTTCCTGTCCTTAAATATAAGTTACTTGCAGAAAAAATTTTAGTTTATAATATAAGTTACTTGTAGGGTAATTAATGATATTTTGTCAATTTTACCCCTATTTAATTTTTATTAGAAAGAGAGAAATAGGAGAGAGAAGTGTGAAGATCATTTGTAAGGTAGAGAGAGACAACAAATTTAATAAGGGCAAATATAGAAAATTTTAGGGAAAATCCCTCTAAACTACTTTGGAAATAGGGAAATTCCTATTTAGTGTTTTGAAATTGAAACATCTGGATAGTCCAGTGTCAGTATGGATGAACAGTGCGGTCGGCGCCAAAAGACGATTTTGCCCTTCAGCCCTCATTCTCGCCACTTCAGAAATAACAACAAGCGGTTCTTAATTAACAACTCCGGATTCTTGATTAACAACTCCCCTTTCTTATTTCACAACTTCCTAATTTAAGTTTCAAGGCCAATAACAACACCTCTTTTTTTTATTAACAACACGCGCTCTTAATTAACAACTCCAAATTCTTGATTAACAACTCCAGTTTCATCTTTTTACTTTCACAATAACAACACCGGTCTTGTTATTAACAACATCATATTCTACATTAACAACTCCCATTTCTTGTTTCACAACTTCGTAATTTAAGTTTCAGGGTCAATAACAACACCTCTTTCTTTATTAACAACACCATATTTTATATTAACAACACTATATTTTTGAGATCCGAATATGTGGAAGAATAAAGCGGAGTTGTTAATCAAGAATGTGGAGTTGTTAAAAACAAGACCGGTGTTGTTATTGTGAAAAAAAATGAAACTGGAGTTGTTAATCAAGAATACAAAGTTGTTAATTAAGAATCGCGTGTTGTTATTTCTGAAGTGGCGAGAATGAGGGCTGAAGGGCAAAATCGTTTTTTGGCGCCGCCCGTACTAACATTGAACTGATCCAGATTTTTGTATTTCAAAGCACTGAATAGGGATTTCCCTATTTCTAATGTATTTTAGAGGGATTTTCCAAAAATTTTATCAATTTAATGCATTCTTTAATATGTGAAAATGAGATACAAGTGACTTATATTTAAGTACAAAGTACTCTCTCTAATCCACCATATAGGGCACCTCTAGAAGAAAGGCATAGCCCAAAATATAAGTCATCTACAGTTAATTAATGCTCTTTTTCTTGTTTTGCACATGAATTTAATAGTCACTTTCTAACTTTGCCTATTAATTATACCCCTCTCTCTTTAAAATGACTTTCTTACGCAATTATAATGATAAATGGTGGCTCTTCTCTTCTCATAACCATCATCATTTCCCATGAAAATGGTTTTATGATTGACTCTCTCTCTCATCTAAAAAAACAAGTGACTCTCTCTCTCTCATCCAAAACCCCCTTCTCAAAAATGAAGAGGGGGAATTTTTCTTCTTTCATTAATGGATTGTCTTGGAGATTGAAAAAGCATATGGACGTGAGAAAATATAAATTGGAAAAAATTTTTTACCATTTTTTAAACACATTTCTCAAAAAGGGTGAAGTTGGAAAAAATTTATATTTTATGATATATTAAATGATTTAACTGTTATTTATTGTTTCTCGTGAATTAGTTGAGGTGTCTTATATTATAGACCGAATGGAGTAGTACTTGGGTTATGAAGCAGCCATCCTAAAATATTTTTCTCAGCCACATTCAATATTCTAAACCAACTTTTAGTGCATTTTTCATCCTAAAGTAATTTTCTAGAAGCGCCCAATATTTTAAAATAATTTTTGGCATATCCCTTCGAGTATTTTTAAGAGCACCTGGTATCCTAATTTTAGCTTGCTCTTTGCTATTGAAAAAAATACTTTAAGGACAAAATTGCACCAAAAATTATTTTAGCATATTATGTGCTATTGAAAAAATATTTTATGGTGTTAAGTACACAAAAAATTATTCAAGATATAGGGTGCTTCTAGAAAAATAATTTAGGGTCTGGATGCAACTTAACCCTTAATTTTTGGAGGAAGTTGTACATCATTCTTTTCTCATGCCATAGGAAGGGATCGATAATCTATTCCAGTGTTTGTCAAATTGAAAAATGAGTTCTTACCCATTAAACCTTTTTATGGGATCATCAATCACAAAGGTTGAGTTGTCATCGCCATCAATGTCAAGTTGGCTTTAGTCTCATTCCCCTTGACTAATTTATTTCTTCCTAAGGGTTTTAATAATGGATCCGTAGGTCAACTCTTGACCTCACAAAATTAGTTGAGATAATTCTCACTACTACAAATTAGGGCATACATAACACTTAACAATTAATGGTTACAATGAATAAGTGTCATGTATATCGATGTAGAAGTCAAGCAAAAATATATAATGCTAAAACATAATAGTTAAATATGCGCACTGCCATGTATTGAGAGGCGGAATTCATGAAAACACAAAGATAACAGTTGTAGTTAATAACGTTAATTTATTTACTAACAAATATGACGGTTCTTACGAAGCAACTGTCAATGTAATACTTACAAACGATTCACCTTCCAACATTATATCAGTAAAAATAAATACAAAATGGTTATAATAATTAACTGTAAAGTATTATTAAGGCCGTAGTTTATGTCCGATAATAACCGTCATATATTAGCAATTTTGTAGTAGTGTCTACGATTCTTAAGCATGCTTATTCACATTGTATCTCAAATGATTCCTTGCACCTTTTTTTTTTTTTCTAATGGTTATTGCCATTTGCCAATCGCAAGTTATTGAGACTAAGCATTGGTTTTCTGTCAAACTATTTAAGAAGAGGTTTTTAACAACTTAGTATCCAATATCAATTAATTCCAGAGTAATAGATTGTAACACTGCATAATATTTCATTTGGCTACTAGTGGATCATTTCATATAAAAATAAAATTCCAATTAACATATGTATATCTCAATACAACAGAAATCCATTGTATATAATACCAACGTTTATAGTTGATGTCCCTCATAGGACTTTATATTTATATATGCTTAATCTCCATATAGCATAGCTATATCTCATGGATTAATATTCATTAATGTAGCAAATTCTCAATAATTCATGCATACCCAAATTGATTTTTAAAACCATTTCAAATAGTTTGTTACTTTCATAAGGAATATTCATATAATGGTTCTCAAAACCAAACTGAAACATTTCTCAAGATGATATATTATCACTATTCCTTTATAATGTCAACCCTCAAAATTACCTTTGCTTCACTCATAATTCCATAATAAAAATTGAAGCAATAGAACACTATAATATGTCACTGCATTAAAACTCAATATTCACATTAATTATGCATACTCATACCAAGATAAATAGAGATCTACATATCTTGAAAATTTAAATATATTTATTTAGATAGTAGATAAATGATTAAATTCTTATGTCATAATGCTTATTTCAAGCAACAAAGAAAATTTGATATTTCATAAAATTTGCTTTTAGCAGCAAATAACAAAGCTTCACGTAATTTTAAATTATAGTTTGACATTATCGAGGCTAGCAATAATTTTGTAACTTTCAAATGAAGCATATTTTATAAGGTAGTCCACATGTCTAGCTAGGCACCTCCACACTTTCAAATATTTCAATAATATAGGAAAAATGCCTCATCAATAACAATTCTAGTATCTCCTTCTATTCTAATTAAATCAGAATGTCTCAAATATTTAGAAGGAAAAAAAAATCACCACACACAGGATAAAATGATCCGTTCAGATGCATATATGTGTGTGTATGTTTTTAAAAACTGTCATCCATTCCACTTTTTTTCCTTAAGAACATATGCTTTATAAACTTGAAAATTAGAATGAAATTTTACACTGATTGTTATTGGAAAAGTACTTTAGGATATCTCATTAAAAAAAAGTACTATAGGATAATAAATGCAGCAAAGATTGCTCAAGGATACTGCGTGCTAACTGAACAACATTTTAAAGTAATGAATGGAACTTAACCCAAATTATAATAATTTAATATAATAGTATATTTTGAAATTAAAATAAAATAAAATATGAAATAAAAGATAAAAATATAATACACTATTTTATATTATACAAATATAATATAAAAGATAAAAAATCCATTCCCACAATCCCCAGAATCCCATTCTCTCCCCTCAATTCTCGCTACCTCCTCCGCTTCCTCTCTCCAAGCCAACGATGCCGTGTTAACTGTAACACCCACTTAAAACGATTCTCATAATTTTCAATTGTTCGTGGTCTGATAATTATGCCCATAATTATCAGACCATAATATATATCAACGAGATGACATTATATATAGTTATGCTGATAAATGCTTACTAATTAATAATTAATGGACAATAACCAGTACAACGGCAATCATTATATCCATTATGATACTGTTTGCACACCGTAAATGTCCATTATAATATACATAATGAATAAATTCGTATATTGAATTGTAAACTCATGAGAGTTTTTTTATTAAATAGGTAATAATAATATATAATTAAATAATTAAAATATAAAAATGACAACAATTTGATTTAAATATATTTTAAATCCAAATAATTGAAATTAAATACATCTATATTCATACATTATCATACTTAGTAAAGAAATCTCTATAATATTCAGATATAAAGCCACTGAGTTGATCAAACAAAAAAAGTTAATACAAGTTTAAGAGTGAGTTAACATGATTTTGTAAGTTAAAAATGTAAAAATGGTAAATTTAGTGGGTAAATGTCTAACTAAGTTTATAACTAGCACGAGTTTATCAGTGACTTGACATGATTTTATAAGCTAGAAACGTAAAAACGGTAAATTCAGAGAGTCAACTTATGGATTTAACAAGAATGCCCTCAAATGGGATCCTGATTGATAGTCCTCCAAGCCATACAGTGTTTATACAAGGGCACGTCGCACAGAGATACTCCTACATAACTGATGGGGGCCACCTGAGCTGGGTGTCTTTCTCCCCACTGTGACTTACTAAAGAAAATCATTATGTCCCTGAAAACTAGAGATTAGTTAAGCAATTTGCTTCTCTTTTCTTGCACTCTTTGGAGAATGGAGGTACGTGGAACCTTCAATAAATTTCTGAGAGTAAATAAAAAAAACAAATAACTATATATTTAGAATAAAGTAATGATTAGTGCCATCACTAGAAGTAGAAATGACTGTAAAATAAAGACAACTCAGGTAAAAAGGAGCTATATATGCATATATAATTAAGATCGGGCGATAATTAAGGAGTGATTAGTTTGAATATTAAAATAATTACGAGCCATTATCATAGCCCTCTCGGTCTGCTTCGTCCTCTATAAAACCCACCTTGACCTAAAGGTATAAGTCAAAGGAACTAAGCAACCCTAACTAGCTTCCCCCCTTGCCCTTCAACTCCAGGTACATGCAGGCTTTCACCTTTCTTCACTTTGTACCCTTATCATTCCTCCACCCACATCAACCACCGCTGCCTCCTCCTTCTCCGCTGCCTCTGTCTCTGTGGTCAAGACGCCGCCCACATCTCTCTTTGCCTCTCTTGCGTGCCCTTTGTCATTTTGATTCTTGTTACGTTATTATATACATACACATCTATATATATACACTCCCTTCTTCCCTATATATATATGATCCTTTTTTTCAATATGGGTTTGTTTCTTTATATAATTTTTTTTTTGAGTTTGTCTAAATAATAAGTGCATTTTTATCTATTTTGCCCTTGATTAATCTCATACTACATTAATTATTCTCTCTAATACCATATATTCTCTTTCATCTTTCTTTTTTTTCATTATTACTCTCATTTTTACTCAATAATAAATGGGGTCATTTTTGGGGGGAAAATCATATTTCCTATATATTTATTACTTTTAACTAATATTAACTATTTTTTTTAATCTTGCGAGCTTTGTCTTGTGTATAATTTTCTGTTGCAGGGGCGGATATGGGTTCAAGCTGCTGCAAGCAGCTGGAAGAGGATAGCCTTTCTGGTAGTGGCAACAATGAACCAGGGCGGACTTCTGCTTCTTCATTGCCTGTCTCTGACCATGGCGGTGGTGCTACTCATTCTGACCGGTTGCCGGTAACGACCCCGGCTGGGTCGAACCGAAACAGGGCCAATGAACTTGGGAGAAGTTCTAGCTACGAACAGGAACCGTCTGCTTCTTCATCAAGCAGGCGTACGGCCGCACACAACAACAGATTCAACGATCTCGGGCTAAGCGCTGGCTACGCACTGCCACCTTATGATTCATCATCACCACCACCTACCACTCGCCGGATCAAAACCAATGAACTCGCGGGAAGCTCTGGCTACGCACACCCCGGCGGCACCACCACAACATAGTCACCGGCCGTTGGATATCTGGCGCATGTGACAGTGCTTAATTCCAAATTACTATATATGTTTTTGATGTGTGCAAGTTGCACCTAAGTACCCCAGAACACTGTTTTTGTCTTATGCATTATTACTTTAAGCCAGGCTGGGGGTGTATGTGCATGTTTTCGCTTTTTGTGTACTGTTTTGGGCTTTGCTTAGCATATACTACTATAATATATTATATTATGTCATTATTTAATATTAGCTAAGAGTGTGCTTCACTTTAACAAAACTTTAATTAGTCATGGTGACTCGTTTGGTTGGCATACGAACCTATTTTCGTTCAAGCCAGGGAAAATTGTCTTCCACCTAGATGTTGAGCAAAATGTGATTTTCCAGTAGTAAATTTTGTCGAAGTTGCCAATTTACGAGGTGGTTCAGTGAAACAAGATGTTGTGAGCTTTCTCCTAGAGACTTCCCACTAAGGGCGCGATGCTCCTGTCGGAGAAGTCATCGGCCATATGCCTTCGCTCTGTAGTTGCGGTGGCCCTAGTAGTGGCAGAGGTGGACGCCGCTGGCTGCCTTGTTGAGGACTTCCATTGGTGGCGGTGGCGGTGGCGGTGGCGGAGGCGTCGCTCATGATGGTCATTGTAACCATAATCTTGATCGTTATTACGGCTACAATCATTGTCCGAATAGTGCCCAGAAAATAAACAAGTGAAACGTTGCTTTGTTGATAAATATACATAAATAAATATGAAAGACAATTAAATGATACTACCTCCTGTAGTTAATATAATATAAGATAACTTCTTTTTGCCAACAACAAAAATAATATAACGGAAGTTCAGAATGGAAGGCAAATCCGTTTCATGGGGCACGCCAGTGGGAAACAATCATTATATGGGTCCCAGTGTAATATAATAGCATTATCTCAACAAATGATACGGATTTTATCGTTTGCTATTTGACCATTCAAGTAATTAATGATATTAGGGCTTTATTATAATCAACTTTTAATGGCTTTGTCGGAGCACAAATGTTTGGAATGATAGTGGACCGGCTTATAAGTGGCCTTTTAGTTTTAGAAAAATAGAGTTAGATTGGGTGTACTTATGTTTGTGGAATGAATTTTAACTTTCAGTGCTTGCGGACAAAAAATCATCATAAGCCACCACAGAGGAAAAGTTACTTCTTATTTCTTTTGCCTTTTGGGTTGTCACGATTGGAAGAGGGCATTGGACCATTGGTTATGTACATCATTCTGTCTCTTGCCTCCTTCTTATAGTTTTTTTTTTCCTTTTTCAAAACTTTCTACAGGAATAAAGTTAAATGAATAAAAAATAAAAACAAATAATCAACATGTATATGATTAATCAATAATGAATAAATTATATAATAATAATGTATTTGATATTCAATAAATTGAATAAAACAATTAAATAATAAATTAGAGAAAATTGAGGCAAAGCTTCCATTAGAAATTTAATTGGTGAGAAGAACTTAATAAATTTTTATTTGCCAAAATACACATAACCCCCCTTAACTTTATATTAGTAGCATATAACCCCCTCATCTTTAGATATGTAAAGGATTAAAGAGCATCTAGTATCCTGAAATATTTTTCCAAGTGCGTCCAATACCCTAAAGTAATTTGTGGTAGGTCTAGTACTTTGAAGTATTTTTACATGTATATCTAGGCCCCAAAAGTATTTTGTGGCCCAATTTTACTCTTAAAATATTAATTTTTTAAGGAAAATTTTTGCCCATAAAGTATTTCTTTTTGGGAGCAATTTAAACCTCGCCATTAACACTCTCAAAAAATCATTTAAGTGAAAGTGCATATAGCACCATAAAGTATTTTTTCTGTAACAATTTTAGGGTAATGAATATATCTAAAAAAACATTTTAAAGATTTGAATACACCACAAATTATTATAGAATACTTGATGCACTTAAAAAAAAATTTCAGATTGTAGGACACATCTTAACCCAAGTTAAATTCCACACCTTCATCTTTGAAATTTTGACTATCAACCAACTGCCGTTGAGATGACAGTTAAATTTAATGGAATTTATGCCACATCAATTTAATCACAATTACTTATTGAATCTTGGGTACTTTATTAATATTTTTGGGCCAACAGTATTTTATTAATTTATTAAAACACAATACACATATCTTTATTTAGAGATAATTTTGTCATTCTTTCAATTTCAATAGGTCTAATTCAGTGATACGACCAATTTTGCATCAAAGACGTCTTCCTTTCTTGACATCACCTCTTCTCTTCCAATGATGTTTCAATGCTTTCTAGAATCCACAAGAGACCGTCTCTTCTTCCTTCAAAATCTTCGCAGAGCTCACATTTAAAATTGGGCTTTTGAGTTTGATACTCCCTCCATTTCTTTTTATTAGATATAATTAACCGAATTGTGTTGTTTGAAGAGGTAGTTAAAATTAGCTAGGTGCAATAAATATGTAAAAAAATAAATTTTACTTTCTAAAAATGTCTTTATTTATATAGAAAAGAAAGAACATGTTATATTAAATGCTTTGTTAGTCAAACATGAGAATTAAATACAATAGTGACACAGGTGATTTTTATAATTAAGTAGTGTAAAATAAAAAATTTAAGGAAAAAAAACTTTTTAGACATCCTTTAATCCTAACTTATAAAAAGGAACATGGCTTACCAAGAATCTTATCTTATAAAAACGAACAGAGAGATGGAGGGTCTATAATGCTTACCTTTTATTTGGTTTTGCTATGTAAACAAAAATAGCGTATTGGAGATTGTCGTTGATGACAAAATTGCCCCTGCAGTAAAGTTGGGGGGTTTTGAGGTAAGATCCCATTGTTTAATCTTAATCCACAATGTTCCATCATTTAGTGGTGGGAAAACAGGCCGGCCCTAGCTACAGGCCCGTCACAGGCTTGGGCTTAAATGGACTGGCTCGTTTAGGCTAGAGTCCAAAAAGGTAGCCATTTTAGCGGCCCGACCCATTTAGTAAAACCCCACGGGCCTTCGAGCCTGTTAACGTTTTTCGCTTCCTATATACTTGAAGGCTAAAATATCTAATTTAAAACATAAATATTATAAAAAATAAGTTAAAATATTAAACATATTTAACAAAACACAAATACTAAAACTATAGTCCAAACCAAAACTAATGTCCATACACAACCATCACTCCACCAGTCAACCACAATCAAATAAATCAGCAGGTAAAGTCATAATCATAAACTAAACACTAAATAATATGAATAACATTGTCATCACTATCAACGTTGTCAGGCCTGAGTCCAAAAAAACCAGTGAAAATTGTGGCCCGACCCGTTTATCTAAAGCCCGTGGGTTTCAAGCTAGTTTAACTTTTTTTTTTGTTTCTTATACACCTAAAGACTAAAATACCTAATTTAAGACATAAATATAATCAAAACTAATTTAAAAAATAAATATTATTCATGTTTAATAGAACAAAAACACTAAGATCGACAAGAGAGGCCACGACGAGAGTCCAGCCTCAAGAAGGTCGGCCGACGTTGACAGTCACCCTTAGGGAGTGAGGTTGTGCCATTGTGGTTAGTGGATGATGGTCCTCTGGTCGAGAGTTGAGACACGTGAGGCGGTGGCGAGGAAGAGTCGGAGCGGGGAGGGTCAAGGGACTGAGGTGTGAGGTCTGAGTCAGAGTGAGAGCATTTCTGATATAAGAGTTAAGTTAGGTTAACTCTGCAACTCTGCTTATAACCCACTACCATGTGCCTAGTTAATTAAAAAAAAAATTAAACGGGCCTAAAAGGGCCGGCCTTACAAGGCTACAGAGGGTCGGCCCTTTTAGGCCTGCCTCCTTCTGGAGGCTCTACATTATAAGTCTGGCCCTTGACGAGCTTGGACTTAAATGGGCTGACTCGACCTGATTTCCTGACTCTACCATCATTGTGTTGTTGTTTTGGTCAGATCGGTTTATTGCTTTGCACATCTGTTTTTCATTTCAGGTAAATAATAAGAGGAAATAGTTCTGTTTCAGTAGCATTGAGGTCATTAGAGTCTGACAATGTCAACAAACAATTGTACAGAAATAGTTTTGTTATTTTTGACAAAAAAATATTAATTGTCAAATACTAGTGTTTCATATGGCACATGTTATCGAAGTTGCTCCAACTAATGGCAAGATTAATGAAGGTATACTCAAGATGGTACGCACATACCAGTTTTTTTTTTTTTGGACATTTATGTTTTAACATACAGTAATAGTATTGGGCACCATCACAAAACATAAGAAATTGAAAGACCCATGTAAGCCCAATCTCCAACTATTAACACAGACATAAACCCAACATGGTGTTGTGAGGGATTTGGGGAAGAGGGGAGGGGAGAAACAAATTTTTTGAGTTTGATTTTAAAAAATTCGAGAAGTGAGGTTATAAAAATTTAATAAAGAAAAGATGTAATATAAAAAAATAAAAAAAATTAAAAACATTTAGCCCCACTTCTTTATTTTTAAAAAAAAAATATAACTCAAAATTTTTTTAAAAGATTAAGGAAAATAAATAAATTATTTCATCATATTATATTTGTGTATAATTAGGTTATATATCAACTTATAAGTTAGATAAATTCATTTTAAAAAAGGATAAATTTAAATGCTTTAAAGTAATCTATTTAACTTCATTATTCTTAAAGTCAACTGAATCTTGTATTAAAGATCGGAAAGTATATGTTGAGGAATGAAGACAAAGTGCTGGATGGGAGATTCTGCTCTATGGAAGTTTATTCCACAGCAACAAGACATCGTTGAAAATGGGTATGAGGTGACATATCTGGAATGGACAATTGGTGAGTTACTTTACTCATAAATGGTCTTTTCCTGATAAAACTATCAAGGAATTAGGTCTCACAAGTCACACCTCTGACTGACACGAGGAGGAGCAGAGTAAAGTTGTAGAATGGGTTGCTTGTGGTGCTTGGGACTTTCAAAAACTAGCTTTCTCTAAACCCAAGTAATGTACCCCAAAAATTAATCTCCATGCTACCACCTATGGTTGATATGTGGGGAATGGTTTAATGGCATGGAAAGCGACCAATGATGGCGTCTTCTATGTGAAAAGGGGAGGGGGGTGGGTAGGTGCTGTGCTTTTAGTCTTGCTCCCCGCTGCCCCGTCAATATGGGCGGCCTTCTCAAGTGTTTTTTTCGTGTTCCTTTTTATCATTAGATTCTATATAAAATAAGTGATATTTTGATATCTTATGTGCAAAAAATAGAGATGTTTTTAATTTTTTATGATTTTTCAAAGATATTTCAGAAAAATGATACTTTTTTTTCACTTTAAGCACTAAATTTTTGAAAAATCATAAAAAATTGAAAACAACTCCATTTTTTGCCCATAAGATATCAAAATGTTACTCATTTTATGTAGAATCTAATGATAAAAAGGAACATGAAACAACAAGATGGCTAGATGGCCTTGGCAAAATGTCTTCAGTACCACATGTTGGATACTATGGAAAAACCGTTGTAGCCAAGCTTTTGAAGGGTCATCAGACAGCCCGAAAGAGATTGTTCACAGATGTATTTATCAGCTCTCAGAAGGTGTGCAGAACGGCAAGTTTCGGCATCAGATATTCCAAGTCCTAGAACGAGGAGTGCTTCACTGGCAACCTCCTGATCCGGGCGTTCATCGCCTAGATGTTGATGGTTCAGTTCTCAGAGACGGCCAGGCTGCTTGTGGAGGTGTTATTCGTGATCATCAGGGTAATTGGATACGTGGATTTCAATAGAAGTTAGGACAAACTTTCCCAACTGCTGTGGAAATCCATGCAATCCGATGTGGCCTCCTGCTATGTAAACAGTTGGGGCTAAAGAAAATCAGGATATTCACTGACTCGCTTTAGGCAGTTCATCTATTATCCACTTATTGTGACTCGGACCATCCATTGTACGATGTGATCTTGGCAACCAGATCTCTTATTTATAGTGATTGGGAGGTAGAAATTTCCCACGCTCACAGGGAAAGCCTTTGTTGTGCGGATTATCTTGCAAGAATGGAACACATGATTCCGCAGGAGCATGAGGAACTTGGGATTTCCCCAATTGAATGTTTTCATTTCTTTGCTTTGGAATGTGGTTTATTAGATCATGAACATCCTGTAGGTCCTAGCCTATAGTGGGTGTCATTTTCAAGCTTTGCTTGCCTTTGTATAAAAAAAAAAGGAACATGAAAAAAGCACTTGGGAAGGCCTTCTTCTTGGCGGGGCAGCACCAAAGTGCCTATTATTTGATAGAGACTCAATCGTGCGACACATAAAGCAATGTTTATAAAGATACCTGGAAATGGAGGGGTGTAGAAAAGATTAGAGTCTTCATGTTGTGTCATTGTGAGTTCATGAGAAATTGAAAATTGTCCATTACTACCACCCCTTAAGATCCATAAAGTTAGTCACATTCTCATGAATCGAAGGCAACTGGTTGTGGTGGCATTCTGAAAAACCCAAATAGTTCCAATGTAGAATCGACTATGTGTAAAGTTGAAGGAGCTAATTGCTTGGTTGTAGAGATATGAATGAGCACATGGGGACTCTGTCGAGCTTGGGATTAGGGTTTCCGTCCTGTGAGGTTATATTGTGACTCAAGCAAGGTGGTCATGTTGAGTAGAGCCAGACAACTGGAATTGCATGAAGACATGAACTTAATATTTGAGATATAACAGGTGATGAGACACGACTGGAAAGTTGAGTTCATGATTGTCGACTGCACTGAAAATAAAATAGCAGACGTCTTAGCGAAAAATGCTTTAAGCATTGGACTTTAATTAAAAATCCTATCGAAGGAATCTACCGAACTTCTTCTGGATGAAAGCAGGATTACTTAATTTCTTTTTTACTGTATTTGTTTCATTCTGTCTTTACTTTTACTTTTTAATGCTTTCCATTATATATATATATATATATATAAAAGAATAGCAGGAAATAACATTCCTTCAAAGAAGTATTGTGATTCTCATTTGGATGATAAAGGGAAAAATAGGGAAAATTAGAATTAAGGACCTAAAGGAAAAATATTTATTAATAATGACCATAAAAATTGTAATTATTTAGAAGGACTAAATACAAAAATATAAAATTGAATGAAATCTTTTGCATTCACTCATACATCCTCTCCCACTTTCTATTTTTTTTTGAAATACAAAGGCAAGCAAAGCTTGAAAGTTTACAAAATCAACGGGCTAAGTCCCACCGATTGTTCATGTGGCAGCCACCACACTCCAAAACAAAAAGATGAATACATTCCATAGGGGATGTCCCCAATTCGACAGAAACCTGATGATTCATATGAGCCATTCGTGCAAGATAATCAGCACAGCGAGTATTCTCCCTATGTGTATGGGAAATCTTCAGATCCCAGTCAGCGTAAATGAGGGACCTGGTTTCGAAGATAACATCATATAAAGGGTGGTCAATCCCACATTGTGTGGATAATAAGTGGATGGCCTGTAGAGAGTCTGTGAACAGTCTGACTTTTTTAAGGCCCATCTGCATACATAACTGGAGTCCTCATTGGATTGCATGGATTTTCACAGCAGTTAGGAAAGAGTGACCCAACTTCTGTTGAAATCCACGAATCCAGTTGCCTTGGTGGTCTCGGATGACCCCTCCACAGGCTGATTGACCATCACAAGCAGTCGAACCGTCAACGTCAATACGGAAAAAGCCCTCCTCTGGGGGTTGCCAATGAAGTAGACCTCGCTCAGGGACTTGAAATATTTGATGGTGAAAGTGCCCACTCTCCACACTCTCCGATAGATGATAGATGCATCTGTGAACTAAGTCCTCTGGTTTGCTAGCTCTACCTTCAAAAGCCTGTCAACACCGGTTCTTCCAAAGGAGCCAACATGTGGTGCTAAAAACTCTCTGCCACGACCATCTTGCCATATTCTTGTTTCTTGGAGAATGCTGTGAATTCCATTTAAGCCAATCCTGCAAACTACCAGAAGAAAACATAGTAAAGTATAGATGATTAGTTAAAGAAAACCACACTCTCTGAGCCTGCTCACAGTCTCTCAAAACATGGAGGATACTCTCTTCGATCTCACACTGAAAAGGGCAAGTGTTTGGGATACTCGGGTTATGTCTCGCTCTAATCTCATTTGTTGGGAGCTTCTCGTGGAAAACTTGCCACATAAAATGTTTGACTCTTTTAGAAACGCCCCAGTGCCATAAACGACGCCAGTGGGATTGATTACTGAGGTTCTGCTGGTGGAAGATACCTTCGTAGGCAGATTTCACGCTGAAGTTACCATCAGGAGCGTTTCGCCAACAAATAACGTCATCCGCAATGCCTATTGGAGGGGAGAGCATCATGATTTTATCGACCACCCAATTAGGTAGAAAGGTATCCTATTTGACCCTGTCCCAATGACCAGATTGGGAGATAAAGGAACAAACAGGGGCATCCATATCAACAAGGTGCATGTTCCTCTCAATGAAGAATTTTAGAGGCTTATCAACTGGGGCCCAGCAAGCCTGCCAAGCTTGCGTGTTCCTACCACTTCTGAGCTTCATTCCAAGCCCCCCTTGGAATTCATCCCAAACTGCTACAATCCCACTCCACACAGCCGATTGGTTGCGCCACCTTTGCACATGAGGAACCAAAGATGAGCCACAAGAGTATTTTGCGCGTAAACATTTCCCCCACAAAGCTTCCGGTTTTGTGATAAGATTCCAACACAATTTCATGAGCAAAGCTTTATTTTGGCAGCGAAGATATTTAATTCCCAGACCTCCATCATGCTTCCTTCTTTTGAGAACATCCCATGCAATCAGGTGCATTTTTTTAGTATCATCATACTGATTCCAAAAGAAATCTCTGCTTAGCTTTTCAATTGTTGAAAGAACACCTTTCGGAACCAAAGTCGATTGCATCTGATATTGAGGAATAGCAGACAAAACAGACTTTATGAGTACCGTCCGGCCTGCCATGCTCAGGTATTTTCCCTTCCAGTTAGACAACTTCAACCTGATCTTATTGAGAAGCGGGGCAAAGGTCATCTTGACCATACATTTATGAAGAAGTGGAACACCCAAATATTTTCCAAGGTCAGCCGTCAGCCCAATCCCTACCATCTGGCTCAACTCATATGCTCTATTAAAGTGGACATTCCTGGACACGAACATTTTTTATTTACTAAGATTAATCTTGTGGCCAGAAACCCGACAAAACAGATCCATAACGTTTCTCATCTCTTCTATCTGCTCTGTAGAAGCTTCACCAAAGAGAAGGAGGTCATCGGCGAAGAAGAGATGGGAAATACGAGGACCCGAAGAGCACAATTTGAGGGGACGCCAGTTCCCCAAATCCACCTCCTGATAAATTAGTTGACCGAGTAATTCCATGCAAAGGACAAACAGATATGGACTTAGAGGGTCACCCTGCCTTACTCCTCTTGAAGGGAGGAAGGAATCAGTAGGCATACCATTCCAGATAATGCTCATGGAAGGGGATGAGACACAACACATGATCAACTTAACAAAACCCGCACCTAATCCTAGGCTATTAAGAGTGAATTCCAAGAAACGCCAATCAAGCCTGTCAAAAGCCTTCTCCATGTCTACTTTCACAGCAATAAAACCCTTTTTACCTCTCTTGTTCCTCATGGTATGGATCGCCTTTTGAGCTATGATGATATTATCCACTCCTTGCCTCCCGGGAATAAAGCTACACTAGTTTTCAGTTACAAGATAGCTCATGACACCTTTGAGACGATTGGCAATAACCTTGCTGGCAATTTTGTAACATACGTTGCACAAAGAGATGGGCCTAAAATCTTTTAAGGATGCAGGGTGATCAACCTTAGGAATAAGAATAATGTTTGTCTGATTTATCGCATGCACCTCATCCGGATTGTCAAAAATGCTAATTACTAGGTCGCAAATCTTCTGCCCCACTAAATCCCACTGAGTTTGGAAAAAATGGGGGTGCAAGCCATCTGGACCCGTAGATTTGAAAGCACCCATCTCAAAAGCCGCGTTCTTGATCTCAACTGGAACAACCTGCCTCTGAAGAAGATCAAGCTGGTGAGCATCTAAAGCTGGAAAATGGGCCACCCAAGGAGAGAAAGGAGAAGAGTCATTCTCGGCCGAATAAAGCTTATGAAAGTAATCAAAAGCCATATCTTTTAAGAGATTCGCATTCGAAACCCAGTTGCCATTATCATCTTGAAGAGCCGCAATATTACTCCGTTTCCTTTTTGAAATAACGTTGGCATGAAAATATTTCGTATTTCTGTCACCGCCGCTTAGCCACTTGCACCTTGATTTCTGGAACCAGATCAGCTCTTCTTGCAGCGCAATTTTTTGGTACATGTCCCAAAGATTTCTTTCAATCTTATAGAGTCCATTTTGGGAACCCTCTCTTCTCCTGGCACGATCAATACCCTTCCAATCTACGGATAATTTCTCTCTTCTTTTTCGCAACATTTCCAACCACTCTATCGTTCCACTCAAGAGCATCTTTTGCGAACTGAGATTGTCCTTGGAGCCAATTTTTCCCTTACCAAGCTGTTTTAATCACATCGCTGAAACCTTCTTCAATGCACCACGCAGCTTGGTAACGAAAATGCCTAACCCTATTACCACGAGAATTGACCATATGATCAGCAACAACGACCTTGCATAGATATCAATGAAAAAATTCTAAATTCACTGAATTAAACAAAATTTTTCTCAATTTTCATTTTTTTAAACTTGCATAGATATCAATGAAAAAAAGTTACACATTCTTTAATTTTGTAAAAATTATAATTTTTTAAAAATAAAAAAAATTAATTAAAAATAAAAACTATATAATTTTAACAAAATTCAAGGTCTCTTATAATTTATTATATATGTTATTCCACGAAAGTTTATATGATTTATTTTCATTTAGAAGAAAATTTATGTGTGTTAATTAAGAAAATTCATTTAATGTCAATAAAAAAAAATATAAATAATTCATTATACATAAATAATTACATGATTTATTGATTAACTGAATATGAAACTTAGTGAAAAAATATTAAAAAAAATAGGCTTAAGTGTCTATTTTGCCTCAGAAGTTTTCATTAAAGGGCAATTTTGCTCCGGAAGTATAAAAAATGGAGCAATTTTTCTCCAACCATTATCTCAATTAATTTTTACTGTTGATTGACCAAATATATTGAGCTGGCAGTCCACATGTTATCCACGTCATTTTTGTTAATGTGTAAATTTGCTTCAGAAGTTTATATGTCATCTACTTTATTTTTTTTAAAGTTAGATTTAAAATTTTTGGGGCTAATTTTCACATTAACAAAAATAATGTTGGATGACCTATGGACTGCCAGCTCAAAATATTTGATTAAATAATAGTCAAAATTAACTGAGATAACAGTCAGGGTAAAATTACTCCATTTTTTACATTTCCGAGGCAAAGTTACCCCTTAACCCTAAAAAATATGAGTTTAATCATTGTTAATTAAATAATGTATTGATTACATGAATATATAAACTTGGTGAAAAAAGGGATATAATATTGATGGGCGGTTTTTGTTTTGATTTTAGTTATTTTTTAATTATGAATAAACGAGATAATGGAGAAAGTTTTGTTAGGGCACTACTACAGAATATACATATAAAGTCCCTAAAGGACGTCCCTTTTTGAAAAAGGGACGCCCAAAATATGGGGCGGTGGCATATGTGTAATTATAGATCAAAGTTGAAAAGGTTGGCTCGTAAAAAAAAATTGAATCTCGCGCCTGAATGCGTTTTAGACGTCCCCATGTTCATTGGGGACGTCTAAAGACTGTTTTAGACGTCCCCAACAAACATGGGGACGTCTAAAGGATCCAGAAAAGCATATGTAGGGCTGGGGAAATAAAAATAACACACTTAAGACGTCCCCAGATGGCCTGGGGATGTCTAAAGCTTAAACATTAGACGTCCCCAGCCATCTGGGGACGTCTAAAGATGAACATTAGACGTCCCCAGATCAGCTGGGGAAGTCTAAAGCTTATATTAGACGTCCCCAGCTAGTCTGGGGACGTGTAAAGGTGCCTTTAGACGTCCCCAGCTGGGCTGGGGACGTGTAAAGGGTGCCTTTAGACTCCCTAGACCAGCTGGGGACGTCTTAGGCTGAAGCAAATGCACTAGTCGACATGACCAGTGCATGTGAAGTGTCATATTTTTCTGTGCACTTTCTTTACTCTCCCTCTCCTTCATCACTTCCGTCCCCTCTCCCCTGCTTCTTGTTTTTTTTCTTTACTCTTTCACTTCCATCCCCTCTCCCCTGCTTGTTGCTTTATTCTCCTACCTTCATCACTTCTGAATATGCGAGGCCATTTCTCCTCTCCCCTGTTTCTTCTTGTTCCTTCTTAGCCTCTATTTCATCCAGACCGTTGCATCTTTGCTTTGCTGGTTCTGCACTGTTCTCTCTCATTCTCTCCACAGTCGTCCTCCTCTTACCACCGTGGGTCATCTGCTCTAAAGTTCTGTGCTTCAGGTTAGCTAAAACTAAACTTGTGAATGAATTTGTGAATGATTAGGAAAATGCCTTTGTTCTGTGCTGGAATTTAAGTGTGGTTTGAATGAATTTGTGAATGATTAGGAAAAATGCGTTTGTTCTGTGCTGGAATTTAAGTGTGGCTTGAATGAATTTGTGAATGATTAGGAAAATGCCTTTGTTCTGTGCTAGAATTGAAGTGTGGTTTGTGCTTGAGCTTTATGTTTGCTATTTTGCTGAATTTAAGACGTACCACATCAAGTTTTAATCTTTTTCTTTTTTTCCATTGTTTTGAGAAACATGAAATTCTCATTAACTAAAAAATCAACCCATAAATTATTCAGGCATCTTCAAGCTAGGCCAAGTACTAAGCAAGACCAGACACTAGGCAATGTATACTGCCCTGCGTATTTGGGGCTGCTGAAGTGTATATATAATTGTATTATATATATATATATATATTCATTATTTGACAAAATTGAACAAGCATATTTACTTATCATTCAATTAGAATATAATGAATAAACATATTTTTTATTTACTTAGTAGATATTCATATTTTTCATAAAGCATATTTAATTAAGAAATTGGTAAATTGAGTTCTTAAGAAATAAATTATTATTATTATAATTATTGTTCTTATTGTTGTTGTAGATGTTGTTGTTAAATAGTAAGAAAATAATCTCTAGTGAATTAATTTTCATTGGCTCAAAAATTGAATCTAAACAATAAAATCTAAACAGGATTATTGTATAGAATATGTTTTTCATTGTATTTCATTGCTTCTTGATTCTTGACTTAATGAATTATTCTAATTTATTTTGATTTTCATTTTAATGATAGGGCATGCACGACGTATCGAGCGCTTGGCGGGCCACGCGAACGTAGAGGTGGCAAAGATCCGAGATGGTTGTTTCCAAAGGTACGTAGTTTCAAATCAAGTTCTTTTGATTGACGGTTGTTTTAGATATGCCTTTATTGATTTTAACCATTTGCTTTTGATTTATAGTGTCCTCGACAACCTGGCGACTGGGAATGTGGATATTATGTCTTGCTTTATATGTTTAACATCATTCAGAGTGGCATTACGACAGATTTTGAACAAGTAATCGCTTCTTCATTCTCAAAGGATAATATTCTTGGTGTTGTGATTCAATTGCAATTCATTCACTTCATTCATTATTTCATCTAAGATTATTTTCTAATTTACAGATTTTTGACAATGAAGATGCCTACTCATATGAAGACTTAAATATGATCAGAGACTTTTTGGCTGGACATCTTCTTCAACGTATACCAGAGAGTAAAGTCTTTAGTAGTTTGTGTAGGACATACTTTTGTGGTAGTACATATAATTAGCGTTATTGTTGTTGGATATGGATTGGATTTTAGTCTTGGTTATTGTACAAATTGGGGACTTGGATATAGATTGCTGTGTAGTTTGTCTGGTTTGAAAGTTTGTGTGGCATGTAGTAGACTTGGATATAGATTGTTGTGTAGTTTGTGTGGCATGTAGAAGCCTTGGGTTGATCACTGTGTTTGTTGTTGCTTCCATTCTGCTGAACTGCTGTTCTTTTATTCTGTTGTTGGAATCCTATTTCTGCAGTTTACATTCCCAGACAGTACAATATATATAAAAAGTCCATTTAAAAAAAAACACTTTCAACGTCCTTAATAAAAAAGGGACGTGGAAAGTATTGCTGTCGACACTTTAGACGTCCCCAGTTCCAACTGGGGACGTCTAAAGTATGACATTAGACATCCCCAGTTGGAACTGGGGACGTCTAAGGTACTGGGGACGTCTAAGGTGGACCTTAGACGTCCCCAGTTCCAACTGGGGATGTCTAGTGTCATACTTTAGACGTCCCCAGTTGGAACTGGGGACGTCTAAAGTCTGCCTACTACGTCCCCTGTTTTACGGACGTTAATGACGTTTTTTTCTACGACCCTCACATAGACGTCCCTCTGTTTTCAGACGTTAAAAGGCCAAAAAAAGGGACGTTAAAACCCTTTTTTCTAGTAGTGGCACATAGACGTCCCTCTGTTTTCAGACGTTAAAAGGCCAAAAAAAGGGACGTTAAAACCCTTTTTTCTAGTAGTGGGGGCAATTTAATAATTTAAAATTTATATTATGATATTTGGTTCTTTCAAGTAATTACATTTTTTATGGTGTTTTATAATAAATATGATTTTTTCTCTATGTCCTTCATTTTAATTTTTCCAAAAAAATATACGAATTATAATAGTAAAATCAAATGGCAATCCTCTTTGGCAAAAATATTTGATCTTTTCCCCCTTTTTGGGTAAACTTCTCACCTTTCCTAACAAGTATGATTCTTGGGATTCAAACTTTTATTCTTTTTCTTATAAGGATGAGACCTCTTACCACTTCAACTAATAGTTTGTTGATTGTTGTACATCATTTCTCTTCTTAATGAAATTGAAATTGTAAAGCCAACAACGAACAATGTTTTTTTTTTTTGGCCAGTTACAACCAACAATGTTGGCTCTTGTGATGCCAACTTAATTTATGGAAAGAGTGAGAACAATAGTTAGGTCACAAAATTTTTATTTAATAATGATTAGATTTCTAAAAAATTTTGTTGTAAAATAAGTTGAAAATATAAATTTTAATAGTTTTATGAGAAATTTATTTAAAAACATTAATTAATAATAATTAAGTGTCATAATTTTCAACTTAAATTTTTATATTTACAATTGTCAAATCTTTATAACTATAATTAAATTAAAATTTTAGAAATCATATCTAGTGTCCAAAAGTACCTGGTAGACCTCCAAAGGAGGTTAATTATACTTATGTAAAATTAAAATAAAATTTTAGAACTTAACTGAGATTTTCCATATAGTACAAAAAAATACTGAATTTCTGATGAAATCGATTCTGTCGGTGATAATAGCATGACAAACAGATTTCCGACGGAATTTATTTTCGTTGTAATTTCTAACGGAATTGAATTCCGTCTGAAATTCCTTGAATTGTAGACAAAATTCAATTATGTTGGAAATTCCGTCACAAACTTATTTTTTATTTTTTAAACTTTAAAAAGCCACATGGCGACTCTAGTGACTGCCCCTTCATCGTCGGTGGCGTCCACCTTGTTGCTGGCGCCCAGATCCGCCACGTGTCACAACCTCTTTATTCTTGAAAATGCAACTCAACTTGCCCCTCCTTTGGTTAGAACCTATGACCTTGTCTGTATGCACGTGATGCTTTACCGGATGGGCTCGACTGCTTTAGCGTTATATGATTACACAGTTATATGTATATAATCTTTTTTTTATAATTTATAAAATTAATTTTTTATTAACATTAATTAATAACTAATAAATAATTATTAACTAATATTTTTTACTAATATTAATTAATAACTAATAAATTTTATTTTTTATAAATAAATTTTTATATGACCATTTTGCCCCTACAGGGACCAAAACCTATAATTGAAAATTAAAAATATTTTAGAAATAGGAAAATAATAATTAAAAAATAAATTTAAAATTAAACTAAAAATAATAAATAATAAATTTTATAAAATTAATTTTTTAAAATTAAATTAAATTAAATAATACTAATTTTTAAACATCAAAAATTGAATTCCGTCGAAAATTTGCAACATAATTATTCCGTCGAAAATTCTGTGGCAAAAGACGGAATTTGCCAAGGAAAATCTATTGCAGATTTTGCCACGAAAAATTTTGTCATGGCAAATTCCGTAAAAAATTTTATGTTTTTTGGTAGTGATATTTTATGTTCTTGAAAAAATGAGTTTAAATCCTTCTGTGGATTTCAGGACCTTCACTCTTATTTAAGTTATTTGTTATTTTAAAATTCAAAATATTATTTTTAAGGTTAATCATTTGCCACTGGGGTTCTATAGAATTATTAGAATTTATATTATTTAAAGTTATACCTTAATGGATTATGGATTCTTGAATCCATATGCCAAGTTGGTGTAACAAATACAAGCATTGAAGGTATTGTAGCCTAGTGGCATTGATACTCCTCCATAAGTGGGAGGTTACGAGTTCATTTCTACTTATAACTCAGGCTGTTAGTGTCTGCTTTGTAACTAAAAAACAGTTGGTGCAATTGTTGTATGTATTATATAAAATTATTGTAATTTAAATTATATAATGCGAAATTTGGATTGAATGACACAATTTAATTTAGGATTGTATTATTTTATCATCAATGGGGCAAAACCAGTGTTTGAAACTTTGAATCATAAATCTGGGCAAACAAAGAAACTTTTAATCATGAAAAAAGGTGGAGTATCACACTACAGAAGGGACTTTTAACGACCATTTTTTTGCCCTTTAGACGACTGTTTTCAAGGGGACGTCTATGTTAGTGTCTATTTGCCATTTAGCTCTCGCAAGCATACGGGTCGCAAGTAGTAAAGTGATTGATTGAACCATATTTTTATATAATATTTTATGATTAATTTGGGATTTTTAATGTATTTTCTAGGACATTATTGCACGATTAATCACAAATTTTAATTAGGGACATTTGTTTTGAATTAATTGTTATTAGGGGTAAAATGTTCACAATTTATTAATTATTTTTATACAATTGTCCCTTGAACTTTTGATGCTACCTTGTGCTTAATTTTACAATGTAGGTGTTAAAGAAGAAATTGAGGATTTTGGAGATTCAAATTTTTGGGCCAAGAGAAGAGACAAGGCCTAAGTTAATTTTTGCAACTGGGCTGGAAAATGAGACATAAAGCAGGCCCAATATATTAAAAAAATATAGAAACAGAAGTACTTGGGCCGCAGTTGAAGTGAAGAGAGGATATGAAATTTGGACCCAATTTGGGTTGGTTTTGAGAGACATGGGCTGCAGCTTTTGGGCTTAACCTGAAAACGAAAAAAAAATAATAAAAAGGAAAAGAGAGGAAAGGGCCCAGAAAACAAAAAAAAAAATCACAGACCCAATATCCGAAGCCTGACCCGGACCTGATGGACATGGAGATTTAGATATGGCAAACCCGATCCGAGAGAAAGACAGAGCTGAGGGAATATATCATAGAGTGAGGCGCCGCATCGGATGATCATCGAATCATCGCATCATCTGGAACATCATCGTCTTCCTTCCTTCCTTCTTCCACCTCGCCGGCGGCCTCATCACCCACCACAGTCGCCAGCGAGCAACCCTTCCCTACTACCACCGTCCCTGCTCTGTTTTTCCGTAGTCACCGCCGTCTCCATCATCATCATCTTCCTCCATTTTTTTCTAGTGAGCAACTTCTGCCTTTCCTCTCTCAAGCAACCCACACCACCACCTTCACTGTGCCTATCTTATTTCTTGTCGGACAACCTATTCTAGCACCAGCTCCGACTGAGTAAGGAGGACGAAGGACAGAGAGAGCTTGAAGAGGAGAGTTTAGAGCCTTGATCTAAGTTATAGAGACCACCACCGTCAGACTCCATCAACCACCATTATCATCATCTTCACTTTCGTCACTGCCTTTTCCTCCGTTGTACTGCCGTGTTCACCATACCATCTCATATTCTCCCCTGCACTTCACCATCATCACCTCCATTAATCATCATCATCGACCTTCTACTTCCAGATTCACCAGCAACTTTTTTCTCTTTCTCTTTCAGCGTCTGAATTTCCATTGAAGTTAGAGATGAGCGATTGACTTCACTGCCTCTTGATATGGTAACAGTGACTTGAGTTCTAAGTGCATTGCTACAGGGGAGTTATTTTGTTCAATTCAATTTCTCAATTGTATATTTTATATTTCCTAGTTCTCGGATGTTAATTATATTGATTGAGACTGAGATTGCGTTTGATTATCTTTGTGGATTGAAATTCTGTGATTGGATTAGATTTGTTTACTTGAATGCTTGATATGAATATTTTCTTTATTGAGTTCAATGAGATTTTATTAGCTAGTGTGTTAATGTTTAGTTAATATAATTGATTTGTGCTTTAGAGTGTCTTGTTTGAGCATTCTTTCTTAGAGGATCAAGTTATATTTATCCATTTTAATTGCACTCTAAGTGGTTCCTAATAGTGTCTTAAGGGATAGTTACTAGCTGCGTTCGCAGGAATAACTATTAATTAAGAACACTAGACCCAAGCGTTCGTTTGGGGTTTTATTTTCAAGACTTAGAGAAAATTAACTCTCATTACCTTAATTAAACTAGGATAGTCATTCTCCCACTTCCAAGGGCGTTCATTATACATTTTATATTCATTTTCATTCTCTATTTTTATAAAAAGACCAAAAACAATAGTTAGCATTTAATTAAATTACATCTTTCTTTTAATTATTAATTTCAAAAAAACCAAAACTCATTTCCCCTTGCTTTTATTGCATTTGCATGATAATTAGATTACTTAGGTAGTTCAGTAAAAGGCTCCTCAAGTGAGACGACCCGAGTGTTGCATTATACTGCAATTCTTGGATTAAAAAATATTTTGCATTTAACCCCAAGGCGTAAAGACACGGTCAAATCAATGGCGTCATTGCCGGGGAGCTATGTAATTGGCTCCCTAGGTAATCTAATTGTCAAATTCACTTTTGACAAGGGGTTTCTTGAGTTGAGCTTGTTAGTTTTGCATTTTGTTTTTCGTTTTTCATTGCATATAGTTTAGGATTTTTGCATTTAGGTAATTTGCATAGGATTCATAGCATTGTTTTGACTTAGTAGCTTCTGTGTAGTGTTGTTGCATTCAATTTCATATGATGTTGAGCTCATTTGTTTGAATTCACCATGTCTCCAAGTTGATTCATAGCACACTTGCATCTTTTATCATTTTGAAATTCTTTTTCCTTTTTTTTTCACTTGCATTTGTATTCTCTTATGTTCTTTTTCTTAGTTTTCATAGTTTATCGTTAGATAGTCTTCTTGTGATTCATTGGGATTGTATTGTGATTGAATTTTCATGGCTTGGTTTAATGGTAATCAAGGTTTACCCGTTCACTCTCGCTCTTCTATAGCAGATTCGACTGAAAGGAAATAATCCATCTCTGAAAGCATCCATGCTATTCAACAAACATTGCAGCTTCTTCAAGCCAATTTGGGATGTCAAGATAGTCCAATTGGTGAAGAATGTAATGGTCCATTCCACTCTCCATATCATGAACCATACCAACAACCTTCATTCCAATCTCATTACCCACCACACCCACCCTATAGATCATACCATGAACCTTCTCCGCCACCATGCAACCCATATCATGAGCCTCACTCAATCTTCTACTATATAACCGTATGTCATATCATGAAACTCTTCCTTCATTCCATCCCACTTCCCACCCATATTATCCACCTCATGAGTCTCTATACCCACCATTTCAACCATCTTATGGACCTCATTCTCAACCATGTATGCTTCTCCAAGAACCTTCTATTGGTGGAGTTATTGGAGAATTCCAAAAACCAATGACTCGTACTATAAATGAGGAGCGGTCACACAAGGACACCTTTGCCAATTGCATGGCCTCTATAATGAGATCAATAGAGCAAGGAGATAAAGAGCGTGCTCGATTGGCCAAGGACTTTGAGCGTCTCACTCAGCCATCACAAGAAGCAGAGCGATGGAAGAAAGATGTTGAGCAGTTTGAGAAAAATATGGAGTTACTTTCATAAAAGACTTCTAAGTGCAACGCTCCACAAGAGACTCTTCCTCCATTGCCTACATGTAATCCACCTATTCAAGTCAAGAAAGTCAAAAAGGTGCGATTTCAACTTCCAAAGGAGTCTTCCTTTCCTGTGGAGGAGGAATAAGGAGTCCAAGCTCAAGAGTCACATGCCACTTCACAAGTGGAAGATTTTGGACCTTCGTTGCCTATTCCCACACAAGTACAAGAGGTGAAATGAGTACAAAAGAACATTGAAGAGGCTTCTCTACCATTCGGTAATGATCCTATTCTTATAGAAGTAGACTCTCCTGCTACCTTAACTAATGAAGCAATTAATGATTTGAGTGATGACGAGGTGGTTGAGGAAATCATTGTTGAATCCCCTCAATTGTTTGAAAATGTAATTGCTCAACCCATTAGTTCAAGTAGTGGTGATTCGATTGTACTTGTTGATGACTGTGCTTCCACTTCTTTGTATGATACTTCTATTATTGAAAATGCTTCTCTTCATAGTACTAGGGATGATTGTGCTCAATTGGATGATATATCTTCATGTTCTTGTGCGGAAGACAATATTTGTGTAGATTGTTATCATGAAAAATACCACTTGCTTGTTGAGTTTCAAAAGAAAGCATTTAATAAAGTAGTTGATTCTACTATTGATCTTGATGCACCTCCTTGTACTATTGATAATTGTAAGCATGACAATTCTGAAAATGTTGAATCTTGTGTGGATGCTAATGTGGTTGTTGTGAATGAGAAAGACCATTGCCTAGAAAAAGATCTTTCTTCTGATTCCAATGAATTGCTTGATAGTATTATAAGAGGAGATTCAATTGTTTTGATTGATAATATTACAAATGAAAATAATTCTTTCCATATGATTCTTTCTTGTGATTTACTACTCGACATAGAAAAGGAAAATGATTCTTTTGAAAGTTCAAAAGCTTTAGGTGGTAATCATTTGAACAATTCTCTTCTTTCTTCCGCTTTTTTCCCTTCTATCTCTTGTGATTGCAATGATGATGTGGTGTACTCCAACTCTCAGTTGGATTCCGTACCTTCCACTTTGCAAACACAAGAGAATTTTCAAAATATAATTGCTTGTTTACCTCCTACTGATGGGAGTGCTATTGATTTCCTTGGATGTGATAGTTACTTGGAGAGTTTAGACCTTCACATGCCTTTATTTCACTTGAAATCTCTCCATGTTTCTATTTTTGGATGGGATACTACTGGTTGCCTGTCTTCTTTACAGACACATTCTTGGAAAGGTCATCGGAGGAACCAACATCCACCGTATATCCTTGGACCTCTTCCGATCGATCCTGAGCCACCTCTACCAAGGAATTTCAATGCGGAAGAAGATGTCTTCAATGATAAAAGCATGATTCTCATTTGGGATGAGAACTTCTCCTTCAAGAGACTCAAGATACTCTAACATAGGTTGTCTCTTTCCTCACTTGTTTTCTTCCTAATTCCTATGTTTCTTTAGGTTTAATTGTTGTATGAGGAAGATAAGTGTGGGGGAGGGACACAATCCAATAGAAAAAGGTAGAAGTCGCTTAGTTTAATAGGTATAATAAGAACTCCCTTTGTATGCTTTGCATTTATGGCCACTACCCTACTTAATTACCATTGTACCTTGAATTTCAATTTGCTAATCATTCTCTTTAGAGTTGTTTTTCCACATTGAGGACAATGTGTTGATTAAGTGTGGGGGAGGGAAATGCATTTTGAATCCCATTGGTTGTTTTTAAATGATAAATGCCTTAAACTCAAAAATTTTTCAAGAATAACTCGCTTTGATGTATGTCTTAAGTGGTAAAGGGTCGCATTTGTCACTTTGGAAATGTGATTTGTGAGAAATTCTTTAAACTTTCATGAGATCTAGTGTTTTGGCAACTTTTTGAAACCATGTTTTGCTTTTCAAGTGAATGGGAAGAGAAATAAACCCACCATTAGACTTTTTCCTTCTCCTTGTTTTGAAAGAAGAGAGTTTCTATATCATTAGTGCATTTAAGAGTTGAGCATTGTTATAATTGATTGCAATGTTTTGATTGATTGTGTTTAGAAGGTTAACATTAGAAATAGTTACGAAGATGTGTTGTGGTTAGCTTGCTATGCAATTGATTGTGTTGGATTGAACACTAAGGAGAAACCTTGTTGGAAGGTTAATTGGGCCTTACATTCTTTCCATGTGTGCATGTTCACTTAGTCTCTAGAACTTGTCTCCACTCTTTTTCAAAACGGCATTTGCATTAGTGTGATAAAAACGAAAGAGGCATTCATTCTAAACCCTTTCACCCAAACACAAGCCATCATTCATCACCATTTGTTTACCCCTTTGAGCCATTCTTATGTTATATGCATGTCATTTATTCATAGTGTTCATAGTATTCTAAAATCAAAGTGGTTTGCCAATACGAAGTTGAACATTGTATATATTGAAATGCCATGTATTAGAAAAAAAAAGAAGAAAAAAAGAGAGTGTGTATAGTTAAGAAAAAAAAAAGAAAAGAAAGAAAAAAAAAAGAAAAGAAGAAAAGAAAAAGAAATATAAAGAAGGAATTGGTTCATGATTTGGAAAAAGAATTGGCAAAAGAGTTTTCAAGTTATTTAGATGCTATGAACTTACTCTTTAACTTTGACTTGTATATCAACAATTTTTTTTCTAATTAATTCATTCCATTTAGCCTTCATCCATCATTTCAAGCCTTAAAGCCCTCTTGATTCATTACATTTATTGCTATTAGTAGTGGAGATATTAGAGTTGTTACAAGCCTATGGTAAGGTGTTAATTAAGTGAACTAGAGTGAAATGACCCCAATGAGGTGAGATGAGTTAAACACTAATACCTTGAGAGTCTCTTGTGCTTCATTCTAATATTTTGGATTGTGTAGTTAGCTAATTTCTTTGCATTGCTTGACTATGACTAGTGTTGACTTGAGGAATTTGATTAATTGATCCATTGTTTTCTAATAATGAAATTGCTCAAATATCAAATGCATTAGTGATTTGATATAGAAACTAGTACTTCATTACCTTTTTTCAGGAGTACAAAGGTCTAAGTGTGGGGGAATTGATTGAACCATATTTTTATATAATATTTTATGATTAATTTAGGATTTTTAATGTATTTTCTAGGACATTATTGCACGATTAATCACAAATTTTAATTAGGGACATTTGTTTTGAATTAATTGTTATTAGGGGTAAAATGTTCACAATTTATTAATTAATTTTATACAATTGTCCCTTGAACTTTTGATGCTACCTTGTGCTTAATTTTGCATTGTAGGTGTTAAAAAAGAAATTGAGGATTTTGGAGATTCAAATTTTTGGGCCAAGAGAAGAGACAAGGCCTAAGTTAATTTTTGCAACTGGGCTGGAAAATGAGACATAAAGCAGGCTCAATATATTAAAAAAAATATAGAAACAGAAGTAATTGGGCCGCAGCTGAAGTGAAGAAAGGATCTGAAATTTGGACCCAATTTGGGTTGGTTTTGAGAGACATGGGCTGCAGTTTTTGGGCTTAAGCTGAAAACGAAAAAAAATAATAAAAAGTAAAAGAGAGGAAAGGGCCCAGAAAACAAAAAAAAATCACAGACCCAATATCCGAAGCCTGACCCGGACCTGATGGACATGGAGATTTGGATATGGTAGACCCGATCCGAGAGAAAGACAGAGCTGAGGGAATATATCACAGAGTGAGGCGCCGCATCGGTTGATCATCGAATCATCGCATCATCTGGAATATCATCGTCTTCCTTCCTTCCTTCTTCTACCTCACCGGAGGCCTCATCACCCACCAAGGTCGCCGGCGAGCAACCCTTCCTTACTACCACCGTCTCGGCTCTGTTTTTTCGTAGTCACCGCCGTCTCCATCATCATCATCATCCTCCATTTTTTTTCTAGTGAGCAACTTCGGCCTTTCCTTTCTCAAGCAACCCACACCACCACCTTCACTGTGCCTCTCTTATTTCTTGTCGGACAACCTATTCTAGCACCAGCTCCGACTGAGTAAGGAGGACGAAGGACAGAGAGAGCTTGAAGAGGAGAGTTTAGAGCCTTGATCTGAGTTACAGAGACCACCACCGTCGGACTCCATCAACCACCATTGTCATCATCTTCACTTTCGTCACTGCCTTTTCCTCCGTTGTACTGCCGTGTTCACCATACCATCTCATATTCTCCTCTGCACTTCACCATCATCACCTCCATTAATCATTATCATCGACCTTCTACTTCCAGATTCACCAGCAACTTCTTTCTCTTTCTCTTTCAGCGTCTGAATTTCCATTGAAGTTAGAGATGAGCGGTTGACTTCACTGCCTCTTCTTGATATGGTAAGAGTGACTTGAGTTCTAAGTGCATTGCTACAGGGGAGTTATTTTGTTCAATTCAATTTCTCAATTGTATATTTTATATTTCCTAGTTCTCGGATGTTAATTATATTGATTGAGACTGAGATTGCGTTTGATTATCTTTGTGGATTGAAATTCTGTGATTGGATTAGATTTGTTTACTTGAATGCTTGATATGAATATTTTCTTTATTGAGTTCAATGAGATTTTATTAGCTAGCGTGTTATTGTTTAGTTAATATAATCGATTTGTGCTTTAGAGTGTCTTGTTTGAGCATTCTTTCTTAGAGGATCAAGTTATATTTATCCATTTTAATTGCACTCTAAGTGGTTCCTAATAGTGCCTTAAGGGATAGTTACTAGCTGCGTTCGCAGGAGTAACTATTAATTAAGAACACTAAACCCAAGCGTTCGTTTGGGGTTTTATTTTCAAGACTTAGAGAAAATTAACTCTCATTGCCTTAATTAAACTAGGATAGTCATTCTCCCACTTCAAAGGGCGTTCATTATACATTTTATATTCATTTTCATTCTCTATTTTTATAAAAAGACCAAAAACAATAGTTAGCATTTAATTAAATTGCATCTTTCTTTTAATTATTAATTTCAAAAAAACCAAAACTCATTTCCCCTTGCTTTTATTGCATTTGCATGATAATTAGATTACTTAGGTAGTTCAGTAAAAGGCTCCTCAAGTGAGACGACCCGAGTGTTGCAATATACTGCAATTCTTGGATTAAAAAATATTTTACATTTGACCCCAAGGTGTAAAGACATGGTCAAATCAGTGATGAGTAAAGATCGTTCCCATAAGGACTACGACGAAAGCAAACTAACGAATGCAATTATATGTTCAATTAGGTTGAATAGATTCATTTGAAATTGATCAAGTTGGAACAAAACATGTTGGTTGGGTGAAAAAGAAATTTTAAAACTACTTTTCAACGAAAAATTTATAAAAGCAAATGATTCTTTGAATTCAAGTATTGAATGAAACTTAGGATTGCTTATCCCCCTTGTATTTCAAAAGCATTCACTAAATCCCCCTATATGTGCTACTTAATGAAAGATTATACTAGCCAAGGATACTAATTTACCTATAAGTGCTCTCCCAAGTCTCCAAATAGGTGTATAGTTTAATTAATTCATTAATCTCTTAATTAACTAATTAAACCCTGATTTCATTGCAAATCCTATTTGGCTATGTGAGGTCAATGAGTGTATCTCTACCTCATTAACAAAGCTATCCATTCAATTCACAAATTTCAAGCTCTCACACGATTTAACTCAAGTTCTACACTCAATCTAGCCCCCTCAAGCATTAATCAAGTGAATCCAACAATCTTATTGGTGGCCAATCAATAAGAAGTATTAAGAAAAGAGTAAAATCAGCATAATCTCATCATTAATCACAAATATAAAGGGGAAATGAGTGCTTAATCCATACAAGGGTTCAAAACAACCCTAAAATGAGGTGCTTAGCTACACATAGTCATGAAAGAACTACAACTATGCAGAATAATTATAGCCATATCAAAAACTTAACAAAGAAAGAGAAGAGGAATGAGAAAAACCAAGGATTGGAGCCCAAAATCTCTTCTAGACTTCAACCTAAGCTCAATACTCTTCAAGGAAACAAAACCCTAGCACACCCAGCTCCTAGGAACACTTGAAAACTCAAGAATGACATAATTTCGGCCTATCCCTTGCTTAAATACCCTCCACATGCATTTCAGAAAGTAAAACGTATGGTTGCATAGTCTATCGTATGCTTCGGCACATACATGTGTGCTGAAGCATATGACACAATAAGTTCTAGTCCTGTTGGCTTCAGCCAAGGGTTGGGTGCTGAAGCATATTACACAGTAAGTTCTGACCCCGAATGCTTCAGCACATATGCTTTTGGCTGAAGCATATGACACAGTGAGGGCAATTCTCCATTGGCTTTAGCCGATGCATTGTTGGCTGAGGCCAACAACAAAACAGCTTCCCCCCTAATTCATTGAGCTTTTCCTTGGTCTTTGAGAGCTTTTGACTTATCATATTTCACCTACAAGGAGGAGGACATCATGAGCTCTTTAATTTTAAGAGATAATCCTACTTATATGCATTTAACTCATCATTTGAACTTTTCTTTTGTTCTATCACATTTTCTTCTATATATGCACAATTTGTACTCAAAAGCAAGTGAAAAAAGAAGAAAATGTGGTAAAAGAAAATGTTTTTAAATAGTCATAGTCTTAGAGATACAATGACTGTTTTCTCTAAAACAGTCGTTTTATCTTTTTTTTTTTTTTGAAATGTTTTACTCCTTATTGCAACCCAGACAATTGGTGGGTTATCTCCATATTATTATAAGTCTCCCCCAAGTCCATCTCCTACACCATCCCCCTATGCTCCTCCAACATATGTCTATAAGTCCCCACCTCCTCCTTCCCCTTCACCATAACATCCATACTACTACAAGTCCCCATTTGCTCCATCTCCTTCACCATTACCTCCATACTACTACAAGTCTCCCCTCTCACCGGCTCCATCTTTGCTCCTCCATACTAGTAGATGAACCTATCCTAACGAGTTCTCTAACCTGTACATTGCTATCTTTAAAAGAAAAAACCAGATCCACAAACCATTCTCTCATGATTAACTCTCTAGCTTCCCCTATTACTCATGGAAGTGAAAATCACATGTTAATTTTCTATCATGACATATAGCGCATATATCATCATAACATCATTTCAATATGCAAACTTTAACTTTTAATGTAAATCATGACATGCATATGGCCAAAGAGATGATGACATGCTTCCATGAAATCCCTATGCTTCAACATCATTTTCCAAAGTGTTATCTATAAAGCATAATGCCTTAACAAATTCAAAGTATTTGAATATTCAAACTTATATAGCATTGTACAAAACCATTGCACTATGTAAAAAACCTCTACACATCATCACCCCTCTAAGTATTGTAGAAGATGTCCTGACAACAGGTCACAGATCAAATTAATGTCTTTGATTATGTAGGGGTCTTGATTACCAAAAATCAAAATGGAGAATATGTTAACATAAATAAATAAATTGAATGAAATAACTACCAATTCAATCACATGAAAAGAAATGAAATTCAATTGAGAATCAAGAAATGATCACCTGTTCAAAATTTGTAGTAAGGCCACTGAAAATGATGTTATACATATATAGTATAACATAGAAGACGCACTCAGTTTTCCCTGCTTATCGAGGACACTATACATCAAAAGCAAACGGTAAAAAAGAATAAAGGCCTATATAAAGCAATAGTCAATCGAAGAACTTGAAGGTAAAGAACTTACCTTTGGCTGTAACCACTTTATCGGACCACTTTTACCTTTACGCTTCCCACCCATTATATAATATGTCTTCAGTGCACTGTAATAATTAAAATGATAAACGGAAGACATTAAAACAATTGAGTATAATAAAAAATCAATGACTAACAAACAAATTTACTTACGTGTTGAAAATGTTTTTGATATCTCCGTTTGGCTTGCGACCCAATGAGTTAAACCAAAAGATGATGTTGATCGAGGGACAAGGAACACAAAGACTCCAATGATAACTATAATCACATGCATATATAGATTAAAATGAGGTTCAATAACATGATACTGCTTGGCAAAGTGAATGTGCATAAATATATGAAATTAAGTTACTTGCCCTTCAACAATTGGTGCTAGATAATAAGGCAGTTGAGTCTTGCCTATTGTATAGCATACATAGCTCATCCGATCTTCCAACCTCTGGTTATTACGTCGTGACATATTGCCAGGACATAAGAAGCCATATGTAGTTCTGAGCTCTCATTCGACACACATTTTGTGGAAGTAGCTACCACATAAATGAAATGAGAAATGACTCAATAAATGTAGAAGCATAAAACTCCTAAATATCAGTGCATTAATTAAAGTTAAAAATTATAACTAAACTCACATGATTTCAAATATGACCCATCCTATGTCTATCTCCTCTAAAGATAGGAACTCTCTAATATCTTTATTATCAAATCCATAATCATGAGATTCTGTGACCCATAATCCCACAAGGCATCTTTAAGTCGACCTTGTTAATGTCTTGATGAATATTTTACAATTATGCCAATAAGGGAAATTTTGTCGCATCATCTTTTTCCTAGTAACACACAAAATAAAGATTATAAGTAGAATATCATGGATCAAGTAACAGTACGGTGTTTCCTACCATTGGAGGGACTGGCACAGTCTGAACAAGATGTCTAGGCCACAAGATGAAAGATCATGTTGCCTGACCTAGTCTGGCAACCTCATCATCAGGGAACGGGACATCTATACCTTCCTCCCCCAGTCGAACACTTGTGACATTGACCTTAAGTTGATCATCACGGATATGGTTATTATGGTAGGTGGTGGCATGCGTGTATAAAATAGCATCAACAACAACACGCAGGTATGGGACCTCCAAAAATACAGTGCAAGGTTCTCCAAACTCTAGTAAAGGACAAGGGTCGCCATGTCCAACCTCTGGCAGATTGTAACTGCCTTTGGTGCTAGGAAAGGCCGGGGATTCCTGAGTAAGAAAAATGAAAGAATTAATTAAAATAACGTAAGAAAAAACTCAATGTTATATTAAATGAAATTATTTACAAACCTCAAATCTAGGCTCCATGTTACACATCTTACCTTACATGTGAGACAATACCATCGTACTCATCTCACCACGTAGCTCACTCAACAACTCTTCTTTAAGCTTGTCTCGAAGTGATTGACGTATTTACACCGCTAGCTCTGCTCGGATTTCCTCTCGAACCCTGGCCACAAACTCCTGACTCATTTTACCTCGTCCATAAGGTTGTGAACCTCATCCAAAGTATTTAGAGAGACCAACTCCCTTTGACTCCCCTCTAACTTGACCAGGGTGATCTAGATTACCAAGTGCCATTACTAAGATGTCTATCCTTCCAGTATGAGTGAAGGAACCCTGGCTGCTCTGCTCTTCAAGTTCATCCTGCAGCATACAATGGATAAATAGAAAGTAATTACATGCAATCTTGTTAGGAAAATGAAACACACTTAAATATACTTGTTATTAAATACTCACAATCCTTTTAGCGACATTAGCAACGACTGGATTTATATATTTTTCTCTCTTTATCCTCCTTGCTTTCCATTTTTTGTGACGTGGGGGAAGAGGTGGTGCCTGCACGACAATACTAGGATCTGCTTAGGCTGCTTCCTCCAATTTCTGCAATTAAGCCAGCATCATCTTCTTTTCGAACTTCTGATAACCCCCGCGCGACGTATAATGCAGATAATTGTTTTTAGCTCTCCTTTCTTTATTTTCTTGACTCAATTTCTATATAAATAAAGAATAATGAAAACTGAGTTAGTGATGTCAAGTAAGTTCCACTAAAATGTTTAACACTAAGATGTATAAAATGTACCAAGAAATTGGGATCCTACAACGATTCCACAAACAACCTCCAATCATTTAGAGAAAGAAACAAATACTCTTTATAATGATCCTCATGACTCCTTGACCCTCGAACGTACTTGGTTGTGAGCGTGGACTTGAAATCTTTCCATCGCTCACGAACTTCCCCCATCCAATGTTTGTACATCTGCCTCGTATTGGGAACATCATAGGTTTGCTACAAAACAAAATATATAATAGTTATATATTTACAAATAGAAATGAAGATAGAGATAACAATACAACTTTACATACCAAAAGTTGTTCCCAAATCATAGCCTTCATGTCCTTTGAAACTCCCTCCAGGTAGGAATTATAATGCTAACTTTGCTCCGACCTAAACAGCCAACATAGCTAATGAACGTGTCTTCGTCTTCGCCGAGTGGTTTCAAATCAGCATCAAATTCCACGTGAACCCTCTCCTTCTGTTCCTTATGATGTTTGACCAACGACCACAGCTTCGTGCTTCCTCTAACCTTTTTCTTAACAGGTGAGCCAACAGAATCGCTCAAATTTGAACTTGCCATGATCCTGCTAAAAAAAAAATGTCAGATATGATAAGTAAATTGACATTACATGTACACTTTAAACGATTCAAAATCTTACTTTAAGTGTTTTCCTAAATTCCTTCACAATAATCAACTCTAGATGCATATTTATCATCATCTACCAATTCTACTTTAGATAGCATAGGTGGATTTATAGTAAAAGGCAGTGTGTCGTCAAGATTTAAACTCGGGTCACCATCCTTCTGCTTTTTACTTTGGAGTACAATAGACAATTTTTCATTTGCTGGATCAATGACATAAAACACTTGTTTTGCCTGACTTGTTAGAATGAATGACTCATCTTTATAGTCGACTCTTTCAAGATCAACTGAGGTAAATCCAAATTGATCTATTTCAATAGCATTATTGTTAACCCACTTGCATTTGAATAAAGGAACTCTCAACTTAGTGTAGCTTATCTCCCATATGTCTTCAATAACTCCATAATAACCATGGATGCCAAAATGGGGTTTTTGTCTTTCGAACTAGAAAAGTGCATTGATTTGGCTACCTCTATCACCCCACTATTTTGCATAGTACTTCTGTTATCCTGAGATTTTGTATAGAAAGAATACCCATTTATATCAAAACCACTCCAAGTTATCACCTCAAAAGAAGGCCCCCAAGCTAACCATTTGATTGTCTCAGACACATTGGTCTCGTGTGCTATCTTATCTTTGAATCACTCTATGAAAGTCTTGTTTTGCTCATTAGCTATCTGCATGTCATTTTTTCTTGGATATATCTCCTTTAAACTCTTTCTGTGTTCGACTAAGTATGGTTGAACTTCTTCCGTATTATTCAAGATATACAAGTGTGCTTGCAACACCTCTTCATGACGCATACTCTTCACTTTAAGCCCTCATGTTCCCTTACTTGTACCCTTTTCATGACGAGATTAGGCCTTTGACCTTGATAGATATTCTTTGTAAAAGTCCATAGCCTCTTCAACGACATATCTTTCCATAATTGAGGCTTCAGGTCAATAAGGATTCTTAGAATACCCTTTTAAGTTCTTCATGTATCGATCAAAAGGGTACATCTACCTTAGATAAATTGGGTCACATAGTCTTATCTCCCTTACCAGATGAACTATTAAATGCACTATTATATCAAAGAATGTGGGAGCAAAATGCATCTCCAGTTAGGAAAGAATAGTATAACCCTAATTTTCTAATTCATATAACTTTCTAATGTCAACAACTTTGCTATAAATAGCATTAAAGAAATTGCACGCGCAACCTTGTTATTGTGCTTCGCACATCATCTTTCATAATG
The DNA here is from genome assembly GCA_963210345.1 of Inga oerstediana. NCBI lineage: Eukaryota > Viridiplantae > Streptophyta > Magnoliopsida > Fabales > Fabaceae > Inga > Inga oerstediana. The sequence goes on from OY723410.1 coordinate 22,847,310, forward strand.
CCTCTGATAGCTACTGGTAATAGTTGTTACATTAAGACATGACAATTATGGGACTTTATTCCTACTAACTTCAAATCTTCTATTGACACAAGCCAACTCACATTAGAAGAATACCCTTGTGGCACCTTAATGCCATGCAAACACCCACACAAACTTCTTTTCTTGGCTTTTGATAATATATGCGCTGCTGGCTCCATATATGCCCTCTTACCATCATCTCTTAGTTTTGGATGTAGCCGTTCTCTTATTCCCATTTCAACCAAGTCTACCTCGCACTAATTCCATTTTTAGTCTTACCTGGTATGTGCAAAAGCGTACCAACAAGACTATCACATACATTTTTCTTGACATGCATTACATCAATACTGTGTCTTACATCAAGACTACGCCAATATAGAAGATCAAAGAAAATTGACCTCTTATTCCATATGTTCTTCTCACTTGTAGTCCTCTTATTCTTACCAAAAGTGGCATCGATTCTTTCCACCCGACTATAAACCTCATCTCCAGTTAATGCCTTTGGAGCCATTCCATTCTTCGGCAAATCGTTATGAGTGGAACTGAGGAAGAAATCGTCTATGACCAAGGTAGACCATTTTTCTACTGTGCTTCAGTTGATGGAAGTGTGTGCTTGCTTCACATATCGGACATGCTTTATGACCCTTTACACTATAACCCGACAAGTTCCCGTATGCAGGGAAGTCGTTAATCGTGGTGAAAATCATTGCACGTAGCATAAAGGACTGTTGGTTATATACATCAAACACATCTACGCCATCCTCCTACAACTTCTTTAAGTCCTCTATCAAAGGTGCCAAGTAGACATCAGTATCGTTCCCTAGCCGTTTTGGTCCCAAAATCATCATATAAAGCATCATATACTTCTGTTTCATACACAACCAGGGAGGTAAGTTGTAAATCACTAGCAGCACCGGCCATGCACTATGTGTACTACTAAAAGTACCATAAGGATTGATTCTATCTGTGCAAAGCCCAAGCCGAAGGTTTCTTAGTTCGCTGCCAAATCCGGGATACATTTCATCTATTTTCTTCTATTGTGGAGAGTTAGGTGGGTATCGAAGGTATTTTCCATCACATATTCAGTCATCACAATGCCATCTCAACTTCTTCACTTCTTTCACATTAGCAAACATTCGTTTAAACCGTGGAATGATTGGAAGATACCACAAACCTTTAAAGGTTGCTTTTTACTTGTCTTATCACCAAACCCAGCACCTTTCTTTACTTTGTATCTCAAAGTTTTACATTTCGGACACTCACTTAATCCTTCATACTTATTTCTGTACAATAAACAATCATTAGGGCAAGCATGTATCTTTTTATACTCCATACCTATCGCAGACAATATTTTCTTGGCCTTATACATACGATTTGGAAGTACATTATCCTCTGGAAACATATCACACAACAGTTCAAGTAACAATGTGAAACTACTGTCGGTCCACCCACAAGTTGCCTTTAAGTTAACCAAGTATAAAATACCTGACAAGCATTTTTACTTACTACACGCAGGGTATAAAGGTGTCTCCGCACACTATCATATACAGGCGATTGTGCAAAACATTCTACCTCCACATCATGAATTATTTTCTCCATTCTATCGTCATCTCCAACTTCCAAAACTTCCTTCTCGTGGGATGCACAAGCGGTTACTTCCTCACCATGCCATATCCACCTTGTGTACCGAAGATTTATTCCATCACAAACTAAGTGATCTCTTATATCATCAATATCCTATTGACTCTCATTTAAACACTTCACACATGGACAAAAATACTTCCCATTTGTACTAGGCGCATTCATTTTAGTAAACCAAATATATATATATATATATATATATTTAATTAGACTACTGCCACAGTTATTATTGCTTTAGTTGCCTCTTGTTTTTCACCTGCTTGTGCTCTAAATAATATTTTCTTCCATAGTAAAAACAAATAAAGAAAGCAGATTGACTTGATAATTTGTATGAGAATTAGTGATTACTTACTTCAGTGATCCCTAGAAGAATTTTTATGTTTTAAAGTTTGTAAATGTCATTAACCTAAGCACAAATCCACGCCAGCAAAAGGAAAAGAAAACTAAAATTAATGCAGTGTAGTGACTAATTTGAACCGAAGAGGTCACAAACGGGAGCTGCAGAACCAAGATGAACAGAGGAATGAGAAGAGGAGACAGCACAACTGAACCGAAAAGGGAAAACAGGGCAGCTATAGAACCCACGCCAATGGAGGACAGCGACGACTGTGGCGGGGTGGGGGAGGGAGAACGACACACCAAAAAGATAGAACAGCTAACCCACTTATGAGGAACAATCTATGAGAAAAAGTGAGGGAGGGTAGTCGGATGGTGGGAGAAGGAGGTGGGAATTCAAGAGCAAAAGGGGAAAATGAGCAACAGAGGCATGAGAGGGACATTAAGGTGCAAGTTACAACGACCATTCTTTAAAACGGTCGTTGTATGTTAGATACAACGACCGTTTATGAAAAACGGTCATTGTAACCTTTGTTTCAACAACCATTTTCAATAACTATCATTATAACTTGGATTCAACGACTGTTTTCAAAATAACGGTCATTGAAAGTGTTCCCTAATCCTTTCTACGTCTGGTTTATGAAAAGGGTCGTTGTTTGGTGTCATGGAATCATATTTTTGTAGTAGTGAGTAATGGCAGTACGTATTCTATAAAATTATTAGAATTTACATTATTTAAAGCGAAATTTGGATTAAATAATACAATTTACTTTAGGATTGTATTATGGTAAAAAGACAAGAAAATACCACTTGAACTTCAAAATCTTAAATAAGTGATTTCCAACTGAAATGATTTGTCAATTGCTATACTCTTATTGTTAATACCTATACTCTTATAAGCAACAAGATAGATTTAAAATTTTAAAGTTCAAGTGATAGTTTTTTATATTTTTCCTCTGTATTATTTTATCATCAATGGGGCAAGGGCAACCCCATGTTCAAAACTTTGAATCAATTATTCTCAAGTACTCCTTAAAAAAATAAATAAAATACTACTTGAACTTTAAAATCTTAAACCAGTGATTTCCTTTTAAAGTGAGTTGTCAATGGGTATCTAAGTGTAATTAATAAATACACTCTTGTAGTCAACAAAATTGATTTGGGATTTTAAAGCTCAAATGATTTTTTTTTTATATTTTACCCTTAAAAAATAAGTTTTCAGCAAAAAAATACAAATTATTTTGTTACAGTTCAGGTGAATGCTTGAATCGAAATGCCTTTGGAAGTTAGTGGAAGAAAATGAGAGCACAACATCTCAATTTTTAGCACTACCTATGGCCCTTTTCCTCTAAATGCTTTGTTGACTCATTGTAGCTTCTTCTTCTTCTTCTTCATAACTTTAAAGCATCGGAAATGGACGAGACTCGAGTGCTAATCCCACGAGTGAAACTAGGTAGTCAAGGGTTAGAGGTAAGAATCCATTCTTTTATCTTAATCCACAATGATCCATTATTTTGTTGTTGTTTTGGTCGAATCACTTTATCACTTCGCACATCTGTTGTTATTTGCTTCTATTTAATAATGATAGGGAAATAGTTCTGTTTCAGTAGCATAGCATTGAGGTCATTAGAGTCTGACAATATCAAGCAATTACGAATAATTGTATCTTATTAAAATATTCTTAAATATGATCTAATTCTCACAGGTAATCTCAGCTCAAAATAAGTTTATGAAGAAGAAACAAATCTATATCTAGAAACGGCAATTTGACTTTCTCTTCTAAATCTAAAAACACCTAAAAGTAGACTTGAAGAATAATAAGATGAGAAAATAATTGTTGTATTATTCAAACGAGAGGGTGATTACATTTATACACAAGAGAGAATCAGAGATCTGTTAATGGGATCTAGATTTGAAATTTGAAAATAATATCCTAACCATTATCTCTTATAATCTATAGATTTAATTAATCCCTATAATCATGGGATTCCTAATAATATATGAGATTCTACACTTCCCCTCAAGTTGGACAATGAGATATTTGAACTTGTCCATGGGTAGTCCTTTAGTAAGGATGTTAGTGGTTTGGTCTTTGGATGGTATGTATTGCAGGTCTACAATACTTTCATCAACCTTTTCTCTTATAAAGTGTCTATTTATCTCGACATATTTGGTTCTGTCATGCTAAACTGGAATGTGAGTAATATTGATTGCAGTCATGTTATCACAATATACCTGGATTGGCAGGTTTACACATTTTCTAAAGTCTTCAAGGACACGTTTAGTCCTTTAGTAAGGATGTTAGTGGTTTGGTCTTTGGATGGTATGTATTGCAGGTCTACAATACTTTCATCAACCTTTTCTCTTATGAAGTGTCTATTTATCTCCACATATTTGGTTCTGTCATGCTAAACTGGAATGTGAGTAATATTGATTGCAGCCATGTTATCACAATATACCTAGATTGGCAGGTTTACACATTTTCTAAAGTCTTTAAGGACACGTTTTACCTATATACCTTTACAAATGCCTAATGCTACAGCTCTGTATTTAGTATCAGCATTAGTTCTAGTAATTATACTTTGCTTGTTACTTCTCCAAGTGACCAAGTTACCCCATACGTACGTATAGTATCAAGAAGTGGATTTCCAGTCATCTTGATCACTTGCCCAATCAACATCTGTAAACAATTCTACATTCTGTTTATCGATTTTCTTGAACAATAACCCACGTCCAGGAGATCCCTTTAGATAACGTAGGATTCGGTAGACTTCATTCAAATGCCTTTGTTTAGGATCATGGGAGTGCTGGCTGACCATATTAACTGCAAATGCAATGTCCGTTTTGGTACGAGACAAGTATAGCAATTTGCCTACAATCCGTTGGTAATTTCCTATATCCACAGCTTTGCCAAAGTCTTCTTCATCATTTTATCAACCTGTATTGGTGTGTCATTAGTTTTGCAGCCCATCACTCCTATTTCCTTTAGAAGGTTCAGTATGTACTTTCTTTGGGAGATGTAGATCCCTCTCTTCGACCGAGCAACTTTCATCCTAAGGAAGTACTTCATTTCCCCAAGGTTTTTTATTTGAAATTCTCGTGCAAGGGCTTTCTTGATTTGACTGATCTCTACTTCATTATCTCCACTAAGGACTATGTCATCAATATATATAGCTAGAACAACCATGTTACCCTTATGATGTTTAAAGAACAAGGTATGTCACTCTGCCCTTGAGTGTATCCATGTCTTTTGAGAATCCGAGTGAATCTGTCTAACCAGGCATGTGGAGATTGCTTCAATCCATAAAATGACCTCTTCAACTTGCACACTTGATTCGCCTTTTTCCCTAGCATTACTACAGAATATACATTTTACGTCGCTAAAAAACGTCCCTTTTTAAAAAAGGGACGTAAAAAATAAAGATGGTGGCATTTTTGTAATTATGGGTGAGAACTAAATAGCTTTAGACGTCCCCAATTCAAATAGGGACGTCTAAAGTGTGACTTTACAGACTTTAGACGTCCCTATTTGAATTAGGGATGTCTAAAGTTAAAAAAAAAAATTTTTACTTTAGACATCCCCAATTCAATTAGGGACATCTAAAGTATGTAAAGTTACACTTTAGACGTCCCTGTATATATTGGGGACGTCCCTGTATATATTGGGAACGTCTAAAGTTTTTAAAATTTTTCTTTTAATGAGGGACACCCTTTGGCATCCCTCATATGTATGGGGACGCCAAAGGGCGTCCCAGTTGCGGGACGCCATTAATATAAATGTTAGGGACGTCATTTTGGCCTCCCTAACACACACATATATATATATATATGTGTGTGTGTGTGTGTTAGGGACGCCATTTTGGCCTCCATAACATATATATATATATATATATCCGTAACAGGGACGCCCTTTGGCGTCCCCATATATATGAGGGATGACAAAGGGTGTCCCTCATTAAAAAAAATTTAAAAAAACTTTATACGTCCCTAATATATATAGGGACATCTAAAGTGTAACTTTACATACTTTAGACGTCCCTAATTGAATTGGGGACGTCTAAAGTCAAAAAAAAAGGATAACTTTAGGCGTCCCTAAATTAAATTGGGGACGTAAAAAACAATTCAAATTTTTTCTAACAGTCTTTATTTGTCAGCTTTATATTAGTTTTACATTCATCTTTCTCTTCCTATCGCCGTAAACATAAGAAGAGCCACTACCACTATACATTTTAACTCTTGCTTCTTCTTCTTTATATGCCCTTTTTACTCTTACTTCTTCCTTTCTCTCTTTTTTCACCGCCAGATCTGCTATGCTTTCTTACCATCTTTTGTATTTTATCTTCTTTCTCTTTTTTCTTTGAGTTTCCCTTCTATTTTATCTTCTAACTTGTGTTGTTATGGCTTGTAGATCAGAACTCTGAAACATGCTTCAAGACCACGTTCCAGCTGAGAAAACGAGGTTCATCTCTCCCTGTCGCTCTTCTCTATTCATTATTACGAGAAAATAAATTTCAATAATAGAAGGAGATAAGTTTTTTGTAACTAATTCCTCTTATTATTTTCATCTTCTGCCTATAAGATTTCAGCTTTGGAGTTATTATTGTGTAGATTTTGGATTTTAGATACTAGATTTGTAATTTTATTGACGATGATATATGATTTCTAGTTTTAAATACTGTTTAGTCCAGATCTGTAATATAAACGAATTTTTTTTTAAAAAGCACTTTAGACGTCCCCACTTTAAAGTGGGGACTTCTAAAGTGGGACTTTAGAAGTCCCCACTTTAAAGTGGGGACGTCTAAAGTCCCACTTTAGTAGTCCCCACTTTAAAGTGGGGACGTCTAAAGTCCCTTAGTGGCACTTTAGACGTCCCCAATTTAAAATGGGGACGTCTAAAGTCCAGACTTTAGACGTCCTTTTTTATCTACGGACGTTATTGCCATTTTTTACTACGTCGCTCACATAGACGTTCCCTTGTTTTCAGACGTTAAAAGGCCTAAAAAAGGGACGTTAAAAATGTTTTTTGTAGTAGGGTAGGAACCCTGGAGGTAACTTCTTATATACCTCTTCCTTGAGTTCTTTGTAACGCCCTTATCTTATTTTCACATTTTGCAGAGTACTTACAAGTAGTTTGATAGGCACATAAATACCATAGATACACTTATCTATGGTACTTGATTTACGAAAATTCCCCGTAGGGATTGTACTTCATAATTATAAATAATGTAACCACACAAGACTACTAGGGTGTTTAAACCCATTTAATGAAACTCAAGCATCCTTCCATTTTCATTCCACTATAGCATTCCGCTGCATGCAATCCACTTTTCTATTCTCTGCATGCCTCCTGTGATCACTTGTCTAAATGGTTGGTTGGGGGAGGGTGAGATTCGAGCGAATCTCAGTAGCAAATTATACCAATATGTATGTAAGATAAGTGCTTAATGCTTGACATGCTTGCCTTACATAAACTCATGCTAACACAATAACATATCTATGTGCTCAATGTTTCAAACAACATACTCATGGCCATAGCATAAATAGAAACAGGGTTTCAATCATTTATATATGTTTCACATAATCAAGCAAAGCAATCACATGTATCAGCACACAAGCACAAATATCAAATACATGCAGGAGAGGTAAGTTTACTACCTTAAACCGATCCTTTTCAGCTCACAGCAGTTCCTGATTTTTTGCTTCGGCTTGGGCTATTTCCAATTCCTACAAAAATTAGAGTTACAAGTAACTGGCTATTGCTTGAACTATTATTTCCTTTAATCACAATTTCAACAATTTTTGCACAGTACAACTCTGCACAGTGCAGTTTCACAATTTTCCAGAAAACTGAGTTTTAGTCTACTTTGGAAAATCATAATTAATTCTAGGAAATTCCACATTGACTGGTTTTAATGCCAAAATGAAGCTCTTTAAGTGTATTTTTTATGGAAAAATACCCAAGGCTGGTCACTATTATCACATTTTTCCCAGAAATTCGCCAAACCTCCCCTGTTCCAGATTTCCTCCTAGAAACAAGGCTCAACTTTGAAAAATCATATCGTTTAATGTACTTGTTCAAAAATCATGATCTACCTATCAAATTAAAGCTCTAGGTGTCTACTTTCATCCTGTAAAATTTCATAAGATTTAAACCAGGTTTGACAATTGAAAAACACGCCAAAACACATTTATTTCTGGAAAACAAATATGGCAGCAAGGTCATCCAATTTCCAAAAATTCTGAATTATATATAATTACCCAAAAATTATAACCACATGCCTTTTCCACATTATTTTTCATTCTAAATACAATGAAATCATCAAATTGATCAAATCCCCATTGCTTCTTAATGCCTTGTTTAGATTAGAATTAGGGTTTCAAGACAACAATTCACAAATTCACAATCTAATCACCAAACTAGGTTCAAATACTTCCCAAATCTCATATAACTACATGTATATGAGCAAAGAATCATGAAATGCTAAAACCCTTACACAACCAAAATTAGGACAGAAATTCAAATTCCAAAATCCTCAACCAATCAACACAATATATACATCAAATTGAAGCTTAAGCTCATCTATTTCACTTTCTAGGGCTTGTTCTTGATTTCTCCAACTTTGGCATTTTGTAGACAGCACAAAACATCTTCTTTCAAGAAATTAAAACCATAGAAATGAATCTCTTAATGAGAGGAACACCTTTCATGAAAACCTCAAGAGCTAGAGAGGTGATTTGGAAGGTGAAAATTAGGGTAGAAGCCTTACTTTACTTCTTGTTCTTCCATTATCTCTTTTCTCTTTCCTTTTTCTTTTTTTCTTCTTTTCTCCATTTTTTCTTGGGCTGGCCGAATTATGAGAGTATGAGAGAGAGTATAATATGTTTAATATTCACTTAATTTCCTTCTTGAAATACTTGGCCAAAAACGGCCTAAAGAAATATGTGGCCCTAGCTTGTGCCTGTTGAAGAAGAGTGGTTAATTTGACCATGGATGATTTGGTTTATTTAGAAGATCTTTTCTCTTTCTTTATGCCTATACTTGGATGACTTTTGCTCCTAAAAAAGATGAGGATGCATGATAATTAAATTTTCACTGCTTCTCATGAGTTCTTGACTAATTTCCTAAGAATAAAATGTGAGCATATGTTGACTATACTCCTCCTTCTTATGGTATGCTTTTTGGCCTAAATGTTTGGCTCAAAGAGAGTGATTATATTGATCAAAAGTTAGCTCTCTCTCTCTCTCTCTCTCTCTCTCTCTCTCTCTCTCTCATTCTTGGAAAGAAATGCTCAAGGAAAAGGGAGAGGAAATGTTGACCAAAATGCTATCTTTTTGCTTCCTTTATGTCAAGCCACAATTGTTGACTTTTCAAACACATTTCACTTGGCTAATATTACTCAAACTCTTAACATGTTTATCTCAAACATTTATTTCCCTCTTGCTTCTCATGTTTGGACGTCACTACCATAAAGGAAAGGGGAAAAGTATTGGCTTTTGATTTTTATTAAGCAAATGACTATTTTGCCCATACATTTTTTCCCATTTTCGTACTTTTGGAAAATTTGGCAGAATGTTTATCAGACTTTGAAAATTCATATCTAATTGTACAAATGTCCAATTGGTATGGTTCTAAAGGCTATGTGACCCTTAATAAGTTTGTTTTTAAGAAAAAATATAGTCTTTAGCCAACTAGAAGCTTATGTCACAGAAGTTTGCTAGTTTCACTGGGCTAACTTCAGAAATTCATAACTCTTTGTGTGTAGCTTCAAATAATGTATATGACCTATCAAATTAACGCTTGATAAGTCTACTTTTATTCTGAAAAATTTCATAGGCATTAGATATCATTTGCCTATTTAAAAATATCACACAACAAGATTGCTACACAGGGAAACTCACTATAGCAGCAAATTCAAATGTTTACAATTTGTGTTCTAAACATACTCATATTGTGTGTGACCACCAATTGCCTTGTTTTCATCATTTCCTATGCACTTTATTTCACTATTTTATTCCATTTGATATAAGGAATTTTGATGACTGAAATTTGGGATGTTACATTCTCCATTGAGGAAGGCATTCTTCACATTGATTTGGTGTAGACCCCCATCTAGATTTACTACAATAGACAAGAAAAGCTTCATTGTATTTAACTTACCTACTGGTGCAAATGTTTTAGTATAATCTTCCCCATATACATGCGTGAAGCCTTTTGGAATCAGTCTTACTTTGTATTTCTCAAGAGTTCCACCCACTTTATACTTAGGAGTGTATACCCATTTGCATCCTATGGGTTTCTTCCCTTGTGGAAGATTCACTAGCTCCTATGTCTTATTACGCTTGATGGCCTCCATCTCTTCTAAGGCGGCTTGCCTCCATTCAGGTATGGCTATGGCCTCATCAATCATGTTTGGTACCTTGATACTATCAAGATGAGAGATATATGCCTTGTATTTAGATGAAATGGCTTTATAGGGAAAAAAACTTCTCAATGAGATATCGAGTGCATGATCTAGTCACTCTAGGCTTCTTTCTTACTGCAATGAGAAGGTCAAGATTATAACTCTCTGTCACTACTATGTCCTATCAACCTGCCTCCAATTCTAACTCTTGGTGAGTGCTAACAACCTGTAGCTCATTACCTCTTCTGTGGCGTCTTTTGTAGGTATTACCCCACTTGCCTATATCCCCCTAGCAGGATTATTAGAAGTATCAGGATTATCAAGGGTAGCATGAGCATTATTAAAGGTATCAGGAGTATCAGGGGTAGTAGGAATATTATCAGAGGTATCAGAAGTATAATGGGTATTATTATATGTATAAATTATGAAGGTCAGGTCTTCTGGTTGATCATTTGTTTAAATTCACTATTTCTCTCCCCCTGAATTACAGGCAAGGGATAATAGGGCGTGTTTTCATGGAAGATGACATTATAGGTAATGAAGAGGCGCTTGGAGATAAGGTAATAACATTTGTATCCTTTTTGCAAGTTATAGTAGCTGAGGAAGATACATTAAGGGCTTTAGGATCAAGTTTGTGGGTATGATAAAGATGGACATACGAGGCACATCCAAACACCCTAAGGCTCTGTTTGGTTTGAGGGGAGGGGAGGGGTTTTGCTCCCTTCCCCTTGATTAACACTACTAGAAATTTTGGAGGATAGGGGAAATTTTTTGAAATTTTCCCCTTCCTTCCCTCAAAACCTCTCCCCCCCAAATTGGGGGGATTTGGAGGGGAGGTTGAAAATAGCTTGTGCATGGACTAAAATGCCTATGAAATTTTGCCATTAACCCAAAAGTAGCCTTTGCCATTTTTTCTAATATATATAACTATAATTATTAAATATAATTTTAAATGTATATATATATATATATAATTCTATTAAATGTTATTTATAATTTAGGACATAAAAATATTATTTATAATTAAACTTTTTTATACATCTAATAGAGTTGGGAAAAATCACTTATAATATTAAGGGTAAAGTTATCCATGTGAAAATAATTTCCTCCCTCCCCTCTTAAACCAAATAAGGTATCATTAAAATCCCTCCCCTCCCCTTTCTTCTAATCAATCCAAACAAGGTAATATTAAAATCCCTCCTATCCCCTCCCTTCCCCTCCCTTATATTAAAATCTCTCCCATCCCCTCCCCTCTGTCGAACCAAACAGACCCTAAGAGGCACAGTGTTCTCAAGGAATGGGAGGTTATAGTATTTGTGTAGGAGCTGAAGGGGTGTTTTGTAAGACAGTGGTTGGCTCGACATTTGGTTAATGAGAAAGGTGGTGGTAAGATAGCGTCATCCTAATGATATTTAGAAATATTGCTACTAAATATGATAGCTCTGGAAGTTTCAAGAATATGACGATTCTTTCCTTCAGCTATGCCATTTTGAAGCTTCAACCACAGTATCTCTTTCTTTCCCCTTTTTAGGCTTCCAATTAGCAAGTTTACCATGGATGTCCCAACAAGTGTCTTTTGTGTACCCCTATTTCTGGTAATGATCACAAAATGGTCAACCTTTGGAACCTTTTGATTCCGTGGATTGAATAGAAAAAGCTGAGACCTTAGGAGGTGTCGGAGTCACAGTGGAAGTATTCTAAAGCACTGATTTGCCATATCCTCATCATTGAACAGAATGGTGAAGACTTCACGAACAGAAGGCAAGGGTTCCTGGCTGAGAATTTGAGCCCAAACATCATCATAAATCAAATCAAGACCAGCCAACAACTCATATACTCGCTCCTCTTTTTTTTTCTTTGTGATCCTCATAAGCATCAGCTTGGCAATGATGAACTTTATCCTTTAAAGCATCAAACTCTTTTTAGAGAGCAAACTTTGCAAGGTTGTATTCATCAAGAGGCCTGTGATTTTGTTTCAGATCCCATACTCTTTTCTTAACGTTAAATATGCAGGACCTATTTTCCACGAGGCTGTATGTTTCTCGAAGATCTTCCTAAATTTCCTTTGCTAAAGGAAGATACATAAAACTTTTCTTGATTGGGGATGACATTACATTAATCAACTAAGAGGACCCTAATGCATTCTTATATTTCCATATTCGAAATGCCTTCATTTATGATTTTGGGGGCATTTTCTCTTCACCAGGTATATATTGGAGTTTATCCCTTCCATTGAGAGCAAGAATCATTGATTAAGACCATTTCTGATAATTGTCACCGATAAGTTTCTCAGAAACAAGAAAAGCAGTGGAGATGTCATTAGCACCAATTCGTGGTACAAAAGGAGAGGAAGCAATAGAATCTATAAACATACTGATGAGATTAAGTGGATCCAAGAGTCACAAATAGGCATAGCCAAAAACTTAAAATAACAGTTTAGGGCTCAAATTTCTAAAATACTAGTTTAGTCCTATGAATTTTCAAAATGACAGATTGGTCCAAATTTCAGAAATGACAGTTTAATCCTATACATTTTCAAAATGACAAAATGGTCCACAAGCACTAATTGAAGATGTCATCGAACTACTACAAAAAAGGGTTTTCGTAGCACCCTTTTTGTAGCTCTTATTCTACTAAGTGCTACAATTATAATGGAGCAAACATATTGTAGCTCTTAAAAATGTGAGTGCTACAATAGGATCTTTATTCAAACTAAACAATTTGCATACTGTAGCACTTTATTAAATAGGTCTTACAATAGGTTCAATTATTTTTTTAAGAAAATCAATTATTTAGAAAAAATTATGCATTTTAAAAGAAATCCTAGAAAAAACACTATAATATGTTTTAAATTTTTTTTAAAGAAATAAAATAAAATCTAGTGTAGCTCTCTTCCAAAAAAGAGCTACAATAGCTTTTTAGTATATTTAAAATAATCTTTTGAGAAAAATATTTAAAATAATATATTGTAGCTTTTTTTTTCAGAGAAAGCGCTCCAATAGAGTTTTGTAATTTTTTTTTTGTAGATAGGGTTTTGTGTTACCCCACTAACTAGCCCCACCATCACCATCAGCCCACAAACTCAAACAGCTGAAAATTTTTCCTTATTTGTTGCATGAGACTCTGCTATTCTTTGAAACTAGCAACCAAACTCCCTCTCGCATTTATCTTCTACTTCTCCAGTGTTGCTGTTCATGTTTCTCATTGCCGTTCATTGCCTCGTTGTCGTTCGTGGCTTCAAAGTCACAGCCATAAAGGGTTGAGCATTTGGGAAATTTCTGTTTTTATTCAGGTAATTAAGCTTTTTTCTTATCAATTTTCTGTTGCTGATATTCGATATTATCAATCTTTGTGTCATTTGTGAATTGAATATGAATTGGTGGTAAAATATGAACTTACGAATCTATTCCATACTCTCCTTCCACTAATGCTCTGCCAATTTTTTTTCTCATATGAAAACCTATTTGTGGCAGCTTCAACGATAGCCAAATTGAATTGCAAGGACTCCAAAGTAAGGATTTCTCATTTTTTGCTTTAATTTGTTTTACTTTGAATGCTGCTTCGTTGTTGAAATCAAAAGTATATTAGGATTCTCTTCCTCCTCTCGCTTAACTCATAAATATATATATATATATATAACTCTGTCGAACAGAGTATATCCTTTGCTCACTAAATTCTTTTTCAAACAAACGTAGAAATCATATTTAAACTAGGAGTCAAAGCTGTATTATTGTATGGATTTAAAAGTAGAGAATTTTTCATTAACCAAGCCAGCAACTTGTTTTGGTAAATTGGAGCACATAATCAAAAATTGTTCTTTCGGGTGTTTTTGCATTTGATGCAGCTTGTAAGAGTCAAAAGGGGCTGGTGGACCCTCTAGGGAAGGATACCATGTGCCATACACCTAACATTACTTTGATTAAATCCTTCATACCATACCAGTATGGGAATGTTACTCTAAGTTCTAAGGCTTTATTGTCTTCATTATTTTGTAAGTGTTCCCAAGTGCTTGTAAGCTAGTTCCTATCCCTGAATTGGCCCCTACTCACATAACTAGCTTCATTACTCTCCTCTTAACATTCAACAGCTATGTAATAAAAATCAGTTTTACAATAGCTTTATTAACACCTCAGGATAAGCCTTACTTGGAAATCCATGCAAACATATTAGGAAAGAGAATTAATGATATATTTTATGAATTTCAGTTTGCTAATGCGTCTTATTGAGCATAAGAACAGGCCCCATTACATTTTTTATCCAACATGCCATGGAGTAGTTTGATATATATATTGACAAAGAAAGATGAAAAGTGAAAGCAAGAGTTTGATGAGTAATCTAGATAGGATAGGGACCTTTATTTTGTTATGATGCAATGTGCAAATTAGTCTTCCTCTGTTATGAAACCGTAATTGCAAAAGTTGTCAAAGGTCACAGCTTTTGAGAAAATTGACAATATTCATTTTTTTCAAACATTGTAGAATTTTATGCACTTAGGTTGCTCTTAGCTCTGACACAAGCTATAAGTATTGAATTCAATTAAAAAAAATTGTTATCTATTCTGCTATATTATGACACAAAAATATAGATGATAGACCAATTGACAACCTGGGTGATGAAATCTAAATATTTTTCTTCAAAATCTCTATCTAAATGATCTCCTCTCTTTTAACCCCCCACCAAAGTCTCTACTTCAAGATTATCGCAACGTGGTGAAAAATTATTCAGGTAATTTCTAGTTCTTACTGGCACTTGGTTAATGATTTGCTTGACTCAACACTTTTGGTAAATAGTAACACACAAGCTATGCATGTTACTTTTGCAGCTCGCACCAACTGAATTTAATTTCACGTTAAGATATGAGGCTAAGTTAATTAAATGAAACAAACAATTGTACCAATTAATAGTGGTACAGATTTAGTTTCTTTTATGTATTGTGGCGTGACGAAGAAAATGGAAACTCTATTAAGAGCTAGTGGGAAGTATACTATATATACATGAAGCAACAAAATTTGAACTTGCTAGAGAAGAGTGAAGATAATCAGAGATATAGTGATATTTTATTGTTGTGTATGTGGAGGAAACCATTATTAATGGGGAAAAAAGGGAAAGATTACTTTTGAAAAATTAGCTGTCTTTTTGTTAAGGATTGCTGCTGCAGCTACTGAAAGAAAATGGACACTGAATGAGATTGAGTGGAAGTTCTAATGATTTCTTGTAGGGCCCTTTCCCCATTTTAATCTCCAAAAGGCCATGCACTTGACATTACTTTGATTTTTTTTTTTTTTGCTCAGATGACATTACTTTGATTAAATCTTTCTAGCTCTATGCGTTTTTTTTTTTGGTACAACTCTAGTTCTATGCTTTGGTTTTTCGTTTATCTGTCTTCTTTTCTTTCTTTCTTTTTTTTTGGTGAGCCTAGCAATTATTATTTTAAGTTCTTATGTTCTTCAAATTGATAAGGTTCTCAATCTCTACTGTAGTTTTTTTCACCATACTTTGAATGCTCCTCTGATGATTTGAACATTAATGCTTCTTTATTGATTTCTTGGTGTGTGTGTGCATAAATGAGTCTGGATGGTTAGCAAGAACAAGTGAGTAAAAGAGAATGTGATGTTAAGTTAAAGTATGTTCTATGGTATGTTTTTTTGTCTCCTAAAACATTCAACACACATTGCTCTTAAAAACCAAAAATGTCAAAACACACAGGTCTGTTTTCTTTATTCCCTTAGCTTCTTCACCTTACACTTTCATGCATGTGTTTCAATATTTTTAAGTTCTTTTCCATCCTATCATTTGATTTATCAATTTGTTTTGATGTAGTATGAATGGATATAAACTGAACTAGTATGAATGTGACTTCTCTTATAGGTTTTGTGCCCATTGAGTGAACTAAGCATATTTTTTAATATAACTTCATGAATTTAATTTATATTGTCATAGTTGATACATATTAATATATATATATATATATATATTCTAATAAATTTGTAATTGTAATTATTTAGAGTTTTCAACTAAAGTTATCACATTTCTAAATATTCTATTTATTTTTTGGGTTTTTCAGTATAATCATTGAAAGCTTATCACTTCTTGGATATTCATTGTGGTTTTGTTTTGTTTGAGGTAAGCCTTAAACACCCATTCTTATTTTTAGAATTTGTAACATATCATTGTGACACTTTTTTTGGGGTTAAGTTTTGAATTGTTGTATTTATTTTCTTTTTTATATATGTTGGTAAATATCATTTCTATTATTATGGGCTGATAAAAATCAATAAGATATGCTGGATTAATTGTTTGATTAGGTACTATCAGTAAAGGAAGAGGCTTTAGGACACCATAAACTGCTATTTTTAAGTTATTATACTGCTGACCCTGTTAATAGCTATGGTTGGAAGAAAATTAAGGTATTTATATAACTTCACTCAAATATTGACAATAAATTACTGACATTCTTAACTTTGATGATATTTTTGCAGTGCCCTTACCAACCAAATAATATTGACTGTGGATATTATATTATGAAATTCATGAAGGATGTTGTACCTCATGATCAAATTTTTGTTCCTGACAATGTATGCTGTTCATTTCTCTTTATGTTGTTTTTTTAAATTAATTGAGTTATAATAGTCAATTCTTATTTTTATGATATCTTATGTCAATTATTGTGCAGTATTATGCTGCTGCATATAGTGCAAAATACACTGACAACCCAGTGAATGAAGTCATTGAAGAGTGGTGTAAGAATGTGTTTGAAGCTATTAATTAAGTACGTTGCTCATTACCTTATTGTAATCATGGTTATCAGATGTTTATTTTAGAATTACTTGAATAGGAGTAGATTGACTTCATTGACTAGCTAAGTAGTGATAAACTTATGTTAGGTTGGTATTCATATTCAAAGTTAATTGTATTGCAATTTTAGTGTTAATTGTCTGATACAAGCTTGTTAGATATGATTGCTGAAGAAATCTGTATATAAAACAGCCATCCATTTAGTATTGAAAATATTAAAAAAAAAACTTTTGTAGCTCGTTTTTGAAAAAGAGCTACAAAAGGTGAATAATTTTGTAAATTGTCTATTGTACCACTAACCCAATAACACACTACAAAAGGTTAAATATTTTTCTAAAAAACAATTTTCTATTGTAGCGCTTTTTTGAAAAAGAGCTACAAAACAGTCTATCTATTGTAGCGCTTTTTAAGAGCTACAAAAGCCTATTATAGCAAACATTTGTAACGCTTAGAAAGAGCTACAAAAATATAAAAATAAGTGCTACAAATTAATTTTTTTGTAGTAGATCGTGATACCAGATGTCGGGGACAGCACGGTGACTCGGTGACGTTGGGGAGTTTGGTTAATGGCGTTGGTGAAACCAGGCACAGATTATCGATGACGCTACCTTGTTTGCTATAACGAAAGACCAGCTACTGACAGATGACGGCGTTGTGCTACAGGAGAGCCTGACTATGATTAATGGTGAGAGGAGAGCCTGACTATGACGGATGACCAGGCAGCAATCACATGGAGCAGGGGTCAGTGCTCGACAGTGTGATCAGACGGCGAGCGAAAGCGACGAATCTAGTGAAACTCGACGGTGCTGGGAGTTTTGATGGACCCGGAAAAATTAGGTTAATATTTGATTATTTTTAAAGACGCTCTGATGCCATGAAGAATAATCATTTGAGCGAATAATTGTTGTCTTATTCAGATGAGAGGGTGATTACATTTATACACAAGAGAGAATCAGATGTGTTAATGAGATCTAAATTTGAAATTTGAAAATAATATCCTAGCCATTATCTCTTATAATCTATAGATTAATTAATCCATATATAATCATGGGATTCCTAATAATATATGAGATTCTAAAAGACTGAACATGAGTTCTGACAGCTTTTCTAACTTTAGTCAAGTTTCTCTCGGCATATAATCCTCTCAGAACACTGAGAACACCTTATAGCATTACACCTATGATAGTTCAAGATAAATTCATTAGCCAACCCCCTTTGGTCACCAAAAATAAAATTCACTAATAAATTAACTCCACTATCTGGTAGAATTCAAAAGCAATATCATCAAATTGCTTTATCTAAATAGAAAGAGAATCCCTCTCCATTTGTGTTCGAAAACGTATTGGTCTTAGTTGACCAAAATAATTTTGAGAGTAATTTTGCCTTGAAAGTTGCAAAAGCCAGTTTCCAACGGGTTTTCAAACATAGGAACCAAAAAGGGCTTGGTATTCTATTATATGATCTCTCGTGGAAAGTTAAT
This sequence comes from Inga oerstediana, assembly GCA_963210345.1. NCBI lineage: Eukaryota > Viridiplantae > Streptophyta > Magnoliopsida > Fabales > Fabaceae > Inga > Inga oerstediana. The sequence continues at coordinate 22,865,982 of OY723410.1, forward strand.
GAGAAATTAAATGCTTCTTTTGTATCATATATGAAATGCAAGTCTTCAGGCTGGGTTTTGGATGTGGAGGGCTATCAGGAATTTACAATGCCCCTCTCTCACATGAAGCTGGATGCTCAGTTATCAAGGAATTATTCAATAAAGTTATAACCTTTGTTGATACATCTGATCTTTACGGAGATCAACAGGATAACGAGATCATGGTTGGCAAGGTATTGCAAATCCTTCTTAACAATTAACATGCTTTCAATCTTAAATTCACCGAGTCAGTACGAGAGAATATGACCTTATGATTGTCAAAAGAAAGTATTTAATTTTGTGAAAAGCTTGGGAACACTTGCGACCACAAGAACAACATAAACAGGAAGATCAAAGTGCTTAATATAATTGTAAAATCTGCAATGACACTGATGTCCCATGAACTTGTTTGCAGCCATCATGGAAATAGAAAACCAGCTTTCAAAATAATTTCATTTTTATCTGAGAATGATTTACAATGAGGTCAATGCAACTTTCTCTACATTTGATGTCATTGTTGATGCTTTTTCATCATATAACAGGCTTTAAAAGAACTCCCTCGAGAGAGAGTCCAATTGGCTACTAAATTTGGTATTATTAGGTTTGATGGGATGAAATTAAGTGTAAAAGGTAGCCCTGAATATGTAAGGGAGTGCTGTGAAGCTAGTCTTAAGCCAGGTTCTTAAACTCGGACCAAACCAGCTGGTTCAGACCGAAAACCAGTGAACAAGCCTGTAAACCGGTCTGGTCCAGTTTGGTAATTTTTTCTAAATCAATTTTTTCCTTTATAATTTCATATTAATAACTCTAAAATGTTCAGTTTCTCACCAATTTGGCCTTAGGTTAGCTCCAGTTTGACTCCAATTTGATCCACTGACCCTTGACCCAGTACCTCGACTGGCTCAGTGGCTAGTCTGGGTTTAAGAACCTTGGTCTTAAGCGGCTTGATGTCATTTATATTGATTTATACTATCAGCATTGAATTGACACTTCTGTGCCAATTGAGGACAATGTAATGAATTGACACTTCTGTGCCAATTGAGGACAATGTAAGTTGTAAATTCATTTCTTCTATTATATGTAATATATAACATCCTGTTCACTATTTTATAATTTGCAGGCGACTTCTCCTGGAGGTAACAATGTCCACACTATCAAAGGAACCTCTGGCGAAAAGTTTGATTTTAAAGCCCCACGAAGTGCAATGTATAAATTCTGGATTAGGGGTGCCTGATGTGCAATCCCCTAATGCGTGCCTTCTGTGCAGCCCAATTGGAGTCCTTCCCAAATGTATTTTTTGTGGTTCTTTAGATCATTAGATTATACATGAAATGGGTGACATTTTGATACTTTATGAGCAAAAAATGGAGTTGTTTTCAATTTTTTATGATTTTTCAAAGATTCAATGCTCAAAGTGGAAGAAAACACTACACCATTTTTCAAAAAAAAAAAAAGCACTAAATCTTTGAAAAATCATAAAAAAATTGAAAACAACTCCTTTTTTTGCCCATAAAATATCAAAATATCACTCATTTTATGTAGAATCTAATAATCTAAAGAACCATGAAAAATACATTTGGAAAGGGCCCCAAATGGGCCGAGAGGCAGGCGCGCATTAGGGGAGCACACATCAGGCACCCCTGATCCATAAATTCTGCTTTTGTAACCCTCACTCCACTCCTGAGACTATTTCTTTCTACATCCATGTTGGTCATATTCCCACTGAGCATGAACTTGCTAAAAATGGTATGTTCTCTGCGTGAGCAGCATTTATTGCTATAGTATATCATATTGCCATCTTTAGGTGTATGGGTCATGAACTATATAATGAACATCTCCTATTAATCTGAGGTACTGCTTGAAGTATGTGAAGATTGATGTTAATGTATATATTTTTTGGACCTACTGAAGGTTGATGTTCGTTAAGTTTCTTCCTCCCAATTTTTTGGGGTTTACTTTTGGCTCTGATTGGTGAATTTGCAGAGCACTTGGACCCAATAAATGTTAAAATTGCTGAGCTCAGAGAGGCACTAGAGTCTGTTACAGCTGAGCAAAAATACCTTAAAGCACGTGATGCACGACATCGTCATAGTAAGTGGTTTTTTTTTTTCCCCATGAACTGTGACTGGCTCATGTAGAAGTTTGGCTATTTCCCAGCAGTTTTAGCATTTTTCATGCTATGTTAAATGCATTGATAAGTTTCATCAATTTCATGATATTGATGGTTCCTATACATCAGCTTTAATGTTTGACCCATCGTGATATTGATGGTAAGTAGTAGCAACAGAAGTTTATACATTGAGGCAGTCCTTTTTAAGTTCTATAGTGCAATGTATACAATCTTTCTCGTTAAATTTTGGATGTGTTCATTGAATTCTTTACCCATATGCAGCACAAGAAGCCTCTAATTCATGTCATGATTTTGGGGAATGTATTTAGGGAATTTGTTCCTTTTAAATCTGAGATTTCTCTAATTGATATCAGCTGAGTATAGCATAGGTTCCAATTACTGCATTCATTTATCAGTTGCCTGATATTGCTGTTTTAGCTAACTAGCTGTGAACCTGTGACAATACTATCAAATCTCAATGATCAAAATGATGGTTGTTAACATGTCTCATATTTAAGACACTCAACTTCTTATTTTTACGTATATTCTACGCTGTAGAAGAGTACCTTCTTCGAGCTTTTGTTAGTGCACTGCAAGTTGTGTACATCCGGCGGCTTTTCAGCAAGTCAGTGGCATATAACCGTGTTTGAATCTCGTCGTTAGCCTTACACTTGTTTCTTCTTTCTGTAACAATATGACCGTTGGTGAATATTATTAATTCCTTTCCTTCTATTTGCAGCCTAATTTATATTTAAAACTCGGGAAAAGAAGGACTTCGGTTCCCTGTTTCTTTTACATTTGTGTGAATATACTACAGTCTTCGTTTAGAGATAACAATGCTCGAATCTGTTTTGATATTATTGGATATAAGATATTCTATATAAACAAAAGGGAAATGAAAAGGATAGAATGAGGATTATATTCCTTGGTGATGAGCATTAATCTAGATTAATGTTCAAATTATCTGACCTAAAATTGGAATGACTCTTTACTTTATGTTTTTAATAGTTTGTAATGTAAAATAAGAATAATATTCTAATTGTCAATTTTTCATTTTAAAATTACAAAATAATAATTTTGATTTCAACGGATTAATTAAATATTGTGGTGCAATGGTATTTATTGTGGTATACTTTCGATTGGCGCGTCATTGAAGGTTGTTCCGACTAATGGCAAGATTAATATATATATGAATGTTATAAATCAAGATGGGGACACACAAAACACTTTCTAAGTCATAAGCTGATAAAAGATGTTGGAGTCAATATCCTTATTGGTCTTTACAATTTAATCGAATTTTAGTTTTGATATTTATAGTTTCAAATGAATAGTTGGTGTTGGTTTTTATAGTTCTATATGGACTTGATTTGAGTTTAAGTATATAAACCAAAATTAAAATTCGTTAAAAATATAGGGAACAACAGTGAAATTAAGGTTAAGTTCTTATGAAATATAGGACTAAAACCAATTATTTGAAACTACATGTATCAAAATCAAAATTTGATCAAATTGTAAGCACTAATTATGATATTAAACCCAAAGTTTTGTTAAAATTGATGTTTGATGCATCTTTTTCAAAATCACAAAAGACAATCAGAACATATATTTCATTAATCAATCAAGAAACTAGCAACAAAGTTAACGGCGTCATAACAACCACACAAAGAAGAAACCAACAACAAACTTAACACCCACCAAAATAAAACTAGTCCTGACAAAACACCAAAATACAACTTAAAAGAAACTTCCCCGCCTTATATTAGATCTTATGCTTTGATGATAACAAAGCTTAAGACAAGAGTTAGAAAGGTTTTGCAGGAAGTCACAATGATTGGAAAAAGGTTTTGAAGCATACAAAAGCCATTTACTGCAAAATTTAGTTAACCACTTGAGTAACACTTGAGTGATGTGCTTTGGGAAAATAACTCATCACTGCAATGATCACTAGAAGGGCTGAACTCATATCACTCGAGTAATGTTGGAGAATTTGTCTTCACTGCCACAACATCATGGTGATTCATCTGGTGATCAGTTTTGCAAAGAATTTTTAAAAGAGAAGATCATTCGAGTGACCACTAGAGTTATGCTTCAATTTGTCATCATCATCACATCACCACAGTGCTCCATTTTAGTGATTAGTTTTGTAAAACGTTTTCAAAGAGAAGATCACTTGAGTGACCATTTGAGTGATGTGTTCAATTTCCATCACCATCACATTACCACAATGCTTTATCCTAGTGATCAGTTTTTTGAAAATATTTTGAGGTTAAGATCACTCGAGTGATATGTGAAAAAGTGCATCACTAGCACAACACTACAGTGATCCTAGTAGTGCTCAAAAATACTTGCAAATTTTCTAAGTGTAAGATCACTCTGATGATGTATAAAAAGTACATCACTACCAGTGCACTATAGTGATGGCATCTAGTGATCTGTTTCTTCTAAAAACAAAAGAAATAAGATCACTTAAGTGATCACTTGGGTGGTCCTGTTATTCTCATCGCCACTAGATCACTACAGTGATGTTCCTAGTGATCTATTTTCAAAAGAAACAAGATCACTCGAGTAACCCTATTTTATGCATCAATACCACATCACTAAAGTGATCCATCTAGTGCTTTATCTTACTTTCAAACTAACTAAGCGAAGATCACTCGAGTGACTACTCAAGTGATGCATTTCTAGGAAAAAAAAGCATCACATCGAAAATCTTGCACTGCAAAAAAACATTAAATTTCCGACGAAATTTCCACGGAAACAATTTCTGTTGCAAATTCCGACGGATATCCGAGGAAATTTCATCGGAAAAGTTTCCAAAGGAATTTTTTCCCAGTCACAGAAAATATTCCGTCGGAAATTCCGTGCTAATTTGCCATGGAATTAGCCACGGAAATTCCATCCAAAATATTTCCGAAGGAATTTTTTGTGGCAATTTGCCCCATCGGAAAAATTAAAAAATTATTATTATTTAATTTAATTTAATTAAAAATTTATTTATAACAAATATAATTTATTAGTTATTAATTAATATTAATAAGAAATTATTAGTTAGTAATTATTTATTAGTTATTAATTAATGTTAATAAAAAAATTAATTTTATAAATTAGACAAAAATATAGTCATATGAAATTTATTTAAGATGTAAAAATTTTAATTTGAAGTTAATTTATATTAAAAATTATAAGAATATATAAAATTATTTTATATTATTATTACATTTTTATATACGAAACAAATATATATTTATAAATAATTGATTATATATAATAAGATTATATATATATAATTGTGTAATAATAAAACACCAAAGCAGTCAAGCACATCCAGTAAGGCATCGCGTGCGTACAGATGAGGTTGTGGCTTTGAATCAAATGAGGGCAAGTTGAGTTGCATTTTCAGAAAAAAAAAAAAAGGTTGTGACACATGGCGGAGCGAGGTTACACCACGTGGCAGATCTGGGCGCCAGTGACATGACGGAGGCCGCCGGAGTTGCCACCGCCAGCAATGAGGTGGTGACCACCAAAGTTGCCACGTAGCTTTTTAAAATTTTAAAAATAAAAAATAATTTTGTGAGGGAATTCTCAACGAAATTGAATTCCGTCGGAAACCCATTTCCCTCGAAAACTCTGAATTCCGTGGCAGATTCCGTCGAAAATTCAGTATTTTTTAGTGTTGAAACTCATTCAAATTCATTCTTAACTTGTTCTCTTTGCTTCCAATTGCTCAAACACTTCATTACATTAGTAATTAAGCATTTTACAGGTGATTAATCATGGATTAACACAAAAAATGCAAAAAGCACTTTATGTGTTAAAAGCATTAAATGCTCTGAGGTTTCAAATGCTAAACATTCTCTATGCTCCAACAGATAATTCCTGAGAAATAAAGAATGTTCCGTTATTCCAACAGTTAGAATCAAAACCAACCACTCCAACGGATACTTTCAAAAGCAATGGTCATTAATCATCCTCACACTATAAATAGGAGAGCATTGAAGATGAAGCAACAACTCTCTGCACGAAAAATTTACTGTAACAATTATTGCTAAGCCTTAAACTCTTAAGTGAGATTCTATACTTCAGTGTTATTTTTATGCTCTTGTGAGAGTCATTTATTGAATCATTTATTACAGTGAATTACTCAAGATAGTGGGATTTTGAGTAGGCATTAATTGCAAAGTGTAAGGGGAAGCAATTGTTGTTTGAAGAAGAACTTACTTGTACTGAGGCATCAAAAGCCTTATGAATCTTGGAAGAGAGTGGAAATCTCAAAAAGGTTTCTAAGAACTGGACGTAGGTCAAGTGGTTTGGACCGAACCAGTATAAATCTCCTGTGTCAACCTTTGGTGATATCACTCTGACTTCACTGATCTCTTCTTTCAATTTGAATTTAAGTTTAAATTTTTAAATATCACCCAATTCACCACCCCTCTTAGGTGAAAAACTAGTACTAACACCTTAGATTCAGTAATTGCTAGGATCCTGATCATAGGAGAAGAGGGTTGTGACACCCGCTCTTTCGAACACTTCTTCATTAGAGCTACACAAACACACTTGTGGTAGGAGCTAAATTAAATGTTACTTCTTCGGCCCTTAATATAAGATATAGTTGACTTCTTTTGGAGAGATTAAAGAAACTAAACAAGTTAATTAATTATAACATATGTCATGTATCATTTGATTATATATTAGTTCATAAGTAAGAAAAATTAATTTAGTATTAAAAAGATAAATATCAATACTTTAAAGTAATTTAATTAGTATCCTTAATTTAGCTCTATTCTTTGTGATTTGTGAAATTGCATCACTTAAGATGGCGATTGTGTTGTGAAATTGTTAAGTTTTATAGCTTTGAGTTTGTAAGTTGCACACAATCCAGTCCCTTGATGAAGTATAAATATAAATAAGACAATCGACCCCGTTCGTTGCACGGATTAGAATTTACTAATGACGAAAGAAGCAACTTATCAACTTCCTTGGAATTGTCTTTCTGTCATACATAAAATGAGACTAAGGTTACAATAAACTACAACCTCAAAAGTAAAATGAAAAAGTACATCAAAATTCATCACGTCAGAAGGTTTTGAAACACTTCTTAGTAAACTACATTTATTGTACTATATGTACACTTGTTCAGCTCGTCCAAAATTAGTTACTTCAACCCATTGAAATTCTTGTCCCTCGATATTGCAACGTATAATTGACCATGGGAGAAAACTAGGCTTGGAAGGTAGAGGCCAACATTGGTCATTGATTGACCTTGGCTTTTGTTTATCATCATTGCAAACAAAATGATGATTGGGAATTGCTTCCTTATCATGTTGAAAGTGAGTTTAGATTCAGAGGGATTCATGTCCATACGGTGAATTGAAATCTCTCCACCAACACTTATGCAATTTAAAGCCTTTGCCTTAATTACTTTTTTTTTGAGATGTGTTATTTGTGTGGGCTTGTCCCATTGCACAATCCTGCCACTTCGTTAATGTTCCTTATCAACATAACTGGCACACCAACTTTCAAGACAAGTTTATGACGAGGAATTCCTAAACATTTGATTCCATTTAGAAATTCAATGTCATACAAGTCCGCAAAGCTGTCATTTGCATTATTAGTTCTACTAATAGAGTCTAAACTGAAGCACTGTACCATCCCACCTAGCAACTTAGAACATATGTAATCATTCAACATGTCAACATTATCAGTCGTAGAAGCTAGAATCACTCTATTGTTGAGAAAATTTTTATCAATTATACTCTCTATTAAGTTAGGGTATGTTGATTCAATGATATACCTATTGAGTTACTGTCATCATGTAGCAACGATTTTGTAGGTATAGTGATGTTTGCAACACCATCGTGCGAGAGACCAATCTCTCCATCTCCTATCTGTTGGCGTCAGCACCTCACACCGTATAGATTGTTAGCCGCAGCACCTGATGAAACACAATAAATAAATAGTTCGAGTCACGTCCAAGGACTCTGTCCTTAGGAGATATTCCGTAACCCCCCTAGTAGATCAGGAAGCGGCACTCCCCAGGATAAAACGAACCCTTCCTGCATAAAGCAGGGTGACAGAACTATAGAAAGATATTAGTGTAACTCAGAATAAAGGAGAGACAAGAGGAGCTCGAGGACCTCCGTATATTAACCGTGCACTGAACATCACCTTTTATAGGCAAAAACATGTGACTGTTGGGGAGTTATAATGACCATTACCAACGGTTTAATGACAATTAAAACGACAGTTACAAAACAAGTGTTAATGACAATTTAATATAATAAAACCTTTTAAATGTCATTAAAACTGGTCAATTAAAATTCCAATGGTCATCTCCAATGTTCAGTTCAAGACTCCTCTTATAAGTCTTTTTACTAACTCAAGCTCATATTTAATTGTATACTAGGGCATTCCCAATCTTGAGTTATATGAGATTTCTTCCTTTGACACACTCACACACAATATCTACAACAATCCCCCACATGTGTCTAAGGAAGCTCGTAGTCCCATTCGCTGAGTTACACACATGGATATAACCATTATATCTAGTGGTCCTTTGAACTTAAAACCAGACCTAGACTGATAACACTTAGTATACAGAAAAGTCGGTAGTCCTATGAACTTAAAACCAACATTTCTTGGGCGTATACTAGAGGTATTAAGAGTCAGATTATACCCCCACATTTTCCACTATTAACGCGGTTTAGCACGTTTAAACGGCCATGTGCATGTCCTGGTATTTAACGAATGCTCTAGAGATTTTGCCATGATCTCATAGGAGCGGCCCCACTCCTCATTCATATAGGTGATTCCATGAAATATACCTGCAATGAGCACATCATCCTGTAGGATTATGAAATCATTAAGAGCTTTCGCTCAGCCTCACCAAAATGTATTTTAGCACTTTCTCTTGCCATAGGAAGGGACTTGTCATTTATTTTAGTGCTAACAGAACTAACAAACGACTTGTTCTTACCCATTGAACCTCCTTCATGGGATCACCAATCACAAAGGTTGGGTTGCCATCATTGTTAATTTCATATTGGCTTTAGTCCCATTCCCCTCGGCTAATTTAATTCTTCCCGGGGTTTGTTAACGAATCCATAGGCCAACTCTTTGACCTCACAAAATCGATTGAGATAATTCCACAATTTTTAAGCTAGCTTATTCACATAATATCTCAAACGATCTTCACTTACATCATTGTTCTTTCACAATGGCTATCGCTATTTAGCAATCATAACTCGTCGACATAAAATGTCGGTTTTACACCCAAAATTTTGCTAAGAGGTTTTCAACAACTTAGCCTTCAATTGCACTTAACTTCAGAGTAATAAACTCTGGCTCGCACAATATTTTAATTGTTGCTGCTAGTGGATTTTCTCATATAAAACTGAAATTCAGTTAGCATCCGTGTATCTCATACAACGGGAATCCACTGTACTTGATACCAACATTTATGGTACCCCTCAAATATTTTATTTCCACATATCTATATATGTGCCCAATCTCCATATAGCATAAGCTATATCACAAGGATTAATGTCTATCAATTAATACAACAAATTCTCAAACAATTTGTGCATATCTAGATTGAGCTGCAAAACCACTTCAAACCGTGTTAGAATCATAATTCACACACATTCTTATACCAAGATAATTATATAGCCTCAAAATTATGAAAATATCACATTCATCTACTATAGATGAATGTTTAAATTTTCATACCACATAATGCTTGTTTCAAGCAAAATATTTGGTAATCCGCAAAATTTGCTCGCATTAGCAAATATAGCAAGGTCTCCACTCAATTAATTATTTGCAGCACACATCTTGTATTTGTAAAATGAGGCAGCAATATGTAAGACATATTATAACACATATGCCATTTACATTAAAAAATTCAATGTTCACAGTAATCATGTATATTTATACCACTATAAATATATACTCACAAATCATTAAGTTTGAACACATACATTTATCTCTACACTAGATAAATGATTAAATTACCACATGAATAATTCACAAATAATTCATAAATTTGTTCTCTGCAGCAAATAACTAAACCTCCACATAATTAATTTTAAACCACAATTTGGTTTTATCAAATGAGGCTAGAAACAATTTACAACTTTAAAATTTATCAGGCACCTCCACATGTAGGCACCCCCACACTTTTAAATATCTCAAAAATATTTTCACACTTTATAAATAATAACTCTAATTTAATTAGAATCTCGCTATATATCCCCTTTCATTCTAATTAAATTATAATATTCCTCAATTTTTGTCACTCTAATATCCAAAGTTGTATTCCCAAACTATCAAGCATCATATATGCATTGTACAAAAAATGGTTTACCCATATAATAAACAATCTTTAGATAATGACCTTATAAATCTGAGTATAAAATTTCATTCACACTTCCACGTCAACCAATTAATAGTGGTTTACACATCTTACCAATAATAATTCTAATTTAATTAGAATCCATTCTAATTAATAATTAGAATATCCTCCAATATTATCATTCTAATTTCACAAAAATATCACACTGACTATTTGCATGTCAATATGCAAACCATACCACCACCATGATTATAAATCCATGCATACGCCAAATACATGTAACCTCAAAGGTGGATTCATTATGGCATATGAAATAATATTGATCCACCGAACTCATATCTCTCATATATATTCCTTCCACAAACAACTTAAATTAAAAACCATTGGCCTGTACATGTATATGAACTAACATATGATAACAACATTTACAATATAATATCCATAATATTATATTATTGCAAAACTAAATTTAAAGCTTGGACAGAGCCAAAGTTAATTGTCATGCACGCTGATAGCAGGCCTTTTATGAGTTTTGATGTGAGGGTTAAATATATTACTCTTCCTTTGATCAACTTAATGGTCTCAGGTCGGAAAATATTGAATGGACAATATCATCAGTTTTTCTCAATTTGGCCGTTAACACATTCATCATTGTCATTTATTTTTCAACGTGCGTTGGGTAAGAATAAATTGCAATGAATTATAACAAGCTCCATAATTCTTAATGTGCCGTTGGCCAAATGAAATATAATGTATATTTAAAACTCATAAAACCTGATTTTATAACACCCATGAACCAAATGTGCGCATTGAAAATTTGACGAATAATGGGAGATAACATTGATAGAATAACAATGAGGTTACCAGCTATTATATCCAGTTTAACATATATCAAACAAAACAATAAAACCTTCACAGAAGGAATTAAATATTCCACCAACAGCTATAAAATCAACCATTGCAGCATAAAAATATCTTTTAAAACTTATGCACACAATCAAATTACCACAACAAATAACATATTTTATGTTAAGCGACTTCATGTAAAATTTTCTTTCTGAAAGTAGGAAAGTTCGTTAAAAATAATAAGCAAGTAACTTGCATATACCTACTCTGGCACATAACCACGGTTGAGAGAGAGAATAATACCTTCTTGGTTTAGAACTCTCTTATGCGTCTTTACACCTTAGTCTCTAGTGTGCCTGGTTAAAGCCAATACGAACATTTAAGGTAATGAAATATAGACAAAAGCACGTTGAAAAACCTGGCCATATAGTGATAAGAGAACCAATAAGCCACTGGGCGCCTTCTTCTTCTTCTATTCTCTCTAAAATTAATCTAAAACCAAATCAATGTTATTAACTTTAAAGTGCAACAGAAAGCGTTTTCAGGACCTGCTTTCATCCACGATGAGGATGGTGACAGGGTCATTGAAGAACACAAATATAGACAAAAAGAAAAACAGAAGCCACCACAAATGGATATAGAATCAAAACAATAACCATTATTTTATAATACCCATATGCATATCAAAGTATGAATCAGGTTTCTGGCAGGAGTTATAACCTTTGAAATCAAATTTACTAACCAAGAATCTCCCGTATAAATAAAAATTCACCAACCAGTATGAACCAAGAAATAAACTGTAATTATATCTTTAACAACAATGACAAGCACAGAAATTGTGACTTACAATTTTTGACAGCCATTTGATGAAAACAAAGACCAGAACAAACAGAAAGATTTTCAATTTTGAAACCCAAGAATAGAACTAATGGGTCCCTTTTGATATTTTAAAAGCGTGGTTGACAGCAACATACACAGAGGACGACACCATGTTTAAACTCGAGCCGCAATGCATAGACAAGATTTCAAAAAATATGGCAGAATTTGCAACCAGGGATTAGATTATGATCTAATGCACCAGAATTAAATAAATAAAGGGAAAACATGTTTAGACTTATTCGATTCCTTGATCAACCAAGTGAATTTCAGAGCACGTCGTGCCAATACTATTCAACCAACTTATCAAGAACCACTCACAAAATCAGCAGGAATTATCTCCTAAGATTGTTGGCGTCAGCACCTCACACCGTATAGATTGTTAGCCGCAGCACCTAATGAAACACAATAAATAAATAGTTCGAGTCACGTCCAAGGACACTGTCCTTAGGAGATATTTCGCAACCCCCCTAGTAGATCAGGAAGCGGCACTCCCCAGGATAAAACGAATCCTTCCTGCATAAAGCAGGGTGACAGAACTATAGAAAGATATTAGTGAAACTCAGAATAAAGGAAAGACAAGAGGAGCTCGAGGACCTCCGTATATTAACCGTGCACTGAACATCACCTTTTATAGGCAGAAACATGTGACTGTTGGGGAGTTATAATGACCATTACCAACGGTTTAATGACAATTAAAACGACAGTTACAAAACAAGTGTTAATGACAATTTAATATAATAAAAACTTTTAAATGTCATTAAAACCGGTCAATTAAAATTCCATCGGTCATCTTCAATGTTCAGTTCAAGACTCTTCTTATAAGCCTTTTTACTAACTCAAGCTCATATTTAATTGTATACTAGGGCATTCCCAATCTTGAGTTATATGAGACTTCTTCCTTTGACACACTCACACACAATATCTACAACACTACCTGTAGCAACCATTCAGAGAATGATTTAATTTTCGCCTGCTCATCTGGATCGCTAGATGATTGTAGCCTCATATTCTTTGTGAGGCAAAGTAGTTAGCACTCGTTCCAAAGATGAGATGTGTTGATAGCAAAGTGTACAATATCAACTCAACCACCTTTGGGTATAACTGGTAAGATCTGTATAAAATTGCCCCCCATGGCAACACATTTTCCTTCAAATATACGATTAGAATTCATTAAATCTCTTAACGTGCGATCGAAAGCATCGATACAATGTCGCTATATCATTGGTGCCTCATCCCAAATAATGAAGTCTGTGGCCTTTATTCAGTTTGCAGATGGTGAGTTATGAGTAATCGCATAGATGGAGTCTTTGTTGACTTCGATAGGAATACAAAACTTCGAATGCGCAGTCCTTCCAGATGGTAATAGAGTGGCTGAAATTCCACTTGGGGCAACGTTAAGGATGATTCCACCATTCGATCTTACAGATGTTGTCAATGCATTCCAAATGTATGTTTTCCCTGTCCCACCAAAACCATGAACAAAAAAAAAGCCTCCAGCCTTTGAAGATACTGCAGTCGATCATAACCTTATCAAACACTTTCATTTGCTCTTCGGTCATTGAACGCTTCAGTCTACTGCAATCTTCTTTCTCCTTCTCTTTGTCATAATTTAACTCTTGTAGAATGAGATAACTCAGATGTGTCAACAATGTTATCCATCCTTGGCTTCGGCATTGTTGGGTAATCGTCCAAGCCTTTCCCATTTTGTAGAAGTAGCTGTTCGATCTGAGTTAGACATGAGTCTTCCTTACTGGTGATGTTAATATGCAAATCTGTATAAATTGATGGAGTTGAACATGGCAAAAAATAAGCTGTTGGACGAGTAATACGATTAACGACGTAAACAAAAACCGACGCTTGAGAGAAACGATATTTCAACATTTAATGTGAGAAAAAATGATTAAAATTTAAAATTAACTGTTCGGGTTTCTAATTACGTTTTGAAATTTTGGTAATATTCTGCCACCACATTTATTTCTATTTCAATCATTGATCATCATCACAAATAATAACTTTAACTAAATCAAGAATAACGCCAAGTTTATAATAAAACTAAGAATTAATTCATTAACAAATATAGTGAATTTAATAGATAAGTGAATGAGAAAATTATAACTTTTTTTATAATAAAATTTTAAACTATAAAGTCGATACAGTATGTTATTTAATGATGAAAGATTCAGTGTAGTTTTGAAGAATTTATGTACCTGAATAATGCTGTTCACTATGGCTAATATGCAGCATGTCTTCACAGATAAGTACTTTCGTTTGCTCCCAAATCACTGCCGGTTGGTACGGAGAGTGGCTTAACAACATACTAGTGAAAAATTGGAGGAGGTAATTACTAGATGCCCACAATGACTCTTCTTTTATGGCATCGATATACTCCTTGCCATCATCAAGTAACTCAAGAGCATAACAAGCTTCTCTGAATGTTGGGTAAACTACATTATTGACTGTCTGTATGTCTTCATAATTTTTGGGTCCACGAACCTTTGTCAATAATAAACGTAGGTAGTATAATTCTCCCTGAGCTAGAGTACAATGACCCAATCTACCTACCAAAAATCCCTGTTCACGAAGCTTCCAAAATATTTTTTCCCTAACAAACATGAAGTAGTTGGGGAATTGAGAGTATGTAAGTGTTATGGCGAATGGGTAGTTTACAAAATGGACGTATGGATTTGATTTAGATTCGTAAGGTCATGGCATGGATCACCACATCAGCTAAATAAGTGTTTGGGAAATCATTAAACTGTGGTTTCAAAAACCCTTTTCCACGAGTTGAGATAAAACTCCTCTCAAATACTTATATCGTAAATTGTAAAATTTAATCTCCAAAAACTAATCTTAACTCGCACTAAGTGAAAAAAAAAAAAAAAAAAGCATAACGCACAAGCACGTTTGTAAATTCACTAGTGTAATGTCGGGTGTGCAAAAAGCACCCATTGGTTGGACGATATTCCATGTGCGCAGCCATTTAAGTTCAGCTCAGATCAGAAGTTGCGTCCAAAATATGCCTAGCGTTTTAATTACTCCATCAATTTAAAAATTCAATTACTACTTCCTGTGTATATAAATGGTTTGTGATATTTTTCATACCTTTACGTACTGTGATATTAAAAGTTATGATATAAAGCAAAAAATAAAACATCACCGTCATAGCGATCAATCGACTTTATACATATTAAGCATGACTCAAATCACCATTACTATGCTGGATATCATAGTAACATACAAAATACAAGTAATATAGCTGAATAGGTTTTGAAGTAAGAAAATATATTAATAGTTCATTTTATAAAGCTGAGATATGAGCATTTTTTGTGTTTTAAAAATATATTAATAAAAAATACACTAACATTATTGGATTATGAACGTCTTCGTTTATTTCAATTACCATGAATACTACATATATGGCATCAAACTATAGCAATTATGAAATGTACTTTGAATGGAAACAATAAAATAGACCAAGACAAGCTGATGTCGACCAAAATGATGTGAATAATATTAAGGAAATTTTATATTCATAGATAATTTCAATATAAGTGTGACACGGTCAGGTAGAATGGTTAGATAATTGTCAATTTCAAGTTATACGATGCCATCACGTCTCATTAAATAACTAATTAATCTGATTTTGTGAATAAGAAGTACACTCCAAAACTAAATGCATGGGTTGATCGTTTATGAATAGCCCAAATTATAAATGACACAAAAACATCCTTAATAAATTTGAAAATATAAAGTGTGCAATGGTTAGAATAATAATAATATGTAGCTTCAAAATAATTTTTATAATTTTGGTAGAAGACTATTTACATATATGACGTTGATAATAATTACTTCAAATTGATTTTTAAAATTTGGGTAGAGGACTATTTACATATATGGCGTTGATAAGTCTATAATTATGTGGAACAAATTAATCTCGATTTCAACCAACCAATAAGAGTAATTCACACAAAGAAATACGAAATAAAGTGACTACTTAAATTTGAATCTGATTGGCCACAAACTGATTGGCATAAGTTCTACACAATGAACTTAAGAACGAAATGAAGACCAAACAACAACATAATGACACAACGAAGGACAACATTGTCGAAACAGAAATGACAAAAACCACAACGAAATTAACCCCTTAGTAGACAAACACGAATTCAGGGTAGATAACTTGTGAACGCCAAAAACTAGAATCTAATAAAGAGCATATAATCACTTTTCCTTCTTGATATTTTTCAGTGGCTTGGATGAGCTGAACTTCTAAGTGTTCAATTTAGAAAGTCCAAGTCCTTCACACTCAGTATGGATTACTCCAGTAAATTTCTTTCTCTTGGTGCTTGAATCCGGTGGGGTTATCAGCTGGGACAACGTAGGGTTATCATCTTTAATGACATTTGTGTGCGAGGCAGTGAGGTGAGATTCCCTAGAAGCAGATGATTCCTGTTGTCAACACAAAATCTAAATTCGTTCAATACAGTCACACGAAAAGAGATTATATAATAGTTTTATGTGGGTACCTCATCATATGCTCTGATTTGGTCCAGGAACATAAGAGAACCAAATGGAAAATATTAACATATACAGCCTTTGCATCGGTGAGAAGACCTTCACACAAATGCACCAATTGTTGTGGGTGCTGTCGGTTTGCAAGAAGGAGGATTCCTCCGAAGAAGCCATTACAGCAATTTGTTATATTCTTCCTAATATGAAAATGAAACAGCGGTCTGGGTGGTATCCGAATTGCTAGGGTTAGGATCCTTTTATAGAAAGCATGTGGTTCGGTTAGGCTTCTTTGGAAATCACCTTTGGAATGAATCATTTATGGATTGACGTTTGGATGGACCAATAGGATCCATAAGTTTACTTCAAACTTTTAACAATCAGATTCAAGTGCATGGGGAAAGGGTTCTCGACGCAGGACTTAGGAAGAATAAAATGGTGCTTTGAGAATTGTATTAGGAGCACCAATAGGGGTTAATATTTCGTTTCCCACTAGTGCATGAGAGTATGCTAATGACTAGGACTTGCATACGTGTAACCACACAGATCGCCAGTCTAAAAGTAATTTGTAATTGGTTAAAAACGTCATGTAGGGTGCTTAAGAGGACCAATCACTGTTAAGCCACAAAATTTAGTAAGATATATTTGATATTTGATTGATGATTTGATGATTGATTGATCATTGATATTTGATGATTTGATTTATTGTTGATGATTTGATTGATGATGATGATGGTAAAGCTGTTTGCAATTCTTGTCTCGAGGTTCACTCAATTATATTCAATACTTTTCTTGCTTTCCAATCATTATTATTTGATTATCTTCACATTCGATATATACATTTGATTAATTGATTTAAACAATCGAATGCCTTTTATATATATATATATATATAACACTATATTTTTCAAAGATAAAACGAGTTACCAAAAAAAAAAAAGGCCTGCGTGTGCTAAAACACAAGGGAACAAGTCCAATATGCCTTAGTAAAGCAACTGGCCCACAATAAGCTACAAGAAAGCCTACAAGTAGAAGCCCACTTCCCAGCCCGCAATTTGAAGCCCAAATCGCAAAAGTATGTCAGTCGCAACAGCTCTGGGAGAGGTAGTCGATGAGCACATGGAACTATGTATTACACATGTGTATTCTAAGCCGATCCCTTGTGTGTTGTATGCCGTCTCCTAAATATACCTACTAAAATGACCGCTTATAAAATATGTAATCATTTGATCTTATTTATAGGGTGGAGAGAAGAAAAATTTGGTTCTATCTATAAGATAAAGAGAGAAATTTTCACCTAATTTTCATGCGGCGAAATTTATATAAATAGGAGTAAAATTAAAATTTTTAAAATTTTATAACAAAGTTAATAAAGTTTAAGGTGTTTTTTCATTAAAGTAAAATATATTGAAAGTTCCTTATAAATAGAATTAGAATAGAATTTGAGAAAATTATCCCAGTTAGGTCTAACAATACTCAAATCTAACCCAATCAAATATATATATATATATAACTAATAATGACAAATTACAATTGTGGAATTACCAATACTATAAATATCTTTAAAATTAATTAAAAAATGCCTCAAGTGGTAACATTATTCATAAATTATCACGAACGTTTTCAGGATAAACACACAATTATTCTCAACAATCCATAAAATGCCTCATAATAGTCAATGAAAGGAATAAAGTACGAAGTAAGTTGAGTTACTCAAAGCATCTCAAAATTCATGCAAAGAGTGGAAAATGTGTTTTGTCGTAGTTTAAAAGAAAAAGAGAAACAATAAATTTTAAATTATACTCCTTGTAATATTAATTATAGAACAAAAATTATACGGGAAAATATCTCAAAAATGCCACCTCAATTCTAAAATTCATTTTTATGAAAGCAAATCGGATGAATTTAATGGGGTTGCATTGCATGTAGGCTTTACACTTGAAAACAAGATTGTAGAAAAGGTGGGGGAGGGAAAAAGTGGCTGCCAAACTTACAAAACGAATGGTTGGTTGGTTTAATAATGCACGAGAGAAAGAAGAAGAACGAAAGGGAAGGCCGGCACTCTTAATTTTAAAAACACGTAGCATTAAATTTTGATGGATTAGGATTGAGATTAAAACTAGAAGTGAGAGTAGCATTGAAACTGATTAAGGTTTTTATTATCTCCAAAATTTGCAATCACAGAATTAAAAAAGCAATATGAGGAGTGGTGGGTTTGATCCACATTTTTGGTATTGTCTTATCACAGATTATCGTCAATTCTACATACTAAACAATACAATTTGACTTAATTATTGACTCAATCCCAATCTTAACCCCTTTGTTCTGTGTACCAACTAGGGCCATAGTGTTTCGTTAGTCCTCCATTGTTGAACTAGAAAGGTAAAGTTCCACGAAAACATACATTGGAACGTGGGGTGAACAATGAACGGTTAATGTTTGGGGAAAAACGCCAAAAGGACATGTCAGGTTAGATGTGGATGGTTCTGTTACTCGACAAAATCAGGCAGCATGTGGAGGTGTAGTACGAGATTCCAAGGGTCAGTGGCTGCTGGGGTTCCAGAAGCAGATAGGTTCCACCTCTCCAATGTCTGCAGAGATATTTGCACTACTCACAGGTCTCCAATTTTATTTGCGTTCAACATGGATTCCAGAAAGTATTGGTATATACAGATTCCTTGGAGGCGTTCCGCTTGATTATGGCAGGTTGTGGATCTGATTACCCACTGAGATCGGAGGTTTCTATTATTAGGACTATTCTCTACTCAAATCTGGAGGTCGAAATTCGTTATGCACCCAGACAAGCAGTTCAATGTGCTGATTTTCTTGCCAAGACAGCGCACCAGAATAAGGTAGAAATGCTTTTGTTAGCAGTACCCCCACCTGAATGTCTTGCATATCTGGAGCAGGACAAAATAGACAGTTGGCGCCTCCAGCCAGACGCTAGCTTTGTGTAACAAATTCAAGCGTTAAGCTTGCCCTTTTGATTCAAAAAAATGTTGGGAAAAAAAAAGAAGGAACAAGTAACCCCACGTTCCAGTGTATGTATCCGTGAACAAGTTATTTGTTTGTTTTTTTTTTTTTCGAACTTAGTGAGGGGAGCGGAAATTTTTTTGAGTGAGATTTTTTTAAAAAAACAAATAGAGAAGTAAAGTTAAAAGTTTTTAGTTAGGTTATTTTATTTTATTTTATCTTACATATTCTCTTTATTAAAATTTTGTATCCCCACATCTTCAAATTTTTTAAAATTCAATTTATAAAAATTTTCTCTCCCCTCCCTTCTAAATCCCACGTAGCACCAAACATACTAAAGCGGACTCACTGGGTGTTGTGAAAAACGAGTTTGACTTCTCTCTAATAGCCCTTCCCATCTTTTTCTCTTTTTTACCATTGCATTAAGATCTTAAGGTCTAGATTTAATATCTTATAAAAATATTATTATAATTTTACTTAAAAGAAACAGAAATAATTTTTTTTATACATGATACAAAATAAATTTGAACTGTTAAATTTATTTATGTATCTTTTAAATAAAATTATAATAATATTTTTATAAAATGTTAAATCTGGATCATTGAGATCTTAATCCAACAATGAAAAAGAAGGGAAAAGGATGGAAAGGGGCATTGGAGAGAACCCAATCTCGTGTAAAACTTGTGATGAGATGATAATTACCCCTGCATTTGTTTCCTCGATCCCCACACAAAACAAAACGGATAATAAAATTCAGCTTTGACAAATCATTTATGTTTGGTTTCCCTCATCCACTGATCCGTCTTTATCCAATTTTCTTAAACATATAATTTAATAAGAAATTTAAGGGACAATTACATTCAAGTCCCACACAAAAAATAAAAAATAAAAAAATAGTCCATGAAGTTGTTAATGACAAATCGAGGGGCGTCCATTAATAATTTCAGGGACTATTCCTTCATTTTTTCTCTTGTATGGAACTCGAATATAATTGTTCCAAAATTTAATCATTTCATCTGTCTGTCCTCATAACATATTATGCGAAAAAAGTCAACTCAACTCAAGTTTACTCTTATCCTAAAATTAAATAAAGTTTACTGTAATCCAATAACACTAAACATTTTTCTTCAGACTTTTTTAACTGTGACAAAAACTGATAACTCTCCATATTTTATACATTTAAAGAATATTTTGAAGATAATTGGAGAGTTATTAATACAATTTTAAAAGATTCAATGAGATTTTCTTATGAAAAGATCAAATCAAAGTGGTGAATTATTTGTGGGACTTAGATTGTAAATATTTAGGATAAAAATAATTAATTTTAATAAGATAAATTTTCTAATAAAAAAAAGAAAATAATTTTTTTTGATTTTATTATCTTATCTATTATTTTTATCTTCCTCTCTTGATTGTATCACAGGTGCTGTGGTTTCTAGTTTATGAATGAGGAGAAGTTGTGAAGCAATTTCCTAATGTAAGAGGAGAATACGTGGGCCACATGGAAGGATCTTTTAACCAATTGGAATTTGCTAACAAATGTAATGGGCCGATGCTTGACTGAAGCAATTGGAAAGAAAAAAGAAAAAAACATTAAGCCCAAAAGAAAAGAAAGAAAAAGGGGGCCACGCAATTGTTGAAAGGGGGTGGACCGCTGACATCGTTTGGACCTGGGGAGGATGACCTAGAGATAGAGGAAGTCACGCACAGAAAAAAAAGGATGAGCTGCACAGTGATACGGGAGTGAAGCACAGCCGCGATAGGAATTGAGAGAGGGGCGGAGAAGCAGAGCAGCAGTCTGAGAGAGTCTGAAAACAAAGAAGCAGCACAATGATGAATGATCTTGGGTGGACGATGACGACCTCGTGAGCTGAATCAGAGAACACCGTCGCTGTATCCGGCGGCAGTCACAAGAGCTCGCAAATCCGAAGCTTGAGAGATCGGAGAGGGCCAAAAGTTGACTGCTCATCCGTCAGCATCAGCAACCATTGTAGCTAGTCCCTTCTTTTCTCTACTGTTGTTTCAGATTGTGAGAGGCAGGGGAGTCTTGTTACTGTTCCAATTGTAATGTTGTTTGCCTCTCTAATTTTAGTCTCTACTCTCATATATGCGAACTCTGAGGTTTGGCTGGGATGTTGATTAAAGCCATGAGTGGCTAATTACTTTTGAAACTAGAGTAGTTATGAACTAATTTAAGGATATGAGCTCTATGAACCATTTAATTGTGTTTAGTGTTAATTTTTGTTTACTTAATCTTGTATTATTTTATCTATTTAGTGCTTGATCACCATTAAGTAGGAATTTGAGGAATTTAGATTAACCTTGGAAGAATGATCTTAATTGGACCATAAGATTAAGTAATGTGGGATTAGAATTTATTCTAATTTGCCAATAGGATAGGAATATACCTATTGGACCCATATAATCATATTAGAGTGAATTTGGACATTTATCGCCTCTTGAGTAAATTAGTTAGGAATAAAAATTTTAACTTGAGAGAGGAGTATAAGTGATTAGAAGATACTTATATTCATTTAAACTCTATATTAACAAATTAACATTAAATGCTTTTAATTGGGTAAATGCATGCTCTAAGACTTAAAGAAGGGATTAGCCACTCTAGGTTGTTTTTATCAATTGAAATCTTTAAATCATTATATTTGTTTCGTTTGCATTTGTTTAAATTGTCTTTCAATCTCTTTCTTTGATTTGCTCAACTTAAATGAAAATGGGAATTTTAATACCTAATTATCTATTACCTTGGATCTCTGTGGGATGACCTTGATTTGCTATTATATTATTCTACGACCCATACACTTACGGTGCATATTTAAAATTTATTAGCATCAAAACATTGAAGATCTGACGATGTGACATAAACATTTTTCTTCACCAAACCACAACATCTTTTAGTTTTAAGAAAAGATGTCCAAGATGTCACGCATGATTAGGTGCTAGAATATAATAAGCTATTGAAGTCGTTACAGCTTTGTATGGTAGGTCCCTGCTTGGTTTCGCCTATGTCAATTTGTTTGCTATTTAACTTCCTTTCAACCAAGTTGTAGTATTAGTTTAAGAAAACAATTAAAATTAGTTGAAAGTAATAAATACTTAAGAAATACTTTTTTTTCTCAAATACACCCTTACTTGTGAATGATATATTATGAGAGAGTAATAATTAAAAAATGATGAAAAAATATAATGTATGGAAAAAAGATGATAAGAGAGAATAGAGACAAAGAGGGAATATAAGTCTAAATCAATATTTTAATTAATACAATGTATGAAATTAATTGAGATATAATAGGTTAAACAAAGAATGTGTTACTCTGCTTCCCTCCATCACCAGTAGAAAAATGACTTTTTAGACCGGTTAAAAATGACTTTTTAGACCGGTTCTGTATTAGGTCTAGATACAGCAGGTCTAAAAAGTCTGTTATTTTTTAGACCGGTTGTTATAACCGGTCTTAAAAGTCACACTTTTAAGACCGGTTGTGGGTACGACCGGTCTTAAAAGTCATTTAATAGAAGGAGCGTTTTTTAAAAAAAAAAAGTTTTAAGACCGGTTGTGGTCACAACCGGTCTTAAAAAGTAATTTAAGACCGGTTGTGGTCACAACCGGTCTTAAATGTGAGACTTTTAAGACCGGTTGTGGTGCACAACCGGTCTTAAAAGTCTCACATTTAAGACCGGTTGTGACCACAACCGGTCTTAAATTACTTTTTAAGACCGGTTATGACCACAACCGGTCTTAAAACTTTTTTTTTTTAAAACGCTCCTTCTATTATATGTACACGCACAGAATGCTCAAATTTTAAACAGCAGTACATAATAACAATCACTTTTGAATTGCAGAATTCAAAAGCACCAGTCTATAGCAACAACAAATTAATGTTCATACAAGCAGCCAGTAAAGTCAGTTATTGATGATTCATTTGCAATTAGACACTAAGGATGACCAAATGACAGGAGTAAAACAAAAGCAATGAACATATATGCAAAAGCTGCTTCATCTGCCAAGCCCTTCTTCTTTCCCTTTGACGAATATGAAGAATCCATAATCCCTGCATATATTACCAATTCACTCATCACTTCATTCATTACGCATCAAAATTAGAACATGCATGTTAATTAACTTTACTTATTTCTTAAATGTGGATCTGCGTGCTCATTATATTCCCTAATCCATCTCTCTCTCTCCCACTTTTACATGATATTTAAGCCAAAACAATGCATTATATTTAGGACAATTAAAAGAAAACACTAATCAATAATATATATTGATGGATATATTGTGATTGAGATCATCATCATACGCATCTGTGGACTCCTAATTTACTATTCTATTCCATTAAGCAAAGATCAAAAGTTCAAACAACTTGGCTTCCCTATAAACTGCATCTCAGCGTACAAACTAACGATTACACTATTATGATTATTGGAATCAATTATATTTATATGTATTTATTGAGTTCTCATAATTTGGGTTTGAAGCTACATATCATATAAGCCATGAAATTGAGAATGAAATCTCTAGGGATCATTATTATGTCTCTGCTATCATTCACATTTTTACAAGCCGAAGCCAAAGCGCAGCATGAAAAGGTAGAAGTTGATTTGATCAACATTCAAGGAATTTTATGTTATATCGTATGTATTTTTACATCTTAATCTTAACTTTTATTATGTTTTTATCAAAACATTTGATCTTATACATTGGTTATGTCTCTTTCTTTATGCTGCAAAGTAAAGAAACTGATTGGCGGATTGACATGACACAGTTGAGATGTTAAAGAAGACGACTAATCACACAGTTGAGATGTTAGAAATAGGAGACATGAGCCTAAACAGAGGAGATGAATACTAATTGGACTCATTTTGGCAACTAGTCATCCCATTTGTGTTCAGCTTGCTCAAATTACTCAGAAGGATAAAAAACTCCTTAATTTAACTATGACAGGATGAAAATTGTTCATGCTGTAAGTAATCTGAATTGTGGTGATATTCCTAAATCCTCACATACTATTCCATTTCCCCAAATACTCATGGGATAAAACTCACCTGAAGTTGGCCCCATAACATATTTCTTAGTTCAGCTACAGTGTAAATAATGTACAATGTAACATTGGATTCAAAAACTCACTATTTTTGTAATAGCTCATGGATGAATTCAGCACAACATGTGCGAATGAAATCAATATCTTCTTCAGGAAAGGGATCGGCAAGATCAAACATCTGTAACACCAAAACCAGACGAAACATTGACTTAGTAACTTAAAAACAATAAAGTAAAACAAAATTTCTGAAATATAAATTTACCTCTTGAGTAAAGTCAGTCGTGCCTAGAGTGATAATATTGTAAATGTGTCTTAAAACATAAAAACCACATAAGTTGGACCCCTTTGGTTGCCGACGGCTCTGAGAAAAAACATGATATCATTAAAACAAATATAAAGGCATGTCTTATTACATTCTTTAAACAAATGTTAATCCATATGTACTAACCTTTGGCATGATCCATGTAGGGTCCTTTAAATCACGAACATGCTTACCACAAGCACTGTGTAGGAATGTCCGCATAGACCTATGATCATCACAATAACAAAGGTTAGTGGTTTTACATAAATTCCATAAACTTTGCATACAAAAGGTAAGAATGCAAGAAAACTAACGAATTAATGGTCTTTTTCAAATCATTCCCTGGTTTGAAGTGGAGGGAACATAAGAGAATGACAGTGTAACTACTCTTGCATAGAAGAAGCAACTGCCAATGATCACTGAAAAAAATAGAAGAATATTAATAAGCAAACATAAAACATTATATAAATTATAAAATATCAATATGTTTCTTACCTATGCACATATGGAGCCAAGAAACACTCGGTTCCAGTTTCACTAAGCCTCTGTGACAAGTATGTATGTCTAGTAGCAGCAGTGGTCCCTTTCTCTTGGATGTGATGGGGGCATAAGAATCCAAATTTTTCGCTTTTGCCAGAGGAGACCAACCTACGATGCATGTACCTACAATAACGCAAGCACATAAATAAAAGGTAAACGGTGAAACTTTTAAAATATTTACTTTGAATTGCAGAAGCTACTTACATTAAGAACAATTGGACAATCCCAATCGTAAGATTTTGTCCAGGAGCTACCAGGGACATCAAATCATCCCTCTCAAGATAGCATGTCACTCCTGACTGTCCAACAACTGAATCCGTAGGCCACTCTCTTGTTTTGAAAGATGTATCATATGCCATCAGAATCACTTGCTGCATGATATTCAATGGAGGCTGTGAAACTTCTTGCTGAGTGAAGGGAGCTGGACTTGGTGGGGCTTTGATCGGACTTGGTGGTGGGCCTTTGATCGGACTATCTTCGGCTCGACCAGAAACAAGGTTCGTTGGCCACAAGATGAATGTGCCCAAGACATCGCTAACGACCTTGAATTCATCAGAAGGGATAGGGACAGGTGCATCCGCAATAATCACCTCGTCAACTGACACCCAGACTTGATCACCTTCCATTTGTCGGTGGTGGACAGTTGATCCCAGGTTATGCACACTACCCCGTGCAACTAACCGTCTCAGAAGATCCTCGACAAAAAGATCACAAGGCCCAGTAATTTGCGGGTTAGGACCCTCTGATGACTGCCCGATGTTGCAACAACTACCTTTAGTGCTCTGCTTATTAGGATCAATCGATGGTTGCTGGGGAGCACTGGTATCTTGTCTTGAGCTCATAAACACTATCATTTCCTCTTTCATCTTGCTCAACCGGGTCTCTAAAATTGCATCAAAAGATGCTTCAGCCTCGGCCTTTGCTTCTGCTCTTGCAATGGCCAACATATTCTCCAATTCCTCCCTAGTCACGATGTTTGAGGAATAGTGTACGGGGGCTCCAAAGTAATCCCGTATCCCTACCCCTCCTCCAACTCCCCTGACACGGCCTGGATGCTCGTGTTTGCCAGTAGCAACTGTGAGGATGTCATTCCTGCCCTCCGACTTAAAAGATCCCTCAGCTTGTTGTTTTCTAAGTTCATCCTGTAACATAATACAAAATAACAAACGTAAGTAATAATGTACGTTTCTTATGTAATTAATTACAATAACGATATATACTTACAATTCTTTCACCAACTATACGAGATTGTTCACTCGTATAAGTCCCACTCCTCTTTTGGTGGGCAAATTGCCATTTTTCTTCTCGACGAATCGGAGATGGCGGAGAAAGAAGAACAGAAGGATCGGATTGAGATGCTTCTTCCAATCTCTTCCGTTTGGCCACCAACAAGTCTCTTTCAGCCTTTGCATAACCCCCACGAGACATTGTATGAGGGCAATCATTCTTTCTACCACTCTCTTGTGCTTTTTGCCTTTTTGCCTGCGAATAAGAAATGATACAAAAGGAAAGTGTTATAATCAATTAAGATAATTGCTAAGTAAATAAAATAAAAAATAAGTCAACTAACCAAAGATTCAGGAGTAGTCCGAAGCCTAACAAATTCTTCCCAAGTCGCTTGATCAAGAAATGTATACGTGCTGCACGGATTAGGACGAGGCTGACCATCTTGCACCTCAATATGAATGTAATTGTTGGTCAGACTTGTCTTAAACTTGCTCCAGCGCTCATAACAATACGTCATCGTCTTGTTGAACAAGATCTCACTCTGAGGAACGTCGTAGGTGAGCTGAAATGCAATAATCACCGGAGTAAGTGACAAATGAAGTGACATTTGATAATAATTAATTACATACAGAAGATATTTGTATACATGAATAGTGTCCCAAATATGCTGCTTCACCTTTGGATCGACATTTCTCCACTCCTCTATCAAGATGCTCGGCTTGTTACGTGCAAGGAGGCCGACGAAACTCCTATATCGTTGTGCATTAGGCCCGATTGGTTTCCAATGTCTATCAAACTCAATCGGTATCTTTTGGCCTGCACTCTGACTGAGGGAAACATCTGTCAACCGTGTGGCACGTCTACCCCTCCGTACAGACTGGCTACTGCGCTCACTACGACCCTGGCTCGGAGCATTGCTAGGCTCGCCCTGGTTAACACTATCTGGCTGACTCTGCTGAGCACTAGGTGACAGACCCAGAGGTGGAGGAGGTGGCTGATCCTCTGAACTAGGACGCTGGGGATCCGTCATTTTCCTGTAACGACAACAAAGAAAGATAAATCCTAAGCTATGACATGTGAAGACTATATC
This sequence comes from Inga oerstediana, assembly GCA_963210345.1. Taxonomy (NCBI): domain Eukaryota; kingdom Viridiplantae; phylum Streptophyta; class Magnoliopsida; order Fabales; family Fabaceae; genus Inga; species Inga oerstediana. The sequence continues at coordinate 22,893,882 of OY723410.1, forward strand.
GATAAAATAACTAAACATATTCTTCAGATAATAATCATAATCATAATTACTTTAGTTAGTTAAGGTCAAAGTAGTATCATAAAGAGATATCCTCCCATATTCCCTCGTGATGATCATTTCTTGTGCCGTGCTCATTATCTGCTTCATCTTCTTCGTTCAGTTCTGGTAGACCCCTGGAAAAAGAAGGAGTCTCAAGAAGATCATAATTTGAGTGACTTTTCTCGTCAATATCAACGACCCTTTTTCCTTGGAGAGCTACAGACCACATTTTATTTGCCTGATCAGTGATATAGAACACTTGTTGCGCCTGATCTGCCATAATGAAAGGTTCATCTCCAAAACTTCTACTATTCAGATATACTAATGTAAATCCTAACCTATCGATCTTCACACCATTATTGACATCAACCCACTTGCATTTGAAAATGGGAAATCTAATTTTAACATAGTCAACCACCCAAATCTCTTCAATCACCCCATAATAAGGTATGGCAGCCAACGTAGGGTTCTTATCTTTCGAACTAGAGAAGTGCATAGATTCAGCCACTAATACAACACCACTGTTCTGGACGGTGCTCTTATCATCTAGGGACCTCGTGTAAAAGGTATAACCATTGATCACAAATGAAGTCCAACTTATGACATCAACTTCAGGACCACGTGCTAACCAATTTATTGTATCAGAAACACATTCTTCTCCGTCAACCTTTTGTTTGAACCAATGTGCAAAAGTTCTGTTATGCTCCCTGATTAACCTTTGTTCGCTCATTCGACTATTTTGTTTCCGTACAATTTCTTTATGGGCATTCATGTAATATTGAACTTCATCAACATTGTTCAAGATGTACAGGTGGACTTGTTGCAATTCATCAGCATCTATGCTCTTTACTGTTGCCCCGCGTCTACCCCCTTCTTGATCATGACGCTTAGGAAGGCCAATATGTCGTACATTTGACAAATACTATTGACAAAATTCCATAGCTTCTTCAGAAACATATTTTTGAACAATAGATGCTTCAGGCCGATTGGGGTTCTTCACATACCCTTTTAGTATTTTCATAGTTCTTTCGATCGGGTACATCCACCGGAAATAGATAGGGCCACACAACTTTATCTCCCTCACTAGATGAACAACCAAGTGTGCCATGATATCAAAAAAGGACGGAAGAAAAAGCTTCTCAAGCTGGCATAAGATAATGTATCCTTCATTTTCCAATTCCTCCAATCTTTCCGTGTCAATGACTTTACAACAAATGGCATTGAAGAAGAAACAAAGTCTAGTCAATATGTGTTGAAGATCATATTCGGCAATGCCTCGAATAGCTACTGGGAGTAGTTGTTGCATTAAGACATGACAATCATGAGACTTTAGCCCTATTAACTTCAAGTCTTTCATCGATACAAGCTTTTTAAAATTTGAACAATACCCTGAGGGAACTTTAGCGCCATATAAACACTCACAAAAGCTTCTTTTCTCAACCTTAGACAAAGTATGAGCAGCTGGAGGACAAAATGTTCTATTACCGTATGGCCTTGGATGTAAATCTTCTCGTATTCCCATTTCTTGCAAGTCTAATCTTGCCTTCACGCCATCCTTAGAACTTCCCTGTATGTTGAGCAGTGTCCCAACGATACTATCACATACGTTCTTCTCCACATGCATGAAATCAATACAGTGTCTGACGTCAAGATTGCGCCAATATGGAAGATCGAAGAAGACGGACCTTTTTTTCCATATATTTTTCTCATTTCTACTCTTTGATGACTTACCAAACATAGTATTGATATTTTTCACCTTTTCATAAATTTGCTCCCCAGTCAATGCCTCTGGAGCATCTTCAAACTCTTGGCCACCGAAAAAAAGCTTTTTTTAATCTACGATAAGGGTGGCTTCGTCTTAGAAATCGCCTATGCCCAAGGTAAACCGTCTTTCTTCCATGTTGAAGTTGATGGTAGCATGTGCCTTCTTCACATATCGGACAAGCTTTGTGGCCTTTAACGCTATATCCTGACAAGTTCCCATATGCAGGGAAGTCATTTATAGTACAAAAGATCATTGCTCGCATATTAAAAGTCTCCTTCTTGTTCGCATCAAAAACATCGACACCTTTATCCCACAACTCTTTCAAGTCTTCGATCAAGGGTTGTAGGTAAACATCTATGTCATTTCCGGGTTGCTTTGGTCCCGAAATCAACATAGACAACATTATGTACTTTCGTTTCATACATAACAAAGGAGATAAGTTGTAAATTACCAACAGAACAGGCCATGAACTATGTATACTGCTTAAGCTACCATAAGGATTCATACCATCTGTGCTAAGCCCAAGCCTGAGATTCCTAGGTTCTTCACCGAAGCTAGGAAATAATTGATCGATTTTCTGCCATTGAGAAGAATCAGCTGGATGCCGAAGCTTTCCATCGGAAATCCGCTCATCTGCGTGCCATCTCAAATTTTTGGCATCAATTTCATTAGCAAACAGACGCTTGAACCTTGGAATGATTGGAAGATACCACAACACTTTTGCAGGGCCCTTATTTGATTTATACCTCGGAGTTTCACATATCGGACATTGCTCCTTCTCTTCATGATCTTTTCTATACAATATGCAATCATTAGGGCAAGCATGGATCTTTTTATACTGCATCCCTAGTGGACACAGTATTTTCTTAGCATCATAGTATCGACAAGGCAACACATTATCATCAGGAAGCATATCTTTAAAGGCCTCAAGCGTTTCTGAAAAACTCTTGTCGCTCCATCCATGCCGTGCTTTCAAGCTTACCAATTTCAATACTGCATTCAGCAATTGGTATTTTTTACACCCCGGGTACAACGGCTTCTCAGCATCACTGCACATATTACCATATGCATGTGATTGTTCAAAAGCCTCTTCTCCTACATCACGAATAATGTCCTCTATCCGATCATCCATATCCGTGTCATTATCATCACAAGTCACTTCCCCCTGTTGAGATGCACTTGGCATTTCTAATTGTTCACCATGCCATACCCATACTACATACGTCTTACAAAACCCTTCACAAATTAAATGTGTATATATATCTGCAGCACTTAATCGCTTCTCATTCAAACATTTTACACAAGGGCAATAAAACATTCCACTATCATCATCGGCATTTCTTTTTGCAAAGTCTAAAAAACCCTTGACCCCAACATCATATTCAACACTCGTCCGTTTAGCTTGTATCCAACTACGATCCATATATTCTAACACCTTTTATTTGTTTTGTACTTTTTCCCTGGAAAAGGTAGGAGAATGATGAGAGCATGCAATCATTACACCCAAGTACATAGTGTAACTAGAAGTAAACAAAGAATATCGTGATTTAGAGTAGCGTGTGAGGAAAAAATGGAATGAGGGAAAGTGGAATGGAGAAGGAGTGAGGGAATGAGGAATGGAGGTGGAAAGAGGAAGGAAAGAATGCGCTTTCGTCAGAGAAAGTGACTTGGATATATATTCTTTTAATGTCTTTTTGAGAGAAAAGTGTGGGGAGTGGTGGGTATAGTCATTAGAAGGGTACTAAAGAAGAAGGACAATTTCTTCTTGGCATCGTACTACCAAGGGTGTGTATACTACTTAACTAAATTGTTTGTTGATATATGGTATTGAATTAATTATGTTTATTATACATATGGGACATTGGCTCCTCATTATGCAAAATCCCTTCAAACAAAGGATTTTGTACATTGATTCGCTTCATAGGGATGCGGACAACTTATTACAGATGGTCGAGCTTTTCAATATGTAATAAGTTGATGAATATGTTTGTTTATATCTTTACTATGATGTGTTCCTTTATAACTTTTAGCAGTCATTAATTTCTTATCGTCTTATTATATTTGTTTATTGGTATGCCACAAATGAAGGCCTCATCTGCCCCCTGTACTTGGCCGTGGCTATTATCCATTTACACATGGAAGAGAGCAGAGGAAATTTACCAACACACACACACACACACATTGTTTATTTGTGTTCCTTTTACACAAATGAAAGCAAGGACTAGCAAATTTCATTTGTTTCTTTATAGTGTCTACGGCAATTAGATAAAAAGCTCTGATTATGGGTACTATGTCATGAAATTCATGTAGGACATAGTCATCCACAATCATGCCTCAATTACTACTAAGGTTTTTATATAAATATATATATATATATATATATGCATTTATGCGTTTAAGTTAAAATAAATATCATATGATATATATTTTATCATATTTAATTTGGTTTTGCCTCCATTACTTTGAAGACACTTTTTGTGAGTAATATTTGCCCCACCAAATTGAAGTAGTAGAAGAGTTGGTATGATTATTTTTCATTAGTGGGTTGCTGCATAACAGAATTAGCTAGAGTACCCATTTTTTGTTCAAGTATATATAGACATGTGGTTGTTGTTTCAGATTTGGATATGATTACATTGTTTTAATTTTCTGGATATTTTATGTTCTTAGTTTGCTGTATGTGTATATATAATTTGCTGTGGAGTAGCTTTGGAAAGGTGAATCTCTGTTTTGGTTTCTTCTTTACAGGTATTTGTATGTATATGCATGGGGCAAATAAAATTGTACAACTATGAGTCCTACTAGAAACTCTCTTGGTTCAGAGAATTGCACTTATTTTACCTCACGAAAAGCCCTCAATAGCAAAATTGAATCAATTTCCAGTTCAGGGGGATTTTCACCTCCAAGCACAAGAGGCAATAAGAGGATGATTCATCCAACCAAGGTATAGTGCACCATCTCTCTCTTCTAGAGTATAATTAATTGACTACATTAACCCCTCTCGTTATATATATAGATACATACAGATTCCCTCACACCGATTCTAATTAATTCACACTAACACTCTAATCAAACTTGCCTCCCATTCTCCTCTCTGCCTATTACCGTCTGCCTAAGAAGACAGAAAAGGCCATAACAAGAAATGGAATATGATAATCGCATGCCAACGACAATGAAGGTATCAAGTTAATTCGCCTAGACCTGAAATCAGGATTAAAGACATGAAGACAGTAAAACAGGGGAAATTACCAACTGCGTGCTTCTAAGCTGTGATGACAGTTGCTGGCGGTGCTGGAAATAGAGCCAGATCTGTGATGGTGCCGGCCCGGAAAGAGATTGACGGAGGCGGAGGGATAGAGAAAGAGGGCGTCGGTGATGGTGGCGGCCCAGAAAGAGATTGACGGAGGCGGAGAGTGCGTCGGTGACGGAATGGAAGACGGATTTGGGAGAGTGCGTCGGTGATGGAAGACGGATTTGGGAGGTGGAAGACGGATTTGACGGAGGAGGAGAGTGCGTCGGAGTGAGTTGATTTCAGAAATTTGGGGAAAGTTTGGGGAAAGATGGCGCGCAAGAGCTGGTGTTGAAATTTGGGGACAGTTTTAAGACCGGTTGTCTCACAACCGGTCTTAAAAGTCCACTTTTAAGACCGGTTGTCTCACAACCGGTCTTAAACCTCCACTTTTAAGACCGGTTGTGAGACAACCGGTCTTAAAAGTGGACTTTTAAGACCGGTTGTGAGACAACCGGTCTTAAAAATCCACTTTTAAGACCGGTTTTTTAGTAACCGGTCTTAAAAATATTAATTTTTAGACCGGTTATTAGAATAACCGGTCTAAAAATTAATCTTTTAAGACCGGTTAGTGTACAACCGGTCTAAATTTTATTTTTTAGACCGGTTATTATAATAACCGGTCTCCCAAATTCTTTATAATTACGTAAATGCCACCGCGCATTTCTTTTAGACCTCATTTACTATAACCGGTTTAAATGTGCCGGTCTAAATCACCTTTTTTGTACTAGTGCATATCCCTCCCCTCCCCTCAACCTAACAGGCCCCCCCCAACACTAACAGACCCTAATAGCATCACAAGTACTCTCATCACAAGTAATTGAGGTAAGTGAAGCCTCAACTGTGGTGTCCACAAGCCAAATGAATAAATAAATAGATAGATACGGTAAATTTCTCATGCGTCCTCCAATAGCATCACAAGTAATCTCATTTTTACTCAATTCATTATGGGAATTAATAGTAGTTAAAAATAGAATATTGATTCAGATAACAACAGAAAAACTCTGACTTTAGCTAGAAACCTCAAATTTCAAATTGAAATTATCATGCTTCTAAGAATTAAGTAACCTACCAATGCAATCATAAAGAAAGAATGATGATTATGAAATGAATATGAAACTTTTGACATGGACTAAAAAGTCATCTCTCGTCTCTCAAAAGCAATTATGATATATATATATATATATATATAATGCTTTAATAATGGAGAATCGGAGGCATACCCACCAAAACAACATGCAATTAGTCAAAGCCGGAACAATTTCGATAAAGATATTAGTGGAACCAAAACCTAGTTTTGCACATGCAAATTGGCAATCAAAACATAACCAACTATCCAATAAATTACCAGAGAGACAAAAAAGACAAAAAAGGCAAATTCATGGCAGGCATTAAGCATTAACCGTGGCCATTGTAACCCCCGTCCACCATAGGTCGAGATTAAGTTCATAAACTTATAGTTATATGAAATTAGAGACCATAATGCAATTCGGGACCTTAATAAAAGTAAAATTTCCCAAAATCAGAGTTTTCAAAAACTTTTAAAAACTTAATCAACAATGGTTTCATATTCGCATTTCATTACACAATTGGCCTGAACAATTTGATTCCATTTATAAATATTAGAATACACAGTAAGTTCCTGACACACTCGGGTTCCATTGACTAATTAAGGGTTTACAAGGCACAAATACCTAAATAGTTTCCCATAACAAGGGGATTACACAAATACTATCCAATATGTACATGTAATTCTCAAAAAAAAATAACCAAATGATTTACAAAATGATAACCCATATCCAAAATAATCTCCTAGCCTAGAGTGTTATCCACTCTTCGTCACCCGCTTCCCCTTTGATCATTTGGCCCTGTCTAAATTTGTTTTTGGGAGAGTAAGATTTTAAGGAATCCCTGTAGTAACAAATCACTCATAGTATGCACAACAATAAGGCATGAAAGCAAATCATAACCCACACATAGCAACTACAACGACGGTTACAGCGGCAAGGGCAGGTATGACGTGCGTCACCCTTACGTTTGCTCACGTTGTATTTCAAACAACACAGTTCACAACAATATATTTCACCACAGCTGGGATTCATATAAAGCATTTTATAACGTAAGCCACAATGGCAAGATTCACAATGCAAGCCATATTGGCAAGATTCTCAAAGATCCATGTCGATTACAATAGCAGTTCAACAGCAGGGGTAGGTGTGATAGACATCACCCCGTACAACTGCTCATACTGTAATAAACGATGGCACATACATTTCACAAATCTCAATGACAAGCCATGTATACCATACATCATATACAACATGAGATAAAAGTCACTACCTAGGTCCTTCCGTGCGTGCTATGGCGCCGGTTTCTCCCGAATAGGGTAAATGTCGAATCCAATAATTCATAATTAGGGACGAAGAGTCAATTCTCTATTCCAATGTTCAATAATCTTCTCAACTCTTAAATTGGTTATCATTATTGTCCCTTAAGTACCCATAAATGTTGCTAACAAAAGCCCTAAAGGGTTAGAAGAACTATTCCAAAGATCCCCTTTCGGAAGCACAAGCACTGGTTTTTCACTGTTGCACTCGAGTGAAGATGGCCTCACTCGAGTGATGATGTACTTTGCACTCGAGCACAAAGCTTAACACTTGAGTGATAGCTAAATGCTCACTCGAGTTCGAGGAAGTGAAGTACAGAAAGTGTTAACCCGAGAGCAATGAAAACTTTCAAAGAAGAGGAGCACTTGAGTGAAAACCCCTGTCACTCGAGTGACAACTTAACACTCGCAAGTGTTAAGGCACACTATTGAAAATTGGTAGCGAGTGACAACCCGAGATAAGAGTTCAAGGTATCAAATACACCTGCACTCGAGTGAAAACCCATAACACTTGCAAGTGAGGCAACACTCTTGCCTTTCGCCTGGAAGTGCAACATGAAAGCTGAAGGCAGAAAGGGAAAATGCACTACCGCACTTGAGTGGACCTATCCCCACTCGAGTGGTGCTCATCCCGCACTTGAGTGGACCATACATCACTCGAGTGATGCTTATCAGAAACCAGAAAACGCAAAAAAACTGACAGCACTTCCAGATTTTTACCCAAGTGATTCCAATGGTCCCAAATACCAAACCAAAGCTACTCCCGTACAAAAATACTCAAGGAATCACATGGAAACATCAGAATTACTAAATTCCTATTCTATTATCATGCTTTGGTCTTAAGTCACAATCAATGCAAATTTCCAAAATCTCTAAACTTAATCATTCAATCTTAAATCCCTTTTTATCTATTAACATACATTTCAAACATACCAATTCCATACCAACACATGCCAAACTACCAATGACCCTTATCCAACAAAATAGGCTAAAAATTCTAGAAATTCCAAGCTAATTCATTTGGCACAAAAAATAGATAGAAAGATTGGTTTCACTTACCTCACATCAACTTTGCTAAAGAGGTTCTTTGATTCTCCAACCTCCAAAATTCCTTGAGGGTACAAATCAACACCAATAGGCAAACTATAAACATAGAATTAAAGCCCTCAACTCAAGGAACAATTTTAATGAAATGAGTTTGAGCAATGAAGATCATTTTCCTACCTTTTTCTTAAGCTTTTCTCCTCCTAGCTTCTCCAACAATGGCACCGGAAGAGAAGAGAGAAGAGAGAAGAGAGAGATGAGAGCATGGAGATGAAGATGAAATGATCAGACACACACACACACACTCCCATGCCTTGCTTCAGCTGAAAATGTGGGAAGGAAGAGAGAGAAAATATTTTTAAAATGCATTTTGACTTTTCTTACACTCATCTCTCTTCACCAACTTGCCATATGTCCAAACCTCATTGGCTCTTCATAAAGTAAACACCCACTTAGTCACTTTAATCCCTCCATTAGCCATTTTAATTACATTTCTCATTTTTCTTTTAGTTAGTAATTAATTTCTCCCTTAATCACTAACTTATGGCCAATAATTCCATTCTTTCAATTTTTCTACCAATTATGGCATATTAATTAAAATTGTCACAAAACACATAATAATTTCAATTTAATTTCACAAATATCCATAATAATCCTCATTAGCCCTTAATCAAAAATTTGGGACATTACAGCCATGCCCGAGCATTATTCAGAATAAAGCAAACACACCTTGTTTGTTTCCTTATTTATGATTAAAGCTAAATTCATGGACCTACCTCCAACAAAAACTATACATTTGAGAGATATCAAATATTTCAGTAATATATTTGAAGTCCACAAAGTTGGGACCATAAAATCTACACAAAATTTTGAATCAAGAATATATGAAGGACTTGACACTTAATAAGCCGGCTAGAAAATGCTATATTATAGCGGACTTTTTCCAAGACCTTTTTGTGACGTTTAGTCAATTTGCACAAACCTGAACTTTCAAGACTTCTTAATAAATGCTCCATCATATGCTCTTGACGTGCCTCCTTGATTCCTGGCCTTCGGTGTGTTTGAAATAGCGATAGGAAAAATGGAATTTCTCAATTTAATTTTTGGTAATTTTATTTTTGGTAAAAATCCGATTGTGTAATGTGATTTTATGTTTGGAACATCGATTGTATAAATGAATTTTACAAAAGTAAAACTTGTTTGGATTCACTTAAGCACAAATGACTTTTGTGATAATAGTAAGAGAGAGTGGGTGAAAAAAATATTTTAAAGGGTTAAAAACACCAAAAAATAGTTTAAAATAATTTTTGGAATTGAAAAAGTACATTAAAGATAAAATTACAATCAGTCTGATAACACACTGGTTACAGTTGAAAAAATATTTTAAGGGTTAAAAGCATCAAATAATAGTTGAAATTAATTTTTGTAGCAAAAAAAGTACATTAAGGGTAAAATTGTAATAAGTTTGATAGTACACTGGACACAACTGAAAAAATATTTTAACTATTCTCACTCTCTCCAAAAGCTAAATCAATAAAAGCTGAGAAATGAAGTGTGTGTTTGGGGGGAGCGTTTGGACCCCCAAACGCCCAATTATTCAGCAAACGCCAAATTGCCCATTTGAAAAAAAAATTGTGAGTGTTTGTTTCCCAAAGTGAGCAATCGAGCTTAATTCTATCTTAATAGCTTTTGCCATAAGCTCCATTTCTCAGCTTTTACTGATTTAGCTTTTGGGGAGGGTGAGAATGGTTAAAATATTTTTTCAGTTGTGTCCAGTGTACTATCAGACTTATTACAATTTTACCCTTAATGTACTTTTTTTGCTACAAAAATTAATTTCAACTATTATTTGGTGTTTTTAACCCTTAAAATATTTTTTCAACTGTACTCAATGTGTTATCAGACTGATTGCAATTTTATCTTTAATGTACTTTTTCAGTTCCAAAAATTATTTTAAACTATTTTTTAGTGTTTTTAACCCTTTAAAATATTTTTCCACCAACTCTCTCTTACTATTATCAAAAAAGTCACTTGTGCTTAAGTCAATCCAAACAAGTTTTATTTTTACAAAAGTCATTTATACAATCACTGTTCCAAACATAAATCACATTACAAAATCGAGCTTTTACCAAAACTAAAATTACCAAACGTTAAATTAAAAAACTCTATTTTTCCCATCGCTCTTCCAAACACACTCGAAACTTATGACAAAAACTATTAAAATAGAATTAAGCTCAATTGCTCATTTTAAAAACCAAATACTCAAAAAAAATTTTAGATTACCCATTGAGTTTGTTTACTCAATTGAGCGTTTGTGGTTCACGGGAGAGAGAAACGGTGCTGCATCTGGGCCCCAGTGTGATTCAATAAAATCATTATAACATGATCTTGTCGGGTTGGAATGTTGAAATCAGATATGCACCACGCCATGTATTGCAGTACGCAGATCTACTCGCTAAAGAGGCACATAACCTTGATGTGGACATGTTGTTACTGCCCAATCTTCCTTGCTTTTGTTATGGTAGATTCGCTCAAGATTGGCTTGACAGTCGCGTGGCCTCATCAGAGGCTCATCAAGTGTAGTTCTCATCAAGTTGTGTAACTTGTCCTATGATTCTAAAAGAAAAAAAATCATTATGTCTCTTAAAATTAGATATTATTTTGGTTAGCGGTAATATTTCTAATATGCAGAACAATATATTTATAATATAGTAATGAACACCAGCTACAAGTAGGAAAATAACGAGAACTTCTGTAAAAATGAGCTCTCTCTCTCGCTCGATAATTAAGGAGTGATTAATTGGAATATTGTTGGCAAGAAAAAAAGGTTAATCGGAATATTAAAGAAATTACGAGCAATTCCTCTATAAAATCCTACCCACCAACACAGATACAGCATACACACGTAAAGCTTTGAGAGTCCGTCGTGGTGTAAGCCAAAGGAAGCAACCGTAGCTACCTCCCTCCCTTGCCTCCAGGTACATGCAGGTTTTCGATCACCTTTCATCATTCCTCCGCCGCCACCGTCATCTCTCTTCGCCTCTCCTGCCCTTTCTCATCTCATTCTTGTTACGTTATTACATACATAGAGAACTTAATTGTCTTACGTATAATCTTTTGTTCCAGGAGCTGACATGGGTTCCGGCTGCTGCAAGCCGCGGGTAGAGGATAGCCTTGCTGGTAGTGACAATAATGATCCAGGGAGGAGTTCTGCTTCTTCATTGGCTGTCTCTAACAATGGCGGCGGTGACACTCATGCGGACCCGTCGCCGGACCCGACCCCGGCTCGGTCGAACCGAAACAGGGCCAATGAACTTGGGAGAAGTTGTGGCTACGAACAGGAACCGTATGCTTCTTCATCAAGCAGGCATACGGCCGCACTCAACAGCAGCTGCAACGATCTCGGGCTAAGCGCTGGCTACGCACTGCCACCTTATTCATCATCAACACCACCTACCACCCGCCGGAGCAAAAATGAACTTGCGGCAAGTTCTGGATACGCACACCCCGGCAGCCCCACCACTAACACCACAACATAGTCACCGGCCGTTGGAGGTCTGGCGTATGTGACAGTGCTTAATTCCACATTACTATATATGTTTTTGATGTGTGCAAGAATGGATATTAAGTTGCACCTAAGTACCTCAGAACACCGTTTTTGTCTTATGCATTATTACTTTAAGCATGGGGTGTATGTGTATGTTTTTTGCTTTGTTTAGCTAAAAGTGTGCTTCACTTTAACAAAACTTTAATTAGTCATGGTGACTCGTTTGGTTGACATGCGAACCTATTTTCGTTCATGCCACGAAAAATTGTCTCCCAGCTAGATGCTGAGCAAAATGTGATTTTCCAATAGAAAATTTTGTAGAATGTCAAAAATTTTGTTGAAGTTGCCTTTTAGGAGCTGGTTCAGTGAAACAATATGTTGTGGGCTTTCTCCTAGAGACTTCCTACTCAGGGCGCGATGCTCCTGTCGGAGAAGTCATCGGCCTTACTCCTGCGCCCTGTAGTTGCGGTGGCCCTGGTAGTGGCAGAGGTGGACGCCGCTGGCTGCCTTGTTGAGGACTTCCATGGGTGGCGGAGGCGGCCCTCATGATGGTCAATGTAACCATAATCTTGATCGTTCCAACGGCTACAATCATTGTCGGAATAGTTCTCAGAAAATAAGCATGTGAAACGTTGCTTTGTTGATAAATATACATAAATAAATATGAAATACAATTAAATAATACTCCCTCCTGTAGTTAATATAATATAATATAACTTCCTTTTGCCAACAAATATAATATAACAGAATTTAAGAGTGGAAGGCAAATCCATGTTTCCACTGTGGCCATCCTGTCTCTGTAATACTCTTACTGTTACAACTGATGGTCGCCAGTGGAAACAATCGTCACCTGGGTCGACTGCAATATAATAGTATTATCTCAACAAACGGTACGGATTCTATCGGTGTGCTATTTGACCATTCAAGTAGTCAATGGCATTAGGGTTATATTTTAATAAACTTTTAATGGCTTTGTCGGTGCTTAATTATGCTCTATATCTCTACGTATTCCCTCGTCTTTAACGTAGGATATAGTGGGAAAGTTAATTTTGGTCTTAAATATAAGACATAAATTTTCATATTTGTTAAATTTTTTTCTAATGTACCCTCATTGATGCTCCATTAACAATAATTAAGGAGGAAATGAAATGAGGGAATTAAGGAAAATGAATAAGATATTTTAGAAAATATATCATATTAACTAATTTAACTAACTTCCTTAATCCAATTAAATTAGGTAAATATGTCTTATATTAAATATTAGAGGGAGTATTATATCTTGTAAACATTGGGTTATTTAATATCATTTTGTCTTTATATAAAAAAAAAATTCATTGAATAAATGCAAAATAAATCCACACGAACTAATTATGTTTGGAATGGTAGTGGACTGGCTTATAAGTGGCCTTTTAGTTTTAAAGCTAGATTGGGTGTTACTCATGTAAATGCTTGTGGCATGACTTTTAATTTCAATGCTTGTGGCGAAAAACTCATCATAAGCCACCACAGAGGAAAAGTTACTTCTTGTTTCTTTCGCCATTTCGGTTGTCACGAGGGCATGGAACCATTGGTTACGTACATCATTCTCTCTCTTGCTTCCTTCTCATAATTTTTTTTTTCTTTTTCAAAATTTCAGTTAATATAACTTTTGATTCTTAAGTTTGATCCAATTTTGATTTTGATCCTTCAAGTTTGAAATCAGTGGTTTTAGTTCCTAAAGTTTCATTTGATTTTGGTTTTGATCCCTCAAGTTTGAAATCGATGGTTTTGACCATTTGTTACGTACATCATTCTCTCTCTTGCTTCCTTCTCATAATTTTTTTTCCTTTTTCAAAATTTCAGTTAATATAAATTTTGATCCTTAAAATTTGATCCAATTTTGATTTTGGTCTCTCAAGTTTGAAATCAGTGGTTTTGATTCCTAAAGTTTCACCTAATTTTGGTTTTGATCCCTAAAGTTTGAAATCGGTGGTTTTGGTCCCTGAAGTTTCATCCAATTTGGTTTTGGTCCCTCAAGTTTGAAAAAGGATCGGACTTGACTTTTTCCGAGTTGGGTCAGGTTTCATAACCAGGTCACCAAGTTCTTTACAAACTTGAGGGACCAAAACCAAAATCGGGTGAAACTTCAGAGACCAAAACCACCAATTTCAAACTTAAGGGATCAAAAACAAAATCAAGTGAAACTTTAGGGACCAAAATAACTTATTTCAAATTTGAGGGATCAAAACCAAAATTGGATCAAACTTCAAAGATCAAAAATTATATTAACCCTCAAAACTTTTTACAGGAATAAAGTTAGGTGAATAAAAAATAAAAACAAATCAACATGTATATGATTAATTAATAAATAATAAATTATATAATAATAATGTATTTAATATTCAATAAATTGAATAAAAAAATAATAATTAACGAATAAAATATAATAACTCCAAAGTACCTAATAATTTGTTTATAAAAATATCCGAAAAAACAAAATATTAAATAATAAATTAGAGAAAATTGAGGAAAAGCTTCCATTAGAAATTTAATTGATAAGAAGAACTTAATAAATTTTTATTTTCCAAAATGCACATAACCCCCCTTAATTTTAGATTAGCCGCATATGACCTCCTCATCTTTAGACATTTAAAGGGTTAAAGATTCTAGCACCCAAAAGTATTTTCCCATAAGCAACCAATATCCTAAAGTAATTTGTGGTCAGTCCAATACCTTAAAGTATTTTTATATGTGCGTCTAGTATCCAAAAATATTTTATGACACAGTTTTTCCCTTAAAATATTAATTTTTTAAATAAAAGCATTGCCCGTAAAATATTTTTTTGGGAGCAATTTAAATGTCACCATTAACTCTCAAAAAATCATTTAAGTGAAAGTGCATATAGCACCATAAATTATTTTTTCTGTAGCAATTTTAGGGTAATGAATATATCTAAAAAAATACTTAAAAGTTTTGGATACCCCACAAATTATCAAAGGATACTTGATACATTTAAGAAAGTATTTCAGGATGCATGCAAGAGGGCATCTTAACCCAAATTTAAATTCCACACCTTCATCTTTCAAATTTTGACTATCAACCAACTATTGCTGAGATGACAGTTAAATTTAACGGAAAATATGCCACATCAATTTAATCACTATTACTTAGTGAATCTTGGGTATTTTATTAATATTTTTTGGCCAACAGTATTTTATTAATTTATTTAAACACAATACACATATCTTTATTTAAAGATAATTTTGTCATTCTTTCAATTTCAATAGGTCTTTTTTTTTTTTTTTTGCCATCCAATAGTTCTAATTCAGTAATACTACCAATTTTGCATCAAAGACGTCTTCCTTTCTTGACATCACCTCTTCTCTTCTAGGGATGTTTCAATGCTTTCTAGAATCCACAAGAGACCGTCTCTTCTTCCTTCTAAAATCTTCGCATGCGCTCACATTTAAAATTGGCCTTTTGAGTTTTGATACTCCCCCCATTTCTTTTTATAAGATATAATTAACCGAATTGTATTGTTTAAAGATATAGTTAAAATTATCTAGGTGCAACAATTATGTAAAAAAATAAATTTTATTTTTTTAAAAATACCCTTATTTATATAAAAAAAATCAACTGAATCTTTTGTTAAAAATAAAAAATGCATGCCGAGGAATGAAGACAAAGTGTTCGGTGGGAGATTTTGCTCCATGAAAGTTTGTTCCCCAGCAACAAGACATCATTGAAATGGGTATGAGGTGATATATCTGGAATGGACAATTGGTGAGTTCCTTTACTCATAAATGGTCTTTTCCTGATAAAACTATCAAGGAATTATGTCTCACAAGTCACACCTCTGACACAAGGAGGAGAGTAGAGTTGTAGAATGGGTTGCCTGTGGTGCTTGGGATTTTCAAATACTAGCTTTTCCATGTTAAACTGCTAAACAAGGAATGAAGATACACTAATCTTTTTATAAAGATTATCAACTAATACAATGAATTTTTCTTTCTTGGAAGTAATAACTAAAACCCCAATACTTTTTGGTGACTTATGAGGTAGGGACCTATGTTAACCTTTCTCCCAAGGATAATTTATGAGGTAAGGACTTATGTTAATCCTCCTTCTAAGGATGATTTATGAGGTAGGAACCTATGTTAACCCTCCTTCGGGTAAGGATTTAACTCTCCTTCACATCTCTAAACCTCACACTAAGCCCTCTATTTATAGAGCTTTAACCAAGTAATACATTCTAACTCTCCATCACACCCCTCTCAAGTTGACACCTCTTATAACACCAGAGTCTTAAATCCAGCAGCCACTACTTGCTTCAAACATACTCCCATGCCTCTTCTGATGCCTCAGACCCTCTTTGTTTTTGTTTTAATCATGCCTAGACGCCAAGGCTTTTTTTTTGTTGCCTCATCTAATAAAAAGCTCTTGAAGATGAGCACAAAAGAAACCGACACATGATCATAAATTTCCAAACCTTTTACACATTAGACTTTTGCGCATTTATCCTTGGCTATGAAATAAACAGCTCCACTTCAACTCGCTGCATAACAATCTTGACAGTTCATGAAAACTCCAACTTGTCCTTGAACTTGTTGTTGTAAAGATTTTCACCCATTGAGAAGATACTTTGAACTGCGTAATTTGTTTCAGACGCCCCCTTGATGTTAAAATGTCAACGTACACTCTCAAATGTAACAACAACATGTGGGCTTGTAGATATTTCGCTCGCTGATTCTCACTCAGATGATTCACCCGAATAACTTGAAAAGACACCACACTGGATCTTGATGAATCATGGAATAAAGATGAACATCGGAGAAAGGTGTAGGCCTAATGAAGAAGAAATTGAAGTAAACGATGATGACTTAGCAAAGTCCTTTGCCAACACAGGGTGCGAACCACCTCATTGCTTCATGGGTCGGAATCTCAAGAAGCTAAGAACTTTCTCCCACAAATCATAAACACAACTTGAGCCTCAAACCAGAGTATAAATCTAGCCTCTAAATCCACTAGAAAGGTTTGAAAAGGAAAATGAGCTTGCAGCGGAGACAATCAAGATCAACAAAGAAGAGCACATCACCTTTCATATTGCCGTGGGTGTTGATCATGGCTCTGAGGTAGTGAACAGAGGGGCGAAACATGAGTTTAATAGAGATCCTCTGTCCCAACAATATGGGTACTTGTTGCCTTTGAAGCGACCTGTAATGATAGCTGAACTATCAATATTGTAGAGATTGTATAATTAGGTTGTTCGATTTGTTGTATTTAGCTTTTCTGTACTGTGCGTATTCAACTTCTCACTGAGTGTTGGTACAGGTTCTTTTGGTCTTAGGCTGATATTTTGGGCCCAATATATGTTAAGCCCAATAGGATTAAGTAGCTATATAAATGGTCAGAACACTATTAGGTTGATTGTAAGTGAGACAATATTTTTCATGAATGAAGTTTATTTTTCTTTGTGTAGCTTGAGTTAAGGTGTAGAGGTGAGAGGCCTGGAATTGTACATGGTACCAGAGCCATCAATTGGGTCATTTTTCAAGATCTTCCAAGAAGGACTCAAGAAAGCCCAAGGTCGTTGGCCCAATTTGTGATCACCCTGTGGTTGCTTTTCAAGACTCCTTCAAGATCCAGCCAAGACAGCCCACGCGCTCAGTCGGCCCATTCCCTCCACCAACCCTGCTCCTTTGTCTTTCAGCCTCACGCGATGGCTGCCACCGATTCCCAGTGCCCTCCCAATCGGACGATGTTCTCTCCCATGGATTCAAGCAAATCTTTCGGTGATTCTCTCTCTTTCCATGATCCCCTTTACCTCCACCCGTCGGACACCCAAGGCATGCCGTTGATTCTGCAGATCCTCATCGGCGCTGACAATTACACAATTTGGAGTAGGGTGACGCTGATTGCTCTCCGTGGGAAGAATAAGGTCGGTTTCATTGATGGGAGCTGTACGCGAGATAAACAAGATCCTCGCCTTCTTGCTCAGTGGGATCTGTGTGACACGATTGTCCTCTCGTGGCTGTTAAGTTTGCTCTCTAAAGATCTTGCCAACGGACTCATCTTCTTCTCCACTTCACGGCTTGTTTGGCTTGACCTTCAACAGAGGTTTGACAAGCGTTCTGGTTCTCGAATCTTCACATTGCACAGAGAAATCAATTCCTTGCGTCAGGGCTCTTCCTCTGTCACCGCTTATTTCTCTCGGCTTAAAGAACTCTGGGAGGAGCAATCCTCTCTTGTTCCAATTCCGTCTTGTACCTGTGCCACATCCCAGGCTTATGCTGAAATCACCCAACAACATAAACTTCTTCAATTTCTTATGGGTCTCAATGAGACCTATTCCCAAGCCCGAAGCCACATCCTGCTTCTTCTCCCTCTGCCAAGTGTTAATGATGCTTATAATATGATTGTTGAAGATGAGGCACAACGCCATATCATTAGCATTGATAGAGCTCCATCCCCTGAAGGAATTGTTATGACCGTGCGCAATCATTCCCGTGGTAGAGACCGAGGCAGGGGAAACAATGCTCCTGAATGCTCTCACTGTGGGAAGCGTGGGCACACGAAGGAGTAATGTTACCAACTTGTTGGTTTTCCTCCAAATTTTTGTGGAAACAGAGGAAAGCAATCTAGAGATTCAAGTCAAAATGGTACTGATGTGGCTTACGCAGCTGAAGAAAATTCTTTCCCCTCCACACCTGCGATGCCCACACTCACATAAGACCAATACCAGAAACTCCTTCAATTGATTAATCAAGATGAAGCGCCCACTGTTCATGCCTTAACCGGTATAGGTTTGGCTGTTCCCAACTCCGTTATATTTCCCAGTAATAAGGGGATTTTGGATTCTGGTGCTACGATTCATATGGTAGGCAATATGAGTATTTTGAGTAATTGTAAACCATATGCTGGACCTGTCAAGACCATACGCATACCTGATGGAAATTGCATGCCTGTTAGTCATATAGGTGATGTTTATATTGCACATGACATAGTTATCCGCAATGTTCTTTATGCACCTGGTCTCTAATTTAACCTGATCTCAGTGTCTCGGTTAACCACAGAACAAAACTGTCTTATGTCCTTTTTCGCTGATATTTGTATCATACAGGACCTTCAGGTTGGGAAGAAGCGACTGATTGGTAAGAAGGTTGCTGGACTCTATGTACTGGATGTTATGCAATGCTGTAATTCCTTAAATTCTGTCTTGTGTAACAGCATTAAGCATAATTCCATTGATGTACGCCTATGGCATAGTATACTAGGTCACGCACCAGTCTCTATAATGAAACACTTGAGTATCATTGGGAATAAAATTGATATGAATAAAGATTGTGAAGTCTGTGTGCAATCCAAACAGACAAAGTTTCCATTTGGATCCAGTTTTATTAAGTCTACCCACTGTTTTGAATTACTTCATCTTGATGTATAGGGTCCTTATAAGACACCTACACATAAGGGTCATCATTATTTCCTTACTATTGTTGATGATTATTCACGAGGAACTTGGATATTTCTTATGCGCCACAAACATGAAACCATCATGCATATTAAGCATTTTATTGCATATGTTTTCACACAATTTTCCACTACAGTTAAGAAGGTGAGGAGTGACAATGGCACCGAGTTTACTAATAATGATTTGGGATGTTTCTTTCAAGAAAAAGGCATGATCTATGAAACTTCCTGCCCTTACACTCCAGAACAAAACGGAGTAGTAGAACGAAAACATCACACAATCATGCAAATCACCCGTAGCCTGATTTTACAATCCGGTATACCGGTTCGATATTGGGGCAAATGTGTGAGCATTGTCACGTCCTTATCTTTATTTCACCTTTACCAGAGTATTCACGAAAAATGACATGCGGTTCGATAGGCAACACAGGAATAGCATAACTATACTGATAATATGTGCATTATTACATAAATTCCCCCATAGGGGTTTGTACATGATCATTACCATCAATGTAGCCACACAAGGCTACTGGGGTATCTAAACCCGTCCCAGTCAAAAGGAGACATCATCTCATCTTCGTTCCACCATTGCAATCCCCTCATATGATACTCTGCATTATTGTTTGCATATCTTCTGTCGTCTCCTGTCTAAATTGTTGGTAGGGGAGGGTGAGATTCGAGAGAATCTCAGAAGGAAACAGATACCATAATGCATGCATGATTGATGCTATGTGTATGACATGTTAGCTTTATCTAGATGTATGCCCCATAATGACATTTCTGCATGCTCAATGTTTCATACAACAAGACTATGGCCACAGCGAAAACAGAAACAGAGCTTCATTTATTCAAATATGCTCTACACAATCAAGTAAAGTAATCACATACATCATTACACAAGCAAAGATATCAAAAACATGCAACTAAGGTAAGTCCCCTACCTCCAATCTTTCTCCTCGATTTGCGTGCCAACAGCTCGGGGCTCCATATTCGATCCTACAATGTCAAATGTACTATTTAGACACTTCCATAGTGTTTCTGGGGGTTATATGAGCTTATTATGAAAATTTACTAAAATACCCCCAGGGACCCCGCTCAGCCCCGCTGTACTCGGTCCGGCTGTACTTTTCCCAAAATTTTGACATGGGCTATTCTTACATATTTTCACCCAAGGAATCCATTTCCGGACTCGGAATTATCAAATTCAATGTCAAATTACGAAATTGCCCTTGGCAGACCTACTTTTAGGGTTTTAGGGGCGTTTCCTTAATTATGCTTTCTCGGCCTTTTCCGAAAAGTGCCCAACTGTAACCCCACCTAATTTCGCCCACTGAATCCAATGGAATCATCAAATCATTGAAAATCCAAATCTAAGACCCATTTACAATGCTGACCGAAATATATAGGTTTTAAGGGGAAAATTGGGGTTTTTCGGTTTCAGCTCCGTAAACACGTTCCTTTCTACTCCTAACCACTTTATTGACTATTCCATTAGGTTACAAATACCATTTAGTACCAATTTGGGCAGCATAACAGCCCCACATACCCATTTCCAAAAATTAAAACCAATGGCAATCCGGCGAAATTTCACCTATTAAATTGCCCACAGCAGCTAGAATAGTCAATACACAAGAGTTTGGAAGTTACCTCAAGCTCCCACTAGCTTTTCTCAAAGTGGCTGAAAACCCTAGATGCCAAACCTCCAAATTTGAGCCTCCAAACCTTAAATCATATGCAAAGGAAGCTTAGGAACGGAGTTATACGCATTAGGAACCGATTTACCGAAGAAATCACTTACCTTTGTAAGCTTTTTCCTCCCATTTTCTCTCTCTAAAATTTCACACTTCCTCTCTCTATGTTCAGCTAGTTCACGTCAGAAATGAGCTGAAGAAGGAGGAGGATGATTACAATGATATATCTAATTTAATTAATTAATTTTCCCAATTTTCGGATTTTTGCAAAATTCTGGCATATTTCTGTCCAAACTTTGAAAAATCATAACTAATTCTAGAAAAATCGAATTGAAGTGATTCCAAAGCCTATAAAACCCTTATTGAGTCTAGTTTCAAGGAAAAATATAGAATTTTGTTTTCTGGAATCATAAAATTCCCAGAATTTCAATCTTTACATATTGTTCCAGAAATTTCACAGTTTATCTGTGCTGACTTCAAAAATTCATATCTTTTTGTGTATAGCTCTAATTGCGTCATATAACCTATCAAATTAAAGCTTAGGATGTCTACTTCCATCCTGTAAAATTTCATAATTGTTTCTTATCATTTAGTCTTCCAAAACCTTATGATAAACTCACTGCCTTATAGGCGATTTTATCAAAAACATAATTATATTCTCCAAAATTCACCATTTTACTTTCTTAATACCCCAAAGATATTAGAATCATTAGGGGATAAATTTGGGGCATTTACTAAATCGGGGCTTAGTAGTCCACTCAATTTAGGCTTATTCCAAAGCCTCCAATCCCAAAATTCGGGATATTACATTTCTCCCCCCGTTCAATAAATTTCGTCCTCGAAATTTGAACGTCTACAACTTAGGGATTAATTCTATCTCATTCTATTATCACATGCAGGCTCAAAAGCCATGTAACACCGTAGTCATACTTCCATTACTAATCTCAGATAGTATTCAACATTCATCATCCATTCTATACACAGTAGGTAGCGTGCAATCAAACACAGGTTCCCACAGCGCTTGGTTCCATAGGCCTTATAGCCTCTTTGAGACTTCACCCAAATTCACACAATCACTTTTTATTTGTAATGGCCCAATCCTCACCCGAGTCCATGGTCTTTTGGATGTCCCATACCTCAAGTCAACGAGGTTGGGCTAGTGAGCCAGCCATATTGGTTCACTTCGTTAGGTTCCTCCCATGGTAGAATATCATGCCTCATGTAAGACATGGTACTATTGGACACCAAAACGTTTGGTCACACCGGTCTTACTGCCTTCGCTACAACCTGGTACAGTTTGGATGTTCTGCCAACCTTAAAACATTACCTTAGACACATTGGTCTAATGTCATCGCACTAGGCATCAACCACAGTACTAAACACACAGGTCTTACAGCCCAGAGACATCGCCCTATGCAACCTTGCACATCAGGTCTTACCGCCTTGTACAAACCTGTATACTTTCTGTAATTTATGCCTACCTATTCGGTGTTCAGGATCAAATGACTATTTGACCCTTATTGGTCGTACTGTGTGCACTATTCACTAGGCATACGATGTGCACTATTCACTATATGACCATCCACTGTTTGCACTATATCACAAGTGGATGATTCATTCTGTGAGGCTATAGCTATGGAGACGCTCATGCCTCTACTCGACTTTATTGCATCAAAACACATCCCAATCCATGCCTACTTGTATCTGTGTAGACCATAAAGCTCGACTGTAGATCTGGGATTGTTATTACTGGTGCTGTTGAGAGGTATTCGCCACCATTCTATCCTACTACACTAGGGTTCATCCCAATTCCAGTTCACATATGTCACCACAAACTACAAAGTTTGTGTGACTGTTGACCATATAGGTCATCATACTGTACACCACGCAGGATTTAATACTGTACACCATACAAGATGTAATATTATATACCACTCAGGGTGTAATACTATTCATCACATATACTGTAACACTATTGTCCATCGAGGCCATATTATGTTTTGGGATGATCAACAATGGTGCGAACATCAACCCCTCCTGTAAGTTTCAAAATTGCACCTAGATTCGTCATACTTTCACTGCCCACTCTGAGGTCTATCTCCTCATATGAGCTTTAATATTATCAGGATGATTTAATAGGAGTCCTACAGGAACCTCCCATGACACCTGACAGCACCCACAATCTATATTCCTTTGTGCCCACTCTTACCCGTTTGAACTTGAATCATTCTGATCCATATAAACTCTTATCTCAAGAAAACCCATTCAATGTAAGATTCACTACAATGCACCATCGTTAAGGGCCAATGTTTCCGTAGCCCTACTCTACGATTCAACTTCATGGCAGCTGTACTCTAGGATTAGTCATCACGGTGGCTGCACTCGCGGGTTTATCATCATGGTGGCTACACTCTAGGGTTCGTCGTCACGGTGGCTACACTCTAGGGTTCGTCGTCACGGTGGCTGCACTCTAAGGTTCTGTACTCGGTGCTTCACACAGGCACCCATACACCTGGTCAGCCCCCTTCCGATAAGAACTTTCCTTAGGTAGCCCTCTCCGATCAGATTTCACCGTAGGTAGCCCTCTCCGATCAGATTTAACCATAGGTAGCCCTCTCCGTTCAGATTTCACCGTATGTAGCCCTCTCCGATCAGAACTTTCAATCTTTGTGGTCGCAGTACAACTCCACAATTATGCCATAAAGGCAACGTTTCCTGATTCAATACAAACATTCTTATCATCAACTCAAGATTATGGATGGAATAGTTCAATTCCCGAAGCTTCAGCTGACAAGATGTGTATGCCCTCACTTGGCTTGCATCAATTCTCATCTCAATCTATGCCTGCTCGCATCTGGGGATTCAATTCCCTTCCTAATCCATGCCATCTGGCATTAGTGCAAACAATAAAGGCCTACTATGGATATAGGATTATCAATGTTAGTACTCTAATAAATTTTCATCATCAGCTCTCTGAAGCTCCTCTCACAATCATCATCCCATGCATAATGCTGAGTTCTGGGAAATTTTGATACAAACATCTCATCCCTTTTTTTTATTATTGTCACACCCATGGCCCTTCTTGGCCTCGTACCTGAGTCCCTTAGGACGTGGCTAGCAGCCTCGTCGGGTAGGGTGCCTTTTTCTTCACACCACATGGCTCTCCGTAGTAACCCACAATCATCCATAGAAAATGTGATAGATAAATATGTCATGCACCATATAGTGTAAAATGAAAATCACATCAATCCGTGTGTGTACACAAAGTTCAAGGCCAAACACCCAGTTAAAACAACAATCCGTGTGTGTACACAAAGTTCAGGGCCAACCATCCAGTTGAAACCCTTACGTGTACCTCAGCCGAGTCACCGACTACAGCTAGGTAAATCGTGTATCATAGCTGGGTCCTTACTAGGCCGAATGGTACATATACACTTCCCATCGGACGGTACATATACACTTCCCGCACCACAGCTAGATAATATTCATGTACCTCGGCTGGGCACCAACCACAACCAGGTAATGTTTGTGTACATCAGCTGAGTCCCAGACTACAGCTAGGTAATGTGCCCTAGGCACGAGTTCATATCACAGAATACAGAACATACAACATATTAACTATCACATAGTGTATGAGGGATTATAGTTACTACATTGTCCTTTCTTGGATAACCTTCCTGATGATCATTGATCATTACATACCACTTGTTATCGATCTAAATCAAAACAACAATACGTAGTTTGATGTACCCATAGGTATTATGTTCGATATACCTATAGGCACTATTCATCAGTTTCGACTTTTTATTATCACAGTCGCACCAGATCGCACCAACATCACACCCTTCCGGGGTATACTAGGTAACTGGATTCAATCGAATATCCTCGCTCGTCTTTTTATTATCACATCCCTATTCTTTCTGACTGGACCCCAATTTGATGACTAGACGACCTAGTCGTCAGGGCCAGGGATGGACTCACAAAAATATCGGCATTCCCCCCTTCTGATGCCTTTCTTTCAGCTTTCGTAGGATTCGAACACTCACCCTAGGGGTTAAGATGAGCGCCGCGGCAAACCCTGCTACCATTGAGCTAGTGTCACACCCTCAATCTCTGACTGGACCCCACTTACTGATACTAAATCACCTGGCCTGGAGGCATCTGCCTCGGGGTCGAAGGTGGACTCACAAAGATAACCCTACTCCCCTGATCCTCAATCCGGTTGTAAACCATGCATCACGTATACCACTCCAACTATGGGATCGGTAATGAAACCCGGATTTGTCTCTGTCTTGTCTGTTTGTGGCATATATTCCTGTCACTTAACTACCCACAACTGTGGCTGGTCACTGTTCAGCCAACTGGTGATTCTATTTTAGGATGAGGCTCCTTACTTGGATCCACTGCCTTAGTGTCTATATCATCCTTGTACCATCCTCTCATTGGTATGGCAACATGTACTGCCTTCCGGGTATTCCATTGTTTCCTTCAGGCATGTCTGTACCTTTCAGGGGCTTGTGAACTAGCTGAAATAATTTACTTCGCTGTTCCTACCACTGTGTAATCAAGTATATCAGTATACTATCCTGTTGCCAGAACCACTGCACTTACTCTGAGCAGACAATTCTGTGGCCAGAATCCTTGCTCTGATACCAAAATGTCACGCCCTTATCTTTATTTCACCTTTACCAGAGTATTCACGGAAAATGACATGCGATTCGATAGGCAACACAGGAATAGCATAACTATACTGATAATATGTGCATGATTACATAAATTCCCCCATAGGGGTTTGTACATGATCATTACCATCAATGTAGCCACACAGGGCTACTGGGGTATCTAAACCCGTCCCAGTGAAACGGAGACATCATCTCATCTACGTTCCACCATTGCAATCCCCTCATATGATACTCTGCATTATTGTTTGCATATCTTCTGTCGTCTCCTGTCTAAATTGTTGGTAGGGGAGGGTGAGATTCGAGAGAATCTCATAAGGAAACAGATACCATAATGCATGCATGATTGATGCTATGTGTATGACATGTTAGCTTTATCTAGATGTATGCCCCATAATGACATTTCTGCATGCTCAATGTTTCATACAACAAGACTATGGCCACAGCGAAAACAGAAACAGAGCTTCATTTATTCCAATATGCTCTACACAATCAAGTAAAGCAATCACATACATCATTACACAAGCAAAGATATCAAAAACATGCAACTAAGGTAAGTCCCCTACCTCCAATCTTTCTCCTCGATTTGCGTGCCAACAGCTCGGGGCTCCATATTCGATCCTACAATGTCAAATGTACTATTTAGACACTTCCATAGTGTTTCTGGGGGTTATATGAGCTTATTATGAAAATTTACTAAAATACCCCCGGGGACCCCGCTCAGCCCCGCTGTACTCGGTCCGGCTGTACTTTTCCCAAAATTTTGACATGGGCTATTCTTACATATTTTCACCCAAGGAATCCATTTCCGGACTCGGAATTATCAAATTCAATGTCAAATTACGAAATTGCCCTTGGCAGACCTACTTTTAGGGTTTTAGGGGCGTTTCCGTAATTATGCTTTCTCGGCCTTTTCCGAAAAAGTGCCCAACTGTAACCCCACCTAATTTCGCCCACTGAATCCAATGGAATCATCAAATCATTGAAAATCCAACTCTAAGACCCATTTACAATGCTGACCGAAATATATAGGTTTTAAGGGGAAAATTGGGGTTTTTCGGTTTCAGCTCCGTAAACACGTTCCTTTCTACTCCTAACCACTTTATTGACTATTCCATTAGGTTACAAATACCATTTAGTACCAATTTGGGCAGCATAACAGCCCCACATACCCATTTCCAAAAATTAAAACCAATGGCAATCCGGCGAAATTTCACCTATTAAATTGCCCACAGCAGCTAGAATAGTCAATACACAAGAGTTTGGAAGTTACCTCAAGCTCCCACTAGCTTTTCTCAAAGTGGCTGAAAACCCTAGATGCCAAACCTCCAAATTTGAGCCTCCAAACCTTAAATCATATGCAAAGGAAGCTTAGGAACGGAGTTATACGCATTAGGAACCGATTTACCGAAGAAATCACTTACCTTTGTAAGCTTTTTCCTCCCCTTTTCTCTCTCTAAAATTTCACACTTCCTCTCTCTATGTTCAGCTAGTTCACGTCAGAAATGAGCTAAAGAAGGAGGAGGATGATTATAATGATATATCTAATTTAATTAATTAATGTTCCCAATTTTCGGATTTTTGCAAAATTCTGGCATATTTCTGTCCAAACTTTGAAAAATCATAACTAATTCTAGAAAAATCGAATTGAAGTGATTCCAAAGCCTATAAAACCCTTATTGAGTCTAGTTTCAAGAAAAAATATAGAATTTTGTTTTCTGGAATCATAAAATTCCCAGAATTTCAATCTTTACATATTGTTCCAGAAATTTCACAGTTTATCTGTGCTGACTTCAAAAATTCATATCTTTTTGTGTATAGCTCTAATTGCGTCATATAACCTATCAAATTAAAGCTTAGGATGTCTACTTCCATCCTGTAAAATTTCATAATTGTTTCTTATCATTTAGTCTTCCAAAACCTTATGATAAACTCACTGCCTCATAGGCGATTTTATCAAAAACATAATTATATTCTCCAAAATTCACCATTTTACTTTCTTAATACCCCAAAGATATTAGAATCATTAGGGGATAAATTTGGGGCATTTACTAAATCGGGGCTTAGTAGTCCACTCAATTTAGGCTTATTCCAAAGCCTCCAATCCCAAAATTCGGGATATTACAAGCATGGCTGTGCATTTAGTGAACAGAATTCCCTCTAAGGTACTTGACTACAAAACTCCATATGAAAAGGTTTATGGGATAGAACCTGATTTAGGAAATTTAAAATTTTTTGGTTCCTTAGCTTATGCTACTGATTTAAGGGCAGGTGACAAATTACAGTCTAGATCTATTCCTGCTGTATTTTTAGGTTACCCTGAACATCAAAAGGGTTTTTTACTTCTTGATTTACATCATAAAACTATATTTGTCAGTAGACATGTTAGTTTTATGGAAGAAAAATTTCCATTTAAGGATCACCTAGATGATGACATGCCACAAGTAGGAATAGACTTTAAGGAAATGTTTTGGTATGACCCTATTGAACTAGGAACTAAGAATGTCACTGCAACTAATTGTACTGATTCTTGTAGTTCAAACAGAATAGAACCTGAGGTTGTTTCACCTTCTGCCCATGAAAACCGAACAGTGGTTCCTACACCAGTTTTTCCTAGAACTAATAGAGAAAGGAAACTACCCATATGGTCCAAAGATTATGTCTGTGCCTTAATAAAACCTGCAACAAAATGTGCTTATCCCATTGCTGATTATGTGACATATTCCAATATTTCTGCTGATCACATGTGTTTTCTTTGTACAATTGATTCCCTTTCTGAACCTAACAGTTATACAGAAGCTGTTAGACATCCAGAATGGGTAGAGGCAATGAGGGCTGAAATGAATGCTCTTAATGCCAATAAAACATGGAATTTAGTTTCTCTCCCAAAAGGTAAGAAAGCAGTAGGATGTAAATGGGTTTATAAAATCAAATATAATTATGATAATACTATTGATAAATATAAGGCACGTTTGGTTGCAAAGGGGTTTACTCAACAAGAAGGGAAAGATTATCATGAAACTTTTTCCCTTGTTGTGAAAATGTTTACTGTGCGTGTTATACTTAAATTGGCAGCAATAAATAAATGGCCATTGTATCAAATGGAAGTTCACAATGCTTTCTTGCAGGGAGATTTAAATGAAGAGGTGTTTATGAAAATACCTCAAGGTTTTGAGGCTAAGGGGGAGCGTTTAGTATGTCGGTTAAACAAATCTTTATATGGCTTGAAACAAGCCTCCCGACAATGGAATATAAAGCTCTCTAAGGCTTTGATAGAGGGAGGTTTTCAATAAAGTAAAAGTGATTATTCTTTGTTTGTTAATCATTGTGTTGATGGAATTGTTTTAATTTTGGTTTATGTAGATGACTTGTTAATAACAGGTAGTTCTGAAATAGGCATTGGAAAAGCAAAACAATTACTTCATGAGCACTTTAGAATTAAGGACCTAGGCTTAATGAGATACTTTCTAGATATTGAGGTAATTACATCTAACAAAGGTATTGTGTTATCTCAACGGAAATATACACTGGATCTTCTTGCTGAAACAGGTATGAGTGGATGTAAACCATTGAGCATCCCTATGGCACAAGGTTTAAAGTTGGTAAGTTTTGATGAAACAAAGGATGATCCACAAGAGCTGCTTCCAAATCCGGCAAGATATCAAAAATTGGTAGGAAAATTAATTTATTTAACCATGACTTGCCCTGATATCTGCTTTTGCGTGCAGGTACTTAGTCAATTTATGCACCTTCCTACCAAACATCATATGGCAGCAGCCCGGAATGTCCTAAGATACTTGAAAGAGACACCAGGTCTCGGTATACTTATCAGCTGTGAAGGAAAACCAGTTTTGGAGTACTATTGTGATGCTGATTGGGCTGCATGTGGTATGACTAGAAGGTTGGTCACTGGCTATCTTCTGAAATTGGGAGGTTCCTTGGTGATGTGGAAGACCAAAAAGCAAGCAATAATGTCAACATCCTCAGCTGAAGCAGAGTATAGAGCGTTACGGATGGCTGTTTCAGAAATTGTGTGGGCTAGAGGATTGTTACATGACTTGGAAATTTCCCATTCAGATCCTGTTCAGGTTTACTGTGATAACCAAGCTGCTATCCATATTGCAGCCAACCCAGTGTATCATGAGAGAACCAAGCATATCGAAGTGGACTGTCACTTCGTTCGTGAGAAATGGGAGTCAAGAGAAATTGACTTAAAGTATGTTGATTCCAGAAGTCAACAAGCTGATTTACTAACCAAAGCTGTCGGAGGTTCTGTACAGCGGCATTTGTTATTCAAGTTGGGCACTTTTGATTTGTTTCGTCCCCAACCTTGAGGGGGAGAGTAGAGATTGTATAATTAGGTTGTTTGATTTGTTGTATTTAGCTTTTCTGTACTGTGCGTATTCAACTTCTCACTGAGTATTGGTATAGGTTATTATAGTCTTAGGATGATATATTGGGCCCAATATATGTTAAGCCCAATAGGATTAGGTAGCTATATAAATGGTCAGAACACCATCAGGTTGATTGTAAGTAAGACAATATTTTTCATGAATGAAGTTTATTTTTCTTTGTGTAGCTTGAGTTGAGGTGTAGAGGTAAGAGGCCTGGAATTTTACAAATATTGACTCAAAATTAAAGACAGACGACATGTTATTGATATTCGCATTTGACAGGCTTTAGGAGCATATGATCGATGAAGCTTCCAGTCAATATATGCTAAGCGATCGATGAAGTTTCGGATGGATGCACATAAAATCGGTGAAAGAAACTGAGAGAGTCTGCCCCCGTCTCATCCTTCGTCTTCCGAATCGCCATTATCGAATCACCAGCGAAATTAGGGATGGAAAGCATGGATGATTAAACCTATCCACGACAGTGTTCTGTGATCATGAGACGTTGAATTACGATTTGTAGGCGTCAATCTCTTCCCTTCTAGAAGGTGGCGTGCAGTTGACGTCGCGATTCGGTGAGGATTTGAAATTGCAAGTCTCTTTCCTTCTTCAGAGTTGCGATTTGCCAGCGTCAATCTCTGCCCTCTTCAGAGGTGTCACACCGATCGCAAGTCTGTGTCTTGTGTCCCTGTCGTTTGTTCACGTGGGATTCAAAATCCCGGGCTAGTGCTTGTTGGGTCATGGAGCTCCTCCATCAAGGGAACTAAGGGCTCCGACACTTCTTGGGCCTTTCTTGGCCTTGGGCTAGATGAAGAGACAATTTCTTGAAGACTAGCTTGGAATATATGATATTTTCTTTAAAATGCACCTCATAGAAAGGCACACTCATATACGCGAAGAATGGAAAGGTTGTCAGTACTGGAGGCTCTGATGCCATGTTAAGTTGCTAAATAAGGAATGAAGATAAACTGATCTTATTCATAAGAATTATCAATAAATACAATGAATTCTTTCTTTATAGAAGTAATGACTAAAACCCTAAGACTTCTTGATGGTTTATGAGGTAGAGACATATATGTTAACCCTCCTCTTAAGAATGATTTATGAGGTAAAGACCTATGTTAACCCTCCTCCTTAGGATGATTTATATGGTAGGAACATATGTTAACCCTCCTCCTTTGGGTGAGGATATAACTCTCATGCACTCCTCTAAACCTCACACTAAGCCCTCTATTTATAGAGCTTTAGCCAACTAATACATTTTAACTCTCCAACAGTCTAAACCCAAGTAACGTATACCAAAAATTAATCTCCATGCTACCACCTATGGTTGATATGTGGGGAATGATTTAATGGCATGGAATGTGACCAATGATGGCATCTTCTCTATGAAAACTGCCTATTATTTGATAAAGACTCAATCATGTGACACATATAGCAATGTTTATGTAAGATAAAGAACATCTATGAAACTATATTTACACATACAATCAAATGAGAGGATTACAATACATATATATACACAAAACGGAGACCGAGTGCGTGATTGACGGAAGGTATTTTCAATGTGTAGGTGAAGGTGGGTGAACCACCATATCTCTTCTTCAACAATATCATGCCACCGTTATGACTTCTAACACTCCCCCTCAAGTTGGAGCATATATATTGATCATGTCCAACTTGTTACAAAGATATTTAACCCGTGTCCCATGTAAGGCTTTTATTAGAAGATCTGCCAGTTGGTCGTCAGATCGAATTTGTCCTGTAGATATAATATTTTCTTTGATCTTATCACGAATAAAATGACAGTCAATCTCAATATGTTTCGTTCGTTCATGAAACACAGAGTTTGATGTTATATGAAGTGCTGCTTTATTGTCACACCATAGTTTTGCAGGTAATGTCGTGGTAATGCCAATTTCCTTCAAGAGTTGAAATACCCACACAACTTCTTGTACTGACTGTGACATGGCTCTGTATTCCGCTTCTACACTTGACTTTGACATAATTCCTTATTTCTTACTTTTCCAGGATATCAAATTTCCACCAACAAATACATAGTAACCTGTAGTGGAACGTCTTGTGGCCTTAGATCCTGCATGATCCGCACCACAGAAACACTCAATTTTAGTATGCCCATAATTTTTATAAAGAATACCAAGTCCTGGAGAACCTTTCAAATAATGCAAGATATGTTCTAAAGCTTCCCATTGTGCAACCGTTGGTGATGCCATGAATTAGCTGAGCCTACTGACTGAGAAGGTTATATCAAGACGAGTTACTGTTAGATAATTGAGCTTCCCAATGAGTCTTATATATCTCTCAGAAAATGGGAACGGCTTCAATTTTTCTGGATCAATCTTCTTCTTTAAATCATCAGGAAGTTTATCAAATATACTAGTATCAAGATCAAGGAATGGATTTGAAATCATAGGAATGTTACTTGGCGCAGCTCCAAGTTTTCCAGTCTCTTCTAAAAGATCAAGAACATACTTCCTTTGAGTCAAAAAAATACCTTTCTTGCTTCTCAAAACTTCAATACCAAGAAAGTATCTTAATGACCCTAAATCTTTTGTCTGGAAATAAGAATTCAGGAAGACTTTAAGTTTTGATATTCCAGAAATGTTACTCCCTGTAATTACAATATCATCAACATATACTACTAAAAGAATCATGCCTGTATCAGATTGCTGGTAGAATACAGAGTGATCACACTTGCTTTGACTTAATCCAAATTGCTTGACTACGTCACAAAATCGCTCAAACCAGGCACGAGGGCTTTGCTTTAGACCATACAATGATTTTTGGAGATAGCACACCTTTCGATTCTTCCCCTGAACAACGAACCCAGGTGGTTGCTCCATATTAACTTCTTCTAGGAGATCACCATTCAGAAAGGCATTTTTAACATCTAATTGATGCAAATCCCAGTGATAGGTGGCAACTAAGGAGATAAGAAGACGAACGGAGGATAGCTTAGCCACAAGAGAGAAAGTTTCAGAATAATCAATACCATAAGCTTGTGCATATCCTTTGGCAACAAGCCGAGCTTTTAACCATTCTAAAGAATCATCAGCCTTGGTTTTAACAACAAACACCCATTTACATCCAATGGCTTTCTTCCCAGGAGGTAGATCAACAAGGGTCCATGTACAAGCTCTGTCAAGGGCCATGAGTTCTTCTTCCATTATTGTACGCCAACCAGGATGAGTCAGAGCTTAGTGAAGGGTAGTAGGGGTAAAGATGGAATCAAGGGTGGCCACAAGTGAAGATGAAGAAGAGGACAAGTTCTGGTAAGAAACAAAGGAAGATATAGGATAAGTACATTCAACATATCTTCTGGGAGGACAACGAGGATGGGTACCTTTTCAGAGGGCAATAGGCAGGTTAGGAAGGGGATCAATAGCAGAAGTAGGGTTAACTGGGTTAGGAATATCAATAGAAGAATCTTGGGAGTCTGGACCAGAATCCGTCAGCGAAGTAGTGATTGGTGATGGCAAAATACGTGGAACATCAGCATCATTGATGACATCAGGTTCTGGTAAAGCAGCCTATACTGGTGATGAAGGGACACGATAAACCAAGACATCATCAGACTCAACAATAATGGATGGAGAGTCAGAGAAGATCGAAGATGTGAAGAAAGGAGAAGACTCATAAAAGGTCACATCAGTGGAGACAAGGTAACGATAAAGATCAGGAGAATAACATCGATAACCTTTCTGGACTCAAGAATAGCCTAGAAAAACACATCGTAGGGACTTGGGATCAAGTTTACTAACACTAGGACAGACATCCTGAACAAAGCAGACACAACCAAATATTTTAGGAGAAACAGGAAACAGCTTAGTGGTAAGAAACAGAATGGAATATGGAATATCTCCACTAAGAACAACCGAAGGCATGCGATTGATAAGAAAACAGGTAGTAGATACAGCATTAGCCCAAAAATGCTTAAGTACTGAGAAGTGAAACAAGAGGGCTCGGGCAGTTTCTAAGATATGCATGTTCTTTCTTTCAGCAACACCATTTTGCGCAGGGGTATCAACACAAGAGGATTGGTGAAGAATACCATGATTTTGCATGTAATCGGTGAATGAGGCAGAAAAATATTCTTTTGCATTATCACTTCGTAAGATATTCATATGAGTGTTAAATTGGGTTTGAATTTCAGCACAGAAATTGTGAAAATGAGTAAATAATTCAGAACACTGTTTCATTAAATAAAGCCAAGTTGTTCGGGAAAAATCATCAACAAAAGTGATAAAATAACGATAACCAGTTTGGGACAGAACTGAACAAGGAC
Source organism: Inga oerstediana (assembly GCA_963210345.1). Classification (NCBI taxonomy): domain Eukaryota; kingdom Viridiplantae; phylum Streptophyta; class Magnoliopsida; order Fabales; family Fabaceae; genus Inga; species Inga oerstediana. The sequence goes on from OY723410.1 coordinate 22,928,468, forward strand.
CCCAAACATCAGAATGTACTAACTCAAAGGGGGACGCAGCCCGTTTATTTACTCGAGGTGCCAAATGAACACTATGGTGTTTGATAAACTGACATGACTCACAATTTAAAGTAGACACAGAAGAATACTGAGGATACAATTTTTAAAGAGACGATAGCGACATATGACCTAGACTACAATGAACTTCAAATAGAGACGACGCACCAGAGCAAGTAACAGAGCGTGGGACCTGATCATCAAGGATGTAATGTCCCCCGGATTCATAAACTCTATCAATAATCTGCTTCGTCAATAGATCCTGAATTAAACAATAGTCAGGGAAGAGTAAGATAAAGCAATTCAAATGACGAGTGAGTTTACTTGGAGATAAAAGGTTAAAGGTTAGATCAGAAATGTTAAGAACAGAGGATAATAAGAGAGATGCAATGGGTTTAACAGTGCTTGAGCCAGTAACACAGACTGGAGAACTGTTGGTGACAAATATGGATGAAGGGTTGGCATAGGGTACATATGAAGAGAACAAGTGATGATTACCTGTCATGTGGTCATAGCACCAGAATCATTGACCCACTTAGTGGAAGCTATAGTAAGACCAGAGGACAAAGTACCTGTGGCTAGAGCCCCTGCAGAAGAAGATCCGGATCCAGAATCAAAGAGACCGGGTGTCTAGGCAATATAAGCAAGTCCACGCTGTTGATCACGCTGCTGTTTATTTTTGCAATTTTCGACAATATTTCTTAATGTGGCCTGGTTCTTTGCAATAATTGCAAATAATACTGCCAGAATTCATTGCCAGAGAAGTGGTGCTTTGTTTATACCCATAATTCCTAGATTCAAAGGGACCACGCCCAGCTAGGGCACTTGCATTTGGATTAGTAGAAGAATGAATCATATTATCAGCATGAAGAATCCGTGAGAAAACGTCTTCAAGAGAAGGAAGCTCTTGACTAGATAAAATTTGGGAACGAATAGTTTCATAAGATGGGTTGAGAGCTTCAAGAAAACTTATGATAGCAAGAAAACTTATGATAGCCTGAAGTTCCAAATTCTTGATACGAGTCGACAAATCGGCTTGCGGAGACATTAGTACTTTCATTTCCTCATACATCCTCTTGAAATCTAAGAAGAAATCTTTCAATGAATGATCTTGTTATTGAGAACGATAAAAACCTTTGCAAACCTCATGAATATGAGTAATATTTCCTTTTCCAGAAAACATAAATTCAAGATAATTCATGAGTTCTTTGACATTTTTACAATGGCTAACAGAAGATAGAATCCGTGATTCAATAGAGTTTTGAATTTGAAACAGAATCCGAGCATCTGTTCTTTGCCAGGCCAAAAGTTTTGTTTCATCACCAGAAGGAGGATCCTCAGTTAAATGACTTTTCATTTCAATGCCCAAAATATATACTCTAACAGTTTGATTCCAATCACTATAATTTGTCTAGTTTAACTGTGAAGCAGTAATCTTAGCAGACATAGGCAACATATCAGAGTGTTTAGAGTCAGCCATAATGACAATAAAGTGGAAGTCACAAATTTTGTTTGAGAAAAGAAATAAGTATAAAAAATCAGAGGAGCACGGAGTATTAAATCAAAGGAATCAAAGAGTATAATATTAATACTCAATCAGAGGCTAGCCACAAGAGTCCAACAGACACTCAATCACAAAATGGAAGTGAAAGGGCCACAAGAGTCACAACATAGAAAATGACAGAATAGTCCTCTGAATTTGAACAATGGCATAATGGTCCTTCAAATTAGAAAAATGACAGAATGGTCCTCCGAATTTACAAAATGACAGAATAGTCCTCCAAATTAGAAAAATAACAGAATGATCCTCCGAATTACCAAAATGACAGAATGGTCCATGAGCAAGTCCCAGATGCGCCAATTCAGATTTTTTTTAAGGAACAAATATAAGCAAAATGCTTCAAACAATGAGATCACGAAAGTACCGACGAGAAGTCGATTAGGAATCTGTGGTGGCCTGTCGGAAAGGTCGCCGGAAACAGGCTCACGCGCTGGCACGTGTATCGGAAGGCGGAGGGAACGTCTGCGTGTGAAGACACACGCCTGATCGGAACGAGACGCCGCTGCAGGTTTACACCGATTGGAGGCCGGAAAGACTGAAGAACTTGCGTGTGCGTCCTGATGAGATTCCGACGAGAGGAGATCTAAATGTGTTTCAACGGAAACACTGATTCTTAACCGGAGAAGATGAAGTGAAGGAACGAGAAGGTTCTGGTACTATGTAAGCCAAAGAACATCTATGAAACTATATTTACACACACAATCAAATGAGAAGATTACAATACATATATATATATACAAAACGGAGACCAAGTGCGTGATTGACGGAAGGTATTTTCAATATGTAGGTGAAGGTGGGTGAATCACCATATCTCTTCTTCAACAATATCATGCCACCGTTATGACTTCTATCAGTTTATAAAGATATCTAGAAAGGGGTGTAGAAAAGATTAGAGTCTTCATGTTGCGTCATTGTGAGTTCCTGAGAAATTGAAAATGGTCGACTACTACCACTCCTTAAAATCCCTAAAGTTAGTCATATTCTCATGAATCGAAGGCAACCGGTTGTGGTGGCATTCTAAAAATCCCAAATGGATCCATTGTAGGATCGTCGATGTGCAAAGTTGAAGGAGCTAATTGCTTGGTTGTAGAGATATGAATGTGTATATGGGGACTCTGTCGAGCTTGGGATGAGGGTTTCCATCATGTGAGGTTATATTGTGACTCGAGCGAGGTGGTCATACTGAGTAGAGCCGAACAACCACAATTGCATGAAGACATGAACTTGATATTTGAAGTATAACAGGTGATGAGACGCGACTGGAAAATAAAGTTTATGAATATCCACCGTGCTAAAAATGAAATAGCAGATGTCTTGGTGAAAAAAGCTTTAAGCATTGGGCTTGGACTAAAAACCTTATCGAAGGAATCTACTGAACTTCTTCTGACAAAAGCCGAATTACTTAATTTCTAGAATATCAGGAAATAACATTAATTCAAGAAGTATTGTGATTCTCATTTGGATGATAAAGAAAAAAAATAGGGAAAATTAGAATGAAGGACCTGGAGGAAAAAATATTTATTGTTAACGATCATAAAAATTGTAATGATTTAGAATCATCAAATATAAAAATATAAAATTAAAAATACTAAAATACCACAAACGAAATCTTTTACATTCTCTCCCACTTTCTATTTTTAAAACTAATAAAAAATTCTAAATTTTGGTGAATTAAACAAATGGTTTCTCAATTTTCGTTTTTGAAAAGTTGCATAGATATCTATGGAAAAAAATTACATATTCTTTAATTTTGTAAAAATTATGATTTTTTTAAAAATCAACAAAAATTTTAATTAAAATAAATATTATGTAATTGTAACAAAATTCAAGGTCTTTTATAATTTATTATATATGTTATACCACAAAAGTTTATATGATTTATTTTCATCTTTGAAGAAACTTTATGTATGTTCAGAAAATTCATTTAATGTTATTAAAATTAAAAAATATATAAAAATAATTTATTATATCTAAATAATTAAATGATATATTGATTAAATAATTTTAAAATCTGTAATGACACTGAAGTCCCTTGAACTTGTTTGTAGTCATCATGGAAATAGAAAACCAGCTTTAAAAATAATTTCATTGATATCTGAGAATGATTTACTCTGGCGTCAATGCAACTTTCTCTACATTTGATTTACTTAGGTTCCCTGTTTTGAAATTCTTTTATTTACAGAGTTCTTTTACATTTGTGTTAATATTTTACAGTCTTCGTTTAGAGATAACAGTGCTCAAATCTGTTTTGATATTATTGGATATAAGATATTCTTGATTAAAAAAAAGGGGAAATGAAAAAGGTAGAATGAGGATTATATTCCTTGGTGATGAGCATTAACCTAGAATGTTCAAATTATCTGAACTAAAATTGGAATGAATCTTTACTTTTATGTTTTTAATAGTTTGTTATTTTAGTAGATGTGGAATGTAAAATAAGAATAATATTCTAATTGTCAATTTATCATTTTAAAATTACAAAATGATTTCAACGGATTAATTAAATATTGTGGTGCAATGGCATTTATTGTGGTATACTAGTGCTTCAATTGGCGCGTGTTAATATGTGTTTTTACACTCAAGAAGGGCCACACTTGACAGGTGACACTTTCTAAGTGATAAGCTGATAAAAGTTGTTGGAGTTAATATCAGTTGTTTATAATTTGATTGAATTTTAGTTTTAATATTTATAATCTCAAATAAATAGTTGTTTTTGGTTTTTATAGTTTTATATGAATTTAATCTGAGTTTAAATCTATGAATTAAAATTAAATTTCGTTAAAAAATATAGGGACCAACAATAAAATTAAGATTAAATTCTTATAAAATATAGGACTAAAATCAATTATTTAAAACTGCAGGTATCAAAATCAAAATTTGATCACACTGAAAGAACTAATAATAGTATTAAACCCAAAATTTTGTTAAAATTGATGTTTGACGCAGCTTTTTCAAAATCGCAAAAGATAATCAAAACATATATTTTATTAATCAATAAAAAAAAACTAGCAACAAAATCAACGGCGTCATATCAGCCACACAAAGAAGAAACCAATGACAAATTTAACATCCACCAAAAAAAAACTACTCCTAGCAAAACACCAAAATACAACTAAAAAGAAACTTACCAGCCTTAAATTCAGCAATTGCCAGGATCTTGATCATAGGACACCCACTCTTTCGAACACTTCTTTATAAGAGCTACAGAAACACACTTGTGGTAGGAGCTAAATTAAATGTGACTCCTTCAATTCTTAATATACGATATAGTTGCTTTTTTTTTTTTGAAAAGATTAAGAAAATTAAATAAGTTAATTAATTATAATATATATCGTGTATCATTTGATTATATATTACTCGAAGTAGTTCATAAGTAAGATAACTTAATTTGGTATAAAAAAAGATAAATATTAATACTTTAAAGTAATTTAATTAGTATCCTTAATTTTTTTTTTAAAAAAATTAACTACGTCTTATATTAAGAACGGAATGATTAGCTTTATTCTTTGTGATTTGTGAAATTACATCACTTAAGATGGCGATTGTGTTGTGAAGTTATAAAGTTTTGTAGCTTTGAGTTAGCAAGTTGCACACAATACAGTCCCTTCGATGGAGTATAAATATAAATGGTAAAGCTCTTTGCAATTCTTGTCTCAAGGTTCACTCAATTATATTCAATACTTTTCTTGCTTTCCAATAATTATTATTTGATTATCTTCCCCATTTGATATATACTTTTGGTTCATTTATTTAAACAATCGAATGCTTTTTTTTTAATTATTAAGCACTATATTATTCAAAGATAAAACGAGTTACGATAAAAAAAGGCCTGCGCGTGCTAACTAAAACACAAGGGAACAGTCCAAGATGCCCTAGAAAAGCAACGGGCCCACAATAAACTACAAGAAAGCCTACAAGTAGAGGCCCATTTCCCAGCCCGCAACTTGAATATGGCCCAAAGCTCAAGTCTTCTTCTGCAGCAACCTTGTGTGTTCCATGCGCAAAAGTATGTTAAATTGTTAACCGCAATAGCTCTTGGAGAGGTTGTCGATAAGCTCTTATATTAATGATAAAATATAGTACTAAATATGAGTAGCCAAAATGAACTGAAAAATAGAATGCTTAACTATGCATTACACGTGTGTATTCTAAGCCGTTCACTTGTGTATTACTATGGCCATCTCTGAAATAAACCTACTAACGTAACAGCTTAAAAAAAGAAATCATTTAGTCCTATTTATTGGGTGAAGAGAAGAAAGTTTTTTGTTCTATTTATAGGATAAAGAGAGAAATTTTTCATGTGATTGTTGTGGGGTGTAATTGTATTAAATAGGACTAAAATTGAAAATTTTTGAATTTTATGATAGAATTAATGAAATTTAAGGTTTTTTTATCCGAGTAAAATATATTGAAAGTGCCTTGTAAATAGAATTAAAAGAGAATTTGATAAAATTATTCTAGTTGGGTCTAACAATGCTCAAATCTAACCCAATCAAATATATATATAACTAAATATATGACAAATTACAACCATGGAATTACCAGGACTATAAATATTTTCAAAATTAATTAAAAAATGCCTCAAGTGGTAACATTATTCATAAATTATCATGAACGTTTCAGGATAAACACACAATTATTCTCAACAATCCATAAAATGCCTCATAATAGTCAACGAAAGGAATAAAATTAAATAAGTAAGTTGAGTTATTCAAAGCATCTCAAATTTCATGCCAAGCGTGGAAAATGTGTTTTGTCGTAGTTTAAAAGTAATAGGGAGAAACAAAAAATTTTAAATTATACTCCTTTTCATATTAATTATAAAACAAAAAGTATATGGGAAAATCTCTAAAAAATACCATCTCAATTCTGAATTCCTTTTTATGCAAGCAAATCGGATGAATTTAATGGGGTTGCATTAATGCATGTAGGCTTTATATTTGAAAAGAAGATTGTAAAAAAAGGAGGGGATGGGAAAATGTGGCTGCCTAGGGGAAGATAGGTCTAACATTTGTACTTCCCACGAGATAATGGATGAACTGGACCAAATTCACAAAACGAATGGATCGATTGGTTTAATAGGGCATGAGAGTAAGAAGAAGAACAAAAAGGAAGGCTAGAGCTCTTTATTTTAACGGCACTTAACACTAAATTTTGATAGATTGAGATTGTAACTGGGACTGAGAGAGGGGGACTAGGTTTTTTATCTCTAAAATTTGCAATAACAGGATTGAAGAAGCAATACAAGGGGATCAAGGTGGGTTTGATCTAATCCCACATTTGTGGTATTGTTTATCGCATGTTATCATCAATTCCATGTATTAAACAATACAATTTGGCTCAAACCCAATATTAACCCCAACCCCTCAATCCTTATCTATTTAACATAGTTATAGATATTCTAACTAAGCTTATATTGGAAGAACTCTCCAAGTGCATGCCTTTTACTGACAATATAGTTCTTGTGGTTGAGTCATGAGAAGAGATTAAGTCTTTCTATTGAATAAGAGTAATATAAAATATATATGCATTGCAATTTTGATAAGAGATAAGTTAGAAAAGATGTGGAAGTTAAAATGTGAGATCAAATCATTCCACAAGTAATGAAATTTAGATATATGTTGGTTTGATTATACAAAAAGGTAATGAAATTGATGAAGATGTTAATCATATAAATGAGATTGGGTGGTTTGAATAGAAAATTACTATCAAGTTATTTGTGAGACTAACAATACTACATGATATTACATATTGGGCTTTAAAAGGATAACATGAACATAAAGTGAGCAGGGTGGCTGAAATAAGGACGTTGAGATAGATATGTAATTATACAAGAAATATAAGATTCGTAATGAACACATATAAAAAAAAGACAGTTGGGTTACGATGACATCTATTGAAGAGAAAATAAAAGAAAATCATTTGAGGTGGTTCGGATATACATAAAACCTAAAAGCATTGGATACTTCAGTAAAAAGGATAGATTAAGTCATATGGAGTCTTTTCAAAGAGGTGGAAGAAGACCGAAACAAATATTCAATATATTTTTTAAGAGGTGGCGGGATATAGTTGGCCAATCTTACGAGAATGAAAATTATATATTTGTCTCAATAATAATCATTCTATTTACCTACTTTCTTGAGTCCTACATAACTGATAGGGCACACGTGAGAGAGAAGCGGTCAAGCAGCTGGGTCCCAGTGTTTTGGCTGGCGGTTTGCTTAATTCATTTTACGTGGAATTCCTTGAGAATTGGCGTGTACCTTAAATAAATTTCTGAGAGCTCGTAAGTAGAAAAATAAATATTTCTACATATACAGAACAATATATTTAGAATAAAGTAATGAATACTTAAAGTAAAAATGATGGTAAAATCAGGAAATTGTAAAAATGAGTTATATATATATAAAATTAAGACAGCGCGATGATTAAGGACAGGTTAATTGAAATATTAAACTAACAACGAGCTCAATAGAAGGGAAGAAAGTGAGCTTGATAAAATGGAATGATGTTTGCCAACCAATCAAAACAGGTGGTTGTGGCCTTAAAACGATTGAGCAGCAAAAGCAAGCGTTCATTAACTTGGTTTTGTAAGTTGTGAGGGTAATCGGTGTGCGGATTTCGTGGCCACATATGCCCTAAGCTTGACTAGAGGACATGTTCTCGACATTCCTCCTGACGGTATTCAGCAATTGCTGCTTGACAATGCTGCATGTGTTGGCACTACAAGACTCGTACACGTACTACTTGATCATACCCCATCCCTCTCAGCTTCGTCCTCTATAAAAACCTAGTTCCGACAGGCAGATACAACATACACATTCACGTAAAGCTTTGAATCAGTCGTGGTGTGAGCTAAAAGGAAGCAACCCTAGCAAGATTCCTCCCTTGCCCTTTCCCTGCCAGGTATATCCAGGCTGTCACCTTTCTTCACACACATCAACCGCCACCGCCTCCGTCCCCACCTCCTCCGCCGCTGTCATCGTCGAAGACACCACCCTCATCTCCCTTCGCTTCTCTTGCCTTTTCTCTTTTAGCCAAAGACTACACCACCCTCATGGCTCTCAGCCTCTCTTGTAACCACCCCACTTGCTTTAGAACCACCCTCATCACTCCCGGTCTCTCTTGCGACAACCCCACTTGAGTCGACACCACCCCCTGGCTCTCGGCCTCTCTTGCGCTTTCTCATTTTGATTCTTGTTCTGCTGCTGCATACATACATACAAATTTATGGAGGGGACCTTTTCTCACTAAGAGTTTTCGTTTTTATTTGTGTTGCAGGTAGAAATGGGTTCAAACAGCAGCAATAGAGCAGAGAGTAGCGTTTCAAACAATGGCGGCTATGCCACATATTCTGGCCCGTCAACGGCTCCGGCTGGGTCGGACAGCATCATTGGCCGGAGGGCCAATGAGCTCAGCCTCTCCGGCCACGCACAGACCCCATATGCTTCATCAACGGAGCCTTCCACCATCCACAGCCAAAAGTCCAATGAACTCTGGCAAAGCTCTACCTATGCACTCCCTCCTTATGTTTCTTCATCAACAGAGCCTTCCACCACCCACAGCCACAGGTCCAATGAACTCTGGCAAAGCTCTACCTACGCACTCCCTCCTTATGTTTCATCCTCAACACCTGCCACCCCCCTGAACCATGCCAATAACCTTGGTCTAGGTGCCTCAGTACCACCAACGCAGCAGCAGCAGTCGCCGCCGCCGCCGCCTCCGCCTCCGCCGCCTCTGCCTCCACGGCGTGGTCACAGGCAGAGCTCTGGAGCACGTGACGGTGCTTAATTCCGCATCATTATATGTTTTTGATGTCGGCAAGAACGGATCAAGCTGCACCTACGTACCTCTGAATACTGTTTAATTAATTTTATGCATATTACTACTTTATATCAGGCATTGGGGTTATTATATGTTTTGTTTGCTGTTTCAGGCTTTGTTTCTTTCTGGTTTGTTCCAAATAAAAAGTGAGAAATATATATTAGTAAGAACACGGAATCATGGCTTTGCCTTTCTCGTAGCAGCTCGTATATATAACCAACTCAGTTCTTAGTGTGTCTGTGTGTGTAGTAGCTTATCTCTTTTTCTGTACGTGTGCCCCTCCTCATTCGAATGCATTTCGCAATAACTGAAACAATCCTTGCATTAAAAATAATCATTCTCCGATGAGATGCTTCAAACCCTGTCGTTGTTGCCATGAACTCCCCGACACTGAGCTGTTGCTTGGCTAAGAAAACTCCTTCATCGGCTCCGTCTCCGTCCCGTTCCATGACAGAAACCTCTGTCGCCTTATGAATTAAAGATAGACAAATTCACAGAGATACATGAATCGGAAGAGGAAGAGGAAGAGAGGGTGGTTTGGTTTGGTCCTAATCTCCATCATCACAATTACTCCAAACGGTCCACAGTAGACGGTGGAGGCCGGGTTCTTGCCGGAGAAGAAGGTGACTGTGAAGGCGGTGGATACACAGGAGCATTTGAGTCCATTAGTCAAACGTTTGAATATCCAATCCACCCATAAGAATTCCAATTCCACCAGAAAATAAAAATAATTATATTATAATAGATAAAAGCTTAGCATATACTACGATAATATATTATATATTATATTATGCAATGTGGGATTCATTGCATGTTATCAAGCAAACGGTCAACGCGTCTTGGCTGGTTCTGGGTGATTTCAATACCTTCATTAATCCTAGTCGATAAAATAATGTTGATGCCCCCACCTTCGGGCACTGAAGATTATGTGGTTTGTTGGAGGAATGCTCCTGATGGGACCTTCAATGTTAAGTCTGCCTATGACGCTATATATCATCAGCATGGTTCCAGGAGCCAACCTCGCTGGCAGTCTCTATGGCATCAAGGAATTCCTGAAAGAGTCAAAATCTTTTTGTGGCAAGTATTCCATGAGAGGCTTTCTACTAATAAGTTAAGAGCGAGACATAATCCGAGCGTCCTAAACACCTGCCCTTTTCAGTGTGATAGTGTGGAGAGTATACTTCATATTCTGAGAGATTGTGAGAAAGCCCAGAGAGTGTGGTCAGCTTTAACTAACCCCCTATATTATAGTATGTTTTTTTCTGGTAATTTGCAGGACTGGCTCAATTGGAATTCACAACACTCACCGGGAAACAACAGGATGGCGAGATGGTCTTGGTAAAAAGTCTTCAGCTCAACATGCTGGCTACTTTGGAAGAACCGGTGCAGTCAAGCCTTTGAAGGGTCATCGGACTGCCCTAAGCAGATAGTTCACAGATGCATTTACCATCTCTCGGAAGGTGTGGAGAACGGCAGGTTTCGGCATCAGATATTCCAGGTTCCAGAACGAGGACTACTTCACTGGTATCCCCCAGATCCGGGAATCCACCGTCTAGATGTTGACGGATCGGTACGGAGGGATGGCCAGGCTGCATGTGGAGGTGTTATTCGAGATCACCGAGGTAACTAGATACGTGGATTTCAACAGAAGCTAGGACGTACTTTCCCAGCTGCTGCAGAAATCCATGCAATCCGTCGGGGCCTTCTACTATGTAAGCAGATGGGACTCAAGAAAATCAAGTTGTTTACGGACTCATTACAGGCAATTCACCTTTTGTCCAATCGGTGTGATTCTGATCATCCGTTGTATGATGTTATCTTGGATACCAGATCACTCATTTATAGTGACTGGGAGGTAGAAATTTCCCACACCCATAGGGAAAGTATTAGATGTGCAGATTTTCTGGCAGGAGAGGCGCATAGGATTCTGCAAGAATACGAGGAATTAGGGATTTCCCCTACTGAATGTACTCTACTTTTTGCTTTGGATCGTGGGCTGACACCTCATGATCATCCTGTAGGAACTAGCCTATAGACTTATCTTTTTCAAGTTTTGCTTGCCTTTGTAACCAAAATATATATATATATATATATATATTATGTTATGTTATTATACACACACACACACATATATATATATATATATATATCAAATCCAATCATGGTGTGAAAAACCGGACCGAACCGGTCCTCAGTCCGGTCCGGTTTGTTGTTTCAGAGGGGGGAAGGTCGAACAGATGGAAACCAGTCAAACCAGTCCAAAACCGGTGGGTCATTGGTTCAACCTGTTTGCTCTTTTTTTTTTTTGAAAAATGAGATATCCTATTCAAAAAAAGACTGAAAAAGAAAGAAAGCAATAGATTTAGACCGATATACATAAAATCTATAATATTTTACTAAATTATAAGAACAAATTTTAATTTCAAGGTTACAAAAATTTAAAAAATAAAAAGAATAAATGAAAAAATTTTATATGATTCAAGTAATCAAATCTAACATAATCAATTGATTTTATCTATAGAAGTTTAAGAATATATTACCATATACATTGTTACTAATAAATTATAATAATTTAATATGACCGGTTCGACCATTGGTTCGACCCCGGTTGAATCATTAACCCTTGAACCTGTTCTATGACCGGTTTATTAACCGGTCCGGTTTTTTAATTTGTTCCTTAAAATCCATAATAGAATTTATTGTTTGTTTTATTCAGAAAACATGCGCTTATGTGTGTATATTATATATATATATATATATATATGTTATTACATATATATGTATATATATATATATATATATCAAATCCATATAATCCATATAATATAATACAATTTGTTATTTATTTTATTCAGAAAACACACACGCGTATGTTACGCGTGTGTGTTTTCTGAATAAAATAAATAACAAATTATATTATATGGATTTGGCATGTCAATGGCTACTTCCGAGATGAAACTTTAGTTAAAGTGTGGTGGGAGTAGTTTTCCCTTTTTTTTGGTTCATATGAAGGTAACAGCTAAGCATAAGAATAAAACTGGAAGTCGGCTACCAACAGAATTAAATATTATAGCGAATGAGTTACTCGCTCGCAACGTATTAATATAAGGCCTCTAAAACTTGCTTTGATCTTCTTCTATATACAAGTCATACAACTAGCATTTGCGTACCGTGGAGAGTAATTCTCAGAATTTCCGTGGAGAGTAATTCTCAGAATTTGAACTTGTGTTTGTTCTATTTACGAAGATGGTCTTGCTTTTTACATCAACCAGCAGCTTGTTGGTATTAAAAAAACAATTTAATTTCTATACAGATGAATTAACTAGACTAAATTAGTTGATGATATCCAAATTCACACTATCTCACTAATATATTAATATTGAAATTAAAGTAAGAAACATCACCAAAGTTAAATTTAAACATCGTGGCAGGTGGCAGTGGCCATAGTCAGTTAAATCAAATTTATTATATATATATATAATTATTAACTATTGTTAATATTCTTAAACCTAATGTTCTGCAATGTAAAGAGTTAGTTATTCTAAGAATGTGAATGAAGGTGTTATTGTTTTCCCACTTTTTATGAAGTTAGATAATTAGACGTCAATTAAGGCTTTTGATCACTAAGAAGAATCAGAAGAGCAATCTAGAGAGCGGAAATGACTCTAAGAATTATCGTAGTTTCATTTTACCATTACGGATGGAAAACAAAAGAATATTAAAAAAAGAAAAAACACATACTGGTCAACAAACAGCACAAGTAAGTATATCATAGCCCCACTGCTTTATGTTCACACAATACTTTGACTAATTTGGCAACAAGTAATCTCTTTTACACACAATTCATTAATTAAGGGAATTAATAGTTAAAAATAGAAAATTGAATCAGATAACTCCAGAAAAACTCTGACTTTTAGAAACCTGAAATTTCCAAATTGAATCATAAAGAAATAATGAAATGGATATGAAACTTTTGTTGTGCACCAAAAAGACATCTCTGATCTCTATATAGCAATTATAATATAGTGCTTTACTAAAGGAAAAATGGAAGCATCCCCACCAAAACAAAATATCAACACTAGTTAAGATACACAATCAAGCTTTCAAACAAGACATTTTGAAAAATCAGAGTATTATCCATACACGCAATTATAGTGAAAACCGAAACACTTTCGATAAAAATATTAGTGGTACCAAAACCTATAGTTTTGCACAAATTGGCAATCAAAACATAACCCCCAATATCCAATAAACTACCAAAGAGAGATAAGTCAAACACACCTTGTTTGTTTCCTTATTTTTGATTAAAGCAAAATTCATGTACCTAATTCTGGTCGATGCTACCTCCAACAAAAACTTTACATTTAAGAGATATCACACTTGAAAGTAATATATTTCGCTAATAATAGTAAGTAACGATGATAAGTGTATATCCCTCATAGAACTTCCTATTTATAAATGCTTAATCTCCATATAGTATAATCTATAATATATCTCAGGGAATAATATCCATTAATGTATCAAATTCTCAATAATTTGTAATTCCCATATTGATTTGCAAAGCCACTTCAAATAACGTGTTAGTATCCATAAGGAATATTTACATGATGGTTCTCAATACCAAGCACTACTACAGAACATACCTACAACTACCCTAAAGGATGTCCCTTTTTAAAAAAAGGACGTCCAAAATATGGTCAGGTTCAAATTATAAAGATTGGCGTGTCTGAAAACCTTTAAACGTCTAATGTGGACTTTAGACTTCTCTAATGTAACTGGGGACATCTAAAATCTGCCTTTAGACGTCCCCCATTTACGGACGTTATTGACGTTTTTTTCCACGACCCTCAAATAAACGTCCCTCATTTTTCAGACGTTAAAAGGCAAAAAAAAAGGGACGTTAAAACCATTTTTCTTAGTAATGAAGCTTGAACAATTTTTCAAGATAATATATTATCACTATTCTTTTATGATTTCAACACTCAAAATTATATTTGCTTCACTCATGCTTCCGTATTAAAATTTGAAGCAACACAACACTATAATATGTCACTCCATTAAAACTCAATATTCACAATAATCATGCATACTTATACCAAGATAAATGTACATCCACAAATCATGAAAATTAAAGTACATTTATCTTTATACTAGATAAATGATTAAATTCTCATGTCAAAATTCTTATTTCAAGCCACACAGAAAACTTGATAATTCATAAAATTTGCTTTCAGTAGCTAGCAAATAAAGCCTCCATGTAATTTTAATTCACATCTTGACATTTACCGTATTGCTACAAGACCATCAATATAATATGATAGTACATGTTAGGCTTTAAAAAGACAACATGAGCATAAAATGAGCAGAGTGGCTTAAATCTGGAAGTTGAGAATTGAGATGGATATGTGGTTATATATATATATATATATATATAAGATTTGTAATGAACACCATAAGAGAAAGAGAATTGGGGTGCGATGGCATTTATTGAAGTGAAAATGATAAAAAAAATCATTTGAGGTGATTTAGACATATAAAATCTAAGGGTATTGAATGTACTTGTAAGGAAGATGGATCAAATAATATAGAGTTCCCTGAAAGTAGGTGGAAGAAGACCGAAACAAACACTCAATGAAATTATTAAAATGAACCTCTTTGATTAACAATTTAACTAAAAATTGACAGAATACAATAACCTGGTGCCATCCACATATATAGTTGATCATCACGAGAAAACGCTTGTTGTGTGAAAATTATTCACCATGGTTTAAAAAACATGTTACTCCCCTTCCGTCCATTCCCCTCCCCTACCTTCAAATCAAATAGATCCTAAGTATTTGTTTGGTTTGAAGGGAAGGGAGGGGTATGTTACCTTATTTGATTTATTAGAGGGGGAGAAAATATCTTTTGTAATGAGAGACAAAAATAAATGAAGGGAAGAAAATGAGAACCAAAATTTTGACTTCCCTTCCACCCAAAAATTCAAACCAAACGAGGGAATGAATACCCTTCCCCTATCCTCAAACCAAATAGACCCTAAGTGAAGCCTCAACTGATGTGGGTCCACAAGCCAAATAAATAAATACAAATTCCATTACAGCTGAAAAATCCTAGAATTTTAAACTGATTAAAAACTTGGAATTTTTTGTTAGTATTATTATTATTTTAATTAAAATATGGATTTCTTAAAAAATTTGAGTTGATATGACAATCAGTTAAGATTACAATAATATGACTATGATGAGTCAACATTTTCCGTTAGATGAAATTAATAATATTAATATTGAATAACTAAAAGTATATATACTTTATAAATTTAAGAGATTAAAATAACATTTGAGTAAACATAAAAGATCAAAAGTATATTTTAACCGTATAATATAATATAACTTCCTTTTTGCCCACAAATATATTATAACAGAATTTAAGAGTGGAAGGCAAATCCATGTTCCCACTATGGCCATCCTGTCTCTGTAATACTCTTACTGTTACAACTGGTGGTTGCCCGTGGAAACAATCGTCACCTGGGTCCCAGTGCAATATAATAGCATTATCTCAACAAATGGTACGGATTCTATCGGTTTGCTATTTGACCATTCTAGCAGTTAATGACATTAGGGTTATATTTTAATAAACTTTTAATGGATTTGTCGGTGCTTAATTATGCTCTATATCTCTACGTACTCCCTCTTGTTTTTAATTTAGGTTATTGTGGGAGAGTTAATTTTGGACTTAAATATAAGATATAGTGTTTCATATTTATAAAATTTTTTATAATTTATCTCTATTGATATTCCCTCAACAATAATTAAGGAGGATATATTATGAGGGAATTAAAGAAAATAACTAAGATATTTTAGAAAATATATCATATTAACTAATTTAACTAATTTCCTTAATTCAATCAAATTAAGTAAATATGTATTATATTAAAGGTTGGGGGGGAGTATTATATCTTGTAAACACTAGCTTATTTAATATCATTTTGTCTTTTTATAAAAAATCATTGAATAAATGAAAAATAAACCCACACGAATAATTGTGTTTGGAATGGTAGTGGACTGGCTTATAAGTGGCCTTTTAGTTTTAAAGCTAGATTGGGTGTTACTCATGTAAATGTTTGTGGCATGACTTTTAATTTCAATGCTTGTGGCCAAAAACTCATCATATAAGCCACCACAGAGGAAAAGTTACTTCTTGTTTCTTTCGCCATTTTGGTTGTCTCGAGGGCAAGGGACCATTGGTTACGTACATCATTCTCTCTCTTGTCTCCTTCTCATAATTTTTTGGGAGAATTATATTCAAGTCATAAGGAAGAGGAGAAATGAAGAAATGGTCCCTATATATTGTAAAATGAAAAAATGGTCCCATGGAGTTGTCAATACAGGCTCTTGGAGTTGTTAACGAATTCTCAATACAGGCTCATGGAGTTGTTAATGGGACCATTTTTTTATTTTGCAATCTATAGGGACCATTTCTTCATTTTTCTTCTTCCATGGGACCTAAGTGTAATTCTCCCTAATTTTTTTTCCTTTTTCAAAACTTGGATTAATATAATTTTTGATTTTTAAAATTTGATCTAATTTTGATTTTGGTTCCTCAAGTTTGAAATTAGTGGTTTTAATTCCTAAAGTTTCACCCGATTTTGGTTTTAGTCCCTCAAGTTTGAAATCGGTGGTTTTGGTCTCTGAAGTTTCATCTGATTTTGATTTCGGTCCTTCAAGTTGGAAAAAGAATCGGCCTTGGCATTTTTCCCCGGGTTGGGTTGGGTTTCATAACCGGGTCACCAAGTCATTTACAAACTTGAGGGACCAAAACCAAAATCAGGTGAAACTTCAGGGATTAAAATCACTGATTTCAAACTTGAGGAATCAAAAACAAAATCATGTGAAACTTCAGGGACCAAAACAACCGATTTTAAATTTGAGGGACCAAAACCAAAATTGGATCAAACTTCAGGACCAAAAGTTATATTAACCCTCTAAACTTTCTACAGGAATAAAGTTAGGTGAATAAAAAATAAAAACAAATCAACATGTATATGATTAATTAATAATTAATAAATTATATAATAATAATTTAATATTCAATAAATTGAATAAAAAAATTAATAATTAACGAATAAAATATAATAACTCCAAAGTACCTAATAACTTGTTTATAAAGATATCCGAAGAAACAAAAAATTAAATAATAAATTAGAGAAAATTGAGGAAAAGCTTCCATTAGAAATTTAATTGATAAGAACTTAATAAATTTTTATTTGCCAAAATACATATAACCCCCCTTAATTTTAGATTAGTCGTATATAACCTTCTCATCTTTAGATGTTTAAAGGGTTAAAGAGCATCTAGCACCCATAAGTATTCTTCCAGGTGCGTCTAATATCCTAAAATAATTTGTGGTGGGTCCAATACCTTAAATTATTTTTATATGTGCATCTAGTATTCAAAAGTATTTTGTGATATCTAGTTTTGCCCTTAAAATGTTAATTTTTTAAAGAAAAACTTTTCCAGTAAAATATTTTTTTGGGAGCAATTTAAACGTCACCATAAACTCTCAAAAAATCATTTAAGTGAAAGTGCATATAGCACCATAAAATATTTTTTCTGCAACAATTTTAGGGTAATGAATACATCTGAAAAAATACTTAAAAGTTTTGGATACCCCACAAATTATCAAAGGATACTCGATGCATTAAAGAAAATACTTCAGGAAGCAGGAGGCATCTTAACCCAAATTTAAATTTCACACCTTCATGTTTCAAATTTTGACTATCAATCAACTGCCGCTGAGATGACAGTTAAATTTAATGGAATTTATGCCACATCAATTTAATCGCTATTACTTAGTGAATCTTGGGGGGTGGGGGTGGGCATGGGCAGGGCTGGGCAGGGCGAGACCCCTGCCCGATGCCCTGCCCAAAGGATGAACGAGCTGCATTTTGCAGCCCGATGCCCGGCCCTACCCATTCAAAGCCCTAACAATTTTGGGCTGGGCAAGGGTGGGCTGGGCAGGGTGGGCTTCCCTGCCCAAGTGATAACGCCTTATCTTGTCCACTTATAAAAAAAATAATTCCTTATGAATTTCATAAACATTCATGTAGTTACTAATACCATATATGTCTTAACTTCGGCCTAAGTAATATAAACTTCAAATACATTCGATGATTTCACATCTTGGGATATTTCAAAATAAGTCTACAACTTGAGTCTTGAAATTTAAAAAATACCATATGTCTTAACAAATATCCATACTTTAAAAATTAAACAACATCCATAATTCATTATAAATATGAAAACAAAATGATTGTAATTAAAGCCGTGAATTCAAGTAGTTTGCATCAATTCAATGTCCCAAAAGTTGATCAAATGATGAAGCATCTGGAAAGAAAATAAAAAGCAACTATAATTTAATACAGCACAAAGTAAAGAAGAAAGGAAGAAATTTACTTATAAATAGTGTTTAGTGGTTAGGGCAAAAAAGAGAGGATCAGAAGAGTATTATACATTAGATAATATATATATTTTAAATAAAAATATATATATGAAATAATATTTAATTGATATGAAATTTTATATTTTAAATAAATAAAAATAATTTTCAGGGCAAGGCCAAATGGGCAGGGCAGCACCCCTTGCCCGATGCCCTGCCTTGCCCGGTTATTAGCCCGCCCAAAGTTGCCCAAAATTTTTTCGGGCCACTTTTTTAGGGCTGGGCTGGGCAATTTTTTACAGGGCCAGGATGGGCGCACCGGGCTACTGGGCACCATGCTCACCCCTAGGTATTTTATTAATATTTTTTGGCCAACAGTATTTTATTAATTTATTTAAACACAATACACATATCTTTATTTAAAGATAATTTTGTCGTTCTTTCAATTTCAATAGGTCTAATTCAATAATACTACCAATTTTGCATCAAAGACGTCTTCCTTTCTTGACATCACCTCTTCTCTTCCATGGATGTTTCAATGCTTTCTAGAATCCACAAGAGACCGTTTCTTCTTCCTTCAAAAATCTTTGCATGCGCTCACATTTAAACTTGGCCTTTTGAGTTTTGATACTCCCTCTATTTCTTTTTATAAGATATAATTAACCGAATTGTATTGTTTAAAGATATGGTTAAAATTAGTTAGGTGCAATAATTATGTAAAAAAATAAATTTTTTTTTAAAATACCCTTATTTATATATAAAAAAATCAACTGAGTATTATGTTAAAAATAAAAAACTTATGTCAAGGAATGAAGACAAAGTGTTCGATGCGAGATTCTGCTCCATGGAAGTTTGTTCCCCAGCAACAAGACATCATTGAAATGGGAATGAGGTGACATATCAAGAATGGACAATTGGTGAGTTCCTTTACTCATAAATGGTCTTTCCCTGATAAAACTATCAAGGAATTATGTCTTAGAAGTCACACCTCTGACACAAGGAGGAGCGGAGTAAAGTTGTAAAATGGGTTGCCTGTGGTGCTTGGATTTTCAAATACTAGTTTTTCCATGTTAAACTGCTAAACAAGGAATGAAGATAAACTAATCTTATTCACAAAGATTATCAACTAATACAATGAATTCTTCTCTTTTGGAAGTAATGACTAAAACCCCAATACTTTTTGGTGACTTATGAGGTAGGGACTTATGTTAACCCTCCTCTTAAGGATAATTTATGAGGTAGGGACTTATATTAACCTTCCACTTAAGGATGATTTATGAGGTAGAAACCTATGTTAACCCTCTTTCGAGTAAGGATTTAACTCTCCTTCATGTCTCTAAACCTCAAACTAAGCCCTTTATTTATAAAGCTTTAATCAATGAATACATTCCAACTCTCCAATACGCCCTCTCAAGTTGACACCTTTTATAAGTGTTAATTTGCAAATACAAACAATAGGGTTTAATGAAGGGAATTGAATCAAATCATTTTATTCATGTGAACGACATTTTGAGGAGACATCTTCTCTTATCTCTACTTGGCCTACATCTTCCTCTTGACTTTCATGGAGACATGTTTTTTATTACTCCAACAAATTTTGTAGAAGACTCCTCAAAAATCTCTCTTGTAAGCAACATCATTAACAAATTTTTTCGGCTTTGCAAATCCCAACAGTAACCTCTTCAAGACACATGCCACAAAAGTACATGCCAAACATAACAGTGAATGGGAAAAGCATCAACATTGTAGAGCATGGCAAACACATCTGATCATATTAGCAAGCACCATGAACACTGAGTGTAAATCCAGCAGCCACTACTTGCTTCAAACCTACTCCCATGCCTCTTCTGATGCCTCAGACCCTCTTTGTTTTTTTTTAATCATGCCTAGACGCCAAGTTTTTTTTTTTTTTTGGCTGCCTCATCTAATAAAAAGCTCTTGAAGATGAGCACAGAAGAAACCGACACATGATCATATATTTCCAAACCTTTTACACATTAAACTTCTGCGCATATATCCCTGGCTATGAAATAAACAGCTCAACTTCAACTCGCAGCATAACAATCTTGACAGTTCATGAAAACTCCAACTTGTCCTTGAACTTGCTGTTGTAAAGATTTTCACCCATTGAGAAGATACTTTGAACTGCGTGATCTGTTTCAGACGCCCCCTTGATGTTAAAATGTCAACACGCTCAAATGTAACAACAGCATGTGGGCTTGTAAATATTTCGCTCGTTGATTCTCACTCAGATGATTCACCCGAATAACTTGAAAAGACACCACACTGGATCTTGATGAATCATGGAATGAAGATGAACATCGGATAAAGGTGTAGGCCTAATGAAGAAGAAATTGAAGTAAACGATGATGACTTAGCAAAGTCCTTTGCCAATGCAGGGCACGGACCACCGCATTGCTTCATGGGCCTGAATCTCAAGAAGCCAAGAACTTTCTCCCACAAATCATAAACACAACTTGAGCCTCAAACCAGAGTATAAATCTATCCTCTGAATCCACTAGAAAGGTTTGAAAAGGAAAATGAGCTTGCAGCGGAGACGATCAAGATCAACAAAGAAGAGCACATCACCTTTCATATTGCCGTGGGTGTTGATCATGGCTCTGAGGTAGTGAACAGAGGGGCGAAACATGAGTTTAATAGAGATCCTCTGTCCCAACAATATGGGTGCTTGTTGCCTTTGAAGCGACCTGTAATGACTGCTGAACCATCAATTGGCACGGACAATTGAGGACACTGTAAGTTTTAGATGCATTTCTTCTATTATATGTAATTCATAACCTGTTCACTATTTTATAATCTGCAGGTGATTTTAATGCCCCACGAAGTGCAATGTATAAATTCTGCTTTCATAACCCTCACTCCACTCCTGAGACTGTTTCTTTCTACATCCATGTTGGTCATATTCCCACTGAGCATGATCTTGCTAAAAATGGTATGTTCTCTGCATAAGAAGCATTTATTACTATAGTCTATCATATTGCCATCTTTAGGTGTGTGGGTCATGAACTATATAACGAACATCTCCTATTAATATGAGGTCCTGCTTGAAGTATGTGAAGATTGATGTTAATGTATATATTTTTTGGACCTACTGAAGGTTGATGTTCGTTAAGTTTCTTCCTTAGCTTCCATTTTTTTGTGGTTTACTTTTGGCTCTGATTGATGAATTTGCAGAGCACTTGGACCCAATAAATTTTAAAATTGCTGAGCTCAGAGAGGCACTAGAGTCTGTTACAGCTGAGCAAAACTACCTTAAAGCACGTGATGCACGACATCGTCATAGTGAGTGGCTTTTCTTTTTCATGAACTGTGACTGGCTCATGTAGAAGTTTGGCTATTTCCCAGCAGTTTTAGCATTTTTCATGCTATGTTAAATGCATTGATACGTTTCATCAATTTCATGATATTGATGGTTCCTATACATCAGCTTTAATGTTAGACCCATCTTGATATTGGTGGTAAGTAGTAGCAACAGATGTTTATACATTGAGGCAGTCCTTTTTAAGTTCTATAGTGCAATGTATACAATCTTTCTCGTTAAATTTTGGAAGTGATAATTGAATTCTTTACCCATATACAGCACAAGAAGCCTCTAATTCATGTCATGATATTGGGGAATGTATTTAGGGAATTTGTTCCTTTTAAATCTGAGATTTTTCTAATTGACATCTGCTAAGTATAGCATAGGTTCCAATTACTGCATTCATTTATCAGTTGCCTAATATTGCTGCTGTAGCTAACTAGCTGTGAACCTGTGACAATACTATCAAATCTCATGGTTTTTAACATGTCTCATATTTAAGACACTCAGCTTCTTCTTTTTACGTATGATGCAGCGAATGAGAGCACACGGAAGCACGTAATTTTCTACACTGTAAGATAGTACCTTCTTCTAGCTCTTGTTAGTGCACTGCAAGTTGTGTACATCCAGCGGCTTTTCGGCAAGTCAGTGGCTTATAACCGTGTTTGAATCTCTTCCTCTTATAGTCCAAGGGTTAGCCTTACACTTGCACTACTACAAAAAGATTGAAAGGTGGCGCACATTTTGTGGCACTTCTTTAAAGAAATGCCACAGCTGCCCTTTTTTTTTTCTATTTAATTTTTTTTTTAATTTTTGGGACCAGCTGTGGCGCCTAGTCCACCAGGCGCCACCGCTGGTGGGGACAATTGTGGCGCCTGCCAGCTGTGGCGCCTGGTGGACCAGGCGCCACAGCTGGTCCTACCCAAGGGTGACGCCTGCCTTGGCAGGCGCCACAATTGGGTCCTAAAAATAAAAAAAAATTAAATAGAAAAAAAAGGGGCAGCTAAAGAAGTGCCACAATTGGCTGAATATGAATTTTCAACTCTCCTGCCAATCAGATTTCCCTCCTTTAACTTTACTTTTTATCTTTTCCCTCCCTTTTTCCTTTTTATTCCCTCTTCCTTAGCTCACGTTGACGCCTCTTCCCCTGTAAAAGATATCACTTTCTCTTGCACAACAAAAACACACACTCGTCTTCTTCATTAAATTCTCTTGTCCATTTTTCCATTTTGTTTCGTCTGTCCCCACTTTTGTTCCTAGTTGTTCCCTTTTCTTCATACTCTCTGTCTCTCTTCCTCTTTTGAACCCCACTCCAGTTGATCCCTACTCCACTCCACAGCTCACATTTGCTCATCCTCGTCACTCAAGCTAGCGTCACCAACGTAAGAAGAAGATTGTTTCATTCTAGCTTGCTTTGTTTAAATTTTTTTTTAGTACAGTTAAGATAAACCGTAATATAACGTTTTCCTTTTTGCATTGTTTAAATTTTTTGGCTGACAAGCTTGCGTTTTTTAGTAATCTTTTAATTTACTTAATTAGTTGTTGATGTATTGTGTTCACATATCAAGTTCTTGTATTGTGATATTTTTTATGTTAGCTTTGGAGAGTATTAATGTAAGAACATTATTGTTGAGGAAATGACAATAAATATATTGTTGTGTAAGAAAATTATTGTTGGGGAACTTGAATTTTAAATGTGAAAATTATATATATATATATATATATAATAGGTTGAAATATAAAATAGAAAGATTGACAATTTGAAAGATGATAAACATGAAAGCAACTCATTTTATATAAAGCTTCACAATCAGGAAGCATAAAAAAGGGCCACAAGAAAGAAAAGAAAAAGAAAAAGCAAAAAAAAAAAAAAACCTCCCCAAGAGGGATGCCTCCTGTGGCACCTGATTGGTCAGGCGCCACAGGAGGCTATTTAAAAAAAAAAAATTAAATAGCTGTGGTGCTTCAAAGCTCCACAGCTTTTTTTAGTAACGTCTAGATATGTGGTATTTCTCTAACGCCACAGTTAATACAATTATAAGCGCCACAGCTTTAGTTTTTTGTAGTAGTGTTGTTTCTTCTTTCTGTAACAATATGACCATTGGAGAATATTATTAATTTCTTTCCTTCTATTGGCGACCTGATTTATATTTAAAACTCGGGAAAAGAAATACTTAGGTTCCCTGTTTTGAAATTCTTTTATTTACAGAGTTCTTTTACATTTGAGTTAATATTCTACAGTCTTCGTTTAGAGATAACAATGCTCAAATCTGTTTTGATAGTATTGGATATAAGATATTCTAGATAAAAAAAAGGGGAAATGAAAAAGGTAGAATGAGGATTATATTCCTTGGTGATGAGCATTAATCTAGAATGTTCAAATTATCTGAACTAAAATTGGAATGACTCTTTACTTTTATGTTTTTAATAGTTTGTTATTTTAATAGATGTGGAATCTAAAATAAGAATAATATGCTAATTGTCAATTTATCATTTTAAAATTACAAAATGATTTCAACGGATTAATTAAATATTGTGGTGCAATGGCATTTATTGTGGTATACTAGTGCTTCAATTGGCGCGTGTTATCGTAGGTTGCTTGCTCCAACTAATGGCAACGTTAATATAAGCTCATAAAAGTTGTTGGAGTTAATATCATTATTGGTCTTTATAATTTGATCGAATTTTAGTTTTGATATTTATAATTTCAAACAAATAGTTGTTTTTAGTTTTTATAGTTTTATATGAACTTAATATGAGTTTAAGTATATGAATTAAAATTAAATTTCATTAAAAAGTATAAGGACTAGCCAGAAAATTAAGATTAAATTCTTATAAAATATAGGACTAAAATCAATTATTTGAAACTGTAGGTATCAAAATCAAAATTTGATCACACTGAACGAACTAATAATGGTATTAAACCCCAGTTGGGTCTAACAATGCTCAAATCTAACCCAATCAAATATATATATATATAACTAAAAATATGACAAATTACAACCATGGAATTACCAGTACTATAAATATTTTCAAAATTAATTAAAAAATGCCTCAAGTGGTAACATTATTCATAAATTATCTCGAACGTTTCAGGATAAACACACAATTATTCTCAACAATCCATAAAATGCCTCATAATGGTCAACGAAAGGAATAAAATAAGAAGTAAGTTGAGTTATTCAAAGCATCTCAAATTTCATGCCTAGCGTGGAAAATGTGTTTTGTCGTAGTTTAAATTGTATTATGACGGCTGATTTGATTGAAACTGATTTTGTTCGAGAGCGGTTTACATGGGAGCGTGATCTCCTGAAGGAACGTTTAGATTGGGCTTTCATAAATTCTGATTGGAATCAGGCTTACCCTCTCACCAAGACCCATCATTTGAATAAATTTGGTTCTGATCATAGGCCGATCCTTCTTCACTGTAATCCAGAAATATCTAATCAAAGAAGGAAAATGCCCTTTCACTGCCAAGCGGCTTGGTTTTTGGAAGATGGTTTTGCAGATGTGGTCAAAAATTCTTGGAGCTTGGATAAGTGGTCTGATAAAGTGAGTAATTTTGCTAGCTCGGCTGAGGAATGGAACCGGAACAAAGTGGGCAACCTAAATGAGAAAAAGAAAAAGATTCTCAGGAGGATTGAAGGGGTTGAGAGAGCTAGGGGTCGACGTGATAATCAGTATCTTGTGCAAACTGAAACGGAACTTTGGAAAGACTATAACAAGATACTTGCTCAAGAAGAATTGATGTGGTACCAGAAATCCCGTTGCCAGTGGCTTAAATGGGGGGATAAAAATAGTAAATATTTTCATTCTGCTGCTCAAATTAGAAAGAAGAGAAATCGTATTGAAGGTTTGAAAAAGGATGATGGAAGCTGGACTTTTGATCAATGCGAATTGAAAACCCTAGCCATCAATTATTTTATGAATCTCTTTAGCACTTCGGGGAGGGGTGTTTTTCATCTCAATACAAAACTCTTGTTTCCCTAGTTTGAGTTCTGGGGATCTGGATAAACTTCACGCTACAATCACAAATGAGGAAATTAAAAAAGCGACCTTCGACTTGGGCCCTTTTAAAGCCCCAGGACCTGATAGAATTCAAGCTGTTCTGTATCAAGAGTATTGGCCCTTAGTTGGTGACTCCGTTGTTTCTTTGGTGAGGAACTTTTTTGATGATCCTTCGTCAGTCAAACGAATCAACAACACTAATATCGTTCTCATTCCTAAAATGGAAACTCCTCAAACCATCATGGATTTTCGTCCGATATCCCTTTGCAATGTTAGCTACAAAATCATCACTAAAATCATTTCGCTTCGTCTCCGTGAGATTATGGGGAAAGTTGTTGGTGGGCATCAATGTAGCTTCATAGCGGGTCGTCAAAGCAGTGATAACATCATTATAGCTTAGGAGGTCATCCTTTCTATGAAGACTAAAACAGGCAATACTGGGTGGATGGCCGTCAAGGTTGACTTAGAGAAGGCTTTTGATCGCCTAGAATGGGGATTTATTCATGATACTCTTAAATTGTTGGGCCTTGAGGAGAAATTATGTGATGTCATCATGGCATGTATTACTAGCTCATCTTCTCAAATTCTATGGAATGGTGAAGTCACTCCTACCTTCAATTCATCTAGAGGCATTCGCCAGGGGGATCCGATCTCTCCCTACATCTTTACTTTGTGTATGGAGCGGCTGAGTCATATAATTCAAGATGCTATTGATGATAACACGTGGACCCCGATTCAGCTAAATAAAGGTGGTCCTCGTCTTTCCCATCTCTTTTTTGCGGATGATCTAATCCTTTTCGGGGAAGCTTCTGAAAGTCAGGTTGAAGGGATGTTGGATTGTATCCAAAGTTTTTGTGAGGCTTCAGGACAGAAAATGAACAGAGGCAAGACCAAGGTCTGTTTCTCAAAAAACGTCAATTTCTCTAGAGCATTAAATTTAAGTCGTAGTATGGGGGTTGGTCTTACAGGAGATCTCGGCAAATATCTGGGGATACCTTTAATTCATAAAAGAGCTAACTATGTCACTTTTTTGCCTATCTTGGAAAGGACCAGGAAAAAATTATCTGGATAGAAAAGGGCATATCTTAACCTGGCTGGCCGCGCCACTCTTATTAAGGTGGTCCTCAATGCCTTGCCTTCGTACTACATGCAGACAATGTTATTACCAAAGTCAATGCTTAAGGAATTGGGGAAATGCAGTAGGAGCTTCTTATGGGGGAGGAGGAGGATAAAAAGAAACTTCATTTGATATCGTGGGATCAAATTACTAGAGATAAGAAAGATGGGGGCCTTGGAATTCGTGAAATGGGTAAACAAAACAGGACTTTCATGATGAAGCTATGTTGGCATCTCCTAAACAATAAAGATGCTCTTTGGGTTAAAGTTCTTCGTTCGAAATATAGATGTGGCATAAGTTTTATGCCTAAAATTCAAAAAAAGGCAAATTCTTCAACTACCTGGAAAGGCATATGTGCTGTTTGGGAAAGCTTCATTAAAGGCGTTAGGATTAATATTGGAAATGGTAATCGGGCATTCTTCTGGCACGATAACTGGTCTGAGGTGAATAGACCCTTAATTGAACTTATTCATGGTTATGAAGCTTTTGTGGATAGGGATGCTACTATGAGTGATTACACAACCCAGTCGGGTCAATGGGACAAGGACAAGCTTGACCAATGGTTTTACCCTCAGGTTATTGATCGTCTCATGTGCGCTCACCCACCTCGTTAGGAAAGAGGAGAGGATAAGTATTTTTGGAAACCTTCCTCGGATGGCTGTTTTTCTGTTAAATCTGCATATTATTTTCTTGATGCAGGTACTAGCACTATTGGAGAGCCATTCTGGAAGACTCTGTGGAGATGTTCTGTACCGGAGAAGATCAAATCATTTCTGTGGCTAGCCTCTCATGATCGTTTGCATACTGCGAAGATGAGAGTTCAAAAAGGACTTCTTGATTCTGCAGGATGCCCTTTCGGATGCGATCAGGTGGAGGACATGATGCACTTACTCAGAGACTGTAAAAATGCTCGCGAGTGATGGATTGCTTTAATCCACCCGGCTTTGTGGGATAAATTCACGTCCTTACAAGGGAGGGAGTGGATAAATTGGAACCTGAAGCGGGGTTTTGGTAGAGATTTTACGCGAAAAGTCCAATGGGCCTCCTTGTTTGGTTATGTATGTTGGGACATATGGGTAACCAGGTGCAGGAAAGTCTTTGGAGAGGACATTGAACCTCCGTCCCAGGATGTCCAGTCTAGTTTCTTTCGGGCTATTTGGGATCAAGATTTTCTCTCCCACTGTCAGTTCTATTCTCAACAAGCTTCTGAAGGTCAGAGTACGACAACTACTCAAGCGGAAGCGGGTTTTGTGTACCTGGAGGTGGATGGATCAGCTCTGGACTCTGGTCAATGCAACTGTGGAGGAGTTTTACGCGATGCTGAAAGAACTTTGATTGGTGGTTTTATTTGCAAGCTGTTAACTGTTCCTCCTGCTATAACTGAGGTTATAGCTATTATTCAGGGACTTCAGATTTGCTGGAATAGTGGTTACAGGAATGTTTTGATTCGTTCTGATTGTATTGAGGCTATTAACTTATTAACTAGAGGGGGAGAGCAAAATCACCCTTTTAGGGATATCATTGTTGAAGCTAGGCTTTGGTTGTCTAGGAATTGGAATGTTTTGTTGAGCTATATTCCTAGGGAACATAACAGGGATGCTGACCACCTTGCTAGGTTGGGTCACACTAGTGCGGGGGTTTTTGTTTTCTTTGATCAACCACCACCTTCATTACTAGAGGCGGTTGTTGATGAGGGATAGGGTTTTTCCCTTGTTTCTAGTTTGAGTTTGTATTAAGTCTTTCTGGTTGAAACTTAATGAATTTCAGATTTCACTCAAAAAAAAAAAAAAAGTAAAAGGGAGAAACAACAAATTTTAAATTATACTCATTTTCATATTAATTATAAAACAAAAAGTATAAGGGAAAATCTCTAAAAAATACCATCTCAATTCTGAATTCCTTTTTATGCAAGCAAATCGGATGAATTTAATGGGGTTGCATTAATGCATGTAGGCTTTATATTTGAAAAGAAGATTGTAAAAAAAGGAGGGGAAGGGAAAATGTGGCTGCCTAAGGAAAGATAGGTCTAACATTTGTACTTCCCACGAGATAATGGATGAACTGGACCAAATTGACAAAACGAATGGATCGGTTGGTTTAATAGGGCATGAGAGTAAGGAGAAGAACACAAAGGAAGGCTAGCGCTCTTTATTTTAACGGCACTTAGCACTAAATTTTGATGGATTAGGATTATAATTGGGACTAGGAGTGAGGGACTAGATTTTTTATCTCTAAAATTTGCAATAACAGAATTGAAGAAGCAATACAAGGGGATCAAAAGTGGGTTTGATCTAATCCCACATTTGTGGTATTGTTTATCGCATGTTATCATCAATCCCATGTATTAAACAATATAATTTAGCTCAATTCCTAACCCAATATTAATCCCAAC
Source organism: Inga oerstediana (assembly GCA_963210345.1). Lineage (NCBI taxonomy): Eukaryota > Viridiplantae > Streptophyta > Magnoliopsida > Fabales > Fabaceae > Inga > Inga oerstediana. Next base: position 22,958,163 of record OY723410.1, read on the forward strand.
CCCTCAATCTTGTGTAGTAATTAATGAGGGCCATAATGATTCATTAGTTCTCCATTGTTGAATGTCAAAGTCAGCAGCATTTTATTTAATTAATGATATGACGTCATGCCATGAAAATGAAGATGTGAAGTGCACTAAGCTACCAAACCGCGACGTCTTTCAGTTTGAAGACATGAGGTCCAAGATGCCATGATTAGGTCATAGAATAAGCTGTTGAAGTCGTTACAGCTTTCTATGGTAGGTCCATGCTTCATTTCAATGGAATTAGTGTTCGAGAAAATAATTAAAATTAATTAAAGGTAATTAATATATAGGAAATATATATTTTATTTTAAATATGCCCTCATTTATGAAAAAGTAAGGGAGAGATCTACAATGAAAAAAAAATAAGAAATAATGTAGAGAAGAAATATGATAAAAGAATAAAGACAATGAGAAAATATAAGTATAAATTAATATTTTAATTAATATAATACATAAAATTAATTAAAAATAAAATAGATAAAATGGCATCGTGTTGGTAAGTGAAGCGTCAATGGCGGTGTCCACGAGACAAATAAATGGAATAAACAAGGGAAATTTCTCATGATGATGAGTCATCCAATAGCATCTCATCAAATGGACCCAGTTTTCCCGCTCTTCTTTGGAAAGCTTTTCTGATTTGGGTTGTAGAGATCAGATCTAGATTATCCAAATTTATTTTTTTAATTGACGTTTTTTAAATAAAAAAATTATTTTTTAAAAAATGTTAGTTAATAGATTATTTTATTTTAGATTCTCTACCCATTAAAATAATTTTTTTTTTGAAAACAAAAAATAAAAAAATTAAATTTAAATCATTGAGTTCTCATCTAAATGATTCAGATGAAAAGAGGTTCTCTGCTCATCGAAAAGATAAGATGAGCAGGGAAATTGGATTCGTTAAAATGGGGCCGAAACCAAGTGAATTTTTTCTCCAACCAATTTAGAAATCAGAGTGCACATTTCATACTTTTGGCTTCAGCAACAAGTGATGTCATTTACGCTATTTATTTATCATCCCTTGGGAATTAATAATTGAAAATTGAATGAGATAACTCCAGGCAAAAACTCGGACTTTTAGAAGCATCAAATTTCAAATTGAAATTATGAGCATGTTTCAAATTGACTTTTAGAAAATGCTACATAATGGGGGACCTAACGCTTAGTCAAATTTTGCCCAAACCTGAACTTTCAAGATTTCGATGAAGACAAAACTTTATGAAAGGATTAATATAATAATACTGTTTAGCATTAATTTAAAAAGAAATTAGGTTTCCCTTGTTTGAAAATCACTATATAAATGGGGGTAAAGAATTTTTCTATTAGGATTGGTCTATTCTAGAATCATCTTTGAGTTCTTATTTATTTAACATAGTTATAGATATTCTAACTAAGCTTATACTGGAAGAACTCTCCAAGTGCATGCCTTTTACTGACAATATAGTTCTTGTGGTTTAGTCATGAGAAGAGATTAAGTTTTTCTATTGAATAAGAGTAAGATAAAATATAAATGCATTGCAATTTTGATAAGAGATAAGTTAGAAAAGATGTGGAAGTTAGAATGTGAGATCAAATCATTCCACAAGTGATGAAATTTAGATATATGTGGGCTTGATTATACAAAAAGGTAGTGAAATTCATGAAGATGTTAATCATATAAATGAGACTAGGTGGTTTGAATAGAAAATTACTATCAAGTTATTTGTGAGACCAACAATATTACATGATACTCCCTCCGGTCCTAACTATAAGATAAAGTTGATTTTTTTGGAGAAATTAAGGAAGCCAATTAAATCACTTTAGAATATTTTTATTTTTATTTTTTTCTTCAAACTAATTAATTTGACTAATAAACTGATATATAATCTAAAGATACTAAAAATATAAATACTCTAAAGTGATTTAATTGGCTTTCTTAATTTCTTCAAAAAAGTCAATTTTGTCTTATAATTAGGACCGGAGAGAGTATTACATATTGGGCTTTAAAAGGATAACATGAGCAGAAACTGAGCAGGGTGGCTGATATAAGGACGTTGAGATGGATATACAATTACACAAGAAAGATAAGATTTATAATGAACACATGTAAAAAAGACAGTTGGGTTACGATGATATCTATTAAAGAGAAAAAAAAATTATTTAAGATGGTTCGGATATACATAAAGCCTAAAGGTATTGGATACTTCCGTAAGAAGAATAGATTAAGTTGTATGGAGTTCTTTTAAAAAGATGGAAGAAGACCGAAACAAATATCCAATAAATTTATTAAGAGGTGGCGGGAATATAGCTGGCCAATCTTACGAGAATGAATATTATATATTTGTCTCAATAATAATCATTCTATTTACCTAGTTTCTTGAGTCCTACATAACTGATAGGGCGCACGTGAGAGAGAAGCGGTCAAGCAGCTGGGTCCCAGTGTGATTCAATAAAATCATGATATCGGTATATTGTTTTGGCTGGCGGTTTGCTTAATTCATTTTACGTGGAATTCCTTGAGAATTGGCGTGTACCTTAAATAAATTTCTGAGAGCTCGTAAGTAGAAAAATAAATATTTCTACATATACAGAACAATATATTTAGAATAAAGTAATGAATACTTCAAGTAAAAATGATGGTAAAATAAGGAAATTGTAAAAGTGAGTTATATATATATAATTAAGACAGCGCGATAATTAAGGACAGGTTAATTGAAATATTAAAGTAACAACGAGCTCAATAGAAGGGAAGAAGCGAGCTTGATAAAATGAAATGATGTTTGTCAGCCAGTCAAAACAGGTGGTTGTGGCCTTGAAAAGATTGAGCAGCAAAATCAAGCGTTCATTAACTTGGTTTTGCAAGTTGTGAAGGTAATCGGTGTGTGGATTTCTTGGCCACATATGCCCTAAGCTTGACTAGAGGACACCACGTTCTCGACATTCCTCCTGACGGTATTCAGCAATTGCTGCTTGACAATGCTGCATGTGTTGGCACTACAAGACTCGTACACGTACTACTTGATCATTAATGATCTCTCCCATTGTAAACGAAAACGTAACAACGAGCTATTGTCATATCCCATCTCTCTCAGCTTCGTCCTCTATAAAAACCTACTTCCGACAGGCAGATACAACATACACATTCACGTAAAGCTTTGAATCAGTCGTGGTGTGAGCTAAAAGGAAGCAACCCTAGCAAGATTCCTCCCTTGCCCTTTCCCTGCCAGGTATATCCAGGCTGTCACCTTTCTTCACACACATCAACCGCCACCACTGCCACCGCCACCGCCTCCGTCCCCACCTCCTCCTCCGCTGTCGTCGTCGAAGACACCACCCTCATCTCCCTTCGCTTCTCTTGCCTTTTCTCCTTTCGCCAAAGACTACACCACCCTCATGGCTCTCAGCCTCTCTTGTAACCACCCCACTTGCTTCAGCACCACCCTCATCACTCCCGGTCTCTCTTGCGACAACCCCACTTGAGTCGACACCACCCCCGCGGCTCTCGGCCTCTCTTGCGCTTCCTCTTTTTGATTCTTGTTCTGCTGCTGAATACATACATATTTATGGAGGGGACATTTTCTCACTAAGAGTTTTCGTTTTTATTTGTGTTGCAGGTAGAAATGGGTTCAACCAGCAGCAATAGAGCAGAGAATAGCGTTTCAAACAATGGCGGCTATGCCACATATTCTGGCCCGTCAACGGCTCCGGCTGGGTCGGACAGCATCATCAGCTGGAGGGCCAATGAGCTCAGCCTCTCCGGCTACGCACAGACCCCATATGCTTCATCAACAGAGCCTTCCACCATCCACAGCCAAAAGTCCAATGAACTCTGGCAAAGCTCTACCTACGCACTGCCTCCTTATGTTTCTTCATCAACAGAGCCTTCCACCACCCACAGCCACAGGTCCAATGAACTCTGGCAAAGCTCTACCTACGCACTCCCTCCTTATGTTTCATCTTCAACACCCGCCACCACCCCCCTGAACCATGCCAATAACCTTGGTCTAGGTGCCTCAGTACCACCAACGCAGCAGCAGCCGCCGCCGCCTCAACGGCGTGGTCACAGGCGGAGCTATGGCGCACGTGACGGTGCTTAATTCCCCATCATTATATGTTTTTGATGTCGGCAAGAACGGATCAAGCTGCACCTACGTACCTCTGAATACTGTTTTATTTGTTTTATGCATATTACTACTTTATATCAGGCATTAGGGTTATTATATGTTTTGTGTGCTGTTTCAGGCTTTGTTTCTTTCTGGTTTGTTCCAAATAAAAAGTGGGAAATATATATTAGTAAGAACACGGAATCATGGCTTTGCCTTTCTAGTAGCAGCTCGTATATATAACCAACTCAGTTCTTAGTGTGTGTGTGTGTAGTAGCTTATCTCTTTCTCTGTATGTGTGCCCCTCCTCATTCAAATGCATTTCGCAATAACTGAAACAATCCTTGCATTAAAAATAATCATTCTCCGATGAGATGCTTCAAACCCTGTCGTTGTTGCCATGAACTCCCCGACACTGAGCTGTTGCTTGGCTAAGAAAACTCCTTCATCGGCTCCGTCTCCGTCCCGTTCCATTACAGAAACCTCTGTCGCCTTATGAATTAAAGATAGAAAATTTCACAGAGATACATGAATCGGAAGAGGAAGAGGAGGAGAGGGTGGTTTGGTTTGGTCCTAATCTCCATCATCACAATTACTCCAAACGGTCTGCAGTAGACGGTGGAGGCCGGGTGCTTGCCGGAGAAGAAGGTGACTGTGAAGGCGGTGGATACACAGGAGCATTTGAGTCCATTAGTCAAACGTTTGAATATCCAATCCACCCATAAGAATTCCAATTCCACCAGAAAATAAAAATAATTATATTATAATAGATAAAAGCTTAGCATATACTAGATAATATATTATATTATGTTATTATATATATATATATATATATCAAATCCATAATTGAATTTATTGTTTGTTTTATTCAGAAAACATGCGCTTATGTGTGCATATTATATAATATATGTTATTACATATATATGTATATATATATCAAATCCATATAATATAATTTGTTATTTATTTTATTCAGAAAACACACACGCATATACGCGTAACATGCGCGTGTGTGTTTTCTGAATTAAATAAATAATAAATTATTACCTCCGGTTTTAAATATAGAATAAAGTTTGTACTGTAAATTGCACTACAAACTTTATTCTATATTTAGAACCGGAGGGAGTATATTATATGGATTTGACATGTCAATAGGTACTTCCGAGATGAAACTTTGGTTAAAGTGTGGTGGGAGTAGTTTTTCCTTTTTGGGTAAATATGAAGGTAAAAGCTAAGCATAAGAATAAAACTGGAAGTCGGCTATCTACAGAATTAAATATTATAGCGAATGAGTTAGTCACTCGCAACGTATTAATGTAAGGCCTCTAAAATTTGCTTTGATCTTCTTCTAGATACAAGTCATACAACTAGCATTTGCGTGGAGAGTAATTCTCAAAATTTGAACTTGTGTTTGTTCTATTTATGAAGATGATCTTGCTTTTTATATCAACCAGCAGCTTGTTGGTATTAAAAAAATGATTTAATTTCTATACGGATGAATTAACTAGACTAAATTAGTTGATGATATCCAAATTCACACTATCTCACTAATATATTAATATTGAAATTAAAGTAAGAAACATCACCAAAGTTAAATTTAAACATCGTGGCAGGTGGCAGTGGCCATAGTCAGTTAAATCAAATTTATTATATATATATATAATTATTAACTATTGTTAATATTCTTAAACCTAATGTTCTGCAATGTAAAGAGTTAGTTATTCTAAGAATGTGAATGAAGGTGTTATTGTTTTCCCACTTTTTATGAAGTTAGATAATTAGACGTCAATTAAGACTTTTGATCACTAAGAAGAATCAGAAGAGCAATCTCGAGAGCTGAAATAAACAGCATAAATGACTCTAAGAATTATTGTAGTTTCATTTTACCATTACGGATGGAAAACAAAAAAATATTAAAAAAAGAAAAAACACATCCTGGTCAACAAACAACACAAGTAAGTATATCATAGCCCCACTACTTCATGCTCAAACAATACTTTGACTAATCTGGCAACAAGTAATCTCTTTTACACAATTCATTAATTAAGGGAATTAATAGTTAAAAATAGAAAATTGAATCAGATAACTCCAGAAAAACTCTGACTTTTGGAAACCTGAAATTTCAAAATTGAATCATAAAGAAATAATGATGATGATAATGATGAAATAGATATGAAACTTTTGTTATGCACCAAAAAGACATCTCTGATCTCTATACAGCAATTATAATATAGTGCTTTACTAAAGGAAAAATGGAAGCATTCCCACCAAAACAAAATATCAACAGTAGTTAAGATACACAATCAAGCTTTCAAACAAGACATTTTGAAAAATCAGAGTATTATCCATACACGCAATTATAGTGAAAGCCGAAACACTTTCGATAAAAATATTAGTGGTACCAAAACCTATAGTTTTGCACAAATTGGCAATCAAAACATAACCCACAATATCCAATAAATTACCAAAGAGAGATAAGTCAAACACACCTTGTTTGTTTCCTTATTTGTGATTAAAGCAAAATTCATGTACCTAATTCTGGTCGATGCTACCTCCAACAAAAACGTTACATCTAAGAGATATCACACTTGAAAGTAATATATTTCGGTAATAATAATAGTAAGTAGCGATGACAAGTGAATCCCTCATAGAACTGCATATTTATAAATGCTTAATCTCCATATAGTATAAACTATAATATATCTCATGGAATAATATCCATTAACGTATCGAATTCTCAATAATTTGTAATTCCCATATTGATTTGCAAAGCCACTTCAAATAATAACGTGTTAGTATCCATAAGGAATATTTACATGATGGTTCTCAATACCAAGCTTGAACAATTTTCAAGATCATATATTATCACTATTTTTTTATGATTTCAACACTCAAAATTATATTTGCTTCACTCATGCTTCCGTATTAAAATTTGAAGCAACATAACACTATAATATGTCACTCCATTAAAACTCAATATTCACAATAATCATGCATACTTATACCAAGATAAATGTACATCCACAAATCATCAAAATTAAAATACATTTATCTTTATATATATACTACATAAATGATTAAATTTTCATGTCAAAATTCTTATTTCAAGCCACACAGAAAACTTGATAATTCATAAAATTTAGCAAATAAAGCCTCCATGTAATTTTGATTCACATCTTGACATTTACCGTACTGCTATAAGACCATCAATATAATATGATAGTATATATTGAGCTTTAAAGGGATAACATGAGCATAAAGTGAGCAGAGTGACTTAAATCATGAAGTTGAGAATTGAGATGGATATGTGGTTATATATATATATATATAAGATTTGTAATGAACACTATAAGAGAAAGAGAATTGGGGTGCGATGGCATTTATTGAAGAGAAAATGATAAAATAATCATTTGAGGTGGTTTAGACATATATAAAATCTAAGGGTATTGAATGTACTTGTAAGGAAGATGGATCAAACAGTATAGAATTATTTGAAAATAAGTAGAAGACCGAAACAAAAACTCAATGAAATTATTAAAATGAACCTCTTTGATTAACAATTTAACTAAAAATTGACAGAATACAATAACCTGGTGCCATCCACATATATAGTTGATCATCACGAGAAAACGCTTGTTGTGTGAAAATTATTGACCATGGTTTAAATATATAATTTGTTACCATAACTACGCCTGTTCCTTGCGGTCTCTGCATGTGTTCACATAGAAAATGGTGGTCCAAAAATGTAACTGTTGACCACCCAAACTAATACTTTCTGGAACACACACACATATATAAAATGGTGGTCCAGAAATGTAACTGTTGACCACCGAAACTAATACTTTCTATATATATATATATATATATATATATTATAATGGTGGTCCAGAAATGTAACTATTGACCACCCAAACTAATATTTTATGGAACACACACATATATAGGCAATTCAATATTGGAATTAATAGTAATAATGAGAAAAATGTATTGAAAAAAGATAATAAGAGAGAATAGAGACAACCAGAGAGAATATAAGTCTAAATCAATATTTTAATTAATACAATATATGAAATTAATTGACATATATAAAATAGGTCAAAAAAGAACATGTTACTCCTCTTCCCTCCATTCCCCTCCCCTCCCTTCAAATCAAACAGATCCTAAGTATCTGTTTGGTTTGAAGGGATGGGAGGGATATGTTACTTTATTTGATTTATTAGAGGGAAGGAGAAAAGATTCTTTGTAATGAGAGCCAAAAATATAGGAAGGGAAGGGAATAAGAGCCAAAATTTTGACTTCCCTTCCATTTAAAAATTCAAACCAAACGAGGGAATGGTACCCCTCCCCTCACCTCAAACCAAACAGACCCTAAGTGAAGCCTCAACTGAAGTGTGTCCACAAGCCAAATAAATAAATGGATGGATACGGTAAATTTCTCATGAGTCACCCAATAACATCTCCAATTAATTAATTAAATGTCGACAAGCAGCGATCAAAAGTGATATAATGAAGAGTCAAAATGGAGGCAAAACCACATGAATTTTTTCTCCAACCAATTAGAAATCAGAGTTCACATGTCATACTTTTGACTAATTGGCATTAAGCAATCTCATTTTTACACAATTCAATATGGCAATTAATAGTAGTTAAAAATAGAATATTAAATCAGATAACTACAAAAAAACTCTTGACTTTTAGAAACCTCAAATTTCAAATTGAAAATCTCATGCTTCTAAGAATTAAGTAACCTACCACTGCAAATGATGATGATGATGAAATGAATATATATGAAAGTTTTGCCATGGTCTAAAAAGACATCTCTCATCTCTCAACAGCAATTATGATATCATGCTTTAATAAAGGAAAAGCGGAGGCATTCCCACCAAAACAACATGCAATTGGTGAAAGCCGAAACAATTTCGATGAAGATATTAGTGGAACCAAAGCCTGGTTTTGCACATGCAAATTGGTCATCAAAACATAACCCACAATCCAATAAATTACCAGAGAGACAAAAAAGGCAAATACATGGCGGGCATTAGGCATTAGCCATGCACACGCCCGGAGCATTATTCAGAATAAAGCAAATACACCTTGTTTGTTTCCTTGTTTATGATTAAAGCTAAATTTATGTTCCTAATGTCTAGTTGATACTACCTCCAACAAAAAATATACGTTTGAGAGATATCAAATTTGAAAGTAATATGTTTCAGTAATGATAATAATAGGAAGCGATGATAGAAGTCCACAAAGTTGGGCCCATAAAATCTACACAGAATTTTGAATCACGAATATATATAAAGGACCTGACCCTTACATTATAGCGAACCTTTTCCACGACTTTTTTGTGACGTTTAGTCAATTTGCACAAACCTGAACTTTCAAGATTTTGATGAAGACAACACTTTATGAAAGGACTAATTAATACTTTTTAGAATTAATTTAAAAAATAGGTCTCCCTTGTTTGAAAATCACTATATATGGGGTAACAACTTATGTGCAATAGTCAGGATCATTTTTAAGTCTTTATTTGTTTAACTTGGTTAATTTGTTTAACTAAACTTATGCAGCCTGAAGTGCATGCCTTTTGCTGACGATATAATTTTTGTGGCCAAGTCACGAGAAGAGATTAACTATAAACTTGAGTTATGGAGAAGGACTTTGGAGTTAAAGGGCTTTCTGTTGAATAGAATTAAGACAAAATATATGCATTAAAATTTTGATTAGAGACAAGCTAAGTTAGAAGCAATTTGGATGTTAAAATGTGAGGTCAAATCATTCCATAAGTGATTAAGTTTAGATATATATGGGCTTGATTATATAAAAAGATAGTGAAATTGATGGAGACGGTAATAGTAGAATTCAGACAAAGTGGTTTAAATGGAGAAATACTAGTCATTTGTAATGGAAAGGGACCTAATAAAGTAAAAGAAAAGTTTTATGATACATTACAAAAAAAAAAGTGATTTAGTAGCGGTTAAAAATGGGTATTAGTAGCGGTTTTAACCGCTACAAACAACATTAGTAGCGGTTAGGAAAACCGCTACTAAATCGTATGTTGTAAGTGGTTTTGTAGTGGTTATATAAAATCGCTACTCAAGGAAAATAACTGCTACATCCTTTGTAGCGGTTCCACCCAACCGCTACAACATCCCCATGAACGAAATGTTTTTCAGAGATATTTGTAGTAGTTATATAACCGCTGCAAATAAAAAAATTGAAAATTTTAAGGCGGGAAAAAAATGACATTTTTTTTTTCAATTTTGTAGCGGTTAATAAACCGCTACTAATTTTGAAATGAAATTTGTAGCGGTTATAAAACCGCTATTAATTTCATGAAATTCAAATTTAGTGTCAAAAAATTAAATTTGAACTTAAAAAGGCGTGTTTGTTAGTAGCGGTTTAATAACCGCTACAAATATTTAAATTTTTTTTAAAAATATACGATCATTTGTTTCTGTTTTTTTAATATTAAATTAAATAGTTTATTTTTTTATTAGTTTATCTAATTTAATTAGCTTATTATTCAATAGTTTAACTTATTAATAAATTAAAAGGAAAAATTTAATTTAATTGGATTAGTATAAAAATTATATTAATAATATTATTAAGGATATGTAGGTAATAAGGAATTATTATGTTATCTAATATAATATAATTGTGCATGAAAAATAGATGAAAATGAGATACAGCTCTGAAATATCTAGAAAAAAAATGGTGAGAATAAATTTTATATAAAGGAAAGAAGTATTATAAAAAAATTAAAAAAATTGTTACCATATTTGATTGTATTATTCAGCTCCTCTACTCATACAAAAGAAGTTGTAAATGAGAGAAAATGAAAGAAAGGTAAGGTGAAAAAAAATTGAGGAGTGTTTGAAATGAGTTGTAGTAAGGGTATTTATAGGGATCCACATACTATTTGTAGAGGTTAATGTATCCATTTTGTAGCGGTTTTTAGTTAGTAGTGGTTATTTTTATTTTTGTAGCTGTTTAATAACCGCTACAAATATTTTTTTTTAATTTTATTTTAAATTTTTTTTTTCCAGTTTTTTTTAAAGACAAAAGCATAATTTGAATTTGATCACTCATCGTCGCTATCCCTGCAGAAATTATGTAGAAAAATTATTGTTAGGGATGTATTATTAAATTTAAAAAATTTAATTTAAATGACATGGACTTAAAAAAACTCACCGCAGTAGAGGTAAATTGTCATCGCCTTCAGGGAAGTAATTTTCAAAATCGGCTGGCTGAAATGACTCACTCTCGTAGGCTATGTTATCGCTTTCACCCATGTCGTAAAGGTCTCGTGGCTTTAAATGAACGACCATGTGCCAATCCCTGTGCCTCTCGTCCTCAACATAATAAATCTGATGTGCCTCTGAAGCTAGAATATACGGCTCATCATCTTAAGAAATACCAGTATGAATCGGCCGTGAGAAATTGACTGATGTGATCTCTAAGTCGTCAGTTGTCAGTCCCCGAGAAGTAGTGGTATTTGCCCACAAACACTTGAACAGCGTCACGGTGAAACGGCCTTGATAATTAAGGTCGACCACATCAAGAAGCTTGCCATAGTAAGGGACGCCTCCAAACTGCATGTTGGCGTCACTGCTGCTCGCATAACTCCTTGTCCCAAATGTGCTATAAACACCCGAATTCTGAGTTTGCAATCCTTGATCCCGTGAAACCGTGCAAAACTTAAAACCATTGACATTGTATGCTGTAAACCTTTTTGCATGATCAAGAGGGCCGATTGCGAGAGCTCTGAAATCTGGTGAGTGTGGGTTGTGGTCATTTGTATTCTGTGCACAAACCAGCTCGGGAATTCTCTATGGACCCTCCTATCAACTTCCGAGGATGTCTGTGTACGAATCCTGAGTTGATGCTTAACATGACTTCTAAATTCCTTGCAATTAATAATAGAAAGGCGATAGTGAAATGAAAGTGAGAAATGTTACGAAAGATATAGATTGAATAACATGTGAGTGTACAATTCTTACCGTATGAAAGATTCAACTTGAGTGCAATTAATTAAGACATGTCTATGTGCTTGCAACTTTTCAGTTGCCATTAGTTTGAAGTTCTCAGTTGCTCTAACTGGTTTACCAACACGAGGGATAAATTTTCCTGATGTCGGCGTAGGTTCAGGATAATTGTCAACACGAGGTAGGCGGTTGAAAGCCGTTTCAAGATCATCAAAGTACCTTAAACAAAAATATAGCACCTCATCCCCTATATAGCCTTCAGCTATAGAACCTTCTGGCCATGCCTTATTCCTTACGTAAGATTTTAATTTCCCAAGGAACCTACGAAGTATAGAAGAGAAAATTGATATAAAATGCTGAAAAGGACGACTAGTAAACATTAAATACGGAGAATAAAGCACATATTTAAAATGAGTACCTCTCAATCGGATACATCCAACGATATTGTACTGGTCCAGTGAGCTTTGTTTCATGAATGAGGTGGACTGTAAGGTGAACCATTACAGTAAAAAAGGACAGAGGAAAGATCATCTCCAAATGATAAAGCGTAAGAATGATTTTGAACTACAGCTGATTGAGCTCCTCAACGATTAAAACCTTAGAACACAACTTCCGAAAGAAAGAACAAAGTTCCACCAAAACGATGGAAATATCGGGAGGAAGTGCATTCTTTATAGGCAGAGGGAGTAACTGCTGCATAAGAACATGTGAGTCATAACTCTTCAGACCAGCAACCTTTCGAGCTTGCAAGTCAACACATCGAGAAATGTTGCTTGAATACCCATCAGGAACTTCTAATTTCTTCAACGTCGCGAGGAAGAATTCCTTGTTCGGTTTTGTGAGGGTAAACTTTGTTGACTGAAATTTGTCATGCTCATCTGGCCAAGCGTCTTCACGAACTCCCATGTCGCGTAAATCTTTCCTCGCCTGAAGGTGATCTTTTATCTTGTCGGGTTCGTTAAGCAGCGTATACAGCACATTGTCGTAAACATTCTTTTCAATGTGCATTACATCAAGACTGTGTCGAAGTAAATTAGATCTCCAATATGGAAGAGTGAATAAAATACTTATCTTCTTCTACTGCTGAGGCGTCGAAGTCCTGTGCGTCTTTTGGCGAGTTTGTGCTGAATCATCGCTTTTTCCAAACTCGAAGTGAACATGCTCAAGTTGCTGTAAGATATCTATACCGGATAAAGTCTTAGGTGGTCCTCTTTTTTCTGGTTTTCTATTGAAGCGATTCTGTTGCAATATGAACTTATGCCTTCCATCGAGAAACCTTCGATGCCCCATAAAACACCACTTTCAGCTGTGGGGAAGGCGCACTGTGTCAGAGTCAAAATTACAAGCTGGACACGCCGACCTAGTATGCACATTCCAACCAGATAATGTGCCAAGGCCAGGAAAGTTACTAATTGTCCACATCAAGGTTGCACGCAAGTTGAACAAAGTCTTGCCGTAAGCATCATACGTCTCTAAGCCAACATTCCACAAGTCAAGCAATTCCGCAATAAGCAGTTGGAGATACACATCGATGTTATTGCCCAGTGCCTTTTTGCCTGGAATGATCATAGACATAATGAAAGAGCTTTGTTTCATACACATCCAGGGGGTAAGTTGTAGGGAACTAAGACTACCGGCCAAATACTGTAACTTGTGCTAAGATTCCCGAAAGGATTGAAACCGTTGGTCGCCAACGCAAGTCGAACATTTCTGGGGTCAGTCGCGAAATCTGGAAAGTCGTTGTCAAACGTTTTCCAAGCATCTGCATCCCGGGAATGTCTTAATTTACCGTCTTCATTGTTATCAACAGCATGCCACCTCATGTGCTCTGCAGTTTTAGACGACATAAATAATCTTTGTAGGCAAGGTTTCAAAGGGAAGTACCTGAGAATCTTTGCAGGTTTCTTCTTCTGCTTTTTCCCCTTCCGAATTGTCTTGTACCTCGATGTGTGACATCTCTTACAAGTCTCCCTACTGGAATCGTCTCCCCAATGCAGCATACAATCGTTTGGGCATGCATCAATCTTTTGATAGTTCAACCCCAACTTGTTGATAATCTTCTTGGCCTCATAGAACGTTGTGGGAATCTCAGCGTCGGGGAATGCATCTTGTAATAATTCGAGCAACATCGACATTCCCTTATCTATTATTCCACACAAGCACTTGATATGATACAATTTGATCAAGAAAGATAATTTAGAATATTTGTGACAACATTGATATAAAGGACGATCTGCTTCATCCATCAAGCTGAAAAAATCCCGAGCTGCTTCACTCCTCATAAAAACTGGCTTAGAACCGTGCACTTCTTCGTTGAAGTTGTCACCTTGAAATCTAAACGCATCACGCACAACATCATTCACAGGATCATCTTCATCTACTTGAGCGCCTACTTGAGAACTTCGAGGAAGAGCATCATCATATCTAATGCCGGCCTTCTCACCATGAACTGCCCAGAACGTATAGTTCTCAGGGAAAAGCTTGAGAAGCAAATGTTCCTTCACAACATTTCATGTATACCACTTCTTGAACTTGCATCTCCAACAAGGACAGACGATCTTGCCGTTACAGCTGGCGTGAGTGAATGCGAAATCCAAGAAATTGTTTAATCCGTACAAATATTCTGGAGAATTGCGCGGTAACCTGATCCATGATTTATCCATAACTACTAGTGAGAGAGAAGAAAGTATAGAGAAGAAGATGAGTGAATAGAGAATGATGAATGCCAAGAACCTTATATTCTGAAATTCCAACGTTTAAAATTTTGTAGCAGTTCAAAAATCACTACACTAACCGCTACAATTCTAAAAAATTAGTAGCGGTTATATGTATAAAACCATTACTAATTTTCAAGCCGTTGGAATTTTGCACACAGTGGTGGGAAATTCAAAATTTAAAAGTTGAGTATTTGTAGCGGTTATATATATACAACCGCTACTAATATTAAAGCCGTTGGACATCAAATGGAAAATTATTTTTAATTTGTAGTGGTTATACATAAAATAACCACTACAAATGTGCACAAAGGCGGTAAAGTCCAAAATTCAAATGTTGAGTATTTGTAGCGGTTTGTATTGTTAATACGCTACAAATATTATGTATATTTGTAGCGGTTTTTATTATAGAACCGCTACAACCATATATATTTGTAGCAGTTTTTATTGTACAACCGCTACAAATACATATATGCTTTATTTTTTTTATTTTAGAAACATAAATAATATTGTTAGAATTAATTCACAAATTTAACAACGCGGTCTAATAATATAAATATAATTATGGTAAACACAACAAGAATTTAAGTTTTGAAATAAAAAATTATATATATTTATTTACAAATATTTCAACAACAAATAAAAAAAATGTCCTAAACTAAGTAGCTAGGGGTTGATCATCTGGTGCTCCCTCAGGTGGGGCTCCCTCAGGTGCTGTTGGATCAGGCCACTGGGCAGAGTGAACCGCACCATCATCATCAGCAGGAGTAGAAGGAGGAGGAGGAGTAGTCTGGATGACGTACCGAGGGACAGAGGGAACCTGTGGATGCTGCTTGTCCGGGAACAGGCGACTCCATGACCGCTCGAGCATGTTGTTCACGATATCACGCCATTGCGTCTGCTGAGCGTAGATCAAATCAGCCTGCAGCTGTATCTGCTGCTCCAAATATAACCGCAGCTGGTCAATAGACTCATCTGTCGAACGTCTGACCCTTCTAGAGATGCTAGCCTCAAAGGCGGCGCTCCTGTCGTAGACCATGCTAGGTCTGGTGCCTATCCCCATCCCTCGCACGTGTCCGGGGTGCTCAGCTTGACCCAGACCGGCCTTCAAAGGAGCCGTCGGGTCCACTGACCCCTGTGACTCCTCGGCCTGGGTCTCTTGCAGCTCAGCCTGCGACTGCTGCATCCGCTCTTGCCATTTTATGAAACAATTACTAATTAGCATTTTTCATTATTAAGTTGGTTTTATAAAAATTATAATAATAAAATTACTTACAATGGCCTCCTTTGCCTGCTGAGAGGTCGCAGTCCCGTCACGATGTATGTGTGTGATGGTGTACAACTCCCCATAGTCCATCTGACGGTTCTCCTGCTGTGCCTTCTTCTCTTAAAACAATTACAAAATTCAATTAGTATTATGAAATAACTAGCTAAAAGTCAATGATATTTTGAAAAGTTACTAGCTCGCTGTAGGTGACAGCAAAGGTCTTCGATCCTGCTATGTGGTTGATCGTCTGCTGCCCACGGATCCTAGTGTTCCTCTGAGAAAGCTCCTGGAAAAAAACAATATTAAATGTATTAAAACAATAAAAAATATTTAAAATTGATAAAGTTCAAATTAAAAATAATTAAATTGAAATTATAATTTAATAATTAACAATTACAAAATTATATATAAAGAATCTAATAAATACATTACTTGCCCCTCAAGGCTCCTCCTAAATTGGACGAAACTCGCCCAGTCGTTTGGCGGCACGTCGTTCGGGACGCTCTCGATCAGCTGCTCCAGAGGCATCATCCCATCCTTATCCACCCTGTGGAAGAGACGGTTCCTCCAACCATCACCCATCTTCACGAGGGTGTACCGCTCGGACGGCAAACCGTAGCTGCAAAAAAATTATTTAAATATCAATAATTACAAAAATCCTATTAAAAAATATTAATTAAATATAATTAATTACAAAAAATATTAATTAAATACTATTATTACCTGAACCACCTTCTCCCAAGCTAGGTCCTTCGGCCCCTTCGGAACGTGCCTCCACGTCTTGAAGTGAAGGGGGAACTGCATCCAATTCACGCCCAGCTCGTTCAGGAAGCCGTTCAACAGGTGACCCCCATTGTCGATGGGCTGGTCAGTGCCCTCATTCCACAGCACTATAACTCGCAGGGTCCGGTCCATGCTGTTCAAATCGGCCACGTCCAGCCTCCTCGTCGACACGTTCCCCTGCTCATTTACACAGTTTACCTCACGTTAGATAAATTATAATTCAAATTTAACATTTCAAATTTAAATAAATAATTTATTAAATAAAAAAATTTATTTACCTCAGACCTGCACCTTAAACCCAGTGGACCGCGAAGACGACCCTCATGGGTTGTTCTGCTCCCGAGCCTCCTCCTCATCAAGGAACTGCTCCATCTCCCTGAGCCCAATCGGGATCTTGAAGTCCTCCTCGTCGTAGTCTTCGACGCTGATATCTGCCCCCCCAAACTCAGGCACCTCTGGTGCGGTCATCTCCTGTGGGATTGTTTGCGGTGCCTGTGGTAGGGTCGACGCCTGTGGGGGATGGGCTGAAATGTTGCGGTTATCCTGCCTCCGTGCTGCCCCTCCCTCTGCCCCCTGCTCGGCTGATGCCACCCCGCAAAATCGGTCTGGGGACCTCAAGGGCCTTCCCCTATCCTCTCTTGAAGCCATATCAACTGTAAAAATTCAAAAAAAAAATATTTTAGTCTCATTATTATGCAAAATATAATAAAAATACAAATATAAATACAATACGTCTTATCTCCATACCTCAAGTGCAAATACTGAGAAATACTGCAGCAAAAACTCCTTCACAGAAGTTTGAACGCTCAAATCTAAAAGAAAACATTCAGAGAAACTTTATGAAACAAAATGAGCAAACGGAAAAAAGGAGGGAGGCGGCCCTTAAATAGGCCAGCAATTTGTAGCGGTTATCCCAATAACCGCTACTTAAACCGCTACAAATCACTAAGGGCGACTTAAATTTATAGCAGTTTTATAATAACCGCTATAAAGTACAAAAACCTTTGAAATTCTGTAGCGGTTATGGTCCAAAACCGCTACAAACTTGGAGACTCTTGAAATTCTGTAGCGGTTATATCCTTATAACCGCTACAAATACGCGACGTTTGGGATTTTGTAGTAGTTTTGTTGCTATAACCGCTACAAATAACAACTACATTGTTGGCGGGTCTTCGTCGCGCCAAGTGGCGGGAATATTGTAGTGGTTTTTGTTTATTAACCACTACAATTGAACCGCTACAAGTTTTAGCGGGAATTTCAAGCTAAATTTGTAGTGGTTTTTTCTACTTAACCGCTACAAAAAACGCTGCTAATCTGTCGCGCCACTTGGCGCGTAGCTTGCCGCTACAAATTTGTAGCGATTTAGGTTAAAACCGCTATAAATGTTAATATTTGTAGTGGTTTGGTATAATTGCTACAATGTCACCGCCACAGAATACCATTTTTCTTGTAGTGATACTGCTATAAGACTAACAATACAATATGATAGTACATGTTGGGCTTTAAAGAGATAACATGAGTATAAAGTGAGTAGAGTGGTTTGAAATTAGAAAATTGAAATGGATGTGTGGTTATATATAAAAAAAAAGATTTGTAATGAACACCACAAGAGAAAGAGACTTAGGGTAGGATAGCATTTATTGAATGGAAAATGGTAAAAAATCATTTGAGGTGGTTTAAACATATACAAAACCTAAGGATATTAGATGCACTGATAAGGAAGATGGATCAAACAATATAGAGTTCTTTGAAAATAGGTGGAAGAAGATCGAAACAAATACTTAATGAAGTTATTGAGAGGAACTTCTTTGATTAACAATTTAACTAAAGATTCAGTTATTCAAAGAATACAGTAATTAACCTAGTGCCATCTATATAGTTGATCATCACAAGAAAATGCTTGTCGTGTAAAAATTATTCACCATGGTTTAAATATATACTTTATTACCATAACTACGCCTGTTCCTTACGGTCTTTGCATGTGTTCCCATAGAAAATGGTGGTCCAAAAATGTAACTATTGACCACCCAAACTAATACTTTCTGGAACATATATAAAGGAAGGAAGAGAAATCAATATTCCAACCGAAATGGTTATGTATTTGTGTCTCTGATGATCATTCTCTTCACGAACTATCTTGATTCCTACATAACTGATTGGACTCAGGGCACGTGACAGAGAAACAGTCAAGCAGCTTGGTCCCAGTGTGATTTAATAACATCATTATGTCGCTGAAAATTAGAGATTATTTTTGCGATAGCGGTTTGCTTAATTCGTTTTTCATGGATTTCATTGAGAATGGACATAAACCTTGAATAAATTTCTTAGAGTAAATAGAAAAACAAACATTTCTACATAAACAAAAAAGTATATTTAGAATATAGCAATGAATACAACGAGTAGTAAAATAACGAGAACTTTTGTCAAAAAGAGCTCTGTGTGTGTGTGTAGGCATATATAATTAAGACCGCGCGATAATTAAGGAGTGATTAATTGGAATATTGTTGGCAAGAAAGAAAAGGTTAATTGGAATAGTAAAGTAATTACAAGCTATAATCATACCCCCTGCTTCGTCCTCTATAAAATCCTACCTACCAATACAGATACAGCATACACACTCCCGTAAAGCTTTGAGTCTGTCGTGGTGTAAGCCAAAGGAAGCAACCGTAGCTAGCTCCATCCCTTGCCTTCAGGTACATGTAGGCTTTCGATCATCTTTCATCATTTCTCCTTCGCCACCTCCTCTGCCGCCACTGCCGCCATTAAGACACCACCACCGTCATCTCTCTTCACCTTTCTTGCCCTTTCTCATCTCATTCTTGCTACGTTATTACATACATATTATACATACAAAGAGAACTGTAAGAATTATTGGACGTATCTAGAGTGCGACCTTTAATCTTTTGTACACATGCTAATCGGATCACAATTTTGGAAGTGATTACGACGCACAGCAAATACACCACGATAGGAAGATGAAGAGAGAAATATAGTAGAGAGATTGAGGAGTCAGTTTGACAGAATTTTTGTATGTCATTTCAAGTGACTAACAACTGAATCCCTTATGTCTATTTATAATGCTCTACTCACCCCTTCCTCTCTATTAATGTATCCTTCCATTAGAGAGACAATATATCATTTCGATTGAGAGACATATTGTATCGGTGAAATAATACCACTTGTAGGATCATATTTTGTCGGTTAAATAAAATGACTCATAATAGTTTGGGAAATATTACATATAACCACCCAAGCATTTATATTATTTATACTTTGACCCCAATCCTATTGGGCTTGGGCTTGATCCACCAAGCACTACAAAAAACACCTGATTTCCGACGGAATGGATTCTGTCGGCAATAATAGCGTCACAAAAAAATTTGCGACAGAATTTCAATTCCGTCGGAAATTTCTGATTGAATCTGTTCCGTCGCAATTTCAGACAGAATTTCTGACGGAATCTGTTTCGTCGGAAATCCAATTCCGTCGGAAATTGGGTGTTTTTTTGTAGTGAAGGGTGGATTAGGTTATTTACCAACATCTCCCATTCACACTTGGTGGATCAGATAAGTCTCTTTTTCTTCCTTCTTTCATACTAGGTGCTTTGCCGTAACCGCGTAGGCATGACATCTGCATATAGGTGTATGTACTAGAAATCTCTTTTATAGAGACCAACACAAGACAACCTTCATTGTGTAGCTTGATTTTAATATTGTGCCTTAAATATCCTAGATTCACTTATATACACTTTTACATGGCTAATCTAATCCCTTTCGAGTCAGTATAAAACTCAGATTGCCTTTTTAGTAAGTATAGTGTCCACACTTATGAAATTATAAAAAAAATATCATAAAGGACATGTCTTAGACACTAGCATATTTGTGTATATTTCAAGCAATCTTCCTTTCACCCAGATATCACATCAATATACATCAGCCACTTTCCTAACATAATACCATAGATTGCATCTATCATGATCGTAGGACATATGCTAAAGTAGCAGACGCTAAAGCACACCTCTGTGATATTGTCAAAGTCAAAGGATATCAATGGAAGAATTAGAAACTTCCTAGGACTCACACAACAATTAAGCAGAAATTTTCTTACTTGCTTCCTGTTTGCGGTTCTTTAGTACATGCGGTATAAATCGTATGCTACAATGTTACTCTTACACCATAAGAGTGTCACTACAAAAAAGCATGTTATTATTGACGGAATTACTCATGGAATTATTTCCATTGGAAATTCCTGACGAATTACCGATGGATTTTCCGTCGGAAAAATTATTGATGGATTGTTGATGAAAAAATTTCGTCCGTAAATTTTGTCAAAAAATTCCATCAGAAAATTAATTTTCTGACGGAAAACAATTCCGTCTCTAATTGTGATGGATTAAAGACGGAAAAAATTCCGTCGGTAAACATTGACGGATTACTCACAGAATTTTTGTTGTCTGTAATTACCGACACCTTACCTATGAAATTCTGTGGGTAATTTGAATGAGGAATTACCGACGGAATTTCGTGGGTAATGCGTAGCTAATTACCCACAAATTAAAGACGGAAAAAATTCCGTTGGTAAATATTGACGGATTACCAACGGAATTGTTTCTGTCAGTAATTACTGACGATTTAACCATGGTATTCTGTGGGTAATTTTAAGGAGAATTTACCGATGGAATTTCGCGGGTAATCCGTAGGTAAAACGAATAATTTTTTTATTATCTTTTAATAATTTATATAAAATAATAAAAATAAAAATAATCTATAACAAAATAAAAATTTAAATATCATAAAATTAATATTTAATATAATATATTAAATATATATAATATTAATAATAAAAATTTTAAATGAAATAAGAAATTAAAAATTTTAAACTTTATATCATAAAAAAAATATAATTATATATAAATATATATTTAATATTATATATATTTATATTAATATTAAATATTTAAATTAAATAAGAAATTAAAATTTTTAAATTTATATTATAAAAAGAGAAATATATAATTATATATAAATATATATTTAATATGATATGCATTTATATTAATATTAAATATTTAAACCAAATAAGAAATTAAAAAATTTTATATTTTAAATTATAAAAAATGAAATATATAATGATATATTTAATATTATATATATTTATATTAATATTTTATTTTATTTTTTAATTATTACATTATATATGTTATTACGTGAATAAATAATGCAAGGTTAAAGCACCTCAACTGGTAAAGGCATCAAAACACATACCAGAGGTCCAAGGTTTGAACCCCACCTTTGTCACAAAATGCAACAATTATCTCATAGAGACACATGGCTCCTGCTCGGGAGCTGGCGGTGGGAGGCCTCCAGTGATGTCCACGTGACCTCTTTTTAGTTTGCCACATGGATTTTTTTTAAAAAAAATAATATAAAATTACCACTAGATTACCTATGGAAAAATTTTCATCGATAATTATCGACGGAAAAGTTTTCGTAAATAATTCGTCGGTAATTTCTGACAAAATAAAAATTCCGTCGGTAAATCAATTTGCAACGTACTTTTTAGAGACGGAACTTATCCCGTCAGTAATTTTGTTTCCGTCCCTAATCCATCGATAATTTTATTTCTGTCCTTAATCCATCAGTAATTTGATTTCAGCGGCGGAATTTGATGGGTAATACGTTGTTTTTTTGTAGTGCGTACATTGTTTTGCATTCTATTGTTAACACTGTATAGACCTAAGTCTAGACACTCTGAGCATCTAAACCCAAATTCTTCCTTTCTACTCAGACGTCAATGTTGAAGAATTTGTTATCTAGCTACAGGCATCATGGAAGTGGATGTCCATGATTTGGTCTATACTTATTTATATTTATAGATCTCATCTTGACATGCTACACTATTGTCAATGCGACATATTTTGTATTTTTTCTCTACCATATCAGCATTCTAGCCGCTTTACTAGTGAACACAAATATCTCATCTTTGCATACCCCTCCTGAGTGTCAAAGGCGGTTGATTGTGTGAGAGAGACAACCTCACAAGCCTGTACAACATACTAGACATTGTATACTTTCACACATACATTTATATTAATAATGATAAGTACTTCAATTAATCACAAATGTAATACATAAAGACTGAAATTTTACATTTTGCATACACCAAGTGCCCTTACATGTTTTTCAAATGTTTCCTTGGCAATTGGTTTGGTCAGGGGATCAGCGACCATAGTCTTGGTCGAAATATGTTGTACAACAATAATTTTTTGTGCTATATAATCTTTTACAAAATTGTACTTAATGTCTATATGCTTGGTCTTACTATGATACTTGAGATCTTTAGTATAGGCTATAGCTGCAGTGTTATCACAATGCACTAATACTGGATTGCTACTCTCATTACTAAATTCGAGATGTTCAATAAACCTCTTCAACCATAAAGCCTCTTGTGCTGCTGCAGTACATGCTACGAACTCGGTTTCCATAGAATGTAAAGCAATACATGTCTGCTTCTTGCTACTCCAACATATGGCATAATTATTCAGTAAGAAAGTATAACCTGAAGTCGATTTCCGCTCTTCCTCATCTCCACCCAAATCAGCAACGGAGTATCCAACCAAGCGTAGATCACTTCCTTTATATCATAGTGCATAATCAGATGTGCCTTTTAAGTATCTCATGATCCTTTTTACTGCTTTCTAGTGACGCTTGCCTAGGTTGGACTAGAACCTACATACCAATCCTACCGCAAAAGCAAATATCTGGCCTTGTACACGTCATTGTGTACATTAAACTACCAACAACACTAGCATAGGGAACTTTCATCATTTTCTTTTGATCTAACTCAGTTTTGGGACACATCTCATGGCTTAAGGTTACACCAGAAGCTACTAGGGTATCTAAGGAATTGCAATTGCTCATGTTAATCGTTCGAGAATCTTATTAATGTAATTTTCTTGTGAAAGATATAAGATTCTTTTTGAACGATCTCTTTAGATCTTAACTCCAAGTATATACTCTGGTTCACTCATGTCTTTCATTTCAAAATTCGATGAAAGCCATTCTTTAATAGCTATAACCGAATTCAGATTATTTCTAGCCAATAGTATATCATCTATATATAAGGAGGAGTCAATTTGATAGAATTTCTGTATGTCATTTCAAGTGACTAACAACTGAATCCGCTATGTCTATTTATATTGCTCTATGCACCCCTTCCTTTCTATTGATATATCATTCCATCGGAGAGACAAAATATCCTTTCGATTGAGAGACATATTATATCGGTGAAACAATACCACTTGTAGGATCATATTCTATCGGTTAAATAATATGACTCATAATAGTTTGGAAAATATTACATATATAGACCCAAACATTTATATTATTTATACTTAGGCCTCAATCCTATTAGGTTTGGGCCTAATCCACCAAGGGTATACTAGGTTATTTTTCAACAAGAACTTAATTGTCCTACGTATAATCTTTTGTT
Organism: Inga oerstediana; assembly: GCA_963210345.1. Lineage (NCBI taxonomy): Eukaryota > Viridiplantae > Streptophyta > Magnoliopsida > Fabales > Fabaceae > Inga > Inga oerstediana. The sequence continues at coordinate 22,982,509 of OY723410.1, forward strand.
GCAGGGGCGGATTGGATTCTGGCTGCTGTAAGCCGCAGGTTGAGAATAGCTTTTCTGTCAGTGGCAATAATCAACCATAGACGGCTTCTTTTTTTCATTCTCCGTCTCTAACAGTGGCGGCTATGCCACTCATTCTGAGCCGTCAACAACTCAGGCCGGGGCGGTTGGCATCATAAACACCAGGGCCAGTGAATGCTGGCTTCGCACAGGAGCCTTACACTTCATCATCAAGCAGGCATGCGGCGTCCCTTAGCAACAGCTCCAATGATCTCAGGCGAAGCGCCAGCTACACACTTTGGCCTTATGTTCCATCATCAATAACACTTACCACCCGCCAGAGCAAAACCAATGAACTTGCAGGAAGCTCTGGCTACGCACACCGCGGTGGCCCCACCACCACGGTATAATCACCAGTACAGCTCTGGTGTATTTATCTAAACACTGTTTTTGTTTTATATATGCATTACTACTTTATATGCCTGGTTATGCTTTCGCTTTTGTTTATTTCTGGTTGGTTCCAGGAGTGTCCTCACGCAGACGACAAGCAAAGGAAGGAATTGATGTATTTATTAAGAACATATATAATAGAATCATCGCTTTTCCTTCTCGTAGCTTGTACACTCAAATCAGTTCTTGAGATTACATATATATATATATATATATTCGAATGTGTTTTCGCAGTGATTGAAGCATGCATGCATATCGATCTCCTTAGTGCATTCCACCATATGCCCAGAAATAAACAATGTGGCGTTAATGGTACCATTCTCTGATAAAATTCTTCAATCGCTGTCGTTGCTGCCACGACAGCAGAGCTGTACTTGGCTGCCTAGAACTCCTTCGCTGGCTCCGTCTCCGTCAAAGCCAACCTAGTTTCTATTCCATACTATACAGAAACCTCTATCCTCATAAATCAAACAGTCAAAGTGTATGTTAGACTTCACAGAGATACACGCATTAGAAGAAGAAGAAGAGTTAGAGAGTGAAGCTGTGTATTGGAATACGGGCCTATGAAGTTTGTCTCCCAATGGAGGACTCCGACGCCCTGGTTTTGTCGCTGGGGAGAACGTTGGTCTCTAAGGAACCTGCTGAGTTGATAGTGATTGCTGCGAAGTCTTCAAATGGAAATCTTGCAAATCCCGCAAGCTTGCCAGATCCTGCTAGTTTATAAGCAGAGCTGGTAGGGTCAAGCCTGAATAATCCTCCAAACAAATCTGAGAATGCAATCTCGTATAAAGACATGCTTATTGACTTCAAGGGAACAGAGTATAATGGAATTGCCCATGGGAGCCCCAGTTTAGAGGAGGAAGCTAACCTATCCGATTTTTTTGAGCAATCCTGGGAGCTGCCTGAGCCTTCAAATGAGATTAAGCAACTTATGGATGTATACCTAACCATGAAAATGTCAAAAGATGAGTACAACCGATGGGCTAGACCTTGGAACAAATCTCTCATTATCACAGTCCTAGGTGCTAAATTCAACTTCCATAGGTTGAAGGACCACCTATCCAGAATTTGGCAGATAAGTAACTTTGATTTAATTGACATTCCCGACAACTACTATGTTATTAAATTCAGAATGCAAGACATGTGGGAAAATCAATACAAAAAAAATCCTTTTGGGCGGTCCTTGGACAATAGCGCAGCACAGCATATTAGTGCAGAGATGGACTCCCTACTTTAATCCTTTCCATAATCCTCTTGGAAGAGTGGCAACCTGGATTAGAATCCCTCACATACCATTATTATGTTACAACAAAGAATGTTTGTGGAGGTTAGGGGATATGGTTAGGAAAACCCTCAAGGTAGACATAAACACAATTAAAAATCCTGAGGAAGAGGTCGTTATAGTTCACAGAGGTCATTTTGCTAGACTCTGCGTGGAGGTGGATTTGCAGAAGAAATTGGTTCCCAGGGTTAACTCAGCTTCAGCTGTCTTTAACATAGAGTACGAGGGTTTGGGTTTTATATGCTTTACCTGTGGTAAGTAAGGGCACAGGAAGAAGCTATACCCGTCAAAGGAGTTTGCTGTCGCTAGACCTCCTGGTGTGCCATCGTGCCAAGCCCCTCCGTCGACAGTTGATTCTATGTCATCGGAAAATCTGAAACAGGTAGCATCGTCATCACCAAAGAATCTCTCGATCAAGGATGACGCAAGAGCCATACTGTTTTTGCAAAGGATATGGGCTTGGGCAAACCATCTTAGTCTAAATTCACCGCCCTGGCAGATGTGGTCTTAGTCGAAGGCGTAGATCCCGAGTGCAATTTGAATTCGAAGCTAAGTTTGGGGAAAGACATATCAGATGATGCTGTGTAGAATCTGGTCCAAGGGGAGAGAACGGATCAAGTTATGCAGCTGAAGGGGAAAATGGTCAAAGAAAGGTGATGAAAGGCTTCCACGTAGGCTCTAAACACTGGGCCGAAGTGAAGAAGCCCAAGGAAATTTCTGACCTCATTTTGCATGGGAAGAAGGAGGAAGCAAAGGGCTTTGTATTGGATCAAAAGTAAGCTCACGGTCTAGATGGAAATAAGAAGTTGAAGCCCACAAAATCTTCAACACGAAGGACCCACAATATAATTCAAGGCTACATACAAGTTATTGGGCCATCCCAAGATGATATTGCTGCACATGGGCCTCAAGTTTCTATTCAGGCTCTCAATTCACCCAGGAGTGCTTAGGTCCGAGGCAATCAACTTAATCACAAGGATGGAATGCCTACGAGATACCCCGAGACTCAGGACATTACCTCTGTTTCAGAACCGTCGAGCTTGGCATTGATCCATCTAAATGATGCAGCCACAAATGAAGAGGTTAATGACCCTGGCTCAAAGATGCACTCAATGTCCCATCTGGAAGTTGTTGTTATGATGGAAGACAAACCTCCAGATGAGTAAGTTCCCTGTTCCCACTTCTTCTTGTATATATTTTATTTATGATTATCTCTTCCTGGAATTGTCGTGGGGCGGGTGGCCGCACGTTCCCGCGTGTGTTGAAAGATGTAGTCCAGAAATATGGTATCAATGTGATGTGTTTAGTGGAACCCAGGATTAGTGGAAGCAGAGCTGATAGGGTTGTTAGGAAATTGGGATTCAATAACTGGTTGAGAATTGAAGCCACTGGGTATGCAGGAGGTATTTGGGTTTTATGGAACCATTGGGAGTTTCATCTTGATTATGTTTCTTCAAACACTCAACTTCTCTACTGCAAAATATCTCCAATGAATAATCTCAACCCTACGTTAGTGACTTTTGTATATGGGGATACTAGTATTCTGAAGAGGAGAGATATGTGGGAGTCGTTGCATGCTATTAAGCAAACGGTTACCACCTCCTGGTTGGTTTTAGGTGATTTCAATGCCTTCCTTGATCCTAGTAATAAAGAAAGTGGAGCGGTTCCTGCTCTCAGCTCAATGAAGGACTTTCAAAATTGTATTGATCGTTGTAATCTTATCGAAGTCCCGATTGTTGGGGACAAATTTACTTGGGAAAAAACCGGGGTTAAGGAAAGACTGGACTGGATGTTTTGTAATTTCGATTGGGATATTCTTAATCCTCAAGTCAAGGCTTACCACAATCTCAGGTTTAAGTCTGACCATCGGGTGATTGTTGTTGCGGACAGTAATAATAATGCAGGCAGTAAAAGGGGAAGAAAATTTCTTTACCAGGCAGCATGGTGTATTGAAGATGGATTTAGCGATGTGGTTAAAGAAGCATGGCAGGGGAAAAACTGGATCCAAGGTCAGGAGCAGTTCACAAAAGAAGCCTCGGTGTGGAACTCTAGAGTGGTGGGGAATGTGGCCAAAAACAAAAGAGAGATCATCCGAAGGCTGGAAGGGATAGATTGTGTCAGGAGTAGAGAGGGTGGGCTTAATGGTCTCTTCAAGATTGAAAAGTAGCTCTGGGACATGTATCATAAAATCGCTTTACAAGAAGAACTGATTTGGTTCCAGAAATCAAGATGTAAGTGGATTAGTGGTGGAGATAGAAATATAAAATTCTTTCATGCAAGTGTAACTGCAAAGAGGAAAAGAGGCAGAATCGAGGCTCTGCAAGATGATAATGGAAACTGGGTGTCAGATGAGACGTTATTAAGAGGCATGGCTCTCGACTATTTTCAGAATCTCTACTTGGCTGAGAACATATCTTCTCAATTTTCTCCTTGGCCGGCAAGATTCCCATGTCTGGATGAACTACAATTGGACCATATGCAAAGACTTGTATCCTATATTGAGATAAAAAATGTAGCCTTTGAGATGGGAGCTTTTAAAGCTCCAGGCCCGGATGGTTTGAATCCCCACTTCTTCCATACCCAGTGGAATCTTATTGGGTAGAAGATATGTGATCTGGTGATCAGGATTTTTGAAAATCCGGAGGTCATTCAAGACATTAATCGTACGAACATCACCCTAATTCCTAAGGTTGATCATCCTACCTCTTTGAAGGACTTTAGGCCTATCTCTTTATGCAATGTGAGCTACAAAATTGTCAGCAAAGTTATTGCCAACCGCTTTAAAAGTGTCATGAACCACCTGGTAGCAGAAAACCAATGTAGCTTTATCGCAGGAAGACAGGGTGTGGACAATATCATTATAGCCCAGGAGGCAATCCACTCCATGAGAAACAGGAGAGGTAATAAGGGATACATTGCCGTAAAAGTAGATATGGAAAAGGCTTTTGACAAACTTGACTGGCGCTTTCTTGAATTCACTCTTCATAGCTTAGGTTTGGGAGCTGGCTTTGTTAAGCTGATTATGTCCTGTGTTTCATCCCCTTCCATGAGCATTATCTGGAATGGAATAGCTTTTGAATGCTTCCATCCCACTAGAGGGGTGAGACAGGGTGATCCTCTGAGTCCGTATCTGTTCGTCCTTTGTATGGAACTGCTCGGCCAACTAATCCACCAAGAAGTTGAAATGGGGAACGACATCCTTTAAAATTGAGCTCTTCTGGCCCTAATATATCCCATCTTTTCTTTACAGACGACCTTGTCCTTTTCGGAGAGGCTTCAAACGAGTAGATGGTGGAGATTCGTAATGTCATGGCTCTTTTTTGCCGAGTCTCTGGTCATAAGATTAATCTGAATAAATCTAAAATGTTCGTTTCTAGAAATGTCCATTTCAACAGGGCATACGAGATGAGCCAGATTGTAGGAGTTGGGTTGACTGCGGGCCTTGGGAAATACTTGGGCGTTCCTCTTCTGCACAAACGGATGGTTAAGAGGACTTTTGCTCCGTTACTCCAGAAGGTGAGATTGAAATTGGCAAACTGGAAAGGTAAATACCTGAGTATGGCGGGCCAGTCAACTCTCATCAAGTCTGTCTTATCGGCAATTCCTCAATACCAGATGCAATCATCTCTTATTCCGAAAGGGGTGTTATCAGCTATTGAAAAGCTCAATCGAGACTTCTTTTAGAACCAACGCAACGAATCCAAGAAATTGCATCTGCTTTCTTGGGACGTTCTAAAACGAAGAAAGTGTGCAGGTGGATTGGGAATAAAAGACCTGCACTGCTAAAATAAAGCTTTTCTCATGAAGTTGTGCTGGGGTCTAATCAAAAAACCGGATGCCTTTTGGGTGAAATGTTTACAAGCGAAATACTCATGTGGATCTATTGTAGATCCTCTTGTTCAGAGGTGGCGTAAACAGTCGGCTGTTTAGAGTGGAATAGTGGCTGTCTGGGATAACTTCAAAAGGGGCCTTGGCAAATGTCTGAGAAGCGGCCGGAATACGTTTGCTTGGCAGGAATGTTGGACTCCAGTGGACAAGCCTCTTAAATTCCTTATTGATAAAAACATGCACTTAGTTGATATGAATGCCAATATGCGCTCCTTTACGACTCAATCGGGTCATTGGGATAGAGCTAAATGGGAAACTTTCCTTCCTAGCTGGGTGGTTGATAAAATAATGTTGATGCCTCCACCCTTAGGAATTGAAGACGATATTGTATGCTGACGGAATGCTCCTGATGGGAACTTTAGTGTAAAATCAGCATATGACGCTATCTATCATCAGCACAACTACAGTCACCAACGTCATTGGCAGACTCTATGGCACTAGGGAATTCCTGAAAGAGTCAAACTCTTTTTGTGGCAAGTATTCCATGAGAGGCTTCCTACTAATGAGTTAAGAACGAGACACAACCCGAGCGTCTTAAACACCTGTCCTTTTCAGTGTGATAGTGTGGAGAGTATTCTTCATATGTTGAGAGATTGTGAGTAAGCTCAGAGAGTGTGGTCAGCTTTAACTAACCCTCTATATTATAGTATGTTTTTTTCTGGTAATCTGCAGGATTGGCTTAATTGGAACTCATACCACTCACCAGGAAACAACAAGATGGCTAGATGGCCATGGCAAAAAAGTCTTCAGTTCCGTATGTTGGCTCCTATGGAAGAACCGTTGCAGTCAAGCCTTTGAAGGGTCATCCGACAGCCCGAAAGAGATAGTTCACAGATGTATATACCATCTCTCGGAAGGTATGGAGAACGGCAGGTTTCGGCATTAGATATTCCAAGTTCCAGAACGAGGAGTACTTCACTGGCAACCTCCAGATCCGGGCTTTCATCGTCTAGATGTAGATGGTTCGGTGGTTAGGGAAGGTCAGGCTGCTTGTGGAGGTGTTATCTGGTATCACCAAGATAACTGGATACGTGGATTTCAACAGAAGTTAGGACATACTTTCCCAACTGTTGCTGAAATCCATGCAATCCGACGAGGCCTTCTACTATGTAAACAGATGGGACTAAAGAAAATCAAGTTGTTCACTGACTCACTACAGGCAGTCCACCTATTATCCACTCATTATGATTTGATCATCCTTTGTATGACGTTATCTTGGATACCAGATCTCTTGTTTACAGCGACTGGGAGGTAGAAATTTCCCACACTTATAGGGAAAGTATTCGTTGTGCAGACTATCTGGCAGGAACGGCACATATGATTCCACACGATTACGAGGAATTAGGGATTTCCCCAATTGAATGTATTCATCTTTTTGCTTGTGGTTTGTAATCACAAGAACAATATGTAGGACATAGCTTATAGATTCTGTCACCTACAAGCTTTGCTTGTCTTTGTAACAAAAAAAAGAAGAAGAAGAAGAAGAAGAGAGGGTAATTTGGTTTCGTACGAGGACGGTGGACGGGTGCTGGCCGGAGGAGGAGATGGCCGCCACGGCATCTCCCGGAAGCAGCTAGTGGTCACGTGGCAAAAAGCAAGTGAGCTGGATACACATAGGCGAGTTTGAGTCAACGGTCAAACCTTTGTGAGAATCCAATCCACGTAATTCTCAAGCTACATAGGCATGAGAATTCCAATTGCACCAAAAAATAATACAGCCGAGAAAAATTCGAAATAAGAAAACATATGATATATTATATTATGCTATGATTTAATATATATATATATATATATATCTATGTATTTATTCTGAATGCAACGAACAACAAATTATATTAACTGGACTGACATGTGAATGACTGAATGGGGACTTCCTACCAAAGGTTAAACGGGTGTTAGAATATCCTCATCACTACTAATAAAAATATTAAATTTTATTAAGAATATGTTAGTTGAAGTAGTAAGAGGTTGAATAAGAACACAAATTTAAATTTTAAAAAATCTATTTATTGTTATAAGAGATGAGAATTCTTCACCCTTGAAGTTTTGATGAGAACCTTTCATCTTATAAAAAAAACTAATTTTTTTTATAAGATTTAAGTAATTATGATAAAAATTAATTTGAGAATTTAAAGAAAAGAAATTAAATGTAGTTTATTTATTAATTATAATTTAAATTATTTTAAGAGAAATTTGGATTGAATAATATTATAATAAAATTGAATATTATTTTATCAAATGCTTGAATCGAAGTCGCAAAAAAATAGTGAGGTACTCTTCCAGTCCTAATTATAAGATAAAATTGATGTTTTTGGAGAAATTAAGGAAGCCAATTAAATTAATTTAGAGTGTTTATATTTTTAGTATCCTTATATTATATATTAGTTTATTAGTCAAATTAATTAGTTTGGAGAAAAAAATAAAAAAATAAAAACTCTAAAGTAATTTAATTGACTTCCTTAATTTCTTAAAAAAAGTCTAACTTTGTCTTATAATTAGGACCAAAGGGAGTATTAAAACTTGGGTATTGAATTCGTTGGGGTACTGGGTTAAGGGTCAGTAGGTCAGATCGGGGCTAAACCGGATCAAACCAGTAAGAAATTGAAAATTTTAGGCATCTAGTATGAAATTCTAAAAGAAAAATATAATTTTTTTTTTTTTAAATTTAAACCCGGACAAATTCACCGGCCGGTTCGTCGGTTTCCAGACCGGACTGGCTGGTCCGGTCCGGTTCCATAGCTTTAAAAATGAGACTTCAGCTTGAACAAAAAAAAAAATGAGACTTCAGCGTCTTAATTTTTCAGCCCTTTCTATGGCCCTTTCCTTTCAATGCTTCGTTGACCAGTTGTAGAGTCGTCGTCGTCTCCTCCTCCTCCTCCTCCAGAGCTCTGAAGCATCGGAAACGGATGAGACTCGACTGCAATTCCCACGAGTGAAACTAGGTAGTCAAGGCTTAGAGGTAAGAACCCATTCTTTTATCTTAATCCACAATGATCCAACATTGTGTTGTTGTTTTGGTCGAATCGGTTTGTCGCTTCGCACATCTATTGATATTTGCTTCAGTTTAATAATTAGAGGAAATAGTTCTGTTTCAGTAGCATTGAGGTCATCAGAGTCTGACAATGTCAAGCAATTACAGAGAATTCTATCCTATTCAAATATTTTACATATGATATTCCCACACGTAATCTCAGTTCAAAAAAAAAGCGATTTGATTTTCATCTCCTAAATCTAAAAACACGTAAAAGTAGTCTCATCTTAAGTTCTGTCAAGATATTTTCTTACTTTAGTCAAGTTTCTCTTGTCATAGAATCCTCTCAGAACACTGAGAACACCATCTAGCATTAAGCAGTATTATCAAATTGCTTTATCTAAATAGAAAGAGAATCCCTCTCCCTTAGTGTTCGAGAGCACATTGGTCTTGGTTGACTGAAGTAATGTTGTGAGAGTAATTTTGTCTTGAAAGTTGCAAAAGCCTGTTTCCAACGGGTTTCCAAACATAGGAATCAAAAGGGGTTTGGTATTCTGTTATATGACCTATTGTTGAAAGTTGATGAGAAATTAAGTGCTTCCTTTTTTGTATCACATATATAATGAAATGCAGGTCTCCAGGCTGGGTTTTGGATGTGGGGGGCTATCAGGAATTTACAATGCCCCTCTCTCACTTGAAGCTGGATGCTCAGTTATCAAGGAATTATTCAATAAAGGTATAGCCTTTTTTCATACTTCTGATCGTTAAGGAGATTGTTACGATAACGAGATCATGGTTGGCAAGGTTTTGCACATTCTACTTGACCATTAACATGCTCTCAATCTTAAATTCACGGAGTCAGTACGACAGAATATGACCTTATGATTGTCCAAAGAAAGTATTTAATTTTGTGAAAAGCTTGGGAACACTTATGACCGCAAGAACAACATAAAAAGGAAGATCATAGTGCTTAATGTAATTTTAAAATCTGTTATGACGCTGATGTCCCATGAACTTGTTTGTAGCCATCATGGAAATAGAAAACCAGCTTTCAAAATAATTTCATTTATATCTGAGAATGAATTACACTGCGGTCATAGCAACTTTCTATACAGATGTGATTGTTGATGCTTTTTCATCATATAACAGGCTTTAAAAGAACTCCCTCGAGAGAGAGTCCAATTGGCTATTAAATTTGATATTATTAGGTCTGATGGGGTGCAACACAGTGTAAAAGGTACCCCTGAATATGTAAGGGAGTGCTGTGAAGCTAGTCTTAAGCGACTTGATGTCAGTTATATTGATTTATACTATCAGCATCGAATTGACACTTTGGTGCCAATTGAGGACACTGTAAGTTTTAGATGCATTTCTTCTGTTATATGTAATACATAACCTGTTCACTATTTTATAATCTGTGTGGTACACTGATCTGAACAAGGAAGATAGGGGAGCTTAAAAAGCTGGTAAATGAAGGGAAGATAAGATATATTGGGTTGTCAGAGGCTAATGATGATATTATAAGGAGAGTTCATGCTGTTCATCCTATCACTGCTTTGCAAATGGAGTATTCTTTATGGTCCCGAGACATCGAAGAAGAGATAATTCCACTTTGCAGGATTTTAGATAGATTGCTTTGATCTTGTTTGCTTGATTTCTTGTCTGACTCTTTTAGATACTGTCTGTAGTTAGTTGTTATTTGCAAAATATCTCAATGAAAACTTTTGCAGTAAATTGCATTAATCTTCCTTGAAGTTTTAACATACATAGTGTGTGTTTGTGTCAGCGTCTTGAACAGTCAAAATGCACTTATTACGCAAGCCGAGAAAAAACTCCTCTCACATACTTACCTCGTATACCGTGAATCACGAATTATAAGCACGTTTTGGACAAAAATAAGCCATTCCAAACGCACACATACTCACATCATAATAGTGGATAGGTTGAATGGTAAGGGTCTCAAAACCACTTGAGCAAGGTTCAAACTTCAAGGTTCCAACCTTGTGGATGAAAAGTTCATGTTGGAAGAGTTTCCCTATTTAGGCATGACAATGTTCTATTAAGATAATCATTAGTTGAGCTAACACTCTATGCACTTTAACTCCTTGAACGCTCCACCAAATAGCCTTGTTCAGTGTTGCCTAAATTGTTGAACTAATAAAATGATCTGTTGACTGTTATGGCTGCTATTGGGTTTAGTTTCCTTTATATTGATTTTAGGCTAGTTCAGCACAAATCATTGAAAGTCCAAGTTAATACTTATGAAAAGTTAAAATAAGAGAGGCCACAGACATATTGTATCATCTAGTCAAATGTTTAGTTATCTTACTCAAATCTTTTTAACTTGCAGAGAACTAGGAATTGGAATTGTGGCATATCGCCCTCTTGGTCGAGGCATTTTTGCAGGGAAGGCAGTGGAGGAAAGAATACCTAATCAAAGTTTATTGGTACACTTCCAGTTTTAAATTTGCATGAATATGCACTTGTAGGATAATACCACAAGTGAGAAATGCCAATAAGAATAACTATAGTATTAAATAGATGTATTCCTCCAGAGGATCGTCTTTTGAGATTTGGTATGTCTTCTCTTTTCTTTTTATTAGGCAATTCTTCCAAGGTTCAATGGAGAAAATTTGGAAAAGAACAAGCTCTTTTACAAGCGACTTCCTGACTTGGCTTCCAAATATGCATGTACTCCTGCTCAATTAGCTCTTGCATGACTTCTGCATCAGGGGAACGATATAATTCCCATCCCAGGTAGTATCAGCTGCACATTTAATAGAATACTTCACTGTTTCTAATAAGAGAAAAGAGGTTATTTGTTGGATAGAGTTAGAAATATCAACAAAATTATTCATGAACCTCACTTAATCATGAAGTGCTCTGTATCTGAATTTTTATGATGATTAAGTGGTCAACCAGAGCTTTCACTTAAGAGTAGTAGTATTTGAATTTTAGGCAACATCAGGGTCTCTAACCAAGTAGTCAATTTAATCCTTTTCACCTCCATTCTATATGCAACATAGTGGTCTCACTTATGCCCATGTTTCAGTCTTAAAAGGCATCCAGTTGCTTGAGCATATTAAGCACATTAGTAGAATCAATGATGCTCTTCAATTTAAAGTTTAAACATTTGGGGACAATGGTCTTTAAAGATATTATTTGGTTGAGGTGGGAGTGTTTCATGTAGTATGTGTTTGGATTATCTTATTTAAGTGATTTTGCACTATATAAGGTAAATATGTGAGAGTAGTTGTCTCGTAAATCACAAAATAGCTTATTTTAAGCTAAACCAGACACCTTTTTAGACATATTCCTAGGCAATTTCACCTATTTCTGTAGCCTAATGAGCATTTCCGGATGTATAGTATCTATAATAATCTTGTCAATTATGATACAGTTTTCTTGTGAACCCGGGATGTATCATTTCTGTTGATTGAGTGCTACATGATGAAATATTATTGCTTTGGTACAACAGGGACAACTAAAGTGAAGAACCTAGAGAACAACATTGGATCTCTGAGAGTTAAGCTTACAGATGAAGATGTGAGGGAAATTTCTGATGTGATTCCTGCTCATGAATTTGCTGGGGAACGAGAATATGACATGTTCTCAAGATATATGTGGAAGTTTGCAACTACCCCTCCAAAGTAATATAAGCAAGAAGATGAACCCAACCTTTCTTTTTCCTTGTTCAACTACGGACCTGAGAAAATGAATTATGCGTGTTCTTGTTCATATTTGGTCAAGTGTTTCACTTCTTCAAATACCAACTTAACTTTGCATGTCTACGTTTGTGCATGTGTAATCATTTTATATAATAATATTCTTAATTTAAGTGAGTATTGCCCCCTCATGCCTGATGACTTATCAGTTTTAATCAGAGAGACGAAGTGTTTGGTAGAAGTAATGAAAAATATGTTGAAGTCATGTGCAAAAGAACTTGTCTTTCATCTCTAGTCGTCTTTATGGAGCTTGCATTATTAGAGTTAAGATGTTATATGTCTGAGAATGAGACTCACATTAATGGTGGAGCTTGAGCCTTGAGGAAGCAAGGAGGTGGATAGTTGTGGAAAATCAGAGATTATTCTAAGACTATTGATCATGTCGGTGTAGTGGGAGATAGATGCCAAGGACTAACTCAAGAATATTATTATTTTTTTATTGCTTTAATAAGATAATGCAACCACTAGAAATTGTAATGAATATTGAGCGATCTTAGTGATGGAAAGTAACAAAGATATGATTGGGTGATTCAATTGGGATTAGGAGTATCTGAGTATCTTCTATCTAAAGTGGGGATTAATCTTTATATGTCAAGATAGCCCTCCAAGTTCCGTTTCATTTCTTATTTAAGGAATGAGAGCCCATATCACTCACGCCAACCTAAGTTGATCTGATTCATTATATTGATTTTAATTCATATTCTCATCATTCCATAAATAAATTCATCAAGTATGCTTGAATTGAAATGAAAAATGAGAGGATTTGGTTAGAAACTTGATAACACAGCCTATTATACAAAAAGAAAAGAAATTACAATAGTTAAAACAGATATGAAGTAAATACCAGTACCACACGACTTTTTACATTAGGAAAAAATAATAATAAAAACAGTATAAGCAAGAATGGCTGGTAGGAAGACGATTGAGGGCAGCAATTTGGATCGGCCGGAATTGCATTAAATGCCAGAACTACGAGCTAATTACACGCATCGCATAAGCAAGAAAAAAGTAACTTCACATTTTAAACTAGTAGAGAGCCAAATTAAGCATGACTTCTACAAAACATATCTCAAACACAAATGAAGTGTTTGAAATCAAGGTTATCAAATCGGGATATGACTCATGAATCGGAAAACTTATTTTTGGAATTGTGAATCAAAATATATCGTGAAAAGTAAGATTCATGATCAAATTTAAAGATAATATTAATGTAATTTTTATATAAAAGAACATAAAAAAGTTTGTGCATATTAGCATTTTAAAGACAAATAAAACTTTCGGAAAAAACAAATAAAAAATAGAGTTTTCATTGGGAAAAGTGAGAGGAAATTAGGGATAAACATAGAAGTAAAAGGAAATTTCAAAATAAATCTGAACAAAATTAGAAAAATAAAATGACAAAAGGTTTTCTAAAGTCGGGTTGCATCAAATCTGACCCAATCTTTGTGCAACTCAATTTGTTAAGAATCTCAGATAAATATATATGTGAGAAAAGTTTTGCGTCATGAAGTGCAAAAGTGGTTTTTTAAATGTTCCCAAGCCCGCCCTTGATAGTAATGGATGCCAGATTTGATTTTCACTTATGTGCGACATATAAATGCGGCATATGTCATTTAAGATAACAATTTGCATATAATTAAATGGTCAAACTAATAAACTGATCTGTTGACTAGTATGGCTATCTGGTTTAGATTTCTTTATACTAATAACTGCGCGATCCAGTCATTTAAGATAACGATTTGTAGCACTGTGAGCCTTCTTTCAACATGAAGTGACCAACATAAGTTTTTAATTCTTGGGATCCCAGAAGGAATAACATGGATGAGTTGCAATCTTCAGAGACTAGCTCATTCACTCGTTTGTTGTCTTAGGCTCAGACTAAGAGCAAACGCAATCCCAAAACTGGCTCTTTTTTTTTTTTTTTTTAAAAAAGCCTGGCGGTGTCATTTTAAGGTGTTTGGGTTTTCTATTTTGGCAATTGGGTTTTTCTTTTCCCTAAAAGTAGCTTATGAGAAGAAACTCAAAAGTCTGACTTTTTTAAAAAAAATATTTATGCCACCGTCAATTCAAACACAAATTACATTTACAATCTAACTTTTATTATATCTTTAGTTTGTAAAAGTCAAATTGAAAAAAAACTACTTCTACCACCGCTAACCTAAATAGGCCCTAAATAGGTCTAGCAATTCTAGAATCAAATTATTAGACTAGTCCAGCATAATCATCAAAAGGTCTAGTTACTTCTCCGATTGTTAATAGAAGCATATTTACCTAATTTGATTAAATTAAAGAAGTTAATTAATATGACATATATTTTCTAAAACACCTAGCTTAGTCATTTTCCTTAATCATCTCCTTCCCTCTTCTCATTAATTATTATTGAGGGAGCATTAATGGATAATTTAGAAAAATATTGACAAATATAAAAACTTTATCTTATATTTAGGATCAAGATCAACTTCCTAAATATATTCTATATTAAATATAGGAGTATTACTTACGAAAAAGTTAAAATAAGAGAGGCTACAGAAATATAGTAGTACCTTCTAGTCAAATCTTTAGTTATCTCGCTCAATTTTTTAAACTTGCAGAGAACTGGGAATTGGAATAGTGGCATGTAGCCCACTTGGTCGAGGATTTTTGGCAGGGAAGGCAGTGGAGGAAGGATTACCACTAATCAAAGTTTATTGGTACACTTCCAGTTTTAAATTTGCATGAATTAGTGCTTGTTTGATTAAGCGACAGGGGTTAAAATAAACCCGATTAAACTCAAAAAAGTGCTTATATAACTCATTTATCTAGTTTGCGTATTTTTTTTTCAAAACCCCGATTTATCGTGATTTCCCTCACCACGTGTTTAGCATAAGCGATGCGACTGGGAAATCACGATCAACCTCATGCCATAAGAAATTGTCTCATCTACCCTCCGTTTCTTGCTCCTAAATTCTCTGCTGTCCCAGATATTTCACAAATATTTCTCAACCAACAAATATGTTTTTCAATTCCTGCATCCATGTTCGATTAAATTATTTTAAATAATAACAATTATAAAATAAAAATAATATCTAAATACTCATGTCATTTTCATGACCATATTTAATAATAATTATTAAATATGGCCATGAAAATGTAACACAGCTTTATTGAAGAAATAAACTTGATTATATAATTTGGTGCAATCCTAGCAAGAAAAAGAATAGCGTCAAATTTATCAATTTATTTTTCTATTTAGATATTAGATCCCGTGATCTTGATCATTTAATATGCTCTTTGAAATATACTCCAACATGTATAATTTTTCTTGCAGCTGTATACACACCTTATCATGAAGTTTTTGACATCATAGTCCATCTAACCGTACACTTAGTAAAAGAGGTTCAATTATGCGGTCTAGTGTACCTGAGATAGATGTACCCGAATGAGCGATATATGAAAATTTTAAAAGGGTATATGAAAAATAGATATCGACCAAAGGGGTGTATAGCTGAGCGTTGCATGGTTGAAGAAGCAAGTGACTTCTGTGCTGATTGTTTATCAAATGTTGACCCTATAGTGATCCCGAAGTCTCGTCATGATAGGCGAAGATCAAGGAAAGGAACGAGTAGGAATGATGTAATCAGGATATCAGTTACTGAATGGGAGCAAGCTCACTTGTATGTGCTACATAACACTAATGAGGTTGAACCGTATGTCGAAAAACATAAGGATATTCTTCGATTAGTACATGGTAAGAGAAATGAAAATTTGATAATAAAAGAGTACAACCAACATTTTCCAACTTGGTTAAAAAGGCGCATTAATGATAAGGTGGAAAGGAATCCTGATTTGGTTTCTGAAAACTTAAGATGGCTATCGAATGGACCAAGCTTAAATGTATTGTCTTAAAACGGTTATATAATCAACGGTTACAAATTCTGCACATAAGAACATGATACAAGAAGCATGATGCAGAATAGTGGGGTAACACTTGTTGCTGATTCGTGGTACAAATCCAGTGCCAAAGGTGTACACCCTATCTATGCAACAATGTCATACTTTGGTGTAATTGAACGAATATGGGAGTTAGATTACATTATTTTGAGGGTGTCAACACCCGTTTCCATTTCGATAATCGAAAAGTAATAAAGACGAAATTCAATGGGTATATAGAAAAGTACAATTATACTAATAATAATATTCGTTTACAATTCTGATATCGTTCGTCGACGAAAATAGAAAATACAGCGGAAGTTCTAATATTTACAAATTTCACCAAAATATCACAAAATAGACTAATTATGACCACGTTCTTGTCCTTGCCTCGAAACACGTGCCATTCATTTTCCGGCATCTATGTCTTTTCCCTTTGCCCCACAGGTACCCGCTGAGGTGTTTATTTAAAAATAGGGTGAGATTCCGGAGAACCCCAGTAGAACCATGCTATCATTCATAGAAAATGCGAAAAGTAAATATAATATATGCCATGTATGCACCAATTAATGAACATTATAAACATATTATTTGCATGTATATATGAGTAGGGCCCAGCCCCACTATTTTGCACCGGTTGGGTTTTCACCAACTCCAGTGTAAGTGCCTCTAACACTTCTGGCCCCTCTCTGGGCAAATCGTGTAAATTAATAAAGCGCATTTACAAACATTGGCATCCACACAATCACATAACTTATGGCATAGTGTATGAAGGATAATGTCCCTACCTCAAAGCTTTAATATCCCCATTTTAAATGTGTCTCGAAGAACGTGTCGTATCCGGCCTCCAAATCGGTCCTAAAATATTAAATGTACCAGAAATAGGTCATAACATATCCAAGTATCATTTTAGACTCTTCCATAGTGTTTATTGTGGTTATATTAGTCTATGGTGAAAATTTACAAAAATGCCCCTAGGAACCCGGCCCCGCCGTACCCGGCCTGATGGCACGTTTTCCCAAAATTTTGACTAAGGCTATTCTGACTTATTTTCGCCCAAGGAATCCATTTCCGGGCTCGAAATTACCAAATTTACTGTCAAATTACGAAAATACCCTTGACAGCCCCTATTTAGTGATTTCAGTCGCGTTTTCGTAATTATGCTTTTTCGGCCTCTACCGAAAAAGTGCCCAACTGTAACCCCACCTATTTTTGCCCAATGAGTCCAATGGAACCATTTATTTCATGAAAATCCAACTCCTACTACCAGTTCTGATCCTGGCCGAAATATTAGGAAAAAATGGAAAAAATAAGTTTTTGTGTTTTAGCTCCCAAAACTTGTACTTTTCCACTTCTAATCCTTGATTAACTTATTTAAACACTTTTTAATCATGATTTAAAGGATTTTGGGCAGCATAACCCCTTAGGGTCATGGCTTTTCTAATTTTTCAACTCAACCCAAAAATCACAAAACCAAACAACAATCACCAACAACAACTTCAATACACTAAGAAGTTGAGATTTTGGAGATTACCTCTTGATCCTTGGTGTTTCTCTCTCTAGGACGTCCTCTTTCTCTCTCCTCAACCTTGAAGATTAGCTTGCTAAGCCATGATTAACATGAAGAATAAGAGATTAGAAAATGAACTTACACAAGATAGGAAGCTTAAATCACTTGGAGACAACTCTTACCTTATGTCTTGCTTCCTCTTGCTCTCTTAGTCTTCAAAACTCCCAAGCTCACTCTCTCTTCCTTTTCTCTGTGGCTTGGACGAAATATGCACAAGGGGAGGGAGAAAATGTGTTTTAGTATTTTAGTCTTCTTCCTTCCTAACCATTGATTCAATCAAGGGCCCAAGTTGTGACACTTGTCACCATTCCCTTCCTCCTCATATTTCCTCCACCTAATTCTATTATATTGAATAAATGATCTTCCTTTTGCTTGCCCCTAAAAACCGTCCCTACCCCCTCTCATCTTACAAGACAAGCAATCTCTTACATGTAATCAAGTATCTCCCTTCCTTTACTCAAGCTAACCCTTCATGCATTCACCATACTTCCCTTTTGTGTGCACTCAACCTTGATTATCATTTCCTTCTTCATATGACATGTGACCATGTATTAAATAATTTTCCCCCCTTTTTCTTTCATGCATGGACAAAAATAATGAGAGGAAGGGAGGAGAAAAATTGTTTTGCATAATTCCACAATTCACATAATTGATTTTATGTATAATCCCCCTTAATTTTTCAATTCTTGATTTATTCCACTAAGAATAATCACATTATGCATTGTCCTTTATTTTCCTTGATTAATTGAGATTAACTCCAATTAATTGGAAAATAATTAATCTTGGGCTAAATTAGTAAAATTATGATTTTGCTATCCCCTTTATAATTTAATTCGATTTTTGAATTAATTTGCCCATTTCTTATGAATATGAATATTTCACAATTCACAAGATCCAAATTCATGAATATTCACTATTTTATTGAATTATTCAAATAATTACAATATATTTTTGGTGAATAAAATTTGGGGTGTTACAGAGGGTCTCTGTATTCAGATGTAAGTGGATTAACAACAACAGTGGATTGTGGATAGATGATTTAGGGTTTGTTCAAGTGAATCTTTCTAAAGTTTGGTATAAAGATGATCCTTTCATTTTAGCATCATATCCACAACAAGTGTTTTTCATTCCGGATCCTTCTAAGAACGACTGGTCCATTGTACTTTCATCGAACAAGAATCATCAAAAACAAGTTGATAATAAAAGTAATGAATATTTGAATAATTCTGAAGATGATTTCTCCTTTGACATGTTGTAGTCAAAATATATTAATATAGATGAAGATGAAAATGAAGATGAACCCTTATACATGAGACATGATCATAAAAAGGGGACTTGATTTTTCAATCAAACAAAAAAGAGGAAAATATGATAATGAGTGCCTTGATTTTTTGCCTTGTATGTTTTATTACATGCATTTATATATTTCAACATAATTTACTTTCATTACCATGATTGTCAAGTGCATGCTTTGATGTTTTGTTTGGTTTATTTAACTTGTAGGAAAATGGATCTTCACAATGGAGACGATATTGTTCCTATCAAACACGTTGATCAGGCAGCATTTGAGGCCGAGGTAGCCAGGGGCAAGACCTAATGAAAAAACTTATCAAACAAAGGAGTAAGGGCATTAAATTAGAGCTTCAGTGGAATGAAAAAGGAAATCTAGTCAGACCGAATGCCAGCAACTTTATTAATTACATTAGGACGTCGGTCAGAGAAAGAGTCCCCATTACTGTTTTAAATTGGCACCGCGCAAAGAAAGATTATGGTGATATGCTCTTTGATTTTGTCAAGGTAAACATTATTTACTTTATTATTCTGACTGTTTTATATCATGAAATTACAATCTAACAAATTATATGTGATTTTTCTTCTAGTCTTGCTTCATAATTGAAGACAATAAAGAGAAAATGCGGCAGACTTTTGAGAAATTTTTGCTCTGCTCTTATCAAATTCTTCTTGCGGGATGACAATGATATTTTCATTTATACACCGCCAAAGATGTACAATGGGATCATAACTCAAGAGTAGTGGGATGAGTTTGTGGCCTCACATACTACTCCGCAGTTTGTGGTAATATAATATTAGCCTTTACCAGTACATGAAAGGACCGGTCTCATATGTAGTAGTAATTAATATTTATTGATATGAATAATTTGGATCTAAACAGGAAAGAAGTGAGCGAAATCATGAAAATGCTTCCAACATGCCATATCGGTACATGAAAGGATCGGTCTTGTATGCAATGTTAGAGCAACAATTAGTAAGAACTAATCATTATTTCATATGAATATAATATCTATGACTAATTTTTAACTACAACTAACTTTGATATGCAGCTACAAGAATTGCATTCTGATGATGTCACACATATACCTCGGCATGATTTGTGGCTGGCAGGCTGCATGAACAAAAACATTAGCTTTACTTAACATATTCTATTTTGTAGTAATTAATATTGTTGTAATTCTTGTTGTGATAGTGCTCAATGACGCAGGAGCAGCCAGAGTTGGCACATTATGTTGGTCGTGAAGATTTACTCAGCAGAGCGCTTGGAGCTCCTGAGTATGACGGTCGTGTTCAGGGTATTGGTTTTACAATAACCCAACTATCGTACTACGGACCTAAAAAGTGAGCCACAAAAAATGACTTACTATAATTATAAGAGCAAATTTCTAACTACAAGCATAACATAGACCAGAGGATTAGTGGCTATGAGCATCAAGTAGAGCAATTCACCAATCATATACGTTTGATGCAAGAGCAAAACGCATTATTGAATGTGCACATTGAGGCCTTACTACAATCTAGGCCAACATCGAGTCCAGTATATGACAGCACAAGTAGGAGGGATAGTTGGCCCTCCATGCCTAAAGTCCCCATTCCTTTGGTAATTAATTTCTTTTCCACTTCACTTTTTAGTACATTATACATTAGTGTACTTTAATATATTTAACTCTATTTTTCATAAGGGCGAATTGGACTACAAGTTGCACGTAGATTATTCTTTCAAGCATGCGGTTGCTGTCGGCGTGGCCTACAACACCGAAAGTGATATCTTGTATAATTCACCATTGCCACCGAACACACTCAGAGTTAGGGTTGATGTATGCACAATTGATGATTCCCCCTTACCAATCCCTTCTTTGGATGAAGCAACAATGGTGAAAGATATCGTCGGTGGTTATGTTGCATGGCCAATAGGTCTGATTGAGCCATATGAAAAGATAGTTAATTTACAATTCCTTTTACTTTTTCTATACACTTCCTTCTAAAACCATATTATTTAATTTCATTATATTTTTAGGTTGCTACTCATCCTAAAGGAAAACGAATTGAAGGGTGTGGGAAGAATTCAAAGTGTTCATCAACTGAACATAAGTCTCAACCCTCAACCAGCAACCGAAGCAACTGACAGATGCCCTCATATTGCCAATCATTGACGGCAATGGTACCAGCTTTGATCGGCCGGGGAGGTCAGTCAATACGTTTCGATATCGACATCTATCATGCAGTTATAGATGATCATGTCGATGGTAGTATGCTGAATGATGTGCTTAGTCGTGATTGGTTTAGTGTGACGGCTATCAACATGTGAATTAGGTACTTTATCATCATCGTCTATCACTGTTATTATTATTATTCATCATTAATTTTTTTAGGTTTTAATGACATTGTTTATTTTCTTTAAAAGCATTTGTACCACGATCTATTACTGCACATGGAAAATGCGCATAGATTCATATTTGTCAGCCCACACCTCCTTGACTAGTGTAGATTAGATGTGGAAGTACTATCTAATGATGTTAGGGACATCTTTATGTGAAGAGCAAACCCTAATATGCTTTTTATCGTGTCATACAATTCGGGTAAGTTATTTGCGACATTATTTTAATGTATGTTTTTTTTATTCTTCCAATTTTATTATAATATGATTGTTGAAGTAAAATCTTTAAATTATTTTAAGGGACATTGGATTTTGATTGTTGTCCGTCCAGCATTACCTGGAGTCCTCAGGATTTACTATTTGGATCCTATAAAGACCGGTTATCCAGACAACCAGCATGATTTAAAGATTATAATCAATAAGTAAGTGCATATGTGTATGTGTAAATATTTGTCATTATTGAATTACCAAAATTAATCAGTCACTACTTGTTTTGTTAGTGCATTGACCGCTTACCGAAGCAACATTGGATTGAGCTATTCTACACACAAAGACCCAGCTAGTAGCTGACTTTGGAGGAAGATTGCGGTACTTATATATATGAATTTAATTACTCCAATTTTGTTATTCAAAAATATTTCTTCAAATGTTTACTTAACTATTTCATTGTATTGTCAGTGTCCATTCCAACCAAACAATAATGATTGCAGTTATTATATCATGAAATTTATGAAAGATGTAGTTACTCATGATAATATTTCTGTTCCTACACAAGTAAGTTTTTTTTTACTTGCAGTTACTGTGTTTTAAATTTAATTGACAAGCGTCTAAGTTAATTGATTTTTAGTGATTTTAATTTTTTCTGTGCATACTTTTATGTAGTATTATGAAGATCAACATTATGACCAATTGACTTACCAACAAATACATGAAATCATTGAAGAATGGTGTGAATATATGGTCAAGGAATTAGCTAATATTTAGGTACATATGTAGGTTGTTTCTTGCATATTCATCTTGGTTGTATATGAATTAGTTGTACATTAAAATTATTTTTTGCCTACATTCTACATACATAGGTACTTACAATTAGTTGTTCTTATTTGTTACGTTGTAATCAAATTACATTAGTACTGATTTTATGAATTAATTGTTTTGATTCAAGTTATTTCATTCTGATTTGGTGTGATTCTGGCTTGGGTTTTTGTTGCTGTAGATTTGTAAAATGTAAATTGTTGTGGATTGAATACGTATGTTTAAAAAAAAACATACCTCCAATAGTGCTTCCCCTGGAGGTATTTATCAACTCCACTGGCACTTCCTCATTGGAGGTAATATACCTCCAATGGCACTTCCCCTAGGAAGCGCTGTTGGAGGTAGTATACTTCCTCCAACGTTTCTTTGAATAAACGCCATAGCTTTTTATTAAAAAAAGAATTAATTACTCAAGCTATGGCGCTTCCGTATATTCAAGAAGCGTTGTAGTTTGTTTTAATGACTTTGGAAGCTACGACACTTTCTAAGTGCCATAGTGTTCTCTAAATTAAGCGTCATAGCTCATATTTTTTGTAGTAGGAAAACCGGCCCTACAGGGCTGAAGCTATTTTAACATTTTTTACTATTTTTTATTTAAAAAATTACGACAATGAACGTCCTAATTTAACACATAAATATTTTCAAAATTAGGATGTAAATAATATACATCATGCAACAAACAAACATAGTTATTAAGTCATAATCAAAGGTAAATCATTGTCCATATACCACAATTATTACATATAATTAATGAGAAGACTAAACAAAATTAAAAATACTTACTGTAAATATGTCTTGAAAAGCGTAAGCAGTCAATAAAATAAACAACACAATATATAAACAAAACAATCACTAGAAAATAATTCAAAAAATAAAAAATTTGTAAAAATACTTATGAAATAAGAAATATCTTTTATAAGTTTTTAATTTTTAGAATTCTAAATATAAGATATTCCTATAAAATTTAATTTTAAAAAAGATAATAACAACTAAATATTTGCAACATCATTAACAAAATATAAAAGTTCAATAATATTATTATCATATAGATAATTTTAAATATATATATATATATATAAAGGCCTAAAAGGGCCGTTCCATTTAGGCCCTATAGGGTTGGCCTTTTTAGACTTGCTTTTATTTTTGAGGTAAAAATCTTAAATCTGACCCTTATAAATTCAGAGCCTAATCCAACCGGCCTGACGGACTCGACCCTTTTTCCGAGCTTTAACTGTTAATCCAAGCTGGTACTAAAAATAACTATAGTTATACTCCACAGGATTGGCTTCTGAGATTTGTTTTTCCCCCCTTTGTAATAGGCAATTCATCCAAGAGTCAATGGAGAACTTGGAACATGCATCAGGGCTTCTAAAAACATGCATGCACTCCTGCTCAATTAGCTCTCGCATGGTTTCTGCATCAGGGGAACGATATAATTCCCATCCCACGTAGTATTAATTACCTGCACATTTCATAGAATACTTCACGGTCTCCAATAAAAGAAAAGAGGTTAATTGTTAGTTCGACTCAGAAATATTAACAAAACTAATCATGAAGTACTCTGTATCTGAATTTCTATGATTGAGTGGTCAATCTGAGCTTTAATTTCACTTAAGAGTAACGTAGTATTTGAATTTTATACAATATCAGAGTCTCTAATCAAGCATTCAATTTAATCCTTTTCACCTCCATTTTCTATATGTAAGATACAGTGAGCCTATTTTATGTCCATGTTTCCATCTCAAAAGTCATCCACTTGGTTGAGCATATATATCAAACACATTGGTAGAACCAATGATGCTCTTCAATTTAAAGTTTAAACATTTGGGGACGATGGTTTTCAAAAGTATTATTTTGTTTGGATTAGCTTATATAAGTGATTTAGTTTTTGTTTGGATTAGCTTTTGTGCTGTACAAAATAAATATATTAGAAGAGTTGTCTTGTAAACTGCGAAATAACTTATTTTAAGCTAAACCAAACACCTTTTTAGACTTTCCTAGACATTTTCACCTATTTCTGTATATTTATCTTTGGTCAATTCATCCTCTTCTCTGTTTGAAGCCTAATGGGCACTTCAGGACGTATATGCCTATAATAATCTTGTCAATTATGATACAGTTTTTGTAAATCCTGTGATGTAAATCAGGTTGGAAAACACTCTCACTCGCTCGGATTAAATGGAAACAGCGGACCAGAAGGTGTTGTTATGTGAATCTGAGGTTTGTAATGTATTAAAAATTTAAAAGATAAAGTGAATTTATATATATATATATATATATATATTGGATTAAAGTAAACTCTTTATTTAGCTCCTGTAATAGGAGGGAATATTATCTCAGCTAGTTAGGTAATTGGAACCTATGCTATACTCAACAGATATCAATTAGAGAAATCTTACAGACTTTTTTTTGGGACAATAAATCTTACAGATTTAAAAGGAACAAATTGCCTAAATAGTAATACAATCTAAAATAAATGTCATGAATTTAAAGGCCCACTTTTTGGACCAGAAAATGGTGACCTGAATCGGCTGAAAGCAAGGGACGTGGCTCTCTTATGGACCAGAAGGTGTCACTATGTGAATCGGAGGTTTACAATGGTTGCAGCCAAACTTGGAGCGCCAATGCATTTATAATTTAAAATGCATTAATACTCTCTTGATACCGCCTTGTGATTAAATATAAGTTACTTATAGAATAATTAATAATATTTTGTCAATTTTACTTCTATATAATTTCTATCAGAAAGAAAGAGAGAAATAGGAGAGAGAAATGTAAAGATCATTTGTAAAGTAGAGAGAGACAACAAATTTAATAAGAATAAATATAGAAAATTTTAGCAATTTAATGCATTCTTTAGTATGTGAAAATGAGATACAAAGGCTTCAAATTTGCTGGAATCGAAATATTACAAAGGTCTTGATCCTTACTGATTGTCTTGAGGCCATAAATCTTCTTACTCGGGGATGCGATGTGTCCTACCACTTTAAGGATGTTATAGATGATGCAAGACTCTGGTTATCTAGGAATTGACAGGTCCTCATGCGTTATATTCCCAGAGAATACAATCTGTTAGCAGATCACCTCGCCAAGGCTACCCACACTATGACCGAAACTTTTGCTCTCCTTGCTCACCCACCACCTTCCTTTTGTGAGGCGGTCGGTGAGAAGGGATGATTAGTATTGTTGATATGTTTTATTCTCTCTTTGTACTAGTTCTGTACTGAATTAGTGTAATCCAATTTCCATTCAAAAAAAAAAAAAAAGAGATACAAGTAATTTATATTTAAGTACAAAATACTTTCTCAGATCTACAATATAAAACACCTCTAAAAGAAAAGAATAATCCAGAATATAAGTAATATATAGTTAATTAATGCTATTTTTCTTATTTTACCCCTGAATTTAATATCACATCCCAATTTTATCAATTAATTATACCCCTCTCACTCTCTCTCTCTAATAATATTTCTTGCGCAATTATAATAATAAAGAGTGGTTCTTCCCTCCTCGAAGCTATCACCATTTCCAATGAAAATGGTTTTATGGTTGACTCCCTCTCTTTCATCTAATAAAAAACAAGTGGCACTCTCTTTCATCCAAAACCCCTTCTACTAAAAAATGAAGAGGGAGAATTTTCGTTCTTTGAGTTTGTTTGAAGGAGCTCTGAGTGCTTTGGGGTTTCCTCTCTTTCGATTTCTGTGCCTTTAATTTTATTTTATTTTCAGTATGAGTGACCAGAACCACCGGAAACTTCCACCGGACCGGCCTTCTGACGTCCTTGCTAGTGGGAGTAAGAAAAAAACGAAGAATGCTCATTCTTTACAAGCACCTACGGACACTAATATGCTGGAAGAAGCAATTCCACAGGAGGATGTTCTCATGGATCAAGAGGACTCTAAACAGGAGGATTTACCAAGAGACACACACATACCTCAGAAGACAACTGCGTCCTATCGGGATTCACTGGTTGGCTTCAATGGAATTGCCAATGGGGGGGAAGCTATGGACGATGAGGAACTA
This sequence comes from Inga oerstediana, assembly GCA_963210345.1. NCBI lineage: Eukaryota > Viridiplantae > Streptophyta > Magnoliopsida > Fabales > Fabaceae > Inga > Inga oerstediana. The sequence goes on from OY723410.1 coordinate 23,009,029, forward strand.
CTTTCTGATATCATCAATACAGATTGGGATATGCCAGAACCCTCTGAGGAAGTCTTGACTCTGATGAAGATTCACCCGGTGGTTCCAGTAACGCCAGATGAATACAATGCATGGTGTCGTCCATGGAATGCAGCAATTATCCTTACTGTCTTAGGCCGAAGGTATAACGTATACACATTGAAGGCACACCTCAGTAGGATCTGGAATACTCCTCATTTTGACATTGTGGATATGCCCAACAACTATTTTCTGGTACGCTTCTTACCAAAAGAAGGCTGGGGACATTTGTATCAGAAAATCCTTTATGAGGGTCCCTGGATTGTGCAACAGCATACAATACTAGTTCAGAAATGGTCACCCAATTTTGACCCGTTCAACAATCCTTTGGGAAAAGTTGTTACATGGGTGAGGATACCCAACATACCAATGCAGTGTTACAATAAGGAGTTTATTACCAGACTAGGGAACTATATTGGGAAAACAGTAAGGGTGGATATGTTGACACCATCGACCACACCCTCTGATTTGGCGAGAATCGAGCGAGGTAAATATGCTCGAATTTGCGTGGAACTTGACCTTCAAAAAAAACTTGTCTCCAGAGTTATTGCAGCTCACGCAGTGTATCAGGTTGAATATGAAGGACTTGGGATGATTTGCTTTTCGTGTGGGCGTTACGGACATCGTAAGGAGAACTGTCAATGGACTTACCAAGGATCGGTGCATACCGAACCAGTTCCGCCTCCAGACACAGATCAGACCATTCCGACTGCAGGGGCGAGCACGGTGAAGCCAACGGCAAGGTCGAACACAGCGAAGTCAGCAGCGACGGAGCCCAGAATTAATACAGACGAGCGCTTCGGCGAGTGGATGATTGTGGGACGTGCGCGGCGAGGAAATGGATTGCGGCACCAACAGCGCCGAGGAGCTACATCGGAGAAAGGCTTTAAACCAGCTCCGACGATACACCGTGGAATAGATCAGAGCCCATCACGGTTCCTATCTCTGGCGGACCTCGAAGTTGAGAACGGCAAGGGACAAGGAATGATGGAGGAGCAGAGGCAGGCACGCTTGTCGTCGATTCCTTCATGCACAGAACACTATGAACATGCACAGAGCACAGCGCACTATGGTCTTCAAAACGCTGAAGTAAGGGACGCAAGCCAACTTGCCTTGACACCTCAGCAAATAAAAGGCGCTGCAGGTTCTTTTTTGGGCAAAGGTGTAGCAGCTTCTAAAGGCAAGGAAAAGGGAACAAAAAACGGTAATGGGCCAGGAGAAGAAGGCAAGGCCCAAGGGACGAAAGGGGAGTATGAAATTAAGGGTTTGGGTCAGGACAAAAACAAAAAATCTGCTGGGTCCTCTAAGCCTTATGTTGGCCGAAGAGAGCACCATGTTGTAGGAGGATCCATCAATCAAATGGGCCCTAATCCTATTATCACAAATCAGCAAAAAGATGGGCAAATGAATAATCACATCTTAATGATAGAAGGGCCCAAGGAAAAAGAAAATGATGTCACTTCCTATGATGCTTTCACTAAGGAAAAAAGTGAACTCAGTAGCATTTTTGGTCATGAAGCATCACATTTTCCTTCGCTCTCATCATCTTTGGATGTTGATATTGGAGATGACTTCATGGAAGCAAATTTGGATAAAGAGGGGGCTAATAGACCAGCGGGGCAAGACACCAAGAACCAAGGGCGCCTTGGTATTCGGTAAGAGTTGTTCTCTCTTGCTCTTAAATATTATTGGTTATTTATGATAATTGCCTCTTGGAATTGTAGGGGTGCTGGGAATAGAAATTTTCCTAGTACCGTGAGGAATTTAGTGAATAATCATAATATTGATGTCTTGTGCCTGGTCGAGACTCGTATTAGTGGAAATAGGGCTGACCTTGTAAATAGGAAAATGGGATTTTCTAATTGGATTAGGCTTGAAGCCACTGGTTATGCGGGGGGCATTTGGATTCTTTGGGATGATTCTAATATTCAGGTGGACTACTGCTTTTCTACCACCCAGCTTATTCACTGTCAATTGTTGGACAAACGGACAAGAGATTCCTTCTTTGTCACTTTTGTTTATGGAGAACCAGGAATTACTCGAAGAGAGAACTTATGGTGCTCCTTACAAGACATTGCTCAAGACATGGAGGATCCTTGGATGGTTATTGGGGATTTTAATGCTTTCCTAAATCCATCTGATAAGATAGGAGGTGCTGCGCCGTCCGTTCGGTCTATGACACAATTCTCCGATTGTGTTCAGAATTCGAATTTGTTGGAAATTCCCATCGTCGGCGAGCGCTTTACTTGGGAAAAGAGAGGAGTTAAAGAAAGACTGGACTGGGTTTTCAGCAATCTTACGTGGGATTTAAACCACCCCCATAGCAAGGTTTTCCACAAGCTCAGGTACAAATCGGACCACCGAATCGTGATTGTTTCGGATGAGACAGCCTCCCAAACTCACCATCTGAAACGCCGATTTAAATATCATCCTGCATGGGCTTTGGAAGACAGTTTCTCTGCTGTTGTAGCTAAGTCTTGGGATAATAGAACTTGGGATCAAGGGAGACTGACATTTGAAACTGAAGCTATCAAATGGAATGACAATGTTCTGGGTAGTATCCCTAAGAAAAAGCTATCTCTCCTCAAAAGATTAGAAGGCATTGATAAAGCTCGCTGTAATAATATTTCCAATGGCCTTTTCAAACTGGAGAAAAAGCTATGGCATGATTATTCTAAACTTAGTGCTCAGGAGGAGCTTGTTTGGTATCAAAAATCTAGGTGCAAGTGGCTTACTTTGGGAGACAAAAATACTAGATTTTTCCATACCTCAGCACTGATCAAGAGAAAGAAACAACGCATTGAAGCTATTCAAGATGAGGAGGGAAACTGGGTGACGAACCAAGACAATTTGAGACAAATGGCGGCAGACTTTTTCAAAGACCTCTATACCAGTAATGCCCAGGTGTTAGACTCCACGGAATGGACTGCACACTTCCCAACTCTCCAAACCAGGGATGATGAATTAATTCATAAAGATGTGGAAGTCATGGAAATTAAGAATGCTGCTTTCCTAATAGGTGCATTAAAGGCTCCAGGTCCGGACGGTTTACAAGCTCATTTTTTCCAATCTCAATGGAATCTTATTGGAGCTAAGGTGTGTAACCTTATTCGGGAGATCTGGCTCAATCCAGAAAGAGTTCGGGATATCAATCATACCCACATTATTCTTATTCCTAAAATTGATAGCCCTTTGACTCTTCGTGATTTCCGTCCTATTTCTCTGAGCAATGTGATCTTCAAGATCATCACTAAAATCATTGCAGAAAGAATGAAAAGGGCAATGCAATATTTGGTTCAGCCCCAACAATGTGGTTTCATTGCCGGGCGTCAAAGTAGTGATAACATTATTATAGCTCAGGAAGCTATCCACACCATGCGGAGTAGGAAGAGGAAAAAAGGATTGGTGGCCATTAAAGTTGATATGGAAAAAGCTTATGATCGTTTGGACTGGAAATTCATCCAATCCACCCTTTCCAGTATTGGGATTAGAGAGGACATGGGGAAGCTCATTATGGCTTGTACAAACTCAGTATCAATGAAAATTCTCTGGAATGGAATTGAGTCTCCTGCTTTTCAGCCATCTCGAGGAGTTCGCCAAGGTGATCCTCTTAGCCCTTACTTATTTGTGCTGTGTATGGAGCGTCTGGGACACTTGATTACAGCGAAAGTTCAAAATGGTAGTTGGAAGGGTCTTCGTTTTAACAAGCATACCCCTGTCATCTCTCATCTTTTCTTTGCGGATGATCTCCTCTTGTTTGGGGAAGCTACTAAAGATCATATAGAAATCATGAGAGAAACGATGAAGGACTTCTGTGAGGTCTCTGGGCATCAAATCAATTTGCTCAAGTCGAAAGTCTTCTTTTCCAGGAAGGTGCACTTTAATCGAGCCATGGAGTTGAGTCAATACCTAGGGATTGGGATTACTGGTGACCTGGGTAAATACCTTGGGGTCCCGCTGCTCCACCAACGGCTTACCAAGGCTACCTTCTTCCCCATTGTCCAGAAGGCAGCAAAACGATTATCCAGTTGGAAAGGCAGGTTCCTTACTATGGCAGGTAGGACGATCCTGATTAAAGCTGTTCTTTCCGCCTTACCTGCTTACCATATGCAACTCATGCTTCTGCCCAAGGGCATTTTAAAGGAACTTGAAAAGGTGAGTCGTAATTTCCTTTGGAACCAAGGCCAGGAAGGTAGGAAGATGCACCTTATTTCCTGGGACCAGGTTAAACAGACCAAAGAAGAGGGGGGTTTGGGTATTAAAGACCTCCAACGGCAGAACATGGCTTTTGTCATGAAAATCTGCTGGGGTCTTCTTACCAAACCAGATCATCTGTGGGTTCAATGTCTGAGAGGGAAGTATGGTTGTGGACAGGGTGACTACCCTTTGGTGTGTAAGAAACAAAACTCCTCAAGTGTGTGGCGAAGTGTCTCTGTGGTTTGGGACACATTTTATCGGGGAGTTGGAAGAACTTTGAAAAGTGGAGATACAATCAATGTCTGGTGGGATTTGTGGACTTCGCTAGATGAACCGTTAATTCACCTTGTTGAAAAAAATCTTCACACCTTAAATCCATGTGCCAAGATCAGAGAATTTCTATTGGGCAACGGAATGTGGAATTTAGCTAAGTGGAGGGAATTCCTTCCTAAATGGGTGATAAATATTATATCTCGGATAGGGCCACCTTGTGAACTTGGGAACGACCCTTTTTGTTGGAGGAATGCTCCAGACGGCAATTTTAGTGTGCGTGCTGCTTACAATTTCTTATCTTCCCAACGGAATAGGAACGGCACGAGCCCGTGGAAGAAAGTGTGGAAGTTGCCTATACCGGAAAAAGTTAAAATGTTTATGTGGCAGGTTATCCATGAGAGACTGCCTACCAATTCACTCAGAGCTATGAGAGTGCTATCCACCAGTGAGGAATGCCCATTTGAGTGTCACTTGCCAGAAACCATTCTTCATATACTTCGTGATTGTGAGATTGCGAGAGAGGTGTGGCTCCATTTCCTTACTCCTAACGCTTGATTTAGTTTCTTTCGCTCTGATTTGCAGGTATGGATCAAAGATAATATGTCTGCTTCTCTGGGGAAGCTTCGTTTTCACCGCTGGCCATGGGCTCGGACCTTTAGTCTTATCTGCTGGCAGTTATGGAAGAATAGATGTCAGGGAGTGATGGAAGGGTCTCGACGTCAGGCGAATGAGATCGTGCACAGTGTCATGTATCATCTTATGGAATACACTCTGCCAGACATCCTGAAGCATCCGGGCTTTCCTTTTAGAGATGAAGGCGATGGCAAATGGCAACCCCCACCGGACGATTTTGTGCGCCTGGATACAGATGGTTCGGTCAATATTCAGAAGGAAGCAGCATGCGGAGGAGTGATCAGAGACTCTAGGGGCAACTGGGTACTGGGATTTCAACGTAGGTTGGGATTTGCACCCCCGACAACAGCAGAACTTCTTGCTTTACAGAATGGCCTTCAAGTGTGCAAACAGTATGGTTTCCGGAATGTCATTGCTTTTACAGACTCTTTGGAGGCATACCAGCTGGTCATACGAGACGGTGGATTTCATCATCCTGCCAGATCGACAATAAATGAGATCCGAGATTTGCTTTACTCAGAAGGGGACGTTGAGTTGAGGTACGCGCCTAGGGAGACGATCCGATGTGCTGATTATTTAGCTAAAGACGCGCAAAACTTAGTTCAAGCTATGGTGGTTCTACCGATCCCTCATCCAGGGTGCATTCCCATTCTGAGGGACGACTTTAATCAATCTTTTTGATGTCTTTGATCTTTTGTAACATGTACTTTCCAAGGTAACTTGGCCGTTTTTGTATTAAAAAAAAAAAAGAATTTTCGTTCTTTCACGTCCCATCAAAATGGTTTTATGATGGGACAATTACAATGAAGTCCCATGTAAGAGAAAAAATGAAAAAATGATCACTGAAGTTGTTAATGACAAGTCGATGAGCGTCCATTAATAAATCGAGAAACTTACACTAACAACTTCAGGGATCATTTCTTTTTTTTTTTATGAGATTTTATTATAATTACCCCCTTTGATGATTGACTGTGTGTGTCTCTCTCGTCTTTCGAGTTCCATCAAAATGGTTTTGTGATTGACTGTGTGTCTCTCTCTCTCTCTCGTCTTTCGAGTCCCATCAAAATGGTTTTATGATTGACTCTATCTCTTTCATCTAATAAAAAACAAGCGACTCTCACTTTCGTCCAAAACCCCCTTCTACTACAAAATGAAGAGATAGAATTTTCGTTCTTTTATTTCCCATCAAAATGGTTTATGATTGACTCTCTCTCTCTCTCTCTCTCTCTCTCTCTCTCTCTCTCTCTCTCTCTCTCTCTCTCTCTCTCTCTCTCCCCCCCTAATAAAAAATAGGGAGAATTACACTAAAGTCCCATAGAAAAAGAGAAATAAAAAAATGGTCCCAATAGATTGCAAAATGAAAAAATGGTCCAATGGAGTTGTTAATACAGGCTCATGGAGTTGTTAATGAGTTGTCAATAAAGGCTCATGGAGTTGTTAATGAGACCATTTTTTCATTTTGCAATCTACAGGGACCATTTCTTCATTTTTTTTTCTTTAGGACTTCATTATAATTTTCCCTAAAAAATAAGTGACTCTCCCTCTTTCGTCCAAAACCCCCTTCTACTAAAAATTGAACAGAGAATTTTCGTTCTTTTAATTTATTAATGGATTGCCTTGAAGATTGAAAAAGCATATTGATGTAAGAGAATATAAATTGAATTTTTTTTTACCATTTTTTAAACACAATTTTCAATAAAGATAAAATTAAAAAAATTATATTTTAAAATATATTAATTGATTTAACATTTATTTTTTATTCTTCGTGAATTAATTGAGGTGTCTTATATTATAGACTAAATGGAATAGTACTTGGATTATGAATTGAAGCAGCCATCCTTAAATATTTTTCTCAATCACATTCAATATTCTAAACCAACTTTTAGTGCATTTATCATCTTAAAGTATTTTTCTAGAAAAACCCAACATTTTAAAGCAATTTTTGGCACATCCAACCCCTTCAAATATTTTAATAGCACCTGATATTCAAATTTTAGGTTGTTATTTGCTATTGAAAAAATACTTTAAGGACAAAATGGCACAAAAAATTATTTAGCATATTATGTGCTACTAAAAAAAATATTTTAGGGTGCTAAGTACACAACAAATAATTCAAGATACATGGTGTTTCTAGAAAAATAATTCAGGGTGCTGGATGCAACTTTAGGATAATAAATCTATGATACTGGGTGCTAACTAAACAATATTTTAAAGCAATGAATGGAACTTAACCCAAATTATAATAATTTAATATAATAGTAAATTTTTAAGATTTTAAAGTAAAAATAAAATAAAATATGAAATAAAAGATAAAAATATAATACACTATTTTATATTATACAAATATAATATAAAAGATAAAAAGTCCACTTCCCACAATCCCCGTAATCCCATGCTCTCCCCTCAATTCTCGCTGCCTCCTCTTCCAGCTAACGATGCCGAGTTTCCCTTTTCTTCTTCTTCTTTCCTGCCAATTCCAACCTCTTACTACTTGGTTAACTTAGTGGAATAAATGGAGAGGCCCCACTCACTTGTCTAATACCCACTTAAAACGATTCTCATAATTTTCAATTCATAATTATCAGACCATAATATAAATCAACGAGATGACATTTTATATAATTATGCTGATAAATGCTTACTAATTAATAATTAATGGACAATGACCAGTACAACGGCAATCATTATATCCAATATGATACTGTAAATGTCCATTATAATATATATAATGAATATACTAGCATATATGTATATATTATAAGCTAGATTTAATGTTGAAATATTCCCACTGTCCACCAAAGCTAATTTATTAACTATCACCAGATTTTGATTGTCACAAGCAACCTTTTGTTTCAACTTCCAATAATTATCATGTTAAAGATAATTTTAGATAATAACACAACAATCTCGTATAATTCATTCAGAGATCCATGATTGGCAAAAGATTGTTGATGATATTCTGAATTTTTCCATAAAAATGGTCCAGTCTTCTGCATTGATGGATCTGGCATTCAATATAGGATTCAGAGCAAATGAAGTAACAATCTGTATGTCATCCTTTTGCGACGAAGTTAAGTCACATAAGGACAAGTAGCAATAAAGTTCTGTAATAACTAATGGTGGGGTAAGTCTTCTGCCCTTTACCTTCATGATTAAATTTGTGAATTTAAACAAACTCATGATATTTGATACTTACTTAAACTCTTATCGTATATTTGAATTGTATGTAAACTCATAATAAGGGTTTTTTTATTATTAAATAGGTATTAATAATATATAATTAAATAATTAAAATATAAAAAACGATAACAATTTGATTTAAATATATTTTAAATTCAGATAATTGAAATTAAATACATCAGTATTCATAATTTATCGTACTTAATAAAGAAACCTCTATAATATTTATATATAAAGCCACTAAATATGATTAAACCAAAAAAATTAACACGGATTTAAAAATAAGTTGACACGATTTTGTAAGTTAGAAATATAAAAATGATAAATTTAATGTATAAATTCGTAAGTTTAACTGAATTTACAATCAACATGAGTTTGCTGGTAACTCAACAAAATTTTATAAACTAGAAACATAAAAATAGTAAATTTGGATAGTCAATTCACGAGTTTGACAATAATATCCTTGATGAATTATAAGGTTTCTCTTCACCATATTACATAAAAGACCCTAATAATCCTATGCAACATGGTGAAATTTTTATCTTTAAACAGATCCATCATAATCGATTTCAACCAAGATTTGAGTCTAATCATATTTCAAATTGTATCCTGATTGATTGATAGTCCTCCAACCCATACAGCCTTTGTAAATGGGCATGTCATAAAGAGATAATCACTCTCTTTACGTGCTCCGCGTATCTTAGTTCCCACATAACTAATGGGGCGCAGGTGCCGGTCATAAGAAATCATTATGTCCCTGAATTAAATGGAGAGGCCCCACTCACGTGTGTAAGAGCCACTTAAAACGATTCTCATAGTTTTCTATTGTTAGTGGTGTGATAATTATGCCCATAATTATCAGACCATAATATATATCAACGAGATGACGTTATATATAATTATGCTGATAAATGCTTACTAATTAATAATTAGAGGACAATAGCTAGTACAACGGCCATCATTATACCCATGATAATACTGTTTGCACACTGTAAATGTCCATTGTATTACCTTCGGTTCTAATTATAAGACAGAGTTGATTTTTTTTAATGAGATTAAGGAAACTAAATAAGTTACTTAATCATATCATATATTGTGCATTCTTATATTATATATCAGTTTATTCTTCAAACTAATTAGTTTAGAGAAAAAAATAAATATATAAATACTTTAAAGTAATTTAATTAGCTTTCTTAATCTCTCCAAAAAAATCAACTTTATCTTATAATTAAAATAGGAGGGAGTAATATATATAATGAATATACCAGCATAGCAGTAAGTAGTTGTTTCTTCTACTAACTAATGGCATGCATATATTTCAACATTAAAAAAGATAATCATTCTCTTTAAGTGCTCCGCGTATCTTAGTTCCCACATATAGATGGGGCGCCCGTGAGATGGGTGCCTGGGTCCCCACTTTGACTTAATAAGAAATTATTATGTTGGTTTAAAACAGTGATTGGAATATTTAAAAGCAACTTTTTAATCGTGATTTATAGTATACAGGATAAATATATGAGAGGAGTTTTGTCTCAATTTACATAAAAAAAACAGCTTATAAACAATCTCAATGCCACAACAAATATGCCATTGTATCCCTGAAAAGTGAAAACCGGAGATTACTTTAGCAAGCGGTTGGCTTCTTTTTTCATGCACTACGTTGAGAATGGAGGAGCGTGGAACCTTAAATAAATTTCTGAGAGATAAATTAATTATTAGTGAATCCTACATGCATTAAAACAATGTAACTATTATACAAGCAGTAGAAATGACTGTAGAATAAAGACAACTTTTGTAAAAAGGAGCTATATATGCATATATAGTTAAGATCGGGCGATAATTAAGGAGTGATTAATTTGAATATTAAAATAATTACGAGTTATTATCATAGCCCTCTCTGTCGATCTGCTTCGTCCTTTATAAAACCCACCTTGCCCTTAAGGTATAACAACCCTATCTAGCCTCCTCCGCTTGCCCTTCACCTCCAGGTACATGCAGGCTTTCACCTTTCTTCACTCTGAATACCCTTATCATTCCTCCACCCACATCAACCGCCTCCGTCGTCGAAGACACCACCCTCATCTCCCTTCGCTTCTCTTGCCTTTATTTGGTGATAACTGTACGAGTTGGTAGATACGGTTAGAATGAATTGGTGTCATTTGCATTTAATTGGTTAAAAGAAAGAGTTGTGAAATAATATAGCACCAGAAATGAACCACCAGCTCTTCAAATGGAATCCTAATTACTCAGGTAACTATTAACGTGGACTCTTTCATGCACCTACATGTTTAACTTAATTGGTTTATTTTTAAATTACATTGTACATGTGGAACTTCAATTGGAATTAAGCTTTGATTTCATAAAATACAATATCTATTGTAATTTGTTTATTAGTATGATATTGGTGGTAATTAATGAATTGAGTGGCAGGTCCCTTTCAAATTAATGGTCGTGTATCTTTGGTGGCTCTGGCCTTTGGAACCTGTAAGAAAAAGTCAAATTTAAACGAGCATTAATTCTTTAATTTGAGTGATATATAGACCGTAGATGTGTAAACTTCTCTCTACAATAGCTTATCCTAACAGTTTTCTTTAATCCTAAGAAAAAGAAACTCAACATGTAACACCTCATGATATATATTGCTAAAGATTTTCGAAATTAATTTTGTCAAAAATTTATAAAAATAATTTTTTTTTTTGTTTTAAAAAGTTATAAAAGCAACTGTTATTTTTAATTATAAAAATTTTCTGACACACTAACCTCTTAAATAAGGATTTAAAAACTGCTTTTCAACTTCATTTAAAACAAGCCTTAACCAACAGAAAAAGTACTCATCAATACCATTTTAGATATGACAAAATATATAGTATTTTTTTTGGGAAAAAAAACAAAAGAACATGGAAATGAAATTGTTGGATGTCGCAGCAAGAATGAGGAATAATTCCAAAAAATGGGGGCAACTTTAATTCGCACCCATATTTTGGGCAACATTTTCACACAGCTAATTCCATTACCAACTCAAACCCACCATTATGTTGTTCCTTTTGATTTCTCTCTTCCTTCTTCTTATATATTCTCCACTCTCCCCTTCTCTTCTCCACACTTCCCCACCTCTTTCTCTCTCTCTCTCTCTCTCTCTCTAACTTTCAACTTCCCTTCAAGCTTCTTCTGTGTTTCTCAAGGAAAGAAGAATGGATGACATAGCGTTCTCCAATGGGATTACTGCTAATGGCAATGGAGTCAGTGAGCTCAGCCGCTCTGGCTACGCACAGACCCCATATGCTTCTTCATCAACAGAGCCTTCCACCACCCACAGCCACAGGTCCAATGAACTCTGGCAAAGCTCTACCTACGCACTGCCTCCTTATGTTTCTTCATCAACACCTGCTACCCCTCCCTACAATGCCAATAACCTTGGTCTAGCCTCTGGTTACGCCCTGCTGGCCCCAGTGCCACCAACGCCGCCGCCACCTTATGTTTCATCATCAACACCCGCCACCCGCCTGAACCATGCCAATAACCTTGGCCGAAATTCTGGCTACGCCGAGGTAGCCTCAGTACCACCAACGCCGCCGCCACGGCGTAGTCACAGGCGGAGCTCTGGCGCACATGACGGTGCTTAATTCCACATCACTATATGTTTTTGATGTCTGCAAGAATGGATCAAGCTGCACCTACCTACCTCTGAACACGGTTTTATTTGTTTTATGCATATTACTACTTTATGTCAGGTATTGGGGTTATTATATGTTGTGTGCTGTTTCAGGCTTTGTTTATTTCTGGTTTGTTCCAAATAAAAAGGGAGAAATATGTATTAGTAAGAACACGGAATCATGGCTTTGCCTTTCTTGTAGCAGCTCGTATATAATATAAGTCACAAATTCTAATTTTATTATATATTTTCATATTTTATTTAAGAATTTTGTTATACTTATAGAACTTAAAATGTCTTTTTTAAGATTAAATTGACATTAAAAATAAATAAATTGAATTAGGACTAAAAAGATAAAATTTTCATAAAAATTGTAATTACTCTTAATCATTTATTTTTAAGAAGATTTAATGTTGAGTTAATTATTTTTAATTATAGGTACTTTAAAAATAGGATTAAAACTGAAAAATGACAAATTCTGGTTTCTGGGAGGCAGGACCAAAATATAAATCATCTGTCGTTAATTAATGCTCTTTTTTTTATTTTGACTCTGAATTTAATACTCACCTTCTAACTTTATCCACCAATTATACCCCTTTCTCTCTCTCAAATAACATTTTTTGCGCAATGATAATGGTAAACAATAATGGTTCTTCTCTCCTCATAACCATCACTATTTCCGATGAAAATGGTTTTATGATTGATTGTCTCTCTCTCTCATCTAATAAAAAACAACCGTCTCTCTCGTCCAAAACCCCCTTCTACTAAAAAATGAAGTGGGAGAATTTTCGTTCTTTCGTTAATAGATTGCCTTGAAGATTGAAAAAGCATATTGATGTGAGAGAATATAAATTGAAATTTTTTTACCATTTTTTAAACACAATTTTCAATAAAAATAAAATTAAAAAAATTTTATATTTTAGAACATATTAAATGACTTAACTATCATTTCTTATTTTTTATGAATTAGTCGAAGTATCTTATATTGTAGACCAAATAGAATAGTACTTGGGTTATGAAGCAGCCAACCTGAAATATTTTTCTCAGTCACATTCAATATTCTAAACCAATTTTTAGTACATTTATCATTTTAAAGTATTTTTTCTAGAAACATATAATATTTTAAAGTAATTTTTAGCATATTCAGCACCTTCAAGGTATTTTTAATATCACCTGGTATTCAAATTTTAGACTGCTCTTTGCTATTGATAAAATACTTTAAGGACAAAATGGTATCAAAAATTATTTTACCATATTATGTGATACTAAAAAATAATTTTAAGGTGTTGATTATAAAAAAAATAATTCAAGAAACATGGGGCTTCTAGAAAAATAATTCACGGTTCTGGATGCAACTTTAGGATAATAAATGCAACAAAGATTATTCTACGATTCTGGGTGCTAACCGAACAATATTTTAAAGTAATAAACGGAACTTAATTTACTATTTCAAAATAAAAATAAAATATGAAATAAAAGATAAAAATATAATACACTAATTTATATAATACAAATATAATATAAAAGATAAAAAATCCACTTTCCGCAATCCCCATTATGCCATGCTCTCCCCTCAATTCTCGCTGCCTCCGCTTCCTCTCTCCAAGCCAACGATGCCGTGTTTCCCTTTACTTCTTCTTCTGCCCTGCCCATTCCAACCTCCGACTCTTTAGTGGAATAAATGGAGAGGCCCCACTCACGTGGGTAATAGCCACTTAAAACGATTCTCATAGTTTTCAATTGTTCGTGGTGTGATAATTATGCCCATAATTATCAGACCATAATAAATATCAACGAGATGACGTTATATATAATTATGCTGATAAATGCTTACAAATTAATAATTAGAGGACAATAGCTAGTACAAGGGCCATCATTATATCCATGATAATACTGTTTGCACACTGTAAATGTCCATTGTATTACCTTCGGTTCTAATTATAAGACAGAGTTGATTTTTTCTGGAGAGATTAAGAAAACTAAATAAGTTACTTAATCATATCAAATATTGTGCATTCTTAGATTATATATCAGTTTATTCTTCAAACTAATTAGTTTAGAGAAAAAATAAATATATAAATACTTTAAAGTAATTTAATTAGCTTTCTTAATCTCTCCAAAAAAATCAACTTTATCTTATAATTAAAACAGGAGGGAGTAATATATATAATGAATATACCAGCATAGCAGTAAGTAGTTGTTTCTTAGCTTCTACTAACTAATGGCATGCATATATTTCAACATTAAAAAAGATAATCATTCTCTTTAAGTGCTCCGCGTATCTTAGTTCCCACATATAGATGGGGCGACCGTGAGATGGGTGCCTGGGTCCCCACTTTGACTTAATAAGAAATTATTATGTTCGTTTAAAACAGTGATTGAAATACTTAAAAGCAGCTTTTTAATCGTGATTTACAATATACAGGGTAAGTATATGAAAGCAGTTTTATCTCAATTTACATAAAAAAACAGCTTATAAACAATCTCAACGCCAAAACAAATATGCCATTGTATCCCTGAAAAGTGAAAACCGGAGATTACTTTAGCAAGCGGTTGGCTTCTTTTTTCATGCACTACGTTGAGAATGGAGGAGCGTGGAACCTTAAATAAATTTCTGAGAGATAAATTAATTATTAGTGAATCCTACATGCATTAAAACAATGTAACTATTATACAAGTAGTAGAAATGACTGTAGAATAAAGACAACTTTTGTAAAAAGGAGCTATATATGCATATATAGTTAAGATCGGGCGATAATTAAGGAGTGATTAATTTGAATATTAAAATAATTACGAGTTATTATCATAGCCCTCTCTGTCGATCTGCTTCGTCCTTTATAAAACCCACCTTGCCCTTAAGGTATAACAACCCTATCTAGCCTCCTCCGCTTGCCCTTCACCTCCAGGTACATGCAGGCTTTCACCTTTCTTCACTCTGAATACCCTTATCATTCCTCCACCCACATCAACCGCCTCCGTCGTCGAAGACACCACCCTCATCTCCCTTCGCTTCTCTTGCCTTTATTTGGTGATAACTGTACGAGTTGGTAGATACGGTTAGAATGAATTGGTGTCATTTGCATTTAATTGGTTAAAAGAAAGAGTTGTGAAATAATATAGCACCAGAAATGAACCACCAGCTCTTCAAATGGAATCCTAATTACTCAGGTAACTATTAACGTGGACTCTTTCATGCACCTACATGTTTAACTTAATTGGTTTATTTTTAAATTACATTGTACATGTGGAACTTCAATTGGAATTAAGCTTTGATTTCATAAAATACAATATCTATTGTAATTTGTTTATTAGTATGATATTGGTGGTAATGAATTGAGTGGCAGGTCCCTTTCAAATTAATGGTCTTGTGTCTTTGGTGGCTCTGGCGGTCTGGCCTTTGGAACCTGTAAGAAAAAGTCAAATTAAAACGAGCATTAATTCTTTAATTTGAGTGATATATAGACCGTAGATGTTTAAACTTCTCTCTACAATAGCTTATCCTAACAGTTTTCTTTAATCCTAAGAAAAAGAAACTCAACATGTAACACCTCATGATATATATTGCTAAAGATTTTCGAAATTAATTTTGTCAAAAATTTATAAAAATAATTTTTTTTGTTTTAAAAAGTTATAAAAGCAACTGTTATTTTTAATTATAAAAATTTTCTGACACACTAACCTCTTAAATAAGGATTTAAAAACTGCTTTTCAACTTCATTTAAAACAAGCCTTAACCAACAGAAAAAGTACTCATCAATACCATTTTAGATATGACAAAATATATAGTATTTGTTTGGGAAAAAAACAAAAGAACATGGAAATGAATTATGATGGATGTTACGGCAAGAATGAGGAATAATTCCAAAAAATGGGGCCGTAAACCCCAGACCGTCAAATCAACCCCAGGAAGATTTGCCTGATGAGCACCCCCACTTTGGGCAACATTTTCCCACAGCTAATTCCATTCCCAACTCAAACTCACCATTATGTTGTTCCTTTTGATTTCTCTCTTCCTTCTTCTTATATATTCTCCACTCACTCCCTTCTCTTCTCCACACTTCCCACCTGTCTCTCTCTCTCTCTCTAACTTTCAACTTCCCTTCAAGCTTCTTCTGTGTTTCTCAAGGAAAGAAGAATGGATGACATAGCGTTCTCCAATGGGATTACTGCTAATGGCAATGGAGTCAATGAGCTGAGCCGCTCCGGCTACGCACAGACCCCATATGCTTCTTCATCAACAGAGCCTTCCACCACCCACAGCCACAGGTCCAATGAACTCTGGCAAAGCTCTACCTACGCACTCCCTCCTTATGTTTCATCATCAACACCTGCCACCCCTCCCAACAATGACTATAACCTTGGTCCAGGCTCTGGTTACACCATGGTGGCCGCAGCAGCCCCACCACCACCTTGTTCCATTTGTTACTCTCTTACTTATTCTCCACTCACTCCCTTCTCTTCTCCACACTTCCCCACCTCTCTCTCTCTCTCTCTCTGTAACTTTCAACTTCCTTCAAGGTTCTTCATATGCTTCTTCATCAACAGAGCATTCCACCATCCACAGCCAAAAGTCCAATGAACTCTGGCAAAGCTCTACCTACGCACTGCCTCCTTATGGTCCAGGCTCTGGTTACACCATGGCGGCTGCAGCACCACCAACACCGCTGCCACCGCGTAGTCACAGGCGGAGCTCTGGCGCACGTGACGGTGCTTAATTCCACATCACTATATGTTTTTGATGTCTGCAAGAATGGATCAAGCTGCACCTACGTACCTCTGAACAATGTTTTATTCGTTTTATGCATATTACTACTTTGCGTCAGGCATTGGGGTTATTATATGTTTTGTGTGCTGTTTCAGGCTTTGTTTATTTCTGGTTTGTTCCAAATAAAAAGTTAGAAATATATATTAGTAAGAACACGGAATCATGGTGGCGCTGATGATGGTCAGTGTAACCCTAATCTTGATCTTGTATGCTTTTCGATTGTGACGAATGGAAGAGTGCATGGAACCATGTGTCATATCATTCTCTCTCTTGCCTCCTTCTAATAAATTTTTGGGAGAATTATACTAAGGTCCTAAGGAAGAAGAGAAATAAAGAAATGGTCCCAATAGATTACAAAATGAAAAAATGGTCCCATGGAGTTGTTAATACAGGCTCCTGGAGTTGTTAACAAGTTGTCAATACAAGCTCCTGAAGTTGTTAATGGGACCATTTTTTCATTTTGTAATCTATAAGGACCATTTTTTCATTTTTTTCCTTCCTTGGGACTTCAGTGTAATTCTCCCTAAATTTTTTCCTCTTTTTCAAAAGTTTCTGCAGGAACAAAGTTAAATGAATAAAAAATAAAAACAAATAAACATGTATATGATTAATTAGTAATGAATAAATTATATAATAATAATTTATTTAATATTCAATAAATTGAATAAAAAATTAATGATTAAAGAATAAAATATAATAACTCCAAAGTACCTAATAATTTATGTTTATAAAAATTATCCGAAGAGAGAAAAAAATTAAATAATAAATTAGAGAAAATTGAGGAAAAGCTTCCATTAGAAATTTAATTGGTGAGAAGAAATTGATAAATTTTTATTTGCTAAAATACACATAACCCCGCTTAAATTTAGATCAATCTCATATAACCCCCTCATCATCTTTAGACGTTTAAAGGATTAAAAAGCATGTAGTGTAACACCCCAAATTTTATATTCACCAAATATATTGTAATTATTTGGGAAATTCAATAAAATGGTGACTATTCATGAATTTGGAATTTATGAATTTCATAAATGTTCGATTTCATGGGAAATTGGGCACAAATAATTATGGAATTAATTTGGGTAATTTAAAAAGCCCAATATTAAGGTCCAAAAATGAAGGAATATTAGAGAAAATATTTGGTCTAAAAATAGATGGAAATTGGCCAAAGAAAAATAAGAAAAGAAATTGGATTAGAAAGGTAATGGCAAAATCGTAATTTTGCCAAAATAGCACAAAATAAATTATTTTTCAATTAATTGAAGTTAATTTCAATTAATTAAGGAAAATAAAGGTTAAAAATATATTTATAATATTTTGGTCCATTTAATATGAATTTATGGAAAATTTGAGCAAAAAGTGCAATTTTGATCAAAATTGAGACTTTATGTGTATACGTAACCGAAACAAGTTGTGAAGCCAATTGAGACCATAGGGAGGGACCCCTAGGTGTCTCCTACATGTGGCATAAATAAGGAAATATTGATTGGGCTTAATGAGCATGGTTATATGTACATAAGGATTTATGTACATAAGTTCATTTTTGAAATTTTGGAAAATAGAACAAATAAATAAAATATTGTAAAATATATGATAAATAAATATATCATCATCCTCTTCAGCCATTTTCATGCTCAACAGACCTGAACCATAGAGAGAGAAGGTTGAGAGAGTTTAGAGAGAGAAAGAGAAGAAAAATCACAAGGTAAGCTGATTTCTCCGACGATTTCACTTCTAACGCGTATAACTCCGATCCTAAGCTACTCCTCTTTGTTCTTTAAGGTTTGGAAAGCTCAAATTTGGAGTTCTAAAAGTTAGGGTTTTCAGCCATTTTTGGGAAAAGCTTGTGGGAGCTTGAGGTAACTTCCAAACCTTCGTATATTAACTATTCTGGCTGCTGTGGGCAATTTAATCGGTGAAATTTCGCTGGATTGCCATTGGTTTTAAATTTTGGAAAAGTGTGTATCTAGGAGTTATGCTGCCCAATTTTAGTTTAAATGGTTGTTATAACTCAATTAGATGGTTAATAAAGTGGTTAGGAGTAGAAATGAACGTGTTTACGGAGCCGAAATCATAAAACCCCGATTTTTCCCGGATAACACAATTATTTCGGCCAGGGATGTTTGAGGGCCTTAGAGTTGGATTTTCAATGATTTTATGATTCCATTGGATTCAGTGGGCGAAAATAGGTGCGGTTACAGTTGGGCACTTTTTCAGAAAAGGCTGAGAAAGCATAATTACGGAAACGCCCCTAAAACCCTAAAAGTAGGGCTGCCAAGGGCAATTTCATAATTTGACATTGAATTTGGTAATTTTGAGTCCGGAAATAGATTCCTTGGACAAAAATACGTTAGGATAGCCCTAGTCAAAAATTTGGAAAAATGTGCCATCAGGCCGGGTATGGCGGGGCCGGGGTCCCGGGGGCATTTTGGTAAATTTTCACCATAGGCTAATATAACCACAAGAAACACTATGGAAATGTCTAAAATGATACTTGGATAGGTTATAACCTATTTCTTGTACATTTGATGTTTTAGGACTGAGTTGGACGCCTTTAGTTGACACGTTTTACGAGGCGGGCCCTTTGAGACAAGAAAGAAGTTAAGGTAGGGACTACTATCTCTCATATACTATGTGACTATTTGTATGATGCGTGTTACTGTATTTTGTAATCTGAACACGTGCTGGAGGCACATTACCTAGCTGTGGTCTAGGACCTAGCTGAGGTACACTGGTCTTACCTAGCTGTAGTCAAGGACTCGGTTGAGGTACATGCGGGGGTTTCAATGGGTTAGTTGGCCCTGAATTTTGTGTACACACACGGATTATATGAATTTTCATTTTACTTGATACGGTGCATTGCATATTTAATTTTCGCATTTTATATGTTGATTGTATGTTTCTACTGAGATTCCTTGGAATCTCACCCCTTTTTCTAATCAAAATGTCTCAGCGGGTGCCAGTGGCTCGAAAGTCAAGGATGCAGAGAAGGGAAACTGACGGGCACGTTTCCCAAGATGAATACAGTGGTTGTATAGTTTGTATGTGAAATAGTTTTGGGAACATACTGTACATATTTGTCATTATTATCGACTTCTGCTTTGTTAATGACTGTCTGTAAATAAATACTTATTATCAGTATAACTGTACTTTTCTGTTTGCCTATGGAACTTGTTCATTATTGCCTTGCACATATCAAAATGGAAACGGGTGTTGACATTTTTGGTATCAGAGCTAATAAGCGGTTCTGGCATTATCAGAATGGTATACTGATATAGTTTTGTTTGCATGGCGACAGGACATCATGAGCAGTTCGAGTGAGCCTATGACCAGTTTGAGTGTACCATTGGAGGGGTCAGAGGTGTCTGTCAACCAGAGTCCCCCAGAGCAGCGCCTTCAG
The DNA here is from genome assembly GCA_963210345.1 of Inga oerstediana. Classification (NCBI taxonomy): domain Eukaryota; kingdom Viridiplantae; phylum Streptophyta; class Magnoliopsida; order Fabales; family Fabaceae; genus Inga; species Inga oerstediana. The sequence continues at coordinate 23,029,186 of OY723410.1, forward strand.
GATGGACAGCCTTTTATAGAGTACTATGGACCTAGAGGTGTTCGTATGATGAGGACGGCACGGAAGAGTGTGCCGCAGCTGCCTGTGTACGGCCCGGAGCCTAGACCAGCATCACCAGGACAGTCACAAGTTGGGGAAACTATAGATTATCCAGATGAGGACCCCGACGAGGATCCTGAGGAAGATCCGGAGGAGGATCCGAAAGAGGACTAGACGATGAGATGAGTGACCGCGAGTCCAGAACAGAGCTAGTAGAGGTACGACATAACTTGAGGCCAGATTCCGAGCTGTGGCATTATATCTTTGGTAGATATATCAGGGTATGCCGAACTCAGTCAACACTTGTGGATCGATACTATTGCTTTCTGTCCAGGGTTCAGTCTTTGTACGCTATCCGGGAGCAATTACAGGTTGGCGCATCAATTGAGTTCTGGGTTCGTAGTACACTGGATTTCTTCCCAGACTCTGTTTTTTGGAATTGGCAGAAGAATGATATTGTTGAGCAGGGCCCAAAGAGTAACATCTACGCGTTTCTGAGGCATATGGATAACTTGGTTGAGAAATATATGTATGATAACTGACGAAGAACACCTTAGTGGTATATTTTGGATGACCGGAGCTACCGGCACATATTATGAGACAAGGGCAAACAGGCAGAACCAAGAGACAGAAATGATTTAGCCAGAGTCGGTATTTTGAGTAGGGTACAGATAGGAAAATGTAATGTAATAAGGAACAATATGTCATGTACAGTAGTTTATAGGTTATCTGATGTCTTGTTTCTATGTAGCTACTGTAAATAGTTGTGTATGCTATGTATGACATACTTGTACCCTGACTTTTATGAAATGATAAAGATGCCCTTGCTCTTGTATCAAAATTTACTCTTCTATAATTTTATGTAGAGAGAATTATGGAGATGGTACAACCAGGAGAAGCCGGTAGAGGCCGAGGTAGAGGTCGAGGCCGAGGACGGGGTAGACATGGTACCAATAAGGGAGAACCAAGGCCTGACCCTATCCAGCAGCGAATCCTAGATTTATTGGAACAACAACAACAAACCATGAATGAGATAAGAGTTGACCTCCAGGGAGTACAGCAGAGACAGGACCACCTGGAGAACCGCATGGATGAATTTATGTGGGGAAATTATGAAGAAGTACCGGAGGAACCCCAACCAGAGGATTTACCACCAGAGCCTGAGGTGGATATCCAAGCTTGGCTGAGTAGATTCAGTAAGCAACAACCACCTATGTTCAAGGGGAAGTTTGATCCTCAACAAGCGGAAACCAGGTTAGCTCGTTTGGAAAAGATTTTTGATATGCTGCAATGTCCAGATGAGATGAAAGCCCGATTAGCCATATACAAGCTGGAAGGTGATGCCGATAGCTGGTGGAAAGGCATGGACCTCATCCTAAAGGGGAAGAATGTTCCTATCACGTGGGAACTATTTCAAGAGGAATTTAACAAGAAGTATTTTCCTCCGACTGTCAAAAGAGAGACGGAGAAAGAGTTCCTCAACATCAAGCAGTATGACCGGGAGAGTTTTGACGACTATCTGGCCTGGTATATCCGACTGTCACGCTACTCGTCATATGCCAAGCTGAATGACAATGATGAGTGGAATTCGGATATGATGATAGAGGGGCTGAGACCTGAGTTCAAGGACAGACTGATCTCCCAACACTTTACTGATTTCAGTAAAGCGGTAGAAGAGTGCCGATACATTGAGAAGCGTATGTCGAGCCTGGCAACTCAGACTGGTAATAAAGGTGCTTCTGGGAGTGGAAGTGCATCACATAAAAGAAAAGAACAGGGTGGACCTTCTAGGGGTGATAATAAGAGGCCGAATCAAGCTGGAGGCCGTGGGGGCCAGGGTTTCCCAAGAGGCGGAACATGTTGGTATTGCCGCAAGCCATTTCATCCTGGCAAGACGTGTAGTGGAGCCCCGTTTAGAACGGATCCTAACAAACCACTCACTTGCTATAACTGCGGTAAGCCAGGGCACTTTTCTAAAGATTGTCCACAGAAGCAGCAACCGGAGGGGACTAGACCCAGGGTTCCAGGAAGGGTTTATACACTGACACAGGAAGAAGCTCGAAAATCTCTGGAACTGATTCAAGGTATGATTTCTCTCAATGGCAGTCTAGTGCATGTTATGTATGATTCTGGTGCTAGCCATTCATTTATTGCATATGACTGTGTGAGACGATTGAATTTACATATGCATAAATCCCCATATGATTTGGTTGTATCTACACCTATGGGTACACGAATTGTGACAACTGATGTTTGTTTGAATTACAGGATAAACACTGAAGGGCATGAGTCAACTGTAAATCTGATTTGTTTGCCACTGCAAGGGTTGGAAGTAATTTTGGGGATTGACTGGCTAACAGCAAATGGTGTGTTGTTGGATTGTAAACAGAAGAGAGTCTTATATCTGAATCCACAACCACAAGCTGACACTGAAATCACTCTTAACCTTTTATCTGCGGCTAAGGTTGAGAGGTATTTGCAGAAGGGATGTCAAGGGTACATGGTATTTTGCTCTATGCAATCAGAGGCTGGTGTAGCCTTAGAAAGTATCCCTGTGGCAAATGAATTCCCTGATGTTTTTCCAGAGGATGTCGGTGGACTACCTCCAGATAGGGAAGTGGAGTTCTCGATTGATTTGAAGCCTGGAGCGGGTCCAATTTCTAAAACCCCATATCGTATGGCTCCAAGCGAAATGGCAGAGCTGAAGAAGCAGATTGAGGAACTACTTGAGAAAGGGTTCATATGACCTAGCGTATCGCCCTAGGGTGCTCCAGTGCTTTTCGTCAAGAAGAAAGATGGAAGCCTGCGGCTCTGTATCGATTATCGAGAGCTGAACAAAGTGACCGTTAAGAACAAGTATCCACTCCCTAGAATTGATAATTTGCTCGATCAGTTGTCTAGTTCCTGTGTATTCTCGAAGATTGATTTGCGATCGAGATACCATCAATTGAGAGTCAAAGCAGAAGATGTATCGAAGACTGCTTTCAGGACCAGATATGGGCATTACGAGTTTCTTGTGATGCCATTTGGGCTGACCAATGCACCTGCCGTGTTCATGGACTACATGAATCGAATATTCCGTCCGTATCTGGACCAGTTCGTTGTAGTCTTTATTGATGATATACTAGTGTATTCACGGAGTCAAGCTGAACACGAGCATCATCTGAAAATGGTGTTGAACATATTGCGAGATAGGAAACTCTATGCCAAGCTGAGCAAGTGTGAATTCTGGCTTTCAGAGGTAAAGTTTCTGGGCCACGTTGTCTCACAGCAAGGGGTCTCTGTTGATCCTAGCAAAGTGGAAGCAGTACTGAGCTGGAAAAGACTAGAGACTGTATTTGAAGTGCGCAGTTTTCTAGGTCTAGCTGGCTACTATCGAAGATTTATTCCGAATTTCTCCAGAATTGCTTTACCATTGACTAAATTGACGCGAAAGGCTCAACATTTTGTGTGGGATGAGAATTGTGAGAAGAGCTTCCTAGAGTTGAAGCAGAGGTTAACTACAGCACCAATGCTGACGATCCCAGATCCACAGTTTACGTATGTTGTTTATACAGATACCAGTGGGCAGGGATTGGGATGCGTGTTGATGCATCATGGCCGAGTGGTGGCATATGCATCCAGACAGCTGAAACCTCATGAATTGAACTATCCCACCCACGATCTTGAGTTAGCGGCAATTGTGTTTGCTTTGAAGATTTGGAGACACTATCTCTATGGTGAGACTGTAGAGTTGTTCTGCGACAACAAGAGCTTGAAGTACTTGTATGATCAGAAAGAGCTCAACATGAGACAACGTAGATGGATGGAGTTGCTGAAAGACTACAACTTAGAAATAAAATATCATCCCGGTAAGGCTAATGTTGTCGTTGATGCATTAAGTCGGAAATCAGTGCAGGTGGCAGCCATAATGATTTATGAGCAGAAACTGATCGAGGATTTCAGAGACCTAAATCTGTCTAGTCAAATTCTGTTAGGCAGTGGGGTCAGTCAAATATACAATGATCTGAGGGCGGCAATTGAAGAAGCCCAACAACATGATGATGAAGCGTTGTATATCAGAGGTATGATTGATAGGGGCGAGACTCAGGATTACGACTTGTTTCCCAGCGGGCTAGTCAGGTACAAGAAGCGGATTTATATTCCACCGCAACAAGAACTGAAACGACAAATCCTGGAGGAGGCACATAAGAGTAAGTATACTCTGCATCCAGGAGCCACAAAGATGTACCATGACTTGAAGGCTCAATACTATTGGCTGGGAATGAAAAGAGAGGTGACTGAGTTTGTTGCTCGTTGCTTGACATGTCAGAAAGTAAAAATCGAACATCAACGACCATCGGGGCTTTTGACGAATCCTGAGATACCTGAGTGGAAGTGGGAAAGCGTTACCATGGATTTCGTGACAGGATTGCCAAAGGTTAGAAACCATGACGCTATATGGGTGATAGTTGATAGATTCACGAAGACAGCTCACTTCCTACCGATTAGCATTCACTATTCTCTGGATAGACTAGCAGAAATTTACATTCAGGAGATTGTGAGATTGCATGGTATTCCGAAGAACATCATCTCTGATCGAGATCCATGATTCACTTCCAAGTTTTGGAAGGCGGTTCATGAAGCTTTGGGTACCAAGCTCCAATTCAGTACGGCATATCATCCTCAAACTGATGGGCAGACAAAGCGAACGATTCAAACCCTTGAGGATATGCTAAGGGCGTGTGTGCTTGATTATAAAGGTAGCTGGGACAAATTCCTTCCATTAGCAGAGTTCGCCTACAACAATAGTTATCATTCAAGTATTCAAATGGCTCCATACGAGGCACTCTATGGGAGGAAGTGTCAATCGCCAATATGCTGGACTGAGTTGTCTGAGAGGGAATTGCTAGGGCCAGATCTTGTTGATCAGACAACGGAGCAGATAAAATTGATCAAGCAGAGATTGCTAGCTGCTCAGAGCCGACAGAAAAGTTATGCAGATAAGAGGCGAAAACCTCTGGAATTTGAAGTCGTTGATCACGTCTTCATGAAAGTATCACCTGTTACGGGTATTGGCAGGGCATTGAAAGCAAAGAAGCTATAATTAAGATACATTGGTCCGTTTGAGATCTTAGAGAAGATTGGGCCTGTAGCATATCGTATCGCTTTGCCACCGAATCTGAACAAACTACATGATGTTTTTCATGTCTCCCAGATGAAAAAGTATCAACCTGATCCAGAACACGTAATAGAGTATGAAGATGTGGAAATGTGCGACGATTTGATTTACGAAGTCACACCTGACCGAATCATCGATCGGCAAGAAAAGCATCTCAGAAACAAGAGCATTCCATTCGTCAAGATTGTCTGGAAAGGATTATGGCCCAGAGAGGCTACATGGGAAACAGAAGAAAGTGTAAAGAAACGTTACCCGGAATTTATGGCTGATCAGATGTAGCAAATTTCGGGACGAAATTTATTTAAGTGGGGGAGAACTATAACACCCTAAATTTTATATTCACCAAATATATTGTAATTATTTGGGAAATTCAATAAAATGGTGAATATTCATGAATTTGGAATTTATGAATTTCATAAATGTTCGATTTCATGGGAAATTAGGCACAAATAATTATGGAATTAATTTGGGTAATTTAAAAATCCCAATATTAAGGTCCAAAAATGAAGGAATATTAGAGAAAATATTTGGTCTAAAAATAGATGGAAATTGGCCAAAGAAAAATAAGAAAAGAAATTGGATTAGAAAGGTAATGGCAAAATCGTAATTTTGCCAAAATAGCACAAAATAAATTATTTTTCAATTAATTGAAGTTAATTTCAATTAATTAAGGAAAATAAAGGTTAAAAATATATTTATAATATTTTGGTCCATTTAATATGAATTTATGAAAAATTTGAGCAAAAAGTGCAATTTTGACCAAAATTGAGACTTTACGTGTATACGTAAGCGAAACAAGTTGTGAAGCCAATTGAGACCATAGGGAGGGACCCCTAGGTGTCTCCTACATGTGGCATAAATAAGGAAATATTGATTGGGCTTAATGAGCATGGTTATATGTACATAAGGATTTATGTACATAAGTTCATTTTTGAAATTTTGGAAAATAGAACAAATAAATAAAATATTGTAAAATATATGATAAATAAATATATCATCATCCTCTTCAGCCATTTTCGTGCTCAACAGACCTGAACCATAGAGAGAGAAGGATGAGAGAGTTTAGAGAGAGAAAGAGAAGAAAAATCACAAGGTAAGCCGATTTCTCCGACGATTTCGCTTCTAACGCATATAACTCCGATCCTAAGCTACTCCTTTTTGTTCTTTAAGGTTTGGAAAGCTCAAATTTAGTGTTCTAAAAGTTAGGGTTTTCAGCCATTTTTGGGAAAAGCTTGTGGGAGCTTGAGGTAACTTACAAACCTTCGTATATTAACTATTCTGGCTGCTGTGGGCAATTTAATCGGTGAAATTTCGCCGGATTGCCATTGGTTTTAAATTTTGGAAAAGTGTGTATCTAGGAGTTATGCTGCCCAATTTTAGTTTAAATGGTTGTTATAACTCAATTAGATGGTTAATAAAGTGGTTAGGAGTAGAAAGGAACGTGTTTACGGAGCCGAAATCGTAAAACCCCGATTTTTCTCGGAGAACACAATTATTTCGGCCAGGGATGTTTGAGGGCCTTAGAGTTGGATTTTCAATGATTTTATGATTCCATTGGATTCAGTGGGCGAAAATAGGTGGGGTTACAGTTGGGCACTTTTTCAGAAAAGGCTGAGAAAGCATAATTACGGAAACGCCCCTAAAACCCTAAAAGTAGGGCTGCCAAGGGCAATTTCATAATTTGACATTGAATTTGGTAATTTTGAGTCCGGAAATAGATTCCTTGGACAAAAATACGTTAGGATAGCCCTAGTCAAAAATTTGGAAAAATGTGCCATCAGGCCGGGTATGGCGGGGCCGGGGTCCCGGGGGCATTTTGGTAAATTTTCACCATAGGCTAATATAACCACAAGAAACACTATGGAAATGTCTAAAATGATACTTGGATAGGTTATAACATATTTCTTGTACATTTGATGTTTTAGGACTGAGTTGGACGCCTTTAGTTGACACGTTTTACGAGGCGGGCCCTTTGAGACAAGAAAGAGGTTAAGGTAGGGACTACTATCTCTCATATACTATGTGACTATTTGTATGATGCGTGTTACTGTATTTTGTGATCTGAACACGTGCTGGAGGCACATTACCTAGCTGTGGTCTAGGACCTAGCTGAGGTACACTGGTCTTACCTAGCTGTAGTCAAGGACTCGGTTGAGGTACATGAGGGGGTTTCAACGGGTTAGTTGGCCCTGAATTTTGTGTACACACACGGATTATATGAATTTTCATTTTACTTGATACGGTGCATTGCATATTTAATTTTCGCATTTTATATGTTGATTGTATGTTTCTACTGAGATTCCTTGGAATCTCACCCCTTTTTCTAATCAAAATGTCTCAGCGGGTGCCAGTGGCTCGAAAGTCAAGGATGCAGAGAAGGGAAACTGACGGGCACATTTCCCAAGATGAATACGGTGGTTGTATAGTCTGTATGTGAAATAGTTTTGGGAACATACTGTACATATTTGTCATTATTATCGACTTCTGCTCTGTTAATGACTGTCTGTAAACAAATACTTATTATCAGTATAACTGTACTTTTCTGTTTGCCTATGGAACTTGTTCATTATTGCCTTGCGCATATCAAAATGGAAACGGGTGTTGACATCTAACACCCTGAAGTATTTTCTTAGATACATCCAATATTCTAAAATATTTTGTGGTAGGTCCAATACCTTGAAATATTTTTATATATGCGTCTAGCACCCAAAAATATTTTGGGGCCCAATTTTGACCTTAAAATATTAATTTTTTAAGGAAAAGTTTTTCCCATAAAGTATTTTTTAGGAGCAATTTAAATCTCACCATTAGCTCTTAAAAAATAATTTATAGTTCTGGACACACCACAAATTACTATAGGATACTTGATGCACATAAGAGAGTATTTTAGGATGCAGGGCACATCTTTACCTAAGTTTAAATTCCACACCTTCATCTTTCTTTGTTTTTTTTTTTTTTTTGATAGTACATGAAATATTACAAACACCTCAGGGATTAACCTCCTGAGTCAACAAACAGTCTAAATCTATTATTATCAGTAAATAACAAGCTCATAATAGCTGAAGGGGGCGAATCAGTGATATGGAGATCTATCGCCATATTCCAAGCTTCCTTTGCCATAGCATCAGCAACTGTGTTAACATCTCGAGTACAATGAAGCATCTCCACTTCCCAATTTCTATCCATCAACGTGCGAACTTCCATGAATCATCTTTCAAATCTTGACTATCAACCACCTGCAGTGCAGCTGAGATGACAATTAAATTTAATAGAATTTATGCCATATCAATTCAATCACCATTACTTATTGAATCTTGGATATTTTATTAAATTTTTTGGCCAACAGTATTTTAGTAATTTATTTAAACACAAAACATATATATTTATTTAGAGATAATTTTGTCATTTTTTTTCAATTTCAATAGGTCTAATTCAGTAATACTACCAATTTTGCATCAAAGACGTCTTCCTTTCTTGACATTACCTCTTCTCTTCCATGGATGTTTCAATGCTTTTTAGAATCCACAAGAGACCGTCTCTTCTTCCTTCAAAATCTTCGCATGTGCTCACATTTAAAATTGGCCTTTTGAGTTTGATACTCCCTTCATATCATTTTATAAGATAAAATTAAGTGAATTGCGTTGTTCAAGAGGCAGTTAAAATTAGTTAGGTGCAATAAATATGTAAAAAAAAAATAAATCTTTTTTTTTTTCAAAAATACCCTTATTTAGATAGAAAAAAAAAACTTGTTATATTAAATGCTTTGTCAAACATGAGAATTAAATGCAATTGTGACATAGGTGATTTTTATAATTAAGTGTAAAATAAGAAGTTTACAAAAAAAATGGTATGTTCTCTGCATAAGCAGCATTTATTACTGTAGTCTATCATATTGCCAACTTTAGGTGTGTGGGTCATGAACTGTATAATGAACATCTCCTATTAATATGAGGTCCTGCTTGAAGTATGTGAAGATTGATATTAATGTATATATTTTTTGGATCTACTGAAGGTTGATGTTAGTTAAGTTTCTTCCTCCCATTTTTTGGGGCTTGCTTTTGGCTCTGATTGGTGAATTTGCAGAGCACTTGGACCCAATAAATGTCAAAATTGTGGAGCTCAGAGAGGCACTAGAGTCTGTTACAGCTGAGGAAAAATACCTTAAAGCATGTGATGCACGACATCGTCATAGTAAGTGGCTTTCAAAATCTGAGATTTCTCTAATTTATATCTGCTGGGTATAGGTTCCAATTACTGCATTCATTTATCAGTTGCCTGATATTGCTGCTTTAGCTAACTAGCTGTGATCCTGACAATACTATCAAATGTCAATGATCAAAATGATGGTTGTTAACATGTCTCATATTTAAGACACTCAACGTCTTATTTTTACGTATGATGCAACGAATGAGAGCACACGGAAGCGCGTAATATTCTACACTGTAGGATAGTACCTTGTTCTAGCTCTTGTTAGTGCACTGCAAGTTGTATACATCCGGCGGCTTTTCAGCAAGTCAGTGGCTTATAACCGTGTTTGAATCTCGTCGTTAGCCTTACACTTGTTTCTTCTTTCTGTAACAATATGACCGTTGGTGAATATTATTAATTTCTTTCCTTCTAACTGCGACCTAATTTATATTTAAAACTCGGGAAAAGAAGTACTTTGGTTCCCTGTTTTGAAATTTTTCTATTTACAGAGTTCTTTACATTTGTGTGAATATTCTACAGTCTTCTATTAGAGATAAGTATATTTTCGTTTAGAGATAACAGTGCTCAAATCTGTTTTGATATTATTGGATATAAGATATTCTATATAAAAAAAAAGGGATATGAAAAAGGTAGAATGAGGATTATATTCCTTGGCGATGAGCATTAATCTAGAATGTTCAAATTATCTGAACTAAAATTGGAATGACCCTTTACTTTTATGTTTTTAATAGTTTGTTAATGTAAAATAAGAATAATATTCTAATTGGCAATATATCATTTTAAAATCACAAAATAAAAATTTGGATTTCAACGGATTAATTAAATATTGTGGTGCCATGGCATTTGTTATGGTATACTAGTGTTTCAATTCGCACGTGTTATCGAAGGTTGCTCCAACTCATGTCAAGATTAATATATGCATGTTAACTCTCAAGATGGGGACTCACATGACACTTTCTAAGTCATAAGCTGATAAAAGTTGTTGGAGTTAATTATTGGTCTTTACGATTTGATGGAATTTTAGTTTTGGAATTTGCAGTTTCAAACAAATAATTTATTTTCATCTGTATAGTTTTATATGGATTTAATTTGAGTTTAAGTATATGAACCAAAATTAAAACTCGTTAATAGTATATGGACCGGTCGTAAAATTAATATTAAGTTCTTATGAAATATAGGGCTAAAAACCAATTATTTGAAACTGCATGTTTCAAAATCAAAATTTGATCGAATTGTAAGAACTAATAATAGTATTAAACCCAAAGTTTTGTTAAAATTGATGTTTGATACAGCTTTTTCAACACTACTACAAAAAGGGTGATAAGTGGCGCACATTTTGTGGTCTTTCTTTAAAGAAGTGTCACGGCTTCCTTTTTTTTACTTTTTTTTTGCCACCAATTGTGGCGCTTGAACAGCAAAGCGCCACAGCTGGCGTTTACTTGACATAGCGCTTGCTTAAGAAAGCGCCACGTCAAGCAACTGGGACCAGCTGTAGCGCCTGGCTGGGCAAGCGCCACAACTGGTGGGGGCACCATGTGTGGCTCTTGCCTTGGCAAGCACCACACGTGGCCAAGTGGATAACACAATCCACTCTCCACCAATTGCAATTCCCCCCGCCCCCATCCTTATCTTTTTTTTTTCATTTCCTGTGTGGTCCAGTGTGGTTGCCCCCCACCATCTCTTTTTGACTTTATCTCAATTCACTTTAATTATTCCCTCCTCTATCCTCCATTAAATAACTTTCCCTTTCTCATCTCTCTTGCTATCCGTACCCCCTTCCTTCCATTTTCTGTCATCTTCACACTTAAAAACATACCCACATGCACACACATGCACACGTTTTCATCATTGAATCTACATCTTTGTTTTGCTCCAACTGTCATCCCCACTACTGTCACAATTGTTTCTTTTTCTTTATACTCTCTTCTACTTTTGTTCCCCACTCTAGTTGGTCCCAACTGCTCAAATTTTCTCCTCATCCTCAATCAAGATTGCGTCACCAACGGGAAACGTGGTCCCCCACTCCACTACACTGATCAATTAATCTGTAAGTGCAGCGTGCTTCTTTTTTTTTTTTCAGGTTGTTTTGCTTATTTTTTTTATCACACGCACGTGTATATATATGTTGATTATATTCTATGATATGCTTTTTTTTCTTTTTATGGCATGCATGTGTATATATATATATGTTGTATATATTTGTGTTCCATTTTATAGAGGTAACAAAATAATTTTTTGTATTATCTTATTAAACTATAATAGAGAAAATCCCATATAACGCCAATTAAAATAGGAAAAATTGAAATCAGGATGGTAATTGAATAATTCCTTAATTGAGTCATTAACTCATTTTGGGATTTCAAAATATGGATGAAATGACTTTAATACCCTCCCCTCTTAAAAGAATTCCATTTACTTTGTAACTTAGATATTTCAATATATATCAATGTTAATATTTAATAACATAAAATATAATTTGCCTATATAGTTTAACTTTAAATATATTAACTAGAACCGTAAGGGAAAAAAGCATACAACAAGGAGTTCATTTTATTCAATTGAATTTTTTTTCCAAAAATTTTATAATATATATCAATATAAAAAATATTTTTTTAATAAATATATTATGTATAAATTTTACTATATTTGTTTCATATATAAAGTTTTCTTAAAGTTATATATTCCAATATGTAAAGCATTTTATGAAATTATAAGCGAACTTAATTCACCTAATAAAAAAAGAAATTTTAAGTATATTTAATATCTTTTTAACTAGCATATTAATAGTGGAAAATATTTGTTTTCTCAATATGTGTGTCTCGTTCAATTCCCTCTTTGTATGTATGTATGCATCATATTTATGACTACCCAAGAATAATTGGCAATGTCGCTAGTCAAAAATAAAATTTTTTTTATATTGTCAACATTGAGCAGAAAATAATTTAATTAATGTTGGGATTATGCTTTCCTTTTTTTTTATTTTATTTTCTTTCTTTCTTTTTTCTGAATCATATTTTTTGATTTAAGCTAATCATATTTTATTTTATTATATATTGATGTTTTGTACACATTATTATTATTAAAAAAAAAAGTTACAACCACTAATATTTTATTAATTTTTTTATGTTTAATTTGTGTTTGTAATTTCAGATCATCAGTCTATTGAAGCTTCTATTTATGGTATGTTTTTTAAATTTTGAGCTTACAAATGTGATTTTAGTTGAATTTAATAATAGTTAGTTATAATTTGTAGGTGTTCTAATGATTGTTATGGATTAATTGCATAAGTAAAATAATTATTTATATATTCTTAACACTTATATTTTATTTGTTGACTTGTAATGTTTTCTAATTTACCTATGATATGTTGTGGCAAATATGGTTTCTTTCGTTATGAGTTGTGAAAAATTATTATAATGCCGTGGGAATAATTAATAGATTATTTGTCAATTAAAACATAGGGTTTAAGAATTAAAAAGCTTCAATTTTGAAGATTTCATGTTGCGAATTTTATTTTAAAATCGGTTAAGAGAATATAAAAGTAATTAGTAAGTGCAATAGTCATACAACTAACCACGTAACTTTTTTAAAAATAGATTGAAGGTATAGATGGATCATAAATGGATGTCATCTAATCGGTGTTCAAGGGAATATATAGATGGGGTGAAAGATTTTATTACATTTGCAATCAAGCACACCAAAGTTCCTGACAAAATCTTGTGTCCTTGCTTATCTTATTGTTTTGGAAAGCGGATTAGTCCACTTGATTTGCTAGATCATTTAGTGTGTTATGGTATTGATCAAACATATAAATGATGGACAAGGCATGGTGAGATGAACAATGCATGTAGTGACCTAGTGTATACCACAAGTGGTGCTTCGGATGAATTTGATCAAAGCATGTTTGATGAAGATGATAGTCTTGAAGAAATGCTAAATGTGGTTGAAGGGGTGCTTCATAACTGCCCTAACAAATTTGAGAAGTTGAAAGGTGATGCAGAGAAACCATGATATGCCAGTAGTACAAAATACACAAGATTGCTAGCAGTGTTGAAGTTGTACAACTTTAAAGCTCACTATAGATTGAGTGATTCGGGTTTCACCGCACTGCTTGAACTGTTGCAAGATATGCTTCCAAAAGAAAATATACTTCCTACCAAGACATACGAGGCAAAGTGAATTCTTTGCTCTACAACTGGTATGGGATATGAGAAGATACATGCATGTCCTACCGATTGCGTATTATTTCGAAATCAGTATGCAACGTTGGACAAGTACCCTAAATGCAACACATCTCAATATAGGAAGAAGAAAGGAAAAGTCCTTTGAAGGTCTTATAGTATTTTCCCATTATTCTGAGATTCAAGTGACTATACAGTAATACAGAGATTGCTAAATAGCTGACATGGCATGCAGATGAAAGGATTAAAGACGCAAAGCTTAGGCACCCTGCAGATGCTCCTCAATAGAAAAAAATTGATCATGAGTACCCTAACTTTATGGATAAAGCAAGGAACCTTCGCCTTGCACTGTCAACTGATGGAATTAATCCACACGGTATTCAGAGTAGTACACATAGCACGTGGCCGGAGATATTGATGATTTATAACCTTCCTTCACACTTGATCATGAAACATAAGTTTATGATGTTGTCCATATTAATTTATGGGCCAAGGCAACCTGGGAATGATATAGATGTATATTTAATTGATGACTTGAAGCTGCTTTAGGAGGAAGGCGTCAGTGTGTATGACGGGTACATAAAAGAAAGTTTCACTTTGAAAGCCATGTTGTTTCGCACAGTTAATGATTTCCCTGCTTATGGTAATTTGTCGGGATACAGCGTCAAAGGATATGGTGCATGCCCTATATGTGAAGGTAACATTCATTCAGTGCAACTTCATCATTGTAAGAAAAATGTTTACATGAGGCATCGAAGATTCTTACCATCACAACATCGTTGGAAGAAGTGTAAAAAGCCTAATGGTGACTTAGAAGAAGGTAGCCCACCGAAGATGTTGACCGGTGCCCAGGTGTATTCCAAGGTAAAAGACTTGGATAACAATTTTGGCAAGCCTTTTGCAAAACAAATCGAGACAAGTGGTTGGAAGAAAAAGTCCATTTTCTTTGAACTTCCATATTGGAAATCTTTATATGTGAGACATTTTCTTGATGTGATGTACATATAAAAAAATATGTGATAGTCTAATTGGCACGTTGCTCAATATCTAAGGAAAAAGCAAGGATAATGTCAATTTGAGGTTGGATTTAGTGAACTTAGAAATTAGAGAAGAGTTGGCACTAATTGAGCAAGGGCATCATACTTATCTACCGCCGGCAGCATACATTCTGTTGAGGAAAGAGAAGAAATTGTTTTGTGAGTTTCTGCAAGGAATTAAAGTTCCTGAAGGCTACTTTTCAAATATAAAGAACCTTGTGTCAGTGAAAGAGTTGAAGTTAAAGAACCTTAAGTCTCAAGATTGTCATGTGCTCATGCAAAATTGCCTACCAGTTGGTATACGATCCATTTTACCCAAAAATTTAAGAAACACCATCACTAAACTTTGCGTGTTTTTCAAGTTGATCTGTAATAAAGTGGTAGATTCAACTAAGTTACAAGATTTGCAAAGGCTAATTGTGTGTATTCTGTGTGAACTTGAAATGTATTTTCCACATCTTTTTTTTAACATTATGGTACATCTAGCCATACACTTAGTCAAAGAGATTCAATTGTGCGGTTCAGTATACTTGAGATGGATGTACCCGAATGAGCAATTCATGAAAATATTAAAAGAGTATGTGAAAAATAGATATCAACCAGAGGGTTGTATTGCTGAAAGGTACATGGTTGAAGAAGCAAGTGACTTCTATACTGATTTTCTATCAAATGTTGACCCTGTAGGGATCCCCAAGTCTCATCATGATGGATGAAGATCAAGGAAAGGAACAAGAAGGAGGGATGTAATAATGATATCAGTGACTGAACGGGAGCAAGCCCACTTGTATGTGCTACATAACACTGATAAGGTTGAACTGTATGTTGAAGAATACAAGGATGCTCTTCGATTGGTACATGGTGATAGGAATGAAAATTTGTTAATAAAAGAACATAATAAACAATTTTCAAGCTGGTTGAAAAATCGCATTAATGATGAGATGGAGCGGAATCCTGATTCAGTTTCTGAAAAATTGAAGTGGCTGTCGAAGGGACCAAGCTTAAATATATTATCTTACAATGGTTATGCAATCAACGGTTACACATTATATACACAAGACCATGATACACAGAGCACGATGCAGAATAGTGGGGTTACACTTATTGCTGATTCTTGGCATAGATCTAGTGCTAAAGACATACACCCTATCTATGAATCAATGTCATACTTTGGTGTCATTGAACGTATATGGGAGTTAGATTACTCTATGTTCAGGGTCCCTGTCTTTAGATGTAAGTGGGTTAACAACAATAGTGGATTGCGGATAGATGACTTAGGCTTTGTTCAAGTGGACCTTTCTAAGGTTTGGTATACAGATGATCCTTTTATTTTAGCAGCATAAGCAGAAAGAGCGTTTTTCGTTCCAGATCCTACTAAAAAGAATTGGTCTATTGTACTCCCATCCAACAAAAATGGTCAAGAACAAGTTGATTTTGAAAGTAATACATATTTGAATATCCATGATGATGATCCTTCATTTGAGAATTTGTGGTTAGTAGATATTGGTATAGATGCAGATGGAGATGGAGATGGACCTATATATGTGAGACATGATCATGAAGAGGGAACTTGGGTCAAGAGAAACACAATTCTCAATCCAACACGAATTCTGAAGAATAAAATTTTAAATCAAACGAGAAAAAGGAAAATATAATGAGTGCATTGGCTTGTTTACTTGTATGTACGTTTTGTATATTTTAAAATAATTTGCTTTCGTTGACATGGTTGACATTGTGCACTGATGTTTTGTTTTGGTTTATTTCACTTCCAGGAGTATGGACTCACCACATGATGAAACTGATGATGTTCCCAAGAACATTGGTAGACAAAGATTTGTAGAGAACGTAAGACATGGCAAGATAGTTACGGCGAGGTTGATCAAATTGAGAAGTCAGGGAATCAAGTTACAACTAGCATGGAATGAAAAGGGAAACCCATTTGGCAAGAACAGTACCTCATTAAATAACTTGATTGGGACTACAGTTCGAGATAGAGTCCTTTTTACAGTTCAAGACTAGAGACTGGCGAAGCAAAATTATGAGGATGAAATCTGGGATGAAGTACAGGTAACACATAAATTATATTATTCTTCGGTTTGCCTTTGTTTACTTAATTTCAATGTAACAAATTATATATATATATATATATATATTGTTACAGAGTATTTTTATTATTGATGAGGATCAGAAGAACTTCGTGCTACGAAAAGTCAAAAACCTTATGAGAGTTTTGATCTTGTCAAATACTTCTTGAGGGATGATAATGATATTATCATTACTACACTGCTGATATTGTACGAAGGAATCATCACTCAAGAAATGTGGGATGAGTTTATCAGAACACATACAACTTAAGAATTTCTGGTAATATAATATGTTTGAGTTTCCCTATTACTTATAATGTACGTATTTGCAATTAACATTTATATATTGATATGAATCATTTTGATCTAAGCAGGAGTTGAGCGAGAAAAATTGCGCTAACACAATGAACATGCCATACCAGTACACATAAGGACCTGTTTCATACGCACAGTTAGAAAGAAAAATTGTAAGAACTAATGATTATTTAATATATAGATAAATTGTATGAATATCATTTAACTTCAACTAAATTTGCTATGCAGATAGAAGAATTAGGTTCATATATTACACAGGTTCCACGACATGATCTATGGGTTGCCGGTTGCACAAATAAGAAAGGTGAAATTCTTAGTGAGGAAGCAAGAAGAATAGCCAAATATTGGGTAAGTATTGGATTATGCGTACAATAAATAATTTGATTTACAATAAATAATCCTGTGTTGGCGAGCTATATTGGTCGGAATGATTTGTTGAGCAGAGCGATGGAGTACCCGAGTATGATGGTCGTGTTCGGGGTACTGGTTTTACAGTCATCCAATCAGCATACTTCAGATGTCAGAAGCGCCGTATTAAAAGTGACGTTTCACAGCTGCATGGTAAGATTACTAGTTTCAAGCATCAAATGCAAGAATTTCAAGAACAAATGCGCTACAAGGAACAACGAGAAGAACAATTCTTAGAACAAATGAGTTTGATGCAAGAACAGAATGCGTTGTTAACAACACAAATACAACAATTGGTGCAGTGTAAGCCAACACAAAATGTTCCCTTTTGTGATAGCCCAAGTGTTAGAGATAGTTGCACTTCCATTCCTAAACTCTCTTTTCCTTTGGTAATTAATTTCTTCTATACTTAACTTTATGTTACAATATAATTCAGCGAACTTTAACATATTAACTCTATTTTCCATAGGGCAAATTTCAATGCAAGTTATATGTCGATTAAGCTTCCAAGCAAGCAGTTGCAGTGGGTGCTGCCTACAACACTGATAAGGACACATTGCACAATTCACCGTTGCCCAACAACACACTCCGAGTGAGAGTTGACGTTTGCACGAATAAAGACGCGCTCTTACCAATTCCGTCTCGGGATGAGTAAATAATGGTGAAAGATGTTGTTGGTGGGTAGAGGTGGTAATATGGGTTGGGACCATGGGCCGAGCCCGCCCAACCTAACAAAATGGACGGTTTGGGTTCTATAAAATTGGGACCATATTGATGCGGTCCTTTTGGGCCCAAACCCATATTGTCCTAACCTGTGACAGGTTGGACCACCGGGTTGGACCATATTTTATTTTATTTTTTTAAAACCAAGAGGGAAGAGCCATTAGCCCAGGCCCAACCACCAATAGTCCAAGACTGTAACTCCAAAATCCAGCCCAATACTCCTACTCCTCAATCCTTACTCCTCAGCCTAGTCAACTCTCTTTTGTTTTTGCTTGAAACAATATCTCTCACTCCCTATCTCTCTCACGGCTCACGCTCTCAATATCCACTACAAAAAAACACCTAATTTCCGACGAAATTTGCGTCGGAATCAGCGTGTCCAATGGAGTTTATGATGGAATCAGCGTTTCCAATGAAATTTGCGACGGAACGCGTTTTCGACGGAATGGATTCTGTCAGCAATAATAGCGTCACAAAAAAATTTGCAATGGAATTTCAATTCCGTCGAAAATTTTGGATGGAATCTATTCCGTCCAAAATTTTGACGGAATTTTCCGTTAGAAATTTCCGACGGAATCTGTTCCGTCTGAATTCTGACGGAATCCAATTCCATTACAAATTTTCGACGGAATTCGTTTCAGTCAATTTTTTTTTTAAAAAAATAAAATCGAAAATTATTTTTAAAAAAATCAAAAAAATTTTTAATTTACAAATGCTACGTGTTTGCTCCTTAGAGCGCCACGTGTCCCTCTCCCCTGGCTGCCAAGTGTCCCCTCCCCTAGCTGCCATGTGTCACCTCCTCATAATTCCTCCAAATGGCTATCCTCCCCGTTCGAACCCGCGACCTTAGGTTGTAGACACCTTTGCGCCTGAGTCTTTGCCAGTTACGCCGAAATGAGCTTGTGTTATATTATTACATATTATTATATATATAATATTATCATATATATATAAACATACATACATATAATTAATTAATTATATACATATAAATAATTATTAATTAAATATAATATTATTAAAAATAATGAAAAATTTAATAAAAACTAAAAAAAAATATTTATATATTTAAATTAAATAATTGTTTAATTAAAATTATTTAATAAATAATTTTTAAATATTATAAATATTATTTTTAATATAAAATTATAAATATAATATTAATAACATATATATTAATAAATAATAATATAATTTTAATAATTAAATTTAAATATAATTATTTAATAATTAATATTTTAATTTTATAAATATTATTTTTTAAAAATTAATAATTTTTAATTTTTCCGACGGAGTTTTCGGTGGCAAATTGCGACGGAAATTTCCGTCGGAAAACTTTGCGACGGAAAATTCCGTCGGAAAATTTTCGAAGACAAATTCAGACAGAAATTTCCATCGAAAATTCTGTCGGAAAGCTTTGCGACGGAAATTTCTGTTGGAACTTGCCACAGAAAAAATTTGTGGCTAAATTTTCCACGGAAAAATTTGAGACAGAATTTCCGTCGGAATTTACCATGGAAAAAATTATATCTCAAATTCCGTCAGAAATCGAGTGTTTTTTTGAAGTGCTCAGAAATCAGTCTCAACTCTCTTTAATTTGCAATGTATTTTTAATTTTGATATGTTTAGGTGTGTAGAAAAAATAATCTTATTGTATAAAAAAAACTATCTTAGTATATTGTTAAAAAAATTGAAAAAAAAAATGGGTTGGCCCGCCCAACCCGCTTACCCGGTGGTTATGTTTAGCCAACCCATATTGATGCGGTTCTTTTGGGTTCGAACCCATATGGTCCCAACCTGTGGAGAGTTAGCCCGAACCCACCGGTTTCTATTGGTGGCTATGTTACTTGGCCAATAGGTATTATCGAGCTAGATGAAAAGGTCATTCATTTACAATTCCCTGCACTTTTCCTTCGTACTTCCATCTAAAATTGTTATTTAATTTTCTAATTTTTGCAGGGTGGACAGTCTAGAAATAAACAAATCCAACCTTATGGTAAGATTTCAAAGTGTTCGACAACACAACCCAAGTCAAAAGCATCGGCTTACCAACAGAACAAAAGAAAACTGACCTCATATCGCGATCAATTAGTAACGATTACACCACAATTGATCGATGAAGGAGTACTGGAAATACATTTTCAAAGACATATCTACAATGTTAGCGGTCTAGTTGATTATGTTAATAGTGATGTCGTGCACGACATATGTACTCGTGATTGTGTTAGTGCGTATGCTCTCAACATCTGGATAAGGTACTTGACCATCATTGCTTATCACTGTTATTAATATTTCTCGTTCCATTTCTTTTGTTTTTCATGACACTATTTGTTTTATACTAGGCATTTGTACCATGACATCTTAATGGATACAAACTGGGTCCAATTCATATTTGTCAACCCTTATCTCGTTGGCCATTATGGGGGTAAAATAGATATAAATGCACAGTCTAATAATCTGAAAGATTACTTTAGAAAGAAAGTGCCACCAACTATGCTATTTTTAGTACCATACAATGCGGGGTAAGTTATTAGTGGTAGAATTTTTGTTTTTATTGTTTAACTTTTATCATAACATGATTGTTGAAACAATTTTTTAAAATATTTTAGACGCCATTGGATATTGATAGTCATCAATCTAGTGGAACCTTTAGGCCGGCCCTCGCATTTACTATATGTGGATCCTCTAAAAATTAGTCTTCCACAAAACCTTTCTGATATGTTACTATTGTTCAATAAATAAGCGTACGTGCGTATGTGTAAATATTTGCATATGTGATTGAATAACCAAAAGTAATCAGTTTCTATTTGTTTTGTTAGTGCATTGACTGCGTATCGATCCTCTGTATCCTTAAGCTATTCTAAAGCTGCTGACTCTCACCTTAGCTATCCTTGGAAGAAGATACTGATACTGATATATGAATTTAATCAAACTTTGTTGGTAAACAATTTTTATTCATAAACAGAGTTAAATATTACATTATGTTTTTGCAGTGCCCTTTCCAACCCAATGACAATGATTGTGGGTATTACATCATGATATTTATGAAGGATGTAATTACGAATGATCAGCCATTTATTCCTCAAAAAGTAAGTCATTTAGTTGCAATTCATATTTTATTTTAATTAAATTTAATTAGTGCATGATAATTACATTTTACTGATTTTAATTCGTTTTAATTTGTGGCTGATTGTATATATGTGTAGTATTATGAAGATCAACATTGGGACACTTTGACTGACCATCAACTTAATGAAGTGATCGAGGAATAGTGTGAATATGTGTTTAGGCAAATCTCTGAGTAGCTATGCTATTTAATTCACTAGCTGGTCTTTATTGTGTTGTTTCTTGCCAATTGTTGTGTCATGTATTCAAGTTGAATTTGCTGTATTTCATTCACAATATATTATAGGGTTAAGGTGCTTAAATAACCTTGAATTTTTCTCAAAAGTGAAAAAATAACCATAAACTATTTTTTAGAGCAAAAGTAACCATAAAGACTAGAAAAGAGTGCAAAAATGTTAACACCGTTAACGCAATGAAACGTCCGTTAATTTGAGCTGCTTGTACCATGCTTGCATTCTACATGGAACTTAAATGTAATATAATTGCCACCTCATCATCTCCTTCCAACAGTCTGATATTAACCCTTGCACAAAAGCGTCGAAGAAGGAGATGGGGGAACCATTCAGTCACTGCTCTCGCACAAGTTGCGAATGATCACTACCAAGGGTAGCAAAGATGTGATCTGTTCAGCATTTCAGAGCAAGACAATAATGAAGTCTCTTTCTTCGTCATGTTCAAATTGAATAGAAAATGAGTTGAGACAAAAAGCGATTCCGCAATAGCTCGTGACAATCTTCTTTTCCCAGTAGAGTCATTTCCCTACAAATACAGCCAACAAGCACTATTTTGCTTTGCTGATTTTGAAGCAACCAAGAAGGCCTCTGCTATTGAAGAAACTACCAGAATTGGATAGATAAAAGCACGGGTTTATAGTGAAGAAACATTACCGAAAATTCAATGACCAATGGCAAATAATCCACATAAATATTAACTATTAGGAGTCACACAGATGGAATATTATTCATAGGGATGAAGAAAAAAGGGAAATCAGAAATTCACACAACTCGCCACCAGCATCAACAATCCGACGGAAAATCCTAAGCCGAATCTGTTATCTGTTGCAGAAACGCCACCACTTTTGTTCATGCTGGTGGTGGTGTTTTCCCTTGCTGATGTTGATGTGGACATAGATAAGGTCTATTTCGTGTTGAGATTCTCCGGCTTCGTGTTGAGATTCACCGGAGTGAAATTGTGCTCGTCCAACATCCCGTTGGTCACCAGCGGACTGACCTACCACACCTAGTTCAACTTGTTCTGCTTCCTCGGCAACTTCACTGATGCGAGGATCGTGATTACGCTGTCAGATTCAACGGTGCTCAGGTCCCAAACCTGAAACGAGAGCTTCGATTCTTTGATGGATTTGTAGGAGCTGAGATTGTAGGTCTTGGCGTCATTCAATTTGAAGGCGATTATTGCTTGAGAGCCAACCATACTATATGCTTTGGAGATTCCACTATTAAACCCGGTTAGAGTAGCTCAAACCTTGTACCCAATTTTCGAAGCAACAATCTCGCACCATTGAGTTCAAGTTGGGCAATGAAAATCAGAAACACAAGGCAACTAAGCCGAGCTTGGATTCTCTCGAGGGAATGGAAGGTAAAGAAGTAAAGATTACTCTTGCTCTTGGAAATTCCTCATTCGGTGATTCTATCATGCAACACTACTACGACGAGCTTACATTTGTAAATTGTTACAGGTCAGCATCTATGTCACCAGATTTTGTCAAACATTGCCTCACAAACGATCAATGTCCATCAGGTTAACTGCGTTAACAGTTTTGCACTCTTTTCTAGTCTTCATGGTTACTTTTGCTCCAAAAAATAGTTTATGGTTACTTTTGCATTTTTGAGAAAAGTTCAAGGTTATTTAAGCACCTTAACCCTATATTATATAACTATTTTTAGTACTACTTTAGTTAATTAATCATCTATTTGTATCATTTTAAAGTTATCTCTCATTGTTGTTGTTTGCTTTTCTTCATTTTGCTGTGGATAGATATAGAAAATGTTTAAACCATGCATCAATGCAATATTGCAATTATGGGAGATATGAACAAAAAATATAGCAAAAAAAAAACAGGTCTGACGCAAGCGCCACAGGAGGGCATAGTTTCCTGTGACACTTGCGAGAAGACCCTCCTCTTATGGCACTTCCTCCAAAAAGCACCACAGGAAGTTATTTTTAAAAATAAATAAATAAATAAAATGCTGTGGCGCTTGGCTTCTTTTAGTGACGTCCAAATATGTAGTACTTCTCTAGCGCCACAGCTTTGCATTTTTGTAGTAGTGCAAAATCACAAAAGACAATCAGAACATTAATTTCATTAATCAATCAAGAAACTAGCAACAAAGGCAATAGCATCATAGCAGCCACACAAAGAAGAAACCAACAAAACCAACAACTAACTTGACATCTATCAAAATAAAACTAGTCCTGGCAAAACACCAAAATACAATTTAAAAGAAATTTCCCAACCTTAGATTCAACAATTGCCAGGATCTTCATCATAGGAAATGGCTGTGACACCCACTCTTTCGAACACTTTTTCATAAGAGCTACACAAACACACTTGTGGTAGGAGCTAAATTAATTGTTATTCCTCCAGTCCTTAATATAAGACATAGTTGACTTTTTTTTAAAGAGATTAAGGAAGCTAAATAAGTTAGTTAATCATAACATATATCGTGTATCATTTAATTATATATTAGTTCATAAGTAAGATAAATTAATTTAGTATAAAAAAGATAAATATCAATACTTTAAAATAATTTAATTAGCATCCTTAATTTCTCTACAAAATTTAATTATGTCTTATATTAAGAATCGGAGGAGTAGCTTTATTCTTTGTGATTTGTGAAATTGCATCGCTTAAGATGGCGATTGTGTGTGTGAAGTTGTAAAGTTTTGTAGCTTTGAGTTTGTAAGTTGCACACAGTTCAGTCCCTTGATGGAGTATAAATATAAATGGTAAAGCTGTTTGCAATTCTTGTCTCGAGGTTCGCTCAATTATATTCAATACTTTTCTTGCTTTCCAATCATTGTTATTTGATTATCTTCACATTTGATATATACTTTGGTTAATTTATTTAAACAATCGAATGCTTTCGTTTTTTTTAATAAAACACTATATTATTCAAAGATGAAACGAAAAAGATAAAACAAGTTACGAAAGAAAAGCCTGCGCGTGCTGAAACACAAGGGAGCAAGTCCAAGATGCCTTAGTAAAGCAACGGGGCCCACAATAAACTACAAGAAAGCCTACAAGTAGAAGCCCATTTCTCAGCCCACAACTTGAATATGGCCCAAAGCTTAAGTCTTCTTCTGCAGCAACCTTGTATGTTCCATGCGCAAAAGTATGTTAACCGGCAATAGCTCTTGGAGAGGTTGTCGATAAGGTCTTATATTAAGAATAGAATATAGTACTAAATATGAGTAGCCAAAATGAACTGAAAAATAGAATGCTTAACTATGCATTACACATGTGTATTCTAAGCCGTTCACTTGTGTGTTGTATGGCCATCTACTAAATAAACCTACTAACATGACAGCTCATACAAAAAGTAATCATTTAGTCCTATTTATAGGGTGGAGAGAAGAAATTTTTTTGATTCTATTTATAGGATAAAAAGAGATAATTTTCATATGATTATCGTGGGGTGTAATTTGTATTAACTAGGAGTAAAATTGGAAACTTTTGAATTTTATGAAAGAGTTAATGAAGTTTAAGATTTTTTTTCATCTGAGTAAAAGATATTGAAAGTGTCTTATAAATAGAATTAAAAGAGAATTTTAGAAAATTATCCTAGTTGGGTCTAACCACGCTCAAATCTAACCCAATTATATATATATATATGTAACTAATAATATGACAAATTACAACCGTGGAATTACCAATACTATAAATATTTTCAAAATTAATTAAAAATTGCCTCAAGTGGTAACATTATTCATAAAATGCCTCGTAATAGTAAACGAAAGGAATAAAATAAGAGGTAAGTTCAGTTATCCAAAGCATCTCAAATTTCATGCCAAGCGTGGAAAATGTGTTTTGTCGTAGTTTAAAAGTAAAAGGGAGAAACAACAAATTTTAAATTATACTCCTTTTAATATTAATTATAGAACAAAAATTGTAAGGGAAAATCTCTTAAAAATACCACCTCAATTCTAAAATTCCTTTTTTATGCAAGCAAATGGGATGAATTTAATGACGTTGCATTAATGCATGTAGGATTTATATTTGAAAAGAAGATTGTAAAAAAAGGTGGGGAAGGGAAAATGTGGCTGCCTAGGGGGAGATGGGTGTAACATTTGTACTTGCCATGAGATAATGGATGAACTGGACCAAATTGCCAAAATGAATGGATCGGTTGGTTTAATAGGGCATGAGAGTAAAAAGCAGAACGAAATGGAAGGCTAGCGCTCTTTATTTTAACAGCATTTAGCATTAAATTTTGATGGATTGAGATTTTAATTTATACCGGGGTGGGGGACTGGGTTTTCTATCTCTAAAATTTGCAATAACAGCGTTGAAGAAGCAATACAAGGGGATCGAGGTGGGTTTGATCTAGTCTCACATTTGTGGTATTGTTTATCATGGGTTATTATCAATCCCACATACCAAATAATATAATTGGCTCAATTTCTAACTCAATCTTAATCTTAACCCCTCAGTCCTGCATACTAATTAAATAAGGTCATAATGTTTCATTGGTAGAGCTGGTAATATAGGTTGAGACCGTGGGCTAAACCCAATGGTCCCAACACGTGATGGGTTGGACTATCGGATTGGCGGACCAGCCCATATTTTTTTTTATATAAACTAAGAGTAAGAGCCAAGAGGTAAGATATATAGACATGAAAGTTTTGGATTATTGGAAGACTAACTCTGCTTATTTTTCTTGTCTTTCAAAGATGGCATCTGATATTTTAAGCATTTCAATAATTACAATGGCTAGTAAATCAGTTTTTAGTGTAGGTTCACGAGTTCTCACAGAGTATAGAAGTTTTCTTCTTCCTGATAATGTTAAAGCCCTCATCAGTAAGCATAATTGGATGCTTGATTTTCTAGCTGAAGATGTTATTGATGATGGTAATATAATTATATTTACTCATTTATTTTATTGTCAGTTACTCATTTATTTAAAATCAACATAATATTATCTTTCACCTTGTTTTATTATTTGTAGCAGTGGCAGATTTACTTGTGTAAAAGCAAAGTGATCGAGCTTAAGATACGGCTTCACATCATACTTCAAATTGAAACACCTTTAATATTAACTAATTATTGATTATTGTTGAGTTATACTAATGGCTTGTGGATTTATATTTATTTTATTATGTGTGAATTTGTGATGAATGTTTAATTTGTAATGTATTTTTAATTTTGTTATGGTTTAGGTGTGTAGAAAAAAAATCTTAGTATATTGTTTAAAAAAATTGAAAAAAAAATATGGGTTGGCCCGCCCAACCCGCCAACCCAGTGGTTATGGGTTGGGTTGGCTAAATGCCAACTCATATTGATGCGGTCCTTTTGAGCCCGAACCCATATGGTCCCAATCCGTAATGGGTTAGCCCGAACCCATCGGCCGAACCATATTACCACCTCTATTCATTGGTCCTCCACTGTTGAATGTCATAGCATTTTGTTTAATTTATTATAGATGTCATGCCATGAAAATGAAGATGTGAAGTGCGCTAAGCTACCAAACCGCGACGTCTTTTAGTTTTGAAGAAATGAGGTCCAAGATGCCATGATTAGGTCATAGAATAAGCTGTTGAAGTCGTTACAGCTTTCTATGGTAGGTACATGCTTCGTTTCAATCCAATTAGTGTTCTCATGATGACGAGTCACCCAATAGCGTCTCAAATTAAATGTCAACAAACAGCTCACAAGTGAGTACGATATAGTGTCACTACTTTATGCACAAACAATCCTAAAGAAACGCAAGACCCACAAATGATATAATTATGTGTTAGAATTGGGCCAAAACCAAGTGAATTTTTTCTCCAACCAATTTAGAAATCAGAGTGCACATTTCATACTTCTAACTTCAGCAACAAGTGATGTCATTTACGCAATTTATTTATCATCCCTTGGGAATTAATAATTAAAAATTGAAAATTGAATGAGATAACTCCAGGCAAAAACTCGGACTTTTAGAAGCCTCAAATTTCAAATTGAAATTATGATTCATGTTTCAAATGGAATTTTAGAAAATGCTACATAATGGGGGACCTAACGCTTAATCAAATTTTGCTCAAACCTGAACTTTCAAGATTTCGATGAAGACAACACTTTATGAAAGACTAATTAATACTTTTTAGAATTAATTTAAAAAGAAATTAGGTTTCCCTTGTTTGAAAATCACTATATATGGGGGTAAAGAATTTTTCTATTAGGATTGGTCTATTTTAGGATCATCTGAGTCCTTATTTATTTAATCTGGTTATAAATATCCTAACTAAGCTTCTATGGGAAGAACTCCCCAAGTGCATGCCTTTTACTGATAATATAGCTGTTGTGGTTGAGTCATGAGAAGAGATTAAGTCTTTCTATTGAATAGGAGTAAGATAAAATATATGTATTGCAATTTTGATAAGAAATAAAATTAGAAAAGATATGAAAGTTAAAATGTGAGATCAAATCATTCTACAAATGATGAAATTTAGATATATATATATATATATATATATGTGTGTGTGTGTGTGTGTGTGGGTTTGATTATACAAAAAGGTAGTGAAATTAATGAAGACGTTAATCATAGAAATGAGACTGGATGGTTTGAATGGAAAAATACTGTCA
Source organism: Inga oerstediana (assembly GCA_963210345.1). Taxonomy (NCBI): domain Eukaryota; kingdom Viridiplantae; phylum Streptophyta; class Magnoliopsida; order Fabales; family Fabaceae; genus Inga; species Inga oerstediana. Next base: position 23,057,268 of record OY723410.1, read on the forward strand.
AGTTATTTGTGAGACCGGCAATACTATATGGTATTACATATTGGGCTTTGAAAGGATAACATGAGCACAAAATGAGCAGGGCAGCTGAAATAAAGGCATTGAGATGGATATGTGGTTATACAAGAAAGATAAGATTCATAATGAACATATATAAAAAAAACTGTTGGGTTATAATAACATCTATTAAAGAGAAAATAAAAGAAATTCATTTAAGGTGGTTCATATATATATATAAAGCCTAAGGACGTTGGATACTTCAGTAAGAAGGACAGATTAAGTCATGTGGAGTCCTTTAAAAAAGAGGGAAGAAGACTGAAATAAATATCCAATAAATTTATTAAGAGGTAGCGGGAATATAGTTGGCCAATCTTACGAGAATGAATATTATATATTTGTTTTAATAATAATCATTCTATTTACCTACTTTCTTGAGTCCTATTTAACTGGTAGGGCGCACGTGAGAGAGAAGCCGTCAAGCAGCTGGGTCCCAGTGCGATTCAATAAAATCATGACATTGTTATATTGTTTTGGCTGGCGGTTTGCTTAATTCATTTTACGTGGAATTCCTTGAGAATAGGTGTGTACCTTAACTAAATTTGGGAAAATGACATTCAGGTCCCAAACAATAGAAAATATATCACAAAAATCACTATAAATGCCTCTCCTCCTGTTTAAACCAGCAACCTCAGCATGTAGACGCCTTCGCACCCGAGTCTTTGCCAGCTACACCGGAATGAACCTGTGTTATATTACTACATATTATTATATATATAATATTATCATATATATATATACAATTAATTAATTATATACATATAATTAATTATTAATTAAATATAATATTATTTAAAATAATTAAAAATTTAATAAAAACGAAAAATATTTATTTATTTAAATTAAATTAATTTTTAATTAAAATTATTTAATAAATAATAATTTAATATTATAAATATTATTTTTAATATAAAATTATAAATATAATATTAATAAATAATAATATAATTTTAATAATTAAATTTAAATATAATTATTTAATAATTAATATTTTAATTTTATAAATATTATTTTTTTTAAAATTAATAATTTTTAATTTTTTTGACGGAATTTTCTGTGGCAAATTACAACGGAAATTTCCGTCGGAATTTGTCACAGAAAAAATTCCGTCGGAAAATTTTTGAAGACAAATTCCGACGGAAAACTTTGTGACGGAAATTTCAGTGGTTAAATTTGCCATGGAAAATTTTGTCGGAATTTGCCACGGAAAAAATTCCGTTGGAAATCGGGTGTTTTTTTGTAGTGAGTCCCTTTAAAAAGTCAATAGTCAAAAAAGTCCCTAGACATCTAGGTTCTAAGCAACAGAAAAAATATCACAAAAGTCCCTTTAAAAAGTCAATGGTCAGAAAAGTCCCTAGGGACTTTTCTAACATCAATTCCCAATGTCCATTTACACAATTACCCCCCATTGAAATAAGTACAAAAAATGCACAAGAGGAGAGGAGGGAAGCTGCGGTTTTTGTCATTAAGGAGAAAGAGAAACAGCCAAATGCAACATGTTGGAGATGCAACATTGAAGGGATAAAGTGTGTTGTTAATGTCCTTGGCAAAAGATCTGCAGCCTCCATCTACGTGTACAGTGGTAGAACACCGAACTGATTTTTTTTTCTCTTTTTAGTCTAAACATTGGGTAGATTGAGATTTAGGGGTTGGTCAAAGATTGGAGCTTGGGCTCAATAGTGGAGGAAGTGGTAGGTGGTAGATAAGAAATGCTAAGATTTTGGTAAAGATATGATCTTGACTATTGAAGTTGGGGTTTTACTTTGGTCAGGTTGTGTTTTTGTTACATTGCTCTGTTTTTCGAGAAGGTTATAGAGGGAGTGTTGTGTTTTAAGTGGGAATAGTTGAGTGTGATGGTGTTCCTTTGCTGTGAAAACGTTGGTATATGAAAAAAAAAAGTGTTGTAAATTCGTGCATTTTTAGTTGTTAATATGGCTGTTATAGTTGTTAATACTTACAGAACTTGTGCTCTGTTTTTTGGTAATGTAATAGAGGGAATGCTCTGTTTTTGGGCAAGAAAACAGAGGAAAATGCTGATATGATGTTAAAAAAAGTGTTGTTATTATGTGCATTTGTGGTTGTAAATATTGCTGTGACAGTTGTTAATAACTAGATTGTCTGTTGTGCTCAAATGAAGATGTTTGTGCTCAAAGGTGCTGTCCATTGTTGCTAGCAACCAACAAGTGAAGAGAAAGAAAGATATGTAGCAGTTGTGATGTTATTTTGTAATACATGCTTGTTGTTGGTTATGTCTATAGGTGGATATTTTGTAGAAAAACTTTGTTGTAGAAAAGGCACTCATGTAATGCTCATGTAATGAGGCATTTAACAACATCATGAATTATTTTGACAACTTAATTAGTTATTTTGACACCATGTTATTATGGAATGTTTTAATTTTAAGTTTGTAAAGCCCGAACTTCAACAACACTTTATGCTTATATTTACAACATATTTAGTCATTTTTTAAGTTGTTTTACAGGTCAAGGGAACTACGTTTTTACACATCAAGGTCACCACAATAATTTGCTTAGTTCACAACTCAATAAGCCTGTTTTCATAACACTGCAAGTCATTTTAACAACTTTTTTTTAAGTATGTTTACCACAGCAGGTAGCTTAGTTTACAACTTTGTAAGATTCTTTTACAATATGATGAGTTATTTTAACAATGACTAAGCTCATGTCTATATGAAACTACGTTGAACACTGAAAATATGTTTGTTCACTACTTTACATTTTTATACAATACGTTCAGTTATTTTTATAACATGTTAAGTTATTTTTATAACTTCTTTTTGTCATGGCACCAGGAAATTACATTTGGCCACATCAGCAACTTTAACCCTATAAACCCCGTTGTTTACAACTTCGTAGGCTTCTTTAACAACATGATGAGTCATGTTAACAATGACTAAACTGGTGTCTAAATAAAACTACGTTAAACACTAAAAATGCGTTTGTTCACTACTTTACATTGTTTTACAACAAGTTCAGTTAATTTTACAACATATTAAGTTATTCTTACAATGTCTTTTTATCAAGGCACCAGGAAACTCTCACAACTACATATTCTCAATGGGTCTGTCACAAGAGCTGATTTGGTTTTTAACAACTTGTTATGCATATTTTATCAAGTTCATTAGTTATTTTTACAAGTTAATTTAAATTCCGTCAGGAGTTTATAAATTTTACAACTTTCCACTGTCACAAATTCTTACCATCAATTTAACACAATACCGACTCAATTTGATTACAAATCCTAATGCCACATTTGGCAACAACTGATTGCCTTATTCACAAGTCATTAAGTATGTTTTTACAACGATATGAGTTATTTTCACAAGGTCATTGACCAACTTGTTGGAGTTTGCAAAATTTTATGTGTCCCCTGTGACAACAACACATCATCAATTTAAACAACATCTTCTACCAATTTGTTGTAACTTAATACCTATATTGTTACAACTTAATAGCATATCATATCTATATATCATATGACATTAAAATATTAAGTTGTATGAGTAAGTGGATATTCCCACCTACTCATTTAACTTAATATGTTATCATCTCTAAATAGGTACACCAACTTCTGGACCCATTCAACAAGCAAAAGGGGTCACAGCATTCAGAAAAATCTGTTCTTCCTCAATAATCAAATCCTTCCATTTGGTATGATTCATTTCCGGTATGGGTGTTGGCACCCTTTGAGTACAACATGTCAATAATTACTTCTGTACAATGGGAGAGCAAAAAGTTCATAAAGTAGTTCCCATCTTTCATGACAATTTGCAACACAAATTTTGTATTAACAACTGCCACAGTAATATTTACAATCACAAATGCACATATTAACAACACTTTAACAACACTTTTTTTAACATCATATCAACATTTTCCTCTGTTTTCTTGCCCAAAAATAGAGCATTCCCTCTATTACATTACCCAAAAATAGAGCACAAGTTTTGTACGTATTAACAACTATAACAGCCATATTAACAACTAAAAATGCACGAATTTACAACCACTTTTTTTTCATACCAGAGTTTTCACTACAAAGGAGTACCATCACATTCAACTATTCCCACTTAAAACACAACACTCCCTCAATAACCTTCTCGAAAAACAGAGCAATATAACAAAAACACAACCCAACTAAAGTGAAACCCTAATTTCAATGGTCAAGATCATATCTTTACCAAAATCTTAGCATTTCTTATCTACCACCTACTACTTCCTCCACTATTGAGCCCAAGCTCCAACCTTTGACCAACCTCTCAATCTCAATCTACCCAACGTTCAGACTAAAAAGAGAAAAAAAAAATTCAGTTCGGTGTTCTACCTTTATACACGTAGATGGAGGCTACAGATCCTTTGCCAAGGACATTAACAACACACTTTATCTCTTCAATGTTGTATCTCCAACATGTTGCATTTGCCTGTTTCTCTTTCTCCTTAATGACAAAAACCGCAGCTTCCCTCCTCTCCTCCAGCATGTTTTCTGTACTTATTTCAATGGGGGTAATTGTGTAAATGGACATTAGGAATTGATGTCAAAAAAGTCCCTAGGGACTTTTCTGACCATTGACTTTTCAAAGGGATTTTTGTGATATTTTTTCTGTTGCTTGAGACCTAGAAGTCATTTTCCCAATAAATTTCTAAGAGCTTGTAAGTAGAAAAATAAATATTTCTACGTATACAGAACAATATATTTAGAATAAAGTAATGAATACTACAAGTAGAAATGATGGTAAAATAAGGAAATTGTAAAAATGAGTTATATATATATATATATATATAATTAAGACAAGGAAATTGTAAAAATGAGTTATATATATATATATATAAAATTAAGACAGCGCGATAACTAAGGACAGGTTGATTGAAATATTAAAGTAACAACGAGCTCAATAGAAAGGGAAGAAAGTGAGCTTGATAAAATGGAAAATGATGTTTGCCAGCCAGTCAAAACAAGTAGTTATGGCCTTAAAAAGATTGAGCAGCAAAATCAAGCTTTCATTAACTTCGTTTTGTAATTTGTGAAGGTAATCGGTGTGCCGATTTCTTGGCCACATATGCCCTAAGCTTGACTAGAGGACACCATGTTCTCGACATTCCTCCTGACGGTATTCAGCAATTGCTGCTTGACAATGCTGCATGTGTTGGCACTACAAATGTGTTGGCACTACAAGACTCGTACACGTTACTACTTGATCATTAATGATCTCTGTCATTGTAAACGAAAATGTAACAACGAGCTATTGTCATACCTCACCTCTCTCAGCTTCGTCCTCTATAAAAACCTACCTTCCAACAGGCAGATCCAACATACACATTCACGAAAAGCTTTGAATCAGTCGTGGTGTGAGCTAAAGGAAGCAACCCTAGCAAAATTTCTCCCTCGCCCTTTCCCTGCCAGGTATATCCAGACTGTCACCTTTCTTCACACACATCAACCGCCACCGCCTCCGTCCCACCTCCTTCGAAGCTGTCGTCGTGGAAGACACCACCCTCAACTCCCTTTGCTTCTCTTGCCTTTTCTCGTTTCGCCAAAGACCACACCACCCTCATGGCTCTCAGCCTCCCTTGTAACCACCCCACTTGCTTCAACACCACCCTCATCACTCCCGGCCTCTCTTGCGACAACCCCACTTGGGTCGACACTACCCCCGTGGCTCTTGGCCTGTCTTGCGCTTTCTCATTTTGATTCTTGTTCTGCCGCTGCATACATACATATATATTTATGGAGGGGACCTTTTCTCACTAAGAGTTTTCGTTTTTATTTGTGTTGCAGGTAGAAATGGGTTCAACCAGCAGCAATAGAGCAGAGAATAGCGTTTCTGACAATGGCGGCTATGCCACATATTCTGGCCCGTCATCAGCTGGAGGGCCAGTGAGCTCAGCCGCTCCGGCTAAGCACAGACGCCATATGCTTCTTCATCAACAGAGCCTTCAACCACCCACAGCCACAGGTCCAATGAACTCTGGCAAAGCTCTACCTACGCACTGCCTCCTTATGTTTCTTCATCAACACCTGCCACCCCTCCCTACAATACCAATAACCTTGGTCTAGGCTCTGGTTACGTCCTGATGGCCCCAGTGCCACCAACGGCACCGCCACCGCCGCCTTATGTCTCATCATCAACACCTGCCATCCCCCTGAACTATGCCAATAACCTTGGTCTAGGCTCTGGCTACGCCCAGGTAGCCTCAGTACCCCCAACGCAGCCGCCGCCGCCACGGAGTAGCGACAGGCGGAGCTCTGGCGCACTTGACGGTGCTTAATTCCACATCACTATATGTTTTTAACGTCTGCAAGAATAGATCAAGCTCCACCTACGTACATCTGAACACTGTTTTATTTGTTTTATGCATATTACTACTTTATGTCAGGCATTGGGGTTATTATAAGCATGTTTGTTTCAGCTTATAAAAATTTATAAGTTGCTTTTTACGTAAATCGAGACACAACTCCTCTCACATACTTACTTCGTATACCGTAAATCACTATTAAAAAGCAACTTATAAGCAATCGAATCGCTCAACCAAACATACCCTATATGTTTTGTGTGCAGTTTCAGGCTTTGTTTATTTCTGGTTTGTTCCAAATAAAAAGTGAGAAATATATATTAGCAAGAACATGGAATCATGGCTTTGCCTTTCTCGTAGCAGCTCGTATATATAACCAACTCAGTTCTGTGTGTGTGTGTGTGTCTAGTAGCTTACCTCTTTCTCTGTACGTGTGCCACTCCTCATTCGAATGCACTTCGCAATAACTGAAACAATCCTTACATTAAAAATAATCATTCGAAAACACACGCGTATGTGTGTGTATATTATATATATGTTATTACATACATACATACATATATATATATATGTGTGTCAAATCCAAATAATATAATTTATTATTTTTTTTATTCAGAAAACACGTACGCGTGTGTTTTCTGAATAAAACAAATATGTTTTCTGAATAAAATAAATAATAAATTATTTTATATGGATTTGACATGTCAATGGGTACTTCCGAGAAGAAATTTTAGCTAAAGAGTGGTGGGAGTAGTTTTTCCTCTTTGGGTAAATATGAAGGTAAAAGCTAAGCCTAAGAAATAAAACTGGAAGTCGGCTATCAACAGAATTAAATATTATAGCGAATAAGTTAGTCGCTCGCAACATATTAATTTGCTTTGGTCTTCTTCTAGATACAAGTCATACAACTAGCATTTGCTCCCAGCGAGCAATGTGCGTGGAGAGTGATTCTCAAAATTTAAACTTGTGTTGGTCTACTTATGGAGATGATCTTGCTTATTACATCAACCAGCAATTTGTTGGTATTAAAAAAATAATTTAATTTCTATACCGATGAATTAACTAGACTAAATTAGTTGATGATATCCAAATTCGCACAATCTCACTAATATATTAATATTGAAATTAAAGTAAGAAAAATCACCAAAGATTAAATTTAAACATCGTGGCAGGTGGCAGGTGGCCGTGGCCATAGTCAGTTAAATAAAATTTATTTATTTCTTTTTTATATATAATTATTAACTATTGTTAATATTCTTAAACCTAATGGTCTGCAATGTAAAGAGTTAGTTATTCTAAGAATATGAATGAAGGTGTTATTGTTTTCCCACTTTTTAGGAAGTTAAATAATTAGACGTCAATTAAGACTTTTGATCACTAAGAAGAATCAGAAGAGCAATCTAGAGAGGGGACATGAACAGCATAAATGACTCTTAGAATTATTGTAGTTTCATTTTACCATTACGGATGGAAAATAAAAAAAAATATTAAAAAAAAGAAAAATCACATACTGGTCAACAAACAGTACAAGTAATTATATCATAGCCCCACTACTTTATGCACAAACAATACTTTGACTAATTTGGCAACAAGTAATCACTTTTACACAATTCATTAATTAAGGGAATTAATAGTTAAAAATAGAAAATTGAACCAGATAACTCCGGGAAAACTCTGACTTTTAGAAACCTCAAATTTCAAAATTGAATCATAAAGAAATAATGATGGTGATAATGATGAAATGGATATGAAACTTTTGCTATGCACCAAAAAAGACATCTCTGATCTCTATACATCAATTATAATATAATGATTTAATAAAGGAAAAGTGGAAGCATTCCCACCAAAACAAAATATCAACCGCAGTTAAGATACACAATCAACTGAATCAAGGCTTCAAATAAGACATTTGAAAAATCAGAGTATTATCCATACATGCAATTATAGTGAAAGACACGTACAACACTTTCGATAAAAATATTAGTGGTACCAAAACCTATAGTGAAGCCTCAACAGTGGTGTCCACAAGCCAAATAAATAGATATATAGATACGGTAAATTTCTCATGAGTCATCCAATAGCATCTCAAATTAATTAATTAAATGTCGACGAGCAGCTATCACAAGTGATATAATGAAGTGTCAAAATGGGGGCAAAACCACATGAATTTTTTCTCCAACCAATTAGAAATCAGAGTGCACATGTCATACTTTTGACTAATTGGCATCAAGTAATCTCATTTTTACACAAATTCATTATGGGAATTAACAGTGGTTAAAAATAGAATATTGAATCAGATAACTACAGATAAAAACTCTTGACTTTTAGAAACCTCAAATTTCAAATTGAAATTCTCATGCTTCTAAGAATTAACCTGCCGCTGCAAATGATGATGATGATGATGAAATATATGAAACTTTTTCCATGGCCTAAAAAGACATCTCTCATCTCTCAACAGCAATTATGATATATATATATATATATATATATATAATGCTTTAATAATGGAAAAGCGGAGGCATTCCCAACCAAAACCTAGTTTTGCACATGCAAATTGCCACAAAACATAACCCACAATCCAATAAATTACCCGAGAGACAAAAAAGGCAAATACATGGCGGGCATTAAGCATTAACTATGGACATGGCCCGAGCATTATTGAGAATAAAGCAAATATCCTTGTTTGTTTCCTTATTTATGATTAAAGCTAAATTCATGTACCTAATATGTCTAGTTTTTTGTTGACCAGAATGTCTAGTTGATACTAGAAGTCCACAAAGTTGGGCCCATAAAATCTACACAAAAGTTTGAATCCCGAATATATATAAAAGACTTGACTAATAAGCCAGCTGAAAAGCAAATGCTAATTATAGCGGACCTTTTCCAAGACTTTTTTGTGACGTTTAATCAATTTGCACGAACCTGAACTTTCAAGACTTTGTTGAAGACAACACTTAATGAAAGGACTAATTAATACTTTTTAGAATTAATTTTAAAAAATAGGTCACCCTTGTTTGAAAATCACTGTATATGAACAATTTATGTGCAATAATCAAGATCATCTTTGAATCCTTATTTGTTTAATCTGATTATAGAGATTATAACTAAGCTTATACAACCCAAAGTACATGCCTTTTGTTGATGATATAATTTTTATGGTTGCATCACAAGAAGAGATTAACTATAAACTTGAGTTATGGAGAAGGATCTTAGAGTCAAAAGACTTTATGTTAAGTAGGAGTAAAACAAAATATATACATTATAATTATGATTAGTGACAAGCTAAGTTAGAAGGGATCCGGACAATAAAAAAATAGATAAGATGAGATTACAAGATTTTAATAAAAAAATATATAAGAAAAAAGATAAAATAAATTAATTTAAAACTTTTAATCTCACTTTTCTTTTTTTAAAAAAAAAATCTAACCCAAAAATTTTTTGCAACCGCCCACTCTTCTTCGCTCTCCGTACCAAACGAACTTTGTCTTTATGGGCTTCCGGATTTGGATGTAACTGATGGGGGCCCGGGAGAGAGAAACAGTCCAGCAGTTGGGTCCCAGTGTATTGAAAATGAGAGATTATTGCTTGCCCAATTCGTTTTTCATGGACCACACTGAGAACGGACTACGTGCATCCTTAAATAAATTTCTGAGAGTCCCAAAAAGGAAAAAAAAACAAATATTTCTACATATATATACAGAACAATATATTTAGAATATAGTAATGACTAATGAATACTACAAGTAGTAAAATAACGAGAACTTTTGTAAAAATGAGCTCTGTGTGTGTAGAGCTGGGAATCAGGGCCGGCCCGGCCCTACAGGGCTGCCCCTGACGGGCCAGGGCCTAATAGGGCCGGCCCTAAAGGGCTCGGGGTCAGGAAAATTGCAGTTTTTCAAGGCCCGGTCCGAGAGCGTCAGGGCCAGGGCCGGCCCGCAGGGCCTGGAAATCCTTTTCACAATATTTAACTATTTTTCCTGCATATTTTCCCCAGAGAGATATAATTAGTAAATAACAACGATTAAAGTTCTAATTTAATACATAAATGTTGTCAACATTAAAGTTTAAATAACATGTCTCTTGCAACAAACAAACACAGTTACTAATGTATAATAAAAGGTAAAATCATGTCCATAAATAACTCACACAAAGGCCAAAGTATAAGAAGGCAAGAAGCTAAATACTCTAACCTCTAAACAACATGAGTATGACAACTATCATTTTCACCTTCTTCGCCACTATCATCAATTTCAAGGATATTTGATTGTGTTTCACTTTGAACAGTAGGTTCAAATAGTCAAATAATCACAACCTCCATAACAAATCATACTCTGTCAGGTAGAATAGTATATAATATGATTTTAGTCTAAATAGGCAGAACAATATACTCAAAAATCACAATATAATTCAATTAGATAAAACAATATACTCAAAAATCATACTCTATACAATATGAGGACAGAGTGACATATAGATTCAATAAGGTAATTCAAAAATGTAACATGGTTCCTTTCCAAGTAAAAAAATAAAAGGGCCTAAAGGGCCGGCCCGAGGCCCTACAGGGCCGGCCCTTTTAGGCCCGACTTCCTTTTGATGCTATAATTTACAAGCCCGGCCCTTGAAGGGCCAGGGCCTAAAAGGGCCGGCCCGACGGGCTCAGCCCGTTTTCCCGGCTCTATGTGTGTGTATGCATATATAATTAATTGGAATATTAAAAAAAAGGTTAATCGGAGAATTACGAGCTATTATCATACCCCCTTGCTTCGGCCTCTATAAAATCCTACCTACCAACACAGATACAGCTTACACAGTCACCGAAAGCTTTGAGTCCGTCGTGGTGTAAGCCAAAGGAAGCAACCGTAGCTATCTCCCTCCCTTGCCCTCGCTTTCCATCACCTTTCATCATTCCTCCTCCGCCACCTCTTCTGCCGTGGCTGCCGCCGTTAAGACACCACCACCGTCATCTCTCTTCGCCTTTCTTGCCCTTTCTCATCTCATTCTTGCTACGTTATTACATACATACATAGAGAATTTAATTGTCTTACGTATAATCTTTTGTTGCTCGGGCGGATATGGGTTCCGGCTGCTGCAAGCCGCGGGCAGAGGATAGCTTTTCTGGTAGTGGCAATAACCAACCATGGACGGCTTCTTCTTCTTCATTCTCTGTCTCTAACAGTGGCGGCTATACCACTCATTCTGAGCCGTCAACGACTCGGGCCGGGGCGGCCGGCATCATCAACAACAGGGCCAGTGAACTCGGACGCGCTGCTGGCTACGCACACGAACCTTACGCTTCTTCATCAAGCAGGTCCCTTAGCAACAGCTCCAATGATCTCAGGCGAAGCGCCGGCTACACACTTCCGCCTTATGTTCCATCATCAACAACACCTACCACGCGCAGGAGAAAAACCAATGAACTTGCCGGGAGCTCGGGCTACGCACACCCGGCGGCCCCACCACCACAACCACAGCATAGTCACCGGTGCAGCTCTGGCGTATCTATCTGAACACTGTTTTTGTTTTATATATGCATTGCTACTTTATGCCAGGTTATGCTTTCGCTTTTGTTTATTTCTTGTTGTTGGTTCCAAAAGGGTCCTCACCCAGACGACAAGCAGATGAAGGAATTGATGTATTTATTAAGAACATATATAATAGAATCCTCCGACAGGAACCGTATACTTATTCTTCTTCATATCAAAAGGAATTCACCAGCATCCTCAATCCCCATCGCTTCCATTCCGCTGTTCGGATTCGCGGTATTCCCCTGATCAGCCACAGACGCCACGGCCGAAGTTGAAGGAGTTCCCGGCAGCTGAGTGGCCTGCAAATTCAGCAACGAGTCATCAGAGAAAGGAAAATTCAACTTAGCGCGGGGCACACGGAACTCCATGGCCGTCTTGAAGGTTTCTGGGGTCTCGAATCTCGGCAGCCCATTTACCCCACGGCCTCTGCCTCACTCCCCTGTGCTTCTTCTCCGCCCTCTTCTGTGGCTGTCTGTTCCCGCCGCTTTTTGCCATCTCTTCAGGTAAAAACTTGAAACGAGTTTAACAACAATGGCGCCCTTGATGAATGATAAGGTTTCTGTTTCTCCATATTACATAAAAGACCTTAATAATCCTATGCAACATGGTGAAATTTTTATCTTTAAACAGATCCATCATAATCGATTTCAACCAAGATTTGAATCTAATCATATTTCAAATTGTATCCTGATTGATTGATAGTCCTCCAACCCATACAGCCTTTATGAAAGGGCACGTGATGATCATTCTCCTTACGTGCTGCGAGGATCTTAATTCTTCCATGACCGATGGGGAGCACGTGAGCTGGGTGCCTGGGACCCCACTGTGATTTAATAAAAAAAATCATTATGTCCCTGAAAACTAGAGATTAGTTTAGCATATACCACTACTATAATATATTATATTATGTCGTTATTTAATATCAGCTAAAGGTGTGCTTGACTTTAACAAAACTTTAATTAGTCATGGTGACTCATTTGGTCGGTAGGCATGCGAACCTATTTTCGTTCACGCCAGGAAAAATGTCATTTTCCAATAGAAAACTTTGTTGAAGTTGCCAATTTACGATGGGGGTTCAGTCTAACAACATCATGCTGTAAGCTTTCTCCTAGAGACTTCCCACTAAGGGCGCGATGCTCCTCTCGGAGAAGTACTCATCGGCCTTGCCACTAAGGCGGCGCTCATGATGGTCAGTGTAACCATAATCTTGATCGTTATAACGGCTACAATCATTGTCGGAGTAGTGCTCAGAAAACAAACGTGTGAAACGTTGCTTTGTTGATAAATATACATAAATAAATGTGAAATACCATTAAATAAAACTATCTCCTGTAATTAATATAATATAATATAACTTCCTTTTGCGAACAACAAATATATATTACAGAATTTAGTGGAAGGCAAATCCATGTTTCCACTGTGGGTATCCTGTCTCTCTCATACTCATTATCATCATCTGGGTCCCAGTGAAATATAATAGCATTATCTCAACAAATGGGGCGGATTCCATCGTTTGCTATTTGACCATTGAAGAAATTAATGACATTAATCAACTTTTAATGGCTTTGTTGGTGCTTAAATATGCTCTATATATATGTGTTATAGGATATATTAGGAAAGTTAATCCTGATCTTAAATATAACACTTATTTTTTCATATTTCTCAATTTTTTTTCCTAATTTACCCCTATTGATACTCCCTCAATAATAATTAAGGAGGAGATGAAATATGAAAATTAAAGAAAATGATTAAGATGTTTTAGAAAATAACTAACTTTCTTAATATAATCAAATTAGATAAATATATCTTATATTAAAGATTGGAAGGATATAAATCTTGTAAACATTGCCTTATTTAATATCATTTTGTCTTTATATAAAAAAATTCATTGAATAAATGAAAAATAAACACACACGAACTAATTAAATGTTTGGAATGGTAGTGTACTGGCTTATAAGTGGCCTTTTGGTTTTAGAAAAATAAAGCTAGATTGGGTGTACTCATGTTTGTGGAATAACTTTTAAATTTCAGTGCCAAAAACTCATCAAAAGCCACCACAGAGGAAAAGTTACTTCTTATTTCTTTCGCCTTTGGGGTTGTCATGATTGGAAGAAGGCGTGGGACCATTGGTTATGCACATCATTCTCTCTCTTGCCTCCTTCAAAACTTTCTGCAGGAATAAAGTTAAATGAATAAAAAAATAAAAACAAATCAACATGTATATGATTAATTAATAATGAATAAATTATATAATATTAATGTATTTAATATTCAATACATTGAATAAACAAATTAATAATTAAAGAATAAAATATAATAACTACAAAGTACCTAATAATTTACGTTTATAAAAATATCCAAAGAAAGAACAAATTAAATAATAAATTAGAGAAAATTGAGGCAAAGCTTCCATTAGAAATTTAATTGGTGAGAATAACTTGATAAATTTTTATTTGGCAATATACACATAACCCCCCTTAACTTTATATCAGTCGCATATAAGCCCCCCATCTTTAAACATATAAAGGATTAAAGAACATATGATATTCTGAAGTATTTTTTCAAGTGCGTTCAATACTGTAAAGTAATTTATGGTGAGTCTAGTACCTTGAAGTATTTTTACATGTACATCTAGTTCCGCAAAAGTATTTTATGGCCCAATTTTACCCTTACAATATTAATTTTTTAAGGAAAATTTTTGCCCATAAAGTATTTCTTTTCGGGAGCAATTTAAACATTGCCATTAACACTCTCAAAAAATCATTTAAGTGAAAGTGCATATAGCACCATAAAGTATTTTTTTCTGTAGCAACTTTAGGGTAATGGATACATCTAAAAAAATACTTTAAAGTTTTGAATACACCACAAATTACTGTAGAATACTTGATGCACTTAAAAAAATATTTCAGAGTATAAGATACATCTTAACCCAAGTTTAAATTCCACACCTTCATCTTTGAAATTTTGACTATCAACCAACTGCCGCTGAGAGATGACAGTTAAATTTAATGAATTTTATGCCACATCGATTTAATCACTATTACTTATTGAATCTTGGGTATTTTTTTTAATATTTTTGAGCCAACAGTATTTTATTAATTTATTTAAACACAATACACATATCTTTATTTAGAGATAATTTTGTCATTCTCTCAATTTCAATAGGTCTAATTCAGTGATACTACCCATTTTGCATCAAAGACGTCTTCGTTTCTTGACATCCCCTCTTCTCTTCCATGGATGTTTCAATGCTTTCTAAAATCCACAAGAGACCGTCTCTTCTTCCTTCAAAAAATTAGTTAGGTGCAATAAATATGTAAAAAAAATAAATTTTATCTTCTAAAAATGCCTTTATTTATGTACAAAAGAAAGAACATGTTATATCAAACGCTTTATTAGTCAAATATGAGAATTAAATGCAATAGTGACACAGGTGATTTTTATAATTGAGTGTAAAATCAAAAGTTTACAGCCAAAAAAAAAAAAAACTTTTTAGACATCCTTTAATCCTATCTTATAAAAAAGAACATGGCATACCAAGAGTCTTGTCTTATAAAAACGAAAAGAGAGAAGGAGGGTCTATTGTGCTTACCTTTTATTCGGTTTTGCTATGTAAACAAAAATAGGGTATTGGAGATTGTCGTTGGTGACAAAATTGCCCCTGCAGTAAAGTTGGGGGCTTTTGAGGTAAGAGCGCGTTCTTTAATCTTAATCCACAATGATCCATCATTGTGTTGTTGTTTTGGTCGAATTGGTTTATTGGTTCCCACATCTGGTTTTCATTTCAGTTTAATAATAAGAGGAAATAGTTCTGTTTCAGTAGCATTGAGGTCATCAGAGTCTGACAATGTCAACAAACAATTGCACAGAAATAGTTTTGTTATTTTTGACCAAGAAAAATTGTCATACACTAGTGTTTCATATGGCACATGTTATCGAAGTTGCTCCAACTAATGGAAAGATTAATGAAGGTATACTCAAGATGGAATGCACATACCAGGTTTTTTTTGGACATTTATTTTTTTAACATACAGTAATAGTATTGGGCTCCATCACAAAACTTAAGAAATTGAAAGACCCATATAAGCCCAATATACAATTAGCACAGACATAAACCCAACATGCTGTTGTGAGGGATTTGGTGAAGAGGGAGGGGAGAAACAAATTTTTGAGTTTGATTTTAAAAAATTCGAGAAATGTGGTTATAAAAATTAAGTAAAAAAAAGATGTAATATAAAAGAATAAAAACTTAATAAAAAATTTTAATCCCACTTCTTCAATTTTTTAAAAAAATTTAAGTCAAAATTTTTTTTTCTGTCCCTCACTTCCCCTCCTCTCCCCTTATACCAAGCAGCTGCTAAAAACACTGAACCCAAAGAAACATTACGACCATAAAAAACAAACAACCCATACATAGCCAGCAGAAACAGGACCAAAGAACAAACGGAATCAATCGTGCATGTGGGGCCAATATTTCATGGAGACTTGTTAATGGATCCAAAGGGCTGTGGGCTAAGGTTCTTGTGCATAAATAAACCCCCCAATATAGTATGAGACCCAGTTAATTCTTTTCGGAATAGATTAAGGAAACTAAATAAATTGTTTCATCATATTATATTTATGTATAATTAGATTATATATCAGTTAATAAATAAAAAAAATTAATTTAAAAAAGTGATAAATTTAAATGCTTTAAAGTAATCTATTTAACTTCGTTAATCTATCTAAAAAAGTCAACTGAGTCTTATATTAAGGACTAGAAAGTGCATGTTGAGGAATGAAAACAAAGTGCTGAATGGGAGATTCTGCTCTATGGAAGTTTATTCCCCAGCAACAAGACATCATTGAAATGGGTATGAGGTGACATATCTGGAATGGACAATTGGTGAGTTCCTTTACTCATAAATGGCCTTTTCCTGATAAAACTATCAAGGAATTATGTCTCACAAGTCACACCTCTGACACGAGGAGGAGCAGAGTAAAGTTGTAGAATGGGTTGCTTGTGGTGCTTGGGATTTTCAAATCCTAGCTTTTCTATGTTAAGCTGCTAAATAAGGAATGAAGATAAACTAATCTTATTCACAAAGACTATCAACGAATACAATGAATTCTTTCTTCTTGGAAGTAATGACTAAAGCCCTAAGACTTCTTGGTGACTTATGAGGTAGGTGTTGGAAATAATGAGTGGGTGGATCACAAGGAACAAGTCCCACATTAATTGGGATTGTAAGGTTCAAGTAATAACAAGTGATCTTGAGCTACTAAATAGATAAAGAGGAAGAATATAGGTTTACTCGCATGACAAAGGGCCACTAAAAACGTAGTTGAAATTCGGCAATTTCACCCTTCCTTGTGTGCGAGTTAAATGTAGTACTGGGCACTTTTACCAGAAACATTTTTACTAAAATACAAGATTAATTTATATGATTTATTGCTATCTTAATGGATCATAAACACCTATTAATGTGTTTAATGACCTAACAACTAGTAAGCTCCCTTAAATTTTCCTTAAGAAGGTTAATGACTTTGTAACCAATGTTTAATTGTGCCCAATGTTCTCTTGTGACTTGCAGCCTATAAAAGGGTATGAGATCGAAGGTCTGAATAACCTGACCTTGAGTTTTCAAGCAACTTTTCTTTCCTCCTCTGGTTTTCTACTTTGCTGAGTTCTATTATCTTCCATAGTTTTGCTCACCCTGTTTTGTAGGAAGGGTTCATTTAATTCAGGGGAGTTTCACTTCTTATCTGCCGGTAGTTGTAGAATAGCTTTTAAGGACAGTGTCATCGGGCATGACTCAAATCAACTTTGTCATTTGCAGGCGCTGCCGCTAACAAGATATGCATAGCACTAGGAGGAGTTGGAGAATCCATTAAGTTGTGTGACAATCTAGGAGCTATCGCCAACAATCCTAAGATCTACTCCTTGCTGATATTTTGGGAGAAAAGAAAGATAAGTGCTCTCTAATTCGTTTAGTTGGTTGCAAAGAAAACATGATAAGATATTTTTTTCCTGGCTCAATAGACCCATGAATTCGGTCTCTCTTTCTATTTCATGACAGATAGGTATTCACACTCTATTGGTATCCATGTAGGTCAAATCGGGTTTGGTTATATCTATTATATCGGATGCACTAGTCTTTATATTGGACAGCCATGAACCTTGTTCTAATTTTATAATTTTAGTTTAGTACTTTCCTCTTGAAGTAATATTGAGATGGTTCTCACGTTCTATTTGTGACTCATTTCAGGATATTTTATGAGACTTCTAAATAGAGAAGTTGGCTAAAACAGGCTGATCCTCATCTCTATGCATTAGTATTGAATTATCAGCTCCTCAATTATATTGATCTTCAAATCTAAAGCTCTCTCTATAACCATGCACATATATGTGATTTTGAATAATAACAAGTAGAAATCTTATTTCCCCTTAAGACATGCTAACTAACCATGTTTGCCTTCAAGAAAGGAAGGACCAACTTACTGTGAGTGCAGAATACTTTTATAAAAAGATTAGAGTTTTCCTTTCCTTGACAATCTAGGTGAAATGGTTTTTGGTGAGAACACAAGCAATCATCAACAAAGAAAAAGGCTCTTGGAGTTGAGGGGGCAAAAAGGTATTTCAAACAATTTATTAAGTTGAAAAACATTGGCAAGTTTTATCCATTGATGATAATCTCTGTCAAAAGATTATAGTGTGTTAGCTGGCACGTATGAATTGAAATTAATCTATTATGTTTAAAGCCATGATCATATCAGATGTGTGAAGGTGTTTATTCGGCATTAAATATAAATTAAGATTTGGCTTCCGGTTGGTTTTTTGGGTTTATGGCCTCCATAGTCCCCATTACGTACATTGATGGCATGTAATTGAGCTTTATGAGTTTTGAATGTGTGTTATATTTCATTTTCCTTTTATGCGGTAGCTTCTCTCTCTGCCGTTTACATAAAATTATAGAATAAAACTGTTGGAAATAAATGAGGCTAGCAGTCGGTTTATGTGCTTTAAATAACAATTATATTCATTTTCCTTGATAGCATTTTAAGGCTAATGGATATATAAATTGCATTTTCTGTTTTAAAGCTGCGTTTATTGCATGAAATGAGGATGTAGTCTTTAGTTGTTTGACTATTAAGACCTATGTGAAAAGTGGCAACTTCAAACAGAAATTACACTTGGAGTTTTGGACTTATATCTATGACGTAACCTATAGCATAAGGGCCATTCAAATTGTTTAATCTTGTGGTCTAGACACGGCCACCGTCATCTCTCTTCACCTCATTGCCCTTTCTCATCTCGATTCTTTTTACTTTATGCTAGGCATGGGGTGTATGCTTTCGCTTTTGTGTGCTGTTTTGGGCTTTGTTTATTTCTGGTTGGTTCCAGACGACAAGCAAAGGAAGGAATTAATATTTTTATTAAGAACATAGAGTCATCGCTATATGTCGGGCATTGGGTTATACATTTGTTCGTATTTGTGTGCTGTTTCTTGCTTTTGCTTGTTTTCTTCCAAACAAAACAGAGCATTACATATATGTTGGTAAGAACATGGAATCATCGCTTTCCCTTAACGCATTTCTTGAGATTATATATATATAGTCCCTTATCTCTATTTCTGTGTGCCCCCTTCCTCATTCGAATGCTTTTCAAAGTGATTGAAACAATCCTTTCCATTAACAATGTGACGTTGATGGTACCATTCTTCTCCGTTCGGCATTAACAATACTTCTCCTATGAAATGCTTCGAACCCTGTCGTTGCGCTGGAACGACTTCCTCGGCAAAGAGCTGTACTTGGCCAAGAACTCCTTCATCGGCACCTTCGTCTCCGTCAAACACAACCTGGGTTCTGTCTCGTTACATCAGAAAAAGAAGAAGAAGATCAAGAAGAAGAAGAAGAAGAACAGTGGGTGGTTTGGTTTGGTCGGAATGTCCATCACATTGGCTGCAAAGTACTCACCGTCGCCGGAGGAGGAGATGGCAGTGGGCCAGTGGTGTTTGAAACGGTACATGATGTTCGTGCCTTCCCGCTGCCCTTCATGATGCTCCACATTACAGCCGTTTTGTTTCATCTAATGGTCACAAACAATTCATTGATTGAAACGACGTGGTTTTGAGAGAGTGAATCGGGCCTATCATTCTCACATGCAATCCTAGCCGTTCATTATAATCGCGAGGAAAATATATATGATAAGCAATTGCGATTGTTTGGAAATATTAGGGGATGGATTACACATTAATCCTATATAATACTCCTATAATAGATGAAATTTTAGCATATACTACCATAATATATTATATTATTATTTAATATATATTTTATGAATGAAAAAAACAACAAATTATATTATATGGATTGACATGTGAATGTGTACTACTATCACTCCTTAACAATCATGAATTTAGTTAACTTCATCCTATAATTAGAACTGGATAATATAATATTACTTCAAGAAGTATTGTGGATTTCATTTGAATGATAAAGAAAAAAAATAAAATATACAAATTATAATAGTAAAATAAAATTGCAATGCTCCTTGGCAAAAAAATTTTGATCTTCCCCCCTTTTTGGGCAAACTATTTCCCCTCGTTTTGAAGGGAACATTTAAGTTGAAAATGTCAATTTAAACAGTTAACTGAGAAATTTATTCAAAAATCATTAATTAATAATAATTAAGTGTCATAATATGCAACTAAAATTTTTGTATTTACAATTGTAAAATTTTTATAACTATCATTAAATTAAAATTTTAGAACCTACATTTAGTGTTTAGAAGTGTCTTGCAAACGTGCCTCCAAAAGGAGGATATTTGTACTTATAAAAAATAAAATAAAATTTTAGAACTTAACCGAGATTTTCCATAATTTGTATTCTTAAATAAATGAGTTAAAATCCTCGCATGGATTTTAGGACCTTGGCTCCTATTTCTGATCTTCCAATTATAATGACAAAATGGAAAGGAAAAAATCGGATATTTTTTTTTTAAAAAAAATTGACCTTTAAGTTATTTATTATTTTTAAAGTTTAAGATATTTCAAAATATTTTTTTAAGGTTAATAATTTGCCACTGGTGTTCTATAGAATTATGAGAATATAAATTATTTAAAGTGACACCGGATTATCTTTTTTTTTGTAAATATTGTTATCTGGCATTCAGTTCAGGTTTGTAATTGCCTTTTTCAATATAAGTGACTCTTATGTGACTCAAACTCGAGATCCTAAAAAATCTAATAAGGTCTTACATCGTTAGATCAACTCTATGTTGCTATTGATTGTTGAATGATCGAATCCATGTGCCACGGAAGTTGGTGTAACTTCTACCGTATAATCTATAGAATTATTAGAAGTTAAATTATTTAAAGCGAAATTTGGATTTTTTATTTTATTTTTTTTGGTTGGTCGTCAAAGCGGAATTTGGATTGAAGAATACAATTTGCTTTAGGATTGTATTATTTTATCATCAATGGGGCAATCCCATGTTTGAAACTTTGAATCAAATTATTCTCTTGCGCTCGTTAAAATAAATATATATATATAACCAAAAAAAAATACAAATTATTTTGTGACAGTCTAGGTGAATGCTTAAATCGAAATGCTTTTTGAAAGTTGGTGGAAGAAAATGAGAGCTCATCGGCGTCTCAATTTTTAGCACTTTCTATGGCCCTTTTCCTTTCAATGCTTCGCTGACTCGTTGGAGCTTCTTCTTCTTCTTCAGAGCTCTGAAGCACCGGAAATGGATGGGACTCGAGTGCAAGTCCCACGAGTGAAACTAGGTAGTCAAGGCTTAGAGGTAAGAACCCATTCTTTTATCTTAATCCACAATGATCCAATTGTGTTGTTGTTTTGGTCGAATTGGTTTATCACTTCGCACATCTATTGGTATTTGCTTCAGTTTAATAAGAAGAGTAAATAGTTCTGTTTCAGTAGCATTGAGGTCATCAGAGTCTGACAATGTCAATCAATTACAGAGAATTCAATCTTATTCAAATATTCTAAAATATGATCTTCCCTCAAGTAATCTCAACTCAAAAGAGGTTTATGCAGAAGAAACAAATCTAAACCTAAAAACAGCAATTCGACTCTCATCTCCTAAATCTATAACACTTATAGTAGACTGATCTTTAGTTTTGTCAGAGATTTTCTTACTTTAGTCAAGTAAATTCATTAACCAGCCCCCTTACTTGATCACCAAAATAATTACGGAGATCGTCACGATAACGAGATCACGGTTGGCAAGGTATTGCGCATTCTGCCTAACTATTAACATGTTTTCAATATCAAATGCACTGTGGTTGATACGAGAAAATATGCCCTTATGATTGTCCAAAGAAAATACGTAATTTTGTGAAAAGCTTAGGAACACTTATGACCACAAGAACAACATAGAAAGGAAGATCTTAATGCTTAATATAATTCCAAAATCTGCAATGGCATGTGCTTTTGCCCCATGAACTTGTTTATAGCCATCATGGAAATAAAAAACTAGCTTTCAATATAATTTCATTTATAGTCAATGCAAGTTTCTCTAAATTTGATGTTATTATCGATGTTTTTTCATCATATAACAGGCTTTGAAGGAACTGCCTCGAGAAAGAGTCCAATTGGCTACTAAATTTGGTATTATTGGATTCAGTTTACTAAATTTTTCATCATATACGTAATTATTGTTTTTTTGCTTTTTAATTTTTTAAAAAAAATTATTTTAATGGGTACAAAATCTAAAATAAAGATAATCTCTTAACTAACCGTTTCCCAAAAAATGATTATTTTATTCCAAAATCACTCATTTTAAAAAAATTAAACCTAGACCATCCAGATCCAGATCTGAATGGCCCAGATCACAACAAGCGCTTGAGGATAGGCATCGAAACGGGTTTCGGTATTATTAGGTCTGATGGGGATGCAATACAGTGTAAAAGGTACCCCCTGAATATGTAAGGGAGTGCTGTGAAGCTAGTCTTAAGAGACTTGATGTCAGTTATATTGATTTATATATAGTATCAGCATTGAATTGACACTTCTGTGTCAATTGAGGACACTGTAAGTTTTAGATGCATTTCTTCTGTTATATGTAATACAAAACCTGTTCACTATTTTATAATCTGCAGGTGAATTATCCGTGAGGTAACATTGTCCACACAAACAAGGGAACGTCTAGCGAAAAGTTTGGCCATTTTCCAGCAGTTTTAGCATTTTTCATGCTATGTTAAATGCTTTGATACGTTTCATCAATCTTGATATTGATGGTTCCAATTACAGCATTCATTTATCAGTTGCCTGATATTGCTGCTTTAGCTAACTAGCTGTGAACCTGTGACAATACTATCTAATCTCATGGTTTTTAACATGTCTCATATTTAAGACACTCAAATTTCTTATTTTTACGTATGATGCAGCGAATGAGAGCACACGGAAGCGCGTAATATTCTACATTGTAGGAGAGCACCTTCTTCTAGCTCTTGTTAGTGCACTGCAAGTTGTATACATCCAGCGGCTTTTCAACAAGTCAGTGGCTTATAACCGTGTTTGAATCTCGTCGTCAGCCTTACACTCGTTTCTTCTTTCTGTAACAATATGACCGTTGGTGAATTTTATTAATTTCTTTCCCTCTATTTGCGACCTAATTTATATTTAAAGCTCCGGAAAAGAAGTACTTAGGTTCCCTGTTTCTTTTACATTTGTGTGAATATTCTGCGGTCTTCGTTTAGAGATAAGTATATTTTCGTTTAGAGATAACAATGCTCAAATCTGTTTTGATGGTGTTGGATATAAGACATTCTACATAAAAAAAGGGGGGGGGGGAATGGAAAAGGTAGAATGGGGATTATATTCCTTGGTGATGAGCATTAATCTAGAATGTTCAAATTATCTGAACTAAAATTGGAATGACTCTTTACTTTTATGTTTTTAATAGTTTTTTAATGTAAAATAAAAATAATATTCTAATTGTCAATTTATCATTTTAAAATTACAAAGTAAAACTTTTGAAATTGTGGTGCAGTGGCATTTACTGTGGTATACTAGTGTTTCAATTGGCGCGTTATTGAAGGTTGCTCCGACTAACGACACTTTCTAAGTCATAAGCTGATAAAAGTTTTTGGAGTCAATATCATTATTTGTTTTTATAATTTGATCAAATTTTAGTTTTAGTACTTTTAATTTCAAACAAATAGTTGACTTTGGTTTTTATAATTTTATATAGACTTGATTTGAGTTTAAGTATATGAATCAGAATTGAAACTCATTAAAAGTATAGAGACAAGTTGTAAAATTAAGATTAAGTTCTTATAAAATATAAGACTAAAATCATTATTTAAAATTGTAGGCATCAAAATCAAAATAAGAAAATGAGAGCTCGGGCGTCTCTATTTTTAGCACTTTCTCTAGCTCTTTTAGCACCAAAAGAGAGCGAAAGCGCAACTACTCAGTCTGAATATTTTAAGCAAACACTGCGCCAAGGTGGCCCTACGAAGCCAAACGAGCCCCGTATTCCTAGGATGCCTCAGCTTCATGATTCGAGTTTTTCAACACTCAAAGGAGGGTAATTGTACTCTAACTTTAGTAGACTGATCATGAGTTCTGACAGATTTTCTAACTTTAGTCAAGTTTCTCTCGTCATATAATCCTCTCAGAACACTGAGAGCACCTTATATCATTACACCTATGATAGTTCAAGATAAATTCATTAGCCAACCCCCCTTTTTGGTCACCAAAAAACATTTCACTACTCAATTAACTCCACTATCTGGTAGAATTCAAAAGCAATATCATCAATTGCTCTATCTAAATAGAAAGAGAATCCTCTCCCTTTGTGTTTGAAAACATGTTGGTCTTGGTTGACCAAAGTAACGTGAGTAATTTTGTCTCTAAAGTTGTATAAGCCAATTTCCAACGGGTTTTCAAACATAGGAACAAAAAGGGGCTTGGTATTCTGTTACATGATCTCTTGTGGAAAGTTAATGTGAAATTAAATGCTTCTTGTTTGTATCATATAATGAAATGCAGGTCTCCAGACTGGGTTTTGGATGTGAGGGGCTATCAGGAATTCACATGAAGCTGGATGCTCTGTTATCAAGGAAGTATTCAATAAAGGCTGAGCGAGCTGTATGAAAAGGAAGAACGCTATCTCATGGTGGGTATAGTATTTCTTTCATGAACACCCATTTATTTGTCTGTTGGATTGACTTTAATACTTAATGAAATGATTGAATTTTCAGCTAGCACATCATAAGATAAGAGTTTTTCAAAGAATACTTCACGGTTTCCAATAAAAGAAAAGAGGCTTATTGTTAGTTAGAATAAGAAATATTAACGAAACTAATCATGAACCTCACTTAATCATGAAGTACTCTGTATCTGAATTTCTATGATTAAGTGGTCTACCTGAGCTTTAATTTCACTCAAGAGTAAAGCAGTATTTGAATTTTATACAATATCAGAGTCTCCAATCAAGTGGTCAATTTAACCCTTTTGACCTCCAGTTTCTATATGTAAGATATAGTGAGCCTATGTTATGTCCATGTTTCCATCTCAAAAGTCATCCACTTGGTTGAGCATATCAAACAAATTAGTAGAACCAATGATGCTCTTCAATTTAAAGTTTAAACATTTGGAAACGATGGTTTTTAAAAGTATTATTTGGTTAGTATTATTTGGTTTTGGGGGGGGGGGGGGGGGGAGAGTGTTTGATTTAGTTTGTGTTTGGATTAGCTTATATAAGTTATTTAATTTTGTGCTGTACGAAATAAATATATTAGAGAAGTTGTCTTGTAAACTGCAAAATGACTTATTTTAAGCTAAACCAAACACCTTTTTAGACATTCCTAGACATTTTCACCTATTTCTGTATATTTCTTTTTGATCAATTCATCCTCTTGTCTATTTGCAGCCTATTGAGCATTTCAGGACGTATATGCCTGTAATGATCTTGTCAATTATGATACAGTTTTTGTAAATCCGGTAACGTAAATCAGGTTGGAAAACACACTCACTCACTCGGATTAGATGCAAACAGCGGACCGGCCAGAAGGTGTGACTATGTGAATCTGAGGGTTTATAATGTATTATAAATTTAAAAGATAAAGTGGATATATATATATATATATATATTTGGAACTAAAGGAAACTCTTGATCTGGCACCTATATTTAGAAACGAAGGAATATTATCTCAGCTAGTTAGGTAATTGGAACCTATGCTATACTCAACATATATCAATTAGAGAAATCTTACAGATTTAGAAGGAACAAATTGCCTAAATACACTCTAAAATGACGACATGAATTAGAAGTCCATTTTTTGGACCAGAAAATGGTGACATGAATTGGCCAAAAGCAAGGGACGTGTCTCTCTTATGGACCAGAAGTTGTCACTATGTGAATCTGAGGTTTATAATGGTTGCAGACCAAACTTGGAGCGCTAGTGCGTTTATAATTTAAAATGCATTAATATTCTCTTCAATAAATACTTCCCTATCCTTAAATATAAGTTATTTGTAGAGAAAATTTTAGCTAATAATATAAGTTACTTATACGGTAATTACTAATATTTTGCCAATTTTACCCCTATTTAATTTTTATTAGAAAGAGAGAAATAGGAGAGAGAAGTGTAAAGATCATTTGTATAGTAGAGAGAGACAACAAATTTAATAAGGGAAAATGCAGAAAATTTTATCAATTTAATGCATTTTTTTGCATGGAAAAATGAGATACAAGTGACTTATATTTAAGTACAAAATACTTTCTTTGGTCCATAATAAAAGGCACCGTTAGAAGAAAGACATAGCTTAAAATATAAGTCATCTGCAGTTAATTAATGCTCTTTTACTTATTTTGCTCTTGAATTTAATACTCACTTTCTAACTTTGCTCATTAATTATAACCCTCTCTCTTTAAAATAATATTTCGTAATTAATGGTGGCTCTTCTCTTCTCGTAACCATCATCATTTCCCGTGAAAATGGTTTTGTGATTGACTCTCTCTCTCTCTCTCATCCAAAACCCCTTTCCCAAAAATAGAGAGGGAGAATTTTTGTTCTTTCATTGATGGATTATCTTGGAGATTGAAAAAGCATATGGATGTGAGAGAATATAAATTGGAATTTTTTTACCATTTTTTAAACACATTTCTTAATAAGAGTAAAATTGAAAAAAATTTATATTTTAAAACATATTAAATAACTTAACCATCATTTATTGTTTCTCGTGAATTAATTGAGGTGATAAAAAATCCACTTCCCACAAACCCTAGAATCCCATACTTTCCCCTCAATTCTCGCTACCACCGCTTCCTCTCTCGAAGCCAACGAAGCCAACGATGCCGTGTTAACTTATTAGTGGAAGAAATGGAGAGGAAAATAAATGGAGAGATTCCATGATGCGTATAACAGTAACACTCACTTAAAACGATTCTGATAATTTCCAATTGTTCATGGTGTGATAATTATGCCCATAATTATCAGACCATAAGCTGGCCAAAAAAAAAAATTATCAGACCATAGTATATATCAACGAGATGACATGATATATAGTTATGCTGATAAATGCTTACTAATTAATAATTAATGGACAATAACCAGTACAAGTGTACAACGGCAATAATTATATCCATTATGATACTGTTTGCACACCGCAAATGTCCATTATAATATACATAATGAATAAACTCGTGATAGCATGTAAGCTTATACTAAATTGTAAATTCGTAAGAGTTTTTTATTATTAAATAGATAATAATAATAATAATTAAATAATTCAAATATAAAAAATGATAACAATTTAATTTAAATATATTTTAAATCGAAATAATTAAAATTAAATACATCTATATTCATAATTTATCATCCTTAACAAAGAAATCTCTATTCATATATAAAACCACTGATTATGATCAAACCGAAAAAGTTAACACAAGTTTAATAGTGAATTAACATGATTTTGTAAGTTAAAAAAGTAAAAACAGTACATTCAGTGGGCAAACTCGCAAGTCTAACTAAGTTTATAATTAGTACGAGTTTGCCAGTGACTCAATATGATTTTATAAGCTAGAAATGGAAAAAGGGTAAACTTGGAGAGTTAACTTCGAATGTAATAACAATGCATTTAATGCATGACGAGGTTTCTCTGGCTTCCTCCATATTACATAAAAGACCTTAATAATCCTAAGCAACATGGTGAAATTTTTATCTTTAACAGATCCATCATAATCGATTTCAACCGAGATTTGAATCTAGTCATATTTTCAAATGGGATCCTGATTGATAGTCCTCCAAACCATACAGTGTTTATAAAAGGGCACGTCACACAGAGATACTCCTACATAACTGATAGGGGGCGCCTGAGCTAGGTGCCTTGGTCACCACTGTGATTTACTAAAGAAAATCATTATGTCCCTGAAAACTAGAGATTAGTCTAGCAAGTGGTTTTCTTCTCTTTTCTTGCACTCTGTGGAGAATGGAGGTACGTGGAACCTTCAATAAATTTCTGCGAGTAAATAAAAAAAACAAATAACTACATATTTAGAATAAAGTAATGATTAGTAAGTACTACTTGCGTTGAAAAATGTAAATATCACTAGAAGTAGAAATGACTGTAAAATAAAGACAACTCAGGTAAAAAGGAGCTATATATGCATGCATAATTAAGATCGGGCGGTAATTAAGGAGTGATTAGTTTGAATATTAAAATAATTACGAGCCATTATCATAGCCCTCTCTGTCTGCTTCGTCCTCTAAAACCCACCTTGACCTTAAGGTATAAGCCAAAGGAACTAAGCAACCCTAGCTAGCTTCCTCCCTCGCCCTCCAACTTCAGGTACCTGCAGGCTTTCACCTTTCTTCACTTTGTATACCCTTATTATTCCTCCACCCACATCAACCACCGCTGCCTCCTCCTCCTCCGCTGCCTCCGTCTCTGTCGTCAAGACGCCGCCCACATCTCTCTTTGCCTCTCTTGCGACCTTTGTCATTTTGATTCTTGTTATGTTATTATATACATATCCATCTATATATGTACTCCCTTTTTTACCATATATATGATCTTTTTTTTAAATGGATTTGTTCCTTCATATAAGATCCTTTTTTTTAGTTTGTATAAATAATAAATACATTTTTATCCTCAATTAATCTCATACTACATTAATTATTCTCTCTCATACCATATATTTTCTTTCATCCTTTTTTCATTATTACTCTTATTTTTACTCAATAATAAATGGGGGCATTTTTGGAGGAAAAAATCATATTTCTTATGTATTTGTTACTTTTAATTAATATTAACTATTTTTTACGTGACCTTTCTCTTGTATAGAATTTTCTGTTGAAGGGGCGGATATGGGTTCAAGCTGCTGCAAGCAGCGGGAAGAGGATAGCCTTTCTGGTAGTGGCAACAATGAACCAGGGAGGACTTCTGCTTCTTCATTGCCTGTCTCTGACAATGGCGGCGGTGCCACTCATTCTGACCCGTCGCCGGTAACGACCCCGGCTGGGTCGAACCGAAACAGGGCCAATGAACTTGGGAGAAGTTCTAGATACGAACAGGAACCGTCTGCTTCTTCATCAAGCAGGCGTACGGCTGCACTCAACAACAGCTTCAACGATCTCACGCTAAGCGCTGGCTATGCACTGCCACCTTATGATTCATCATCATCACCACCACCAACCACTCGCCGGAGCAAAACCAATGAACTCGCAGGAAGCTCCGGCTACGCACACCCCGGCGGCACCACCACAACATAGTCACCGGCCGTTGGATATCTGGCGTATGTGACAGTTCTTAATTCCACATTACTATATATGTTTTTGATGTGTGCAAGTTGCACCTAAGTTCCCCAGAACACTGTTTTTGTCTTATGCATTATTACTTTAAGGCAGGCATGAGGTGTATGTGTATGTTTTCGCTTTTTGTGTACTGTTTTGCAAGGAACGAAAAACCGGACCGGTCAATGAACCGGTCGCGGTACAGGTTCAAGGGTCATTGGGTCAACCGGGGTCGGACCGGTGAGCGAACCGGTGATTGAACCGGTCACATTAAAATATTACAATTTAATTGACAATAACAAAATAATGAACATTCATAACTCATAAATTATCACTAATATCAAAATAGCTAAAATACCTAATTAATTCTTCAACAAACTCTACAACTCATCAAGCTGATCTATTGGAGTTGAAGGTGAGTCAATAGGTGCTGGATTGAGGAAAGGGTAAGAAGTAGTAATATCATCATTCAAAGCCGGGGGATCAGGAATGTCCCTATCTTCATCACCTATGCATATGCACAACAATAATTAATATCAATGGTTATGTATAACAAATAATAATATGGATGGATAATAAATAGTAACAGGATATTAATAGGACATATAATTATATAAACCTTCATTAATCCTATCTAGAGCTGATGAAAGTGCAACTTCTTCATTATTAAGAGCACTTTCAAGATTTTCTGCATCTTCATCATTGAAATCTGGAATGGGATCTTCTTCAGTCATCCAAAAATCCACCTCATCAATCGACTCAAAGTCAATAGGATCATAACTTGTCTTGTTGTTTTTCAATGCACTCCTTCAATTTCCCAATGACAAATGAATTCAGTTAAAATTTAAAACTTGATCCATATTAATTAAAAGTATTTTTCATAATATCTAAAGCTACCTATGCTTTAATCGCAAGTTATAGTTAGTGTAAACCAAATCATTCAGCCTTTGATGCTGCAATCTATTTCTTCTTTTTGTATGGATGCGCTCAAATAAGCTCCAGTTTCTCTCGCAACCAGAAGAAGCAGATGTTTGCCTAAGAATACGTGTTGCAACACGTTGCAATTCTGGAACTGAACAGCCATAGTACATCCACCATTCATCTACAATGTATATAATATTAGTTGCAATCAATTAATATGTTGTAATTAAACATTAAAACAATAAAGATGAACCTCCTCTACTTACAAGGATCAAGTTTTTCAGCTCCCTTTTTACATGTCTCTCTACTGAAAGATTCGTTGCTATCAAGATATAATGTCACTTGCTTCATTATCTTGAAGCAATCAACATTTTCATCTGAGTTAGTCTCCACAACGTCAATCAGAGCTTGCACTAACCCTCCTTTGTGAACAAAGTTTGGACCATATACGAATGCCGGGTTCAATAAATAGGCAGCTGCATGGAGATTGGTCTTCAAATGTTTATCCCATCTCGCTTGAATGATGCTTGTGTAGGGCTTGTAGTGATCTTTATTCCTCTTGAACATCTCCTTAATTCCACTTTTTGCCCTTTGCATGCCTTCATAAACATATGGAAGTGAAGGCTTCTCATCTGAGTCAACAATTCTCAACAATTTTATTAGAGGAGTTACAATCTTCACAATTTGAAAGAATTCATTCCAAAACCGGCTATCTAATATGATCGCACTAAAAATTTTTCCTGGAGTAGTCCTAGATAGCTTATGGTCCACAAAGTGTTTATCAACGACAAGGGCTTGCAAGTCATGCTTGTGCATATATATGCTATGCAATGTAATAAAGGTAGTGGCAAACCTTGTAGCACCAGGACGCACAATTTCTTTCCAACCTGGCCTTTTCCTCAACCAAGACAAGAAAACCATGTGATTGTAAGTAAATACTATTATCTTTGATGCCTTTGCTGCAATGTCCGACACATGAGGCATACTTGAAATGTCTTTCAAAACAAGATTTAAACAATGAGCAGCACAAGGAGTCCAATAAATATTTTTATATTTCTCCTTGATTAACTTTCCACATGCCACATAGTTGGCAGCATTGTCAGTGACCACATGGACAATATTCTTCGAACCAACCCACTCAATCACCTCAGAAAACAACGAGAACAGAGTTTTAGCATCTTTGACTAGGTCTGATGCATCAACAGACTTAACAAACACTATTCCGTGGGTAGAATAAACTAAGAAGTTTATCAAAGTCCGTTGTCTCACATCAGTCCACCCATCTGCCATAAGTGTGCAGCCATTATTCTTCCATTTAGCCCTATGACTGTCAATGAGCAACTGGCATTCCTTTTTCCATTCCCTCAACAAGTTGGTTTTGAAATCATAAGCACTAGGGGCTTTAAACCCAGGCCCTATAGAGCACATTCCATCCACAGCTCTTTGAAATAAAGGGCACTCCAATGCTCTGAATGGAATGCAGTTGACTATAGCCCATTCAGCAAGAAGTATTTTCACATTGTGTTGTGCTTCTTTTGATGCTAAGGCACTCTTGATGGTTGGCTGAGCTCCAGGAGTTGTCCTAAGAGTGAAATATTTATCCATTGTCCCAGCTTTCCTCTTCTTAGCTCCACTATCAACCTCCTCTACTTCAACTTCCTCTTCTCTTATATCTTCAACTTCAATTGACTTTTTCTTGGAACCTTCTTTCAAAGACTCTGAAATCCTATAACGCACATCAGAAGTAACCTTTTTGCAAGAAGCAATTTGTCCAGACACACCAGCAAGATGTTGCTTCATCCTGTTTATGCCTCCTCCTCTATAGCTATTACCACAAAAGAGACATGTGTATACATTCTGTGTCCCCTCTTTTTTGAAGGCAACATGTGCCCATGCTGGATCAGTTTTACCACGAATTATGGTACTAGGAGTAGGAGTAAGATTCGTGTTCGAATTGGAAGTATGAGGCTCAGTATTAGAAGTTTGAGGCTCGATATTGGGAGTGGGAGTGACATTCTCATTTTCTGAACTTGATATATCCATCCTTGCAACAATGCTATATTTCCAAGTTCAATTCTCATCACCAATAGACTATATTTCCAAGTTCAACACCAAATTAGATGCAACCTAACTACACCAAATTAGATGCAACTCAAGGTAGCAGATAAAAAGAACCAAGACTAGCAAGAACAAACTAGACTATGCACAAAAACTTTTCAAGACATATTATACATGAAGCAAAAGGTATAGAACGGGAGCTATCATATGCAGGGAACTATTAAATTCAGATATGCAATGCAACAAGAAAAGATTTAAATAGGGAAGAGTTGCCAGAACCTATATCATTTTGATTCTGAAATGGAGTAAGCGTTCCTCCTTTGGTAAGTAATCATGCTCCATTGAGTTTTCAGATATGGAGACTTGCCAGATATGCAATACAATATTTGATGACAACTTGGTTTAAACAGCAATTTGTTTGTAAGTTTTCACTTCTAACATTAGAATCGATGAGACTCAACCAAATGCAAAAAAACAAGCAAGCTTCATTCATCTATTGCCCAACAAAAAATCAACCAAATGCAAGCTTCATTCATCTATTCCCCAAAAAAAAACCTCTTGTTGTTCCAACTTCCATGAAACATTTGAAAATCTTAAATCTGAAAACGAAAATCTTCAAAAATTAAAATACCTTCAGTCGCCGTCTCCGAAGCTCACCGTCACCGCTTGCTCCTCGCCACTCGCCGTCGTCACTCGCCGTTCAAGCAGCCACCGCCGATTGGAGCTAGGGCACAGGGTCGGGACTAGAGAGGGAAAGGGAAATGATTCTGAATCGACGAATCCTTCGTTCTCTGTTTTGTTTTGTCTCGCGCGGCTCTGCTTCAATTCTGTCTCTGTGTCGCTGCAATTTTTTTTTTTTTTTTTGCAATGTCCCAAAACTGCGTCGTTTTGGGACAAAATTAGGTTTTTTTAAGTGACTCGGTCAAACCGCCTGACCCGGCGGTTTGGCCGAGTCACATGCAGACCGGCCGGGTCGAACCGGTCTTGACCGGTTCGATCCCCCTCCCCTCACATATAGCTGACCGGACCGGCCCAGGGACCGGTTCACCAGTTTTCCGGTCCGACCGGCCGGTCCGGTCCGGTTTTTCCTTCAATGTTGTTTTGGGCTTTGCTTACCATATACTACTATTTTTTTTTTTGGACAAATAGCATATACTACTATAACAATTATATTATGTTATTATTTAATATTAGCTAAGAGTGTGCTTCACTTTAACAAAACTTTAATTAGTCATGGTGACTCCTTTGGTTGGCATGCGAACCTATTTTCGTTCAAGCCTGGGAAAATTGTCTTCCACCTAGATGCTGAGCAAGTGATTTTCCAATAGTAAATTTTGTCGAAGTTGCCAATTTACGAGGTGGTTCAATGAAACAAGATGTTTTGAGCTTTCTCCTAGAGACTTCCCACTAAGGGCGCGACGCTCCTGTCGGAGAAGTCATCGGCCTTATGCCTTCGCTCTGTAGTTGCGGTGACCCTGGTAGTGGCAGAGGTGGACGCCGCTGGCTGCTGCCTTGTTGAGGACTTCCATTGGTGATAGTGGCGGTGGCGGAGGCGGTCATGATGGTCATTGTAACCATAATCTTGATCGTCATCACGGCTACAATCATTGTCGGAATAGTGCCCAGAAAATAAACAAGTGGAACGTTGCTTTATTGATAAATATACATAAATAAATACTCCCTCCAATCCTATTTATTAGCAACTTTCCTCTTGATTGCGCAAAACAAACTGATAGTTAAAAATAATAAGTATGTCAAAAATGCCATATTTTTTCCATATATGCCACTATTTATGACAAGAGTATAGAAGAGAGAATAGATAAAAAATATGACAGATAATGAGAATAAGATGCGAGAAAGAATGAGTATTTAATAAGCGTAGGAAAAAGAAGCTTACATTTTCAGATAAAAAGTGAAAATTGCTTATAAAAGGGACCAGTTCTATGAAAAAGAAAATTGCTTATAAATGGGATAGGAGAAAGTATGAAAGACAATTAAATGATATTACCTCCTTTAGTTAATTAATACTATAATATAAGATAACTTCTTTTTGCCAACAACAAATATAATATAACGGAATTTAAGAATGGAAGGCCAATCCGTTTTCATGGGGCACGCCAGTGGGAAACAATCATCATCTGGGTCCCAGTGTAATATAATAGCATTATCTCAACAAATGATACGGATTTTATCGTTTGCTATTTGACCATTCAAGTAATTAATGATATTAGGGCTTGATTTTAATCAACTTTTAAAGGCTTTGTCGCAGCATAAATGTTTGGAATGATAGTGGACTGGCTTATAAGTGGCCTTTTAGTTTTAGAAAAATAAAGCTAGATTTGGTGTTCTCATGTTTGTGGAGTGACTTTTAAATTTCAGTGCTTGTGGCCAAAAAATCATCATCAGCCACCACAGAGGAAAAGTTAATTACTTCTTATTTCTTTTGCCTTTAGGGTTGTCACGATTGGAAGATGGCATTGGACCATTGGTTATGTACACATTCTGTCTCTTGCCTCCTTCTTATAATTTTTTTCCCCTTTTTCAAAACTTTCTACAGGAATAAAGTTAAATGAATAAAAATAAAAAACAAATCAACATGTATATGATTAATTAATAATGAATAAATTATATAATAATGATGTATTTAATATTCAATAAATTGAATAAACAAATCAATAATTAACGAATAAAATATAATAACTCAATAGTACAAAATAGCTCTTTTAGACCGTAACATTTAGACCGGTTATTGTGGATAAGGTCTAAAAATTATAATTAGTGGCAGTTTTGCAATTATAAAAAACATTTGAGACCGATTCTTAAAATATGCGGTCTAAAAGATATTATTTAGACCGGTATTCCAAATAACCGATCTAAAAAGATAAAAATAATTAAAAATTAAAAAATTTTGAAACTTTTTAGACCGGTTGTCCCTAATGACCGGTCTAAAAGATAAAACATTTAAGATCGGTTATTTATTATAACTGGTCTTAAAGATGCGGAGTTAAAAAATAATATATTTTTTCCTTTTAAGAC
This sequence comes from Inga oerstediana, assembly GCA_963210345.1. Taxonomy (NCBI): domain Eukaryota; kingdom Viridiplantae; phylum Streptophyta; class Magnoliopsida; order Fabales; family Fabaceae; genus Inga; species Inga oerstediana. The sequence continues at coordinate 23,092,920 of OY723410.1, forward strand.
CTAATGTTTCAAATAACCGGTCTAAAAGATGAACTTTTTAGACCTTATTTTTATTGTAACCGGTCTTAAAGATTTGCCCTAAATTTATCTCGTTCTCAGAACCCTTTTTCATCATCACATCTAATTAAATTGAATCTCGCGCTCTCTGAATCCTCTCTTTCTCAGAACCCTTTCTTCCTCCCTTGCTTTTATATATCCACCGCTACTATCCCCCTCCCTTCCTCCTCCTTTGCAATGGCCGTTCCTCCTCCTACAACCGCCACCTCCCCTGCTGTTCAACGTCGCCAAGAAATCTTCCGACCAACGTCTCCAGAAATTTGCTCACCTCAATTCCTCTTCCTCCGAAATCAAATCTAAGTGCCAATGCTCCATTGCCGAATATCACTGCCACAGCCCTTCCTATTCATGCTCCGCTTTAGTCGACAGGTGGTCGCTTCTCCCTCCCACTGCCATTCGTCACTCTGCTTTGCTCAGCAGCTTGGCATTGCTCGCCCCCGCCTCAAGGCTAGGGATGTCAAAAACAGATCCCTCTTCGGCACTCTCAAGAAGATCAACTCCTGTTACCTGTATTGTTCCCTCAATTTGATTTTTTTGAGTATCTATCTATTCTTGAACTAGCAGAAACAAAAATAGTGTGGCTTGATGTTGACAACAATTTTTGTATGAGATTGCATTAACTATTGTTCACTGGTTCTTGTAGATGTGGCGGAGAATTGTGGAGGGTGCTTCCAGAGTTTTCATGGAGAAGCATTATTATCGGCATAAGCATATGATCAATGATATTGTTTAGCCTCTCATCATCTGCTGGGTCCTGAAATGAACATAGCATTGTAGTAAACGAGCAAACAAACAGCCCACGTTACTTCCGCTGAACTATTTCATCATCAACCACAAAAACTCATAATATTTATATGTATAATATATATACTGCACTATCACCATTAATTCGTTAGTTATTCATTAAAAGCACCATAAAAAACTTTTAAGACTGGTTTTGTGAAATATAAGGTCTAAAAAGTCATGGTTGTGATGATAACTGGTCTTAGAAGTACTTTTAAGATCGATTATCTTCACAACCGGTCTAAAATGCATGACTTTTTAGACTGGTTTTCACAAAAATTGGTCTAAAAAGTCAACTTTTTTAGACCTGATCTTAAATCAATCAGTTTAAAAAGTGATTTTTAAGACCGGTTGCTTAATCGGTCTAAAAAGTAACAGACTTTTTAGACTGGTTATATCAAGACCGGTTTTGAAAAAGTTATTTTTACCTAATCTAAAAAGTGATTTTTCCACCAGTGACTCCAAAGTACCTAATAATTTATGTTTATAAAAAGATCCAAAGAAAGAACAAATTAAATAATAAATTAGAGAAAATTGAGGAAAGGCTTCCATTAGAAATTTAATTGGTGAGAAGAACTTGATAAATTTTTATTTGCCAAAATACACATATTCAGCCGCATATGACCCCCTCATCTTGAGATGTATAGAGGGCTAAAAAGCGTCTAGCACCCTAAAGTATTTTCTCATGTGTATCCAATATCCTAAAGTAATTTGTGGTAGATCCAATATCTTAAAGTATTTTTTCATGTGCATCTAGTCCCTAAAAGTATTTTGTGGCCCAGTTTTGCCCTTAAATTATTAATTTTTTTAGGAAAAATTTTACCCGTAAAATTTCCTTTCGAGAGCAATGTCAATGTCGCCATTTACTCTCAAAAAATCATTCAAGTGAAAATGCAAATAGCACCATAAAGTATTTTTCTGTAGCAACTTTAAGATAATGAATACATCTGAAAAAAATACTTAAAAGTTCCAGATACACCATAAATTATCAAAGGATTGATACTTGATGCGCTTAAGAAAATACTGTAGGGTGTAGGACTGCATCTTAACCCAAATTTAAATTCCACGCCTTCATCTTTCAAATTTTGACTATCAGCAGCCTTTCGTTGAGATGACAGTTAAATTTAATGGAATTTATGCCACACCAATTTAATCACTATTACTTATTGAATCTTGGGTATTTTTTTTAATATTTTTGGTCAACAGTATTTTATTAATTTATTTAAACACAATACACATCTTTATTTAGAGATACTACTTTTGTCATTCTTTCAATTTCAATAGATCTAATTCAGTAATACTACCAATTTTGCATCAAAGACGTCTTCCTTTCTTGACATAACCTCTTCTCTTCCATGGATGTTTCAATGCTTTCTAGAATCCACAAGAGACTGTCTCTTCTTCCCTAAAAAATTTTCGCATGCGCTCTCATTTAAAATTGGCCTTTTGAGTTTGATACTCCCTCCATGTCATTTTATAAGATAAAATTAAGCAAATTGCGTTGTTCAGAGGAGGTAGTTAAAATTAGGGAAAATTGTTATAAAAGACCTCATTAGCCTAATATTTGCTGAATGGGACCTGACCTAATCTGTCATTAATTTCGCAGCAGGAAAAGACCTCAGTGCCCTTAATGAGAAAAGAGAGGGAAATGAAAGAAAAAGGAACAGAACTAGTGAGTTACTCGCGTAAGAAACAGAGCAAGCGATTGACATCCTCCCTAGCTTCTTGTCCTTAGTTGTGCACAGATAAACATCATCCCTTCTGGCCGTCGTTCACTGTGGATGGTGCCGGAGGTTCGATATATCAATAAAGGGGAGGTGAGTTGTGTGAAGACCCTTATTCTAGAGCTACGTTTTGTAATTATAACTGTTAAATTTCATGTTGTCAACCTATTAATTCTGAACATCTTTTAATCATTCATGTTGCACATAGGCTTGTTTTTGCACGTAGGGAAAGATTTGTTGCATATGGTTATGTTACACTCACGAACACTTATTAACCCAAGTGTAAGATGTTTTGAACCCATGGGAGATGCTTTCCATTTCGGGTTAGATAATTGCACATATGGAAGAGTTCTTGAACACAAGGGAAGAGTGATTGCACATAGGTAAGAGTTCTTGCACATGAGGGAAGATCTTTCGCATATGGTTCAGTGGCACTTGTGAGGACTAAATGAACCTAAGTGGAAGAGAAATTGAGCAAACGGAACATGTTTTGCACGTAGGGAAGAGTTGGTGCATAAAGGGAAGAGTGCTTGCACATAGGGAAGATGTCTTTCACATAGGGAAGAGTTCTTGAACATGAGGGAAGATCTTTCGCACATGGTTCGGTGGTATTTATGATGACTAAATGAACCTAAGTGTAAGAGATATTGAACAAACATAACATGTTTTTCATGTAGGGAAGAGTTGTTGCACATAGGGGAGCGTTCTTGCACAGAGGGAAGATGTCTTGCACATAGAGAAGAGTTCTTGCATATAGGGAAGATCTTTCGCACATGGTTTAGTAGCACTTGTGAGGACTAAATGAACCTAAGTGGAAGAGAAATTGAGCAAACGGAACATGTTTTACACATAGGGAAGAGTTGGTGCACACAAGGAAGAGTGCTTGCACATAGGGAAGATGTCTTTCACATAGGGAAGAGTTCTTGTACATGAGGGAAGATGTCTTGCACATAAGGAAGAGTTCTTGCACATGAGGGAAGATCTTTCGCACATAGTTCAATGGCACTTGTGAGGACTAAATGAACCTAAGTGGAAGAGAAATTGAGCAAATAGAACATGTTTTACACATAGGGAAGAGTTGGTGCACACAAGGAAGAGTGCTTGCACATAGGGAAGATGTCTTACACATAGGGAAGAGTTCTTGCACATGAGGGAAGATGTCTTGCACATAAGGAAGAGTTCTTGCACATGAGGGAAGATCTTTTGCATATGGTTCAGTGGCACTTGTGAGGACTAAATGAACCTAAGTGTAAGAGACATTGAACAAATGGAACATATTTTGCACGTAGGGAAGAGTTGTTGCACATAGGGGAGCGTTCTTACACAGAGGGAAGATGTCTTGCACATAGGGAAGAGTTTTTGCACATAGGGAAGATGTATTGCACATAAGGAAGAGTTCTTGCACATGAGGGAAGATCTTTCGCACATGGTTCAGTGGCACTTGTGAGGACTAAATGAACCTAAGTGTAAGAGACATTGAACAAACGGAACATGTTTTGCACGTAGGGAAAATTTGTTGCACATAGGGGAGCGTTCTTACACAGAGGGAAGATGTCTTGCATATAGGGAAGAGTTCTTGCACATAGGGAAGATGTCTTGCATATAAGGAAGAATTCTTGCACATGAGGGAAGATCTTTCGCACATGGTTCAGTGGCACTTGTGAGGACTAAATGAACCTAAGTGGAAGAGAAATTGAGCAAATGGAACATGTTTTTCACTTAGGGAAGAGTTGTTGCACATAGGGAGCGTTCTTACACAGAGGGAAGATGTCTTGCACATAGGGAAGAGTTCTTGCACATAGGGAAGATGTCTTGCACATAAGGAAGAGTTCTTGCACATGAGGGAAGATCTTTCGCACATGGTTCAGTGGCACTTGTGAGGACTAAATGAACTTAAGTGGAAGAGAAATTGAGCAAACGGAACATGTTTTGCACGTAGGGAAGAGTTGGTGCACACAGGGAAGAGTGCTTGCACATAGGGAAGAGTTCTTGAACATAAGAAAAGAGTGATTGCACATAGGGAAGAGTTCTTACACATGAGGGAAGATCTTTCGTACATGGTTTAGTGACACTTGTGACCACAAAATGAACCTAAGTGGAAGAGATATTGAACAAACGGAACATGTTTTGCACGTAGGGAAAGTTGTTGCATATAGGGGAGAGTTCTTGCACATAGGCACCTTCGCTACCTTCAAAGATGCTGTAAGGGCATGTAAATAGAGCCAAGGTAAACATCTTCTTTAGTAAATTTTTGCCCCTGTGAATTAGCTCCTATGCCTACCGCATATGATATTCCAAGCCGGGTTGCGATTCTATTTCTTTTTATACAAAGAAGACTGTGCCTCTTCTTTCCCGTGGATGCCATTCTATTTCTTTTTATATGTTAGGCACATGGCCTTTGTGTCCCCTATTTTCTAATTTACTTGCCCACAAGATCTGTTGAAGAAGTTGACTTTCCTAAGTATGTTTTCGCAAGGAATAAGTGGTGCACATAAGGGAAGAGTGTTTGCAGACCACTCATAATATACAAAACAAGTACTAGTGTTCTCACAATTGTATATAAATAATTGAGTTTCATTTACATTGCAACAAAAGATGATGACAAACTATAATATGAACAGAATAAATACAACACCGACTACTTTCTCCTTATTTTCTGAGGTTTCCAACCTTTAATGCCACACATGACCATGTCCCGATATTTATTCTTCTCATGCGCTACTAACCACCAGACCATATCAACCCGCTTTTGATCCATATCTTCCTGCACAAACACGTTCGCAGTCAAATAAAGTGCAATTGTAACAAGTAATAAACCAATTTACTCACATTAGGCATAGTGAAATCATTCTACTCAGGCTTTCTAATATTTTCCCAGCTTTGCAACCAAGAGATAACATACATTCCACAGTCTCATCTACACAAAAATGAAATAGCAAACCATAAAAATGTCATCCATTCATGCATATATCACTGCACATGTTTATAAACGATCAGAACAATGTACAATAAGGACAATAATAGTATGAAGGAACGGCAGGAGCAGCAAAATGAAGCGAATGACATGAGAAAATCAAAAAATCATAAAAAAAATAAGCCAGAAACAACAAAAATAGTCTATCCTATATCTTCATTTATTTCGCACCGCATACTAATGCATAAGAGTCTTAATAATATATATACAGAAGAAGTGAAAGGATGGCAGGGGAAGAAATGGTGCTAAAGAATCTAACACTGTTTTTGGAGACCTAGGTTAGAGAACAAGAAGTTGAAGAATAAGGTTGTTCATCTTCAGTAGAAGAAGTTAGTGTGCTTTAATCCAGTGTCACAAGAAACATATCTGTTAAATTGATTTGATCAGAAAGTTGGACAGTGGCCTTCTAAATCCTTCAAACTATAGACATTTCCAAGCTACAATTAACTCATTATGAAATGACAGTGGCTTCGATCAATTAAAGCAGAATATATGCAATCAAACAGTCACTCTTTTTCATGTCAACATATATGCTATTACCAATTACTGGAAAACAATTTAAAAAAAAACATGTCAGATCCTCATACCTCACTCTTTATCAGTTATGACTATGATGACTATTCTGAACAATTAGGAGTTCAAAAATATACAGGAGATGATTATTCATGCTGGACAGTGGAGATTCTTCCGCATACACAGGCTCCACATATAAGATGACCTTGAAAGTTGAATCCAAACTCTAGAATTGAAGCGTACTGTTACTGAATATGATCTTGATCTCACAAATTTTCCATCAAGTTTATCCTGTTGCAAGAAAACATAATAAGGATATTCAGAGGAAATCAAGGCTGATGGCACTGATACGGAAAAGAAGGATTTCTAGTAACCATCATCTTTGATATTTTAATGGTTTTCATAAATCAGACTCCTCACTTTCATATTAGCCAAAACATTAAGAACAGTAGTTTACCAAACAGCAGAAAAAGAAGATATCTGCTCAGTCTAATATAGTAATTCTAGATGCCCACGCTGCACAGTTTCAAAAATTTTCAGTGCCCTCCCAGGATTTGTATATACGATATGCAGCTATGCACATTGTAGCATTACCCAGAACAGCAAGTGCTGCTTGAAGAGCCACCAACACCTGCAATTAATTTAAATTCGGATAACTTTAGACCTTCTAACTTGATCTCATTGAATCAGATTTAACACAAGATGAAAGTATCATCACTCTACATTGGTTACATAGGTAAGTATCATGACTCTACATTTGTTAGGACAAAATGTCTCTACCGTACACAAAAAAAAAAACCATTTTGAAAGGGGGGGATTTAATTAATAGAATCAACAACCGTTAAGGCTCATGGCTAAAAAAGTGTTTATATCAATATGGAGAATGATCATATAGCGATGCTTTGTTTACTTTCTAGTATTAGGTTTGGTCAAATACATATTTAGCTACAAAAATTTGGTAAGCCAGAAGTTTTACTAAACTTCTAAAAGAAATGAAACAATAGTGATGCCGCGATTGAGTGGATAAGAACACAAAGAAGTAGCACACAACAAACAAAGATTGTCTACACAGTACATACTTCACATGCATACCTAACATATACCAATTTTTGAAACAATTCATATGCTAATTTTTCAACTTCTTTGAGTAGAAAGCCACTGCTCTTGACTCAATTGCCTGAAGTTATGGCTTTTAAAAATTAACTAAAGAGTAAATGGACCAAATAAATATTTGTTAGGCAAAGATATATTTACAGCCAAAGCTTATTAGGCAAATTGCATCTTTTCTTTTTCCAATCTACATTTATGATAGCATTTACTTTTGTTTCCTGGGGATTTCCCTTGCCAATTTCTTGCCCAAGATCTAGACTACTCCTTTTTGAGTTATAAAGCCTCACAAAATGCGCTTTTTAACTCCATAGCCTCAAACTCAGTTTAATACCAAAAGTAATTTGCTTCCTTCTTTAATAAAGATACATCATGAGCATTAGCATCTTAGTGCAGCTTCTAAAAAATAGATTTCAAAGATCGCTTCTACTTTTTCATGCCTTCGTAGTTCTGGAAGAGAGTGTATCAATTTATATCATGATTATAATGGTTCTTTGATAAGATGAAAAATATGAAAAGAAAAACAAAATCTGAGAAATGAGATGGAATACCTTGAGACGGAGGACCTTAATGGCATATAGAAGGGTGGTCTGAATAACGACTACAATGAAGGAGAAATTGATTAAGAAAGATTAGGCCAACATCAGGTTAAAAATCATCAATAAAAGAGAACATCTATGACATAACTGAGACAACAGGATCAATTAAAACAAAAAATAGAAAACAAAGAAATGCACAATAAATAAAGAGATAGCCATACCATATGAATGGGAAGGAGCAAAGCATTAACAGCGCCCCACCACCGCAACAACCCTAAGACCTCGCCTCGCCGCCACAGTAGGGACCAATCCTGCACTGCTGCCTCTAAGACGCACACTCCGCCACCCCACACTCTCGTCCGATTTTCTCCACTGAGTTCGCCCTTCCCTCTTCAACTTTGCACGCCTTCAACCAAATCAAAAACATTCGCTCGTTCTGTTTTGGCTAACATCACTGGTTCTGTTCCTTTTTCTTTCATTTCCCTCTCTTTTCTCATTAAGGGCATTGAGGTCTTTTCCTGCTGCGAAATTAATGACAGATTAGGTCAGGTCCCATTCAGCAAATATTAGGCTAATGAGGTCTTTTATAACAATTTTCCCTTAAAATTAACTAAGTGCAATAAATATGTAAAAAAATGCATTTTATTTTCCAAGAATGCCCTTATTTATGTAGAAAAGAAAGAACATGTTATATTAAATGCTTTGTTAGTCAAACATGAGAATTAAATGCAATAGTGACATAGGTGATTTTTATAATTGAGTGTAAGATCAAAAGTATACCAAAAAAAAAAAAAACTTTTCAAATACCTCTAATCCTATCTTATAAAAAGGAACATGGCATACCAACAATTTTATCTTATAAAAACCAACAGAGGGAGGGAGGGTCTATTGTGCTTACCTTTTATTCGGTATTGCTATGTAAACAAAAATAGGGTGTTGGAAATTGTCATTGATGACAAAATTGCCCCTGCGGTAAAGTTGGGTGGTTTGGAGGTAAGTACCCGTTCTTTAATCTTAATCCACAATGATCCATCATTGTGTTGTTGTTTTTGTCGAATCGATGTATTCCTTCGCACATCTGTTATTTGTTTCAGTTTAATAATATGAGGAAATAGTTCTGTTTCAGTAGCATTGTGGTCATTAGAGTCTGACAATGTCAACAAACAATTGCACAGAAATAGTTTTGTTATTTTTTACCCCAAAAACTTGTCATACACTAGTGTTTCATATGGCACGGGTTATCGAAGTTGCTCCAACTAATGGCAAGATTAATGAAGGTATACTCACGAGGATACGCACATACCAGTTTTCTGTTTTTTGGTCATTTATTTTTTAATATACAGGAATAGTATTGGGCTTCATAACAAAACGTAAGAAATTGAAAGACCCATACAAGCCCAATCTACAATTAACACAGACATAAACCCAACATGCAGTGATGAGGGAATTGGAGTGTAGGGGATGGGAGGAACAAATTTTATGAGTTTGTTGTTAAAAAATTGGAGAAGAAAAGTTATAAAATTTCATTAAAAAGAATATGTAAGGTAAAAGAATAAAAATTAATTAAAAACGTTTAGTCTCACCTCTTTATTTTTTTGTTTTAAATCTAATTCAAAAATTTTTACTTCCATCACTTTCCCTCAGCTCCCCTTATACCATAAAAAACGAACAACCCATACATAGTCAACAGGAACAGGACTCAAAGCCACCAAACAGAATCAAAATACAACTTAACCTGGGTTTCAAAAAATAATCTTCTTTCAATCGTGCATGTGGGGCCAATATTTCATGGAGACTTGTTAATGGATCCAAAGGGCTGTGGGCTGAAGTTCTTGTGCATAAATAAACCCGCCAGCATGACACTCAGCTAATTATTTTTAGAGAGATTAAGGAAACTAAATAAATTACTTCAATATATTATATTTGTGTATAATTAGGTTATATATCAGTTTATAAGTCAGACAAATTATTTTAAAAAATTGATAAATTTAAATGATTTAAAGTAATTTATTTTAACTTCATTAATCTTCTTTAAAAAATCAACTAAATCTTATATTAGGAATCAGAAAATACATATTGAGGAATGGAGACAAAGTGCTGGATGGGAGATTCTGCTCTATGGAAGTTTATTCGCCAGCAACACGACGTGATTGAAATGGATATGAGGTGACACATCTAGAATGGACAATTGGTGAGTTCCTTTACTCATAAATGGTCTTTCCCTGGTAAAAATGTCAAGGAATTATGTCTCATAAGTCACATCTCTGACACTAGGAGGAGCAGAGTAAAGTTGTAGAATGGATTGCTTGTGGTGCTTGGGATTTTCAAAAACTAGCTTCTCTAAACCCAAGTAACGTATGCCAAAAATTAATCTCCATGCTACCACCTATGGTTGATATGTGGGGAAGGATTTAATGGCATGGAACGCGACCAATGAAGTGCCTATTATTTGATAGAGACTCAATCGTGTGACACGTATAGCAATGTTTATAAAGATTTCTGAAAATGGAGGGGTGTAGAAAAGATTAGAGTCTTCATGTTCTGTCATTGCGAGTTCCTGAGAAATTAAAAATCGTCGACTACTACCGCTCCTTAAGATCCATAAAGTTAGTCATATTCACATGAATCGAAGGCAACTGGTTGTGGTGTGGCATTCTGAAAAACCCAAATAGTTCCATTGTAGAATTGACTATGTGTAAAGTTGAAGGAGCTAATTGCTTGGTTGCAGAGATATGAATGTGTATATGGGGACTCCGTCGAGCTTGAGATGAGGGTTTCCGTCATGTAAGGTGTTATTGTGACTCGAGCAAGGCGGTCATGCTGAGTAGAGCCGAACAACTGGAATTGCATGAAGACATGAACTTGATATTTGAGCTATAACAAGTGATGAGACGCGACTGGAGAGTGGAGTTGATGAATATCGACCGTGCTGAAAATGAAATAGCAGATGTAAGTGGTTGTTTGGGATATCTTTTTTTTTTTTATTTATAAGTGCTTTTAAATTTTGATTTACGGTATACGAGATAAGTATGTGAGAAGAGTTTTGTCTCCACTTATATGAAAAGCACTTATATTCCAAAAATAAGTTATTTCAAACATAGCTACGAAAAAGGTTTTAAGCATTGGACTTGGATTAAGAATCCTATCAAAGGAATCTACCGAACTTCTTTTGGATGAAAGCAGGATTACTTAAAACCTGTTTGATTCTATTCTCTATTTTTTATTCTCTAATATAGTTTTTTGAAAACCAAAAAAAAAAAAAACCTCGTTTAGCTAATTGTTTTTTAAAACAAGCTTTAAAAACAAAAAAAACTTGTTTGGTTGATTGTTTTTTAAAACAAGTTAAAAAAACCTACTTATATAATTGTTTCTTAAAACAAGTTTTAAAAATAAAAGACAAAAAAATCTTCTTTTTTTATTTGGATATTTTATATAATAGATATTAACATTATTTTTTAAAATTACTTAATATGTTATTATATTAATAAACTAGTTTAATAAAAATCAAATAAAATCATCAATAAATAACACAAAAACGATTTACTATTAACAAAATTAAAAATTTTAGAACAAAAAAAATATGATTTGATGGTTGTTTCTCACAATGCAACAATTTAAACAGAGCCTCAAAAATAATATGATTAAAATTTAAATGGATATTGTTTTAAACAGAGTCTCAAAAATAACATCTAATTGGTAGAATTGCGATGATGTGACCACATCCTAACAGAAATTCGATCACAAAGTGCTGACATCTCTATTGCGCTTTGATCAGATAATCTAGACAAGTTGTCCAAATTATAACTCAATATACTTTCTGCATTCCTGTTTCCTGTCAAACTTTCTACTTCTAAGTTTGTGTTTAAGGTTAAATCATCCACTTGTGTCGGATCCATATTCTCCCATTCCGTAAACAACAAACCATGTCGATTCCACTTGCGTATGTAGTTATGAATAGCACAACATGCCACCACTATAAGACGTTGTCTTGAAGGCTTGTATGATAGCATCAATTTCAGAATTGGAAACCGTGCTTTCAAAACTCCAAAACAATGTTCAGTCGTCATTCTTAATGAAGAATGCCTATAATTAAAAAGCTCGTTAGCATTTTTAGCTTAGCGACCTCTACCTTGATACTCTTGTGCATGACATCTTTCTCCTCTATATGGTGGAAGAAAACGGTCGATGCAAGAATATCCAGAGTCTACAAGATAAAATGATCCTACAATAATTGCAAAACATTAATTTAGAAAAGGATAAATGGCATATGAGAAGGATTTTATTATGAATCATACCTCTGGGAGGCCATGGGAAATTTGCTTCAGGATTAGTAATTGCATCTAACAAAACTTTCGCATCTGGGCACTACCTTCCCATCCTGAATAAATACAAGTGAACATCACATAAAAGTCACATATACACATAACATTTTGTGTGACGATTGCCTTTCTTTCTTTGCATGATGCTTGCTTTTCAGAAGGTACACAAGCACTTATATGTGTACCATCAATTGCACCTACATAATCCTACATTAGAAACACACAAAGTTATGAGAAAAAACTAATAATAACTAAGACATAAATATCAATAATTAAGAATGAGACTTAATTTAAACCAAGGAAAGTACTTTGGGTTATCTCTAACATGCATAGGTGCCAACTCTGTTGTATCTCATTTTATAAGCTCTTTTCCCAATTGACATACTGATCTTAACACTTCCTTAAAATAGCATAAAACTGTTTTGGTAGAATGTTGAAAACGATTTGCAGACACCCTCTGTCCAATATTATGACCTATAATATATAGGAACATTGCAACCTTCTCTTCTAACTTCACTTCTCTTGAATCTTCTAAATCACATTTAGTCTTTAACTCATTGCAAAAACTAATAAAACATGGCTTTTCCATTCGCAACAATTCATAACAAGTAGTTTCTGATCCTTGCATAAGCTCATTAACAAATTCCTGACCGGTAAGTGCAGATGTACGAACTGGAATCTTATTGAAAAACTTCTTTTCATATTCACTTATCATATTAATCAACACTAAATCTAAGAGCTCAAAGTCATCTTCACTTGATCCAGATGAAGATATAGATCCCTTAAAGCGGTCCATTTTACTACTTGATGAGTTACCATCTACAACCATCATGCATCCTTATTTGAGGCTTTGAAGGAACAGCAAACTAAAGAAATAGAACAACACGACTTCATTACAACAGCATACCAAAAACAAAAACAGAAACAGAACAACTCAGACTTCATTACAAGAAACATTACAATAACTTGTTTTGACCTTCTATAGATGTTCTTTAGTCATTAGAAGAATTTCATAGACACAGCCAAACCAGAAACAAAACCATAGATAAGATAGAACTTCTAAGTAGTAACTCAATAATAAGAGGCATGTCCACTTTCCATGGCATGGTCTCTTTCCATGGCATGGAAAGTGGACAAACTTTGGTGATGGTCAAAGAAGTTTTCTGGTGCATTGGCGATTCTGTTATACTGACTGGATAACAAAGATTGTGGACAAATTTAACGAGACTATGACAATAGCCAATGCAGGGAAGTCAGTAACTAGAGAGAACTTTTCCAAATATGCAACAAGAAACACCAGAAACAGAATTCCATTACTTTATAAACTGTCTAATATGTGTGCTTTAGTAAGCACAGCCAAAAGATCCTACATAAAGCAATTGAAAAACACTCACAAGTTTGCCCTCAACAACAATATCAACATCACTATAGTCATATTTAGGATCTATCAGTAGCTTCTCAAGGCTTCCACTTAGCTTACTGAGGCTCAAATTTTCAAGATTTGCCACATGCTCATGGCTAGGGCATGCAGACATGTTGGGATTACTTGACCCATTTGATAAGTAAGATGATACAAAACTCAAGGAAGATGATACTTTGTTTGCATTATCCATCACTAATTGATTACAATTCAACCCAACAATTCCTATTCTGATGAATCAGATTATTACAAAACCAGAACCAAGATACTCTACAGGTTAAAGAAGCTCAAATGCACAATATCCATAAAGGCACTGTTTTATTGTCAACCAGAACAAAACTAAATATCTCGTACAAGGCAAGCAATTAAACTCAGATTCCCACAAGAAAAAAGTCTGGCATCTTTTTGTAACAGTGTTGCATCAAACCTACTCTAAAGTAAGGAATGCAAATCAATTTACAAAATTATGATCAAAATCTCCAATATAAAGCAAGGAAGTAACTTCTGAGCGAGATATTGCTGCTATTCTAGCAAAAGGATTCAAAGGTGAGAAATGTCCCAGAAAGAAGAATTTAGGATGAGAAATGTCCAAATAGCTTTTCCCTACAAATCTGAAGAATCGCATCAACTGAGTAGTCAAAAGCCTTCAATGATACAGAAGGAAAAAAACGCAGCTTATCCCTCAAACGATTTTCATTTAACTACCCAAAACATTTCAAAGAAACCAACCAAAATCGTACAAGAACAAAACGGACTCACCGATTGAGGACTAAGGAAAGATTTGAGGCAGCGAACACCGAGCGGAGGGCGAGCTTGGAGCCAACGAAGGAGAGCTGGGCCTAGCGGACACCGAGCGGAAGGTGAGCTTCGGTGGCTACTGTCCAAGGTGCTCTCATAATCATGGCCGCCATGGAAGATCAGTGTTCTTCGCACTGTCGAGTTCGAGATCGAATTCGGGGGAGAGTTTTCAGGATAGAAAATAAGAAAACAAAAACAGAAAACATGTTAAAGGTGTTTTCTATTTTTTGTTTTTAAAAATAAATTCTTATTTTTTTTTTAAGAACAATGAACTAAAAACAAATTACTAAATAGGTTTTTTTGTTTTTTAATTTTTAAAAACAAAAAAACAGTTTTTAAAAACAAAATAAAATGGCTTCTATTTTCTTTTTACTGTATTTGTTTCTTTCTGTCTTTATTTTTACTTTTTAATGCTTTCCATTCTATGTTAAAAAAAAAAAAAAGAATCGCAAGAAATAACATTACTTCAAGAAGTATTGTGACTCTCATTTGGATGATAAAGAAAAAAAAATAGGGGATATTAAAATGAAGGATTAAAAAAAAGATATTTATTAATAAGGACAATAAAAATTGTAAGTATTTAGAAGAACAGAATACAAAAATATAAAATTGAATGAAATTTTTTGCATTCTCTACTACATTCTCTCTCACAATTTATTTTTAAAATTAATACAAAATTCTAAATTTCACTGAATTAAACAAAAGTTTTCTCAATTTTCATTTTTGAAAACTTGCATAGATATCTATGGGGAAAAAGATTACACATTCTTTAATTTTGTAAAAATTATAATTTTTTAAAAATAAAAAAAATTTAATTAAGAATAAGAACAATATAATTTTAACAAAATTCAAGTTCTCTTATAATTTATTATATATGTTATACCACGAAAGTTTATATGATTTATTTTCATTTTAGAAGAAACTTTATGTATGTTAAGAAAATTCGTTTAATGTTAATAAAATCAAAAAAATATAAATAATTTATTGTATCTAAATAATTACATGATATATTGATTAACTGAATATGAAACTTAGTGAAAAAACATTAGAAAATAGGGTTAAGGGTCTATTTTACCTCGGAAATTTTCATCGAGGGGAAATTTTACCCTGAAAGTTTTTCTGGGAACAATTTTACCTCGGAAGTGTCAAAAAGGGAGCAGTTTTACCTTGACCATTATCCTAGTTAATTTTGACCATTAGTTAACTAAATATGTTTAACTGGCAGTGCACATGTCATCCATGTCATTTTTCTTAAGGTGAAAATTTGCTTCAGAAGTTTATGTGTCATCTATTTCATTTTTTTTTTCCCTCAAAGTTTGATTTAAAATTTTTGGGGCAAAATTGCACTTTAACAAAAATGACGTGGATGACATGTAGACTGCCAGCTTAACATATTTGGTTAATGAATGGTTAAAATTAACTAGGATAACAATACGGGCAAAATTGCTCCTTTTTTACACTTTCAGTGTAAAATTGTCCCTTAGTGAAAACTTTCAAGACAAAATTATCCCTTAAATCTAAAAAAAATATAAGTTTAATTGTTGTTAATTAGATAATGTAGTGATTGCATGAATATAAAACTTGGTCAAAAAAAAGATATGGTAATGATGGGCAATTTTAGTTTTGATTTTAGTTATTTTTTAATTATGAATACAAAAGATAATGGAGGAAGTTTATTTAGGGGCAATTTAGTAATTTAAAATTTATATTATGACGTTTGGTTCTTCTAAGTAATTACAGTTTTTATGGTTCTTTATAATAAATATGATTTTCTCTAGGTTATTTATTTTAATTTTTTCAAAAAAATATGCAAATTATAATAGTAAAATCAAATTGCAATCATCCTCTTTGACAAAAAAAATTTGATCTTCCCCCCTTTTTGGGTAAACTGTTTCCTGTCGTTTTGAAATAATTAAAGTAATAGTGTTGTACATTATTTCCCCTTTTTTTTGTTTAAATTTGGATGAAGAGTTTCCCTTCCGAAGCTTAAAAAGTAAAAGGTTCTCATATCTCTCAACAAATGCGCTTCTCAAAATTTGAACTTGTGTTTTTTTTTTATTAGAGTGAGGTTCTTTATCACCTCAACCAACAATTTATTGATTGTTGTACATCGTTTCTCTTCTTAATGAAATTGAAATTGTGAAGCCAAAAACCAACAATGTTGGCTCTTGAAATAGCAATTTAATTTATGGGAAGAATGAGAACAATAGTTTGGTCACAAAATTTTTATTTGATAATGATTAGATTTCTAAAACGTTTTGTTGTAAAATAAGTTGAAAATATAAATTTTAACAGTTGTATGAGAAATTTATTTAAAAAACATTAAGTAATAATAATTAAGTGTCATAATTTTCAACTAAAATTTTTATATTTACAATTGTCAAATCTTTATAACTATCATTAAATTAAAATTTTATAACTCATATTTAGTGTATAAAAGTATCTGGCTGGCCTCCAAAGGAGGATAATTGTACTTACATAAAAGTAAAATATAATTTTAGAACCTAACTGAGATTTTTCATAATTTATATTCTTAGAAAAACGAGTTTAAATCCTCCTGTGGATTTCAGGACCTTGACTCTTATTTTTGGCTTTCCAATTATAATCGCAAATGGAAAGGAAAACAAAATTTTTTTTTGGGAAAATTAGAGAGAAGGACCAAGAAAAAATAATATTTATTATACAAGACCTTAAAAAATGTAATTATTTAAAATGACCAAATTTTAAAACACATATTTAAAAATACTAAATTACCATTGGTCAAACTTCCTATATTCTTTTATTCAATCTCTCCTGCATTTTATTTTAAAACTAATTTAAATTTTATTTTCCACCAAAAATAAAATCGTCAAAATCATCATAACATGATTTTTTTAAATTTTATTTTTCTCCAACATCAACATAATAATTTTTAACATAATTAAAATTAGTGAGTTTGAAAATTTTACTTTTATTAAAAAATAAATTTATGTGATTTTAACAATAAAAAATTTCATATAATATTAATATATTTATCATATGATTATGTTGATGGAAAATAAAAGTTAAAAAAGGATAATGTCATTTAATGATTTTGACTGTTTTAACTTTAGAGGAAAATAAAATTCAAATTAATTTTAAAATAGAATGTGTGAGAGATTAAATGAGATAATGTGGAAAGTTTGACTAAGGGTAATTTAGTATTTTTAAATTTATATTTTGAAATTTGATCTTTCTAAATAATTATATTTTTTAAGGTCATTCACAATAAATAATATTTTTACTTGGTCCCTCTCCCTAATTTTCCCTTTTTTTTATTAAATTGATCTTTAAATTATTACTTATTTTAAAATTTAAAATATTTCTTATTTCAAAATGTTATTTTTAAGGTTAATCATTGGGAGAATTGTGAATTAATTCTTGTTTAGCAAATTAATTGTTGAATGTTACCTTTGAAGGTCTATTACACATGAACGGAAGATATTTTACACACAATGGAAAATATTTTGCACACAACAGAAGATTGTTTGCACCTCATATGAAAGATTTTTGCACACACGGAAGATTGTTTACATACAACGGAA
This sequence comes from Inga oerstediana, assembly GCA_963210345.1. Lineage (NCBI taxonomy): Eukaryota > Viridiplantae > Streptophyta > Magnoliopsida > Fabales > Fabaceae > Inga > Inga oerstediana. The sequence goes on from OY723410.1 coordinate 23,110,717, forward strand.
GATCATTTGCACAAACGGAAAATCATTTATACGCTTGATAGCATTCAACAATTAATTTACCCCAAAGATATTTTTGGACGATTTTTCCTTAATCGGTTGCCATTGGGGTTTTATAGTATTATTAGAATTTAAACTATTTAAAGTGATACCTTAATGGATTATTGATTATTGAATCCACATACCACTGGAAGTTGGTGTGACGACTACAAGAGGGAAGTTGTGAGTTCAATCCGCTTATAACTCATGTTGTTTGTATCTGCTTTATAATTCAACAAAAAAAAAAAGTTGGTGTAACTGCCGTATGTATTATATAAAATTATTATAATTTAAATTATTTAAAGCACAATTTGAATTGAATAACACAATTTACTTTAGGATTGTATTATAGAAAAAAGATAAGATAATACCACTTGAACTTTAAAATCTTAAATCAATTATTTTTTATTAAAATGATTTGTTAATTATTATATTCTTATTATTAATACTTATACTTTTATAAGCAACAAGACTAATTTATAATTTTAAAATTTAAGTGATATTTTTTATCTTTTTCCTCCATATTATTTTATCATCAATGGGGCAAGGGCAACCCCGTATTCAAAACTTTTAAATCAAATTATTTTCAAGCGCTTATTTAAAAAAAAAAAAATTATTTGAACTTCAAAATCTTAAATCAGTTTTATTGACTATACTTGAATATTAATTGACAACTCACTTAAGAAAGAAATCAATACTCTTGTAGTCAATAAAACTAATTTAGGATTTTGAAGTTCAAGCAGTATTATGTTTTTATTTATTTTGCCCTTAAAAAATATATTTTCCACAAAAAAAAAAAAAGAGAGAGAATTGTAAATAAATACATTTTTGGTAAATTAATTGCTGAATGCTATCTATTACACATAACAGAAGATATTTTACACACAACGAAAGATTGTTTACATATTCATATGAAAGATTTTCACACACAAAATTGCTTGCACATCTGATAACATTCAGCAGCAATTAATTTACCCGAAGTTATTTTTGAACGATTTTCCAAAAAAAAAAAAAAAATACAAATCATTCTGTTACAGTTCATGTGAATGCTTGAATCGAAATGCTGTTGGAAGTTGGTGGAAGAAAATGAGATCAGCATCTCAATTTTTAGCACTTTCTATGGCCCTTTTCCTTTCAATGCTTTGTTGACTCGTTGTAGCTTCTTCTTCTTCTTCGTCAGAGCTCTGAAGCATCGGACATGGACGAGACTCGAGTGCCAGTCCCACGAGTGAAACTAGGTAGTGAAGGGTTAGAGGTAAGAATCCACTCTTTTATCTTAATCCACAATGATCCATTATTGTGTTGCTGTTTTGGTCGAATCAGTTTATCGCTTCGCACATCTGTTGTTATTTGCTTCTGTTTAATAATAAGAGGGAAATAGTTCTGTTTCAGTAGCATAGCATTGAGGTCGTCTGAGTCAGACAATATCAAGCAATTACCGAGAATTCTATCTTATTCAATTATTCTTAAATATGATCTAATTCGCTCAAGTAATCTCAGCTCAAAATAGGTCTATGTAGAAGAAACAAATCTATGTCTAGAAACAGTAATTTGACTTTCACCTCCTAAATTTAGAACACTTAAAAGTAGACTGATCTTAAATTTTGTCAGAGATTTTCTTACTTTAGTCAAGTAAATTCATTAACCAGCCCCCCTACTTGATCACCAAAAAAATTTCACTAACCAATTAACTCTACTATCTGGTAAAACTCAAAAGCAATGTCATCAAATTGCTTTATTGAAATAGAAAGAGAATCCTCTCCCTTTGTGTTTGAAAACATGTTGGTCTTGGTTGACCAAAGTAACGTGAGTAATTTTGTCTCTAAAGTTGCATAAGCCCGTTTCCAAAGGGTTTTCAAACATAGGAACCAAAAGGGGCTTGGTATTCTGTTATATGACCTCTTGTGGAAAGTTAATGAGAAATTAAATGCTTCTTGTTTGTATCATATAATGAAATGCAGGTCTCGAGGCTGGGTTTTGGATGTGGGGGGCTATCAGGAATTTACAATGCCCCTCTCTCACATGAAGCTGGATGTTCAGTTATCAAGGAAACATTCAATAAAGGTATAACCTTTTTTGATACTTCTGGTCTTTACGGAGATCGTCATGATAACGAGTTCATGGTTGGCAAGGTATTGCACATTCTGCCTAACTATTTTCATGTTTTCAATCTTAAATGCACTGTGGTTGATACGAGAAAATATGCCCTTATGATCGTCCAAAGAAAATTTTTTATTTTGTGACAAGCTTAGAACACTTATGACCACAAGAACAACATAGAAAGGAAGATCATAATGCTTAATATAATTCCAAAATCTGCAATGACATGTACTTGTGCCCCCATGAACTTGCTTATAGCCATCATGGAAATAAAAAACTAGCTTTCAATATAATTTCATTTATGGACAATGCAAGTTTCTCTACATTTGATGTTATTATTGATGCTTTTTCATCATATAACAGGCTTTGAAGGAACTCCCTCGAGAAAGAGTCCAATTGGCTACTAAATTTGGTATTATTAGGTCTGATGGGATGCAATACAGTGTAAAAGGTACCCCTGAATATGTAAGGGAGTGCTGTGAAGCTAGTCTTAAGAGACTTGATGTCAGTTATATTGATTTATACTATCAGCATCGAATTGACACTTCCGTGCCAATTGAGGACACTGTAAGTTATAGATGCATTTCTTCTGTTATGTGTAATACATAACCTTTTCACTATTTTCTAACCTGTGGGTGTTTGTGTGGTACACTGATCTGAACAAGGAAGATCGGGGAGCTTAAAAAGCTGGTAAATGAAGGGAAGATAAGATATATTGGGTTGTCAGAAGCTAATGCAAATACTATAAGGAGAGCACATGCTGTTCATCCTATCACCGCTTTGCAAATGGAGTATTCTTTATGGTCCCGTGACATCGAAGAAGAGATAATTCCACTTTGCAGGTTTTTAGATAGATTACTTTTATCTTGTTTGTTTGGTTTCTGATATGACTTTCTTAGATACTGTTTTGAAGCCAGTGATTATTTGCAAAATATCTTTTTGAAAATTGTTACAGTAAATTGCATTAGCCTCCCTTGAAGTTTTAAACTATACACGCACATCATAATAGTGGATAGGTTTAATCGCAAGGGTCTCACACCACTTGAGCAAGGTTCAACCTTGTGGATGCAAAAGTCATGTTGGAAGAGTTCCCTTATTTAGGCATGACAATGCTCAAATTAATTTTAGGGGAGTTTGGATTCACTTATTTTAAGTGATTTTGTGTTGTACAAGGTAAATATGTAAGTGGAGTTTGGTTTTGTAAGGCGTAGAAGTGTTTTTTCAAGTGTTCCAAAACTTGCTCTTGGTAGTAATGGATACCAGATTTGACTTTCACTTATATGGGACCTCCCTTCTATTAAGATAATCGTTTAGTGGAGCTAACACTATATGCACTTTAACTCCTTGAATGCTCCTCCCTATATCCTCATTCAGTGTGGCATAAATGGTTAAATTAATAAACTGATCTGTTAATCGGTTAATAACTGCACGATTTAGTCATTTAAGATAACAAATTTATAACACAGCCTTTTTTTCAACATGAAATGACAACTAACATGAGTTTTTAATTCTAGGGATCCTAGAAGGACCAACATGGGATGAGTTGTTACTTTCAGAGACTAACTCTTTGACTCTTTTGTTATCTTAGGCTAGTCCAGCACAAATCATCGAAAGGCCAAGTTAATACTTATGAAAAGTTAAAATAAGAGAGACTACAGAAATATTGTATCATCTCGTTAAATCTTTAGTTATCTTACTCAAATTTTTTAACTTGCAGAGAACTAGGAATTGGAATAGTGGCATATAGCCCTCTTGGTCGAGGCTTTTTTGCAGGGAAGGCAGTGGAGGAAAGTTTACCTAATCAAAGTGTATTGGTACAATCCCAGTTTTAAATTTGCACTTGTACGATAATACCACAGGTGGGAGAAATGCCTATAACAATAAAGGCAACCCAGTGCACAAGGCTTCTACTAGGTGGGGTCTGGGAAGGATAGATAGTTGTACATAGCCTTGCCCCCGCAAATGGAGAAATGCCTATAAGAATAACTATAGTTATATACATGTATTCCTTTAGAGGATTGGCTTTTGAGATTTGATATTTTTTTCATTGACATAGGCGATTCATCCACGGTTCAATGGAGAAAATTTGGAAAAGAACAAGGTCTTTTACAAGCGACTTTCTGACTTGGCTTCTAAACATGCATGTACTCCTGCTCAATTAGCCCTCGCATGGGTAATGCATCAGGGGAACGACATAATTCCGATCCCAGGTAGTATCACCTGCACATTCAATAAAACACTTCACTCTTTCCAATAAAAGAATAGAGGTTAATTGTTGGTTAGAGTTAAAAACATCAACAAAACTAATCATGAACCTCACTTAATCATGAAGTACTCTATCTGAAGTTCTATGATTAAGTGGTCAACCTGAGTTTTCACTTAAGGGTAAAGTAGTATTTGAATTTTATACGATATCAGAGTCTCTATCTAAGCTGTCAATTTATATGTAAGATATAGTGAGCTCATATTATGTCCATGTTTCCGTCTAAAAAGGCATCCACTTGGTTGAGCATATTAAACACTTTCGTAGAACCAATGATGCTCTTCGATTTAAAGTTTAAACATTTGGGGACCATGGCCTTAAAAGGTATTATTTGGTTGAGAGGGCAATATTTGATTTAGCATGTGTTTAGATTAGCTTATCTAAATGATTTTATATTGTATAAGGTAAGTATGTAAGAGGAATTGACTTGTAAATCGCAAAATAGCTTATTTTAAGCTAAACCAATCACCTTTTTAGGCATATTTCTAGACATTTCCACCTATTTATGTAGCCTAATGAGCATGTCAGGACGTATAGTACCTATAATAATCTTGTCAATTATGATACAGTTTTTTTTTTTTGTAAATCTGAGATGTATCATTTCTGTTGATTGAGTGCTACATGATGAAATATCATTGGTTTGCTACAACAGGGACAACTAAAGTGAAGAACCTTGAGAACAACATTGGATCTCTGAGAGTTAAGCTTACAGATGAAGATGTGAGGGAAATTTCTGATGTAATTCCTGCTCATGAATTTGCTGGGGAACGAGAATATGACATGTTCTCAAAATACATGTGGAAGTTTGCAACTACCCCTCCAAAAGTAATATAAGCAAGAACATGAACCGAACCTTTCTTTTTCCTTGTACAACAACAGACCAAACTAAGAAAATGAATTTTGAGTGTTCTTTTTCATATTTGGTCAAGTGTTTCACTTCTTCAAAGACCAACTTTTCATGTCTGTGTTATTGCATGAATGATATATATTTCATGTATAAGCATTTTACATAATATTCTTTCGTTAAGTATTGCCCCTCATGCCTGTCTTCCTTCTTTAACTTGGAGAATTCATGTTTGGTTCTGATGAGTTATCAGTTTTGAACTGAGAGACAAAGTGTTTGGTAGAAATAAAGAAAAACATGTTGAAATTCTGTGCAAAAGAACTTATCTTTAGTCGCTAATCGTCTTTAGAGCTTGCATTATTAGAATCAGATGTTTTGACACCATTTTGAAAATTTTATATGTATTTTTATACTATTTTCTTGATTGACATGCTTTTTAAATAGTTAACGTTAGTTAATGGCTATGGCATTTTTGTTCTATTTTGAAGATTTCATAAATACTTTTACAGTTGAGAAAAGTTTAGCAGCATACATTGAAAAAAAGTTTATGGGTAGATTTATATATTTACCCTTATTTTTTAATATATTAAACATATATTTATTTCAATAAATATAACAAAACAGCCAGATTAAAAGTGAGACATAAAACAACCATGATTTTCCTTGATATTGGAGATCTAATGGCGATCTGCGGTTAATTAAGAGCAACATTACAGGACAAAATTACGTCATCTTTACTTTACACACATATTTGCATGATTTCATTGTTAATTTACAACACTCTTTCTAATTTTTAACCTAACAGCTAAATAATTAATTTACAAATATTAAGAAAGGAGGTGGATAACTAATTTTCAAATATTTAAAAAATTAATTAAATTAGTTATTTGTAACCAATATATGTGTTGATTCCTTATATTACCCTGTTGTTGTTGTTATTATTTACAAGAGGTGTGATCAATCTAGATGAGAGATCAGCACATCAACTTATATTATCTTATTTAATCATGTATATTGGAAATACCTTGATACTATTTTAACATGCGCAATTAATAGATATACTTTAAAAAAAAATTATAAATATGAAAGATAAGATGGATTGAAATCCTATATTTTTTGCTGGAAAGAAAAAAGAAATATATATATATATATATATATAAAAAGGCGCGCACTTTTAAAATCATATTCCCAGACGTGTATTGTTATGCTAGTGGCAGTTGGCGGAAGAAAATGACGGCATCGGACAGTGATCGATGGCTGCGCTCTCTCTCTTCGTTTTTTTTTTTTTGGACAAACTCTCTCTCTCTTCGTTTTCAATAACTAGTTTTAGCATCTTCTTTGCCAAAGCTCTGTACAATCGCAAATGGACATCACTCACTTGCGAGTTTCCAGAGTTAAACTGGGTAGTCAGGGCTTGGAGGTAAGCTTAATTCCTGCTTCAATATTGTAAGGCGGTTTTGTCGGAACAGATTTCCGAAATTTTAAATAGTCGATCCTATCTTGAAATTTTGAGTGTAGTTATAAACATTGTTTCGTGTGAATCTTTGGATTCTCTGTTTGTCACAATTGATTGTTCTTTACTCCGATTCAACACAGAGGAACAGAAAATTTTGCTCTCTCCAGTATGCTTAAATAGCTCTGAGTTTTGCGCTCGAAGTCGTTTGTTTCGAAAATTGGGGGTTTTATCGATCAAACTACTGGCCTTGGTACTTTCTGGCTACAGTTTTCTGGTCAAAAGAGTCATCGCGACACCGTTTTCATCATTCATAATAGGGTTTCTTTTTTCTCAATGTTTCTCAAATCTATCAAAAATGAAAAATATAATAATTTGATCTTGGAGAATTTCTCGTCATGTAGAACCCCGTAGGAAATTCTGAAGAGGTAGCAATAGGCAAGCACTAGAAATATCTGGCGGGAAACGGTGTGGGGGTCTATATCGGTGTCGCTATCGTTATTGAATGATTCAGTACTATTGGCTTGAGTTTTAATATCTCAGTCTTTGGTTATATTAGCTGTTATGCAAAGCTGATAATAAACGAAATGCTTCCTGTTTATGCCATATTTATGAAATGCAGGTTTCCAGAGTGGGTTTTGGATGTGGGGGGTTATCTGGGATTTATAATGCCCCTCTTTCTCATGAAGCAGGATGCTCAGTTATTAAAGAAGCATTCAGCAAGGGTATAACCTTTTTTGATACATCTGATGCTTACGGAGATGAACATGATAACGAAATCATGGTTGGCAAGGTACCTCATATTACTACTACCCATGGAATCTTATTTTGCATTTTTAATTAACTTTGGTCCCTAAGAATAAGATTATCATTGCATGGCAATGGATTTAAACTAGGACTACATATATGAACCCAGCTGTTAAAACAGCTCATTCAATCATAGAATAAGAAAAAATTTAGATATTCATATAATTTCATGCATGATATATATACACACACACTATGAAAATCTTTTGTTAAGTGTGATAAAAATCCATTTAACTCATTGATCTTATATAGTTCATTTAATTTATGTATAATCTTAAGCAAACTTTTAACAAGCCTAGCCCGAAATCTCATTCAACAAAACAAGAGCTCAAACTACTTGTTTTCATATGAGCAAGCCTTAAGATTGCCGGGGCTCAACTAATTTATACTCCTAACTCTACAACAATGACAATAAAAAATAACAAGAAGCCTTATCCCGATAGTTAAAGTCAGCTACATAGATACCCCTAACTCTACTGATAATGATAAAATAAAAAGGAAATCTTTGTGTTCAATATGGTGTTGAAGGGCCATTGACATTTACCAGTGTCCAATGAATTTCATAATGACTAGTTTGTAGAGGAAATCACTTAATTAAAAAGGGAAAATGTTCAATATAATGAATGTTTAAGAGTTTTTTACACTCGGGGTCAATGCAGTACGTTTTATGTACTAATACATTTTCCTCATATTCTAGGCTTTAAAAGATCTCCCTCGGGAAAGAGTTCAACTAGCTACTAAATTTGGTATCGTTGTGTCTGAGGGGATGCAATTCAGCATAAAAGGCACGCCTGAATATGTGAGGGAGTGCTGTGAGGCTAGTCTTAAGCGCCTTGATGTCGATTATATCGATTTATACTATCAGCATCGAATTGACACCTCTGTGCCAATTGAGGACACTGTAAGTTCTTAGGTGCATTTCTTCTTGTATGAATAATGCATACCTTTCCCTTTTGCTAATGTCTCTGTCTTCTTTATAAATTGACCACAACAAGGAAGATAGGGGAGCTTAAAAAGCTGGTAAATGAAGGGAAGATAAGATATATTGGGTTGTCAGAGGCTAATGCTGATACTATAAGGAGAGCACATGCTGTCCATCCTATCACTGCTCTGCAAATGGAGTATTCTTTGTGGACCCGTGAAATTGAAGAAGAGATTATTCCTCTTTGCAGGTTTGTCACATACTGTTTCGATCTGGTAGTTTGAGATGTTTTCCATCTGTTTATATGTTGCGTTAAGTCTGATTATCTGCAAAAACTTTCAATAAAATTGTTAAACATTCGCGTCCTCTAACATTTTTAGAAGTTCATCGGATTTTATTTTGCACAGAAACCTCCCCTATTTTCTTTGCAGTCTGTGAAAGAAAAGTATTAGTATTTTGTGTTTTGAACTTCACTATCTCGAGGCTCAAACTTCAGAGGATCTGGATCCCTAATTTTCATGGACTTCTTAATGCTGACTAGGTTAAAGGAACCAAATTATTAGTTTGGTGTCAATAACAAGTTATGGAAATTAAAGGCCAAATTAGTAGGGGAGATTAGTGTAATATTTATAAAACTAGTATCATGCTCAATTCTTTTTCTTGCTTGCAGAGAACTAGGGATTGGAATAGTGGCATATAGCCCTCTTGGTCGAGGCTTTCTTGCAGGGAAGGCAGTGGACGAGAGTTTGCCTAGTCAAAGCCTTTTGGTAAGCATCCAGTTTTAAGTTTGCATGAATTTGCACTTCTAGGATCTTTACAACAAAAGGAAAATCTTTATAATAATGTCTAGATCAGTCGTACAGTTTTGATATATTGTTTCTGTAACAGGCTGTGCATCCAAGGTTCAGTGGAGAAAATCTGGAAAAGAACAAGTTGTTATACAAACGATTTTCTGACTTGGCTTCTAAACATGGTTGCACTCCTTCACAGTTAGCTTTAGCATGGCTTCTCCATCAGGACAATGATATAGTTCCTATCCCTGGTACTTGTCACCCTAGTCTTAAAGCATTACATATTTTTTGGGTTATGGAGATTATTAAGCTTTAATTTGATGGTTCTTGATATGATTTTAGCGTTCTCTTGACCAAGTGTCCAACCTAAGCATTCACTTGACGGTGTAGTATTTGAATTGATATCAGATCTCTAAACAATCAAGAATTTCAAACCTTTTTTTTTTTTTAAGGAAAGGTGCCAGGCTATATGACTAATAATTCATTTTCCCAGCAGACGTATAAAAACACATCAAGATCGATAACATTAAAATACAATCCTGGGGCAGGGTTTCAAAAACATTAACAAGCATGTAAGGGTCATTAGCCATTTTAACTAATTTGTTCACTGGAAGGTTAGATTCGCATATGAGCTTCTGATCTCCGTAGAATTTCAGTCTTCACCACTCCCTTCTTCACAAAATATATAGTGGGGCTATGTTTTGTCTACGGCTTCAATCTCAAAGGTGGTAAATATATTAATAAAATAAATCATAGGCCTTTGACTTGATGGTTTGAATTATTTGGTCATTTTGGTGTCTTCTCTTGTTGATTGATGGGTTTTCTGTGCCACTTGCTTAACACAATTTCATCAATTGAATTTTCTTGATTTCTCATATTTCTCTTCTGCATTCCCTATTAGTGAGGTGGAAAATATGATGTCTGTCATTCATAAGTCATAAACAATACTACCTCTGATCCTTAATATTAGGTCTCATTTATAGTGTAAATTGTACTACAAACGAGTTTTTATATTAAGGACTGGAGATAGTATAATTTATTTTTCACACTTCATATAATGCATGGGGCCTATGCTAGTTTAGTACCTATTTCTCTATAATTGTTCTTCAGTGATACATTCATTTATCCATGACATAATGAGTTTTTAATGATTAAAAAGAAAGTTATTGACTTGCTGTAAACATCATGATAATGCGTCAGTTCTTCTGATTCAGTCCTTTTTCATGCATTACTTCAATACAATAGGTACAACAAAAGTAAAGAACCTTGAAAACAACATTGCTTCTCTAGCCGTGAAGCTGACAGATGAAGATGTGAGAGAAATTTCTGATGTTGTTCCTGCCGGTGAAGTTGCCGGAGAACGAGAAGTTGGTGCTTTCACCAAATTTAGTTGGAGGTTTGCAACTACCCCACCAAAGTGATTTCTAGTTATTGAGGATGAACTGAACCTTTATTTTAGTATACTTTTCACATACACACAAACACAAATTTGCTGTGTCCATGTTCTCATCTTCAGAAAATATCCTCTCAGATTTCCTCAAGAAAAACGAGTGCAAAGTGGAATAAGTGAATTGGATAATAAGATGAATATAGGAAGTGGACATGCCTAATAATTATTATATTCGCTTAAAAGGTGCCAGTGAGTTCATAGCTCACTTGCCACTTGCCATTATTCTCAATCCTTAATAGGAAAAAAAGAAAGAATAAAATCTCCACTCACTATAATTTAAAGTTTTGAGGCTTTGAATTGAGATAGTTTTTAACATGATATCTCAATTATCAAGTGCATATTTCTTAAAAAGTTGGCCAACTATAATTAAACTGAATTTCACAATTGATGAAATATATTTATCTTGTTTACACAAAATAATGATATATACGTAATCTAATTTTCCCCCCTTTATTTCTTTTCTACTCGATTTTGGTTAAATGTCTTTAAAGCTATGCCGAACTTTCCTTTCTAGGAAAATATGCCTAACTTTTTTTTTTTAATGCGTAAGATTGGTGATAGTTACATAACCAGAGGTAAGAAGTGCCCAGCAGCAGCACGTGAACTTTGTTTTCTTCTTTGCAACTTCTCATGTTTAAACTTAACGTATGAACTCAGGAATTTACATTCAAGAAAATTTTGGGTAAGACTGTAAAAGAAGATAATATCAATTGAATTAAGAATTTAGAAATTTTGATCCAACAAAATATAAGAAGGATGTTGGTAGTTCTTTATTCTATAGTTTAAGCCAATTACATTTCAGGTATTCTTAATTAAATACACTTTTTATTATTGGAAGTAATAATTTCTCAAATTTGAGGATAAATAGTTACTTGATGGGAAAGAACAACTGAAAAAGGAAAAGAATAGAACGATGGAGTTCAAGGATTATCTCCCCATAACCATGATCCTAGTTTTTTTAGGGAGAATTGCTGAAAAATATTTTGGAAGCAAATTAATTGCTGATTGCTACCAAGCGTGCAAGGGATCTTCCATGTATGCAAGCGATCTTCCGTTTTGTGTAAATCATCTTCCATGTGTGCAAAAGTCTTCCGTATAAATGTGCAAGCAATCTTCCGTTATGTGCAATGGTAGCATTCAGCAATTAATTTGTCAAAAAGGTATTTGTCAGCGATTCTCCCTTTTTTTTATTTTGTAAAATTTAAATGCAAACACACAAATAGTATGTTAACACTAAGTTTGAGCCTGAGACATCATTCAAACGCGGCAGGTGATGAAACTAATGAGACAGTTTGCCCTTGATGCCTTTTTTTTCCCCAATTCAATGCTATCAAAGTCACGTGGAGATCTTCGTATTTCGCTTTATGCTATTACTATTAGGCATTCCATGTGATGTGAGTAAATACAACCAGTTTCCAAAAAATTGCATTAGGCAATAAGTTAAAACCATCTACTTTTTTTTAACCACTTTTTCACCAGCATTTAAAAACATATCCGCACTCTAAATATCAAGGTATTAAAGACCGGACCGGGTATTGAACCGGTCGGGGTACTGGGTTAAGGGTCAGTGGGTCAAACCGGGACCAAACCGGTAAGTAATTGAAAATTTTAGGCTTATAGTATGAAATTCTAAAGGAAAAAGTTAAATTTTTTTTTTTTTTAATTTGGGACCCGGACCGGACCGTGAACCGGACCGGTCTAGTGACCGGTTCGGTGGTTTCCGGTATGGACCGGCCGGTCCGGTCCGGGAACATTGCTAAATATTAACTGAAAAGAATATTACTCCCTATAGTCCCTAATATAAAAAATATTTTTTAAAACACTCTAATCATCTTATTTAGTTTTCTCATTATCTCTTCTTGATTATTGCTTAAGGAATATCACATCAATATGGATAGATTAGAAAAATAATAATAAATATGAAAAATATGTATTTTATTTAAGGCTAAGACTAACTCTCCAAATATGTTCTAAAAATTGGAGGGAGTAAAACATAATAAGCACGTTAAACAAATTTAATTGGTTAGTTAAATCCAGTTACGAATGGTAAATAAATTAAAAAAAAAAAAAGCACTCCCAATTACCTAGATGCTATAGAAACGTCGGGGCAAGCTCCAAAGTCTGCAGCCAGAGGAGAGCCACGTTGATACTTTTTGGCTTTTTGCCATGTGAGGGCAACAGCATGAGGAATTTATGTTTTATAGTGTCAAAATTAACTTCGCCAATAGAAGTTAAATGAGGAAAAGAGGAGATTTAAGAGTAGGATAATATTTTGAAAATGAATATAAAATATCATATTTAAGCTCCTTATATTTTCGTTCAATTTTTAATTTGAACTTTGTCCAATATTATGTGTGCCATGCTCCGGTCACAACTATAGAGTGTCTTGTAAAGGATACCAAATGTAAGTAGATCCATTTAAAACCCCAAGGGAAAAAGTGTAGTACAACTTACTCTAAATATTAAAGGTTAAATTAGATCTAACCACTTTAATTATTTTTCTAGAAGCGCCTATTATCCTAAACTAATTTTTGATGTATTCAACATCCTAATTTTACCAATAACATCTTATATTGAAATTAGGATATTAGGTACTACTGAAAATACTTGAAGGTGCTGAATATGTCAAAAATTACTTTAAAATACTGGGTGCTTTTAGAAAAATATTTTATTGGCTAGATGTACAAAAAATTAGTTTAGGATGCTGAATGTCACCGAGAAAAAAAATAATCCAAGTATTAATTGAAGAAAATACTAATGCCTTATAAATTATAAATGCATTCAGTTTATCCAGAAGCTAATAGAAAGTTCTAGTCTTCAACTCAAGGTCTTAGCTCTCCATGTTAAAGTCAGCAACCCTTATAAACCTCAGATTCACAAAGTGGCCACCTTCTTGGTTCATAAGAGAGCCACGTCTCTTGCTTTTGGCCATGTGTGGACAAGGTCACCCACGTGAACCAAGGAACTTTAGGACCCCCAATTCCTATTGACGTGGAACCAAAATATCCACCAATATACTCCTACCTCCTCTTCTATATAAAGCACACTCCCTTCCGTCTTTACCTACAGATTGATCTCAAGAAGCTAGTTACATAATTAAAGCAAAGTATTTCAACTCAGTGATTACCATTCACTTACCATTTCAGATATGGCTGCTTCATATGCTGTGCAATCTCTCTTGGCTAGCCCTGTGACTCGTATTTTAAACAGGTCCAGGATTAACAACTACCCGATTGGTTTTCCAGCATCATATAGGACAACCCTGCGCAGAAATGTTAGCCTTAAAGTTAGATCCATGGCTGAGCGTGATAAGGTAATTTCTCTGCCTCAATTCTCATATAGTAATGAACATTAGTTCACATAAACAGGTATAACCTGGTGTGGTAGTTTTCTAACTGATGGGTTGATCTAAGTACATGTCTAGGGATAATGGGTACTAGCTATATATGGATATTGACTGTTACTGTTAATTGCAGGAAGAGATGAAAGATACACCACCAATATCAGAGCCACAGCCAATTTCTTCTCCCACACCAAAGAAGGTATGTCACTAAGCCCTGTGTGAACAAGTTTGCTTTTTATTCCTATGGAAACTTTTTTCCTGTTATTCTAATATCCTTGTGGAAAGAGGGAGAATAGAATAATCTTTGAATTTCAAGCTATTTTATATTTACATTTCATCGGAATATAAGTACTTTAGGTTACAGAGTATTTAATTTTCGAACATTGAGAAAATAGAAAATCTCTTGTAGAGTATACTTTAACCTAAAATCATCGAATCATGTCGATGTTGGTTCCTGAAATTCATTGAAAATGTTGGGTAATATTTTCTATGTAGGTTGTATAGAACGACAAATCTGGATATTATCATGTAGATATTAACGGAAGAGACAAAAGGACATATATACGATCGAACGAGATTTAAATCCTAATCATAATAATATTCACCTCCTAAAACACTGTCGTTGTCACTCTGTAAGATTAAGATCTGAATAATACCTAATTGATGTTGACTTATTGCCGGGAATGAAAACAGGGGAGCACGAAATTCTCGGACGTATTGGCGTTCAGTGGACCAGCACCGGAGAGAATCAACGGGAGATTGGCTATGATAGGGTTTGTGGCGGCAATGGCGGTGGAAGTGACGAAAGGGCAAGACGTGTTTGCGCAGATCGCCGACGGAGGCATCCCGTGGTTCTTGGGGATAAGCGTCATCCTATCGGTCGCATCGCTGATTCCATTATTTCAGGGAGTGAGCGTCGAATCGAAGTCTCAATCGTTCATGTCTTCTGATGCAGAGCTTTGGAACGGAAGGTTGGCGATGCTGGGATTGGTCGCACTAGCTTTCACTGAATATGTTAAAGGAGGAACACTTGTATGATTTTACTTGCTTTTGCTTTGTAACTATAGCTATTATTATTATTATTATTATGACAAATTAAATTAAATGTTAATAATGTGCAAATTTTATAGATCATAGTCCGACCTCGCCAATTTAGTCAGGAAAAAAATGCATGTCGGTAAATTTAGTTAACTTTGATAAATTATAAACCATCTTGTTACAATTTAGTTCAGTTAGAATGGTAGGAAAAAATAGGCTCATTACTACCATCATACCTACCTTGTGCTAGCAATTAAGTTAATAAAATAACAATCATTAAAGTAATTTTACACTAAATATATTTTTTCCAATTTGATATGAGATTAGTATCAACCAGCGCAACAGTTCAAATCTACCAGAAAAAAATCCCTCCCCATCATTGTCACTCTAATAGAACAATCTCTCTTTTCTTGTTAAAGGCGTCTTTTCAATCCTCTGAAAGTGTCCCGATCAATAACATGAGCATAAAAATGAAATACTCCCTCCGGTCCTAATTATAAGATAAAGTTGATTTTTTTAGAGAAATTAAGAAAATTTTGTGTAAGACTGTAAAAGAAGATGATACCAATTGAATTAAGAATTTAGAAATTTTGATCCAACAAAATATAAGAAGGATGTTGGTAGTTCTCTATTCTATAGTTTAAGCCAATTACATTTCAGGTATCCTTAATTAAATACACTTTTTATTATTGGAAGTAATAATTTCTCAAATTTGAGGATAAAAAGTTACTTGATGGGAAAGAACAACTGAAAAAGGAAAAGAATAGAACGATGGAGTTCAAGGATTGTCTCCCTATAACCATGATACTATTTTTTTTATTTTGTAAAACTTAAATGCACACACACAAATATGTTAACACTAAGTTTGAGCCTGAGACATCATTCAAACGCGGCAGGTGATGAAACTAGTGAGACAGTTTGACCTTGATGCCTTTTTTCTCGCCAATTCAATGCTATCAAAGTCACGTGGAGATCTTCGTATTTCGCTTTATGCTATTACTATTAGGCATTCCATGTGATGTGAGTAAATACAACCAGTTTCCAAAAAATTGCTTTAGGCAATAAGTTAAAACCATCGACTTTTTTTTAACCACTTTTTCACCAGCATTTAAAAACATAGCCGCACTCTAAATATTAACTGAAAAGAATATTACTCCCCATAGTCTCTAATATAAAAAATATTTTTTAAAACACTCTAATTATCTTATTTAATTTTCTCATTCTCTCTTCTTGATTATGGCTTAAGGAATATTATATCAATATGGATAGATTAGAAAAATAATAATAAATATAAAAAATATGTATTTTATTTAAGGCTAAGACTAACTTTCTAAATATGTTCTAAAGATTGGAGGGAGTAAAACATAATAAGCACGTTAAACAAATTTAATTGGTTAGTTAAATCCAGTTATGAATGGTAAATAAATTAAAAAAAAAAAAAAAAAAAAAAAGCACTCCCAATTACCTAGATGCTATAGAAACGTCGGGGCAAGCTCCAAAGTCTGCCGCCAGAGGAGAGCCACGTTGATACTTTTTGTCTTTTTGCCATGTGAGGGCAACAGCATGAGGAATTTATGTTTTATAGTGTCAAAATTAACTTCGCCAATAGAAGTTAAATGAGGAAAAGAGGAGATTTAAGAGTAGGATAATATTTTGAAAATGAATATAAAATATCATATTTAAGCTCCTTATATTTTCGTTCAATTTTTAATTTGAACTTTGTCCAATATTATGTGTGCCATGCTCCGGTCACAACTACAGTGTGTCTTGTAAAGGATACCAAATGTAAGTAAGATCCATTTAAAACCCCAAGGGAAAAAGTGTAGTACAACTTACTCTAAATATTAAAGGTTAAGTTACATCTAACCCCTTGAATTATTTTTCTAGAAGCACCTATTATCCTAAACTAATTTTTGATATATTCAACACCCTAATTTTACCAATAACACCTTATATTGAAATTAGGATACTAGGTACTACTGAAAATATTTGAAGGTGCTGAATATGTCAAAAATTACTTTAAAATACTGGGTGTTTTTAGAAAAATATTTTATTGTACTAGATGTATAAAAAATTAGTTTAGGATGCTGAATGTCACCGAGAAAAAAAATAATCCAAGTATTAATTGAAGAAAATACTAATGCCTTATAAATTATAAATGCATTAAGTTTATCCAGAAGCTAATAGAATGTTCTAGTCTTCAACTCAAGGTCTTAGCTCTCCATGTTAAAGTCAGCAACCATTATAAACCTCAGATTCACAAAGTGGCCACCTTCTTGGTTCATAAGAGAGCCACGTCTCTTGCTTTTGGCCATGTGTGGACAAGGTCACCCACGTCAACCAAGGAACTTTAGGACCCCCAATTCCTATTGACGTGGAACCAAAATATCCACCAACATACTCCTACCTCCTCTTCTATATAAAGCACACTCCCTTCCGTCTTTACCTACAGATTGATCTCAAGAAGCTAGTTACATAATTAAAGCAAAGTATTTCAACTCAGTGATTACTATTCACTTACCATTTCAGATATGGCTGCTTCATATGCTGTGCAATCTCTCTTGGCTAGCCCTGTGACTCGTATTTTAAACAGGTCCAGGGTTAACAACTACCCGATTCGTTTTCCAGCAACCTATAGGACAACCCTGCGCAGAAATGTTAGCCTTAGAGTTAGATCCATGGCTGAGCCTGATCAGGTAATTTCTCTGCCTCTATTCTCAAATACTAATGAACATTAGTTCACATAAACAAGTATAACCTGGTGTGATAGTTTTCTAACTGATGGGTTGATCTAAGTACATGTCTAGGGGTAATGGGTACTAGCTATATATGGATGTTGACTGTTACTGTTAATTGCAGGAAGAGATGAAAGATACACCACCAATATCAGAGCCACAGCCAATTTCTTCTCCCACACCAAAGAAGGTATGTCACTAAGCCCTGTGTGAACAAGTTTGCTTTTTATTCCTATGGAAACTTTTTTCCTGTTATTCTAATATCCTTGTGGAAAGAGGGAGAATAGAATAATCTTTGAATTTCAAGCTATTTTATATTTACATTTCATCGGAATATAAATACTTTAGGTTACAGAGTATTTAATTTTCGAACATTGAGAAAATAAAAAATCTCTTGTAGAGTATACTTTAACCTAAAATCATCGAATCATGTCGATGTTGGTTCCTGAAATTCATTGAAAATGTTGGGTAATATTTTCTATGTAGGTTGTATAGAACGACAAATCTGGATATTATCATGTAGATATTAACGGAAGAGACAAAAGGACATTTATACGATCGAACGAGATTTAAATCCTAATCATAATAATATTCACCTCCTAAAACACTGTCGTTGTCACTCTGTAAGATTAAGAACTGAATAATACCTAATTGATGTTGACTTATTGCCGGGAATGAAAACAGGTGAGCACGAAATTCTCGGACGTATTGGCGTTCAGTGGACCAGCACCGGAGAGAATCAACGGGAGATTGGCTATGATAGGGTTTGTGGCGGCAATGGCGGTGGAAGTGACGAAAGGGCAAGACGTGTTTGCGCAGATCGCCGACGGAGGCATCCCGTGGTTCTTGGGGATAAGCGTCATCCTATCGGTCGCATCGCTGATTCCATTATTTCAGGGAGTGAGCGTCGAATCGAAGTCTCAATCGTTCATGTCTTCTGATGCAGAGCTTTGGAACGGAAGGTTGGCGATGCTGGGATTGGTCGCACTAGCTTTCACTGAATATGTTAAAGGAGGAACACTTGTATGATTTTACTTGCTTTTGCTTTGTAACTATAGCTATTTTTTATTAATATTATGACATATTAAATTAAATGTTAATAATGTGCAATTTAGTCAGGAAAAAAATGCATGTCGGTAAATTTAGTTAACTTTGATAAATTATAACCCATTTTGATACAATTTACTTCAGTTAGAATGGTAGGAAAAAATAGGCTCATTACTACCATCATACCTACCTTGTGCTAGCAATTAAGTTAATAAAATAACAATCATTAAAGTAATTTTACACTAAATATATTTTTCAATTTGATATGAGATTAATATCAACCAGCGCAACAGTTCAAATCTACCAGAAAAAATGCCTCCCCATCATTGTCACTCTAATAGACCAATCTCTCTTTTCTTGTTAAAGGCGTCTTTTCAATCCTCTGAAAGTGTCCCGATCAATAACATGAGTATAAAATGAAATACATAATACTTCTTCCGATCCTAATTATAAGATAAAGTTGATTTTTTTGGAGAAATTAAGGAAGCCAATTAAATCACTTTAGAATATTTATTTTTTTATTTTTTTCTTCAAACTAATTAATTTGAATAATAAACTGATATATACTCTAAAGATACTAAAAATATAAATTTTCTAAAGTGATTTAATTGGCTTCCTTAATTTCTCTAAAAAAGTCAACTTTATCTTATAATTAGGATCGGAGGGAGTATCAATTACAGGAATTGGTAAAGAATTAGTTTCCAATTGCATTTCACGATAGAGCAATTTAACAGAAAAAGTGAAACGCTGGGACACTAAATTCCTTAGGTTTATTGGTAAACATATCCGGCTGGGCACATTTGGGAAGGTTTAATTTGCACGTTTGAAATTCCGTTCGGAATTGGATAGACTTGCACTTCAAATTGAAGGCCTAACTTCTAAGCAACATGACACATCTATTTCCTATTCAGCCGTTGTTCACAATGTCTATCCCTTACCTATCTGAGTGCTCATACCTATTGATGGTTTGTTCAATATAATAAATACATTATAACTTATATAATAATATTAAGAAAATTTATTTCAATGTTACCATCATTAAAGTAATTTTTACATTTTAAAAATTTCTTTCAATTTGGTATCAAATTGATATTAGAGCTAACACTAGTTCAAATCTCATTGTTATCGGGACTAGCACTAATTCAAATCTCATTGATATCAGAGCCAGCACCGGTATGAAATTAAATGCATTATTTGTATCAAAGCTAATTTTACAATCATTAAAGTAATTTTTACCCTAAACAAATTTCTTTCAAATTGGAATCAAAGTTAGTATTTGTTCAAATCTACCAGAAAAAGTTTCTCCTTATCATTGTTAGTCTAGACAGATCAAACTCTCTTTTCATGTTTGGCCAAAAAAAAAAACTCTCTGAAGGTGTCCCGATCAATAACATGTGTCTAAAGTGGAATATCTAATCTCAATTACAAGATAGGGTAAGGAGTTAGTTTCCGGGTGCATTTGCATTTCTCGGTAGACCAATTTAAAAGAAAACGTTGGTCCGCCAGAACACCAAAATCCTTAGGTTCATTGGGAAGCATATCTGGTTGGGCATATTTCAGGAGGTTAAGTTTGCATGTTCAAAATTCGATAAACTCTCACTTCAATTGAAGGCCTTAGGCTTACTACTAAGCAACATGGAATGTCTATTTCTTATTCAGCCATTGGTTATGGTGTCTATCTTTTACCTACTTGAGTTCCCATACCCATTGATGGTTCATTCAAGAAAAAAAAAATTTAAGATTTTGGCTTGATGTTTAATGTTTTATTTTTATTTGATATCAGAGTCAGCACTAGTCCGTATCCCACCTCCATCAAAAGGGTTCGTATAAGAGTCAACATAGGTTTAAATCCCACTGATAGCACAACTAGACTTGTGTGAAATTAAATACAATTTTTCCTTTACACTTCGTATTCTTATTTTTATATTACTTTTCCTAAATGGGTTTTGTCACAACATAAATAGTTATATGTTTGGTCATGCTTACATTTTTATATTATTGGAGGAGATAGAATCTAAAAAGGAGCAATTGGAATTTATAAGGCATACCTCACCTTAATGGTTTAATATTATTTGATATTTAATTTTGTTATTGTCAACAGTTTCACCAAAGAGAGGGTGAATTTGGTGACATTAAAAATTCAAAAATCACAATTAAGAAACTTAATCTAAAGATAAGAGTTGGAGAAATTTCACCGAAGTGTACATCAGAATCTATATCAGTTCGGTCTTAGCCTCTTGACATACATCCAATCCTTAGAGCGCCTTTGAAAATTTCACTATACTTCCAAGATTCAAGAGGTTCTTGACACCACAATATAAGAGAGTTCCTCAACAGAACACTTATTCCCCTACATTCTGTAAGCTAATACCCTCACTTAAGGTCTCATTGCCTTGAGATTCTCTTTATAGGAGTAATGAATGAGTTTGTAAAATATCTCTCAAAGAGTTGATAAATGAATACTGAAGAACAATAGGAATATCAGAAAATATCATAAAGAAACAGAGCACGTAATGCACAAAATTGATTTCATTGGTTGCTCCGTCTTGAATGCTTCCGTATTTATAGGTAAGATGAATTTAGTGACCATTTGGGAGCATTTAAATCTATCCATTAGAGAGTAAATGTAGCCGTTGATAAAAGAGAGTGTTTTTGTTGGCTGCCTTTGCTACGCATTTAATGCTTCTAATAAGATTTTGCTTTTTGTAGATTTTGAAGTTAATCCGAAGATTAAGGATCTGAAACTTATACAAAAATGTGATTAGTAACATTTAGAAGTAGTATAAGACGTTAAGGTGTTAATCATAGGTATAGAGTAGGTATTAAAATTATCGAGACGCTGATTATAAGAGTCTGATGAACCCTTGCTCGAGTGTGATTAAGAATCACTTGAGTGATCCCTTATCACCAAGGAATAAAAAACCGGACCGGGTAATGAACCAGTCACGACACAGGTTCAAGGGTTAATGGGTCAACCGGGGTCGGACCGGTGGTCGAACCGACCATATTAAAATATTACAATTTATTAGTTACAATATATATATATATATAAATATATTTTTAAACTTCTATAAATGAAAATGAAAATCATTAGAAAAAATTGCTTAAAATCTATTAGTATTAGTTATGATGCCTATTCTTATACAATGATATCTTCTTTCCTATAATTATTATATCTTTTTAAATAATTTTTATTATTATTATTATTTTTTAGATTTATTTTTTCTTTATCTATTTTTCTTTTCAGTCTTCCACCTTTCATTTATTCTTTCTTCACCCACAATGATATCTTTTTATCCTTATGTTGATCCTCATGTTTTTTGATTTTTTCCTCCGGCCAACACTTTTGTGGTCATATATTTGATATTATTGTGCCAGCTCATTCTTTATATGCGTGCCATTATTTTATTTCAATGAAAAACGTTGGGAATCTAAAGCTTTTCAAAATCTAAAGCTTTTCAATGAAAAACATTGGGAATCTAAAGCTCATTCTTTATATGCGTGCCATTATTTTTGACCTCTTTCACCTTCCATATTTCTCTGTTCTCTTTTCCCGTTTTCCAAAATCATCTTCAGCTTCTCGTCTTTTCTTAATCAACCTCCACAATCTCGCCTTATTTTGTTCGCTTGGTTCCACGAGATCTTCAGCAGCCAGCCAGATTTTGTCATCGCCTTTTCTTTATCAACCTCCACAGTCTCAGCATCTCCCATCTCCTACAAGTCACCGTCGTCGTCGGACGCTGGGCTAGGCACAGGGTCGTCGTCGTCACCGGACGCTGAGCTACGACACAGGGTCGCCGTCACTTGATTTTCGTCTGCGAGAGGAGACTGCTTGCCGGAGTTTCAGTCTTTACTCTTTCCTCTTTTGATCTTTCTGTTCTGATCTGATCATCTGATTTTTTTTAAAATTTTTTGACTCGGCGGTTTGGCCGAGTCAACCAAAAACCGGCCGGGTCGACTCGGTCAAGATCGAGTCGATCTCCCCCCTTCCCAAGCATCAGACCAGACCGGATCAGGGACTGGTTCGCCAGTTTTCCGGTTGGTCCGGTCCGGTTTTTTGTACCATGCTTATCACTCGAGTGCTTACTCTGTCACTTGAGTGTTCAAGTGATCTTGTGTTGATAATCACTAGCGAGTGACTTATTAGTGATGTTTGTGAAAAATGAATATCACTGGAGTGCATATCCATTCACTTGAGTGATCTTCTATATGTTCTGAAGAGTTAAGCTCAATCACTATTCACTACCAAGTGACCTGTAAGTGATTCATATCACTCGAGCACTTAAGAGATTACTCGAGTGATCTTCACTTAGTATTTTTCAGCATTTTTATATCACTTGCAAGTGCCTTGCAACTGATCATGGATCACTCAAGTATTAGATCCCATATGTTTTGATGATAACAAAGATTAGAACAATGATATAAGAGGATATGATAACAAATGAATTTAAACAAAGTAAATAAATGGCAGACAAAGCATTACTTGAAGTAAGCACTAGAGTAATGAAGAATATCTGAGAGGAAGAGCAAAGGAAGACCATTACTAGCAGTAGTCTATGTTTACTCGAGTAACCACTCGAGTAAGGAACACTGTTACTCGAATGGGCATTCGAGTAATGTTGAAAGAAAATATTTTCGGAGGCACTGCCGAAATTTGGAAGAAGTTACTCAAGTAGCTACTCGAGTAATCTGCAAAGTTATATAGACTATTACTCGAGTAACCACTCGAGTAACACATGAGAAAAGGCATTACTCGAGTAGCCACTCGAGTAACTAGGTCAAAAATCTTCCAGTAGCTCTCGGCCAAGAAATGTAACACTTTACTCGAGTAGCCACTTGAGTAACCATGTTAGAAAAAGGCATTACTCGAGGGAGCACTCCAGTAATCTGCGGCCTTATTTGATCCATTACTCGAGGGATCACTTGAGTAATCAGGTAAGCAAAGAACAAGTACTCTCGGCCAAGAATTTGATGCAATTACTCAAGTGAGTAATCAAGTAATATGCAAAGTTATTTGGAATTTACTTGAGGGGGCACCCGAGTAATGTGTGAAGAGAAGACATGGTCACTTGAGTAATAGGCTTACTGGAGGAGGCACCTAAGTAATGTGTGAAGAGAAGACATGGCCACTCTAGTAACCACTCGAGTAATCAGGTATTTCTAAGGTTTGTGATGTATCTTACTCCATGTCTTACCCGAGTAATAGCTTATGAAAAATGTTGAATTACTCACTGCCATATTTTTGATAGATTTACTTGAGGGACTACTCGAGTAACAAGCATGATCACTCGAGTAGCCACTCAAGTAATAAAGTCCATAAATCATGTTTTTAATCTAATGATTATTGATTTATTATCTATATGATTAACTCTTCATTGCACTAGTATTCTAAGTACATTTACAGAGAAACAATGAAGAGATCATACCAAAAGTAAAAAGTCAAATAAAAGTCCGAACATTCACCTACCGCTACCTACCGCAAGCGGATATTTTTCAAATTCGAAGAATAGTCAACCGTTGTTGTACGAATCTAACGGACATGTTTGATTTGTTGGATCTCATGTTTTGATGATAACAAAAGAATGGTTTGAAAAGGAAATGCTTAATAATCAAGTTTGAACTAGGTAATGACAGGAATAAGATTACTTGAAGTAAGCATGGAAGTAATGAAGTTTGGACAAGAGAAAATGCTGAGGTAGCAAAGCTTTCAAGGCATTACTCGAGGCACTACTCGAGTAATGAGACAAAACTTGAAGTAACAGAGGAGAACTTCCAGTAACCTGCCACCATTACTCGAGGCGCTACTCGAGTAACCAGGTAAAATTTCAAGGTTGCTCTCGGCCTGCTAATGTTACTCGAGGAGGTACTCGAGTAACCATGTGAAAACTTCCAGTGGCCTTCAAGTTAGCAAAATGTTACTCGAGGAGCTACCCGAGTAACCGTATGTACCTCTCGGCATTTTGTACCACTGCTAATGTTACTCGAGGAGCTACTCGAGTAACCAGATCAGAAACTTCCAGTCAGACTTCAGGTTTTCCATGATACTCGAGGAGCTACTCGAGTAACCGTGTATTTGAAAACGTGTAACTCTCGGCACTTTGTACCACTGCCAATGTTACTCGAGGAGGTACTCGAGTAACAGCCTGAGGTAAGTTAAAACTTGAGGTTGGTATCCGATTAACTTGTTTTTATTTTTATCATCTTCCTCGAGTGCTTACTCGAGTATTCAAGTTTCTAATGTTTTATCTTAAGTGGATTCCTCGAGTATGTACCCCAGTAAAGCACAAATATTTTCAAAGGAAACTTCAAGGTATTATCAGAGTAAATCAAGTTACTCGAGGTGTTACCCGAGTAACCTGTGCAAAAATGTGTGCATTACTCGAGGAGCTACTCGAGTAATGAGGTAATTGCTCTCGGCCTTGAAATCCTGCCAACAATACTCGAGGTGTTACCCGAGTAATCTATGAAATTGATAAAGCTTTACTGGAGGCATTACCCGAGTAAGTAACTGTTCACAAAGGTTTGAAATTTAGTTTACTCCATGCACTACCCGAGTAATCTTGTTTGTCTTCATTAAATTTCAAACAAATAGTGATTTCACGATGTTACTCGAGGAGCTACTCGAGTAAACTTCATGTGTTACTCGAGGAACTACTCGAGTAAGCATACCCAGAAATTTAGAAATCATTCAAACGTTCATTGATTTGTTTCCTATATGATTAATCTTTCATTGTATTAGTATTCTTAGTCTATTTACAGATAAACAATGAAGGAATCACTTCAAGAGATGAAAGTCAAATCAAACGTTCAAATGCCAACCACCGCCAACGGATATTTTTCAAAAACTTGAAAAGTCAACAGTGGCTGCGCACTCACCAACGGACGAAAGGAAAACGTTCCAACGGTCATCACCATCATATCTATATATATGGGAACCTTCAAACAGAGAAGAACAACTAAGCATTCACACAAACGATTCATTAAGTTCATTGCTCTGTTTTCACGTTGAAATTGTATTCATATGCTTCAGTGATTATCATTTACTCTTTGTGAGAGATATTTCATTCAAACTCAATATTTGTTATTGAGATAACTTAAGGTTGTGGAACCTTGAGTTGGGATTGGATTACAACCTGTAAGGGGGAGCGAGTGTCCAGGTGTGAAGGAACTTGCTTGTACTGTGGTGCCAAGAACCCACTGAATCTTGGAAGTTATAGTGAAACTCTCAGAGAAGCTCTGAGGACTGGACGTAGGTCAAAGTGGTTGTGACCGAACCAGTATAACTCCCGGTGTACACTTCGGTGATATTTCTCCTTACTCATTACTGTTTTAATTCTTTTGTCAAAGTTTTATATTTTCGAAAAGAAATTTCAGTATCACCCAATTCACCCCCCCTCTTGGGTGAAACGCTTGATCTTACATTTGGTATCAGAGCGTAGGTCTTCTTGTTAAGGTATAACAACCTAAGAAGGATCCAATGGCAAGCATGGGTGAAGGAATTCTTCCCGACGGAGCATCCATCACTAGACCTCCCGGTTTCAATGGAGAACACTTTTCTTTCTGGAAAGCTAAATTCAGAGTGTTCGTGATGGCTACTGAATATGGGCTATGGGATGTAATCGAGAGTGGAAACTATCAACCTACAAAGACTGTAGATTCTCAGAAAATTCCAAAGACGCCAGCGGAATATGATGAGAATGACAAGAAACTTATCACTCTCAATAGCAAGGCAATTCTGATGTTACAAAGCTCCTTGAGTCAAAATGAATACTTCAGAATTTGCACACTCCCAACAGCAAAGGAAATGTGGGAAGCTCTGGAAATAGCTCATGAAGGAACTTCGGGAATAAAGGAGAATCGAATCAACACCTTGATCACAGAATTCGATCTACTTCGAATGAAATCAGGTGAGTCAATTTCTGAATTCGAACTTAGATATACTCATCTTGTTAATCAACTTGCAGCACTTGGTAAAGTCTATGATCAAAATATCCAAGTACGAAAGATTTTGAATATTCTTTCTAAAGAGTGGGAGGCCAAAGTCACTGCAATAGAAGAGGCAAAAGGGGAATCAATGAGATCAGTTGCTTCTCTATTTGGAAGCCTTTCTGAATATGAAAGCAAGTTAAAGTTCAAACGGGAACTAGACGACATCAGTGACAAAAGAAAGAAAGGTCTAGCTCTAAAAGCAAAAGAAGAAAATCAAGATGAAGATGAGGAGTTTGATGATGATGAAATGGGTTTAATCATAAAACGATTCAGAAAGTTCTACAAGAAAGGTCAAGGCTTCAAACACTTTCAAAAAGGAGGAACTAGCAACAAAGACCATATCATTTGCTATGAATGTGGTAAACCAGGACATATCAAATCAGAATGTCCAGAGCTCAATCAAAAGAGCAAGGAAAAGAGAAAAGGCAAATTCTTTAACAAAAAGAAGGCCTTTGTATCTGCTATATGGGGAGATAGTTCCTCAGACGAAGAAAGTGATGAGGAAGAAGTAGCCAACATATGTCTTGTTGCTCAAGAAGAGACAGAAGAAGAGGTAAATGATTCTGACCCTACCTATGATGAATTATTATCCGAATATAATGCTTTACATTCTGAATTCATCAAAGTAGTTAAAGAACTAATTGTTTTCAAAAAGAAAAACAAAGCTCTTGAAATTGAGCTTAAAGAAAGTTCAGAAAAGAATTGTGAAAATTGTTCTTCTTTAAAAAAGAAAAACACTGATCTCACAAAAACTCTTGAAAAGTTTACCAAAGGAAGTGAGATGCTAAGTGTGATTTTAAAAGAACAACGATTTGTAAATGACCGATCTGGTATTGGATATGATCCAAAATCAGATAAAAGGAAAGGTAGAAAGAAAGCAGGAGGTAAGTCATATTTGAATTATTTCCAGCATTCTGTACATATATCAAATCCTTTTGCATTTTGTAATTACTGTAATAGAAAAGGTCATTACACCTCCTCATGCATTCATAAGAAGAAAGGAAACATAGGAACCTACAAATGGGTACCTAAAGGCACATATGTTCAGAAAATCATTTATACTAATCCAAAAGGACCCAAAAAGAAATGGGTACCTAAGACTTAGTCATTTGATTGCAGGTATGTCTTAAAGCATCCAAAAATAACAAGTGGTTTATAGACAGTGGATGCTCTAGACATATGACCGGTGATTTCGAAAGTTTTACCAAATTACAACCCAAGGAAGGTGGAAAGGTAAAATTTGGAGGAAATCAAACCGGAAGAATAGCAGGAATTGGTGAAATCAAAAATGACAAAGGCATACAAGTCAAAGACGTATACTACGTTGAAGGCTTATGTCATAATTTGCTGAGCGTAAGTCAAAGTGCAGATAAAGACAACTGGATAATCTTTGATTCAGAGGAATGTCTAATTGTCAACAAGAAAGACTTACTACTTGATAAGAAGAATATCAAGGCTAAGCTCAGAGCAAAAAGGGAAGGTAACTGCTATACCTTAGATATTAGTAGAAATGAATCCGAAAACTGTTTTCTGAGTAATGCTGATGAAAGTTGGCTATGGCATAAAAGATTGGCTCATGTCAACATGCATCAACTAGGCAAACTACTCAAAAAGGATTTAGTTCTTGGATTACCCAAAGTAAACTTCAAAAACGATTTGATTTGTGACGCATGTCAAAAGGGTAAACAAACTAAGTCATCTTTCAAATTGAAAAATGAGATCTCAACAAATAGACCATTACAATTATTGCATATGGATTTAGTTGGTCCAGCAAGAGTAAAGAGTCTTGGTGGCAACTTGTATTCATTGGTCATTGTTGATGATTTTTCTAGATTTACATGGGTTATTTTTCTATCATCAAAAGATGAAACCTTTGAAGAATTTATTGTTTTTGCCAAGAAAGTGCAAAATGAGAAAGGTATGTCTATTGCAGGTATTAGGACTGATCATGGTGGAGAATTTGAGAATCAAGCCTTTGAAGAATATTGTGATACTAACGGCATTGATCACAATTTCTCTGCTCCAAGGACGCCCCAACAAAATGGAGTTGTGGAACGCAAGAATAGAGTGCTTACCGAAATGGCTAGAACAATGTTAAATGAAAAGAACATGTCTCAAGTTTTCTGGGCTGATGCTATGAGTACAGCATGCTATATTTCAAATAGAGCCTATATCAGAACGAAACTTGGAAAGACACCATACGAGCTATACAAAGGAAGGAAGCCAAACATTGCTCATCTACACATCTTCGGTTGTAAGTGTTTCATTCATAATAATGGTAAAGACAACCTAGGAAAATTTGATTCTAAAACTGATGAAGGAATTTTCTTAGGATATTCTAATCGAAGTAAAGCTTATAGAATTTTCAATAAAAGAACTTGTGTTGTTGAAGAATCAATTCATGTTGTATTTGATGAATTTGAAACCTCTGACAAAACCATTGATGAAGAACAGGAAGTTGTTTTAAATCAAGAAAATGGTCAATCTATCTCTAAGTCTCTTATTCCAGAGGTTGATGAAACTAAGGATGAAGAGCAATCCCTAGGTCAACCTAAAGCCTGGAAATACAATAGAAGTCATCCCTTAGATCAAGTTATAGGAGATGTGAATGAAGGGATCAAAACCAGAAATAGAATTTTCAATGAAGTAAGTTTTTCTGCATTCATTTCTGAGATTGAACCTTCTAACATTGATGAAGCCCTATCAGACAATGATTGGGTCATAGCAATGCAAGAAGAATTAAATCAATTTGAAAGGAATCAAGTCTGGGATTTGGTGCCCCGACCCAAAGATCATACGATCATTGGTACTAAATGGGTATTCAAAAACAAACTTGATGAATCTGCAATTATTGTCAGAAACAAGGCAAGATTGGTGGCCAAAGGCTATAATCAGGAAGAAGGAATTGATTATGAGGAAACGTATGCTCCAGTGGCTAGATTGGAAGCTATACGTGTACTCTTAGCCTTTGCATGCATCAAAGGATTCAAACTCTATCAAATGGATGTTAAGAGTGCCTTTCTAAATGGTTACATCATGGAAGAAGTGTATGTAGAACAACCTCCTGGTTTTGAAGATGTCACTAAACAGGACCATGTTTTCAAACTTAAAAAGGCTTTGTATGGTTTAAAACAAGCTCCTAGAGCCTGGTATGAAAGGCTTAGTAAGTTTCTCATCGATCAAGGTTTTGTACGGGGAAAAGTTGATACAACATTATTTATAAATCGAAAACGTGATGATATTTTAATTGTACAAATATATGTTGATGATATTGTTTTCGGTGCTACTAATGAATCTCTGTGTAAGGAATTTTCTGAGATTATGCAGGGAGAGTTTGAGATGTCAATGATGGGAGAATTAAATTTCTTTCTTGGTTTGCAAATCAAACAAAGAAAGAATGGGATCTTCATATCTCAAACAAAGTATTTAAAAGAGCTATTGAAGAAGTATGGAATGGATGAAGCAAATGGCTCAGATACGCCTATGAGCTCAACAACGTTACTTGATGCTGATGTCAAAGGGAAAGACTACAATATCACAAAATATAGAGGAATGATTGGATCATTACTCTATCTCACGGCAAGCAGACCAGACATCCAATTTAGTGTCGGCATATGTGCAAGATATCAATCGGCACCAAAGGAATCACATGCTGAAACTGTCAAACGAATCTTTAGATACCTTTCTGACACACCAGAATTGGGTCTGTGGTATCCCAAAGGAAGAAGTGAGTATCTAATTGCATATTCGGACTCTGATCATGGAGGATATAAGACAGACAGAAAGAGCACCAGTGGACAAGGACAATTCCTTGGAGGATCTCTTGTCTCGTGGTTCAGCAAGAAACAAAATACAGTGTCTCTTTCGTCAACGGAAGCCGAATATGTTGCAGTCTCAAGTTGTTGTGCACAAGTGATATGGTTAAAACAACAACTACAAGATCTTGGTATTTATCTCAAAGAGATACCAATCTATTGTGACAACACTAGTACGATAAGCTTGGCAAAGAATCCAGTTCAACACTCTAGAACCAAGCATATCGATGTCAGACATCACTTCATCAGAGATCATGTCCAAAAGAAAGATGTGAAAGTGATATTCATTCCTACTCATCTTCAATTAGCCGATATCTTCACAAAACCCCTTGCAAAAGATCAATTTCTATATATTAGAAGAGAATTGGGAATGGTAAATCCCAATGAGTTATAAGAAATTTCAACATTTCATAATATTAGATGAAGTCATTTAATAATGTTTTGATGATTACTAACTTAAGCTTCGGAGTATGTAGAAATGTGTTTTGCAGGAAGAAAGAAACTCTGTTTTGGGAAACGAAAACAGAGGTAATCAGAGGACACCATTACTGGAGTACCAACTTGAAGTAATGGGTGACAGAAAAGATTTACCCGAGGAGTAACTTGAGGTAATGTAGCAGTTTACTCGAGTATGTACTCGAGTAATGGCCCCCAAAACTGGAAGTAATGGATCAAGTAACTTGATATTTAAATCTAACGGTTCAGTTTTGAGGAAATGAAAGGTCAGAAGTTCAAAAGACAGGTTACCCGAGGCAAGCCTCGAGTAAACTTGAAGGTTACTCGAGTAAGGCCTCGAGTAATGACGGAGTCCAGATTCTCAAATTGTAGAAAAATGACTCAAATCTGCTCAGAATGGATTATAAATGATCGAGGGAACACCCATGGATAATTACAATATTATTCATGCCAGGTACGCAATTTAAATGAATTATTTTTGAAAATTTCTACATGAATACCCGAGGAAGGCCTCGAGTAACTTTGAATGTTACTCGAGTAAGGCCTCGAGTAAAGTCGGGATTTAGGTCTTTATCTTGCGCAAACTTGGTCATTTCCACAAAATCTCCTCGAGTAAATCACTATACACCCTTTCAAAAACTTTTCCCAATCGATTCCTTGCCCCATTTCCGTCAAAACCCAACTAGTTTCAAGATCAAAAACTTCCTATTTTGTTCAAAATCTCTCTGACCTAAACTAGCGACAGTAACTTCTGTTTCTGAGTTTTCTGATTCTTTTTGATTCAAAATGGTTAGAACCAAGAATCTCAACTTCACTGATTCTGATTCTGAGCAAACTCCTGATCTTCTTTCTCCTCCTCCAACAAAGAGAAGAAAGTTGATTCCTAGATCAAAAGCCAAAATCCCTCTTCAACCTAAATCTCCAC
Source organism: Inga oerstediana (assembly GCA_963210345.1). Taxonomy (NCBI): domain Eukaryota; kingdom Viridiplantae; phylum Streptophyta; class Magnoliopsida; order Fabales; family Fabaceae; genus Inga; species Inga oerstediana. Next base: position 23,142,731 of record OY723410.1, read on the forward strand.
CTAAAGCCAAAGGTGTGGTGATCAAAGAGCCTATTGTAACTAGGGCTCAGTCCAAAAAGAGTTCATCTACTGGAAGGAGTAAAGGTGTCAAAACTCCCTCACCTTCTCACTCAGATTCATCCACACCCTCTTTTACTCCAAAACCTCCCAAGAAGCCAAAATATGACAAAAATGTGGCTAAGGCAATGGCTGGGATCATTGACCAACTGGAGAAGGGTCAACCTTCTAAGAAGTCCAAGATTCCTGAAGCAGAAATCACTAGTCCACCAAAGGGATTTAATGTGGGCAAGTTGGTGGAGTCTCTGAAGTACTCAACACAGTTCTCCAGAAGGAAAGTGTGTAAAACACACTACGTTGATCTAAAGCTTCTACAAGAGGTAGTGAAGTTTGACCTTAGTCCTTATCTTGATCCTTTTATGCCTTGGTTATCTGTGAGATTGCCTTTTTGCACAAAGGTAATCACCCATTTTTACTGCAACCTTGAGATCATAGATGAGCCTGATCGAACCTCAGTTGAGGAAGAAATGACCACCACAGTGAGAGGACAGAAAATCCTTATATCTCCCTCTAGGATCAATTTATGGTTAGGAATTGAGAATCCCCCGGATGATATCTATTCTGAACTTGAGCCTAACCAGATATTCACTATCCTTAAGCCCGGTGAGTTAGTTGGCCCCCTCAATTTCAAACCGAGTGATATGTGTGATCATCACAGGGTCCTATGGTACATCTACTCTAGGTCCCTAGTGAACAAAGCCAACAACTATACCCACTTTTCGGATAGGGACTTTAGATGGTTTGCTTCACTCCTCTTGAAAGAAGAAAAGGATTTGGGAGAATACATATTTTCAGAAATGAAGAGATACAAGGTGGATGGAAAGGGAACCACTCCAATGCCATATCCTCAAATTGTGTCTCTTATCCTAAAAGAGAACAAAATTTGGTATTTGGATGGTAAGGAGCCTATTGAGAGAGTGACCCCAGTGGGGAGGAATCAAATTGGTAAGCTAAACATAGACATTCCTCTCAAAAGCCCACTGGAGTCTGGGTCCAAGAAGAAGAGAAAGGCTACTGAGGCAGAAACCAGTAGAATGGATGACACTCAGTCATCGGCTCCAGCTGCAACCTCATCCTCACCATCTTTCCTAAATGCCACTCTCCAGCACTTTATGGAGAATATGCTGAAAGGCTTTCATGTGGATATAGCCAACACCAATGCTGAACTCATTACCCACATGAACACCAAGATGGGTGAGTTGGTTGAAAGAATGGATCGAAGACATGAGGAGTTGCTAGCAGAGCAACGGGCTCAGGGAGAGACCCTAAGATTGATACTGGCACGTTTGGATTCTCTGGGTCCTGGACCTTCTGCCGGTCCTTCTTCCTCTTCACCACCACCTTCAGTAGACCCTCCTTCAGATATTCCTATTACTACCCCTACTCCTGAGGCTGAACCATTTACCCCTCTGGTTTCTGATCCACCTGAGACCCAAGGAAAAGACATATTATTCACAGTGGATGATCCTGAAACCCTTGAGTCTACACATATCACCATTGGTGATTCACCTCAAAAGCCACAATCTGAGACCACTCCCAAACCTATTCCCTCTCCTACCCAAACAGAGGTAGTATCATCTCCTTCCTCTGAACATATCACTCCTGTGTCAGACACATCTCCAGCGGCTGAGACCACTATGGTTGTATTCCAACCTTCTCCTTTCCTACCTAGAGATGATATCCAAATTCCACCTCTCAATCTTCCTGAACCAGAGTCATCCAGCTCCTTTGATTCATCTTGTTCAGATAGTGTTCTTCCAGTAACGCCTATCTCTATGGTGAAACCTCCTAGCCCTCCACTTGATTGATGAAGCCAAAAAGGGGGAGAAGAACTTGAGAGTGATTTTGTGGATTTGTCTTTGCTTTTTATGAGTATATGGGTGTACATGGGATTTTAGGGAGCTTTTTGAATTCAGTATGAACTTATTTTGTAATTTGAAATTTAAGTTCAATGCAAGTATGTTTATGCTTCATTGTTTTCATTTAAGTTTGTGAATTTTGATACATACTTGGTCTAATGAAGTTGTTATGTTTTGCAAGGAATAATCAACTTAATAAGAAATAATTAATTAAGAATCCAATTTGAAAAACCATGTTCAAAATCACCAAGTTTTGTCATCATCAAAAAGGGGGAGAATGTTGGATCTCATGTTTTGATGATAACAAAAGAATGGTTTGAAAAGGAAATGCTTAATAATCAAGTTTGAACTAGGTAATGACAGGAATAAGATTACTTGAAGTAAGCATGGAAGTAATGAAGTTTGGACAAGAGAAAATGCTGAGGTAGCAAAGCTTTCAAGGCATTACTCGAGGCACTACTCGAGTAATGAGACAAAACTTGAAGTAACAGAGGAGAACTTCCAGTAACCTGCCACCATTACTCGAGGCGCTACTCGAGTAACCAGGTAAAATTTCAAGGTTGCTCTCGGCCTGCTAATGTTACTCGAGGAGGTACTCGAGTAACCATGTGAAAACTTCCAGTGGCCTTCAAGTTAGCAAAATGTTACTCGAGGAGCTACCCGAGTAACCGTATGTACCTCTCGGCATTTTGTACCACTGCTAATGTTACTCGAGGAGCTACTCGAGTAACCAGATCAGAAACTTCCAGTCAGACTTCAGGTTTTCCATGATACTCGAGGAGCTACTCGAGTAACCGTGTATTTGAAAACGTGTAACTCTCGGCACTTTGTACCACTGCCAATGTTACTCGAGGAGGTACTCGAGTAACAGCCTGAGGTAAGTTAAAACTTGAGGTTGGTATCCGATTAACTTGTTTTTATTTTTATCATCTTCCTCGAGTGCTTACTCGAGTATTCAAGTTTCTAATGTTTTATCTTAAGTGGATTCCTCGAGTATGTACCCCAGTAAAGCACAAATATTTTCAAAGGAAACTTCAAGGTATTATCAGAGTAAATCAAGTTACTCGAGGTGTTACCCGAGTAACCTGTGCAAAAATGTGTGCATTACTCGAGGAGCTACTCGAGTAATGAGGTAATTGCTCTCGGCCTTGAAATCCTGCCAACAATACTCGAGGTGTTACCCGAGTAATCTATGAAATTGATAAAGCTTTACTGGAGGCATTACCCGAGTAAGTAACTGTTCACAAAGGTTTGAAATTTAGTTTACTCCATGCACTACCCGAGTAATCTTGTTTGTCTTCATTAAATTTCAAACAAATAGTGATTTCACGATGTTACTCGAGGAGCTACTCGAGTAAACTTCATGTGTTACTCGAGGAACTACTCGAGTAAGCATACCCAGAAATTTAGAAATCATTCAAACGTTCATTGATTTGTTTCCTATATGATTAATCTTTCATTGTATTAGTATTCTTAGTCTATTTACAGATAAACAATGAAGGAATCACTTCAAGAGATGAAAGTCAAATCAAACGTTCAAATGCCAACCACCGCCAACGGATATTTTTCAAAAACTTGAAAAGTCAACAGTGGCTGCGCACTCACCAACGGACGAAAGGAAAACGTTCCAACGGTCATCACCATCATATCTATATATATGGGAACCTTCAAACAGAGAAGAACAACTAAGCATTCACACAAACGATTCATTAAGTTCATTGCTCTGTTTTCACGTTGAAATTGTATTCATATGCTTCAGTGATTATCATTTACTCTTTGTGAGAGATATTTCATTCAAACTCAATATTTGTTATTGAGATAACTTAAGGTTGTGGAACCTTGAGTTGGGATTGGATTACAACCTGTAAGGGGGAGCGAGTGTCCAGGTGTGAAGGAACTTGCTTGTACTGTGGTGCCAAGAACCCACTGAATCTTGGAAGTTATAGTGAAACTCTCAGAGAAGCTCTGAGGACTGGACGTAGGTCAAAGTGGTTGTGACCGAACCAGTATAACTCCCGGTGTACACTTCGGTGATATTTCTCCTTACTCATTACTGTTTTAATTCTTTTGTCAAAGTTTTATATTTTCGAAAAGAAATTTCAGTATCACCCAATTCACCCCCCCTCTTGGGTGAAACGCTTGATCTTACATGATTGCTTCCAACGGATACTACAAATCATCTATATATATGGAGCATTCAAATGGCATACAACAACAACTGAGAACAAGCAATCACACATCGATCAACATACTCTTTGTGCTTTATTTTCTTATACTCATTCATTGTACTTCAGTGATTATATATTTGCTCTGTAAGAGAGTTTTTCATTACAAACTCAATATTTGTTATTGAGACAACTTAAGGTTGTGGAACCTTGAGTTGGGGATTTGATTACAACGTGTAAGGGGGAGCGAGTGTCCAGGTGAAGGAACTTATTGTGTACTGAGGTGCCAAGAACCCATTGAATCTTGGAGAATATAGTGAAATTCTCAGAGACGCTCTGAGGACTGGATGTAGGTTAAAGTTGTTGTGGCTGAACCAGTATAACTCCTGGTGCACACTTCGGTGATATTTCTCTTTACTCCCAACTGCTTTAAATATTCTGTCAATTTTCTTATACGCAACAAAATTTCTGGTATCACCCAATTCACCCCCCTTTTAGGTGAAACGCTTGCATTAACATCAAGTGATTTCCTCAATCACTCAAGTGATTGACATCATTCGAGTGATTGTCATATCACTCGAGTGATCTTGTCTTTATTCGCAAGTGATCTTGAGGTGATGTTATTTTCTTTGCAAGTGATTGACATCATTCGAGTGATTGTCATATCACTCGAGTAATCTTGTCTTTATTGCACATGTGAGAAAAAGTATCACTCGAGTGCACAATTCAGTCACTCGAGTTATCTGTTTCATCATATTATAAATTCTCAGATCACTTGCAAGTGACTTATAGGAGACTTGCAAGTGATGCCTATCACTCGAATACTTACCATATCACTTGAGTGATTTTGTCTCTGAACTCTTTACTTGATTTGATCACCATCGAGTGACTTGCTGAATTTTTGAAGGTGAAGCTTCATCACTCGAGTACATTCACTATCACTTGAGTGATCCTATTTAATTAATCTTGGTTCTTAATTAGCCGTCACTCGAGTGCTATGACCATTACTAGAGTAATTCTCTCAAGGTAGAGAAGATCACCATAGAGTTTCACTTTTCTGTTTTCACATCACTTGAGTGACTTGCTAATTCAAGTTTTTCAATAAACACTTACATCACTCGAATGCATATAACTTCACTCGAGTGACTTGAATCATCAAGTCAACTATGTATCATCCTTCTTGCTTGTCACAATATACTTTAGATATTAAGGTTTGCTATAATCAAAACATTATAAGAGCTAACAAATTTAAGTATATGTTCTCAACTTGAGATATTTTAGCAGGTGTTTAGTATATGTTATCAGTTATAACATCCTAAATTTTATTCTTAAAAATTTAAATGATTTTAGGAAGGAATAATTTCATGGTAAATAAAATTTTATGATGTAATTAATTAAATAAAGAGAACTTATCCAAAATTTATGAGAGCAAAAGAAAAAAAATAAAATAAAAATAAAAATAAATGAAATGAATTACTACTACTACTATGGTTAAAATACTAATAATAATATAAATAATGATGAAAAGAAAGGGGAAACAAAGAGAATAAATAATTAAAAATAAAAGAGAGAGAAAGAGGAGTTTTATAATTATATAAATGAATTTAAAAAACATAATGAAAATGAAAATTCTTTTATAATGGGCCATAATGGAAAAATACCATTTAAATACCATGTGAATTAACAAAACCCCGAAAAGTCTGTTAACACTTGAAAATGACATAAAGGTGACAGGTATCAAATTAGGATTTTAAAGTTTTGGTGAGTTTACCATTTTGCCCCTAAAATTTTTTTTTTAGAGAAAAAAAAGTTCCCTCGTTGGAGCTCTGATCGCCGAACCTCTAGCCGCCGGCTATTGGAGCTCTATGGGCCACCTTTTTTGGGGAGGGGTTGCAAACTTTTTTAAAAAAATAAAATGTTTGAAGAGGTTCGATCCCACCCCCTTATCTAAGGGGGATAGTGGTTATTGGGCCACTAAAGCCCCTTTGATATATAAATGCATTATTATATATATATATATATATATAATATAAATAAAGGCATAATATCTTTATCAAAATCAGTAATGGAAATAATAAAGGGAAAATCCATTTAAAAGACAGTTAAATTACCTAAATTTTAAATTAAGTCATTAAATTTAACAAATTATAAATAAGGTTAGATATCCTAAGATAGGATTTTAGAATATGATAATTTTACCTTAATACCCCTTATTTGATTCTCTGCCCTCTCCCACGCTGTAGCCACTATTCCCAGGAATCTAGCCTAATAAAAAATCCGGCTCGTCTTCTCAGTGATTGTGGATCTACCCATTGCTTTGTTTCAGACTTTGAAAATCTCCATGAAAGTAATGTGCGTGAACCTTTTTCTTATGTATAATACATCTCAAATTCATTCATATTTAGATTTAGTCACAAGTCATTAACAGCGAACAATAAATAACCTGCATCATCGATGGGTGTTTGTAGATGAGAGTGGCCATCAACCGCGAGATTCCAACACACGCAACTGTCCATCAAGCAACTCTTGATCTCATCCAATTTCTTGTCGTTCACCACGTCTCTGCAAATAGTTGAGCAAATCCCATGTCTTATACTTCTACAAATAGATGCAAAGAAGTAGATTGATCCTGCACAAAGATCCCCAGCACAGACACGACAAAGATGAAAATGCTACTGAACAAGAGTGGCAACTGTGGAACCTTCTAAGTATGAAACATGGAGATGGAAAATCTGTAGTTACGAAGGAGATGAGACGGTGGCTACAATTTGGGTGAGAGAGAATCAAACGAGGATAGTAAAGTAAAATTATCAAATTATACAATTATATTTTAGGATATCAAACCTTATTTATAATTTGTTGAATTCAATTACTCAATTTAGAATTTAGATAATTCAACAGTCTTTTAAAAGGATTTTCCCAATAATAAAATATATAATGGGATTGACTAAACTATTATATATATATATATATATATATAATATAAATAAAGGTACCATGGTTTTGACAAAATCAGTAATGGAAATAACAAAATCCGTAATGTTATTGACTAAACGAGCAATATACATATGTATAATATAAATGAAGTCATAATGGCTTTCACAAAATCAGTAATGGCTTTGACAAATTCAGTAATGAAAATAACAAAATGCTTAATTCAGTAATGGCTTTCACAATAGCATTATGCATTTTGTTATTCTCATTACTGATTTTGTTAAAGTTGTTATGCCTTTATTTATATTATACATACATATATGTGTGTGTATGTGTTAGTCGTTTAGTCAATACCATTAAAAACTTTGTTACTTCGATTACTCAATTTGTCGAAGCCATTATTGATTTTGTGAAAGCCATTATGACTTCATTTATATTATACATTTGTATATTACTCGTTTATTCAATACCATTACGGATTTTGTTAATTCCATTACTGATTTTGTTAAAGTCATTGTGCCTTTATTTATATTATACATATATATATATATATATATATATTACTCATTTAGTCAATCTCATTACGAATTTTGTTATTTTCATTACTGATTTTGTCAAAGCTATTGTGACTTCGTTTATATTATATTATATATATATATATATATATTACTCGTTTAGTCAATACCATCAAGAATTTTGTTATTTTCATGACTGAATTTGTCGAAGTTATTACTGATTTTATCAAAGCCATTGTGGCTTCATTTATATTATACATATGTATATTATTCATTTAGTCAATACCATTACGGATTTTGTTATTTCCATTACTGATTTTGTTAAAGTCATTGTGCCTTTATTTATATTGTACACACACACACACACACACACACATATTATTTAGTCAATTCCATTACCAATTTTGTTAATTCCATTACTGATTTTGTCAAAGCTATTATGGCTTCATTTATATTATACATATGTATATTACTTGTTTAGTCAATACTCAATACCATCAAGAATTTTGTTATTTCCATTACTGAATTTGTCAAAGCCATTACTGATTTTGTCAAAGCCATTGTGGCTTCATTTATATTATACATATGTATAGTCAATACCATTATGGATTTTATTATTTCCATTACTGATTTTGTCAAAGCCATTGCGCCTTTATTTTTATTATACATATATATTTATATATGTATAATAATTTAGTCAATCCCATTATGCATTTTGTTATTTTCATTGCTGATTTTGATAAAGATATTATGCTTTTATGTATATTATATATATTTAATAATGCATATATATATATATATATCAAAGGGGCTTTGACCATCCCCCTTTGATAAAGTGGTGGAATGAGTTCGATCCCACCCCTTGACCTCTTCAAACATTTTTTGAAAAAAAAAAGTTTGCAACCCCTCCCCAAAAAAGGTGGCCCCTGAACTCCGGTGGTCGGCGACCAGAGGTCAAGCCGGCGGCGGGTGCTTGCCGACGGCGGCTGGAGGTTGATAGAGCTCAATATTTATATATTTGTATTAATTAATCTTAGGTTTTTGTGGAACTTAATTAAATATTTTGGGCATAATCAAGTGATAATGTGAGATTTTAGTGAAAGAATAATTTGGGAATTATATTAGTTAAATTGTTATATTTTTAGTTAATATTTATTATTCCCATTATTCTTTATTTGTGAGCAAAAGATATTACCATGGTGAATATAATTTTGTAGGTGATTACATGGCACAACTCACTTTTAACCTAGAGAATTGAAGAAGCAAAAGAAAAGTGGGACCATTGTCTTTGTGAAGAGGTGGTGGCTGAATGAATTAAAAGGCAAGTGGACCGAAATTGATTGGGAATAAAAGGGAAAGAGGAGCTGAACCAAGCTTGACCGAAACGAATTGAAGAAAAACAGCTGGACCGAAAAGAGAAGGAGAGGAATGAAAAAGAAGGGCTGACCACGTGAAAGGAGGTGCTAGACTGATTATTGAAAGCAAGGCTAGAGTGAACATTCATTATAGATTGAAGAAAAGAGCAAGACGTGAAGCATGGGCTGGACCAATGGGAGTAATTGAGGGAAAAGAAGCAAGCTGATGTGAAGAGGAGGTGGACTGAATTAAAAGGCTGGAGAGAAAAGAGGGCTGACCCAAAAGAAAGAGGCTGAACTGAATAGAATTAAAAAGGACAAGAGCAGTTGACCATGTTGGAGAAGTGGGCTGAAATGAAAAAGCTGGACTGAATTAATTGAGGAGTAGAGGAGCTGACCGTGGCATGGAATCAATTCAGTCCAGGAGGGAATTGAAGCTGTGAATGATAAAAAGTGAAGCAAGCCGACATTATTAACCCATTTGGCACTAAAGGCTGACCCAAAAAGGTACTGGACCAATTAATAGAAGGAGCAAACAATTGAGAGACATGAGGGTTTGGCGGCTGTGCATAAAGAAAAGGGGGGACCACGTGAATGAGGGGGCAGCACGGAATAAAAGTGAAAAAGGAGGAGAGGCGGTAAAAGAAGAGAGTAACACGATGGAATAAAATGGAGGGAGTGAGAGCAGCCGTCATTGTGGATCGAGAGGGTTGAAGAAAAGAGAGACCGATGGATTAAAAAGAAAAAGAGAGGATGTGTGGCGGCTGTGGGAGGGGAGACAAGCACGCGATATTGAAAGAGGAGGAGAGTGTGTGCTGCGGCTGGGAATAAAAGAAAAAGGGAGGCGCTGCACTTGAAGCAAGAGGATGTGTGGCGGCTGCAACAATTAGAAGGGAGAAGGAGACGTAAGCACTCTCTATGGCTCATATCTTCAACACTCTTCAAGCTTCATTTTCTTCCTCTTCCTCTATGAGTAGCTAAGCCTTGGTGATTTCCTTGAGTTAGGTAATGGTTTGAGCTTCTAAACTTCAATGGAATTCCTTTAAGCTCTTTTTTTAGTTCATGATTATGTAGCTTGGTTAAGTATGTAATTGTGATCTAGATTGTTATGCCAAGTGAATAAACTTGGTGGTTGAGCTAGGAGTTGATTAATTAAGCTTTGTATGATTCATATTATGAGTAGGTTGAATTGTTTATTCCAACTTGGTTAAGTGGATTTAAATGATTAAACTGAATGTTTTGAATTGTTGTAATGGTAATTACAAGCTAGAATTGGAAGTTGATTATTCATCTCCTTGAGTCTGAATTATTTGGTGGTATTCATTTAATTGCTTCGGTAGAATGAATTAAATGATTATTGCAAGTATGGAGCTAGTGGTAACTTAGTTCCATCCTCTTGACTCATATTGTGGAATTCATATCATTAGCAAGTAAGGAATACTAAAACCCCAACTCAAGGGAATCCCATTTTATCATTATTCTAGTTTATTAAATTTACTTTGTTATTAGTGTTAAATTCAATTCCATTTGCTTCTTTGTTTTAAAAACTGAAAAATACAAAAATATTGTTTTAGCTTAGATTACTTCATAGTTTTAAACTCAACTCCTCAAAATGATTTCTCCCAGCTTTAAGGCTTTTTATCACTTTACTACTTAGGAACTTAGAAATTAATCTCCTCACAAGAACGACCTAGGTTGAGCTACTACGCTACTTTTTCAAACCTAGTTTTATTTTGTGAACTCACACCACATGGGTTCATCAGAGGTCCGACAGTCGGAGCTCCAGCCCAGGCATCTTTCTTTTTCTAAAAAAAGAAAACTTAAGAGCAAAATGGTAAACTCACCAAAACTTTAAAATCTCAATTTGATACATGTTACCTTTGTATCATTTTCAAGTGTTAACATACTTTTTGGGGTTTTGTTAATTCATATGGTATTTAAATGGCATTTTCCGTATTCTATTTCAGTCAACCCAACTTCACTGAACCTCCTTAGGTTAAAATAAACTTAAGGTTTGAGGTGATTAGAGAAAATTTTTGGGTTAGGGTTTTGAATAGGTTTTGAGTAAGTTTTGAGTTTTGTTAATAGATGACTATAAAAATGTAAATGTGAGCAAATAGTTAATTTTAATCTATTTAAATTTTTTTATTTGGTTGTTGTGAGAATTCAAAATTAATTTTTGGTTAAAAAGTTCATGTTTTATGTTGTACATGGTATTTGTACCAATTATATTCGAATTTTTATAGTTTAATTTATTTTATTAATTTACTTGTACCAATTAAAAAGTTCATGTTTTATGTTTTATTTTTATAACTTTTATGTATGGAATTTGATTGGATTTGAGGTTTAGGGTTAGATGTGAATATTAATGATTTTTATTTAAAACTTTAAATGGATTTTTGAAGAAATTGAGGATATAGTTACATTTTCATGATTATAATAAGTGGGGAATAAATTATGGAGGAAAGAAATGTGATTTTAATGAAAATTGGAAACTTAATAAAAATTATATCTATACATTCATACATATGTATGTGTGTATATCAAAATGTTCTGATAACTCAATGAGTTATTAATGTATAGTAAATTAATTATTGTAGGTTGATTGTGGTTTGTGAATGAGCTGTTAGATTAGGAATATTGTGTTATTATTTTGCTTTGACGATAGGTAATCACTTTCTTCTTATTATGCATGGTTGTATCATATTTGTAAGTGTTTTTTAATTATATAGAACTATAAATTTGCTATTGGTTTGTGATATGAATCATGAAACTATGTTTTTAAAGAAATTGTCTTGTGAGACTTATTTTTATTTAGAAACGGCTAGTGACTTGATATTGTATGAATTGATGTTGATTTATGACATTGAAAATATTGTGTTGAGAACTTATGAATTGATATTAGCATGTGATAACCCCTTGGGGTTATATCTCTTGAATATTGATATGAGAGGAGACACTGGACGTTGATTTGATGAGAAGTTATTCACAAAGGCAATAAGATGGTGGATTCTTATACAAACAAGGAAATAAAGTGGTGGGTTTTCATGTTTACATTAGTTAGTCTTTTGGCCCATTTGTATTTAATAGGACCTTGAGACCCCACTAATGCATTAGAGGGGAACTCATGGTCCCGTCTTATACTCTATGGATTTCGACTGGTCCATATCACTTGATCAGTGAGCTTATTGAATTGAACTACTAGTCACATTGGTGAATACTAGCCTATGGGTTTAATCAGAGGAAATAAGATGTGAGGAAATAAGAGAAGTTAGAGGATAAATTAGTGTATTGATTGTTGTACACTCATGTGATAATTATAAGAATAAAATTATACTATTTGTAAATGGATATGTGTAACCAGGTGACATTTGTATCACTTAGTGTTTGTTTGGGTTAGTGTTTAAGAAGTACGTTCACGTAAGTTAAGACAAAACTCATCTCACATACTTACTTCGTACACCGTAAATCACGTTTGAAAAGTAACTTCTACAGCTAACCCAACACAGGCACTTAATCGGTGATCTTATTGAATTAAACTACTAGTTACATCGTTGAATACTAGCCCATGGGTTCAATCAGAGGAAATAAGGTGTGAGGAAATAAGAGAGGTTAGATGATAAATTAGTGGATTGATTGTTGTACACTCATATGATAATTATAAGAATATAAGTATACTATTGTAAATGGATATGTGTAACCAAGTGACATATGCGATAATGCTATGAATTTGCAATTGTCCCACTTGATACCTCACGAGCACTTACTTATATGCATTATTAGTATAGTAGGATTGTTGGGTTATGAGGCTTTTGTCTCACCCCGTTCATTTAATATTTTTTCAGGTGGTAATTTCTGTGCAGGTCTATTAAAGAAAACTCTAGAAGCTTAAGCTACTCTTGCTAAGATTAGCGCTTCCATCCCTTTCGGTTTATGCTGGATTATTATATATTTTCATATTAGGGCTTATCCTACATACTCTGATTTATTTTGAAGATCTTATGTACTAACTATATACTTTTAATTTTTTGTTACTAGATTACTTTTAATGATTTTGGGCACCCTAGTAGCCTTAGGGCTATGTTCTCAACTTGTGAATCCACATATTGGTTTGACTTGAGTATTTTGTTATGCGACGAAGTATATTCAAATAAAGGAGTTTGAGCTTGATGAGTTCATGGTGAATGCTTATTATGGGCTTCGAAAACCCAACTTTGTGCTTGAACTACTATCAAGGGGTTTTGTTCTTTTAATTATGATAGTTCTCTTGAAAATATATATTTAAACTTTTCTATTGTGATAAACATGTTTTAATCAGTGCTCTTTCATAACCTTGATAGTGTTTGGATTAATGGTTTGAATAAATACTTAGTTAAATATGATTATAAAGAAAGGATTTTACGTCAATGACCTTATAGTCTAGTGATATATAAACTCTTATGAGAGACTACAGATTTAATCCTACTTATAATCTCTATAAGGAAATCTTGTGAGAGGCAATGATAAAGAGAATATATCACACAGTTTGAAATGATCTAAAGATTTAATTCTTGGCACAAAGACTTCTTGTTGTATATATGCCTGCATAATTATTTTATGATAAAAAAATTTGCTAATAAAAAATCTCTCACTAGTCAAACATCAAAGGAGAATGAGCCGTTACCCAAAAAGGCAAAAACGCTGAAAAAAGATAAACAGACCATTTTGATAACCTTAATTTATTTTTATTGAAAAAAAAATGAAATTTAAAATTTACACATGTGACCAAAAAAAAAACAAAATTAAGAAAATTACAGGCCTGACCCAACCAAAAGAAAAAAACATGGGCTCACAAGGCCCCATCCATTTTTGCACTTTTGCAGACTGTATAGAAAGATTAATCTTCTTTTTGGATTTTGCTCCAGCGTGGCAATTTTTAATTTTCACTCCAATGAGTCTGTATTAATTACTCCCTCCTCCGTTGTTAATAGGGTAAATCTCATATAATGATTGTTGAATTACCCAAATTCTAATTTAAGTCATTGAACTCAATAAATTATATATTAGGTTATGTGTCGTAATTAGGGATTTAAAATTTAGATCAAATTACCTTTATATCCCTCAGTTATTACAAAAACAATATTAAAAACATAACCCTACAATTTGCGCACTACACAGGAGCCCTAATGATAGGAAATTTATCAAAACATTTGCAAAGTTAGAAATATTCGGCAGAGGAAGCAATTGTAATTTGGTTCAATCTTTCTCCTTTAATCCCTTCGCGTTCATCTGCAAAATCCTAACATTAGTGATACTAAATTATAATTGATAAAGTAAATAATAGAGTTATGTTTTCAATTTTTCCTTTTTAATAACTACGGAATATAGAGATCATTTTATCCAAATTTTAAATTCTTAATTATGACGTATAACCTAATGCATAATTTATTAAATTCAATAACCTAAATTAGAATTTGAATAATTCAGCCATCCTTATAGAGGATTTTATTAAAAAAAATTAAATAATTTAGTTAATCATAATATATATTGTGTATAATTAAAATATATATCGGTTTATAAATTAAACAAACTAATACAACATAAAAAAAATAAAAAATAATTTATTTAATTTTTTTAATCTCTAAAAAAAAGTCAACTAAATCTTATAATAAAGACCGAAGACAGTACTTCTTAGTTATTCCAACTTCCTGAATTTTTTTTAAAAAGGATAAAAAAAAATGTGCCACGTTAGATACGACTACAAGATTAATATGCATGGCCATCATTTATTTATTACATGTATATCTCGTTTTTCATTTTTTTCATAATGAAAAGAACCTCTACACTCACAAATTTATGAACAGAAAAGAATGAGAACATCACCACCACGATTTCCCAACTACTTGTTATATGTACAGATACATATTCGCCCACAAAACCAACTCTTGATATTATTGCAAGCTGGATATGGATCAAAGCTGATTCGCTGGCCTCTCAAGATCTCCGTTTGCAAGTGTGCTCACCTCCACTCCTACTTCATGTTCCTGAAACAATTCAATTTTTGCCATCACACCTCAATCAACATATCTGGTTATGAACTCTCAACTAAAATCAGTCACATCTATTATGAGATAACCAGAATTTGAATGTATAATACTACCTCCTACCCTCGTTCTTTAACATAAGATCTTGTTTGTAATGCAAATCGCACTACAGACAAGATCTTATATTAAGGAATGGAGATAGTATGCCTTTTCATACTACATCTCTACATCAAGTTTAACCTTCGATTTGACTGTCTATAAGCCCATTTGATATGAGTTGTTGAAGCATTTAAATAATCCTAACCGTCTATTTGATTATCAAATATCTACTCCATTCACAAAACCTATTTGATTATCGCACCATTGGGTGGGTTGCTCTACACAATTAGACATTCAAGTTCCTCAGTTAAACTAAGAGCACTGTGGACCCAGTGCATGAGAAGAAAAATAGTGTGGAGTGAAAACCAATCAAGTGGGTCTCATCCAATCCCCATCCCCACTATACCATATTTAGAAATTATGATCCTTTACAGTAATGTATTATGTATGTAAAAGACAAGATAATATAGAAAAGTGGAAGTGCGTACAGAGTCTCAAAATAGTTTTGTCTCGTAATGCACAGAAGTGATTATTTGAAGCTCTCACCCAAACTGGCCCTTTACTTGCTCTCTTTTTTCACCCATCCTAATTTTTTTTTTCCCTTCGATTTCCCATTAAATGCATGGAACTCTTGCTAAGTTCCCTTTTATAAGCCACATAACAAAAAGAATGCTTTGAGAGATATATCAATAACCAGATCAAATGCTAAAGCCATGTGAACATTCTAAAGAGATAAGCCACTGCCATTCATTCATCAGATGAGTAACATAGGAAATGCATGTGACATGTGAATCTAATAGAAATTTGGATACGTACTTCCGCAGGAAGATCAACTGGAAACAAATTTATGGCCGCTGCGTTGAATGTGAATCCACTGAAGACACAATTAAGCAAGCATCAGTTACATGTGCATAAAATGAGGAAAAAAAGGTAGGAAGGAAATGGAAAAACTTATAATCAGCAACATAATCTCTTTGTGAGTATCTAACTCCCTCAATGGAGGAAGGATACGTGAACCCCTCATGAAGATTATCGAAGTCTGGTACTATAATGATTAACCAACACATTAAGCTTAGAAGCAGAAGAGAAAGAAGAAAATAAATTAAACAGGTCTTGAGAATATGTGGATAAGAAGTGGAAGGAATCATACCATCGGGATAAGACTAGCCGCCAGACATATGGAATAAAGAATTCCTCTGGATGACTCTCTTGTTCATATGTGAAGCGCAGTTGAGTAAACATCTGTTAAACATAGAGGATGTGCCTCATGTAAACAGTGGAAGCAATGATCCTCATGATAATTCTGATTATATCTAAGCCACAAATTAGACATTTTATTTTTTTAATTGTACCTTCATCCCATCGCCACGCCAAGACCGACAATTGACAATTATCACCTGAAGCACTTCATTGACAGACCAGTCACCATCCCCTCTTTGAGCATCCATAAGACTATTGAAAAAATCTAACACCTGCAATTATCATATTGATTGCGTTATTCTAACACTGAAACCATGATGTAATATGCAAAGACAAGTTTCACAAATGCAACAGGAGAAAAGTGAATCTTTCTCCAGTATGAGTTTCAAGCTTTTTGAAAAGGAGGTAGGGAAGCTGACGGTTCAGTAAAATATACGGAACATACAGTATAAATGTTATCAAGCAGCTCATTGAAGCGTGGATGATTCTTAAATGGCTGAAAAAAACTTCCTGCCTGTGCATTATTGCATAGACTACCTGCCCCATTCAGACATGAAAAAAATATCTACATGTAAATATCATAGAGTAGAGGAATTAAATCAAAACGGATGGTATAAAATCTACAATCAACCAAATCATACCTCAGGATTCCGAGGCAGGGCAAAACTCAGGATAGCATTTATAATTTCAAGTACAAGCCTCAAGAAGTCAGTATAAATTTGCAATTCAGTTGACTGCATTGAAAGACGATATGATTTAGCAGGAGGATTATTAATTATTAAGCTTATAATAATTGGAACAAAAAAAGGACAAAGACCAAAGCATATACCACATCTTCTATGAGGCCATTTCCTTCAACTGAGTTGCCATTTCCAATGTGAAGTTTATTATTTCTGAGATCTGCTAATTTGTTATACCTAATGAGAAGGCAATGATATGATCACAGCTATGCCAGAAAAAATAGAATGTACTCTTGAATATATAAATATGACTATGGAGATAATACAGTAGTAAAGACAAGAAAGAGAGTGACATACTTGCGTGATAGCATATCAAAAAGTCCAACTAGTCTCTGTGATGCATATGCACTAAGACGGTGAACATGAGGAGCCATGTTTGCCAAAGTTGCTAAACACGTTGTATGTAGATACACATCCTATCATAATTCAAGGCAAAACAAAATGATGTTTACAATATCCTTCCTTTCTCCAATACAAACAAGTAGAAAATCATAATAAAACGGATTATGCAAAGAAAGGACCAGCAACTTTTCTAAGACTGAAACATCAATATATGCCAATTGGTACATTATGCAAATAATTACTATTTTCAATAATATGACCATCTAATTGCAATTCACTAATGAAATTAGTTGGCAGAGGGATGCATATCCAAAACTAAACCATATATTTCATAAGAGATTTTATTGTTTTGTCAGTACCAGTGGGGTAAGGAGAGAAAGCAGGACAAAAAAATACTTTTACAGTCAAATACATGCCAAATAGGAGACTGGTTTCTTGAGCATGAATGTAATGATTATATTATTAGAGACATGATTTAGGTTATGGAAAGAACTACAACTGAAATGCTGTACAGATATTTCCGATATAATTCTCCAGCTCTCATTCCTCCCATCCCCCTTCTTGTTTAAGACAGCAGTTTTTCATTTTTCCCAGCCCAAGATCTGATATAAATATAATGCCACAGCCTTTTCCTCATCCTTTACAAATCAAACATGGAGTCATTGGAAACTAGATTTGAATATCTTTTTCTTCCCTTGGCAAAAGTGGCTGCCTAACCTTAAAAACTCAATGTCTAACTTGAGAAACATTGTAGTTCCTTTTTTTTACTTAAGAAACGTTATTGTTCTTTATCAATATTGCTAACATATGACATGTGAAGTTCAGTGTTAAGTTTATAGAACAAGAAAAGGTCAAAACCAACTATGTGAGGTGCAGTTTAGCATCAGAAGCTAATCCGATTAAGAGCTTTAGTTGAAAATTGAATCAGTTTCAGAGCAAAAAAGTTTCATATCAATAAAATCCATCACAATCAATAGCATTAAACTTCATAATTACATCTGGCCATAAGAAAGTTCAAAATTGTAAAGTCAACAAATGCTAAATAATCATAAGATCAGTATAGACATCCCATATGGTTTGAATTATACAATCAATCAGCAGGAAAAGTCAGTTTGAATAAACGGGAGCAAGTAAATTAATAATTCAACTAGGTTTATGACTCATACCCGTAAGTTAGACAAATTATATTGTACAGTTCTGATAAGAATTATAACCATGAGAGAACCAAGTGATGTCTGATGGAGGAGACGTTCTTTATACCAAGGAACACCAGGCAATATCTGTTTATGAATGCTAGCATTGAAAGAAGAATCCTGACTATCAGAAGTATGATCAGCAACATGTAAATTTGATTTGCTGTCTTGCGTAATCCTTGAATTTTCAGGATAAAGCCCAATGTCAAAACACAGAATTTTCTTACCAGTTTATGAATGCTAGCATTGAAAGAAGAATCCTGACTATCAGAAGTATGATCAGCAACATGTAAATTTGATTTTCTGTCTTGCGTGGAGCATTGTATAACGCTTCCAGAATGGGCATCAACTGTTGTTTTCAGAAACACGCAGTTACTGATATGATAGTGAAGACATCCATTTTTCTGAAGTTAGAGAGAATTAACCAAACTTTCTCTGAAAATTCTTCCACTGACTTCTACATGAATTATATTTATCCCAAATTTTTTCTTAATAGAGAGTTATGACACCATACCAATGTATCTTGATCAGTCCGCACCAGGACATACTCTAGAAAGGCAGAATTCCCCTGCAACAATGAGTAAAGTAATAGTACTGCAGTCTCATCAGCCAAGCACCTGCAGAGGAATAGCCAGTTATAAAAAATATTGTAAGCAGAGCCTAGAAGTGGAAGAATCTCAATACATATTTTGGAGTATAATTCAATCAAAACAATAGGAAAGCAAGATGCTAATGTAGTAAGTTAATTGGTTCAAGATGGGCACAAGTAGTCAACTACTTACGTGCTGAGGGTATCAAATAAAGAAGCAAAAGGCAACTTCACATGTGGACCACTGATAGCATTACCCTCAACATCTGCACGATCCACTGCAAACAGAGCATTGATCAAAATTGCTAGTCTCCACAATCAACCAAAAAAATAAAAATAAAAATAAAAATAAAAGATATATTACATTCAAAATCAGTTGCGTGTTCTAAAGCCTTGCAGTAAGGATTGTCAGAAAAATAAGTTATTTCTCTCTGTAGAGTATCTGACACAGCAGTTTTATCATTCTCATTGGCATCGTAGTCCTTGCTCACAACACATTTGTGATAATGAATGAGAACAAGAAGCACGTGGAGACTGCTATCTGCTAGAGGACTTCTCGATTCCCCACTGCTTGAACTGATCAAATAACTGAATGGCAATAAAACAAAATTTGCTGCAGTGAAAGAAAAAACAAATGACAAAAGACTCAATTACTCACCATTACTTAAATTAGAATCTTGCAGAAATAAGACAATTAATGTTATTGAGTCACCATACCAGCAGCAGAACCAACTCTCTTTAAAACGCCCCTCTCACTTCCTTCATTGAAGATGGAATAAGATGCTCTATTAAAAGGAATATTGGGCCGGGTTATATAATTTAGAAGTAGCCTGCGCACCAGAGAACTAACTAGAGAGGTATCCTGCAAAAATAACAGTACACCAAAAGCAAATTATATCCAATACTTTTCTTGCTTTCCAATCATTAATATTTGATTATCTTCACATTTGATATATACTTTTGGTAAATCTATTTAAACAATCGAAATATCGAATGGCTTAATTTTTTTATAAAGCACTATATTATTCAAAGATAAAACGAGTTACAAAAAAAAAAGGCCTGCCAGTGGGGAAAAAAAAGTCCAAGATGCCTTAGAAAAGAAACGGGCCCACAATAAACAACAAGAAAGCCTACAAGTAAAAGCCCCTTTACCGTTGGCAAAACAAAAAAAAGGCCCCTTCACCATACCGCAACTTGAATATGGCCCAAAGCTCAAGTCTTCTTCTGCAGCAACCTTGCATGGTTAATAAATCCTAGATTTAATATATTTTATCCCATCTTATTCATTTATTTTGGTGATTATTTTAGGCTAATTTGGATTTATTAGATAATGTTTGGATTGTTAACTAATTTTAGGAAATAATATAAATCTGAATCAATTATAAGATTATTGAGCTTAAATTATTAATATTTTGATTGATATCTTGTGATTGAAATATTCACTTTTGAAGTTTTTTTTTTGTTTATTTTGTTATTCTCCCTAGGTCTTGATTTGTTTTGCCCAGAAGTGCAAATGATAAGTGTGGGGGAGTTGATAAATCCTGGTCCAACTGCAATAGCTCTTGGAGAAGTTGTCGATAAGCACTATCAACTGAGTCTTATATTAAAGATATAATGTAATACTAAATATGAGTAGCCAAAATGAACTGAAAAATAGAATGCTTAACTGTGCATTACACATGTGTATTCTAAGCCGTTCACTTGTGTGTTGTATGTATGGCCATCTCCTAAATAAACCTGCTAACATGACGACTTATAAAAAAAGTAATCATTTAGTACTATTTATACGGTGAAGAAAAAGAAAATTTTTGATTTTATTTATAGGATAAAGAGAGAAATTTTTCATATGATTGTCATGGGGTGTAATTTGTATTAAATAGGAGTAAAATTGAAAATTTTTGAATTTTATGACTGAACTAATGAAATTTAATGATTTTCTTCATCCGAGTAAAATATATTGAAAATGCCTTCTAAATAGAATTAGGAGAGAATTTGAGAAAATTATCCCAGTTCGATCTATCATGCTCAAATATAACCCAATCAAATATATATATATATATATAATAAATAATATGACAAATTACAACAGTGAAATTACCAATACTATAAATATTTTCAAAATTAATTAAAAATGCCTCAAGCGGTAACATTATTCATAAATTATCATGAACGTTTTCAGGATAAACACACAATTGTTCTCAACAATCCATAAAATGCCTCATAATAGTCAACCAAAGGAATAAAATAAGAAGTAAGTTGAGTTATTCAAAGCATCTCAAATTTCATGCCAAGCGTGGAAAATGTGTTTTGTCGTAGTTTAAAAGTGAGAAGGAGAAACAGTAAATTTTAAATTATACTCCTTTTAATATTAATTAGAGAACAAAAATTTTAAGGGAAAATCTCTCAAAAATACCACCTCAATTCTAATTAAAATTCCTTTTTATGCAAGCAAATTGGATGAATTTAATGGGGTTGCATTAATGCATGTAGGCTTTATATTTGAAAAAGAAGATTGTAAAAAAAGGAGGGGAAGGGAAAATGTGGCTTCCTAGGGTAAGATGGGTCTAACATTTGCACTCCCCATGGACCAAATTGACAAAACGAATGGATCGGTTGGTTTAATAGGGCATGAGAGTAAAAGGAAGAACGGAAAGGAAGGCCAGCGCTCTTCATGTTAACGGCAGTTAATATTAAATTTTGATGAATTGAGATTGTAATTTATATCAGGAATGGGGGACTGGGTTTTCTATCAGTCCCACATTTATGATATTTTTTATCGCCGGTTATCATCAATCCCACAAACCAAATAATACAATTTGGCTCAATTTCATTGGTTCTCCATTATTGAATGTCAAAGGCGGCAGCATTTTATTTAATTTATGATATGACGTCATGCCATGAAAATGAAGAAGTGAAGTGCACTAAGCTACCAAACCGCGACCTCTTTCAGTTTTGAAGAAATGAGGTCCAAGATGCCATGATTAGGTCAAAGAATAAGCTGTTGAAGTCGTTACAGCTTTCTATGGCAGGTCCATGCTTCATTTCAATGGAATTAGTGTTCGAGAAAATAATTAAAATTAATTAAAAATAATTAATATATAGGAAATATATATTTTATCTTAAATATGCCTTCATTTATGAAAGAGTGAGAGAGAGATCTATAATGAAAAAAAAAATAAGAAAGAATGTAGAGGAGAAAGATGATAAAAGAATAAAGACAATGAGAAAATATAAGTCTAAATTAACATTTTAATTAATATAACGTATAAAATTAATTAAAGATAAAATAGATAAAAAGGCAACGTGCTCGTAAGTGAAGCGTCAATACGGACAAATAAATGGAATTGACAAGGGACATTTCTCATGATGATGAGTCACCCAATAGCATCTCAAATTAAATGTCAACAAACAGCTCACAAGTGATGTCACAAATGAAACGCAACACATTAAGTGTGCATTTGGTTTGGTTTATTTTTGGATAATAAATCCTTATTACGTAAGTTGAGATAAAACTCTTCTCACATATTTACCTCGTATACCGTGAATCACAATTTATAAACACTTATTACCTAAAAATAAGCTATTCCAAACGAACACTAATTCAATACCTCTAAAATTTGCTTTGATCTTCTTCTAGATACAAGTCATACAACTAGCATTTGCTCCTAGTGCGCGAAGTGTGTGGAGAGTACTTCTCAGAATTTGAACTCATTGTTTTCTTTATGGAGATGATCTTATTTATTGTATCAATCAATAACTTATTGATATGAAGAAAACAATTTAATTTCTATACCGATGAATTAACTAGACTAAATTAGTTGATGATATCCAAATTCACACAATCTCACTAATATATCGATATTGAAATTAAATTAAGAAACATCACCAGAGATTAAATTTAAACATCGTGGCATGTGGCAGTGATCATTGTCGGAATAGTGCTCAGATTTTCTTTTAGAAGAACGTGAAGGTTGTGCTTTTCTTGAAGATTGATCCGACGATGATTGTTGTGGATAATCAGGACGGTGCATTGTTCTGATTGATGGCGGAATTTTATTCCGTCGCTAATTTATTAGTAATCCCTCATAAGTTTTGTTACTAAAATTAGTAAAGGAATTTAGTGATGGATTAGCGACAGAATAACATTCTATTACTAAATTTCATTACTAATTCTGTCATAAAAAAATTATCGACAGAAATTAGTGACAGACAAATTCTGTCACTAATTTTTGTCCCTAATCCGTCACTAATTTTTGTCAGAAATATTTTGTGATGAAAATTTTTCGTCATTGATTTCTGTAGCTAATCTGTCCCTAATTTTCGTCACTAAACGTTTTGTGATGGAATTAGTGATGAAATTTTTCCGTCACTAAATTTGTGACGGGTAAGCAACGGAATGTTATTCCGTCTCTAAATTCCGTCATTAACTTGTCTCTAATTTTTGATGGGGGACACAGAGCTAGCGGTGGGTACACGCGGTGGTCACCGGCGAGGGACATGTGGAGGCTCATGATAAGGACATTTGGTAATTTAAATTATACAAAAAAAATATTTTTCAACAGATTAGTGATAGAAAATTTCGTCCCTAATCTGTTGCTAATTTAGGAGATAGCCTATTCCAATTTAGTAACAGAATTTTTCATCACTAATTTCATGGATAGCCGATGTGATGGATTAGTGACAGAAAATTTCCGTCATTAATCCGTCGTGTCAACACCCGTTTTTATTTCGATATTTGAAGAGTAATAAAGACGGAATTTCATGGGCATACAGAAAAATACAATTATATTGATAAAAATATTCATTTACAATCCCAACGTCATTTGTCAACAAAAAACAGAAAATACAGCGGAAACTTAATATTTACAGAATTCTCTAAAATATCTAAGCATAAACCAATTATAATCACGATCTTGTCCTCGCCTCGAAGACGAGCCAATTACTTCTCGGCGTCTATGCCTTTGCCTTTCGGTCCACTGGTACTCACTGAGATGTTTATTTAAAAATAGGGTGAAATTCTAAAGAATCCCAGTAGATACATGCTATCGTCCATAGAAATTGCGAAAAGTAAATATGATATATGTCATGTATGCACCAATTAATGAATAATATAAATATATCATCTGCATGTATACATGAGTAGAGCCTAGCCCCACTAATATGCACCAATTGAGTTCTCATCAACTTCAGTGTAAGTGCCTCTAGCACTACTGGCCCCTCTCTAGGTAAATCATGTTAATTAATAAAGTACATTTACAACCATGGCATCCACACAATTATATAACTATGGCATGATGTATGAAGGATAATGTCCCTACCTTAAAGCTTTATAGATTCCTTCTTAGATGTGTCTCGTAAAACATGTCGTTTCGGCTTTCAACTCGGTCTTAAAATATTAAATGTATAAGAAACATGTCATAACCTATCCAAGTATCATTTTAGACTCTTTCATAGTATTTCTTATGGTTATATTAGTCTATGATGAAAATTTACCAAAATGCCCCTGGGACTCCGGCCCAGCCCCGCCATACCCAGCCTGATGGCACGTTTTCCCAAAAGTTTGACTAGGGCTATTCTAACATGTTTTTGCCCAAGGAATCCATTTACGGGCTCGAAATTACCAAATTCACTGTCAAATTATGAAAATACCCTTGATGACCCTGATTTGGGGTTTTATGGGCGTTTTCGTAATTATGCTTTTTCGGCCTCTACCGAAAAAGTGCCCAACTGTAACCCCATCTATTTTTGCCCACTGAATCCAATGGAACCATATATTTCAAGAAAATCCAGCTCCTACATCCTGAAACAGTGCTGGCCAAAGTATTTCAAGAAAAATAAAAAAATGTAGTTTTGTGTTTTAGCTTCCAAAGCTTGTACTTTTCCACTTTTAATCCCTTATTAATTCATTTAAACACTTCTTAACCATGATTTAAAGAAATTTGGGCAACATAACCCCTTAGGATTATAGCTTTTCCAATTTTTCAAATTAACCAAAAATCACTACACTAAGAACAAACTTCAAAATCAACTTCATACAAGTATAAATTTGAGTTTGATGTAGTTACCTCTTAGGCATCTTGGTTTCTCTCTCTACATGCGACCTCTCTCTCTCTCTCTTCTCCTTGAGCTAAGAATGAGTCTTCAAGATCATAGATTCATGAAGAAACAAGGTTTAGAGAAGGATCTAGGGAAATGTTACAAGAAAAGCTTAAGAATCAACTCTTACCTTAAGATTTCTTCTTCCTCTTCTCTCTAACTCTTCAAAGTTTCTCCAAACTCTCTCTCTCTCTCTCTCTCTCTATGTTGAACTAAAATGCATGAAGGGAAGGGAAGAGAAAGCCTTCATAAAAATACTTCCTTAATTCCAAACCATTGATCTCATTTAAGGTTGAAATGACAACACTTGTCTTGCATCATACCTCCCTCCATACTTTCACCCATGCCTTCTACTTTATGTCATACCTCCTCATCATTTGGCTTCAATTGGAATTGGACTAGATCTTCTTCTCTTGGTTATCTTAAAAAAACGTGCTCCCTATATTCACTGAAAATACTATTCAACTTTCAATTTTCAATATTTAATTCCTTTGGCCTTAAATATTCACCATTTCATTGAATTTCTCAATTAATTACATTATATTTTAGGTGAATATAAAATTTAGGATGTTACTCGTCGCAAATTAATGACAAAATTCAAAATTCCGCCACTAATTTAATATTTTTTTTAAGTGATATATATATAGTCGCCAACAATTAGATACTTTGAGCAAGATATACGTGTGTATTAAATAAAATTTATTTATTTGTTTTTTATATATAATTATTAACTATTGTTACTATTCTTAAACCTAATGTTCTGCAATGTAAAGAGCTAGTAATTCTAAGAATATGAATGAAGGTGTTATTTTATTCAGAAAACACATACGCGTATGTTACGCGTGTGTTTTCTGAATAAAATAAATAATAAATTATATCATATGGATTTGACATGGCAATGGGTACTTCCAAGATGAAACTTTAGCTAAAGTGTGGTGTGAGGAGTTTTTCCTTTTTGGGTAAAGATGAAGTTAAAAGCTAAGCCTAAGAATAAACCCGGAAGTCGGCTCTATCAACAGAATTAAATATTATAATGAGTTAGTCGCTCGCAACATATTAATTTAAGGCCTCTAAAATTTGCTTTCATCTTCTTCTAGATACAAGTCATACTACTCGCATTTGCTCCCAGTGCGCGATGTGCGAGGAGACTAATTCTCAAAATTTGCACCTGTGTTGTTCTACTTATGGAGATGATCTTACTTATTACATCAACCAGTAACTTATTAGTATTAAAAAAAACAATTTAATTTCTATACCGATGAATTAACTAGACTAAATTAGTTGATGATATCAAAATTTGCACAATCTCACTAATATATTAATATTGAAATTAAAGTAAGAAACATCACCAAAGATTAAATTTAAACATCGTGGCACGTGGCGGTGGCCATAGTCAGTTAAATAAAATTCATTTATTTCTTTTTTATATATAATTATTAACTATTGTTACTATTCTTAAACCTAATGTTCTGAAATGTAAAGAGCTAGTTATTCTAAAACATGAATGAAGGTGTTATTCTTTTCCGAATTTTTATGAAGTTAAATAATTAGCCGTCAATTAAGACTTCTGATCAGTGTTGTGAGACTCGGACCGGACCGGACCAGACGGTCGGACCGGACCGGACCAGACGGTCGAACTGGTTTGACCGCCAGCCGCTCATCTTAACGGTTCGGCTAACATGTTTCACTCGTTTGAGGGTTTCAGCCGTTTCAAACCGCCCTGAACCAGCATTTGAGCCGGAAGCCGGATTCGAGCCTGGACCCGAAACAGTTTACAGAAAACCGAACGGCCTAACTACTTAGAAAACAAAAGTACTAGGATCGAGTCCCACTGGAAAACGATGATATTGAAGAAGAATGGAAAATCCAGACAGAGATACGATGAAAATGAAGGAGGAAAAAAAAAGAATAAAACTTCCCAATAATATTTTCTTTCCTATCTTTCATGCTATTTGGAGGTCACACCGGTTAAAGAAAAAAAAAATTATAGATTGAGAGCTCCACCATTAGGTTCTGCTAGAGCCGGAGAAGAGAGGAGAAAGGGGATAAAGTTGATCAGATTACACAATTCTCTCTCATCACGTGGGGTGAAATCAATTGAAAGTTTCAAACTGATGCATAGTAAACCGTGTAAAAGTCTTTTTATCTTTTTATTTTGATTTTAATATTTTATTTTTTTTGTTAGGTTTTAATATTTTATTAGTACAAGTTTTACCATTTTTTAGTTGTATGTACAGTATTTTGCTGGCTGGCAAAATATCCGTGTAGGGGCATTGATTTCAACGTGCACATTAATAAAAATACAAATATCTTATTAAAAGTTACTCCTTTGTTTTTAAATGTAAAATTAATTTTTTTTAGAGAAATTAAAGAAACTAATTAAATTATTTTAAAGTATTTATATTTTTTTCTCTAAATTAATTTTATTCATTTTATTAATTTATTTTTTATTGAATAAATTTAAAAGTAATTCATGTCCGTGACAAGTTGCAACAATTTCTATATGGCTCATTATTTTATTAACTTTTTCTTATAATTTTTAGTAAAGACTAATTATTGTAATATCTATATATATACATATATATAAATATAATATTTTTAAATTTAATTATTACGTCACCGGTCCGGCTCAATGGCTCAACCATTCCAACCGGTTGAACTTTGACCTGCTGATCTTTCCGGCTCAACGTTCGGTCCGACTTTTAAAATATTACTTCTGATCTCTAAGAAGAATCAGAAGAGCAATCTAGAGAGGGGACATAAACAGCATAAATGACTCTAAGAATTATTGTAGTTTCATTTTACCATTACGGATGGAAAATAAAAAAATATTAAAAAAAGAAAATACACATACTGGTCAACAAACAGCACAAGTATATCATAGCCCCACTAGTTTATGCACAAACAATACTTCGAATACTTGGGCAAGAAGTAGTCTATTTTACACAATTCATTAATTAGGGGAGTTAATAATTTACACAACTCAATGAAGTTATTAAGAATAACATCTTTTGATTAATAATTTCACTGAACATTCTGTTGTTAATAGAATACAATATCCTTATGCTATCCATATAGTTAACCATCACGAGAAAACGCTTGTTGTGTGAAAATTATTCACCATGTTTTAGATATATAATTTGTTACCCATAACTACGCCTGTTCCTTGCTGTCTTTGCATCTGTTCACATTGAAAATGGTAGTCCAAAAATGTAACTGGGGACCACCCAAAATAATACTTTCTGGAACATATACAAAGAAAGGAAGATAAACCAATATTCCCACCGAAATGGTTATATATTTGTCTCTATAATAATTATTCTTCTAATTATTCTTCTAAGACTCATGTTTGGTACGAGGGATTTGGAAGGAAGGGGAGAGGAGGAAAAATATTTTTGAATTGAATTTAAAAAATTGGAGATGATGATGGGGTTAAAAAATTTTAATAAAAAAAATATATAAGAGAAAAAAGTAAAATAAATTAATTTAAAACTTTTAACCCCATTTTTCTGTTTTTTAAAATCAAACCCAAAATTTTTTTCCATCCTTTCACTCTTCTTCCCTCCCCGTACCAAACGAACTCTGTGTCTTTACGTGCTTCCGGATTCGTATGTAAATTAGCGATTATTGTTTGCTTAATTCGTTTCTCAAGGACCCCCCCAGTGAGAACGGACTAGGTGCATCCTTAAATAAATTTCTGAGAGTCGCAAAAAAAAAAATATATATATATATTTCTACATATACAGAACAATATATTTAGAATATAGTAATGAATACTACAAGAATTAAAATAACGAGAACTTTTGTTAAAATGAGCTCTCTCTCTCTCACTCACTATATATATATATATATATGCATATATAATTAATACCGCGCGATAATTAAGGAGCGATTAATTGGAATAATGTTGTCAAGAAAAAAAAGGTTAATTGGAATATTAAAGGAATTACGGGCTATAAAATCCTACCGGACACAGATACAGCGCCGTACCCAACTCACGATCGAAAAGCTTTGAGTCCGTCGTGGTGTAAGCCAAAGCTAAGGAAGCAACCGTAGCTAGCTCCCTCCCTTGCCCTCGCCCTTCCAGGTACACGCAGGCTTTCGCTCACCATTCATAATTCCTCCTCCGCCCCACGGCCGCCGCCGTTAAGACACCACCACCGTCATCTCTCTTCGCCTTTCTTGCCCTTTCTCATCTCATTCTTGTTACGTTATTGCATACATACTATACATACATAGAGAACTTAATTGTCTTAGTATAATTTTTTGTTGCAGGGTCGGAGATCAGATGGGTTCTAGCTGCTGTAGGCCACGGTCCGAGGAAAGTTTTTCTGTCAGTGGCAATAATCAACCACGGACGGCTTCTTCTTCCTCCTTCTCTGTATCTAACAGTGGCGGCTATATGACTCATTTTGAGCCGTCAACGGCTCCGGCCGGGCCGGCGGGCAGCATCAGCAACAAGGCCAGTGAACTCGGGCGCGCTGCAGGCTACCCACACGAACCTTTTGCTTCTTCATCAAGCAGGTCACTTAGCAACAGCCGCAATGATCTCAGTCGAAGCGCGAGCTATACACTTCCGGCCTATGTTCCATCATCAACAACAGCTACCACGCGCCGGAGAAAAACCAATGAACTTGCCGGGAGCTCGGGCTACATATACCCCGGCGGGCCCACCACCACCACCACCGCATAGACACCGGTGCAGCTCTGGCGTGTCTATCCGAACACTGTTTTGGTTTTATATATGCCTCACTTTATTTCGTTTCTTCAAGGAGTGTCCTCACCCAGATGACAAACAAAGGAAGGAATCGATGTATTTATTAAGAAGATATATAATATTCTTTCCGGTCCTAATTATATGACATATTTACCTAATTTTGGAGAAATTAAGGATAGTAGTTAAATTAGTTAATTTTATTTATTTTCTAAAAATGCCTTTATTTAATAGGGGTGATTTAGGAATATTACATGAGTCTACCATGAGACAATCCAACCATTATCTAAAGCAATGGGGGTATTTTGGGAACAAATTGACAAAAATTAAAATTTTGTCCTATAATTAGGACAAAGATCAACTTTCAAATGTTGTCCTATAATTAGGAGCGGAGGGAGTAGTATTGATGTATTCATTAGAATACACATAGCCACGCCACATATATAGGTGCGTTTGAGTCACCGGTCAAACCTTTGAATCCAATCCATGTAATTCTCATGCCACATAGGCATGAGAATTCCAATTCCACCCAAAAAAACTACAGCCGAGAAAAATTGCGAGATAAAAAAAACATATGATATATTATATTATGTTATTATTTAATATATATATATATATATATATATTTGTTCTGAAGGCAACGAACAACAAATTATATTATCTGGAGTTCTGGACTGACATGCGAATGACTGAATGGATACTTCGGCACTAGAGTGGTAAAAGGTCTTGTATAAAAGAATAAAAATATAATTTCGAATTTTAAAAAACCTATTTATTATTAGAGGTAAAAAAATTTTGTCCTCTAAACTTTGATGTTATAAAAAAAATACTAAATTTTATTTTTTTTAAGACTTAAGTAATTATAATAAATGCGGGGGCAACGATGATCATGATATTAAGCAATTTCTCAAATTTGAGGATAAATAGTTACTTGATGGGAAAGAACAACTGAAAAAGGAAAAGAATAGAATAGAACAAAGTAGTCCAAGGATTGTCTGCCCATAACCATGATCCTCAATCACCCATGAAAACTATGTACCTATCAATTTGGCTTTTTTCCTTTTTTTTTTTATTTTATAAAACTTAAATACGCACACACAAATATGTTAACACTAAGTTTGAGCATGAAACATCATTCAAACGCGGCAGGCGACGAAACTAGGGAGACAGTTTGCCCTTGATGCCTTTTTTGTCCCCAATTCAATGCTATCGAAGTCACAGGGAGATCTTCGTATTTCGCTTTATGTTACTCCCTCCCTCCGATCCTAATTATAAAATAAAATTGATTTTTTTAGAGAAATTAAGGAAGTCAATTAAATCACTTTAGAATATTTATATTTTTATTTTTTTCTTCAAAATAATTAATTTGACTAATAAACTGATATATAATCTAAAGATACTAAAAATATAAATACTCTAAAATGATTTAATTGGCTTCCTTAATTTCTCCAAAAAAGTCAACTTTGTCTTATAATTAGGACCGGAGGAGGTATTACTATTAGGCACTCCATGTGATTTGAGTAAATACCAACCAGTTCCAAAAAATTACATTAGGCAATAATTTAAAACTATCGACTTTTTTTTTTTACCACTTTTTTACCAGCATTTAAAAACATAGTCGCACTCTAAATATTAACTAAAGAATATTAATTGGGTCATTAATTAAAATATCCAAAGTGTGGCCCGTTAGTCAGATTTAGGCTCAATTCATGATTAGGGTTATTAGCTATTAATGTGGTTTTTCTGATGGAGGAAAATACACAATAAGGTTTCAGCCATCCAAATTGAGCATATAAGGAAAAACCCTATCTGCTCATCTGAGGTTCCCTGACTAGCGACGGCTCTTAACCCAGTTGCCATCGTTGTGCCCCACAGCCAGTCAGAAAGAAACCTAACAATCATATCCTATCTTCAATTCGTTTGCAGCTCTCTTTCATCAGGATTCATGAGTTCTCCATTCGATCAAAGCTTAGCAATGGCGAGAGGTAACTCTTATAAGTTTTCCGCTATTGATATAGAAAAATTCATGTACTCTGATTTCTGATTTATTTGGGTATTCATGAGTTTTGTCCTACAGTCGCAACATATTAATTTAAGGCCTCTAAAATTTGCTTTCATCTTCTTCTAGATACAAGCCATACTACTCGCATTTGCTCCCAGTGCGCGATGTGCGTGGAGAGTAATTCTCAAAATTTGCACCTGTGTTGTTCTACTTATGGAGATGATCTTACTTATTACATCAACCAGCAACTTGTTAGTATTAAAAAAAAAACAATGTAATTTCTATACCGATGAATTAACTAGACTAAATTAGTTGATGATATCAAAATTTGCACACTCTCACTAATATATTAATATTGAAATTAAAGTAAGAAACATCACCAAAGATTAAATTTAAACATCGTGGCACGTGGCGGTGGCCATAGTCAGTTAAATAAAATTTATTTATTTCTTTTGTATATATAATTATTAACTATTGTTACTATTCTTAAACCTAATGTTCTGAAATGTAAAGAGCTAGTTATTCTAAAACATGAATGAAGGTGTTATTCTTTTCCGACTTTTTATGAAGTTAAATAATTAGACGTCAATTAAGACTTCTGATCACTAAGAAGAATCAGAAGAGCAATCTAGAGAGGGGACATAAACAGCATAAATGACTCTAAGAATTATTGTAGTTTCATTTTACCATTACGGATGGAAAATAAAAAAATATTAAAAAAAGAAAAAACACATACTGGTCAACAAACAGCACAAGTATATCATAGCCCCACTAGTTTATGCACAAACAATACTTCGAATACTAGGGCAAGAAGTAGTCTATTTTACACAATTCATTAATTAGGGGAGTTAATAGTTAAAAATAGAAAATTGAATCAGATAACTGCAGAAAAACTCTGACTTATAGAAACCTCAAATTTCAAAATTGAATCATAAGGAAATAATGATGATGATAATGATGAAATGGTTATGAAACTTTTTCTGTGCACCAAAAAGACATCTCTGATGTCTATACAGCAATTATAATATAATGCTTTAATAAGGAAAAGTGGAAGCATGACCACCAAAACAAAATATCAACGGTAATAAAGATACACAGTCAAGCCTTCAAACAAGACATTTTCAAAAATCAGAGTATTATCCATACACGCAATTACAGTGAAAGCCGAAACACTTTCTCCAATGAATAGATATATAGATACGGTAAATTTCTCATGAGTCATCCAATTTCATCTCAAATTAATTAATTAAATGTCGACAAGCAGCGATCACAGGTATCAGAGTGCACATGTCATGCTTTTGACTAATTGGCATCAAGTAATCTCATTTTTACACAATTCATTATGGGAATTAATAGTAGTTAAAAATAGAGTATTGAATCAGATAACTACCGATAAAAACTCTTGACTTTTAGAATCCTCGAATTTCAAATTGAAATTCTCATGCTTCTAAGAATTAAGTAACCTACCACTGCAAATGATGATGAAATGAATATATACGACACTTTTTCCGTGGACTAAAAAGACATCTCTCATCTCTCAACAGCAATTATGATATATATAATGCATTAATAATGGAAAAGCGGAGGCATTCCCAACCAAAACCTAGTTTTGCACATGCAAATTGGCAATCAAAACATAACCCAAAATCCAATAAATTACCACAGAGACAAAAAAGGCAAATACATGGCGGGCATTAAGCATTAACTATGGAGATGCCCCGAGCATTATTCAGAATAAAGCAAACACACCTTGTTTGTTTCCTTATTTATGATTAAAGCTAAATTCATGTGCATAATGTCTCGTTTTTTGTTGACCAGAATGTCTAGTTGATACTAGAAGTTCACAAAGTTGGGCCCATAAAATCTACACAGAATTTTGAATCCCGAATATATATATCAAGACTTGACTAGTAGGCCAGCTGAAAAGAAAATGGTAATTATAGCGGAACTTTTCGAAGACTTTTTGTTTAGTCAATTTGCACAAACCTGACCTTTATATGAAAGGACTAATTAATAATTTTTAGAATTAATTTAAAAAAATAGGTCTCCCTTATTTGAAAATCACTATATATGGGGAAACAACTTATGTGCAATAATTAGGATCATCTTTGAGTTCTTATTTATTTAACCTGGTTATAGACATTATAACTAAGCTTATGCAGCATGAAGTGCATGCCTTTTGCTGACGATATAATTCTTGTGATTGTGTCACAATAGGAGATTAACTATAAATTTGAGTTAGGGAGAAGGAACTTGGAGTCAAAGGTTTTTATGTTGAGTAGGAGTAAGAAAAAATATATGTATTGCAATTTTGATTAGAGAC
The DNA here is from genome assembly GCA_963210345.1 of Inga oerstediana. Classification (NCBI taxonomy): domain Eukaryota; kingdom Viridiplantae; phylum Streptophyta; class Magnoliopsida; order Fabales; family Fabaceae; genus Inga; species Inga oerstediana. The sequence continues at coordinate 23,176,937 of OY723410.1, forward strand.
AAGCTAAGTTAGAAGCGATCTGAACATTAAAATTAGAAGTCAAATCATTCCACAAGTGATGAAATTTAGATATATATATATATATATATAGGCTCGATTATACAAAAAGATAGTGGAATTGATGGAAACGTTAATCAATCGTAGAATTCCGATAGGGTGGTTTAAATGGAGAAATACTATTAGAGTTATTTATAATGGGAAGGTACCTAATAGGATAAAAGAGAAGTTTTATTATACCACTATAGGACTAGCTAGCAATACAATATGATAGTACATGTTGGGCTTTACAGGGACAACATGAGCATAAAGCGAGCAGAGTGGCTGAAATGAGAAAGTTGAGATGAATATGTGGTTATTATACAAAAAAAAAAAAAAAAAACAAGAAGATAAGATTTGCAATAAACACCATGAGAGAAAGAGAATTGGGGTACGTGGCATCTATTAAACAGAAAATGATAAAAAAATTCATTTGAGATAATTTAGACATATATAAACCTTAAGGCTAGTATTGGATGCACCGCTAAGAAAGATGGATCAAACGGTATAGAGTCGTTTGAGAATGAGTGGAAGAAAACCAAAACAAACACTCAATGAAATTATTAAGAATAACATCTTTTGATTAATAATTTCACTGAACATTCTGTTGTTAATAGAATACAATATCCTTATGCTATCCATATAGTTAACCATCACGAGAAAACGCTTGTTGTGTGAAAATTATTCACCATGTTTTAGATATATAATTTGTTACCCATAACTACGCCTGTTCCTTGCGGTCTTTGCATCTGTTCACATTGAAAATGGTAGTCCAAAAATGTAACTGGGGACCACCCAAAATAATACTTTCTGGAACATATACAAAGAAAGGAAGATAAACCAATATTCCCACCGAAATGGTTATATATTTGTTTCTATTATAGGAAGATAAACCTATTTTCTGGTGCAAGAGAATGAGGAATTTATGTTTTACAGTGTCAAAAATTACTTCGCTAATAGAAGTTAAATGAAGAAAAGAGGAAGATTTCAAGAGATGGATAATATTCTTAGAATGAAAATAAAATATCATATTTTATCTCCTTATATTTTCGTTCAATTTTTAATTTGAACTCTGTCCCATATTATGTGTGCCTGCGCCAGTCAGAACTGTAGTGTGCATTGTAAAGGATACCAAATGTAAGTAAGATCCATTTAAAACCCAATGGAAAAAATGCAGTACAACTTACTCTAAACTTTAAAGGTTAAGTTACATCTAACATCTTAAATTATTTTTTTAGAAGTACCTATTATCCTAAATTAATTTTTTATGTATTCAACATCCTAATTTTACCAATAACACCTAATATGCTAAAGTAATTTTTGGTGCAATTTTTCACTTGAAGTATTTTTTTCAGTAGTAAAAAGCATACTAAAATTATGATACTAGGTACTACTAAAAATACCTGAAGGTGCTGAATATGTCAAAAATTACTTTAAAATACTGGGCGTTTTTAGAAAAATATTTTATTATGTTAGATGCATAAAAAATTAGTTTAGAATTCTGAATGTCATGAGAAAAAAATATTTCAGAACGGCTGCTTCATAATCCAAGTATTAATTGAAGAAAATACTATTGCATTATAAATTATAAATGCATTAAGTTTATCAAGAAGCTAATGGAAAGTTCTAGTCTTCAGCTCAAGGTCTTGGCTCTCCCAGTTAAAGTCTGCAACCATTATACTCCCAATCTGGAGTAAACCTCAGATTGACAAAGTGGCCACCTTCTTGGTCCATAAGAGAGCCACGTCTCTTGCTTTTGGCCATGTGTGGACGAGCTCACCCACGTGAACCAATGAACTTTAGGACCCCCAATTCCTCTTGACGTGGAACCAAAATATCCACCACTATACTCCTACCTCCTCTTCTATATAAAGCACACTCACTTCCATCTTTAGCTACAGAATGATCACAAGACGCTAGTTACATACTGTTGGAAAATAGCCTAGTCCACCCTTGGTGGATTGGGCCCAAGCCCAATAAGATTGGGGTCAAAGTATAAATAACATAAATGTTTGGGTGGATATATGTAATATTATCTAAAATGTTATGAGTCATGTTTTTTGTCCGATGCAATATGACTCTTCAAGTGGCATTATTTCACTGAAACAATATATCTCTCAAACAAAAGGATATCTTGTCTCTCTGATGGAAGAACATGTTAGTAGAAGAGGAAGGGGTGCATAGAACCCTATAAATAGGCGTAAAGGAATTCAGTTGTGGGATATCCTTGAATTAACATACAGAAACTCTGTCACTGTGAATCCTTATTCCCTCTACTATATTTCTCTTTTCTTCTTCCTATAGTGGTGTATTTGCTGTGCGTCATAATCGCTTCCGCTACTGTGATACGATTAGCGTGGGTATAAGAGAGAAACGATCGCACTCCAGGTACGCCCAATTATTCTTACATGGTATCAAAGCCTGGTTTAGCCTGTATGAGATTGTAATCCTCATATTATGATAATATGCTGTGTATGTTATTATTTTCAAAGATCTATATGATATTTTCTATAGTCACATATATATGCGTGCGGGAACTTATTGATATTTGTTCTTGAGATTAACATGATAATATATGTATAATGCTTTCACTGTGTTTCTGAGTTTGAGAGTATGCTTTATATGTAAATTTAGAATCATAAAACAAAAGAACTTAGAGAGAGAAAGCATGAAAAACGAAATTGTTTTTGGTACTGGGTCATTTTAAAATCAGAGAATTAGGATTTAAAATTAGTCCCATTGCGTAGAGCTCAAAAAAGCGATCGAAAAAGATGCCAAGAACACCCAAAACGAACGTCGGACGAAGGAGATACGGAGGAGAGAAGTTTCCGGGTCGACGGACCCGACCCACGCCTGCAACCGGGTCCGGGTCGACCCGGCTGGAGGTTGAAGACAACCTCCAGCCTCCCAAACGACATCGTTTCGTTTAAAAAAAAAAGGTTTTTTTTGTTTTTAAAAGGCGTCTAGGCAGGGGAATTTTAAAAAAAAAACTTTGGTTATTTCAGGCCCAACCTTTAGGCCCAAACAGTGAGGCCTAAAAACAAAAAAAAAAGGAGGCCCAAAGAAAAAAAAAGGAATCCAGTCCAGGCCCAATGTGTGAGGGCCGAACCCAAAAAAAAAAAGAGACTTAAAAAAAAAGATTTTTTTGGCAGAAAAAGCCACGTGGCGCGTGAGGCCACGTGGCATATTCTTTTGACACGTGGTGGGCACCATCCGACAGATCTCGGCGCGTGGTGGCTGATGATCCGGCGCGTGTTGCCGGAATCTTTCCGGAAGGTGGAGCGTGTTGTACACGCGCCGCTGTGCGCGTGTGTTTTTTATTTTCCCCAATTTTCTGACTTCTCACGGCGCGTAGGGGCGCGTGCCAGGTCAAAATGAGACGCCGTTTATTCCTAAAAATCCCTAAATTCATAATCTTTAATATAATATGCTATATGATTGGTTTTGACGCTAATTAATATATGTTTATGATATTCTAAGTACGTTTATGAATGTTTTAAATCATTTTAAAACTTCTAAAATTCATTTGTTGAGTACAATATTATTTTGTTATATTTAAATGTGTTATGAACATGTTTTCAAATATTACAGAGTGAATATTGTCTTATTTATATTATAATGAAGCATGATTTAGTTGATAATTCATTATATTATTATATGTTTTTGTTAAGTGGGAGTTTTTAGGAGTTGTTAATCCTAAAAGTTAGAGTTGTTAAAGTACATATATATAATTCTTGACAGAATTTTAGTAATGTTGCTAATATTTATGTGATGGGAGATACAAACGTATACTCCTGATCATGAATTTAATAGTATTACCATTTTTTCTGGTTAAGAATAATATAAGTACATGACATTGTATACTGTGTTGTGCTATATATTGTCGATGATATGTTCAATAAGTTTAATTCCTTTAGAGAGACATATTGAATGTGGAATAAATTTGTCTCCAGAATTGAAAATGGCAACTAAGAACATCATCGCTGAGTTAAATAAATGGGACAAACTAAATGGTGACAATTGGGATATATGGCACCGAAAAGTCCAATATATTTTGGAGGAACAAGAGGCAATGGAGCCTCTAACAACAGTTGTAGCACAGCCTGCTGCTGGGAATACGGCCCAACACAGGAGAGACCAAGAGGTCTATGAGGCTTGGAAAAAGAAAAATAGCATTGCAAGAATTACATTGCTGAGTACAATGGCAGATGACCTCATGTGTGAATATGAGAAAAATGAAACAGCGCAAGCCATATGGGCAGCGTTGAAAGACAGATTTGGTGGTACATCCACCTCTAAGCTTAGACGATTAACTATTAAGTTTGATACGTATAAGCTTAGGCCAAGTACTTCCATGAAACAACATCTAAGAGAGATGGCAAATATGATAAGAGAATTGAAGGAAGCTGGGCATACTGTGTCTGATGAACAACAAGTTCAGGCAGTGATAAGATCATTGCCATCTAGTTGGGAGCACATGAAGGTTAATCTAACCCATAATGAAGGCATTAAAAATTTTAATGATGTAGCTAAACACTTGGAACTTGAAGACGAGCGCTTGGAGGCATACAAGTCCTCTGGCCATGCCTACTACACAGAGGGTATAGGTCCTTCTAATACAAAACCCGATTCCAAGAAGGGGAATAAATTCCAAAAGAATGGAAAGAAGGACAAGAATAAATTTGTAAAAGGCAAAAAGGAATTCAAGAAGAAAAATGACTTAAAGAAGGTCAAATGCTTTGCCTTCCAAAAGATGGGTCATTTCGCACGGGATTGCACTGAGCGAAATGAGAGTGAAAAGGTACTAGTGGATTATGTAAATTCACATGTTTCCTATGTTTCTAGCACTATTTTCCTAACAGAGAATATCTGTTCTTCTTGGATTTTGGACTCAGGTTCAACAGACCACGTGACGAGGGATCGAGGATCCTATGTAGAATACCGTCGGCTGCCTGTCAAATGTAAGTAGCTTTATGTAGGCAACAATGCAAAGATTGAAGTTAAAGGCATTGGAACTTGCAAATTAACTTTGCGTAGTGGAAAGCCTTTGATCCTACATGATGTGCTTCATGCTCCTGACATCCGACGGAATTTAGTTTCTGTAAAATGTCTTGTGAACTATGGGTTTAATGTAAACTTTCATGATAAAGTTGCAGACATATTTTATAATTTTGTATTTTATGGTCTAGCTTTCCTTTCAAAGAAGTTCTTTGTAATGGATATTATTGATGATTATAATATACATGATTGCTTTGCTACTTCTTCTGATTCAACTGTTGATATGGCTATTTGGCATGCTAGACTAGGGCATATTAATCAAAATAAAATGATTAAACTAGCAAAAGAAGGTTTGCTAGGATCCATATCCAATATGGAAATGTCTTTGTGTGAAAGTTGTCTAGCAGGTAAGGCAACTAGAAAACCTTTTGGTAAGGGAACAAGATCAGAACAACCATTGCAAATAATTCATTCTGATATTTGCGGTCCTATGAGTGTGAGGACAAGGCATGGAGCTTGGTATTTTATCACTTTTATTGATGACTATTCACGATACGGTCATGTCTATTTGATCACACATAAGTCTGAGGCTCTTGAGTGCTTTAGGCGATACGTAAATGAAGTTGAAAATCAAATGGACAATAAAGTTAAAGTATTACATACTGATCGAGGACGTGAATATTTGTCTGATCAATTTAAAGAGCTCTATGAAGAAAAAGGGATAATTAGGCAGCTAACTATCACTGGCACTCCCCAACAGAACGGAATTGCTGAAAGAAGAAATAGAACGCTTCTAGACATGGTTCGGTCAATGATGGCACAAGCAAATCTACCAATTTCATATTGGGGTGATGCTTTAATGACTGCTACCTTCGTACTTAATCGTGTGCCCTCAAAATCAGTTACTTCAACACCTTATAAATTATGGATAAAACGCAAGCCGGATCTTAGTATCCTTAGACCATGGGGGTCAGCTACATACATTCATGATAATTCTCATAAGTATGGCAAGTTAGGTCCTAGAGGAAAGAAATGTATCTTTATAAGGTACTCTGAACAGTCCAAAGGATATGTCTTCATAGGTGAAAATGAAGATGGAACGGTAACTGAAATTGAATCTAGAGATGTTACATTTCTAGAAAATGAATTCCCTAAAAGGGAAGACATTGACCGCATTGTATCTCTTTATGAGACACAGGAACAAATAAGTATAGAACCTGTTGGTATGCCTGAATCATCCCAAAATGTCGATCTAAGTGGGAGCTTAGAAAGGTCAACACAAAGACCTAGACAAAAGAAAAGACAAAGGCAAGAAGCTCCTACAAGAAAGAGTAACAGGGAAAGTATCCCTAAAAGACGCTTCCAAATAGAAAGTGAAGCACTTATTGTTACTCCTGATGGGGATGATGAACCACGTTTAGTACTAGAGGCCTTATCCAGTCCTGCTAAAGATGAATGGAAAAAGGCAATGGATGAAGAAATGAACTCAATGAGAAAGAATAAAGTTTGGGAATTGGTTGACCTACCAAAAGGGCAAAAAGCCATTGGGAACAAGTGGGTTCTCAAAATTAAAAGAAAGGTGGATGGGTCAATTGATAAGTATAAGGCACGATTAGTTGCAAAGGGGTATACACAGCAAGAAGGTATAGATTATGAAGATACCTTCTCACCCGTGGTACAATTTAATTCTATAAGAATTATTCTAGCAATAGTAAACAGTTTGGACTTAGAATTACATCAAATGGATGTTAAAACTGCATTTCTAAATGGTGATCTGGATGAGGAAATCTATATGGAACAACCATTAGGTTTCATTGAAAAAGGAAAAGAGAATAAAGTTTGTAAACTTAAAAGGTCTATTTATGGACTCAAGCAATCATCCAGACAGTGGTATTTGAGGTTTCATAAAGCAATAACCTCTTATGATTTCCAAATGATTGAAGAGGACCACTGTGTCTACATCAAACGGTTTGAGGGTAATTTTGTTATATTATCCTTATATATAGATGATATACTATTGGCTGGAAATAATCTGAATTCGATTATAGCTATTAAAGAATGGCTTTCATCGAATTTTGAAATGAAAGACATGGGTGAAGCAGAGTATATACTTGGAGTTAAGATCCAAAGAGATCGTTCAAAAAGAATCATATATCTTTCACAAGAAAATTACATTAAAAAGATTCTCGAACGATTCAACATGAGCAACTGCAATTCCTTGGATACCCCAGTGGCTTCTGGTGTAACCTTAAGCAATAAGATGTGTCCCAAAACTGAGTCTGATCAAAAGAAAATGATGAAAGTTCCCTATGCTAGTGTTGTTGGTAGTTTAGTGTATGCAATGGTGTGTACAAGGCCAGATATCTGCTTTGCGGTAGGATTGGTAAGTAGGTTCCAGTCCAATCCAGGTGAGCGTCACTAGAAAGCAGTAAAAAGGATCATGAGATACTTAAAAGGCACCTCTGACTATGCACTATGCTACGAAGGAAGCGATCTACGCCTGGTTGGATATTCCGATGCTGATTTAGGTGGAGATGAGGAAGAGCGAAGATCGACCTCATGTTATACTTTCTTACTGAATAATGGCACCATATGTTGGAGTAGCAAGAAGCAAACATGTATTGCTTTACATTCTATGGAAGCCGAGTTCGTAGCATGCACTGCAGCTGCACAAGAGGCATTATGGTTGAAGAGGTTCATTGAACATCTTGGATTTGGCAATGAGAGTACCAATCCAGTATTAATGCATTGTGATAACACTGCAGCCATAGCCTATACTAAAGATCCTAAGTATCATAGTAAGACCAAGCATATAGACATTAAGTATAATTTTGTAAGAGATTATATAGCACAGAAAATTATTGCTGTACAACAAATTTCGACCAAGAGTATGGTCGCTGATCCCCTAACCAAACCAATTGCCAAGGAAACATTTGAAAAACATGTGAGGGCACTTGGTGTACGTAAAATGTAAAAAATTTCAGACTTTATTACATTTATGATTAATTGAAGTACTTATCATTATTAGTATAAATATCTGTGTGAAAGTATACAATGTCTAGTATGTCGTACAGGCTTGTGAGGTTGTCTCTCTCACACGAGCAACCGCCTTTGACACTCAGGAGGGGTGTGCAAAGATGAGACAATTGTGTTCACCGGTAAAGCTGCTAGAATGCTGATATGGTAGAGAAGAAACACAAACTATATGTCGCCTTGACAACAGTGTAGCGTGTCAAGATGAGATCCATAAACATGAACATTAGTATGGATCGAATCATGGATATCCACTTCCATGATGCCTGTAGCCAGATAACAAATTCTTCAATATTGACGTCTGAGTAGAAAGGAAGAATTTGGTTTTAGATGTTGGGAGTGTCTAGACTTAAGTCTGTACAGTGTTAATAACAAAATGAAAAACGACGTGCGCTCTTATGGTGTGAGAGTAACACTGTAGCATGTGATTCATACCACATGTGCTAAAGAACCGCAAAAGGGAAGCAAGTAAGAAGATCCCTGCTTAATTGTTGTGTGAGTCCCAAGAAGTTTCTAATTCTTCCAATGATATCCTTTGACTTTGACAATATCACATAGGTGTGCTTCAGCGTCTGCTACTTTAGCATATGTCCTACGATCATGATAGATGCGATCTATAGTATTATGTTAGGAAAGCGGCTGATGTATATTGAAGTGATATCTGGGCTAAAGGAAGATTACTTGAAATATACACAAATATGCTAGTGTCTAAGACATGTCCTTTTATGGTATTATTTTTGATAATTTCATAAATGTGGATACTATGCATACTAGAAAGGCAATCTGAGTTTTATACTGACTCAAAAGGGATTAAATTAGCTATGTGAAAGTGTATATAAGTGAATCTAGGATGTTTAAGGCACAATATTAAAATCAAGCTACACAATGAAGGTTGTCTTGTGCTGGTCTCTGTAAAAGAGATTTCTAGTACATACACCTATATGCAGATGTCATGCCTACGCGGTCACGGCAAAGCACCTAGTATGAAAGAAGGAAGAAAAAGAGACATATCTAATCCACCAAGTGCGAGTGGGAGATGTTGGAAAATAGCCTAGTCCACCCTTGGTGGATTGGGCCCAAGCCCAATAAAATTGAGGTCAAAGTATAAATAACATAAATGTTTGGGTGGATATATGTAATATTATCCAAAATGTTATGAGTCATGTTTTTTGTCCGATGCAATATGACTCTTCAAGTGGTATTGTTTCACTGAAACAATATATCTCTCAAACGAAAGGATATCTTGTCTCTCTGATGGAAGGACATGTTAGTAGAAGAGGAAGGGGTGCATAGAACCCTATAAATAGGCGTAAAGGGATTCAATTGTGGGATATCCTTGAATTAACATAAAGAAACTCTGTCACTGTGAATCCCTATTCCCTCTACTATATTTCTCTTTTCTTCTTCCTATAGTGGTGTATTTGCTGTGCGTCATAATCGCTTCCGCTACTGTGATACGATTAGCGTGGGTATAAGAGAGAAACGATCGCACTCCAAGTACGCCCAATTATTCTTACACATACTTAAAGCAAAGCGTTTCAACTCGGTGATTTCCAATCACTTACCAGTTTAGATATGGCTGCCTCATATGCTATGCAATCTCTCTTGGCTAGCCCTGTGACTCGTATTTCAAACAGGTCCAGGGTGAACAACTACCAGCTTGGTTTTCCAGCAACCTACAAGACAACCCTGCGCAGAAATGTTAGCCTTAAGAGTTAGATCCATGGCTGAGCCTGATCAGGTAATTTCTCTGCCTCAATTCTCTAATACTAATGAACATTAGTTCACATAAACAGGGATAACCTGTTGTGACAGTTTTCTAACTGAAGTGTTGATCTAAGTACATGTCTAGTGAAACTGGGTACTAGCTATATATGGATATTGACTGTACTGTTAATTGCAGAAAGAGATGAAAGATACACCGCCAAAATCAGAGCCACGGCCAATTTCTTCTCCCTCAAAATCAGAGCCACAGCTAATTTCTTTTCCCACACCAGAGAAGGTAAGTCACTAAGTCCTGTGTGAACGGGAAAAGATATCTTTATTGATTTTCTTCTTCATTTACTCTTCATTTAAAGTATTTATCGTTATAATAATTTTTAATTGTCAATATTTAATAATATTGAGGAATATTATTATAAAAGAAATCTCTCATAATAAATTGCTATCAATAAAAATTGATTGAATGATAGATCCATTTAATGAAGAATGAACAGAGAGAAATATCGGAGACATTCCCCCTTCCCCGTGAACAAGTTTGCTTTTTATTCATTTGGAAACTTTTTTCCTGTTATTTTAATATTCTTGTGGATAGAAGGAGAATAGAATAATCTTTGAATTTCAAGCTATTTTATTCTTACATTTGATCGGAATATAAATACTTTAGGTTACAGAGTATTTAATTTTCGAACATTGAGAAAACAGAAAATCTCTTGTAGAGTGTACTTTAACCTGAAATCATCGAATCATGTCGATGTTGGTTCTTGAAATTCATTGAAATTGTTGAATAATCTTTTCTATGTAGAGTGTATAAAACGACAAATCTGTATAAAACGACAAATCTGGATATTATCATGTAGATATTAACGGAAGAGAGAAAATGACAAATATACGATCCAACGAGATTTAAATCCTAATCATAATAATTTTCACGTCCTAAAACACTGTCGTTGTCACTCTGTAAAATTAAGATCTGAATAATACCTAATTGATGTTGACTTATTGCCGGGAATGGAAACAGATGAGCACGAAATTCACGACGTATTGGCGTTCAGTGGACCATCACCGGAGAGAATCAACGGGAGATTGGCTATGATAGGGTTTGTGGCGGCAATGGCGGTGGAGGTGACAAAAGGGCAAGACGTGTTTGCGCAGATCGCCGACGGAGGTATCCCGTGGTTCTTGGGAACAAGCGTCATCCTATCGGTCGCATCGCTGATTTCGGGTGTGTTTGGAACAGCGGTTGGAAAAATAGAGTTTGTACATTTAGCTTTTGGTAATCTTGTTTTTAGTAAAAGCCCGATTGTGTAATGTGATTTATGTTTGAATTGGCGATTGAAAAAATGGAGTTTGTCAATTTAACTTTTACAACCTTGTTTGGATTGACTTAAGCATAAGTGATTTTAGAGAGAATAGTAAAAAAGAAATTAAATTTGAAATTGAAAAAAAAATTATAAAAGTTAAAGTTGGGAAAATTGGAATTTAAAATTAACACAATTTGTCCAAAAAATATTACATAACACCTTGTATCACATGTCTCGTACAATGTGGTCTCTAATTGAGTCACGCAACTGATTCATTTGAATGGAAGATCGCCTACCATAATTTGACGCGGAAGGCTGTTCATCTACGCTATTAAAAACACCAAAAAATAGTTTAAAATAATTTTTGGAATTGAAAAAGTATATTAAAGATAAAATTGCAATCAGTCTGATAACACATTGGGTGCAGTTGAAAAAATATTTTAAGGGTTAAAAGCACCAAATAATAGTTGAAATTAATTTTTGTAGCAAAAAAAAATACATTAAGGGTAAAATTACAACAAGTCTGATAGTATATTGGACACAACTGAAAAAATATTTCAACCATTTTCACTCTCCCGAAAAGCTAAATCAGTAAAAACTGAGAAATGGAGCTTATGGCAAAAGCTATTAAGATAGAATTAAGCTCGATTGCTCACCTTGAAAAACAAACACTCAAAAATTTTTTTTGAGTTTGGGTATTGAGCTTATGGGGGGCATTTAGTGTTTGGGGGTACAAACGCTCCCCCCAAACACACACTTCATTATTTCAGGGAGTAAGTGTCGAATCGAAGTCTCAATCGTTCAAATCAGCGTGTTTGTTTGGGCGATTTCTCCAGTAATTGGATTTAAATAGTATAGTAATTGGGTTTGAATAGTTGTTTTGATAAAAAAATGAGTGTTTGTTTCAGCGATTACTTTTAAGGTGAAAAAAGTCATAAGTTGAAAAAAGTTATAAATCTTAAAATGAAGCTTATTGGAGCTTATGTACCTGTGTGTGTAAAAAAAATATTGATAGGAGTATTTTTATATTTTTAGGAATCAATTAGGTATCAAAATCACTTCTAATAACAAAACTTCTTTTATGAAAAATGTTCTAAATAATTTTCTCTTTCTTTAGATAGTAATCTTCTGCTAATTAGAGAATACTACTTTGGAATAAGAGTTTAGACAAATTTTAAGTTTTGTTAATATATGACTGTAGAAATGTAAAGAATAATTAATAATTAATTTTAATCAATTTAGATTTATTATTTAGTTGTTTTATGATTTTATAATCAATTTTTTTTATAAACATGTCATAAATTAATTTCTATATAATGTTTTTACCCATTAAATTTAGTTTAAATAATTTATTTGGATTATTAGAGGTATTATTGAGGTTTTAATCGGTTTATTTTGTTAGATTTTAAGTTATGTGAAAATATGAGTTAGGATTTAATATTTAAATTAGAGTTTGATATAATTTATAAAATTTAAGCTTGAAGTGCACAATAGAAAAGACTTTTGGAGTGTACCAATTTAAATTAGAGTTTAATATAATTTTATTTAAAATTGTACCATTGCCAAATTTTGAATATGTGTCTTGTGGTAACACTGTCGCCATTGGATGGTTTGGATCAATTTATCACCAAGAATGCTACTTTAACAAATGCAGATATCTTCCGATGTCCCATTTGGCAATTAAGTTGCCAATGAGTTCTTTTTCCACAATTAGTCTTTCATTTTTTCATTTTTCATAATTTTTTCAATTTTTTTCTCATAATTAATACAAAAGTCACTTATGCAAAAGTCAAACCAAACATCATTCACTTTTACATAAGTTACTTTAAGTTACTTATCCAATCACTAATCCAAACACTCATCATTTTACTCAATCTAACTTTTTTCCAATCTTAAGATTCCATAAATTTAAGTAAAAATAAATTACTTATCCAATCTCCAAGACAAACACACGCCGTATCTTCTAATGCAGAGCTTTGGAACGGAAGGTTCGCGATGCTAGGATTCGTCGCACTAGCTTTCACTGAATATATTAAAGGAGGAACACTTGTGTGGTTTTACTTGCTTTTGCTTTGTAACTATGGCTATTATTATTATTATTATTATTATTATTATTATTATTATTATTATTATTATTATTATTATTATTATTATTATTATTATTATTATGACATATTAAATTAAATGCTAACAATGTGCGAATTTTAAATCATAGTCCGACTTTGCCAATTTAGTCAGGAAAAAAATGCATGTCGATAAATATAGTTAACTTTGATAAATTATAACCCATCTTGATATAATTTATTTCAGTTAGAATGGTAGGAAAAAATAGGCGTATTACTACCATCATATCTACCTTGTGCTAGCAATTAAGTTAATAGGCCTATTATTATTTACATTAAGCAGCTGTTTTTCAATTTTACAATCATTAAAGTAATTTTACATTTAATAAATTTTTTCCAATTTGATATTAGATTAGTATCAACAAGTGCAATAGTTCAAATCTAACAGAAAAAATTCCTCCCTATCATTGTCACTCTAATAGATCAATCTCTCTTTTCTTGTTAAAAGCTTCTTTTCAACCCTATGAAAGTGTCCCCGATCAATAACACGAGCATAAAATGAAATACCTAATATCAATTACAGGAGTTGGTAAGGAGTTAATTTTCAATTGCATTTCACGATAGAGCAAATTTAACAGAAGTGGGGCGCTGGGACACCAAAATCCTTAGGTTCATTGGTGAACATATCCAGCTGGGCACATTTGGGAAGGTTAAATTTGCACGTTTGAAATTCCGTTCAAAATTGGATAGACTTGCATTTCAAATTGAAGTCCTAACTACTAAGGGACATGACACATCTATTTCCTATTCAACCGTTGGTCACAATGTCTATCCCTTACCTACCTGAGTGCTCATACCTATTGATGGTTCATTCAATATAATAAATACATTATAACTTCTATAATAATATTAAGAAAATTTATTTCAATTAATGTTACCATCATTGAAGTAATTTTTACATTTTAAAAATTTCTTTCAATTTGGTATCAGATTGGTATTAGAGCTAGCAGTATAGTTCAAATCTCATTGTTATCAAAGCTAGCACTAATTCAAATCTCATTGATATCAAAGCCAGTACCGTTGTGAAATTAAATGCATTATTATTTGGATTAAGCAACTTTTTTTCAATTTTACAATCATTAAAGTAATTTTTACCCTAAACAAATTTCTTTCATATTGGTATCAAAGTTAGCATTTGTTTGAATCTACTAGAAAAAGTTTCTCCTTATCATTGCCAGTCTAGATAAATCAAACTCTCTTTTCATGTTAAAGGCACCTTTTCAACTCTCTGAAAGTGTCTCGATCAATAACTTGTGCCTGAAGTGGAATATCTAATCTCAATTACAGGATAGGGTAAGGAGTTAGTTTTTCGGGTGCATTCGCATTTCTTGGTAGAACAATTTAAAAGAAGAAGTTGGTCCGTTAGAACAACAAAATCCTTAGGTTCATTGGGAAGCATATCTAGTTGGGCATACTTCGGGAGGTTAAGTTTGCATGTTCAGAATTCCGTTCAAAATTCGATAAACTCTCACTTCAATTGAAGGCCTTAGGCTTACTACTAAGCAACATGGCATGTCTATTTCCTATTCAGCCCTTGGTTATAGTGTCTATCCTTTACCTACTCGAGTTCCCATACCCATTAATGGTTCATTCAAGAAAAAAAATTAAGATTTTGGCTTGATGGTTAGTGTTTCATTTTTATTTGATATTAGAGTCAGCACTAGTCTGTATCCCACCTCAATCAAAAGGGTTCATATAAGAGTCGGCATGGGTTTAAATCCCACTGATAGCACAACTAGTGAAATTTAATACAATTTTTCTTTACACTTCTTATTATTATTTTTATATTACTTTTCCTAAATGAGTTTTGTCACAACATAAATAGTTATATGTTTGGTCATGCTTACATTTTTATATTATTGGAGGAGATAGAATCCAAGAATGAGCAATCGGAATTTATAAGGCATACCTCCACCTTAATGGTTTAATATTATTTGATATTTAATTTTGTTATTGTCAATGGTTTCACCAAAGAAAGGGTGAATTAGGTGACATTAAAAATTTAAAAATCACAATTAAGAAACTTAATCTAAAGATAAAAGTTGGAGAAATTTCACTGAAGTATATACCGGAGTTTATATCGGTTCGGTCTTAGCCTCTTGACATACGTCCAGTCCTTAAAGAGCTTTTGAAAATTTCACTATACTTCCAAGATTCGAGGGGTTCTTAGCACCACAATATAAGAAAGTTCCTCAACAGAACACTTACTTCCCCTTACATTTTGTAAGTTGATACCCTTACTTAAGGTCTCACTACCTTGAGATTCTCTTTATAGGAGTAATGAATGAGTTTGTAAAATCTCTCTCAAAGAGTTGAAAAATGAATACTGAAGAACAATAGGAATATCAGAGAATATCATAAAGAAATAAAGCACATGATGCACAGAATTTATTTTGTCATTCGATGGTTGCTCCGTCTTGAATGCTTCCGTATTTATAGGTAAGATGAATTTAGTGACCATTTGAGAGCATTTAAATCTGTCCATTAGAGTGTAAATGTAGCCATTGATGAAAGAGAGTGTTTTCGTTGGTTACCTTTGCTACTCATTTAATGCTTCTAATAAGATTTTGCTTTTTGTAGATTTTGAAGTTAATCCGAAGATTAAGGATTTGAAACTTATACAAAAATGCGATTAGTAACATTTAGAAGTAGTATAAGACGTTAAGGTGTTAATCATATGTATAGAGTAGGTATTAAAATTATCGAGACACGGATTATAAGAGTCTGATAAACCCTCGATTGAGTGTGATTAAGAATCACTCGAGTGGTCCCTTATTACTCGAGTGCTTACTCTGTCACTTGAGTGTTCAAGTGATCTTGTGCTGATAATCACTAGCGAGTGACTTAGTAGTGATGTTTGTGAAAAATGAATATCACTCGAGTGCATATCCATTTACTCAAGTGATCTTCTATATGTTCTAAAGAGTTAAGCTCAATCACCACCAAGTGAACTGTAAGTGATTCATATCACTCGAGTGCTTAAGAGATCACTCGAGTGATCTTCACTTAGTATTTTTCAGCACTTTTATATCACTTATAAGTGCCTTGTAACTGATCATGGATCACTCGAGTGATCTTCATTAAAAAATAACGTCACCTCAGGATCACTTGCGAGTAAAGACAATATCACTCGAGTGACATGACAATCACTCGAATGATGTCAATCACTTGCAAGTCACTCGCAAGTGAGTGACATCATTCGAGTGATTGTCATGTCACTCAAGTGATCTTGTCTTTATTGCACATGTGAGGAAGAGTGTCACTCAAGTGCACAATTCTGTCACTCAAGTGATCTGTTTCATCATATTATAAACTCTCAGATCACTTGCAAGTGACTTATAGGAGACTTGCAAGTGATGCCCATCACTCAAGTACTTACCATACACTCGAGTGATTTTGTCTCTAAACTCTTTACTGGATCTGATCACCATTGAGTGACTTGCTGAATTTTTGAAGGTAAAGCTTCATCACTCGAGTACATTCACTATCACTTGAGTGATCCTATTAATTAATCTTGGTTCTTAATTAGCCGTCACTCGAGTGCTAAGACCATCACTCGAGTAATTCTCTCAAGGCAAAGAAGATCACCATAGAGTTTCACTTTTCTGTTTTCACATCACTTAAAGTGAAAAATCATCACTCGAGTGACTTGCTGATTCAAGTTTTTCAATAAACACTTACATCACTCGAATGCATATAACTTCACTCGAGTGACTTGAATCATCAAGTCAACTATATATCATCACTCTTGCTTGTCGCAATATACTTTAGATATCAAGGTTTGCTATCATCAAAACATTATAAGAGCTAACAAATTTAAGTATATGTTCTCAACTTGAGATATTTTAGTTGGTGTTTAGTATATGTTATCAGTTATAACATCCTAAATTTTATTCTTAAAAATTTAAATGATTTTAGGAAGGAATTATTTCATGGTAAATAAAATTTTATTATGTAATTAATTAAATAAAGAGAACTTATCCAAAATTTATGAGCAAAAGAAAATAAAATAAAATAAAAATAAATGAAATGAATTACTACTACTACTAAGTTTAAAATAATAATAATAATATAAATAATGATGAAAAGAAAGGGGAAACAAAGAGAATAAATAATTAAAAATAAAAGAGACAGAAAGAGGAGTTCTATAATTATATAAATAAATTTAAAAAAACATAATGAAATTGAAAATTCTTTTATAATGGGCCATATTGGGAAAATACCATTTAAATACTATGTGAATTAACAAAACCCTGAAAAGTCTGTTAACACTTGAAAATGACATAAAGGTGACAGGTATCAAATTAAAATTTTAAAGTTTTGGCGAGTTTACCATTTTGCCCCTATTTTTTTTTTTAAGAAAAAGAAAGGTGCCCCCGCCGGAGCTCCGACCGCCGAACCTCCAGCCGCCGGCCATCGGAGCTCCAAGGGCCACCTTTTTTGGGGAGGGGTTGCAAACTTTTTTTAAAACTTAGGAGCAAAATGATAAACTCACTAAAAATTTTAAAATCTCAATTTGATACCTGTCACCTTTGTATCATTTTTAAGTGTTAACATACTTTTTGGAGTTTTGTTAATTCACATGGTATTTAAATGGCTTTTTCCTACTCTATTTCAGTCAACCCAACTTCACTGAACCTCCATGGGTTAAAATAAACTTAAGTTTTGAGGTGATTAGAGAAATTTTTTAGGTTAGGATTTTGAATAGATTTTGAGTAAGTTTTGAGTTTTGTTAATAGATGACTATAGAAATGTAAATGTGAGCAACTAGTTAATTTTAATCAATTTAAATTTTTTTATTTGGTTGTTGTGAGAATTCAAAATTAATTTTTGGTTAAAAAGTTCATGTTTTATGTTGTATATGGTATTTGTACCAATTAAATTCGAATTTTTATAATTTACTTTATTTTATTGGAGTCCATAATTTACTTGTACCAATTAAAAAGTTCATGTTTTATGTTTTATGTTTTATTTTTATAACTTTTATGTATGGAATTTGATTGGATTTGAGGTTTAGGGTTAGATGTGAATATTAATGATTTTTATTTAAAACTTTAAATGGAGTTTTGAAGAAATTGAGGATATAGTTACATTTTCATGATTATAATAAGTGGTGAATAAATTATGGAGGAAAGAAATGTGATTTTAATGAAAATTGGAAACTTAATACTCCCTCCGGTCCTAATTATAAGATAAAGTTGCCTTTTTTGGAAAAATTAAGGAAACCAATTAAATTACCTTAGAGTGTTTATATTTTTAGTTTCCTTATATTATATATTAGTTTATTAGTCAAATTAATTAATTTGGAGAAAAAAATAAAAATAAAAATGCTCTAATGTAATTTAATTGGCTTCCTTAATTTCTCCAAAAAAATCAACTTTGTCTTATAATTAGGACCGGAGGGAATAAAATTTATATCTATACATTCATACATATGTATATGTGTGTATATCAAAATGTTCTAATAACTCAACGAGTTATTAATGTATAGTTAATTAATTATTATAGATTGATTGTGGCTTGTGAATGAGCTCTTGGATGAGGAATATTGTGTTATTATTTTGCTTTGACGAGAGGTAATCACTTTCTTCTTGTTATGCGTGGTTGTATCATATTTGTAAGTGATTTTTAATTATATAGAACTATAAATTTGCTATTGGTTTGTGATATGAACCATGAAACTATGTTTTTAATGAAATTGTCTTGTGAGACTTTTTTTTTTTTTTAGAAACGGCTAGTGACTTGACATTGTATGAATTGATATTGATTTATGACATTGAAAAAATTGTCTTGAGAACTTGTGAATTGATATTAGCATGTGATAACCCATTGGGGTTATATCTCTTGAATATTGATATGAGAGGAGACACTGAATGTTGAATTGATAAGAAGTTATTCATAGAGGCAATAAGATGGTGGATTCTTATACAAATGAGGAAATAAGGCGGTGGGATTTTATGTTTACATTAGTTAGTCTTTTAGCCCATTTGTATTTACTAGGACCTTAAAACCCCACTAATATATTAGAGGGGAACCCATGGTCCCGTCTTGTGCTTTGTGGATTTCGACTGGTCCATATTACTTGATCAGTGAGCTTATTGAATTGAACTACTAGTCACATTGGTTAATACTAGCCCATGGGTTCAATCAGAGGAAATAAGATAAATTAGTGTATTAATTGTTGTACACTCATGTGATAATTATAAGAATAAAATTATACTATTTGTAAATGGATATGTGTAACCGGGTGACATTTGTATCACTTAGCGTGTGTTTGTTATCACGTTTTGCATGAAAATAAGCTCGTTTTCATGGAAATAAGCCCAAATGAGTTGGGATTTTTTTTTATGTTTGGTTCATCTTATTTTAATTGCATCACGGGTAGAATAAGCTACTTGTTAAATAAGCTCATCACTACAACTTTTCTATTAAGTCACTTATTACGTAAGTCGAGATAAAACTCCTCTCACATACTTACCTCATATACCGTAAATCATGATTTATAAGCACTTATTGTCCAAAAATAAATTGCTCATCCAAACATAAATCACATTACAAAAACTGACTTTTCTATTAAGTCATTTTTAATAAGTCAGAATCATAATAAGTTATTTTTCTTACCGCTATCTCAAACACACCTTTAGTGTCTGTTTGGGTTAGTGTTCAAGAAGTACATTCACGTAAGTCGAAACAAAACTCATCTCACATACTTACCTCGTACACCATAAATCACGTTTGAAAAGTAACTTCTACTGCTAACCCAAACAAGCACTTAATCGGTGAGCTTATTGAATTCAACTACTAGTTACATCGCTGAATACTAGCCCATGGGTTCAATCAGAGGAAATAAGGTATGAGGAAATAAGAGAGGTTAGAGGATAAATTAGTGAATTGATTGTTGTACACTCATGTGATAATTATAAGAATATAAGTATACTATTGTAAATGGATATGTGTAACCAGGTGACATATGCGATAATGCTATGAATTTGCAATTGTCCCACTTGATACCTCACGAGCACTTACTTATATGCATTATTAGTAGGATTGTTGGGTT
Organism: Inga oerstediana; assembly: GCA_963210345.1. Lineage (NCBI taxonomy): Eukaryota > Viridiplantae > Streptophyta > Magnoliopsida > Fabales > Fabaceae > Inga > Inga oerstediana. The sequence continues at coordinate 23,197,207 of OY723410.1, forward strand.
CTAGGGCTTTTGTTTCACCCCGTTCATTTAACATTTTTCCAGGTGGTAGTTTTTGTGCAGGTCTATTAAGGAAAGCTCTAGAAGCTTAAGCTACTCTTGCTAAGATTAGTGCTTCCATCCCTTTTGGTTTATGCTGGATTATTATATATTGTCATATTAGGGCTTATCCTACATACTCTGATTTATTTTGAAGATCTTATGTACTAACTATATACTTTTAATTTTTTGTTATTGGATTACTTTTAATGATTTTGGGCGCCCTAGTAGCCTTAGGGCTGTGTTCTCAACTTGTGAATCCACATATTGGTTTGACTTGAATATTTTGTTATGCGACGAAGTATATTCAAATAAAGGAGTTTGAGCTTGATGAGTTGATGGTGAATGCTTATTATGGGCTTCGAAAAGTTCAAAACCCAACTTTGTGCTTGAACTACTATCAAGGGGTTTTGTTCTTTTAATTATGATAGTTCTCTTGAAAATATAGATTTAAACTTTTCTATTGTGATAAACATGTTTTAATCAGTGCTCTTTCATAACCTTGATAGTGTTTGGATTAATGGTTTGAATAAATACTTAGTTAAATATGATTATAAAGAAAGGATTTTACGTCAATGACCATATAGTCTAGTGATATATAAATTCTTATGAGAGACTACAGATTTAATTCTGCTTATAATCTCTATAAGGAAATCTCATGAGAGGCAATGATAAAGAGAATATATCACAGTTTGAAATGATCTAAAGATTTAATTCTTGGCACAAAGACTTCTTGTTGTGTATATGCCTGCATAATTATTTTATGATAAAAAATTTGCTAATAAAAAATCTCTCACTAGTCAAACATCAAAGGAGAGTGAGCCGTTACCCAAAAAGGCAAAAACGCTGAAAAAAGATGAACAGACCATTTTGATAACCTTAATTTATTTTTATTGAAAAAATGAAATTTAAAATTTACACATATGACCAAAAAAAGCAAAATTAAGAAAATTACAGGCCTGACCCAACCAAAAGAAAAAAACATGGGCTCACAAGGCTCCATCCATTTTTGCACTTTTGCAAACTGTATACAAAGATTAATCTTCTTTTTTGATGTTGCTCGGGCGCGGCAATTTTTAATTTTCACTCCAGTGAGGGCCTGTATCAATTACTCCCTCCTCCGTTGTTAATAGGGAAAATCCCATATAATGACAGTTGAATTACCCAAATTCTAATTTAGGTTATTCAACTCAATAAATTATATATTAGGTTATGTGTCGTAATTACGGATTTAAAATTTAGATCAAATTACCTTTATATCCCTCAGTTATTACAAAAGCAATATTAAAAACATAACCCTTTGCGCACTACACAAGAGCCCTAATGATAGGAAATTTATCGAAACATTTGCAAAGTCAGAAATATTCGGCAGAGGAAGCAATTGTAGTTTGGTTCAATCTTTCTCCTTTAATCCCTTCGCGTTCATCTGCAAAATCCTAGAGAACAAATTGATTTTCTAGGCTGTGTGTGTATATATTATTCACAAAAGATTTCAGTTATATTGGATTATGGGATGTCGGATTACTATCAACAAGAAATAGAGTGGATTTACTGTTCTTGTTCGATTCACTAACAAACTACTCAGTTCCTCTACGTCTCTCACTTTTCTCTCTAAATAGCTTAGTCCAATCCCTAGAGCAGAAGATCTTCAATCTTGGAATGGAAGCATCTACACCCGCTTCACCAAATTGCAGAAACCCTAATGCATAGGCTGCTTCTGAAGCAATGGCTCAAGGAGAAACAGAGTGGACTTTACAGAGACAGAAAAATTAGCAAATTTTGATTTGCAAAATTATTTTTCTTCGCACGGCAAAAGAGGCAGTTGTGAGTTGATTAATTGATTTAATCTTCCATTCGATTCATGCTATAATGGATCATTTTACTGCTCCTCTAAGCATCGTGGTCGGTAATTTACTCACCTTTGTCTCATGTATCGTATGTACTACCTCCGGTCCTAATTATAAGACAAAGTTGACTTTTTTTGGAGAAATTAAGGAAGCTAAATAAGTTACTTAATCATATCATATATTATGTATCTTTATATTGTATATTAGTTTTTTAGTTAAACTAATTAGTTTGAAGAAAAAACTAAAAATATAAACACTCTAAAGTAATTTAATTAACTTCCTTAATTTTTCCAAAAAAGTCAACTTTGTCTTATAATTATGACCGGAGGGAGTATATACGATGCATTTTGTTGTTTTCATGCTAATCACCAAAAAACTAAGATTTTTTCCAATATCTTCTGATTTCTACAATAATTCTCGAGCAGCTTTAACAACTTGATTGTTCATAAGATTATAACAAAATAGCCTCTAGAGATTATGATGAAACTAACGTTAGTGATACTAAATTATAATTGATAAAGTAAATAATAGAGTTATATTTTCAATTTTTCCTAATTAATAACTACGGGATATAGAGGTCATTTTATCCAAATTTTAAATTCCTAATTATGACATATAACCTAATACATAATTTGTTAAATTCAATAACCTAAATTAGAATTTGAATAATTCAACCGTATTCATATAGGATTTTATTAAAAAAATTAAATAATTTAGTTAATCATAGTATATATTGTGTATAATTAAAATATATATCAGTTTATAAATTAAACAAACTAATACAACATAAAAAAATAAAAAATAATTTATTTAGCTTTCTTAATCTCTAAAAAAAAGTCAACTAAGTCTTATATTAAAAACCGGAGACAGTACTCCTTAGTTATTCCAACTTCCTGATTTTTTTTAAAAAAAAGATAAAAAAAAATGTGCCACGTTAGATACAACTACAAGATTAATATGCATGGCCATCATTTATTTATTACATGTATATCTCGTTTTTCATTTTTTTCATAATGAAAAGAACCTCTACACTCACAAATTTATGAACAGAAAAGAATGAGAACATCACCATCACGATTTCCCCAACAACTTGTTATATGTACAGATACATATTCGCCCACAAAACCAACTCTTGATATTATTGCAAGCTGGATATGGATCAAAGCTGATTCGCTGGCCTCTCAAGATCTCCGTTTGCAAGTGTGCTCACCTCCACTCCTACTTCATGTTCCTGAAACAATTCAATTTTTGCCATCACACCTCAATCAACATATCTGGTTATGAACTCTCAACTAAAATCAGTCACATTTATTATGAGATAACCAGAATTTGAATGTATAATACTACCTTCTACCCTCATTCTTTAACATAAGATCTCGTTCGTAATGCAAATCGCACTACAGACAAGATCTTATATTAAGGGATGGAGGTAGTATACCTTTTCATACTACATCTCTACATCAAGTCTAATTGTTGCATCTATAAGCCCATTTGATTATCCTAACCTTCGATTTGATTGTCTATAAGCCCATTTGATGAGTTGTTGAAGCATTTAAATAATCCTAACCGTCTATTTGATTATCAAATATCTACTCCATTCACAAAACCTATTTGATTATCGCACCATTGGGTGGGTTGCTATAGACAATTAGACATTCAAGTTCCTAAGTTAAACTAAGAGCACTGTGGACCCAGTGCATGAGAAGAAAAATAGTGTGGAGTGAAAACCAATCAAGTGGGTCTCATCCAATCCCCATCCCCACTATACCATATTTAGGAATTATGATCCTTTACAGTAATGTATTATGTATGTAGAAGACAAGATAATATAGAAAAGTGGAAGTGCGTATAGTCTCAATAGTTGTCTCGTAATGCACAGAAGTGATTATTTGAAGCTCTCTCCCAAACTGGCCCTTTACTTGCTCTCTTTTTTCACCCATCCTAATTTTTTTTTCTTCGATTTCCCATTAAATGCATGGAACTCTTGCTAAGTTCCCTTTTATAAGCCACATAACAAAAAGAATGCTTTGAGAGATATATCAATAACCAGATCAAATGCTAAAGCCATGTGAACATTCTAAAGAGATAAGCCACTGCCATTCATTCATCAGATGAGTAACATAGGAAATGTATGTGACATGTGAATCTAATAGAAATTTGGATACGTACTTCCGCAGGAAGATCAACTGGAAACAAATTTATGGCCGCTGCGTTGAATGTGAATCCACTGAAGACACAATTAAGCAAGCATCAGTTACATGTGCATAAAATGAGGAAAAAAAGGTAGGAAGGAAATGGAAAAACTTATAATCAGCAACATAATCTCTTTGTGAGTATCTAACTCCCTCAATGGAGGAAGGATACGTGAACCCCTCATGAAGATTATCGAAGTCTGGTACTATAATGATTAACCAACACATTGAGCTTAGAAGCAGAAGAGAAAGAAGTAAATAAATTAAACAGGTCTTGAGAATATGTGGATAAGAAGTGGAAGGAATCATACCATCGGGATAAGACTAGCCGCCAGACATATGGAATAAAGAATTCCTCTGGATGACTCTCTTGTTCATATGTGAAGCGCAGTTGAGTAAACATCTGTTAAACATAGAGGATATGCCTCATGTAAACAGTGGAAGCAATGATCCTCATGATAATTCTGATTATATCTAAGCCACAAATTAGACATTTTATTTTTTTAATTGTACCTTCATCCCATCGCCACGCCAAGATCGACAATTGACAATTATCACCTGAAGCACCTCATTGACAGACCAGTCACCATCCCCTCTTTGAGCATCCATACGACTATTGAAAAAATCTAACACCTGCAATTATCATATTGATTGCGTTATTCTAACACTGAAACCATGATGTAATATGCAAAGACAAGTTTCACAAATGCAACAGATGAAAAGTGAATCTTTCTCCAGTATGAGTTTCAAGCTTTTTGAAAAGGAGGTAGGGAAGCTGACGGTTTAGTAAAATATACGGAACATACAGTATAAATGTTATCAAGCAGCTCATTGAAGCGAGGATGATTCTTAAATGGCTGAAAAACTTCCTGCCTGTGCATTATTGCATACACTACCTGCCCCATTCAGACATGAAAAAAATATCTACATGTAAATATCATAGAGTAAAGGAACTAAATCAAAACGGATGGTATAAAATCTACAATCAACCAAATCATACCTCAGGATTCCGAGGCAGGGCATAACTCAGGATAGCATTTATAATTTCAAGTACAAGCCTCAAGAAGTCAGTATAAATTTGCAATTCAGTTGACTGCATTGAAAGACGATATGATTTAGCAAGAGGATTATTAATTATTAAGCTTATAATAATTGGAACGAAAAAAGGACAAAGACCAAAGCATATACCACATCTTCTATGAGGCCATTTCCTTCAACTGAGTTGCCATTTCCAATGTGAAGTTTATTATTTCTGAGATCTACTAATTTGTTATACCTAATGAGAAGGCAATGATATGATCACAGCTATGCCAGAAAAAATAGAATGTACTCTTGAATATATAAATATGGCTATGGAGATAATACAGTACTAAGGACAAGAAAGAGAGTGACATACTTGCGTGATAGCATATCAAAAAGTCCAACTAGTCTCTGTGATGCATATGCACTAAGACGGTGAACATGAGGAGCCATGTTTGCCAAAGTTGCTAAACACGTTGTATGTAGATACACATCCTATCATAATTCAAGGCAAAACAAAATGATGTTTACAATATCCTTCCTTTCTCCAATACAAAAAAGTAGAAAATCATAATAAAACGGATCATGCAAAGAAAGGACCAACAACTTTTCTAAGACTGAAACATCAATATATGCCAATTGGTACATTATGCAAATAATTACTATTTTCAATAATATGACCATCTAATTGCCATTCACTAATGAAATTAGTTGGCAGAGGGATGAATATCCAAAACTAAACCATATATTTCATAAGAGATTTTATTGTTTTGTCAGTACCAGTGTGGTAAGGAGAGAAAACAGGACAAAAAAATACTTTTACAGTCAAATACATGCCAAATAGGAGACTGGTTTTTCTTGAGCATGAAAGTAATGATTTAGGTTATGGAAAGAACTACAACTGAAATGCTGTACAGATATTTCCGTTATAATTCTCCAGCTCTCATTCCTCCCATCCCCCTTCTTGTTTAAGACAGCAGTTTTTCATCTTTCCCAGCCCAGGATCTGATATAAATATAATGCCACAGCCTTTTCCTCATCCTTTACAAATCAAACATGGAGTCATTGGAAACTAGATTTGAATATCTTTTTCTTCCCTTGGCAAAAGTGGCTGCCTAACCTTAAAAACTCAATGTCTAACTTGAGAAACATTGTAGTTCCTTTTTTTTACTTAAGAAACGTTGTTGTTCTTTATCAATGTTGCTAACATATGACATGTGAAGTTCAGTGTTAAGTTTATAGAACAAGAAAAGGTCAAAACCAACTATGTGAGGTGCAGTTTAGCATCAGAAGCTAATCCGATTATGAGCTTTAGTTGAAAATTGAATCATTTTCAGAGCAAAAAAGTTTCATATCAATAAAATCCATCACAATCAATAGCATTAAACTTCATAATTACATCTGGCCATAAGAAAGTTCAAAATTGTAAAGTCAACAAATGCTAAATAATCATAAGATCAGCATACACATCCCATATGGTTTGAATTATACAATCAATCAGCAGGAAAAGTCAGTTTGAATAAACCGGAGCAAGTAAATTAATAATTCAACTAGGTTTATGACTCATACCCGTAATTTAGACAAATTATATTGTACAGTTCTGATAAGAATTATAACCATGAGAGAACCAAGAGATGTCTGATGGAGGAGACGTTCTTTATACCAAGGAACACCAGGCAATATCTGTTCATGTATATACCACATTAGCATAATCCTTGAATTTTCAGGATAAAGCCCAATGCCAAAACACAGAATTTTCTTACCAGTTTATGAATGCTAGCATTGAAAGAAGAATCCTGACTGAGAATCAGAAGTATAATCAACAACATGTAAATTTGATTTGCTGTCTTGCGTGGAGCATTGTATAACGCTTCCAGAATGGGCATCAACTGTTGGTTTCAGAAACACGCAGTTACTGATATGATAGTGAAGACATCCATCTCTCTGAAGTTAGAGAGAATTAATAAAACTTTCTCTGAAAATTCTTCCACTGACTTCTACATGAATTATATTTATCCCAATTTTTTTCTTAATAGAGAGTTATGACACCATACCAATGTATCTTGATCAGTCCGCACCAGGACATACTCTAGAAAGGCAGAATTCCCCTGCAACAATGAGTAAAGTAATAGTACTGCAGTCTCATCAGCCAAGCACCTGCAAAGGAATAGCCAGTTATAAAAAATATTGTAAGCAGAGCATAGAAGTGGAAGAATCTCAATACATATTTTTGAGTATAATTCAATCAAAACAATAGGAAAGCAAGATGCTAATGTAGTAAGTTAATTGGTTCAAGATGGGCACAAGTAGTCAACTACTTACGTGCTGAGGGTATCAAATAAAGAAGCAAAAGGCAACTTCACATGTGGACCACTGATAGCATTACCCTCAACATCTAAACGATCCACTGCAAACAGAGCATTGATCAAAATTGCTAGTCTCCACAATCAACCAAAAAAATAAAAATAAAAATAAAAGATATATTACATTCAAAATCAGTTGCGTGTTCTAAAGCCTTGCAGTAAGGATTGTCAGAAAAATAAGTTATTTCTCTCTGTAGAGTATCTGACACAGCAGTTTTATCATTCTCATTGGCATCGTAGTCCTTGCTCACAGCACATTTGTGATAATGAATGAGAACAAGAAGCACGTGGAGACTGCTATCTGCTAGAGGACTTCTCGATTCCCCACTGCTTGAACTGATCAAATAACTGAATGGCAATAAAACAAAATTTGCTGCAGTGAAAGAAAAAACAAATGACAAAAGACTCAATTACTCACCATTACTTAAATTAGAATCTTGCAGAAATAAGACAATTAATGTTATTGAGTCACCATACCAGCAGCAGAACCAACTCTCTGTAAAACGCCCCTCTCACTTCCTTCATTAAAGATGGAATAAGATGCTCTATTAAAAGGAATATTGGGCCGGGTTATATAATTTAGAAGTAGTCTGCGCACAAAAGAACTAACTAGAGAGGTATCCTGCAAAATTAACAGTACACCAAAAGCAAATTTGCTATCAGCAAACATGAAGTAATTCATCAAGCATGAGTTTCATGCTGTAATTTCATCCACTCACCTGAGCCATTGCTGCATCAAGAAATGGGTTTACATCATTTGGTCTGGGAGATGGCCCACAGAGAAGCTGAGTTGACATTGCAATAAGCATGAAATTAAGCAGCTCCAGATGCAACAAGTATGAGTTGGGACTAGAGTAGAAAAAGATCACATCAGAAAAAGTAATACATTCAGAGACTCAAACAACTAACAGCTCCAGCTACTAAATACCTCACATCTACTGATGTTATAAAGGTAAGCACATTCCGCATGACAAGATTTTCGATCGTTTGTTCTGCATTAAGATTAAAGTCAAATATATATACACACATATGAAGAATGCTGGAAACACATACAGTGGAGAGACAGAAAATTTCAATAAGTCATTCCCAAAAGAAAACAGAGAGAGAGAGAGAGAGAAGAAGAAGAGGAAGAAAGTTCCATTTTAACTTGCCAGCCAAAAATCCTAAACATGTCACAACAGACTTGAGGAAAGGAATTTATAATCTAAACCGACTTTTTTTTTTTTTTTGTGCAAAATAGGTGACAAAATTTCAGTCTTGACGCTAATCTGACATTCACACAAGCATCACAAATCACATACCAAATTTCTTGTTCAAACTTATTTTCATTTTGCAAATCTTAATTTGATTAATGAATATAACTCAAAGTGGAAGCCCCACAGCCAGATCACTGAAGCTAACTGTGTCCCAATATACTTTTTAACTCAAAACATAAAGAGAACAGAAAAAACAAGCATTCTAAAGCACTAGGAAAATATAATCTTATAAAGCTGTATTAACGTAACAATGAACGTTACATACCTCCCAAAATATCCTTTGGTATTGATTCATTTTCATCTAACAACAGATGTAACTCCAGATCATCACCTTGAACATTTTCAATCAAGTGCTTCAAAAATATTGAGGTGATGTACACTGCATTAACAGCCTTTTCATAAACCGCTGGTGGTACACCAGATGATGACATGGATTCCTGCAAGTAACATGCTAGATGGAACAAAATTTTTGAAAGATGCTTGGTGCGATGATTGTTTTTTGCTGCAAGAAAGATGCAAGGAAACAAACAAGGGTCAAATATTACAATGACGGAATGAACAGGAACAAATCTATTTTACTATAAGCGGTCTGAAATAATGTCTATGATATGAGAAAAAATGTGCTCTCTAACACCATATAATTACCATTTCACCTAAAATATTTAGGGTCTAAACTTAAATGAGCAATTCGATCAGCGCGTTAGGGGAAGAAAAGCAGAACATTCTTATCCAATGTACTAATTCGTGAGTGTATTCAATTTTTTGAACTAAAAAGTTCAACAGAGAAATCACCCAAGAATGCTAAACTCCTTGATATTATCATTTTCTAGCTAAAAAATTATTCTCTGATGTATACACTCCTACTAATTGCATAACACCGTGATCCTAAACAATGGAATTAGCCACGAATTGAGAACTATAACAGGCAACTGAAGCTTCCCCTTAAAACCATTATTATCCTAGTAAATGATTACGAGCGGTAATTGTAATATCACTCACCCAAAAGCTCGCAGGCTTGGTGAACACGGTCAGTGGGCCATCGAAGATCGAAAGGAAGCTCGAGCAATTTCTGCCAGAACTCGGAGGAAAGCGGAAAAGACTCGCCACCGACGAAAGTTTCGATAAGATACTCCGCCGTGTCCTGTGAGAATGCACCGCTATTGCGCGGAGTTGACGGCACCGACCCCATATTTTGAACGGGTTTGACGTGCTTGACTCGGTGCCTCAGTAGTTTGTTGGGTCGTCGACTCTGATCTAAAGCTATACAGTAAGCGATCCTCTTTATGTTGCTGGCAGATTCACGTTAACGGCATTGTACAAACTGACACAGAGATCAAGAGGGCTCGATCCCGAGAAGAAAAGAGAGATGGGAATTGAAAATCTGAGAAGTTCGTGAAGCACACGAAGAGGAACAGACGGGAGAGAGAGAGAGAGATAAAGAAAGAGGAGCTTCGGAACGAAGGTTTTTGTTTTTTTGGAGGACTTTGTTGAGAAAGAGAGGTGGAACGAAAGACTTGTTTGTTTGTTTGGGCGTTTTCCGTTTGGATGAAATACGTCATTCTCTTGATCAATTGACCATATTGCCCCGGCAATGAAAATTCTCGCGAGGCCTTTATTGTTCATAAATGATGTCAAAGACATTTATGGTCAAAAAGAAAACACTAGTATTTGATAAAAAAAATAATATTATTATAGTTTTTTGCCAAATAATAATATGGTTTAAATCTTGGAAAAATTACTTCTGTTAAAAAAAAAAATCTTAGAAAAATTACATTCAGATCCGGGCAAGAGAAAAAATAAAAAAGTAGTTCCTTAAAATCTTAAAATTGTATTTAAGTCCCGTGGGTCTTTTTTATAATAAGTTTTAATTCCGCTGACAAGTTTATGGGAGTCCGTTGACAAGTCCATGGGCACATTGTTAACAATTCTAAGGGCGTCCATTGATAAATCGATGGGCGTATATTAGCAAGCCCATGGATGTCCATTGATAAGTTCATAATTAGAATTTATTGTAAAAAAATCCCACGAGATTTTTTGACAATTTTGAGATTCTGAGGGACATTTTTTTTCATTTTTTTTCTCTTGTCCAAGACCTGAATGTACTTTTCCCTTTAAATTTCATAATTAACTAATATCAATTTTGTAATTATTAGAAGTAAATTTAAATAAAAATTATAAAATAATTTCCTCTTACTCAAGACAAATTTTATAATTGGCTTAACAAAAATGGGACTTGGCTTCTCGCATTTTCTTTTCCCACTCACTTCCATCCTTTACTTCATTTATGATTATTGGATCAAGAACTAATGGTCTACATTTAATATTTCATTAGGTTAAGGGGCAATTTTGCCTCAAAAATGTAAAACAGGGAGCCATTTTTCCCTGATTATTATCCTAATTAATTTTGACCGTTAGTTAATTAAATATGCTTAGTTAGTAATCTGCATGTCATCCATATCATTTTTGTTAAGATGGAAATTTGCCCTAAAGTCTATGTGTCATCTACTTCACTTTTTTCAAAGTTAAATTTAAAATTTTTGGGGGCAAAATTACACCTTAACAAAAATGATGTGAATGACATATAGATTGTCAGCTCAATATATTTAGTCAATTCACAATCAAAAGTCAATTCACAATCAAAACTAACTAAAATAACGGTCAGAGCAAAATTGCTTCTTAGTGAAAACTTTTGAGGTAAAATTCCCTTTTATCCCTATTTCCTTTCCCTCATTCTCCCCATTCTTTCCCATCCTTCTCTCCATTTTAATAATATTTTCATAAGATATTAAATGTAAACCATTAGATCTTGATCCAATACTCATGAAGGGGATAAATAATAGAAACAAACAAAAAAAAGAAAATGAGAGAATCCAGGTCCATAAAAATGAGACTACTGGACGGGATTTTCTATCCTCATCATCCATTAAGTAATTTGTTTTTTTATATAACTATTTAATTGGGTTAGATTTGAGAATCATTAAACCCTCCTAAAACAATTGAAAAAGAGCTTCTAATTTTGTTTATAGGGTTAAAGAGTTTAAATGCTCCGAAATGACAAATATGCTTTGGAAGTTTAAAAAAAAGGACAATTTTACCCTTCCATTAACCAGCTCTAACGGTCAACATTTATTGACCAAATATGCAAATGTGATATGCCTGTATAGCATCCATCTCACCCCCTTTTTTTATCCATGTCAGTCATCAGATTTTTTTTTAGTAGGATTTTTTTAAAAAAAAATAGCTCATATCCTCTCTTGCAATGTCTCCGGATTAAAAAAGCTAAATAAATTACTTAATTATATATTAATTTATAAGTTAAACAAATTAATTTATAAAACAATAAATATAAATACATTAAAATAATTATTTAACTTTTTTAGCCCCTCAAACTAATCAACTGCCGAAACTAGTAGTTTTTTTTTAGAAAAAAGAATTATATGTCATCAAAACGTAAAACTCCTGAAGTACCTACCAAAACAAATTCCTGCACCCTAAACCATCCATCATGGAGGGGATACATCGATTTGAACGCTAGGAAAAATTATCATTTTTTAAATTTAATTTGCTTGACTTATAAGATAATATATAATTAAATAATTTATTTAACTTTTATAAATCTCGCCAAATAACTCAACTGAATTTTATATTAAGGACCGGAGATATTACATAAGAGGATCTAAGTTTTTTTTTTTGGAACAAGCTTAGTAAAAAATCTGACAATTGGCGTGGACAAAAAAGGGAGTGAAGTGGATGACATATAAACATGCCACCTTTGCTTATTTGGTCAACAAATGTTAATCATTATGGCTAGTTAACGGATGAACAAAATTACCCAATTTTTTAAACTTTCAGGACACATTTACCCCTAAAAAACTTTCAGCTGCCCTTTACCCATACAAAAACTTTCAGGACATTTAAATCCTTTAACCCTTTGATCATATTGTGTGTGTAACATAATTTGTAAATGACTCTATGGCAAACTATTTTTTTTTTTTTGATGGTTTATGCAATGGACCATTTTTGACCTTCGGTGCACCCACCTTCCAGGTATCCGGCGTTAACCTGAAGGCCAACGCCGGATTTACCGACATGGGCCCCCGACAACCGACTAGTCCTGGCGCCCCCAATCTGATAGGCCCGACAGGAATTCACCTCTTTGAGGCGCCCCAGGAAAGAGAGCTCCCAATGGAAATTCTTTACACCTTCCGTTTCCTGGGATCGAACCCAGGAACGGATTGGTGTGGCGCAGATGCCTACCCATCTGGGCCAACTTCTCAATGGCAAACTATTTCAATGACACTATTCATCACATTTAGATAAGATCCAAGTTTAAATCCGACGTTGACATAGTTATAGGTAGTTAAATTGATGGTATTAAAAATACATAATTTAAACAATTAACTGATAAGTGTTAATAATTTTGTTGAAAAGTCATATATCCTTGTGAATTAAGAAAATTATATAAATGGTTATGTAGGGAGTTACAATGTTAAAAATCATCAAGATCATGTTTCTAAACACACATACAAAAGGTTATAATTAAATGTGCTAATCACTATTTGGTGAAAGGTTGTGCTATTTAATCCAACATACCATAAAGATGTTACTTTTTGTGAAAGATTTATTTTAAATAATCATTTATTATTAAAATTATGTTGGTTCATAAAAAATATAGTCATAACTTTCCGATTGAAAAAGTTTATTACTTCATAAAACGTCATTTTTTTTAAGAATGAAAAGGGTATGAGAAGATGCGCAGGGAGTAATTGGCTAATAGAAGTCTATAATTAAAATATTCTAATAGAGTTGTTTTATACTCTGTCGGAGGAATATTCATGATGACAACTTCAATATCCATTTGATAATCTTAATAAGCCACACCATCAACACATTGTTTGACCCAAAAAGCTTCACTTTAAGCATCACTTCATCATCTATAAAATAACCCCTAGCTTCAAACCTTTTGAAAAGAACGTTAAAGTTCATTGCATTTGTGTTTCATTACACCAAAGATGATAAAGAAAATTGTGAACTATATCTTTAAGGGGTGAGTAGCATTTTTTCTTTAGGTTTAATTCATTCCACCTATTATATTCTTGGAGTGTAAATTGACTTATGAAAAATCTTTTACATGATAATAAAAAGGGAAAATTACATTTAGGTCCTAAAGAAGATGAAAAATAAAGAATTGGTCCCTATAGATTGTAAAATGAAAAAATGGTTCCATGGAGTTGTTAATACAGGCTCCTAGAGTTGTTAATGAGTTGTATTACAGGCTCATGGAGTTATTAATGGGACTATTTTTTCATTTTGCAATCTATAGGGACTATTTCTTCATTTTTTTCTCTTCCATGGGATCTAAATATAATTCTCCCTAATAAAAACCCTTGAATGCCCCCACAACTCAAATCAAAACAACAATGAATATTACAAACAACCTCCCACTGTCAATTTTGAAATGTTCACCTTACTATAAACATAAAACATATCATGCATGTAAGAACATTTTAAATGTTTGGGGGAAAAAAAATAGACTTCCCCATATCCAAACTAAAACAAGTACACCAATAAAAAAAAAAAAGCGAAAAGTACTTCTTTTTGTTGGCTAAATCTAAAATTTCATATCCCCCCCCCCCTGCATTTTGTTACCCTCAAGAGCAGTTGTTTTAATCTTAGATTAAAAAAAAAAAATCTAATCCATTCCGATATTAAATGTGAGGAGTTAAATAATTAATTGGCAGAGATTGAAAATTAATTAAGTTAATTATTTGTAAAAAAAATAGGTGTTAGTTAAATTTAGCATTCTTTTTTTCCCACCAAACCTTATCTTAAATACCATCAAATGATATTACAAAAAAAAAAAAAAAAAACCCATCAGATAACATCTACTCATCTAGATTCTGACGTTATGAGGGGAAAAATAGTGTCAACTTATATAGATCGATCACACCATATTTGAATCTGATTCAATAATATCAACAACAACATAAGCTAGTCTAACAAAAAATCATAATGAAAATAACTTAATCAATTTTTTGAACATGTTCAATATAAAATACATTGTAAAATTAAATCGATAAACTTTTGAACATATTCAACATAAAACTATGGAAAGCTTAATATATACTTTTGAGAGGAAAAAAAATTCTTTTATTACCTAACATCTCCCATGCTTGACTTATCTGCATAATTAATAGACAAATTAACAATTTCGCAATCAAATATTATCAAGAGCCAAGCCCAGGCAAGAAATTTGCTTTTAAACGGAAAAATTAACACCTCTAAAGGGTAGTACTGATTTCCACATGGTTATTAAAATCTTGAGTTGTAGTCCTAAATCATTTAATTATATTGAAATTATATGATTCTTTCTATTTTGTAAATCTAAACAAATATCTTTTAAGACTAAAAAAGTAAATTTCTCAGACACCCCTTGACCTTTGTTAAATTACATATATCTTTCTTATCTTTTTAAAACTTATACGATATTTTTCTTGAAAATAAAGAATAAATCAGCCGGCCAAAAAATAAATAAAATTACATCGATTATTTTTAAAATTATTTAGACCCTCCTTTAGAAGGAGGCTTGTTCTTATTTTGAAACTATAGGAGAATAATGTATAATCTCTAGAAAGGTTGGTGCAAGTCTTGGAAATGAAAAACGTGTAATTTTATTATCAAGAAAAATGTGTAATTTTTAATAAAATTTAGAAATATATTTTTATTGATTTTGAAAAATAGAAAATAAAAACCCTTATGATTTTGGAAAAATACAAGAAAATTTGTGTATTTTATTTCGAAATTAATTTTTCTAAATAAATTATAATGCTTGACAATTTTTACCCATCTCATGTTTAAATGCTATTATAAATACTAAAACATTGTATTTCTTTGTATTTACATTTTGAAAATTTAAAAATGATTTAATAAATTTCAACTAAATCATGAAGAAATGTATAAACATGTATGTTAGGGGTATTTAACATTAATTTTGACAAATAAAAAAGTATTAAGAGTTTCTACTATTTCTTTATTATCTGATGGCTTTTAAGATAGAAAAGACAAGTTTTTGCCTCCCTGAGTCGGTAAGGTCTGTCTCCATTCTCTCATGTAGTCTTCTCATCCAAAACAAGTGGCAGAGTAACGAATAATTTATTTTTGGACATTTTCAATTGTGATTTTGGACGGCTTACCTCAAAATATAAATGAATAAAAATAAATAATGATTAAAAATTGAATAAAAAAAATCATGATCTTCTTGAAATTCTGTACAACTTTCTTCTCTTTTTATTTTTAACATTTAAATTTTTTTCCTTTCAAAATTATATAATATTATATATATTGTTATCTGTTTTGCGAGAAATAATCAATTCCAACCATATTTTTTTTAGAAAATACCAGTATATATATTCTTTATACAATATAATAATTACAACATAGTTATTTGATTGAAATTTAATTTTCAAGAAAATGAATTTCTATAAAATTACATGAATTTTCAATTCATTTTCAAAATATTTACCCATTTCTTATAAGATATCCAATAAAACTATATTATATATCTTTTATGAGTTATATATGTTTGCATTTCAATGATAAAATAAATCCATATAATTTTAATAAAATTAAAAGATGCTTATATTTTTCAGTTCAAGAAATTAAAAAAAAAAAAAAGATGATTAGATTGACCTTGAACTTTGAAAGTTAAAGGGAAAAAGTCTGCATGATTTTAATAAAATTCATAGAATGTGTGTGTTTGCCATGTATTGGAAGATAATAATTTAGTTCAGGTATATTTAATTAGAAAAGAAATAAATTAATAAGCAAGAGGGTACAGATGGCAAAAGGCTAACTAAGTAATTAAGGAAGCGATGAGAAAATCTTAAAATCAGACTCCACTAGGACCCATACGTGTCCAGCACGCGGCTGAAGGGTCATCGGTTGTGAGATCTCCATCATTTTAAGTGGTACCCTTTGACTCTTCATTTTATTACCATCACAAAAGCATTGCTAGTTCTGGTGCTAAAATTCCAAACCACCGTCACGTATGCATGTTATTATTATTCTATTTATAAGAGTTTAATAATTAAATTATATGTTTTAAAAAAATAATTAAAATTAGTTAAAAATAATAAATATGTTTGAAATATACTTATTATTTTAAGTATACCTTTATTTATAATGAGAAAAGTAAGAGAAAGAAATCGAGTAATTATAAGTATCACCAACCTTTTAATTAATGCAATACATATGATTAATAAGGGCAAAAATAGAAAAAACTTGTGAAAAGCTCAAACAATTCTTGTAGGGCTCTTCTAAAAAGGATAAAAGTAATTTAAATTTTAGGCTCTTATAAAAAAGATCGGAAGAGCATATTAATAATTAAATAGTACCACCCTATGCTCGCTGTTGAATTCCAAATCGAAAGTAAAAGGAAAAAAATTTAACATTTTGAATAATTGAATGTTTTTTTAGAGAAAATTACAGTGAACAACAAAAAAAAGTAAAACTAACGTGTTGCATGAGAAGTCAAAAAAATAGTAAGAGATGAGGACGCAAAGTTTAGCGGAAATCAAATTCATACTACTATTTATAGCATATTCAACCTTAAATAGATTTATTAGATTATTAGAATATTAGATTACATCAAATTCTGATTATGAAGGTCAATTACATGCTAAATAATGTTTAGGGTTATCATATTAGATTATGAAGGTCAATTAAAGAATGCTCAAGTGAAACTGGGATGCTCAGTCTGATATTTCCCAGGTCAGTGTGATACCTGGGACCAGGCTTTTATGGAGATGACAGTGGGATATGCCCCAGGAGAAGCCCATGGTGACTCAACATCCATGTTCTGTCGTTAATATTTTCTCACAGATTTTAATAATTTACTAGAATTTCATGGGTTTAGTTTGTCATTTCCATATACTCCAGTAACAGTACTTTTGTATGGAATTCTGACTAATATAAAAAGCTAATGCACGGAACAATGGGTTTCAGGGACTTTGTTATTATGAACTAATGAACTATGCTCTTTCAGCTAAAACAACTAATTATGGGCAAGAGTACGTAAAAGTGTCTACTTCCCTAAGGATGATTTTGTGGTTGCTGATAAAGGATACAATGCCTCTTGATGTTGGTCCAGAAATATTGATGGCAGAAATTTTTTAAAAAGATCTCTTGTGGGATGGAACTTGTGTTAGTGCTCGTCGCAATGATGAGTATCAAGAGTTTTTCATCATTGCAGACTGTTCGAATCTAATTTAGGTGGTTGATGTTGAATTTTTTTTTACTTATTATTTTTTTAAAAAAAATTATTTTAATCTGTACAAAATCCAAAATAGAGATAATTTCTTAACTATTAGTTTTATAAAAAAAATGATTGTTTTTTAATTTTAAAAAACATTAATTGAAAATTTTAAATCTAGACTGTTGAATTTTATTTGAATTGTAAATATCTCACCATGATAAATAGCTCTTGGTCTGAAACTGGTTGACATAGGATCTTGATAATTCTATCAGATTTTGATTTTGTTTTTGTTTTTTAAAAAAAGAGAATAAATGTGAAAAACTTGAAATTGACTTGAAGAAACGCAAGTAGAAGGTATGCTGTCGGTGGCAGTGGGCGAGGTTTTAGGAGATGATGCAATGTTGGGCCCCTCGTAGGTTATAGATATTTTCTTACATATTAAATAATATTTACATAATAAATCGTCATGTAACTTATAACTCGTATTTCATATGTTGTTGTAATTTTAATGTGAGGTTACTCATTTCATGAGAAATTTATCAGGTAAAACAAAATTTATGGTTAAAACATCATAGTCATTTTTTTAATTTTTTTTTATTCTTTTTAATCTAATTAAATTAAATAAATATATCTTATATTAAAAATAACAGAAAATAACTAGTAAAGGAACAAAATATTTACGTTTGGGTTATTTCTTTTGTGCGCATTTTTATGGTTAAAATGTCAAGTAAGCCCAACGCAATTTTTGAAGGATCTTTTCTGGGCCAAAAGTTGTCCAGATTTATAAGAGAAGTTGAACATGATGGAAGAGGTGCCACTCATATTCAGTGTCTCACACAATATAGCCTCTAAAAGAAGAATACATGTGTTATGAGATAAAAGTGGGTATGTTAAATGGAACAATATCTCATATTGCTTGGGGAGAGAGAATACAAGTGCATATAACACCTTGTAAGTTTGGGCTAATAAATGGGTCAATAACCAGAGTGGGCTTGCCCGCATAACAATGGGCCACCAGGAGGTAAACGTAGTGGAAATTTGGCGATTTCCCCTGCATGCAGTTAAATATGGTCAGGGCACTTTTGCTAGTTGCTTTTATATTCTGCTAGTATGATGCTTGCACCTTCCCCAGATGCTTATCTTTAATACTATCATGGGTGTTGTGCTTAAGACAAAATGTTTTCTTTCTTCTAATTTTGATATGAAATATTTGGGAGAAGCAAAATTGATTTTGGGTGTCATGATCATAAGGAATGAAAATGGCATCATACTTTCTCAAGAACATTATGTTGAGAAAATTTTGAAATAGTTTGAACTATTTGATGAGTCTTCTCTGAGCACTCCTTGTAATCCTAATGAGCATTTAAAGAAAAATAGAGGAGTGCTAATTGCTCAATCTAAATATGCACATATTATTGGGAGTCTGTTGCATTTAATGAACCATACCAAGCAAGATATAGCATGTGCCGTGTGTAGATTAATCAGATATACTCATTGTCCAGGCAATGAATATTAGGAGGCTTTGGTAAGGGTATTGAGATACCTGAGGTACCATGAATTATGGTATTCATTATAGTGGATTTCTCACTATATTAGAAGGATTGAGTGATGCTAACTAGATCTCATATTCAGAAAAGACCAAATCCACTAGTGGTTATGTTTTCACTTTTAGTGGTGATGCCATAATGCGGAAGTCAGTCAAACAAACTATTTTAACCAATTCCTTAAGGGATTTTGAGTTTATCGCTATAGAGTTGGCTAGTAATGAGATTAAGCAGTTGAGAAACCTCTTAACAAATATCTCACTAGGTGAAAAACCAACACCATTGATGTTTCTACCTTGCGATAGCCAATCCGTTATGGTTACGGCTAAAAATAAAACCTTTAATGATAAAATCAAGCATATTCAATTAAAACATAATATTATAAGACTGCTACTAAAAGATGGTG
The DNA here is from genome assembly GCA_963210345.1 of Inga oerstediana. Lineage (NCBI taxonomy): Eukaryota > Viridiplantae > Streptophyta > Magnoliopsida > Fabales > Fabaceae > Inga > Inga oerstediana. The sequence continues at coordinate 23,217,124 of OY723410.1, forward strand.
TAATCTTAATCGATTATGTGAGGTTAGTAGTGAACCCAGCGAACCCGTCTACAAAACCCTTGAGAAGGAAACAAATCTTTAATTCGTTAAGGGGAATGAGACTTAAGCCAATTTGAAATTCACAGCGATTGCAACTTAACCTCTGTGGTTGGTGATTCCATGAAGGAGGTTCAAAGGGTAAGAACAAATCATTTGTTAGTTCTGCTAGTACTAAAATAAAATTGTTAGTCCCTTCCTATAATGCCGAGAAAGTGCTAGTATGCATTTTGGAGAGATTGGGCAAAAGCTTTTAATGCTTTCATAATTCTACATGATGGTATGCTAATTGCAAGTATATTTCAAGAAATCAACTTTACAAATATGGAGGCGGCCGCTCCTATGAGATTGTGGTGAAATCTCTAAGGCATTCATTATGTACCAGGCACACCCATAATTGTCTTAATGTGCAAAAACGTGTTAACAACGAAATATGGGGGTATAATCTGACTCTTGATAACTCTAGTACACACCTAAGAGTTGTTAGTTTTAAGTTTATAGGACCACTAAAATTTCTGTATATACTAAGTGTTATTATTCTAGATCTAGTTTTAAGTTCATAGGACCACCATATATAATGATTATATCTATATGTGCAACTCAGCTAAAAGCGTTCCTTTTGACACATGGAGGGGATTGCTGGAGTTATGAGATAAAAGTAGGTATGTTAAATGGAACAAAGTCTCACGTTACTTGAGGGAGAGAGAATAGAAGCGTATATATTATACCTTGTAAGTTTGGGTTAGCAAATGGGCTAAGAGAAAGAATGGGCTAACTTGCATAACAACAGGCCATCAGGAGGCAAAGTAGTGGAAATTCGGCAATTTACCCCCTACGCACGAGTTCAATATGGACTAGGTACTTTTTATGAAATATTTTTTGAAAAAATCTAAAATTTATTTTATGAAAATTTCTTACCGGAAAAACTAAGTTTTTTAGGCATTTGAATTTGGGATCTCAACATTTCAGTTATAAGGAGGATTAACTAGATTTTATTTTGTTTTAACAGGCCATTATTATCAACATTCATATTGTAGGCCATTATCTCCAGATTTCTGAAATTGATCAATAAAATATTTTTATGCCCTTCAACGGTTAGATTCAATGCTATGTATTAAATAGTATTATAATATTAAATATAAAATCTACAATTCAATCTCACCCATTAAAACATGATCCAATAGTTGAGAGATTAAGTGGAGAGGAAATAGAGAGGGAAGTTAGTGGAGAGCCCCATTTCCCTTCTTTAGCATAGGAGTGGTCTTTAATATAAGGAAAAAATCCTTTTTGTCTAAAATTTGGACTAATCTTTCCATTTTTACCCTCATATGTTATGAATATTAATTATGTAGATGACCATTAACTCATATCCTAGTCAGAATCTACTTTGCTATATTTAATACTTTCTTACCTTTATTCTACTTCCTTGCCAAGTCAATAAGATCTTATCATTTTCCTACTTGTTCTCTAAGTTTGCTTATGCATTGATTTCTTGAAGGTCTATAAATAGAGGCCATGTATTAAACATTGTGATGAACAAGAAACTAAATAAAAATTGCTCCTCACTTATGATTCTCTCATCGTTTCTTTAATGATTTCATATACCTTTTTTAATCTTATGTTTATTTGATCTATCTAGAATAATTTGAGCCATTATATAGAATTAAGATATAAGCCACTTATGTTTAGTTGTTGGTAAGAAAAAAAATCATTTGTTGTATACATAAATCTGATTTATCTTCACCAATGTCTCTATCTTAGATTGAAAATATTACATAGTTTTTAATATATTTTTTACTCATCTTCAAAAGTTCAAATGATTCCAGTATAGATAAAAACAATTCATTTTCCTACACGAACCAAACTTTGCCTGATTTCAAACGCTATAATCTTTCCCCGAACCAACAAAAAGACAAGAAGTCATAATCGACCACAGACCAAGCTACCCTTTGTATGTAATTCATGGCGAGACTGAGATTGATTATATTCTTCGATCTCGAACGCAACAATGGCTCTGAGACAGATTCAAAACATGAACCGAGCGGCTTGAGAAATGAAGATCAAACAGAGCGGCAGGGAAGAAGACGTACAATACTTGGAGAATAGGCTTTCAGGCCAGGCCTTAAATTAAAAAGCCTAGTTTGTTTACCTTAAAAGGTCTCTAAATAGCCTTATGCCTAGTCTGTTTGCTGAAAGGGTCAAGTCAAACCAGACTTTAATCAAGTCAGGCCGTAAACTCTTGAAAGGGGCTTGAGATATTTCATCCCTAATCTAAATTATATGATTCTCAAACCAATCACTCGTCTACCATTCACCTACTATTTGTTCAAATCAGTGAATTCAATAGAATTTTTATGTTAGCGTCTGCTTCACATATCATATTTCCAGCAGTAAATTAAAGAACACTCCTCATATATTTCCAACCTTCTTAATCAACCTCAAGCGTCATAAATAAACGGAAATTAACATCAACATTGGTTACTATTGATGACGTTTATTCGTGTGTGCGTGTGCGTGCGTGTGTGTGTGTGTGTTTTTTTTTGCCTTGGGTCATATATATAGAGGATATAACTAGTCATATATTTTCGAATTCTTCATCTTCAACCACAATTTAATTTCTTGTTAATGGTTGGCAAGGTTTTAGATTCGCCCCTTGATAGGGCAAGATATTTAATATAGTTATTTACCGAATTAGATATAGGGAAACCCCAGCATGTACCTATATTTTCAGTAAATTTTCAATTTGGTACTTGTGTATTTTTTTCTCATAGTAAAATCATTAATTTTGCTCTATTTACATTATTAGCTCGTACAACTTTGCTCTATTAGTATTATTAGTCACTGTATAGGATTTAACAGTACTAATAGAGGAAAATTCAAGCATTTAATTAGGAGACAAATACACACATGTACCAAATTAAAAATTGAGTAAAAGTATAGCGGTATAAGTACTTATAAATGAGTTTTTCCTTAAATATAATATAAATTATATAAGCAATTTACTCCCTTTGATCCTTAATATAATACATATATATATATATACCTAATTTGATTAGATTAAGAAAGTTAGTTAATATGACATGTATTTTTTAAAATACCCTAATCATTTTCTTTAGTTCCCTCTTTTTCTCTTATCTTTGATTATTGTCGAGGTAACATTAATATAGGTAAATTAGAAAAAGATTGACAAATTTAAAAAATAAGTTATATTTAGAACCAATATCAACTCTCTAAATATGTCCTATGTTAAGGATAGGAGGGAGTAATTTATGTTATCTGAATAATCTAGATAGATATCAAAATTATATGATTTAATTTAATATGTTTAAATGTAAATCACACCTATGAATTAAATTAGGGTTTAACCTATTATCTGATGTCATAAATATATGATATAGAGTTAAATGTATTTAAAATTTTTCTTGACCATGTAAATGTATTTAAATTCAAATAATATATATTAACTCATTAATTGAGATAATTGAGAGATTATGATAATTCAATATATCTTAAATGGATACGAAATATGAATATTTTGTCATCACAAAATATCCCTAGTCAATGTACTCATCTCTATATAAGTATATAGTGTATGTTTGGGATAACGGTAGGAAAAATGATTTATTATGATTCTGACTTATTAAAAATGATTTAATAGAAAAGTCAGTTTTTGTAATGTGATTTATGTTTAGATGAACAATTTATTTTTGGATAATAATTGCTTATAAATCGTGATTTACGGTATACGAGGTAAGCATGTGAAATGAGTTTTATCTTGACTTACGTAATAAGTCACTTAATAGAAAAACTGTAGTGAGGAGCTTATTTAATAAGTAGCTTATTCCATCCGTAATGCAATTAAAATAAGCTGAACCAAACACTGAAAAAACGCAACACGTTTTTATTTAGGCTTATTTACAAAAAACGGGCTTATTTATGCCAATTAATAAGTTGAACCAAACACACCCAGATCAGTTATAACATAACTGTTGGGCATATTTCTCTCTCCTGCTCTCATTCTCATCTGCTGAAGCTTGTGGTCTTGTTGTGCTTCCAACGTGACTAAACTTTCCAAATAAAAGTAAGGTAATTTGTTTATTTATTTACTCACACATGTGACTTATTCTACCTCCAATTATTCTTTATTGTCTTTAACATAAGATTTATTTATCTAATTTGATTAGATTAAGGAAGTTACTTTAGTTAATATGACATTTTTTTTCTAAAACATTCTAATCATTTTTCTTAATTCCATTATTCTCTTTTACTTATTATTGAGGAAGCATCAGTGGGGGGTAACTTAGAAAAAAAATCAGATTGACAAAATTGGAAAATAGATATTACATTTATGACCAAGATCAGCTCCTTAATCAGGTTTTACATTAAAAATAGAGAGAGTATATCTTAATTTCAATGAAGAAGGGAAGAACTGAAATTTTCTAAAAACATTAAAGATTTCTCTTCTTTTTCTTTTTTCACATAACCTGTAAAATTAAAATGATTGTTCATGTGCGTTTATATTATAAAGACCATGGATGGATGATTAATTTATTTGTTTTTGGTAGAGATATGAATGTTTAATTTATTCGATATGTTGACACCGCATGTCTTGTACAGCATAAACAATACAAATGGATTTTGGTAAATGGTAACATCCTTTTATTTGATATTTCAGTTCACACATGTATTTTATTTTTCCCTTACCCTGAAATAATGATGATGAATATTTCGATAAGTAATATGTAACAGGTTGCATCTTATGATATAACATATATGTAAATGTTTTTCATCACTTCCACTTTGTTATTCTCCAGGTTAGAAATTGTAGGCAACGGCTCCTAAATTATCATACAATTCAGTGGATCTTATAAGTCCTCTCTAGTGCCATGCAGATCCTGTTACACTACAAAAAAATAGGAAAATAGAGACGAAAATTAGCGACTGAATTAATTCCGTCCCTATTCCATCTCTAAACCTTCAATAAATCCGTCACTAATTTTATAGTCGGAATCAGAGACGGATTAGAGACAGAATAATTCCGTCTCTAATTTCTGTCTTTAAAATTTTAGAGACGGAATTATTCCGTGTTTAAATTCTGTCTCTAATGTCCGTCAATAATTATTTCCGTATCTAATCCGTTACTATTTCCGTCGCTAATTTGAAAATTTTAAATTTTCATCATTTAGAGAATAAATGATAATATAATCATTTAAAACTTGTTGAAACATCATGGAGACGAATTCTTAAAAAATGTATTCATATATATCATTAAAATGGATTCATCATTTGATTTCGTATTAGTTAAAGAAACAAGGAAATAAGGTCCACTGAATTGTATAGGAAATTAGAGACGGAAATTAGCGACTGAATTAATTCCGTCCCTATTCCGTCTCTAAACCGTCAATAAATCCGTCACTAATTTTAGAGACGGAATCAGAGACGGATTAGAGACAGAATAATTCCGTCTCTAATTTCTGTCTCTAAAATTTTAGAGACGGAATTATTCCATGTCTAAATTCTGTCTCTAATGTCCGTCAATAATTATTTCTGTCTCTAATCCGTTACTATTTCCGTAGCTAATTTGAAAATTTCAAATTTTCATCATTTAGAGAATAAATGATAATATAATCATTTAAAACTTGTTGAGACATCATGGAGACGAATTCTTAAAAAATGTATTCATATATATCATTAAAATGGATTCATCATTTGACTTCGTATTAGCTAGAGAAACAAGGAAATAATATATGAAATAATGTCTTTTAAAAATTAACATAATAAATGAAGAAATAATAATTGTATAATGAACAATATGCTTTGAGATAATATATGAAGTAATCTGTTTTGTCATTAGTTTCTTCAAGTGCACATAAATAGGATAAGAGTGGTAATCAATAGGCCAAAGCAAATAATAAAGTCAGTGACTAATAAATTTTAAAAAGAAAAATGTTTCGAAGTGTGTGTGTGTATATATATATATATAAATTTTTTTGAATATAACCATTCATTGCTTTGAAAATACAACTAGGTAGTAGTAGTAGTCAATGTTGTCAAACTCGTGAGTTTAAGCAAACTCGTGATATCGATGTAAATTCGTATAATGAACTCGAATCGTAAGCTCGTAAGAGTTTAATTTTACAATTAAATAGATATTATTATTATATAATTAAATAATTAAAATATAAAAAGTTGACAATAATTTGATTTAAATATATTTTAAATCTAAATAATTGAAATTAAATCTATCAATATTTATAATTTATCGTATTTAACAAAGAAATTTCTATAAAATTCATATATAAAGCCGTTGAGCGTAATCAAATTGAAAAAGTTAATACGAGTTTAATAGTGCATTAACACAGTTTTGTAAGCTAGAAACGTAAAAATTGTAAACTCGGTATATAAACTCATGAATTTAACCAAGTTTATGACGGTTACGAGTTTACCAATGACTCGACTCGATTTTATAAGTTAGAAACGTAAAAATGGTAAAATTGTAAAGTCAACTTGCGAGTTTGACAACAATGATAGTAGTAATAGTTGTATAATGAACAATATGCTTTGAGATAATATATGAAGTAATCTCTTTTGTCATTAGTTTCTTCAAGTACACATAAATAAGATAAGAGTGGTAATCAATAGGCCAAAGCAAATAATAAAGTCAGTGACTAATAAATTTTAAAAAGAAAAATGTTCCAAAGTATATATATATAGATATAATTTTTTGAATATGGTAACCATTCATTGCTTTGAAAATACAACTAGGTAGTAGTAGTAGTATTAATTTTTTGAACTTTATTAGATTGGTAATCAATTTATTCATACACTCATTTATTAGTGTTACTAATATGATTTCTTTAACGAAATAAAAATACAATAGTTGTTTTGGAAGCTATATATGATTATGAAATCCAAAAATAAAAATTAAACAAAAATAAAAACAAAGAACACTAATATGTAAAATTTATTTATAAGATATAGATTTTGTGATAAATTGCAATAATGTATTCAATGATTTCAAACAATATATAAAAACACGTCAACAATTACTACTTCATCTATTTATCAATGTGCAATTAAATATTCATTTGATTTATAGTATAAGTTCGATCTTACAATTATATCCAAAAAAAGTTCAATCTTGCAATTTGACCTAGCTATTTCAAAATGGGAAAATCCCATATAAAGTCTCTTGAACTAATGAAATTCAAAATCAAGTTGGTAAATTCCACAAATCCTTAATTAGGTCATAGATTCAATTAAAATTTCCGAATGTGGGTAAAATGACTTTACAACCCCTCCCTCCCTTCTCTTTTTTTTTTTTTGATAATAAAAGATATTCTACAAATACATCAGAAGCTATCCTCCTGAGTCAACATGAAAATTCATCCTGTTTTTACATCATTAATTAAAAGGGCGGTAATAGCATCAGGGGGCGAAAATGTGATATGAAGATCAATCGCCATCTTCCAAGCTTCTTTTGCCATAACGTCTGCAACCGTGTTAAACTCCCGAATGCAATGTGAAATTTTCACGTCCCAATCTCTATCCAGCAGCGTTTGAACCTCCACAATAAGCTGAAAATCAGGGTGTTCCCATTCTCTTCTCTTCTCTCAAGATATTTCCCCTCCCATTCTCTTTGACTCTTTCTCTAACTCTCCCTCCACAACAGCCTCAATTATTTTTTTTTTCGTCGTTGTTGTGAACCTTTATATTGATTAGCATATTTTGTGATGTCTCCTTTTTTTCATACACACGTGACAACACTTATTCAGTCATTTTGTATTAAATGCCCTCTTCCTATGGTTCTTATTTCACTCATCTCGTAATTTATAAATAAATATGCAATAAGTCATTTCAACTTAAAAAACAATTTAATTGTACTCTGTATTGAGAAAACAACTTGGTAATTATGAAGTATATGTGCCACACTCGGTATTTTATTCACTTTATTTTGTGTTTTTCTGAGTATATCAAGATTGATGAATAGCTAAATCAAAGATGGAGCTTGTATGTGTAATTCTTGTGTGAACCTGGTTTACCAGGTCATGTGTGGTCTAATCAATTTAAATACAACAACTCAACTAGTAATATTAATCCTAGTTGACTGCTCATGTGATTTACATTTCTATTTTTCTTAAAAAATTCAAATCATTTAATTAAGATTTCACAAATAAAAAAAAAGAAATATTGTGAAATCTTTTAATTTTATTAATATACCCACTAATATTTAAGAGGTGCCAAATCAACTCATGAATTATTGTATTTTAATTGGTTAGACTATAAATAACGTGACAAACCCGGTTGATACAAGAATTTCTAGTGTGTGAAAAATAAGAGAAATATTTACATACTCTAAGAGCACCACTTCATCTATGTTCTGACTAATTAAAACATAATAAACCATCTCATTTTAAATACACATGCCTAATGATTCATCTAAAAAAATTCAAAATTTTTAATTCTAAAAAATATAAACTTCATAATTTAGAAAAACAAAAAACTCAATTCACTTCCTTAAATTGTTATTTTTCAAAATCATAAAATTTAAATTTCTTCCTATGATTTATCAATCATAACAATTAAAATGAAATGAGTTATTATATTTTAATTAATTATACTACGTTCTACGTATGAAATGACATTCTTAAATATGTAAGTATTGTTCGAAAAATAATGGCCCAAAACATTCACGCATTCCCCCAAAAATTTTACACATTCCATCCATTTGAGGGTGTTATTTTTCCAGATTCCCACTCTGCCTGTCAATTTTTTTTTCAATCCCCTCTCCCGCTCGAAATCCCATTTTCCCTCGCCTGCGTCGCGCGCTTTGCAGTTGAGTGTGGTCTCCGGCTGCTCCTCCAGCCGCGGTCGCCGCCGACTGCCTCTGTAGCCATCATTGCGCGTCGAAGGTCGCTGCTGGTCCTGATCATGTAATTTTACTTACTTCATCTTGTTTTGTTCAATCGTCACACTCTTTAAATAATTCTGTTTCCTGTTTCCTTTTTCCCTTCACTCTCAAAAATCTTCATCATTTTGTTTGGATCGGTGATCTTCAACAATCTGCTTCAGCTCCATCTAAGGTTATATTCGCTAAAATTATCTCGATCTGTTTCAGAGTTTATTCTGAGCACTTGTATCATTTTCTTTTTTCTCTTGAAGATGAGATCTCCGTAAATTGTGTTTTAACAAATTTGAGTTTGATAAAAAAATCTGGTTTTTAAAGATTACGCGATTTGTGATTTCTCTATAGCGAAATTAAGCTTAGAATTGCTTTACATTTCTTTTACGGCAGGAAAACGAAAGGTTATGCGCTTGTTTTGACAATCTTAGTTTTAGCTATGTTTACGGCCCAGAAAAGTTAAAGATTGATTGTGATTCAGCTTCTGATGTGCTGGGGCTTTTTACATTCATCAGTATAATTTCAAGTTTGGAATTCTTGTATCAATCTTCTGAATGATTTATTGAGGTCAAGATTATTTGATATTTGTTTTTAGGGGGCGAAATCTGCTGAAATTGAAGTATACCACTAATTGTCCTCAACTGACATGGGTAGCTTGTCCTCTTGATTATATCATTGAGAAAGGCACAACCCGTAATGCCAAACTATGTGCCTTCACGATGAAAGCTGTGTCTTTGAGATCCATAAGGTTATATCTCTGCTATTGCTTCATGCTCTACAAGAGTGGGTCAAAATTCTATAGCTCATTTCTTCTCATTTCTCTGATGGATGGTTGGCACACAAGTTTTTTCACAGTGCCATTCGCATCAATACACGATCTATGAGAAGGTGGTGGGATAAATTTTTCCATATATACATTTAGTTATAGTTATACATATACTCTTTCCTATTTGTAAATGATAAGCTTTTACGTGAATGAAGTGCTAGTGTATTATTTCATCTTACTGTGAGATTTGACATGGAGAATAAACCAAATATATTAACACAAAGATATGAATTAGGAAGGCTACTAGGCCAAGGTACCTTTGGAAAGGTATATTATGCCCACAGTAAGAGCATAGCAGCAGAAGTGATACAAGACTGGTCAAGAGGAAATTGATTTTGCTTGCCAATCTCTTTATGAGAGAATGAAAGGATTACGTAAGAATGTTCCGGAGTTGATTATTCTACCTGTCTATAGTGCTCTTCCTAGTGAAATGCAATCTAAGATATTTGACCCTGCGCCTCCTGTATTATTAATAGTATCCTATTGTGTAATAGATTATCAATCAATATAAACTAATTACTTTGTAACTCATCTTTGTAAGTTGATTTCTTTGAACAAGTTGTGCTTTAATTAAAAGTTATATGGAGGAGCGTCCTGACTCATTCAATTTTGTTTTTAATTTCACCTGTATGGTAATATGGTGTGTTCTACCTTTTGATCGTTTGATGGAACTGAATTGTTATTATAGCCGATAACCGAGCTAGTCAGTACAAGCCCCCTTCAATGGGAAAATGAAAGGGAATGGGAAAATTAGACTAACAGTCCTGGTTACAATGTGGGAATAAGAACAGAACAATAAGCAAGGAGGTTCCCCTGACGTTCGAGAGGTCAGAGACTCTCCCCAAAACAAGCCTAAGCACTCATTGTCCCTTCTCTAAGGCACAGAACCCTAGATAACCAACTCAGCTCCTCTCTGGAATTTCTGGGCCGTTAGACCCCCTTTTGGGCCCTTTCCTGCTGCTGATTGCCAAGCCCAGGTTTAGCATTCCTCCTCTTATAAACTTGTATCCCTTGTTGGGTAGGCCCATCATTCGCCTCCCTTAGAAGACTCACCTTGTCCTCAAGGGGAAAATGTGGAAATTGCTCCCCAATTGCCTTCATGTCTTCCCAAGTATTATCACAGTCAGGAAGATTGTGCCATTTCACCAGAACCTGAGTAGTTCCATCAGTCAGGGCTCGCTTCTTAATAATATCTTCCGGCTGTACCAACAGCTCATATTCATCAGATAAGAAATTTGGCAGGGGTTGAATTTGTTCAGCTGAAACTAGTGCCCTTTTGAGTTGGGAAACGTGGAATACAAGGTGTATTCGTGTGGTTTCCGGAAGCTTGAGTCTATAGGCCACTTTCCCAATTTTTTTAACCACCTCATAAGGCCCATAGTATCGAGGAGCAAGTTTTTCATGTTGTCTCTTAGCGAGTTTCTTCAGCTTGTAGGGCTGGATTCGTAGGTAAACCATGTCCCCAGCTTCGAAGTTTACCTCTCGCCTCTTCTTATTAGCTTGAAGCTGCATTTGGGCTTGGGCATGCTCCAAGTGAGCTTTGAGAGCCTGCAAAGCATCGTTTCTGTCTCTAATTTGCCCATTAACCTCCTCCACTGCTGAAAGCTCATCTTGCCATTTGAAAATAGTAGGTGGGTCGCGGCCATATAAGGCCTTGAAGGGAGTAGTATTGATGGAGCGATTGAAGGAAGTGTTGAACCAGAACTCTGCCCATGGAAGCATTTTTACCCATTTTTTTGGAGATTCCCCGGCAAAGCATCGAAGATAGGTCTCCAAGGTTCGGTTAACCACCTCCGTTTGGTCGTCGGTTTGAGGGTGGTATCTAGAACTGTATTTCAAAGTGGTACCCGACTGTGTAAACAGCTCCCTCTAGAAATGGCTGATGAAAACTCTGTCTCTATTTGAAACGATAGACTTCGGAAACCCATGGAGCTTGATAATCTCTCGAGCAAATAGTTCTGCAACTTCCTTGGCAGTAAATGGGTGTGAGAGGGGTACAAAATGGGCATATTTTGTTAATCTATCCACTACCACCATGATTGTATCGAACCGGTGGGACCTTGGTAGGCCTACTATGAAGTCCATGCTAATGTCTTCCCAAACCTGAGAAGGAATAGGTAATGGTTGTAGTAATTCCGCCGGGCTGAGGGCCTCATACTTGTTTCTCTGGTAGACTTCACACTTAGCGACCTGTTCTTGTATATCTAGCTTCATTCCTTCCCAATAAACAACCTCAGAGAGCCTTTTATAAGTGCGTAAGTACCCAGAATGTCCTCCTAAGGGAGTGCCATGAAATTCTTGAACAAGGGCAGTAGTTCTTGGGGATTTTCTGGGTAAAACCAGCTTCCCTCGGTACATCAGAAACCCATTCTTGAGGGTGTAGCCTTCGGGTACATCCTTCCCAGTCAACACTCGCTGCCACACACTACTCAACTTGTCGTCTTTAACTATTTCAGCCTCAAATTCTTCAATTCCCGCATACTGCCATAGAGAGTAAGCGTTCAAGGACACTTCATTGTTGTCTCTTCGCGAGAGAGCATCAGCAGCTCTATTCTCTCGCCCTGGTTTATATTGGATATCGAATCTAAAACCCATCAACTTGGAGAACCACCCTTTTTGATCCGGGGCTATCATCCGTTGTTCCAAAAGATGCTTCAAGGCTTTTTGGTCCGTACGAATGACAAAGGGTTTGGCAACAAGATAATGCTGCCACTTCTTGACAGCTAGTACAATGGCAATTAACTCCTTTTCATACACTGGCCCAAGCTTAGCCCGTGCAGAGAGTTGCTGGCTGAAGTAGGCTATAAGCTTCCCACCTTGCATTAATACTGCACCTACACCTGTACTACAAGCATCCGCCTCTATGACAAATGGAAGCTCAAAATTGGGCATTCCCAGGACCGGTGCTGACACCATGGCAGCCTTTAAAGCCTCAAAAGCCGTTTGCGCACGTTCACCCCAATGAAAGGCATTCTTTCTCAGCAATTCGATTAATGGTGCTGCAATCTTCCCATAGTCCTTGATGAACTTTCGATAGTACCCAGTGAGACCCAAGAATCCCCTTAGTCCTTTGACATCCTTTGGGCTGGGGCCAAGACACCATGGCTTCTAACTTGGCGGGGTCAACTTGCACTCCCTCTGAGGAAATTATGTGACCCAGATATTCTAACTTCCTCTGGCCAAAACTGCACTTCTTGAGGTTAATCACCAATTGGTGCTGTTGCAGAATGCTTAGCATGGTTTCCAGATGTCTTAAATGAGATGATTCATCCCTGCTGTACACTAGGATGTCGTCGAAGAATACTAGAATGAACTTCCTTAAGTGTTCCCTGAAAATGTCATTCATCAAGGATTGAAAAGTAGAAGGAGCATTAGTGAGCCCAAAGGGCATTACCAAAAATTCATAGTGGCCATCGTGTGTTCTAAAAGCAGTCTTGTGTTTATCTCCCGGTTTAATTCGAATCTGGTGATACCCAGATTTAAGGTCTAGTTTAGAGAAAACCGTGGCACCCCTTAACTCATCAAGTAATTCATCAATAGCAGGGATGGGATACTTATCTGGAATAGTAATCTTGTTTAATGCTCGGTAATCCACGCAGAATCGCCAGCTCCCATCCTTTTTCTTGACAAGTAGCACTGGGCTCGCATAGGGGCTATTGCTGGGTTGTATGATACCAGCCTCGATCATCTCCTTCACGAGTTTCTCTATTTCAGTTTTTTGCCCAGAAGCGTATCGATATGGCCTGACGTTAGGAGGCCGAGTCCCAGGTTCGAGGGTGATGGTATGGTCTTTAGTTCTGTGGGGTGGTAGCGCTTGCACAAGCTTGCACTCAACCTTGTATCGTTCTAGTAGGCCTATTACTGTTACAGGAAGCTCCTTATTCGGCCCTTCCTCCTTCCCATTGCCTACTTCCAGAGCATGTATCTCCACTAGGTAGCCCTCTCCCTTACACTTCAGAGCCTTCTTGATGGCCTTGAAGGTGACAGGGGCTTGTGTCAAGGTCGGGTCTCCCTGCAGACATACCCACCCTTCTCCCACCTTGAGCTTCATATACAACTGCCCCCAGTTCACACGAGTCTCACCCAGAGTTTCCAGCCATGCCATTCCGAGTACCAAATTGTTATTGGACAATGGGTAGGATAGAAATTTTGTTTGATGATGATCCCCTGTAGGTCCACTTCCAAATTATAGCAGACTCCGTTTGATAGTGTCCTCCTCCCATCTCCTACCATAACTGAGTATGGTCTCGTCGGGGTGACACTCAAACTCAAACGATCCACGACTTGCTGGGCGATGAAGTTATGGGTCGCCCCGCTGTCGACCAAGATAACCACCGGACTTTCCCCCAACAATCCCCTCACCTTCATAGTTCGGTGGCCCGACAACCCTGCAACTAAACTCTGGGATAGCTCCATCACCGCAACCTCTTTCTCTTCCGGATCATCTTCTAGTGCTGTGAAATCTTCTTCGCAGATCTCAACCACGTCGTCATCGCCGACTACCATTAACCGTAGTTGTTTCCCTTTGCACCTATGGTTTGAGTTGTATTTCTCCTCACATTTAAAACAGAGACCTAGCTCCCTCCGGCGATTTAGCTCTGACTCCGACAACCGCCTTGAATTTCGGTTGCTGTTGCTGGCTTCACTGTTGAGTGCAGATCCGGCACCAGGGGCCCTGATGCTAGCGATCTTCACTCCTTCCCTCTCCCTGGGTTCTGTCGCTCGTGAAGTTGGGCTGGTTATTGGGCCTTTAGGGCCTTCTGTGGGACCCTAGAACTTTGAGTAACCCGGTTTGGTTATGGGCCACAGCACCGGTGACCCAAATCAGGAGTTTCTAGACTTATCCATCTTTTTCAAGGTCTGGTTCCTCCCTTCAACCTGAAAAGCAGCGTCCATAAGGTCCTTGAGAGCTTTTGGTTTCATCGGCCTCACGTCGGCCTTAATCTCATCTTTTAACCCATTGAGGAATATGCCCATTAGAGATTCCTCTAGAATGTCAGGTACCGTGGCTGAGAGGAGCTCAAATTGTTCCCGATAATCAGCTATATCCCCTGCTTGTCTCAACCCTGCTATACGCTCGTAATTGTCGCCTTCTTGGTTAAAATGGAAGTGCTCAATCACAGCGGATTTCAGAGTGGTCCAATCCTTGAGAGGGGCCCTGACTTCGGTCCATTAGAACCAGTTTACTGCTCGTCCCTCCAACCCCACTACCGCCACATCCAACTTCTCGGTCTCCGGCACCCCGTTGACAATGAAGTATCGTTCCATTCAAAAAGTCCACCCCAGCGGGTCTTCCCCTTCGAAAATCGGCATCTCAAGCTTCCTATACCTCTGCACATCCTTTTCCACTCCCCCTTTAGGTCCTTTCTCGACCTCTTTCACACCATTCGTCTCCTCCCCCGCCTTACCTGTCCCTAAGTCGTCCGTCTCTCCACGGTGGCCACTCCCAGTACCTTCCTCATGATTGAAAGGATGGGCTAGCACCTCCAGCTGCTGAGATTGGGCTTGCAACACCGTAAGGATGTTGGAGTTTTGCTCTTGGAGCTGTGCGATAACTCTCTGGATGTTGACACGCTCCTCTTGGGTCTCCACATTGGTTCTCTGTATCTCCTCCACCATTCGTTCCAAGCTTTCCAGTCTGGCCTCCATTCTCGTGCCAACCATACCACAGGAACGACCCGTTCTGATACCAAATATGATGGAACTGAATTGTTATTATAGCTGATAACCGAGATAGTCAGTACAAGCCCCCTTTAATGGGAAAATGAAAGGGAATGGGAAAATCAGACTAACAGTCCTGGTTACAATGTGGGAATAAGAACAGAACAATAAGTAAGGAGGTTCCCCTGACGTTCGAGAGGTTAGTGACTCTCCCCAAAACAAGCCTAAGCACTCATTGTCCCTTCTCTAAGGCACAGAACCCTAGATAACCAACTCAGCTTCTCTCTGGAATTTCTGGGCCGTTAGACCCCCTTTTGGGCCCTTTCCTGCTGCTGATTGCCAAGCCCAGGTTTAGCATTCCTCCTCTTATAAACTTGTATCCCTTGTTGAGCAGGCCCATCATCATTCCATTGACTATTGAGAAGTAGTTATAGGCTTCTACATTCTTATGTTCCTTCCTCCATTGGCTTTTGTCTTTTGGTCATTATAGACTTGTAGTAGTGATGAAATGTTTAATTTTTGGGTCGAGGTGTAGTAGCTATAGCTTCAGAGAGGTTAGAATCTTGAATTGTATAATGAGCATCAGGCAGTTGTTTGCTTGTCAGATTTAGGATATGTTTTGGGGCTCAGTGAATTTGGTGCTTCATCATTTGAAGCCAAGCATGGAAAATTTCACATTAAAGCTAATGTTATTATGTGTATTATATCTCTTTTGATATGGTTGGCAAATTACAATTTCTTTTCACTATGTCATGCTTATAAACAACTTGAGAAATGATTAAAACTAGTGAAAAACTAAATGCTAAACAATTTAATGATACAACAGCTGTGTAGTGTTTACTTTGGTTTCACCTTTGTATTTTGCTTGTGGATTTTGTAATCCCAAATTGTGCAGGATCGAAGTTCTTTATTTGAGTTGTTCTTTGGTTTTCATTCCTTGGTGTCTTAAAGGGAACCTTCCTAACTGACAAGGGTTAAGTGCCACTTTCTTATGCTTGGTATTTGCACCTCTTGTGTAATCTTTCCTCTCTGACAACAATTCTTGTTTTATCCAAAAAAAATCTTTGTTCTGTATGTTTTTGTCTATTTAATTTCAAATATCCCTTTTATTTGTTGTTTAAAATATGCATTATGCTCTGAGCATTAAATTGTTGATCCTAAATATGCATTTCTTGACCTTTTTTATTGACCCATGTTCAAATTGAGTTGCTATGAGGACGCTACAGATCGTTGATAACATTCACACTGAATATTCGATGATACGAGCCTGAGTTGTTATCCGAGCAACCTAACATGGATTCATCCTTCTCCCCCTTTTACCTAGTTAGTTGTAGTGTTTAAGTCTTAATATTTATAGTTTTGTTTGAGGTGATATTTAAGGCTTTTGTTATAGTCACTTGGCTCAAGGAAAATTAATTTGGTTCATTGATTCTTATAAGTTTTTTGTGCACCACAAACTTGAACTTGATTTGAAAATGTAATTTCTTACTATGAGCTCAAGTTTATTTGCAGGTTTTTCCCTGATGATTTTTTTTGTTTCCTTTCTTGCTTCATTGATATATATAAACCTTTGGGTACACAGATCTATGAGGAATGAGATCTGCCCCATAATCTTTCAAATTAAGGAAGTTGAATCTGAACTATATTTCATGGTGATATAGCTCTTATTTCATGGTGTGAGCATCATATGAAAAAAGCAAAAAAAAAAAAAAAAAAAAGTAAACAGGATGACTTGTTGATTGCTTGTTATTGTTGTGTTAATTTGAGTGGTTAAATTCATCTTAGTGGTTACATACCATCCTTTATTTTATATTTATTCATATCTTTTAACTTTTTGTACTCATTATTTTCTTTAATAGTATCATTACATGAGGATTAAGACATCTAGAAGTTCTAATACATATTCTCCAAGTGATGTGCAATCAAATCAGCTAGATGAAGAAGAAATGAATCTATATTTAGAGGCTGCAGGTGGTAAAAACAAGAAGTGTTACATATTTGGCTTAGGATTTGAGGCCAAAGATGTTGATTCCTCATCTTATTCTTATAGGTCTCCTCCTCCTTCCATACACAATGCTCCAACCTGATATTGAAAATGTTGTCACAGAGCTTAGACAAGAGAATCACAATCTTAAGCAACAGAATGAAATTATCTTAACTAGGTTGGAAGCACTTGAGCAGAAACTCTCTGGGGCTGTCAACAATCCAAACCCTGAAGCTCATAACGATGATGATAGCCCACCATAACATAGGGTGGCTACTAGGTTGTTTGACTTTAAATATTTGTGTAATTTGTTTGATATATTATATACATTTTTTAGTACTTTTGTTGCTTTGTAGTTGTTAACATACTATCATTTTAGAATTTGGTTTGAATTTGATTTTATTTGCAATCAATTTAATTACAATTTCAATTTTTTTAACCATTATAGGTTATTAAGATTGACTTACCGTTAAATTCAAAATATCAAAAAAAAGAAAAAAAGAAAAAGAAAGAAAATATTAAAAAAGCTTAGAGACGGATTTGTGACGGAAAATTAAATTGTTTTTCTAAAAAATATTTCACTTTGCAACATATTAGAGACGGAATTTCGTCACTAATCTGTTTCAAAAATTAGTGACGGAATAAAATTATTTTTTTAAAAAAAATCAATTTGCGATGAATTAGGGACGGAAATTCCGTCGCTAATCCTAAATCAATTAGCGACATAATTTCCGTTGCTAATCCATCTCAAAATTTGCGATGAAATTTCTGTCATTAATCCGTCTAAAATATTAGTGATGGAATTTCCATCGCTACTCCGTTTCAAATATTAGCGACGAAAATTAGTCATTAGGGACAGAATTTCCGTCGCTAATTAGAGACGGAAATTCCATCTCTAATCCGTCTCTAAATTAGAGACGGAATTGAAATTTTCGTCGCTAACAGAATTAGTAACGTCCTTTTTAGGGACGGAACATTTTCCGTTCATAATCCGTCGCTAACATTTTAGTGATGGAAATTCCGTCGCTAATAACATTTTTTTTTGTAGTATTAGTGGCACTACCTCCAAATAAGAGTTGATTTGAGTCGTGCATGAAGACACTGTCCTTAAGAGCTATTCTGCAACTATTAGCAGATAAGAAGCGGCATTCCCTAGGATTAAACAAACCTTTCTTGCGAAACAAGGTGAGCAGAACTATGGAAGATAATAGAACCCAGCAAGGCAAAACACATGAGGAGGAAAGAGAAGTTGCTTGAAGGCTTGAGCCTGTGCACAGACCTTCAGTCTCATGTCCCTTTTATAGGCCATGGATCATCATGACATTGGGCACACTTAAACACATTTAATGACAATTAACTCGTTAGTTAATACACATAAATACAATTAAATGGGTGGTTACATAGTCATTAACACACTTAATGATAATTAAAGATATCGGTTATAAACACTGAAGACTCATAATGGTTATTAGAGTGATGGATTAATTAGACGGATATTTCCTATAAAGAGTGTCTAGTACTGCATTTAACTTGCAAACAAGAGGGGGGTAAATTGCCGAATTTCAACTATGTTTCCGGTGGCCCGTTGTAGTGCGAGTAAGCTTATTTCTTCTCTTGACCCATTTATTATTCCAAGATCACTTGTTATTACTTGGACTCCACAATCCCATGCAATGTGGGATTCTTCCTTTGTCACACCTACACATATTATTTACAATAGAACCACCTCAAACAAATTAAATCAAGGATAAATGACAACATCAACGATAACGGGCACACCATGGTATCCGACAGAAGAACAAAATTATCCTTTTAATCAGCGAGCATTGTTGTTCGAGATAAAAACATGTATAGATAAACTTGAGAACTCTCGATTTTATGGTGAGTCTCAGAATGAGGTACAAAGTTCTCCAATTTCTGAGCACATAATAAAGGTTTTGGGATGAGAGTCAAAGATGCAAATGGGAATTTATGATATTGGCAATATTTCAAAATACAAATCTTCTAGGTTGCAGCTTAATCTTGCAATATTAATGAAAAAATATTTCACTTGGATTGGGGAGGTAGAATTATTTGATCCCATCATTTCAAGTACTGAAATCCAAGTCGTAGAATCTCTTGGTTGTTCTATCTTATACATCAATGAAAAGGGAAGGAGGGAAGCTATGAAACCAACTATCTTCTTCACACTACACTGTGATAGAAGTTTATACAACAACCTATTAGAAGCAAATTGGGAAGCATACCTATTAAGTAATGTTATCATATTCGGCGCCAGCCTTGATATGTATATCAAGGATCTTCCAGGCTTTTTAAGCGTCTTATCTTCAAATAACACGAAAAGAAAACGCCACTTATCTCACATAACACGAAAAGAAAATTTTGAGTACAAATGTGTGGCATATTTTGAGTGCTTAAACATTTACAAATGAGTTCAAAATGAGAACAATTTATTATGACCGTCGAGCAGCAACAATTCTCTCTGAGTCTTCCTTTCGCAGTTTGAGTTGACATTTTTTCAGCTTTCTCATAGGGAGAGAAATGCAGTTGATGAGAGAGAATACTATGAAATTAAAGAATATTACCCAATGTTAAATTCGGTGAGGAAAGCAACAATCCTCGTTTTATTTAGGGAAAAAGAAATTTGAAATTGTAAAATTTCAAATCAAGTATTTCCTAAAAAATGAGTTGTAAATTATTTATCAAGTTTCATAATTCCCTTATCAACTTTTGGTAACAAATCTGATTTGAGATTTTATAATTTTAAAGTATTTTTCCTGTCTTTTTCCCTTTTATTTATTTGTGTTTATTTTTTTCACTAAATCAAAACCCAAATCCCTTCCGATGAAATGTCTGATGAGACCACAAACCCTAAATCCTGTGGTCTATTATCAGCCATCACCGTTGCAGCTTCATTAATTGGCACCCTATCATTATAGTCGTGGTTGTTGGTGTTGAAAATAATTTCTAGCTGGTTTCTCCTTTTCTTTTCTTCTTCTTCTTTTTCTTCCATGAAATTTTCTTATGATTTTGGAAAAATACACGACCACAAAAAAGGGCAGCTGTGACGATTATTTTTAAACTAACTGTGGCGCTTAGGAAGGGCCACATATCCCAACGCCACTAAAAGCAGCTATGGCCTTTGGAAGCACCACAACATATATATATATATATATTTAAAAAAGGGTAAAGGTGTATCCAACATCCCAATCTATTTTTGAATATGCAATCAACACCTTAAAGTATTTTTGGAGGTGCAATCAGCACCCTATTGTATTAAAAATGGAGCAATTACACCCATTCACTAGCAGAATACTAACTTCGTTTGCTGACACACTCTTTTCTTTCCTTTTTCATCGATCTTCAACATGTTCTTCCCTTCTTTTAGTATTTAAGGGTACAATTTTACTCTTCATGTATTAAAAATGGAGCAATTGTACTCCTTCACTAACAGAATATTAACTCAAGGTTTGAGGTTTATCCTTTCCATCATAGTTCCATTATCATTGTGATGAAAATGTTTGGCTTTGGTATTGTTGAATCTCGATGTAATGCCCCAAAATATGATTAAGGGCTAATGACTCCAAAAGTGAATGTAATTAATGTTAAACAAACACCTTTGGAGAATACAATGTGAATTACGACCAAAGTGGCGGTAAATAGTGCCCAAACCCTGCATTTAAGCTCAATTGTATATTTAAGGCTTAAATTGAATTAAAAGAGAAGGGGAGGGCACATGGATGAGGAACATGAATGAAATAATGTGTTAAGTGGTAGTCTAATAGGAAATGGCATAGCCAGGTGCAAAATGGGAAGCAAGAAATTTATTGGCTAATTAGTCAGCAATCAAAAAGGAAATTCACCATAAACTAAAAGAGTAAGTGGCGTAACCAAATAGCTAATGGAATTAGTGGGAATAATCGCATGGTTGCATGCACATGGAAGAAGCTAAAAGATGTTGACACTTGGTACCATGGATACTATTGGATGAAGTCAAATTGTCAAAGGTCAAAAGTTTCAACTCTTTTCTTCCCTCTTTCTTCTCAAGGTCATTGAAGGCATGGGAGGGAATTAAAAATCTGACTTCATCATCATCATCATCATCATCATCATCATCTTCCATTCTCTCTCTCAAGCTCTTAGTCAGCCATAGCAAGAGGAGGAAAAAGAAAGTGAAATCAAGGTGAGTGAGCTCCATTTGACCTTATGAATGACCTTAAATGCAAAAAACCTTTCCTTTAATCTCGACCACCTTGATGAGAGCTTCATTTCTATGGTTTTAGATTTCCAAGAGGAGGTGTTCTGTGAGTTCAAGAAAAGTTAGTGGTTGAGAAATCAAAGAACAAGCAAGAGATAGCGAAAGATGTGAGTAAAAGTTACCTTTTGGTATATATGTTGTGACCATTGGTTGAGACTCTTGAATTCTGGATTTTTCCTTGATTTTTGTGCACATTAAGGTTTTATGAGTTGCACGGTGTTTTGTGATGGAAATGGTGTCTTGTTGTGTCCTTTGGACAATGAAATTGGTTTGGAGTCTTGAATGTGAGGGTTGGTAAAATTGAGTTTTGTGTTGAATTTGTGGTCAAAATAGAATACAAGAAAATAATGTGAATTCGGATATTTTGATGTTTTCATTGGATTCCTTGTGAAAAATTGTGTGGGAGTAGTGTTAGTTGTAGATTTTGGAACCATTGGAGACTCAGGTTGCAAAACTGAAAAATTTGGTAATGGAAATTCTGTGTAGGGGACCTACTTTGCACAATGTTTTGAAATAGCAAATGGTATAAAAAAACTTGTGAAACTTTTCAGTTTTGTAGTAGACATTGCAAGCTTTAAAATGGTATAAAGTTTGTGTCATTTGGGGTTGTGTGCTAAGAGTTATGGTCAGTTGAAATCAGCCAAGAATCAGGCCAGTTTTTTGCCACGACTAGGCATTGTTGGCTGCAACTAAAAAGTTTTGCACTAGTTCTTGGCTGTGGCCAAAAGGGAGTTGGCCACGGCCCAAATGTTACTGACCTGTTCTTGACCACAGCCAAGGGGGAGTTGGCTGCGGACCCAAAAGTTTCTGACTTGTACTTGGCCGCAGCCAAAACATTTCTGACCATATCTTGGCCGCGGCCAGCCCCCCAAAATCCTGTATTTTGAATTTTCGAAAGGTGGTTTCCGGTCTAGTTCTTCCTAACCCTTTAAGCTTTTATTTGAGCTTTTAGTAGCCGCCTAAAGGTCTCAATAAGTGTTTTGGAATTAAGAATTGGAATAGGGAATAACTCGTCATCCTTGATTATGATTTATAGGATTTGACATTTGCCCTGCGCGTGATAAACCGGTGCCAAAGCACCGGTGGAAAGAACAAGGTAGTGACCCTTTCCCTTATATCATGTATATTGCATTTTATGTTGTGCTTGTCATTGAATTGTGATGAATGAGAATGTTGCTGCTTATGCCGTTGTGAATACAGTAAAAGCTATTGTGAAAGTAAATACAGAGGAAGTTGTTGTGCTGTAATTACAGCAAAAGTTGTCGTGAATGTGACGAAAGTCAAGTATACTATTGCTATTGTGAATGCCGTTGTTGTATTGCTGTTGTGAATACCATTGTTGTGTTGCTGCTTTGTGATAATTGCTTACATGCTTTGTTGATATATATCATATGAGTGAATTGTTACTACTGAGATTCCTATGAATTTTACTCTTTGCAATTACTAACCTACAGCCAGGGCTAGCAGATCGAAGGAGAAACAAGTGACTAAGGGCGGCTAGAGTTCTCAGCTAGGAGATTTGTACTTTGTTAGTTAGATATCATATTTTTGGGATTATTGTACATATTATAAATGTTGTAAATTGGGTTAGTGTGATGTAATCCTCGGTATGGGAAAATGATACGGGCGAATACGCCCTGTAAATCCTTATGGTAAATAGATGAAACCCTAGAGTCGTCAGAAATTTTATTATACACTATAATATTCTTGAATGGAACCAAACTGCACAGGTTTATAGACTCGATAAGTGAATGTGAGATTGCATTTAACAGATTTTGGAAAAGTTTTTGAAAATCCACTTTATCACAGGGCCGAACCCTATCTTAAAGTTAGGACTTTTAACAAGTTTTGAATTATCCACTGGTCTCTAATTTAACGTAATGACACATTTTCAAATTATAATTACGGCTATTAAGGTAGGGGGTTACACTCGAGACCTAAATAAAAGAAGAAGGTAAGTTGAAGTCATAGGGGACTTTTATTCATAATAAATTATTAGTTTCAATAATAGATGCAGAAATATATTAAATTTTATTAAATTCCCTAAGTGAAGGGGTGTAATTAATTGCTCCATTTTTAATACATTAGAATACTAATTATACCTCTAAAAATAGTTTAGGATGCTAATTGCATCCTTAAATACTTTAAGGTGCTAATTACACCTCTAAAAATAGTTTAGGGTGTACTTTAGGGTGCTGATTGCACCTCTAAAAATAGATAGGGGTGCTGGATGCACCTTTACCAAAAAAAAAAAAACCACTTCCTGTGGCCCTTTTTTTAAGGAAGCGTCACAGGAAATTTTTTAAATTATATTTTCATATTTTTAATTCATAACTCTATAATTATATGGACAACAAACTTTAAACACAAATTTCTATATCCATAACAAAATGAAAAAAAGCAAACAATAATGAAATAACTCCAAAATGATACAAATAAATAACTAATTAAAAAAATCACTACTAAATATATTTATAACAATTGTGAATGAAATACAACAAATTCGACTTAAATAAACAACACAACAATTGGCAAGAAACAACACCTAGGCTAGTTAAATATATAGTAGCTAGCTAGAGATTTACTTGAGCAAATATTTACACCATTCCTTGATGACTTCACTTACTTTATGGTCAGTCAAATTGTCACAACGTTGATCTTCATAATAATATATATATATATATATACAATCATGTACACAACGAATTAAAATCATTACAACTTCATTATCAGGCACTGCTCAATTAAATTCAAAACACAATAAGAATTGCAACTAAAATGACTTACTTTTTGAGAAATAAAAAGTTGATCATAAGTAATTACATCCTTCATGATTTTCATGATGTAATACTTACAATAATTATTATTGGGTTGGAAAGGGCATTGTAACAAGATAATGAAATAGTCAACTCAATTTTTGAATAAAACTTGTTTGATTACAAAATTTTAGTAAATTCATACTCCCTCCGGTCCTAATTATAGGATAACATTTGGGAGTTGATCTTGGTCCTAATTATAGGACAAAGTTTTAATTTTTGTCAATTTCTTCCCAAAATAGCCCCATTGATACTTTCTCAATAATAATGAAATACAATAATAGTTTTATAATACACCTATGTATTCTATAAAATGAGTAATACTTGTAACTTATTAATATCACATACACCTCAATTCTACTGTTTATTTTATTTTATGAGAATAAAGGGTAAGAAAATCAATTTAACACTATTATCGTCATCATCTCTATTTTTAAAAATTGTAACTTTCCTTTTCTTTAATTGGTGACACAGAGCAGAGCATGGGTAGGCAAAAGACAGTGCTTGAGAAGGACACTCATAGGACTATGGTTGACTCATGTAGTATTCCTAAATCACCCTTATTAAATAAGGGCATTTTAGAAAAATAAATAAGATTAACTAATTTAACAACTATTCTTAATTTCTCCAAAGTTAGGTAAATATATCCTATAATTAGGACTGGAGGGAGTATATCAATACTTGTATCTTCTTCCAGACATAGCTATTGATAGGGTCAGTAGCTTTAGAATAGCTTAAGGAGGCAGAGGCTTGATATATATTCAATGTACTAACAAAACAAATAGAAACTGATGACTTTTGGTTTTTTAATCACATACACTAATATTTACACATACACGTGTACACTCACCTATTGAATAATTGCAATATATCAGGACGGCTTTCAAGAAGACCTCTAATTAGAGGATCCACATAGTAAATGTAAGGGCCTGAAGGTTCCACCGGATGGATAACAAACAATATCCAATATGCCCTAAGATATTTTAAAAATATTTCTTCAAAAATCATGTTCTGGTAAAACTTAAACAATAAAAAAACATACATTGAATTTCGACCATTAATAACTTACCCCGCATTGTATGGCACTAGAAATAGTATAGTTGGTGTTGCTTTCTTTCTAAAGTGATCTTTCAGATCATTAGATTGTTCATGTAGATCTACTCTGCCCCCATGCTGCCTAACGAGATAAGGGTTGACAAATGAGAATTGGACCCTGTCTGTATCCAGTAAGATGTCATGGTACAAGTGCCTGGATAGAAAACAAATAATGTCATTAAAATAAAAAAATTGAATGATAAATAATAATAACAGTGATAAATGATAATGATGATAAAGTATTTAATCCAGATGTTGATAACCAAAGCATTAACCCATCTACGATTAAATATTTCGTCCAACATATCACCATAAATAGGATCAGCTATACCATGAGCACTGTAGATGTGTCTATCAAATTGTATTTGCAGACCTCCTTCACATATCAAATTACGTGCAATCAATACCAATTGATAGCGATATGAGGTCATTTTTCTTTTGCTTTGTTGGCTAGCTGAGGCTTTGGACTTTGGTTGTGTTGTCAAACACTTTGAAATCTTGCCATACAGTTGAATTTGTTTTCCTTTAGATTGTCTAACTTGTAAAAAATCATAAAATTAAATCATGTAGTTTTAGATGAAAATGCAAAGGAAAAGTAAAGAGAATTGTAAATGAACTACCTTTTCACATGACTCTATAAGACCTATTGGCCAAGCAACATAGCCACCTACAATATCTTTCACCATTGTTTCCTTATTCTGAGAAGGGATCAGTAAGAGCGCATCTTCATTTATGCAGATGTCAACCCTTACTCAGAATGTGTTGTTAGGCAATGGTGAATTGTGCAGTGTATCATTATCGGTGGTGTAGGCAACATCTACTGCAACTGCGTGCTTGAAAGATTGATCGACATATAACTTGCACGTCGACTCACCCTATAGAAAATAGAGTTAATATATTAAGGTTCACCAAATTATAATGTAACAAAAATTTAAGTAGAGAAAAAATTAATTACTAAAGGAAGAGGGATTTTAGGCATGGAAGTGCAACTATCTCTCACACTTGGGCTGTCACAGGTGAGAACATTTTGTGTTGCCCTACATTGCACTAAGTGATTCATTTATGTCCTCAATTGTGCATTTTGTTCTTGCATCAAACACATTTGTTTGTGAAATTGTTCTTCCATTTGTTGCTTGAAGCGCATTTGTTCATGAAGTTGTTCTTGCATTTGATGCTTGAAGTAATTCATCTCCTCTCACAGCTGCAAAACGTCACTTTTGTTGGAGTGCTTCTAATGTCCAAACTATGATGTTTGGGTGACCGTTATGAGTATAAATGGTTTATTAAAAAGTGCAAGTGTACACTGTCATAACCAAGTAATATATAAATGAGTAGAATATCGTTCCCACGAGGATTGATCACTAAGTATCAAAATGGGTAATTTAAATTCTATTTAGTCGATCGATTAGTTGGTGATTGAGAGTACAAAATAAAAATGATTAAATATGAATGCAATTGATATGAAAACAAATATGAGAAAAAGTCCTAGGGATCATATTTCACTCAACAAATTTTGGGATTGAATCACCTTTCTATTCTAGTCCAATTTATTCCACATGATTGATAGTCGAATTTCTCTAATTTAATTACTAGCTTCTTCTAAGGTCAAGTAATTATATAATTAGTTGCTAATCCAATACATTCCTATATGAATTAAAGCAATCAATCATGCATTAAGATTTATGGAACTCATTAAGACTACACAACCCATATGAATATATTCCTATTTCATATGCAAATTATGGTTTCAATTATAGGATCTATATACATGCATCTCCTTCCGGTCTCAATCATGCATATTGAAATCATTCAAAAGATGGCCAATTAATTAAAAGCATTGAGGATAATAATCAAAACTCAATCATGAAAGACAAATTAAAACTAGATTTAATAAGTTAAGATTCAATCCGTTATTAGTAAGCTGCCTCATCACCCTAGGAAAGTGGAAATTTAGCTCATGATGAAATTAAAAACAAAACCAAAATCAATTGAAAACTTCATAAACATTGCATGAAACTCAATTATTAAATTCTAAAACATAAAGATATAACTATAAGATGCATAAAAATGGAAAAATCTAGCCTTCCATATAGGAGGTAAAATCTTCCATGTAGGTGGCAACCTATACCATTTATAAAGGAGGACTACCTAAGCCTTCCATAAAGGAGGCATGCAAGAAGCAAATACAATGCATGAAATTAACTCTAAGATGGTGTGTTTCCTTGTGTCTTGAGCTTCTCTATTTATAGATGGAGGGGGTTGCAAAAATTTCCAAGAAAGTTAGGCATACATTTTGACGTTAATCCTTCAACATTGACCTTATGGTGGCCAAACTTATTGATTTCTGATTAATTTTGACATTCAAGAAGGTGGAATTTCAACATGTGATTCTCATGAAAGTTGTAACTTTGGATCTTAGCTTGAAGACACAACTAGAAGCACCCCATTTCGACATTTACAGCTCAAGTTATGGTCAAATTAGTAGGCAAAGGCCAATCAAGAATAAATTCACATTCTTAACTTTCAAGAAAACTTCAAAACCCCTGAAGGCAGAACTGGGTTTTGGGCTCAACATAGAAGTTATAGAGCTTTTTCTTAGCTTTTTATCCATATAAGGAACGTCCCAATCCGACATCTAGAGCTCTAGATATTGCCTAAAAACCGAAATAGAGTCAACTTTAGCATTTTTCAAGAAATTCTATTTTATGCCAAACTCATTATTTATTTATCAATTACACCCAAATTCATTAAATTAAGCCCAAATGTCACCCAAAAAATCATTATATAAGGGAAAATAAATATATAAATATTTTACTTATCAAATTCCCCACACTTAGCTCTTTGATATCCTCGGACAATAATGAGTGACTATCAGAAGTGTCAAGTCATAAGCAAGAACACAATTGAAAAATAAAGAGATCATAGTATTCATAAATTAACGAAAATATAAACTAGTAACTTCATTTGAAAATGAATAAATTGAGTTTGTTATTGTGACTCATTCTTCAATCTCTCAAGTGTTTAAGGGTAAGTGTTTCGCTCAAATTTAATTGAAAAAAATTGCACTACCCTAGGCTTACTAAAAATCTCAATCTCCACTACCTAATTCACATGCATAATTCAAATAAAAAGGACTTATTAAGGGTTGTAATGGGGTTAAGGTAAAAGGAATGTAAAACATGGTATGAAGGGCTACATTTAAAAAATTTAATAGAGCAATTGAAAAATGGGCTACTTATGAATAAATTTATCTCATCACAACAAGCTACAATTCGAATACTTAATAAATATATTTTTCATTTTTCTTTTCTCTCTCTGTTTTTTTTTGCATAATTCTGCAATTCTAAAATTAATGATATATATACCCCCACACTTGTCAAAAGCCCATTTCACAAAAATTTCAAATGCTCTGCTAATTTTCTGAATGAGGTAAAACCGCTTGATATATCATAAAACACATGTTAATGGGTTGAGAACAAAGAAAAAATCAATTAGGCTCAAAGGGGCTTATCAACAATATAATTGCAAGGTTGGCTATTTGGCTCTGGCTAAAATAAATGAATGACTTTATCATTTTTGAATGTGCATGTGAGATGTAATTTCAACCAGATTTAAAATAAGTTCTAGAGTGACAACTTAATAGATGAATATCACACACAAGAGAAATAATCATTATAGGCTCAAAAGCTCTCGGTCAGGGGTTTTCAAACTCAACTTATTCAATCTCAAAATTCATCACGAGTTGCAACAATCAATTGTTTATTCATACTATGAAATCTCTAAATTTAATTGATCTATATTCAAAACTTATATACTTCTTAAGATCATTAAAAAACACTTAAACATGATGATTTTTTTTTTCGAATTTTTTTATTTCTTTTTTTTTTAAAATTAATATTTCAGCAAGAACAAAAAAAAATGTAACTAATAAAATGCATCTTAGGAGTTGAGAATAACTCCTTACTCTACCATTTTTTTCTACACCCCATGCATCTAATGGTTTATACTAACTAACTAATTTTTTTACTACTCCTCCCCTAATCTAAATCAGACATTATCCTCAATGTCTTCTAGAGCTTAGAGAAATTTTTTCTTTTTAAAACAAACATATAATAAAATAAACCAAAATGCTAAGAGTAAAACCAAAAGATTAAATAGAGTTACAGCCGAAGAGTGGTGTTTGGATTTTGCTTCTGATAGCTATATGAAGATTGCCCACCTATTTGCTTGACTATTAGATCTGGTTTAGGTTAATAGGTTTGTAGTTGATCGAGCAGTTGATCAGCAGTTGGTGCAAAAATTATGGAGTGGTGAGTCACTTGGGGTATGAATCCTATTTCCACAGCATGATAAAAAAAAGACAACAGAGCATCATAAAAACCATTAACATTTAACAATCCTAATGGCTTTTTGTGAAAGTTTAACTTAGCCCAATATGCACCACTAGAAATCCTATCCAACATCTCCAAACCACCAGGTAGAGTGATGAAAGCTTGAGCATGGTAGAAGATTCATCCCATTCATTCAGGCAAGCTGGAAACCTGTAACTTTTATCCTAAGGAAAGAGTGTGATCTTCCAACTCCTTCACCCTTACGCTCAAACCCTTGATTCCATTAATGGATGCAGAAATGGCCATACTTCCTCTTAGTCCCTAGCTGCCTCCCCCGTATACAAAGTTGATCTTTCTGGAAGCTAATACAATTCCAAGTTCTTTTGCTGCAGTTAGAAAATCTCCATCCTTGCATGAATCAGTTTAATCGAAAATGCAGATATATGTAAATCTACATTTTTATGTGATTCTCTTTTTCTCTTCTTTTCTCTCGGACCATTTGTATTTACAAGTGGAAGAGTGCATACTTACAAGTGAAGAGTGCATATTTATAAGTGGAAGAGTACATATATATAATACTAAAACAACGACAACTAGATCATGCAAATCATGCATTTTTCAAATGAGTTTGAAAAATTTACCGACATGAATGAAAGGTATAGGTTGCATGAAGAAATTTAAACAAAATGAGAAGAAAAGTCAAAAGTTACTGAAAAGATAAGACAAATTAGACAAAAGCATGATTATGAATAGTAGTTGTGATTTTGGCTTACATCTTCCTCTGGTTTTATGTCCAGTAACAACTTCAATGCTTTCTATGAATCGAGGATTTGCTTTCTATCCAGTTTTCTTAGAAACTGAAAAACAGGGTCTTTTAATGTCAATTCCCAAGACAGTAGCGCTCTTTTTCTTTGTTAAATATGTTTAATAAATTGAGAAGAATACGATGAGCATCACCACTCGGATGCGTCTCAAGATTTTGAATGATATCATTCAATGACTCCTAACTTAGTCCATCCTTTATAAATTTAATTTTATCTTCTCAATTTACAGAAACCGTGCCTTTGCTTGTACAGTGCTGATCACATGTCCACCTTGCACATTTATGGCAGACCTGCATTCTTTTAGCTCTTCTCTTTTTAGAGTAAGAACTTCTTCTCATTCATAGCTAGAGCCGGGAAAACGGGCCGAGCCCGTCGGGCCGGCCCGTTTAGGCCCTGAATTTACAAGGGCCGGGCCTCAGATTTTTGCCTAAAAAATGAAAGCGAGCCCTGAAGGGCCAGCCCTGTAGGGCCGAGGGCCTAGAAGGGCCGGCCCTGTAGGGCCACGGGCCGGCCCTTTAGGCCCTGTATGTTTTTGTTATTTTTTAAAATTATTTATATGATAATATTATTATTGCTTTTTTATATTTTGTTAATGATGTTTCATAAGAATATCTTGTATCAATAATCCTAAAAATTAAAAACTTATAAAAAAATATTTCTTATTTCATAAATATTCTTACCAATTTTGTATTTTTTGATTTATTTTCTTGTGATTATTTAATTTATATCTTGTGTCATTTATTTTATTGACTACTAGAGCAAGAAAATTGGGCCGAGCCCGTCGTCATACTAATGTTGCTTAGAGGTTAGAGTGTTTAGTTTCTTGCCTTATGCTTTGGCCTTTATGTGAGTTATTTATGAACATGATTTTACCTTTAATTATGCATTAGTAACTGTGTTTGTTTGTTGCGCGAGACGTGTTTAAACTTTCATGTTGACAACTTTTATGTATTAAATTAGAACTTTGTATATCTCTCTGAAAGAAAATACGTAGGAAAAATAGTTAAATATTGTGAAAAAGACTTTCCGGCCCTGCGGGCCGGCCCTGGCCCGCATGCTCTCGGGCCGGGCTTTGAAAAACTGCAATTTTTCTGACCCCGAGCCCTTTAGGGCCGGCCCTGTTAGGCCCTGGCCCGTCAAGGGCCGGCCCTGATTCCCAGCTCTATTCATAGCATAGGTTTAATAAATGATGTATGAACCTCACCTGTTAAATGTACCTTAGCTTCAATGATCCATCGTACGTTCCCGGCAACGGCACCAAAAACTTGTTATGAGTGTAAATGGTTTATTAAGAAGTGCAAGTGTACACCGTCGTAACCAAGCAATATAGAAATGAGTAGAATATGGTTCCCACAAGGATTGATCACTAAGTACCAAAATGGGTAATTTTAATTCTATTTAGTCGATCGATTAGTTGGTGATTGAGAGTACAAAATAAAAATGATTAAATATGAATGCAATTGATATAAAAACAACTATGAGAAAAAGTCATAGGGATCAAATTTCACTTAATAAATTTTAGATTGAATCACTTATCTATTCTAGTCCAATTTATTCCACATGATTGATAGTCGAGTTTTCCTAATTTAATTACTAGCCTCTTCCAAGGTTAAGCAATTCTATAATTAATTGTTAATCCAATACATTCCTATATGAATTAAAGCAATCAATCATGCATTAAGATTTATAGAACTCATTAAGACTACACAACCCATATGAATATATTCCTATTTCATATGCAAATTATAGTTTCAATTATTAGATCTATACACATGCATCTCCTTCCGGTCTCAACATGCATATTGAAATCATTCAAAAGATGGCCAATCAATCTAAAACATTAAGAATAATAATCAAAACTCAATCATGAAGGAAAAATTAAAACTAGATTTAATAAATTAAGATTCAATCCGTCATTAGTAAATACATCATCACCTTAAGAAAGTAGAAATTTAGCTCATGATGAAATTAAAAATAAAACCAAAATAAATTGAAAAATTCATAAGCATTGCATGAAACTCAATTTTTAAATTCTAAAACACAAAGATATAACTACAAGATGCATGAGAATGGAAAAAATTTAATCTTCCATATAGGAGGTAAAACCTGCTATATAGGTGGCAATCATAAAGGAGGACTACCTAAGCCTTCCATGAAGGAGGCATGCAAGAAACAAATACAATGCATGAAATTAACTCTAAGATGGTGTATTTTCTTGTGCCTTGAGCTGCTCTATTTAGAGATGGAGGGGGTGCAAAATTTTCCAAGAAAGTTAGGCATATATCTTGACCTTAATCCTTCAACATTGACCTTGTGGTTGCCAAACTTATCGATTGCTGCCTAATTTTGATATTCAAGATAGTGAAATTTCAACATGTGATCTTCATGAAAGTTGTAACTCTAGATCTTAGCTTGAAGACACAACTAGAAACACCCCATTTTGACATTTACAGCTCAAGTTATGGTTAAATTAGTAGGCAAAGGTCAATCAGGGACAAATTCACAATTTCAACTTCCAAGCAAAATTCGAAACCCTTGAAGGCAGAACTGGGTTTTGGGCTCAACATAAAAGTTGTAGAGCCTTTTTTTAGCTTTTTATCCATATAAAGAACGTCTCAATTCAACATCTAGAGCTTCAAATATTGCCTAAAAACCTGAAACAGGGTGAAATTTAGCATTTTTCAGGAAATTCTATTTTATGCCAAACTTTTTATTTATTTATCAATTACACCTAAATTCATTAAATTAAGCCCAAATGTCATCTAAAAAATCATCATAAATGGGAAAATAAATATATAAATATTTTACTTATCAGTGACTACAGAACTAGTACTCCGAACACGACCATCATAATCAGGTACTCTTAATGCTCTGCTCAGCAAATCATCGTGACCAACATAGCTCATCAACTCAAGCTCCTCCTATATTATTAATCGCTATCACAAAAAGAATTATAATAATATTAGTTATCATAAATCAAAATCTAAGTAAAGCTAATTCTTTATTGTACTCATAATTCAATACTTATATAATATTATGCTACTCCTCTTACTTCTTCATTACGAATTTCACCTTTTTTATTTGTGCTACTGGCTACCTACAAATCATGTTGTGGTACCTGTGTAATATATGAATTTGATTCTTCTATCTGCATATCAAAGTTAATTGAAGTTAAAAATTATTCATACAAATTAGATACATATGAAATAATCATTAGTTCTTACAATTATTTTTTCTAACTGTCCGTATGATGCAAGTCCTTGTGTGTACCGGTATGCCATGTTGGTAGTGTTGGAGTGATTTTTCTCGCTTAACTCCTATTTAGATCCAAATGATTCATGTCAATAAATATTAATTACAAATAGATTATAAGTAGTAGGTAAAGTCTAATATATTATATTACCTGGAATTCCTAAGTTGTATGTGTTTTAAAAAACTCACCTCAAATTTCTTGAGTGATGATTCTTTCATATAAATCTGAAGGTATAGGAATGATATTCTCATTATCATCCCTCATGAATATTTTACAAGATCAGCATAAAACTTTCTCCTAAGTTTATCCGCTTTTCTCAGCATGAAGTTCTTTTGATCATCACCCTCAATAATAAAAGAGCTTTATATCAAAATATCAAACATAATTTGTTAGATTGTAATTATATGAAACAAAACAATCTGGATAATAAAGTAATTAATGTGTTACCTGTACTTGAACCCAGATTTCATCCCCATATTGTTGCTTCACCTGTCTCCAATCTTGAATTGTAATAGGGACTCTGTCTTGAATTGTAGTCCCAATAAAATTATTGAACGAGCTACTATTCGGTTTAATTGGGTTTCCCTTTTTATTCCATTCTAGTTCTAACTTAATTCCCTTGCTTCTTAATTTGATCAACCCAGCCATAGTGGTTCTACCACGGATTACGTTCTCCACAAATCTTTATCTAGCAATGTTCTTGGGAACATCATAATTTTCACATAGTGCATCCATACTCCTGCAAGTTAAATAAACCAAACAAAACATCACTGCATAGTGACAATCATGTCAATGAAAGTAAATTAATTTGAAATATATAAATACATCTAAAACAAACAAGTAAAAAAGTCAAGGTATTCATTATCTTTTCCTTTTTCTTGTTTGATTTTAAATTTTGTTCTTTATCATTAGTGTTGAATTGAGAATTGTGTTTCTCTTGACTCTCCTAGTAGTATGAATTGATAGATTGACCCAAGTCCCCTCTTTATGATCATGTCTTATGTATAAGGGTTTATCTTCATCTACACCAATATCTTCTGACCCCAATTTCTCAAACAAAGGATCATCCCCAAAGATATTCAAATATTCATTACTTTCAACATCAAATTATTTTTGATGATTCTTGTTTGATGGGAGTACAATAGACTAATTCTTCTTAGCAGAATTCAGAATGGAAAACACTTGTTCTACTTGTGATGCTAAAATAAAATGATCATCTTTATACCAAACTTTAGAAAGGTTTACTTGAATAAAGCCTAACTTATCTATTTATAATCCATTGTTGTTGTTAACCCACTTATATATGAAGATAGGGACCCTCAATATAGAGTAATCTAACTCCCATATGCATTCAATGATACCAAAGAATGACATTAGTGTGTAGATAGAGTGTATGTCTTTAGCACTAGATCTATGCCAAGAATCAACAATAAGTGTTACCCCACTATTCTGCATCGTGCTCCGTGTATCATGATATTGTGTATAGAATGTTTAACCATTGATTGTATAACCATTGTAAGATAATACATTTAAACTCAGTCCCTTTGACACCATTTCAATTTTTCAAAAACTGAATCAGGATTCCTCTCCATCTCATCATTAATATGCTTTTTTAACTGACTTGAAAAATTTCAATTATGTTCTTTTGTTATCAAATTTTCATTCCTATCAGCATATAATTGTCGAAGAGCATCCTTATGTTCTTCAACATACGGTTCAACCTCATTAGTGTTATGTTGCAGATACACGTGAGCTTACTCCTATTCAATCATTGATATCCTTATTACATCCCTCCTACTTATTCCTTTCCCTGATCTTCACCTATCATGATGAGACTTCGAGATCCCTATAAGGTCAATATTTGATAGAAAATCAGCACAAAAGTCACTTGCTTCTTTAACCATATATTTTCAGCAATTCAGCCCTCTAGTCGATATCTGTTTTTCACATACCCTTTTAAAATTTTCATGAATCGCTCATTCAGGTGCATCCATTTCAAGTACACTGGACTGCACAATTGAACCTCTTTGACTAAGTGTACGGTTAGATGGACCATAATGTCAAAAAATAAAGGTGAAAAATACATTTTAAGTTGACATAGAGTACAAACAATTAGCTTTTACAAATATTGCAACTTGGTTGAATCAACCACTTTACTGCAAATCAACTTGAACAACATGCAAAGTTTAGTGATGGTGTTTCTTACATTTTTAGATAAAATGGACTGTATACCAACTAGTAAGAAATTCTATATGAGCTCATGACAATCATGAGATTTAAGGTCCTTTCTTTAACTCTTTCACTGATACAAGGTTCTTTATATTTGAAGAGTAGCCCTCGAGAGCTTTAATTTCTTGCAGAAACTCATAAAACAATTTTTTCTCTTTCCTCAACAGAGTGTAAGCCGTTGGAGATAGATAATTACGATGCCCTTGCTTAATCGGCACCAACTCTTCTTTTATTCCTAGGTTCACTAAATCCAACCTCAAATTGACACTATATGTACTTTTTCTTTGTATATTGAGCAGCATGCCAATTAGACTATCACATATATATTTTTTCTATGTGCATTACATCAAGAAAATATCTCACATATAAGAACTTCTAATATGGAAGTTCAAAGAAAATAAAATTTTTCTTCCAACTACTTGTCTTAATTTATTTTGTAAAAGGCTTACCAAAATTGTTATCCTAGTCTTTTACCTTTTCAAAAATCTGAGCATCGGTCAATATCTTCAGTGAGCTACCTTTTTCTGAGTCACTATTGAAAGAATTTTTGCACTTCCTCCAACGATATTGTGATGGTAAGAATCTTCAATGTCCCATATAAACATTTTTCTTATAATGATTTAGTCGCACTTAATGAGTGTCATCTTCACATATAGGGCTCGCACAATATCCTTTAACGTTATATCTTGACAAATTACCACAAGTGGGGAAATGATTAATTGTTCCAAATAACATTGCTTTCAAAGTGAAACATTTTTCCCTCTACCCATCATACACATTGACGCCTTTTTCTCAAAGAAGCTTCAAGTCATTAATTAAAGGAGTCAAATATACATCTATATCATTCCCAGGTTGTCTTCGCCCAGAAATTAACATGGACAACATCATTAACTTTCGTTTCATGATCAAGTGTGGGGGAAGGTTATAAATCATCAATATCACCAGTCACGTGTTATGTGTACTATTCTGAACACCGTGAGGATTAATTCTATCACTCTTTATAACCTGTGTCTCTCCATGAAGCCCCTCTTGAATTAGGCTTGAGCCCTAATCCACCAAGGGTGGATTAGTATATTCCAACATCTCCCACTCACACTTGGTGGATTAGATGTTATGGGTCAAGTCTCTTTCTCTTACTTCTTTCATGCTAGGTGTTTTACCGTGACCGCGTGGGCATGACGTCTCTATTTGGGCGCTTTGTACTAGAAATCCCTTTTTATAGAGATCAGCACAAGACAACCCTGTAGTGCAGCTTGATATTGATATAATGTCTGAATGTCCTAGATTTACCAATATACACTTCACTCATGGCCAATCTAATCCCTCTTGAGTCAGTATAACACTCAGATTGCCTTTCTCATATGCAGTGTCTACATTTATGAAATCACAAAATAATATCATAAGGGACCGGTCTTAGACACCAACATAGGTGTGTATATTTCAGGTAATAATCTTTCTTTCGTAAATAATGTTCATCCGAGCTCCATCGATCTCATATTTTTTTTTTTTGAATTTCTCAAGCAAAAGTCTTTAATATGGATACTTAAGTTGTTAATATGAATACTAAAGTTGAAAATAAGGTTGAATGGAGCTCCGGCGATCTCATATATTTTTTAGCATTTATCAAGAAAATGTTGTTAATATTGATACTCGAGTTGTTAATATAGATACTAAAGTTGTAAATAAGGTTGATCGGAGCTCTGGTGGTTTCTTATATATATTTTTTAATTTCTCAATCAGAAGTCATTAATATAGATATTGGAGTTGTTAATATAGATACTAAAGTTGTAAATAAGGTCAACTTGAGCTCCAATGGTCTTATATATATGTTTTGAATTTCTTAAGAGATAGTCGTCAATATAGATACTTGAGTTATTAATATAGATACTACATTCGTGAAAAAATGATATTGCACTCTAGTAGACCTTATTTATCACTTTAATATCTATATTAACAACTCAAGTATTTATATTGACGACTCTCTTAAGAAATTCAAAATATATATATAAGACCGTCGGAGCTCCAATCGACCTTATTAATAACTTTAAAATCTATATTAACTACTCCAGTATCTATATTGATGACTTTTGCTTAAGAAAGTCAAAAACAAAATATGAGACCGTCGGAGCTTTGGTGAACCTTATTTACAACTTTATTATATATATTAACAACTCAAGTATCTATATTAAAGACGTTTGTTCAATAAATTAAAAAAAAATATTAGACCACTGGAGCTCCGTTCATCAACTATTGGCGTCAAAGCTCCGGGGACGGACACCACCCCTCACCAGTGCTAGAGCTCCAGCTACCCGCTAGGGGGTTGAGGATTTTTAATTAAAAAGAGCTAAGGATAGTAACGTAATTTCTCAAATTTTGCAACATTTCAAAATTTTAAATCAGTCCTTTTGAAATTATTAAAATTCAATATACTCATTTATCTTTTATCAATTTTGATTGTATTTTTCTGTCTTTTTTTCAATTTATTTCTTCATTTAATTTTTTTTTTGTGCCGATTACCACTGTGACTAGCTCCTTTTGAAGTTGCCTATTATTTGATGCATTTTAATTTGAGATTCTTTCAATTTAAATCGCTGCTTTGAAATTTCATGACTCTATGATACTAAAATATTTTAGATTATAATTTATTGTTAAAATTTCACTACCGTTTGACCCATTATTATTTTTTGTGTTATTTTATTATTAATTAAGATAACCGAGTAATATAATCGCGAAATGATGATGGTTATGTGAAAGATACAAAAGGACCCCGACCACCTTGGTTTCTCATCTTTCTTTTCTTTTCTTCTTCTTAAATCAGATGGTCGGCTGGATAAATCTTAAGATGGGTAGAGGAGAGGCAAGGAATCGACGAGATTAAGAATTGAGACAGAGATTTCCTGAAAGAGAAGAGCATGGAGAAAATAGTATAAGGATATAT
Source organism: Inga oerstediana (assembly GCA_963210345.1). Lineage (NCBI taxonomy): Eukaryota > Viridiplantae > Streptophyta > Magnoliopsida > Fabales > Fabaceae > Inga > Inga oerstediana. The sequence goes on from OY723410.1 coordinate 23,256,277, forward strand.
TGGTAAAATTTACAAATTCAGAAATTCTTAATGAGGCATCTTGGTTTGATTAGAAATTTGATGAAAGTGCAAGTCTAAATATGAATTTAGGCATTTCAAATGGATTTAAACAGGATTTTTTCTAACAATATTGTTGGCAAAAAAAAAAAAAAAATAATAATATGAAAAAAATAATATATTAAATAGTTTATTTTTAATGGGAAAATTATTATTCTGAATCTACGAATCATTATCAGTTTATCACTACTTAAAAGAATGCACAGTCTTTTTTTTTTTTTTATAATATGATTCGGAATCCAATTCGAGGTTTGTGGCGCCGCCTCTTTCAACACAAGTTTCTCCTCTGAAACTCGAATTTGAGACCAAAAGGATCCAATGTGGCCTTACACCACTAGGCCAACTCTATGTTAGCAAAATAATGCAAAGTTGACGGTGCTCAATAGTGATTGCTATGTTTACATGCAGATGATTTATTTATTTATTTATTTATCTATCTATTACTTTTAAACTGATTAACTAATTAAAAATTAACATTTAGAATTTCAACGAAACATCTCATGCCTGGAAACTCCTAGATTATTTGGTTGTTTAGATCAAAAAGCGGAAGCAAAGTGCTAGAATGAATGAGAAAGATGATTTCACATCACACATTTGAAGGATAAATAACTGGCTAGTGGCTTGGGCTAATATAATATAATATAAAATGATAAAGTCACTCATATAACGATGAGACGCTAGCATCCTCTAGACAGAATTAAATTAACCAACGTGATGGAACGACTTATTAAGATCTTACTCTAAAATATATATATAGATCTAATTACGATGCAAATTTTATATTTTTTTTTAATTTTAATTAATTTATTAGTTTTAAAATTTATGCATGAAGTAATTTGTTCCCTAACTAGATGCATATCTATCCATTACATAAAGTTTGAAATAAATAATATCATTTGTGAAGTAATATATATATTATAACTAAAGCAATGTGAATTTTTTTAAGTTTTATATTATATAGATTGATATTGTTAAATATAATCCTAAGATATTATTGTGATTAGACTAGAAGAGGTAAATTCGGCTAAACTAGGTGCGTCAATTCCTACCATCATTTTTTTTGGTAGCCAACCCTTGCTACCATCTTTAGCATAAGACATCTTACCTTTTTTGTAAATATTAAGAAAAAAATTAAGTTTGTTTTTTAATAATATACCAACAATTTATGATAGTTTGCTTGAAATACCTCTATCATTTATTGAACTATTGACCTTCGTTTATTTAAATTTAAAAAAATAGTGCAATAAATGAGGATAATTTTTGAAAAAAATAATTTATGTGATAGGAAAAAATAGATAATAAGATCTTCAAGTCTTATAGATGAAGAGGGTATTATTTTTTAGCACAGTCACCATACATATATACAGGGATTTTTTACTGATTAGTTTACAATTTCTTTTTGCCAACTAAGATTAGCGTAATTTTGAGGTATATGCATGCATCTTTATGTTTTTTTATTAAATTATGTAGAGATTTCAAAGAAATTATAAACGTAATTAAATTAGTTCATTTTTCAAGATTGACACACACACACACTTATTAACTTTTAAAATTTAAATTGTAATACACACACACACACACACACACAGAGTTCATTTAGAAAATATCTAAAAGATGAGACCTTTACATGTTATTATACAAATTGAAAATAAATACATTAAGGGCCCGTTTGATTCGATCCCATTACACCCTGCAGTGTAGTGCAATTAATTACAGGAGTAATGTTTGGTTTGCTTTTTAAGCAAGGTGTAATGAGTTAATATTTTAACAATTATTTAAAATTAATATATTGCACAAAGTCTATTTTACCCTTAATATAATCTTTGTAGAAAAAATAGTTAAGAGCTAGCGGCGGCGGGGATGAAGGGGGAGGAGGTAGTGTCAGCAGCAATGATGGGGGTGAAGGGGGCGGCGGGAGAGGGGAGGTAGTGGTGGTGATGGCGGCAGAGGTAGTGGTGGTGGTGACGGTGGGTGGGTGGTGGAGGCAACGGCAAGGGAGCATGTAGTGGCGGTGGCAGTGGGAGGGTGGCGGAGGCGACGGCGGCAGAGGAGGTAGCAGTGGTGGCGGGGGTGATGGCAAAAGAGGAGGTAGTGGTGGCGATGGCAACGGTGGGGGCGGCAACTGCAGTAGTGGAGAAGGAGGAGGAGATAGTAACGGCGAGCACAGGGTGGAGGTGACGGTGGTGGAGGAGGTAGTAGTGGCTGTGGCAAGTGGAGGTGATAGCGGTGGAGGAGGAGGAGAAAGCGGTGGCAGTTGTGGCGTAATATGACAAGTGAAATAAGATAAGTAAAACACAAGAAACTAAAGGGTAAATTGGACTTTTTTAACTATACAATGGGATGATAATGAAGATTCATAGGGGGAGAGGTATAAATGGGGATTACCAATTTTTTGGTAATAATTATTACCATGGTAAATCCTATTACCATGCTAAAGAGCAACCAAATACTCTTCTCCTGGTAATGTAATCAAGATTACCATTGCAGGCATGCAATAGGGTTAAACCAAATGGGCTCTAAGTACTACTGGGAGGAAACATTACACACACACACACATACATATATACATATATATATTCAGTATAATGTAAAAGACAGTAAAAGTTAGGTTCATTTTGTTGTGTTTTTAATGTCAAAAATATAAATTAAAGGGCGATAACTCTATATTTAAATTAGATATTTATCATTTTCTCTGCAAAATTCATGTATGTGTGCGTATCCTATTTCTGAATCATAAAAAATTTAGTAATAAAAATACAACAACATATGTATGGGAATATTTTCTTCCATCTAAGAACATAAAATTAGCTAGCCAGTTAGTGAAAGAAAAAGAAGCATATAAGAAACCTTAAGAACAAATCTTACTAGTACTCCAATTTACTTTATAAAATTTAAGTCTCATTAATTGTGTCATAAATTTCAATATCTTTACTTTTAAACAAAAATAGAAAATAATGAAGTAATAACCAATGGAAGTTGGTGCAGATGGGTAGGCATCTGCACCACACCAATCCGTTCCTGGGTTCGATCCCAGGAAACGGAAGGTGTAAAGAATTTCTATTGGGAGCTCTCTCCCCTGGGGCGCCTCAAAGAGGTGAATTCCTGTCGGGCCTATCAGATTGGGGGCGCCAGGACTAGTCGGTTGTCGGGGGCCCATGTCGGTAAATCCGGCGTTGGCCTTCAGGTTAACGCCGGATACCTGGAAGGTGGGTGCACCGAAGGCCAAAAATGGTCCATTGCATAAACCATAAAAAAAAAAAGAAAATAATGAAGTAATATTTCAATAATCAATTTAATTATAAAAATATTGATGATTTAAACTGAACTAAAAATAAAACCTAAGTCATTCAAATCAAATTTGAAGAGAGTTGACAGATGACAAGCGTACCAAATGCACATCCTCCTAAAATATCTGCACCAAATTGAATCCAATTATCAAAATCAAAACCAAAAACCCATCAAATGTGCTAAAACTCATCCCAAAAATTTTAATAAAATCCCTTTCAAAAATTATGAATTAATTATATAGCATCTTCAAAGCACAAAGAAGTCGAGAAGTCAAATGATCAACATAATCATATAAGTGAGAATGGAACGAAGAAGAAATTAAATCATGGGAATATTAATAATGAAGTATAATTTGCAGTAATTAAGTTAAAAAAAAAACTTTACTGATGATGATAAGGACTATTAGAAGCTAAATAACCAAGTTGTTCACATAACACATCAACATCTTCACCGTCGTCGTCGTCGTCATCATCATGCTCAAAACCTCGAAGAACTTCTTCAACATCCTCGTTCAACAAGTCTTGCCAAAGCACTTCATCGTCATTAGTAATCTCTCTCTCTCTCTCTCTCTCTCTCTATTAATACTTTGGAATACCTCATTATGTTGTTCATCTTCTTCCTCTAACTTGCCAATCAATTCCAAATCCGCAGCAACTGTAGCAGCAGCAGCAATATTAGTATTAGGTTCAAGTACTTCAACCAGATCTGAGCAATCTAATTGACCCACTGATAACTCATCAATATTATTATTATTATTATTATTATTATTATTATTATGACTACTAGGTCCATGATCTATGGTTCTTCTTCTTTTTCTTTGAGATTGCTTCTTCAAGTTCCTTCTTCCATTCTTTCTTCTGAACTAATTGTTGAACAAAGTTAGGGTTCTGCATGGCTCTTGCTAAGAAATTCATCATTTGTTGCTGCTTTTCAATACTACAAAAAAGTAAAGCTGTGGCGCTTATAATTACATTAACTGTGGTGCTAGAGAAGTGCCACATATCTGGACGCCACTAAAAAAAGCTGTGGCGTTTGGAAGTGCCGCAACATTTTAAATATTTTTTAAAAAAACACCCTCCTGTGGCACTTGTTAGAGGAAGTAACACAGGAGGGGGGTCTCCTGTGGCGCTTGCGTCAGCAAGCGCCACAGGAGACCAGACCTACTATGGCGCTTACGTCAGCAGGTGCCACAGGAGACCCCCCTCCTGTGGCCCTTCCTTAAGGAAGCGTCAGATGAGGGTCTTTTTTTTTGCTTTTTCTTTTTCTTTTTTTTTTCTTGTGGCCCTTTTTTATGCTTCCTGATTGTGAAGCTTTATATAAAATGAGTGGATTTCTTGTTTATCATCTCTACAAATTGTCAATATTTCTATTTTATATTTCAACTTATTATATATATATATATAATATTTTCACATTTAAAATTCAAGTTCCCCAACAATAATGTTCTTACACAATAATATATTTATTGTCATTTCCCTAACAATAATGTTTTTACATTAATACTCTCCAAAGCTAACATAAAAAATATCACAATACAAGAACTTGATATGTGAACACAGTACACAACAACTAATTAAGTAAATTAAAAAATTACTAAAAAACGCAAGCTTGTCGGCCAAAAAATTTAAACAAAGCAAAACGGCAAACGAAACAAGCTAGGTTTTCACTCTTTCCTATTAAATTAGGAACAAAAAGGAAAACGTTATATTACGGTTTATCTTAACTGTACTAAAAAAAAATTTAAACAAAGCAAGCTAGAATGAAACAATCTTCTTCTTACGTTGGTGACGCTAGCTTGAGTGACGAGGATGAGCAAATGTGAGCTGTGGAGTGGAGTAGGGATCAACTGGAGTGGGGTTCAAAAGAGGAATAGAGACAGAGAGTATGAAGAAAAGGGAACAACTAGGGACAGGAATGGGGACGGACGAAACAAAAATGAAAAAAGGGACAAGAGAATTTAATGAAGAAGACGAGTGTGTGTTTTTGTTGTGCAAGAGAAAGTGATATCTTTTATAGGGGGAGGGGCTTCAACGTGAGCTAAGGAAGAGGGAATAAAAAGGAAAAAGGGAGGGAAAAGATAAAAAGTAAAGTTAAAGGAGGGAAATCTGATTGGCGGGAGAATTGAAAATTCACATCCAGCCAATTGTGGCACTTCTTTAAAGAAGTGCCACAGCTGCTTTTTTTTTTCTTTTCTTTTTCTATTTTATTTTTTTTAAATTTTGGGGACCAGATGTGGCGCCTGCCTCACCCTTGGGTAGAGACCAGCTGTGGCGCTTGGTCCACCAGGCGCCACAGCTGGTCCCCAAAATTTAAAAAAAATTAAATAGAAAAAGATAAAAAAAAAAGGGCAGCTTTCCCCAACTCGCTACAGACAGATGGGGAAATAATCATTCCATACCAATTGCATTGATTCCGAGAAGATGGGATAGAATTCGGTAGAAGTGCCACAAAATGTGCGCCACCTTTCAACCATTTTGCAGTAGTGTTTGTTCGGTTCTCTTGAGTCTCTTGAGCCTACCTTCCATTTGTTGAAGGTAGGTTTTTGTATTCTGTTGTTGTTGCCTGAGTTTCACCAGCTCCAGCATGAGCACCTGCTTGTCTCGCCGGAGCCGGTTCACCTCTTCGTCCTGCCCAAACCGGCCTACTTCCACGCATGAATCTAGAGCTTGGTGGTGATGGAGATTATGATGTTGTTGTTGTTGTTGAGTTGTTTTCTTTCTCCTTATGTTCTTGATGAGAAGATGCTTTTCTCCTCTCAGAAACCCTTCATTGGCAAATTCCCACCTATCTAGATCAACCTATAATACCCTGTCTTTTGAGACTTGAGCTTAGAGAATAAGCCTGAGATTAGTGGAATGCTAAGCCTCGGCTTAGCAAGATCCAAAATTGTAATTAAGGGTTAATGACTCCAAAAGTGGATGTGGTTAGTGATAAATAACCCTTTTGGAGAATATGATATGATTTGGCACTCTAATGTGATTCGTGTGTGTTGTGAGTAGCACCGAAACCCTGTATTTGAGTTCAATTGTGGATTAACATCCAAATTGACTTAGAATAAAGGGAAGAATTGAATGGGGTATTGTGTTGGAAATGGTGTCATAGTGTGTTTTGATGTCATTGAAATTGGTTTGGAACTTTGGAATGGAATAGTTGCAATGTTAGGTTTTGAAATGTGAATTGTGTTAACATATTGAGATTGTTGTGAAAACATGTCGATGTGATGTGAATTTGATTGATTTGGTGTTTCCAATGGATTTCTTGTGAAAATTTATGTAGGAATGATGTTTGGTATGAAAATGGGACCATTGGAAGCAAAGATGCAAAATCTGAAATTCTATCTAGTGAAACTCTATTCTGGGCAGTCAGTTTGTGTGAACGTTTTGAATGAACAAATGGTGTCTAAAAATTCTGAAACTTTTCAGTTTTAAATTTCACATCCCAAGCTTCAAAATGGACATATAATTTATGCCATTTCGTTTTGTGAGCTAGGAGATATGACTATCCAAATTTTGGGATGGAAACTGAACTTTGTTTTGGGGTAGCGATGAGTTTTATGTAATTCTGAAATTTTGTGGTAATTTTTGGTAATGGCTCATATTTTTCCTATAACTAGGACTTAAATACCTTTCATTTGGCTTTGGAATCACCTCATTTTGATTTTTCTAGAATTAGTTATAATTTTTCAAAGTTTGGGCAGAAATATCTGCCAGAAAATCTGAAAATGGGAATTATGACATCGTCGAAATAAAAGATGACATCAGCATGGAATTAAATATTTTCTCATCATCTTCAACTCTCATTTCTGACGTGCTGAACCAGCTGAAACTAGTGAGAGAAATTTGAGAGCTCTTAGAGAGAGAAAGAGGAGAAATCTCACAGGGTAAGCCGATTTCTCCGACGATTTAGCTCATAACACATATAACCTTGCTCCTAAGCTTCTCTTTCATGTTCTTTAAGGTGTTGGAAGCTTAATTTTCATGGTTAAGAAGGGCTAGGGTTTCAGCCACTCTTGAGAAAAGCTAGTGGGAGCTTGAGGTAACTTCCAAACTCTTGTGTATTGACTTTTCTGACTGCTGTGGACAATTTAATCGGTGAAATTTTGTCGGATTGTCATTGGTTTCAAAAATGGAAAATGGGTGTGTGGGGCTGTTATGCTGTCCAAATTAGTACTAAATGATAGTTGTAACCTAATGGAATAGTTAATCAAGTGGTTAGGAGTAGAAAGGAACGCGTTTATGAAGTCGAAACCGAAAAACCCCAATTTTCCCCGGAATACTTGAGAATTTCAGCCAGCTCTAGAAATGGGTCTTAGAGTTGGATTTTCAATGATTTGATGATTCCATTGAGTTCAGGAGCAAAAATTAGGTGAGGTTATAGTTGGGCACTTTTTTTGGAAAAGGCCGAAAAAGCGTAATTACAAAAACGCCCCTGAAACCCTTAAAGTGGAGCTGCCAAGGGTAATTTTGTAATTGACATTGAATTTGATAATTTCAAATTCGGAAATAGATTCTTTGGGCTGAAATATGTTAAAATAGCCAATGTCAAAATTTCGGGAAAAGTACAGCCGAACTGGGTACGATGGGGTCGGGCCAGGTCCCCAGGGGCATTTTGGTAAATTTTCAATATAGCCTCATCTAACCCCCAGAAACATTATGGAAGTGTCTGAACGGTACCTTTGGCATTGTAGGATTAAATATGAAGCCTGAGTTCTTGGCACGCTTTATGAAGCACATGTTTCGATGCAGAAAAAGGGTTAAGGTAGGGAACTTACTTCTCCTGCATGTATTTGATATTTGTGTTGCTATATTGATGCATGTTATTGTTTTGCTTGATTATGTGAAACATATATGAACTAATAAAGCTCTGTTTCTGTTATGCTATAGCCATAAGTATATTGTTTGAAGCGTTGAGTTTGCAGATATGTCATTGTGTAAGCATGTCATGCATTAAACGCATATCTTGCATGCATATTGGTATCTGTTTCCTACTAAGATTCTCTTGAATCTCACTCTCCCCTACCAACAATTTAGACAGGGCAAGTGGCTCGTGGAGGGAGTGGGTATGACTCCTTCGAAATGAGAGTTGGTAGTTGGTTATCAATATGAGTTGGGATGACTGTATATGATTTGGATGAGGATTTGTTATGTGTTTGAGATGGATTTGTGTAATCCCCATATGAGGGCTTGTAATGGGCGAATGTGCCCTATAAAGCTTGAGTTAATAAATAGAATCCGGAATTGCCGGAATTATTACATTGCGTACTCTGATATATTAAATGTGATTTATCTTTGTGTAGTAATTGTATTCGGAATGTGAATGTGAGACCAGGTTATAAATGATTTCAAAAGGTATTTGTGAAAATCCCGTCTGGTAGATGGGTTTATAAATATTATTTGATTGTTATTGGTTTCTATTTTATTTTAATTGTGTATTTCTAATATTACTTACGGAAGGGGGTTACACAACCTTCCTGAATCCCTATAACAACATATATATCAAGGTATATCAAATCTCTTCTTCACTCTCAACCATAAAACGTTAGCCAATGTGTTTGATATACACTTATAAAAATGATATATGGATTCAGATGTGTGAGTGTGTGGTGTATCCTCTCACTTTATTGGAATATATTCTAAAGAGTCCCACATCTACTAATTAGAGAAAAAAATGAAGGTATATATATAATGTTTAGAGAAGTCATATCAAATTGGTTTAAATTATTTTGATAGATAAACACCTAGTTTATTTAGCTGTAGATCATGCTGTCTCTTCCCATCTGTGTTATGATTTCATAGTTCAATTGATTCATTTTTAATCGTAGAATCAAAACTAATCGATCAGATTGCATATATTTTTTTCTGTTGAGTATCCGAATATCTCTCTCTCTCTCTCTCACACACACACACAAGTTACATTGAAAAACTACGTGTTTTCTCTCTTCATATTAACAGTTACATATAAACAATCTAAGTAACAATGGCATACGAGTACCATAAATTCCCTAGTGAAAGCCTATGTGAGGAGATGTATTTGGATTGAGAAAAAAATGAAGAAAGATTGTGAATTCTAAGTTTTAATTTCTTAGTTATTTGAATTTGATATATAAAAACTTTGATCATTAAACTAGAAATGAATGCAAATGGGCCGTTGAGGAATAGAAAAGTATAACTTAAATCTGTATCAAATAAATGTTTAAATGAGACTCCTCCTCTTTAATTAATTTGAATTTCATCCATCGATTTGAAGACCTTAAGTAGCAACTACTTAAGTTCGTAAGTGAAGGGTATTAGAAAAAAAAATGTATTCACATAAAATCTCACTATTCCTAATAGTACATAAGCATATACAGTAAACCCTCCTGGAGAAATTTAGAAACACATGTAATCAAGTTCAATAGTTCGCAGAAATGATTGTAACGAGAGTGAATTAAAGCATTTTAAAATGTAAATTAAGTACTTTTTTCCTGCTCAAAAACATCAAACAAACAATAAGTAAATAGGATGGAGAGAAAAGGCTGAATAAACAAATACTCCTTCTGCTCCTTTTTATAAGCAATTTTTTAGTTTTTGGGATTGATCCTTTTTATAAACAATTTTCTCCTTGTGTCTTAAAATTTAAACTAATTTTTTCTTTTCTATATCTATTAAACACATATTTTTATATTAATTATTCTTCACTCGCCATTAATTCTCTTTTATTTAATCATTTATTATACATTCTTTTTCCTATGATTATTTAATAAATAAGGATATATTTAAAAAAAACATGACATTTTTAACATATTTATTGTGAGAGTATTAAAATGGGAACGATATCTAGAAGATAAGAGATAGAATTGAATAAGAATATTGACAGTTTCAGGCTAAATAAAGATAAAAAGAATAATAATTATAATACAATTCATCCAGCTGCTTCTTCAAGCAACGTGAAAGAAGATAAGGTTTTTGCAGTTTCACACGGTTTCATTGCATCTGAAAAAACAGATCGATCCAGAGATGAAAAACATTACAGACAATAAAGCCAAATCATTATCCTACTAACTAAAAACAACAAAACCCACTAATAACAAGTAATAAGTTTGAATTTTTATGATTGCATCTAAGAAAAGAAGAAACCCAAGAGAGAGAGAGAAAGAAGAAGCAAAACTCACATAGTTATTAAGCTGTCTGACGAAGCTGGAGAAATTGCTGTGTTTGAAGAATCTGGGAAGGAGAATCATGGAGGAAGACTGTGGATCCCAGACAACGAAGCTATTGTTACCTCGGCTCCACGAAACTATGTGGTTGGTGGACACGTCGTCGACGATATCGTACGTTTTTGTCAGAAACGACGGAGGACCAGCTTCGTGAAGCCCCTCCATTGGCTGTAGAGCAGCAGCCGCCACCGCCATATTGATGATCGCCGTCGCCTCCATAATAATCTCCTCCTTCACTACTCGATTCATAATCTCACACACTAATTCGGATCTGGGTCGGCTTCGTCTTCGGTATCAAAAAATGGGTTTGGCTCAGATTTTGATCTCGATTGAGTCTGAGAGAGTAATAGGTAAGTCAAGAGCTTGGCTATGGCGGCTTATATTACCAGCCTAGCTACACAGGCCTATGAATGAGATGATTTTAAAGAACTCAGGTAAGGTTACTGATAAAAGGGTTAGAGTGATACATGTAAGAAGAGGAATTAGGTCACACAGATTTCTCTTGAGAGGGAGAGAGATTAGGGCTATATCGATGGTTTTATCAGAGAGCTTGGTGGTGAGAGAGAGAGAGAGAAGAAGGTGGGAGCTAGGTTTTGGACAATATTTAAATAAACGAGTTGGCGTAGAACATTGTTTTCTTCTCACTTTATTTTATTTAAATAATTAATCATTAAAGGGCATATGGTAAAGTGCAAACACAAATCAATACAAGTTCAATAGGACAATTAGATATTTTTCTCACTCCAATGTTTTTTCTTTCTCCTTCGGGAAAGTGTATTGTCCCACACTATTCCCACTGACTGTTCTTTTTTAATAGTATGGCAATTAATTAACTTGTAATAAAAAGGGAAAATTCCAAAAAACTATATTGGAAATAGTAAAAGGACAATTCAGTACATTGAAATTGTAAAAGTACAGATCAGGCTGTGTCAGACGGGCAGAGGAATCTAGCATTTTGAAATTTCGGCCAAATGACGAAAATGCCCTTCAGCCCTCAGTCGGAATAACAACATAGGAGTTGTTAATGGCGAATCCAGAGTTGTTAATGGCGAGATCGATGGTGTTATTGGCCCTGAAATTTGTTAAGTGCGAAAGAAAAAAATAGAGTTGTTAATATCAAATCTAGAGTTGTTAATGGCGAGATCGGTGGTGTTATTAGCCCTGAAACTTGTGAATTGTAAAAGAAGAATTGAAGTTGTTAATAACGAATCCGGAGGTGTTAATTCCGAGGATAATGTTGTTATTCTGAAGTGGGCCTGAAGTGCTGAAGGGCATTTTCGTAATTTGGCCGAAATTTCAAAATGCCAGATTCCTCCTTTTTCTGACACCCGCCTGATTCGTCTTTTCTGAATTTTGATGTACTGATTTGTCCTTTTTATATTTTGAGTGTAGTTTTTTGGAATTTTCCCTAATAAAAATATGGGTATTATTTACTTAATTAGTTGACCTTATATGTTGTAGTATTTAATTATTTTTATTAGTATCATATATATCAATGAATGAAAAACCGGACCGGACCGGCCGGTCGGACCGGAAAACCGGTAAACCGGTCCCAGGCCCGGTCCGGTTAGCTGTCTGTGAGGGGAGACCGAGTCTGTGAGGGGAGACCGAGTCGACCCGGCCGGTTTGCCTGTGACTCGGCCAAACCGCCGAGTTAGGCGGTTTGGCCGAGTCACGGGACATTAGAAAAAAAAAATCGCAGAGATGAGAGATCAGAGCAGAACCGAAGCAGAGCGTGAGTAAAAAATTAAAAATCACAGAGATCAGAAACAAAACTGAAGCTGAGCGCGAGAGTGAGGCGAAAGTTTCATATTTCAGAATCAGATCCCCTTCCTTGTGATTTCAGAATCAGAGCGTGAGAGTAAAAGATTAAAAATCACAGAGATTAGAAACAGAACCGAAGCCGAGAGCGAGAGTGAGGCGAAAGTTTCAGATTTCAGAATCAGATCCCCTTCCCTGTGATTTCAGAATCAGAGCGCGAGAGTGAAAAATTAAAAATCACAGTGAAGACGGCAAGCGGCGAGGATCAAGCGGCGATGGTGGGCTACGGCGACGGTGGATGTTGCTGGGTCACTACCTTCGCTCTCTCTCGCAGAAGCAGAAGCACACTCGCAGGTCGCAAGACACGTCTCTCGCTTCTGGTAAATGTCTCCTTATATATTGTGTTTATATCACTCTGATTCTTCATCCTTGGAATGCGAATATATCACTGATTTGCTTTTATTATTTTCCTTCTCATTTTTCATTCACACTTTTTGTTGTTGTTGTAAATTTCAATAACTTTTGCACATGTAAGGAGACATTTAGGTGACACACTCACAAAAGTGATGCCAATCAATTATTATAAGTGGGAAGAATTAGTTATGTTATGTTTTAATTATATTTTGATGTTAGTTATGTTTTAATTATTTTAATGTTATTGGTTATGAATGATAATTATTTTGTTATTGTCAATTAAATTATAATATTTTAACATGACCGGTTCGACTACCGGTCCGACCCCGGTTGACCCACTAACCCTTGAACCTGTGCAGCGACCGATTCGTTGACCGGTTCGGTTTTTTGTTCCTTGATATATATACACAAAAAAAGAAAATGTCATTGCCATTTTTTTATATATGTTTCCTTGGTTGAAGGGAAATTGATGATTCCAGTTATGGATTTGTCAGAAGGTTCTGGAATTTCAGTGATGAAGTGGTGAGAAGGCGTTATGGAGAGTGGAACGCGCTGTGCTGCTGCTGCTGTCCGGGGACACCATTTTGGGATTTTAGACCAAAGCCCTTTTTGCAGTTTCTGATATATCATCAGAATCAAATTGACACTTTATTTTAGAGGATTACGTCTTTTAAATAATGCAAGCAAAGGGAGGGAGAAGTTAACGCCAACTCATAAGCATTAAAATCGATCCAGAGAATTAGAAGAAGGTAGCAGCTAACTACTTTGATTCGAGAAAGAATGAAGTCGAATTACCTTGGGGCTTGCGGTGAAGCGGATCTTCATAGAATGTGTGTGTGTGTGAGAGAGAGAGAGAGAGAGAGAGCTACTTGCCAGTGACCCCATTTTCGAACAGTATCAACCCATATGAACCTCAATAAGAATCCATAGAAATAGTTCTTCTTGAGACAGACCTTCATCGGCGGCGACAGACCTTCAACGACGGCGTCGCTGATGGAGCAAGGGAGTACCAGAAAAATTGTAACCAAGGAAAAAATATGAGGGAGAAGTTGAGTGAATGTTTTACGTTTCAGAAAGAGAAAGAGATATGAGTAAATGAGTATGAATTGAAAAGTAAGTAGGAAGGAGAGACTGAGAGAGGGAAGTGGGCTTCAGGAAGAGAGTTGAGTATTGAGTGAAGTGCGGGTGAGAATACACGTGGATCGTTGTGTGGGGCCTACAAAAAAAAAAGTAACGGATGTTCGTAGTTGTTGACGGAAATGGCATTGTTGCACTCTTTTTAGAAGTGGATGTGTATTTTTGTCTCTGAGAAAAGATTATGGTGCCTAGGCATATTTGAGAAAAATTTGTGGCCATTTTTGTCTTTTAATCCCTTTTTTTTTTCTACGTTTTTATGATTAAAATGTCAAGTAAGCCAACAAAAGTTGACCTGGTTGGTAAATAGATTGGCTTATAACTAAAAGGTTGTAGGTTTAAATTCCACTTATACGAGGACTTTATTAGTGAGCAATCTATAAATACTTCTGTAAGTACTCTTTGTGCCTAAAGACATGCCTTAACTTGGTGAGCCCTAGGATCCAACTTACCTAAAGTTTTTTGTAAAAAAAAATTGTCAAGTAAGCCCAATAGAATTTTTGAAGGCTCTACTAGGCCCAAAGTTCAGAGTTCAGTGGTCTAGATTTACAATGGCCTCTCTATTTAGATAAAGCGAACTTGAACTTTTGATGGAAAATGTGCCTACATTTAATGTCTGACAATGTTCTGAGCAGAATTACCTCTAATAGGAGAATACATATCCCTATAAAACAAAACACATAAAGTGAACATCCTTTTAAATAATCCAATTAGTAAGGAGTTGACTCATAACTCATAAAGTTGTAATTTTAAATCCAACTGGACTCAAAACTCTTTAATCCCATAAATATGCCCTGACCCTTATAAACTCCTAAGACCCAACTCACTTAAACTTTTTTTTTAAAAAAAAAGAAGGTCAGGTAAGCCCAATTTAGTTTTTGAAGGTTCTATCTAGGCCAAAAGTTCACAGTTTAGCAATCCAGATTTATAGTGGTCTCTCTACTTAGAGAAAAGAACTTAGAACATTTGATGGAAGATGTGCTCATATTTAATGTTTGCCAATGTCTCTAGTAGAATTACCTCCAATAGGAGAATACATGTCCTTATAAAAAATAATACATAAATTGAACATCCTTATACAAGCTAGTCCATTGGTAAGGAGTTGCCTCACAACTCATAAAGTTGTGAGTTCAACAACTTTATGGCCAACGAAAAATTATTTGTCGCCAACTGGGATATGGCCAAGCAGATTCTTTGAGGGAGTATTTAGGAGTACCCTTGATTAATGGTAGAGTCTCCTCATCAACCTTCAATTATATTCTTGAGAGATTACAGTCTAAGCTCGCTAGCCGGAAAAGTCACACCCTTTCCTTGGCTGGAAGAATCACACTTGCCAAATCTGTCTTATCAGCAATACCATTTTACACCATGCAGAGCACGTTGTTACCATCCAACTGTTGCAGAAAAATGGAAAAGCTGGTCCGAAAGTCAATAGGGGGATCCTCAGTGAGCCGACACAGGATCAGTTTGGTCAAGTGGGAGGAATTGTGTCAACCGCTTAACAATGGTGGCTGCGGTTTACTCAGGATGGAATCCCAAAAGAGAGCCTTTCTCTCATGAAACTACTCTACCATATGTGCCATAAACCTGACACTCTATGGGTGCAAGTGTTGAAAAGAAAATACAACATCAGTGAGAGGCTGGAGGATATGTCCAGAAAGCACTCATATTATTTCTGGCAAAATATGACAAAGGTTTGGGAAGACGTCTCACTTTATATTAAATGGAACCCCAGTGCTCCTATTAAATTCTGGTCAGAATATTGGATCGGAGAAAAGGGGCCCCTGAAATTCCTGACTTACGCAAAGATAGAGGAACCTGACTTAGCAAAACTATTACCCGAGTTTATTGATTGCCATGGTCAATGGAAGAGTACGTAGCCTCTTCGAAATCTACTTCCAGCTGAAATGACCAGCGAGATTTTAAAGATAACAGCTAGACAAATTCCACTGAATCCAACATGCTCATGGGTATTAACATCATCCGGGATTTTTCCAGTCAAGTCAGCTTGTCAAGCTCTTGAATCGATTAACTGGAATATCTGTGAGTCCAAATGGAGGTCATTAGGCAATTACCAATGGCTCATAGGGTTAAAACATTTACCTGGCTACTCCTCAAAGGACGCCTATTGACAAATGAAGAAAGGCATAGAAGAGGGATGGTAGTAGATAGCAGGTGCACTCTTTGTCAAGGAGGAGTGGAAAATATTACTCATGTTTTTCGAGACTGCCCCATGGCAACATCCGTATGGAAAAAAATCTTGCCAATCAACATGAGTCAAGATTTTTTGAGAACAAATATCACTGATTGGATATGTGCCATCCTTAAGTCCAAGCAGTTAAATCTCTCATAGAAGATAGGAATCTGTATTACCTGTTGGAAACTATGGGAAGTGAGAAATCACAGAATCTTTTCCCATGAATCATACATAGATGATGGAATCCTTTCACAAGTCAGAGCTTCGGTTACTCACACGCTTAAAAGTTTTTCTTTAGTCAAGAGCATCTTGTTGAGTTCAGTCTCTCCAGAATTTACTATTGAATCAGGTACAGATATACATATTGTAAATTTTCCCGATGAATGAAAATCTCCGTTCCATTAAAAAAAGTTGTGAGTTCAAATCTAACTTCTAATATAAGAACTTGATTGGTAAGCGATCTGATCTATAAGTACTTCGTGCACCGAACTCATAAAACCTCAACGAAGAATCAATGCAAGATGCTTTCCGCATGTACTCGTTACCTCAACCATGTGAGGAAATCCAAAAGCAAGACATAATTATGGTGTTTCAATTTCTTGGTGGTGAAAAAAAAATAGGCAAAGTCAAATAGTCTTTTTCACAATGTACATATATACTATAATTTATTAGTACTGGGGTGAATTCTCTAATATGATAGGAAAATAGTATAAACAAGTAAGGGGCTTTTTATAATCTTTTGATTATATAGAATTACATAATTATCAACAAAAAAAATTTTGTATCATTAATTCTTCACAAATTATGTTGACACGATTTTTTTTCTTTTTTTATTTTTAAAAATAAAAAAATATTTTGTGCCAGTAACAATAACAATAGGCTCATTGAATGAAAGCACAAAGAACAATGCTCTTAACATCCTTTCCTTTTTGTCGAAAATGCTCTTACCATCCTAAATACAAGATCTAATTTGGGGTGAACTTTGATCCTAAATGTAAGATATTTTTTTTTTCTATTTTAAATAAATAGTGTTACATTAAAGATCAGAGTAACAATAAGCGAAGAGAAGAAGACAAACTTAAGGAAGGCTATGAAACATTGCAGAATCTAATTAAACGACCTAACGAAACCCAATTGGGGAGTCACTGCAACTAAAAAAATGGGGATTCAGTGTACTTTCACAAATCCGTTATAGAATTGGTTTGCATTTTATAAGAATATCAGATCGTTGACTAATGACTACTATATGTATGTGTCAAAATTAACTCCAATATATAAACTAAACGAATATCATTTCCAAGTTCCAAGATCTTTTTACTATACATGGTAACATTTTCAATAATAAGGAGAGAAATTAGCAATGGACCATTATAAACAAGAAGCTAAGAGACTGTCCAGATCCCATCGTACCTTAAAATAATGTCCTTTTTATTAAGAGGCTCTCTCTCTCTCTCTCTCTCTCTCTCTCTCTCTCTCTCTCTCTCTCTCTCTCTCACACACACACAAAATACGTTTTTCACCAGGATCATGGAGGGCACTTGCAACCTTATCACTTAGCTTAGACGATTTTAGTTTGCAAAAACCTATCATCATCATCATCATCATCATCCAATTCAATTTCGTCACTGATCAATCATCATGTTCAAACCAAGAGAAACACATTTCAGCTTTTCCTGGTTTCCTTGTGTTCTCTGCGTTCTGAATTAAAAACGCACTGTAAAAAAAAATTATATTTATTTATTTTTCAATTTTACCCCTAATCTAACTCTTGACCTTTCTAGTAAGAAAGGGGAGACTCACGTGCCTACATACACCCGCCGGCCGCCACATACCCGCTTTGGGGCTTTGATCCCACAACCTCTTATTTAAAGGAGCCGAGGGTTTCGGTTACTTAAGTCAAAGGTTTGGAAATTTTCTTTATTTTTTTAAATTGTATTCCTTTGACCATATTCAATATTAATGTAGGAAGGCAGAATTTTTTTTAAGGCTATATTTAATATGGGCAACATGAAAAATCTTTTTAATTGTTTAAATAGAGTTAAAATGAACTTTATGGTGTCCATTGATTCTAATAAAAAAATTATGGAAGTGATTTATTGATAAAACAATAAGAAGGTATTTAAACTTGTTGGTCTTGACGGAAAGATGGTTTTGGATAAACTAATATGAGAGTAATTTTATTTAAGAATTGCAAAAGATTATTTTCAACAGTTTCTAAACACAGGTTTAAAAGCATAAAAATACTTTTTCTTCGAACGGATTTTTCTTCCAAAGAAGACCGTTGTTGGAGGCTCCGGCAAGAAGGGTGGATCAAATAATATGATAGCTTAAAAAAAAAGACAAAAGACAGCTAAAGAGTATAGCAACTTATCTAAAAATTTGATTATTCATAGAGCATAATGGTATTGTGCGTTCCATACACCTAATGAGATAAGACTTACTGTTTTTGTAGTTGTTGAGCCATTTGGTTAATTGCTTAGGTAATTATGAACTTGCTCTTTAATACTCCTTCTGATCCCCTGATGTAAGAGTAATTTAAAGGGTTGGATTTGATCACCTCAAATAACTTTGCTTTCCATATTTGTTATTTTTTTCCTAGATTACCCTTATTGATTACATATATCAAGGGGTTTATATCATAGTCATAACTATAGTGGGTATTTTAGGAAAATAAAAAAGTTAACCTTACTATTTTTTAAAAAAATTAACAAACTAGTTATTATTATGAATATTAATTATGTGAATGTCTGTTAATTCATATCCAAACCAACTTGCCAACTTACTCTCAATCCAACTTGCCTACTTGCTCTCCAAGTTGTTTTTATTAATTGTGACTTTACGTATAAGGCTCTTAGAGGCTTATAAATAGAGGTATTTTGTAAGCATTGTAATAACACGCGCTAGTAAATAACAATTACTCTCTTCTTTCTATCTTGAATTTTCTCTTCTCTTGATCTTGTTCTCTATCTCGTATCTCAAATTTATCTTTATTTTCATAACAGTTATCTAATAAAACGGAAGCCACGAACTTGGTCTATGCGGGGATTACAGTGAAGGCTCTTTTAATATCGTTAGCGATTCACACGCTCATTTAAAAAACAAAGAGAGATTATATCCGTCCCACCTAAGGGATTATTTCATAAATATTTAATCATTAATTAAATTTGAAGAAGTTATTAAATCAAGAATAAATAAAATAATTAAAATCTTTTAAAATGTTGCATAAGGGTCTGTTTAGTGTGAGGGATTTGGAGGGGAAGGGAGGAGGGGAGGGAAAATTTTTATGAGTTGAATTTTAAAAGATTGAAGAAGTGGGGTAATAAAATTTTAATAAAGAGAATATATAAGATAAAAGAGTAAGAAAAATTAATTAAAAATTTTTAACCCCACTTCTCTAATTTTTTTAAATTCAACTCAAAAAAATTTTCCCTCCATCCACTTTTCCTCCCCTCCCCTCAGACCAAACAAGCCCTAAGTTAATTAAATTGGACTCCTTTTTAAAAAATGAAAATTATATCCATCACACCTAAGAAGGAGAAGCTGTTGTTTTAAAAAAATATTAAGAATTGGTATTAATTATAAAACAATAATTTCTTAGTATTATTAACAATTTAAAACCCACTTGATTAATTATATATTATATACTGGATACATCTCTTAATTAACAAATTTAGAAACCCGCGCATGCGCGGATGTAAATATGTGATATTTCTAAAAGATTGAATAGAAAATAAACAATTAGTTACACCATAAAAATTTAATTTAAAGAGTAAATAGTACAATATTATAGTCAATAATTATATAAGAAAACTGGCAATAGTTAATATAAGATAAATATGAGATCCAAATATGGGTTAATTATCCGATCCAACACATCTAAACAATTTCCATCTGAAGATTCGGCATTCATGGGAATTATATTTACTTGAATTTTTATCAAGTTATCAAGTATGTAAGATGATCAAGTATTTACAATTTTATAATAGATTAAATATTTCAATTTATCAGGTTCAGGTTTTTAGTTTTAAGTTTTACAAATGAAGAAGTTATGATGACATAGGGTGGCCACATATTTTGGGAAGTTGGCGGCAGCTGCAGCAGTAAGTAGTAATAGTAGTTATATATTGTTGTTGTTGTTGTTATTATTATTATTATGGCCGTATAAGCTCTCCATCTCAAAGGATAATTTCCATTGAAGCAACATCATGACCAGCCTCATGTCTAGGCATCTCCCAAAGATGGATGACTCGAACGCGCCAGTGCAACTTCACGGGGTTGACAGTACGCACAACATCAAACATAGTGTAATCCATGGCAAGAGAGAGATTTGTAAACAAAGGGTTAAAATAATAGAATGAATGCAACAAAAGCAAAGAGAGCAGTAACACATAGTTAAGAAAGCCAAATGAATGTAGCAAAAGCAAACTCACCACCTTGATAATTTATAGCACACATACATGAGGCTAGTTACACTCTTAGCACGTCACCATTGAGGGCCAAAAACACAGGAGGTGGGAAGTGAGGTGAAAAGATTCAACGATATTAAGCACAATCTGGAGAGTAATCACATCAGCACGTCGTGAAGGCCAATGGTGTTGAGGGCCAAAAACACGAGAGATGGAGAGTGGGATGATAAGAATCAGCAATAAAGTATTTTATTGATTAAATAAAAATAACTTCTAATTTCAAAAATGATTTATGGCTCAATTTGTTATGAAATATAAAACTAATTTCTAATTTTTAAAAATATTATAAAAGTAATTACTAATTTATAAAATAATTTATGAGTAGTAGGATCCTAGAGGGATGCAATGTGATGGTTGATACGTTGTGATATGCTGGTATATAATAGATATTTTTATGTTTTAAAATTAAAATATACATGCAAATAATAAATTAATTTGAATATGGAACCTTCTTGTTCCCAACTATGTGATCCGTCACAATTGGGACAAACGTGCCAAGTTATTATGAAATATAAAAATAAATGATTAATCATGATGAAGAGTAATGGGATCAAGAGGAATGCAATGTTTTGAGATTTTAAAATATTTTACTTTCATCATCTCTCTATTTTTAATATATTTATTTTAAAAATATTTTATTTTATATTTATAACTATATCCCAGTTATCTCTTTTTATTTTTTGAGCATATTTTATATTTTATCTTTATTTTTTCAGTTGTTGCGATATTCCTATCTTCAGATGGCAGGAGGAGGGACTCTCAATGTCCCTCCTTTCACATAATCAATGGATAGATTGATACATGGAGTCGACATCAACATTATCATCATTATGGATTTCGATCACTTCAATTTGAAAAAGTCATTCTCAAAAATGATCATGGACTTGTTAATTAATTTGGTACCTAAATTTTCGTTAGAGATATTATGTGCCCTTCACTTTCCATATTTCTTTTTTTCCCCTCCCTTCTTCTCATATTTCATTTAAAACTCTCATATATATACACCTGTAGATGAATAAAAAGAGAGAAAATAAAAAGGAATTATCCATCCATGGAAGATTTAACTAATAACCAGATCCCTCCTTCCTCAGGTATGTGCTTATCTCTTCTTCCCTTTCAAAATTAATTGCAACATTTAATTATTTATCTCCTTCATAATATTTGGTTATATTTTGGATAGATGATGGAGCAGAACAGAATGAGTTTGAACTCATCAAAAGTTCAGTTTTCACAATAATTTCGTGGTTTTCCACAATAATTTCTTGGGTTTCCACGATAATTTTGTAGTTTTTCACAATAATTTTTTGGCCTTTTCGTGTTCTATTCCAAATGTTCCAAACATCATGTGACATGGTGAAGATATTTTATTCTTTCGTATATTGTTTTCGGAAAGGGAAGATCCGGATCCATCCCCTGCTTGGTGGTACTTCCCTTCTCTCTTGAGCTTCCATTTTCCTTTTAGTTTCAATATTTAATCTAGGGAAAATTAATCTTTTGGTGGTTGTGGATTTGACTAGATTGTAGCTTAGTTCCTATAGTTTTAACTCAGTTGTAACTCAGTCTCTGAACTTTGACTCATTGCAATTCAATTCTTATAGTTTTAACCATTTTATAATTTAGTCTTTGTTTTCTAAAATAAAGGTGAGGGGCTATATTATAAAATGGTTAAAACTAAAGAGACTGAGTTGTAGTAAGTTAGTTCAGTGACTGAGTTACAACCAAGTCAGAACTATAGGGAAAAAATTGCACCAAGTCAAAGTGTGAAGACTGAGTTACAATTCAGTTAAAATTATAGGGACCAATAGATTAATTTTTCCTTTTATCTACTACCTGCTTCTTAATATAAGAATTCATTGGAATTTTTCTTTAAGAGATTACGGAAGTTAAATAAATTACTTAATCATAACATATGTAGTGTATCATTAGTTTATAAGTCAAGAAAATTAGTTTTGGAGAAAATTATATATGATATATATGTATTCTCTAGTGAGGGGCTCTATAGTAAATAATCAATGAGAAAAGGTGAGTATCAGCCCTAGAGTTAGTTAGAAGAGAGAGAATTAGCAATGACGTGGATAGGCATAGAGCATATAAGTGGTGTACCCTACTATTTGCCGTTTTTGTGAATGAATTACTCTATCTTTTCTCTCTATGATATCATAAAGGTATCAGAGCCCTTGTCTGGCAAATGGCGCCGTCGTCAAACACACGATCCCAGGAATGTCTGGGTGATCTGGAAATGCTTCAAACCACAATGCACAACTGACTTGACTAGCGTTCCCAAGACATTTCTGACCTGAAGCAAACTGCCATCAGACTAGAGGAATCTATGAAATCGATGGAAGCTCGATTTGCCTCCTTATGTTTAGTTACCGGAAAACAACCAGCCACTGGTAAAGGTTGCCAAGAGGGCAGCTCCAGCTCTACTATTGTTTCCCGCATTCCTCTATTTGGGTCTTTCCACAAAGTGCAACAAGCCCCTTCCCCTTATTTCATTCCCACAAAGCATAGTTGTATGGAATTCCTGCTCTTTGACAGCTTTGATTTTAGAGGCTGGGCATGCCGATGTCACCAATTTTTTGAAGTTGATGGAACACCACTGGAGCACCGTATCCGACTACTTAGCATTCACTTGGAGGGCCATGCTTTCGATGGCATCAAACCTTCATATGCCATCGCTATTTTTCTAAAATCAAGTGGGATGACTATTTTAAACAAATGGAAGCCAAGTTCACTGAGGTGCCAGATGAGAATCCCTTAATTGTGCTTAAGAAATTACAACAAGCCGATGATCTTGTTGCTGAATATAAAAGGAAGTTCAACGAGCTTCTATCAAAGGTTGATATAGCCGAAGATGTCGCTATTAATCTCTTCATTGGAGGATTGCGAGCTGATATTCAATAGTTGGTGATGAATTTTCCCCTTTTTACATTGGCGAGTGCGATGAACTTGGCATGCCTACAAGAAGCCACAATCCAAGCCCTTCACAATCATTTTCCAATTCAAAATCGCAAAGACACAGCTCCAATATTAGGATCTTCTGGTCAATCTAGTGGGTTCAGGTCTCAGGTCGAATTCCCCACAAGCTTCAAATCGGCCCAATCCAGCCCACAACCCGACTCTTCCTCACCTGCAGTTTTGAAGTCTCTTACCTCCAATGCATCGAAACCCAATGCAACATCATCAAACACACCATTCCCATCTTTTTTGTCAAAACTGACTCGATAACTTTCAAAGGAGATGGATGAGCGTCGTCAGAAGGGGTTGTGTTACTGGTGTCCTGAGAAGTTCAGTACTGGCCATCGTTGCAAAGACTCTCATATCTTTACTCTAGTGGTCAATAAGGACGACAGTCATTTTGAAGATGTTATCTGCGATGTACAGGGTGACACTGATGGCAGTCTCAATGCACTAATACTTCTACATTAAAATTGCTGGGTCACATAAAAAATCAGTAGGTGATCATCTTGGTTGACATTGGCAGTACTCACAATATTCTTGATGCTTCAGTGGCCAAACGACTCAAATTGAAAATTCAAGAAAGAGACCCAATCTAACTGGTAGTAGTTGATTCTTGTTAGGTTTTTGTTACTAAGTATTGTCTGAACTTGAATTGGGAAATGGTGGTTCATATTTTTCCTCTGATTTCTTAGTGATGAAAATTAGCGGCTATAATGCTATTCTAGGTATCCAATGGTTGAAGACCTTAGGTTGGTTTGCTATGGATATGGAACTACAGATTTTTGAATTTCATATTGATGGCCAACTGGTGGAATTAAGGGGTCTTGGTTCTGGTTTATCATTTCAGTCTGAGGAAGTTATGACTCTTCATGATTTTGTTGTTACTAATGAATTATACCTTATTCATACACCTTCCCTTGTACAAGTAGGGTTGGAACCCGATTCTACGCTTTCTATGGACCAATAATCAAAATTGCAATCACTCCTAAATAAATTTGTCGATGTTTTTTGCTAAACCTACTGGGTTGTCTCCCTATAGAAGGTTTGATCACTCCATTACTCTTAAAGACAATAAGCCTATCAATTGTAGACCATATAGATATGATCCTATGCACAAAACTGAAATTAAGACTCAAATTCAACAAATGCTTACTAATGGATTATTCGAGAAAGTTCTACTGATTTTGCTACTCTAGTAGTTTTGGTGCAAAAGAAAGAGAGTACATGGAGATTTTGTGTCGATTATCGAAGGTTAAATGAGGCCACTATAAAGAACAAGTTTCTAATTCCTATTATTGATGAACTATTAGATGAGCTTATTGGTGCTACCTTCTTCTCCAAACTTGATTTACTAGCTGGGTACCATCAAATTCAAATAAAGGAAGATGACATTGCTAAAACGGCTTTTCAGACTCATGAAGGATTGTATGAATTTTTGGTAATGCCCTACAGGTTAACTAACGCTCCAACCACCTTCTAAGGGCTCATGAATTCTGTTTTCAAGCCTTTTTTGTGCAAATTTATCTTAGTCTTCTTTGATGACATTTTGGTGTATAGCAAGGATTGGTATTCCCACTTATAACATTTAGAAACTACCTTGTCCACTTTGAGGGATCAACAACTCTTCGCTAAGGCTTCTAAATGTGTCTTTGCTGCCACTAACATTAATTATTTAGGCCATCTTATTTCTTCCCAAGGTGTCCAAGCCGACCCTCAAAAATTGGTTGTTATCTATTCATGGCCAGTGCCTTCTTCTATTAGGGAATTGCGTGGGTTCCTTGGTCTCACTGGCTACTACCATCGCTTCATTAAAAATTATGGTTCCCTTAGCAAACCGTTGACTGAATTGTTGAAAAAAAGGATGAGAAGTTCATCTGGAATTCTGATGATGCCTCTGCTGTTCAGACTCTTAAGGAGGAAATGATGTCACCTCTAATCCTTACATTGCCTAATTTCAATGATACTTTTGTAATTAAGACTAATGCCTCTGGTTCTAGCTTGGGAGTAGTTTTATCCCAGAATGGCCATCCCTTGGCTTATGCTAGTAAAGCACTTACTTCTACTAAGAAGCACCTCTTTACTTATGAAAGGGAAGTCCTTGCTATACTATTAGCCGTCAAATAATGGCGTTCTTATTTATGGGATCACAAGTTCATTATTCGCACTGATAATTTGCCCTTGAAACATTTATTAGAGCAAAGGGACTTAAGTTAGGAGCAATTTAAATGGTTACATAAACTTTAGGGACTGCATTATGACATTGTGTATCGGAAGGGTAGTGATAATGTACTGGCCAATGCACTTTCTCACCGCCCTGAAGGTTCTTGTTTCTCCCTCTCCTCTCTTGTGTCTCCTCTTTATGATCAGTTAAGGCATTCTTGGCTGACAGATACTGCCTTGCAGAATATGATTAAGGATTTAGAGTTGTATTTAACAGCACATTTCAAGTTCACTTGGCAACATCAATTGCTTAAACGCAAGGGAAAGCTTGTTATAGCAGCTAATCGAGGTCTTTGTAAGGATCTTCTTGCCTATTTCCATGCTGATGGCATTGGTGGACATTCAGGTATCCATTCCACTTTTACAAAAATGGCTTCTTTTTTCTATTGGAAGGGCATGGAGAAAGATGTTCATAATTTTGTGTGACAATGCACTACTTGCCAACTTTTTAAACCTGAATTGGTAGCTTCTCTAGGTCTTCTTCAACCCCTTCCCATTCTAGAACATGTTTGGTCAAAGTTATCAATGGATTTTATTAGTGGTCTTCTAAAATCTTATTCTAAAACCACTATCCTCATGGTAGTAGATTGGTTATCTAAGGCGACTCATTATATGCCACTTAAACATTCTTTTACAACTGTGGATGTGGCTAATGTTTTCATGGATAATATAGTTAAATTGCATGGTTTCCCTAAATTTATTGTTACTGATAGAGATCCTATTTTTTACGGAAAGTTTTGGAGAGAATTGTTTCATTTATATGGTGTGAAACTACATTATTCCTTTTCATATCATCCTCAAATGGATAGGCAAATGGAAGTCCTTAATCATTGTTTGGAATATTATCTCCATTGCATGACCGGTGATTTTCCTAAGCAATGGGTTAAATGGTTATCATTGGCATAATTGTGGTACAACACCACTTATCACTTAGCTATCGGCATGAGTCCTTTTGAAGCTATCTATGGTGTAATCTCACTAATCCATCTTCCTTATATTGCTAGGGATTTTTCTAATGACTTGGTGGATCACACTTGTTTGTCTCGTGAGACAGTTCTGTAGATTCTTGAAGAGCATTTGCTGAAAGTACAATACAGAATAGTGCAACAGCTAATAAAGACATATCTTAACATCATTTTGCTATTGGTGACTTAGTATATCTCAAGCTCCATTTTTTTTGAAGGAATTTACTAAATACACTACTACAAATAGATGATTCAATGACACCAATTAACGACTATTTTAAAAAAATAGTAGCAGAAAACAAAACGACGGCACGGCTGTAAATATGGCAATAGGATTCAACTAATGGTTTTCAAAACCAGTCATTGTAAGTGGGATTCAAAGACTAGTTTCAAAAATAGTCATTGAATCTTAAAGATTCTACGAGTGGTTTTCAAAACCAGCCGTGTTTAATATTTCAATGACTATTTCTCATAAACTCGAGTGAGAGCCATGCCTATAAAGCTCACATTGTGTCATGCCATGCCTGTGAAGAGTTGACATTGTGTTGTGCCTCCCTGTCCAACCCAAACTTCCCCTCTGCCTCTTGCTCACACATTGCTCTCCGATAACTTCTCCGTCCATTGGCCTTGCTCTTTACTCTTCATAGTTGCCCATTGGTCTGGGTTCTATAGCTGCCATATTTTCCCTCTTCAGTTCAGGTGTGCTGTGTCCTTTTCTCAGTTGTCCATTCATCTGGGTTCTGCAACTCCCCTTTTTTCCCTCTTCGGTTCAAGTTAGCTAGACTTCATTTATTTTACTTTCCTTTTTCTTTCTGCTGCACACAACGTGCATTTATGGTTAGGTTAATTGCTTAGTTAGGTATGTAATAGATTTTTAAAAGCTAGTTTTAAATAGATGCTTTTCTTTTAATTCCCTTTTATTACTCTTAACTTGCTATGATTTAACACACATACACACAAAATTGAATAGGGGAAGTATATATTAGGCTATCAGCAACCTTCATTTTTTTATCATTGCATTTGATTTTTTTTAATTCATTGATGTTCATACCTCAAACATGTTTACCACCCTACATAGCTATTATGGGATCATGTTTTTTAATTTGGACTTGTTTGGCATAAAAGAGGCAAGCATTGTTTCACTTGTAATTGTGACTAGTCCTCACTCGAGTGCAGATGTCTCACTTGAGTGCATCAGCATTGTTTCACTTTTGGTCCTTTTTTTGTTCAATACTTGCAACAGTTCTTTGAGGAAGTGAGCTTTCTCACTCGCGAGTGTTGTGGTACTTCACTTGAGTGCAGTTGGTCTTACTTGAGTACACTTCATGCTTTCAGGCTTTAGGTCACTCTCGGATAAACACTTCCTGTGCTTCACTCACAGGAATCGAGTGAGCTTGTGGCTCTCACTCGAGTGTTGAGTCAATGCTCGAGTGCAACGTTCATTTTCTGTCTTTGACTTGTCTTTCTGTTAAGCACTCCAAGAGTGTGCCTTTATGCTCGAGTACAAACCTAATCATCACTTGAGTATACTGCCTGTCACTCGAGTGTTGCTGAAATATTCCATTATCCAGTAGCTATTGTAAGATACTTTCAGAGCAACACTTCCTAGACTCGAGTGCAAAACTGATCGTCACTCGAGTAAGGCTGCTTCACTTGAGTGCATCAGTCAAATTCTTATCAACTTTCTCTTGACTTTGTGAAATGTATTTGATAACAATTTTATATCAATGTTTACACTTTTAAAACATGATTTAATTATCAAAACACATAGTCAGTTTTGTTATCATCAAAACTTGGATTCTAACATGGGGTAGAGAAACAAACTATTTTTGTTCAATTTCAATGACTATTTTTATATATAACCGATGTTGAAATCCTCTCTGGTATGTCAGAGTTCTGTTCTTGTTAATTGGGTTATTGTTCAAAGTTTTGGATATCTTAATTTTAAGGGGAAATGCTGCTGAAATTTTTTAAAAATGAGTAAGCCATGCCCTTCCTTGACCCATATTCATATTATAATGACAATTAGTCTAAAATTGAGTATTGTTGATGGAATAAGGCAGGTGTAGAAAAATAGATCATCGTTGGATGAATGCTTTGAGAACTAGTGAAGAATATGAAAAAGGGGTGGAAGAGTTTATTGAATTTGCTAAAATGAATGCTCCTAGTAAAAATAGGAAGTATTTTTGTCTATGTGTGAGGTGTTTAAATGACAGTCAACGGGATATTGATGATATAAGAAACCATTTACTTTGTAATGGAATAAATCTTCGATACACAAGGTGGATATGGCACAGTGAGGAAGTAACTGCTTGTGCATCCCACAAGAAGGAAGTATTGGATTTGGAGATGACGATTGAATAAAGAAAATGATTCTTGATGTTGAGGTAGAATGTTTTGCACAATCACGTGTATATGATAGCGTTTGGAGTGATGCAAAGACACCTTTGTACCTTGGGTGTACTAAGTATACATGCTTGTCAGGTATTTTGCACTTAGTTAACTTAAAGGTAACATGTGGGTGGACCGATAGTAATTTCACATTATTACTTAAATTGCTGTATGATATATTTCCAGAGGATAATGTACTTCCAAATTGTATATATGAGGCCAAGAAAATCTTGTCTACGATGGGTATGGAGTATAAAAAGATACATGCTTGCCCTAATGACTGCGTATTGTATAGAATAGAGTATAAAAGACTAAGTGTTTGAAATGTAAAACTTCTAGGTACAAAGTGAAGAAAAGTGCTGGCTATGGTGATAAGACAATTAAAAGGAAACCTTTAAAGGCTTGGTGGTATCTTCCAATCATTCGGTGGTTTAAATGAATGTTTGCTAATGCAAAAGAAGTGAAGAAGTTCAGATAGCATTGTAATGATAGAATATGTGATAGAAAATACCTTTAGCACCCTGCTAACTCTCCACAATAGAAGAAAATAGATGAAATGTATCCAAGATTTGGTAGCGAACCAAGAAACCTTCGACTTGGGCTTTGCACAGATGGAATCAATCCTTATGGTACTTTTAGTAGTACACATAGTGCATGGCTGGTTCTACTAGTGATTTACAACTTACCTACCTGGTTGTGTATGAAACGCAAGTATATGATGCTTTTTATGATTATTTTAAGACCAAAACAGCTAGGGAATGATATCGATGTCTACTTGGCACCTTTGATAGAGGACTTAAAGAAGTTAAGGGCGGATGGTGTAAATGTGTTTGATGTATATAACCAACAGTCCTTTAAGCTACATGCAATGATTTTCACCACGATTGACGACTTCTCTGCATACGGGAACTTGTCAGGTTATAATGTGAAGGGTCATAAAGCATATCCGATATGTGAAGCAAGCACATACTTCCACAACTTAAGCACGGTAGGAAAATGGTCTACCTTGGTCATAGACGATTTCTTCCTCAGTTCCACTAGTACCGTAGGCTAAAGAAAACTTTTAACAGTTTGCCAGAGAATGAAATGGCTCCAAAGGCATTAATTGGAGACAAGCTTTATAGTTAGGTGGAAAGAATCAATGTCACTTTTGGTAAGAATCAGAGAACTACGGGTGAGAAGAACATATGGAAGAAGAGGTCAATTTTCTTTGATCTTCCATATTGGTGTAGTCTTGATGTAAGACACAATATTGATGTGAGGCATGTGGAGAAAAATGTATATGATAGCCTTGTTGGTATGCTTTTGCACATACCAGGAAAAAATAAAGATGGAATTAGTACAAAGACTAGACTTGGTTGACATGGGAATAAGAGAACGGCTACATCCAAAACTAAGAGATGATGGTAAGAGGACGTATATGGAGCTAGTAGCGCATACATTGTCAAAAGCCAAGAGAAGAATTTTGTGTGGGTGTTTGCATGGCATTAAGGTGTCATAAGGGTATTCTTCTAATGTGAGCAGGCTTGTGTCAATGGAAGATTTCAAGTTAGTAGAAATGAAGTCCCATAATTGCCAGGTCTTAATGCAACAACTATTACCAGTAGCATTAGAGGCATTATGAAAGCACGATAGCAAAGTTGTGCAGTTTCTTTAATGCTATTTGCAATAAAGTTATTGATATTGGAAAGTTAAACGAATTGGAAAATGAGGTTTATACTATTCTTTCCCAACTAGATATACATTTTGATCCCACATTCTTCGATATAATGGTGCATTTAATAGTTCATTTGGTAAGGGTAAGACTATGCGGCCCATTTTTTCTAAGGTTGATGTACCCTTTTGAAAGATACATGAAGAACTTAAAAGGGTATTCTAAAAATCCTTATCGACTTGAAGCCTCAATTGTGGAAAGATATGTCATTAAAGAGGCTATGGACTTTTCTAAAAAATATCTATCAAGCTTGAAGGCCCAATTTCGTCATGAAAAGGGTACAGGAAAGGGAACACGAGGGCTCAAACACTACCAAAAAACACCCGATTTCTGACGAAATCCTTTCCTTGGCAAATTCCGACCGAAATTCCATGGAAAATTTTTCCAACAGAATTTTCTGTGGCAAATTTAACCACAAAATTTTTTATGGAATTTTTTCCATAACAAATTCTGATGGAAATTTCATCAGAACTTTTTCCAACAGAAATTTGTGAAGGAATTTCCGTCAGAAAAATTAAAATTTTTTAATTTTTTAAAAAATATTATTTATAAAATTAAAATATTAATTATTAAATAATTCGATTTAGGAAAAAAGACATATAAATATCATGTGAATTGTCAAAACCCAAAAAAGTCTATTAACACTTACAAATGACAATGAAGGGATTGAGGGGGAATCTGGGTTTTTCATGTTTGAACCAAATGACCAAAATGCCCCTTAAATCAAAACTCAACCCCTCTACCTCTTCCTCTTCCCGTCATCTCCTTCCCCACACTTTAGATCTCAAATCCCAACTCTTCGGCCTCTCCCTATTAATCCCGAATCCAGTCGTTTTGTTCACAGCAAATGCGCCCTCCCCCGCTGCAACGCCTGCCGAAGACACCCATAAGCTCAAATCCTTCGACGTCGTTGGAGGATTCATACCCCTTTGCTGATTTGTTTTGTAGTGGTGATGATGACGAAAATGGTTTTTCTGAGGGTGATTGGGTGATAAATAAATGTGATGAGGCTTCCATTTCTGAGATTGGATTACAGATTTGACATTATCAGGTTGAAGAAGCTGCTGTCATGAACATTTCTGATTTTTTGTCAACTTCATTACTACACTTGTCATTTCCATTACTAAACTTGTCAATACTGTTAACAAAATTAGTCAATGCATTTACTCAGCCTGGTAATAGAATAGTTTACTCATGATTGGTTTTGACATAAAGGATAATGGGATTGACAAATTCTGGAATGATTTTAACAAATTCGTTAATGGTTTTGACAAAAAGGATAATGGAAGTGACAAATTCATCTGTGGTTTCACAAACTCAATTGGTTTTGACAAAAAGGATAATATGATTAACAATTTCAGTAATGATTTTAACAAAGTCGTTAATGGTTTTGACAAAAAGAATAATGAGACTGAAAAAATCATCAGTTGTTTCACAAACTCAATTGGTTTTGATAAAAAAGGATAATGTGATTGACAATTTAAATAATGATTTTAACAAAGTCGTTAATGATTTTGACAAAAAGGATAATGAGACTAAAAAATTCATCAATGGTTTTCACAAACTTATAATAGGTTTTGACAAAAAGGATAATGAGATTGACAAATTTTGTATTAATGGTTTTAATAAAAAGGGTAATGAGATTGACAAATTCATGTGGTTTTCACAAATTCATTTTTGGCTTTGACAAAAAGGATAATGGGATTGACAAAGTCGTCAATGGTGTTCATAAAGTCATAATTGGTTTTGACAAAAAGGCTAATAGGAATGATAAATAATACATGATGTCCTCAATGTGTTGTTGGCCAAGAGGGGGGAACTGACAAATGTTGTAATGGTATCGAAAAATTCAGTAATGATTTTAACAAATTGGATAATGCGAATGCCAAAAGACAATATCACAAAAGACATCATTACAAATGTGTCAGAGTGTAAGCCTAAAAGGGGTAGGTGCTGACAATTTTGGGCCCACACTCTGACGCCTTTGTTGACAATTTTGAAGAGGGGAAGAAGAAGAGAGGAGAGAGAAAGAGAATGGGGGTGTTTTGGTAAAAACAATTAAACTCTCAAATCCCAGATTCCTCCCAATCACCTCTATGTCATTTCAATTTCTTAATGAACTTTTTGGGGTTTTGAGAATTCAAATGGTATTTATATGAGATTTTTCCTTCTATTTAACCTTATTTATTAAAATTATATTATTATTTATTAATATTATATTTATAATTTTATATTAAAAATAATATTTATAATATTAAATTATTATTTATTAAGTAATTTTAATTAAATATATAAATATTTTTTACATTTTTATTGAAATTTTTATTATTTTTAATAATATTATATTTAATTAATAATTAATTATATGTTTGTGTGTGTATATATATATATATATGATAATATTATATATATAATAATATGTAATAATATGACACAGGTTCATTTCGGCGTAATTGACAAAGACTGGTGCACGAAGGCGTCGACAGCCTGAGGTCGTAGGTTCAAACGGGAGGAGAGGTACTTGCAGAAAGTATGATATGCGGACACGTGGCAGTATGAGAGAGAGACACGTGGCAGCCAGGGGAGAGGGACACATGGCAACTAGGGGACAGAAACACGTGCCATTTGGAAATTTAAAAAAAATTGAATTTTTTTTTAAAAAATTTATGACGGAAAGGAATTCTGTCGAAATTTCCATCAGAAATTTTAGACGAAATTGCTTTTCGTCGAAACTTCCGACGGAATTTGTTCCGTCGAAAATTTCCAAAGGAATTAATTTTATTGTCACGCACCTATTAGCGACAAAACGGATTTCATCGGAAATTCCATCGAAAATGTGGTCCGTCGGAAAAACTGATTTCGTGGCAAATTCCATCATAAATTCAATGTTTTTTGTAGTGAAAGTGAAGAGTATGTGTCGTGAAGAGGTGTTACAAGGCACTTGTATATCTTGAATAATACGGAAGAAGTTTAGTTGTACTTAGACGAACACATAAAGAGTTTGAAGGAGATATATCCAAGAAAAAATGACATGCAGATAGCTAATAAGCAAAATAAGACTTTCATAAAGTGGTTCAAGGAAAATGTATCGCACGAGACCAGTGTGTCTGAGACAATTAAATGGTAAGCTTGGGGGCATTCTTTTGAGGTCATAACTTGGAGTGGTTTCGATATAAACGGGTATTCTTTCTACACAAAAACCTAGGATAATAGAATTACTGTGTAAAATAGTGGGGTGATGGTAGTAGCCGAAGCAATGCACTTTTCTAGTTCGAAAGACAAGAACCCCATATTGGCGTCTATGGTCTATTATGGAGTTATTGAAGACATATGGGAGATAAGCTACACTAAGTTGAGAGTCCCTATATTTAAATGAAAGTGGTTAACAATAATGCTATTAAAATATATCAATTTGGATTTACCTCAGTTGATCTTGATAGAGTTGATTATAAAGATGAGTCATTCATTCTAGCAAGCCAGGCAAAACAAGTATTTTATGTCATTGATCCTGCAAATGAAAAATTATCTATTGTACTCCAAAGTAAAATACATAAGGATGGTGATCTAAGTTTGAATCTTGACAATACACCTTCTTTCACTACAAATCAACCTATACCAACTGAAGTGGAATTGGTAGATATGATGAATATGCAGTTAGAATTAATCATTGTGAAGGAATTTAGGAAAACACATAAAATAAGATTCTTGCATTGTTTAAAGTATTTATTTAATTGCAATTTACTTATCATATCTCACCTTCATTTCTTAGCAGGAACATGGCAAGTATAGATTCGGGTGACTCAGGTGGCTCACTTGTTAAGAAAAAGGTTAGAGGAATCAAGCTACGCTCGTTGGTCAAATGTCATGATGAAGAGAAGGAGAGAGTTCATGTGGAATTTGATGCTGATTTGAATCCAATCAGGAGACACGTTCATTAGCTATATTGGCTTTTTGGCTCGGAGCAAAGTTAGCATTCTAATTTCTACCTGGAGGGAAGTTTTAAAGGACACGAAGGCTATGATTTAGGAACAACTTTTGGTATATAAAGTTCTATTTTCATCTCTGTCTTTATTTCTATTTGTTCATATATAACAATTATATATTTTGCTTTGTAGCAAACCTATATGTCCCCAACAGGAGGCAGATGTTCAAGCATTGGATGGGGGAAGTTCGTCTGTGATGGAAAGATTTTGAGTCCACTCTCATAACCAAGTACATTCAAGGGTCAAAGAGCAATGAGGATCCTTGTAAAGAGTATTTGTTTCTTTCTTTAAATGATTTGAGGTTATTTGTGGCATCGCGCCAGGATCCTAAATTTCTGGTATATATATTTTGTTCATCTTAGTATGGAACATCTTACTTGAACTTACTTGACCTCACTGACTCAATTTTCTTTATTCTCTATCTATATAGGAATTGAGTCAATCAAACAAAGAGAGACGAACTAAAAACAATTATCCGCATTACATGCCGTGTGAGGGTTATCGAAAGCTGGAAAAAAGATTATGCATGCTAAATTGAAAAAATTAGAGGAAGCAACCCAAGTTGATCCTAGCATTGTCATGTAGGTGCCACCTCCTCTCCCACGTCACAAAAAATGAAAAGCAGGAAGATAAAGTGAGAAAAATATATAAATCCATTCGTTACTGATATCACTAAAAGGATTGTGAGTATTTAATAGCAATTATGTTTTAAGTGTATTGCATTTTCCTTAGAAGATTGCAGGTAATTACTTATTACTTATCCATTTTATGCTGCAGGATAAACTTAAAGAGCAGAGCAGCCAGGGTTCCTTTATTCAAACTGGAAGGATGGGCATCTTAGCAACGACACTTGGGAAGCTAGATCACCCTGGTCAAGTTAGAGGAGTACCAAGGGGAGTTGGTATCTCAAGATACTTTGGATGAGGTTCACAACCTTATGGACAAAGTGAACTGAGTAGGGAGTTTGTAGCTAGGGTTCGAGAGGAAGTCTGAGCAGAGGTAGAGATGCAAATGCATCAATCACTTCAAGATTAGCTTAAAGAAGAGTTGTTGCGTGAGCTACGTGGTGAGATGAATTTGATGGTGTTGTCTCATATTCAAGTCAGGATGTGTAACGAGGAGCCTAGATCTCAAGTTTGTAAATAATTTCATTTAATATAACATTGATTTTTTCCTGACGTTATTTTAATTAATTCTTTCATTTCTCTTACTCAGGAATCCCCTGCATTTCCCATCACTAAAGGCAGTTACAATTCGTCAGATATTGGACATGGTGACCCTGGTCCTTCAATAGAGCCTGGAGAACCATGCACTTTAGATTTAGATGTCTCGTACATGCGTGTTGTTGCCGATGCTGTTGTATACATGCATGGTACCACCCACCATAATAACCAAATCCGGGACGATCAACGTAAGATCAATGTCTTAAGTGTTTGATAGGGGGAGGAAGGTGTAATCCTCTTCACGATTAAGGCCGAGATTTAGTTCATAAACACGTAATTGATGTAGAATTAGAGACCATAAATGATTTTGGGACTTAAGCAAAATCAAACTTTCCCAAACTCATGGCTTACAAAAACTTTTACAAAATTTGTTCATGACGGTCTCATATTCACATTTCAATACTAAATGGCCTATACAAGTTGATTTCATTCACAAATATCAGAGTATAAACAAATTCCCGACACACTCGGGTTCCATTCATTAAATAAGGGATTTACAAAGGCACAAAGCCCACAATTCATTACCCTTAACTTGGGGATTACACAAAACTATACTACCAATCCCAATATACACAATTGTTTCCCAAAAATATCCAAAAGATATACATGATAACCAATAAACCAAAATATATTTCTAAACCGGAGCACTATCCGCTCTTCGTCGCCCGCTTTCCCTTTGATCCTTCTGCCCTGTCTAAAACATGGTTTTTTGGAGAGTGAGATTCTAAGGAATCCCCGTAGTAACAAATCAATCATATAATGTACAATAATAATGCATGTAAGCAAATCATTAACCACAACAAGCAACTACAACGGCAGTTACAACGGCAATGGTTAGTATGACACATGTCATCCCTTACGATTGCTCACGCTGAATTGCTCACGTTGCATTGCATCACAGCAATCCACACAATATATTTCACCATAGCTGGGATTCATATAATGCATTTCATACACAAGCCATACCGGCAAGACACACACAGCCCACGGCTAGATTCACAAATGCCGCCCCACGGGTCAGATTCACAAATATCCATGTCGATTACTACGGCAGTTCAACGGCCGACCTAGAGATGACCACCGTCAATCCCTACACGGCTCACGCTGACCTGCTCACGCCGTAATGGACCATGTCACACATTTCACAAATTCAACGATAAGTTATGCATGCCAAAACATCATACATAATGTGAGAGAAGAGTCACTACCTTGATCCTTCCGGGCGTGTCCTAGCGCCGGTCTCTCCCGAGGAAGGCAAATGTCGTATCCTAGAATCATGATTAGGGACGAAGAGTTACATTCTATTCCAAGACTTAATTAACTTTAAACACTTAATTTTGGTTATCATAATTGACCCTTAAGAGGCCACAAATGCCTCTAATAAAAACCCTAAAAGATTGGGAAACAATAGATTAAAGATCTCCTTTCGAAAACTCAAAGTGCTGGAACACAGGGGTGGGCCGTGGCCAGCCCTTCCATGGGCTGCGGCCCAAACATGGTCAGAAGGCCGTGGGCTGCGGCTCGAATCAGGCCAGAAAGTCTTGGGCCGCGGCCAGCCACTCCTGGGCCGTAGCCAAGAAATTTCCTGACTCTTGGCTGAACTTCGAAAAATCATAACTAATTTTAGAAAAATAGAAACGAGGTGATTCCAAAGCCAAATGAAAGGTATATAAGTCCTCTTTCAAGGAAAAATATAGCCCATCACTGGAAATCACTACAAAAATACAGAATCACCAAAAACTAAACACTACTCTAAAACAGAGTTCTGTTTCAATCCCAAACTTTGGACAACCATATCTCACAGAATTTTAAACGAAATGACAAAAAATATATGTCCATTTTGAAGCTTGGGATGTGAAATTTAAGACTGGAAAGTTTCATAATTTTCCAATACCATTTGGTTATTCAAAATGCTCGTGTAAACGGACTGCACAAAACAGAGCTCAAACCAGACAACTTTCCAACTTTTCCCAAGTGATTCAAATGAACCCAAAATCAATAACCAAGCTCATTCCCACACAAAATCACTCAAGGAATCCAATGGGAATGTCAAAATCACCAAAATCCTATTCCATTATCATGCTTTGGTTTTGGGTAACATTAAACACTAAAATCTCAAATTCTCCAAACTTAATAATTTCCAACCCAAACAATTCTATCTATCCAAAATGCATTCCAAACATACAAATTCCATACCAAACATATACCAAACTCTCAATGGCCCTCATTTTCGAAAATGGCCCAAGAATTCCAGAAAATCCAAGTTAATTCATTTGGCATAAAACATAGATAGATAGATAGGTCTCACTCACCTTATCAACTTCTCAAAGGGAGTTCTTGATTCACCACTTCCCAAAATTTCGTGTGGCCACAAACCACAACCAATGGACAAACTACAACCATAGAAATGTTGCTCTTAACTCAAGGATCAACTTTAATGAAGGGAGTTTGAGCAAAGGAAGGCATTTACTTACCCAAAGATCAAACTTTCTTCTTTCCCTTGCCTTCAACAATGGTGAACGAGAGAGAGAAAGCAAGGATGAGAGAGATGAGATGGAGTGTGAGGAAGAAGAAACAATAATACTCCCCCCCATACCTCCAGCCGAAAGAGAGAGAAGAGAGGAGAGAAAAATATAATATTTTTATCCCACTTGTCTTACACACACATGCACTCTCTCCCCCATACTCTCTTTGCCACATGTCAAAATTGCTATTGGTTCTCACCAAATAAGTCACCAATTAACTTATCTAATTTCTCCATTAGCCATTTTAATCACACATCTCATTTCTCTTAGTTAGTAATTAATTTTTCCCTTAATTACCAACTCATGGCCAATAATTCCATTCTTCCAATTTTTCAATAATTATGACGTATTAATCAAAATAGCCATAAAACACATAATAATTCAAATTAAATTCATAATTATCCACAATAATCATGATTTGCCCTTAATCAAAAATTGGGATATTACAGAAGGTGTTGATGTCCCATTTCCTGATGAAGAGGTTACCAGACTAGGTTAGGCAACAGGATCTTTCATCTAGTTCAGACTGCGACAACCCCTCCAATGATAAGAAACACCTTACTGTTACTTGATCCTTGACATTCTACTTATAATCTTTGTGTGTTACTAGGATGAAGAAGAAGCGACAAAATTTCCCTTATTGGCATAACTACAAATATTCATAAAAAATTAACAAAGTCGACTTACGGATGCCTTGTGGGATTGTGGGTCGTGCAATCTCGTATAATTTTAGAATTGATAACAAAGATATTAGAGAGTTCCTATCTTTACAGGAGATAGACATAGGATGGGTCACATTTGCAATCATGTAATTCTTAACTTTAATTAATGCACTGATATTTAGGAGTTTTAGGCTTCTACATTTACTGAGTCATTTCTCATTTCATTTCTATGGTAGCTGCTTCCACAAAATGTGTGTCGAAAGAGAGTTCAACATTTCATATGGCTTCTTATGTCCTGGCAATCTGTCAAGGCGTAATAATAGTAGGTTGGAAGATCGGATAAGTTATGTCGGCTATACAATAGGACAGACTCAGCTGCCTTGCTATCTAACACCAATTGTTAAAAGGCAAGTAACTTAATTTTATATATTTATACATATTCACTTTACTAAAAAGTATCATGTTATCTAACCTCATTTTAATCTACATATGTTAATATAGTTATCATTGGAGTCTTTGTGTTGCTTGTCCTTCATCTATCACACCCTTACACTCAAGATAAATCCTTACCATCATCAATCTTGATTGCTATGTTCATGTAGCATCATTTTAATGCAATTGGACATGTGCTCATCTTCATAAATCATAACCTACTCCCCTCTTCATATAATAATGACACTTGGCATCTTTAATTCCACAATTTACACAATTGCTAACACATTTCTTTTTCAATTTTCGGAATAACGCCAATTCTGGCAGATGTTTTGCCCTAACTTTGAAAAATCATAACTAAATTTGTAGACATCATTTTGGAGTGATTCTAAATGCTATAGAACCCTTATTGAGTCTAGTTTCAAAGAAAAATATGGACTTTATCAGTTGGAAGCATATCATTCCCATATTTCATTTTTTTGACCACTGCTCCAGAGACTTTCTAGATTTTCTGGGCTAATTTCAAAATTTCATAACTCTCAATCCACTAGTCAAAATGGCTTATAATACCTATCAAATTAAATCCCTGTATATCTACTTTCACCCTGTAAAATTTCATAATTTTTGGACATCATTTGATCATCCAAAATCCCAAGACAATCTCATTGGT
This sequence comes from Inga oerstediana, assembly GCA_963210345.1. NCBI lineage: Eukaryota > Viridiplantae > Streptophyta > Magnoliopsida > Fabales > Fabaceae > Inga > Inga oerstediana. The sequence goes on from OY723410.1 coordinate 23,296,535, forward strand.
TCGCAGGAAATTTCAATAAAAGCATAATCACATTCTCCAAAATTCATCATTTCACTTTCTTTAATACCCCAAAGATATAAGAAATATTAGAGAATAAATTTGGGGCTCCTGCAAAACCGAGGCTTGGCAGTCCATTTATTTCAGGCTTATTCACTAGCCTCCAATCCTGAAATTCGGGGTATTACATCATCAACGTCATCTTTTGGTTTGATTCATTGGGTCGCAAGCTAGACGGAGACATCAAAACCATTTTTAACACGTAAGTTAATTTGTTTGTCAATCGTTGATTTTTTATTTTAGTCAATTGTTTTAATATCTTTTGTTTTTCATTTTAATTACAATGCACTGAAGACATTTTATATAATAGGTGGGAAGCGCGAAGGTAAAAGTGGTCTGGTAAAGTGGTTCCAGTCAAAGGTAAGTTGTTTAAATTCAAGTTCTTCAATTGAATATTGCTTTATATATACCTTTATTCTTTTTTACCATTTGCTTTTGATGTATAATGCCCTCACCAACCAAGGAAAACTGAGTGCGGCTTCTATGTTTTACTATATATTTATTACATCATTTTTAGTGGCCTTACTACCAATTTTGAACAGGCGATCATTTCTTGATTCTCAACTGAATTTCATTTCTGTTCTTGTAATTGGATTGTTAGTTATTCATTCAATTGATTGATTTATGTTAACATATTCTCTATTTTGCGCACAAATTTTTGATAATCAAGACGCCTACACAATCAAAGATATTAATTTGATCTGAGACCTTTTGTCAAGCCATCTTCTACAACACATAGAAGGTGATGATGTGTAGAGGTTTTTTTACATAGTGCAATGATTTTGTATGTACAGTACTAAATTAAGTTTGCATATTCGAATACTTTTCCTCCTATTACTTTCATAATTTCTTATTTATGAGTACTTTGAATTTGTTAAGGCATTATGATTTATAGAGAACACTTTGAAAAATGATAACGAAGCATAGAGATTTCATGGAAGCATGTCATCTCTTTGGCCATATGATTGTCATAATTTACATTGAAAGTTGAAGTTTGAATATTAAAATGATGTTATGATGATATATACGTGATATGTCATGATAGAACTTTGAAGATTCAAAATATAATTATGTGGGTTGGTGGTTTTCCAATGGCATTGGTGATTGTGAAGAGTAAAATTTATATTAAAAAAAATATAGTTACAAAGACTGTTTTCCTAGAATAGTCATTGTAACTGTTGTATCTCAAAGATACAACAACTGTTTTTAGTAAAACAGTCATTGTATCTCAAGACTAACAACAAATGTTCTTGAAAAACAATCGTTGTAAGTCTGTTATCAGGACTGTTTTACAACAATCGCCTTTTCTTGAACTTTCAATGACACTCACATAAACGTTCCCCTGAAAACGGTCGTCTAAAGGGTATAAAAACGGACGTTAAAAGTGCCTTCTATAGTAGTGATAATTCTTCCCTCCACACACTTGTTGCATGCTACTTCAGACAGGTCTAGGTCTTGAAAAAAATTGGGGTTGTTGCTTATGAACTTGAACTTCCTCAAGAGACTCGAGTATATCCGGTATTTCACATGTCTCTCTTCTCAAGAGACATATTGGACCTTCAGCTGCTATTACTCAGTCCTTATCTCCTGTGGATGATCAAGGACAATTTACTCTTGAACCAGAGGCTATCCTAGGGCGTAAACTTGTTCAACGCCACAACCTTCCAGTCACTCAAGTGCTAATCCAGTGGAAGTTCACTCAACTAAAGGATGCTACTTGGGAGGACTTCTCAGTCATTCAACAACAATTCCCTAATTTTTCCACTGTTGCAGTTACTACAATGAAATCCTTGTGGACAAGGATTCTTTTTAAAGGGGGAGTAATTGATATGTATGTATGTATGTATGTATGTATGTATGTATGTATGTATGTATGTATGTATGTATGTATGTATGTATGTATGTATGTATGTATTCTCTAGTGAGGGGCTTTATAGTAAATAATCTATGAGAAAAGGAGAGTATCAACCCTAGAGTTAGGTAGAAGAGAGAGAATTAGCAATGATGTGGATGGGCAGAGAGCATATAAGTGGTTTACCCTACTACTATTTGCCCTTTTTGTGAATGAATTACTCTGTCTTTTCTCTCTGTGATATCAATATATATATATAAATACTTTAAGCTAATTTATTTATCTTCCTTGATTTCTTAAAAGAAAAATTAACTAACTCTTAAACTCCCTCTTGTCCTTTTTATAAGCAACAACTACCCAAATTACACAAAACTAATTGACTTTTAAATTTAGTTAAAAGCAACAAATATGTAAGAGATATAACCTTTTTCCAAACATTCCCTTCTTTATGAAAATGGTGAATGAGAGAGAATGAGGAAAAAATATGAGAGAGAATGAGTGAAAAAAATATGAGAGAAACATGTAATTAATTAGGGATAAAAATGGAAAAAATGCATTTATTTTTTGACAAAGTAAAATTGGTCCTTATGTATAAGACTAAGCCCATGAGAGAGAATATTGCTTATAAATAAGAAAGACCATATAAGGTACATTTTAAAAAATATTTTGGACAGGTGAAGTGGTACTAGAGACAGCAGCAGAGAGAGGTTGCTTCATGATAATTATTTGGTTGGCATTTTGCGTGTTACTATCTATCTTCACAATGTATCGCAGTTATGTTTATTTGGCAATACTCGGCATCAAATGTTTCTCTGGCTGGCCATGTTCCAATTACACAATACTAATTTTGGGTATTGCCAAGTTTACATTCTTATGGATGATGTCTGCAATTAGCGCTATTAATATGATGCATGATGGGAACCAGTTTCAAAACCTTTTTCTTCGGGACAGATCAATACAAATTACTTCCAAACTCATGCAGAAACGACGTGTCATTTTCAATGTGATGGTTTTAATGTATTGTATTGGTCATTATTTTGATGAGTTGTATTACATCTTATTCTATACGTTGATTTCTAAAATACTCTAATCATCTTTCTTAATTCTCTCTCCTTTTTTATTATTGTTGAGAAAATATCAATAAGAATAAATTAGGAAAAGACTGTGTGTGTTCTTATACCCTCAAAACCATGGTTTCAGAAGCACTTTTCCGTAAATCGAGACAAAACTCCTCTCACATACTTACCCCGTAAACTATAAAAGCTATTCTCCAAAGGCTAATCAACAAGTATGAGAAACATAACTTATATTTAAGATCAAGATTAACTTCCTAAATTTATATTATACTAAGAACTAGAGGGAGTATTAATTACTATTGGCTTAGTTATTACATTTTAATCTGTATATTTTATATTAGTTAATTATTGTTTATATTTGGATTCTTTACCTTTTTCTGAATGCAGTACTGTATATTTGAGTTTCTATTACTCTAATTTATTGTATTCATTGGTAAAATTATCCACGATTTTTCCAACAAGATATTCCTTGGGGTGGTAAGTGGTCTCAGCTACTTATTAAAAATGATAAAAATCATTTATACTCTAAACCTCAAAAGTAGAACCCTTGATCAAATCAATCCAAAAAAATTATAGTCACTTGTATTTTATAAGTAAGGGCATTTGTGTTTAATATGGTCACTATTCTAACCTATAATAAATCCTAATAAACCTATTTATTTTCTATTCTTCGGAATAATTTTTTTCAAAAAATTTTTGAAAAAGAACTTTAAAATGCTAAAAGACAAAAAGGTGTACCAAATTCATAATGCCAAAAAGATGTGAGGGCCTGATTAGTCCTTTTTAAAATTAAATGGAAATGATCAAAATGTCTCTCTGAGTTTAAAAAACGTGTTTCCATTGTTTATAACAGTTTAACAAGTTAGATGAGATTTTTAACAAATTCTAATAAGATTTTTACAATAGCAAGGTTCCCACTTTTGATAAGATTTTCCATAGTACAAAAAACCGGATCAAACCGATCAGTTCAACCGGTTGAACATGTAACCAGTCAGTGGTTTGGTTTGATTCAGTCATCAGACCATGAACCGGTCAGAAACCGGTTGAACCAGTCAAAACCAGCCAAAACCGGTGGTTTACTTGTTGGAATGGTTTTCTTTTTATTTTTTTTAATTTTTTTTCAACTATTATCTCGTGCTATTTTTTAAGGAAAAATGAAAGGTTGAAGACCAAGATGAAGAGAAAAGTGGGTAAAGAAAGAATAAATCTAAAAAAAGAAGAAGATGATGATGAAAAAATTATTTAAAAGGATATAATAATTATAGGAAAGGAAATATTATTGTATAAGTATAGGCATCATAACTAATACTAATAGATTTTAACCATTTTTTCTAAAGATCTTCATTTTTATCTATAGAAGTTTGAAAATATATTAATATATACATATATATATTGTCACTAATAAATTGTAATATTTTAATATAACCGGTTCGATCACCGATTAGACCTCGGTTGACCCATTAACCCTTGAACCTATACCATGACCGGTTTATTGCCTGGTCCAGTTTTTTGTTCCTTGAGATTTTCAGAAATTTTAATTCAAAATTCACCACTTGTTATAATAGCAAGGTTCCTACTTTTGTAGAGGTTTAACAGGTTCATATAAGGTTTTAACAACTTCATATAAAATTTTCAAAAATTTAAATTCAAAAATCACCAGTTGCTACAATCGCCGTATTAATTCACACTTTTGATAAGGGTTTCACAAGTTCATCATATAAGATTTTAATAAGTTTTGATAAGATTTTTACAAATTCCAATTCAAAATTCATCACTTGCTATAATGGCAAGGTATTCTCACTTCTGATACAGACTTTACAAATTCAAATAATCAAGGTTTTAACTAGTTTTGATAAAATATTCACAAATTCTAATTCAAAATTCATCACTTACCACAAAGACAAGGTATTAATTCCTACTTTTGAGTCAGGTTTCTTCGACTTTCCTTCAACTTTCAATTGCGTGAATACTTAACATAATATTTTTACAGATCCAAATTTTGGCTCGATCTAACACTCTCGCTGGCAAAGACTAAATCATCAAATTTGGCCCAATGACTTCTTTAACAACCTTGCTGTCCTTGAGAATTTTGAAAGTTGGAACCACTCTAATTCCAAGCTCTTTTGCCAATGGCTGCCATCAATAAACCATCAAAATATATATCGTGCCAGCCATAAAAAATCTAGGAAGACAACAGATTTATTTAACCTCGCGCTTAGCAATTAGCAATGAGCAAAGGAAAACCAGCTAACACATGCTAACCTAGTTTTTTTTGTTACAATCAAGGTTTAAGAAGACAACATCAGTACACTTCTCAGACAATTCTTGAAATTTGGGAGCAATCACTTTGCAAGGACCACACTTGCGAATTCAAAAGCAAAATCTCCAAATTATCCACTCAGTATTTAGCAACGATGGTGATGTATACATTGAAGGCATCTATAGGAACGTCAGAATCAGAATAGCCAAAACCAACAATGGTAATTGCAAGATGCATGGGGAAGGAGATAGGAAGTGTTGGAATATGCCTGGTCCATCCTTGGTGGATTAAGGCCCAAATCCAATTCACTAGAAGTTATTATAAAATTATGGAAAAATATGGGTATGAAAAATGAGTTTTATCTTTATGATTTGAAATTCAAATCAAAATAACTCTCATATATGATATATGGGTTATATCACTTGGTGGGAGTTAGTTGAAATTTTTCTAAGAAAGACTTTCAAAAGCCTCTCTCTCTGTTCCTCTTCTTCTCCAATGGTGAATTTACCGTATGAATGTGATCAAAGTTCATATCAATACTCTGATCTCGTGTGGGTATTTAGTGAGTCAACAAATTCTAGGTACATCTAAAATCCTTCAGGAAGAAACACCACTGAGTATAAATGTTGAGACAACTCTTCTCATATGATGTTTAGGGGGAAGACAGAGGTTGAGATTCAGTACGGCCATTTTGATTTTGATTTTTCGGCAGATGGGGTTACTTTGTGAGGACAAAAGTGTGAGGGCACTTGTGTTATTTTTTTTAATTTTTGAAAAGACAAAACATTTCTTTAGTGAACCGGTCACGGAACAGGTTTAAGGGTTAATAGGTCAATCGGAGTCGAACCGATGGTCGAACCGGTCATATTAAAATATTACAATTTATTAGTGATAATATATATATTAATATATTTTTAAACTTCTATACATAAAATTAATTGATTATGTTATATTTGATTACTTGAATCATATCAAATTAATTGACTAAAATATTATATATTATATGTATATAATATATAATATTTTGCCTTTATTTTTTTTTCAAATTTTCGTGGCCTTGAAATTAAATTTTTTTCTTATAATTTATTAAAATATTATATATTGTATGTATATTGGTTTAGATCTATGATTTTCTTTCTTTTTCAACTTATTTGTTGAACCAGATATCTCATTTTTCAAAAAGAAAAAAAAAGCAAACTGGTTGAACTAGTCAACCCACCTGTTTTTTTTGTTTTAACCGGTTTTGTACCGAGTCAACTCTCTCTCCCTCTCAAGCAGTGAATCAGACCGAACTGGAGACCGGTTCAACTATTTTCCGGTCGAACTGGTTGGTTCGGTCCCTTTTTGTATACCATGTAAAATAATGCACAACCGATACACACTACAAAAAAACACTGAATTTGCGACGGAATTTGAGACGGAATTTGCGACGGAATTGATTCCGTAGGTAATAACAGCGTCACAAAAAATTTTCCGACGGAATTTGCGACGGAAATTTGAGACGGAATTTATTCCGTCGCAAATTCCCTCTAAATTTCCGACGGAATATTCCGTCACAAATTCCATCGGAACTTTCGACGGAATTCATTTCCGTCGGAAATTCCGTGGCAAAATTTTTTTTTTTTTTTAATTTTAAAAATCCATTTGGCAACTCCGGCCACCGCCCCCTCATCGCCGGCGACAGCGCGTGGCATCTCCGGCGGCATCCACCTTGTCGTCGACCCCCAGATCCGCCACGTGTCGCATCCTCCCTCCGCCACGTGTCGCAACCTCATATTTCCAGGAAATGCAACTCAACTTGCCCATCCTTTGGTTCGAACCCACGACCTCGTCCGTACGCGCGCGATGCCTTACCGGATGAGCTCGACTGCTTTGGTGTTCTATTATTACACACAATTATATATATAATCTTATGTGCATATTTTTTTTAATTTCTAAAATTAAATTTTTATTAACATTAATTAATAACTAATAAGTAATTATTACCTAATATTTTATTTACTAATATTAATTAATAACTAATAAATTTTATTTTTTATATGACTATTTTGCCCCTATAAGGACCAAAACCTACGATTGAAAATTAAAATTATTTTAGAAATTAGAAAATAATAATAAAAATTAAATTAAAAATAATAAATTTTATAAAAATAATTTTTTTAAATTAAATTAAATAAATTTTAAAATATTAAATAATTAAAAAATAATTTTTAAATTTTTCCACTGAATTTTAATTAATATTTTTAAATTTTTAAAATATTAATTAAAAATAATAAATTGAGAGGGAATTTCTGACGGAATTCAATTCCGTCTGAACTTCCGTCGGAAATTGTGAGGGAATTTCCGACGGAATTTAATTCCGTCGGAATTTGCGACGGAATTTAATTCCGTCGGAAATTCCCTCTCAATTTCCGACGGAATCAAATTCCGTCGGAAATTCCGACTGAAATTCCGTCGGAAATTTCCGACGGAATTTTCCGTCGGAAATTCCGTGGCAAAGGTCAGAATTTCCAACGGAATATTTTCCGTGGCAAATTCCGTGGCAAATTTTGCGACGGAAAATTTTCCGACGGTTTTGCGACGGAATTTGATTCCGTCGCAAATTGGATGTTTTTTTGTAGTGACATTAACACGCAGATGATTTATTTATTTATTTATCTATTACTTTTAAACTGATTAACTAATTAAAAATTAACAGACCTAGCTAGAATTTCAACGAAACATCTCATGCCTAGAAACTCCTGGATTATTTGATTGTTTAGATCAAAAAGCGGAAGAAAAGTGCTAGAATGACTGACAAACAAGATTTCACATCACACATTTAAAGAATAATTGACGGGCTTGGGGCTTGTGCTAATATAATATAATATAAAATAAAATGATAAAGTCACTCATATAATGATGGGATGCTAGCAACCTCTAGGCAAAATAAATTAGGGGAGAATGGTAGGAAAATACCATTTAAACTTTAAAATTCTACTGACAAGAACAGTAATGGGATTGATAAGAATAGTAATTGAATTGGCAATACAAATCTTTGTTAAATGACTAATTTGAGATTTTTAAGTTCAAATGATTTTGTTTTATCATTCTCCTATAAATTAATCAACGAGACGGAACGACTGATTAGTAAGATCTTACTCTAAAATATATAGATCTAATTACGATGCAAATTTTATATATTTTTTTAATTTTAATTAATATATTAGTTTTAAAATTTATGCATTTTAGTAATTTGTTCAGTAACCAGATGCATCTCTATCCATTACATAAAGTTTGAAACAAATAATATCATTGTAATTTGTGAAGTATTATATACATACATACATATATATATATATATGTTAAAACTAAATGTCAATAATTAATGTGAATTTTTATAAGTTTTAAATTATATAAATTGATATTGGTAAATATAAGTCTAAGATATTATTGCGATTAAACTAGAAGAGGTAAATTCTGCTAAACTAGGTGCTTCAATTCCTACCATCTTTTTTCTTTTGGTTGTCAACCCTTCCTACCCTCTTTAGTACAAGATATCTTTATTTCACTACAAAAAATACTGTTGCTTTGTAGCATTTAAAATGATATATTTGTAGTGATTTTAACCACTACAAACGATAATACTAGCGGTTATAAAATCCACTCCAAAACATATTATTGCAAAAGGATTTATAGTGGTTGGTTAGAACTGCAGAACCGCTACTCATTTAAAAGAACTACTACTATATTGGTAGCGGTTTCGTCACACCACTACAAGATGCATATATAGATAACACATTATCCGAGAAATTTGTAGTGGTTTTAAAACGGCTACAAATGTTGGTGCAAAATTTTGGCGTGACAGGGAATGAAAATTGAAAATTTGGCACCAACATTAAAACTACTATTAAGTACATCCAGCAATTTGAAAAAAATTGACATCAAAATAGTTGTAACGGTTATGAAACCGCTACTAATATTGGATAAAATTTTAAAAATTGCGCCAAAAATTTAATCTAAATTTGGATTGAAATTTGTAGCGGTTTAGAACCACTACAAAATATTGTAAAAAAATACAATTTGAGTCCATTGCTATAATATTATGTTGAATGTTTTATTATTTAAGTAACAATTTAAAGATAGTAGTTAATATTTTAGAAGAATGATTAAATTAAGTTGGATTAGTATAAATATTATGTAGGTTTAATATTGAAAATGTACATGTAATAAAGACTTATTATGTTGTCCCCTAAATGTTATTTGATTATGAAAGGAATGTTGATGATTATGGAATGAATGTTGAAAATATTGGGGAAAAGTTCTTAAATTTCTGAACAAGAAGAAAAAAATAATTAGTATACATACTATAAGAAGGAAAAAATAAAATGTTGAAATCAAAGAATTAAAAAAAATTACCATATTTGATCAGCTTGCTCAGCTCTTCAGGAAGACTTCACAGATGAGAGAAAATGAGAGAGAAAAGGGGGTGAAAAGAAATAGAGGAGAGTTTGAAATAAGGTGTGATGAGGGTATTTATAGGGATCTACGTAACGCTTATAGCGGTTAATGTGACATTTTTTATGGCGGTTTGTATTTGTAGGCGGTTGAAGTGACAATGCTTGTAGCGGTTTGAAAACCAATTGGTATTTTTAAAAAATATATATATATATATATTGAGGTTTACAAGAATAAAAGTATAATTTGTTTAATTATTCTTCGTCGTCATCCCTATAAAAAATGTGTGGAGAAAATGTTAGTGGTGAGTTTATTATTTTGTACAAAAATTAAATTTAAATTAAGTGATAATAAAGCATAAATTATAAAAAGCACCGAACTAGAGGTAAATTGTCATCGTCTTCAGAGAACAAGTTTTCGAAATTGGCGAGCTAGAATCACTCACTCTCATAGGTGATGTTATCACCATCACCCATGTTGTAAAGGTGTCAAGGCTTTAAGTGAACCACCAGATTCCAATGCATGTACCTCTCGTCTTGGACATAATAAACCTGGTGTGTCTTTAAAACAGGAACATATGGCTCGTCAACTTTAGATTGACTAGTATGAATTGGCTAAAAGAAATTTAATAATGTGATGCATAAGTTGTTAGTTGTGAGTCCCCGAGAAATTGTCGTATTTGTCCACAAACACTTGAACAGCGTCACGGTGAAACGGCCTTAGTAATTTAGTTAGATAACATTAAGAAGCTTTCCATAATAAGGGACACCTCCGAACTGCATGTTGCTGTCATTACTGCTCGCATAACTCCTAGGTGCCATAAACACCCAAGTTTTGAGTTGGGGATCATTGGTCTCATGATATCACGCAAAACTTGAAACCGTTAATATTGTATAATGTAAACCTTTTTGCATAGTTAATAGGGCCGATTGCGAGAGCTCTGAAATCTGGTAAATGTGGGTTATGGTCATTTAGTATTCTGCACGTAAACCAACTTAGAAATTATCTGTGGACCTTTTTGTCAATTTCGGAGGATATTTGTGTATAGAACCTAAGTTGACGCTTCATATGACTTCTAAATTCCTTTCAATTAATCATGAGATAGTGATAATGCAATGTAAGTAAAGAATGTAAAGAAATATATAAAATAACATATGAGTATACAATTCTTACTGAAGGAAGGGTTCAACTTGAATGCAATTAATCAAGACATGTCTATATTCCATGGATAGAAGTATGATTATTCTTTATTTTGAATTTCTAGTTTTTAATATTTAGAAGGATTTGATAAAATCAACTGTATTTTGACCTTTCAATCAAATGGATTTTTTCAAAACAAATAAAAAATAATTTATTTTTCATAATTTATTTATTATAATAATTATGTTTTAATATGAAGTAAGAATTTAATTAGACTAGTATAGTAGTATTTAGCGCACATCACCTTCCTTAATTATTTCCAAAACCGTTAATGTAAATTAATTTATCATTATTATTTACGAAAGATTTGACTTGTTTAATTTTATTGTTACTAGGGAAAATCCCTGAAAAATACCTTTAAAATAGGGAAATCCCTATTCAATACTCTAAAATCCAAAATTCCGGATCAGTACCCTGTCAGTATGGATGAATAGTGCGGGGGTGCCAAAAGACAATTTTGCCCTTCAGCCCTCATTCTCGCCACTTCAGAATAACAACACGCAGCTCTTAATTAACAACTCCGGATTCTTGATTAACCACTCTAGTTTCATCTTTTTACTTTCACAATAACAACACCGGTCTTGTTATTAATGACACCATATTCTATATTAACAACTCTCATTTCTTGTTTCACAACTTCGTAATTTAAGTTTCAGGGCCAATAACAACACATCTTTCTTTATTAACAACATTGTATTTTACATTAACAACACTATATTTTTGGGAAAATACCAGCTAGGTCCCAAGCTACAGAATTAATCTCAAAAAACTCCCTTTGCAAATTCCAAGGTCAGAAAAGTCCCTAGGGACTTTTCTGACAGCATTTCCCTTTGAGCAATTACTAAAATAGCCCCCACTCAAATTTAAAAAAAGGAGCTTCATTTTGAAAAGAAGACACAGAGGGTTCGAATTAGCATCGCTGGACGTACGCTCTGCTTCTCGTTCCTCCGTCATGCCGTGGTTCTCGGTCAAGCGTCGGTGGCCTTCGACGCCGCGTCGCTGCCATTCGAGTCGGCGTGGGTGAGTCCGCCGTTCCCCAAGCGTGCAGCGCAGTCCGCCGGGGAAGCACGCATCGCAGTCCGCCGTGAAGTAGCCAGTGTTCTTGGGCAGTGCCAGCGTCTACCGGTGTTACAGGGGCAAAGAATCCGGCGCCCATCCAACAACATCAGCCGCATCGCTCCTTCCAACACCCAGCGTCCCTCGAGTGCTCCTCCGACGGTCAGTCATCCACCCCTTTGCTGTATGGTTTTTTTTTTGTGAAATGGCACCATTAATCTATTGGGTTGCCACTAGTTTGGGATTGGGGGAAAGTATTGATTCTTGGAATTTAGTTGGGAAAATACATTGGTTAAGGAAGGTGGTTGTCAGGTTTAAATTTTTTCTTTTTCTATGTGGCACTACTATGTGATGGCTGAATCAGTGTTGTTGTTTTGGGGGTATAGATGTTTGTTTATGAGTAACGTTGAAGGCCAGAGAATGTTTTATAATGTGGTTTGCTGATAATGTGCTGCTCTAGCATTGGGTTTGAGGTCAGAATCAATGGGTATGAGGCTAATAATGTGCTTCTCTAGAATTGGTGCATTTGGAAGTTATTTACTGTTAAAAATTGATGTCCTATTAATGCTTCAGTTTGTGTTGCTTATTACTGTTTTTGAGTGGTTCCGACAGAAGAATGGGCAGTATAGGAAGTAAAGTTGGCTCTAGGTACAACATACACCATTGTACGAATTGGTACTTGTCAGTATAGAATAGTTAGCAACCGTTGATATGAAAAATTGTTTGTTGTGTGTGATGAGTTGTAGAAGAAAGTTTTGTTCATGACCTTATGCTTCATTGTTGATTTGTATGACTTAGTGATTGATATATATATATATATATATTGTCTAGATAACTGTGTTCTGTACATTGCTGATGTGGAATTGCAATTAACTTCATAAATTAGTTGTTCGTTATATACAAATGATTGGTTAATGTCTTATGTTTTTGGTGGTGTGTGAATAAAGTAGTAATTACGCTTAAGGTTAAGCAAAAAATGGAAAAGAAGAAAGAAAGGAAAGATGGTGAGGGAGAGAGGGTGAAAAAAGTTTCAGGGTATATATTGTTTACACAAGATTATTTTAAGAACAAGAAAAACAAGAAGGAGGAGTGCAAGCGTTTAAAAGAGGAGACACAGTCTATGAAAGAAGCTTGGGACGCATTGAAAGATGAGGAGAAGGAGGCATATAAGGTGAGGGCAAAGAATTTAAGGAGTGAGGCAAAAGGAACAAAATACGTGGTTCCATTCTTGACCCGATGTGCTCCTAATCAATTTATGAAAGTGTGCAACAGTGTGAAAAATAGAGAAGATAAGATGGATAGGCTAAAGAAAATCGGATTTGACAAGTTAGTTCACATAAGCTGCTCACAAATCCCCCGAGATCTATGTGGTCAGTTGATGTCTGCATTTGACCCTCCAACTAACAATGTTTTGATTCGAGGGAGGTCATTGAACATCCGCCGGGAAGATGTACAACAATTGATGGGGTTACCGTGTGAGGGGAGACATTGAGGAAAAAGTCAATAAAGAAGAAGAAGGTTTAGAACAATTGAAGACATTGGGCGGGACAGTGCCTTACAAGACCATTGGAAAATGGCTAATTGAGAGAGACGAGGATCCGGAATTCGAATTCCTCTTTGTCATGTATGCGTTGGGAACTCTCTTGTGTCCCGGGTCGGGTATAAAAGTGACTGATAGAGTGTTGAAAGTGATGGCGGCAACAAAAGGAGGTCTTGGGAAGTACGATTAGTTGAGTTTTTTGTTGATTGAACTATCAAATTCTCTTGCACAGTACAAGAAGAAATTAATGAAAGGGAAAGATGCAGGGAGGATCAATGTCGGGGGATGTATATATTTTCTAATGGTAAGTGCATGTTTAATCTATGTAACGTTTATTGGCTTTTTTAATTAGTTGTAAATTGCTGCATTAGATGTTGAATTCTGCTGCTGTTAAGGTGTAATTTAATTTCTGTACAGGTGTTTTGCTTGCAACATTTTCCCCTAGGCCAACTACATGCCTCTACAAGTGAAAATGCGCTTGCATTTTGGAATGACAACAACGTCAAGAGTATAGTGTAGATAGAGAAGGAAAGCAACCAAGGGTTGCTACATTCAGTCAGTAATGTAGTTGGATCTGCCTCTTCTGAATTGCATGAACAAACCATGCTAACACACCCGGTAAGATGTGAAATCTGATGTCAGCCGCACATTCAGTTGAAAGTATTGACTTAAGTTTTTGTGATGTATAATTTGCAGGAAATCAAAAGAACATATGATCGAATTATGTCAAGGGTGGTGTCAATAGTGCAAGAGGAACTTGTTTCCCTTCAGGCGAGGCTGTTAGGCGGGGGAAACATGGATGAAGGGGATGAAAAGGTGCAAGACGTTAAATCTTCGTCTGAAAGTGAAGATGATGAACATGATGAGGGGGTGACATAAGAAAAAGAGAAGATGATGAAGTGCAGTCTATAAGTGCAGACGAAGGGTCAGAGGAAGAAGTAGGAGGTGTACATGCTATGGGAGATAAGGAGGAAGTGAAATCAAAAGGAAAGGAAAAGGCACAAATGAGGAAATCTACAAGGGTTAAGAAACCTGCTATTGGGTCTCCTTGGGTGACAACAATGGCTAAGAAGAGAAGTCAAGATGAGAAGGATAAGGAAGTTTTATATCAAATGTACACTACACGATGTAAATCAGTAGAGGATGAGCAGGAGTAAGTAATCACACTTCTTCAATCTCAACTTAGATGAATCACAAAAACTAACTTTGTGCGCTTGTTTGTGTATTAGGGAGTTTATGGATATGTATGATTATTTCTTGACCCGCGGTGAACTATATTGCCTTCGTCCAAGGGGGTGGATTAGTAACAGGGTAAGTTACTTGAACAATAAACTCATACTATGTTCATTGAATTCTGCGAATTGCTGACCCTTTTTTTAATGGTGCATAGTTTATAACCATGGTTGCGAGGACGTTAGTGGGGGATCAAGTACACAATAGCAGCCGAGTGACCAGACACATATTTTCCGTAGAATTGATGCAAAAAATGGCAGCGGCTCCTAACAAGTGGTAATTGGAATCACATGCTACAGAGATCATGCCTGAACATATTGGTTACAACATTGGCGATTGCGACTTGATTTTTGCTCCTACCCTGCGCCTGGATCATTGGTTTTGTTATGTCTTGGAGACGAAGACAATGCGGTTTTATATGCTGGACTCATTGGTTGACCAATTAACATATGCAAGGGCACAAAAGGTAGAAGAAGATGCACGTTCAGCTGCTGACCATCCAACAAAACCGAAGAGAATGAGCAAAAGCCAAAAAGAAGATTTTCGAGCCAAAGAACGGCTCGCACAGCAGTGTGTAAGTGCTTCTTTCTCAAATGGTTTGTGTGCATTCGTCATTGTTGTTTTCTGACATAACTTCTTTTTTGTACAACTTCCAGAGAGATTGCATTGTTAACATACTTCGTCAAGTAAAACCCGAAGTATATGACAAAGGGCAGGAAATACCAAAGGAAGTTACTTGGGTAAAAGTGCATGTCCAAGCTGATACGTTAGTGCTGTTTTTGTTCCTCCAACTCTTTAAACTATAGCTTTTTTTACCCATTCGGTTGTTATAACATTGGAACTGTGTATGTGGCTTTTTGTTTTGCAGCGATTCGTGTGGTGTTCATGTTTTGTCATGGTTACATAACTGGGATGGCTCTACACATAACAAGGCGGGGTACACTATGCCTAAGCTTGGTGATCATCAGACTCGGCAAGTGAAGGTGGATTGTTTATGGTGGCTAGTTGCACATGAACAGAACAAACACGCTCAAAAGGTGTTGTCCCTTCTCAACGGAAGTCAACAAATGAAGAGGAAGAAAGTCGTGTAGCATTTGACGTATTGTTCTGTGAAAATGGCTAGTTATAGTGTACTGTAGTTGATATTTTGTATAAATGCCAACTTGCTGTAAAAGACACCAACGTATAGTTAGTTTACAACATCATCAGTTATTTTGGTGACATAATGAATTAACTTTACAACATGTACATATCATTATCAAATGCTTGACTAGGTCCCTAAACAGCTTATTTTGCTCAGGTTATTTTGCTCAGCTTATATCAACATGTACATATCAGTTATTTTGCTCAGGTTGTTTGACATGTCATTTGAATAAGTGTTTGCTGTTTTTATGTTTACAACACATGTTGCTACGTTTACAACACCTTAAGCTCTTTTTACAAGTGTTTAAGCTACGTTTACAACCACTCCGACCAGGGACACCAGGGCAGTAGCTTGTGCAACAAGCCACAACTTAGGTACCACTTTCTTGTACCATCGTTTACAATATGGTCAGCTATATTTACAACATCCTCAATTATATTAACAACTTAATAAGCGACGTTTACAACTTGGGAGAAATAAAGTCTTAAAGATATGTTTACAACACATGTTGCTATGTTTACAACACCTTAAGCTCTTTTTACAAGTTTTTAAGCTACGTTTACAACCACTCCCACCAGGGACACCAGGGCAGTAGCTTGTGCAACAAGACACAACTTAGGCACCACTTTCTTCTACTATCGTTTACAAGATGTTCTGTAATATTTACAATATCTTCAGTTATATTAACAACTTAATAAGCGACGTTTACAACTTGGTGATAAAGAGAGTCTTAAAGATATGTTTACAACACATGTTGCTACGTTTACAACTCCTTAAGTTCTTTTTACAAGTGTTTAAAACGTAGCACCAGGGACACCAGGGCAGTAGCTTGTGCAACAAGCCACAACTTAGACACCACTTTCTTCTATCATCGTTTACAATATGTTCTGCTATATTTACAGCATCTTCAGTTATATTAACAACTTCCTCTGTACAGTATAATTTTTGACACTCTCACAGTGTCTTACCATGAGCTGAACCCAGTAATGTCTCGCTGTGCATAATATTCTTGAGCTAACACTAGCAACATCATGAGGCTTTGTGCACAAGCCATTATGTATGTATGTTTTCACAACAACAAAAAGTTGTTTTCACAAGGTCATTGCCCAACCCTCTTATGGTTGTACAATTTCATGTGGCTCCTGTCACAACAACATAGCATTAACTTAAACAAAATAATATATGTACTGTCACAACAGAATAGCTTATCATTTCCATATATACTAAGACAATAAAATATTAAGTACTATCAGTCAGTACCTTTTGTTCACTTACTCATTACACTTAATATGATATACTAATTACATAGATACACCAAGTTGGGGATGCATTCAACAAGCAAAAAGGGTGAGGGAATGCAACTACTTCATGGTCAATATATACATAACCAGAAAGTTACTATCAAAAGAATCTACATTTATGTACTTGTTTTTAGGATGGATTTGGATTTCTACAAGTTTTGATTGTTTGCCCAGCCTTATTGCATCTCCCACAATAATATATCTTTTTGTTTTGAAACTGAGATTCCCTTCTTTTCCTTTTCGGTCTCCCTGGTGGCCTTGAAGTGATTGGAGGGTCTAAGAATGTCTATGTTAGCATATGTGTCACCGTCGGAGACTCAACCCATGGACAATCATGAGTTGCGACTAGCCTCATGGAACTTTCATATATTTTTCCCTGTGCTTCCAGTTTGAACTAGTCATCTACAAATGTGTAGACATTACCACTAAGTACCTTAATAGCTACACAAGCATGGGCGCAAGGTACTCCACTCATTTGTCATGCTAGACACGTGCATTTTCTTTCACCAAGATCTACATTCACAAAAATGATGACATCTCCACATCTACTTCGAACCGAGAACTGATTGTCTCCATAATATAATGCTTCCATATTTTCAGCATGTTTAACTTGTTGCAGCAATTTTTCTTCAATTCTTGGTCCCACTGCATTTTTCCAACTACCCATGGCCATCTTGCTTGCAATCAATTTTCGAGCCAATTTCTCCCGATGTTCATGAATTAAAACTGACACGGTGTACTTCCTTTCTGTTAACATCCATGCATTAAACGACTCTGCAAGATTACTGGTTATGTTATCCCACCTTTTGAAAGGAAACTTGCTTAGAGCCCATTTCTCAACATCCCCATAATTCTCCACCCAATTTGCCAATTGAGGATTGAACAATCTTAATGTACCCATTGCACTAGTGAAGTCTTCATCCAACCTTGCATATGCAATTACATCAAGAAGAAGGAGTGCATTCTCCTTGCTATTCGCTGATGTTCGTGTCCGACCTCTATTAATTAGTAGGAACTCGGCACTATAATTTTCCTTCATATGCCGGTAGCAAAAAGCATGTCTCTCACTGCCAAATATTTCTTTTACAGCACCAATAATCGCATTATTGCGATCTAAGACAATTGTTACCAACATTAAGCCTGTAATGTCTTTCACGTTCGATAGAAACCAAGACCATTCATCATACGTCTCACCGCTCACAATGGCATATGCTAGGGGAAACATCTGGTTGTCTGCATCGTATGCACTAGCTGACAACATTGTTCCCTTATAAGGGCCACTTAGATGACAACCATCTACATAAAGTATGGGTCAACAACCTCCTAAAAACCCTTTAATAGAACAACCGTAAGCAATAAATACCATATGACGGTAGTTCAGCCGCACCCCATACTCTCTGTACATGTCTGATCGAATGACGTTAGCAGTCTTATCAATATTGCACCTCAAACCATCCATTACGATTGATGATGTCAAGCTCAACCTGTGTGGATGCAAAACTATTAGGCTATCTTGTGCTTGGTGAACGTGTTCACTTTTGAGTGTTCTAATGGTTAAAAACTCTGTATCTTGATGTTCTCCTGATGAATATGCACCCATGTACCAAGGACAACCTTCAACCTTGCACTTCACAATTATCTTGTGTTGATTGTTCTTGACAAATTGGTATGCAAACTTATGAGCAATACTATATTTGTATAACGTTTGACGAAGGCTCACAGCATTCGGAAAAATTTGTCCTGCTCCAATAATCAAATCCCTCCATTTTCCATGATTCATTTCTGGTATAGGGGTTGGCACCATTTGCGTAGCACAAGTCAATGATGGGATCACTTGACCTTCATTTAACAAACCATGTAGGGATGTACATATTCCTCCTTCACCTCCAAACAAATTATCAATCCTGCAAGAAATTACAAGTTTTAGTGCTCTTGCACATATTCACGTGGGAAGAAATTACTTTTCTTAGGACAAATAAACTTACACTTCTTGCTCTTCTATTTGACCGTTCATTGCTGGTTCTGTACTGTCATTATCACCATCCTCTTCAATATACACATGACCATATTGTTCATTATATTTGATTAGATGACACACCCCTTCGTCATCTACAAGATCCACAAATGTTGATGTATCAAGGGCAACTTTGAACTTCATTTGCATTTCATTCCTTTCTTTTCCGGTTATGGATGATATGATTCTTCGCAACTCCTCATATGTTGTGCCTTCCTTTACGCATCTTGTTCTTACTAAACCACCAACATATTGCATTTCATCTTCTCCACCATTTAAAAACTTCCCCACCCACATGAAAGAAACAAAATAAATTCTTCCCCGAACAACTTCCCATCTTTCATGTCAATCTGCAACACAAACTTCGTATTATCAACTTCCAAAGCAATATTTACAACTTTATATGCACATATTAACAACAAGTTAACTACACGTTTTATTCCTACACATATGCTTTTTCTAATAACACCAAACACACTAAAAATAAGGCAAAACCTCTATTCTCTTCCCAAAAAACATAGCACAGCTACGGTACGTATTAACAACTTCCACAGCAATATTTACAACTTCATATGCACATATTAACAACAAGTTAACTACACGTTTTATTCCTACACATATTCTTTTTCTAATAACACCAAACACACTAAAAATAAGGCAAAACCTCTGTTCTCTTCCCAAAAAACAGAGCACAACTACGGTACGTATTAACAACCTCCACAGCAATATTTACAACTTCATATGCACATATTAACAACACGTTAACTACACTTTTTTTCCTACACATGTGCTTTTTCTAACAACACCAAACACACTAAAAATAGGGTCAAACCTCTGTTTGCTTCACCAAAAATAGAGCACACTTACGGTACATATTAACAACTTCCACAGCAATATTTACAACTTCATATGCACAAATTTACAACAATTTTTTTGGTTCATTTCAGCATTTTTCCAGCAAAGAATACCAATTACATTCATCATTCTCACTTTAAACACAGCAGCTCCTCTGTTACCATGCCACAAAAACATAGCACTCTAACATAAACCCAACCCACCCAAGGTGAAATCCCAACTTCAATGATCAAGCTCATTTGTCTACCAGATTCTTAGCTTTTCTTCTCTACCACCTACCACTTACTCCATTTTTTAGCTCAAGATCCAACCTTTCACCAAACCCTCACTCTCAATCTAACCAACTTTCACACAGAAAGAAACAAAATTTTCCAGAGTTCGTTTCTCTACATTGCTGCACGTACCTGGACAATGAAGAAGACGAGATTCCCAAGAACATTAACGCCACTTTGTATCCCTTTAATGTTGCACCTCCTACGCCCTTCGTCTGTGTGCGTTTTTCTCTTTTTCCTTAATGCCTTGATCACAAATACATGCTTCACTCCTCTCTCCTCTATGCGTTTTCTTTTCTTATTTGAGTGGGGGCTATTTTAGTAATTGCTCAAAGGGAAATGCTGTCAGACTGACCTTGGAATTTGCAAAGGGAGTTTTTTGAGATTAATTCTGTAGCTTGGGACCTAGCTGGTATTTTCCCTATATTTTTTAGATGCTAATATGTGAAAGAATAAAGCGGAGTTGTTAATCAAGGATCCGAAGTTGTTAATTAAGAGCCGAGTGTTGTTATCCTGAAGTGACGAGAATGAGGGCTGAAGGGTAAAATCGTCTTTTGGCTCCCCCCGCATTATTCATACGTACTGACATGGTATTGATCTGGAATTATGGATTTCAGAGTACTAAATAGGGATTTCCCTATTTCGGAGGTATTTTTCAGGGATTTTCCCTTTTTATATTTAATTATGCTATTTATATTATTAATATTTTAATATTATATTATTAGTAATAAAACGGAAGCCACGGACTTGATCTATGCGAGATGGCCGGTAGGCGGGACCGCGGGAGAGCTTTTTTTGCACCTAACCCTGACAACAGTTGTGGGGCTATCATCGACGGATCTGATCAATGATTTCTATATGCCTTTATTAGTGGCAGGATATGATTTTATTTGAGATTTTATAATTAAAACTTTTTTTATATATTTTTAATTTGGGATTTCCTCTAATTTTTTGTTAGCTTTTTGTTTCATATGTATTTGCCTCTTAGATTTACTTACCAGATATCATTCAAATTAAAATTTAAAATTTCTAGGAATATAGCAAATCCATATTGGGAATCTGCCCCCCTCTATTTTTGTTTTATAGTTATCTAATTTAGAAATAAAATATTTAATCTATTATTTTAAAAACAGATTAACAATATAGGAGAATACATTTAAATCCATTTAAAATAATTAAATTCATATTCAGGTCTGCACTTTTAACAAATCCCTAATTAAGCTAAGAGGCCTTATTAGGGATTTGTGAATATTGTTAAAAGATCACAATGTCTTTCTAATTAAAATGATAACTGAATCTCTATATTTTTATATTTTACAAACACATGATTAGTAGCAAAAAAAACAGAAAAAACAATTACTTGGCCGTAAAAATTTTAAGGAAAGCCTTAAGATGAAATCAAAATAAAATGGAAAACTCAATAAAAAAAAGGATAAAATAGAAATCTGGGACTAACCTTGTGAGCTACGGTAGAAAAACTGATGATTATTTTTTTGCCCGTTATGATGGTAGATTTGAGACCTCAAAAAAGAGAGAGATTGTGGAATATAACCGTGAAATGATTATGGTTATGTGAAAGGAACAAAAGGACCCCGACCACCATGGTTTCTCATCTTTCTTTTCTTTTCTTCTTCGGCTAGATAAATCGCAAGATGGGTAGAAGAGAGGCGAGAAATTGACGAGATTGAGATTTGATATAGAGGTTTGCGAAACGAGAAGACATGGAGAAAATAGTACTCCCTCCTATCCTAATTATAGGACAACATTTGAGAATTGATCTTGGTCCTAATTATATGACAAAATTTTAAATTTTGTCAATTTCTTCCCAAAATACCCCCATTGCTTTAGATGATGGTTGGATTGCCTCGTCTGACGTGCGGTACCATGAAATATCAAACAAATACAAAATAAAATACCATGAAAGTAAACACAAAGAGGTGGAGAGAGAATACTGATTTAGATAATGGTTGGATTGCCTCATGATAGACTCATGTAGTATTCATAAATCACCCCTATTAAATAAGGACATTTTTGGAAAATAAATAAAATTAACTAATTCAACTACTATCCTTAATTTCTCAAAAGTTAGGTAAATATGTCCTATAATTAGGACGGGGGAGTATAAAGACATATTGATAAAATTTACAAATTCAGAAATCCATAATATGGCCTCTTCACCTAATTAGGGATTTGATAAAAGTGCAGGCATGAATATAAATTTAAGCATTTTAAATAGATTTAAATAGGATTTTTTGTAGCAATATTGTTGGCTAAAAAATTAATAATATGAAAAAAAATAAATAGATTAAATAGTTTATTTCTAATGGGAAAAGTATTATCCTGAATTTATGAGTCATTATAAGTTTATAACTACTAAAAAAATAATGCACAGTCTTTTTTTTTTTTTAATATGATCCAATATTTAATTCAGAATTTGTAGCTACCCCTCTCTTCCGAAACTCGAATTTGAGAGCTAAAAGATCTAGCACAACCTTACACCACTAAACTAACTCTATGTTGATAAAATAATTTCCAATTGACAATGCTCAACAACAATTGCTACTTTAAAACCCAGATGATTTATTTATTTATTTATCTAGCTATTATTTTTAAAATTATTAACTAATTAAAAATTAACGGACCAAGCTAGAATTTCAACGAAACGTCTCATGCCAGGAAACTCCTAGATTATTTGATTGTTTGGATCAAAAAGCGGAAGAAAATGCTAGAATGATTGAGAAACATGATTTCACATGGACCCGGTTTCTTTCCTTTATCTCAAAAGGAAGGGTATCAACCATCCATATTTAATATATTATAAAAATATTATTATAATAATATAAAAATATAATAATAATATTTTTTTAATATATTAAATCTAAAATATTAAGATCTTAATCGAACAATGTATAGGAGAGAAAAAAACCTCATTTTCTTTTGAAACAAAGGATAAAGCCAAATCCACCTCACATCACGCATTGGAAGAATAATTAACTGGCCTGTGGCTTGTGCTAATATAATATAATATAAAATGATAAAGTCACTCATATAATGATGAGATGCTAGCAACCTCTGGACGGAATAAATTAATCAACGGGACTGAACGACTGATTAGTAAGATCTTACTCTAAAATATATAGATCTAATTGCGAAGCAAATTTTTTATATATTTTTTTAATTTTAATTAATTTATTAGTTTTAAAATTTACGCATTAAGTAATTTGTTCACTAACTAGAAGCATCTCTATCCATTACATAAAGTTTGAAATAAATGATATCATTTGTGATTTGTGAAGTATTATAATATATATATATATATATTATAACTAAATGTGAATAATTAATGTAAATTTTATAAGTTTTATATTATATAATTGATATTGTTTAATATAATCCTGATATTATTGTGATTAGACTAGAAGAGGTAAATTCTGCTAAACTAGGTGCTTCAATTCCTACCTTCTTCTTTGGCATAAGATATCTTTGCCTATTTTGTAAGTATTAAGATTTTTTTTTTTAATAATAATGTATCAACAATTTATGATAGTTTGCTTGAAATACCTCTATCATTTATTGAACTATTGACCTTCGTTTATTTAAATTTAAAAAAAAAATAGTGCAATAAATAAGGATAATTTTGAAAAAAATAATTTATGCAATAGGCAAAAGTAGATAATAAGATCTTCAAGTCTTATAGATGAAGAGGGTATTATTTTTTTAGCACAATCACCATACATATATACAGGGACTTTTTACTGATAAGTATACAATTTCTTTTTGCCAACAAAGATTAGGGTAATCTTGAGGTATATGCATGCATCTTTATGTTTTTTCATTAAATTATCTAGAGATTTCAAAGAAATTATAAACGTAATTAAATTAGTTCATTTTTAAAGATTGACACACACACATACACATTAACTTTTAAAAGTTAAACTGTAACACACACACACACACACACAGTTCATTTAGAAAATATCTAAAGGATGAGACTTTTACATGTTATTATGCAAATTGAAAATAACTACATTAAGTACTACTGGGAGGAAATATTTTATATATATTTATATATACATGTGTGTGTGTGTGTGTTTGTTTTCAGTATCATGCGAAAGACAGTAAAAATTAGGTTCATTTTGTTGTATTTTTAATGTGAACAATATAAATTAAAGGGCGATAACTGTATATTTAAATTAGATATTTATCATTTTGTCTGCAAAATTCATGTATGTGTGTGTATCCTATTTCTGAATCATAAAAAATTTAGTAATAAAAATACAACGACATATGTATGGGAATATTTTCTTCCATCTAAGAACATAAAATTGGCTAGCCAGTTAGCTAGTGAAAGAAAAATAAGCATATAAGAAACCTTAAGAACAAATCTTACTAGCACTCCAATTTAATTTATAAAATTTAAATCTCATTAATTATGTCATAAATTTCAATATCTTTATTTTTAAACAAAAATACAAAACAATGAAGTAATATTTCAATAATCAATTTAATTATAAAAATATTGATGATTTAAATTGAACTAAAAATAAAACCTAAGTCATTCAAATCAAATTTGAAGAGAGTTGAGAGATGACAAGTGTACCAAATGCACATCCTCCTCAAATGTCTGCACCAAAATTGAATCCAATCATCAAAATCAAAACCAAAAACCCATCAAATGTGCTTAAACTCATCCCAAAAATTTTAATAAAATCCCTCTCAAAAATTATGAATTAATTATATAGCATCTTCAAAACACAAAGTTGAGAAGTCAAATGATCAATATAGTCATATAAGTGAGAATGGAAAAAGAAATTAAATCATGGGAATATTAATAATGAAGTATAATTAGCAGTAATTAAGTTAAAAAAAATTACTGATGATGATAAGGACTATTAGAAGCTAAATAAACAAGTTGTTCAGCCAACACATCAACATCTTCCCCGTCGTCGTCATCTTCCTGGAAACCTCGAAGAACTTGTTCAACATCCTCGTTCAACAAGTCTTGCCAAAGCACTTCATCGTCATTAATAATCTCTCTCTCTCTATTAATACTTTGGAATACCTCATTATGTTGTTCATCTTCTTCCTCTAACTTGCCAATCGAATCCAAATCCCCAGCAGCAGCAATATTGTTATTAGGTTCAAGTACTTCAACCAAATCTGAGCAATCTAATTGACCTACTAATAACTCATCAACATTATTATTATTATTATTATTATTATGACTACTAGGTCCTTGATCTATGGTTCTTCTTCTTTTCTTTGAGATTGCTTCTTCAAGTTCCTTCTTCCATTCTTTCTTCTGAACTAATTGCTGAACAAAGTTAGGGTTCTGCATGACTCTTGCTAAGAAATTCATTATTTGTTGCTGCTTTTGCTCGGTTCTCTTGAGCCTACCTTCCATTTGTTGAAGGTAGGTTTTTGTATCCTGTTGTTGTTGCCTGAGTTTCACCAGCTCCAGCATGAGCACCTGCTTGTCTCGCCGGAGCCGGTTCACCTCTCCGTCCAGCCCGAACCGGCCAACTTCCACACATGAATCTAGAGCTTGATGGTGATGGTGATTATGATGTTGTTGTTGTTGAGTTGTTTTCTTTCTCCTTATGTTCTTGAGAAGATGCTTTTGTCCTCTCAGAAACCCTTCATTGGCAAATTCCCACCTATCTGGATCAACCTTCCTGAATCCCTATAACAACATATATATCAAGGTATATCGAATCTCTTCTTCACTCTCAACCATAAAATCTTAGGCAATGTGTTTGATATATACTCATACAAATGATATATGGATTCAGATGTGTGTGTGGTACATCCTCTCTCTTTATTAGAATATATTATAAAGAGTCCCACATCTACTAATTAAACAAAAAATTGAAGGTATATATATAATGTTTAGGAAAGTCCTATTATATTGGCTTAAATTATTTTGATAGATATTTAGCTGTAAATCATGCTGTCTCTTCCCATCTGTGTTATGATTTCATAGTTCAATTGATTCATTTTTAATCGTTGAATCAAAACTAATCGATCAGATTGCAGATATATTTTTCTGTTGAGAGTATCCGAATCTCTCTCTCTCTCACACACACACACACACACACAAGTTACATTGAAAAACTACATGTTTTCTCCCATCCTATTAACAGTTACATATAAATAATCCAAGTGACAATGGCATACG
The DNA here is from genome assembly GCA_963210345.1 of Inga oerstediana. Taxonomy (NCBI): domain Eukaryota; kingdom Viridiplantae; phylum Streptophyta; class Magnoliopsida; order Fabales; family Fabaceae; genus Inga; species Inga oerstediana. Next base: position 23,323,010 of record OY723410.1, read on the forward strand.
AGAACCATAGGTTCCCTAGTGAAACCCTATGAGAGGAGATGTATTTGGATTGAGCAAAAATGAAGAAACATTGTGAATTCTAACTTTTAATTTCTTAGGTATTTGAATTTGATATATAAAGACTTTGATCATTAAACTAGAAATGAATGAAAATGGGCCGGTGAGGAATAGAAAAGTATAACCTAAATCTGTATCAAAGAAATGTTTAAATGAGACTCCTCCTCTTTAATTAATTCGAATTTCATCCATCGATTTGACGACCTTAAGTAGCAAATACTTAAGTTCGTAAGTGAAGGGTATTAGAAATAAGTTGTATTCACATAAAATCTCATTATTCCTAATAGTACATAAGCCTATACAGTAAACTCTCTTGGAGAAATTTAGAAATACATGTAATGAAGTTCAATTGTTCGCAGAATAATTGTAATGAGTGAATTAAAGCATTTTAAAATGTAAATTAAGTACTTTTTTCCCGCTCAAATACATCAAACAAACAATAAGTAAACAGTATGGAGAGAAAAGACTTAATAAACAAATACTTTTTCTGGTCCTTTTTATAAATAACTTTCTCTCTTTTGGTTGATCCCTTTTATAAACAACTTTCTTTTTGTGTATCAAAATTTAAACTAATTTTTTTCTATTACCCTATTAAATACATATCTTTATATTAATTATTTCTTATTCATTACTAATTCTCTTTTACTTAAGTATTTATTACATATTTTCTCTCATATTTATTATTTATTCTCTCTTCTATGCTCATTTCATAAATAGAGACTTATTTAGAACAAACATGACATTTTTTAATTCATTTATCGCAGGAGTATTAAAATGGGACCGATATCTAGAAGATAAGAGATAAAATAAGAATATTGACAGTTTCAGGCTCAAAAAAGATAAAAAGAATAATAATTATAATACAATGCATCCAGCTGCTTCTTCAAGAAATGTGACAGAAGATAAGGTTTTTGCAGTTTCACACAGTTTCATTGCATCTAAAAAAGCAGATCGATCCAGAGATGAAAAACATTACAGACAATAAAGCCAAATCGTTATAATATTAACTAAAAACAACAAAACCCACTAATGACAAGAGATCAAAGTTTGAATTTTTATGATTGCGTCTAAGAAAAAAACCTGAGAGAAAAAAAGAAGAAGCAAAACTCACATAGGTATTAAGCTGTCTGACGAAGCTGGAGAAATTGCTGTGTTTGAAGAATCTGGGAAGGAGGCTCATAGAGAAAGACTGTGGATCCCAGACAACGAAGCTATTGTTACCTCGGCTCCACGAAACTATGTGGTTGGTGGACACGTCGTCGACGATGTCGTATGTTTTTGTCAGAAACGGCGGAGGACCAGCTTCGTGAAGCCCCTCCATTGGCTGAGGTGCAGCCGCCGCCGCCATATTGGTGGTCGTCGTCGCTGCCGTCGCCTCCATAATAATCTCCTCCTTCACTACTCGATTCATAATCTCACACACTAAATCGGATCTGGGTCGGCTTCGTCTTCGGTAACAAAAAATGGGTTTGGCTCAGATTTTGATCTCGATAGAGTCTGCGAGAGTAATAGACAAGTATCAAGAGCTTGGCTATGGCGGTTTATATTACCAGCCTAGCTACTGCACAGGCCTATGAATAAGATGATTTTAAAGAACTCAGGTAAGGTCACTGATAAAAGGGTTAGAGTGATAAATGTAAGAAGAGGAAGGTCACACAGATTTCTCTTGAGAGAGAGAGAGAGATTAGTGAATAGATTGATGGTTTTATCAGAGAGTTTGGTGGCCAGAGAAAAAGAGAGAAGATGGTGGGAGATAGGTTTTGGTCTTTTGGGCAATATTTAAATAAACGAGGCGATGTGGAACATTGTTTTCTTCTCATTTTATTTTATTTAAATAATTAATCATGATTGGGATATGGGAAAGTGCAAGCACAGAGCAATACAAGTTCAATAGGACAATTAGATATTTTTCTCACTCCAATGTTTTTTCTTTCTCCTTTGGGAAAGTGTATTGTGACTTGTCGCACACTACTCCCACTGACTTCTCTTTTTTAATAGTATGGCAATTAATTAACTTGTAATAAAAATATGGGTATTATTTACTTAATTAGTTGACCTTATATGTTGTAGTATTTAATTATTTTTATTAGTATCATATATATATACACAAAAAAAGAAAATGTCATTGCCATTTTTGATATAGGTTTCCTTGGTTGAAGGGAAATTGATGATTCCAGCGGTAATGGATATGGATTTGTCAGAAGGTTCTGGAATTTCAGTGATGAAGTGGGGAGAAGGCGTTATGGAGGGTGGAACCCACTGTGCTGCTGCTGCTGTCGTCTGGGGACACCATTTTGGGATTTTAGACCAAAGCCCTTTTGCAGTTCCTGATATATCAGAATTTCAAATTGACACTTTATTTTAGATGATGACGTCTTTTAAATTTAAAAAAAAGGAAAATTACTCCCAAATCCCAAAAAAAATAATAATAACCAAAAAATCCCTAAAAAAGTCAAATATCAGAAAAGTCCCTAGGAACTTTTCTGTGATTATTTCTCAAAGTCAAATGACAAAGTTGTCTTTAGTTCATTAGTTATTTACAATTTCATCAGTTATTTACAACTTCATCAGTTATTTTCACATGTTTTTATGCAATGAATTAATTTCAAGTTTGCCAAATTCCTACGTTCACAACTATCATTGCGTGTTATAACAACTGCTTGAGTGATTTTTTACACATTTTTTTGTTGCCTAAATGAAATAACCTTTTTCAAAACTCCAAATATGACAACTGCATATGCTTTGTTTAACAACTAGTTATGCTTGTATTTACAATATGTTTAGTATTTTTTACAATATATCTTTCAGGTCACAATGAAATTACTTTTTTAACAAATGTTCACCATAGCAAATTACTTGGTTCACAACTCATTAAACGTGTTTTTACAATATGTTGAGTCATTTTAACAACTTCTTTCTCATATCTGAATAAAACTACCTTTTTACACCTCCAAGTTCAACACTGAAGAATGACTCAATATGTTGTAAAAACATGCTTAACTAGTTGTAAACTGAGGAATCTTCAGTGCTGAACTTGGATGTGAAAAAAGGTAGTTTATTCAGACATGAGAAAGAAGTTGTTAAAATGACTCAACATATTGTGAAAACACGCTTAACGAGTTATAACCTGAGAAACTTGCAGTGTTAAACTTGGAGATGTGAACAAAGGTAATTTTATTCACTCATGAGAAATAAGTTGTAAAAATGACTTAATATGTTGTAAAATCACGCTTAACTAGTTGTAAACTGAGGAATTTTTAAAGTTGAACTTGGAGGTATAAAAAGATAGTTTTATTCAGACATGAGAAAGAAGTTGTTAAAATGACTCAACATATTGTGAAAACACGCTTAATGAATTGTAAACTAAGTAATTTGCAATGGTGAACAGTTGTTAAAAAAGTAGCTTCATTGTGACCAAAAAAATATATTGTAAAAAATACTAAACATGTTGTAAACACAAGCATAACCAGTTGTTAAATAAAGCATATGCAGTTGTCAAACAAAGCATATGCAGTTGTCATATTAGGAGTTTTGGAAAAGGTCATTTGATTTAGGCAACAACAAAAATGTGTAAAAAATCACTCAAGCAGTTACTATAACATACAATGATAGTTGTGAACGTCCGAATTTGACTAACTTGAAATTAACTCATTGCATAAAAGCATGTTGTGAAAATAACTAATTAAGTTGTAAATGACTGATGAATTAAAAACAACTTTGTCATTTGACTTTAAGAAATAATTACAAAAAAAGTTCCTAGGGACTTTTCTGATATTTGACTTTTCCCAAAAACTTTTCTATTATTATCTTGCTTCCTTGGGACTTAGGAGTGATTTTCCACACAAAAAAAAAAAACCATATTCAATTGAAGAGAAAATAATTGGAAAATGCTTCCCTTACAAAATTTACAATTCAAAAATACCTAAAGACACAACGGGGTTGGAATCTAGTGGAATGAGAGATTTTCTGTAAGTAGAAGGTCCCAGGTTTGATCCCACTTATAATCTATTATTAGTGCCTGCCCTTTAATTGAAAAAACCTAAAGACTCATGTTTTTGAATAAATACAATTGTTCTTCAGTTGTGTACAACATACTTCAACTATGCAAGTCTTTCAAATAATATATGCTGAGTTGACGTTAATTCTTAATTAGTCTATTTAAGAGTAATAGCTTAGTCTCTATTCATAAAAATATATATTCATGTGGGGATCTTTTTAAGCTAGTTAACTTTTTAAATTATGTGAGTTTGATAACCACTTAGAGCCTGTTTGGGATGGCATTCTGCAACCCCAAACGTGGCTCTCTTTTTTAAAAAAAAAAAAAAGCAAAAAAAAGGCCTGGTGGTGTTTAACTGAGGTGTTTGGGTTGGCGTTTTGACAACTGAGTTTTTTTTTTTAAAAGCAACTTATGAGAAGAAGCTCAAAAGTCTGCATTTTTTAAAAAATGTCACTTTTGTCACTGTTAATCCAAACACAAATCACATTTACAATCTAACTTTTATCCTATCTTAAGTTTGTAAAAGTCAGATTAAAAAAAAGACACTTCTGCCACCGCTAACTCAAACAGACCCTTAATTTAAATTCACTACAAACCTATATGAATTGAAAGTTCCAGTCCCTAATATAAAAGCTAATTGGAGGATTGAATTTAATCTCAAATATAAGATATCAATATATTTTGTCTCTTATATTTATCATTTTTCCCAAACTAATTTACCTAATGGATAAATTAATATATAATAAAGGAGTATTTCAGGAGGATCATGTCACGTTCACTCAAATTAACCAAATCATTTTATTTCCTTAATTTACTTAAATTAGCTAAGTACTTCTTATATTAAGGGTAAATGGTGGTCATATGGTAATTAATAAACAATGTTGTCCCATATATAGAATCAAGGTAAGAAAAATCGGCCTGTGGGACAAACTAAATCTATTTTCATCCTAATCGTACAATTCAACCAAAAGATAAACAATCCTGATTGTAATGAACTACAACAACTAGCTATAGGCAACAAGACAAACAATTCAAGACGATTTTAGGGTTCTAATCCCCGCACACAATTTAACTGACTTTAAGTAATGTCACACTATACAAAATAAATATGTAAAAGAAATTTTATCTTGTAAAACATAAAAACACTTGTTTTATGTGCTTCCGAAAGATTAGTCTCACATCCAATATTTCTTGTTTTCCACTTCTCATTCTCTTGATCCATATTTTAATTAATGGTTAAGATATGTTCAGCACCTCGAAGTATTTTTAGAGGTGCAATAAACACCCTAAAGTATTTATTGGTGCAATTTTAACTCTGAAGTATTAAAAATGGGACAATTCTCACCCAAAGATAACAGAACCGTTAACCTTGTTTAATTTATTGTTCAAAATCTTCAAACGCGCGGTTCTTCTCTCCTCCCTCGCTAAAAAAGACCTGAGCTGCACGGGAGAAAGGATCGGCCGCAGGTATGGCGTGATTGGCATCCTTGGGTCATCCTCCAGTTGCTCCAAAATAGAGAGGAACACTCATACGGTTAACTCATTCATTTTGACTGACTTTAAGGAAAATTGTCTTTAATTTCTCCGAGTTAATTTCCTAGGGTGCTTTGCTGTCAGTATTTTAATAATGTCTATTTGCTTTTTTTGTTTCACGATTGTTTTTCTATATGTTCTCTGCATCTTTTAGTTCACAAAGACATATGAAAACAGAAGATTGAATCACCTCAATAATAATGGCAATTTTGCGGCCAAACTGAGGGGCGACACTAAACCTAGGCCTTTGTGCTTGCCTTTTCTCCTACTTCATTTATACTTGTTTGTTTCAGACTATGATTCCTCTATTCCATTGAAAAATGGTTTTAAAATAAGAGGATTTGCTTGGACATTGAACAAACTCTAGCATGTTTCAGCAAGGGAGGAGAGAAGAATTGACAGTTTGATGCAGATGATGAACAGTAAATTAACCAAGGTTAACGGCTCTGTTATCTTGGGGTGAGAATTGCCCAATTTTTAATACTTTAAGGTCAAAATTTCACTCATAAATATTTTAGGATGTTTATTGCACCTCTAAAAATATTTCATGGTACTGGACGCAACTTAACCCTTTAATTAACAATGCTGTTAGATTTCAACATCATGGGCTATTACTATTATGTTCTTCTCCCTCGTAAATGTATAGGAACTAGCTAGAAAGGGATTTACTTTGACCCAAATGGCCTATTTGGTTGGAGGGGAGGAGATGGATGGGGAGGAAAAAGAGTCTTTCCTCTCATTTGGTTTGAAATTTTGGACCCCAAAGTTTCCATTCCCTTCCCTCTAACAACCCTATTTTGTCTCCTCTCCAAATTGGGGGGTTTTGGAGGTTGGAGGGGAGCAAAAAATTTGGACCACTTTATCATTATAACTTATGTAATATTCCAATAATGTCCTTGATGAAAAATATTATGATAAATAAAAATAGTATTATTATTAAAATATTTTATGATAAAATAAAAATATATTATTATATAAAAATTATTATAATTACAAATATATTATTAAAAAATAATTTAATATAAAAAGTATATATTTATTAATAAAAACTAGTAACATATGCTAATATAAATTTAAATAAAAAATATTATAATGATAAAATATAATTATGAAATAAAATTTTAAAAATTATATTTTTACAAATAAAAAATATTATAATGATAAAATATGTTAATATAAGTTTACATAAAAATATTATTATAATGAAAAAAGATTATTTTTATAAAATTTAAAATAATATATTTTAAAAAATATATTATATTTATATTAAAAATATATTATTATGTAATTAATTTAAAATTAAAATATTTTATTATAAATAAAAAATACTATTATAGTTAAAAGATATGTTATATACAATTAATTTAAAACAAAATATATAGTATTATATTAATTATAAATAAAAATGTTATTATATTAATTAGATAAGATGCAATTTAGTTTATATAATATATAAATAAAAAAAATATAACCAAATATGTTGGGATAGAATGGTAAATTGTTTTCATTCCTCCTCTCCCATCCCATCTTAAACCAAAAAAAGGGATTATTAAAAGTCTCTCACCTCCTCCCCCACCAGCCAAACCAAATAAAGTAACCCTCCACTATTTCCCTCCATCCCCTCCCTTTGAACCAAATTAGCCCTACTTTGCAACTTGTTTATTAAAATCGTAACTTTTCCTCTAAACTAATTAATTGCACATATCAATGAAATTTTTATCAAAGGATTTCTCTAATAAAAATGATTAAATATGATATTTTAGAAAAATTAATATAGATCTTTTACTAATCCCTATTAAAAAAATATAGATATTTTGTAAATAATTAATTTAACTAATTTTCTTAATCTCTACAAACTATTAGCCATTCAGCTATTGCATTAAGGATATAAAGATGAACTTTTATCTAATTCCAAATGTTATTCAACTTAAAGAATAGATTTTGAATGTGTATTCTAACTTTTATCTAAGGGAAAATTCCAAAAAACTATATTGAAAAATGGAAAAGGATATTTCAGTACAACGAAAATGGGAAAGGATAATTCAGGCGGGGGTTAGATTTTCGGAGGAATCTGTCATTTTGAAATCTCGGCCAAATTACGAAAATACCCTTCACCCCTTCATTCCCCACTTCAGAATAACAACATGATCATCGTAATTAACAACTCCAGATTCGTCATTAACAACTTCAATTCTTTTTTGACAATTAAAAAGTTTCAGGCCAATAACAACACCTATCTCTTAATTAACAACTCCGGATTCGACATTAACAACTCCAATTTCTTCTTTCACACTAAACAAGTTTCACGGCAAATAACAACACATATCTCACCATTAACAATTTCGGATTCCACATTAACAACTCCAATTTCTTCTTTCACAATTAACAAGTTTCAGGGCTAATAACAATACCCATCTGGCCATTAACAACTCCAGATTCGCTATTAATAACTCTCATGTTGTTATTTCGACTGAGGGCTGAAGGGCATTTTCTTAATTTGACCGAAATTTCAAAATGACAGATTCCTCTGAAAATCTGACACCAGCCTGAATTATCGTTTTCCATTTTCGTTATACTGAAATATCCTTTTTCATTTTCCAATATAATTTTTTGAAATTTTCCCTTTATCTAATTCCAAATGCTTCTTCTCCTTTATCCATCAGGCCTTCCTCTCTCCTACTCTCTCTCTCTCACAATGGCGCTGGTTCGGATCTTGGATTAGAGATCTGTAGTGGAGGCAGCAAACTGGGGTTAAAGAGGCATTAGTTCCCCATCTCCCAATTATTCCCAGAACTAAAACAAACTAGAGGGCTGAGAATGTAATAGTCAAAGTAAATATTAGAAGAGAGAAAAGTTGGAGAGAAGATAAACAACAGAAGGGAACACATGTATCAATGTTATATCTTCCCGCTGGATGTTTCGACAAGTGTTTCTTCAAAATCTCAATGCCTTTTTCTGTCCAATCCTTCTCTTCCTTCAATATAATACCACGCCATTTCCACTGAGTCGGCTTCCGTGATTCTTCTTCTCCTCCCGTTCAGAGGCGGTGACGCTATCAATAGAGACGATGGGACCAATATCATTCTCTTCTGAGAAGACCTCTTGTTTGCGTCTTCATCGATTGCAGCTTCTTCATTAGGGAACTCAACAATTGAACCATGGCCGACGCGGACGTCGCCGCCGGTGATGGAAATGGGAGCAAAGGGACCAATGAGGAGAGTTAGAGAGAGCCAGATTAGGATGGATTAGAAGGGTTAGTATTGGAGGTAGAAAATGGAGAGAGCCCGAAGAAAAGGCAAGAAAGTGAGATGGTGAAGAAGAGGAATGGCTTGCTGGGCTTCTGGTAAGCTTGTGATTCTAATGCAGGAGAAGATATTGCTTGAGATTGGAAGAGGAACCTTGGCCTAGCGTCGTCGTCTAGGAACTCCATTATTTCGATAGTATTTGCTGGGTTCCGATTTTGTTGTGGCCGCCGATGGGTGGAAAGGTGGTGGTGGGTGGGAGCAATGGTGACCATAGGCGATGGGGAATAAGGAGTAGGTTGTGTATATTTTTTTTTAAAAAAAAAATTTCCCACCTGGATAACAATCATTGTCCTGAGTGTTAATGGGAAGGTGACATATGTATGATATAAGTTCCCAAAAAAAAACAAGTTAACGGGAGGGGATCATTGTTATATTTTTATACTTTTAAGGAGATATTGAAACTTAAAAAATCTTCTAGGGTAATATTCCACTTTCGCACGTACATTCAAAACGAATTTATATTTTAACTCTTTTAATTACTCTATTGTATCTTTAATGTATGAGTTAGTTAATTAATTTGTAAATTAGTTATTTTAATTTTTATTAAAATTACCCCTGAAACCACTTAATACCTTCTCTCTCTCTCACACACAATTTATAGAAAAAATTGCTCGATGTATTTCACGCTCTAAATAAAAAAAGTGTCAAATTTTGGGGGGCAGTTCACATGATCGAGAGTGTTGAATGGCATCTTATCAAAGAAAGGAGAACAGAGCTGCGTAGCTCAGAAGCTTATCTCAATAGCTGACACGTCAACGAACAAAGCTGAATGATGTTCTGTTGGGGGAAAGACCTGTCTTTTTGGTGTCATCAACATAGACCAACACGTGTAACAAGCTCCAACATCATATTATTAATTTAATTGACACGTCAACGAACAAAACTGAATGATGTTCTGTTGGGGGGAAGACCGGTCTTTTTGGTGTCATCAACATAGACCGACACGTGTAACATGCTCTAACGTTATATTATTAATTTAATTCATTAGCCCCAATCACTCCAAAAGTAGTTAGACTAAAGGTTTGTTTGGTTCAGCGTTTTTTTTTAAAATAAGTTTTTATTATGTAAGTCGAGATAAAACTCCTTTTACATATTTACCTCGTATACTGTAAATTATAATTTATAAGTATTTATTACCCAAAAATAAATTATTCCAAACAAATACTAGTACTACTTAATAGCAAGGTTCTCAGACCCGGACCGGACCGGCCGGTCCAGCCCGGAACCCGCCGAACCGGTCAGTAGACCGGTCCGGTCCGGGTCCCAATTTTTTTAAAAAAAAAATTTTAACTTTTTTCTTTAGAATTTCATACTATAAGCCTAAAATCTTCAATTATTCACCGGTTTGGTCCCGGTTTAACCCCAATTTGATCCACTGACCCTTAACCCAGTACCCCAACCATTTTAATACCCGATCCGTATTTTAATACCTTGTTTAATAGCATCACAGTGACGTTGGATGAGTGTGGAAGGGCATGGAACATCCCCTACACCCCATGACAATTCGAAAGCAACCAGCTAATCAGGACATGAGTGATGTGGGGCTCATAAATCTTTGGTTTTTTCACACTTTTTTTATTTCTTTTTTTGTCTTTTTGTCTAATTCAAACTTTAGCATCAAATTATTACACCTCATGCCCCAAAAAAAAGCCTTTGATTACTTGCTGCTTTATTTTGTAACTCATCTAGGCTATTTTTAACATGTTTCAGTGTAATGAAGAAAATTTCAAACATCATTAACATTATCTTAAAATTATTAATTTTCTATAATCTTTGATTACGTTCTCTTAAATTTCAACATGCTTCACTAGTAAAATTTTGGCCACCGGAACTTTGACAATGGTTGACCTTTTTTTCAAAAAAAAAAAAGTAAGGTCACCAATGTTTTTTCATCACAAAATTTAATTTCATTTCGGTCTAAGGGCTATAATGAAATTTCAAAAATTGTTGGGGCAATTTAACATTAAATTGTTGCAGTGGGAGTGCAGTGAAATTTTCCTTCCTTGAATAGCTTTATATACGTTGAGAAATTTAGCTATAGAGGACTTCAAATGAAAAGAATTTAGATGATGGACCTTGTGATAAAGGCTAGGAAGAAGAGTTTTACGATAAAAAAGAAATATAAGAAGAGTGAGTTAGGATGACCGAATAGAGCAGAGCTCAACAAAAGTGCAACGTTGCTCGGAGGATCGCCACACTCAACGATGGTGGCGATGGGGGAAGCGAAGGTAGCTTTGGATTGAAGCCAGAAGAGAATGATTGAGAGTGCTAGATTTTCGGGAAAGGAGTTGGTAAAGTTGTGGATGGAAGATTGGATTGAAGATGACTAGTCGAAGATGGGGAAAACTCAGTATAAAGAGTTGTGATGAAGAATATGACTCTTGCTTGGTGTGATTTGGATGATGACTCAAATGGAAAGCAGGGAAGTATAAACACTGGATTCAACAATGTGGTGCATCCGGTGAAAGGGATTTTTGTAGATTTGATCAATCCCCTGTGTCCGAAGTTCATGTTGAATAAGGATGAGAAGGAACGTATGCTAAAACCTTTCAAGAGGACTTTGATTGTCAAATTACTGGGAGTTAAGCCAAACTATGAATTTTTTAGGAAGAAAGTCAGCCAAATGTGGGTAAGAGCTGGGGAGATTCGAGTGTTTGATCTTCCAAATGAGGTCTATTTGGTTAAATTCAAGAGTCAGGAGGACTATGATGCGGCGCTGACAGGTGGTCCTTGGGTGGTTGCTAACAATTACCTAAGTGTGATCCGCTGGAAGGCTGACTTCAATCCAAAGATGGAGGTTGTTGATCGAGTGGTCGCTTGAGTAAGACTTCCTGGCCTTCTGGCTACGCATTATGATAAAAAGTTCTTGTTGAATCTTGGTAATGTGATATGAAAGGCAATTAAGGTTGACATTCCCACTGCACAGAGAGATAGGGAGAATTTTGTTAGATTATGTGTGGAATTAGATTTGACCAAACCTTTAGTAACACAGTTTGTATTGATGATATGGTGCAGACTATAGAGTATGAATGCATGAGCTTATTGTGCTTACACTATGGTAAGGTGGAGCATGTAAGAAAGCAGTATGGTGATTTTGTGAAGGAGCAGCAAGAGAAAGCTAGAAGTGAGAGTGTTGAGAAGGAAGTTGTGTAAGAGAAGGCTGAGGTTGTTGGAGAGCTAGAAAAGGACAATCCTTAGAAAGTTGTCCAAAAACCGAGGCAAAGGAAAACAAGATCCCAAGTTGATGCTAATATGGATAATAACATATTTGCTACATTTAATAGTGGTGGAGGGACTAAGTTTAATGGTAGTCCATTGGTAGATATCACAAACTAAAAGGAGGCACACTGGGGAGTAGGGACGAAGATGGGTAGTAAGGAAAGAAGAGCCAAGGAGATGGCTCAACAAAGGGGTAACTTTATACTAAAGAAGAGTGAGAGGTTAGTGCAAAAGGAGATTATTAGGTCTAACCCTGGAGGTAGTAGGAGGCACGATGGTAAGATGGGGACTTAAGGGGCAAATTGTATTGGTGGTGGATAGAGGTATGCCTAGAGAGAAGGAGAGGAGTCCTCAGGTATGGCTGTTGATAATGAGACTTTGGATATGGTCAAACCTGAAGAGGAGGGAGAGATCTGTGAGATGTTGGGAAAGGAGGATGGAGGAGGGAAGGCTGTCATGGCCTGATCTATTTATGGTTATTATGAAGATTATAGTATGGAATTGTAGTAGAGGTGCTAATAAGGGCTTTGTGGCTTCCTTAAAGAATATATGTAGTGATTTTAAAGCTAATTAATTTGTTCTATTAGAATTAAGAATAAGTGGAAATAAAGCCAAAAGATTAATTAAAAGTTTTGGCTATGGGTTTTTTGAATTAGTAGATGCTAGAGGCTTTGCAAGAGGTATTTGGTTGATGTGGAAGGAAGAGGGATTTGGTATGAGGGTCTTGGAGAAGAAAGAACAATTTGTTCATGGTTGCTTTAGTGAAGGTAGGAGGGAGGAGTGGTTTGCCACAGCAGTCTATGCAAGTCTAGAAGAAGAAGGTAGAAATGCACTATGGGCTGATATTAAGAGAATTACTGATCAAATGAGTGGTAGTTGGTGCTTGGTAGGAGATTTCAATTAGATAGCCAAGCTTATAGAGCAAAAAGAGGGTGTGATAGTAAATGTCCAGAAGTATAATCGATTCTGGAGGCATATTGAGGAGTGGAGGTGTTTGGATATGGAGATGAAGAGACCTAGATTAGCTTAGAAAGGACGCAAATGGAGAGGGTATGAGGGAGTGTATAAAAAGTTGGATCGTTGTTTGTGTAATAAGCAATGATAGAATCTCTTCCCATACGCTATGGTGAGGGTGGGGGTGTGGAGCAATTTAGATCATCATCCTCTACTAAGTAATACGAAATCGGAAAGATACAATGCTAGAAGAAGACCATTTAGGTTTGAATTAGCTTAGCTAATGCATGAGAACTTTGAGGAGTCTTAATCGAAAAAGTGGGTAAATTTGGTAGAAATTCTGAGGAGTTTGTGGAAATTGCAAGAGGAACTAAAGTAGTGGAATAAAATAGTATTTGGAAGGATCTACGAGGGAATTGAATAGAAGAATCTACAATTACAAACTGAGCTTGCGAAGACCCTTCAGTAGGAGAAGGTAGTGTGATATCAAAAATCTAGGGGGAGGTGGATTGAACAAAGAGACAGAAACACAAGATATTACCGCATGAAAACCATTGTTCGTAGAAGAAGAAATAAGGTGGTGATGTTGAATGATAGTAAGGGTTCATGGATAATAGATGAGGGTGGTGTCAAGAAGTAAATTTGGGATTTTTATCAAAATCTGTTTTTTGAAAAGGAAAGGAGTAGGGGTTGGCATGTGACTAGGAAGAAATAGAGGCGGGTGGAAAAAAAGGAGTTTGGAAGGCCCTTGCATTATAATGAAATACGGAGGGCTCTTTCACTATAGGAGGTTTCAAGGCCCCCGGTGATGATTGTTACCAAGCTATTTTTTATCAGCATAATTAGGACATAGTGGGGGAGAGTGTACGCAGATATGTTAGTGAAGTATGGAATAATTTTGAGTAGATGGAGTGAATTAACAAGACATTATTAGTCATGGTGTCAAAGTTAGATAACCTGGAGTTTGTATCCCATTTTTTACATATAGTACTATGCAATGTGTTATACAAAGGAATTACGAAGATAATCGTGCATAGGTTGAGGGGTCTCATGGATAAGTTTGTTTTGTCATTCCAAGCTAGCTTCATTCTAGGACGTAGCATTCACGATAATATTGTAATAGCAAAGAAAACTGTAGATATGATGAATAGAATGAAGGGAGAGAAGGGTTTCTTGGCTATCAAAATTGATTTAGAGAAGGCAAATGATAGATTAAGTTGGAACTTTATTGTGGATGTTCTGAATGAGATTAGATTTCCAAATCATATGGTGCGGTTGATTTAGTGGTGCATCATGTTGGTAAGCGTGTCTATCTTCTGGAATGGTGAGAAAGGGGAGTTACTTCATCCTTCTAGGGGAGTGAAGTAGGTAGACCTTTATCTCCCTACCTATTTGTTCTTGTCATGGAGAAACTATCACATATGGTGGCTGATGGGATAGAGGGCAATCTATGGAGTCCTTTAAGGGTTGGGAGGAAGGGAGTTTCAATCTCTTATTTAATATTTGCAGACGATCTATTAATCTTTTGCAAAGCGGAGGTAGGGCAACTATGCAATTTGATAGGTTGTCTTGAGTATTTTGTAAGGCTTTTGGGACAGAAGGTAAATAAGCAAAAAACTAATATATATTTTTCAAGAAATGTTGACAGATTGAAGTAGGAGGAATTATGTAATGCTTGTGGTTTTCAACAGAAGAGGAGCTCGGAACGTATTTGGGGGCTTTTATTACTAATGGAAGGACTACCAGAAACAAGTTCGAAAACCTTATCAATAAAGTTCAATCTAAACTTAGTGGACAGAAAAAACAATGTTTATCCCTTGCTAGTAGATTGATACTGGTTCAATTTGTATCGTCTCATATGGCTATTTTTGCCATATGCAACATTTAAAGATTTTGGCTAAGGTGTTCAAGGAAATTGAGAAAGTGCAAAGGGACTTTGTTTGGTGTTCCTTAGAAGAGAAGAGAAAGTTGCATACGCTGAGTTGGAATACCTTATGCTTGACAAAGGAACAAGGGGGTTTTGGATTAAGGGAAGTAGAAGCTATGAATAAGGCGTTGCTTGGTAGAATGGCTTGGAATGTTGGTGAAACCTAAGAACATAGCTTCTGTCATTCTAAAGAAAAAGTATGGGAGAAGAGTTGATTTATATAAGGAATGCGTGGTAAAGGACTCAGATTCTGGCTTGTGGAAAAGTTTGGCAAAAATTTGGGACGTACTAGTTGAACAAATAGAGTGGGAATGTCGAGACGGTAGTAGAATTAGTTTTTGGAATGATTAGTGGGCTAGTGATGATGCTACATTGTTCTAAAAAGCAGTGAGGAAAATGGAAGGAAGGTTGTTTGATTGCAAGGTTGAGGATATGATCAATGCGAGAGGTGATTGGGAGTTTATTGTTCTCAAAGACTATCTGGATGAAGAAGAGCTGTTGAAACTAAGGGCTATTTTCTGACCCCTGATTCAGCTATGGGTAAGGATGAGATATGGTAGAGAGGTGCTAAGGGGACACGGTATTGTGTAGCTGACATGTATCGTAGAGTGAAAGGAGAAACAAGGGCAAATGTAGCTATGTCATGGAAGAAGGTGTGGAGTTGGAGGGGACCGAGAAGGGTACAGGTCCATTTGTGGATTTGTCTCTATGATCATTTAGTCACAGCTAGTAGGAGGGCAAGAATGTTTGGAAGCTCTCCAATATGCAGCAGATGTCATGAAGGAGTGGAGGATATCATGCATGCGGTTAGGGACTACAGGTTCACGAAAGAAATCTGGAGGGCAATAGGAGGAGATATGTTTGGAGAGGACTTTTTTCCGTTGTATCTTAAGGATTGGATAGTGGGGAATCTGGAAAAGGATGGCACTTGGTTCAAAACATTTGCTGCCACATGTTGGTGGCAATGGCATTAGAGAAACAAATGCTTGTTTGAGGAAGGGTTTGAGCTCCCTGCAAGACCAGACCTGATAGTACAGAAGTATGTATGGGAATTAGAAAATTTAATAGGTAAAGATGGTCCTTTGAGACCTAAGAAGAAGGTACTATAAGTTAAATGGTTGGTTCCTCCTTTAGACTGGATAAAACTCAATTTTGATGGTTTCATTAAGGGAAATTCAGGTATGGCAGGCTGTGGAGGCGTTCTCAGGGACTGTCAAGGTGCAGGGTTAAGAGGATACGCGAAGAAAATTGGTAGGTGTAACGCTTATATAGCTGAGATATGGGGAGTATTATGGGGATTAAGAGTTGTATGCATTGCCAGACGTACATATAGACAAATCCAAATTTTACCATGTTTTTTAATGTAAACAAGCTGCTACATTCTCATACAACAAACCAAGCAGTGGTGTAAAGTTTATACATAATATTAAAGTACAAGGTCCCTCAAACTTATCAGACCAGACTGCATAAAACAAGTAATCTATGTATATTTAGAGAGGCTGATTTTCCCCTTTCCAGCATTATCTTCTCTTCATAATTTGGCAACTTTTTTAGGCAAAACTCACAAACATAATGTCTGATGCCCCTCAAGTTTTTTCAACTTCCCAAATGTTTCTACTAGTTTCTTTTTATTATTAGATTTTATATAAAATGAGCGATATTTTGATATATTATAAGTGAAAATGTGTGGTCTTTCATTTTTTATGATTTTTTAAAGTAAAAATACTCTAAATTAAAAAAAGAAACACCACCTTATGTGTCCTTATTCAATGCTTCAGAACCACCTTATTTTGAATGTCAAAATAAACTGCGTACATACGTGTGTCAATATGATGTTATAATGAGCTCCACAAACATATTCTCAATTAGGGGTGTTTAAAAACTGGGACGGGATTGGAATCCCCCAATCCCGGTTTCCGGTCCCGGTCCCGATTTAGTCCGGATCTTGGAAAATCTTGATTTTTTTTAAACAAATAAATTTAAAAAATATTATTATATTAGTTAAAATGTTCATAATCGATCTATTATTTAAAGTGATCATTTAACACCTAACAAGGCCATAATAATCACTCAAATTATCTAGAATTGAAGAATAGCATTTTTTTATTATCATCACCACCACCATCATTATCTTCGTTACTATTTATATATATTATATAGTTAAGATTACTATCACGATATATATGGTTTAACTCCAACTAAAGATGTGATACACATCTTATTAAATGATAACTTAATTTATGGGATACAAAATACAAAAACAAAAAGATAACTTAATTTATAAGGTAAAAAAAATTTTTAAAAAAAAAAGCAAACCAGGATCTTAAGGGTGATCCCGGCTCCCATCCTCATTCTGATCCCAACCAGGAGGGGAAATTCCTAGGATCAAAATATCTAGAACCGAGTCGGGACAACCAGGATCGGATACTTTAAACATCCCCATTCTCAACGCTAATGATGATACCTAGGAAAAACCCTTCAGTTAAGGATCTGTTTTATGATTATATCAGCATCAAATCGTCAGCTAAAGAACTCCAAGTTCTGCAATAATCACCAAAAAGCGTCAGGCCTCAAACTGCACATTCATAAATAGCAAATACATGCTCTAGAGATCCAATGATCCATATTCCAAATCAAGCAAATAACAAATTCCTGAAATAATCAGGCTGACCAAGTTTATAGGCAGGACCTGGAAAGAAAAAGGGAAAAAGAAAGAAAAATACTATCAAAATTGGTAAAAGACAAATAAGTATATTGAATTTCAATAATTTCAAAGGGACTTATTTGAAATTTTGAATTTGAAATATTGCAAAATTTGAAAAATTACTTAACTACCCCTAGTTTTTTTTAAATAAAAAACCCTCAGCCCTCTTGCCGGTTGCCGAAGCTTCGGCGGCAGTGACCGGCGGCGGCAGATGTCACCGGAGCTCCGGTGACCTTGTCGGCAACTGGCTGCCAGAGCTCCGATGGTCTAAATTTTTTTTTTTTTTTGAATTTCTCAAGCAAATGTTGTCAAAATAGATACTTGAGTTATTAATAATGATCCTAAAGTTGTAAACGGCAGCCTTATATATATTTTTTAATTTCTCACGCAAAAGTCATCAATATTAATAATTGAGTTGTTAGTAACGATACTAAAGTTGTAAACAAGGTATTTGTTAAATATTTTATAATAACTTCCACCAGAGCTCTGACGGCTAGTTTTTTTTTTTTTTTTTTTTGAATTGTTTAGGCTAAAGTTGTTAATATAGATACTTGAGTTGTTAATAGCGATATTAAAGTTGTAAATGATGGCGTTATATTTTTTTTAATTTCTTAGGCAAAGTCGTCAATATTGATATTTGAGTTGTTAATAGCGATACCAAAATTGTAAACGGGTTATTTGTTGAATACAAATTTACAACTTTAGTATCGCTATCAACAACTCAAATATCTATATTGACAACTTTTGCTTAAGAAATTTAAAAAATATATATTAGGCTGCTGGAGATCCGGTGGCCAGTCACCGGCAACGGGGTTAAGAATTTTTTGTTTAAGAAAACTAAAAATAATTAGGCAATTTCTCAAATTTTATAATATTTTAAAATTTCAAATCAGTTCCTATGGAATTATTGAAATTCAATATATTTATTTGTCTTTTATCAATTTTGATGATCTTTTTCTGTCTTGTTCCCAAAGATAAAACGTATTAACTTGAAAATACAATAGACACATATGAAGCGGCTCAGATAATATTGTAATGAAATTGGTATGACTACTAAGGTAGAGTCAAAATCAATTTGTTATGCAGGCAATAGTTCTCCCTTTGACATTTTAAACAGTTTTAAAAATGAGAGTTTGATAAACTTTTTTATTGTTGTGGAGATGTGTTGGTCTGACGGTTAATATAAATTGTTTAGCCTTGTTAGGCTCATGCCCCAATCACGATCTAGATTTTGGGTCGTAACAATCTGCTAGGGTGAGGGCAATTTTATTTGGGGGAAAAAAAATCAAACCCAAGATTGATTTTCTAATGCCGGGTGTTGGTTCTAGTAAGCTCATAAAAAGTAGTCTTTTGTAGTCACAGGATTGCTGAAATCCTCGTTACCAGACATGACAAAATGGGCAATCCCAGTACCAACCCCTCTAGTACCTCATACCAAACATGGCCTTACATGCTTCGATTACCTCTCAAACATTTTCTCTTCATTTGAAAATTGCTGAACCTTTGCCTGCCTGAGAAATTCTACAACATCACCACCTATTATTGCATTTCTATCTGTGTCCTTTTGGTTGTCAAACAAATGAGACACTTGATCAAATTTTTGCAGAATGCTATTTTACTATATAGCTATATGGTTCAGATCTCTGGGAATCTGCACATGATCAATCTCTAGTCAAGGAGGCATCATTGAATAGTTGAAAGAAACTTTTTCATTGAATAGTTGAAAACTGACATAATCAGAGGCATAAAAATCATCTTACTGTCAATCAAATTAGTGGAAAAGAAATGAAATTGTGCATCAAGATATCAAGTATGCTCTCTAGAGTCTAGAACATATTTATTGAATACAAAGATCACTCTAATTATATTTTCAATATATATGCAAATGGCTTTCCCAGCATTCTTTTTTATTTTTTGGATAAAAAGATTGTACATCAAATTAAAAGATATTACAATACAGAGTGTATATAGGACAAACATAAGAAGAAAATAAGTTCAGGGGATAATTATATATCATCGTTCTTTTTTTGAAAACTAAGAATATACTGTGGTAGTATTTCTCTTTTACCAGTACTGTTTCAGACATACTCTTCTTTGGATATCCAGCTTTGCCAAGTGTCACTCTTTGAACTTTGGCTCTCTGAAACTGGTCTGCCATAAACACCACCCCATTTTAGTGACTAATCTAATCTGTCTTCCACAGTTAAATGTAATAGTTGCTGATATTCTTAGGCTTCATAAGTATTTTCCCTTCATTTTCTATTTCTGTTTCTAATTTTAGCTGCTATCTCGGTAGATTTGCAGTTCCATTGTAGACATTAATGTTGTATTCCTTTTACTGTAATATATTTGTTCACTTTCAAATTAAAAGGTAACCCAGTGTACAAGGTTCCCACTGAATGAGGTATGGGGAAGGATAAATGTACGCATCCTTACCCCACAATTGAAGACTCTGTTTCTACATTAAAAGAGTTTTTTTTTTTTTTGGGGTGTCTCATGTAGCACTCACCAATCATGTGTAAACCATAAACGATTGAACTTCTTGTGAAAATTTCCATAGAAGTTTTACATAATGGCATAATATTGGCAGGCTGTTTTGGAGAGTTGAAGTCTGTCTTTGGATTACTCAGGCATGGATGACTTTTTTTCAATCTGACTTTTACAAATTTAAAGTAGGATAAAAGTTAGATTATGTAATATGATTTATATTTGAATGCTTAATAAAAAAGCAAGTTTAGGTGTAAAATGACTAAAAATGACATAAATTTTATTAAATAATATTCTCTCTGGCCCTTAATATAATATCTAGTTAACTAATTTGGGGAGATTAAGGAAGCTAAATAATTTACTTTAAAATAATTATTATTTTTTTTCAAACTAATTTGGATGAATTATAAACTAATATATAATCTAATGATATACATAATTATTTCAAAGAGATCATGTAGCATATGTTATAATTAAATATCTTATTTAATTTTTAATCTCTTAAATTAATTAATTAGATCTTATATTAAAGATCAGAAAGAGTACACATTTATTTTTATTTCATTTAAGCAAGTTAGGGCCCACCTAAAACCCATTCTCTTCCTTCTTATGATTATATTTTCTCTCCACGGTTACATATATAAGCAGCAAATTATGGCTTATGCTTTAATGTGGCTTATGGACCAAAAGCCCAATATCATGCAATCTCAGGTTCGACTCTAAAATTTGTAGTGTTTGAGGGGCTAAATGCTGAAACTTGAGCACCCTTAATAAAATTGGAGGTCTACCCATGACCCTCCAATGTTGGTCTTTTTAGGTCCAATTTTTATTAGAGGCTTTACATCATGAGCCGACATTTGATTTAAATGAGTTTAAGAGTGTATTTGACACAGCGATGGGAAAAATAGAGTTTCTCAATTTAGTGTTTGGTAATTTTATTTTTGGTAAAAGCTCGATTGTGTAATGTGATTTATGTTTGGAACAACGATTGTATAAATGACTCCTGTAAAAATAAAACTTGTTTGAATTGACTTAAACATAAGTGACTTTTGTGATAATAGTAAGAGAGAGTGGGTGGAAAAATATTTTAAAGGGTTAAAAACACCAAAAAATATTTTAAAATAATTTTTGGAACTGAAAAAGTACATTAAGGATAAAATTACAATCAGTCTGATAACACACTAACTACAGTTGAAAAAATATTTTAAGAGTTACAAGCACAAAAAAATAGTTGAAATTAATTTTGGTAGCCGAAAAAGTATATTAAGGGTAATTTTGCAATCATTCTGATATCACACTGGGCACAACTGAAAAAATATTTTAATCATTCTCACTCTCCCCAAAAGCTAAATCACCAAAAGCTCCAAAGTTGAGCTTATGCCAAAAGCTATTTTTTCAATCTCAAGCTCAATTGCTCACTTTGATCCCCAAACACTCACCTTTTTTTTTTTTTTTTTGAATTTCTTCCTCCGGTATCCCACACCCGAAGGTGCAGACTAATCCGGAGTCACCCCTTGGGAGGGACTTCCCAAGGATCGAGCCCAGATGGCGGGAGGGAATATTTACCTCCCTTGTCTCAATCACCGGACCAAACGCCCCTGGGCCACTCACTTTTTTTTTTTAATTGCCCATTGGGCATTTGTTTATGAATTGGGCGTTGAGCCCCCCAAACACACACTAAATGAATCGGCCTAATGGGCTCAACTTATAATTGAGATATTGCAAAATATTACAAGATAAATAAATCTTAATTTGAATGGTTGAATGTTCTTATTTTGATAATCCTAAAGATAACTCTCAATGTATAAATTAAACCCTAATTATCTATTATCCTATATATTCCATCGGTTGGTTTATATGGTAGTTTTCTAATAAAAATGATAGAAATCTTATTTTTTTTTTTTTTCTTACTCAGGCCATGGCACATATATGTATATAGTTGGTAATATGGGTTAGAGTGCAAATTTAACAATGAATTATTTTCATATAGGCACCCAATAGAATTATTTTGGGTGCAAAAGTAGACTTAATTAGTTTTTTTTTTGGTCATATATAATAACGCCGTTAATCTTAGTTAACTTCTGTTATTTTTTATACTGTGAGTAGAGATGTTCAAAACTAGGGACAGGACGGGACTAGGATAAAATTAGGGCGGGACCTAGAAATCCTAGTTTATTTTTTAAAAGAATAATAAATTTAAAAATATAATTATATTATTTAAATTCTCCATATTCTATTATTTAAAATGATTATTTAACAACTAATAGGGACATAATAATTATATAAATTGATCTAGACTTAAAGAATAACTTTTTATCATCATCTTTATACAGTATATAGTTATGATCAATATCATAATATATGCGATTTAACTTCAACTAAAGATGTGATACACATATTATCAAATGATAACTTAATTTATGTGGTAAAAAAATATAAAAAATAAAAATAAAAGGATAGCTTAATTTATGAGGTAAAGAAAAAGGGGAACGGGATCACCTTTGAGTCCCATCCTAGTCCTTGATCCTGGTTCCGAACTGGACTGGAGATTCCAAGATCAAAATGTTCGGACCGGGATACTTTGAACACCCCTAACTAAGAGCCCCACCAGTCTTCTCACTCTCTATTATTTTAATATATTTTTAGAAAGGCAAATATGCAAATTTAACAATAAACTATTTTGCTATAATAAGCACCCAATACAATTATCTTATAAATGATCATATTTGTCTTATAAAAAGACTTAAAAGAATCAGAGAGTTAAAAAAATTTTGTCATTAACATATTTATTTTGTAAATACTCATATTTATCTTGTAAATTTTTTTTAATTCCCTAGATTCTTTTGAATCCATTATTTATCTTGTGAATACCCTTATTTGTCTTATAAATACTCTTATTAAATAAAATAAAGGGCATTAATGTCTTTTGATTGATAAAACTTAATTTCATTTTGATCCAAAGGGTGCTGTAAAATTTCATAATCTTTTTTGGGTTGATTGAAATAAAATTGTTTGCATGCCTCTAAAGTGATATTTTCTTATTAAAAAAGGTACATATTTTTAAAATATAATAAAATAATAAAGAATGAGGAGACTGATAAGACCCGCAACGTAAAAAATAAAAAAAGTTAACCCAAAGTTAAAGACCTTGCTATATATGCTACCAAAAAAATTAATCATGTCTATTTTTACATCACAAAATAATTAATTCTGTTGAATACCTATAAAAAAAAATAGTTCGTTCTTATGTAGTAATATTCTTTATATCATATTTTCATAAAATACAAAAATCTCTTCATATGTTTTTCTCAGGTCGCTTCCGTTTTCCACTTTTCCCAGACATTGTAAAAGGTTACGGTGGCATAATGACTAAAAGGGCCTTATCTGCCAATGCGTTGCTGTCGTTCTAATGCACCTGTCGATCAAACACGACTGAACATCTGTGCTGTGGTAGTTCCAGGACGAAGCACATGAGAGTGAAAATGGAGGGAACTTCTTGAGTCTCCGCCGAAGCGATGGAGGAGGCACATGATTACTGCTTCGAGTGCCTCCAACTTCGAATCAAATCCGATTTCTCGGACCGACTCGTTTTCCACTATGGCATTTCCCCTTCCGCCTTTCCGTTTGGATCCTCAGCTATCGTTGAGGTATCTCTTTCTATGTTTCTGATTTGCTTCTTCATTTTTATGTCAATCAATTTCTTGATTAATTTGTTTTGTTTTTTGAAATACAGATTCCTAGTACAACAGCTGGTGAGGTTTCAGCTGGTCAATTTATATTGTCCTACAAGCCCAGCCATGAGCAAGATTGTTTCACCAAATTTATGTAAGATTCAAGCCCTTAATCTAACTAAAAAGTCTGTACTTTGTAATGATGATTGTGTAAAACGCTAGTCATGTTTGAGCATTGGTTGGGTTTTTGTTGCTTTTTTGTTTTTTGTTTTAAATTGTCTATTCCTTCATTTTCAACCTTGCTGGATCATTCTGTTGAGTGACTAATGGTTAAAAATTGGTTCTTATTCTTGTTTCAGTGATGAACACTGTCCGGATAATGATGATTGCCGTGCAAGTAATTATATACCTGGAGAAAGCCAGTATAAGAATGAGTTCAATGGTGGTATTCAAAGAGATGGACTTTCTTTGCTTGAGTCTGGAAGAAGAAAATCTTGTTGTAACCATTCTAGAAGATTTTCTTGCTCAAGGACAATTGCTGCACTGGCTCCAATTGCTCGCATGGGAATCTCTTCCTATTCTACTTTTGAAGAGGTTGCAGCTGATTTCATGTCTGGTTCACTAGAGGATCACATATTGGATTCACTTAGTCTCACAATCGAGGGGAAAGCATCTGGTCGGGAAAGCATAAATTTCCTTAATCTAATTGGTTTGCCTTCATTTGAGGAAGATATTGTTCCAGGTTCATTGAGGCATCCAAACATAGCTCCTGTTATTGCAATGTTGAAAACATCCAATCATGTTAACACGGTTCTTCCAAAGGCCCCCTATACGTTGGAAAGCATTCTTCACTATAACCCCAATGCATTAAAGTCTGACTGGCATAAAAGATTTCTTATATATCAGCTACTCTCTGCGTTATGGTACCTACATGGTCTTGGGGTATCCTATAGGAATTTATGTCCATCCAATGTCATGCTGACCAACTCATTATGGTCTTGGCTGCGTTTGTGGAATGAACCTGAATTGGGGTATGCCTTAAAGCCACAAGAGAGTGAAAGAAATGGTTCTACCCTGTCAAAAATTCGTTGTTTCAATGGGGGTTGTGAATCTGGTAGCCTTTATGCAGATCTAAAGCTTTCTCCACCAATAGATTGGCATTCTAGCTTTACTAAGTGGTGGAGAGGCGAATTAAGTAATTTTGAGTATTTACTGATCCTAAATAAATTGGCAGGGAGAAGGTGGGGGGATCACACATTTCATCCAGTAATGCCTTGGGTAATAGACTTTAGCATGAAACCTGATGAGAATTGTGATGCTGGATGGAGAGACTTAAGCAAGAGCAAATGGCGCTTGGCTAAAGGTGACGAACAGTTGGATTTTACCTATTCGACTTCTGAAATCCCTCATCATGTATCAGATGAATGTCTGTCTGAACTGGCTGTCTGCAGTTACAAAGCAAGAAGGCTACCTCTGCGTGTTCTTCGTATGGCAGTCCGTACAGTGTATGAACCTAATGAGTATCCTTCTACAATGCAGAGACTCTACCAATGGACTCCTGATGAATGCATTCCGGAGTTCTATTGTGATACTAGAATTTTTAAGTCAGTTCATGATGGTATGGCAGATTTGGCTGTACCTTCATGGGTAGAGAGTCCTGAAGATTTCATTAAATTGCATCGTGATGCATTAGAAAGTAATAGGGTTTCACTGCAACTCCATCATTGGATAGACATCACATTTGGGTACAAAATGTCAGGTGAGGCAGCTATTGCTGCCAAGAATGTTATGCTTCCTGTATCCGAACCCATGATGCCAAGATCAACGGGACGCCGGCAGCTCTTTACACGGCCACACCCCATTCGTCATGGTGGTACTAGAATTACATGTCATTCTACCAATAACAATGCCAAAGTTTGTGCACATGTGAATGGATTGCAAAATGAGATCCTTTCTGAAGCTGGTTATCTGCAAGAACTAGAAGAAGCGTCAAAATTTTCTGAGCATGCTAGGCATTTGAGTGCTTCTCACCATTATCCATTAAATATGCTAGAGAGGGAAATCTCATCTTCAAAAGGTGCAACAAAGGAGACAGTTAGCCAAGTTATGCCCAAGCTATCTCTGATAGGCAAAAATCATATAGAGCATTCGAAAATGGATCTTATTTGTCTTCTTCAGCATATAAAGGAGGAAGATGAATGTTCATCAGGATATCCAAACTTTTTGCTTTGGAGGCAGAAATTTTCTTGTTCAAAACTCATCTCTGAAGATGTTGCAAGGGACATATTTTCTGTTGGTTGTATCCTATCAGAATTCTATCTGTGCAGGCCACTCTTTGATTCAACCTCATTGGCAATATATTTGGAGCATGGAACCTTGCCAGGATTTTTACAGGAACTACCTCCTCATATTAGATTACTTGTTGAAGCATGCATTCAAAAAGATTGGACAAGGTATCAGATTGTGTGTGTGAATGTGCAAATTTTTGTGCACACATAAGTTGATCTGCTCAGGTGTTTGTGGAAAATTCTGTCCATGTATGCACCAGGCATATCTACATATCTTTATGTTAGTGGATCCGCATGTTTTCCTATCATTTTATTGAAGTATCTATTTTGTTATACAGGAGGCCAACAGCCAAAACTCTTCTGGAATCACCTTACTTTCCAAAGACTGTAAAATCTGCCTACTTGTTTCTTGCCCCCCTTCAGCTTCTGGCTAAGAATGAAACCCGCCTTCGTTATGCTGCCAATTTTGCCAAGCAGGGAGCCCTCAAGGCAATGGGCACATTTGCAGCTGAAATGTGTGCCCCTTTTTGCTTGCCACTTGTATTAGATACTGCGAATGTCACTGAAGCTGAATGGGCCTCCGTACTAGTTAAAGAATTCATCAAATGCTTAACAGCACAAGCAGTGAAAACATTAGTCTTACCAACCATCCAAAAAATCTTGCAGGCTAGTTCTAGACTTCGATGAATACAGAAAGAATGTAGACATTTGTTGTCCTTTTGTTTTCTTTGACTTCTTACCTGTACATCTGTTTACACTTTGCAGACTACAAGTGACTCTCATTTGAAGGTTTCTCTTTTACAAGATACATTTGTACGTGAAATATGGAATAAAGTTGGTAAACAAACATACTTGGAAACTATTCATCCCTTGGTCTTGTCAAACCTATATATTTCTCCACAGAAAACTTCAGCCGTCTCTGCTTCTGTGCTGTTAATTGGTTCCAGTGAGGAGCTTGGTGTACCCATTACCATCCATCAGGTTTTTGCAAGAACCTTCATTTCTATTTTTGCTGTTCTGCACAAGCATACCCCCTCACATGCATGTAAACATTATCATTTTTTACTAACCTCCAATTTTTGGATCAGACAATCTTGCCTCTTGTTCACTGCTTTGGAAAAGGACTATGTGCTGATGGAATTGAAGTGCTGGTCAGAATTGGTAATCTTGGTTCTTTGGCTTAAGATTTTGCGATCTTTCAAAAAAGTTGAGACCTTGATGACCTGCTGTTTAGTACCTATAATTGAAAAGATAAGGAGTAGATGGGCCTGTGGGTGCTGATCCAATTAAGATTAAGGATACATTGCGTAATCTAGAAAGGGGAAGAGGTAAGACTGATGGAGGGGTGGAAAAGGAATTAGAGGTTGGAGAAACTAACTCTGATGCGTAATGATTAGGAGAGATTTTAGCATCTTAGAATCTAGAAACCCTGTCTTTACCTTTTTTTCATTTTGTATTTTTTAATATGTTTTCCTGCTATATATTTTGCATTTTCTTTACTGGACCAGTTCCCCTATTCTGCCTATCATTTTATATTGGCAGAGTTGCTTTCTTGTTATTCTGGTCTAAGTAATATTCAGAAAGCAGGGTTCCATCAGACCTTCAGCTTGTTAAACCCCTTTCGTTCTTTGACTTCTCAGGTGGTGTTTTTGGTGAATCCTTTATTGTCAGACAGTTGCTTCCTATACTAAAGAACATGATTCCTTACTTCATTGATGTATCATGCATGAATAAGCCGGATCCTGTCCAGAGCTGGAGTGTTTTAGCACTTGTTGATTGCATGGTGACGTTAGATGGTCTTGTGGCTTTCCTCACACAAGAAGCTATTGTGAAGGAACTGCTTGAAGTATGGTTATTCTGTATAGCTTTCAAACTGCTTGATTGACTGTAAAATGATGTGTAACAAGTTGACTGCCAAATGAATTACAAATTTTCAGGATCAAAGGTGCCTATTCATTGAGGTTCTTAAGCAGAAACATATGGGAATTGCGGTGCTTCAGGTTCAAACATTATATTAGTTTGTTTCATATTCATTACTTATCAAGTTCTGTTCGCTCTAGTACCACCTTAGCTTTTTGGGTTTTCCTCCAAGGGATTTCGTCACTTTGAGTAGATCATAAACCCCGAAGAAATTTTCTTGTGTTAAATGGACAGTGGGTCCCCCCCCCCCCAAATAAAAAACTTTTCTTTGTATTGGTGTTAGAAATCAGCCAATGATTAATCCCATGATTTCAGCCCATCATCATATCCCTGATTCTAGTATCTTTAGTTTAGGAAAGTTTTTTATTTGTATGTAATAGTGTCTCATTATATCATATTATTGACCAGCGATGATTCCTCTGTTTTCTAGTCTATTTAAACTGCTGTAACCCTTCGATATGGGATATGAGAAAGTAATATGTGCTCTAGCCTCCAATATGGTATCAGAGCTGAGTGAAACAGAGAGTGAGAGCGAGGCTAAGCGACTGTGAGTCCAGAAACAGTGCCACCATGAGCGAGACAGAGTGGAGAAAGGGAGAAAGAGATTCAGATCGGTGCTCTTCGATCTGGAGCAGGAGGGCGCGTGACAGTACACCGCCACCACAGGCAGGATCGGACGGCGCCGATCGGCCGATCCAAGAGAAGAGGTGGCGATCGGAGCGGCGCGTGACTCCCACGCGCCACCACTGCCAGCACGTGACTCCCACGCGCCGCAGTCCAGAAGCATTTCGACGAGGTTTTTCCTAGAACTATGAACTCGTTTGAATTCCCTCCTCTTTTCGGCTCCGTCCCTGGAAACTCATCTACAAACGGACTTCATACCGCTGCACTTATATCCAGTACCAATTCCACCACCTCTTCTACCAACCACTCATCTTCCACTACCAACAGCAGCTTTATGGCATCGGAATTTCCAGAACCTCAGAGTATGGTCATTAACCATAGGTTTAATGGAAAGAATTATCTCCAATGGTCTTAAAGCGTGCTAAGGTATATCCGTGGAAAGCGAAAAGAAAAATATATCAATGGGGCAGCACCACAACCAACCCCAGAAGACCCAACTTTTGATACTTGGTTTGCTGAAAATAACCAAGTTATGACTTGGCTATGTAACTCTATGACTGCTGACATCAGCGAAGGCTACCTCCTGGCAAACACTGCAAAAGAGATTTGGGATGCAGCCAAAAAAACCTATTCTTCTCTTGATAATACTGCCACCTTGAGCGTCAACTTCGCGATTTAAGACAAGGTACTCTGATCGTAACTTATTACTATAATGCGTTGATGAAACTCTGGCAACAATAGGACCTGTTTGAAGTGCACCCATGGAAAAATGTGAAAGATGCTCAGTTATACAAGACGATAGTCGAAGAAGGGAGAATTTATGATTTTCTTCTCGGACTCAATGAGTCATTTGAAGAAATACGGGGCAGAATAATGGGAATCAAATCCCTGCCACACCTCTTTGATGTCATCAATCATATGCAGTTCGAAGAGAGTCGAAAACTCTTGAACCAAAGCAGCCCAAGTCTTGTTGAGAGTTCAGCACTTGCAGTACGAGGACCGCCGGAGGAACGGAAAATCAAATGGTGCAACTATTGCAAGAAGAAAGGTCACATCAAGGAGGAATGTTGGAAGTTGCACGGCAAACCATCCACTAGCAAACCACAAGGTCATCTCACCTCCACTGAACAAAAGGCTGAGGACACTACTTCCTTAAGTCAAGACGAACTGCAGATGCTCCGTCGGACACTTGAAAAACAGAATAAGTCCAAGTCTTTGCCGAGTGTTAATCTTGTCCAATCAGGTAATTCTATCATAGCCCTCAATACTATACGAACTAGCGACGATGCATGGATAGTTGATTCAGGAGCCACAGATCATATGACGGGTAATCGAACCTTATTCACAACTCTTAAATTGTGTCCGGAGCACCTTCGTGTCAAAGTTGCTAATGGGGTATTTCCTAAAGTTGAAGGAATTGGCACCGTCACACTATCCAATTCACTCCGCATTCACCATGTTCTATTTGTCCCAGCACTTACTTGTAACTTAATATCTGTGAGCAAGTTAACGAAAGGACATATATGCAGAGTGATATTTGATGTTGATATGTGTCTATTTTAGGATTTACACTCGGGAAAGACGATTGGGACTTCTAAAGAGTGGGATGGACTTTTCTACTTAGAGAAATTAAAGACGACGAATAAAGTGAGTTGGAATGCACAACGTGCCCTAGTGAGCTCAAGTTCTCAAGACAAAGATATACTTTTATGGCATTGTCGTTCAGGACATCCTAGTTTTGATTACATGAGACGTGTTTCCAAATTTATTCAATAAAGATTCTGTTCGTTTTCACTGTGAAACTTGTCAATTAGCTAAACAAACTTGATCCTCCTATCAAAACAACCCGACCAACCCACCGTTCCTTTCCAACTCATCCATAGTGACATTTGGGGCCTGGCTAGAACAACCACCCAAAAAAATGAAAAATGGTTTGTCACTTTTATTGATGATCACACCATACTCACGTGGGTTTACTTGATGAAAGATCAGAGGTGGCCCAAGTTTTCCAAAGCTTCCACAAATTTGTTCAAACCTAATTTCAATCTTCTATCAAAGTTCTTCGAAGTGATAATGGTCGGGAATACCTCAGTCATACCTTTAAAGAATTCCTTGATCAGCACGGAATTCACCATCAAACCTCCTGCACTTACACCCTTAGTGAAATGGAGTTGCCGAATGAAAGAACCGTCATCTGTTGGAGGTAACCCAAACACTGTTGATAGAACGAAATGTACCTACAAGCTTCTGGGGAGATGCAGTCCTAACTGCGGCCTATCTCATCAACCAAATGCCCTCCAAAGTCCTCAATTATGCCACCCCTATCCAAACACTTCTTACCACCTTTCCCAATTGCCCTCTCATCAACCCCTTACCTCTAAAAGTGTTTGGGTGTGTTGTCTTTGTCCATACCCCTGATGGAAGTAAATTTGATGCCCGGTCCCAAAAATGCATCGTCCTTGGCTACTCCTCTACTCAAAAGGGGTATGAGTGTTACTGTCCGACTACCAAGAAGTTGCATGTCTCCAAAGACACCGTGTTCTATGAGGAGGATGCTTACTATTCCAAATTACCCATTCAGGGGGAGTACTAAGATATTGGATGTCTAATTTCACATGAATTAGCTTTCAAAGCCACTGATGCCCTACATGTTACCCCAGAAATCCCTGATACCTTACCTAACTTCCTTGATGCCAATGATACCTTGCCACAAAACCCCAAGACCTTAACTCCTACACCTCCTAACACCAATGACTTGGAAATACAGGTTGAGATCATGACAAAGATGGATACAGAGGATGGATCAGAGGGAGATGCCAGGCAACAATCTCAGGAGGCAGAGAGAAACGTCAATCCAACTCTAAGGAACAACCATGAATCTGACTCGAGAGTAGATCCTGAAGAGATGGGCTGGCCTATTGCACTAAGAAAAGGGGTAAGATCTTGTACTCAGCATCCAATCCAACGGTTTGTTTCGTATGGTAACCTATCTGTCAAGATGTAGAGTTTTGTTGTAAACAGTTCACAGATTGAAATCCCTAACACCTTCCAGCAAGCTATGGCTGACCCAAAGTGGAAACAGGCTGCGGAAGAGGAGTTAAAAGCACTTGAGGAAAGTAAGACGTGGGACATCATATCCTGCCCTCCTGGAAAGAAACCTGTTGGGTGTAAGTGGATCTTTACCCCGAAATTCAATCCAGATGGCAGTATCAACAAGTACAAAGAAAGACTAGTTGCGAAAGGGTATACACAGACCTATGGAATAGATTACTAGGAGACCTTTGCCTCAGTAGCCAAATTCAAGACAATCCAAGTATTATTGTCAATAGCAGCTAACTTAGACTGGTCACTACATCAGTTAGACGTCAAGAACACATTTCTGAATGATGACTTGGAGGAAGAGGTCTATATGGAGGTTCCAGACGGAGTCCTAGTTCTGAACGGGTCATTCTGCAAACTTAACAAGTCACTATATAGACTAAAACAATCCTCAAGGGCATGGTTTGGCCGTTTTAACAAAGCAATAAAGAAACTTGGGTACAGCCAGGGGCAAGCAGACGACACATTGTTAATCAAACATGATGAGGGAAGAATCACTATCCTGATCGTCTACGTGGATGATATAGTCATTATTGGAAATGATGAAAGTTCTATTGCCCAACTAAAGAGGGATTTGTCCACTGAATTCTAGGTTAAGGATCTTGGCCAAATGAGATACTTCTTGGGTATGGAAGTGGCAAGAACAAAGGCAAGTATCAACGTATCTCAGCAGAAATATACCCTAGACCTATTGCATGAGACAGGAATGTTAGGGGCACAGCCCGAGGGAACACCGATGGAAGAAGATTGTCGTCTAGAAATCAAAGAAAATGGTGTCCTGGTTGACTCTGAACAGTATAAAAGACTTGTAGGGAAGCTGATATACCTGACCCACACACGCCCAGATATTAGCTATGCTGTCGGGATAGTAAGTCAGTTCATGCATCCACCACAGGAAGAACACTTGGCAGCTGTCTACAGAATCTTGAGTTATCTGAAATTCAATCCAGGATGAGGAATCTTCTTCAAGAAGTGCACGGTCAGAAACTTAGAGATCTACACTGACGAAGACCATGCAAAAGACAGAGAAACCAGAAGGTCAACGGGAGGATACTATACATATGTGTAGGGAAATCTAGTGATGTGGAGAAGCAAGAGGCAAACTATTGTGTCAAAGAGCAGTGCGGAAGCAGAATTGAGAGCTGTGAATGACGGAACATGTGAAGGACTCTGGGTTATCCGGTTACTAAAGGAATTGGGAATTCCGTATGAGGGTCCCATGCAAGTTTGGTGCGACAACAAATCCAGCATTGAGATGACGAGAAATCCTGTTTACCATGATCTAGCAAAGCATGTTGAGGTAGACAAGCACTTTATTAAAGAGAAAGTTGAAGTAGGCATTGTGGCATTGTCCTATATCCGGTCTGCAGAACAGATTGCAAATGTAATGACCAAACCTTGGGCAAATCTAAATTTGAAGAGTTTCGACGCAAGTTGAGAATGTTTGACATATACTCTCCAGCTTGAGGGGGAGTGTTAGAAATCAGCCCATGATTAATCCCATGATTTCAGCCCATCATCATATCCCTGATTCTAGTATCTTTAGTTTAGGAAAGTTTTTTATTTGTATGTATAATGTCTCATTATATCATACTATTGACCAGCGATGATTCCTCTGTTTTCTGGTCTATATAAACTGCTGTAACCCTTCGATATGGGATATGAGAAAGTAATATATGCTCTAGCCTCCAATAATTGGAATTGATGAAAATGAACAGTCATTTATGAC
Source organism: Inga oerstediana (assembly GCA_963210345.1). NCBI lineage: Eukaryota > Viridiplantae > Streptophyta > Magnoliopsida > Fabales > Fabaceae > Inga > Inga oerstediana. Next base: position 23,356,524 of record OY723410.1, read on the forward strand.
TGAGGTTTGTGCCTCTTGACTGCAGGCATAACAAACTAAACCATAGGTGCCTTATGTTGCTTTTTTGCTTCCCCCAAAGTTATGAACTCTTGTTGGTTCTTTCTGACCTTATATAGCTAAATATACCTGACAGTTGGATAAGTATGCTTCTTTCCTATCATGCGTGTAATCCATTAATTAATCATTTAATTATTAACTCTTCGTGGTTATGTTGATCAGCTTGCTGCCACTACTCTATTTTCGATTTGTCAATGCATTGGGCAAGACGTGACAGTGCTTCATATTCTACCAAAACTCAAAGAACTATTTGATGAGCTTGCTTTCTCAAAGGAAGTTGCTAAAGGTTCTGCTACTGCTGGCAGAAGCTTGAAGATTGCCAAGTTAAAAATTGTTGGGGAGTTACAAATAGAAAGTCGAATGGATCTACTGTAAGTGCCAAATATGCTTACTAGACTAGATTATATGCTGGTAAAATATGCCTTGCTAGCTATCTGATGTGTGAGAGTGTGGAGATGAATTCTAGGGAGAGGTAATAAGAGAGAGAAGTGTGTAAGAAAGGTAGACAGGAAAAAACAAAATAAATAAATAAATAAAAGATACTTTCAAACTTCACCATTTTGGTAGAAAACAAAGTTAATACTAATGCCATTAAAAAGTGACTCTGAAGCAGCCCTATACCAAGTAACAATACATGGGGTTGGGAAATCCTTGGGATCAAACAAAATCCAAAGGCTAAAATCTTAACAAATTCAAAATGCTCATATCAAAGTCATTGAGGTTGTGTTTAAATTGTGTAACTTGGGATTCTATAGAATTTAAAATGCAAGGAATGTAAATTGCTGCAATTCACACTTGTGTGTCTATATATGTGCACGCATGTGTCTATGCACATGCGTATATTTGTGTGTCTGTGTGAATTAAAAAAAATACAAGAAACTAACCCTCCAAAAATGAAAGAAAAATTCTCAAATTTCACCTATTCAGATTGAATTTAAAATTCTTATAAAATTACTCTAGGAATTTAAAAATCTGATCCCCCTAAATCCAAACAAAGATCTTTCTAATGGAATTATTCGAATACCCCCAAAAATTACTTTTAACTTTAATCTGCCTCATCCAACTGTAAACTGAGAATATTCCTTGTAAACTTGTGTGTTAAATTTACTGGGAATAGGATGTTCACCCTACAATCATAGTTGATTTGATCTATTTTGTCACATTAAATTTCCTTTTTCTCTTCTTTTCTTCTTTATATGCGTATAAAAAAATGTGTCATATATGCAGGTTGATTCTCTATCCTTTCTTTGCATCTCTTCTTGGGATAGAAAAACTTCGTCAATGTTGTGCTACATGGTTGCTTCTTGAACAATTTCTTCAACGTCATCATAATTGGAAGGTAATCTACTTTTTCCATTTTTCCATATTACCCCCTCCAAGCAGAGACTTGTGAGTGCTTATTAATACGATTGTTTGTATTACATAGCATTGTGTACTTTTTCTAGTTCTTATTTCTAAACCCATCATGATTCAGTGGGAATATTCAGGAGAGTCATCAAAAAGTGGTTCAGAAAATATTATTGCTCGAAGACCGACAATTGCAAGGGGATCTAAAAATGAATACAATCCGGCAAAGTTATTGCTTAATGGGGTTGGCTGGTCGATTCCACAATCTCAAGGAAGTAGAAGTTCCAAAAACTTGATCTCCCCAAGACGATCAAATGAAGTTCATCAAAGTCCAGCCTTAGTGCATGAAGGAATGTCATGTCAACTGAATCATGAACCCTGGTTTTGGTTCCCTAGTCCAGCCACTATCTGGGATGGACCTGAATTTCTTGGGCGTGTGGGGCTTCAAAAAGATGACTTTCCCTGGATGATTAGAGCATCTGTTATATACTCTACACGTGCACATCATGGAGCTGTGAGGTCTTTAGCCGTATGTCAAGATGAGTGTACTGTTTTCACCGCAGGTGTTGGCCAAGGGTATAAAGGAATTGTTCAGAAGTGGGAACTTAGTCGAACTAGCTGTTTATCTGGCTATTATGGCCATGAAGAGGTTTGCTTCTTTTATCTCTTGATTAAAACAGTATTCCTTAATGATTAGACATACTGCATTATCCAAATCCCTATAGTATCACATTTTTTTATGACAGTTTGCATTGAAGCACTGTCTTAATTATATAATATAACTTGACTGGGTGGTTGGAAGTAGTGCAACAAAATACAAATGAGTCTTGTACCCTAGAACTAGCTGCAAGTTGGCATGTGCTCATGCTTATTGTATGACTCACATGATGCTCTAGTTTTTATGATCTGTAGTAATTTGTTGATGCATTTCACTAATCATTTATCTCAATTGTAGGTTGTGAACGATATTTGTGTCTTATCATCCAGTGGAAGAGTGGCATCTTGTGATGGAACAATTCATGTATGGAATAGTCAAACAGGGAAGACGGTATCAGTATTTGCTGAGTCTCCAATAGAAGTTACCCCCCTTTCAAGCCATATATCCTCTCAATCAAAGATAAACAGTGACCAGGCTAATGTGCTTAATTTGAATACCTTATCAAACGGAATATTGTCTAGCGCCTTTGATTCAAGCCTTTACACATGTATGCATCTATTAGACTCTCCCGAAATTCTTGTAGTTGGAACTGGAAATGGATCCCTCAGGTGGAATTTGCTCTCTAGTTTGAATTCCATTACAATCACATATGCATTGGAGATGTTTATGTGATAAAACTTTGACCTCTTGCTGTACTGTGCAGGTTCATTGATGTTGCTCGAGGTCAAAAGCTTCATATCTGGAGAGGGGAATCTAATGAATCTAGTTTCCCTTCTCTTATTTCTTCCATATGTTCCTCTAGGGCTGACAAGATGCAAACAGATGGAGCTTCTTCTACTTTGCCATCTTTTATTGCCACTGGACTAAGTTCTGGTCATTGTAAATTATTTGACGCTAAGAGTGGAAATGTCATTACCTCATGGCGAGCTCATGATGGATATGTGACTAAGGTATGCCCTTAAGTCACAGTATTAATGATTTACCAAATTTAATTATGCACAGAGCTTCATTGATGTTATTATAAACTGCAGCTGGCAGCACCTGAGGACCATCTTCTCATTTCTAGCTCTCTTGACAAAACGTTACGGGTCTGGGACTTAAGGATGTAAGCGCGATACCCTTCATGAATCTATAGTTCATTAGTACCATTTACGCTGTCTCATTCTATGTTTTTCTACTATAAGTTCAAAGCTTTGACACATGCTGGTGCTCATTTTTCAATTATCGTTTCAGGAATTTTCAGTCACAGCCAGTCACTTTCAGAGGTCACTCAGATGGGATATTAAGTTTCTCCATTTGGGGCCAAGATGTTATTTCAATTTCGAAAAGTAGAATTGGACTTCTATCCTTGTCTAGATCTGCTGATGAAACAGTATGCCTCTCTCTCTCTCTCTCTCTCTCTCTCTCTCTCTCACACACACACACACACACTTTGCATGTCCAACATTGAATTCTAACTTTGTTATCTCGACATAGCTCCACTCCCAATGTTTAATATTGCTTCTTATTTGTGCTTTCATGCATATGCACATTCTGTTCATATTAATCTTTTTGGATAGATTTTGCCAGAAGCTGAATATATTCAGACCTCTGCCATTTCCTCCCAAGCCCCAATAACCTCTATAAACTCAAGGGAAGGCAATGCATATTTTCTTATATGAGTGGGGAGTCTTGCATTGGAAGGACATTGAGAAGGTCAAGACTACATTAGTGATTTAATCCCTCGACCTAAAGTTGTAAGGTTGTGGATCATGATGTGGTATCATGTCTGAGTGTGATTCCTTAAAAATGTGAATAGGAAGCCCTATATTTGAAGGAAATGGATTTGGTGAAAGATTAAATTGATTTTAAAGTCTTGGGCCATGTAGTACCGGGTCTATGAGTATAATTCCTTGATTAGTTCAACAAATAAACATCCCCCTGGTGTTTCTTACATTTTTAAACAAAGGCAACAAACTATTGAATCATATATCTAATGATTTTTATTCTGTGGTTGTAATGTATGCTGCCTACAATCCTAAATATGAGAGCTAGACAATGGGTTTATATTGGTCCTAAATATAAGAGAACTTCAATCCATTTTGTTTCTCGAATTTATAATTTTCCCCCCAAAGCATCCCTATGGCATTGCACATAGTAAAGGGGTTTTCATCAAGGGGTGATTATAATGCATATGATTAAAAAGCTTATTTTAAGGAAATCAACATACATTTGTTATAATTAACTAACTTAACTAATTTACTTAATATCAGCAAATTAGTTATCTAACTCTTATTTTAAGGACCGAGCGGAGGAGCAACAAGTTATTAATGTTAGAAATCCAATCCCTGGGGGTGTAAAACTGTAACATAACATGGTTGGATAATCTATTATCATGTCAGAACTGTTAATCATAAGTTATGAATGGCCAAATTTATTAAGGTAATATGACCAAGATTTTTGTGACACAGGACGGACAACATCACATTATTCCTCAGAAACTGTACACATCAGATAATGGATCAAAAAGCTTGTCATCATTGTCAAGTATTAGTATACTTCCATTCTCTCGTTTCTTTCTTGTTGGAACAGAAGATGGTTATCTTAGTATCTGTTGTTAGATATATAATTCTTCTTCTTCTTCTATTTATTTTCAATCCATGGCCTGGGCAATGGGGAATTCTTTTTGTACATGATGAACAATACACAATATAATGTATCATTCATAGGAAATTCCTGTTAGAATATATGCATAGTTCCAGAAGTGTGTTTAGATTATAGTTTGTCAGATGGTTTGGTTTTGATTGGTTTGGGGTTGGATAAAAATTTTTTTGATCCAAGGTTATCATCCCAAGATGGCAGGATATGGGACCTATCAAGGTGAGATTTGAACAATTTAAAGGTTGTTGGTGGTTTGATGTTGTCATTATTTTGCTGGCATTAGAATTTACTGTAGAAGATTAGGTTCTTGCCGCCTTGGGTACAAACAATATTATTTTAGACATGTAACAGTCAAATTTTGATTTCAATAATATGATTTAATTTAAATCCCCTTGCCACCCTGAGATATGTTGGGAGAAAAGGTAGTATGATACAATGTAATTATATATACCGCTTATAATTTTGTCCCTTGATGCTCATGTTTTATGGGAAAATCACTAAGGTCCTAATCAAAGAATGTAATTATCAAAAAAGTTCCCCGTCATATGAATGGCATGCAATAACGAGTTTTAATGTAGGAAATGACAACAGGGCCGGGCCATGTTGTTTACTTGCTATTTGGACTTTTGATGATACTAATTATATTCCGCAAGATTTTCCTCCTCCTTTTATTTCTCCTTTTGAATGTTTGATTTTTAATCATATTTTAGGATTGCAGGAGATCTTTAACGAGATCTTTCATGTTTTTGTGATGGGCACTAACATACATATAGGTTAGGAAAATACCTCATTCAAATTTCGTAGAATCATTACGTTCGTTGTTCCAATCAGAGTTTGTCACTGTATTATTTCTTCCCCATCAACATTTAACCCCAAGGGTACATGTAAAAAAATTGGATACAGGAAATAGTGCTCATTTGGGATAGCGATTGAAATGCTTAAAAACAGTTTTTTAATGGTGATTTACGGTATACGAGATAAGTATGTTAGATAAATTTTGTCTCAATTTACGTGAAAAACAGCTTATAAACAATCTCAACGTACATAACCATGCCCATGATCGGATTGGAACTGATTGGAACAATGGACGTAATGATTCTATGAAATTTGACCGAGGTTTTTTCCTAATCTATATCCTTTGCTTGTATATTAGTGCCCATCACAAAGACATGAAAGATCTCGTTGCAGCTCTTCTGCAGTCCCGAAATATGATTAAAAATCAAACATTCAAAAGGAGAAATTAAAAAAGGAGGAAAATCTTAAGGAATATAATTTAGGAAACATCTTTGAATGTTTTTTTTAGGTTAAGGTGCAATTCTACCCATAAACGATTTTTAGAAAAGCTATCAACATAATAAATTTTTTTTTGTGTAAAAGTATCCATGAATATTAAAAAATAGACCGATAATATCAATTCCGTTAATTTGGGCTAATGATGTTACTTTTTTATTCATGTGAGCCTAACCTATTTCTAAACCAAAAACTAACGCCGTCAGGCAAAATTAATAGAATTGACATTATCAGTTAACTTTTTAATGTTCATAGGTACTTTTGCACTCAAAATTGTTTACTGTGCTGGTAACTCTTCTGAAAAATAGTTATGGAAATAATTGCACCTTCGTCCTTTTTTTTTCATACTATATGTGGGGGAGTTAATTCGCATTGTTCCCTCATGAAACTATTATTATTACGAGTTTGATTTATAATTTATCATATGGCATTCATATGTTAACATGATCTGAAAATAACACTTATTTTCTTTATATATGATCTCAGTACACAGTTTTCAGGTTTAAAAAAAATGAAGCACACAGTTTTTAAACTTGCTTTCCAAAATAATCTTCTAACTATTACCTTATTAAAAAGTAAGTTTTATATAAAAAAGTTATAATTAAAAATTTTTAAATTTAATCGCTAAAATTAGTTTTCGTGCTTGTTTGGATTAGCGGTAGAAGTTGCTTTTCCAACGTGATTTACAAAGTCCCCACGTTTGGATTACTGTTAGGATTCAATGTATTGGGATTTTTGTCCCATTAAACAATGTATTGGAATTCTCATTATAAAAATATATATTCTACTACTGATATTATGAGGATCTTATTAGTAAGTAATATGTAATTTTTTCTATAAGTGCTCTTTGAACTAAGTAGTATGCTCCGGCCCTAGTGAGCCCCTTGAATCTAACTTACCCAAAAAAAATTTTTTAAAAAAGGTTTAAGGTGCAATTTTAAGAATAGAGTTTTTCAAAACAAGCGTTTAGTACAATTAAGTTTTGAAGAGAACAAAAGTAAACATAATTTTTATGAAAATGGTGTAATTTTAGCAATTTTGTTAAATTGACACAAACATCTGTTACTTTTTTTATGTGGAACACACTTATTCTTTCTCTAACTTTATAACGGATGTTTGAATCAATTTAACATAATTGCTAAAATTGTATCGTTTTAAAATATTATATCTACTATCATCACAGAGTAGATTCAGCGGTGTAAAGCCCCGCTAAATCTCTTTGAATCTTGAGTTCAATTATCAAAAGAGGCATGTTGGAAGCGGCAGCTACGAACCGCAAACTGAATGCCGGATAATAATATAAAAAATATTATATCTACTTTTGTACCCTTCAAAACTTAATTGTGCTAGACACTTAAGGCGAAGACCTTTGTTACTAAAATTACACCTTAACTCTAAAAAAATGCATATCTCCTTATGCTCTCGTTATACTTCTGTCCATGTTCAATTTCGTTTATCCATTTAATTTAACAGTGTTTAAGATTATTAATTGACTAATTGTGATATCAAACTAAAGCACTTGTAAGAAGTTTTTTTCTGTTAGTTCTTTTTTGTTTTTTTAAGTGGCGCAAGTTATCAAACCTTTAATGCCTTTTTCAAAATCTCTAAAGTTATTCTTTCTCATCCCAAATCCACCAATGAGTCCAAACTTCCATCTCTAAGCTGTGCAAATGCCCTTTGCTTAGCATATTTCAATCGCTCCCAATTCTTCCAAACCTTTTTAATAGGATGCATAAATACTCCAATAGCTAGTTCTAAATACTTCTCTTTTCTATCCTTTTATTAGCTCAATTTTACATCTTACTATATGCTAAAATTTCTTCTTCTTCTTCTTCTTCTTTTTTTTCCCAACATATGCTAAAATTTTCTTGGTCGTATGTAATAAGGTACTTTTTATTGAAATATTGATATTAAAGTTAAATTAAATTGAAAAATATACAACATGAATATATAAGCAACTTGAAGAGGAAAATCAAATATTGTCAACACAATTAAAAATTAAGTGACTTCTCATTTTCGGACCAATTTATAATTAATATTTTAACACATGAATAAAGAGGAAAAATATAAAACATGAATAGATAGGTAACTTAAAGAGAAAAATCAAATATTGTCAATACAATTAAAAATTAAGGGGTTTCTCATTTTCCCACCAATTTATAGTTAACAGTTAACTGGCTTTTTTTGGCAGGAATATGAAGGTGTACAGTTGATGGTAAATGTACTTATTTCACATTGACATTTACTATTTCATGGGTAATATACAAGTGTCTCTTCATTTTCCAAATGATTTATAATTAACATTTAAATAGCTTTTTTTCTCCCAAACTATGTTTCCCATAATTTTCTAAAAAAAAAAGTTTATACTCTTAATTTGTTAGAATATTAAAACCAATTTTAGGTCACCCGCAAAATTTTAATATTTTATTTTTAATATTATTTAAAAAACATTTTATTTTCAATCCCTTGCCCCAAGCATAAAAATATATTTGAAAACTCAAATAACTTATGTCCTTTTTTTACCAAAAAAGCTTGTCTTCTGCACACTTTTGTGAGGTGCCTTTTCCAATAATTGAGTTTAAAAAATAAATGTTGTTAGTATGCATGGTAACTACAAGCTTTTAAGTGACTTTTTATTTTCCGATTCAAATGTATTTTCATTTTCCACACGAATCACAATTAACATTTCAATAGCTTTTTTTCTCCCAAACAATCTTCCCATAGTTTTCTAAAAAATTTATACTTTTAATTTGTTAGAATATTAAAGTCAGTTTTAGATCACTTCCAAAATTTTTAATATTTTATTTTCAATCCCTTACTCCAACCATTAAAAGATATATAAAAACTCGAATAGAAAAAAAAAATCTTGAATAGCTCATGCCCTTTTTTCCGATAAAAACTCATGTTTAAACTTAAAATGGTATTTAGCTTCATTAATCAAGGTTAAAAAATTAATACTGTTAGTATGCATGGTTACAACAAGCTTTCTATAGATATAATAGATAGATAGTAGATATACTATTCTTTTTTTTTTTTCAAACAAATATATTATTACTTTAATTACTACAATAAAAAACCAGTACGATATTATTTTCAAAAGCATTTAAGTAATCATACTAAATATATGATCATTAAATCAAATAAAAAATTAAATGGGTAGATGAGATTAAGCATGGAGAGAGAATATAGATGATCTAGATCCGATTATTTATCTCATGAAAGAAAATAAAAACCATTAATCTACATCCATATATCAAAATAAATTATAAAACTAATGGCAACTATATGAGTCCCATCCATTTCATACGATGCCACATTTTTCACAACTTATGTTTTTCTATTATAAATATCAATGCTTGTATTATATATTAAAATTGATATATTGATTTACATTATTTTTAAATCATTCATAATGCAACATATTTTGAATCTTGTGTCAATTATAAAAATTAGTTATAAAAGCCATACTACTTATAAACAATTAACATTTGGATTATTCTTGGCTACCATGACATTTTTAAAATTTTCCTTAGTACATTTTTTTGAGACCAATGCAAATTTTTTTATTCTTTTAATTTTTAATAAATATTAAAAACTTAAATATTATACAAACAAGTATAATTTTTAAACACTTTTGAATTATTATTTATATTGTGCTTAACTCATTATGATTTAATTCCATTTCTTGATTATTGATCAATGATCAGGCCCAAGAAAAATTAAACAACAAAAATGAATCATTAGATATATAACTTAAGGATAATGCTCTAACTAAAAAATTAATGAGAAATTTAAACCGAAGGAATTAATTGAAGAATAAATTTAAAGACAAAAATTATTGTAATTAACACAAAACGAAAAACAGCTTTTATGTAAATAAATCTTGTCACTTTTTATTGTACAGATGTCGGGTATCTTAAAAAAATGAGCTGAACAACTAAAAACTATCAACCAATTGATTTATCAATTTTTATTTAAAAATTTATAAAAAAATCATTTATTAATTATTTTTTCTATTTTTACATTATATTATGAATTAAATAAAAATTTCTAAATTATTGAAATCGGAAAGATGACATAGTTATTATTATTATTATTATTTGGTCAAAACATAGTTTATTATTTATCCGAAGTTAAATATCAAAACTACCAAAATAATAATCAAGCCCCATCTACATCATCATTACCTTATTTTGGAAACAGATAAGAAGGATATGTTGGCAAAAGAATGGGGAAAATGTTACAATGTAATAAATCTGCATCTATATGAGATATAATATATATTAAAACTCCAAGCCAATTATTGCAGCAATTTTTTCATTCGCAGAATAAATAATAGTACAACAATTTTTTTTCTAGGATTGGTAGGATTCATATGAACATTTTCTATCCCTTCTAATATTTTTTTTCCTTTATTTTATTGAGCTCTATAATTGTACTTTTACCTTTTAATAATTACTGGTATATATTTAATCAATATTAAGATTAATATATATTTTTACATGTTGCCTTCAACTTTTAAAATGTTAGATGAATAGAAATATTTTTTAAGAAAAAAGTGAAAAAATATATTTATATTGTATTTCACACATTTATCAGACAAATAAAAAACTGTTTTTTATGAGGGAAAAAAACTGCATCGTATTAAAGTTTAATTTGAGTTGATGGACCAAAGCACCAAAACCTGTGAACCGGCTAGCCTCCTGTTATATTCTGGTTAGATAAAACTGTTTTTTAACCAACCTCGCTGTGAACTCAACAGAAAAGTAACTGTCCGTTAAATTTGTGTTTTAATCGAGTTATTAAAACTCGGGGCGGGTATTGAACCGGTTGGGGTACTAGGTTAAGGGTCAGTGGGTTAAACCGGGGCCAAACCGGAGCTAAACCGGGACCAAACCGGTGAGAAATTGAAAATTTTAGACTTATAATATGAAATTCTAAAGGAAAAATTTTTTAAAAATTTTTTTCTTTTTAAATGTGAACCCAGATCGATTTACCAGCCGGTTTCCGGGCCGGATCGGCTGGTCAAGTCCGGGTTCAGGAACATTGGTTTTAATAGCTTTATTTGGTTGGGTTATGAGTAATTGGTACATGAATATTTCATTTAGTGGTGAATTTTTGTTTTTTTATTTAAATATTACTTTTTTAAAATTATAAATAAATATTTTTATATATTTTAATTACTAGTATATTATATTATTTCATTTATGATGTGGTTTAGTTAAATTCCACCACAATTAAATCACTCGCTATTAAACCACAACTTCAAATTTAATCACTGGTTTGATTTTCAATCCCTTGAAAACTTGCATGCAAATGAGCATATTGAAAAAGTTAAAAGAAATTTGAAGTTTCTTTGAAGTTAGAAAAAATTTTAATATATTAGTCGTTTTTCTGAATCTGTCTTTCTTTCTTTTAGTTAGAAAATAGAAGTGTGTTTTTAAAAAAAAAAAAAACAGAGAGAAAGAAAATAAAAAGATAAGATAAGAATAACTGAAGAAAAAGAAATATCGTTTTGTAAAGATTTGTTCGAAAGGGAAGGGCACGCAAGGGATTGAAAAAAAAGCCACCGCGAGTATAAATATTACCTTTTCTCCTTGAAATCCTTCTTCGTTCGTCATCTACCATTCAATCTTCTCTGCTCACACTAAAAGCGTTCTTGTTCTTGATCTTGTTTGGTTTCCATTAGCGATCCCCGAAAATGCTCGCAGTTTTCGACAAATCAGTGGCCAAGGGCCCTGACGCTCTCATCAGTCCTGAATCCGGCTCGGTTTCTTCCCTGAAAGACGACTTCCTCGCTAAGCACTTCGCCTCCAAGCACTCCGATCCTGTCTCCGTCAATCTTGGCTCTGCTGGTCTCATGGTTTATTCTATGGACAAGCAGAACCCTCTCCTTCCAAGGTTCACTTCACATTTCCAAACTTATCGCTTTTATCTTTATTTGAAGAAAGTGAGATAATGAGCTAGTCCATCGATTTTTGTTTTTTGTTTTATTTATTTATTCATCATTGTTAGTTCAATTATTACCGGATCTGAGTATGTTTATTTTTTCTTTGAAGAGATTTTAGCAGATGAGGTTAAAATCGGAACTGGCCTTTTGGTTTCTGGATGATCGAATTGCATATTTTGGATTCTTGTGATGAAAAATAGTATGTTGGTGTTTGGCTGCTTCTTTTCGCTAAAGTTTTATAATGATCTTCTAGCTTCTATGGATTAATTTACGTTCGGATATGTTTATCTTAGATTCTTATTTAGGATACGGCATGTGTGATCGATTCCTAACCTTGCTTCTCCTTATAGAAGTTGTTTCTTGTCAATGACGTTATAATAATTTTTTCTCGTTGCTATATGTATATTTCATAATTACTTGTCGTAATTTTCTTACTGTGAATATAGTTTATGATCTAATTTTTGGGCAATCACTCGTTATTGTAATTTTTTAAATTTGTTTTGTTCTATCTGTGTATTGGCTCTCAGTCTGAAACTAATAGAATTAACATTCTCCAATCCTCAAGCATCTGTGATGCTTTTGTGCCTTTTTTGGGTTGACAACGTTTTCAATCACGTTCGTTAAAGATAAATATGGAAGCTTAAATATCTGCATAAAGTTATGCATGATTAGTTTATCCTATTTATTGTTACACCTGATATTGCTTTCCTTAATCTATTGGAAAACATTTCCCTTCTTAAATCACTAAGAGTGTGTTTGGATAACTTTCCAAAAGGACTTTCTCCAAAATCTAACCCCATCCTTCTCACAAAAGTTACATCAACTTCCATGCAAAAGGACTTTCATGCATAACCAAACGTATACTAAATCTGAAATGCCCTCATCCAGTCAGATACTATGACAAATTAATTATATATGGATTATATATATAGGGACAGAGGGAGATAATTTTGTTAGAAACTGCTTCCTTGAAAATGTTTGGTATATAACTCTTATCTCATCTTGCCAGATTGTTTGCTGTTGTGGATGACATCTTCTGCATATTTCAAGGCCACATTGCAAATGTCGCTAATCTCAAGCAACAATATGGGTTGAATAAAACGGCAAATGAGGCTATCATTGTCGTAGAGGCTTACCGTACTTTGAGAGATCGTGGTCCTTATCCCATTGATCAGGTTGTGAGAGATTTCCAAGGGAAATTTGCGTTTGTTCTGTATGACAGTAGTTCTAAAGTGGCATTTTTGGCTGTGGTGAGTACCATTTCTTTTCTACTTTTCTCCTTCCATGTATTTCACTTTCCTCATAGTACTGGGTCTCAAGGCAGGGACTTTCTGGTATATCCTCAATGGTCACACCAGAAATCTTGGAAGAGTGCAATTATATTCTTGTTGCTTTCTCCTCTGACCTGGCTTACATAAATTGGTCCTTTGCAGGATTCTGATGGGAGTGTTCCCATCTTCTGGGGAACTGATGCTGATGGAAATCTTGTTTTTTCAGATGAAAAGGAGGTTGTAGTTAAGAGCTGTGGGAAATCTTTTGCCCCATTCCCTAAAGGTAATGCCATACTCACATGTAGGAGAGTAACTGACCCCCCCAAATCCTGTTTCCCGTGGGACTTCATTTATAAAAATTCATGTCTGTTGTAATGCGGGGTACAAGTAGAAATAAATGAAACTGGCTAGATTGATGTTAGGGATGATGAGTTCATCAACTTTAGAAACAATGAAACAATAGAGACAATGATATGATGATATGGGATGTGCAACAAATCATATCAAGTACTCCCTCTTGTCTTTTTTACAAGAGCTCAAAATTTGAATTGTCTTGGACCTTTTTTTTTTTTTTTTTGATAAAAAGGCCATAAAATGGAAATTACATCACACTAGGGGAAGAGAAGAGCGCCTCCTGTAGGATAAAGGTCTTCTCTCAAGATCTGGAGGCAACCTGGATGTGGAAGGGGGAGAATCACCAGTCCCCCCAGCAAGTGCTGCGCGTCTCGAGCCAAAAAATCAGCACATCGTATCGCTTCTCGGGGAGCATAACATAGCTCAATCTGCCAATCTGAGAAGAGAAGATCTCTCACCGCACAGATGACCTCTCTTAACGGATGATCATGTCCACCATCTCTCATCACCAAGTTCAAGACCTCGAGGGAGTCTGTATACGCTTTCACACATTGAAAGCGGTGCTGCTTACATATCTGAAGCCCTGACAAAAGACCCAAAAGTTCCGCAGAAGTAGGCGAATGAACCCCAAGCGTGCGTTGAAACCCTAGGATCCAATTGCCTTTCCTGTCACGAACTACCCCGCCACAAGCTGCTGTTCGTTGCGCGGTAACTGAGCCATCTGTATCAAGTCGGATGAAGCCTTCTGGTGGCCGTCTCCATAAGTCGTCCTCGTCCTGTGCAAAGTGCAGAGCCTGGCCTGAGAACTTCCCAAATACACTCGTTTCCAGAAGTTGGAAACAAGTCGCGTGTACAATGTCCTTAGGTTGAGCTCGGGAACCTTCCATCACCCCGGTACATCGATTCTTCCACAGTAGCCAGCATACAATACTGAAGACTTTTCCCCAAGGCCATCTGCAAAACCTGGCATAGCCCATGTTGCATGATAGATTCTCCTTCAGCCAATCCTGCAAGTTAGAACAAAAAAATCGAAATCGACAATTAGGTTTAACAAAATTAAGCCACACCGATCTAGCATCCTCACAATCTCTCAAAATATGTAGAACTGTTTCCACTCTCTGACACTCGAAAGGGCAATCCGCACTTTGCGCTAATCCTCTCTTTTCTCTGAGGACATTAGTGGGAAGTCTCTCATGAATAGCTTGCCATAGAAAAAATTTTACTTTTTCTGGTATTGGTAACTTCCACATTTTCTTCCAAGGGACCGACGAGTTCTGGACTCTTGTCGAGGATAAAAACTTGTAAGCATTGCGGATACTGAAACGGTTATCAGAAGCATTCCTCCAAGAGAATTCATCAGCCTCACTTCCATTTGGTGGAGTCGCTTGAGCAATAATGTTAACTACCCAAGGAGGAAGAAAATCTCTCCACTTTTGCAGGTTCCATCTTCCATTAACCAACACGAAATCCCTCACTTTAGCTGAAGGGTCAAGGAAATGTATGTTGTGGTCTACTAAAGAGATGAGAGGCTCTTCCAATGGCAACCATAAATCCCACCAGGCATGACTGGACCTACCATCCTTCACTAACCTACCAACTCCTTTATAGAATCTATCCCACACCTTGGTAATGCTTCTCCAGACCTCGGATTGGTTATGCTTCTTACTGACCATAGGATATACTCCATCCCCACAGCCATATTTCTCTTTCAGGCATTTGACCCATAAGGCTTCTGGTTTAGTAAGAAGACCCCAACAAAGCTTCATTATATAAGCCTTGTTTTGTCTCTGAAGATCATTAACCCCTAAACCACCATCCTCTTTCTCTTGTTGAATTTGATCCCATGCAACAAGGTGCATCTTCCTTCCTTCCTGGCTTTGATTCCAGAGAAAGGAACGACTAATCTGTTCAAGCTCCTTTAGGATTCCTTTGGGGAGCAGAGAAGTTTGCATTTGATAACTAGGTAAAGCGGCTAACACTGCTTTGATCAGAGTCGTTCTCCCAGCAATGGTAAGAAACCTACCTTTCCAATTCGCTAGCCTCTTCCGAGCTTTCTGAACAATAGGGAAAAAATGTAACTTAGTGGCTCTCTTGTGAAAGAGTGGAACTCCAAGATACTTCCCAAGATCCCCTGTAAGACCTATCCCCAATCTATGAGCCAAGTCCAAGGCTCTAGTAATATGAACATTTCTTGAGAACAGGACCTTGGATTTGTCGAGATTGACCCTATGTCCGGAGACCTCACAGAATACTCTCATTATCTCTTTCATTTTCTCAATTTGCTCAACTGAGGCTTCCCCAAATAGAAGAAGATCATCGGCAAAGAAGAGATGAGAAATCACAGGGGAGTGAGGGTTAAATGTAAACCCCTTCCAATTGCCATTAGACACTTCTCGACTAATACTCTGACCCAGCCGTTCCATACACAGAACAAACAAATAAGGGCTAAGAGGGTCGCCTTGTCTAAGACCTCTTGTAGGACAAAATGGGGAAGATGCCGTGCCATTCCACAAAACTTTCATAGACACAATTGATGTACAGGCCATAATAAGTGTAATCATATGACTAGTGAGGCCTAAGCTAATGAGCGTGGATCTTAAAAAATCCCAGTCGAGTCGGTCGTAGGCTTTTTCCATATCAACTTTGATGACCACATAACCCTTCTTTCTTTTTCTATTTCTCATAGAGTGCATGGCCTCCTGGGCAATGATGATATTGTCACTGCCTTGCCTACCTGCAATAAAGCTACACTGCTGAGGTTGTATAAGGTAAGACATGGCCCCCTTAAATCTGCTAGCAATAATTTTCGTTATAATCTTATATATAACATTGCATAGCGAGATAGGACGGAAATCGTGCACCCTGTGAGGATTATCCACCTTAGGGATCAGCACGATATTAGTCTGATTAATGTCCTTAACTCTCTCAGGGTCTTGCCATACTCCACGGACCATATCGCATACCTTTCCACCAATGTGATCCCACTGAGTTTGGAAAAAATGGGCCTGGAGACCATCAGGCCCCGGCGCTTTAAAGGCTCCTATCATGAAGGCCGCATTTTTAATCTCTATATCATGAACATCTTTGTGGATTAATTCAAAATCCTGTTGATTCAAAGGAGGAAACTCCGATATCCAATTCAAAGAATCCCTAACTTGGTCATCTTTAGTATAAAGATCTTTGAAAAACTGGCTGGTCATCTGCCTAAGAGTCTCCTGATCTCTGATCCAATTCCCACTCCCGTCTTGTAAAGCATCAACATGTTGCTTTTTCCTCTTAATCAAAGTGGAGGCATGAAAGAATCTAGTATTTTTATCTCCCCACTTTAACCATTTGCACCGAGATTTTTGAAACCAGAGGAGCTCTTCTTGTGCACTTAACCTACTGAAGTCTTGCCAAAGTTTCTGTTCTAGTTTATATAGGCCATTAGAAATGCTGTTAGTCCTTGCCTTATCAATGCCCTCTAATCTCCTTAAAATCTGATGTTTTTTCTTAGGAATACTGCCTAGAGTCTTAAGATTCCATTCCACAGCATCCTTTTCAAATTTCACGGCCCCCCTACACCAATCCAAGTTATCCCACGCTTTATGGACAACCTCCTGAAAACTGTCCTCTAAAGCCCATGCTGGATGGTATTGGAAATGGGACCTTGTCCGACGGTTCGTTATAGCATCTCCTTCCGCCACAATCAGGATTCTATGATCAGACTTATAACGCAGCTGATGGAATACCTTGGATCTAGGAAACTTAAGTTCCCACTCTAAGTTCCCAAACACCCAATCAAGCCTCTCTTTTATACCCTGTTTCTCCCAAGTGAAACGCTCCCCCACAAAAGGAATTTCCAGGAGGTTGGATTCACGAATACAATCAGAAAACTGCTTCATAGTTCGAAGAGAAAAGTTAGAACCTCCCATTTTATCAGAAGGATTCATGAAAGAGTTAAAATCTCCAATCACCATCCAAGCTTCCTGCATGGACAGTGCTATATCCCTCAAACCATCCCACAAACTAGCCCGTTTAGATATTGTAGGTTCCCCATAGACAAAGGTGGTAAAGAAAAATCCTTGAGTGTTCCTATCAGTCAACTTACAGTGGATAAATTGAGTACTTGAAAATAAATAGTCGACCTGAACTGAAGAATTTTCCCAAAACACCCAAATCCCCCCAGCAAATCCAGTAGCTTCCAGTCTAATCCAATTACTAAAACCCAATCTAGCAGAGACAGCATCCGCTCGAGAACCACTAATTCTGGTCTCAAGAAGGCAAAGGACATCTATATTATATTTCCTAACAATATCTTTAATGGTGGCAGGAAGGACACGGCTCCCAGCACCTCGACAATTCCATGAAGCTACAATCATTAAAAATATTTAAATAATAGGAACGTACAGGACACTTACTTGTCCAACTGGTTGGGATCCTTTCTGGACCGTCCCTTCTCCAAATTCTGCCTTCCTTGATTTTCAAATTCAGCATGCATAAAGTCATCCCCAACGTCATCCTCAAACTGAGAAGGATCTTGGGATCTTGTAGTATGCGAATGTTTATCTTGCATACTAATTTCACATTTTTCCTTTGTGTATGCATCACATTTATTGGCTAGATTTGCAGCTGGACCTTCAATCAATAGCATACCATTTAATTTAGGGCCTTCAACTTCGGTCTACACCTGAATAGGAATAGAATTAGTTTGGCTAATATTCCCTCCAACCATGATGTGGTCCCGGCGGCCCATAGATGAATTTTTTTGTCCAAGTGACTTAGGCCCAACCGGATTCTTGCTTGAGCTCGGCCCAGCTGAAGAGGATTCCTTTTTCCTTGGTGCCTTCCGCTCCACCCACAGCCCAATAGGCTTCTCAGAGTCACTCTCCTGCGACGATTTCTGTGAAGCCCTCTCCTTTCCGCTGTTCCGTTTTCTTTCCCTTGTCACTTCAGCATTTTTCCTTGTCAGTTGTCTCGACAAGCCCGCGTCTTCCCTGCCATCCGCCGCCTGCATCATCTGAATCAGCCCATCCCTTTCTGACCGGCGATCATGAGTCGTGACAGCAGTCCCCTCCCCTGTTCGCTCATCGTCTTCCTCCAGTCCAGCGAGGATCCCAAATCTCGATCTAGCTCCGGCCTTCTCCGATGGCTTGCTCCCCCGAGATCCGTTACTATGGTCGGGTATGGCTTCCCTAGAATAGGTCCTCCTGGGTAGGCGAGCTTTAGTCGGACGTCCGACGATCATCCACGGCCCAAACTCCTCGTCGACGGTCGGAGTGATTTTCGTCTCCCGCGGGCTTGGCTCAGGCGGCTTCTGCTGTTCGGCTTGCCCTTCACCGGAGTTGCTGGAAGAGTTGAAAGACCATTGGCAATATTCTTTACGGTGGCCATATCTTCCGCACGCAAAACATATGAGGTTGAGTCCCTCGTACTCCACATGGAAAGCTAAGTGCGCTGCAATAATTCGAGGTACCAATTTCTTCCTCAAATCTACTTCTACACAAATTCTGGCATACTTACCCCGTTCAATTCTGGCTGAATCAGAGGTCAATTCTGAAGGATTTAGCATATCCACCTTCATGGTTTTCCCAATTCTGTTCCCCAATCTGGTAATGAAAGTCTTATTATAGCACTGCATAGGAATATTAGGAATTCTGACCCAAAGTGCTACCCTCCCCAAAGCATTGGTGTAAGGGTCGAAATTGGGAGACCAGCGTTGGACCAGGATGGTATGGTGTTGAATCACCCACGGACCATCATATAGCACTCTGTGGTAAACTTGTGCCCACCCTTCCTTTGGAAGAAACCGAACTAAAAAGTAGTTGTTAGGCAAATCTATGAGATCAAATTCATGTGTCTTCCACAATCTGGATAAATGAGCTTTCAGTGTATAAACATTGTATTTACGGCCTAATACTGTAATGATCAGTCCAGCATTCCATGGTTTGCACCAGTCACTGTATTCTTCTGCTGTGACAGGGACCACAGGATATTGCTGCATTAGAGTTTTGATCTCGTCCGTAAGCTCAGGTAACTCCCATTCCTGATTGAGGACATCTGAGAGGAGTGCATCATCCTCGGCACAAGCCTCCCCATTATCGATGCCATTGAAACCCATTAAAGAAGCTTTGTAAGAAATCTGTCTCTTCTCCACATTGGGTGAGTTTGTCACATGCTTGCTATCGTGATCCATACCTACGTGAGTTTCTGAGTCATTCTCCTGAGGAACTTCGTCTTCCATTTCGGTATCCACTGCCACTGAAGCTGTGGCATCATTCTTCTTTTTCTTATTACTCCCACAAACAAGAAGGTCCGATGGCCGGTCCGGTGGAAGCTTCCGTTGAAGTTGGTCACCCATACCCGCAAATAAGTTTAGCACGCTTTTCAAGAGAGAGAAATATTGGAACTCCTGTTTGGGAAACTCTCTAACTAATGCTCTCGGCAGGCATGAATTGTCTTGGACCTTTTTATAAGAGTCTAATAAGAGTTGTCTCAACATTTAATGGTTTTTTCCATTTGTGCCCCTCATTAATTATATATATTTTATTAATTAAAGAGTTAGTGAGCCTTATGTTCACTCTATTTAAGTATTTTTCTCTCTTACTTGCCCCCTTATAAATAAGGGCATACTTGGAAAAAAATTTATTTCAAGACATGCTTATTACTTTTAACCACTCTCTTAAACCGTGTAATTTGGTTATTAAACTCTTATAAATAGGACCGGAGGGAGTAGATTTTTTTCCATTGTATCTTTTTTCATACATTCTTGTAAAGTTTCCCATGAGGTTATTACCGATTCTCACTGTCTCCATGTCTTCCATATTATCATATGCTCTCACTCATTTGGTTCCTATCTGATGCAACAAACTAACATCTGTGTTTGTAAACTTATAGGATGCTTCTTCACATCATCTGGAGGTTTGAGGAGTTTTGAGCATCCACTTAACGAGCTGAAGCCTATGCCACGGGTTGACAGCTCTGGCGAAGTATGCGGTGCAACTTTCAAAGTGGATCCCGACACTAAGAAGGAAAGTTCCAGCATGCCAAGAGTTGGGAGTGCTGCTAACTGGTCTAACTATTGATGCAGTGCTGTTATGGACATGTAATTTTTCCACTTGAATTTTCATAATCTGTTTCCATCATGAGACCTTCTGATGCCTTAGTGGGGTGCATAGCTTGTTGGCTTTAATACCTCCATGAAAGCTTCAAATTGGTGCTCAAGCAGTTGCTTTCTTATCCTACAGAGTGAGTACCATGAAAGTAATGCTTTTCTGAGCACACAAAACATGTAATCTGAACAATATGGCCTAGAATACCGGTGTTTTTTCCCACTGCATTTTAAATAATTTTCTGCCTCTGCATGGTTTCACTTTGGATATAGTTTGATCCCTACCCAGCCGTTGATGTGGTGAATGTTTTGTGGAACTGTGGCTCTTTGAAGTCCATTGACGGCAAGAATGATCAAGGAATGTTCAAATTGCAATATTTTAGCTGCTTGAAAATTAACATCCACAAAGTAATGTTTTTCATAGACTAAAAAACTAGATATTTTATAAATAATATTGAATTTGGACCATACAGGCAAATTTTGGACTTTAATCTAGGTGGTTTAAATCTCCTACATAGTAGCAGCACTTTCGGGCTAAGAATCCAGGACCACCACATGCATTAAAGTAACCAAGCGTCCCCAGCATATTTTTTTGCGTGTCACTATGCCGTTTGGCTACCTTTTTAAAAAATATATATATACATTGATATTTTGGTTCTTATTTCTTTTAAAAAAAATTGGGTTGGGTCAAGTTCCCAATATTCACTAAGCAAGATTTTAAATTCGCTGTTCATGAAAATATCAAATATTTTTTTATAACAAATGAACGTATCATATTAATTAATATCATAAAAAAAAAATTTCGCCCTTCCCTTCTCGCAACACGTCCTTCTCCTACCTTTTAATTTCTTTTTCTTTTTTTTTTTTTGCCTTCTTTTAATTTCTTCTTTATTTCCTCTTTTCCATTGAATTCGGTCTGTTCCCTTATCTATTATTTCTATAGAAAACTTGTAGTAATCTAGCTTGATTAGTGAAGCCAAAAGCTATTCAAGTTTTCTTATATTTATTGATGATTGGGCCGAGAGATTGAAAATAAAATATTTTTTATAATATTGAAAATAAAATATTAAAATTTTCGGAGTGACCTAAAATTGACTTTAATATTCTAAGAAATTAAAAGTATAAAGTGTTTTTAGAAAACTATGTTAAAGATTGTTTGGGAGAAAAAAGCTACTTGAATGTTAATTGTGAATCATTTGGAGAATGAAAAGGCACTTGAATTTTATCTATGAAATATTAAATATCAATGTGAAGCAAGTTCATTTACTACTCAACTATACACCTTTCATATGTTTGTAAACAAAAAAAAAAATCATTTGAATGTTAATTATAAATTGGTCAGAAAATGAAAAGCCACTTAAAAGCTTACAGTGACCATGCATACTAACTACATTTACTTTTGAAACTTGATTAGTGAAAAAGCCCCGTCACAAAAGTGTACAAAAGACATGAGCTTTTTTTAAGAAAAAAAAAGTACATAAGCTATTCAAGTTTTCAGATATCTTTTATGGTTTGGCCAAGGGATTAAAAATAAAATATTTTTTTATACTATTGAAAATAAAATATTAAAATTTTGGGCTTGACATGAAATTGGTTTTAACATTGTACCAAATTAAAAGTATAAACTTTTTTAGAAAGCTATGGGAAAGATAGCCTAGGAGAAAGAAGCTACTTGAATGTTAATTATGAATCATTTGGAAAATGAAAAAACACCTGAATATTATCTCTGATATAGTAAATGTTAATGTAAAGCAAGTATATTTACTATTCAACTGTACATCTGGCATATGCCTACCAAAAAAAGCCATTTAAATGTTAATTATAAATCGGTCGAAAAATGAAAAGTCACTTAATTTTTAATTGTGTTGGCAATATTTTAAATAGCAACATAAAAGAGCGGAAAAGAGAAGTATTTAGAACTAACCATTGGAGCATTTATGCATTTTGATTACTTGATATTATTATCTGCATTAACCACATTGAATTTCCATAAATCACCATAATTATCAATGGTTAGAAATTGTCATATTTAGTCATCATTAAGCCACCTTTAATCAACATTATAACTCATCAACGGCCATGTTGTGTTCCCTACTTATAAACGACAATACATGGTGTGTAGTCAGTGTACACCAAGAACTATCCCCTGACCTCCCTCCTCTTGAGTTATACCACCATTAGTGCATGTTCGCTACATGGAAAATAAGATGATGGAAAAGGAAAATCAACATTTTCCATTAGGGTGGGTGTAATTGGTTGCAACATTTTTTGGTAGCCTATTTTCTAGCGGCAACTTATTTTCTTTTATACATAGATCGGGGTGGTGGAAAATCTAGAAGACAGTTTTATCCTTCGAGTAGATCTCGACAACTTGAGAGAATTTGGGTTCAACTGACAACAAGTCTACAAATGAAGAAGGAAGAGGCTAGGAGGCATCTAACTATAGGGTAATTAGGGTTTAAGTCACAATTAGAGATGATGGAGGAATATGAGCCGCCATGGCCAATGGGGGAGGACGGAGAAGGTGTTGGTTATGCGTCAGTGAAGATAGTGATGAAAAGTTGTTGGGCATCGAAGATCCAAACAAATGAGACTATAAGGGTTTGGAAGAATTAGGAGAGATTGAAATATGCTAAGGAAAGTTTGATTGTGGAGCTTAGAGACAGAAGTTCGGATTCATTGGTGGATTTGGGTTGGAAAAGAATTACTTAAGAAGTGAGTTTGAGTACTAATTAATAATTTGATTAGTACCAAGGTTTATTATAAACGCATTCGATGTATTGGGTAGTATGATTAGAATTCTCTAGTGATTTTGAAAAAGCCATTAAACGAATACTCGTATAATACTCCCCTAGTCCTTTTTAATTATAAGCAACAACTAACAAAATTAGGCAAAATGAACTAACGTTCAAAATTAGTTAAAAACAATGAATGTATAAGAGATTTTTTTTTTCAAGCATACCCTTATTTATGAAGATATGCTGAAATTTTGGGAGTGACCTAAAATTAATTTTAATATTCTAACAAATTAAAAGTATAAACTTTATTTAGAAAGACTAATAATAAAAAATATTTTTTTTAATGTGTAAACCCAATTTATATTGATAAGGATATTAATTGATGATTAATGATTATAATTAATAATGCAAAACAACACCCCCACTAATCTTATAGCTAATCTGTAATGGTTAGTGAGAGAGACTCAAGAAATTTCTACTAATAAATCACCGAGCTTACAACCTTTGATTTTCCTCTTCAAGTTAACTAAATATTCATGTTGGGTGTTCTTTCTTTTTATTTAGGTGTTTAAAGTTCTACCAAAACTTATTGTTAGAATTTTATTGTCAATATTTCAAAAAACATTTCCACACGGTTGTTAATGGGAGGGGAGAGATTGATCTACTTTTAACATATTAAGGGTAAAATTGCACCACAGAATATTTCAAGATGTTAGATGCCCTTAAAAATATTTCATGGACCTAGATGCATCATAACCCTATTAAATTATTTGGGATTGGAAATGTCAGCTGTTAGAATACTATTATGTTAACAATTTACTTATGGTGTTACAAAAAATGTCAGTTTTATTTTTTCTGAACACACATAATTATTTTAAATTATTAATTATTTGAAACATAATTATTTTAGTTTTCCTATTAATTGAAACAATGTCATAGTTGGTTCCATTGCCATTCCCTTTAATTGGCGGTTGTTTTATTTCCTTTTGGTGTTACTGAAAATATTCACTACAGATAAATTGACTTTCAGTCTCTCTTGTAGAAATTGTCTCTAAAACTTTTAACTGTAAGCCAGCTTCGGCAATTGTGTCAAAAACTATCACCAGAGAAAAATTTCGACTAACTATTGCCTATGTGCCATGTCACCACCACGTGCTATTATGTCACCACCAAAGGTTATCAACCCAAATGTCTCTCCTCCAAAAACCAACCTTGTCATCACCTCTTTTTAATGGCAACTAAAAAAGTCTCTGCTAAAAAACCTTTTTTTGGTAGTGACTACTTAATAATTATTTTGGCAAAGGAAGGTGGGATGGAAACAAAGTATCAAGATTTGGGGGAGGAAGGCTAAAATCAATTTTAACATTAAGCCCAATCAAGTTCGATTTTTTTTAATATTATAGGGGATGTCAAATCTTATACAAGCAATAAACGAATTTTTTTGAAGGGGGAGATAGGAAATTTCCTAGGAATTAAATGGTAATACCTACCTACTTCGAACCTGATACATTAACCACCCATATGATTATTCGAAAAACACAAAAAAAAAAAAAATAAACTCTTTTCCATTAATGAAAAAACAATCATTTAGTCTCTGATTGATAACTTATACCACTTAATAACATAAACTAAAAATAAACCATTTACAAATGCAACCAATTACAAATTTTGAAACAATAGAAATACTTTTTTATGATAGTATTTTAAAATTTACATCATATAATACACAACCCCCACGCAAGGAGAAGCCTCTAGTTTACAACTATTACCGACCGAATATTTATATATTGTACATCTCCTTATCTATCTAATGCCAATCCAACTTGGCTCATTTATTATCGGCTCATCTTTTAATTTTTTTTCTTCCCAAGTCAATTGAAAACTTATCCAAATCACATGCTTATTTATTTTTCACTTTAACTTTATCTTCTTATTTACTTATTTCCCAAGTTTTTTATAAGTAGTTCAATCACATATTATTAAATCTAATCTAATCAGCATTTGTCTAATTTTTTGAAAGCATTATTTACTACCTTATCTATTAATAATATGCATATATTTATGGAATTTATATATATATATATATATATATATTCACTAAATCTTAAAAAAATCAAAGAAATTTATTTATTTTCTGATGACATTTTTTTTTGGGTCGAAATCTTGACATTTTTCAACACTAGCTTTTGCGGCTATATAAATACGCATATATAATTATTTTTAGGATGTTACAGAAAACACCCTCTCATTGTCTCGACAACTTTTCCTTTCCCCCACCTTTTCTTCTCTATCCATGTGGGGCATGTTTGGATTGGCATTCAAGGAGGGAGAACGATGTTGAACGGAGACAGAACAAGGTGAGAACATTTGAACTTGTTTGGATGACGGTTTGACTAGATGGGCTTTTAGCCCAAAAGTAACTTTTTCTTTTCCGTGAAAAAAGCCAAGTCTGATGGGGATGAAGCATGGAGATTGATTTTGGAAGTGGAGAGGACCAAGAAGGAGACAAGTTGGTATAGGCTAATTGGAGCCTTCAAGTTGATCCTGTCTTACAGCCTTCATGTGGATCGCTTGATGGTTTATGTAATTTGTTGCATAGAGATGTAATGGGCTTAACTTGCCCTAGACTACTTTCAGTGAGATATTGAGATTGGAGTAAGGTAATTAAACCCGGATCGGTCAGTGAACCGGTTGGGGTACTAGGTCAAGGGTCAGTGGGTCAGACCGGAGTCAAATCGGAGCTAAATCTGGACCAAATCAGTGAGAAATGAAATATTTCAGGCTTATAGTATGAAATTTAAAAAAAAAAAATTAAAAAAAAAAGATTTAAAAAAAAATTAAAAAATTTGACCCCGACCGGGTCACCAAACCGGACCGGTTAGTGCCTATGTCGCCTGTTTTCGGGCCGGTCCGGTCCGGGTCAGATAACTTGGGATTGGAGAGCATTTTGCCCCATTTTTCACTAGAAAAAAAGTCAAGTCTAACCTGCTTTCATAACACATGACAGTAGAAACTATTATCTACGGTAAATGCGATTTAAGTTTTTTTTTTTTTAATCCCGTCCTTCTCCTTCACCTTACTTGTCCATTACCTTCTTTGTTAGTTGTGCCTAACATCTTCATTCTCTCTATCCAATGACCGCATGCAAATTAGTGAAGTGGTTGCTGGAAAGCCCATTTGTCCCCTCATTTTTCTCTTTATTTTTCTTTCCTCCCTCATTTTCTCTTTATTCATAAGGGGATTGTGTGAAAGACGAATGTTTGTCTGGATTGGTGTTTTGAAACCTCAATATGACTTTTCGACTGCAATTTTATAATTTATAAGGTAAGTATGTTAAAAGAATTTTATTTCAACTACTGTAAACATGCTTATCATAAGCAAATTCAAGCCAACAAATCTAAACAAACTAGAAATATATATTAATATGATCCCCTTCAATTGTCCAATTCCATTTTTACGAGTAATTGAATACAAAAGTAACAAATCAGTTACCAATTACAAGTATAAAAGGTAAATATTATCCTAATGTCTTCTTCTAGCAACAATATGTGGAGATTGGACTTGGATGACACTGAAATTTTGTTACTAGGAACATCATAATCAGTTTAGACAAATGAGTCATATGATTGCTAATTATGGAATAAATTTCCCAGCAAGCACTCCTTTCAAGCATCATTAGTGATAGCTTTTATCAAATTGGTTGGTTCTAAGTTTCTCTACAAAATGAGTCATATCTTTTTTATCATGCTGACTGCCTAACATGCTTGTCTCCTATTAATAAGCATAATATGTATGTGTGTTTGTACTACTTCCTCTTAAATTTGTACCAAACTGCTTTTTGTTTGGTTTCTTTTGCCAAAGCATGATGCACACTTGTGACTTTGCCCCAACAGTGTTGAAATAGTAAGGCCTTCTTTGATTTCTAATTTCCAAGATAGATTTTTGTTTTCTAAAAAAAATAAAAAACTTGTTTGGTAATTTGTTTTTATTTAAGTGTTTATAAAAAAATAGAAACCTGTTTAAAAAATAAAAATAGAACAGTTTTTAGATGTTGTCTTATTTTTTTAATCTGTAAAATGGTTTTTTCCTCTGAAATTGGGTAAAAAGTTGAGAAGAACTCTATCTTCAAATCAAGTTTTGTTCTCTACTTCAGTGTTTGGCAATTATGTCAAATAAATTTTTATATTTTTTTATCACAAATATGATTTTTCTAGACCAATTATCTAAATGTTTTTTTTATTTTTTCTTTTCAAAACTTGCTTTAAAAAATAACTTTTTAAAACTATCCTAAACAAGTAAAAACTAAAAACATAATCCAACAAGGCTTAATATTCTCTAAGCCTATATTTTTGTTGCAAAGTGTATAGTTTCATAAAATGCTTAGAATGCAATTTTTGAAGTTTGAGGAGCGGTATGAGTGAATAAATATAACATGGTGACACATTAATAAAATTGCGAAAGGTTGATTCCAAACATATATAGGTTGGTTTTTTTAAGGTCCCTTCCTTACCATAGGACTTAAATAATCTAAACATGATTCGCAAGGTATTAAAACTCGAACTAGGCATTGAACCAATCAAGGTTGTGGATTGAGGGCCATTGGGTCAGATCAGAGTCAAATCGGAAAGGAATAAAAAATTAAAAAATAATTTTACACTAAATGATAGATATTCATCCTAACAAAATATTAATAGATGTATGATAGCTAAATATTTCTCCTACATCTTACTAAAAGAAATTTCCCTAAAATCCTTTAATCACTACTGTTGAAGAGACATGATCCATGTCAGAAAAATTTGAGTCCATCAAGATCTTTTAAAAGACAATTACGAAACAATCTCAAGGTGTGAGTTTTGATTTTATTTTATTAAAATTTAATATGATGGGAAACTATTGGTACTGTAGTCTTCACTCTTCACGTGACTTGTTCAGTGGTTTTATTCTTTCTATGCAACCTTCCCCCTTCAACCTTCATATCTTTCGAGTTCTTATCAGTCTCCCAAACTCCCACCACAATTTTTATTCTTCTGCCTCCTTTTCACTGTTTAGTCTTCACTCTTTGCATCTTCTGAGCAGTCTCCCACCACCTTCTCCGATGAGTCTCCCTTTCTTCTTCAGCCTCCACCATCTCTTCTGTTATCGCCTGTAGTTCTTGAAATTGTCCTTAATCACAGGTTTCCTTCTATTTTTACTCTTCAATTTCTCACAAGATTTCTTGCTTACACCCCACATCTAGATTATCTCTGAAAAAGATTCGAGTCCATGGTGATATATGGTGCTCTTTCCTTTCTACTTCAATCTCCCTCATTGATTCGGATCACCTCTGTCTTTTTTTTCTTCGTTTGAACTCTGAACCGTGAAACTCGGCAACCTAGTGGGTTATCCGAGTTACTACCGGGTCCCACCGAGTCCCGCCGAGTCAGTTCCTCTCTGAGTTCACCTATCAACCGGACCTGACAAGTAGCCGAGTAGCTAGTTTCCGAGTCAACCCGGCCAGTCCGATCCGAATTTTAATACCATGATGATTTGAACTTTAGTCTTAGATTTAATAATTTAAATTTATAATTGTTAGTTGATAAATTTATATTTCTTTTTTTAAAAATAATAGCTAGGAGATATTAAGCACCAAAATCAATTCCATCATGTTATTACATTCACAAATGACTCTTCTAATAACAATTAGTTAATTATGTGTGTTGGCAAAAAAAAAAATTTAATTATATGATAAAATTTTGTACTGATGTTTAATAAATCAAAATTTCAAAATCAATCATAATTACAGCTATGCTTTAATGCTCTACTTGGATGAGAAGAGAAATTGGGAAGAAAGAAAATGAGAAAAGAGAAAGCTGGAAAGAAAATATTAATGCTCTTCTTGTTTGAATGGACAAGAGGAAATAGAGTGGAAAGAAAATAAGCAAAGATTTAAATGATTAAAATATATT
The DNA here is from genome assembly GCA_963210345.1 of Inga oerstediana. Lineage (NCBI taxonomy): Eukaryota > Viridiplantae > Streptophyta > Magnoliopsida > Fabales > Fabaceae > Inga > Inga oerstediana. The sequence continues at coordinate 23,385,864 of OY723410.1, forward strand.
TATTTTCATATCCAAATGTATCAGGCTTAAAATTGAATTAAATATCATACTAAAAAACAAGGTATTAAAGACCGGACCGGGTATTGAACCGGTCGGGGTACTGGGTTAAGGGTCAGTGGGTCAAACCGGGACCAAACCGGTGAGTAATTGAAAATTTTAGGCTTATAGTATGAAATTCTAAAGGAAAAAGTTAAAAAAAAATTTTTTTTTTTAATTTGGGACCCGGACCGGTCTAGTGACCGGTTTGGCGGTTTCCGGTCCGGACCGGCCGGTCCAGTCCGGGTCCGGGAACCATGCTAAAAAATCATATTAAAATTATTGTCCTAAAAAATTTAAAATCAAATTATTTGATGAAAGTATATTTTTATTTTATTATATTTTTTAAATAAAATAATTTAGCAAAAAAAGTGTTGTTTTTCAAGAGGTTTTTGGGATCCGTTATCAAAATGAAAACATTGGGATAATCGTTTGACCAAAACGTCCAAGCTATTGTGGGATGGGAGTTTGCTTTAGAATCAATTGTTGGCTTGAAAAGTTGAAGAGGAAGATGGCTCCGTCACAACACTCTAATTTCCCGCCAATGGCACGGAATTTTCTCCCCAAAATTTAAGAAAAAAGAATTTATTGGGTTGCATCAGTTGCGACACCCATGTATATATAGTAGAAACAAGCCGAACAAGGTGACGCGAGTTATGCTAGGCTCAAATCAGGACAAGAAAAATGGGGGTGGCAGGTCTATTTAGGTTAGTGTTGGAGAAGTATGTTTACATAAATCGAGTCAAAACTTCTCCCATTTACTTATCTTATAAAATCGTAAATTACGTCATAAAAGTAGCTTATGTCGTCAATCCAAATAGGCACAACATTGGCCGAAGTGATCGGCGTGGGTGAAGACTGATGTCTCATTTAGTACAGTGGAAGAGTTTTTATGGAACTGGAAGTGGAAATAGAAGTGGAAGTAGAATTAGAAGTGAAGATGGAAATGAGTTTAAAAGTGTGTTTGGAATGACAATGGGAGTGCAATATAATTTTTAAATAATTTATTTATTTTAAAAATGAAATGACCAATATACCTTTAGCCTAGATACCTAGCCTCCAACCAAGTCATTACAGCCACCAACAGCCTCCACAAAAACCACCATTGGCCACTATACACACCACCGGTGGTTATGGAGGAAGATGATTGTAAGAAATCGAACCCCTCAAGCAAAAAAGTCAAATCAGAATCGAACTAAATCAAGCAAGAAATGAAATAAATAAAATCAGAAACAAGAACTAGATCAAAGGAAATGTTCCTGAAGAAGGAATCACAATCAAAATCAAAGGAGAAGAAGAGAACGAAAACGATGGGGCCGGAAAACGTAAGCTGATTTGAAGTCGAACCGCCAAAGTGCTGTTGTCAACACCCATTTCCATTTCGATAATCAAAGAGTAATAAATGCAAGATTCTGTGGGCATACAAAAAAGAACAATTATATTGATAAAAGTATTCGTTTACAATCCCATCATCGTTCGTTAACGAAATACAAAAATATAGAAATACAGTGAAAATTCTAATGTTTACAGGATTTCCCAAAATATCTTAAACATAAACTAATTATAACCACCGGCCTTGACCTTGCCTCGAGACACGTGCCAATCACTTCTCGGCGTCTACGCCTTTGCCTTTCGATCCACTGGCACCCGCTGATATGTTTATTTAAATATAGGGTGAGATTCCGAAGAATCTCAGTAGAAACATGCTATCGTTCATAGAAAATGCGAAAAAGTAAGTATAATATATGCATCAAGGTATGCATCAATTAATGAACAATATAAATACATCGTCATCATGTATACATGCGTAGAGCCCAGCCCCACAATCTATACCGGTTGGACTTCTGCCAACTCCTAGCGTAAGTGCACTTCTGGCACTAACTGTCATTCTCTAGGCAAATCATGTTGATTAATAAAGCATGATGTATGAAGGATAAAGCATGATTTACAAACAATGGCATCCACACAATCACATAACTATGGCATGATGTATGAAGGATAATGTCCCTACCTCAAAGTTCATTAAACCCCTTTTTAGTGTGCCTCGTAAAACGTGTCACTTCTGGTTTCCAACTTGGTCCTAAAATATTAAATGTACAAGAAATATGTCAAACCTATCCAAGTATCATTTTAGACTCTTCCATAGTGTTTCTTGTGGTTATATTAGTCTATGGTGAAACTTTACCAAAATGCTCTCGGGACCCCGATCCGGCCCCGCTGTACCTGGCTCAATGGCACGTTTTCTCAAAATTTTGACTAAGGCTATTCAGACATATTTTCGCCCAAGAAATCCATTACCAGGCTTGAAATCACCAAATTCACTGTCAAATTACAAAAATACCCTTGACAACCATGATTTAAGGTTTTACGGGCGTTTTCGTAATTATGCTTTTTCGACATTTTCCAAAAAAGTATCAAACTGTAACCCCACCTATGTTTGCCCACTGAATCCAATGAAACCATCTATTTCATGAAAATCCAACTTCTACCCCCCGAAAACAGGGATGGCTGAAAGTTTCTCAAAAAAATGGAAAAATGGATATTTGTGTTTTAGCTTCCAAATCTTGTACTTCTCTACTTTTAATCCTTTATTGACTCATTTAAACACTTCTTAACTATGATTTAAAGAAATTTGGGCAGTATAACCCCTTAGGATTAGGGCTTTTCCAAATTTACAACTCAACCAAAAATCACCAAATCAACAACAAAATTCAATATCAACTTCATACAAGTATATATTTGAGTTTAGTGTAGTTACCTCTTAGGCTTCTTGATTCCTCTCACTGAATGCGTCCTCTCTCTCTTCTCCTTGAGCTAACAATGTGTCTTCAAGATCATGGTTTCATGAAGAAAAGGAGTTTAGAGAAGGTTTCTATTCAAAGATTAAAAAAAAAATGCCTAAGAATAAAGTTCTTACCTTGAACTTCTTCCTTATTCTCTCTAAAAACCTCCAAGTCCTTCAAGCCCTCTAAAAACTTCGTCCCTATGTAAGCTGATATGAAGTCGAACTGCCAAAGTGCTATCGTTGTCTTCACTTTGTCTTCACCGTGACAAAGAAGGTCGTTGTCCTTCATCTACTTTCGCCGTGGCAGATCTAAAGAGGGAGGAGAAGACAAAGAAGGTCGACATCCTCCATCTGCCTTTATTGTTGCAAATATGTAGAGGGAGAATGAGAGGACAAAAAAGGTCATCGTCCACTGTCCTTCTTCACTGTCGCAAATCTGAAGAGGGAGAAGGAGCATCTCAACCGCCGTTGGAGGTAGATGTCGAAGGGAGAGGCATGGGTCATAGGGACGAATATGGGTTAGGTTCCAGTCCTCCGTCCTTCTTTGTCGTCACAGGTTTGAAGAGGGAGCATAAGCATCTCAACCACAACCGGAGGTAGATGTCGGAGGAAGCATGGGGTCAGAGGGACGAAAGGCAAAGCTATGGATTGACAAAACATTAAAGGGTATAATTGGAAAAAAATCTCACTTCTATGAAAGTCAGACCAATTCCATGGGATAGGCTTGTTTGATGGAAGTGGGTTCCATGTGGAAGTGAAATCTCTTGTACCAAACACTTATTTTTGAATTCTAGTTCCAATCCTTCAGCCTTATTTCCAGCATACCAAATGTAGCATGAAGGTGCTGGTTCAGCTTACGAGGGATCTAAACAAATACGCTTTAATTTCAAATACGCTAACTTTTCAAAGACGCAGCCTCTGTTGACCTTAACTACTACGAATAAGCAAATAATTGACTGAACGAGGGATGTTATCGTCTTTTCGCTTAGCGCCCTCCGTTAGTAGTAAAAACGCTCCCCGAAGGCCCGTTTCGAAATATAAATTTTCAAATCACTGCAATTGCAGAGTCTGGATTCTAGGGTTTCTCTGCCCACAATTGCAGAGCAAACCTACCTCAATTATTCCCCATTCTTCGTCAAAAATTTCCTATTTTTCCCACTCATTCTTTCAAATTTTCTTGCTTCCCGAACTTTTCCTTTCTTTCCTTCTTCACACATCCTGATCTTTTCTCCCCTTTCTGTGAAGCTCGCCAATTTCCGTTCTTCTTTTCGTCGACTTCAATTTCTGCTTGCTACATGAAGCTTCTTCAGTCCGAGGAAACTGCCTCTGAGGCTTGCGACTTTCCTGAGGAAACCCCAGAAGAGAAACCCCGGAGTTCTTCTGTGGTTGAAGGCAATGATCGTTGCCTTGATAATGGTGATGCGGTTCTCGATGTCTTCGGGAAAACCGTGGAGTTCCCGGTATTGGAGAACGCAGAAGACTCCGTGGAGGCCTTGTATTTTTACAAGAATGTATTCAATTTGATTCCCAAGTCTCTGGGAGGTCTTGGCCGCTTGAAGACATTGAAGTTCTTCGGGAATGAGATTAATTTGTTTGCCCCGGAGTTTGAAAACTTGACGGGCTTGGAGTGCTTGCAGATGAAGATATCTTCTCCTGGGATTGGTGGGCTGCCATTGCATAAGTTGAAGGGTTTGAAGGAGTTAGAGTTGTCCAAAGTGCCTCCGCGTCCTTCTGCTTTCCCTATATTGACCGAGATTGCTGGTCTTAAGTCCTTGACCAAGCTATCCATTTGCCACTTTTCTATAAGGTTGGTAATTCAATTTAGCTATTTGTTCAATAGTAATAGTAGTTTTGGCTTTTGCAGCAGCTAATATATGTGTGGAATGCTTAAGAAGTTGGATGGCCAGTTTTCCCTGTTTTAAGTTTAAACAGTGCCCTTTGGATGTTTTGTAACAAAAATCAGAACTTTACACATTATAACCTTTTTTCTCCCCTCTGGCCAATTTTTCCCCCTCTCAAAATAATTGCACTAGATGAGTGAGGATTTACATGATGGAGAGTATTGATCACCGTGCCAATTGATGCAACTATGCTGAAAAGCATTTGTGGTGACTTGGTTTGATTTATCTGGTTTGATACATATTTACTTTCAAGGAGTAAATAATTGATCCTTGCCATCCGAGTCAGAACCGGTTATTTGATGTGCTTTTTGAGACTTGAGGCCAAGAATGAATAAATCATGATTCAAGCTCTGATCAATTCCAATTTTAAATTGATATTGAAGAATTGGGAAACTTATGTTGACTAAATAAATTTGTCATACAACCAATACTTGTTTGGTCGGTCTTTTTTTAGTGGTCAAATAAAATTTGATTTTCGAGCTGCAACTATTTTGATTACTACTTGAAAAATCTTCTGCATTATGATTTCTAATGGTCCACTGTCTTGGAATAGTTTTTGAGTGCTGCTTGTGATTAAAGTTGGATTTCATACTCTGCCTGGAAATTAGAACGTTTCTAGATACACCAAATCCTTATATCCATCATAGATTTATTTGGACACTTGATTTTGGACATTAATGTGGTAATTGTAGTATCAATATCAATAACAACCTCCTTAACGTATTTCACAATCCTCATGAATTGAAATTGTTACATTTTGTTACTCATGTGTTTGGTTGCATCATTGACATTTTCAGTGAACTATCTATTTCTCAGTCTTTTTGGTTCTAACTCATCTTGCTTTGTGTTTTGGCATAGATACCTTCCTCCTGAAATTGGTCTCTTAAAGAAACTAGAGTATCTTGATATTTCATTCAATAAGATGAAGACACTGCCCTCCGAAATCAGTTATTTGAATGGCTTGATATCTTTGAAAGTTTCCAATAATAAGTTGGTGAAACTTCCATCAACTATGGCCTCTCTGTCCGGGCTGGAGAACCTGGACCTGTCAAATAATAGGTTGACTTCATTGGGGCCTCTTGAACTTGGGTCTATGCATAAACTTCAGAATTTAAATCTTCAGGTACCTGAGTACGATTTTTTTTCAATCATAGTAACATGTTTATTAGGTAGTTTAACCCATACACGTTGTCCGGTATTTTTCTTTTTCTTTTTCAATTCTTTTTAAATATATAGCTTAATATGTTTGTATCTTGTATACTTTAACCATGCCTATGTTTTGGAGCACTCAAAATAAGTGTTTCTGCACTTTACGAGACAAACTCCTCTCACATATTTGCTTCGTACATTGCAAAATCACTTAAGTAAGTTGAACCAAACAAACGCGTCCCATCTTATAATGTAAGCAATATATTTTTATTCAAATCAATGTGTTGAATTTAACATTGCATATTAATTTGTTTTTATTGGTAACCTCCGCTTACTTGTTTAACTATGTGTGCGCTAGTGTATGATATGCAATACTTGTTCTGTTTTTCTTTCCTAAATATTTGGTTTAAAATTGTATAACATCATGGCATCTGGCAGTGTTGGACATGGGGGGACACCAGAATGAAGGTGCCTCTGTGCATCCAAGGTATCGATTTTGTAGTTGTAGCTTGCCTATGAAGCAAAACATGATGATGACTCATGAACTTTGTTTGTGCACGTGTGCATGCATAACTATCTATACCTGTATTGTGTATGTTTGTAATTGTATAAGTTAAAAATTTGGAAGTGTGTCAGGGGAGTCTTTTTTGTTTTTTTGGTTCTTCTGGTTATATAAATTTAACATATTTGAATTTTTGTTGTCAAGTTCAATAAGCTGCGGAACATACTTCCAATACCTTCATGGATTTGCTGTAACATGGAAGGAAATGACAAAGGTGACTGCAGCGATGATTTTAGCAGTTCTTCTGTTGAAATGGATGTCTATGAAACTAGTTCACTGGAGAATGATGGACTACCTCCACATGGTAAGGCCTGTATATGAGCCTTTGTTCTCGGAATCACCTTTTTCTTCGGGGTGATTTTCCCTTTTTCTTCATTTCAGTTCATATATGTTGAGTCAAAATTACACACGTAATTCATTTTTGCAGCATCTCGTAATAGCTCATCAAACCTATTAACTAGCGCCTCATCTAGCAGTAGATGTTTTGCAACCCTGAAATCAGGTAAAAGGTGGAAGCGGCAGCACTGCTTACAACAGAAAGCCCGTCAAGAGTGTTTAAACAACAGCAGGAAGTGGAAAGGCTTAAATAATTCGCAACTGAGCAAGGAGATGCATAGAATTTGTGAATCAGAAAACCAAGACAGTCTTGCTCCTGAAAACTGCAGTGAAGCTCGTCCATTGGACAGTGTGGGTCTGGACGATGAAGCTAAAAAGATGGTGTCAGAAGAGGCTGGGGATGACAGTGTAATTGATGATGTTAACAATGATGAAGTGGGTGTTGAAAAGCAGTTTTCTAAGGATTTCTGTTCTAGTGAAAGGGAAGATGAAAAAGATGCTTCCTTATGCCCCTTGGAGAATGGACCTAGTGGGCAGGACGATGCATCAAGTTCAGAATCTTTGAAGCACATTTCCAAATCAAAGAGACATTCAGATAGGGATCTTGATAATCCTAAACCATGCAAGTCTAGGAAACCAATTGGTGATAGCACATCATTGTCCTACAAGTACAGTATATTATCATTTTGTGGCACCGAAGACCATCTGCCAGATGGCTTTTATGATGCTGGACGTGATCGACCTTTTATGCCCCTTGAGAGTTATGAGCAAAATCAGGGTTTTGCCTCTCGTGAAGTCATCTCATTGGACAGGTTTGTTATTGTTTTTATTTCTATATATTGGTAAAATAACTTTAAGTCCACCCTTGCAAATGCAAGTAAATTATTGTTTATGTAGTTTTATAAGGAAAAATTAATTATTATATGTACAATCATATCACTGTAATTTTTATTCTGTTCTATATATAGATGATTCAATTTGAGATGGAGATGGCAAAATTTAAATGAAAGATGAAAATATTGTAAAGAGGAAAAATGCCCAGAGCTCAGTGAAAATCAGAGTTTTGAAAATATTTGACCAGAAAAACCTACAATTTTTAAAAGTTATGTGGCTATATGACTAGTAAAACTACCATTCTTAATTTCTTATGTTTTGAATTAGAGTAGATTGGGTATAATTATAATTAGCACTACTATTACATGAAGCATGTGCTATCTATTTTGACCTGGGCATTAAAAACAATTTCTTGGGTGCAGAGTGTTATAATAATTATGCCTTCCATTTCATAATGTTTGTTCATTCTCCATCAGAGAAAGGGATGAAGAACTGGATGCAATTACACTCTCTGCTCAGTCGTTGGTGTTTCATTTGAAGCAGTTAAATGATTTTAACAAACATGGGAATCAAGCTGCTCCTGATAGCTTCCAGGTTGCTTCACTGCTTGCACTCTTTGTATCAGATCATTTTGGGGGCAGTGATAGAGGTGCTATTGTAGAAAGGACCCGAAAATCGGTGTCAGGTTCAAATTATGACAAGCCTTTTGTCTGTACATGCTCAACTGGAAGCAACAGTGATATTAGTGCTTCCTCTATACCAGTTGTAAACAGTGTAGAAGACATTACTCTTACTAATATCTGTGAAAAATCTCTCGGGTCTATCAAAAGAAGACGAAGTTCGGTCATAGTTCCCATTGGATCTGTGCAGTTTGGTGTGTGTAGACATAGAGCTCTGCTTTTGAAGGTGACCATTGTTGCTTAAATCATATTACTATGTTGCATGTCCATTCATTTGCTGTGATTACCAGTGTTCACCTATGATGACCTAATGCAATCTCTGTTATGCAGTATTTATGTGATCGCATGGAGCCTCCAGTACCTTGTGAGCTTGTCAGGGGTTTCTTGGATTTTTCACCACATGCCTGGAACATCATCGTAGTTAACAGAGGTGATACCCAGGTTAGAATGTTAGTTGATGCATGCCGGCCGCACGATATAAGAGAAGAGGAAGACCCTGAATTCTTTTGCAGGTATGTATTCTGTACCTTGATTAGCAATTCTTTTTCTTGAGAATTAAGACAAACCATATATAGGTGAATGTTAGTTATTCTTAATTGCTTGCTAGAGTATAGTTTTTTATGTTGCAAAGGTTGACATTATATCTTTAGTAACTAGACATTTCGGTATCCTAGAATCTGGATTCCTTTTTTTTACTTTGAGTTCCTAATGGTCGGTTTGGTATGAGGGATTTGGTTTTTTTTGGGGGGGGGGGATTTTTATAAGTTAAATTTAAAGAAGCGAGGTTACAAAATTTTAATAAAGAGCATATGCGTTCACCACTTAGCTTTCCGCAAGCGCACGGGTTGTAAGTAATAGTATAATGATAAAAAGAGTGTTGTCTCACAAGGACTATAATGAAAGTGAGCTAATTAATGTAACTATGTTCTTAACTAGGTTAAATGAAATCATTTGAAATTGGTTAAATCAAATAAGGATTTTGATGGAAACAATAAAGTAAAGCAATGGTAATTAGAAAATTGATTCTAACTTCAAGAGATTAAATGCTTAGGTTTATTTCTTCTCCATTGTATTTCATGGAATTATGCAATTATCCACTTATGCTAGTTGAATGAGTCCATATGCTAGTCAAAGGTTCTAAAATCATCAACTAAGCCCTCTCAAGTTAAGATTGATTTTTAATCTTCATTAAAAATATTCAATCTCTTGTTTATAATTAATAAAAACCATCTTTCCAAAACAATCATTCATTAGAATGTGCTAGGTTGGTAGATATATCTCTATTCTAACAACAAACCATCCATTTAATCCATAAACTTTAAGTCTAACATGATTTTTCTTAAGTTCTACAATCAAAATAGCTCTCTCAAGCATTATTCAATTGAACTAATCTAATCATGTGTTGATCAAACACAACATAGCATTAAGTATAAAGAAAAATCAGCATATATTCTCAATAATTAGCAAAAGTTTGAAAATCTAATAGTTCCAATTCATTCAATGGGTAAAAGTAATCCTAAATTAAAGGTTTAGCTAGACATAATCTGAAATAAGCTCGAACTAAACATAAAACTCATGTTCATATTAGCAAAAAAAAAAAAAAAACCAGAGAGAGAGAAGAACAAGAAAAACCAATGAAAGTTCTCAAATCTCTTCAAGAATCTTCCTCCAAGCTCCCAATCTTCACCAAAAGCTCTCTTCCAAGGAGTTTTTCTTTGTGCAGTGCCTCTCTTGAGTTCAGAATACCCATTTTTGGTGCCTCCCCTTAGGTTAAAAAGCCTCAGATTTGTCACTTTTTCAAAACACAGCATCAGTTTCACAACTTCATAGCGAACACAGGCAGAAAGGTCCGTTTTTGGGGTGTAGCGAAGCAAAAGTAACTGAGAGTATTTTTAAGCTACTTCTTTGATCTTTCTTTTGTATTTTGTTCTTTTCCCAGCTTCCAATGATTCTTGTAAGCTTCTACATATTTTCCTCATCCTCGTACGAAGAGGAGTTTATGTGCTTTCTAATTTCTTTAACTAAATCAAAACTTATATACATTTAGCTCAAACGTTTATAGTTGCCATCACTTCTCATTTTTCTTTGTATGTATCACTTTTTTGCACAAATTGAGTTTAAAAAGAGCAAATATATAAGAAAAATGTGATGGAATTTACGAATTTCTAGAGATTAATGCAACAAAAACTAATTTAAAAACTTCAAAAAATTGTTGTTCCTCTTACGTTCCCTCCCCTCCCCTCATACCAAACTAGCCCTAAGACATGCATACCACGTTGCTCCGTGTTTGAAATTATTAATCAGTGGCAATGGAATGAAGCAAATTTTCTTTTGATATTCTCAAGTAGTCAGTTCTTAATTTCTTTGTAGGAGAAAACTTTGAATAGTTTTATTTAAACTCCTATTGGCGTATGCTAAATGTTCGCGCTCACATGAAATTGAGCCTAAGTAGACTTTGAGGCTATGTTTGGTAGGAGGTAATGGATGGTGAGGAATGAGAATGGGTGAGGGAACAGCCCAATTTGTATGTTTGGTAGATGTTATTCCCATTCCCAAGGAGAGATTCTCTCCCTTATTCAAGGGAACGAGCAATCCTACCATGACCCATTTGTATATATCTTAGTGCTTTAAATGTGATCTATTCTCTAGCTTTTTGTGATTCTAAAATGGTGTTTGGCTCATCTCACTAAGTGTAAAAGGAATTGTGATCAAAGTTATCAAAATCAAATAATCTAATTCCTGCCTAAAAGTGGCTGAGGGGCTCCAAAATCTTATATTGTGGAAATAAAAGTGTCTAATTTGACCTTCTATGCAAAACTGTATATGACAAGTTTACATATACTTGCAATTAATATATGAGTACGCGAACTATCATCAAGATCACCACTGATTCAAACAACAACAAATGCATTACTATTTAATAATTCATTTATAAATTATTACAATGAAAAATCATAGCTATAATTTTAAATTTTGATATGATCATAGACCCATGTAAATTAAGAGGTTACATAATTAAGCAAAATGCAAAACATGGGCAAATCACTGAAGTGATTGTCTTTGCTTCTATAGTCTATGGGTTGTATGAAGTCTTGCCAGGTTGTCATATGGATGAAAATTGAGCCTGTGATCTAGCACTAATTTTAATAGCATGCTGGAGCTTGTGGACATGGACCAATTTGCTGGCGTAAAACGTAGAATTTTATGATTCCTTGATTGAGACAAAGTTTGACAATTTGTGATTTTTTTTTACGTTGATCTATGTGAACTATAGCTGCTTTATTATATAAATAAAGCGCACAATTTACTGTTTAAAACAAGATTTAACGCATAAAAATATTTGGCTCTATATCATCAGATACAAATGCTACTTTGAGTTGTTACAGTGCTGTGCAATTGTTTCTTGGAAGTATGTCTAATTCTAGGATTTCTGAAATTTATATGTTCTTTGTAATCTGACTACTAGTTTGTTATTCTAATTTCCAGGTATATACCTCTTAATCGAACCAAAGTTCCTATTTCTCCTGATGGAACTCCTGGACCTGGTTGTTCATTTCCATCTCTCTCTACATGTGACGAATTTGAGAAAGTGTCCTCAAGTACTTTAGTTCGGTGCAAACTTGGGTCAATTGAGGTTGCAGCAAAGGTGTGTTACCTAAAGTCTTGTTGGGACTTTAGCTCAACTGTGTCACCTACCTAGAGATTGGGATGCAAAATGTCTTGATATGAATTTGTCACATTGTTACTTAATATGTGGTTTGGATCTGCAGTAAATGGGATGAAGTTGTGTTTTCTTATTTAAATGTTCTGATTATTTCTGTATAATGCATCTATAATACATATTTTCTGTGACATTTCAGGTGCGTACTTTGGAAGTGAGGGAGAGTTCACCGGACAAAATAAAAAACTTTGAATATAATTGTTTGGGAGAAGTGAGAATTTTAGGTGCTCTGAAACATCCCTGTATAGTTGAAATGTATGGACACCAAATATCTTACAAGTGGACTTTTTCAGAGGATGGTAATCCTGAGCATTGTGTATTAAGGTCTGCAATTTATATGGAGTACACAGAAGGTGGCTCTTTGAGAGTAAGCTTGCTTATATTCCTTTTCTGTTATTGTTGGTAATTTCTGTAAAATGTTTTAGTAATTTTTCCCCTGCATATTCCATCAGACCTATCTTGATAAGTTATCAAAAGCTGGTGAAAAGCATGTTCCAGTAGAGCTGGCTTTTTATATTGCCAAAGATGTTGCATGTGCATTGTCAGAACTGCACTCGAAGCACATAATTCATCGTGACATCAAAAGTGAAAACGTTCTTATTGCTTTGGATAGAAAGAAAGAGGATGGCACCCCTACTGTGAAGCTCTGTGATTTTGACAGTGCAGTGCCACTAAGATCACCTTTGCATAGCTGTTGTATTGCTCATGTGGGGACACCACCTCCTTATGTATGCACCGGAACACCACGATGGATGGCTCCGGAAGTTATGCGGACTATGTATAAAGAAAATACTTATGGATTGGTAAAATCCTTTACTTGGTCATCTATAACCTGAACTTGTTGATCTTTATTAAACTGAGGCCATTCCAGGCTTACATTTTTTTTTTTTTAAATGTAAGCAATTTAATTTAAAGTGCAACTATCTGGGATGAATTTTACTTCTCAGAAGAATATCCAGCTAGCTCGTGTTTGTTAATTCCTGCCTTATTTATTCTTTGATGTATGCCTGGCTAGCATCAAATGTGAATGCATATATCGTTTGTGGGCATTGAATTCCTAATTTCATTACATGTTTTATATCTGATTATAATCAACCTAAGGTTCATATTGAAAATGATTCAATCTGCTATTTATTGGGCTGTAATGCTTCTTCCCTCGTAACAGGAAGTTGATATCTGGTCATTTGGATGCTTGCTTCTGGAGCTTCTCTCACTTCGTATTCCATATTCTGGGCTGACTGATTTACAATTCCATGACATTTTACAGGTTTGTTTACCTCCTTCATACTCACAAAAGCAGATGGCAATAGTGGAAAGTTGAAATGTCCTATCTTGAATGACTAATTTTTCTCTCATGATCTTTTCAGATGGGTAAACCCCCACAGTTAACCGAAGAACTGGAGGCCCTGAGTTCACAGAAGGAGCCCGCGATGATTCAATCCAGTGATGAGCCGGATAAATCAGATACCAAGGCAGACATGATGAAATTTCTTGTTGACTTGTTCCATAGGTGTGTGGAAGAAGATCCAGCGAAACGGCCTACAGCGAAAGAAATCTATGAAATGCTGCTTGAACAAACAGGCAGTCTGAAAGTACAAGATGTTGGGAAGAGTTAGTTGGTCAGTTTTGGTTGACCCTCTCCTTCTGGCAGAAGATCACGGTCCCTTGGTGTTGTATGATTAGAATAAACAATCTCAATTTTTTTCAAGAATATTTCTCCCTAGTGTCTGTAGTGAATAATAATCATTATGTGGGTACAATTTCATTCCAGGATGTTAGATTCAGGCGGCTCTTATCAAAACTGATTGAGATCTGTAAATTTTGTAGCTAGGTCTCTTTTTCAGGCTGGTATTGTTGAGAAGTCCGTGTAGGGTATTATTTAAGCTGTCACTAGATCTGATTAATTTGTTCAAAGCCTTCCCTATTCTGGTAGGCTTGCCTTTGAAAATCGCCTACAAAAAATGCTGTTTGTTTCAATGCTGGTGCTTGCAGTAGTAATCTCTTGATGATCACACAAATAATGTTATATTATTCATGATCTAATTTGATACTTTGTTGTGGGTGTTTTCTCCGATTTTGGAGAATTTTTCCTTCTGTTTTTAAAAAAGGTTGGGATTGATATTTATTGAAAATTTTTAAAGATTTAGTGTGTTTGGATTAGCTTTTTTTAATAGTTTTTACGATTTACGAGGTAAGTGTGTGAGAGGAGTTTTGTCTCAGGTTGCGCAAACCATGGTTTAAAACCATGGTTTTGATTCTTTCCAAACACACACTTAGACGGGTAGATATTAGTGACATGAAGTTACAAGTATATCAAACTTGTAAATTTTTGCTACAGCTTTCATTCCATTCGACTAGCCATTGCCGTTGGTTGTGATATTCTCTAGTTTCAAGTTTATCTGTAGGTTCTCTTCAAGAGAAAGGCGTTGGTTAACTTTTCCCTCATGACAAGTTTACCAAAATGAGCTTAGAACAATGCGCAATAACAATCATGGTTTCAGTTATTGATATTTATATACTTGTTAAGTTCCTTAATTTTTGAATCATGCGTGGACATGATCCAATACTTTGATTTTTTTTTTTTTGTTTGGGAAAAAGAATTTGGTGGGGTTCGTTGAATCCAAAATTTGGTATGAAGGTTAATACTATTTTTTGTACTTATAATTTGTTTTCATTTTGATTTTAGTTTTTAAGGTTTTCAAGTGGGATTTTTGATCCATTTGTAATGTTAGTCCTTATACTTCGAAAATGACTTGGGCATGGAGTTAATGGTGTTAAATGTCCATATATGTTACTAACACCATTAAAGTTGCTGACTTGATTGATGATTAAGATGATTGGGTAAGCTTTGAGAACCGGGCATATTGAAAATAAAAATAATAATAATAAAAAAAAAGCGTGAACTCGTGGAGGCGCTGTGAGCTGAATGGAGAGGGAAGAGGTGAACACCGAATCCGCAGAGGAAGGAGGTGTCTACGCTTTTTTGTTTTTATTTTCAATATGCCTCTCAGTCATTAGCCCATATTCTTAAATATTGGTATAATTATTTTTTTCCTCTGTTTGTGTGCATGTATGTTAAATATATATATATATATATATATTTTGGAATGAAATGACATTTTGAACCAAAAAAGATTGTATTGTTGCTTCCCACAATATGAATCACCATTAATCACCAAATTTACAAGTCAGAAAAGCTTAGAGTGGGGAGAGAAGAAAGGAGGAAGAACAATAAGGTGAAAAGGACCACACAAAAAAAAGAGAGAAGAAAAAAAAAACTTAAGGGAGAGGATGATCACAAAATACTCAATTTTATTCAATTTATCAAAGAAACTATAATGAGAATAATCCATACTCTATTTATTGAGTCATAAGCAGTCTAAACCTAACTTAAGTATCAAATAAAAAAAAATTATAAATACAGAAAATGCTGCTAAGTGCTAATTAGAAAATAATCTTACAAGTCTTAACATAATCTGAATTGTTTATTAAAAAGATGACCTAAGTTCTAATAAAAACATTTCATAAAATCCATAAATCTCTATCCCACCACCTCAATAGCAAAGCAAAAGTTAAAAATTGACACAGTAAACAATAATTTTACCCAGTAAAATATAATTGAAGGCTGCATGCTGAATTGTAATGTTTTGACATTTGACCTACTTTCACATGTACCATTTGTGGTTGTAATAATAACCCTACTCTGCTTTAACAAAAAAGAAAAAGTCAGCCTCCTTTTATCTTTTTTTAAAAAATATTAATAACAATAACAATAAATAATAATAATAATAATAATAATAATAATAAATTTACAAAGTGATATTCCTTCATTTTTTTTTAATGGAGGGTATGAAGATGCTTCCCCTATCAAATCTCTTGTGTTTTCCTTTTAGTGACCACCTCATGCAATGTTCAACACAACCAAGACATGACAGACAGTCAACCTTTCTTTACTTTTTTCGCTAAATACTTTAATAGAAAATTTAAATACTATACATTAATTTTTATTAATTAACGGGTTATTGTAACATACTCATATCATTGGAATGAGTCAAATATTAATTATTGTAATTAATTTTAATTTAGAAATTAAAGTTTTGGTCATGTTCATAAGTGATAAATAGTAAGGCTTATTAATAAGATTTTATGTAATCTATGAAAGACCATTAACTAGTATAAAGTATTATGTTATAACTAAACATATAAGTACCAAATATTATTTCTGATAAAAATAATATATCAAACATATGTACATATAAATAATATGATCAGCCATCACTAAAAAAAATAATAATATGGTCAGCCAAAGTTTATTCTAAATTATATAAATATATGGATTATTTCATTAAAAAGTAACATTATATATAAAACTAAATACAATTTTCTATACATTAGATAGAATTTGAGGAATAAGTGATAATATTTATAAATTATAAACGGTTTGATTTATCTGTCAAAAAAAAAGGTTTGATTAATTATAAATTTTATTATATGCATTAATATATTGTTTCACTTTTTTGTTAATGTTTTATGCTCTCATTATATGTAATATACAATTATTAATTTACAACTGTAAAAAATTCAGATTCCCCTTGCTATATAATGCAGTTCGTTGCTTTGCAGCAACCTTGGACCACTCTACTGCGCACACACAGTAGTCTGCTACTTTATTTCCAACTTCTGTTGTGCCGTAATTAAGGACAAATATTATTAGATTAAATGTAGAAAGTTTTTGTTTAATATTTTATAAATAAATAGACTAAATTATACAAAGCCTTATAAATTTTACATCATATGTATATAAAACCTCCCTAAGGTTTAAAATTTTACAATAAACCCCTCTAAACTTTTAAGTGCGTAGATGATCTAAAACTATCAATTTTGTAACATCTTAAACTTTATTTTTATACACATATAACTTCCTAAAACTTTTATTTTTATGCAAATAAACCTTTTAAACTTTAAATCATTTGTAAATAAATAATGGAAAAGATTAATAATATGGGAGTTATCTGTATAAATGTAAAAGTTCTGGGATGCATGTTTATTGTAAAGTTTACAAGGTTAGAGGTTATTTACATATGAAAAAGTTCAGGGGAGTTTTATATATTTTAAGCCTAAAACAAAACAAAAATTAAATTAAATGAAACAGTTAAAATTTTATCTGAATATTTTAAAATTACTACTATTTAAAAGCTGAGAAAAACATATATTAAAGAGAATACCCAAAAGGAGTCTTTCTTTCTGCCACATTAGTCAATGAAATGTGTACTTGTGGAAGGTTTATTCTGCAAAGCAACACAGAGCCATTAATGCAGCTTTTGCTTCTAACTGCTTTAAACATCACACACTTAATTATGCAAATGGCCCTTTCATTAATTAATTTCACTGCTTGTGATAATGATATAAGGATCCATTATACTCAACTTAGCCTTTGAATTAATTAAGCACTACATTTTAATTCAAAATATCTGCAAGCCGATACTGTATCTGACAATACCATGATTAAGTCACGAGGAGATACCATCTACGTACAATATTGATTTCCCCCCCTTTTTTGCTATATTTTATGCAATATTATTGATTTGTTGAGTCATATGAGAGAATGTATCCCATCTTAAATATTTAGCATATCAACTTACACCTTCTTTAAAAGTTAGAGTAATAACGAAACTATCCCAACTTTACATATTGTCTAATAGGTTCTAAAATACGATATACATATTATATAAATCTAATCATTGCTCCCATATTTAGTAGTTATTAACTCTTCTTTATTACTACTATTTTTAGATATAAAACATTTTTATTTTACACACTGAGTTCTATATATTTCATGCATATTATAATTCTTTGTCAAACCTCAAAGTAGAATTGATCTTAAAACATGAACTAATAGATTCTTAATACAAGACATATCAAACAATCAAATAAAAAAAAATTAATATACATATGATCGTCTCACAAAATGTGTTTTTTTTTTTTGTGTCTGAGTTGTATACGTGCTTCTTTCAATAAAGACCTTATAAACTTTTTACCAAAAAAAAAAAAAAAGAACTTATAACCTAATTAATGGTATGAAAGATGTTGTGTAAGTGAGAGGTTATCAGCTCAAATCACAGTTTTACGGGACCAACTGAACCATCAAGATTGAAAGTGATATTTGGCTTCTTTATTATGTGTGCTAGTGATGTTGGCTTCTCTTTGTCTCCTTTTCTTTTTTACTTTCACTGTCTCCCATGATTTCTACTATGAAGACTTAGTTTGGCAGATTTTGACTCATTTGTAGAACATTATGAAAGAGATTGAAACTGATAACATGAACCAGAGAGAGAGAGAGAGAGGCATGCTTTGCTTTCTTGTATCTCTGAGACTGAAGTTGTGTGTGGGACATTAATGGTGGACCCTTGAGATGTGTAGAAACAGATAGAATTTCCATTACTGGCAACAATTACAATTCTGCCACACAATCTAACTTTTTGTTTCCCAGGACAACCTCATTATGTACTGCTAGCTGGCTATTATATATATATATATATATATATATAGGGGCTAGATGATAGAGGACCACGTACATTATACAAAATGCTGCACAAGTTTTTAAATGAGAGCAGATCATGCAGCTTTAAGTTCTTTTAAATGGGTAGAGGAAAATTTAATGGCATTGTGTGATTCATGTAGAGTTTAATTCTTTAATATAACATAAGAGTAGTGCACGATTTATGTAGCCAGCCACACTTAGTGATATGAGATTTGTTATTGTAAAGTCTACTTCTTTAACTCTTTTTCTAAATATATACTCCCTCTTGTCTATATTATAAGACCCATTCTAAAAGGTTTTTAGAATGGCCTGAAATATTAGACCCTATGCAAAAAGTCAACAAGTGTTTGCATGCAATGCGGTCTGTAAGCTTCCAATCTAATTATGGCAGAAAAATCGTTATCGTTTGTTTTAAATTTAATTTGTTGTCTGTCCATCGTATTATGTCATTTGTTGCATTAAGTGGAACAATAAAAAGATGAATCGAAACAGACAGAAAAAATATTTTGACCTTAACATTTTTAATAGTAAGGGATAATATTGATTCATCTAAGCACTTTTTGAGTAACCTTAAACTTAAAAAAACTTTTAAGGAATTATTGCTTTTGAACGAAAATTTTTAAAATAAATTTACACCTCAGCCTTACATTTTTTTCCCAGAACATAAAGGCCAAGAAAAAAGTGCAAAAAAGAGGCTAATTATATATGTAACTCATATATAATAAAAATAATTTAAAAGTTAATTCATACACTCCATAGGAGAGATATTATATTAAGAGAAATGGCTTCATCATCTAGCTGGTGTCCCAGACGAGCTAAGACAATGTTTTGCTTCCCTAGACTGATGATCAAAAATTAAAGTGACGATCCAATCAAGTATTAAGACCTTGAGCATTCATAGTTAATCATTCATCAAAAAGACAAAAGTTAAAATTTAGGGGGGAAATCGCTCGAAGTTTTGAGTGGATAACTCCTCAAAATTTTAAATTTGTGCAAAAAAGGGTCATCCCATCATTTATAAGTAACATTATTTAATGAAAAAACGTGAAGTGTCAGACAATATACTCTTTTTTTTTTTGTTACCTCAAAGACATTATACTCTTTTAGATGTTATCTTTGTGTAGATATTTCGTTTAAACTGCAGGCCATCTGCACCTAAACTTGAGGTCATATACAGGTGGATTCTACACCATGTCATGACTAAATAGATATGGGTCAACAACTGAAATTCAAAGTCTGAGCCTATATGTAGGTTTTTTTTAGGCCGTCCATTGAGGCTTTAAAAGGCTTGACATGGCCTGAAGCCTGTTTAAATGCCTATTTAAAATGTAGGCCTTTAAATAACTTTTTGTATTATCGTTGCTAAGCCTTAATATATAATTTTAAAGCCTATGCCTTTAAAATTATATATTAAGGCTTAGTAATGATTATACATTATGTCTTAAAAGGCTGACATCCATTCTCATCATAATATTAAGGCTTATTAAGGAAAAGGAAAGAATGTCTAGTGACAATAATTATATGAGCAAATAGGAATAAAAAATCCTAATCGTTTGTTGATTAATGAAATATATTTTCTAAATCGATCAAGCATAACAAGTAGCATGTAAAAGTAGATTTTACCTATTTTACTTTTTCAACATAAATTGAGACAAACTCCTCCTACTAATATTATAATACAATATTTCACTTGACAATAAAATAAACTCGTAGCAACTATTATGTTTTAGTGGATGACGCAAATCAGGAGGAAGTGAGTTAGCGTTGCCATCTCGAGCGATCAGAGAGAAGAGAGGTAGGGGTGAATGATTGATGCGAAAGCAATGGTTGAATATAATGACGATGAGATATGAAACTTAGAATTAAAGTTAAGTTAGTAAATTTATAAAATTATTTAGATGATATTATATATAATTATATAATAATATAAATTAAAAAAAGTTAATTGGGCAAGGCTTGTAAACTAGGCCTTATGAAGATAGGTCTGACCTGCGTATCTAAATAGGCCTGAGCCTGAGCTTAAGCCTGGCCGGCTAAACTAAGCTTTGTGTAGTCTAAGTTGTAGGCCCATGTTAGAGGCCTTACCTATTTCCATCATAGGCATAACGAACTAGTTAATTAACGACATAATGTTATTAATACATATTTAAAAGCTTAAGAAGCAAGTGTTAAATAAAGTTATCTATATGTAACTCAAAATTAAGATGAATTCCTAGCAATTTAATTTTCTTTCTTTAGATAACCTTTTTCTTTCTTTTAAAACCTTTTAAAATTAAGGGAAAATGATAGAAAAAGAATTTTAAATTTGCAAAATCCTAAATCAAGTATTTTCCGTAACATATGTTGTGAATTAACAAACCCTTGATTTGAGATTTTACAATTTTATAGTTTTTTTTTTCATTTTCCCTAGAATTAAAAGTGATTTATTTTTTTAAGAAAAAGAAAAATTTTTGTGGAAATAGTTAGTTATCCCTAGCTCGGTAACATGCTTATGTAACCAAAAAAGAAATTAGTTCAAATGAAATTTTGTTATAATTCCTAGCAAATGAAATTGTTTTCTTCAAAGTATTATTATAAATAGAACAATAAAAACTAAATATTATATTTCCAATCTAGCAAAAGAATTATGGAAAAGTTGCACATGTGGCACAAAAATGAAATCACATTTTTATGTGAAAGGAATTGAATCATTTGGAAAGGATACTAATCATCCACTGCCATAGGTTCTCACTTTTTTCCTATTCAAAATCGACAAATTAAGATATATAAATAAATAGCCGCCACCCCCACAAATTAAAGCATCCACATTCTATAATATGTATACTATATTTATATAATACCAACGGAATATGCTTAAGTTGCAACATTTGACGCATACAAATGCACGTGGCTTTCTAGTTTATATAGGCTCCTCTTCCATCTTTAAGCCAGGGATTGGCCATTAAAAAGTGAACAAATCCATAATCTAATATATTTAAGGAATTAATAACATTTGTTGTACTCCCAAATCTTAAATGTAAGAATTAGATAACTAACTTATAAATATTAAAAAAAAAATTAGTCCAATTAGTTATTTAAAAAAAAGTGCTGATTTTCCTAAAATACTCCCTTTATCATTTGCAATAGAAACTATCACATTTGGAAACATACCATTATTGTGTGTGTGTGTATTTATGTTCTCGTGCAATTAGTAAGGATAGTTTGAGGAATAAGTTGTGATTTCAGACAATAAAGTAGATTGAGATCTTATACTTTTTTTTAGTACAAACTGATATCTTAGATTTAGAATTTAGATAAAATCCCAACTAGCTCCTACGTTGAGCACTGGAGGGAGTACTAAATAAAACTAACTTATTTTAAACTAATAACAAAATGATATGATACCATAGCAACCGTTAAATCAACATGAATGCACACAATTATTTCAACTGAATTTGTTCTAACACCATGGGCTGCACAGAATTTAAAAATCCCATTAAAAAGTACTGCTTTAATAATTATTTTTTTCCTTAGATGGGGAAATATGGAATATAAAGTATAAACCATTCAATGAATCTATCATCATTGAGACACATATATAAATATTATAATATTTTATGAGTATAATAATATGTGGGGGAATATAACCAGCAAAGCTAGAAACCAAATATGCAATCATCTTTATATAGGTATTATGAGCCTTTATATAGGTATTATTAACCTATGATGTTCCATCCAATATGAGATAATTATATTTAGGTCAAAAATGATTGGCCTACTTGCACAAATCATAATATCTTTAAGATAGCTTCAGTAGATGAATTTCAAAATGTAAATTCTGTCTCCAATCTTTACTCATTTGAGAATATAAAGAAAATTAGTTAACTTAGTTAATTATATATAATAAATGTGTATTGATTTATCTATAATACCATCGTTCACTACCTGCATTAAAATTATCCCTCAATGAAAATTTTTATGTGTAATTAATAGGGATATTTTAAAATATATATATATATATATATCTAAATTTATGAGTTAAAGTGGATTGAGGTCTTGTATTTGGGAGTAAAGTAAACCTCCTATTTAGCTTCTATATTTATGATTAAAGTGCAATTTAAAGGATTCAAAAACAAAATATTTAATCTTTATGTAGTTAAATTAATATTTTCTTCTTGCTCACATATATATTTTTTATTTAAGGAAATCATGTTCGAGGAATAGTTGGAAAATAACGCACAATAATTGGTACGCAGAAAAGTATTTTCTAAAAAGAAAATGATTAATGCATCTAAAAAAGAAATGAGATAGGTGCATTTGAGCATTTTTCATTTTCTCTTTAGATAACATATTTCTTTCTTCTTTTCTTTTTTTTTTTTTTTTTTTTTTTTGAAATTAAAGGGACAGACAATAACAACTTGAGGTTACAAGTGGATTAAACCTACGACCTTCCATTGACATGGGAGTTTTCATGCCACTAAGTTTAAAGTCATTGGCTTAGAAAACATCTTTCTATGTATACACCAAACATTGTATAAATGTGAGGGTATCTTCTAACATAAGTGAATTTTGATTTATCACGTTGGTCGATATTAACCTTTTATGCTAGATCCAACTTTAATTGATAAATTAATTTTTCTTAAAACATTGGGAGAGATGAGTTTGAACCTTTGGAATCTACCTATACCCTACCATACCTTTAGCAATTAAGCTAACTTTTAGTTAAATTAATACAGTGATCCTTAACTTTAAGATTATAAATCAATAAAACAACAGATCATTTTCGGAGATGAAAGCTTAAAGAATCAAATTGAGACTAGAAATAAAATTATAGAATTAAAATATTAACCTCAACATTTTTGTCCAACATGAACTTGATCCTTCACCAGGCTTATAAAAGTAAAAATATCCTAGCGCACCAGATTGAGTGTGTGTTTGGGGGAGGTGGGGTTTGCACCCCCAAACACTCAATTGATCCTTTAAGCTCAATAGGCAATTTAAAGAAAAAAAATGTAGTGTTTGGTTTCACTGGTGATCAATCGAGCTTAATTCTATCTTAATAGCTTTTACCATAAGCTTCATTTCTCAGCTTTTACTGATTTAGCTTTTGGGGAGAGTGAGAATGGTTAAAATATTTTTTCAGTTGTATCCAATGTACTATCAGATTTATTGCAATTTTACCCTTAATGTACTTTTTTTGCTACAAAAATTAATTTCAACTACTATTTGGTGCTTTTAACCCTTAAAATATTTGTTCAACTGTACCCAGTGTGTTATCAGACTGATTGCAATTTTATCTTTAATGTACTTTTTCAGTTCCAAAAATTATTTAAAACTATTTTTTGGTGTTTTTAACCCTTTAAAATATTTTTTTCACCCACTCTCTCTTACTATTATCACAAAAGTCACTTATGCTTAAGTCAATCCAAATAAGTTTTACTTTTATAAAAGTCATTTATACAATCGCTGTTCCAAACATAAATCACATTACACAATCGGGCTTTTACCAAAAATAAAATTATCAAATGCTAAATTGAGAAACTCCATTTTTTCTATCGCTGTTCCAAACACACCCTGAATTGATCTGAGAAAATGTTTTTGATGGTAACACCAAAGAAGAACGCTCAGAGAATATATTCTATTATGCTAAAAAAAGTAAGCATAACTCAGCAATGATATAATATTTCTAATTCTACCCTCCCTGCCTTCCAGAAAGAGAAAAAATATTTAACTTGGAACCAAAGGATGCAGTAAAAAGGTAAATGAGATCTGGAAAATTTGGCAAAGTAATTATAATATGCGATTTTTAAAAGATAGAAAATATATAAATGTGCTTTAGTTGTATGAAGCTACTAGCTCTAACTTTAAGTATAGAAGAAGAAAAAGAGAATTCCAGAAAGCATTAACTTTGTAACAAACAAGTCATTTTCCTAATCACAAGTATCAAATTTTTCCAGGAAGTGGTATTTATGCAGCTGGCACCTACCACATGCAGCAGAAGCAGGTCTTCAAAATATGGCACACTTTCACTAAATGGGATCGATTATCAATGTAAAGCAAAAGATCATATATATATATATATATATAATGCTCAAGAAACAAACATCTTCAATATTTACTTGGGTAATTATGATGCCAAAGAAACCTTAGATATGAGAGTACTTAATTATACTCCCTCTAATCCTAAATGAAAGAGCTTGTAGAGAGGTCTATTTTAATACTAAATGTAAAACCCCAATTTTCTTCGTTTCTCAAATTTATAATTTTGTTTGAACTCTCCTATTGATTATATATATTAAGGAGTTTTTAAATAAAAGAGTATTTTTGAATGCAAATGGTTTAAAGGGGGCACATTAGGGAAACCAGCACATATTTGTTTTATAAATAACCAACTTACCTAATTTTTTTTAATCTATGCAAATTAGTTATCTAACTCCTATATTTAAAATTGGAAGGAGCCACATATATATTTATAAATTACCCATTTACCAGTTTTTAATGTTGATAATAGGATTCAAATTAAACCCATACATTTATAGTGTATGATTAGCATGACTACCAACTAGTTGAGCCTTTATTCGTCGAATCATATGCATATTTTATTGTTGAGTTAATTTCTCACTTGTAGAACTTCTTAATTAGGCACATATATACCTACTAGGTGTACAATGATGAATGAATCAGATGGTATCATAATATATTTTAATAAAATTATATATTATCAAGAATTTATTCATATATCAATCATTTTCCATGCATGTGATTTAGAGATAATATGTGATAACATATTATAAATTAAAATCATGGGTATATAATAAAAGGTACACATATAATATAGTGAGATAATATTAACCTGAGGAATAAGGAAAGAGAGAGCAAGATTAACCCGAGGAATAAGGAAAGAGAGAGCAAGATACAGAAAGAGACATATTGATTTTGTTTTGCGGTTGAGATACTTTTGCTTCTTCCGTGTAATGTGAGGTGTGAGGTGTGAGGTAATGCAATTGCCTATGAAGCCATGCAAAAATGGTCCCCTCTCTTATTTTCACCCTTTCCTTTGTCTCATGCTTACTCCTTTAATTCCCCCCCCCCTCTCTCTCTCCCCCCCTATCTCTCTCTCTCACACACACACACAGAATTAGGGTCCCCCACATACTTAGGACCCAGCCCCAAAAGCTATTAACGCTCTTACAATATATATAGAAAATTTCACCATCCCTATGTCTGCAAAACTGCATGGTGTAGTGTTGGCGTGATAATATTCAATTTTTTTAATTTCATCACTGCTAGCTAAAGGGACCACATTTTAATGTTATATTACCTCTTTTGATTAATTTTTTTTAAATTTTAATAATTCCATCCAATATTCCATTACTTATAGATAGATAGATAGACAGAGAGAGAGAGAGAGAGAGAGAGAGAGAGAGATTAGTTGAGAACCTGTGTGTGGGTATAGTTTAACAGCTTTCACAACCTCTCCTCGAAGTCTCTGCTATATATATTGGTACTCTTCCGTTCTTTCTTCTTCATCCAACAAAACCCTAGCAAAAGAGAGAGAGAGATAGTAATTAGGTCTTTTTTCTCAGTCTCTCTGTCTGTGATGAGATCTGATGTGGTGTTCCTCAGCGGTTGTTATCGTGCACCACCACCAGTTGAAGCTGCCAGCATGATCTTAACTTCCTTCCTTCGTTGAGGAAAGATCAGATCATGTGGCAGTTTCACCTGTTGCTGGCCGCATGAATCTTAAAAACAAAACAAAACAAAAAAACCCTAATTCCTCCATTAAATTCTTCTTCTTCCGATCGCTAGGGTTTCTGTTCTTTTTCTCTTTTAGCTTTCTTTTTCGTTCTTGGTTTGCTTAATTGTTCAATAACTTGATAGTTGTGCTTGTGATACTCTCTTTGCACGCCATTTTGTTTCAATCTTTTCTTTTTCTTGATTATAAAAGAAGATTATAGACACACACACACCTATATATCTATATATGTGTGTGTGTGTTTGTATTTTGTTCTTTGACATAAGCTTAATGAATTGAAGGCAACGAATCTTATCAGGAAATATAGGGTTTTGAAAGACAGGAACTTTGTGCGGCTCGGTGCAGTTCATTAAATATTCCAAGATCCAATTTTTGCTTTGGTGATTGAGCCCTATCCTCTTAGCATTGGAATTGCCGTAGTTATTTTTGTGGATTTTCTTTTTTCTTTTCAGATGAATATTTGTCCTCTTATGTATGCAGTGTTATTACCTTCTTGTACACCTCTGAGCACTTTAATTACTACTAATAAACTAAACAACTCCTTCATTATAAACACTTAAAAATCACATTTTAATCCTTGTTCTTCGCTGCTTTAGGGTGGGTTTGTTTGTTAATTATCTCGCAGAGTTCTTGAACTTCTTCAAATTTTCCTCAAAAGATTTTGAGATTTACATATATATGACCATATATTGATTACTCTGTTCGTTCTTAATCAGCTTAATTAGCTGATTGATTAAGCTACTCTCCCTAATAATTAACACAAGTTTATATATATATGTGTCTGGTAGGCTGAAATCACAGCAAAGCATCATGAAAATTTGTGTCTTTATACATATGTGACATCACATATATGAGTTTAGAGTGACTTTTATGTTTGCCTTTCTCCTATGTTTGTTCCGTAGCTATAGGATGATCATGAAAGAAGTAAGATATGGCAAGTACTTTGAGATATTGAGAATCTACACTATGACTTCATCAATGGAATACTTCATATTTGTCCCATTCTGACCATCTTCTTCCTCAGAGATCAGCCATATATATCTTGGATCTCTAGCACATTATTACCTTTTGGTTTGGGTTTTTGGAATTTGAATCATATATGATTTATAAGAAAATCTCTTATTTTTAGTGCTGAAGTCATTACTGCAAATATAATTATATATACACTGCAGAATCTTATATGAATCTATGTACTCATCATAGAATTTCTTTGTCAATATATCAGTGATATTTGGTTGGGATTTGAATATCTTACGAAGGACAAGTTCATTGAAATAAGACTCATCGTCATGATCTGCAGAATTCTGACAACAAGTGTACTACTAGCCAACTACCTGGCCCATCGTGTTCTTATGCATGTGTATATATGTATGTCTCTATCATGATGTTATTATCTTCTAGGATTTTGAATCTCTTTTTCTCTCTTTCATTATTGTCCAGTTTGGTTCTCCAGGGTTGTTTTTAGAGGACTTTAATCAAAGGCCTCTTGTTTTGGTAAAGATTCCAACATAGCTTTAATCAAAAGAAATGTAAAGCTCACTGGTTTTTTTATTCTCCCAAAATTTTCCTTGCATTGTGTCACCCATATGTCAATTATTCTTCCCTGATAGATTACCTTTGATGTGTACTTATATTTAATAATTATCAACCACCATAGATGCATACAATTTCTACTATACACTTATTGCTTTCTGAGAATTATGCCAGTAGTACTGATCATGATGTGAGCTTGCTTTAATTTTGTATTGGCTGTAAAAGAATCTTTTGATGTATACGCTATAAATGAACCTTATTATACCAGTCTTTATGATCTCTCTTGAGAAGGTAACACTTCAATTTTATCTGCACTAAATGCGTCTCAAAATATGGTTTTTGACTAAAGATATTCTTGGTTGAGAGGTAATGAACTAATTATATATATATAGCATGTAAAATTTATTTCTTAATATGTTGTTATTCAAGATTTGTATATAGCTACTGGTTTCTTATGGTAATTTATGATGGTTAGTGAAGCATATATATGTTTTCACTATCAAACCAAGCATATAATTAACTTGCAACGTCTCATAGATCTGAATTGGTGGTTTAATTAATTGGATTAAAGAGAAGAGAGAAGAAAAGGGAATGACAGGTTCAATATTCTAAACTTTAAGTTCTGATCCACCTTATTCAAATATATAACTCATATATACATTCATTAATTAGTAATTATTGATCTTTGTTTGCAAGGAGATAATCATTTGTTTAATTCATTTCTCTTTAGGTTGTTACAGTTCTGCATCATATGTTCGGCGATTAATTGGCAGATTAAATCATATGGGTGTAACCGTGTAAGCTCATTTGTGATTTTTACAAATCATTAATATATGTCTATACAAACAAACTATAAATTTTAACTCAATGGAATAGGGCAAAAATTCACAGTTCACACACACTTATATAAAAGACAAATATGATATCAGATGGTCACCTGAAGGCATAAAAACTTTGTCTTGTTTGGTCTCTTGATTACAACAAGTTTTTCACTGAAAAAATTGATAATTTCCTCCTTCCTTTCACTACCCTCTTTTTTTTTTTTGAATGAAATACTAGAATTCATTAATCCATTAAAAGACTAATACAAATACCGGTTCCATAAGAACCAAAACCTAGACTCCAATCAACAACCGCCTCCTGAAGGGTAGGTGGTAGGTGATCAAGGAGGATAAAACTCCCGGTATTCTGATGCACTAATTTGGCTAAATAAACATCTAAAACATTCTGATTCCTAGAGATGTGACTGATAAGGACTTGCCAATCTCTAGCCAACAATAATTTGGCATCCTCAATGACCTCCTTAAAAGGGTGCCTACTATCACAACCCCTTGTGAGAGGATTTACAGCTTCAAGACAATCAGTAAAAATAATAACACTCTTAAAGTTTCTATTCCAACAAATTTGAAGACCCTGGATGATCGCATTAATTACTGCTACCACATGTGGTACTTGTGTAAGCTTACACATGTAACCACATATATATCCATTCTTCATCTTCTCACCTAATAACACCTGCACTTCCTCTTTGACCTAATGCAAGGACAGATCCATATGCTTCTAGAGTATAAGAACCCGGCCTTCTTGTTAGTTGTCCTCCACTGTCATTAACTCCTCTTTTTCACACACTATCTTACATATCTATTTTTTTAAAAGAAAAAAAAGGAAACCTTTCTTTATTTCAGGCACACAAGTAAAACCAACTCAATAATAGTGACTATTTCTTCAAGACTTTAAATTTAAATTAAAAAATTTAAAGCAAAAATAGTCCACGGATCGCTTAAAGTAACTGTTAAGCCACTTTGAAATAATTGAAACTACTTTTAACTCAGATTTGATCCTTGGCCCAGGAAACCATATCCACTAGTACAAAATTATCTTTTTAGACCGCCACATTTAGACAAGTTCTAGCGGATAAGGTCTTAAAAATTTGACCGGTGGTAGTTTTGTAAATATATAGAACTTCTAAAACCGGTTCTAAAAATAACCGGTCTTAAAAAATTTATCTAGACCAATTCTAAACAAAACCGATTTTAAAATATCAAAATATTTTAAAATGTAAAAAAATTTTATCTTTTAAGACCGGTTATAAAGAAAACCGGTCTTAAATAAAAATTTATTTAGACCGGTTATAAATAAACCGGTCTTGAAATATGAAAATATTTTAAAATTTTAAAATTTTTAATTTTTAAGACCGGTTTCTATGAAAACCGGTCTTAAATATAAAAATATTTAAGACCGGTTTTCATAAAAACTGGTCTTAAAATGATGAAAAAAATATAATCTTTAAGACCAGTTTTAATGGAAAACCAGTCTAAAAGGTGAGATATTTCAGCGTATTTTCACTCCCGCGTGCCTAGATCCCGCGCTCTGAACCCTTTTTTCTCTTGTCGCCATTTTTCTGTGAGCTCTGTCACTGATTGTTCTGAATTCCTCCATCGCTCCCCTTCCTCTTTTGCTCCATTCTCCTCCGTCATTACCGTTGCCGTTGCTGTGTTCCTCGTCACTGTTCTTTGATCATGTCACTCTCTTCCGCCGCCACCTCTATGCTCCGTAGTGACCATTCTCCTCTGCCGTGACTTCCCTTTGCCATCGTGAATTTAGGTAGCAGCTCACTCCTTGGTCTTCAATCAGGTTAGTGTTCTATTAATTAAAGCCCTCAACTTTTAGCTTGTATTTGCTATTCCCAACAATATTAACTCTGACATTATATAGTGGTTAGACACAAAATAATTGCAGAAAAATGTAATTAAGGTTAAAGGGAAAACTGTGTGATTGATGACTTTATTACTATATACGTTTTTCTTGTTTTGGACCAAAAGTAAATAAGGTGCTATCTAACTTGTGATAATTGGCTGGGAGTAATACCATTCTAAGTTTAATTTTGTTTTAATTTAGTGTGATTGTTTGATTGTCAGTATTTAGTATAATTGTTTGATTCTAAGTTCTGTTTTTTTACTAATTTCAAATGGTGCATTTTAAAATTCATTGAAATCTCTAAAACTCTATGGTGGTTATTTTTTTGTCTATCCTTTTGCTGTTGGATATAGGGTGCTACAAGTGTTAAGATATATATGGATCATAGTTGGATAAAAGCTAAATGAACGAGTGTTGAATATGATAATGGGGTGAGGGGTTTTTTAAACTTCGCTAGAAGAAATGTCGATGATGGTAGTGGGAATTTTTATTGCCTTTGTGTAGTATGTTTGAATGAGAAGCGACCAAGTGCTGCAAATATATATACACATTTAATTTGTGAAGGATTTTGTAAGAGTTATACAATATGGGTATGGCATGGTGAAGAATTAGAAATGCCAAGTTCATCTGAATAGGGGGAGTGGACTTTGATGATAATGACACTGATACGGATGATTGGATAGAGGATATTATTCGTGAAATAAGAGAAGAGGCTTTTAAACAATCACATGCATATGGTAATATGTGCATTGATGCTGAGAAACTGCTGTACCCGGGGTGTCAAAAATACCAATTGTTGAAAGCAGTATTGAAATTGGTAAGCTTGAAAGTACGGCATGGATGGAGCGACAAAACTTTTTCAGAAACGCTTGAGGCTTTTAAGGACATGATTCCAGATGATAATGTGTTGCCTTCTCGATACTATGATGTTAAGAAAATACTGTGTCCACTAGGGATGAAATATAAAAAGATCCATGTATGCCCTAATGATTTTATATTGTATATAAAAGAGTATGAAGAGGAACAACAGTGTCTGATATGTGAAACCTCGAGATACAAATCAAATAACGCCCCTGCAAAAGTATTGTGGCATCTTCTAGTCATACTAAGGTTTAAGCGCTTGTTTGCTAATGAAAACGATGCAAAGAATTTGATATGGCATGTGGATGAGAGGATATTCGATGGAAAGCTTCGACATCCGGCTGATACTTGTCAATGGAAGAAAATTGATCAATTATTTCCTACCTTCGGTGAAGAACCTAGGAACCTTAGGCTTGGGCTTAGCACGGATGGCGTGAATCCTTTTGGTAGCCTAAGCAGTATGCATAGTTCATGGCCTGTTCTATTGGTAATTTACAACTTATCTCCTCTGTTATGCATGAAACGAAAGTACATCATGTTTTCTATGTTGATTTCGGGACCAAAACAACCCGGAAATAACATAGATGTTTACCTAGAACCCTTGATCGAAGACTTGAAAGAGTTGTGGGATGGAGGTGTTGATATTTTTGACGTGAACAAGAAGGAGGTTTTTAAAAATACGAGCCATGACCTTTTGTGCTATAAATGACTTCCCTGCATATGAAAACTTGTCAAGATATAGTGTTAAAGGCCATAAAGCATGTCCGATTTGTGAAGAAGAAACATGCTACTATCAACTTCAATATGGAAGAAAGACAGCTTATCTTGGCCATAGGAGATTTCTTAGACGAGGCCACCCATATCGTAGATTAAAGAAAGCTTTTTTTGGTGGACAAGAGTTTGAAGATGCTCCGAAGGCATTAATTGGGGAGCAAGTTTATGAAAAGGTGAAAAATATCAATGTTATCTTTGGAAAGACTACAAAGAATAGTAATTGAAAAAATAAATAAATGGAAAAAGAGGTCTGTCTTCTTCAATCTTTCATATTGGCCCAATCTTGACGTTAGACACTGTATTGATTTCATGCATGTGTAGAAAAACGTATGTGATAGTATTGTTGGGACACTGCTTAACATACAAGGTAGTTATAAGGATGGAGTGAGGGCAAGATTAAATTTGCAAGAAATGAGGATACGAGAAGACTTGCATCCAAAGTCATATGGTAAGAGAACTTTTTGTCCTCCTGCTGCTCATACTTTATCTAAGGTTGAGAAAAGAAACTTTTGTGAGTGTTTACATGGCATGAAAGTTGTAACCCCCTCCGTAATTATATCCGAAATAAACGATTAAAATGAAATAGAGACCAATAATAAACAAAACTATTTTAAAATCCCATCACGATAGGGTTTCCACAAATGCCTTTCAAAATCTAATCAACCTGGTCTCATATTCAAATTTCGAATACAATTACTATACGAAGATAAATCACATTTATACAAATATCAGAGTGTACAACATAGTCATCCCGGTAATCCCGGGTCTCATATCTTCGCTAAACAATCATAGGGCACATTAGCCCATACAACTCTTCAAATAGGGATTACACAAACCCATTCGAATACATACTCAAATACTCATCCAAATATACAAATACACATCCCAATTATAATGATAACCAACTACCAGAATGACAACCCGAAGGAGTCCTCATCGCCCTAAGCTGCTTACTCCATCCTCGATCCACTACCCTGTTTGAAAGGTTAGTAGGGGAGGGTGAAATTCTAGAGAATCTTAGTAGGAAACAATATCAATATGTACGTACGATAAATGTTTAATGCATGACATGCTTGCATCACATAACTCATGCTAACACAATGACAATTTGTAAGCTCAATGCTTCAAACAACATACTGATGGCCATAGCATAAATTGAAACATAGCTTCAAATTATACATAATCATGCAAAGCAAAGACATACACCAACGCACTAATACAAATATCGAATACATGCATAAGAGATATATTCCCTACACTCTTTCCACGTGTGCTTCAACACCGGCTACTCACAATCTGACAAACATTGCACCACGATCAGGGTGAATATCCAACCCTATAACCAAAATCATGGACATAGGTGTAAGAGGCAAGCTTCACCCAAGAGGGGGGTGAATTGGGTGATGTTATAAATTTTTCGCTTGATGTGGGGATATGAAAAATATAGTAGATAGAGTAGAGTTGAGAAGATTTGAACATAGAGAGTTATACTGGTTCGGCCTAACAACAGGGCCTACGTCCAGTCCTCAGAGATCAAGACCTACTGAGATTTTCACTATACCTCTAAGATTCAATGGGCTCTCAGAACGCCACAAGACAACAATCGTCCTTGAACGGACTACGAGCAGAAATATTCTCTCAACAAGAAACTTCTCTCCCCCTTACGACAAGTCTTACGTGCAGAAAAATAACCTATGACTCTTCTCACTTGCTTATGTATACAAGACTTATGAGCAGCAACGTTCTCTCCTGCTTACACCACTGTAAGTCTTACGAGCAGCAACGTTCTCTTCTGCTTGTATCTTATAAGACTTATGAGTGGAAGATACAATAAGGAATTCTTTCAACTGCTTCTCTCGTAAGGAAAAACTCCCCTTTCAAGGTCCCAATACCTTGAGATCAAATAAACATAGAATTTTGAATTGTATGAAGACTCTCTTACAGAGCAAATGAATGAACACTGAAGATCAATGTGTATACAAAGAAAAATGATGAATAGCAGGGACTTGGTATGAGCTTATGAATTCATGTGCTTCGTTGTCGTAGTTTCTCTTTAAGTCTCTGTATATATATATAGTTGCTCCAGTTTTTGCCCGTTTGGAAATTCTTCATTTGAGGAGCGGGACATTTAAAAGTATTGGCAGACACGTGTATGTTTGAATAATCTGAGTGCGGTAGGTGCCAGCGTGTTTATAATCATCTTGTCTGCCGTTGTATAACTTTCTTCATGTAGTTTATTTCAAACGATCATATTCCTGTATCATACTTTTAAATCATTCAAAACAATGTTAAACAATGATAATAAGTAATGATGATATGAATAAATAACAATAAACCATATTCGGAATGAACGTTATGAGACTTAGCATTTTTGGTGGTCAGACAGGGCATCACTCGAGCATGAAAGGCTCACTTCGAGTGATCTCCTATTTTCCTTCATATGCCTCTGTTATCGGGTTGTGCTTGCATAGAATTTCAGAGAGACAAAATCTTCACTCGCGGGTGAAGAGGGGTCTCACTCGAGCACAACTTCCTCTGCTCGAGTGATCTTTCATTTTCAACTGGGAGTGTCTTCTCGGGTCATCACTCGCACACCATATTGACAAGAGTGAGAATTTGTACTCGCGGGTGATATAGACCCTCACTCGAGCACACATACCTCTGCTCGAGTGAGACGCATATTCTCAGGGAATATGCTCTCAATACCATCACTCGCATCAGGATTTCAGAGGGATAGAATTATCACTCGCGAGTGATGTGGGCCCTCACTCGAGCACACAGACTCCTACTCGAGTGAGAAGAATATTCTCAAGAATTATACCTCTTAAACAAGTGCTCGCAACAAATCTGGAGAGGGATAGAATTTTCACTTGCAAGCATTGATGTGTCACTCGAGCATATACGGGTGTGCTCGAGCACACTTACACTTCTCTGTACTTCATGACTCTCGGCCAAACACTCGCAGTCCCTTGCTCGAGTGAATAAAGGAAGCATGCTATTACTTGCTCTCGGCCAAGCACTCGCAGACCCTCACTCGCACCTGCTCGAGTGAGAATGACTTCTCTGCTCGAGTGCACACCTTAGTGCTCGAGTGATCCAGTGAACATAATGGGAGAATGCCTCTCGGGTACACACTTTCTGGCTTTCACTCGCACCTACTCGAGCACAGAAGAGATCTATGCTCGATTGCAAAATCCTTGCTCGAGCACTCCAGTGCAATTTCACAGCAAATATCAGAAAACTTCAAATATGCATTAGGTAACTTGGAAACTTTTCTTAACCTTCTAAAAACATGTTTTGCACATAATTGACTTATTGTTATCATCAAAACTTGGGATCTAACAATAAGGTCAATCCCTTTTCCAATTCCTCAACATACAAATACTTGATGTTGGTTATCATTCATGACCTTTAAGTGGCTAATCAAAGCCTAAACACATGCCTAAAGGCTTGGGAAACACTTGACCAAAGATCTCCTTTTAAAAGTCCAAAATGCTGATTTTTGGGGGTTGGCCGCGGCCAAAAATAGCTCAGAAACATTTGGGCCGCGGCCCAGAATCCTTCTGGCCACGGCCAAGAAAATCCTGTTTCTTGGCTGAACTTCCAAAAATCATAACTAATTCCAAAAAAATCAAAATGAGGTGATTCTAAAGCCAAATAAAATCTATTCAAGTCCTCTACACAGGAAAAATAAGGGTCATTACTGGAAATCACCACAAAAATACAGAATTCCCCAAAATCCACTACTGCCCCAAAACAGTGTTCAGGTTCAATCCCAAACTTTGGACAGTCATATCTCCCATTTTCCAAAACTAAATGGTATAAATTATATGTCCATTTTGAAGATTGGGGGAGGTGAACTTTAAGACTGGAAAGTTTCATAATTTTCTGACTTTATTTGCCTAGTCAAAACGTCCACACAAACAAACTGCTCAGAATAGACCTTCAATTGACAGCAATTCAGTTTTGCACGATTGGCTTCCAATGGTCCCATTTTCACATCAAACACCATTCACATACAAATTTTCACAAGGAATCCATTGGAAACACCAAATCAACCAATTTCACATTATATTGACATGTTTCACAATGAATTACAACATGTCACACAATTTACAATTCAAACCACAACATTGCACCACTTACCATTTCACATCCAAAACCAAATCAAATGACATTAAAGCACAACTTGACCTCATTTGCCACACAAAACACAATCCAATTCTCCAATTTCATACCACACGAAATTCATCACAAAATTAGGAAAATTCTACAAATCACAATACTCAACCAAAACTCACAAAACTTAGATCAAAAGGCTTCAAATACTCACCTCTTCCTCTTTCCCAAACCAATTCCTTGATTCATCAACCTTCCAAATTCTTCAAGCTCTCAAACACCTTCTTTCAAAAATCTAAAACCATAGCAATGAAGCTCTCATCACTAGGAACAATATTAAAGAAGGGTATTTGAGCATTAGAGGCCAACAAACCAACCAAAATCTCACCTTTGGATTTCTCTTTCCTCCTTAGTTTTGGACGCCAATGGAGCATGAAGGGAGAGAGATGAGAGGATGATGAAGAAGTATCAGATTTTTAAAGCAAAGGAGGCCCAAAAACGTCCAAATAGAGAGGAGAGGAGAGAAGGAATGTGTTGACAATTTGACCAAGATCCAAGGGTCCAAAACTTGCCAAGTGTCACCCTCTTGCTCCACCAACCATGAGTTCACATAGGCACACTCACACATGATTCCACCCCTTTTGATCTATCACAATCAATATCAACCATTGATCTTTGAGTTACCAATGAGCTTCCTCTTTGGTAACTGACCAATTGGTTGGTAACTTTACCGTTTTGCCCTTGATTACGGTAATTCACACTGAATCACCACCAAACTCATCTTATAATTCCATCTCATTCCTTTTCTTCCATAATGCGCCCTCCCCTCTATTTTAAGTCAATTTAGATGTTAATCCATAATTGAACTTAAATACAGGGTTTCGGCGCTACTCACAACACATACAAATCTCACACCACATCATGATCTCCAAAAGGGTTATTTATCACTAATTACTTCAGCTTTTGGAGTCCTTATCACTTAATCATAATTTGGAATCCTGCTAAACTGGGGCTTAGCGATCCACTAATCTCAGGCTTATTCTCTAGCCTCAAGTCTCAAAATTTGGGGTATTACAAAAGTTCCTTCAGGGTATTCTTCAAATTTAAGGAAGCCTGTGTCGATGAAAGATTTGAAGTTAGTAGAGATAAAGTCTCATGATTGTCATGTCTTAATGCAACAACTACTCCCAGTAGCTATTCATGGCATTGCCGAATATGATCTTCAACATATTTTGACTAGATTTTGTTTCTTCTTCAATGCTATTTGTAGTAAAGTCATTGAGACAGAAAGATTGGATGAACTAGAAAATGAAGAATATCTAATCTTGTGCCAACTTGAGAAGCTTTTTCTTCCTTCTTTTTTTGACATCATGGTACATCTAATTATTCATCTAGTAAGGGAGATAAAGCTGTGTGGCCCTATCTATTTACGGTGGATGTACCCAATTGAAAGAACTATAAAAATCCTAAAAGGGTATGTGAAGAATGCAAATCCGCCTGAAGCATCTATTGTTCAGAAATATGTTTCTGAAAAAGCCATAGAGTTTTGTCAAGATTACCTGTCAAAATGTAAGACATATTGGGCTTCCTGAAGTCATGATGAAGAAGGGGGTAGACGCGGGGCTATAGTAAAAAGTGTTGATTCTGATGAATTGCAACAAGTCCACTTGTAAATTTTGAATAATGTTGATGAAGTTCAAAATTACATTAATAATTATAAAGAAATTTTTCGGAAAGAAAATAGTCAAATGACCGAACAAAGGTTAATTAGAGAGCATAACAAAACTTTTGCACATTGGTTCAAACAAAAGGTTGACGGAGAAGAATGTGTTTCTGATACAATTAAATGGTTAGCACGTGGTCCTGAGGTTGATGTCATACTTGGACTTCATTTGTGATCAATGGTTATACGTTTTACACAAAGTCCCTTGATGATAGGAGCACCATCCAGAATAGTAGGGTTATGTTAGTGGCTGAATCTATGCACTTCTTTAGTTCGAAAGATAAGAACCCTAGATTAGCAGCAATACCTTATTATGGGGTTATTGAAGAGATTTGGGTGGTTGATTATGTTAAAATTAAATTTCCCATTTTCAAATGCAAGTGGGTTGATGTCAACAATGGTGTGATGATTGATCAGTTGGGATTCACATTGGTTGATCTGATTAGTAGAATTTTTTGAGATTAACCTTTTATTATAGCATATCAAGTGAAACAAGTGTTCTATGTTACTGATCAAGCAAATAAAATCTGGTCTATAGCTCTCCAAGGAAAAAAGGTCGTTGACATTAATCAGAAAAGTTGTTCAATGAATGATCTTCTTAAAACTCCTTCTTTTTCTAGGGGTCTACCATAACTGAACGAAGAAGATGAAGCAGATAATGAACACGGCACAAGAAATGATCATCATGAAGGGATATGGGAGAATTTTCCTTTATAAAACTACTTTGAAGATTAGTTAGCTAAAATAATTATCATCATGTATATTGTTGTTGCATTGGTATATGTATAAAACTACTTTTTTTTTTGTCGTCATAGGAAAATGAAGCAAATGAGGTCTCTTAGCTGGGACCGAGGCAACGTGAACTGGTATACTGTGAATCAATGTTGTTACAAACTTGTATTGTTTTATTATTTAAAAACTAGAAGAATAACTATTTTTTGCATGCATATTTAAATTCATATAGGATGAAGGCACATGAGGGCCTACTCAAATGCAAAGTGCGAGCTTAATTTGTCTGAGTCTGAGTTAAAGGGTCTCATGCCTATTGTTGATGTTTTTTCCAAGGCCTATTGTTGATGCTAATTCATCCGATTCAGGTGGTTCTAATTTTTAATTTCCATCTATGCTACTATATGTATATCAACAGATATGGTTGAATCTATGTCTACTTGCATTTTGGATTGTCATGTATGTGATTTGTATAAGAAGTTTGTTAAAATGTGTAAAAGAAGAATTTATTTGGATGTCGTTGAAATGGCTGATTGCTGAGTGAAATGTAAAACAGGAGAAATAGCTCGCTGGGTAAATCTTTTAAACGGAACAATTTTTTTTAGAAAAAATTTAAGACCGGTTCTATTAAAGAAGCCATGCATGAAAAACTTGATTAGAAATGTTGGTGGAGCAAAGAGAAAGTGCCCCAAACTAAATAGCCTGAATATAAGGGCATGTGCGTGTCCATATAAATAATGGTCATTTTTCTCTTATAGGATACGCCTCATAGTAAGAGTAAGAATTGGAGAAGTGATTTATAATAATAATCATTTATCTCTTATAGAAAGTGCATGAAAAAGTAAATGTGTGTCTGCATATAATGACATTAACTTTTAAAAAAAAATCAACGTGAAAAAAATCTAGAACAAACTTGTTGCAAAATTTACAGCAAATTTTTCCACCTCGTAAAATATTCATCCAAAATCTATTACAAAATATTAATGGTAACATATATCTTTTATAATACTTGTAGTAACGTCTTTAAAAGCCGTTCCGTGAGCGACCATTTTGTTAGTGTATTCAATTTAATTTGACATCAATAAATATCAATATCTATATTTATAACTCTCTTTTGGCTATCATAATTTTTTATTGCTCTCTTTTATAACTCAATGTCAATATTTTATATTTTATACCCATAAATTATGAGTTGGCCTTCATGATTTAAGAAGTTATGATAATAATAATTTAGCTCATAAATCAAGAAGTTATCATTATCATAATTCAAACTAAATCTTCAAGAAGCTTAATTTCCAAGAAATATAGTTGGCCCTATAATTATAGTAATACTTATATATATTAACATCATTCATGCATCCCATTTTATGTTCTCCATTCTTCAGTGTTCGTGATCTTAATTCTTCATCCTCAATATCATGGTAGGTTGCCCTTATGAATTCATTAGAGATATTGACCACTACAAGGATGGATGATGACTAAAAAGACGTCACCTCTTAATGTATAGAAAGTTAGCATGATTTTGGCCAATGAGGAGGTTTGTGATTCATGCCTATTTAATTGTTGTGTTTTGGGTTTTCTGTACTCTCTATGTTATGACATTCATATTCTTCATGCAGGGCCATAGGATTGACCATTGTTAGACTTAGAGTCCAGGCGAGCAACATCAAATACTCATCCAGTAGTATGGGCGTTTTGCAATTTTCTGA
The DNA here is from genome assembly GCA_963210345.1 of Inga oerstediana. Classification (NCBI taxonomy): domain Eukaryota; kingdom Viridiplantae; phylum Streptophyta; class Magnoliopsida; order Fabales; family Fabaceae; genus Inga; species Inga oerstediana. The sequence continues at coordinate 23,426,289 of OY723410.1, forward strand.
GGAGGGAGATATTTTGCAATGGTTTACATATTCATAATTAATGGTAAGAAAAGGATTTAATTGATGATAACACATTGTAATTGAGTATTTTATTATATATTCATTTATTTTCCGTTCTATTTATTCTTGGGTCTTTTTTTATTCAACCCTCTGAAGTAGAAACATGCCTCAAGTTCCTTGATGGCATTGATGTCGGCAGAAAAAGCTCAAAACGATGATGACATTCAAATACACTACAAAAAAATTGATAATTCGTTGCGGTGGATTTATAGCAGTAAAAAAAATCTCTACAAATGTGTGTATTTATAGTGGTTTTACCTCATTTGCAACAGGTCACCTCGCTCCAAGTGGCATGGGATAAGGGAAAGGAATTTGTTGCAGTTAATAATTTTTAACCGCTACAAAATTTGGTGTCAAGCTCGTGCCAAATTTGCCACGGCTATTTTGTAGCAGTTATAGTACATAAACCGCTACAAAATTGGCGCTAGCTTGGCTCCACCTGGCACGACAATTGTGGCGGTTATTTTGTAGTAGTTATAATCAAAGTAACCGCTACAGAATGCAAAGAGACACATATTTGTGGCGGTTAACCATAACCACTACAAAGTGTGTTGAAACTTTGTAGCGGTTTAAAGCAATAACCACTACAGAATGCAAAGGGTTTGTTTTTTAGTAGCAGTTATAAATAACCACTACAAATTTTCACGTCGAATGAGGTAGGGTTTCCATATTTGTAGTGGTTGGTTTAGCGGTTTATCTTATAACCGCTACAAATAATGGCACTATATAATCCACCCGCCTTCTCCTTTCCTCATTTTGCCATTTTGAGTTCTCACTCATGCCCTTTGAGATTTAGCTCGAGATTTGAGGTTCTACTGAAGCTTTTGAGAAAGTTCATTACGCGAGGTTAGTTAAGTTTAAGTGCTTTTTATCTTTTTTTGGCAATTATTTTATATTTTTTATATAAATTTTACTAATATATTTTTTTTATACAGATATATTTTTATTATGACTTCTGAGCGAGATAGAGGGAAGGGGAAGGAAAAGGAGGCTGAACTTCCCCCCAGACCTATCTTACGGGGGAGCAACAGCAGAGAGGAAAGTGGTAGAGGGCAGCGCGGGGGTAGACACATCCCCACCATGTCGTCGCCAGGATCGACCGCGCCGCAGCAGCCATAGGAGTCGGCCCCACCACAGCCCCAGCAAACAGCCCCACAGGAGGCGACCCTACCACTGGTGCCTGAGGCTCTTCTAGGAGAGGGAGGCGAACTGAGTCTCAATAACTACGAGTGATTTCGCTCAATGACATAGAGAGGTTCCTAAATGAGGAGGAGGCACGGGAATAGAACAACCCCCTACGATTGTCTTCCCGGTCGACTGGGTTTGAGGTGTAGGTCCAAGGTAAATATAATTTTTTATTTAATAAATCAAATATTTAAATTTGACCTGTTAAATGTGAATTTAAATTTATCTAACGTATGTGGTAAATTGTGCAGATGAGCAGGGGAACACATCCATAAGGAGGCTGGATGTGGCCAATCTAAAAAGCCTAGACCGGACACTACGAGTTTTAGTTCTGTGGAATGAGGCCACGGACCAGCCTATCGACAATGGAAGTCATCTGTTCAACCACTTCCTGAATGAGCTGGGATCGAATTCGATGCAGTTCCCCTTCACCTTAGGAGGTGGAGGAACGTTCCCAAGGGGCGAAGGACCAAGCGTGGGACAACACGGTAAAGGTACGTAATTGATTGTTTTATATTATATTATATATTTTGTAATTAATTGTATTTAAATAATATTTATTAATTGTTTAATTTGTAATAAGTCGTATTTAATTACTCCTTCTGGTCCTATTTATAAGCAACTTTCTCTCTCATGGGGCTGGTCCCTTTTATAAGCAACTTTCACTTTTTGTTTGAAAACGTAAGCTTCTTTTTCCTATTTTACCCTTATTAAATACTCATTATCTCTCATAACTTTTATCTATTCTCTCTCCTATACTCTTTTCATAAATAGGGGCATATATGGAAAAAAACATGGCATTTTTTACACATTTATTGCTTTTAACTACTAGTTCATTTTGCACAATCAAGATGAAAGTTGCTTATAAAAAGAAACGGATGGAGTAATTTTTATTCAATTGTGTTACAACTTAGGTTTGCCGTCCTGGACAACCGGAAGAGGTACACGCTGATGAAGATGGGCGACGGCTGGAGGAACATGAGGAATCATCTCTTCCATAGGATGAATAAGGATGGGACGATTCTTCTACAGCAGCTAATCGAGAGTGTCCCTGACGGCGTCCCGCTGAACAACTGGGCGAGTTTTGTCTAGTTCAGGAGGAGCGCAGAGGGGCAGGTAATTTCTTTTTAATTATAATTTTAATTTAAATTTCATAAATTTAATGTTTTTAATAATTAAATTACTTTTAATATTTTTTTTCTTTACAGTCACTTTCTCAGAGGAATACGAGGTGACGAGGGCAGCAGAGGATCCACCATATAACAGGATCGAAGACCTTTGCTGTCACTTATAGCGAGCTAGTAATTTTTGACAATCTCAATTACTTTTAGGTGGTTATTTATTACTTATAAATTTAGTGTTTTATTTTTCATGATACTGATTTAATTTTTTTAATTGTTTTAGGAGAGGAAGGCACAGGAAGAGAACCGTCAAACGGACTACGGGGAGTTATTCGCTATCACCCACAAACACCATGACGAGACTTCGATCTCTAAGCAGGCAGAGGAGGCCATTGTAAGTAAATTTATTAATTCATAATAATAATTTATATTGCATAATAATAATAATTAATTAATTCATAAAATGGTAGGAGCGGATGCAGCAGGCACATGCTGAGCTACGAGATACCCAGACCCAGGAGTCACAGGGGTCTGTGGACCCCACTCACCATTGAAAGTAGGTCTGGGTTCAGTCAAGCACTCCGGTCACGATAGGGGGATGGGGATAGGCACCAGACCTAGCGTGGTCTACGGCAGAAGCAGCGCCTTCCAGGCTGGTAGCTTAAGAGAACGAACGTTTGGGGTCAGACGTCCGAGGGATGACTCTGTTAAGGAGCTGCAATCAAAGGTTGCTAGGACACAGGCTGTAGTGGCCCATCAGATGCAGCAAATGTAGCAGCAGGCTGATTACTACTACGCCCAGCATATGTAGTGGCAGGATATCACGAATTACATGCTGGAGCGGTCTTGGAGTCGCTTGTTCCCTAACAATGAGCATCCACAAGTCCCCAATATCCCCTTGTTCGTCGTCCAACCGGTGCCTCTTCCTGATGATGATGGCACTGTTCACTTTGCTCAGCGGCCTGATACAACCGTACCTGAGGGAGCCCCCCCAAGGGATGACCTGATGATCAGCGTCATAATCCTTCCCTTCCTAAGGGAGAACTTGATCATCATCCTCTGGGTAATTAGTTTATGTTTGTGATTAGTTAGTTTTTTTTTTTTGAAACATCTGTAAATAAATTGGATATTTATATTTTCATAGCGTTGTTGCGTTCTTCTTTCATCTATGATTGTTATATTTACATTTTTAGAAGTAACAAAAAAAATTAAACAAAAATAAATAAATAAAAATTTTATTTGTAGCCGTTATAGAGGTATAACCGCTACAAAATATTTAGGTTTTGTAGCGGTTAAAAATATTAAACTGCTACAAATAGAATTAAAACAATAAATAAAATAATAAATTTATTTTTGTATCTACTTTACCAACATAAATCGCTACAAAAATACATTTTGAATTTGAAATTTTGCATTTCCCGCCCATAGATATTTGTAGCGGTTAATAAAACTAAACCACTACAAATGGTAATAAAATAATAAATTTATTTTTGTAGCAGTTTTACCAACATAAACTACTACAAAAATATATTTTAAATTTGAAATTTTGCATTTCCCTCCCAGGGATATTTGTAGCGATTAATAATACTAAACCGCTACAAATAGTAATAAAATAATAAATTTATTTTTGTAGCGGTTTATGTTAACCGCTACAAAAATATATTTTAACTTTGAAATTTTGCATTTCCCACCCATAGATATTTGTAGCGGTTAATAATACTAAACCGCTACAAATGGTAATAAAATAATACATTTTTATTTGTAGCGGTTTCAATACAAAAACTGCTACAAACTAGAAATAAAATTTGTTTAGATATCTGACGGTAATGATCAAACATTTCTAGCGGTTTATATATAAGAACCGCTGCAACATGTCATACATTTGAAATTTGAATTTCATATCCCGCCAACAGTCGTCAAATTTGTAGCGGTTATATTGTTAAAACCTCTACAAAGTGAAAATAAAATTTTGTTAGACACCAACAGTCATGAAAATTTGTAGTGGTAAGGATAATATAACCGCTACAAAAATATACTCAGTAGTGGTTGAGGCAGCTGTTTTATAACCCCTACAAAATGTTAAACATTAGAGAAATTAAATATAAGCCTCCAGGCACCCGTAATTCTCTATTCACTTATCTTCTTTACTAAAATTTCTCTCACTAGCCATGGATAAGTCATAGATCAGGTTGCCATGCAATTCTCCAGAATACTTGTACGGATTAAACAATTTCTTGGATTTCGCATTCTCTCACGCCAGTTGTAATGGCAAGATTGTCTGTCCATGTTAGAGATGCAGGTTCAAGAAGTGGCATGCACGACAAGTTGTTAAGAAACATTTGCTTGTGAAGCCTTTCCCAGAAGACTATACGTTCTAGGGAGTTCATGATGAGAAGGCCGATATGAGATATGATGATGCTCTTCCTCAAAGTTCACAAGTAGGAGTTCAACTAGATGAAGATGATCCAATTAATGATGTTGTGCGTTATGCCTTTGGTTTTCAAGATGACAACTTCAACGAAGAAGTGTAGGGTTCAGAGCTGGTGTTAATAAGGAATGAAGTAGCTCGGGATTTTTTCAGCTTGATAGATGAAGCAGATCATCCATTATATCAAGGTTGTAAAAAATACTCTAAATTATCTTTCTTAATTAAGTTGTATCATATCAAGTGCTTGTGTGAAATCATAGATAAAGGAATGGCGATGTCACTGGAATTATTACAAAATGTGTTCCCCGACGTGGAGATTCCCATAATGTTCTATGAGGCCAAGAAGATTATTAACAGATTGTGGTTGAACTACCCAAAAATTGATGTGTGCCCCGAACGATTGTATGCTGTATTGGAGAGACAATGACAACAGGCAAACTTGTAAGCGATGTCACACATCGAGGTACAAGACAATTTGGAAGGGGGAAAAGCAGAAGAAGAAACCTGCAAAGATTCTTAAATATTTCCCTTTGAAGCCGCGCTTACAAAGATTGTTTATGTTGTCCAAAATGGTGGAGCACATGAGGTTGATAAGAATGAAGATAGTAAATTAAAACATCCTCGGGATGAAGATGCCTGGAAAACGTTCAACAAACACTTTCCATCTTTCGCAGCTGACCCCAGAAATGTTAGGCTTACTTTGGCGACCGGCAGTTTCAATCCATTTGGGAATCTTAGCAAAAATTACAGTATTTGGCCAGTAGTCTTAGTTCCCTACAATTTACCTTCTATATGTGTATGAAACAAAGCTCCTTCATTTTGTCTATGATCATTTTAGGCAAAAAGGCACCAGGTAATGACATCGATATATATCTCCAACCGCTTATTGCGGAATTGCTTGATCGTGGAATGTCAGCATCAAGACATACAACACCTACGGGAAGATATTGTTCAACTTGTACACAGCCTTGATATGGACGATTAGTGACTTTCCTAGCCTGGGAACATTATCTGAGTGGAATATACATGCTAGGTCGGAGTGTCCAGCTTGTAATTCTGACTCTGACTCAATATGCCTTCCCTAAAATCTGAAGTGGTCCTTTACAGGGCATCGGAGGTTTCTTGATGGAAGGTACAAGTTTAGATTACAACGGAATCACTTCAATAGGAAACCATAAATAAGAGGCCCACCTCAGACTTTATCCGGCGTAGATATCTTACAGTAGCTTGAGGATGTTGAGTTCGAGTTTGGAAAAAGTGACGATGTAGCAAAAGTAGGGCAAAAAATGGGCAGGACTTCTGCGCCACAGCAATGGAGGAAGATAAGCATTTTCTTTACTCTTCCATATTAGAATTCTAATTTACTTTGCCACAGTCTTGATGTCATGCATATTAAAAAAATGTATACAACAATGTGCTGTATACGCTGCTTAACGAACCGGGAAAGTCAAAAGATCATCTTCAAGTGATGAAAGACTTATATGCCATGGGAGTTCGTGAAGACACGTGGCTAGATGAGCAAGACAAATTTCAGCCGGCAAAATTCACCCTCACAAAATTGAACAAGGAAGTCTTCCTCGCAACGTTGAAGAAAATAAAAGTTCCAGATAAGTATTCAAGCAACATTTCACGATGTATTGACATGCAGGCTCGAAAGGTTGCTGGTCTGAAGAGTCATGACTCACATGTTCTTATGCAACAGTTACTTCTGCTGGCTATAAAGAATGCACTTCCTCCCGATGTGTTAATTATTTTGGTAGAGCTTTGTTCTTTCTTTCGGAAGTTATGTTCCAAAGTTTTGATTGTTGAGGAGCTTGATTAGCTGCAGTCCAAAATCATTCTTATGCTTTGTCATTTACAGATGATCTTTCCGCTATCTATTTTCACTGTGATGGTTCACTTTACAGTCCACCTTATTCATGAAACAAAGCTCACTGGCCCAGTTCAATATCAATCGATGTATCCTATTGAGAGGTATTCATTTTACATATGTGCATCATTATTAGTTCTTATGTTTTTTAGTCATCCGTTTTAGCATTTTGTATCATTTTTCCCTTCTTCACTTTATAGGTTTCTTGGAAAAATGAAATCTTACGTAAGGAATAAGGAGCAGCCAGAAGGTTCTATCGCTAAAGGCTATATAGGGGATGAAGTGCTGTATTTTTGTTCAAGATACTTTGATGACATTGAGATTGCTTTCAACCGGCCACCTCATGTAGACGATTATCCTGAACTTACGCCAACGTCAGGAGAATGTATCCCTCATGTTAGAAAACCAGTTGGAGGAACTAAGAACTTCAAACTAACAGCAATTGAGAAGTTGCAAGCGCATAGACATGTCTTGATTAATTGCACTCAAGTTGAACCTTCAGTAAGAATTGTACACTCACATGTTATTCTATATCTTTCGTAACATTTTTTCCTTTCATTTCACAATCGCCTACCCATAATTAATTGTAGAGAATTCAGAAGTCATGTAAAGCGTCAACTCCAGATCCGTACACAAACATCCTCTGAAGTTAACAAAAAGGTCCACAGAGAATTCCCTAACTGGTTTGCGCACAGAATACTAAATGACCATAACCCACACTCACCAGATTTCAAAGCTCTCGCAATCGGCCCTCTTGACCATACAAAAAGGTTTACAGCATATAATGTCAACAGTTTCAAGTTTTGCACAGTTTCACAGGATCAAGGATTGTAAACTCAAAATTTGGGTGTTTATGGCACCTTTAAGACAAGGAGTTATTCGAGCAGAAGTGACGCCAACATGTGTTAGAGCAAGCGTTTCACGCAAGAGGGGGGTGAATTGGGTGATACTAAAATTTTCTTCGGAAATATAAAACTTGACAATGAAATTAAAACAGTAAAGAGTAAGGAGAAATATCACCGAAGTGTACACCGAGAGTTATACTGGTTCGGCCACAACCACTTTGACCTACGTCCAGTCCTCAGAGCTTCTCTGAGAGTTTCACTATAACTTCCAAGATTCAGTGGGTTCTTGGCACCTCAGTACAAGCAAGTTCCTACACCTGGACACTCGCTCCCCCTTACAGGTTGTAATTCAATCCCAACTCAAGGTTCCACAACCTCAAGTTATCTCAATAACAAATATTGAGTTTGAATGAAATATCTCTCTTACAGAGTAAATAAGAATCACTGAAGCATAGAAATATAATTTCAACGTGAAAACAGAGGAATGAACTTGATGATACGTTTGCGTGTGTGCTTATTGTTCTTTCTCTATTTGGATGTTCTCATTTATATAGATATGTTGGTGATGACCGTTGGAACATATTCTTTCATCCGTTGGAGAGTGCGCAGCCACTATTGACTTTTCAAGTTTTTGAAAAATATCCGTTGGTGGTGGTTGGCATTTGAACGTTCCCTTTGACTTCCATCTCTTGACATGATTTCTTTATTGTTTATCTGTAAATAGACTAAGAATACTAATACAATGAAAGATTAATCATATAGGAAACAAATCAATGAACGTTTGAATGATTTCTAAATTTCTGGGTATGCTTACTCGAGTAGCTACTCGAGTATCCCTTGAAGTTTACTCGAGTACCTACTCGAGTATCATCGGAAAATCTTTGATTAACTGCAAGTCAATGAACAAGTATAGGATTACTCGGGTAGTGCATGGAGTAAACTAAATTTCAAACCTTTGGAAATAGTTATTTACTCGGGTACCTACTCCAGTAATGCATTTACAACTTTATAGGTTACTGGGGTAACACCTCGAGTAATCCTTCAGATTGTTTTTGATTACTCGATGCTCTACTCCAGTAATGTTGGCAGGATTTCAAGGCCGAGAGTACTTACCTTGTTACTCGGGTACTGACTCGAGTAATGCACTCATTTGTGCATAGGTTACTCGGGTACCACCTCGAGTAACTGTCCTTTTTGTGCATGACTTACCCGGTTAATGACTTGAAGTTTACCTTGAAAATATTTCTGCATACTCGGGTACTTACTCGAGGAATCCACTTAAAATAGAACATTAAATACTTGCATACTAGAGTAAGGACTAGAGGAAAATGAGATAAAAAGAAATCAAGTTAATCAGGTACCACCTTCAAGTTTTCACTTACTTCAGTGTGTTACTCGAGTAGCTCCTCGAGTAACGTTGGCAGTAGTACAAAGTGCCGAGAGCTCCATATTTTCAGAAACAGAGTTACTCGAGTAGCTCCTCGAGTATCATTGGCACTCTGAAAACAACTGGAAGTTTTTCACATGGTTACTCGAGTAGCTCCTTGAGTAACATTGGCAGGCCGAGAGCAACTCTAAGTTTTTATCTGGTTACTCGAGTAGCTCCTCGAGTAACATTGGCAGGCCGAGAGCAACTCCAAGTTTTTACCTGGTTACTCGAGTAGCTCCTCGAGTAACATTGGCAGGCCGAGAGCACCTTGAAAATACTTACACTATTATTCGAGTACTTACTCGAGTAACGTTGGCAGTTTACTGAAAGTTGTCTCTGGTTACTTCAAGTTTTGTCTCATTACTCGAGTAGCTCCTCGAGTAATGCCTTAGAAAACTTGCTTCTGATCAAGTTCCTCAGCATTTTCTCTTGGTCTTTCTTCATTACTCCAATGCTTACTTCAAGTGATGCTTGGTCCTGTTATTACTTTGTTCAAACTTGTTTATTAATCATTTCCTTTTCAAACCATTCTTTTGTTATCATCAAAACATGAGATCTAACAACATGCAGTTCAGGGGCGTCCCTTACTATAGAAAGCTTCTTGATATTGTCAAACTTAATTACCAAGGCCGTTTCACCGTGACGCTGTTCAAATGCTTGTGGGCAAATACCACTACTTCTCGAGGACTGATAACTGACGATTTAGGCATCACATCAGTCAATTTCTCTTGGCCAATTCATACTGGTAATTCTCAAGATAATGAGCCGTATATTCTTGCCTTAGAGGCACACCAAGTTTATTATGTCGAGGATGAGAGGCATATGGATTGGCACATGGTAATTCATTTAAAGCCACGAGACCTTTATATATGGGTGATGGCGATAACATCGCCTATGAGAGTGAGTCATTTCAACCGGCCAATTTTGAAAACTTCTTCCCTAAAGGCAATGACAATTTACGTCTACTTCAATGTGTTTTTTTAAGTTCACATCATTTAAATTAAATTTTTTTAACAAAATAATATATCAGTAACAATTTTTCTACACAATTTCTATAGGGATGGTGAGGATGAATAATCAAACAAATAATGTTTTTGATTTAAAAAAATATTTTTAAAAAAAATTAATAAAACATTTGTAGCGGTTCTAAAACCGCTACAAAAACATACAATAACTGCTGCTAATAAAAACCGCTACAAAACATATTACGCTAATCGCTACAAGTGTTATGTAGATCCCTATAAATACCCCAACCACATATCATTTCAAACACTCCCCCATTTCTTTCCACCTTACCCCTCTTTCATTTTCTCTCATTTAAAAATTTTTTTCTACGAGCTGAGGAGCTGAACAAGGTGATCAAATATGGTAATAAATTTTTAAATTTTTTATTTCAATACTTTCTTCATTCGCATAATATTTATTCTCACTATTTTTCTTGCAAATATTTAAAAATATTTTCTCATTGTTTCCTATTTTCCTTACATAATCATAATCACATTGTAGCAGACAACATAACAGTTTCTTATTACCTACGTATCCTCAATAATATTATTAATACAATCTTCATACTTATCGAACTTAATTAAATCATTCCTTTTAAATTATTAATGAGCTAAACTATTGAATAATAAGTTAATTAAATTAGTTAAACTACTAAAATAATCAACTATTTAATTTAATATTAAAAAACAAACAATTGTATATATTTTTTTTCAATTTTACAAATATTTGTAACTGTTCTATAACCGCTACTAATAAAAGAGCCATTTTAAAACAGAAATTAAATTTTTGGAGCAAAATTTTAATTTCAATGAAATTCGTAGCGGTTACGAAACCGCTACTAATGTTTGACGTCATTTTTAAATTTAAGTTAGTAGCGGTTTTTGAACCACTACAAAAGGGAGCCAAATTTTCATTTTTCATTTTCCGCTATCCAAATTTTATGGGTTGACAATTGTAGCGGTTATATAACTGCTACAAAGTTCCCAGTAAACCTGTTTCCCATTTTAGAATGTTGTAGCGGTTGGAATGAACCGCTACAAATATAGTAGCGGTTGGCATGCTTGAGTAGCGGTTAAAAATAACTGCTACAAAACCGCTTGCAACCGTGGATTTCGTAGCGGTTTTATGAACCGCTACTAATGTTATTTGTAGCGATTAAAACGGCTACAAATACACCTTTTTAACTACTACTAAATCACACTTTTTTTTGTAGTGATAGTTCAGTCATCAAGATCTTCAACCACTCCTTTAAAGAAAAAGAAGAGAGATGACACTCTATTGGCTGATAATGGGGATGTGGGATTTTCGAATGCATCATTTTAGCAGCTAGGTTTTAAGTATACTTTACTTTTAGTTGCGTTCGGCATTTTCATGTTATATTAGGCTATACTCATATAGTGTGATATCTGCATTTTAGACATGCCTATTTAAGTTTGATTTTATAATGTTTTGCCACTTATGAATATCCTTTTGTGAGAATTTATACATTGAGCTAATCATATACAAACTAATAATCAGCACCGTATTTATTTAATTAAGCAATATGTATGCTAAAATCATTACAACCCCTTAATTAGTTTGTGACAATTTATCATTTTGAATTCGAATTTTGATAACTCCTTGATTTAAGGAGACAACAAAATTTGTACATTTACTTTCTTGAGTGAGATCAACAATTTAATTTCAAATCACTTAAAATTCTTGACAACTTTAAATTATAATACATCTTTGAGCCTTGGTTCATGGGGATTAAAATTCTTATTCTTTTAAAATCACTCTAATATTTAATTAAAGGAATGCTATTATGCCAATGAAATCTACCTATAAAAATAAGAAGCGACGAACCGTCAATTAGTTTGTGACAATGTGCCGAAACATTTTATAATTTTGAATTTGAATTGTTATTTAGCTCTAGTGATTTGATTGAGAAATAGTAGTAATAAATAAGATCATATTGACAATATTAAATTATTCGTTCATTTAATCTGACAAATTCTTTCTTGCACATTAGGCCAAAAAACCGATCCACGGATGCTGAGGTGTATTTTTATTCGCTAAGTGCAACATTTGCATTTTGAGCCCCTTATAAACCGTGCTCACTCTGAATTATAGTGACTCCTTGATCCTTGATTTATGGGGATATAAACTTTTATCAATTATATTTGTGGGTAAAATCCCCATTTAAATATATTTCCCGGGGAAATAAACATTTAAGGTTAAATCACTGATTTAATTACTTTTGGCGATTTTGTTGAGAAATAAAAGTAATGAGGAGAAGTGGAAAAGATCATATTTATAATATTAAATTGTATGCTGATTTAATCTAACACATTCTTTCTTGCAAATTAAGTAGAAAAATCAAAAAAGAGATTCACAAATTATTAGTTAGATTTGCAATAACTCCCTAATCCTTGATTTGTGGGGACTAAAACTTTTGTCTATTATATTTTATTGGAAAAATACACATTTGAATATATTTTTTTGGTCAAATACACATTTATGATTTAATGCAAAATCTCTTGTTTCATTACCTTTGGCAATTGGATTAAGAAATAATAGTGCTATGGAGAACTCAAAAAAGATCCTATTAACAATATTAAATTGTTTGTTGAATTAATCAAAAAGATAAACTCTTCCAAATTAGGCCAAAAAATCGGAGATTCTGAGTTGAATAAAAAAAGGGACATTAATTATGAGATGAGAGGATTTTATAACCACAACTGTCAATTGATAAATTAAACCAAACTCACCAAGAGAAAAATATCTTGACCCTTTTTGTTTAGTGGAATCAACATTTTATTATTGATTTTATACTTGATATTGATTGATAATAGAATAAACAAGTATTGGTACCAGCCTTAATATTAGAAGAAAGGCACCTATACCTAACAAGATTGAGAAAATACTCAGAATTATAGTCATTTTATTTCTATCTTTCCAAACATAAGTGAAAAATGGAAAAGATTCTTCAAGAGTCTCATGTCCCAGAAGTGCATGATAAATAATGCCAAAGCCAATACTGCATAGGAAATTAAGTGAAGCACTCCAAACACAAAGTATGGAAATGTGAATATGTTTAGGATAGCTTATTTTTGACTTATAATTGCTTTTCACAAAAGTCGAGATAAAACTCCTCTTACATACTTATCTCGTATACCATAAATCACTATTTAAAAATACTTATAACCTAAAATTAAGCTATCCCAAACAAACAGTGTCTATAACTTTCCCACCAAGACCTACGCCCAACTTAGAGTAGCTAGATGGGGAAGTAAGATTAAACCTTGTTCATACATGGGCTTCTTTAGTACAAAATGAGCTACTTCAAATAAGTTCATTGCTCCGACCTAGAATATGATTAATCCGCCATGAGCTACACGAGCCCCCCGTAGTTTACCGAATAAATTGATAAATCTAGCATTCCCAGCCCACCAAGAGAAACCGGTAGTTTTTTGGTCACGGCAAATTAAAGGTAAAGTTTCTTATATAGCACTTTGAGCTTCAAAAGCTTCTGCAAGCACAAAAGGATATTTTATTGATTCAAAGCATTTTTTTTTTTTTTGTGGAATATTGATTTAAAGCATTGCTTTATGAGGTACATACTATTTATTATATAAGTCTTATCCTGCTGCTGATATGAGGATCTTGTTAGTGGGCGATCTGTAAATACCTCTGTAAGCGTTCTTTGAGCCTGAAGGCATACCCTGACCCTGATGAGCCCCTACAACCCAACTCACCTAAACTTTTCTATGTAACCAAAAAAAAAAACTACCCATGAATAAATTGAAGCAAACATCATTAAAAGGTCATATCCATTTGGAACCTTATGTTTGGTGAATTCTCACCCAACCCCATGACTTTTATTTGTTTATGTATATTCCTTTACTTATATGCCAACCCTTATTCCTGTGAGCCATTATAAGAGCCAAACAACCCTAGGCCTAGAAATTTGGTAAGAACCTAGGATGTTTTTTTTGGGCCCCCTTTTGATGCTTTTCTTTGTTGGTTACTTATAAAATTATTACAATTATTTGGCCACTACCCATTAGTTTAGGTTATCAACAACTTAAATTCCTTTAACTTTTGAGCATGCACTTGTAGTTGTCTTATAAGATATAATTTAAAAAGAAGGAAAAGTTGTCATACTTTTTACACGTAAAAGTAACAAATGGAGTAGGAATTTTGTGAGATTTATTTACCATTAGTAAAATTATTGATATTTTATATAGAAAAATTTGACCAATTTAAATATTCTTTAAAGTGAGTTTTGAAGCACAAATTTTCACGTTAACTTAACAAATATTACCCTTTTATTAATTAAGCTAATTTCCTTCAATAAACTCCCATATTTCGTATTACTAAATATATAATACTGAGGCCAAGACACGCCACAGGAGTACAAGATAATAGATATTATTTGTAGCTTGTGATCACACACACACACACACTTGTTTTTTTATGAACATCATCCATATATATGTTTTACATTGCCAAAAAAACTTAGAATCAAGTGAAATAAACTTGATTCTCTTAAATAAGGGGAAAATTTCTAACCTTTTGAATGGAAGCGAATCATATTGAAAAAAATATTCCCAATTAAACCCAACAATATTTGCATGCATGAGACTTTGCAAGTATCAAATAATAGTATATAAAATATACAACGCACGATAATATCAAACCACAGATATGTACACTCAGAAATATGTTTATTTCTTTCATAACAACAAAATTAATACTCTCTTCAATTCTTATTATAAGACTATTTTCTATGGCACTTAATATGATATCATTTTTTTCTTTGAAGCCATGAATTTTTAAGTACTTTTCTTTGATATTATCCAACTAAATATTCTCATTCCCGGTGGATTTAGAAGGAGGGATTATTAAAATTCCTCCATTGAACTAAACATTGCGTTAGTAGTCTTATGGCATGTTGAGCATGTCAACAAGACCAAACACAAAATTATCTGTTGTTAGTTCTTGTGTTAAAAGAAGTCCCTCATTATTCAAGTTAAAGGAATCACTCGTCTTTGCTCGTTATGGTCCATATATATAAGAACCTTCTAACTATCTCACTAGGATTAAGAAAAATAGTTAAAAGTAGTTTGTATCATGACATTGATAAAAAAAATATTACTACTTTCCAATATTGTTCTCCAATTAAAATGGACCTATCTTAATTACCTTTAATGTCTTTCTCATATGATATCTCTCTACTCTATACTTTCTCATGTCCTTAACATATGATATATTTATCTAATTTAACTAGATTAATTAAGTTATTTAATATGACATGTAATTTCTAAAACACCCTAATCATCTACCTTAATTCCCTCATTCCCGCTCTTTCATGATTATTGTTGAGGGAGTATCGATTAGGGTAAATTACGAAATAATTAACAAATATGAAAAATAAGTCTTATATTCATGACCAAAGTTAACTCCCTAAATAAGTCTTATATTAAGGACCGGAAGAAGTGATTAATAAGGTATTTGTAGAAAAAAAGAATTTAATGCTATTGACTTTTTGTATAGAGTCTTATATTTATGAGCATAAAAAACTTCCAGCGTGTGCTATATAATAAGGTTAAGGTACAGATTTAGGAATAAAGTTTTGTCCGAGGGGTGTTTGGCATAAATAAGTTTTAGAAGAAACAAAAATAACAATGAACAATTAAAAAAGATGCAAATTTAAAAAACCGTTAAATTTGACCTAACGTCGTTTAGGGTTTTCTTCTCTTATAATTTACGCCGTTAGATCAAATTTAACGGTTTTGTTAAATTTGCATCTTTTTTAATTGTTCATTGTTATTTTTGCCCCTTCCAAAATTTATTTGTGCTAGACGCCCAACTTCATTGCTTAAATTACACTTTAACCCTATATAATAAGGACTAAAGGGAACATAAGAGGTGAATTTGAGCTAGTAAAAGGATCAAAAGGAGAATTGGGCTCACACACATGACAATATGATACTACAAGTCAACATAGTTGCTTCACCTATATCCAGTGCCTATAAAAGGCAGTGCTTGCTACGACTAGTTCAGTGCATAGCGCTCTGGAATTTTTGAGCTCATCTCTTTTCTCGTTCTTTTATTTTTGTTGTCTTATTTCCGTTTACTTGTAAGAAGAGTTCATATAATCATGAATAGTTGTCAAATTTTACTGTAAAGTGAAATAACTCTTAAAAACAGTATTCTCATATGTGACTTGAACCAAATACTAACATTGTATATGACTAAATAGCAAAGCAATTTTCCTATTGTAATCAGGGTTATGTAACCCGGACCGGACCGACCGGTCCGGCCCGGAAACCGGAGAACCGGCGGGTAAACCGGTCCGGTCCGGGTTACTATTTTAAAAAAAAAAGTTAAATTTTTCCTTTAGAATTTCATACTATAAGTTTAAAATTTTCAATTTTTCACCAGTTTGGTCCCGGTTTAGCTCCGGTTTGGCCCCGGTCTGACGCACTGACCCTTAACCCAGTACCCCGACCGGTTCAATACCCAGTCCGGATTTTAATACCTTGATTGTAATAACTCAACTAGTGTTTGGGCGTACCAATTGCCGAGTTCTTGATTGACTTGGATTTGATCTCACACTCTTATGGGCAGCTTCGCATGAGAGATTTGGTGGGGGTAGGAAAATTTTTATAAATTGAATTTTAAAAAATTAGAAAAGTGGAGTTATAAAATTTTAATAAAGAAAATATGAAAGATAAATGAATAAGAAAAATTAATTAAAAAATGTTAACCCAATTTCTCTCATTTTGTAAATCGATCCATAAAAAAATCCATTCTCCTTCCCTCCTCTTCAAATCCCTCATGCTAAACAACCCTATTGTGGGGGTAAGAGATCTATAACTCCTTTCTCATATGTGCCAACTCGCATTTTCTATATTAAGTCATTTTAACATTCAACTATTTAGTAAAATCAAACTGTTAAACTTAGATACCAAGTACGACTTGTTCTATTTTGGCTTTAAACCCAAAAAAACAAATCAAATTTGATGAAAATTATATATATTAACAACGAATAAAAGAAAACTAAACACTCAGGCTACTTGAAATCGCAATCGAACATATCCAAACAGAAGCTTAACCGTAAATCACCAAATTTTAATCATAAAACGCAATCCAAGCAAGATGCGATATGTAATAATCCCTTAAAATGATGTAAAGAAACATTTTGAAATAAGGACTTGAGGATTATAATATACTATCGTTTTTCAATTCTAAGTTCTAACTTAAGTATCTTTATCTTTTCTTAACAACAATGAAGAACTTGGGGATTAATTAGGTTTACAAATTTATTTGAGTATATTCTTATTTCTTTCTAGATTTGAAATAAAATCTTTGCGCGATCTTTGATGGATATTATTATCGAGAACACCTAGCTGTCCATTTCACTTTAATATGTAATGTTTGGAGTTTATTATTCATCTCTCCCCTCAATTACTTGGGTTTTCCAGTGTAATTATGTAACTCTTGGATCAAACGTTTTTCTTTTTTTGTGGACGCTCTTTCAAACTCTTCAAGGAAAATCAAATAGTACTTTTTTTCCAACACAAAATGCCCCACGGAGACAAACATGCATGTCAATAACTTCATCGTTTTAAATTATTGTACTACAAATGAAACCCTAAACAACGAAAGACGTCATAATACCATATTTTTCTCTCTTGCTGCATTGATAGCATCACTATCATTACCTGATATGCATATTGGTGTCCATTATTATCAAAGATAGACTATGAAATGCTTGACCATCTAATAATTCATCTATAAAGATTTTGAGGAAAATTTTTCTACAATATAGATATGATTCATAGAATGATAAGCTTTACATCAACGCCTACTTTTAACACCATCTCCATGACCGATGTGGCCGGAAGAGCGCCTAGGGTTAGTACCTCTAAGCTAAACTAAACCTATCATCAGTTGCATGCTTCCCATGTTCCAGCCAAGTTGATTGATTCCTATGAATCCTAAACTAAGCCCTCTTGAACTATAATCATAGATTTGTTGTGAGAATACTAGGGTTGCAGCTAAGTGTGTATGCCCCCCAAATATTGTACAGGTGATGTGAGGCCAAGGGGTACCACACCATTTGCATTTCATGGTTGCTGCCAACTTCTCTCTCTATCTATCTAACCTTTTTTTTTTTTTCTGGCTGCTCAGCTATCTAACAATAGAACATTACCTTCTTCACGTTTTCTTTCAAGGCTGGCAATGGCCGGACCCCACATTCTCCAGCTGCTCGCGATGCTTTGGAACCATGACCCATGCTACCCCCGCCGGTAGAGCCATTCTCTTGCATGTCTGGCTCCATGTAAAACCGGGCACGAAATGCTGCTAGATGAGCATAATATGCCGGAGGAACTGCATGAGGAAAATTCACAGTCAGTTGTATTTTCTTGGACAGGATCACAGGGACAAAACTTTGACCATGACATCATCTTGAAGTGATGGAACCTATTCCGGGCTGATCGAGGTAGTTAGATAGGAGAATGGTTAAGTACATTATGCATTTTCCTTCGCTCCTCTGCTGAGCAAAAGCTTGTTCATCGGCTAACAACGTATTCCGGCCTCTTTTCAGGTAGGTTAAAATTTAAAATTACCCAATCTTAAGGGGGTTAGGACTAGCTTTAAGATATGTCTGGATTGAGGAGAACCAAAAGAGAAGAGAAGGAAAGGTTTGATTTACTTCAGGGAGGAGTGTACTTTTCTTCCATTATATTCATTCCAAATATAACCATAAGAATCTCATACCTAAGAGCAAAAATTAAAATCAAAACAGTAATTTGATGTGCCTACCAACAGATACAGAACGTGTACACCTAGCATATGTATAACATAGATTGTTTGTCAAAGACTGAATTCCATCTGCTGTAAAGTTGTTTTCATCCCACAGGACGTGATAATGAGCTGGCCGACTAGTCCCCTGCATGACAGTGGTAAGATTAATGATTGCTGCAAGTTAGACACTTAAATTTTACGCTCTGTAGCAGCTACATTCTTCACCAAGTTATTAAATAAAGGAATCCCGTGAGGGTCAGGACAACCTAGCGAGTTAACACAGTTGAAGGAAATGCTGAAACACCCTGATGGTTAACACATATGCAAGCCTCTGTCACCCAATCTAGAGCCATCACCAAAAATTAAAAATTCTCATGGAGTGGAATATATAAATGGTCAAACTCATGTTGTGAAAACAAATATACCACCTCTTGTATGGATCAAACTTATGTAGGTGGATTTATAAGCATGCATACGCATTTTTAACAGCTAACAATAGCAAAATAACAAGTGTAATTGGGGAACTTGATGTAATAGATATAAGCAACTTGGCCTAAGTTTTATTCTTCTTTTAACCATCAATCCTTTCAATCAAATATTCCAGCAATAAAGTAACTTGTTTGGAAGAAAACATGCCTGAATACCAGCATGACTGCAAAGATAAAAATCAAATTCTGTTGGGTGACAGATTTTAGAATCAACAACGGTTCCTGAAATGAGATTAGTGAAAGAAAAGGCAATCCCATGAGTTCAGCATTTATAAACATGATGAAAACATAATAAAAAATATGTGTACCAAAGAATTTTAGGAACGGCCAAAACTTACCTGGCAATATATTCCCACTTCTATCTGTACTGCTCCTGTCTCTGTGGTCGTTTGCAAACAACCTAGTGTGATGTCTTTTTTGAACCACAATAAAAGTTACTGGAGGCTGATAGTTTGGCTCCAAGGAAGCACAGGCCTGTATAGATATAGCCTTTTAGAACACGTCTTGTCTATTAAAAGATTTCATGTATAACGAGAGCCAGCAGTCATTCTCACCTTCCGGATTGCATCTAACTCATAAAGTAGAACTTGATAAAATTGCCCTTCACTTACACCATCCCTGTTCAAAATTCGTTATGGTTATAAAGGTAACTATTGTGCTAAATATATTAAAAGCATTATCAAACTAGAGCACATGTCGTGAATTTTTGTATAGATTTCGATGGAACTCACCCAATAAACTACACTAAGCATGGATCTACTATCCCCAAGAAAGAAATTTATAACACCATTATCAATCAGATTGACTCAACAGCTAGTAATGATTGCATTTCTCAGATGGGCATAAGCATTTGGATATATGCATAAGATTATAATGTATCTTTAAAGGCTTGCATAAATGGATACAGTTGTCACATTAAATGATGCTGAGTTTCTTAGGACATGTTCACTCTGAGGTCGTGCGAATTATCGTATACAAAAAAAAGTTCTTATTTTAACCACGACATTTTACGAGGTGTTTGCATTATTAATTAACCATTAGACAAGCAAACTGACAAGCACAATTCAAACTAATTTTCAAAACATTCATTACATAAAATATGCAAACCTGTAAAATATAATCCTTAGTGGCTTCTGTCCTGTTGCCTTTCTAAAGGAGATCAACAAGTCTCTGCACAAGGACACATGAAAACAAAAAATTGAGACCTAAAGCAAGGAATTCATCAAAAAAGCCCAATATGGCATTCAAAACGTGATGTGAAAATCATTAAGTATTGCTTACCGGATCATGCCACCACTAACCGTGCCACGAACAGGATCATGCCAAGTTTTGTACAAATCTTGAATGAGTTCTTGTCTGTGAGCTTGAGCACACACTAAACCAGCATATTTAGTCACTTCAGGCCAGTCTTGGGAAGCTACTACCTAGAAATTGCATAACAGATATTGGTCACTGAAATCCTCAATAACCATTGTAATGGAGGAGGGAAACAGAGATAAATAGATTCGGTAAACATACAGCTGCTATTGAGGGACTGGAATCTTCTCCATTTTCAGGGTGGGTAACATCTGCTCCAAATATTATGGTTGGAATGTCACTAACCAATGGTATTCTGCAGCTTATAGCGTCAAGAAGAACAGTGTTTCTACCTCCCATCTGCATAAGGAAAACGGTAAAATATCATCACGGGCCACTGCAACTGATGAAAAAGTTATGAAAGGTATGAATTTTTCCCTAGATCCTATAAAATCATAGACCAAAGTGAGGTTTATCAATGCACTATTACTGAAATCACAAAAAGACCAGACTACATATTGAGAAGGTTGTATAACGATCAACAGAAATCCATAACAGACTTTTAACAAAATTAAATACTGAGAACATTCACTAACATGTGGTGGAACGGACACAAACCTTAACATTAATCTTCAGAGACACATTAGCCATATACTGTTTAGTGATCTTAAAGACGTGCTTTGTCAGGCAGCATTGAGAAATTAAACCAAGATCAGTTTCACAAATTCGCTTGAGATCACCTGAAAAGAAAAGATATTTAAATGTAAATTCATAATCTGAGCATTATATGTCCTGTCAAATGAAACAGCAATCATATATATTATCAATTTCAAGTAACTGACTTACCATAAAGAGAGCCATTGTTGTCAGGCAATATTGCTAATAGAAGCTCTAACTCCTTTCCCTTGGTTTTGTTCATTGAAACATGATAAACGTGCTTCAGGGCTTTCTCCACCTGCTCAGGCTTGGCATTATATATTGGGATAACAGGCTCTGGATTAAATTCCTGCCAGAACAGCCATGTTAATAAAAAAAAAGATTCCATTATGTTCCTTTGCTACAAACAACATAGCTGAACGGATAGAAAATTACCATGCCAGATACATCACACATCTGAGCAAGTTCACTACAAAAACTGCGAGCAACACTATCTTGCACATTTCGTGAAAAATTTATGCATGCCCACCGGCTAACAGTCATCCCATTGATCATTTTCTGTCATTCAAGTATCAAGTGGCAAAACAAATAGTATTTAGAGCTATCACCAAAAATTTTCGGGTCAAAACAAGTACAGCAAATAGCTTAAGAAATTTGAAACCAACATTAAATAGAATCAAAGCCATTTCATGAAATACAGGTATTAAGAATTATTTGGTATTAACATCACTACCCTATTTGCTTTTTTTTTCCCCTCACTGTGCTTGGAATATGAATGGTAATCGCCCTATAGAAGGTAACAATAATAAGTAATAAAATCGTCACATTTGGAAAAGTCATTTCCTGCATGTGCTAGTTATACTATGAATGACGATGACACTTAAGTAGTGACAATAATCTACACATTTATAGATCTATCTATGGTATATAAATCTATAAAAAGCCACACTATTTATAAGCCATGAAGAATGCAGCACACTTCAAACTGCATACAAAGCAAAAAGGGCCCACAATCTAATTAATAATAAAGCCTTGGAGCATTTAAATGGAGCGGCAGTCAGTGTAGACTCTTTCTACCAGTTCCCCGGGTATCTTTGCAGATGATCATAACATCATGCTTTTCGACTCAACCATCACGTGATTAAAATTTTTTTAAAAAAAAAGTGGCAATTATGAAGAGTCAAACCCAGTCTAAATCCCATATGCTGATAGGTCCTTCCCAAAAATATTATGTTGGCTGTCAACAATAGAAAAGAAACATAGTTTGGCTTTTCTCCTCTCAACTGATTGTGAACACGTGAATTGTGAAGTCAATGTCTACCTTGTTCATCATATTCCACTGACCAACTTGGGGCAAACAGTTCTTTTCTTTCCCAGTATCATGATATTTCAACTGCAGTAAGAGCCGCAAATCATCAATTAACAATATGAAAAGATAATATTAAATGTTTCAGTTTGTTACAAACAATATCTTTTGAAGAAGATCGCATTACCCATGGTGCCGGAAGAATTCGTGCTTCAACAGAAGCTAATTTTTCACTGATCTTAATCCCAAACTCCTTTGCATAAGGATCTTGATCATACGCATTATGTTGAATGGTCTGCTTGTAAAAAAAACCAAAAAGAAAAAATTAACATTAGCATCCAACTTCACCATTAAGCTTCCTTGATATCATCACATAATTTCATTTTTTTCAACATTAGTAATAGTAACTGTCATTTAATTACATACATGTCATAATCATTATGATCAAACCATTAAAACCAACATTCCAATGATTGTGTTACTTCGTTTAAACTTCTATTCCAACTTTATAGAAATAATACACATATTTTGACTGGAAGATTTTATTTTTCTCCGCAATGCATCAGTACAATATTAGCATTCAAAATTTGTGAGGTTAGCCATTAAGGCATCCTCATAAAAAAATTGTTCAGTTTGTAGGGGGATTTGATATATCATCGAACCTTACAAAAGAATTAAGAGCATGTTTCACTAAAGAATCAGCATTAGCAAATGTCATTTCTATATACATTCTGAATAACAATCATTGAATCCTCGCTTAGTAGCTCTTTAATGCATTTAATTGCCACTGGACTTGGAATTATTATTGGCTAAATTTAATCACTTAGATCCTGCTTCACTAACGAGTGCTCAACCAAGTACTATTACATTATATTTTGAAATTAAAAGGGCAATAGCTAATTCTTCCAATAGTAAAAGCTAAATGATGAATACCCGCAAAATGTCATTTTCCCGATCACGAGGTCTCTGACAAGTGACTTTCAGCAAAGCAGTAATTTGCTTCTCATTCAACCTTTTTGTATACCGTTGCCCCTCAACAATTTTGCATGCCTGCAAAACCAGAAGCACATAGGATTTCACAAATTTGTCGATAAAGAATGTAGCCACTTCAAATACCAGGAGCTTTCTTTACCTCCATAGGCAAATAGTTCGCCTTCTTTTGGTTTCCTACTTGAAGACAAGGTAGGTGAGTATATTGAATAGTGAAACCATACATCTCTTGGAAGTACTCAACTACTGATTTCATAGTTGAGTTGTCATCAACAGGAAACCTGAAGATATATATCTCCGTTAAAGACAAAACTTGCAGGTACCATTACAACTTATGTAGGTTAACAGCAAAAAGAAAAAGAACGTACACAAGTTCTCTTGTTGGTTGAGAAGTCAACCCTGAAACACGATATTTCCTTCGTACACTCCCTCTGTGTGTTACTTCAACTTTAACTCCTCTAAGGGCTTTCTTTATCTGTTAGATATCTTAAAGCAGCTCTGTAAACTGTTCAATATTATGTAAACTGAATATTGAAAAATTAAGTGAGTCCTTTGTCCTTATAGACTAGGTACCTTTACACGATCAGCATCTAACAATGGCCTTGACAACACATCTTTTACCAACAGCTGACCAACAAATTCCACCACAGGAAGAGGCTCAATAAACGCAGCTGAGGCCATATCTACAATATTCAAGAACATACTAAGAATGAGTAAAATGAGAATTGAACTAAGCTAAGGTAGTCAATAAATAATAACACATATCTACATTGTGCATTGATTAGATAATCGACCAATCAATTATAACATACCAATATTGAGGGAAAGACCCATCTGAGTAGGCCTTATGCTCTGGTAAAATCCACACCAAGATTGCAATCCCTCTCCAAGCCTTTGAGGTGTTCTAATATCGGGTGAAAAGAAGGATCTCCCAATGGGGCAAAACCTTTAGAAAATGCAGCCTTTGTGAGATTGAAAATAAGTAGAATATCATTCAATCATAATTCAAGAAGACGAAGAATTCAGAAACTTGTGACTGTTGCTACCTCTTAGTTGATAGCTCTCTTAGTACAATGTCAAGAATCTGAAGCGCCTCCTGTGGAGCATCAGCACGCTTACCAGCTAAAAACTGGCCCAAGTGATGCAAGTTTGCCCGAGCAACAAACTTAATCACCACTTTGTATTCTCTTTCCCTTCTGAAAAAGGTCCATGTATCAATAGAAGTTGAAATTAATTTAACCGCATATCAAACTGAGCAATCGTGCAAGTGGGGAGGGGAGAGAGGGAAAAGAACAAGACATGCAAGTGAAGGTGCTAGAAAATTGCCAAGTGATGATAGACCGTAAATTCTTACTTGGGACCATTAACTGCATCGTCTTCATCTACAAGCTTAATTTTAAACTCTCTCCAAGCAAAGGGAAGCTCTCCTGCTGTGTACAGACCTTTTCTGCCATCATATGCAGGGAGCCTCATCCCCAAGTCAGACTCTTTGTACAGTCTCACGAGTTCCGCCATGATGGCCCTGTTTACTGTTCTAGACGACACTTCTGGGGTAATAGTGACCTGTAAAATACAGTAACCACAGACGGTGTTATTATAGAAACGAGGAAACCATAAGAACAAATCCTCAGAAGCCAAATTGAAGGACTCATAAATGGCTTTACAATAATAGCGCAGAGCCACACAAAAAAAAACAAAAAAAGCCGGATACACATTCAATTGCCATATTCAATTGAACAGCACATATAAGGGGGAAAATCACAGGATGACTTAAATACCATCATTAAGGGTCATATGCCGAAAGGTCAATTAATATTTTTACAGTAGAAAGCTGCTAACTTACATCATACTGGTTCAAGTCCTTGTCCGGTAACTCTGCAAAGAAATGGTTAGCCTTCACTATGCATTTTGTCCCAACTTGTCCGTATCCAGGCCTAGGAGCGAAGCTCAGAGATTTACTTGAGGTCGGAAACCCCATCACAACATCACAAGAGTTGTTGTTGCCGCCATTTTCAACAACAGGCCCATTTGCAGTACTTGATACCAGAAGCTGACCCGGGCTTTCTGATAGCGGTTTATTAGCCACAGTGCAGGGTCGACAAGCAGGTCGCATGGGAACATCGCCTTGATCGGACTTTCGGCCTCCCCGGCTCCTCCTTCTTCCTCTGTTCTTAGCCGGGGGCGGAGGTTGGCTCTGGCTATTATGGGGTTTGGCGTTGTGAGGTTCTTGAGGTGGCGGTGATGGTGGTGGACCTTTGCCATTTTGGACCGTTTTGGGTGCTTTCTTCGCCGGATTTATGGAGTTCTGCAAGTGGGTTTTGATCACAAGATGCTGCTCCGAGCTCTCTTTCATTTGCGTCACCGGCATGTTGGCTGGCTTCTACAATGATGACGCTAATGGATACACAAAAGCACACTCGTCGAAGGTGACAAATGCCAATTGCACAGAAGCACTTTCTCGTTCAGTTTTTTCCTTTCAACTTGTATCCGTCTCACAGTACCGTTGCTTTAGCTGAGAGAACAAGAAAAACCAAATATAGAAAATTGCAGGTCAGCAAAATAAGCAGTAATAACAGTAAATTGAGAAAGGAAGGACCTAACGATGAGATTGTTCAATCGTTCGACACGCTAAGTTAAAGAGTAAAAGATGAGGAGTCAAAATTTGTTGAAGATTACAAGTCTTGCTATTTTCTTGCAAAAACTGAGTGTCTTAACTATTCAGCAGTACGCAAAAACAAAACAATAAAAAAAGAGGGCTCGACCAAAGCCGGGAACAAAAGCTACCGAAAATCGCAGAGGAAGAAGGAAAGGCAACGTAAAACAAACTTCGACTACATTTTCTTGTGCGCTTTGCGCAAAATCTCAAAACCAGTGGATATAAAACCCCAATGTGAAATTATAGGTACAAAATGAGCTATTCGACACGAAACATTACAAGCAGTAGAGACAAAATGACCAAAAACAAGAAAAACCATTTGGATTCTTCGGCTAGCAAGCCAGTCACTATGAATCAGAAGGAGAAGAAAAGGTAATAAAATGTTTTATTAGGCACATGAAAATCCAGAGAATGGGAAAAAAAACCCAGGAGACAAAACCAGGAACCGTAGGCCTGTCCCCTAACAAAAGAACGAAAATCGCAGGGAGGGAGAACAAATAAGGCGCGGACAAAAACACACGGGAAAAAACATGAGAATAAAGAATTGATCACGAAGACAGATTTGAAACCAACATGACAGCCTCCAAATGTGAATAAAACAGCCAGAAGAAAACAAAAACCAGGGACAATATCCCAAGAGGAAGAAGGAATGAACATTGAAAAGGGCAGCAAAAATCACTATCTGGAAGATTTGCAGGGAGCAACCAACAAAATTTAATGCTGCAGCTGCTATATCGCAAATTGCTCTATTAAATGCCGTAAAGTCAAGTCAAAAGCCAAACACAAAAAAAAAAACGAAATCTCAGTTCTCACCAACCAAACACAACACCAACGCGAGTGCGAATGAAGAAGCAAATAGTGAAACCACAAAAACTCACCCTATTTGAAAAACACAGAGGATTCAGATTTGTTCAAAGAAGAAGAAGGAAAAAAGGGCAGAAGAAGGGAGGGAGGATGAGAAAAGAGAGATGATGATGATGAATCTTATACACGCATGCAAGTGCTTTTGGTGTTTTCTTTATCACGTGTAAAAGCTTGTGAGGCCCTGCTATTTGCTTTTAAATTGCCTACACACACATACAAACCTTCTCTCTCTCTTGCTTGCTCTTTATCGTTCTCTCTCATCAGATCGCGCAGCCTCGGGGACGTACCATAAGCGAAAAAAGAAAAAATAAAATATTACAGAAGGCGAAGCAGTGAGACAGAGTGGTGATGGCTGAGGGGTAATGAGTCCAAAAGAGCTACTGGGTATTTATAAAAGCAATCATACAAGGAAGAAGAATAATTCGAACTTACAGTTCTCTAGCTTGCAGGCTTCTCTCCTATTTCTGTTTTCTCTCTCTCTCCCCCTCCAAAAATTTTCTCGCCAATTTTCTCTCCCCCTGTGTAAAATGTCCCAACATTTTCTCTTTTTTTTCTCTTTTAGATTGGAAGAAAAGTAGGGCAAAGAAAGGAGGGAAAAATAAATTTTTTACTATTTTTAAAAAATTTCTTTTTTAACATCTTTTTCCCCTACTTTATTTTATGAGAAAAAGATAAATAAATATCATTTAAATTTTAAAATCTTAAATTATTTATTTCCTAAAAATTTGAGTTGTCAATTATTATACTCTTTTTATTAATCTTATTATTCTTATTGTCAACAAAATTAATTTAGGATTTTAAAATTTAAATGATATTTTTTTCCCATTTTTTTCACTTTTCTCACCACCTAAACATAACATTAAATAAAATGAAATCTGGTTAAAAATAACAAAGGGAGTTAATCCTGACAAAAAGGTTTTAGCAACTTAAATATAAAATTTCGACATTGAGTTTGTGTGAATATGAAAATAAAAACAGCATTAGAAGAGTTATTTCAACTGGGTCATGCTAAAATTGACTCGGCCATATAGACGTATGTGAAAATCTAGTTAAAATTTCTCACTTAATGATATTAATACAGCCTCATGCGGTTTTTATAAAAATATAAATAACTAAATTATGTAATTAAAAACAATTAGATATGTAAAAAAATATAAATTATTTTTTAAAAATACCATTCTTTATGAAGTGAATAGATAATTGATGTAATGAAACTAAACAATGAGTGAACATGAAAAAATAATATTAAAAATTTATAAATAAAAACTGGTCATTTTTTTAAAAGAATTCTCTTTTAAGTATGAAAGTATAAAATTAAAAATGGAGTAGTTCTTAGCAAGGTTCTGAAACCCGGACCGGTCATTGAATCGGCTGGGGTACTAGGTCAAGGATCAATGGGTTAGATCGGAGTCAAATCGGGGCTAAACCGGGGTTAAATCAGTGAAGGAGGGAAGATTTTAGAATTATTTATATGAAATTTTGAATAAAATAATAAAAAAATTAAAAAATTTGGTCAAACCGTGTGAAAACCAATCAAAACCGGATCAATTATCAGATCGGACCATCGGTCCGACAGTTTCATAATCATACCAACCGGTCCGGTCCGAGCCTCAGAACACTACTTCTTAAACATTTTTCTCTGTGCACTACACTGAATCCAAATTCATTTTTTAAAAAAATCCAAATCCGTAATCAAATCTGCTGCATTGAATGAATTTACACATAAGTTCTAACTAATAAATTTGTATACATGTTTCTGTTCTTATATCTCTCTTGATTCAATGGACAGAAATAAATCACTCTTTTTTGGGTAATTAATCTACTGCAGAAGATTTGCGTTATTTTCAAATTTGAATGATGATGACCCTTTGAATGGGTTATTACAGTAGAATGCATAACAAAGTAGAGGCTAAATTATACAAAAACTCTATGAATTTTGGATTAGTCGTATATAATTCTCTGACATTTTAAAATTTAAATTTAGTCTATCTGACATTTTATTTTTTAACTATTAACCCTCTACTGTTAATTGACCATTATCTTTTTAACAGAAAATATCACGTTAGATTATAAGATGACATGTGGCATCTTATGTAAATTAATAATTTCATAAAAACCTCTCTGAGTTTTGAATACTTGCAGTGAATCTATTAAACTTTGATCAATTACAAATAGCTCCTAATATTTCAAAATTTAAATTTAACTCCCTTAAAATTTTGATTATAATATTAAATCTCATGTTGTTACTTTAATGACATTTTTATACTATCAATACTCAATTATTCTAAGAAAATAAATAAATGTTATACAAATGATGACATTTTTATTTTTATATTTTTTAAATATTATTCTTCTAATTTTTTTCATACAAGAAAACTATTTTAATTGATAAATGATAGTAAAAAAACTTAATAAATTTATTAAAATGATAAAAGTAACAACATGAGGTTTAATATTATGAATCAAAATATGAAGGGAATTAAATTTAAATTTTGAATCGCTAGAGAATTATTTGTAATTGATCTTTACAATTGTTCAAGATTCAGGGGGTTTTTATGAAATCACTAATTCCATATAAACACCCTAAACTTTAAACAATTGCAAATAATTCACTTGAATGTTAATCAAATTCAAGTAACCCATATACAGTTCAAAATTTAAATTTAACTCCCTTAAAATTACAAATAACCCTCTGTAATTGATTAAAGTTCAGGAGGATTATCTACAACTATTCAAAATTTAGTGGGTTTTATGAAATTGTTAATTTACACAAAATGTTACATAGGATGTCACATGTTATGTCAAAATTAGAAGTGACAATTTCTGTTAAAAAAAATAATAGTGATTTAATGGCAAGGGGGTTAATAGTTTAAAAATAAAAGATCAGATGATTAAATTTAAATTTTAAAATATCAAGGAGTTATATGCAACTGATCCAAAGTTCAGGGGCCTTTGTTTAATTTAGCCTCAAGTAAAAACTGAAAATTTGGTAATCATATTGAAAAACAAATTGCTCGAATAATCAATCATATTGAAAATTTTGAAACGCCTAAAAACAGCTAATTTTGATATCAGACAAGTGGTCAATACTCAAGAGTTTGGTTCTGTGTTTTTATGTATAAAGGAAATCTTCGTTGAGAATGATCTATCTTTCAGTTTCTATAAAACTAACCTTAATAAAAAAGTTTCAGTTTCAATGGCATGAAACTCACGAATTTATATACTAATTTTTAAGTGAAATAAAGAAAAAGATCATATTTTTTTGAAAAAATAGGATATTATTTATACCTAATAAATAATTTAGCTAATAGCCAATTTATAAATGTGCGGGGTTAATATAATTATTGATCTTTATAATTTGATCAAATTTTGATTTTAATATATTTATTTTTAATGGTTTTAACTAAAGTTAATGTCTTTAAATTTAGATAAAGCTCTATGAAATTATAGGGATTAAATATCACGATTTGAAATTATATTGACCAAAATCCAAATTCAATTAAGCTGTAAGAATTGAGAATTATATTAATCTTATATATATATTGATTAATGCAAATGATATCATATTTTTAATGCTTATGAGTTTTTGCTTACAAGCCCTGCAAAATTTATTGTCCAAATATACGTAAGTACACAAGGGCAACTTATTTTCAGATATACACAACATATCATCAGCTGTGTGTAAATGTTCTTCATTTAGCACATAATTAAAGATGGGTTATACGTGGCTAAAAAAAAGTTGCACATAATGAAAATAAGTTGAATAATAAATATTTGGCCCGTATTATTCACAAAATTAAATTTTATTGGAAAAATTTCTTAACAATTTTTTTTTTTTTTTTTTTTAAAGTGCAATGTTTTAGTGGAGGTAACTGTGGTCTCTGCATCCGTCCATCCAGTTCGGCACTGATTTGCTTTGGTAAGCCTCGTAACGGTCGATTCAATGGACCTTGAGCTTCGGGGACCCACATTCCCTCCTTCCCTCGTGTTACTTTTCTTTTTTTAATCTTAAAATTTTAAAAACAAAAAAAACGCTTTCGCGGATTTTTGGACTACAGCTAGGATTGAGTACTTCGCGGTCCTCTGCTTTATGATGGGGACCTTGACGGGACCCACACTGCTGAGGGGATTATGACACAAAGTGGGGTCATGATCATGAAACTTGGCTTTTGTAGTGTGGGGTGCGGCTTACACTAATCATTGGATTATAGGGTAAGGGACAAGCAAGGACACTTTTGTTTCTTAAAAACAAAGGACACTATTTGGATAATTTTTTTTTTTTGTGAGATGGATAAAATCTGTATTTAGGGAACAAAGTAAATTATAATGAGAGTTGAGGCTATCTAACTAGGAGACTTCCATACAAAATTGATTTAGTAGTGTAAGGTCTCATTTAATTTATTTGGATCTCAAATTTAAATATTAGAAAAGACATTTCTATTAAAAGATTCGGTCAAGAAGTCCAAAATTGAAATAGTAGGATACTCAGATATATAATAATATGATTTAGAAAAATGCGGATACCAATTGATAATATTAAAAAAAACTAACCAAGAGATGTGTTTTTGAAATTTTAACCAAGGTATTAAAATCCGGATCGAGTATTGAACAGGTCAGGATATTGGGTTAAGGGTTAGTGGGTCAGACCGGGGCAAAACTGGTGAGAAATTGAAGATTTTATTCTTATTGGTATGAAATTCTAAAAAAAATATTAAAAAAATTTTAAATTGGAAACCGGACCGGTCTACTGACCGGTTCACCAGTTTTCGGGCTGGACCGGCCAGTCCGGTCCGGTCCGATTTCCATAACCCTGATTTTAACACAATAATGAAATATAGCTTATCACAGTGTTTCCAAAAGAACGAGCTCAGGACCGAAGGTTAGGAAAAATTTTGTATACAACATATTGTTATTATAAATTTAATAAAATATGTAAAATAGGTTTCACTCATGTGAAAAATAAAAAGTGCCCAATTGTATTCAAATAATAAATTCCCAAAGTAAAAAAAAAATTATCTAAGAAAGGAAATTCAAGTTATTAAAAACCACATTAAGGTCAATAAAATCATTAAAATTGAGTTACAGCAATGTGAAAACCAAGCAGGAAAGAAAGGAAGAGGCAAGAAGTCAAGTTTCATAAAATGCCTTTTGTTTTTCGTTCAAAAGATTCATAAATGGCTGAAATTGTAAATGATCACGAATTGGACTTGGACCATAATAGGGACCCCACAAAAAAAAATGATATCAAAGGTGGAAAAATCCACAAGACATGATCAAAGGGCAATCAATTGTAAATTGGAAGATAGTGATTGGGAAATGAGGTGTGAGGATCATTACTTGTTGACTCAAAACAACCCCACAAAAGCACACTATACACATATTTGCTTTTGAGTATATACCTTTCAAGACTAGCAAAAAATAATAATAAATCAATTCAATCCTTATTATTCATTTTCACTTCTTAATGTTGCTTTTTAGGTGGCATTATTGGTTTTGTATGAATGTTAGGGTTTTGGAACAAAAATTGGGAGGGATCATTGAGTAAAGTGAAGTCACTATTGATGTTATAATTCCAATCCTTAATAAATATGTACTTTGTTAGGTATGATTCTTTTCATTCATGTATAATTAGAATTATAAAGAGATCATTAGAATCTGTTTTAACATAATCATGTTTGACTATACTTTTTCTTTAGTACTATGAAGTATGAGCATGGCTCCTCCATTTGGCATTTGACATAATTACTATATTTAAAGTCTGTTAGGAATGGAAAATCCATCTTATAATAGTAATAATTTATTAAATTACTACTTCTCTCCATTCTAAATATAAGAGTTATATAAATAATTTGCATGCATATATTAAAAAAAATTATTTAATTTAGTTATTTGTAAAAGATGTGTACATTTTCCCCTGAAATACCTTATGAGTCATTTGTATTAAAAACTACTCACTTAATAAAAACCTTTTTAATATTTATAATCAATGGCAATAATTTTAAAAAAATTATTAATTTAAAAAATAAAATATATTAAAATTTTATATTTAGAACCAAATTCAACCCACCAGTTAACTACCATGTCAAGGACAAGGGAGTATGCTTTTATATACCTTGTATATAGTACTATTAGTTGGGAGTGAATTCTCTAAAAATGATTTTTTGCATTTATAAAGTGTAAACTATCGAGCTTCTTTAGAAAGAAATCATTACTATATATTTAAGTAATTTTTTTAATCTTTGCAGGCAAAAAAAGAAGTAAATTTTTTAATATAAATTTTTATTCTATAATTTATTGAAATGTGTAGAGTCCCAAGAGAAATAAGAAGGTTGATGAAAGTACATGAGCTTGCATGTTTGACCCCAAAAAACCAAACAACACATGCATGAGGACTTTAGGGGCTAGAGGCCATAATATGATAATAGAGACAGGACCACTCTCTTTCTCTTAGACTCTCTAAATCCTAAGGGATGAAGCACAAAAACATAAATTATTTTTTAAAAAAAATTAATTTATCCCTTTTAACATTGAAAGAATAAAATTAACATAAAAAACTTTGGATTTAGGCTTAAATATAGATTTAAACAAGAAGCAATGCCTAAAACACAAACTTGATGATGGCCTTAGGTGCATGCTCACAAGATTCCACAAAAACAATGAATGCTCCAAATCATTACCTCCACACACACACACAAGAACATACACACACATGTGTTGTGGATGTGTGTGTAGAGAGAGAAAGAGAGGGATGGGGAGAGAGAGAGAGAGGGATTGTGTTGATTAAACTAAGGAAGCATGGGGATGTTTTGGAGGGGCATAGGGGAAAGAGGAATAGAAAAATTCCCAAGTTTCACCCAAAAAGATGAAAGTGGATGGGATTAGATTAGGGACAAGAAGGGAATAGATGGATGGGCATGGTTTGTTTGTTTGGGCTTAGGGATTTGCTATTCTCTCTGCTTCCTCCAGCATTACCTTATTATTTTATTCATTTTTTTAGTGGAATCCGGAACAGTGGATTCCACAACTGAGTAGTAGACTATAGAGTGGGATCTTTGAGAACCACATATATATATATATATATATATATTCACATATTTAAAGACTTTTAGACGTTACAAACCCATATCAATATAAATAGGAAGCTATAGGTTAATGTTGGTACTTATGATGTGTATTAGAAAATGTGTCTAATTTTAAGTTGAAAGATTTTAAATCGTTTGAAATTTATTTAAGAAACAAAATTGTCTCAATTATTTTTTATTAAGGAAAAATTTAGGTGAATTGAGTTTTACGGATCATCAAGGTTAAAACATATCTTAAGGTTTAAAAAGTACTTATAGATGTATTTACATATATAAAATTAAGGTTGCCAAAATGAAGCTGGGCCTATAAACTATGGTCAAACTCATAATAGCGTCTTCTTTAAGGTTAAGATGCAAATTTGTTTTGAAAGTTTTCGTTGAGGAATAATATTACCCTGAATTTTTTTTAGGTTTAATGTTACCACATAAATATTAAAATGAAGTAATTTTTTCCTTTTTTATTAAAAAGTTAATAATTAACGTCAAATTTTTTAATAATCAATGTTAACTTTTTAACAATATATAATAACATTGTTATGTCTTATAATTTTTTGGGACGACATTAAATCAGAAAGAACTTTCGAGATAATATTACTTCCCAATAAAAACTTTCAAAATAAATTTTCACCTTCACTTTTTTTTTTAATGGTATAACATATAGGTATATGAATTTAACAATTAAAATAAAGAATGGTCACATAACAGTAATTTAATTAATTTTCGCGCACATTAGGGAGGGGATGATGGTTGGAGTGGTGAAGAATGGTGGGAGTTCCAAAGCAGAGGAAGAATAAGGGGAAAGTGGGGAATGTGGTGGGGCCCACCAAACAACACATCCCAAGATGCCACACACTGCTCCATTGCTAATGCTCGCCTGCTTTCTGCCTATGATTCCACCCATCTCAATGTAACGTTACTATATGCTTTTCTTCTGCCCACGTTCAAGAGTTAAAATTACTTAACTCACGAGCTAGATAGAGATTTGTTCTGTTGGCCAAAAAAATAAAAAATAGAGATTAGTTCTTTGACTGTCTGTAAAGAGGGTTTCATAATCATCACTAAAACTCCATCAAAAAATTTATAATGCAAGAGGATTAATTACGACCACCGATAGTATATATTTCGAGCCCACAAAAAAAATAGTTGAAGTCACTAGCAAGTGGAGGGTGTGTGAATTCGGAAAATATTTTTAGAAAAGTCACCTTTGATTAAATTTGATAATGTTTAAATCTGACCAAATCATTAAAAAGTAGAGCTTGCAACCTCTCTCTTTTTAGAGAATTTCATGATATCGTTGCAGCACAGTACTAAAAAATTAAAACATAATATCTTAATATTTAATGTAAGAGCTAGTTGATTAATTTTAGAAGATTAAAAGCATGTTTGGTATAACTTAAAAAAACTTATAAGTTGCTTTTTACGTAAATCGAGACACAACTCCTCTCACATACTTACTTCGTATACCGTAAATCACTATTAAAAAGTAACTTATAAGCAATCGAATCGCTCAAACAAACATACCCTAAAGAAGTTAAATAAATTACTTAATTATAACATATGTGATATGAGTTCTCTAAAATACTTATATGTATTATTAAATTATATATCAGTTTATAAGTTAGTCTAGAGAAAAATGATACATATGAGAGATAAAATGAGAAACAGATATTATATTTAGGATCAAAATTTGCTTTTAAACTAGTTCTTATATTTATGATCAGAGATAGCACTTCCTCTAACCCTTAATATAAGAGCCAAATAACTAATTTATGAGTATTAAAAAAAAATTTAATTTAATTATTTACAACAAATAGGTGTTAGTTTTTCTAAACATGCATTTAATTACATGTGAGTTTTACTAACCATGATGAAAACCACCTACTATGCAGCGGATACTTTAGAGAAAAATTATTTAATTTGTGAGATAAAGTGAATTAAAGTCTTATATTTAATACTAAAGTAAGTATCTTATCTAGCTCCTCTATTTAGGATAGGAGGTAACACTTGAACAAATAGTAATTCTTCTAACACATATATTGTATGATTATTATTATTATTTCCCAGATTACTTTTATATTAATTTAAAAAAATTATTAGCATAATATATATTCTAAAATATATAAGAATAATTTATTTATATGAAAAACTAATGTATATTTGTTCACCAAAAAAATGTCTTAGCTAGTCGAACTCGTGCATAGATGGAGTGTAAAGCTCCGAGATTTAACACTGACTTTTATTTGTTTTTTTGGACCAAGAATCTCTTTTGTTGGTAGAAGAAAATTCCTTTGCACTCGTACTAATGAGACTTTGTTTGACTTTATTTTTAGCATTAATGTCCTTTTGTTGTATTTGACCCGTCAAATAAAGCTTTGAACTTTCTTTAGTGATGGACATAATAATCCATTAACTTTCTAATTTGATATCATATGAAAGCCTAGTGGTGAAGATTCAAGTTCTAGCCTCTCTTTTTATGAATTAAATAAAAAAAAAAAAAGCACTTTGAAGTTATTCCATATTCACTTGCCATTTGTGACACTTTGAGATTTACCTTAAAAAAAAGTTAACCCTTCAACTCACTGAAAAGGCATCATTTTAAGTTGAAGTGTCTCCAATGATACCAAGTTGATGCCCATTTCAAGTTGATAATGATCCAAAATAAATTACACACACACACACACATAGTGTCTGCCATGAATATCGTCACTGCATATCAAAGAAGCATCATTTCATATAGTGGTGCATATCTAAGAAGGACACTAGCTTATATGATGTCTCTTCTGCCATTTTAGTTTTGAAAATTATGCTTTTCTCTTATGATTGTACATAAGATTTTGTTAGATTCTCCTACAAAATTGCCTCGAGTGGTTCTATATTCAGTTCTCTTAAACATATTCAAACCAATTGTTTTGTAGTTATTCGTTCAATAACATAGTATTAATTAAGTTCAGGCTTTGTGTATGAAAAAGAAAAATTAGTATTATGACAATATTTTTGAGCCCATGTGCTGGGATCTTCCTCAATCTGAATTAGTTGAGACCCAACGTAATTTTTCAAATGGTTTGGGTATAAATTTAGCAATGAATAATTTCACTATAAATATTTATAAGAACTATCTATTTTTTGATGTAAAAATAGGCATAAACAATTTATTTGGGAGTAGATATAACAACGTTGTTAAGGAAACTTAATTTTTGTTACTTTTTACACAGTGAGTCCCACCAATCTTGTTTATCTATTATTTTAATATTTTTTACTTGGAAAATATCACTTAAGCCTCATGAAAACAATTTTATTTCAGTTAACCGTAAAAAATTATGAAATTTCACTGCACCCGCTTGGATCAAAATGAAATTAAGTTTTTTCAATGAAAAGACAATAATGCCTTATTTTGTTTTTTCATAAAAGTATTTACAAGATAAGCATGGACATTTTTACGACAATTAAAAATATTTACAAGACAAACATGTGAATGATTAGGGAGTTCAATAATCTTGGTAATTCATATATTTTTTTTGTAAAAATCTTTATTTGTCTTGAAAACAACCATATTTATCTTCTAAATGCTCTTATGAAAAAAAATAAAATAAATGTATTATTGTCTTTTTATTGCAAAACTTAATTTCATTTTGACCTAAGGAGGTGCCGTGAAATTTTAAAATCGTTTGGTGATTAAATGAAATAAAATTGTTTCCATGGGATCTAAGTATAGCCGGGAATACGGACCAGGTTTTCAGGGGTTCCGACCTAAACGGGCCTGTAAAACCCCCAATTTTTGAAGCCCACGGCCCTATATGACTGGTCCTTAACAGGCTCAGGCCTAAATGGACCTAAACTTATTTTAATTCAGATAAAATTTACTTTCAATTTTTACAATTTATTTATTATTTTGCTTTAAATTGATATTCATTATTTTTAAAACTCATAAATTTTTAGTTAAAATAATTATCTAATATCCAAATTAGCCTTTTTTTTAAGTTTAAATGAATAAACCATTATAGAAGATAAAATAAATCAAACCATTTAATAAGTGTTAGCCTGTTACTAATACTCTATTAGACACTTAGGTGTCTCTTATATTGATACTTTAATATAATAATATTACATATATTAATTTATTTTTAAAAAATATTAAATGAGCCTAAAAGGGCCGACTCTACAGAGGGCTGACCCTTTTAGGCCCGCTTCCTTTTGGAGCCTCTAAATCATAAGCTTGGCCCGATTCCTGACTCCAGATCTAAGTGATATTTTCCCCATTAAAAAAATATTAAAACAATAAAGAGAGAAGAATGATAGGACCCGCAGTACAAAAAGTAATGAAAGTTAAGTCTCTTTAACGATGTTATTATATTTACTCTAAATAAATTGTTTATGTCTACTTTTACACCCTAAAATATATAGTTCTTATAGGTATTTATAATGAAATTGTGTATTGTTAAATTTGTACCTTGGACCTTTTTCAAAACAAGTAGATATTACCAAAATTGAGTTTGAATCTTATAATTATAAATAAAAATAATTGATTTCTTAGTCTCGAATTAATTGAGGCCTAATGCAATCCATTCTTTTTATCAATAATGGTTTAATATAATTTTAATATTTTATTTATTTGTCTTAAAAAATCATATAATAAAATTTGATTGGAGAATTAGACTTAATATATACAAACAAATGAACCCAGGTTTTGTCCTTTTGTTTATCAGTCAGGCATGTTAAATTTCTTTAAAAAAAAATAACTTCCATTTAATATGGTATATTTAAATTTTTTTATTTTTTATTAATTCGTATTTGAATATAATATATACAGATTTATATATTTAACTAGGTTACTAACTCACTTAAGACTATTTTAATTTAACTAAATTATATTCCACCCTAATTCTTATTATAAGTCCACTAAGAAAGAAATTGTTAGTCCTAAATGTAAGTTCTCTTAAAAAGAATTATCAATTACCGCTTTCCAAGTTTTGTCCTTTCGTTGATCAGTTAGGCATGTTAATTTTCCACAAAATAACTTCCATTTAATATAGTATATTTTTATTTTAAATTTTATTTTTTTATTCATATTTGAATGTAATATATACAGATTAATATATTTATATTAATCTGGGTCAATGCCAACATGACTTCGAACCATTTGATTTGTGCACTGTATATTTAACCAAATGGTCAGACGTTCGAATTGGCAGGAAGGAAGAAGATTAATCTGGGTCAATGATTCCCTTAAGACTATTTTAATTTAACCAAATTATATGCCACTCTAATATTTATTATAAGTTAAGTTTTTGGTCCTAAATATAAATATTCTTAAAAAGAATGACCAATTACTGCTTTCCAATTTTTTTCTTATTAAATTCTGGTTGAAAAAAAGAAGAGAGATATGAGAATGATTTATAAATATATCTTGAATAACTTTTTTTACAAAGATAAATTTAAATTTTTTTATTAATTTAAGATATATTTAATTACTTAAAATGTCATTTTTTAATATGTGAAAATCATTTAAAATGCACCTGTAATAAAGATATGGGTGTATGCACTTGCATAAAAAATATCAACACATTTTAAAATAAATTTATTGAGGAGATGACATGTGTTGATGTTGTTTGCAAAAAATAAAAAATAAAAAAGATAAGTGGGGATCAGTCACATAGTGCTCGTTTGGAATAACTTGGGCAATAAGTGTTTATAAATCGTGATTCACGGTATATGAGATAAGTATGTGAGAGGAGTTTTATCTCGGCTTCTGTAATAAGGACTTATTTTCTAAAATTAAGTGATCACAAACACACACATACATGTGCGCGCGCGCACGTGAAGGTTATGGCTAAAACAATAAAATAAAAAATAGTAAGTAATTAATGTTTATGAAATTCTCCCCATGATGAAGCTGGATTGGCCATCCCACATAACACATGCACCACATAGAGTCTTATTAAATTAGTTAATCTTTTTATAATCATATTGATTAATTAAATAATTAATTTCAATGAAACTTAAGGAATTTATTAGTTAATTAATTTACTATTTATTATGGTTGTATAGACTTGTCATTTGTGTCTGCCAATGCACGCCTGTAATCCCACATCATGATGGGTCTCTTTGGTCAGTGTTTTCTTGTAATCGCCGGTTAATTATTTTATTTAAGGTTGTATAATTAATTAAGTCTCTAACAAATTAAAGGAGTAGTACTTCATGAACTTAATAAGCTGTATTTGTATGTAAATATTTTAAGTCATAAAAACAAGTTAAAAAATTCATAACAAAAAAATTAATTTATTTATGTAAGAACTAAAAAAATGATAGTTTAAGAGAATTTCTTGCTACTTTTGGGATTGTGCACCACACCACTAGTCCTGTTATTATCTTAAATGACAAGTTAAACATCTAAAGTTTAAATCTTTATAACATAATAAAAAAATGTCCCCCACTAATTTATGCCCATTTCCCCCCTAATTTACAATTTTTTCTTGTGTATTTTTTCATTTTTTTTTCTTGAGTTATGACTCTCATAGTATCCTTTTTATTTTTTAAAAAAAAATCAAACTCAATGCCTTATTTAGTGATATTTAATTTAATATCTCTTTAAATTTGATTTTATCTAATCTAATTGGAGATAACTCTCTGATGTTATTTTTTCATTCACAATACTATTCAAAAGAAATTGAATTTCTTTAATTTAACGCAACTACAATTAATATTAATATGATTCTTTATAAATATGTTATGTGACACGCACAAACAGATATTTTTAATGAACACACTTTTATGTCGCTAAGCACTGTGAATACAGAGAGTAGATAAACAATGAGTGGATAAATATGTTAGGTGCAAGTTGCCAGGTTCCTTGGAGATTCAAAAGCTGAATAAGAATTTTATTTTTTCATTGTTTGAGAGATCAATTAAAATTTGATGATAAACAATAAGTTGCATTAAAATATTAGGGACTAAATTACAATCGAGTCAAAATTATAAGGACAACAAATTATTTTTTCTAGACTTTCATGACATAGAACTTTTTTT
The DNA here is from genome assembly GCA_963210345.1 of Inga oerstediana. Lineage (NCBI taxonomy): Eukaryota > Viridiplantae > Streptophyta > Magnoliopsida > Fabales > Fabaceae > Inga > Inga oerstediana. The sequence continues at coordinate 23,467,393 of OY723410.1, forward strand.
TTTAATTTCATTTAACACCCTCCATTTATACAAGTGAATTTTCATAAAAGTTGCTCCCTCCTTCCTTAATTATAAGTTTCAAATAATACATTAGTTTCTATAAAAAAGACAGTTAATATTACTCCCTTTGGTTCTATTTATAAGCAACATTCCTTTTGATTGTGCAAAACAAACTGGTAGTTAAAAGTAATAAGTGTGTCAAAAATGTCATATTTTTTCTATATATTCCCCTATTTATGAAAAGAGTATAGGAGAGAGAATAGATAAAAAAAATATGAGAGATAACGAGTATAAAATATGAGAAAGAATGAGTATTTAATCAGGGTAAAATAGAAAAAAGAAGTTTAAATTTTCAGTCAAAAAGTGAAAATTGCTTAAAAATAGGACCGAAAGGAGTAGTTAAAAGCAATAAATATGTATTTTTTCTAACTATGCCCTTATTTGTAAAGAAGATAAGTAAGAGGAACAATAAATACAACAAATATACACTACAAAAAAAAATTGAATTTCTGACATAATTTGCCACGGAATTCAGAGTTTTCGACAGAATTTGCCACGGAAATGAATTCCGTTGTTAATAATAGAGTGACAAACCAATTTCCGACGAAAGTCAGATTGTATCATAAATTTCCAATGGAATTCATATTTCGACGCAATTTTTTTTTTATTTTAAAAAAACCATGTGACAACTCCGGCGATAGCCATTGACTGCCTCTACCTCATCGCCGGCGTCCAGCTCTACCACGTATTACGACTAATTTTTTCTTGAAAATGCAACTCGTCTTAACCCCCTTTGATTCGAACTCACGACTTCGTCCGTATGCGCGCGATGTTTTACCAATTGGGCTGGAATGCTTTGGCATTTTATTATTACATAATTATATATAATCAATTATTTATAAATATATATTTGTTTCCTATACATATATATATGTATATATACTATTATAAAAAACAAATATAAATGTAATAATAATATAAAATAATTTTATATATTCTTATAATTTTTAATATAAATTAATTTCAAATTAAAAAATGTTACATCTTAAATAAATTTTCATATGACTATATTTTTATCCAATTTCTGAATTTAAATTTTATTGTTAATTAAAATTAATTAATAAATACTAATTTTTAAATTTTTTTGATAGAATTAGTCACGGAATTTTTCCATGGGTAATTCCATGGTAAAATTATTTACAATAGAATTTACCACGGAATATTTTTCACGGGTAATTTACCATGGAAAAAATTCCATCGGAAACTTTTAATTTCCGATTGATTTCTGAAAGAATTTGCCACAAAAATAAATTTCCTAGCAAATTCTTTCAAACAAATGCAATAAATATTTTAATAAACCTAAAATGAAGCTTTTATTTTGGGCACACCCATTTACAAATTTAAAGCTTATATTTTAGGACGAAAGGAGTATAAATTAAAATTATCAAATCAAATCATAAGGAGCCAATTTAACCAAAAAAAATTATAACGACCTCATTTAAAATTAGGAGCACTAATTTTTTTTTAGTAATTGTTAATAAATTATATATGCTGACTCAAAGTCTCGAACTCTAGGACTCTATTTATATGACGTATGAAAATACTGAGTTTTTTTTTTTTGGCCAATATACTGAGTTTAGATATTTGAAGAAGCAAGGCAATAATTAAATGATAAAAGTCCAAGAAAAGATGTCAATCAAAATGTACCAGAATCAAAAGATTAAAGATGGAACCAAAACACTGAATGAAAAAGAGGGTTTGGTTGAATATCACATCAGGATTCCCAAGAAAAAAAAAATTAAAATTTTTTAGGGTTTTGATTTTTGAATTGAATTTTGCAGGGACATGTTTGAACTGAGAAATGGGGCAAAGCTGCAAGAGGCAGTAGTTGGATAGAATCAAACCTTTTGCTTTTAATTTTTGCTTGTGTCAGTTGTGTCTTTCCCATAATTAGTTTCTCATTTTCCAGTTTGGTCAAAAACCTTGTCCCTCCCTTTACCTTCCCTGGATTTTGTCCACTGTCGCTTCGTTTTGGGGCATAACACACCCACGTCTATATATTATTATGAATCTTTTTTTTTAAATGCTAATAATTGAGCTTCTTAAGTATAATTTGAGGATTTTTTTTTTTGTAATATTTATTAGGGGAAGTCACAACCTCATATTTAGAGGGGATTTCATATATCACTATGCCACAAAACCTTCGACAATTTTTTTTTTTTGTAATGTTAAAACAACACATTTCATTATTTACTTTTTAGGCTAAAGCATACTCTTAATCCTTTAAGTTTTACATAAGCTATATTTTTTGTCCCTTAATTTTATAAAATATACTTTGATTCTATATTTCTATCACCGTTAATATTTCTAATGGAAAATATTGATATAGCAAACTCAAATGATGATTATGTAGCTGACAAAATATATTTAAGTTTTAATTTTTAATATAATATATTTAGATTATTAAACTAAAATAAACCGACAAATCACTACAAATGAAATTAAGATTTGTTATTTAGAAAATTGAACTAATATATTTACATTATTAAACTAAAATTTCTTAATACAATCAAGATTTTGATATTAATGACTTCACAAGTTTTTTAGATATCTTTTAATTTACACATAGTTTAAAATTAGGATTAATAGCATTTAATTATACCACAATTACTTGAGTTTGCTGCATCAATGTTTTCTATTAACAACATTAATGGTTTTAGAATTATAAGATAAAAAATATACTTTATAAAATTAAAGGATAAAAAATATACCTCATATAAATCTAAAGAATTAAAAATATATTTTAGCCTACTTTTAGCGGTTCATAATCTTAGCGGCGGAATAATATTCCTAGTGCATAAACATATTAAAATTTTCATCGTCAAGGCCTTAATTAATTTTATTACATTTTTATGAAAAATTAAGGCAAAAACATTTGGGGAAATCCCTACAAAAGACCTTAAGAAATTCAAAAATCGTAAAAAGTCATCTAAATAAGGGAAAGGACAGAGAGGGGAGGAGGTAGGGATCAGGGTTTTTAATATTTGGGTGAAAAGACCAAACTGCCCACTCTTATTCCTTTTTGTGGTCTCTCCCTTCACTGAGCTAATCATCTGCCTCTCCATCCTCGGCTAGCACCCTCTCCTTTCATTATTTCATTCCCTTTTTGTCTTCTCTCCCCCATGCATGCGTTAAGTTCTAATTCCTCCACTTCCCTTGTTGGGGAATATAATCTGCCATTGAAAAGAAAGAAGTTGGGTGTGGGCTTGCATGTTTAATGGTCTGAAAATAATTCTTCTACAAAAATTTTATAAGCTATACCAGAAAGAAGAAAAGGATATGCTCGGCAAACTTTCACCACCAAGTCCCTAGCTAATTTTTTCACACATCCAATTAGAGAAGCTATTGACTACTTTGTACTTGTTAGATTAGCGGTAGAAGCTACATTTTTAATATGATTTACGATATACGAGATAAGTATGTGAGAGAAATTTTGTTTCAATTGACGTGACAGTAGTGCATTATGAACTATGAAGGTGGTGATGAGGCAATGACCTCGTGGCTGTCTTTCAAACCAAGTGAAGGTATCAAACATCCATATGTGTAAGAGCATTTCTTTTAGGGCCTATTAGGTTCAAAGGGAGGAGATGGAAGGGGAGGGACTTATTTTTCATCCATTCTAAAACCCTCTAATTTGGAGAGAATAAAAATAAGAGGATGGGAGAAATTTGGAATCTCTTCTTTGGAATCCCTCCCCTCCAATTTTTTTATACCAAAAGGTTTATTTTTAATCCCCTCCACCCAAACAGGCCCTTAGTATTTTTTTATTTTATTTTATACTAGGCCCTTAGTAATTTAGTTGTTCTTCTTCTTGCTTCTCCTTTAACGAATAATGGTTGTTCAGCAAACGCAACCTACGACATGGGATGGGAGAGCGGCACATAATAAGAATTGTGGGAATTAAAGGAGAAGATAATAATGTAATATTTTAACACTTAAATCTTATTTAAAATATGTAATTCAGATTGGAATATTGGTGGAACACACTTCATCGCAACGATCAGAATAAATTAAAAATCCAGATCTGTCCGGCATTGTCTCCAGCGAACACATTGCAAGCAAATATCACAAGCCTGCATGCATAACTTCAGGGCTTGGCTTTTCAAATATGGGTTTGCAAAGGAGAAGAAGCTGAAAGGAGTCGAGAAGACAACGCGAAGGCAAGTAACATAGTAGAGGAAGAAAGGTGGGGAGGGAAGACCTCAGGTAAAGAAGACGAAAAAGGGGAATGAGAGAAAGGGTATTTCTATCTTTTGGTTCAAACTTTGATATTTCATTTTCTACCTTTTTCCTAATATATCCTCTTATATATTGATATTGTGCTCATTTGGATTAACGATTGAAATGTTTAAAAGCAGTTTTTCAATATTTATGATATATGAGGTAAGTATGTGAGAGGAGTTGTGTCTTGATTTACGTGAAAAGCAGCTTATAACTTATAAACAATTTGATCGCTAAAACAAACATATCCATTACCTCTTGGGGATTTTAGAATTGAAGTGGTATTTTTTTTAAAACATTTTAATTTTTCAAACATGTAAAAAAAATTTTGTGTTATCACTGAAAAATAATTTGATTAATTTAATTAAATCCTAAAAAAATATATAAATTATTTTAAATATTTTTTATGTTAAAATTAACAAAGTTATAAATTTTATAAAAAAACCTTTGTAAAAATCAGCATGTTTTCAAATATTTCAAATATTTTTTAAATATCTCCAGTTTTAATTTTTTAAAATATACACAATCTATGGTATTATATATAAGTTTACCCTTCATTTCTAAGAATTATACACCGTTCCATTAAGTTGGACAAAAAAAAAAAGCCACCGTTCCATTAAAACCAAAAAAGGCCGCTGGTCAAAAAAAAAAAAAAAACCAAAAAAGGCCAACATTGCATTGTTTTCAACCAAACATGACCTTCGATATGTACTAGTAACCCAAAAAAAAAAATTGATAGGAAAATATCACTTAGAAAAACAAAGCATATTAAAACATGCATAACTAATGTTAATAATTAAATTAAATTAAATAGAGAATTGTGGGAAATAGCAGAGTAGTACAAAACACAAGATGGCGAAGAATATTCACAACGCTGATGAAGGATGATATAGAGAGAGATGGATAGGAAGAGAGAGAGAGGCAGATGCCGTTTCAGTGTTTGGTTGGCTGCCAACTTTGAGCCAAGACAGCTGATGTCAGTCGCACTGCCCTACTCAGCCAAACACGCCCCTTTTCCTATACCCATCTTTCATCATTCATTCAAAAAAGCACACTTGACCCCTCCATTTTTTTTTTTATCATTTTATTAATAAAAGCTCATCTGGGGCATTTTCGTCCTTCCCTTATCTTTGTCATTAAGTTGTCTTGCCTGTTTGGGCCCCACACGCATCCTAAAACACTCCATGGGCTCTGAGTATTTTGATGTGGGCCCATATATGCAATCCTCTTTCCGTACTGGAATCTGGGCTCCCACTCCATGCCTTGGTGGCAATTATAAAATCCTCTCCAAGCTTAAGCTTAAATTCAAAATTTATTTAAAAAAACTTGAAAACAAGTCAATGCACAAATAATGGTCAAATATAACAAAAATCAATAAAAAATAATTGAAAATTTTCTTTTTGTAGGATTTATTTCCAAAATTACTTAAGGACCCAGATTTTTGAGCAAGTGTAACATTTTTTTTGTCACATGTAACATATTTTCCGTTATGTGTAAATGTCTTCTATTTTAAACATAGTTGTGGATAAGTTACATATAGTTGAAGAATAGCTACACCCCCTAAAGATATTAAATAAATTTTAAGTACCTTTGGGTAATAAATTTTGCAATGAGAGATCTTTCAGCACTTTTTGCTAAACAATTTAACAAAAAATGGTTATAAATAAAAATAATATAAAAAATGAAAATAATTTTCTTACTACCATTTGTTTTAAGAAAATCAAGTTAAGTAATAGTAAGTGGAGTGGAATACCATATATGTTGTTAAATAAAGAAGAAATATTGTGAGGTGAGAAGACTATTTGAACGTTTTGAAGGGCAGAGAAATATATGTTCAAAGAAGAGAGGGAGAGGGAGAGATATGCACATGATAGTTTTGGCATGAAAGCAATAATGAAGAAGAGGAGGTTGATACATAAAAGATAGGAACCCTACAAATAAAATAAAATAAAATAAAGAAAAAAAGCAAGAAAAAAGAGAGAGAGAAAGGGATAGAAAGATGTTTTTCGTAAAAAGTGCAAGAAACTTTAGAAAGGGAGAGAAATTTAGAGAGAGGGAGGGAGGGGTTTGATTCATTCACTTTATTGTAAGAAGAGATTTTATTGGAGAAAACAAAAGTCTCTTTTCTTATCTTAAAAGAGAAAAGAAAATTATTTAAAAAAAACAAAACAAAACAAAATGCTTTAGGAATGATGGGACCAATGAGTCGGTTAGTGAAAGCTGTTTGTTGTAAGATTAAAGGCTATAAACATCATCCCCTTCTTTTCCTTCACTTTGACTGCCCCTCTCTCTCCCTTCTTCTTCAGACCCAAACATGCATTATCCTCAATTTCGATTTTGTAGTCCCTAATTCTAAATATAGGAATTAGACAATTAATTTTTAAAATTAAGAAAATTAGTTGAATTATTTTTTTGGTACAAAGGAAAACCTCACCACTAGGTATTCGATGCTGATTCTAGACTTGACCTTCTCTACTGGGCCTAGTTCGGGCATGAGGAGTTAGAGGGTGTCATTTAATGAGTTATATCCAAGGTAATTAAACCCGGACCGGTCAGTGAACCGGTCGGGGTACTGGGTCAAGGGTCAGTGGGTCAGACCGGAGTCAAACCGGAGCTAAACCGGGACCAAACCGGTGAAAAATAGAATATTTTAGGCTTATAGTATGAAATTCTAAAGGAATTTTTTTAAAAAAAATTAAAAAATAAAAAAATAATAAAAAAGTTGACCCGGACCGGGTCACCGAACCGGACCGGTTTAGTGCCCGGGTCACCGGTTTCCGGGCCGGTTCGGCCGGGCCGGTCCGGGTTAGAGAACATGGGTTATATCCAATGCCTACTCGAGCTTGGTAAAAAAACTCTCAACCTGGCCCTAAAAAATCAGCCCATAAATCATTTAGGTATTTTCGGGCTTGGCCAAATACAGAGCAGGGGGCTGGGCATAGGGTAAGATATGCTACCATGCTCATTTGGCCCTATCTGACGTGTATATATAATTATGTTATATATATATATATATATATATATATAATATACACATATATTCATTATTTGATAAAATTTAATAAGTATTTACCTACCATTCAGTTAGAATATAATGAATAAAGATATTTTCTATTTACTCAGGAAAAATGCAAATTTTTTCATAAACATATTTAATTAAGAAATTGGTAAATTGAGTTCTGGAGAAATAAATTATTATTAAATAATAAGAAATAATATCTATTGAATTAATTTATTTTATTAGCTCATAAATTGAATATAAGAAATAAAATCTACAAAGGACTATTGTGTAGAATAAGTTTTTGAAATATCAAACTATATTTTTTTTATACTTCTTTATTTTTTAATTTTAGGGTGATTCTCAGGCATGAAAGTCCACTCAGCTAGAAATTAATTAGACTTTCACCGGGTAGGGCTGAGTATCGGGCTTGGCATCAGGCGAGAGTCATGTCCTGCCCATAAACACCCCTAATACTACTTATCATCTCGACCAATTGCTTGTCGGTAGTTTAGTTAGCTATTTGTAAAAAGATTGTGTTAGTTCCTTTTTTTTTGGAATACCCTTTTTTCATTATTTGTATTTGAAAACTGATAAAAATATTCTTAATATGTACTATCAATATAGAGAATTTAGAAGTAAAAATTATAAATTTGAGAGATCTGGATTGAGGTGTTACAGACCAAACTTAAATATTAGCTCTTACAATATATTTGCTCTTGCAGTACCCTTTTTAGTTATGGATTACCACAAGAGTTTTTGCTTTATTTCCTTATTCTTCTTGACCATCTTGTACTAACCCAAATTGGCAATGTTACTCACTTTTTTCACAAGCTACGTTGCTTTAGATCACTCATGCCTACTACTCCTTTTTGCCACTTTTCTTTCCATACCTAGAGAAAAAGTGGGAAAAAGGTGGTATATCATGCAATTGGAGGGATAAGTATAAATGTTAAAAGTATAGGGGAAAAATAAAATAAATTTAAAGTTCTTAGACTAGGCATGTGTTTGTTTCCTAGTCAGTAACATGCTTTTGTGACTTTCAAGATAGACCGAATTTCACATTACTTTGACAAGGAGTTTCCAAACAAACACTAGGATTCAATTTTTATCCTTTAATCTGTCTTGATCCGCATTATTATCAATTTAGTCCGATCACCTAAAAAGTCGTCATTAAATCCTTATGGAGTAAAATAATTTTTTAATGTAGTCTCCATCATTATAACTTCTAATTTTCTTAAATATATAATTGTTTTGGCCAATTTTTAAACATGTAGCTTAATTTATTTTATTATATCTCTGCTTTCATCACTTGTATCACTCTGGTTTTATTTATAAGTCTTTTTTGACCAAAAACTTTGGTCCTATTTATAAGTCCATTTTTAGGGTAGTAAATACATTTTATTCTTTTTTACCCCTATCAATTACAATATAAACAAAAGGAATTTATTCATGTTGACTTTTAGAACCAATCATAGATAAGGGCGAAATTGAAAATTTAGCTCATAGTTAATGAGTTAACTAACTCTCCTTGGTATGTGAGAATTAGTTAAAAGGGATATATAAATAGAACCAGAGTGGTACAAGTGCTAATAATATGTATTTAGCAATGTTTTTTTTTTAATTTCATAAGAAATGAAGAGTTAGAAATTATATTTGTTTTTAATGAAACCATTATTATTGAAATTGCCCTTAAACAAAAAATATCTTTTATAAATAAAGTGTCATATTAAAAATGTTATTTACAACTTCAAAACCTTATTTCATTATGTGAGATTGACTATATTCTATATAAAATTAATTCATATGAAACGTAAGCTACTCTCTCTCACACTCTTTTTTTTTCTTTTGCCAACAGAGGGAAGCTAACCAGGAGCTTGGTTCTTTCTTTGTTGTTTTTTTTGCCCGAGTAGCTTGGTTCTTATTACACAGATCAAGTTACCAACAATTAAAAATCTGCTACATCCATTTTTAGTAATTATAAAATTGATGTTTAATTTACCTAGTGTGCCTCACGGGTATCAACCTAGGTTCTAAAACCCGGGCCGATCACTAAACAGCCCGGGGTATTGGATCAAAGGTCAGTGGGTCAGCTCGGAGTTAACCCACTGAGGAAGTGAAGATTTCAGGGTTATTTATATAAAATTTTGAATAAAATATTTTTTTAAAAAAAACCTACGGATCCCCAAAAGTTTAGTTGAACTGGGGTTAATTATTAGACCGGACTGATTCGACCACCAGTTAACCAGTTTCTGACTTGAACTAATTGGTCCAATCTGATTTTCAGAACATTACTATCAACTTAAAATTTTTGGTGTAGCCAAAACCAGAAGGGGGGATAATTGGCCCCAAAAATGGGAGCAAAAATTTATGACGTGCCTTTAAAAAAGAAAAGAAAAAAAAGGAAAAATCTGACAACACAAAGTAAAGTGTACAAGAGGCTGTAAAAGTGAAACTCTGAAGAATCACCTTTTTCTTTTTAATTTTTTAACATAATTGATAATTAGGGACAAGTTTGCACTTTGCAGAGTTTAATATAAGCCATGTACCTTATTTTTCTCGTTGGTCAATGAAATTAAAGTTTAAACATTTCTTATATAAAAGCTTCACTGTGTCATTTTTATGTGTTGAGTAACTTAGTATGATGTTACATGTTCATCTTTTTCGTACAAACATTTTTATTGGGAATTTGTATTGTTAACTGTCATAATTTGGTTATTTTTTATAGGGAAATCCCTTTATAAAGAAGTTTAAAAATGTTTGGAGACCAAAAGGTGTTTTGAATATTCATAATTCAAAGAGATGTTAAATTCAATTTTTTTTAAAAAAAATTAAAAGAAAATGACGAAATTGCATATATATATATATATATATATTCAAAAAATATTATCCCCACTAGCTACCGCTGGAGCTTCAATGGGAATATTCTAGCGGGAATTGTCAATACCTATTTCCATTTCAATAATCGGAGAAAAATAAAGACGGAATTCCATGGGCATACAGAAAAATATAATTATACTGATAAAAATATTCGTTTACAATTCCGTTATTGTTCGTTGACGGAAAACAGAAAATACAGCAGAAATTTAATATTTACAAATTTTCCAAAATATTAAGGCATAGACTAAGGTATAACCACGTTCATATCCTCGTCTCGAGACACGTGCTGCTCACTTTTCGGCATCTACTTCTTTGCCCTTTGCCCCACTGGTACTCGCTGAGGTATTTGTTTAAAAATATGGTGAAATTCTGAAGAATCCCCGTAGAAACATGATGTCATTCGTAGAGAATGCGAAAAGTAAATATGACATGCGCCAAGGTATCCACAAATTAATGAACAATATAAACGCATCATCGTCATATATACATGAGTAGGGCTCAACCCCACAATCTACACTGGTTGGTCATCCGCCAACTCCCAGTGTAAGTGCAAACTGGCACTAACAGCCTCTCTCTAGGTAATTTCATGTTAATTAATAAAGTGCATTTACAAACAATGACATCCACACAATCATATAACTATTGCATAATGTATGAAGAATAATGTCCCAACCTCAATGCTTTATAATCCCTTTTTTCGGTGTGTTTCGTAACGCGTGTCATTCCGGCTTTCAAATCAGTCTTAAAATATTAAATGTACCAGAAATAGGTCATAACCTATCCAAGTATCATTTTAGTCTATGGAACCATAACTAATTTGAAAAATCATAACTTTGAAAAATTATAACTAATTTTGTAGACATCATTTTGGAGCGATTCCAAAGGCTATGGAACCCTTATTGAGTCTAGTTTTAAGGAAAAATATGGAATTTTATTAGCTGGGATCATATTATTCCCAAATTTTCAATCTTTGACTGCTGCTTCAGAAACTTTCCAGATTTTTTGGGATAAACTTAAAAATTCATATCTTTTTGTACATAACTTCAATTGATTCGTATCCTATCAAATTAAAGCTTAGGATGTCTACTTTCATCTTGTAAAATTTTATAATTTTTTCTCATCATTTGGTCTTCCAAAACCACATGACAAACTCACTACTTCGCAGGCGATTTTACTGAAAACATTATTCAACTTTCAATTTTCAATATTTAATTCCTTTGGCCTTAAATATTCACCATTTTATTGAATTACTCAAATAATTATACTATATTTTTGGTGAATATAAAATTTGGGATGTTACAGAAATATTCCATCGGGAATTAATATTCCCAAAATGGTGGGGGTGTGGTTCAATTGGTTTGCCCAAAAGGTGGGTGGTCATTGGGCCACTAATGACTTTCAATACATTATATGTAAACACACACACGCACACGCACCTGTGTGTGTTTACTTTTGATCTTTAATCTAAACTCTTTCACAAGTTTTGTTAATGAATTTAAAAGATTTCATTATGTTTTAACAATTTTTATTTACTAAGTAAAAAATTCACACCATCGGGTCATTCATAAGTTTTGTTCAGAAATTTATGACATTTCATTATATTTTAACAATTTTCCTTTTCCAAAAAAAAAAAAATTTACATTATCAAGTCATTTACAATGTTTGTTAAGGAATTCACCAAATTTCATTACGTTTTAGCAACTAATGAATTTTTTTATGGGGAAACAAAAATTGTTAAATCCTAATAAAATGTTGTGAATTCCTCAATAACACTTGTGAATGAATTGATAGTTTAATTTTTTTTTCTAGAAAATGAAAGTTATTAAAACCTAATGAAATATCATGAATTCCATAACAAAACTTGTGAAAGACCTGATAGTGTGAATTTTTTTTCTTGGGTAAACGAAAATTGTTAAAACCTAATGAAATGTTATGAATTTCTTAATCAAACTTGTGAATGACATGATGGTGTGAATTTTTTATTTGGTAAACGAAAGTTGTTAAAACCTAATGAAATGTCATGAATTGCTAAACAAAATTTGTGAATGACCTGATGGTGTGAATTTTTTACTTGGCAAACGAAAGTTGTTAAAACTTAATGAAATGTCATGAATTCATTAACAAAACTTATGAAAATGTTTGAGTTGAAGATAAAAAGTTACCACACACGCGTGTGCGAGATGTAATATCCCAAATTTTGGGGTTGGAGGCTTGGGAATAAGCCTAAATTGAGTGGACTGCTAAGCCCTGGTTTAGTAGATGTCCCAAATCTATTCTCTAATGTTTCTTATATCTTTGGGTATTAAGAAAGTAAATTGGTGAATTTTGGAGAATATAATTATGTTTTCGGTGAAATCGCTTATGAGGTAGTAAGCTTGTCATGTTCATTTGAATGACCAAATGATAATCAAAAATTATGAGATTTTACAGGATGAAAGTAGACATCCTAAGCTTTAATTTGATAGGTCATATGAATCAATTAGAGCTATACAAAAAAAGATATGAATTTTTGAAGTCAACACAGAAAAACTGTGAAATTTCTGGAACAGCATGCAAAGATTGAAATTCTGGGAATTTTGTGATTCCAGAAAGCAAAAGTCTATATTTTTCCTTGAATCTAGACTCAATAAGGGTTTTATAGGCTTTGGAATCACCTCATTTCTATTTTTCTAGAATTAGTTATGATTTTTCAAAGTTTGGGCAGAAATCTGCCAGAATTTTGTAAAATTCGAATTTTGGAAAAATGGTGTAATAAGTAAATATCATATAATAAATATCATTCTTCTCCTTCCTTCAGCCAAACCGTGCAGCACAGCTCTGAAATAGAGAGAGAAAGTTGAGATTTTAGAGAGAGAAAAGGAGGAGGAAAAACTTACAAAGGTAAGTGATTTCTTCGGTAAATCGGTTCCTAATGCGTATAACTCCGCTCCTAAGCTATTCTTCTATGTGATTCAAGGTTTGGAAGCTCATCTTTTGATTTTTCAAGAGCTAGGGTTTCAGCCACTTTGAGAAAAGCCAGTGGGAGCTTGAGGTAACTTCCAAACTTTTGTATATTGCTTATTCTGGCTGTTGTGGGCAATTTAATCGGTGAAATTTCGCCGGATTGCCATTGGTTGTAAAAATGGAAAATGGGTTTCCCTAGGGGTTATGCTGCCCAAATTGATACTAAATGGTAGTTGTAACCTAATGGAATAGTCAATAAAGTGGTTAGGAGTAGAAAGGAACGTGTTTACGGAGCCGAAACCGAAAAACCCCGATTTTCCCTGGAAAACCCATATATTTCGGTCAGGGGTATAAATGGGTCTTAGAGTTGGATTTTCAATGATTTGATGGTTCCATTGGATTCAGGAGGGAAAATTAGGTGGGGTTACAGTTGGGCACTTTTTCGGAAAAAGCCTAGAAAGCATAATTACGGAAACGCCCCTAAAACCCTAAAAGTAGGGCTGCCAAGGGCAATTTCGTAATTTGACATTGAATTTGATAATTTTGAGTCCGGAAATGGATTCCTTGGATGAAAATACGTCAGGATAGCCCTAGTCAAAAATTTGGGAAAACGTGCCATCGGGCTGGGTATGATGGGGCCGGGGTCCCAGGGGTATTTTAGTAATTTTTCAAGATAGACTCATATAACCCCCAGAAACACTATGGAAGTGTCTAAATAGTACATTTGACATTGTAGGATCGAATATGGAGCCCCGAGCTGTTGGCACGCATTACGAGGCACGCGTTTCGAGGCGAAAAAGGGTTAAGGTAGGGGACTTACCTTACTTGCATGTATTTGATATCTTTGCTTGTGTAATGATGTATGTGATTGCTTTACTTGATTGTGTAGAGCATATTTGAATAAATGAAGCTCTGTTTCTGTTTTCACTGTGGCCATAGTCTTGTTGTATGAAACATTGAGCATGCAGAAATGTCATTATGGGGCATACATCTAGATAAAGCTAACATGTCATACACATAGCATCAATCATGCATGCATTATGGTATCTGTTTCCTACTGAGATTCTCTTGAATCTCACTCTCCCCTACCAACAATTTAGACAGGAGACGACAGAAGATATGCTGAAAACAATGCAGAGGGCCAGATGAGGGGACTGTAGTGGTGGAACGAAGACGAGAAGATATCTCCGTTTTACTAGGATGGGTTTAGACACCCTGGTAGCCTTGTGCGGCTACCTTAATCGTAAGTATTATGTACAAACCCCTATGGGGAATTTATGTAATCATGCACATATTATCAGTATAGTTATGCTAATCCTGTGTTGCCTACCGAACCGCATATCGTTTTCCGCTAATACTCTGGTAAATGTGAAATTAAAATAAGGGCGTGACATGTGCGAGCACAAACACACACACACATATATTTGTTTGCATATATTGTATTGAAAGCCATAAGGCCATCACCTTTTTAAGCAAACCAAGTGGTGGAACCCCACCCCCACAACTTTGGGAATATTAATCCCTGACGGAACATTTCAGCTGGAATATTCCCATCGGAGCTCCGGCGGCTGGCCGTCCACCGGAGCTCCGATCGTCGATAGGGGTGGTTGCTGGTGGCAGGCCGGTGAGAATGATATATTTTTTTAAGAAAATATATGTAAGGGAAATTTGGCCATTTTCTTTTAATTTCAAAATAACAAATCAATGTACTAACATTTCTTTGAAATTATTATTTGAAATACTTTTTTGTCTTTTAACATTTTTAAAGTTTTTTATAAGGGAATTTCCTTTCTTTATGTTTTCAGAACTTATATTTTGCTCACATGATTTCTTTCAAAATAATAAACAGCCTTTTAAATACCTTATATTTCAATTAAGTTTAGTAACTACTATTATAGATCTTAGTATAAGAGCTACTTAATTAATTTGCATAGATTAAGAAAGTTAGATAAATTATCTAATTATACTTCTTTGGTTATACACTCATAATTGTATGAGCTAGTTAAGAGGTTAACCTTTGTTCTAGATATAAGACATTTATATACTTTATCTCTAATATTTATCATTTTCCCCAAAATTAATTTACCTCACCTATAAACTGATATATAATAGGGTTAAGATGTTAAAATAATATTCAAATTTTATTAAAAAGTGCAACAGTAGCCATAAATTATTTTTTGGAGTAAAAATAACCATAATTTTCTAAATTGGGGCAAAACTGTTAAACCCAGCTAACTTCCATATATGTTTGGCAAAAAAAAAAAAAAAAAAAAAAACTAACTTCCATATATTACAATAGGGAAAATTAATCTTTTGCTCCTTGAAATTTTGATTCATTTATAACTCAGTCCTTAAAGCTTGACTCGGTACAATTCAGTTACTGAACTTTTGACTCATTTGCAATTCAATCCCTAATGTTTATGAGTCATCCTATATGACAAAAAAAAGTTAAAAATACGGTTAAAAATTACTTAGATAGATTTACATAAATTTAAAAAAAAACTAGTGTCTCTGTCCCTACTAACTTGAATCCTCCTCCACCTTCGTCTTCTAGAAATCTCACTAGGCATCCGTGACGTCCATGGCAGATCCTTCAAAAGCTCTTTTCAAGCATAAGGTGAGATTGCTTTTCTTATATTAAAGGGCTTTCAAACTTATGAGCATCATAGAGCCATTCATTATTTATCACTCAAAAGTTAAGAAATCCTTTTTTTTTCCATAATGGCTTTTTCTCTCATACTAGGGTGCTTTATCAGAGTTAAAAGCATCATAAGTGGCCTCAAACTTTTCTCCCATATGAGTCGTTTACTACCTTCTATTGCTTTGGAAAGATCTGTCATGGACGCCGCGGGTGCTAAGTGTGGTTTCTAGAATACTAAGGTGGCGGAAGATATGAGTTGGTAGGAACGGGGGCACTGTTTTTTTTTATATTTTAATTTATATAAAATCCACCTAAGCAATTTTTAACAGTATTTTTAATATTTTTTTTGCTACATAGGATGACTTAGAAATATCAAGGATTAAGTTGCAAGTGAGTCAAAAGTTCAGGGTTTGAGTTATACCGAGTCAAATTCTAGGAACTGAGTTATAAGTGAGTCAAAATTTCAAGGACCAAAAGACTAATATTCCCCACTGTTATATATATAAAAGTTAGTTAGGTTTAACGTTTTTGCTCTAAATTTGAAAGTTTATGGTTACTTATGCTCTAAAAAATAGTTTACTATTATTGTTGTATTTTTTATAAAAGCTGAAGATTATTTTAGCACCTTAACTCTATATAATATAATGTTATACATAAACATCTCATGGAGATAAGGTCATATTTGTTTTAATTAAGTAATTTATTTAATTTTTTTAATCTACTCGAATTATTTAAGTAGCTCTTATATTAAGAATTAAAAGAGTAACAAATATGACTTGACCTTCCTATAATACTCATCTATAACATTATATTATATATTACTCTGTAGTTTATAAGTTAAGTAAATTAATTTAAAATAAAAAATAAAAAATATGTAGGATAAAAATCAACCTCTTAATTAGCTCATATAATTAATTAAGGAGGGGTGTATGTATGTTTCATTGTATATGTTTAATCACATCAAGATGTTTGTAAGTAGTCAATTTCGTTTCATCTTTTAGTAGTTAGTGAATTTATTTTCAATGACCACTTCACAATGAGTTCAATAAATCATTTATGTGAAAAAATGAATACTAAGGGCCCGTTTGGTTCACTCATATTATATTATACCCTGCAGTGCAGTGCAATGAAATGTAATGGTAATGCAATGTAATATTAATTACAGGGCCAATGTTTGGTTTGATTTTTAAGCAAGGTGCAATGAGTTATTATTTTAACAATTATTTAAAATTAATATATCACTCAAAGTCTATTTTACCCTTGATATAATCTTTGTAGAAAAAATAGTTAAGAGTTATCGCACTGCCTCATCATAATTGTCACGCTATTTCATCGTGGATCATTCGATGGCAATGGTTGTGGTGGTAGAAGATGGTAACGGTGCTGCGGTAGTGGCAATGGCAGG